>OX344722.1:23612057-26427057 GCA_947034835.1 Ballota nigra | reverse complement strand
TGGGTTTGCACTTGCTATCCTTAAGATGACGTTTCCACTCTATCTCTTCGTCCACAAACGGTTCTACTGGTTCCACATGTAGTGTTGTGAAAATTATATATATAAGTTTTCTAGGGTTTTGAATGACTTTTACACAAGTCTTGTTTCTCCAATATGTTACCATTTGCTGAGTTAGAGTGGTAGTTAAAGTGTAATCATTGTAGGTGACATCTCATTTAGCAGGAATTTGTACATTCTCCATGAATTGCATCTTAAAATTCTTGAATTTTGTCTATTATTCTTTACTCATCATCCTGAGATACGTTCATAGATGCTCAGTCGTGGCCTTTGTATATGTACATACATAGTGTTTTCAAACCTGAGCACATCTTTATGTTGATATGATACTTTCCTTTTAGGACTGATTAGGACTACACCTGCCCCTGATGTTGTGTTGGTGGATGATCCGTCCACATATAGGTGTCAGGGATGATTAAGCCTTCTTGTCGGATCTTGGGGAAAGGTGAGCTCGACTATGAAATTGACTAACAATTATCTCTTGATCGCGGTTCGAGGAGCATAAGTCACCCCAAATTGGGTGATCTCCAAGGACCATTTAAGTAGGTGATCAGTTGTGTCAGGACGGTGTAAAATTTTCTTGAGGGGAAAAGTTGTCAGAATCTCTACCTGATGATCAAAGAAGTAGGGTAGCAACTTTCTTATGCTCATGACAAGGGCGTATGTCAGCTTTTCAGTTAGAGAATACTTGACCTCCTCTTCATGCAGTGTTTGGCTGACATAATATATTAGCAGGTGGAACTTGCCATCTGCTCGCACCAAAGTGGAGCTGATCGCCACCTCCTAGACTGCCAGGTATATATATATATAACTTTTCACCAGGAACCGGTTTCGATAAAAAATTACATCACTCGGATATTCTTTTAGCTCCTTGAATGCTCGCTTGCAGCTGCTCATCCATTTTAATTTTCCTTTTTTAATAGCCTAAAAATGGACGGAATTTATCGTCGGACCTGGATATGAACCTATTTAGCGTAGCCAAACATCATGTTAGTTGTTGCACCTCTTTGACAGTTCGTGGAGGTTGTATGTCCATGATGACTTCCACTTTCATGGGGTTAACCTCAATTTCTCTTTGACTAACCAAATTACCTAGGAACTTCCCTAAATATACCCCAAAACTGCTCTTCTTAGGATTCAATTTCATGTTGTACGCTCTGAGGAGTTTGAAGACTTGAGTTAAATGCTGGAGGTGGTCTTCTTTCTTGAGGCTCTTCTCTACAATGTCATTAACGTATACCTCCATCGTATCTCTGATATGCTCATCAAACATTTTATTGACCAAACCTTTGATGGGTTGCCCTCTGCATTGATCAATCCGAACGACATCCTTTTCCAGCATAGTAAGTTTTTGTTAGTGTAGAATGCAATATCTTCTTGATCATTGGGGTGCATTGCTATTTGATGGTATCCAACAACGGCATCCATAAATATTAGTAATTCATGTCATGTCTTGCTGTCCACCAGCTGGTCAATGTGTGGTAGTGATAAGTTGTCCTTAGGACATGCTGCATTCAGATCTGTGAAATCAATGTTGAGTCTCCATGTTCCATTTGGTTTCTGCACCAGCACGAGATTTGCAACCCACTTTAGATAAAGAGCCTACCTGATTAGGTCATTATCGAGCAGTTTTTTGAACTCTTCGTTCAAGGCTTGATATTTGTCCAGCCCATACTTTCTTCTTTTCTATCTGATGGGCCTCTTAGCTGGATTTATGTTCAATCTGTGGCAAGCATGCTTTTGATCAATGCCCACAATATCAGTGTGTGACCAGACAAAGGCATCAAGGTTGACTTTGAGGAATTCACTCATTCGGGATCTGTAAGGTTCAGGGAGCTTAGATTTTATAAAGAGTTCTAGATCGTTTTGGTAGGGATTAACTTTGATAGCCTCCAGATCTTCGACTGGTGAGGCTCTCGTTTTTGTCCCTTCCATCGTAGATCTATTATAGGTCACTCAAGGTTCAACTCATTTTTCATCTCCATCAGGTCAACACCTAGGCGAGGTTCCATATCATCTGCTCGCTCAGGTCCAGGGTTGGTCGCCATCAGTGTGCCCTCCAAGCCGTGGGTTCATGGTTGCTCGTCATGAGATGCGATTGTTGTCCAACTCCATTGGCTCTTCTCCAGTGCCTAGAATTTTATCTCGGACGGAGGGTTTACTGATTGGATAACTGGTGGATGTTTTTTTCATCATAAATATTTTTTTCTCACCAGACTGGAGTTGGAGGAGACATTCACAGGCCTTTTCTGGTCACCTTTCAGTAACCCTGCACCTTTAGATGTTGAGAATTTTATGCAATAGTATTAGATTGAAACTCCAGCTTTGAATTCACTAAAAAAAGGACGACCAAGAAACTCGTTATAGGTACATTGTTGGTCTACAACTAGAAATTCTACCGTTCTAGTCAATTTTTTTTTTTGGGTCTCAATCTGTACAAGCTGAACATAAAACCTAATTATCCCCAAGGGGACAATTACAACATCACCAAAACCTAGAATTCTATGATTACAATCTTCAATATAACCAGCATAGTCTCCTAGTTGATCCAACACCTTTTTGAAAATAACGTTGGTGTATGCTTCCCGTGTCAATCAGCGGACGGTGAACCTTCATTCCTATAATGTTAACACAAATAACCAGGGAATCATTATGGGGGTGAGGATTCCTTCCAAGTCTTTTTTCGAGAATGTCAACTCAACAATATGTTTGGTGGATGGGTTAACTTCCACCTCTTGAACCTGGCCACTGCCCTTACCTCAGTTTTCCGCTTCCACTTTGAAGCTAGTATTCTGCCATTTGAGCATACTGGACTTGATGTCTTCCTAGGGGCAGACAACATGTCCCTTTGTTTTACTTAATTATAAACTGCATCAATGGATACGGCGAGCACCTGGTTTAGCTTGTCTTTTAACATGGTCCCTTCATTGAATGCCTTCATGTTTTTAGAGACCCGGTAACCACTCTCTCCCGAATTCTTTACTATTCCTTCGGGTCACTCTTGTTTCCCATTTCCTTTTGTAAGGCTTCATGCATGAAGACATAAATTTCATCCTTATTATAAAATTTGGCATAAGTTTCCGGGAAAGCTAAGTGCATCTCCTTCCAGAGATCAGTGACCTTTTTCAAACCGGCCATCACAGCCACATTCTTGGTATCTTCGCTAAAAAACTCTCCATCAAGTAGGATTTTATCATTTTTCTAGGAACAACGTTCAGTCTCATCATCACCTTGCTTTATATTAGTCAACCAGTGTTTCTGGGTAAGGTATGACCTTGCTGTTGAAAAATGGGAGTGGAACTCCTTCTCGAGTTTAGCGAATGAATGAATGGATGTAGGTGATAAAGCTGGAAACCACATGTGCACCCAGTCCCCCAAAGTTAATGGATAATTTCGATATTTGGTGACATATGTTGCCCCCATAGAGATCATGTATTCGAAATATTTGGTCAGATGGACCTTCGGATCTGCACTTCCCTCATAAAGATTGTTAGTGGGGAATTGGATCTTTTTCTGGATCGGGGCCTTTAAGATTGCAAGAGATAATTGTGAGGAAGACAAAGTGGTTGCCCCGACTCCTTTCTGAGAGTCCAACTGATTTTGCATATCCTCAATTGCCTTTCTCAAGAAGCCAGCTCCTCCTGAGGTACCCCCTGACTTGGAGGTTGTTTCGGCGGGTGATGGTTCTTGACTAGCCACTTGTTGTAGTCCCTCACTCGGAGGGTTACCTCATTAGTTAGCTTTCTAAGCTTGCTCGCCCCAATTGAGCCTAGGCAGCCAAAAACTGATATGTTTAGCCTTTCATGAACTGAAGGACGAGGAGTCTCTAGAGTTGATCATTCTTCAGCTGCTTGCGGATGAGCATCTCCTTTCTTTTTCGCCCGGGGCTTGCTCCCCAACCTTTCCAGCGCACTCATACGAGATATACTGTGGCTAGACTCAGCTGCTCGGCTAGGAGTTGATTCTCTATAACTTCCGAGACTATCACTGACTTTAGCCTTTCTTTTTACCCTATGGGCTTGTACGCTATTGGCCTCATTAGGCTGCTCGTCCCTAGCCTTTCCCAGGCATTGTGTCCCTATTGCCCATTGGATTGGGCACCGCCCTGGCTTGGGATGGGCCAACTTGATCATGCTGTTTCTGGAGAGCACGCAACATGACAATTATTCTCTCTTGATCCTTCGGATTTCAAGCCAATGTTTCCAACTCCGAGGGATATTATTGTTAATGGCTGATGGCCCATTTTTATTCGGGGTTGCAAGTGAAATTTGTGCTCGCCGACCAACCGAGAAAGCCCTAGTTGGTGGGGTTCTCGTTGGAGCATTACAAAGTCGAGTATCTCATGAGTTCATCAGTGATTTATAAGTTTCCTTGAATCTTCAAATCTTCAAATGAAGAACACCAAGAACTCTTCTTGAATTTTCAAATAAAATCTCAAGAACACCTTCAAATCTTCAAGTTTAGATTTGAATTTCTTGACAATTTATCAGAAAATTGAAGGTTCAAACCCTCCTTGTAGTGCCAATTTATTGATGATTCGATCTAATCGTGAGGATTAGTGGTTGTTTAATCTTTTCAAAATCACCAAATAATTTACGTGTGATTGATTACCGAAGTAAAAATGATAAATATGATAAATCGTGGTAAATACGGGTTTGATTTTGTATATTTGTAAGGATACAAGTATATATCGAGGTGTACGTACGTATATGGGAGTATAAGATATTTTCTTGTGTGTATTTAGGATAATTGACTTATTTTTACTAATGAATTTTCAAGTATTTATATATCCTACCTCTAAGTAGGTGATGACAACCTTTCTGTTAGTCCCGAAACGAGTTGAAACAGGTGTATGGGGAGGGGGGAATACACCTGTAGTTACAAATTCAAACTTCTTCTCAAAACTTATCAGATTACTCAAGACAGTAGATCGTCAGTGGACTTTGAAGTCTGCTGAGATTTACATATGAAAGCTTACTGAGATATCAGCTCCACTAAAAGCTCAAGACTTTCAGTTGAACTGCTATCTAATTAGCTTTCAAATGCGGATTAGTGAGCCCTTATGAAAACCTCGTTTTGTTTGATAAAAACTTGTTTGAGTAACACACACTTAGAGAAATAGCATAAAGTAAATACGCAAGATGTAAAGTGGTTCAGAGATGAATCTCCTACGTCCACTGTCCTGATTAAACAGGAGAATTCCTTTCACTTGGAATTCCTTGTGTTATAGTGCCAAGGTGCACTGATCAAATTAATCCTCTCTAAGGATATTTGATAACTAGGATAGTTCCAGGTCCTAGTTCCCAAAACAACCAGCTTTCAGACTGATAACAACAATCGGCTTACTAACGCCTCTTAACTCTAACTCTCAACCTAACTCTGGGGTAGGGTATTGAGTAGGGTTTGGTTCCAACTTTTTGTGAGATAATCCTTACAAGTTTAGCTCAAGGCTTTAAGAATGGATTATCTCTTTCTAAGGTTTGGATATAGCTAAAAGCTCGGTTACAGAGGGTTTGAAATGCTCTCTACAAATATGAAACACTTGGGAAACAAAGGTGATTTCGAGTGCTTCGTAGTATGTTATGAGTGTAGAGAATGCCTATTCTTGTTAAGTTTCCCGTGTGTAGAAATGGGCACGACCTTCTGTATTTATAGACCTTCTTGAAAATCTTCCCGTTGGAGTTGAATCTTCTCAAGTAAGTCCTTGTATCTGATTGGTTCAAACGGCTCTATTTAAGCTTTAAGTCTTGTCAAGAAATGGCTGAAAGACCAATGCTTGCCTACCAGCTCTCTGGAGAATGCTAAAGTAAGACTTTTGGTATTTGTCAGTCTGTGACAGATTGGCTGTCAGTAGAGTACGCCTACGTGTCATCTTCTTATTGGGCCGCTCAGTATACTTGCTCAGAGTCTTGTCTGGTTTTAAGGTGGAACTCAACTGAGAGAACCTTCTTATTCCTTCATTTATTGCAAGCTTTATTGATATTCGATTTGCCATGTTCCAACCAGATTAACTAACAGTTTTTAATGTGTTTAACATTGAATGTGTGTTGTTAGTCCTCATCAGTGGACCTTGATCCTCGGCTGATGGCATAGTCTTAGTAATAATGCACTTAGAAAACATTCATGACTTAGACTTCTTCACTTCACTTCTTCCTTCAGCGGACTTCTTCTTCAGCGGACTTCTTCAACTCTTAGATACACTCCTTGAATCACTAAATGCACTTCAGTTCCTTAACATTTGAACTGGTTAACTCTATTCCAACTCTACTGAATACTTTACTTACAAATGACTTAGGAGAAACCTTTTGGTATCTTAATCAAAACATAAGTCTATACAATTTCCCAACAATTTCCCCCATTTTGATTATGCCGAAACCTATCTTATTACATCTTCTCTTTCAGATGAGCTCATTCAGTTGATATATAATTTCAAGGAATTTTGTAAGTAAAAGCATTCAAGTACAAAAAGCCTAAATGATAATGAGATATTATCTTGGGCTGAAAAATCAGTAGAGTTTCATTTCAATGGATCAAGTGCAAGTACAATTACAGTGAAGTCTACTAAGATAATTTTAAAAATAACAGAACAGCTGAGGCTTATAAACAAATGCCCAGAAAATACTTAACCAAAATCAAATGGACTCAAATAATGGCTCCAGTCCATATTGCTTAAAAACTCTGATCTTCAGCTCGTTCTTTCTCTCCATAACATCCTTAGAATGTCCCCTGAGTCCCAAATACTCACATAGAGACACCCATTCTTCAGTAATTATTTCTCTATCAACTTTGCCAGTTGGATCAATTGGGGGCCAGTAGATTATGGGTTCAGGAGCTTTCAAGGCATGGTCTGGATACTTGTCATTCCAGGCTCGTTGATATCAGGGTAGAGCTTTGGGTAAGACTCAAAGAGCCAGTCATTGAAAAAGTTTTGTGCCTTTTCTTTCCCAAGCTCTCCACTGACATAATAGGAGTAGATAAATTCCCTCTTGGCCGTTTCCCAAGCATCATTGAGCTTCTTGGGAACCCAAGTATCATGGTGAGGGAACTTGGCCTTTGAAAGTGCCACTTTATCTTTCTTCAATTTGGCAGTCCACTTCTGATAGCCGTTTCTGAACTTCTTCGAGGTGGTCTTGTCAAAAGTTGCCAACCTCTCCTACTTCTTTCTTTCAGCCAATTCAGTTATGGACTCTATCCTCCCAACTGCCTTATCCCTTCTCTCCTGCTGTTGAGCTGAAAGCCTCTGAGCTCTTTCATTCATGCCTCCTGCTTCTTTGATAAGTTCTGTAAGCTCAGTGACCCTGATTGGAGCAGACTTGGGGGTCTCAGAGGAGATAGGCTCTAGGTTTAGAACTGGAAGAATCTCAACTGAGTCTCCAGTTGACTTTGCAGCCAACCTTCCTGAGGATCTTGTCTTCTTCGTCACCTCAGCTGAGAGTACATCAGCAGCCTTCCTCTTGGTTGATTCCCCCTTCAGAGCAGCTCTTTTTCTCTTCTCTTTCTCAGCAGCTTCTCTGAATTTTGTTAAGTCCCTCTCCTCCTGGACTTCTTTCCCTTTCACTCCTTTGCTCTTTTCATCAGCTGACTTGTGAGCCTCCTTATTCACCTTTTTTATGGTATTCTTGATCTGCTGACTTTTTGCAAAGTCATCAGTCTCAAGAATTAACTCCATCTTATTTTTTGGGTCCAACTTCATATGCTTCCCAGACACTAACTCTTCCCCCTTTTCGGCATTAATCATGCACTCTGCAACAGTGATGTTTAGCTTCATTTGGTCATGTTCAAGTGCCTTCAGTTGGGTTGAGCAGTGGTCCACCTCTTCTTCCAATCTCTCAAGAGTTGCTCCAGCAGTTTGGTCAAACTTGACAAATTGATCAAGTTTTGCACTTATGATAACATCTGTCTTCTCTTGGGTGGGGAAGTCTTCTGCCGCTTGCTTTAGAACCTCCTTCAGGCTGGCCTTCATCTCCTAATGCTTGGCCTCGAACTCAGTTACCTTTTTATTCCACAACCCTTCAACCTTCTCCATCAGGTCAGTTGAGAAAGCCTCTACAGAGGACTTTAGGTTGGTGGAAACATTATCCACTGAGTCCGCCAGGAATTTGGCTCTAGCTTCTTCCTCTTTCTTCTCCATCTTCTTGAGGGCTTCAATCACCAGTACACTTTGCCCTTCAACCACATCAATTACCATCTGCTGAGAGTCTACAACTTTGAGGGTAAGATTTTGGAGGGATGAGGTAGTTGACTCCATGAGCTCATCAATGTGGTCTGAGAGAATCACCATTTCATCTACTTCCTCTTGTACAACTTTTTGTAGATCTCTCAGTTGAGCTTCTAGAGATAAAAGTCTAACTCCTTCAACATTGTTGATGGCTTGCTTCAGGGGACTTAGGTTGATATTGGCCTTGGTGTTGGTCCCACTAGTTAGATTAATTGCGGAAGCTTAAGTTAAATGTCTTTCAAATTCTTTTTACAAGAGAACAATAACCAATAAGACAATAAGTAAATGAAAGCAATAAAGAACACAAGATATATAGTGGTTCGGATTTGAATATCCTACGTCCACTCTCCCTTATATCCAAGGGGTCTCACTAACAACCAACTCACTTACTTACTTACTGGAATTGGGAAGTACCAGTTCCTTCTTACAACCTCTTTAGATTTAACTTCAATCTAAAGATCAACAGCCAACAACCTTATCTACTAGATGAGCAGGTTGAGGTTTCAATAACTCCTTAAGAGTAGATGTATATTATGAACAATAATAGTGCTAAGAGTGATTATCAAAGGCTTGGATGGACTTATGCGCGTATATTATCTCTCTAGAGCCTTTTCTTGAACTGCACTCTTGTATTTATAGAGGGGATTAGGGCTAGCCGTTGGAGAGCTAATCCAATCAGATCCTCTATTTAAGGAAGCCTCAATCAATCAATTCCCTAATAGATTGATTGGGTTGGTGGGATCCTTGGATTGATTTTCTTCAAAACTTTCCAATCCTGATCTTATTGACTTGATTTGAATCACCAACGGTCAATAGCTTCATCTGCCTAACTCTGATTCTCTCCAGAGAAGGCAAGACCAGACACCAGGCAACCTCGGTGTCTTCTGGTCCTAATCTGGTGAACAGCCAGAATACTCAGTAGAAACAGGAGATCAAACTGAGCATCTTTTGTATCACCAGACTCATCTGGTCCGGACTCGTCTGGTCTGGGGAAGGTCCTCTGCCTCTGGTCAGATCTCATCTGGTGAAGTCTTCTGGTGGAGTCCTCTGGTGAAGTCCTCTGGTGGGGTCTTCTGGTGACTCTTCTGGTGAATACTTCTGGTCTGGCAGTTCCCCCTAGACTAAGTCCTAATCTAGATCATCATCTGGCTAACAGGTCCAGATGGTCCTATTACATCTTCTGGTTTGTTTTAACTCATCAAAACTATACAACTTTTATCCTAACACTTGGGTACCTCCAGGAATGGATTTCCTGCAGAAGATAAAAGAATAGTACGTTCTCCCTCAGCCTCACTTTCTAAGCCTGCTTGCTCATCTATCACCATGTGTTCTCCCTCATCCACCCTCTTCTCACTTTCATTCTCACTCTTATTTTCAACTAGTTTCTTTTCAGCCAATTCGTCCTTTACAGGAACGATTGCTCTTATCTCTCCTTCCACTACATCAATAATCAGAACCTCCTCTTCTTCCTCTCTTTCTTTTTCAACTCCTTCAGTACCAGTCACCTCAGCTGACTCTCACCACTAAGGGCTGTTGTGGAGTGATTTCAGTGGACTCCTCCACTGAACCACTCTTTGGCAAATTCTGAGCCTCAGTATCCCTTGCCCCGGATACATCCTTGGCTACTTCACCATTACCTGGCATTGGTGAAGTACCTGACTCCATAACTGGCCTATCCTCCCCCTTCTCCCCTTTCTCAGCTTCCTCCAAGGTGGATGTGGACTTCGCCTCATTCATCTTCTCCATTACTAGGCTCTGAAAGATCTTCTCATCACAGAGAAGCCTGGTTTTGGTTAGGCCAGTGAAGTCCAGCACCTCTTGTTCCTCTTTCTTCCACTCCTCAGCCTTCTCTCCTCCTACAGCTAAGAGGATCTCTGCCAGCCTCCTGTCTTTGAGTTGGGCAAGTAACCTAACCCTTAGGAACATAGCTTTCAGGGTAGAATACCCATCCAACTCTGGATATTTTGATTCAAGGGAGTAGGCCACTTCATCCATAAGAGTGTCCAAGAATGAATACTCCCCTTCATCATTAGATGGAAGGGAAGGGGTGGGGGATCTGGGGCCAGAGGGCTCTTCTGGAATTGTTTCAAGGTGTGAAGTTTGATGCTCAGAGGGGTTGGGTTCAGATGAGTTTGTTTCAGTGGGGGTTTGGTCAGCGGGGGTTGGTTCAAGTGGGTTTGAGGTTGCCTCAGTTGAAGCCTCAGAGGGGGTGTCTTTTGGGGAACCACTTTCAGGCTGTTGAGAGCCTTCAGTGGGGGTTTTAGAAGTGATGGATATGTGTTTAGTTTTTACAGGGGTACGAGGTTTGGTTTTGGTTTTAATGGGGGTAGGGGTTGGGGCATCTGAGTCGGTATCAGTAGAGATAATGTGTTGGGAAGAATCGGGGTTACCTGATGATGAATCATCAGTAGAGGTTGAAACCTTTGCTTTCTTAGGTCTGGCTGCTTCCTTCTCTGTCTCAACAGCCTTCTTCTCCTTCTTTCTTGAGGCCTTTTCCGCCACCTCCTCTTTGTGTTTGGCCATTTTATCACTCAGCTTTACTAACCCCCTCCTCAGCTTTGTTTTCTTACCTTCAGAGGGGTTTGTTTCCTCCACATCCTCTTCCTCCTCTGGATTCTCCTCGCTTACACTTAGCCTCCTCCCTTCTAAAGTTTTCCCAAACTTGAAGAGAGACTTCAAGTTGCTCCATTTCCTGTCCTCCTTCCAATCTACTCCAACATCTATGTTCTCAATTAGATATGAGATTTTGGAGGCATAGTTGAGCTTGCTCGCCAGTTGTTCTGGTTGGAATTTCGTGCGTTCTTTGTTCAAGGCACGAAGGAAGAACTGTTACCAGTTATATTCATTCTCCTTGCTTTCCACAATAGCCTTCATCAGCCTCAGCTTTGGCTTACTGACTTGCTCGAAGCTTCCTTGGTTGGTTAGTATGCACTTCCCAACAATCTCGCACATTACATTATATATTGAGAGAAGTACATTTTTGTTCATCGTTGGGCTATACTTAACCTTCTTCTCCATTATTGTGTATACCTAATCCTCCTCCTTATCCGCGATACATGTATCCGGATTAGGGCCTTTTGACGGGAGACCAAACAACTCCTTCAAGTCATCCCCTTCTAACTCGATTTCTTTTCTTACTTTTTGGAATTCTATAAATTCCTCTCCATCTCGATCAATTTTCTTTCTTCTTCCTTTTCAGGAATAAACATGATTTAATCTTGGAGTCGGTGTTGTTGACACAGAAAAAGAATTCCAATACTTGCCTATCAAAACAGTTCTCTAGATGAACTGTTAAGAACTTTTCTAGCCCGACCGCTTTAACCATCTCCAGGGCTTCTTTGATGTGCCTGAACTCAGGCCTGGATTGTATTTCTGGGTTATCAAATAGAACATTGGGTTCGTACCAAAAATTATCTTTGTTGGTGAGGTGTTGAAGGTTGATTTTTGCCATTTGAAATTTGAAGAAATTTGCTGAATTTCACAAAGAGTTCTTAGAGAAAGATAGTGAAATTTGGGCTTGTGAGATTTCGAAAAGGTTTCAGAGACCGATATGAGGACCTTTTTTTATCTGGAATGAACGGTGAGATTAAAAGATTGATCAACGGCTGGGGTTGAATCAGACGAGATCGTGGATAGTTGAAAAGGTTGTGGGGAGTTTTTAAGATATCTAAATAGTTAGAAAAGAACCGCTTAAAATGGAAGGCGAGGATTAAAAGGGTTGGTAGCCGGAAGGTCACATTATCCGGCTTTTAAGGCGCGTGAGATAGGAAACTGAAAAAGTTTTACTGACTTTTACAGTGCGCATTAAATGCTCCATTTATCAAAATCTTTTCAAAACAATGTATAAAGATTTAATTTCGCAGAAAGTACTCATTACCAATTTTGGAAAAAAATTTATATTTTAAAACTAAGAAGCATTCAGTTTTGAAATAACATGAGTTAGGATATGATCAACCTCGACTGAGCCTCTACCTCTTCTGAGACTTGTAGCTCTTCTGAGATCTTTGACTCTACTGAAGTCACTCCTCCACTGATTTGCAAAGCATCTCTTCTGAGATTTTGATAAGACATTTTTCTTACTCTCCTGGATCCAGAAGTCCAAGCTCTACTGACAGTTCTTGAAACCTTTCTTTTGCCAAAGGTTTAGTGAAAATATCGGCCTTTTGTTTGTCAGTATGGATCTTGAGCATTTTGATATCCTTCTTATCCACATGATCTCTAATGAAATGATGCCTTATATCCACATGTTTGAATCTTGTATGGAGAACTGGATTTTCTGAAATAGCAATGGCACTATTGTTGTCACAGAAGATAGAAACTTCATTAGTAAAGATGTTGTAATCTCTCAGTTGTTATCTTAGCCATAGGATTTGAGCACAACAACTTCCAACTGCCATATATTCAGCTTCAGTAGTGCTTGTGGCTACTGAGTTTTGTTTCTTGGAAAACCAAGAGATCAGCTTACTTCCCAGAATTGACAAGTGTTTGAGGTTGATTTCCTGTCAATTCTGCATCCTCCATAGTCTGCATCTGAGTATCCTGTGAGTTCCAAATTGTCATCTGAAGGATACCATAATCCCATATTCACAGTACCCTTAAGATATTTGAGAATTCTTTTAGCAGCTTCCAGATTACTTTTCTTTGGATTTGCTTGATATCTTGCACATATTCCAACAGCAAATGTGATATCAGGCCTGCTTGCAGTGAGATACAGTAGAGACCCAATGATAGCTCTGTAGTGAGTTTGGTCTACTGATTCACCATCTTCATCAGGTTCCATCTTTGTGTTGGTGTTGAGTGGAACTCTTGCAACCTTACTGTTTTGACATCCAAATTTGTTGATCAGCTCCCTTGTATATTTGGCTTGATTAATAAAGATTCCTTCAGTGGACTGTTTGACTTGAAATCCAAGGAAGAAATTCATTTCTCCCATCATAGACATCTCAAACTTTCCTTTCATCAGTTGAGAGAACTTTTCACAGAGGACTTGGTTTGGAGAACCAAAAATGATATCATCCACATAGATTTGCACTAATAGAGTGTCCTCTCCTTTTGTGATCCTGAAGAGAGTTCTATCCACTCTTCCTTTAATAAAACCATGATCAAGTAAGAACTGAGATAAAGTATCATACCAAGCTCTTAGAGCCTGTTTTAGTCCATATAGAGTCTTTCTCAGTCTATATACTTTGTGACTTTCTTCAAAACCTGGGGGCTGCTCCACATACACTTCCTCATTTAGTACTTCATTCAAGAAAGCACTCTTGACATCCATTTGATACACCTTAAATTTCTTGTGAGCAGCATATGCAAGAAATAACCTTATTGCCTCCAATTTGGCCACTGGGGCAAATTTTTCATCATAGTCAAAGCCTTCAACTTGAGAATAGCCCTTTGCCACTAGCCTGGCTTTGTTTCTGACTATGACATCATTTTCATCCTTCTTATTTTTGAACAACCATTTGGTTCCAATTACATTACAATGATATGGTCTGTCCACCAATTCCCACACTTGATTCCTTGTGAATTGGTTGAGCTCTACTTGCATAGTAATGATCCAGTTTGAATCTTGAAGTGCTTCTTCAATGGAACATGGTTCCTGGTTAGATAAGAAGCAACAAAACAAAGCACTTTCTCCATGAAAACTTCTAGTTTTGACTCCCGAGGTAAGATCACCTAGGATTTGCTCAATAGGATGATCTGAGAGCCATGTCCTCCTAGACTGATGCCCTTCAGTAGAGGTTAACTCTTCTGAAGTTGAGTCACTAGATACAGGAATAAATTCAAATTCAGGAAATAAAACAGAGGGTTGTAGTCCTGAGTCATCATTAAAGGTATTTTCATTCTCAATGATAGTGTCATTGGTTCCCCCTTGAATGATGGGCTCATTAGATATCTCAGCTATGACCACATCTTCATCGACATTACTTACCTCTTGAATTGGGATGGTGTTCATCAGTTCAGTTGACTGATCAGGAGACCTTTCAGTTGAGTTATCAGGAGTGATCTTGGTCTGTGTGTCCTGATTGAACTGTTGGACATTGATGTTATCCCAGGTTGGGATGTATGCCTCTACATTGTCCTCAGGATAGCCTTTTGACTTGATACTCAGTCTAGTTAGTCTTTTTCTTATCACTTCCTCAATCTCCTTTCTCCTGGACTCAAAAGCAGATTCATCAAAGACCACATGAGGTGTTTCTTCCACAACAAGAGTTCTACAATTGTAAACTCTGAAAGCTCTACTGATTTGGGAATATCCTAAGAAGATTCCTTCATCAGCTTTGCTATCAAAAGCCTTCAGTTGAGTTTTCCCATTGTTGTGAATGAAACACTTCCAACCAAAAAATGTGAAAGTAAGATACCTATGGCTTTCTGCCATTCCATAGCTCATATGGAGTTTTTCCTTGATGTTTGGTTACCATGGATCTATTCTGAGTGTGGCAGGCAATATTAATAGCTTAAGCCCAAAACCTTTTAGGAACTTGAGCTTTTGCAAGCATTGTCCTTGCTGCCTCCTTAAGAGTCTTATTTCTTCTTTCAGCTAATCCATTTTGTTGAGGAGTTCTTGCAGCTGAGGTCTCATGGGCAATACCCATCTCTTTGCAGAAATCAAATATTATAGAATTAATGAATTCAGTACCCTTATCTGACCTTATCTTTACAATGTTCAGGCTCTTTTCATTGCTAACTGTCTTCAGTAGTTCTGGTAGCCTGACTTGAGTTTCTTTCTTGCTTGGAAGGAATACCACTCATGTGTACCTGGAGAAGTCATCAACAACAACAAGTGTATATTTTCTCCCATTGATACTTACAGGGGTTACTGGACCGAAGAGATCCATATGCAACAGCGGAAGTACTCTGTCAGTGGAGGTATCCACTTTGCTACTGAAAGATGCTTTCACTTGCTTTTCCTCTTGACAGGCTTTGCAAATATGATCTTTGTTGTATACTTCATTAGGCATTCCTTCTACCAATGCATGTCTTGCTATCCTGTTCATCATCTTGAAGTTCAGATGACTTAGTCTCTTATGCCATAGCCAATTTGTGTCAGTTGAGCTCTTTGCAATAAGGCATGCATTTGGTGTGCAAGACTTCCAATCTGCAAGATAAACATTTCCCTTCCTTTACCCAGTTAGTAGTACCTGTTTTGAAGATATATTCTTGACAAAACACAGGTTACATAAAAATTCAACATTGTATCCTTTATCACAAAACTGACTTATGGACAATAAGTTATGCTTAAGTCCACTGACATAGGATACATTGTTAACTCTTACTGAGCCAATAATTAGAGTACCATAACCTTTGGTGGCTCCTTGTGAATTGTCACCAAAAGTGACCTGTGGACCTTCTTTCTCAACAAATTCTCTCAGGAGACTTTTATTGTCAGTCATATGCCTGGAACATCCATTGTCCAAGTACCAGACTGAAGATTTAAGAGTTTCTCCTTTGTTGAGATCCACTGAGCCCTGTAGTCAAAATTAAGCTTTAGGTACCCATTTTGTGTTGGGTCCTACAAGGTTAGCTGTACCTTTTGGAATCCAAATTTGCCTTACAGTTCTAATTACTTTAGAATGGCTAATTTGTCTTCCATAAACATCTACATAGATAGTTACCTCCCTAGGTGCCTTAGGAGTAAACTATCTACGGGTGTCAGCCTTTGAAGGAACAGGAACCTTCTTAATATTCTTCTTCTTAGGCTTGGGTGCACCTGGTCTCAGTCTTTGTTGATAAAAGTATTGAGAACCTTTTCTTTTAGGCACAAAAGGAATATGTTTTCTATATGAGCCATTCTTTGAGGATTGCTCATGCCTGGGTGCTTTCAGTTGAGATTACTTCATTTGAGAAGACCTCGACTGATAGTACCTCTGCTGAGTTCTAGATTGATTAGTCAACTGAGCCTTTCCAATTGGTTTTAGCTGAGTTGGACCTTTCTTTTGTTGAACCTCAGCTGGTCTTTTCCCTTTATCTAAATCTGTGGTTGGAAAGTTACAGATTTAACAAATACTCTCTTTGTGCCACTTGAAGAAGCAACACTCAGAGGACCTTTTGAAGGTTTTGGAACATAGCCTATTCCACACTTGTTATTAGGATTGATTTGAAATTTTTGGATCTCCTCTATGGCAAGAGAGGGTTTGTTAAGAGCATCAATCCTTTTTAACAAGATCTCTTCAGATTTTTGTAAGACATCAACTTTCAAGAGAGAATCCTTTATTTGGCTTACCAATTTTAAATTCTCTTCAGTTAACCTTATCTTAGATTCAGTGAGATCCTTTATCAGTTGATCTTTACCATTTCCTTGACTCTTGAGGGTTTCTACCTCTTTTGTCAACTCAATGGTAGATTTAGCTGAGTTAAGATTTGTCTGATTCCCAGATTCAATTAACTTGGAGTTTTCACTCAAGAGATTTTTGTTTTCATCTTGGAGACAGAAACTTGCTTCTTGCAACCTTGAGAAATCAATCATCAATTGTTCCAAAGCGGACTGAAGATTGAGTTCCTCTGTTGACTCTGAGCTGAGCTCAGTGAGTGTCCTAAAGAAATGGATGGTTTAGATTGTACCTCAGGTTCTTCTGTTGCCATGAGGCACATGTCATCATCACTGCTTTCAGAGAACAGTCCATCAGATGACTCTAGATCTTCATCAATATCCTCAGCCACCATGACTTTTCTTTCTCCATATCTTTTGTCTCTCTTGGCTTGCCTTTCTTTTCTTTCCTTTGTGCTCAGTTGAGGACAATCATACTGAAAGTGCCCAACCTTCTTACATTGATAGCATCTGTAGGCATCATCATCATTTTCCTCAGTAGACTCTCTAGTCTTTGATGATGATCCTTCAACTTTGGAATAGTTCTTGTATTCTTTCTTCTTCTCCATCTCAGTGGAGCTTTTCTCTCCTTCTCTAGTGTTCTTTTGTGGATAGTTTCTTCTTTCCCTGTTATCCCTGTAAAACCTTTTATATTTGCCAAAACGACTATTAAGTTTTTCAAACCTTCTAGCCATTAGGCTGAGTTCCTCTTACATCTCAGCTCTGCTTTGAGATTTGCTTGCTTTCGTACTCTTCTGTGGCTTTGGAGATTTGGGCTCAGTCTCCTTAGCTTTGAAGGCAACTCCCTTCTCAGCTGAGGTCTCATCAGGAGCCTTTTTCCTGTTAAGATCAAATTCATATGCCTTCAGTTCAGAGAATACATGTTGCATAGACATGCTGGACAAATCTTTGGTATTATGCATCATTACTGAGTACACATCCCATCTTGAGGTCAAACCTCTCAGGATCTTCAAAGCAACTTCTCTCTTAGTGTAAACTTTACCAAGAGAGTTAATCTCATTCATTATATCAGTGAACCTCCCATCAAGTTGATCAATGGTCTCAGTGGGCTCCATGGTGAACTGCTTATATTTTTTAACAGCTACTGAGAGCTTGTTCTCCTTAATTTTATCAGTGCCTTCACACATGAGAGCAAGAGTATCCCATAGCTCCTTTGCAGTCTGGCAATGGATCACTCTTCCCATAACTGAGTCTGGAATGGTGGTGTAGAGAATGTTCATGGCTATGAAGTTGAGGTTGTGTCTCCTCCTTTCATCTGCAGTGAAGTTATATTCATCTTTGGGCCATTCTTCTCTAGGATCTGCAATAGTATCAGTTGTGGTTCTTGGGTTAGGAGTCATAAAGATAAATGGACCTTTTGTGATGACTCTCAACATTTCATCATGCACACAAGCAAGGTGTGGTCTCATCCTGATCTTCCAGAAGTCATAATTTTCCACTGAGAATTGTGGAAGCTTGTGATGGGACATATGGTTCAAGGGATTGACTCTCATGTTGTTCTCTGCTGGTGGTTCTACTCTAGCTGCATTGTCAGCCATATTATTTAGACAAGATTATTAATAGATCAATTCAGTTGACCAGATACACTATACCTTTTGAGCACAAGGTATACTTAGAACAATGGTCTTTTGAACCACTGCTTTGATACCACTTGTTGGTCCTGAAACGAGTTAAAACAGGTGTATGGAGGGGAACACACCTGTAGTTACAAATTCAAACTTCTTCTCAAAACTTATCAGATTACTCAAGACAGTAGATCGTCAGTGGACTTTGAAGTCTGTTGAGATTTACTTATGAAAGCTTACTGAGATATCAGCTCCACTGAAAGCTCAAGACTTTCAGTTGAACTACTATCTAATTAGCTTTCAAATGCGGATTAGTGAGCCCTTATGAAAACCTCATTTTGTTTGATAAAAACTTGTTTGAGTAACACACACTTAGAGAAATAGCATAAAGTAAATACACAAGATGTAAAGTGGTTCAGAGATGAATCTCCTACGTCTACTGTCCTGATTAAACAGGAGAATTTCTTTCACTTGGAATTCCTTGTGTTATATTGCCAAGGTGCACTGATCAAATTAATCCTCTCTAAGGATATTTGATCACTAGGATAGTTCCAGGTCCTAGTTCCCAAAATAACTAGCTTTTAGACTGATAACAACAATCAGCTTACTAACGCCTCTTAACTATAACTCTTAACCTAACTCTGGGGTAGGGTATTGAGTAGGGTTTGGTTCCAACTCTTATAAGTTTAGCTCAAGGCTTTAAAGATGGATTATCTCTTTCTAAGGTTTGGATATAGCTATAAGCTCGGTTACAGAAGGTTTGAAATGCTTTCTACAAATATGAAACACTTGGGAAACAAAGGTGATTTCGAGTGCTTCGTAGTATGTTATGAGTATAGAGAATGCTTGTTCTTGTTAAGTTTCCCGTGTGTAAAAATGGGCACGACCTTCTGTATTTATAGACCTTCTTGAAAATCTTCCTGTTGGAGTTGAATCTTCTCAAGTAAGTCTCTTGTATCTGATTGGTTCAAACGGCTCTATTTAAGCTTTAAGTCTTATCAAGAAACGGCTGAAAGACCATGCTTGCCTACCAGCTCTCTGGAGAAAGCTAAAGTAAGACTTTTGGTATTTGTCAGTCTGTGACAGGTCGGCTATCAGTAGAGTACGCCTGCATGTCATCTTCTTATTGGGCCGCTCAGTATACTTGCTCAGAGTCTTGTCTGGTTTTAAGGTGGAACTCAACTGAGAGAACCTTCTTATTCCTTCATTTATTGCAAGCTTTACTCATATTCGATTTGTCTTGTTCCAACCAGATTAACTAACAACTTTTAATGTGTTTAGCATTGAATGTGTGTTGTTAGTCCTCATCAATGGACCTTGATCCTCTGCTGATGGTATAGTCTTAGTAAGAATGCACTTAGAAAACATTCATGACTTAGACTTCTTCACTTTACTTCTTCCTTCAGCGGACTTCTTTAACTCTTAGATACACTCCTTGAATCAGTAAATGCACTTCAGTTCCTTAACATTTGAACTGGTTAACTCTATTCTAACTCTAGTGAATACTTTACTTACAAATGACTTAGGAGGAACCTTTTGGTATCTTAATCGAAACATAATTCTTTACAATTTCCCAACACTTTCACATTCTATTTTGCATGCTTGACATATGTCTCTTTGACCATTTGACCTTATCTAAGCTACTACTTAGTTATAAAGTCTTCTTTTGGTATGAAGTGTTCGGTTGCTTGTCTTAGAGCTCTATTGGTGAGAATTATCATCTCTGATTTTCCCTTTGACTGCTCAATTCTCTTGGGGATGCTCCCTACCCTGTTTGTTCAGCCCACGCAGTATTGTGATAAATCTTGTTGGTCCTTTTGGGCTGCTCGCCTGGATGATTGTTCGCCCAAAAGGGTTGTTCGTCTGACAAGCCATTTGACTTGGTTTTGACCATTAATCACGTGTTAGGGGGCCTAATAGTTGTTCGGCCCATATAATAGTTGTTCGGCCCATCTTGATGCATGTGCCAGTGGAGCTTTCTTGAACCAAAGGATTGCGAGATGTAGAGAAATCATCGACAATTTTGTCACGAATGCTGGGGCATGGAATGAGGATCCGGAATTTCAGAGAGTTTGTAAGTTGGAGGAGAATGAGGATACGAGGAAGCTGTTGATGGCTATGATGGAGAATATCAGTAATCTTGAGATGGGGCAGAATCTGGTTGGAGGGAATGTAGCAGTGAGCTAGAAAGTGGACCCACCCATGAGCCAGCAAGAAGAGGCCAACTATATGGGGAGGCCTAACTATCCATAAGGCGGGTATCCACAAGATGGCAATCAGTTTGGAAGGCCTTCTTATGGCCAACCATTTGTACCTCCAGGTCCACAGCCGCCTCAAAATCAATGGAGGAACACACAAAGATATCAAGGAGGCCAGCAGCCTCCTCAGAATACATGGAGGAAGAGTGAGAATTTCTCATATGCTAATCCAAATGCCGGAATTACAGTTCCTCCAGGTGTTGATCCAGGTTCTAAACCTCCTGGTGGAGAAGGCGGTGCCTCAACTGAGGAGATGTTGAGAGCTATCCTTCAGAAGGTGGAGGAAGGTAGCAAGAGATTGTCCTCTTTGGAGTACGATGTGAAAGAGTTGCATAAGAAATTCTCTAAGAAATTCCAAGTGATCAAATATCATTTGACTTGGTTTTGACCATTAATCACGTGTTAGGGGGCCTAATAGTTGTCCGGCCCATATATTAGGTTGCTCACCTATCAACATAGTGTATATATACAATCACTTCAAAAACTAAAAATCAACATCACACAAAGAATATATATAAAAAATATGAATAAAATGCTTTTTTATAGGATTAATTACTTCCTAGTACACATATATGAGTTAAAATACAATACACACTCTTCAAAATGGCCCAACACAACTCACTACATTTTATAACAAAACAATGCATGTGCTGGCATTATAGACCTAGACTAGACATTTACATTAGTAAATGTGCCCCTCTTTCTCATCTCAATCACACACACTATCTCTTCCCTCTTAAAAAAATTCTCTCTCCCTCTGTCGACCATGACCGCCCTCAATAAATTCTCCTTCTCTCCCCGACAGTGAAGGCAACAAGATTTGGACGGCGGAAAGGCTACACGATCTGGACGACAGTGAATCAGGGCACCTCGTACAAACCAGAACAAGGCGCTCGAGAGAATATGGTCTGGTTGTTCTGTCTTCTCCGACCACTTCGGCGGCAGCGCTTTCCCAGGAGGCAGCTCATGCAGCGATTGCGTGCCCCATGCAGTGATTGGGCGCCCCACACGGCAGCAGAATTTACGGTAGAAGGGCAAATCGCTATTCCATCTGATGCGCCGCCCATCTCAATCTGCCATTTCTCTCTTCTCTCCTAAATATTTTCTCTTTCTTCACTCCAGCACAACCACATGAGAATGGCCACCGTTTCGGAAGAATAGGAAAAACCACTACAACCGCGGAGATGGTCGGCGTCCAGTCCACAGAGGCCAGAGGCAGCGGCGATTGATTTGCCGGCTAAATGACCCCTTCCTCTACCCGTATTTGAAAAGACTAGGATGCCATGGAAGTTCTCTAAGGAAGCTTCGAGGCTTTCACTCGATAGCAGGTGATTAGGCGTGAAATTGTTATGATTTGGTGCCCGATTTTCCCATGTTTTGAGTGTTTTTATGTGTTTGGAGTCATTTGAGTATCATTTTTATAATCTGATGGATTTGTCTTTTTTGTGTTCATATTTGGATAGAGGGCAAAAAGAGGAGTTCGTAGGACTTTGAATCGACCAAAACGGACTCCCGGTTGAGAAGATACGAAGGTTTTACGAACAAGTGTACAACAGCTGAAAAACACTCGACCGGTGACCATTCGAGTCCTAGGGACTCGAGCCGGTCGAGTGCGCACTCGATCACGAAGAGGTCGAGTCCTAGGGACTCGACCAAGTGGAGCTCAAGTCCTATGAGGTGACTTGAAACGAAAATACTAACTTTCTACTAGTAGCTTCCCCGCAAGCGTACGGGTTCACGGTAGTATGAGTAAGTATAGCGACCAAGTATTATCGAACCCAAGGGAAAGTGTGTATGCGAATAGATCCCTGAAGATCTACGCGTCGTAGCTAATATGAGTGTATGTTTTTGGATTTTTTTAAGAATTAATTCTAAACTAAAATAAACTAAGTAAACTAAAGAACGAAAGAAACAAATTAACTAAGGTTTGTACTCAAATAAGTGATGATGATGCTAAGGATAAGAATCCCTACGTATACTAACGGAGCAGGTACATAATCAAAGTAACCGTGACGTGCAAGAAATAACCTAAGTAAAAGATTGTAAGATGAAAGCTCAAGAATTAACACCCTAATACTTTATCCTAGCAACCGACTTCACTAATCTACTAACGAGTTAATAGATCGTGCTTAATTAATGAGACCCTAATTTAAACTAAGGTGATGCGATCGTCCTCCTTAGATAAACCGGTAGATTAATTAACCCTTTTCTAAACCCCATCATTAAGTCTACTCGTTGTTAAAGAATGATACGGTCGTCCTCTATCTAACACTTTTCGAACGAAATTCAAGAATAAAGTTAAGATTGATTTTAAGAATTCATTAATTAAGAGAATTAAAACTAAACGTCATGAATTACCCTAATTACGTACTCACAACCTACTTCTACGAGTTCATCCTACCCTAAGCATGCAAGGGTTCTAGCCTAACATGGTGGTTTGAATAATAAAAGCAATCACAAGAACAATAATCATATGCATAATTAAATTAACGAAAGAAATCAAGAACATAAACGAAAGAACAAATTAAAGTCTCTAAAGAAATATATATAAATCTGAAAAACTAGGGTTTATCGTCTCAAAGAGTAAAGAAAGAAAGAATTAATCTAATACGTTCAAAAGAAATACTAAAACTTAGAATTCGTAAATTATAACCTCGATTACAACGTATAAAACCCTTCCAATCTCTCTTCCAAGCTTTCTCCTCGCTCAAAATATGTAAAAATATGTGTTTGTATATGTTGATATGCTTGGAAAGAGGTATAAATAGGCTTGAGATCGAATTTGGGTGTTCATGGGCCAAAATACGCGTCAAGATCGAGTATAGGTCGAGTAGGACTACTCAACCTGTTGCAGCTTGAGTGCACTACTCGAGTGCTCGAGTAGTGACTACTCGAGTGACTTGACTACTCGAACACTCGAGTAGTGACTACTCGAGTGACTCTGCTCGAGTACTTTTCGACAGTTGTACACATGTTCGTAAAATCTTCATATCTCCTCAACCGGGAGTCCGTTTTGGCCGATTCAAAGTCCTACGAACTCCTATTTTCACCCTCTATCCATCTCTGAAAACCAAAGAGAAAAATTTGTTAGGATAAAAGTTGTTAGTTTTGATGAGTTAAAACTAACCAGAAGATGTAATAGGACCATCTGGACCTGTTAGCCAGATAATGATATAGATTAGGACTTAGTCTAGGGGGAACTGCCAGACCAGAAGACTTCACCAGAAGAGTCACCAGAAGACCTCTCCAGAGGACTTCACCAGAGGACTCCACCAGAAGACTTCACCAGATGAGATTGACCAGAGGCAGAGGACCTTTCCCAGACCAGACGAGTCTGGACCAGACGAGTCTGGTAGAACAAAAGATGCTCAGTTTGATCCCCTGACTCTACTGAGTATTCTGGTTCTTGACCAGATGAGGACCAGAAGACACCGAGGTTGCCTTGTGTCTGGTCTTGCCTTCTCTGGAGAGAATCAGAGTTAGGCAGAGGAAGCTATTGACCGTTGGTGATTCAAATCAAGTCAACAAGATCAGGATTGGAAAATATTTGAAGATAATCAATCCAAGGATCCCACCAACCCAATCAATCAATTAGGGAATTGATTGATTGAGGCTTCCTTATATAGAGGATCTGATTAGATTAGCCCTCCAACGGCTAGCCCTAATCCCCTCTATATATACAAGAGTGCAGTTCAAGAAAAAGCTCTTGAGACTCTACACGCGCATAAGTGATCCAAGCTTTTGATATTCATACCAAGCACTCTTACTGTTCATAATATTTATCCAATCTAAAGGAGTTATTGAAACCACAACATGTTCATCTATTAGACAAGGTTGTTGGCTGGTTGATCTTTAGATTGAAGTTAAATCTAAAGAGGTTGTAAGAAGGAACTGGTACTTCCCAATTCCAGTAAGTAAGTTTGTGAGTTGGTTGATAGTGAGACCCCTTGGTTATAAGGGAGAGTGGACGTAGGATATTCAATCCGAACCACTATACATCTTGTGCTCTTTATCGCTTTATTTTACTTATTGTTTGTTGATTATTGCTCTCTTGTAAAAGACTTTGAAAGACATTTAACTTAAGCCTCCGCAATTAATCTAACTAGTGGGACCAACAAGTGGTATCAGAGCAGTGTGTCCAACGACCACTGCTTTGTAAAGCTTTTGGTGGTCACCGGGCAGATCCATTGCTCTTTAGTGCTTTTGTTCAAGTTCTTGTTATTTCCCTAAATTTCTTATCAGAATGTTTGCAAAATCTTCTTACAAGAGCCGTAAGCTCCCAGAATTCTCTTTTGAGGATTACAGCCACTGGAGTTTCATGATGAGCAATCATCTTGGAGTTATTCACCACCGCATGTTAGATGTGGTTGAAAGTGGCCCCATTCAATTTTACTGGACTCCTATTGATAGTGGCAGATCTGAGTCCAGGAAGAAACTAGTGAAGCTGCCCAAAAAGCTGCAGAGGATAGAGTCCCCAGGCAACGAATCCTCAAATAGAAAGATGAGCTTGACAATGATGAAAGAAAGCTCTACAACTTGGACCAGGTGGCAAGAACAGAGATCATCATCTTCTGTTGTCTGATCTCAAAGCATATGAGTATGATCTTCAAGAGGAGGATCAAACAGAAGACGTTTCCTCTTCTGGCCAGAAAGGTGTTGCATTCTCTTCAACTATCAAGCCTGATGTCAAGCCAAAGGAGTCTACTGCAGATGACTTGAGCCTCAAGGAGCAGGTAGCACTTCTAACTCGTAAATTAGATAAAATGAGTTCAAAATATGGCAGGTACAAAAGGCATTGGAAGGAATCTTCCAGAGACAGAAAGAGTTCCTTCAAGTCTCCAGAGAAGGAGAAGACATCTGGAGACTCAAGGGAGACCAGATTCAGAACTCCAGAGAGGAGGAGAAATGACAACCCTGGCAACTCTGGGAGATTAGATTATCAGAGGAGAGATGGTAGCTCTGGCAGACCTGACTACCAGAGAAGAGAGAGTAGCCCTGCCAGATCAGACTATAACCAGAGGAGGAGAGAGCCAAGTCCTAGTCCCAGAGGAGACAATGCCTGCTACACATGCAACAAGACTGGTCACTATAGTTATGATTGTCCTCAACTCACTCCTAGGGAAAGAGAAGAGAAAAGAATCAAGAGAGATAGGAGATATGCAGATAAGAGAGCATTGCTGGCAGAAGCAGAGGAGGAGGATACTAGTTCCAGTTCTTCTTCTTCTGACTTTGGATCAGATGATGATGTGTGTCTTATGGCAGACATCACTGAGGTAAATGAAACTACTCTAGTTTTATCAAATTCCAAATGTACTGAATCCTCTAATACATCTGGTAACTCCAGAGAGTCTGATATGCAACAAATGCTATCAGATCTCCAAAATTGTGTCCAACTTTGTCAAAAACTTGAGAAAGAGAATGGTAGGCTCAGAGCTGAAGTTCAATCTCTCTCTCATGAGCATAAATCCACCAGAGAACTCATGAAAGATCATTCCAAAGAAGTCTCTGAACTTCAGGATAAGATCACAGAAAGAGATACTCTGGTAGATCAACTCATGAAAGAAAAGAACTCTCAAGAAGATGAGATCACTGAACTCAGAGCCAAATACCAGACTCTTATCAAGGGAAAACAAGTTGCTCACAACATAGAGGAGATACCTATGCCCAGAGAAGCTCCTAAGATACCATCTGTTGTATCTATCATATCAGAGTCTTCTCAGCGCATCTGTGGTAAGAGTGGTTTAGGATATTCTGGAATTTCCTCTAAAACTCATAAATACTTTTATAATAAAGACAAGTCTGTAAGAGCTGGTAAATTGGTAGAAATCTGGGATGATAAAGACTTGACTGGTAATGGTTACAAGGTGGTTCACAATCCTGATTGGAAAAGGAATCACTCTGTTAATCACATAACATATGGTCCAGAAGAGTTGACTGTTCTGGAAGACAAGATTCTAGAGAATACAAGTCAACAAGGGGAACCATTAAAGATTAATGGTCCTGTGAACAATGAGTCCCAAGGAGTAGAACTTACTCAAGTTGGAGGACCCCAGAGTAATCCTCGAAGGGAACCTAACCAGATTAGGGGACCTCAAGGGAAACACTCAAGAAAGGGGAATACCAATCAGAGTAAGACCTACCAGAGAAGGAACAATGTTCAACAGCACCAGGTACCCCAGAGACAATTTTCTCAGAGGAATCAATTCCAGAATAGGTATACTCAAAGGAACTATAACCACCAGAGACAGTCTAATTATCAGAACCAGAGGAGGTCTTCCAGACCCATCTATAGAAAACCAACTGATCTGGGTAGTTATGACACCAGAGATGGTTCTTCTAGGATGTACCCTTACAACCAGACCTTTAAGACCATGTCTTTGAGAAAGGCCATTCCAAAGGCCAGATTTGAGAAAAGATACACCAGACCTGTTTATAGGAAAGGTGTCCTTATCAGACCAGTAGCTCAATATGTCATTGTCAGAGGACATGTGCTGGTAGATAGATTTGGAAGGAAGATAAGATCTCATCATCCATCAAGGGATGATCTTTATCTATGGATTCCTACAAAACCTGCAACTAACCAATCATGGCCCAGCACTAGTAGGGGACCTAATTGATTTCTCTGCAGGTAGATAAGAGTCCATTGGAGAAAGGATTTTCAAGCAACCATGTCTGGTACATTGATAGTGGATGTTCCAAGCACATGACCTTCCAGAAAGATAATCTCCAAGATTTCAAGCCATTGAATGGACCAAGAGTGATGTTTGGTGACAACAACTATGGCGTCACCAGAGGAGTTGGAAAGTTGACCTTCAATGGAGTTTCTGTAGAAGAAGTTTACTATGTTGAAGGACTCAAGCATAATCTGCTTTCAGTATCCCAATTCTGTGACAAGGAATACTCAGTGAAGTTTTCTAGTGATTCATGCACTGTTTTCTCTTCTGATTATAATGATATCTTGCTAATAGGCTTGAGGAAGGGTGACATTTATCTTGCAGATTTTAACAGTTGCCCAAGAAATGCTTGCCTAGTTGCAAAAGGATCTGCAGAGAATAGCTGGATTTGGTACAAGAGATTGTGTCATCTTAACTTCAAAACACTGAATAAGATTGCCAGAAAAGGTCTCATTCGAGGTCTTCCTAATGAAGTGTTTAAGAAGAATCAGGTTTGTGGTTCATGCCAGAAGGGTAAACAACCCAAGACTTCCTTTAAGGATGTCCAGAGCACAACCACAACCAGAGTACTTCAACTACTTCACATGGACCTGTTTGGACCTGTTTCTCCTCTTAGTTTCAGTGGAAGGAAGTACACCTTAGTGATAGTAGATGACTTTTCAAGATACACTTGGGTAGTGTTCTTGTTTAAGAAAAATGAAACTATGACTAAGCTGCCAGAGTTCTTCAAGCAGATTCAGAATGAGCAGAACCAGAGCATAGTCAGAATCAGAAGTGACAAAGGAACAGAGTTTTTGAATTCACACATTGCAGATTACTGCAAGGACCATGGGATTTTTCATGAGACATCTGCTGCCAGAACACCCCAACAAAATGGAGTAGCAGAAAGGAGGAATAGGACCCTCAAAGAAGCTGCAAGAACACTTCTGGCAGAATACAGCACTCCACAGAGATTTTGGGCAGAGGCAATTAATACAGCTTGCTACACTCAGAACAGATGCCTGATTGCCCAGAGACATAATAAGACTCCATATGAGATTAGACATATCAGAGAAGGAATATCTCCAGATGAGGTATACACCAGGTGACACTTGTCCCAGATGAAGTGCTGAGCCAGATTCCACAATATCAGAGGAGATGTAGCACCAGACTGGCTGTGGTGTCATCTGGTTACAATATCAGGTGACAGGTATGTCTTTACTTCTCTGGCCTCTGATCATTGGGATACACCTTTCAAATTAGTAAGTACACTCAAAACGTTTCAACTTCGGAGTGTATTTAAGACTAGGGTATAGGGCCTAGGCAATCATTTCGCTTTTTTCTCTTGACTGCCACAAAACCTCTTTATGCCCAGTCCCAATGACTATGCCAACGCACCAGATTAAATCTGTATCTTGCCTTTCATCGTGGCCATCGGATTTAATCACTGTGCAAAATGTCAATCAATGCTAAAATTGATTTTGTTTCCTCAATTAATTTTTAAAATTACACGCGTTCACACTTCATTTAATAATCTAGCCACGCGTATTACCCTATTTAAATCAAATTTCCTGTCAATCTGTCCTTTCACGTTTCCATACTTTCAAACCCTAACCTCTCTCTGCAAAGCATTTCTTTCTCTCTCTCTCTTTTACAGTAATGGCCCCTCCGTGCAATTTTGACCATGTCCTGATGATGAAAAAGCTAAAGACGGAGATGGTGGTGGACTTTTATACCACCAAGAACCCAGTTGTGCTGTCGATTCTGGAGATGCTCCAGAGTGCAGGGGTGGAGAAGTTGATCTCCACTGTTCCTAAGGATTTTCGTACTCTTGACGGATATGCGGCCCAGTTGTTGGTTCGTATGAAGATTCATGAGGATTACATTTCGTCCAAGATTGATGAAGATGATTTGGTGTTTTCTAAGCACGATTTCCGCGCTCTTTTCGAGAACATTTCTGCGGTGGGAGTGGATCCTTTGACGTACAAGGAGGATGACATTATTGGTTCTTTCAAGATCTTTGCTCGATCTTCCTGCCAGAATATCACAAAGGGCTTTTTGGAAAAGCATCTGAGGCAGAAGTACAAGGTCCTTTTTGATATAGTTGTTAAGGTGCTTATGTGTGAGAATCACAGCACAGATGCCATTTTCAACGGCAGGATGTGTGTGATGAGGGCTTTATATGATGGTGTTCAGTGTAATTGGGCGGAGTTCTTCTGGGATGTGTTGAGGAAGAACAAATTGAAGGTGAAGAAGGAGCCTTGTCCTTCCAAGCCAGGGGAGTTGCAGTTCTTCTTCACTGCAAATGTCTCTTTGGGGACTAAGTTAACTCTTATTCTGGATTCTCTCCTTCCAGAGAAGAAGTGGAAATCATCTTGGTGCCATAGTTATCTCAAATCCAAGATCCTCTTCTCTAAGGATGGCCCTCTTCATGGCCATGCCGACTCTGATGGAGAGCAGGCTATCCCTGCCCCTCCTATTCAATCTATTCCCTCACCTCCAAAGGGGCAGAGAAAGCAGCAGAAGCAGAAGACCCATAAGAAAGCTTCTGAAGCAACTGGTTCTTCAACCGTTGCCTTTTCTGGTTCCTCAGAGGAGGACCAGATTCCCCTTCTTGATGTGCTTAAGAAGAAGGGTGATGATGATAAAGCTGTTAAGAAGGCTGGAGCAGCCAAGAGGAAGCAGCCAGACGAGGCCAGGAGAGGTTCTGCTAAGAAGCGAAGGACTAGCAGAAAGGCAAAGATAACCCTTCTGGTGGATGAGCCTTCAGAGGAAGAAGAGGAAGAAGAGGTTGAGCCTCTTGTGAGGAAATCCAAGGCCAAGAGAGCCCTTCTTCAGGATCCTGACTCTGGATCTGATCTTGGAGAGGCCTTGGAAAAGGCAATTGAGGATGCTTCCCAGATGATGGAGGTTGCTCCAGAGTCTGCTGTACCTGCTGGTGTTGACCCAGCAGAGGTAAACCCTTCCCTTCCATCTTTTTCCCCCATTAATCTTGTCTCCCCCTCTACCTCTCCCCCAGATAATATTCCCCAAACCCCATCTGCCTCTGGTAACCCTTTTGTTCCACCAGAGCAGATTATCCCAGATACCCCAGTATTTACTCCCTCTACCATTCCTACCCAAACACCTTCTCCCCCAAATTCCCAAACTCATCTTCCCACAAACCCCTCTCCCCCACCTTCTGTACCAGAGGTACCCTCAACCTCTTCTGGTGCAGAAATCCCCCCTCCAAACACTTCCACCTCCCAGATACCTCCTACACCTTCTGTACCAGATGTTCCATCTTCTTCTGGTGCAGAGCAACCCATTCCTACACCCTCTACTTCTCAAAATCCTAACCCTCCCCAAACCCATACAGACCAGGACCCAACCATTTCTATGGCTCTGAGATTCGTTGGCCCTCCCCCTTCTCCTACCTGTTTAACCAGCGATGATAGTGAAGATGAGGAAGCTTCACTTGAGCCTGCTGACTGAGCACCTTCCTCCTCTGCCTCTGGGCCCAAACCCTTCACTTTCTCATCTGCAGAAATGGGTCCCATTAGGCAGAGTATGAGTGTAAGTGCTCAGCTCTGGCTAAGAGAGCATTTCCCAGTTCTTCTGGAGCACTTACCACTTCTGGCAGAGCTTACTGATGCCAAGGTCTGGAGCAAGGCCAGACTTGAAGATGTGGAGGACCTAATGCTGTTGCTTGAGGAAATGGGTCCCTCCAACTTCACTGCTTGGGAGATTGAGCTAAAGCAGAGGATGAATATTCAGAACCCAGCAGAGCTGGAGACCCCTGGTGCTGCTAAAGTCTTGATTCACACCCTGCTCATCCAAAGAGGAGTAATGCTCACTCCAGAGGGCCCCACTTACAAGTTTGGTCCTCATTTTGTCTTCCCTCCAGAGCTATATTCAGATGAGGAAGACTTTGAGATGTCCCCTGCCGTGCTCCAGAAGATGAAAGTTTTCTTCAATGAGCAAATCATGCAGATTGGGTGCTTTTCTAAAGCTATTCAACATATGGCCCCTGCTATGATAGAGCACCAGATCAGGCATGAGAGGAGAATCTTCCTGAAGCAGTTAAAGTCTTCTCTGGCAGAGGTAAAGGCTTCTTTCAAGGCTAATGGCTTATTTGTCAAGCTGGATGTCATGCACAGCCAGAAGCAGCTACAGGAGCACGTGCTGGAGCAGTTGAGACCTGTCTCTGTGCTTAAAGTGGAGATGGCCAGCCAGATGATTCAAACTGCCAAGCTGAAAGACTCCCTCCAGGAGATGTTGGAGAAGCAAGAGAGACTTGTTGCAGAGTCTAAAGCTTACCTGGAGGAGGCCAAGCAGCTGCGTGATCTTCACTCTTCCTCCAACACTGCCTTGCCTGATCTTATAAGGCAGGTAGTGGAGCCCCTCCTTGATGAAGTTAAAAAGGGGGAAGCGAAGGCCAGAACTGATCTGGCGAAGACCACAAATGAAACTCTCTTCAGCTATGGAGCTCGTCTGGACCTGCTGGAGAATACATTGGCCCAGGCTGAGTTGCAGAAGAAGAAGAAGAAGGAAGAGCTCAAATCCCTTTCCATGGCTAAGCAGCTTGCTGCAGAAGAGGAGTCCGAAGCAGAGCAGGATCCAATTTCCATCTCTGGACCTGCAAAGAGGAAGATAAGGAAAGTGAAAAAGAGCTTCCTTGAATCTGTGGTTGAAGAAGCAGAGAAGAGATTCAAGGAAGAGTCGCCTGAAGAGAGGCAAGCAAGGATAAGGAAAAACATAGATGAAGAGCAGAGGCTCCGATATGTTAGAAGGCAAAATAAGAAGAGCAGAGAAGCTGGCATCACTCCTGGTGCTAGTGGATCCAACCAGAAGAGAAAAGGGTCTGTTGAAGTCATGAACATCCTCCCTCTCAGGACAGAAGGGTCCTTTGACTCAACTGTTCCTGTGCCTTTGATAGAAAAATGGAGAGAAGCCAAGACTCTCTGGTTCATTCAACATTACATCCAGAGACCTCCACCAGAGGATGATGCTCTCATCAACAGGACTTTCCATTCTTGGATGCAGGCATATGATGCAGATTTGTACAAGCAGTTGATGGATTCAACCATTGAATTCAACCTGGAAGTCACTGCTCCTGAGTTCCATTTTCTCAACACTCCAATGGCAGGAGACCAGGTTGATTGGGCTGAGCTGAAGAGACTATACAAGACCAAGGTGTTGGCAAACTTCACCCCATCATCTTCTGCAGAGTTGAAGGCCATTCAAGATAGATTCTTTGACTAGTTCCTGGTGCCCAAGGATAACAGAAGAAATGCTTAGAATAGGACCAGAATTACTCTGTAATCTGTAATCTTCTTTGTCCTTTTTATCAATGAAAATCTCATATCTTCTCTATTCAAAAGACAACCCCTTGTTGTCTTATTTGTTTGCCTGATAAGATCTATTCTAAGGTCTTATCCTTTAATGTTTTCTTGCTTAAGTTTATTAATCTTGATCAGTTCTGGTATGTTTTAACTCCATCAAAAAGGGGGAAATTGTTAGGATAAAAGTTGTTAGTTTTGATGAGTTAAAACAAACCAGAAGATGTAATAGGACCATCTGGACCTGTTAGCCAGATGATGATCTAGATTAGGACTTAGTCTAGGGGGAACTGCCAGACCAGAAGACTTCACCAGAAGAGTCACCAGAAGACCTCTCCAGAGGACTTCACCAGAGGACTCCACCAGAAGACTTCACCAGATGAGATTGACCAGAGGCAGAGGACCTTCCCCAGACCAGACGAGTCCGGACCAGACGAGTCTGGTAGAACAAAAGATGCTCAGTTTGATCCCCTGACTCTACTGAGTATTCTGGTTCTTGACCAGATGAGGACCAGAAGACACCGAGGTTGCCTGGTGTCTGGTCTTGCCTTCTCTGGAGAGAATCAGAGTTAGGCAGAGGAAACTATTGACCGTTGGTGATTCAAATCAAGTCAACAAGATCAGGATTGGAAAATATTTGAAGATAATCAATCCAAGGATCCCACCAACCCAATCAATCAATTAGGGAATTGATTGATTGAGGCTTCCTTATATAGAGGATCTGATTGGATTAGCCCTCCAACGGCTAGCCCTAATCCCCTCTATATATACAAGAGTGCAGTTCAAGAAAAAGCTCTTGAGACTCTACACGCGCATAAGTGATCCAAGCTTTTGATATTCATACCAAGCACTCTTACTGTTCATAATATTCATCTATTAGACAAGGTTGTTGGCTGGTTGATCTTTAGATTGAAGTTAAATCTAAAGAGGTTGTAAGAAGGAACTGGTACTTCCCAATTCCAGTAAGTAAGTTTGTGAGTTGGTTGATAGTGAGACCCCTTGGTTATAAGGGAGAGTGGACGTAGGATATTCAATCTGAACCACTATACATCTTGTGCTCTTTATCGCTTTATTTTACTTATTGTTTGTTGATTATTGTTCTCTTGTAAAAGACTTTGAAAGACATTTAACTTAAGCTTCCGCAATTAATCTAACTAGTGGGACCAACAAAATTCATTAGTTTATAGAAATGATACTCAAATGACTCCAAACACTCATAAAAAATACTTAAAACATGGGCAAATCGGGCACCAAAACATAACAATTTCACGCCTAATCATGAGGGCACTGGAATGAAGTGGGGCACTAGAGTGACCCTAAGTTGAGTCCTAGGACTCGAGTAATGCCTGTGCTCAAGTCCTAACGTACAATTTCGGCCCAAATCACCCCAAATCAGCCCGTTACCTATAAATACCCCATCCCAAGCTCGTTTCTAGGACCCTTTAATCACTTTTGATATTTTTACATACTTTGAGCAAGGAGAAAGCTTGGGAAGGAGATTGGAAGAGTTTTACAAGTTGTAATCGAGGTTTTAGCTTACGAATTCATAGTTTAATTATTTCTTTCGAATTTTTTAGATTAATTATTTCTTTCTTTGTTCTTTGAGACGATAAACCCTAGCTTTTCAGATTATAGAAGATTATTTTTTAGACTTTAATTTATTCTTTATTTATGTTCTTAGATTTAATTGATAATTCAAGTATGTTTATGTTTCTTATTATCGTTATTGCTTTCGTTCTTTCAATTACCATGTTAGGCTAGAATCCTTGCATGCTTAGGATAGGATGAACTCGTAGAGGTATGATGTTGGTACGTAATTAGGATAATTCGTGATGTTTAGTTTTAGTTCTCTTAATTAATTGAATTCTTGAAATAAATCCTAGAATAATCTTGGAATTGAGTACGAAAATTGTTAGAGAGAAGACGACCGCATCACTCTTTAATAACTAATAGGCTTAAGAAAAGGGTTTTAGAAGGGGTTTATCATCTACCGGTTTATCTAGGGAGGACGACCGCATCACCTTAGTTAAATTAGGTTCTGATTAATTAAGCACGATCCATATAACTTGATTAGTGGATTAGTGAAGTAGGTTGATTTGATGAAGTATTAGGGTTAATTTTTTAGGTTTTAGTCTTTCAATCTTGTGCTAGATTAGGGAAGTTGATTGCCTAGTTTTAGCACGCTTAGAATTATTACTTGCACATCACGATTATTTTAGTTACCGTACCAACTCCGTTAGTATACGTAGGAATTCCTATCCCGAGCATCATCATTCCATATTTGCATTAAAACTAAGTTATTCAGTTTACTTTTATTATTAGCATATAGATAGTATAATATAGTTTAGAATTCTTTTAAAACCAAACATACATTCATATTAGCTACGACGCATAGATTTCCAGGGCTCTATTCGCATACTTACCTTCCCTTGGGTTCGATTATACTTGGTCCCTATACTTGCCAATACTACAGGGATCCCATACTCTTGTGGGGTAACTACTAGTATAACTAGTAAAGTTCGGTTCAAGTCAATGGCGCCGTTGCCGGGGATGATTATGTATGTCCTTTGAGTAGGACTTGGAGATAGCTTAGTAGTTAGTAGTGAGTTCTTTATTTTTCTGTTTAATTCTTATTTGTTCGGCAGTTGTGTTTTGATTCTTCTGTTAGTGTTTCAGGTTTATGAAAACGCGCTCGCAAGGAGATACGAGCGAAGAGAGAACACAGCTAGATCCTGAGGCAATAGAAAGAAGAAACCGAGCCTTCTTAAGAAGGATGAATACTGCCGGTGGAGACAAAGACAACATGAATCTGGATGGAATTGGGGATTTAGACAAAGATGTTGCAGAGTACAATGCTATAGTGGAACTGGTGGATGAAGTTGATAGAAATAGCAGTAACCAGTAGATACCCATAGGGGAAACTCAGAACCAACGCCCAAACTAACAAAACCAAAACAACTCTGCACAAACTCAAACCCAAAGCCAGAGCAATAACCTGAACATCCCGTTCAACAACCCTGTCTACCCATAAAACAACCCACCTTATCCTTACCCATACCCACCATACCCTTATCCTCCACCTCCTGCTTATAACCAACCTCCAGTTCCACAAGTACCTCTACCACCCGTCTATCCTCAACACATTCCTCAGAACCCTGATCATGATATAGCAATCCGAGGAAGATTTACGGCACGGCCGCAACGATATTACGATGGAGTGGCATTGCCTCCGGTAGAGGTAAACAACTTCTCTATCTCCCCAGGAATCCTGAAGATACTTACTGAGAATCAATTCAAGGGGGAGGTCGGGAAGGAGAATCCTCATACTCACTTGAGGAATTTTTTTATGATTGCCTCAACTTTCAACCATAACGGCATGTCTGAAGATGCCAAGAGGCTCAGGTTGTTCCCATTCTCTTTAACTGGAATTGCAAAGGAGTGGTATGATAACACGCTCCCACGGGGAGATGTAACCACATGGGCCGAGCTCGAGCGTCTATTCCTCGAGCGATTCTACCCTCTATCTAGAACGATCAAAGTAAGTATATAGATCTCGTCTTTCCAACAGAAGCTAGGAGAGGACTTACGTCAGGCTTGGGAGATATACTCTAATATGCTCATTGAGTGCCCGCAGCACGGGTACAACAAAGGGGACATCATGGCTTTCTTCTACTGTGGAGCCAACAAGGCGGGTCAAGCCCACCTTGATGCATGTGCTAGTGGAGCATTCTTGAATTGTGGTGCAGCTAGGTGTAGAGAGATCGTTGATAACATTGTCAAGAATATCGGGCAATGGAACGAGGACCCAGAATTTCAAAAAGCATATCAGTTGGAGGAGAGTGAGGGAACGAGGAAGCTGTTGATGGTGATGATGGAAAAGATAAGCAACCTTGAGGTTGGGCAAAATCTGGTTGGAGGGAATACTATAGTGAGTGAGAAAGTGGATTAGCCAGCATGCCAGCAAGAGGTAGCCAACTATATGGGAGGCCCTTATTATAATCAGAATGGCTACCAAGGTGGAAATTATCAAGGGCAACCAACTTATGGGCAAGCATTTGTACCACCAGGTTCACAGCCTCCTCAAAATCAGTGGAGAAACAACCAAGGCTATCAAGGAGGCCAGCAGCCTCCTCAGAACCAATGGAGGAAGAACGAGAATTTCTCATATGCCAACCCGAAGGTCGGAATCACAGTTGATCCAGGTTCAAAGCCCCCAGGTGGTGAAGGAGGTGCCTCGACCGAAAAGATGTTGCGAGCGATCCTTCAGAAAGTAGAAGAAGGGAGTAAGAGATTGTCTTCATTGGAGTATGATGTGAAGGAGTTACACAAGAAAGACGATCAGTATGATCAAGAACTTCAGAAGAGAGATGTGGAGCTGAATAGAATTCAACAAGAGAACAATAGGCGGTTCACTTTGATGGAGTATCAGATTAGTCAGATCGCAAAATCATTGGATAGAGAGCCGGGTAAATATCCTTCTATGCCGGAGGGGAACCCGAAAGAGCAATGCAAGACGATCCAGCTAAGAAGTGGAACTAAATATGATGGTCCTCAGATGCCTGCTGACTCGGAGACGCTCGAGGAAGAGGTTGAGATAGAAGGGAAAGAGCATAAGAAAGATAGAGATGAGATTGAGGAGGTAGAAGTTGAGAAAGGGGTTGAGGGTGAAGGCACTCAGAAAAGTAAAGATATGGATGAGTCCCAGAAGGACAAAGACTTTGAGAAGGTAGAGATTGAGGAGATTAAGAGAGTCTCAAAGTGGAAGAAGGCAAAGGAAGCAAGGAAGAATGTAAAGGAGACTGAGCGAGATGAATGGGGGGTACCTAAATCAGTGATACCCGTCCCATATCCGCAGCGCTTTATGAAAAAGAAACTAGATGAGAAATTTGCTAAATTCCTTGATGTGTTTAAAAAGTTATATATTAACATCCCTTTTTATGATGCTTTGGAACATATGCCTAATTATGCCAAGTTCCTGAAGGACTTGATAGCTAAGAGGAGGCGAGTTGATGAGCCTGAGTTGGTGCAGCTGAACCACGAGGTGAGTGCATTAGTGCACAAAGCGCTTCCCCCGAAGTTGAAAGATCCCGGGAGTTTCACTATCTTATGTGATATCGGGAATGGAGTCAAGAAGGGAGCGTTGTGTGATCTTGGAGCGAGCATCAATCTTATGCCCTTGTCGTTATTTAAGAAGTTGGAAGGTGGAGAACTTCAACCGATAATGATGACGCTTCAACTCGCCGACCGGTCTATCACTAGGCCTCAAGGTGTGGTTGAAGACGTCCTCGTGAAAGTTGGAGATCCCATTTTCCCAGTCGATTTTGTGGTGCTAGACATGGAGGAAGATGAGCACGTGCCCTTGATCTTGGGAAGACCGTTCTTGGCCACAGCCGGGATGGTGCTAAATGTGGCGAATGGGAAGATCACGTTGAAAATTGATGATCAAGAAGTGAAAATTTCCCTATATGAGGCCATGAGACACCCGAAGGAGGATGAGAGTTGTCATTCCATTGATGTCATTGATCCTTGTATTGAAGACACACCTCATATCCCTAACCTTTCGTATATTCATGATTTTGATAGTCCTTCACTTGATGATTTAACCGTTGAGCGTTATGATCTTGATTGTTTTGATAGGTATAAAGGGAAGAAGTTGAAGGATGGAGAGCTTAAAAGTGTGGACGTGGCCCAGTTGGAGAGGAAAGGAGGAGTTGATGTTAAGAAGAAAAAATCTAAGAAGTGGGTACCTCCGTGGAGAGCTAAGAAGAAGCTGACACCACCACCAGAGGTGAAAAAGGTATTTAGTAGTGGATGCCTTGAGGTTGAGAAGAAAGCAAAGGAACTCATGATGAAGGGGCATCAAGGAAAGGAATTCAAACACCACTCTTATGAGAGTAAGGGAGGTAGTTTTTAGTATCATGTCCCATAAGCTCCTTTGAGCTCGGTCCGGCATGAGGACCTTAAAAATAGCGCTGAGTGGGAGACAACCCATTTTTATTTACTTTTGAGTGTTTTTAGTTGTAGGTGTTATTTTGAGTCGTAAGTTCTAACCTCATATTTGAGTGAGTTGCTTGTAGGCTTGTCTCGAGGAAGTTAAGGTATCATGGAGTTATTCAGATTAAAGGGACCAACTCAGACAAGGGAGTGTGTCAAGTTGTTGAGAGAAACTGAATTATTTTGATGAGGTAACCCACAACCCCAAACTTAGACCGTTTCACAAGGTCGAAGTTTGGGGGGTGGAGTATTTATATGTTTTATGGTTATATTGCACAGGCGCACACCCCCTCTATGAGTTGAGTTTGGTTATATATTGTGCTTTGAGAAGCTCCTTGAGCTGATATTGCTTTGATGTGCTACTACATATTTCATGCCTATCAATTCTCTTATGCTTGTTGATTGTTATTCTTGAGTATGATTTGATGAGTAGGGTGAATTGTGAAGTTGAGTTAGGGAGTCTATTGTGTGAGTGTAGGAGTTAGAGTTGATTTGAGAGGGAACTCGTATGCTTGCGAATTTTTCTTTTGAATACTTGTGTGATGAGAGTGAGAATTCACTAGGACTAGCATGGATGTGAAAACTGTGAGATTTGAGCCTTTGTGAGATTAAGATGCATAAATTGATCTTTTCGTTTGTGAGTGAATCATCACAGTAGAAGATGCTAGAACTTGTGGGTACTCTCGCTTCTTGATTGTGTCTAGTTGATATGCCGAAAGTGATATTAGGCCATCTTTGATTTGATTGAGTCACTTAGCCTAAATTTTCCCTACCAATGATATTTATCCCTTGTTAGCCCGTTTGAGTCTTAGCCTATTTTATTTGCTAGCACATTTAAACTTAACCAAATTCGTAAACTCTTTTTGTCCCAATTTGAGTGGAGAATAGAAAAGTGTGAATGAGAAGGGATCGAGTTGAGTTGAAAAAGGAGAATTATTGATGCTTGAGTGTAATTGAGAAGAAGGTGTAAAAGACCAAAAACTTGAGAATGAGCAAAAGAAAAATGAGCTCATATGTATGTGTGAAAGAGAAAAAAAAAGAGTGAAGTGATTGAAAAAGTGAAAAGAGTTAGAAAAAAATTGAAGTGTTGAGAGTAGAGGAATTGAAAAGTGTATTGCACGAAGATGTTTGAAGTATTTTGTTCCTCGTCTTGAAGTATTGAAATTTGATTTTCCATTCTCCATTCACTTGAGTCACTTACCCCATATAGTTACCCCATCTGTCCAAAGAGCCTACGTTACAACCTTGATAAAGTCCTTTTTTATTCGGCATTGATTTCTAGAGTATAGTCAAAGTTGAGAGTGCTTACAAGCCTATGGCTGCTAATATGTGTGATTGATTGATTGAGTGAGTCCCTTATCATTGATATACACTTGTGAGGGAGTGAAACACATCGTTGAGTGCACATCCATGTTTGATCTTGGTGGTTCTTATTGTTTATGCATGAGTAGGATGAAGGGGGTGAGTTCGTGTACGTGTGAATGATCTTTGAAACTTGAGCTCTATTACTTGCATGATTTGATTCTTTGACTCATTCCTAACAATTTCACTAGACTTATTATTTCATTGCTTGAGGACAAGCAATATGGTAAATTTGGGGGGGTTGATTAGGCGTGAAATTGTTATGATTTGGTGCCCGATTTTCCCATGTTTTGAGTATTTTTTTATGAGTGTTTGGAGTCATTCGAATATCATTTTTATAATCTGATGAATTTGTCTTTTTGGTGTTCATAGTTGGATAGAGGGCAAAAAGAGGAGTTCGTAGGACTTTTAATCGACAAAAATTGACTCCCGGTTGAGAAGATATGAAGGTTTTACGAACAAGTGTACAACAGCCGAAAAGCACTTGACCGGTGACCACTCGAGTCCTAGGGACTCGAGCCGGTCGAGTGTGCACTCGATCACGAAGAGGTCAAGTCCCTAGGACTCGAGTAATGCCTGTGCTCGAGTCCTAACGTACAATTTTGGCCCAAATCACCCCAAATCAGCCCGTTGCCTATAAATACCCCGTCCCAAGCTCATTTCTAGGACCCTTTGATCACTTTTGATATTTTTACATACTTTGAGCAAGAAGAAAGCTTGGGAAGGAGATTGGAAGAGTTTTACAAGTTGTAATCGAGGTTTTAGCTTACAAATTCATAGTTTAATTATTTCTTTCGAATTTCTTAGATTAATTATTTTTTTCTTTGTTCTTTGAGACGATAAACCCTAGCTTTTCAGATTATAGAAGATTATTTTTTAGACTTTAATTTATTCTTTGTTTATGTTCTTAGATTTAATTGATAATTCAAGTATGTTTATGTTTCTTATTATCGTTATTGCTTACGTTCTTTCAATTACCATGTTAGGCTAGAACCCTTGCATGCTTAGCATAGGATGAACTCGTAGAAGTAGGATGTTGGTACGTAATTAGGATAATTAGTGATGTTTAGTTTTAGTTCTCTTAATTAATTGAATTCTTGAAATAAATCCTAGAATAATCTTGGAATTGAGTACGAAAATTGTTAGAGAGAAGACGACCGCATCACTCTTTAATAACTAATATGCTTAAGGAAAGGGTTTTAGAAGGGGTTTATCATCTACCGGTTTATCTAGGGAGGACGACCGCATCACCTTAGTTAAATTAGGGTCTGATTAATTAAGCAAGATCCATATAACTTGATTAGTGGATTAGTGAAGTAGGTTGATTTGACGAAGTATTAGGGTTAATTCTTGAACTTTTAGTCTTTCAATCTTGTGCTAGATTAGGGAAGTTGATTGCCTAGTTTTAGTACGCTTAGAATTATTACTTGCACATCACGATTATTTTAGTTACCGTACCAACTCCGTTAGTATACGTAGGAATTCCTATCCCGAGCATCATTATTCCATATTTGCATTAAAACTAAGTTATTCAGTTTACTTTTATTATTAGCATATAGATAGTATAATATAGTTTAGAATTCTTTTAAAACCAAACATACATTCATATTAGCTACGACGAATAGATTTTCCGGGCTCTATTCGCATACTTACCTTCCCTTGGGTTCGATAATACTTGGTCTCTATACTTGCCAATACTACAGGGATCTCATACTCTTGTGGAGTAACTACTAGTATAGCTAGTAAATTTCGGTTCAAGTTAGCAGGGCGACTATGGATGCCAAGGGAAGCCTTCATCCCAAATCAGTTTCCGGCGACTATCAATAGCAGGTTGGGGGCGGAAACACGATGTCAAACAGATCTTGACGGATCTAAATGGCACCAACATATATAAATGGTGAAAACAGATCCACGGTAAAAAATAATGTCGAATAATTAATTAGATTTTTAAAATTTATTAGATATTTGAAGCAATATTTAAACTGATTCATATGATTCGCATGCAGTTGCTTTTGATTCTGTCTTTCATTTCCATGGATGCTTCCTCCCTATGGATGAGTTTTCTTTCATTTACATTTCCAGAGACCCACTTGCAGGGTTCATTCAAAAGTAGGAAGAATAGTTTAATTTTTCGAAAAGTTTAATTTTTGGTTTATGATAATTTCGGATAAATGATATTTTGATTAGTTTGAATTGGAAGATACATTTGGAGGTGAAAAATATGAGAGTGTGTTTTTTATGGTTGTATTTGTATCCTAGGTTAGAATTTTTTTTGTTCTTGTTATGTGTTGTACAATGATATTATGTGCTGTACCATGGTATTGTGTGGTGCACCATGATATTGTGTGGTGATATTGTGTGGTGTACTATAGTACTATGGTATTATGTGTTCTACAAGAGCTAATACGAGACTTTAAAAATTACACCAAAATTGACCGAAATTTTCAAAAAATAGTTACTTCAAAAAGCAAAAACAAAAGTAGAGTGAATAGTAAAAATGGAAAAAGTGAAATGATGTGATATCGTACTTTGTACTTCCTTGTAAGTTAATAAAAAATAGTGTGTAGTATACTTAAAACTCAATTTTTGCAGTGGGATGCAATCAAGGATGAAAATATCCGGATATATCCCCGATATATCCTCGATATATCCATTTTTTGTAATCACCGATATCGATATTGGGGGGTAACGATATTTTCATAATATCCGTAAAAGAATTGGTAATAACGATAAATATTAGTATATAATATCAATTTCAATTGTACTTTTGTAAAATTTGAGCATAATATTGGTTAAATATCGAGAAAATATCGAAAAATATCAGGAAATATCGAAAAAATATCGAGAAATATCAAAAAAATATCGGTAATTTCAATAAATATCGATTAATATCACAAATGTAAAATTTGATATCTATTTTTATTGTTAAATTTATGTATTTAAAGTTTGTTATTAAATTTTCATAAATTTTAAATTTACCGATATCGATATTCGATATCGAAATATCCATCGATATTTCCAAAAATTCAAAGTCTCGATATTTCTACCGATACCGATATTTTCAACCTTGGATGCAATCACCCCTTTTTTTATACTTCAATTAACAAAAAAGAAAAAATGCACACTTTTTCTCCATGAACATAAGTATAATAAAAGCTAACATTATATTTATTTTATTTTGTACAAATGCACAGGTGATATACTTAGTTATTTAAATATCAGGAGGTAGGTGAATGTGTGTATCTATTAAAGATATGGATGTGTATAACAAGACTCTAATAATAATGGTATGTAAATTCTGAAAAAAAAAAAAAAAAACCATTTTACCTGGTGAAGATTGAATCCAACCCCACACCACATCCACATTCCGCCATTGAAACAACACAAGCTTCAAAATCAAAGCTTCTCCTCTTTCCACATTTCATTACTTGAATCATGAAATAATTAAGTTCCACAATTAATTACACAAGGGAAAATGAAAATGTTAGCCGCGCCTTCAGCTTCTCGCCTCAACTCTCCATTCCTTCATTCTCCGCTTAAGCTTTCTCCTTCTTTTCCGCTTTCCAGAAAATCGCATATAAATAAAAAATCTCCCGCTTCATATCCTTGCGTCAGGGCTGTTGATCTTGACCAGAACACAGTAAATCACACATTCTTCGCCTTTATTGTATTTGCATTATTATTATTACTTTTATCGATTTTGAATTGTTTTCAGATAGTGGCGATTACTGTTGGCGTGGTTAGCGTCGCTGTTGGCATTGGAATTCCTGTTTTCTATGAAACCCAGATTGACAATGCTGTACGTTTTTTTTTTTACAAATTTTATTTAATTTTTGCTTTCCTCCATTTTTTTTTAACGAATTAGGTTTCAATTGTTGTTCAGTCGAAAAGGGATAATACTCAACCCTGCTTTCCCTGCACTGGAACTGGTGCTCGTAAGTTTACTCTCCCTTTCTTCTCAGTTGTTAATTTTTCAATCCTTCCAAATTTCATGCTGTTACAAGTTAGGGTGAAATGCAATTATCGATTAGATTATCTAATTTGCGAAATGTGTGTATACATTTATCTATTCATGTAAGCATTTCATCAATTGCTTGGCACAAATTCTCCTATGAACAAGTTTCATAGTATAAAATTAATACCATTAGATGTATTAATTGATATCATTACGTGCATTCACTGATACCATTAGACTTGTAAACTGAATCTCGTTGTAAATTGTTATGGTATCAGTGCATGCATCTAATTGTATCAGTTTCATAAGAGACCTCACCTAATCATTGCTTGGAAAGAAGAAATCAGATGGACTGCGTTTTAATTGTAACAACATTGTATGGTCTCACCCAAGAATCTTTTATATAAATATGCATAATTGATTGTAGCATTTTTCTGCAAAGTAATGAAGTATACGAAGTGGGATTCTGTAAGATCAAATTTCTCTTGAAAAAAGAATTGAGATTTTGAAGATTTATTAAAGTTGAGATCATATATCCTGTGGCCATTATTGTAGAAAAATTGAAATACTTGGAGCAATTTTGGTTCATTCCATTTTTTTATTTTGAGTTGGGAATCGTTCTTGTTTAATTGAAATGTCGAGTTGTTTGATATTAAATACATCTCGGTAAACCAATTATTTGAACTAGAAAATGGGAAAAAGAAATTGGTTTTAACTGAAACGTTAGGTTCGGTTTGATGTTTTAATTAGTGGTCAATGCATAATTGACAACAATTTAGGATTGATTGGAGTTTGGTGTGGCTATTTTACATAATTGCCTGAATTCTCATTAAGCTGAAATGCGGAAGAGTTGAACGACATTATCAAAACAATTGCAGTTATATTCATTTGAATGAAGGTGTTATCTATGCTTGACAAATTACCAGTCCAATAAATGCGTATCTTAATCTTATAGTTTCCAACCTAGTATCTATCTGCTATGATTTCCCAGACAATACTTTTTATGCATTAATGGGAAATAAATTTTTTCAATTAGCTAGGCTTTTTCATCCCCAAACGGAATCTATCATTTTTGTATTGTAATGATCAGATGATTGTATAATAATTATTGTGTTTTAATGGAAGCTGCAAGAGTGAGAATAATAAGTATGAAAAGTGATGAATAAAATAAGAGTGGGAATTAAAAAAAAAAAATCGTATTTGCTCTAATGAATCATTAAAGAGACTGTGGTGTAAGAAAGATGGTAAGTGTAGGGTTTATAGGTATTTGTGGGGATGAACGTATTGGGTTTTTAAAAACCAGATTCTAAAATCTAAAAGTAGAACTGAACTTAGATTTCGAAATCCCAAAACACTACTGAATGACTGCATGGAGTTTCTTGAGTGGGACATTCTTAAACTTCCTAGTATGATCTCTCTTTATTTTGAAATGCAACCATATTGTAATGGACTCTATAATATATAGGTTTCCTGTTCTCTTGGCATGTAGTCCATATGTTTCTTCCATTTAGGCGTCTTCTTCATAAGAAATCACATAGATTGGTCTTTGGACCATAAGTAGCCTTCTAGAACACAGACAAAAGAAGCGCTAACCTAAGTTTGTGCTCGGATTCAAGGATTGTAGTGAGGATGGATATTAAGTTCACAAAAGCAAAATGGATTGGTCGTTAGCTTTAATTCCAGCACAACCAAATGTTGTGCTAAGATTAGGTCTGAATTACAAAAAATTGTGCAGAACAATGTAGATTTTGCACGGGTACTGGAAGTGTGACAGTAGAGCTTGGTGGGGATGAGAAAGAAGTGTCTCGTTGCATCAATTGTGATGGGGCTGGGTCGTTGACGTGCACTACATGCCAAGGCAGTGGCATTCAACCCCGCTACCTTGATCGCAGGTTAGTTGCCTCCTATACTCTTAAAACTCCCTACAATTCATTAGCCAATACTAATGCTTTCCCAAATTAACAGAGAATTCAAGGATGATGACTAAATGCTGTAGAGAAGATGGCATATATAGAGGAATTCTTTGGTGCCTTGTTAACATGCCTCCTACTTCGAGGATGGGAATTAACACGTTTATGCGAGCAATTTTTTGTGTACATTTTCTGGACTTTAATGTCAGGACAAGATGATTCATTAAATTTCTCTAAATCATTTCATGTATTGTAAGGGTTGCTAATCCTGTTACTTGGAAATACATGTATTAAATGGGAAGAGATTTTAGTGGATGGTTTGGGTTTGGGAATTTAAAACTCTTTCTAGTTTGAGTTTTATAATTTAATTTTTAGTACCCCAATAAAATATAATTTAAGGTTGTGAAAAACGTCAACAGCAGGGTTCGAACCTGCGCGGGCGAAGCCCAACAGATTTCAAGTCTGTCTCCTTAACCACTCGGACATATTGACTATATTTAAAATCTGTAACGAAATATTATATTGATAATTTTAATTAGTTTAAACTAAAATTAATTAATCCAAAAAATTTCAATAAAATCGTCGACAGCAGGGTTCGAACCTGCGCGGGCGAAGCCCAACAGATTTCAAGTCTGTCTCCTTAACCACTCGGACATATCGACTGCATGGGTTGTGTGAAATACGTTATTATTTTATCAAGTGAAGAGAGTACATTTTAAAGTTAAGATGTGCTGCGGTGGACATTAATTTATCGGATTGTATGATAAAGTTCTATAGAATAATCAAGACTACATTTCTTTGGGGTAGAAACATTTCTAGTCCCATAATTTTTTTTTTTGAAATGGTCCCAAAAAAGATAAATGTTCAAATATATATAGTTCCATTTTTATTTGCAATTATACAATTTACATCTCGAATTCTCCGTAAACAACAAAATGCCTTCGATTTTTTACATGTACCGTGCACATGAGCATTCAACTCAATCAAACATGCTGACTAGGTTAAGGGGCCGACGCAGGATTTGTTTCCAACTGAGGCACAAAAAAATAAAGAAATAAGTATTACTTCCGTCCACTAAAAATATGCTCACGTACGTGCATTATTCATCCGTTAATAAAAAAATATGCTCATTCCTTTTATAGAAAACGTGGCTTTAATATCACACTCACAAACAATTACTTTATTAAAAAATGGCCTCAACAATATCCTAACTATCAATTTTATCTATTTTTTCTTAAAACTTCAATAGTTTTAATGAACATAGGGAGTATATATAAAATTAATTTATAATTATTAAAAATTTTAAATTACAATTAACCGCTACAGTTTTGAGCATTGGAGAAATTAAATTAATTTGCAATATATAACTTTACAAATTTATTTTGGAATTCTTTTAAACTTCGAAAGGGTATATATATGCATGGTATTTGACCGTAAAAATTGAGATGAGGCAAGTGTCACCTCATGCTCATACACTACAAAAAACTCACTGACTAATGACGGAAATTTGTGACAGACATCTTATCCTTCGCTAATTTTAGTATTTTGCGACGGATTAGCGACGGGTTTTGACCATTATTCGTAAATTTAAAAAACTTGCGACAGACTTGCCCATCCGTCGCTAATTCTTAGGTTTTGCGACGGAAAGTCCGTCTCAAATTCCAAAATTAAAATTCAAAAAAAATAATTAAATAATTTGCGACGGATACGTGTCCGTCACAAATTTTGGCTACCCGACCGGGTCTTGACCGAACTTATTTGCGACGGAAAGTCCGTATGAAATTTCAAATTTGAAATTAGCGACGGACATTTGCGACGGAATGTCCGTCTCGAATTTCAAAGTTGAAATTTAAAAAATTAATTAAATAAACAAATTTTGGTGACCCAACTGAGTCTTGACCCGACTTATTTGCGACGGAAAGTCTGTAGCAAATTTCAAATTTGAAATTAGCGACGAAAAGTCCGTAGCAAATTTAAAATTTAAAATTAGCGACGGACATTTGCGACGGAATTTCCGTCTCAAATTTCAAAAGTTAAATTTAATAAATAAATTAAATAATTTGCGACGGACACGTGTACGTCGCAAATACAATTAATTGCGTACAAACGAATAAATTATAAATTTACGCATTGTCGACATAAATAATTTTACCCAAAAATGGGTTGGACACAACGTTTTACTTTAAACAAGTTGAAAATAAAAAGGAATAAATTTGGTGAATTATGAAAAAAATGAGTCAATTTGGATACATGTACAAATAATTGCGTACAAATGAATAAATTATAAATTTACGCGTCATCCAAATAAATAGTTTTACAAAATAAAAGGTTGGGCACAAAATTTTATTTTAAACAAGTTAGAAATGAAAAGGAACAAATTTGGTGAATTATGAAAAAAGAATGAGTCAATTTGGATACATATACAATTAATTGCGTACAAATGGACGAATTATAAATTTATGTGTTGTCGAAATAAATAATTTTACAAAATAAAAGTTTGGGCACACCATTTATATAAACAAGTTATAACGAAAATGAATTAATTTGGTGAATTATGGAAAAAAAAAAAGTCAATTTGGATACATATACAATTAATTGTGTACAAATGAACGATTTATAAATTTATATGTTGTTGAAGTAAATAATTTAAAAAAAAAAAAAAGTTGGGCACACCATTTATATAAACAAATTAGAAACGAAAATGAATTAATTTGGTGAATTATGAAAAAAAAAAGGATTCAATTTGGATACATATACAATTAATTGCGTACAAATGAAAGAATTATAAATTTATGCATTGTTGAAATAAATAATTTTACAAAAAAAAAAAAAGTTGGGAAATACATTTATATAAATAGGTTAGGAACGAAAAGGAATTAATTTGATAAATTATTAGAAAAATGACTTAATTTGAATACATATACAATTAATTGGGTAAAAATGAACAAAAGAAGCTCGTGCCCGAGCTGCGCGCGCCTCCTTCGCATACACAAGAGGTTGCGCGTTCGATTCCTCTAGGGCGCAAATTTAGATTTAATTGTTCAAGGCCCAATCTTGCTAATATACAAGGTGGGCCGCCTATGATAGGTTCAAGGCTGGTGACTCAATGGTTCGTGCCCGCCCCGGGTGCCCGGAAGGCCTGTGTTCGAACCACGGGAGCCACTTTTTTTAATGTAGGCTCAGGATTTGTGACGGACACGTGTCCGTCGCAAATAAATTTGGGTAGAACTAATTTAATAAATTAAATAAATAATTAGCGATGGACACGTGTCCGTCACAAATTTTGGTGATCCGACCGGGTCTTGACCCGACTAATTTGCGACGGATTTAACCGTTGATAATTAGCGACGGACGCCAAGAATGCGTCGCAAATATTAGCTAAGGCTATTTTAGAGACGGCCACGTGTCCGTCGCAAAATCCGTCGTAAATGGTGTTTTGAGAGGGATTTTCCGTCGCAAATTCCGTCGTTAATCTGTGTATTTTTTGTAGTGATACATCCCTCCGCCCTGACTAGGTTATTAATAAATAGTTTTAATATTTTGGAAGATTGAGTTTGAGAAGGATTTTTATTTTTTGGTCGAAAAAATTGGGGAAAGATTTCTAAGACTTTACAAGATTGATTTACATTCTTTAAATGAATGTTCGCTGAAAATCTCCAAATTGAACGTGCACATGACGGACGCATGTCAAAAAACAATGACGTTTTGGCAATCCAGCGAAATTTGAGATGTAAATTGTACAATTAAAAAAGAATCGGGACTAAATAGTACATTTATCTTTCTTGTGACCATTTCAAAAAAGGTGAAAAATTATTGGACAAAAAATTTTCTATCCTAGATTTCTTGTAACTTGAGTTTATGTAATTTTTATGAAATATCACTGTTATTTATATCAACTATCACTATTTAAAATAAATAAAGTAAGTGATAATATGCATAACAAATAGTGTGTATACATAATAATGATATTTGGAAAAATCGAACTACGCGAACTCAAATTCGTATGAATTTAATTTTGTTAACAATTAAATATAACTTGTTAAAACTATATTGTGGGCGTCTACCACAGTTGTTCGATATTTGAAATGAGAATCGAGCATTTAACAACCATTTTAAGTTTTTTGTATTCTTAAGTTTTTTTACAATAATTATTTGATAATAAGTGAACATAAGACTAAATAAAAGTTAAGATGTAGTGAATGTAATCTCTCATACACCAAATGCCCTTTACCCTAAACTTGGTTCCCTAGATTGGATCCTAATAGTTAATAATAGGGTTCCTGGCAGTTGATCGATGATGGTTTTGATTGGACGTAGGTTTGTGAGTTATCCCATTGGTTCTAACTCCGAATTCTGCCATTAATTAATGTGGTTGTACCTTCAAGAAACTCCTCCTAGGCCTAGGCCTAGGCCTAGGGACTCTGGATCGGAAGGTACACATGGCATGGCAGGCTAAGTTCTACACCCTTAACTCAACAAAGTTACGAGCCGAGTTTGCTTGCATTATTGCAGGGCGCGTCTAGCCGTTCACGGGGATAATTTTCTTGATAACACTCATCCACGACCTATTGCAGCCACGCGACCCGGTAAAATTGTGACAAAAAATGATGATTGGTGAAAGGGTGAAATGATATATTGAGACAAAAGAAAAAGTATTTCATGGATCAAGGATTCGTGAGATATACCCCAAATCGACAAAGGAAGAACTAAAAGAAGACATCGGGAGAAACACAAAAGAGGGAGAGAGAGTAACGTTTTGTTCATACAATATCATACTCCTTCATGTTCATATAATAAATAACATATACAATTTCATTAAAATTTATATGTATAACAAAAAATACAAGTATGTATTACTTTTCCTTAAAAGAACATATGTGTTAGAATATTTTTGTCTTAAGAATCTCTCCTTATGATTTTGATGATGACAAAATACTGCATACTCCCTCTATCCACGAAAAGTATGCACTATTTTCTGCACGTCGATTAATGCAATATGTTAGAGGGTATTTATGGGTCTTGTGAGGTCCGTTTATGAATAAAGTAATTTTTTATGGTAACCTTTCTATGAAAACTTACCATAAACAACCCTTTATTTATAAACGGACCTCACAAGGCCCCTAAATACCCTCCGACATATTGCATTAATCCACGTGCATAAAAGAGTGCATATTTTCCATGAACAGATGGAGTATATTGTATATTGTGTGTTAGACTTGATAAATTCTACTTTGATATTTTTGTTGTGGATTTGGGCCTTTTTCAATTGAGATTTGGAGGAGCACAAGATCGTGTAGATACGAAAAAGAGATTTGGTTCAAGATTTGGTTTGAATTTGAGCTGGCACATGAAGATTTCAATTACCAAATATTGGTGGGATTTGCCGAGATATTCAAAGGAGTAAAAGGGCCATAACCTTCCAGCCCAACTCGTGGAGAAGGAGTATATATACATGAAGCTAGCAACTGCCCTAGCTCACGTACACATATACAACACCATATATCATATACTCACACATTCATCCACCACTATATATCACGTGTATATGTTAGTAAAATCATCTCAAAATATTTCTCTATATGGTAACCAGAGCATTATTAGGCTAACGCCATTTTCTTCCGATCCTCATGATCAAATAAAAATATATATATATATATTTTTTAAATTTCAAGATTTGGTCAAAGATCCCTCTTTGCCAATCTTCCAGAATTTTTCGCATTTCATTTATTAAGAATTGGTCAAGGATTTGCCAATCTTCCATATTGTTAGCAGAATATCAATTATGGATTGATTATTTCTCTCCTAATTCCTTTCCATACAATAACCTCTTTCCGCTGTCTTTCCTCACCATACCTTCTCCAAATTCCTCTCTCATCGTTTCTGATTATTTTTTGTAATCCCCTTCGTGCTACCGATCTCTCAATACCCATGGCCACTACATCCTCTATCATCCCACCCACTGGCGCGAACTCTACAGCGCCGATCGCTTTCAACATAGCCGCTCAGGCTCCATTGAAATTGGACTCCTCGAATTTTCATACATGGTCTTTTCAGTTCAAAACTCTTTTGACTGGCTATGATCTATTTGGGTATTTAGATGGCAAGTCACAGTGTCCTTCGGCGACGATCACCCAGGATGGTGATACTGTTTCAATTCCAGCGTACACTCTATGGATCCGTCAAGATCGACTCATCTTGAGTGCGATCATTGGCTCTCTCACCCCGTCCATAATCTCGCTCATCGCTAATGCAGACTCTGCTCGTTCAGCGTGGGATACTCTTACAAACACTTAGGGTAAGAAATCTCGAGGCCGTATTATTGCTCTTAAAAATAAATTACATAATTTATCCAAAGGCTCCAAATCTATTACGGATTATATGTTGGAGATTAAGAGAGTTGTTGATGATTTGTCTCTCCTTAGTGCCTCCACTGACCCGGAAGATCTAGTCCTCAAGATGCTTAATGGTTTGGATGATTCATACAGAGAATTATCCCATGCGATTCAAGCCCGTGACACAGAAATTATGTTGGACGAATTGCACGAAAAACTCTTAAGCGCGGAGGCTCAGATGGCATCTGCCTTGATTTGTCTTCCAACAAACTTTACACTTCTCGTCATGTTGAGTTTGTTGAGGATAAATTTCCTTTTTCTGTTGTACCCTCAATGTCTCCCTCTCCACCACAAATCGATTCCCATATCCAACACCCTATTCCAACTCCGCCTCATGTAGAGCATGTTACACCTACGTCTCCTCCCGTCGTCCCTTCACCACCGCCTTCACCAGTTCCTACGCACACAATGACAACTCGAGCGCGCAATAACATCTTTATACAGAATCCGAGGTCTTACCTCTACTGTTACTTCTGATGTTGAGCCTACTACTGTTAAACAGGCTTTAAGTGACAGTCGTTGGAGGGATGCCATGTCTGCTGAATTCTCCGCTCTACTCAAGAATGGTACTTGGGACTTGGTCCCTTCTGATTCATCTCAGAATGTGGTTGGATGCAAGTGGGTATTTCGTATTAAGTGAAAACTGGATGGTACAGTTGACAAATTTAAAGCCCGTCTTGTTACTAAGGGGTTTCATCAAAGGCCGGGGGTGGATTTCTCTGAGACATTTAGCCCAGTTGTCAAGCCAGCCATTGTTCATCTGGTTCTCAGTCTTGCTATATCCCAGGACTGGCCCCTTCGTCAGTTTGATGTGAATAATGCCTTTCTCCATGGTGAGCTACATGATGAAGTATACATGTCCCAGCCACCAGGCTTCTCGGATGCTAATTTTCCTTCTCATGTCTGCAAACTCCGAAAATCCATTTACGGATTGAAACAAGCTCCGCGTACTTGGTACAACTCTATTTGTCAGTTTTTTATTTCTTTGGGCTTTACTTGTACCAAATTTGACGAATCATTGTTTGTTTATCATCAAGAGGGTATATTGGCTTATTTTTTGATCTATGTGGATGATCTTATTCTCACGGGCAACAATACTGCCTTTCTTCTCCGTGTGGTCACCTCTTTGGCCACCAAATTCTCAGTCAAGGATCTTGGTGATCTCTCTTACTTTCTTGGTGTTGAGGTTCTCCGTTCCTCAAACACATGTTCCCTTGTTCAGCAAAAATACATCACAGATCTCCTGGCTAAGTATAACATGCTTGATGCTAAGCCTGTTCAAACACCATTAGCACCGGGTGTCATCCTCACTTTACATGATGGCTCGCTTCCCGCTGATCATATCTCATATCGTCAGGCCCTTGGGAGCCTTCAATATTTATTGTTCACTCGGCCGGATATTGCCTTTGCTGTAAACAAGCTTTCTCAATTTATGCATGCCCCTACCGAGACACATTGGGGTGCGGTGAAACGACTCCTTCGTTACCTTAAAGGCACGAGACATCATGGCATCACTCTCCGACGTGACTCTCTTTTATCCTTGCATTGTTTTACTGATGCTGATTGGACGGGCAATTGTGACGACCGCACCTCTACTAGTGCATATGTTGTTTTTATTGGGTCAAATCCTATCTCTTGGAGCTCTCGCAAGCAACGTGGTGTTGCTCGCTCTTCCACTGAAGCAGAGTATAGATCCATTGCAGCTGCAGCTGCTGAGGTTCAATGGACTCATTCTATCCTGGTTGAACTCCACGTTAATCTTCCATCAATTCCTGTCATTTACAGTGACAACATTGGAGCTACATATCTATGCTCGAATCCAGTCTTTCATTCTCGAATGAAACATATTGCTATTGATTATCACTTTGTTCGAGATCTTATCAAGACTTCTCAAGTTAGGGTTGCTCATGTTTCCTCTGCTGACCAACTCACCGATGCGCTCACAAAACCCCTCTCTCGTGCTCGACTATCTCTTCTTATGAACAAGATTGGTGTCACGAAACGTGCTCCATCTTGAGGGGGTGTATTAGGAGTGTGTATATTATTTTGAATTGTATCCCACATTGGAATCTTTGTAACTTAAGTAGTTCAATGTACATGTATATATATCACGTGTATATGTTAATAAAATCATCTCAAAATATTTCTCTATAAATTCATGCATCCAGTCGTCATCATTCTCTCATGCATGTGAGGGGCAACCACAAAGAAGACGAAGATGCCTACAACCATAAGTTTATTTTGATAATTGTCAATTGAACCTTGTATTATTCGTGAGACTTTTACCCGAATGATTTATATCATCTATTTTAATTATTTTAATTGTTAGAATAATTAATTTAGCTTGATCACCTAGGTTAACTATTTTGGGCATGTATGCTAGATCGTATGTCATAATCCGTAATTGTTGCGATTATATGACAATTAGTAGCATCTAGTAATTTTTATTAGGGTGATATAAATCGAATTCCTTCGAACCGAGCTAGCATGTTTGGGAATTTATTTGACTTTTATCCTAGGGTTATAATGCTTCTACCAAATTAAATTTAGATCGTATCTAGACTGTTTGGTTAGAAAGGTTCATTGAATTGAAGAGCTTATTTCAATTGAATAATATTAAGGGATAAAACCGGTGAATAGAGCGTGTTGTTTATCGAGAGTGATTAATTCGTGGGAAAAATTGAACGAATAATACATTTAATTAACATTGTCGAGACCAAGTGGTGAATGAGCTGTGAATTGGAATCATTTTAATTTATTGATTTTTATTTCGTACTTATTTATTATTTTAGTAATAGTTTATTACTTAAGTAGTTTTAGAAAATCAATCCAAACTCCCCTCTTATTTGTTTGTCCCATTAGTCCTACCAAAAGATATAATTCTAAATTCTACATTCCCCGTGGATTGACCCCTTGCTTGCCACTGCTACAAGTTAGTAGAATAGACGAGGGTAATTTATTTATTCTATTTTGGCGTGCCTCGACAGCGCGACCCAAGAGGCCTTCATCCATTCATTTTACACACACAATAAAAAACAAAAAAAATCAGAAGTACAAGAGCTTTTGAAGATTCAAAGCATTCTTCATCAAATTTGAAGCATTCTTCGTGGAAAGCGATCAGAAACGGCGTTCGATCTGAGATCATGAATCCTTCTGATCCAGCATTTATCCTTGAAGATTTGAATATCTTCAAAAGAATTCTTCTTGGGCTTTGAAGATTCAAATGCGTTCTTCGCATCTTCAAGGCGTTCTTCGTGCAAATCCACCACAAATGGTGTTTTATCCGATATTAAGGTCTATAACCACTCCGACCAAGCGTTTCTCCTCGAAGGAGTACTTGAAGATTTGAAGGAGCTTCATAAGTGTTTTTCACAGACTCTTGAAGATTCAAAGGACGTTCTTCACCAAGTTCAAAGGTGTTCATCCCGTCTTCGAAAGACGTTCATCCACCAAATCTCCAAAATAACGTTTAATCCAATATAAGGCATTGCATCTTTGGATTAACGTTATAAATTCAAATCCAACCTCAGACGAGAATTTAGCCTGAAAATCATCCAAGTCAAGGTCAAACTGGAGAGAAGAATCAGAGGAGCAAATCTAGAGTTTAGAACCCGCACAAAAATTTCGGTTTAATCCGAAGGAAATTAAGTTGTAAATTTTTTTGTATTTATTATATTTGTTCACGAAATTTATAGTTACACTAACATTGGAGGCTTTAAAGAGAAAGAAAACATTTTCTCTAAGTTCACAGCTGAAGAGTTGAAGAATTAACAACTGAAGAGTTCAAGATTACAGCCGAATCAAAAGCTACAGCATAAGACTTATGTTCTTAACAAGTTTAATCATACTTATCTGAGTGTAGTAGAGTCGGCAATTTGGGCCCGGCCCGCTCGACATATGGACGGGCTGGGTTGGGCTAAAAAAATAGAGGCCCAAAAAAATTGTGTCACTTTTTGGCCCGACGGGCCACGGGCAGCCCGCTTGGCCCGACTGATTTTTTATTAAAAGACCAAAATTATTATTGTTACTTGTTATGAACTAAAGTAGATTAAGATATAAAATATATGTGGATTGTGAAAGTGTAAATGCTACTAACAAACAAATAAAATTGTCCCACAATATCCTTATAATACCCTTACTTTATCTACTTTTTAAATAAAATACTATTTTTTATTAAATATTGTGTCCAACAGTAATGGGAAAAAATTTCGTGACGGAAGGAGTATAATTTTTTAATAAAAATTAAAAAAATGGGTCGGGCCGGCCCGTTAGCCTGTGGAATAGGTTGGGCTGGGATTTTATAGACCCGACGTGCAAACGGCCCAGCCCAACTCGGCCCGTGAATAGTGTTTGGCCCGACGGCGGCCCATTTTGCCAGCTCTAGAGTGTAGTACTAATTGTACACTCACTCACAAGGGCTGAAAGCTTCATAACATTAAGGGAGGTTAATTTTAGCCAATTTACACAGAGTCTATAGTAATTAGTTGACTATTTTAACAGCTAATACTACAAGACAAACTATACTCCAACAAGACAAGAAGCCTTAAATGGGCCGAAGTCAAAGCTTTGAAGAGGATGGAGGAAATTCAAATTTAAATTTTCAAGACTTTCCAACGGCTCAGAACCTCCTCAAGACTCCTATAAATAAGAGAGTTACCCAAGAGGAAACAACAATAACACTTGAGCGTACAAGCGTACTACAAAGCAATCCTATAGCCACCAAAGCCTACAAAAATCTGTTCTTAGAATCTTCATACGATTAGGTTGTTAGGATATCTTTATAGATTTATAGATTGTTGTTCCTCACAAAAATTTCATTGTAAATCTACCAAGTATAAATATCTATCTTTGTTTCTGAGTGAAGTGAGAAATCTAAGTGATTAGTATTTTCCACTAGGAATAGATTAGTCTAAGTGAGGTCTAGTTTTTAGGGGTAATTGTGTTCTTAATGAAGTGTAGCAAGCATCAGTCATATGACTTGCTAGTGAATTTGACACCCATTGGTGTAATAACGGATATAGGAGGATTACACCACCTCTAAACCACTATAATTTGTTATTCTTATTGCATTTTATATTTTATGTATATTTACTTCAAGTTACATTCGTCATTTCTTTGAAAACAAGTGCATAAAATCCAAATTAAGTATAGTAAGATGTAGACTGTGATAGTCACTCAGTTGTAGACTCTGGTTTATATAGTTTTTCATTAACACACACACACACATTTTATTCCGCTGCATATTAGGTCTCTCAATACACTGTCAAAAGTGTGAGAACCTAACTCTAAATTTTGTTTAAGAACAGTGTTTATTAAAAAAAAAACTTAAGTTTAAGTTTGAAAAACTACAACTGCATACTTGTATACATTTAAGCTGTAAAGTTTTGGAAAAAGTTTTAAAAGGGTTGAAGGTCTATTCAATCCCCCTCCTCCTTCCCCTCCTCATCTCTAGCCCTTCACCACTTGGGACCAATAATATTCTAGCCTTTAACGTCAACCAAGGAGCGAGAGTTTACACTTCTCCTTTGCATAATTTTTTTTTTTAGGAAAATCCACCGCATAGGATTCACAAGTTTTTAGCCCCTTTACTTAAACATGCTAATATTTCATGTGAGTCTTTGTTAGTGTTAGTGTCCTAGAGACAATCATATTGTGAGGATATAATGCTAAGATAATATTCAGTTTTGGTTTTAATATTATTGTTTATTTAATATTAAATATATGACATTACATTTGTTTGAATATTATGTTTGGTTGTTTGTATTTATTCTTATTCTTGTTCCCATAAGTCATTGTTGTCACTGAGAGTGTGAAAAATCAGATGACTTAAGCATGATTCTCAAATAGCCCCGAGCAAAGATCATCAAGAATGGGATATTGATGATGCAATTGAGATTGGTGTGCGATCTGCATCATAGTCTTAGAGGGTGTAGTAAGATCTAACTTACTACGAGATACTAGGTATCTCATGGTGGAAGCACATATACCTTAGAGGGTATTGGTATACACATCCGAGAAACCATTTGATATAATTCCACTTTACGTGTCTACGGGTATCTCGGTTAGTGGGAGCGATGTGATATTCCTTTGACTTGAGGTCAATACGCATGACATGTGTGGAGTGATGAACTTTGACCATGACCGACGCTTACACCCTTCCATGGGTAGATATGGCTTGGATTGGATTCATCACGAAATGCATGTGTGTGGTAGTTGAGCCAAGAATATGTCTATCCTCAATGTGAATTTAGATAGAATACTCGTCTCTCATTATAATTTGATCTAAGTCATCGGCCGATGCACGTCAACTTGAACTTTGTGACAAAGTGTGACATGAATGATCAATTAGTGATTAGAGATAATATGATTAAATTATTTGAATAGACACTTCATTATGTTCAAGACCTAATCGAGTATTCGCGAATGAAAGGACATTATCTCAATAGCCCATGTTTAGTTACAAGTAGTTGCACATTTCCTCGCAACGTACCTCATATATTGAGAATGTCTGATTTATTGTCTAGTGTTCAATTAAAACTGTTAGTTTGAGTAATCGCTCGATATATGAGGGCCTATGGGTCACACAACAAGTAATTCACTTCGCAAATTAAAGTTCGTTGATTAAGTATTAAATTTAATTTAATATTTAATCTATGGAGAATTAATAATATATTATTTTGGAATTAATTATTATTACTATTTAATTAAATTAGATTTAATTAAATAGGAATCCCAGAATAATATATTTGGAATATTATTGTAGGATTTTATATAGATAGGGAAATCAAATCTATGAGATTTTATTTGCAAGATTAGGGAATATATTTCCTAATCTTGATAGCTTAAGATTTAAGCTGGGCTTTCCTTATAAATATAAGACCGTAGGGGATTCATTAATTCATGACTTCTACGTTTTCATAATTTCTCCATAAAATCTCTAGTTGAATTGTCTTAGCAAATTCTTCTCGGAATTCAACATTGGAAAATCTGTGCAGATCTGTCAAACGTGAGTTACATGGATATCGTAGTTGAGGATTTTATCTTCGAAGCAAGACTACTTAACCCCATTCGACTTAGAGTCTTATGGTAATTGTGAATCTTATTGTTGTTACATAAATTATCACCAAATAAGAGGTCGGCCCTATCACCACGAGGTCAGCTTAACTCTAAGTGGTCTCCCTACCACCAGGAGGTCAGCCCTATCACCAAGAGATCGACCTAACTCTAAGTGGTCTTCCTACCACCAAGAGGTCGGCCTAGCTCTAAATGGTCTTCCTACCACCAAGAGGTCGACCTTATCACCTAGAGGTCGGCCTATCACCGGTCTTCACGGAGCACCGGTTTCACCAAGTGCCAGCTCAGTATCGTCCAAAGATAATTTCACCCTATAAGAACGACCACCTTTATGAGTCGAGACAAATGCATTTAATGTAACGTAGGTTTTAGATCAAATGTTGTAATTAAATCCCTAAAATAAAGGGATAAGATCAATTTTGAGACACTCATGGCCACTAGGCTTGATCCTCTATAAATAAAGGGTCTCATCCACGATGTAAGGGACTTCTCCCACATCCTAAAAAACACACATAAATAAAACTAATTGCTAGAATTTGTTAAGCCAATTTCTAACTTACCCACAAGTGTATGGGTTCGTTGTAATAGTAAAGCAAGCGACCAAGTTTAATTATCGACCAAGGGAAGTAGAAAGCACTCTAAGGACTCAATCTCAAAAGTTGTCATGTCACTATGTTTAATGGTTTTCGGAGTTGGTCTTAACTAGAAAGTTAATGACAATCTATTTAAATTACAATTTCGATGATCAAGTAATTAAACAACTACACTAACTTCGTAATACGAAGTGCGAGGGGTGGTGATATGCTTCGGGTATTGTCATCTATGCAACTCTCGATCATCACTTAACCTAGGCTTTCATCTACTTAGACTCATATTGAAATTAGATATATTATCTCGATTCACCAACAAACTCTTGTTCCGAAGTTGAATCGACTTTCTAGGAGTGTCCTATCCCACTAAGCATTCCTCAATGACCTAGGGAATTAACCTTAGCTTTCAATAGTTCAACTTTACTAAACCAACACTAGGTCAATCCAACTAAATTCTCATGTGTTGCTAGATCAACCAATCATGCAAATTCAACAAAGTAAACTCATGGAAACTCAATTTCAATCAAATGACAAGTAATTCCAATAATCATCTTCATAGATTCAACCATAAGCTAAGTAATTCATTAGTTGCTACATAGACTTCAATACCCAAAGCATAAGAAGTTTAACCTATGAGCATCATGGCTAAACAAGTAAAATAAACAAAAGAATTCATCGAGAAGAATAGATTCAAGCTTAAAACAATGAAATTAGAGAAATATCACCTATATTCATGGAAATGTAAAAGGAACCTTCATCCAATACTTCATCCATACTTCAATTATAACTATCTTCAAGGTTATTTCCAGCTCAAAACGACATCTACGGAAGGAATTCGAATAATTTGCAATGAATCTAAAGAAATCTAAGAATTCTTCATGAAAAATGGAAAGAAGCTCTCTATTCTAAGGTTGGGAGTCTAAATCTGTTGAAAACTGTTTCCAAAGCTCTGAATTCCCCCTTTTATATGTGTTCCAAAATACCCCACGTTCAAGTTTACATTTAAGTCCTCGAAGATCTTGAAAGTTCCACTTTTGGCACAAGATAACATTTTCACTCTGCCAAAATAGTGTCACTCGGTCAAATGACATGCCTACTCGGTCAAATAACATGCCTACTCGGTCGAGTGACTACTTGACTCGGCCGAATGACCCCTTCACCCGAGTGCTTTCTCCAGAGGTTTTCACTCGGCCACTTCATACTTTCACTCAGCCGAGCGACTTTCCCTTTTGGCTGAGTGGTTTCTCCAGAGGTTTCCACTCGGCCTAATTCAATCTCAGTCGGCCGAGTGGCCTATTTTGCACTTGGCCGAGTGACTTCCTCTTTTTAGCCTTTTGACCTTCTAGACTTCACTTTTCACTATCTCATCGATTCCTTATCATTTTAATCCATTTTCAATCTAATTCCTACATAAAATGTGTTGAGCAAAACATAATATCGAGAAACAAGACACGAAATATACTCAAATCAAGCTCAATTATACACAAAAACAACTACAAATCACACATAATTAGATGCAATTACAAGACTAATCAAAAACCACTCTCTAGGCAAGAGGGACCCTTCTTAGGGACTCCCAAAACCTTCTTAATGGGAAGGAACCATTGGTTCTTCCCCCATTCTTGTGTTTTTCGTGTTCATATTACTTTATATGTTGGTTACTCGATAATCGGGACTACTCCTATAGCCACATAAATTTGTCATCTAGACTCGATAAAATCGGTAATAACACTTGTCTCAAGGGCAAAATGACAACAAACCCTTTTCTGGGAAAGGGGTTCGTGTCAAAGAAGTTCTAGAGTTGATCCATAGTAATGTACGTGGACCATTGCCCACTCTAGCTAGAGGTTACTTCGGCTACTTCATCACTTTTACTGATTATTTCCCGAGATACGGATACTTTTATCTTATGAAATAAAAATCCGAATCTTTTGAGAAGTTTAAAGAGTATAAAGTTGAAGTAGAGAAGCAACTAGGTAAGAGTATCAAGACTTTGATTGGATCGGGGAGGTGAATACCTTAGTCATGAATTCACTGAATACTTAAAGTTACATGGAATCTAATCACAATAGACTCATCTTGGGACACCACAAATGAACGGTGTGTTCGAGAGGAGAAACTGAATCTTGTTAGCAGTGGCGGACCCAGTCAAGTGACATGGGGGTACAACTGTACCCCCATAAAAAAGTGCATATATATATATATATATATAATATACTCCCTCCGTCCCACCATTATTCACACTTTTACTGTTTTCTCGTGTTTTAACGAGCGGGTTTTTTTTATTAGTATTTAAAATGATAAAGTAATTTTTAAGTCATTTTATAATAGAGGAGAGATAGATCTATCAAACCCTACCTTAAAAGTTACTTTATCATTTCAAATACTAATAAACAACTCGCTCGCTAAAACACGAAAATAAAGTTAGTATGCAAATAATGATGGGACGGAGGGAGTATGATTTTAGTTATAAAATATTAAAATTTGCTAACGAGTTACTTCACATTGTTGGACTTCGGTGTTAGTAAATTTGCCATTGGGCTGCTAGATGATTAATAAGATTTGGACTGTGTCCATTTATAATTTTACTAGAATATGTTTTGAAAGTGTTAATGGTGAAGTGTTTTTATTTTCTTTATCAATATTTAGCATAATTACTAATTTACCATATATTTATTTATTGATTAGATTGTTGATTTAATAGTATTTGTAATATCATTTCATTTAATGCGTAAGAAATTGATTATCTTAAATTCATAATTAATTCAGTTGTTATTATAATTATCAATTCTTTTACAACTATCACAGTTCACACAAATACATACGTGTGTGGCTGTAATTTTATTGTGTATTACTAATTTAATAACAAAATAAGAATGATAACTAGTAATTGTAATTTTTCTTTTTTGAACTCGTACGATACTTTATTTAATATATTTAATTTTATTATAAGCACTTTAAAATGGATTATTACGTGAGACAATCTCATTTATTAGATGAAACTCCATTTGTAAGTGTTTGAGTTATACTTATCTTTAAAACATCACCATGGTAAATGAGACATTCTTGTATAAATTTTTGTTGCACTTTAAATATAAGATGATTTTATAAATCAATTGTACCCCTAATTTTGAAATCCTAGGTCCGCTACTGCTTGTTAGATATGGTGAGGTCCATGATGAGCTTTTCCTCTCTTCCAACATTCTTATGAGGATACGCGTTACAAACCTCAATTTACATTCTGAATAGGATCTTATCTAAATCGATTGAGCGTATGCTATATGAGCTATGGTGTGGCAAGAAGCTAACTTTTACACATATCAAAACATGGGGTTGCCCCGCGATTGTGAAAAAGATGCTTACCAATAAGTTGGAATCCAAAGGTGAAAAGGGTAACTTTGTGGGATATCCTAAGGAAACTAGAGGATATTACTTCTATCTACATGAGAAACAAGCAGTGATTATTTCTAGGCAGGCCAGGTTCCTCGAAGAAGACTATGTCTTTAAGGAACAAGGTTGTAAGAAGGTAGAACTTGAAGAAATTCAAGAACCACAGATTAACATGGAGACTGATGACACGTCAAGGCAATATGACAAAGAATCAATGGGAGCAATCAACAACTCTCATGGTGGAAGTTTATCACTAAGTGATCCTCTTTCAGCCAGTGGGAGCGTAATTGGAGTTACATTGCCTTCGCAACGAACTACAAGTGGGCTGAATGAGAACAATATAGTTCAAACTCCTGCCCAAGAGGCATCTAAAAGTGTTTCTCTTGAGGACTCCCTAGTCAACGATGAAGTTGCTGTACCACAAAATTTTCACGATCAGAATGTACAGCCTGTACAACAACAACTCTGTAAGTCTACTAGAATTCGTAATCCACCCACCAGATATTATGGCTTCCTCATAGAGGAACATGATGACGTGGAGATCCTGGATAAAAATGATCCTAAAACTTACACTGAGACAACATTAGATGTTGACTCAGAGAAGTGGCATGAAGCTATGAAATTCGAGATGGACTCGATATACACCAATCAAGTCTGGGACTTAGTTGAATTACTAAAAGGGGTTAAACCCATAGGTTGCAAGTAGGTCTTCAAGTGTAAGACCGACACAAATGTCAAAGTACAAACCTATAAAACTAGGTTGGTGGCGAAAGGTTATAATCAACACGAAGGTATTGACTATGACGAGGCTTTCTCACTAGTTGCTAAAATCATGTCCATTTGAATTTTACTTGCGATAGCAGCATACCATGATTATAAGATTTGGCAGATGGATATCAAAACAACTTTCCTCAATGATAACATTGATAGGGAAGTGTTTATGACTCAACACGGAGGTTTCATATCAAAGCCAAAATCTAACCTTGTGTGCAAGCTTAAACGATCAATTTATGAACTGAAGCAGACTTCTAGGAGTTGGAATATCAAATTTGACTAAGCTATCAAATCCTTTAACTTCAGAAATTCAGAAGATCCTTGCATTTATCGTAAATGCAACTGGAAGAATATTGTCTTTATAGTCGTATATGTCGATGACATATATTGATTATAGGAAACAAAATCCCATTTTTGCAGTGCGTGAAAATTGGTTGTCAAAGACCTTCATGATGAAGGATCTCGGTGAAGCCTGCTACATCTTAGGGATCAAAATCCATAGGGATAGATCCAAGAAGAGGTTGGGGCAGTGCTGACGCCAATTTCCAGTCGGACTGTGATGATTACAAGTCATAGTCAGGTTATATTTTAACTCTCAATGGTGGGGCAGTTAGTTGGAATAGTTCCAAACAAGAAATAACAACAGATTCAACAATAAAAAACTGAGTACATAGCTGCGGCAGAAGCTGCGAAAGAAGTTATCTGGATAAAACAATTCTTAAGGGAACTAGGGGTAGTTATGAGTGCCAGCAGTCCAATAAAGTTATATTGTGACAATACTGGTGCAGTTGCACAAGTAAAGGAACCGAGATCCAATAACAGAAACAAGCATGTACCTAGGCGTTATCACATAAAGTGAGAGATAATTGCTAGAGGAGAAATAGAATTAGAATGTATTCCCACAAAAGATAATCTGGTTGATCCTTTCACCAAAGCTTTGAGTGTTCATGTATACACTAGACATTTTAATGATCTAGGGGTTAGTGATTAGGTGTGAAATTGTCATGATTCGTAGCGAGAAATGCCCAAGTTTTAGTCGATTTTGTTGAGTATTTAGAGTCAATTGAGTACTATTTCTACACATTGATTAATTTATCTCTTTGATGCTTATAGATGGATAGAGAGCGAAAAGAGGAGTTTGTAGGACTTTGAATCGGCCAAAAAGGACTCCCGGTTGAGGAGATATGAAGATTTTACGAACAAGTGTACTGCTGCTGAAAAGTGCTCGAGCGAGAGCACTTGAGCTCCACCGCTCGAGCACCGAAATCGTCCAGAGAGTTTCGCCCACTCGACCAGCTCGAGCGCCTCTGCTCGAGCATGTTGTTCGAACGCCAAAAAACTTATAGAAAAATTTGCTCACTCGACCAGCTCGAGCACGAGCGCTCGAGCCCTTGATGCATTCGACCTATACAGCTCGAGCGCCCCCGCTCGAGCGGGTGGTGCTCGAGCACTATTCATGTTTTGCCTCCAGATTCGTTTTTTGGCCCATGAGTTCCCGATTCAGCCCGATGCTTATATATACTTGTTCCGAACTCATTTTTGGGGGATTATCACATACCACTTCATACCCCATCACTTTTAGAGTTAGTTTTTTGAGAGAGAAAGAGGAAAATAGACGAGCAAGCTTAATTTTCATATGTAATTGAGGTTTACTTACGAATTCATAGTTCGGTTTTGATTTTTAGTTTCTTTCCTTTAGTTCTTGTTTCTTGAATACTTGAGACTTCGTTTTATTAATTTAATTTCAGTTCTTAGCATTTATTTCTTTAAACTCTAGTTTATGTTTGATAATTTCTTAGTTAAAATCATTATGTTCATGTTCGTTACTTCTTCGATTGTTTTTGTTTCCTTAAAAACCATGTCTAGCTAAAACCCTTGTATGTTTGGGGTAGGATGAACTCGTAGAAGTAGGATATGGGTACGTAATTAGGGTAATTCATGACGTTTAGTTTTAATTCTCTTAATTAATGAATTCTTAAAATCAATCATAACTTTACCTTTGAATTTAGTTCTAAAAGTGTTCGAGAGAGGACGATCTTATCACTCTTTAACAACTAGTAGACTTAATGAGAGGGTTTAGAAAGGTTTAATTAATCTACCGGTTTATCTAGGGAGGACGACCGCATCACCTTAGTTAAATTAGGGTCTCGTTAATTAAGCACAATCTATTAACTTGTTAGTGGATTAGTGAAGTCGATTGTTAGGATAAAGTATTAGGGTTTGAATTCTTGAGCTTTCATCTTGCAATCTTTTACTTAGGTTATTTCTTGCGCGTCACGGTTATCTTGATTATGTACCTGCTCCGTTAGTATACGTAGGAATTCCTATCCTGAGCATCATCATCTTATATTTGAAAACACACTTTTACGTTCTTAGTTTAATTTTCCATTTTGCATTCATAGAGTAATTTAGTTTAAATTATATTTTCTTTTAAAAAACCCAAAAATATACACTCATATTAATTACGACGCGTAGATCTTCAGGGATCTATTCGCATACATTCATTCCCTTGGGTTCGATAATACTTGGTCCCTATACTTGCCCATACTACAGTGAACCTGTACGCTTGCGGGGAAACTACTAGTAGAAAGTTAGTATTTTCGGTTCAAGTCAATGGCGCCATTGACTTGAACCGAACTTTACTAGCTATACTAGAAGTTACCCCACAAGAGTATAGGTTCACTGTAGTATGGGCAAGTATAGGGACCAAGTATTATCGAACCCAAGGGAAGGTGAGTATGCGAATATATCCCTGAAGATCTACGCGTCGTAGTTAATATGAGTGTATGTTTTTGGATTTTTAAAGAAATAAAATATAAGCTATAATACTCTACTAAGGCAAAAGAAAGAATTAAATTAATTATCTAAAATTTGTTTTCAAATATGAGATGGTGATGCTCGGGATAGGAATTCCTACGTATACTAACGGAGTTGGTACGAAAATCAAAATAACCGTGATGTGCAAGAAATAACCTAAGTAAAAGATTGTAAGATGAAAAGCTCAAGAATTAAACCCTAATACTTTATCCTATCAATCGACTTCACTAATCCACTAAACAAGTTAATAGATTGTGCTTAATTAATGAGACCCTAATTTAACTAAGGTGATGCGGTCATCCTCCCTAGATAAACCGGTAGATGAATAAATCCCTTCTAAATTCTCTAGTTAAGCCTATTCGTTATTAAAGAGTGATAAAATCGTCCTCTCTCTAACAATTTTCGTACTTAATTCAAAGATAAATCTAGAATTTATTTTAAGCGTTCGTTAATTAAGAGAATCAAAACTAAACATCACAAGTAATCCAAATTACGCACCAACGTCCTACTTCTACGAGTTCATCCTAGCCCAAGCATACAAGAGTTCTAGCCTAACATCGTAATTGAAAGAACGAAAGCAATAACGATAATAAGAAACATAAACATGCTTGAATCAATAATTAAATCAAAGAACATAAATAAAGAATAAATTAAAGTCTAAAAAATAATCTTTTATAATCTGAAAAACTAGGGTTTTTAATCTCCAAGAACAAAGAAAGAAAGAATTAATCTAAGAAGTCGAAAGAAATAATTAAACTATGAATTCGTAAGCTAAAACCTCGATTACAAACTGTAAAACTCTTCCAATCTCCTTCCCAAGTTTTCTCCTTCGAAAAATGAGTGTAAATATGTGTAGATATGTCTTGTTATGTGTTGATATGCTTGAAAGGGGTATATATAGGCTTTGGGAAGAATTTGGACGATTTTGGTCTAAAAACACGCAAAAATGCTCGAGCTATGGTGCAGGTCGAGCGCTAGCGCTCGAGCTATGGTGGCATTTGAGCTATGGTGCTCGAGTGGTGGCATTCGAGCTCTGGTGCTCGAGCAGTTTTCGGCCGCTGTACACTTGTTCTTAAAATCTTCATATCTCCTCAACCGGGAGTCCGTTTTGGCCGATTCAAAGTCCTAAGAACTCCTCTTTTCGCCCTCTATCCATATATGAGCATCAAAGAGACAAATTAATGAGTTTATAAAAATGATACTCAAATGACTCCAAACACTCATAAAAAACACTCATAGCATGGGCAAATCGGGCACCAAAACATAACAATTTCACGCCTAATCAGTTAGACATGCAGGTGATTGGCTCTAGTCCAAGTGAGAGATTGTTAGTGTTAGTGTCCTAGAGAAAATCCTATTATGAGGACATAATGCTAAGATAATATTCAGTTTTGGTTTTAATATTATTGTTTATCTAATATCAAATATATGTCATTACACTTGTTTGAATATTATGTTTGGTTGTTTGCATTTATTCTTATTTGTGTTCCCATGAGTCATTGCTGTCACTGAGAGTGTGAGAATTCAAATGACTTAAGCATGATTCTCAAATAGCCCCGATCAAGGATCATCAAGAATGAGATATTGATGATGCAATTGAGATTGATGTGCGATCTGCATCATACTCTTAGAGGGTGTAGTAAGATCTCACTTACTACGAGATACTAGGTATTTCATGATGGATGCATAAATACCTTATAGGGTATTGGTATACACATCCGAGAAACCATTTGATATGATTTCACTTTACGTATCTACGGGTGTCTCGGATAGTGGGAGCAATGTGATATTCCTTTGACATGAGTTCAATACGCACGATATGTGTGGAGTGATGAACTTTGACCATGACCGACGCTTGCACCCTTTCATGGGTAGATATGGCTTGGATTGGGTTCATCATGAAATGTATGTGCGTGGTAGTTGAGCTAAGAATATGATTCATTCCTCAATGTGGATTTAGAGAGAATACTCATTTTCTCATCATAATTGGATCTAAGTCATCGGTCGATGCACGTCAATTTTGAACTTTGTGACCAAGTGTGACATGAGTGATTAATTAGTGATTAAAGATAATATGATTAAGTTATTTGAATAAACACTTCATCATGTTCAAGACTTAATCGAGTATTCGCGAATGAAAAGACATTATCACAATAACCCATGTTTAGTTACAGGTAGTTGCACATTTCCTCGCAACGTACCTCATATATTGAGAATGTCTGATTTATTGGCTAGGGTTCAATTAAGACTGTTAGTTTGACTAATCACTCGATATATAAGGGCCTATGGGTCACACAACAGGTAATTCACTTCGCAGATTAAAGTTGGTTGATTAAGTATTAAATTGGATTTAATATTTAATTTATGGAGAATTAGTAATATATTAATTTGGAATTAATTATAATTACTATATCAATAAATTAGATTTAATTAAATAGGAATTCCAGAATAATATATATGGGATATTATTGTAGGATTTTATATAAATTGGGAAATCAAATCTATAAAATTTGATTTGCAAGATTAGGGAATATATTTCCTAATCTTGATAGCTTAAGATTTAAGGTGGGCTTTCCCTATAAATATAAGACCGTAGGGATTCATTAATTCATGACTTCTACGATTTCATAATTTCTCCATAAAATCTCTAGTTGAATTTTCCTAGCAAATTCGTCTCGGGATTCAACGCTAGCAAATCTGTGTGGATTTTTTAACTTAAGTTACGTGAATACTGTAGTTGATGATTCTTTCTTTGAAGCACGGTAAGGATTTATATTGTTAATTTATCCTTTATGTTTTACGTTATAAAATCATATACCCGATTCATTGTTGGTGAATCTATAACTTCTGTTGTGTCGAACATGGTGTTCGTCCCAATAAATTCAACAGTCTTCCATAGTAGTGTCCCAAAAAAAACAAAATTACAGGAGAAAATATATCAATCAAAATGAGATAATAATAAACTTATTTTGATTTGTAATGTATAAAGTATATGAATGTTATTATTATTTTTTCACAAACTCTACTATGAAATTTATCATAGTATGAGATTGATATCATTAGATCCATTTTGTGATACCATAATATTTATTTTGTAATACCATTGCAGTTATAAACAAATATCAAATTGTAAAATATTATGAGTATTAATTTATAAGAGTAATGATATCACTGAATAAATGTAATGATATTAATTTCGTACGATAAATAAATTTCACTGATTCATATTCCTTTTTTCACATTAATCTCTCCAATTAGCTTTTGCTCATTAATTCCAATTGAATTTTTTAATAGATTATATAAACTTAAAATACAAATGAAAATTTCTCAACATCAAGTGTTTGGACACAAGAAGAAATTTTTAGAATCAATGTCAATTTTTTGTGTTTATTATTGGTTAACTTGCATGGGCGAGTAGTGTTGGTTCTAATCCATTAAGGTCAGTTTTACAGGGCCATGGGCCTAAAAGGTTCAGGACCTTAGTGTTTCAGTTTTAACGGGCCCCCAAAAGTAAGGATATAAAATTAACTTTAACAGTCCACGGGTTAAACTAGCCAATAATGGGCTTCGAGAAATAAGGAAGTTAAAAAAAAACTACATGGTAAAATTATAAGAACAATAATTTTGTAATAAGAGTGAAATAATACACTTAATCCATTTAGGACAACAATAATTAATAAGTACTAAATAGTTAAATCAGAAGAAAAGGCTTACACTTAACCCCTAAAATTATAGTTCATTAATCTTGTTAAAGACAGTTAGAGAATTAAATAAATGAATTAATTCTACACCTTTCTACAAGTTCGGACTTTTAGATAAGATATAATTCTTTCATGGTATCATGGTCAAAAGGTTCACGCCCACACGTACTGTGTTCGATCCTTACAAACCATGAGTGAGGAGTGGTGTTAGGAAATTAAATAAATGAATTACTTTCACTCCTCTCTGTAAGTACAAACTTGTCGCAACTCAAATCGAACTTGTCGCAACTTAGGTTTGAGAATTGAAGGCGTACTATTGAACGACCCCTAAATTGGAATGAAATGATAAATAAAGAACTAAAAAAAGTCTAGTTATTAAGAATTGTCTAATACAGTGTACAATATGTAAAATATACTCCCTCCGTCCACGAGTAAGTTTCCCACTTCTTTTTGTTGAATGGTTTAAGAAAGTGTATTTGTTTATTAATATATGGTGGGCCACATGTTGACTTTTGGGATAAAGTAATGAATAGTGTTGAAAAGTAAATTGAATGAGTGACATTTTTGGTAATATTGTGTGAGTTTGAAGGTTAAAGTTTATAAATAGTAGAATGTTGTTTTTTCCATTTATGGAATGGGAAACTTACTTGTGGACGGCCCGAAAAGGAAAGTGGGAAGTTTACTCATGGATGGAGGGAGTATATTTTAAAAAAGCGAAACAAAACTAACCGAGCTAAATGGGCCAGTCTGTTAAATTAGTGTGCCATCCAAGAAAATTACAAAAATAAAACGATTCAGTTTGAACAACAAATGACAATTAATCAAGTCCGACAACGGATTTCCCTTAAAGCCTTAAAGAGCTATATGAACTCTGAATAGTTGTTTGAATAATGAGTTACATTTATCACAGGCTAAAGGGTCCGGACAAAAAGGTCCAATTTAAACGGGCCACCAAAATTTTGAGCCTAATCCTATACGGTTTAGGGATAAATGGACTGATACGTAGCCCGTGACCCGTTTAACATCTCAAGTAGAATTATCGAAAATGAGCACAAGTTTAAAAATAACTGAATTCTTTGTAAAAAGAAAAAAACTGTGTTCATGACTGCAACGTATTCCCCATGTGCAAATGAGCAATATATACATCGGGAAAACCTTTCGAAAATGAGTATGTATAGAGTGAAATTTGTTCATACATGAATCATTGAAGGATATTAGTTATTTTTACTAAAGAGTATTAATTATTTTCACAGAAGGGTATTAGTTGTTTTAACTGAAGAGTTTAAGTTTGTTTTCACCGAACAACTTTAGTTGTTCAGTGTAAACATATAATACTCTTCAGCAAAAATAAGTAATATTTTTTAATGATAACAACTAATATCTTTTAATAAGTTATACATGAACCAATTTTACTCCATACTTTTTCATAAAAAAATATTACTCATTGTATAGGTACTAAAAGAAAAAAGAAAAGAAAAGAAAAAGGAAAAAGGTTTATTTGTAACATAGATCAACTAACTTAACCAATTAACATGTCCATTCCAGTCTTTTCAAAAGCGTTGAAAGAAGAAGAAAATTAATCATCGTTAAGCAATGTTTCTCGGCGCTTGCACAATTTATTATGTTGACATCTTCCAACTCCACTATACTAAGTACCAACATAAATTATTTCCTTGTAAATCGATCACAAAAACCAAGTAATTAACCAAAATTTGCATCTAGATTCAGATTTTTCTTGTACCTATAATTAATCTGATTTACCAAGAAATTTAACAATCATTTCGATTATTAATCGTAAAAGAAGAATGGGGAAGGCGAAGAAATTAGGAAAGTGCTGCTGTTGTGTTTTTGTGTTTATAGTTATATTCGCAATCGGAGTGACAGTTTATTTTGCCTTTAAAAAGCCTGCTCCTGCCGATACAAAGAAATACGCTGAAGCTCTTATAATCGCAATGCAATTCTTCGACGTACAAAAATGTAGGTACTTGATTGCTACAAAAGAATAGTTTTTTTGGTCCAGTAACTTGTCTTGAGTCCAATTTTTGTTCCAAAAATATTTAATTTTTCAATTTTAGTCACATAACTTATTGAATCGTTCAAATTTTGATCTCATTTTTGCCGAAAAGTTGAAAATGACACCTTTTTAGGCATGTGCTAAACGTCATTTTCAACCTTCCGTCGAAAATGGGACCAAAATTGGACGGTTCAATAAGTTGTAGGACCAGAATTGAAAAATTAAACTTTTTGGGATCAAAATTGGATACTAAATAAGTTACAGGATTAAGAAAAAAAAAACTATTTTTGTCGATCTATTTAGAGAAAAATAGTTTTTTTTGTCCAGTAGCCTCGTCTTAAGTCCAATTTTTGTCCCAAAAAGAATTTACTTTAAATTTTGGTCTCATAACTTATTGAATTGTCCAAACTTTGATCTCATTTTTGCCGGAATGTTGAAAATGACACCGTTTTGGGATCAAAATTGGATATTAGACAAATTAGGGGAGTAAAAAAAGTATTTTTGTGGATCTACTTAATATATAATAATGATTGGATGCAGCGGGAAAGCTGGAGAAAAATGGGATAGCATGGAGAGGGGATTCGGGTTTGAAAGACGGAAGCGAAGCGAAATTAGATCTTTCCAAGGGAATGTACGACGCTGGTGATCATATGAAATTCGGATTTCCGATGGCGTTCACGGCAACAGTTTTATCATGGGCGATTCTGGAGTATGGGGATCACATGAAGGTGGTGGCTCAGCTGGATCCTGCCCTTACCTCCCTCAAGTGGATCACCGATTACCTCATGAATGCTCATCCCTCCGATAATGTCCTCTACATTCAGGTAATACAGACAGTGAGAATGCATTAAGATTTTGGTATGGTAGGGGATATTAATTGGTATTCATGTGCGTTTATAAAACAAAACAAACAAACGAACAGGTGGGGAACCCGGACGTAGATCACGGGTGTTGGAACAGGGCGGAAGACATGAAGGAGGGGAGGCCGGCGACGCAGGTGAATGCGTCGGCCCCTGGGACGGATGTCGCAGCGGAGACCGCAGCGGCTCTGGCCGCAGCCTTTCTGGTGTTTAAGTCAACAGATTCTAGTTACTCAAATTTGCTGCTGAAACATGCTACCCAATTATTCAGATTTGCTGATAAATACCGAGGGTTTTATAGCAAAACCATTCCTCAAGTGCAAAACTATTATAACTCCACCGGCTACGGAGATGAACTGCTGTGGGCTGCTGGATGGCTGTATCACGCAACACGAAACCAGTCCTATCTCGACTACGTCACCGGGGAAACCGGCCGACGCTTTGGTAATTGGGGAAACCCCACCTGGTTTAGCTGGGATAACAAGTTGGCTGCTGCTCAGGTACTATTCAATTATATATTTTTACTAAATCACATTACCTGTTTCACTCAAAAATATAATATTAGTAGTATAGTGAAAGCAAACTAAGAACTCTTTGGTGAAAACAACTAATACCGTTTAATAATTCATGTATCAACCAATTTCACTCAAAACATACTCATGAATCATAAACTCACCATCGGTTTCTTTAAATATTGAGTAAGTTTTATATGAAAATGGTTCATGATAAGCTTATCATGAAACTGTTTTAAAATATCGAATTATTAGTCAGGAGTATCGATAATCTCACCAGAAGATCATTAATTTGGGTTTAAATTTTTTTACAACAAATACAATATAATACCACAGACACGGGTTAATGATTCTCCTGGTGAAATTATCGATACTCCTGATGAAATATTCGATATTTTAATATAGTTACAAAATAAACTTATTATGAACAATTTTAAGATAATATTTTGCCTTAAATATTACTCCCTCCGTCCCCGAGCTTTCTTCCCACTTCTTTTTGTTGAATGGTTTAAGAAAGTGTATTTGTTTATTAATATATGGTGGGTCACATATTGACTTTTGGGATAAAACAATGAATAGTGTTGAAAAGTGAATTGAATGAATGTCACTTTGGTAATATTGTGTGAATTTGAAGGTTAAAGGTTATATGTAATAAAGTGTTATTTTTGTCATTTATGGAATGAGAAGTTTACTGAGGGACGACCCGAAAATGAAAGTGAGAAGTTTACTCAGGACGGAGGGAGTACTTATTACACAAATTCCAAGTATGCATTACTTGGATTTTGAATTCAATTTTAAATTAATTTTGACTTTTCAAAGCATATTAAATAAATTGAGGTTGAAAAGTAAAAATTGATATGAAATTAGAATCAAAATTCAAGTGCATGTTATGTACAACAGTGCACACAAGAATCACTATTCTTATTATAATAATAATAATAATTATTATTATTATTATTATTATTATTATTATTATCATTACTATTATTATTATTATTTTGTATACATACTATTATATATATATATATATATATATATATATATATATATATTCATTATCACTATAATACATACACATTGTCACTGTTTTTTTTATCGGTCAAGTGGTGAATCTAACTAATGGCCTCTCGATCATAGGTAGTCGGGCTCGAACCACTTGAGCTATTTCACTCTATTTTTTAAATAATGATATATAGTTGATATGCATAACAATGAATTCCAATTTACAGGAAACCTACCTTAGGTTAATTAAGATAAAATTATTAAGTTTACATCTTTCTACAAGTTCAAATTTTTAGACGAGATAAAATTGTTTTATGGTATCAAAATTAAATCTTGTAGAAAGCAACTTCACCCCAGTTAAATGAACCATTTGCCCAAAAAAGTGAAGTAGAGAAGACTGTAGAGAAGGAGAATTAATAATATAAATAAAATATTTCAAATTTGTATATAAATTTGGACCTTTAGATGATTTTTCTATGCATGCAGGTACTGCTGTCCAGGGTTAGTTTATTTGGAGGGAAGGAGGTGGCAGAATCCAATCCTGGGCTGAACAAGTATAGAGAGTCTGCAGAAGCAGTAATGTGCGGTCTTTTGCCTAAATCTCCAACTGCCACCTCCAGTAGAACTAGCAGTAATTAATCTCCCTACCTCTCCTTTTATTTCATTTCCAATTAATCTTATGCTGTTTTTTTTTTTTTTTTTCGGTTAATTCAAATTAATTTTCAATTTTGAGATATCTATAATGTGTGTATTCTTGAGCGCATGATGCAAGTAAAAGTCCATTTAGGTGGTGTACATTTAGGGGCCGTTTGGTTCATGGGATGAGATTGATTAGATGGGATTGGATTAGATGGGATCGGATTAGATGACATTGGATTATATATGATTATTTGAGGAGGAATGTGTGTTTGGATTGAATGATTAAGTGAGTTTAAATTGCAATATACCATTTTTTAAGTATGGATTATGGAGTCCCACCATCCCTAAGGGATTAGTTAGTCCCCCATTTGATGGATTTGGTAGGTTTATTACCCGGGCCTCAATTTTATCTCGGGCCGTAAACCTGCGAACCAAACGCAGTATTACATGGGATTGAGTGGAACTAAAACTTTAGTCCCACCCAATCCAGCGAACCAAACGCTTCCTTAGGGAATAATCTGTAAGGCCTATAGGGGTAACAAGAGTAGGTTTTATATGAACAAGAGTAAAATAAGGACCACGGGTTTTTGGGCTGAAAATTTAAAGGACCACAGATTTAAATATTTGCAAATTGAGGCAAAAAAATGACCTGAATTAGCTCTAACTAGTGTTGATTAATTCAGGTCATTTTTTTGCCTCAATTTGCAAATATTTAAATCTGTGGTCCTTTAAATTTTCAGCCCAAAAACCCGTGGTCCTTATTTTACACTCCATAAATTGTTAGCCTTCAAAAAATTTATTCACGTGTACATTTATGAGTGGTAGCTAATTGTCATCAATATATATATGAAATTTGGTTTTCAAAAGTAGTCTAATACTATTCACTTTGCAATGGTTTTCAAAAGTAGTTTAATACTATTCACTTTGCAATTAACCGCCTTCATGCTCATTCTAACTTGCACCAGAGTAGAATGTCAACCATTTAATTTGATCATGACAAAACCATCTAAAGGATATAGATTATATATAATTCCTCAAATTAAAAGTACTAGTCGATGGATATTATATACATTATTTTTTTAATGTATAAAACTAGTGTTTATGAGGAATTATGGAGTTACCTAAATCATGATTCAGCCAGTACATCGGTGATGTCACATATATATATAAATAAACACAAATTGTTATATGAAATATTTTACGGTGTCTAAATTCTTAAAATAACTCATATTTAAAAAATTCGCGGATCTGTACCGTTTCGGGTAAATCAAAATCTCGTGCAAGTCAAGTTTCAGAATTTTCGCTCCCAATTTTTGTTACAATATGAGCAAATTTATGTTACTGAAGGGCAAAATGTTTGTTACTATTAGACTATATGTCATTTTTTTCACCAATTTTTGTGTGTTTACTGAAATAAATATTTTTTCATACAATATAAAGGCAAAATATGTGTTACTATCTTATCAAATATTGATTTTCACAAATATTTATTTATTTTAAAATAATAATTATTTTTTCATACAATAACACATGTAAGGTAGTGAAAAGTGTATTACTATAATAACACAAATGTCTTACTCAATGGATAAAAATGTGTTTGTACAAATACATAAAAGCACAATCTCAGGTTGTGTTACCATAATGACAATCATTTGTTACTGTTGGAGCAAATGTGTGTTAATGTTAGAGCAAATGTGTGTTACTGGTGGAGCAAATGTGTGTTACTGGTGGAGCAAATGTGTGTTGATGTTAGAGTAAATATGTGTAACTGCAAATTTATGTTAATGTTAGAGTAAATGAGTGTTACTACAAATATGTGAACGTCAGAGTAAATGTGTGTTACTACAAATATGTGTTACTATTAGAGAAAATATGTGTTAATGTTAGAGTAAATATGTGCTACTACAAATGTGTGTTAATGTTAGAGTAAATGTATGTTAATACAAATATGTGTTACTATTGGAGCAAATGTGTGTTAATGTTAGAGAAAATGTGTGTTACTATTGGAGCAACGTGTATTAATGTTGGAGCAAATGTGTGTTAATGTTAGAGTAAATGTGTGTTACTACAAAAATGTGTTAATGTTGGAGCCAAATTGTATTAATATTAGATCAAATGTATGTTATTGTTGGAGCAAGTGTGTGTTAATGTATGAAACAATAAATCTAGATTTAAAGGGATGAGAAATAAATTAAAAGACACGTACTTGTTCTTGCAAAAACACATATTTGTCCTTATTGTTATTTTAAAGTACAAAAATATATTTTTTAAGGACTAGTAACACACATTGCTTTATAGTAATATACATTTGCTTATATAGTAACACAATCTGAGAGCGAAAATACTGAAATAAGCCTTGTGCGATTTTTTTAAAAGAGTTAGTTTGACCCGCTCAGGATCTGCGAATTTTAATTTAGAGTGGCCCGGCCAGCAATTTTTTTTTTAAATATTTTTCTATTTTAGGTATATTTTATATGTAAAATATTTTACAAGAGAGTGTCCCAAAAAAATAAATCGTTATATGATCAATATTAATTAAGTAGGTGGAGGTTGTGTTGATTAACCTAACTAATTAATTATAATTAATTAAAAAATGTATGCATGTCGGTGCAGGTGGTTTAATATGGGTAGCTGAATGGAATTCTCTGCAGCATCCTGTGGCTTCCGCTTTCTTAGCACTTCTCTACAGTGATTACATGCTTTCTTCTCTAACAACTAGTCTATCTTGTGATGGCAATATCTTTGCACCTTCTACTCTTCGAGCCTTTGCAATTTCTCAGGTACCAAAATGATTAGTGCACCACTTATGCCTCATGTACTCCCTCTATTCCTTTTAAATTGATCATATAGAATAGCGCAAGTTTTAGTGAAAATTTTATTAAATCACAATATTTTTACAAATTGCAATTTAATCTAAACTTTTGAATCATTGCAAATAAAACTCTAACTTAACATTTAGTTGCAGTTTTAACCAAACCGTGGATTTCAATCATCCTGAAAAAGATGATAAATTATGCGTTGTCGCCCAAACCAATCTAAACATATTAATAATTCATTGTCAGGTAAGTGAAACATAATTTTCGGACAACAAAAAATTTATTTGTTGGTTCGAATTGCAAATAAATGTTGAGTTGAGATTTTGTATGCCAAGATTCAAAAGTTTAGATTATGTTGCAATTTGCGAAAAGATTGTGATTTTAATTTGCAATTAACTAAAAAAAATTATATATTAGTATTAAAAAGGTCAAAGTTGAGGGTATATTGGTCTTTTCCGCTTTATTTAGGAGAGTTTAGTTTATTATTCAACGATATATTGCAAAATTGAGTGACATAAGGTGTAAATAAGAGATGTTTGTAGGTGGTTAATTTTAGAGTTAAAATAGTTTTTTCGTAGTTTTAAACAATCTAAAAAAGAACAGAGAGAGTAGTAGAGTGAACAAGTTTGGAGGGTTTTAGTTGGTTTAAGTAAAGGGGTATTTATTCGCACAGTACTGATGATTGGTGTTTATTTTTAGGCTGATTATGTATTGGGAAAGAATCCGATGAAAATGAGCTATGTTGTGGGTTATGGTGAAAAATATCCAAGATATGTTCATCACAGAGGAGCCTCAATCCCGGATGATGAACACCCGGGTTGCAAAGATGGGTTCAAATGGCTCAGCTCGGATGAACCCAATCCCAATATAGCGGTGGGAGCGCTCGTTGGTGGACCCTTCTTTAATGAAACCTACCTCGATTCAAGGAATAATTCCATGCAGGGCGAACCCAGCACGTATAATGCTGCTCTCATTGTTGCCCTTCTCTCTGGGTTGCTCACCTCCACCACTCTTGTCCCATCTTTTCTATAACCACCTTACTTCTTCAACTCGCCTATTCATCCATCCTTTATTTTACATCATATGTGCGTTTGGTTACCTTTAGTCTGAACTCCAAACCTAGATTCCACAAAGTCTAGAATGTCATGTATTGCAATTGTGGATTAACTTCTTTCAAACTCAAATTGTACCGGACTTAAAATCAAATATTGAGAGAATAATTCCATTCTTATAATTAATGAAATTTTAATCCTTCATATTTATCTCACAAATGTACTCCCTCCGCCCCTTTTTAATGGTCCCAAATTATCCAAGTGTTGCCCCTTTTCATTTGTCACTATACTAATACTAATGCAAATCCATCCTATTTATTCCAACAATTCCCCTTTAAATAGTAGTATTAACCATCTTGTAATTATAAGCTTAATAAATAAGGTATAAATGTATTTTTATATCCTAATAAATGAAAAAATTGGTATGTGTGAATGTATAGAATAAGAAAGATAAAAAGGGACGGAGGTAGTACATAATAGTATTTTTGGCGATGATCAATTAACAAATATTATGTACTCCCTCTATCCCACAATAAACTCCACACTTTTCTTTTTCATCCATCCGACAGCACTGATGGCAGAAGTTTAAAAGGTGGTGGGGGGGGGGGGGGGGGGGGAGGGGCGGGGTGGTTGAATAGACTTCTTACACCAAATCTAGTTTTTTGAAAATTGCCAAGTGCGAAAGATTAGCTGACTTGGTATCAACTGATAAAACTCAAAGTATAGAAGGTCAATTGATTTTGACAATCTCAATTGATTTTTCAGAAACATTTTTAAACAAAGTTTTAATGAAAACCTTTTTAATGCAAAAAATAAGTATGCAGTAAAGACAACAAATAAAATAGTAAATAATACAACAATTTATAGTGGTTATGATGTAACGATCCAACATTCTCTCTCCCTTATCACCAAGGGGTCTCAATTAACCAACTCATGAAATTATGTATTTTACAAGTTCCAGATCTCATACAGCCTTGAACTATCCTCTAGCTCTCGGCTCACTCTTTACAACATATCCTCTAATGAGAAAGTGATAGGTGTGCTACAATCCAACAGAGAATTCTCTATATGTTTAATCTCACAAACAGAGTATGGAATTCTTTTCTAAGCAAAATGTACGTGTTGAAGCTCTAGTGAAGATGTTCGTGTTTTGAATATATGCATTGTGTGCGTTCTCACCCGTGCTCATATTTGTTCGTGAACTAGTCCTCTTCACTCTTATTTATAATCAGATTTATTTGTTAATCGTTAGATAATCTAGCAATCAATCAGACTATCTTAGGAAGATAATCAATTAATTTTTTATTGATGGATTCCTTGATTTTTGTCTTAATATGTTGATTGAAAGCTTCGGATTGATCTTCAATCTAATCTTCAATCCTTTGCGAGATTTATGTTTTCAATCACAAACGTTCAAGCGCAGAAGTTAACTTCAGGGTGAATTGGTATCAACTTCAGTTGGGGTGAACTAATCCTGCACTTTCCTATCTTCCTTCATCCTTGACCTTATCTTCGGCTTGGGTCACCTGATGCTTAGAACTCAACTTTCTTATCTCAGGTTGTGTTCTAACCAATTTCACTCCAGGTCAGCTGGTCTTTTTTTCAAGTTAGCTGATCTTCAAGAGCTGCTTCCTTGATTGTCTATTTTTTAGCTGTCTTCTGATCTTCAGGTTTTCTAATCTTTAGGTCTTTTGATCATCCTAAGGGTTCCCTCTTAATCAAATACTTATACTAGACCTATATTATGATCAGTTGACTAAAAGGTTCAGCTGGTCCTATTACAAGCTCTTTGTTTTAAACACCTAAACAAATTATATCTTAACAATTTTCTCATTTTTTATGATATTAAAACCCTTAAGAACTAAAGGTTAAAGTAAGTATTAAAGCATAAGGGCAGAGATCTTAAAATAGATCTCAAGCAAGAAGTCAGTTGACAACGAGAAGTTATCTTGCAGACAATAATAAGAACGTTTATTGATAAAGATTAAGAATTAGAAATCACCTAAATGCTCAGCTGCATCTTCAGTTGTCGTATCTATGGTTCTCAATAGATACGCTCATCTAGTTGTAGAAATGATCGTATACTTCTTTCTACTCAGTTGTAGACTTTGGCTTAACTTCAAACATGATGATCTGATAAAAAAAATCCTGAGTTCCATCCAAGACACAAGCAGGGGTTTGATGTGAAGTAGAACAATTGCACATGATGGAGTTATGTAGCAGCATTGCTGCGTATAACTTCAGTTCTATGGCACACAATAGAGTCGTGGTAGATTTCTTGGCAATTTAGTCGTGGCTGGTGGTGGACGCTCGAGGAGCAACGTGGTGTAGATATTTATACCCATTGAAAACTTTTTATACAAGAAAGCTATTGAAAATGCATCAAGCATAAGTGAGTTTTAGAATAGACCATACCTTGAGGAAGACAAGGTGGAGATATTTATACCCATTGTTTGATGGGTAAAATAGTAATACTCTTAGTATTGCCCTAATTCATTTGGGATCACAAGTTAGTATGGTGTAGCCAGTTGGCTGATTTGCTTGATACAATAGTACGATTTAGTGGTCTTTCTTTATCCTTTAATTCTGGTGGAAACGACTGTGATAGGGTCATAGCTCAAATATGTCAAAAGTAATATTTTTATATTCTTCTTATCCAAGGAATGGAGGATAAGATATTTCTACAGCTGTGAATGTTAAATGAATAGAAACATGATTTAATCACTTCAATCTCGATTTAGAGATGATTATCTATGAGCCATATTTGGTTAATATGCAACTCTGGACTAAATTTGCTCACTTTAAGCTGACACACTATTTGAGGTGTGTATTCACAAGTTAAATCCTTTTGGACTTAGTTCTCGACTTCTATCTACCCTAACTCTAAAGTTCTTTATAAATGATATGCTAGAGAATTCTTTTTCTAGCAACTATCATTCTCTTACAAACTTGATGGTGGGAAGCCAACTCTAGCTTAGCCCACATCACATTGTGACCATTTTGCCCCTCACTGAAAACAAGGTATAAATTCCCTTCATTTGGTCTTCACCAAGGTATTATCCACCTAAAAACTCACTCTATCTACTGCATTTCCATGGATTTTCTTTCATAACAAGTCTAGCTGACTTCAACGTCGGAGAATCAATGTCAGAGCTTCCTCTAGTTCAATTTAGTGCAAGATCTTCTCTAATTCCCATCAGAACTTGTTACCATTCAAGAGCTGGATTTTGGATTACAGAGTTGCATAAACGAGTTTTCATATTTTTTATTGGAGCTCTCCAGGTAAATCACCTTACTTGCTTCTATTCGAATGTTTGGTAATGAAGATAATTTAGTCCTCATCACTAGGTATCGGACTTAAGTTGGTGTTAAAGTGAGCCACTTTGAGAGTTCCATTGGGTTTTCTCCTAGACTTCATGTCTACCACATGATTCTGGCCAGACTTCATAACGTTGTTGGCAATTGAAAATTACTAGATACATAGAAACAATTGCAGAAATGTTAGGATCGAAACTAGTCTAGTGCAATGATAACATTGACAGCAGAAGAATAGAAGTTGGGGAATTCTATTATGTTTGATGACTTTACAGAAAAAACTATACTTCAAATCAAATAAAATATATACTTTACAAGATATAAAATTACCTTAAAAAAGGAATGTAGGATGTGTGAAATATTATGAGATGACTTATCCTTACTAACTTGATGATCTTCAGTAGACATGAATGTCTTCAGTGTAGTTGTCCTTCAGTAGACATTTGAAGATCTTTTCAAGAAGATTGTCATAAGGCTGAATGACAATCTTCCCTGACCTCAGTAGCCTGACTCCTTCAGGGTCTACTAGGTATAGCACTGATCCTCCTGATCATGCTCTTCACTGAGTAGTCCACTGACTTAGCTTAGAATAGTCAGGTTTATACTCAGTAGGACTTCCTTCAGGCTTCTCTTCAGGTTCAGGTCCTCTAACATGGCTTCAGTCTGTTCTCTTGTGATGTCATCTTTATTTCTTCAGGCTGTGTCAACGAGTTCCCCCTCAGCTGAGCTTTCCTCCTTTGAGTGCTCCCTCAACTGAGTTCTTCCTCCACTGATAACTTGTTCTACTGAGAAATAACCTAGCCTGACCTGAAACTAAAAGATACAATCCTGACTGCTTCAAATCTATTACATGTGGTTTTGGAAAAACATCAAAACAAATATATCCCAACAATTTCCCCCTTTTTGATGATTCCAAAATCTCTAACACTGAAGATTTTTCTATTACAAGAATAATGTCAGAACAACAAGTAGTAGTTGAAAAATGCAGAAATTCCCATAGTTTAAAATACTTAAGAACTGTTCGGTTGACTAATTTTCTTAACAAAACTGGATCAGTGGTCATGTGAACAACCCGCTCTAATACCAATTGATGGACCCGGATTTTCTCTATGAATACAAGAAAATGGGAATTTAGGAGATAGCCAAAAAAATGAGTTCAGTGAGGGACACTCAAGTCACTGTGTTGCTTAAAGTCAGAGTAGTCAAGTTAGTGAGATGACTTGAGAACTCAGGCTCTAAACAAGGCAGTGACTCGAGAGACTGGACTCTCGAGTGTGTGCTTAAGCCTGTCAATGAGATTGTTCTCCCTGACTAAAATACTTTGCTAATTTTCTTTTCTTACTTTCGAAATACTCTCAGTGAGCATGCAGTGTAAAACACTTAGCAAGTACTTAAGTACTACTGAAAATAGTAAATAACACTAAAAAATAGCGTGGTTCAGAGACTCAAGCTCCTACGTCCACGGGCCTGATTTAACAGGTGAATCCACTAAGGATTAGCTTGTTTTTAACGTGTCAAGGTGCACCCAGATCAACACAACTATAATCTTGCTTACTTCCTTCCTAACTCACTAAACAACTTCAACCAACAACCTGATAAATAGGGTATTGGTTTCAGTTTGGGTTTCTCCAACTAGGTGAGATTTTCCCTTACAGTGTATTAGCCTCAAGCTAAGATTGGAAAAACCTCTCTAAGCTAAGAGTTACAAGCTTAACACTCAATGAATATATGTGAAGACCCTAATGGTCAGTGTCCTAAGTGTAAGATGTGTCTCCTTATACCTCCCTTTGAACTGCACTAAATCTCTCACACCCTCACGGCTTGTAGGTGTTGATTTTCTCTTCTCACACACACATAACCGCAGCTATGAGCTTGTATTTATGGTGTGGATTCAAATGTTACCGTTGGAGGGAATCACATTTGAATCCAGACCATTAATAGTTACACCTACTTGTTACAGCAGGAAATATCCTCGCCTGACAGGAGGTCAAATTCTCAAAGATACACTGACCCGACAGGATCGAGGGTCTACATCAGAAAAGAGCATTTAATGTATTATAGGTCTACTGTTGATCTTTATATTAATAATTGTAATAAATCCCTAAATAAAGGGTTGAGACGAGTTCAGGACCACTTTTGGGCCTTTGGGGGTGAACCTCTATAAATAGGGGGTCACCCCCTCATTGTAAGGGATTCACTTTTCTCTCATTTCTCATATATCCAAGAAGCTCTCACATTCGAGGGAAGAACGAAAGTTCTTCCCCCATCGTTCGTGTTCGTTTATTATTATTGTTTGTCGGGCATACCCTAAATAGCCACATAAATCTACCCGTACGAAAATGCCTGTCAACAATTTGGCGCTAGAAGGAGGGTAATTTCGGGTTCATCTCGATGGATGAACACGAAGATCCTCCCCGAAAAATCAAATAATCGAACCCCACAAACCATGAGCCCTTCGATCAAAACCAGACAAAGAAAAAATCAAAAACCAAACAAAAAACCAAGTTCAACCAATGTCATCAGAGAAAAAATGCAAGAATTCATTTTTCTATTTTCTGAATCTGTTCATCGTTTCGTCAAACCAAAACCTTACAAACATTTTCACAAACCCATTTCCAATTCTATTTACAGCAAGGAAGATAGCTACCAAAAATACAGAGAAAAAAGGACAGAGTTCCGGCGAGGCTCACAAAGCTCTCCACCACCTCTGTCGAACGGCCGCTCTTTCTCGTTCACGCCGGAGCCACCGTCGTCTCCATCTGGGACCGCGCCTCCTCTGCCGGCGCCGGGGGCCACCGCACCTCCCCTTTTCCCTCGCAACGCGGTGTCGCGTCGGCACCGTCTGGACCCAAGCCCAGCCAACGCGCCATCACTGCCGTAGATTTGTTCCGGAGCCGTGTTGGAGAATTTTCAAGCAAATCCAATTATTTCTGCTTTGAATCCTCCGCTGGCAGCCTCGGTTATTGCACCAGCCTTTCTCCTGTATTTTCAGTTTGCTTTTTGGTGTGCTTCACAATGCATGTTGAAAAGTCAACACTTTCCTGACTGCATCGTACCAAGTGCCGCGACCTCTGACCACCGTCGGGCAGGGCCAACGATCACCGCCGACCCGCGAGGCTAGTCGCTGCCCGATGGCGCCAATCGCAACCCGGCGGCCTCCTCACAGCGTCGCCACCCATCGGGGACATCTCCCCACGACGCCCCTCAACCGCCATCTCAGATTTCTGCCCGCTACTCGCGCCCTCCACCACCGTTCTCGCCTACCTGTGCCGCCTCACCGCTCCCCGCGGCTGGCATCCCGGCAGTCAGCCTCCCCGTCGTCCGACGGCCATCACCACGACAGCCTACCCACAGCAGCCATCGCTGCCCGCGGCGGACGCCGCACGCCGCCTTCGCTGACGAGTAACCCGACCGGCTTTCTCCCCGCTCACCGCCTTGGCTTCCTACCTGCGCACCGCGGCTTTCGGGCCTCCAGCCCGACCGGGGCCGCGTTGCTGCCCCAGCGGCCTCCCAGCACGGTCGCTTCCTTATGCGTGTCCCAACGCCGCCAAGCACAGCCTCCCGCTGCCCGATCTCGGCCGCCAAGCCTCCCCGATAAGGACTCGTCACTCACCGCGCAGCCATCTCGCATCGCCGTCGACGACCGGCCTCGCGTCCGCCTCCCCGCCTAGCTTCCGCCCGTCGCGCCGCCGCCAGTCGACCATTCTCGCAGCCCGCCGACCACCTCCCCGCGCGGCGCATCCGCCGCCCATGCGGCCAGCCTCGTTGCTCCCCGCGTGGCCAAAGCCTCACCGCGCTGCCACTCCACGGCTGGGCGCGACCTCCGGCCACGAATCGTCTATTTGGATGCCCTCCCGCTGTTAGTCGCTGCTCCTCCCCGCTGCCCGACTAAGTCAACACGACGTAAATCCCTATTTGAAGCCAATTGGAACTGGCTATCTTTCCACTACTGGGCCAAAGTATTTTTATAAAATGGGGCCCTTTGATTTATTCAGCTGGGCCTTTTGTATTTATTCTGTTGGGCCTCCTTTTTCTTTAATGGAGGAGAGGGCCCAGATATAATTTGACAGCTAAAAATAAAAAATAAAAAAATAAAAAAAAGAGGGCAGCGGTTTGAGAGACGGGCATCCGGGACCTCTTCGACAACGAAAAATCTACGGGCAGTCCTTTGCCCACTCGCATCAGGTTATTTCAATAATGTCCTTTTAATATATATCACAACTCGCAAATTTTCATATACATTAAAAGCGGGGGAATATATTCATATTTAGAAAATTCAAAACGGGGGCAATTTTTTAAATACAATTTTTATTTGATACTTCCTTTTAATATATACTGTAACTCGTAAGTTTTCATATATATTAAAAGCGGGGGCACAGATACACATATCCCAAGCTCATTTTGTGATATCAAAAATAAATTATTCGACACCGAATATTATTAAATACAATCGGTTATTTGAAACTTCGAAAAATTATTGAGGGTGCTCACCGAATAAATAACTCAATATTTAAAAATGGTCACACCTTTCGACTACAAACATTTGTCCGCCTTCATAGGCGTTGACCGGTCCGCCTTTTAGGCGTCGACATTCCGCCTAAATTGGCGAAGTAATCCGTCTTCTCGACGTCGATTAGTCCGCCTTTCAGGCGTTGACGTATTGATTAGTTCGCCTTCACAGGCGTCAACTAATCTACTCGAGTTAATCCGCCTTTTAGGCGTCGACAATCCGCCTGGAATGGCGAAGTAATCCGTCTCCTCGACGTTGATTAGTCCGCCTTTCAGGCGTAGACGTATTGATTAGTTCGCCTTCACAGGCGTCAACTAATCTACTCGAGTTAATCCGCCTCTTAGGCGTCGACAATCCGCCTGGAGTGGCGAAGTAATCCGTCTCCTCGACGTTGATTAGTCCGCCTTTCAGGCGTAGACGTACTGATTAGTTCGCCTTCACAGGCGTCAACTAATCTACTCGAGTTAATCCGCCTTTTAGGCGTCGACAATCCGCCTAGAGTAGCGAAGAAATCCGTCTTCTCGACGTCGATTAGTCCGCCTTTCAGGCGTTGACGTATTGATTAGTTCGCCTTCACATGCGTCAACTAATCTACTCGAGTTAATCCGTCTTTTAGGCGTCGACAATCCGCCTAGAGTGGCGAAGTAATCCGTCTCCTCGACGTTGATTAGTCCGCCTTTCAGGCGTAGACGTATTGATTAGTTCACCTTCACAGGCGTCAACTAATCTACTCGAGTTAATCCGCCTTTTAGGCGTCGACAATCCGCCTGGAGTGGCGAAGTAATCCGTCTCCTCGACACTAATTAGTCCGTCTTTCAGGCGTAGACGTATTGATTAGTTCGCCTTCACAGGCGTCAACTAATCTACTCGAGTTAATCCACCTTTTAGGCGTCGACAATCCGCCTAGAGTGGCGAAGTAATCCATCTCCTCGACGTTGATTAGTCCGTCTTTCAGGCGTAGACGTATTGATTAGTTCGCCTTCACAGGCGTCAACTAATCTACTCGAGTTAATCCGCCTTTTAGGCGTCGACAATCCGCCTGGAGTGGCGAAGTAATCTGTCTCCTCGACGTTGATTAGTCCGTCTTTCAGGCGTAGACGTATTGATTAGTTCGCCTTCACAGGCATCAACTAATCTACTCGAGTTAATCCGCCTCTTAGGCGTCGACAATCCGCCTGGAGTGGCGAAGTAATCCGTCTTCTCGACGTCGATTAGTCCGCCTTTCAGGCGTTGACGTATTGATTAGTTCGCCTTCACAGGCGTCAACTAATCTACTCGAGTTAATCCGCCTCTTAGGCGTCGACAATCCGCCTGGAGTGGCGAAGTAATCCGTCTTCTCGACGTCGATTAGTCCGTCTTTCAGGCGTTGACGTATTGATTAGTTCGCCTTCACAGGCGTCAACTAATCTACTCGAGTTAATCCGTCTTTTAGGTGTCGACAATCCGCCTAGAGTGGCGAAGTAATCCATCTCCTCGACGTTGATTAGTCCGCCTTTCAGGCGTTGACGTATTGATTAGTTCGCCTTCACAGGCGTCAACTAATCTACTCGAGTTAATCCGTCTTTTAGATGTCGACAATCCGCCTAGAGTGGCGAAGTAATCCATCTCCTCGACGTTGATTAGTCCGTCTTTCAGGCATAGACGTATTGATTAGTTCGCCTTCACAGACGTCAACTAATCTACTCGAGTTAATCCGCATTTTAGGCGTCGACAATCCGCCTAGAGTGGCGAAGTAATCTGTATCCTCGATGTTGATTAGTCCGTCTTTCAGGCGTAGACGTATTGATTAGTTCGCCTTCACAGGCGTCAACTAATCTACTCGAGTTAATCCGTCTTTTAGGCATCGACAATCCGCCTAGAGTGGCGAAGTAATCCGTCTCCTCGACGTTGATTAGTCCGCCTTTCAGGCGTAGACGTATTGATTAGTTCACGTTCACAGGCGTCAACTAATCTACTCGAGTTAATCCACCTTTTAGGCGTCGACAATCCGCCTGGAGTGGCGAAGTAATCCGTCTCCTCGACGCTGATTAGTCCGCCTTTCAGGAGTAGACGTATTGATTAGTTCGCCTTCACAGGCGTCAACTAATCTACTCGAGTTAATCCGCCTTTTAGGCGTCGACAATCCGCCTAGAGTGGCGAAGTAATCCGTCTCCTCGACGTTGATTAGTCCGCCTTTCAGGCGTAGACGTATTGATTAGTTCGCCTTCACAGGCTCCAACTAATCTACTCGAGTTAATCCACCTTTTAGGCGTCGACAATCCGCCTGGAGTGGCGAAGTAATCCGTCTCCTCGACGTTGATTAGTCCGTCTTTCAGGCGTAGATGTATTGATTAGTTCGCCTTCACAGGCGTCAACTAATCTACTCGAGTTAATTCGCCTCTTAGGCATCGACAATCCGCCTGGAGTGGCGAAGTAATCCGTCTCCTCGACGTTGATTTGTCCGCCTTTCAGGCGTAGACGTATTGATTAGTTCGCCTTCACAGGCGTCAACTAATCTACTCGAGTTAATCCGCCTTTTAGGCGTCGACAATCCGCCTGGAGTGGCGAAGTAATCCGTCTCCTCGACGTTGATTAGTCCGCCTTTCAGGCGTAGACGTATTGATTAGTTCGCCTTCACAGGAGTCAACTAATCTACTTGAGTTAATCCGCCTTTTAGGCGTCGACAATCCGCCTAGAGTGGCGAAGTAATCCGTCTCCTCGACGTTGATTAGTCTGCCTTTCGGGCGTTGACATATTGATTAGTTCACCTTCACAGGCGTCAACTAATCTACTCGAGTTAATCCGCCTTTTAGGCGTCGACAATCCGTCTGGAGTGGCGAAGTAATCCGTCTCCTCGATGTTGATTAGTCTGTCTTTCAGGCGTAGACGTATTGATTAGTTCGCCTTCACAGGCGTCAACTAATCTACTCGAGTTAATCCGCCTCTTAGGCGTCGACAATCCGCCTGGAGTGGCGAAGTAATCCGTCTCCTCGACGTTGATTAGTCCGCCTTTCAGGCGTAGACGTATTGATTAGTTCGCCTTCACAGGCGTCAACTAATCTACTCGAGTTAATCCGCCTTTTAGGCGTCGACAATCTGCCTCGAGTGGCGAAGTAATCCGTCTTCTCGACGTTGATTAGTCCGCCTTTCAGGCGTAGACGTATTGATTAGTTCGCCTTCACAGACGTCAACTAATCTACTCGAGTTAATCCACCTTTTAGGCGTCGACAATCCGCCTAGAGTGGCGAAGTAATCCGTCTCCTCGACGTTGATTAGTCCGCCTTTCGGGCGTTGACGTATTGATTAGTTCGCCTTCACAGGCGTCAACTAATCTACTCGAGTTAATCCACCTTTTAGGCGTCGACAATCCACCTGGAGTGGCGAAGTAATCCGTCTCCTCGACGTTGATTAGTCCGCCATTCAGGCGTAGACGTATTGATTAGTTCGCCTTCACTGGCGTCAACTAATCTCTTTCTCGAGTTAATCCGCCTTCTCGGCGTTGATTAGTCCGCCTTTTACGCATTGACATATTGATTAGTTCGCCTTCACCGGCGTCAACTAATCTGCCTCTCAAGACGATCCGTCACTCGGCCTTGATAAGTTCGCCTTCACCGGCGTCAACTAACCCACCTCTCGGCGTGGATCCAGTCCGCATTTTAAGCGTTGACTTTCCGCCTTAATGGGCGAGGTGTTGTTTAGTTCGTCTTCACCGGCGTTAACTAATCTATTCTCTGCTTTGGTTTATCCATGTTAACGGCATCGACCAGTCCGCCTTCACCGGCATCGACTGACCCGCGTCGCTTTCGCCCACCTGTGGCCGTAATATATCACGTCCTAGACGTTTTGATTAATCTTTTAAGCGGTTGTTAACTCAATCCCATCATCGTGAAGTCGCTGCCCGTCAATCGGCTAAAGCACTTCACTCATTAACCTGTTGGTTAATCTTTTAAGCGGTTGTTAATTCAATCCCATCATCGTGAAGTCGCTACCCGTCAATCGGCTAAAGCACTTCACTCATTAACCTGTTGGTTAATCTTTTAAGCGGTTGTTAACTCAATCCCATCATCGTGAAGTCGCTGCCCGTCAATCGGCTAAAGCACTTCACTCATTAACCTGTTGGTTAATCTTTTAAGCGGTTGTTAACTCAATCCCATCATCGTGAAGTCGCTGCCCGTCAATCGGCTAAAGCACTTCACTCATTAACCTGTTGGTTAATCTTTTAAGCGGTTGTTAATTCAATGCCATCATCGTGAAGTCGCTGCCCGTCAATCGGCTAAAGCACTTTACTCATTAACCTGTTGGTTAATCTTTTAAGCGGTTGTTAACTCAATCTCATCATCGTGAAGTCGCTGCCCGTCAATCGGCTAAAGCACTTCACTCATTAACCTGTTGGTTAATCTTTTAAGCGGTTGTTAATTCAATCTCATCATCGTGAAGTCGCTGCCCGTCAATCGGCTAAAGCACTTCACTCATTAACCTGTTGGTTAATCTTTTAAGCGGTTGTTAACTCAATCCCATCATCGTGAATGTCGCTGCCCGTCAATCGGCTAAAGCACTTCACTCATTGATCTGTTGATTAATCTTTTAAGCGGTTGTTAATTCAATCCCATCACCGTGAAGTCGATGCCCGTTAATCGGCTAAAGCACTTCACTCATTAATCTGTGTATTTATCTTTTAATCGATTGTTAAGTCAATCTGTTGTTCGTGAAGTCGCTATCCGCAAGCGGCCTAAGCACTTCATTAATTTATCATCGTGGTCCTCATCACCCTATTTCTAAAATCAATACCGGCCAGCGGCAAGAATTATTTATTAATTGAACGTCACGGTACTCGACTCGGGGGAATGACGGAAGATCGTACCCCACCTAACCCGACCAGTTTAAAAAAGAAAGTTTGACGATTCGAAGGTGACACGAAAGACTCGCCCATCAAGGACCCGGTCGTCGAAGATTCCCTTGGGGCATCCAAGCTATCCCGTTTTCAGGCTCGGGAACAAAACCTATTTGAAGCGCAGATCAAGATCGAACTCTGGCCACAATCAGAGCCCAATCTTGGGGGCAATTGTTACAGCAGGAAATATCCTCGCCTGACAGGAGGTCAAATTCTCAAAGATACACTGACCCGACAGGATCGAGGGTCTACATCAGAAAAGAGCATTTAATGTATTATAGGTCTACTGTTGATCTTTATATTAATAATTGTAATAAATCCCTAAATAAAGGGTTGAGACGAGTTCAGGACCACTTTTGGGCCTTTGGGGGTGAACCTCTATAAATAAGGGGTCACCCCCTCATTGTAAGGGATTCACTTTTCTCTCATTTCTCATATATCTAAGAAGCTCTCACATTCGAGGGAAGAACGAAAGTTCTTCCCCCATCGTTCGTGTTCGTTTATTATTATTGTTTGTCGGGCATACCCTAAATAGCCACATAAATCTACCCGTACGAAAATGCCTGTCAACACTACTTTTCTTGGAATGCGGCCTTGTCAGTGTTGGATGCTGTCTTGACTTGATTGGTCCACGTGGACTGAATCCAAAGGCTCTTTGGTTCAGTGGGCTTGATCAGGGCGCACTGACTTCAGATGACTTATCCTCCACTGACTTGATGATCTTCAGTAGACATGAATGTCTTCAGTGTAGTTGTCCTTCAGTAGACATTTGAAGATCTTTCCAAGAAGATTGTCATAAGGCTGAGTGACAATCTTCCCTGACCTCAGTAACCTGACTCCTTCAGGGTCAACTAGGTACAACACTGATCCTCCTGATCATGCTCTTCACTGAGTAGTCCACTGACTTAGCTTAGAATAGTCAGGTTTATACTCAGTTGGACTTCCTTCAGGCTTCTCTTCAGGTTCAGGTCCTCTGACATGGCTTCAGTCTGTTCTCTTGTGATGTCATCTTTACTTCCTCAGGCTGTGTCAGCGAGTTCCCCCTCAGCTGAGCTTTCCTCCTCTGAGTGCTCCCTCAACTGAGTTCTTCCTCCACTGATAACTTGTTCTACTGAGAAATAATATAGCCTCACCTGAAACTAAAAGATACAATCCTGACTGCTTTAAATCTATTACATGTGGTTTTGGAAAAACATCAAAACAAATATATCCCAACATTTATTAATAGGAGAAATTGCAAAAACAGGACTTATTTTTGCCACTTATTGCAATTCGAGGATCAAACTTTCAACTTTTGCAGGGCAAGTACCGAATTATCATATTGTTGCAAAAAAAAAGGACCTCGGGCAATTTTAAGAACGAATATGGAGAGAAAAACCTATTTTTTTGGTCCCATAACTTATCCAGTGTCCTATTGTCTTCCCGAAAATTTTAAGAATTTCAATTACATCCTATAACTTATTTGATACTCCAATTATTGTCTTATTTTCACTGCAAAAAAAAAAAAAAAGACAATGTCATTTTGAATCACTTGAAAGTCACATGTCGCCTTAATTTAAGGATTTCTGACGACTTTGCTTAGATGACACCCATGTATTATTTTGAATTAGTTTTTTCACATATTTTGAATTAAAAAAATTCATGTCATTAATTTGTTTTCATTTACTCTTTTAATTAACTCATCCCCCATCCCACCTCGGTCTTTTTCTCCAATTCTCCCAGACCCCAATCCCCCTCTCCATATATTCTTTTATTACTTCAAGAATTTTTATTTGATTTCAAATTTTAATTATTATTAACTAATCTTTTAAAAAAAAATTAATTTCAAATTTAATTTCTATTTTTAAAATTAGAATTTTAAATTTTTATTATAGAATTCAAATTTATGTGAATGATTTTTCATTTTTTTAATGGTTAAAATAAAAGGAAAATCAGTTAAAAGTATACACATTTTTAATCCATGTTAGCAACTCGCCTAAAAGCTGCATATTCAGTCAACGCTAGATTTTCATATGATTCAAAACGACGTTATTTTTATTTTTTGGCGAAAAATGACAAAAAAATGAGAATCAAATAAGTAATGGGATGTATTTAGATTTATTAAATTTTTGGGGTGAAAATCGGACATTAGATAAGTTATAGGACCAAAAATATTTTTTATCCCTTATTTTATCTTTAAAACTGTATGTGGTCCTCTTTTTGCAACAATTTGATAGTTTGGTACTTGCCCAGCAAAAGTTAAAAGCTCGGTCCTCTAAGTGTAATAAGTGGTAAAAATAAGTCATGTTTTTACAGTGTGTCCTTTATTAATATATAGTGGACTAAATATTGATTTTTTTGTAAAGTAATATGGAGTTGTGAAAAGGTAATGGGTAGTTGTTTAAAAAAATATTTATTTATTAATATATAGAGTGTTTTTTTTTTATGGAATATGAAACTTATAGTGGGACATCAAAAAAGAAAAAGTGGGAAACTTATAGTGAGACGGATGGAGTATTACTCATCTCGGTGAATTCATGAGTAATCGATGAACACTTAAACATGCACATGAGTATACTTAAAGATTGTAGTGTTGGGTTTTAGAGGCACGAACACCATGTTCGGCGCAGCGGAAGATTACGATTCACCAACAACGAATCTCAAACATGGTTGTATAATATAAAAATTAAAGGATAAATAACGATATATAAATCCTTACAGCGATTTGTACGTGGAATCCTCAACTATGGTATCCACGTAACGACTTTTCTACCAACCCGCATCGATATGCCAGCGCTGAATCTCGAGACGAATTTGCTAGGAAAATTCAGACTGAGATTTTATGGAGAAATTATATTTCTTGTGTGTCTTTCGAAATTCCCATAAGACACATATTTATAGGGATTAACTTGGCTTAATTCCTAAACAAGATATCGGGCCTAGCCTGTAATATAATCTCTACGGATTATATTTCCCTAGATATGTTCCTACGAATATTATCTTTACCATATCTATTATTCTTGTATAATAATATTCCAAATATTATTATTGGGATTTCATATTTAATTAAATCTAATTTAATTAAATAATAATAATTAATTCCAAATATAATTATTATTATATTCTCCATAAATTAAATATTATATCCAATACAATATTTAATCAACCAACTATAATTGGTAAATTGTCATTACTTGTTGTGTGACCCATATGCCCTCGTATATCGAGCGATTAGTCAAACTAACGGTCTTAATTGAACCCTAGACAATAAATCAGACATTCTCAATATACGAGGTACGTTGCGAGGAAATCTGCAACTACCTGTAATATTGTGGGCTATTGTGATATCTTCCTTTCATTCATGAATACTCGATTAAGCCTTGAACATGATGAAGTGTCTATTCAAATAACTTAATCATATTATCTCCAATCACTAATTGATCAAGTATATCACACTTAGCCACAAAGTCTAAGTTGATGTGTGTCGGCCGACGACTTAGATCCAATTATGATGAGAAGACGAGTATTCTCTCTAAATCCACATTGAGGAATGAATCCTATTCTTGGCTCAACTACCACGCACATGCATTTCGTGATGAACCTAATCCATGTCATATCTATCCGTGGAAGGGTGCAAGCGTCGGTTATGGTCAAAGTTCACCACTCCACACATGTCGTGCGTATTGACCTCAAGTCAGAGGAGTATCACATCGCTCCCACTAACCGAAACACCCGTAGACACATTATGTGGAATTACATCAAACGGTTTCTCGGATGGGTATACCAATACCCTCTAAGGTATCTGTGCATCCATCATGAGATACCCGGTATCTCGTAGTAAGTGAGATCTTACTACACTCTCTAAGAGTATGATGCAGATCGCACACCAATCTCAATTGCATCATCAATATCCCATTCTTGATGATCCTTGATCGGGGGTATTTGAGAATCATACTTAAGTTATTTGAGTTCTCACTCACTCAATGACAGTAGTGATTCATGGGAACACAAATAAGAATATATGCAAACAATCAAACATCATATTCAGATAAGTGTAACGCCATACATTTAATATTAAACCAATAATAATATTAAACTAAATCTGAATATTATCTTAGTATTATGTCCTTTTGATGGATTGTCTCTAGGACACTAACACTAACAATCTCCCACTTGAACTAGAGCCAATCACCTACATGTCTAACCCCTAGACCATCAAATGTCTAGTGTGTACATGAACAGTGAAAAGGATTTGCAAGATTATCCTTTATGGGAAATATTTTAATTTCATTTCTCATATCGTTATGATCTCTTGGATCAAATCATAACGCCTCGGTACATGCCTATTTTTGTTATCAGATCTCGGTTCCTTTGCTCATGCAATCGCACCAACATTGTCACAATATAACATTATTTGACAACTGGCACTCGGAACTACCCCTAGTTCTTTCAAGAACCTTAAAATCCAGACAGCCTCAAAGGCTTCTGACACAGCAATGTACTTAGCTTCGGTTGTTGAATCTGCGGTCAGATCTTGCTTGGAACTATTCCAACTTACCGCCTCATCATTGAGATTGAAAATATAATTTGACTGTGATTTGTAATCTTCACAATCTAACTGGAAACTCGCATCAGCATAGCCCATAACGACTAGCTCTGACTGCCTTCCGTAGACAAGAACATGTTCTTTAGTACGCCTGAGGTACTTCATAACATTCTTGACAGCAATCCGGTAAGACTCACCTGGATTCTGCTGGTATGTACAGTGATGTTGACAGCGTAGGCCACATCTGCCCTTGTGCAAGTCATGGCGTACATGATAGACCCAATTGCAGATGCATCTGGAGCGTCCTTCATGTGCTCGATATCAGCTTCGTTAGAAGGACAATCCTTCTTCGACAGCTTTTATCCCATGATTTGCTAGTAGAGACCCTCTCTTAGAGTTCTCCATCGCAAAATGCTTCAACACCTTATCTACATAGGTGGATTGTGACAACCCTACCATCTTCTTGGATCTATCCCTATGGATCTTGATCCCTAAGATGTAGCATACTTCACCAAGATCCTTCACCATGAAGGTCTTTGATAACCAATCTTTCATGGACTGCAGCGGGATGCTATTTCCTATAATCAATATGTCATCGACACATACGACTATAAAGACAATACTCTTTCCGCTGCGTTCACAATGAACGCAAGGATCTTCCGAATTTCAGATGAAGTCAAAGGATTTGACAGCTTCATCAAATTGGATATTCCAACTCCTAGAAGCTTGCTTCAATCCATAGATGGATCGTTTAAGCTTGCACACAAGATTAGATTTTGGCTTAGATATAAAACCCTCTGGTTGAGTCACAAACACTTCCTTATCAATGTTACCATTGAGGAAAGTTGTTTTGACGTCCATCTACCAAAACTCATAAACGTGGTGTGCTACTATCACAAGTAAAATTCGAATGGACTTGATCTTAGCAACTGGCGAAAAAGTCTCATTATAGTCAATACCTTGTGTCGACTATAACCTTTCGCCACCAACCTATCTTTATAGGTTTGTACTTTGCCATTTGCATTGGTCTTACGCCTGAAGACTCACTTGCAACCTATGGGTCTAACCCCTTTCTGGCAACTCAATTAAGTCCTAGACTTAATTGGTGTACATCGAGTCCATCTCGGATTTCATGGCTTCATGCCACTTCTCTGAGCCAACATCTAATGTTGCTTCAGTATAAGTTCTAGATTCCTCTTTATCCGGGATCTCCACATCATCATGTTCCTCCACGAGGAACCTATGATGCCTAGTGGGTGGATTACGAATCCTAGTCGACTTATGGAGTTGTGGTTGTGCAGGCTGTACATTCTGATTGTAAAAATTTTGTGGTGCAGCGACTTCATCGTTGACCGGAGAGTCCTCAAGAGCGACACTTTCAAATACCTCTTGGGCGGGAGTTTGAACTGTGTTATTCTCATTCAGCCCACTTGGAGGTTGTTGCGAAGGCAATGCAACTCCAATTACGCTCCCACTGGCTGAAAGAGGATCACCTAGTGATAAACTTTCACCATGAGAGTCGCTGAATGCTCCCACTGATTCTTTGTCATGTTGCTTTGACAAATCACCAGTCTCTATGTTAATTTGTGGTTCTTGAATCTCTTCAATTTCTATCTTCTTACGGCTTTGTTCCTTATAGACGTACCCGTCTTCTAGGAACTTAGCTTGCCTAGAAACAATCACTGTTTGTTTCTCCGGTAGATAGAAGTGATATCCTCTTGTCTCCTTAGGATATCCCACAAAATAACCATTTTCACATTCGGATTCCAACTTATCAATTAACTTTTTCTTCACAACTGCGGGGCAACCCCACGTTCTAATGTGTAGAAAATGGCATCTTGCCGTGTCATAGCTCGTATGGAGTCTGCTCAACTGATTTGGACGGAATCCTATTCAGAATGTAGATTGAGGTTTGTAATGCGTATCCCCATAAGAATGTTGGAAGTGAGAAAAACTCATTATGGACCTTACCATGTCTAACAAGGTCCGGTTTCTCCTTTCGGACACACCTTCCATTTGATGTGTTCCGGGAGGAGTCCATTGTTACTGGTTCCCATGAAGCTTTAAGTAATCCATGAATTCATGGCTAAGGTACTCATCTCTTCGATCCAATCGAAGAGTCTTGATACTCTTACCAAGCTGTTTCTCTACTTTGTACATTAAGAACATCATGTCCATAACTCAACAAATGCCTAGCAGTTTGAACTATTAGTGAACATGTTTATCTTAATAACAACTATACTTGTTCTAGCAGCTAAAACACCTTGTGTTTTCTTCTTGGTTGCTAGAACCTTATAGTCTTTCTTCCAATGCCCCTTTCTATTGCAGTGGGGCACACATTCTTATCAACCCGCTCTTACTTTTGAGCTCCACCTTTTGCCTTCAGGAACTTGGGCTTGGAGCCCTCTTAGCCTTACTCCTTCGCTTCTTCTCGCCTTTCAGGTCAGAAGAAGTAGAAGCACTCACCATGAGCATTCCTTAGTAGTGGAAGACTCAAAAGTCTTAAGCATGTTATGAGGCTCCGACATCATCGCTTCCATCTTCTTCATATTAAATTTACTACGAAACTAGAATATGAATCGGGGAGCGACTTGAGGATAGCACATGAGGTGAAATATTCCCTCCTTTCGCTAATCGACATCTGAACAGATCTCTCATCACTTCATAAATCTCAAACGAGATCTAGAATCAAAGAGATCCTTTTAGACGCTTAAGCATCTTGAAGGGATCCATTTTCTCATGTTGCCTTGCAATTCGGGAGTCATGCCGAGCAATCATAACATAGAGCCTGGGAAGAATCATCTTAATGCTTCTTTTGAGCTGTAACGTCACACGCTGCAGCCTCAACTGAACCAGCCTCAGGGGTAAAGGGATTGCCGTGTCCAACACGTACTCAATCTCTTCTTGCCTTAGCACCAAACACACGTTTCAGTGCCAGTCCAGAAAATTTGGCCCAGCCAATTTGTTCATTTCCAGAACGTTTCTCAATGATAAGTTTTCATTTCAACAATTGTAGAGAAATAAATTAAAAACGGGAATTAAACACAGAATTCCTATGATCAATATTCAACAATCAAAATAAACATTTTGTCTCCATTATTTTCACATGCTCAACGACCTCATCGGAAGAGTACGAATTTATATCTAATATAAATTATAATGGACTAGGATACATATTCCTACTATTACAATGACTGTTTGGGCTAAACAATGCAACATCAGAACTGGTAGGTCTCTAAACCAATTGCCTCACGCAATTCCTAGTTGATTGAACCTAGTTCAATCGGATGTCACCTAATTCTCGTTTCCCTGCTTGGGCTGGTGAAACAGAATTAAGTTGGTTCACAACCATTAAGCGGCGACAAACACGTCCCTATAAAAGTCCAGTTAGATGTAGATCCGAGCAAAAGACTTGGGCCTTAAATACTCATTGGAACGAAATCTCCGGTTTACTTTTAATTTTAATGGAAGACATCTTTCAATCTAATGAAAAACCATATTTTAGTGAGGAACATTTTCAAGGCGGGGTATTAATTGCTTAATCGAGATCCAACATGATAACTACGTCACATTTGAGCAATTATTGGGTGCCGCCTACCCAAACATGACATGTACGGACAAACATATATTGGGCGCCGTCTACCCAAATATTTAATACGGTCCGACAAATATTGGGTGCCGTCTACCCAAACAATTTAATGCATGCTATAACTAATAATATAAATATCGATTCACATAAACAGTTATACAAGTGGGGAGCAACTAATCAAGTTCTCATGCTTTATTTCAAAATTTAAATTTGCACAAATAAAGCATATATTAAATATTTAGCACATAAATCAAATAAACATGCAAAATATTAAATAACACGTAAATCAAATAATCGTGCTTAACAATTATTATCCGTAGGTAAAATATTGCTAAAATTAGAAATATCAACAAGCTCCAAGCTTTTAATTAATTTCTAAAGTCCTTTCAAAATTATTTTGCCCAAAAATATTAATTTATTAAATTTTTAGAAAAATTTAGTCTAACCAAATAGGCTTTTATTAATTTTAAGAATTTTCAAGTTACATCTGGGGTTAATTTGCAATTTTCCAAAAATCCAAAGTTTGCAAAAAAAGGGGGCCCAAGGGCCAAAAGGCAATTTCCAAATTTATCATAGAATGTGCATAACCCCTTGTAAAATACTTAATTCCCAAAACAAATCTAGTAGCCATAATTTAGGTTTAATAGATTCAATTCCGCCAAACATGGCCTTAAAACCTTTTTGAATTTTCTAAAAAATAAATTTAATTAATTAATTCAGAAGTTATTTGCAGTGAAGGGCCTGGGGAGAATCAAATTCTCAACCCAGGCCCCAATTCATTGTCGACCAGATGGCATACATCAAGCCAGGGTAAAATCTCCTCCACCCACCGGCCAACTGTGCCGCCAACGACCGCGAGACGACGGCACCGCGAGCCAAAGCCAGGCTGCCAACGTTTCCCTCCGGTATCGGATCTGTTACGTACACCGCTTCGATCGAGCCGATGCGGTCTCGATTTCGGTCAAGTTACGGCTGTACCACCCATTAACTCGACTTGCAATCGCGACGGCGATCTAATCGCCCCTCACCACTGCCAGATGCTGGCCACTTGCCGGCGATTCTAAAACACCAGTGGGGTATGATTCCTAGCAGTGATCTGATTGCATTGGAGAAGACGATCAAATCGCCTCCGCCTCTTCCCAGACCGGCCATTAACGACGCGTCGGGAAACCAACGTCCAGTGGAGATTTCAATCGAGAGTTTCGTGCACAAACACTGTCACCCAGTGAGCCGCCATTGATTTTGCCACGCTTTGATTGCTCGCCCAGCGAGATCATCCCGGCGGCGGTTCAATTTACTCATTTTCTCTCGCGATGAGAAGGCAGAATCTCAATTTTTTTTTTTAAATACAAATAACTAGATATTCAGTTTCATAGCAATGGATACAGTCAAGTCTTAATTATTGACCAAGGAAATTCAATTGATTTCTAAAATCAATATCTCAAATAAAAATTGATAACTCCAAAGTATCAAAATTTTATTTCCGAAACACGGAATATCAATTACTATCCTGGGCAAAATAAAATTAAAAATTGTGCACCTATTTTACTAACGAAAAATAAATAAATTTATGTATACAACCGAGCCTGAAGCTCTGATACCACTGTTGGGTTTTAGAGGCAAGAACACCATGTTCGGCGCAGCGGAAGATTACGATTCACCAACAACGAATCTCAAACAAGGTTGTATAATATAACAATTAAAGGATAAATAACGATATATAAATCCTTACAGCGATTTGTACGCGGAATCCTCAACTATGGTATCCACGTAACGGCTTTTCTACCAACCCGCATCGATATGCCAGCGTTGAATCTCGAGACGAATTTGCTAGGAAAATTCAGACTGAGATTTTATGGAGAAATTATATTTCTTTTGTGTCTTTCGAAATTCCCATAAGACACATATTTATAGGGATTAACTTGGCTTAATTCCTAAGCAAGATATCGGGCCTAGCCCGTAATATAATATCTACGGATTATATTTCCCTAGATATGTTCCTACGAATAATATCTTTACCATATCTATTATTCTTGTATAATAATATTTCAAATATTATTATTGGGATTTCATATTTAATTAAATCTAATTTAATTAAATAATAATAATTAATTCCAAATATAATTATTATTATATTCTCCATAAATTAAATATTATATCCAATACAATATTTAATCAACCAACTATAATTGGTAAATTGTCATTACTTGTTGTGTGACCCATAGGCCCTCGTATATCGAGCGATTAGTCAAACTAACGGTCTTAATTGAACCCTAGACAATAAATCAGACATTCTCAATATACGAGGTACGTTGCGAGGAAATCTGCAACTACCTGTAATATTGTGGGCTATTGTGATATCTTCCTTTCATTCATGAATACTCGATTAAGCTTTGAACATGATGAAGTGTCTATTCAAATAACTTAATCATATTATCTCCAATCACTAATTGATCAAGTATATCACACTTAGCCACAAAGTCTAAGTTGATGTGCGTCGGCCGACTACTTAGATCCAATTATGATGAGAAGACGAGTATTCTCTCTAAATCCACATTGAGGAATGAATCCTATTCTTGGCTCAACTACCACGCACATGCATTTCGTGATGAACCTAATTCATGCCATATCTATCCGTGGAAGGGTGCAAGCGTCGGTCATGGTCAAAGTTCATCACTCCACACATGTCGTGCGTATTGACCTCAAGTCAGAGGAGTATCACATCGCTCCCACTAACTGAGACATCCGTAGACACATTATGTGGAATTACATCAAACGGTTTCTCGGATGGGTATACCAATACCCTCTAAGGTATCTGTGCATCCATCATGAGATACCCTGTATCTCGTAGTAAGTGAGATCTTACTACACTCTCTAAGAGTATGATGTAGATCGTAAGAGTATGATGTAGATCGCACACCAATCTCAATTGCATCATCAATATCACATTCTTGATGATCCTTGATCGGGGCTATTTGAGAATCATACTTAAGTCATTTGAGTTCTCACTCACTCAATGACAGTAGTGATTCATGGGAACACAAATAAGAATATATGCAAACAATCAAACATCATATTCAGATAAGTGTAACGCCATACATTTAATATTAAACCAATAATAATATTAAACTAAATCTGAATATTATCTTAGTATTATGTCCTTTTGATAGATTGTCTCTAGGACACTAACACTAACATGTAGTTGGGAATAAATAAATGAATTTGTTTCACGTCTTTCTACAAGTTAGAATTTTTATATGATATAAGATTTTTAATGGTATTTGAGCAAAAATCTTAGGTTCAAATCCAACGATTTATATTATACACTTGTTGGACCTCCACAGTCCTTATGATGAAGTTGACGTCAGTTCATGAGTGAGGGAGAGTATTAGAGAATTAAATAAATATTTATTTCATAACACTTTACATGTTCAAATATTTAAATGAGATGAATTGTTTTCAAATAAATTACTGCACTTTGATCTTCCTAAATAATTGGGGATGACACTTTAAGCAATTCTGGAGTTGTAACGATTGTTGATGTTACAGCTTTTGGTAAAGGGGGTGCCCTATTTTTTTAACCGTAACCTGTAAATTAAATTAACAGGTTGTGTAAATTAGTGAGAGTGTTAATATGGTGGGTGTTTTTTTTTTAATAAGACGAGTCTAAATATCGTATAAAGGTTGTAAAAGTAACATTGTAGAGGGGTGTATAAAGAAAATTTGAGAAATAACTAAAATATATGGTGAATTAATTTTATAGTGGGTGAATTTAGCAATTCAATTGTTATAGATAATAATGTCCTTTATTAAATAATTATAATATACTCCTTTCGTCCCGTCATAAGTTACACTTTTGTTTTTTTATATAAATATTAAATGTGTAGGCATGTGTTGAATAGTGGTAACAACTTGAATTTTAATTTATTTTGAATCTAATTCCCCACGAACTCGTCTAAGTTATGTAATAATATTTTCCTACACTACATGTCTTCAAGTTATGTGGTGTTCATGTAATTTTAAAAGTTTTGCAACTCAAACACCCAGGTTCAATTTCGAATTGGAGTGTTTAATTATTAATTATTTATAAGATAAATTGTTTTAACTCCTATTGACAAATATTTTGGTATGAATATATTTGTGGTGATTGTTGAATAAATATCTATCAAACAACATAAAATAAACGAACATGATCGATGGGGAAGAACACTTAAGTTCTTCCCTTGAATGTGGAATTTTTGTATACAAACATCTATAAATTAATACTCTGTAATTTAATAAACACTCTAAATTAATAATAATTATTTTCGGTCCTGATTTGGGCTAGTTCAAAAGTTGATCAATTTCGATAAGATAATAAAATAATAATTTTTCATAAAACCCTAAATAAATAAGTGGTCCCATCAATATCATAAATTAATAATTTCTTTAAATTACAAAATATCTATGACATTTTAGTAAAATAAGAGTCTTTTGTTAATTGTTTCTTAAACTCCAAATCTACTTGGATATTTATTGGTTTGTGCCGCTTGATATTTCTTACAAATATAGCCAAAAAAAAAAATATTTAGATAGTCTTGTGACTGTATTAGATATCGTAGGCATATGATACTTTTCATCAAACAATGATACCAAATCTTTATGAGTGTGTGTGGTGTGATCACTTTTGTACACACACAACGCTTTACAAATTTAATTCGTCATTATTGATTTTGAAACACCTTTTAAATGATAATCCATTGTCTTGTATGATATTTATTCATCATACTGGAAAAATACTCTTTAATAGATAGATTAATATATCTCTAAAATGATAAATTTTCTCAGTCCTGACAACATTAATTTATAGAAATTTTAATAAATATGATATATGATGAATGAGGGAATATTTTGAACCCTCTACAATGAGGTGTGACCCTCTATTTATAGAGATACATCCTTAAAAGGCCAGAAAAGGCTGCAAGCTCATCTCAACCTATTAATTTAGGGTACTTCGATGTTCTCTTTAATGTTGACTCTTGATCTTGTCGTATCCACACGTAGCTTTGGAGATCTGATCTCCTACTGGGTGAGGTCGATTCGAGCTTAGGTAAACCCTGCTGACCTGTCGAGTTATAAGTATATTAAGGGATAACCCATGCTGCAACAATTATTAAAGGATAATTCCTGCTACAACAATTACCCCCAAGATCGGGCTTTGACTTTGCTCAGAGTTCGATATTGATTCTTGTTTCAATAAGATTTCGCTCTTCGCCTTTGAGGTTACGCTATTCTCCCCATGAGGTCTCGATAATTCAAACCTTGATGGTGATATTTTTTGTGTTACATTTGGATCACTAAATTTAGAATTAGCCAATTAAATGGGTTTGACCATTTATCATGTCTCCGGGCCGAGGGTTTTTCCTCTACTGGGTGCTCATCAAGATGCTAAAGTTTGTCTAAAATGTTCGTTTGTTGAGTGTCTTGGTCATCGTGGGCAACCTTTGGTATCCTGGTCGGTTCTTTCTGGCATGACTTAATATTGTGTTTGTGATCGAGGTTTATGCCTTTATTATATGAGACTTATTTTTTGTGCTCGTACTCTAAGATGAGTGTCTTTGTACGAGTTTTTCGGTTGTGCTCATACTTCGAGGTGAAGACCTTCGTGTACGAGTCTTTTGTTTCTGCTTATAGTTTAAGGTGAAGACCTCTGTGTACAAGTCTTTTATTTGTGCTCATACTTTGAGGTGAAGACTTCATGTTTGAGTCTTTTCTTCTACACTCGTACTTCGAGGTGAAGACCTCTGTGTATGAGCCTTTCATTTTTTTATTATAATTATATTTACTACTCGTACTCTGAGATGAAGACCTCTCTCGAGTTTTACATATTTTTACTCGCACGCTGAGGTGAAGACCTCTCTCGAGTTTTATATAGTTTTACTCGCACTCTAAGGTGAATACCTCTCTCGAGTTTTTTATATTTTTACTCACACTTTGAGGTGAATCCCCCTGTTGAGTTTTTTATATTTTTATTGCACTCTGAGGTGAATATCTCTCTTGAGTTTTTAAAGGGTTTATTCGTCGTTTCATTTATATATAGCGATATTTTTGTTATCTTATTAACGTTGTGACATTTTGGCCGTCTTATTGACGTTGCAACATTTTGGTTGTTTTATTAACGTCGCGACTTGATTGTTTTTCTCTGCGCTCAACATCGACCACTTTTGGTCGAGCTGTTTGTGACTTAATGTATGTGCTTGTACTTTGAGGTGAGCCTCTATGTACGAGTCTGTGAAGGATTTACTTATTGTCTTATTTATATTACGACTTGATTGTCTTCTATGTGCTCGTCGTCGACCATTTTCGACTGAGCTGGTTGTGATGTTTCCTCTCTCTAGACTGTCTTATTGACGTTGCGATCTAGGAGAGCTGGTGTACATTTGAGAGGTTTTACTCATTGAGAGAATGTGCTCATCGAAAGTTGATGCTCATTGAGAGTTTAATGTGTATTTCAATCGAGGTTTGTTCCTCAATCACCTGAGTTTTATCGTGTTCATAATCGTATGGTCAATGACGGTGAAGGCGGATAAAATTAACACAGAAGAGACGGATTATACCTCACCAATTAAGATAGAAATTCGATGTCTAGAAGGCGGACAAGTCAACACCGATAAAGGCGGACAAAATCAATGTTGAAGAGACGGATTATAGCTCACCAATTAAGGCAGAAAGTCTGGCGAGAAGGTGGACTGGTCAACACCGATGAAGGTGGATAAATCAACACCGTAGAGGAGGATAATATCTGGAAAATTAAGGTTGAAAGTCGAGGCTGAAGAGGCGGACTGGTCAACGCCGGTCAAGGTTGATAAAATTAACGCCGAAGAGGCAAAAAATATTTGTGCTTAAAGAATTTGTTCTCAAAATTTCTACAACAATTGGAATGTCGAAAATTCAAAAGTACAGAATTTGTCAATAATAATTTTGAGTACAATAGTTTTAAGCGCAAACTTTTTCCAATAACATCATTTTATTATATATTGCAACTTGCAATTTTTCATATACATTAAAAGCGGGGGCATTAGATACGCATAGTATTGAATTATTTTGAGATGTAAAAAACAATCTATTAGATACTGAAAATTCATAACTACAGTCGATTATTGAAAACTATGAGTATGCGGCCAAAATATTATCGCCTAATTGGCGAGATATAATCTGCCTCTTTGGTGTTTATTTTTTCCGCCTTCCACTAACATTGACCAGTCCGTTTTTTCGGTATCGACTTTCCGCCTTAATTGCCGAGGTATAATCCTCTTCAGAGTCAATTTTTTTTCTTAATTGGTGAGGTATAATCTGCATCTTCGACATTGATTTTGCCCACCTTCACCGATATTGACTTTCCACCTTAATTGGTGAGATATAATTCGCCTCTTCGATATTGATTTTGTACGCCTTCATCAATGTTTACTAGAGTGTCTCATCGGTGTCGACTCTCTGCCTTAATTGGCGAGATGTTATCCACCTCTTCAACGTTGAATTTATCCGCATTCACCGGTGTTGACCAGTCCGCCTCTTCTGTGTCAATATTCTGTCTTAATTTACGAGATGTTATCTGTCTCTTTAGCATTAATTTTTTTTGCCTTCATCGGCGTTAACCAGTCTGCCTTCTTGGCATATACTTTTTTCCTTAATTGGCGAGGTATAATCCACCTCTTCGGCGTTGATGTTATCCGCCTTCTCGGCGTCGACTTTCTTGCTTAATTGTCAAGTTATAATCCACCTCTTTGGGGTTAATTTTATCCCCCTTCATCGGTATTGACCAGTCCACCTTCTCGTCATCAACTTTCCACCTTAATTGGTGAGGTATAATCCGCATCTTCGACATTGATTTTGCCCACCTTCACCAATATTGACTTTCCACCTTAATTGGCGAGATATAATCCGCCTCTTCGATATTGATTTTGTACGCCTTCATCAATGTTTACTAGAGTGTCTCATCGGTGTCGACTCTCTGCCTTAATTGGCGAGATGTTATCCACCTCTTCAACGTTGAATTTATCCGCATTCACCGGTGATGACCAGTCCCCTTCTTCTGTGTCAACATTCTATCTTAATTTACGAGATGTTATCTGTCTCTTTAGCATTGATTTTTTTTGCCTTCATCGGTGTTAACCAGTCTGCCTTCTTGGCATAAATTTTTTCCTTAATTGGCGAGGTATAATCCACCTCTTCGGCGTTGATGTTATCCGTCTTCTCGGTGTCGATTTTCTTGCTTAATTGTCAAGTTATAATCCACCTCTTCGGGGTTAATTTTATCTGCCTTCATCGGCATTGACCAGTCCACCTTCTCGTCATCAACTTTCCACCTTAATTGGTGAGGTATAATCCGCCTCTTCGACGTTAATTTTGTTCGCCTTCACCGGTGTTGATCAGTCCATCTTCTCGGTGTTGAATTTCCTTTTTAATTGGCGAGGTATAATCCATCTCTTCGGTGTTGATTTTATTCTTCACCGGCATTGACCAGTCCGTCTTTCCGATGTTGACTTTCATCCTTAATTGGCAAGGTTGTTTGGTTTTAGAGGCACGTAAACACATAATACATGTGCAGTAGAATTAAACAGTTCACCAACAATGAACAATTAATTGCATAATTAAATACGAAGAAAACGTAAAAGGACAACGATTCGTACACGGACTCCTCCACTATAGTATACACGTAATAGTTTTCCACCAACTTGCACCGATGTGCCAGCGTTGAATCTCAAGATGAACTTGCTATGAAAATTCGAGCTAGAGATTTTATGGAGAGAATTTATTTTCTTGTGTTTATGGAATTCCCGCAGGAGAGTTGGCTTAATTTTCAAGCAAGATAAAAAGCCCTAGCCCATTAAATAAAATCTCTACGGATTTTATTTCCTTGTAAATAATTTCCTACATAATAATATTTCAAATATTTCTATTGGTAATAACTATTTAATTAAATCCAATTTAATTAAATAATAATAATAATTAATTCTAAATATAATTATTATTATATTTTCCATAAATTAAACATTATATCTAATATAATACTTAATCAACCAACTATCATTGGTAGATCACAATTACTTGTTGTGTGGCCCATAGGCCCTCGTATATCGAGCGGTTAGTCAAACTAACGGTCTTAATTGAACCCTAGACAATATATCAGACATTCTCAATATACGAGGTACGTTGCGAGAAAATCTGCAACTACATGTAATACTGTAGGCTATTGCGATATCTTCCTTTCATTTACGAATATCTGATTAAATCTTGAACATGATGATGACCTCAAGTCAAATGAGTATCACATCGCTCCCACTAACTGAGACACCCACAGACACATGTTGTGGAATTACATCAAACGATTTCTCGGATGGGTATACCAATACCCTCTAAGGTATTTGTGCATCCATTATGAGATACCTAGTATTGCGTAGTAAGTGAGATCTCACTACACTCTCCCAAGAGTATAATGCAGATCGCACATCAATCTCAATTGTATCATCAATATCTCATTCTTGATAATACTCGGTCGGGGCTTATTTAAGAATCATACTTAAGTCATCTGAGTTCTCACTCACTCAATGACAGCAGTGATTCATGGGAACACAAATAAGAACAAATGCAAACAATCAAACATGTTCTTCAAACAAGTGTAATGTCATAAATTTAATGTTAAATAAACTATAATATTAAACAAAAACTGAACTAGAGTCAATCACCTACTTGTCTAACCCCTAGACCATCAAAATGTCTAGTGTGTACATGAACACTCAAAGCTTTGATGAATAGGTCAGCCAAATTATCTTATGTGGGAACACATTCTAACTCTATTTCTCCTCTAGCGATTATCTCTCGTATCAAGTGATGACGTCTCGGTACATGCTTATTTTTATTATTGGATCTCGATTCCTTTGCTTGCACAACTGCACCAGCGTTGTCACAATACAACTTAATTTAATGGACTACTGGCACTCAGAACTACCCCTAGTTCACTTAAGAACTGTTTTATCCAAATAACCTCTTTCACAACTTCTGCCGCAATAATGTACTAAGCTTCGGTTGTTGAATCCGTGGTAGTTTCTTTCTTGGAACTATTCCAACTAACCGCCCTACCATTGAGAGTGAAAACATACCCTGATTGTGACTTGTAATCATCACAGTTGGACTGGAAACTCGCATCAGCATAGCCCGTAGCAACTAGCTCTAACTGTCCTCTGTAGACGAGAAAATTTTCTTTAGTACGTCTGAGGTACGTCAAAATATTCTTGACAGCAATCCAACGAGGTTCGCCTGGATTCTGCTGATATCTACCTGTGATGCTGACAGTGTAGGCCACATCTGGCCTGGTGCAAGTCATGACGTACATAATGGACCCAATAGCAGATGCATATGGAATGTCCTTCATGTGCTCGATATCAGCTTCAGTAGAAGGACAATCCTTCTTTCACAGTTTTATCCCATAATTTATCGGTAGAGACCCTCTCTTAGAGTTCGCCATCGCAAAATGCTTCAACACCTTGTCTACGTAGGTGGATTGTGATAGCCCTATCATTTTAGATCTATCCCTGTGGATCTTGATCCCCAAGATGTAGCAGGCTTTACCAAGATCCTTCATCATGAAGGTCTTTGATAACCAATCTTTCATGGACTGCATTAGCAGGATATTATTTTCTGTAATCAATATGTCATCGACATATACGACTATAAAGATAATAGTCTTCCCGCTGCGTTTATGATAAATACAAAGATCTTCCAAATTTATGATAAAATCAAAGGACTTGACAACTTCATCAAATCGGATATTCCAACGCCTAGAAACTTGCTTCAATCCACAAATAGATCGTTTAAGCTTTGCACACAAGATTAGATTTTGAATTAGATGTGAAACCCTTCGGCTGAGTTATAAACACTTCCTTATCAATGTTACCATTGAGGAAAGCTGTTTTGACATCTATCTGTCAAATCTCATAATCATAATGTGTTGCTACCGCAAGTAAAACTCTAATGTGGCCTCAGTGTAATTTCTAGGTTCGTCTTTATCCGGGATTTTCACGTCATCATGTCCCTCCACGAGGAAACCATAATATCTAGTGGGTGGATTACGAATCCTAGTAGACTTACGGAGTTGTGGTTGTGCAGGTTGTACATTCTGATCGTGAAAAATTTGTGGTGAAGCGATTTCATCGTTGACTGGAGTGTCCTCAAGAGCAACACTTTCAGATGCCTCTTGGGCGGGAGTTTGAACTATGTTATTCTCATTCAGCCCACTTGGAGGTTGTTGCGAAGGCAATGCAACTCCAATTATGCTCTCACTGGCTGAAAGAGGATCACTTGGTGATAAATTTCCACCATGAGAGTGGTTGAATGCTCCCACTGATTTTTTTGTCACGTTTCTTTGACAAATCATCAGTCTCTAAGTTAATTTGTAGTTCTTGAATTTCTTCAAGTTCTATCTTCTTACGACCTTGTTCCTTAAAGACATGGTTGTTTTCAAGGAATTTGGCCTGCCTAGAAACAATCACTGTTTGTTTCTCAGGTAGATAGAAATAATATCCTCTAGTTTCCTTAGGATATTCCAAAAAGTAACATTTTTCACCTTTGGATTTCAATTTATCAGTTAGCAGTTTCTTCACAATTGTGGGACAACCCCACGTTTTAATGTGTAGAAAAGATGGTTTCTTGCCATGTCATAGCTCGTATGAGATTTGCTCAACTAATTTGGAAGGAATCCTATTCAGAATGTAAATTGAGTTTTGTAACACGTATCCCCATAAGAATGTTGGAAGAGAGGAAAAGTTCATCATGGACCTTACCATGTCCAACAAAGTTCGGTTTCTCCTTTCGGACACACCGTTCATCTGTGGTGTCCCGGGAGGAGTCCATTGTGATTGGATCCCATAGAGCTTTAAGTAATTAGTGAATTTATAGCTAAGGTATTCACCTCCTCGATCCGATCAAAGAGTCTTGATACTCTTACCAAGATGCTTCTCTACTTCAGTCTTGTGCTCCTTGATTTTCTTGAAGGATTTGGACTTGTGTTTGTAAGATACACATATCCGAACATAGAATAATTATCAGTAAAGGTGATGAAGTAGCCGAAGTGGCCCCTAGCTAGGGTTGGCAATGGTCCACAAACATCGTTGTGAACCAACTCTAGAACTTCTTTGACACATACCCTTTTCCCAGAAATGGGTTTGTTGATCATCTTGTCCATGAGACAAGATTCACAATCACCATAAGACTCTAAGTCAAATGGGGTTAAGTAGTCTAACTTTCTTAACCTTGCAATTATTTTCTCGTTTGCATGACCAAGCCTACAATGCCACAAGTAAGTCGGGTTTTCATGATTACTAAGCTTGAGTCTTTTATTTTGTATATTAAGAACACTATATCCACAATGTAACAAGTATAAACCATTCATCAGAGGAGCATTTCCATAAACTTCACCATTATGCGAAAAATAACAAGTATTATTTGCAAACCGGAAGGAAAATCCCTCAATGTTTGGCATAGGAACAGGAATAATATTACGAGTAATAGACGGAACGAAATAATAATTATTCAATTCTAGTCTAAAATATAAGTCCCAACACATTCAACGGAAACTTTTACTCCATTCCAAACGTGTAGGGCGACTTCACCCGGCCTAACTACCTTGCTGTCCTTGAGACCCTGCACATTCGTACAAATGTGTGAGCCACAATCGGTATCTAATACTCAATAGTTAGTATCAGTTGTGGACATGTTTATCTCAATAACAAACATACATGTTCCAGTGGCTGAGGCATCTTGTGCCTTCTTTTCAGCTACTAGAACCTTACAGTCCTTCTTCCAATGCCCCTTCTGCTTACAGTGAAGGCATACATCCTTATCAACCAGCTCTTTCTTTTGAATCCCACCTTTGAGCTTAAGGAAGTTGGGCCTAGAGCCCTTCTTAGTCTTGTTTCTTCGCTTCTTCTTGCCCTTTGGGCCAGAAGAAGTAAAAGCACTCATCATGAGCACGGGCTTCTCCTTAGCAATGGAAGACTCAAAATTCTTGAGCACGTTATGGAGCTCAGGCATGGTCGATTTCGTCTTATCCATATTAAAGTTTACTACGAAACTTGAATATGAATCGGGAAGCGACTGAATGATAGCATAAACAACAACATTGGTCTGTAGCTTAATGCCCAAACAACCAAGTTTCTCGATTAGGCCTATCATCTTCAACACATGAGGTGATACCTTCCCTCCTTTAGCTAACCGGCATCTGAACAGATTCCTCATCACCTCATAAATCTCGGAACGAGATTCAGAGTCAAAGAGATCCTTCAGATGCTTGAGCATCTCAAAGGGGAGCATTTTCTCATGTTACATTTACAACTCGAGAGTCATGCCGAGCAACATAACACACTGAGCCTGGAAAGCATCCTCTTGATGCTTCTATTGGGCTACAGCGTTAATAGCTTCAGCCTCTTTAGTACCAGGTCCAGTGGAAACAAGGATTAGTTTGTCCAACACGTACTCAATATTTTCTTGTCTTAGCACTAAACGCAAACTTCGGTGCCAGTCCAGAAAATTTGGCTCAGCCAATTTGTTCGTTTCCAGAACACTTCTCAATGACAAGTTATTCATTTAAAAAATCCTACAGAAATAAAATAAAATGGGAATTAAACACGCAATTCCTATGGTCAATATTCAGCAATCAAAATAAATATGGTCTATTAATTTATTTTGTCTCTATTATTTTCACATACTCAACAACCTCATGGAAAGAGTACAAATTTATATCTAATATAAATTGTAATGGACTAGGATCCACATTCCTACTATTACAATATATGCCGGGGCTGATTATTGTAACAGCAGAATTGGTAGGTCTCTAAACCAATTACAATATTGCAATTTCTAGTTGATTGAACCTAGTTCAATCGGATGTCCCTAAACTCTCGTTTCCCTACTGGGGCTGGTGAAACGGAATTAAGTTGGTTTACAACCATTAAGCTGCGACACTACGTGTCCCTATAATAGTCTCGTTAGATGTAGATCCGAGCAAAAGACTGGGGCCTTAAATACTCATTAGAAAAAAAATCTCCAATTTACTTTTAATTTTAATGGAAGACATCTTTCAATTTAATGAAAAACCATATTTTAGTAAGGAACATTTTAAAGGCGGGGTATAATTACTTAATCGAGATTCAACATGTTAATCTACATCACATTTGAGCAATTATTGGACGCCGCCTACCCAAACATGATATTACACGGACTAACATTTATATGGGCGTCGTCTACCCAAACATTTATTACAGTTCGACAATTATTGGGCGCTGCCTACCCAAACAATAATAACGCAGACCAAAATAAATAGCAAATTGAAGTAAAACAAGTTTAGCAAGTGGGAATTAATAATTCACTTAATCAAATTTTAAAATCCAATTTTAAAAAATTTGTTAAATTCATTATTAGTTTTCTCTAACTAATCCAATTAATTACGTCCGTTATTAGTCCAACTAATACGGGTTTTCTATTAATTCAAAATTAAATCCAAGTTAATTTTAATTAATAGAATATAAGGGCTCAGTGCAATTTTTAAAATTTGTACGGAAGGGCCTATTCGAAATTAAATTTGCAAAATAGTCACTCCCTCATCATTGCCCAGAATTTCCTTTCAATTGGGACAATCCAAACCGACAATTCATCACGGTTCATTATAATTAATTCAATAAATCATATAAACAAACTATCAATAACTATGTTCATATGCTCGAATAGTCCAACTAATATGAATGAATTGAAGTCCAAAATAGAAACAACAAGTGAATTGCATCGATGCAGCCCCGTGTACTGACGGTGGCGTACTACCATGGCAATCAACACCACAGGTCGAAAGACCCGACGGCTTCTCGCGCGCGTTGCGAGTTACGGCTACGCGTTGTTGACTCAAGCGATGCTGCAGTATCACGTCGCAGGTTCACAAGGCAATAGGTGAAAGGAAAAAACGAAGGCGGTGGAGTAGGTGGGGAGCACGCCGTGTATGGTACTATAAGTTCACGCAGTGGCCGCGAGCCCCGGTGCAAGCGTCACATTGAACAGCATCACAAATCTACGCTCGGATTGCGAGACCCACAGTGCGCCGCCGTCTTGAGCGACTGTACGAATTCACATTGAGGTCGCGAGGCACGGTGAAGGCCGCTGCCTCAAGCGATGTTGCGGGTCCACGCGGCGGTCGCGAGGTACGACGTAAGCCTCCGTCTCTAGTGACGTTGAGGATACATGCGGCGGTCGCGAGGCACGGTGTATGCCGTCGCTTCGAGCGGTACCGCGAGCCTCGGTCACCGATTCTCATCTCGGAAGCGGCTAGGGCTCAGTGAGAGAGATGAAAACCCCAAGAAGGGTTAATCAATTTTAGAACAAAAAACAACAAGCCACAATAAGGTGCGATAAAGTGATTCGGCCGCACCTTCAATTTTAATTTTTTTAAATATTATTTTAATCAAACAATTAAATCAAGAGCTTGAGCTCTGATACCACTGTTGAGTTTTAGAGGCACGTAAACACGTAATACATACACATCGGAATTAAATAGTTCACCAACAACAAACAATTAATTGCATAATTAAATACGAGAAAATATAAAATGAATCCTTACAACGATTCATACACGGATTCCTCCACTATGGTATCCACGTAACAGTTTTCTACCAACTTGCACCGATGTGCCAGCATTGAATCTCGAGATGAATTTGCTAGGAAAATTCGAGTTAGAGATTTTATGGAGAGAATTTAATTTCTTGTGTTTATGGAATTCCCGCAGGACTTATATTTATAAGGATGAGTTGGCTTAATTTCCAAGCAAGATAAAAAGCCCTAACCTATTAAATAAAATCTCTACGGATTTTATTTTCTTGTAAATAATTTCCTACATAATAATATTCCAAATATTATTATTGGGAATTCCTATTTAATTAAATAATAATAATTAATTCTAAATATAATTATTATTATATTCTCCATAAATTAAATATTATATCTAATATAATACTTAATCAACCAACTATCATTGTTAGATCACCATTACTTGTTGTGTGACTCATAGGCCCTCGTATATCGAGCGGTTAGTCAAATTAACGGTCTTAATTGAACCCTAGACAATAAATTAGATATTCTCAATATACGAGGTACATTGTGAGGAAATCTGCAACTACTTGTAATAATGTAGGCTATTGCGATATCTTTCTTTCATTCACGAATACCCGATTAAGTCTTGAACATGATAAAGTGTCTATTCAAATAACTTAATCATATTATCTATAATCACTAATTGATCAAGTATATCACACTTAGCCACAAAGTCTAAGTTGATGTGCTTCGACTGTAATACCCCGTCCCGTTTTGTACCTTTTATTTTCTTAGAAACCTTAATTATATAATTTTATATATTATTATCTTGTTTCTTTTAATTTTATTATGTTGTGTGCTATTGTGTGATTTAAATTTATACCTATTTTAAATTTCCAAGTTCGAAGAAAGAAATTGAATATTTCAAACGGATAAAGGACTACAAGAAATTAAATATTTAAGTTTAAAAATTATGCTTTCAATTCTTATAATTTATTGAGAATAATTAAAATACAATAAAATATTAATTAAGTTCTAAAACTGTATAAATTTTGTTTTCGGAATTAAATTGGTGCACTAAACAATTCCCAAGGTGTATGAGTTGAGAATGAAAATATCCTAAAATTCTACTTTTAATTCTACCCACATATTATTCTTCCTCCCTTTTAAATTAATTCATTAAATAAAATATTTCTTCCTATAAATAAACTCGCACATCTCTTTCTCTTTCTCAGATATAAATTCCCAAAATTAACTCAATCTCTCTCTCTCTCTCTAAAAAAAAAAAAGCCAAACGCGTTTTCACTCCTTTCTCTCTCCAGAAAAATGCGTCCATCTCTTTCCCCCAGCCAATTCGCCGCTGTCCTCCTCCAGTAGCAGCCTCGGCGATCGAAGCTCCGCCGCTCCTTCCCTCCGATCGGACCAGCGACGCCGCCGTGCTCGGCCGGAAACAGCCAAGCCGCGACACGTCTCCCTCTTTTCGATCGAAGCCGACATTCACGCCGCTACTCTCTTCCAGCGCCGCCGTACCAGGCACAGAGTCGCCGCTCTCCTCCTCGTTTTTTTTCCGATCGCAAAAAGGAGCGCCGCCCAACCACCTTTCGCCGCTCGCAACCGCCTCCGTCCTCCTCCAGTAGCAGCCTTAGTCGCCTCTTCCCTTCCACCGTCGTTTTCCGCCGCCTCAATCCACAGCAGCACCGCCTCCTTCCAATCGAAGCCGATTCGCCCTCTCGTTAGGATGAGTCTCGTTTCATCTGTTTCCCAATTCTTGTTCAAATTCACAATTCTTCGATTAGTACCTTCAATTAAACTCACAAATTCATTATTTTGTTTTGATTAAGATACTGTCCCAATGAATTGCTGCCTGTTTATTTTCGAGGAAACCGATTGAACTACGCCATTACGCTGCCGAAATTACCCGACTAATCCTTAAACGAGCACCCTTAGGCTGCCCGATTTGGGGACTCGTAAGAATCGCTAACCCTCTCTAATTCTCGTAGTTGTTGGGATAGAGATTGAATTGTTATTTCCCATGATGTTTTCCCGTGATGTTGAGACTTGTAAAATTAAGATACTTGTTTTTGGATTAAAAGCTTAGATGGACTTTTGATGTTAAATTTGTACCATGGAGTTGGTTTGATTATTATTGTTAAGTTGTGTTGAAATAGCTATTTAGTATTACTGAAATAACTGTTTGGTATTATTGTTTTAGTTGGTTAGTATTATTGTTAGTAAATGTTTTTAAAATTAGTATGTTAGTTTACTGTTGGATATGTTTATAAGAAAAAAAATTATGAACACTTTGTTTCGAGCCCGTAGACAAAGGGAAACTCGTCTTCTCCCTTGTCTACGTTTCAAAATTGGTACAATGGAAAGAAGAATGTTCTTAGAAAATATATTACTACTCTTTTGTTTTGAAAATAACACAAGTCAACTTAGTTAGTAATACTAGTAGTATAGAAAAATACTTTATTCAATTTAATTGTTATGGAAAACCCTTCTTTAAAACAAGTATTTCTAGTAATAAAGAAAAATATATATTATATTATTTTTGTAATTATTGTATAAAATCCTTCAAATAAAATAAGCCTAAAAGGAAAACCTTATTTATAAAACCTAACTTTTATCCCAAAATTCCTTTTTTATTTGGGGCTTATATTATATTAGCATTATTTTTTATAAATTCTTTATTTTAAATTCTTTTCAAGGGAAAAATAATTGTAGAAATACTTTTAAAATTATAAAGACTTTTATAAAGATATTAGAATATTAGAGTATTGGTTTTATAAAAAATAGAAATAGTCATAGTGTACAACAAGAAAATTTGTTAGAACACTCCCCCAATACACCCACCCTTTTGAAAGTAGTGTATTTACCAAAATAGGGTGTGACCTTTAAGCAAGTATATTCAATAGGTTTATAAGACAACAACTTCCTCGTTTTTGTAACACGAACTTCTAGGCCTTTCAATATTCCAAAGCCTTTTTATTTAATCAAATGATTTCATATTAGGGTTCTGTACTAATCGGAATACGCACGAGGGATCCGGCAGTCTGTTGATTTACTTTCGGGACGTCTCTACAACGCAAGTTATCATCCGAAAGAATTTTAAGACAGTTGTAACTTAGCTATAAAGTTAAGAGATGGGTGATGATCTGTTGATTGATCTGCTTATAATACGTTGTGCTGGTATACTCTGAACTCGACTAAATCAATCTAAAACAACTAATCCAACATAAATGTATCCCTATTATATAAATGTTTGAATTACGTGATATACTTATATATGATACAATATGTCTATTGTTTTATTTAAATCGAGCACCATTGCATGATAAATGGCATTTTGTGAGCATGAATTAATACAAGTATGAATTATGTGAATTCTCCCCACAATTTGAAATGACAGTTTTTATGAGAAAGAGGAAAGCGAGTAATCATTGAGTAGTTTTGTTTGTGGATTGACACGTATGGCCATGAGTGACAATAGGTCAGATTCATGGTCACTGATGTTATTTGTGGTGACCATGAGTGATAATAACTCAGATTCATGGTCACATGATTTATTGGTGAGTAATGGTTTGGGGGAGATTTACAATGTGTTGGATATGATTTTGGCAGATTGGGTCGATACTTGAAAATGACTTTGGGCTTTGCCCCTTATTGTGAATCAACTTGTGATATTTCAATTATATAAATGTGGAACCTGTTATGCCCAATTAATTATTACGTGAGCTTGTTACTTCTGTGATATATGTTATTCATATTTATACGTCAACTGTTTAAATGCATTAAATATTTTATGAATGAGTACAATTTTAATATACTTCGGATTTACCAATCCCATGACGTTGCAAATCACCCATACGTGAGGATTCAAATCTCACGCCCCCTTTTTACAACCCTTGCAGATTATGATTTCATGGAGCAAAGACAGTAATAGAGACGACACGGAGTTCCCCGCTTAAATAAAATGTTACTATTGATATTAAGCTTTATATATGTGTGTGAGATATATTATAATAATTATTCTACTCATTCTTCCGCTGCATAAAACTTATCTCCCATTTTGTTATCCCCTTTTTATATCAAAAATTTTATAGTTCGGATTTTATTTACAAGTGGCACCTCGAATCTGAGATATTTAATGTGTTTCAGATTCGGGGCGTTACATCGACCGATGACTTAGATCCAATTAAGATGAGAAAACGAGCATTCTCTCTAAATCCACATTTGAGGAATGAATCCTATTCTTGGCTCAACTACCACGCACATGTACTTCGTGATGAACCCAATCCATGGCATATCGACCCATGGAAGGGTGCAAGCGTCGGTCATGGTCAAAGTTCATCACTACACACATGTCGTGCGTATTGACCTCAAGTCAAAGGAGTATCACATCGCTCCCACTAACCGAGACACCTGTAGACACATATTATGGAATTACATCAAACGGTTTCTCTAATGGGTATATCAATACCCTCTAAGGTATTTGTGCATCCATTATAAGATACCTAGTATTTCGTAGTAAGTGTGATCTTACTACACTCTCCCAAGAGTTTAATGCAGATCGCACACCAATCTCAATTGTATCATCAATATCCCATTCTTGATGATCCTCGATCGGGGCTTATTTGAAAATCATACTTAAGTCATCTGAGTTCTCACTCACTCAATGACAGCAGTGATTCATGGAAACACAAATAAGAACAAATACAAACAATCAAATATGTTCTTCAAACAAGTGTAATGTCATACATTTAATATTAAATCAACAATAATATTAAACCAAAACTGAATATTATCTTAGTATTATTTCCTCACAATGGGATTGTCTCTAGGACACTAACACTAACAAAGATATAATCCACCTCTTCGTGGTTGATTTTGTCCGCCTTCACTGGTGTTGACCAGCCCACTTTCTCATCGTCGACTTTCCACCTTAATTGGCGAGGTATAATTCGTCTCTTCATCATTGATTTTGTCCGCATTCACTGGTGTTCACAAGTCCGTCTTCTCGACATCTAATTTCAGCCTTATTGGCGAGGTATAATGTAACACCCTAGATCTAGGATACATTAGTATTTTAACTTCGAGGTGCCACTTGTAGTCAAGAATTTGAACTATAATTTTTTTTAATGAAAAGATAATTAAAGTGTAATGATGAATTGAAGCAGCGGAAAAAGTGGGGAGAATAATCTTATTAACATATCACACACACACATACATACATATATATATATATATATATAGAACTCAGTATTTTACGAAAATACATAACCAGTTTTAGTTTACAAAATAAAATCACCGATAGACTTAGAGTTTGTCAATCGGCATAGGAATCGTATCGTTTGGAGAGAAGTAGCCATTACATTAATTTAAAGATAGAATATTATTAATAGTAGCATTTTATTTAAACGATGAAATTTTGTGTCGTCCCTAATACTGTTCATTCTCTCCGTAATCATAATCTGCAAAAGGTATTAGAAAAGGTGACGTGAGAATTGAATCTCACGTGTGGATGACCGGTAGAACGTCATAGGATTGGTAAAATCGAAGTATATTAAATACATACTCATTAATAAAATATTTCAATTTCTTTAAACGGTTTTGCATATAAACACGAACAACATATACCATATACATAACAAATTCATGTAATAATTAATTGGGCATAAAAGATTTTACATAGTATCACTAAACTATCACAATTTAGTTCCTGTTAGGGCCACTGCACAAAGTCATTTTCATGTATAGGCCCAATCTGCCAAATTCATTCTCACATATTGTAAATCTCCCTAAATCCTTTCTCGTAGCTAAATTAATTCAATCAATGATCATCTTATCCGGAGATCAAACGATCATCTTACCCTGAGGCCAAATTTATCCAATCAACCAATGATTATCTTACACGGATGCCAAATTTATTCAATCAATCAATGACCATCTTACGCGAAGGCCCATAAAAACTGTCATTTCAAATTTTGGGGAGAATTTACATAGTTTGTACATGAATTGATTTGTAAAATTTATGTTCACAAAATGCCCTTATATCATGCTGTCAAGACCGATTCATATAATAATCAAACATAAATATAAATATATATATATATATATAATTATATCATATAATTCAAACATTTATATAATTTATACATTTATGTTTGATAATTGATTTTAGGTTAATTTTGTGGGGTCCAGAGTATTAATTGCATAACAAATCATCCACTTATTAGCTTTGGGTCTCGTAAGTGGTACATTGACAAACTGTCAAAATATCTTGTGTGTGCCCCATCTAGCACAGATTCCTAGTATGAAATCATTTGATTAATAATTGGTTCTCATATTATTGGAAAGACCTAAAAGTTTGTGTTACGTTACGTAAATAATAATTTGTTGTCTTATAGACCTATTGAATAGACTAGCTTTTCAAAAGTAACAAAATATTTTGGTAAATACACCCCTTCTGAGAGGTATGTGTATTGGTGAGTGTATTTGCTAAATTCCTCACGGTAGACTATTTTGATTTCTCTTAAAAACATTATTTTGATTTTCCTTTCTCCTTTTATAAATGTAAGTTTTCATAACTTATAATATTTTTCCCAAAAATATTAAAGTAATGATAAGGTTAATTTAAATGATATTATATAATTAAAAAAAAATTCACGATTAAAGGTTTTTCTTTCTAAAATTTTTTATTCTCATTTTTAAAGAAATCTTGAAAATAATTTATTATTTTATAAATAAAATTTTCTCTATTAACTTTATTTGGTTTCAAAGAAATTATGTATAATATATATTAAAATAATATATACATAATTTTTTTCTATTATTAGTATTACTAACCAAGTTGATTTGTGTCACTTTCAAAATTAAAGAATTGTATCACTTTCCAAAAATGCTCTTTTTCGTTTGTTACTAATTTTGGACATGAAAATTGTGTCTTTTTTGTTCTTTTTCCAAATTCAACTAATACTACAATTTTGAGAAAGAAAGGTACTCCCTCCGTCCCAATTTTGTCTACCCATTTCATTATGTACCCCCTTCAAACACTTCTAAATTACACCTCATTCCACTAATAATTACGTATAAAAATATCTTTATTTTATTTCATGCACTTCAATTGAATAATACGCAATCATAAAAAAATCCATTTTATCCATTTAAATACTATAAATTACGTCTCACAAAAAAATCAACAAAAGTCAAATGGGTAAACAAAATTGGGATGGAGGTAGTACTATTTTTGAAACTCAACGGTAACTGTGTTTTTCCAAACAAGCAGGAACAACGTTTTATAGAAAATAGAGTTTCTCCCTTTGCTCCTAATTTTCAAAAAGTGGTTCAGTGGGAAGGGATTTATTTTTATCAACATAACCTCAACTATTAGTACTAATTTCACCTCACCAACAAGGCAATGAGACCATTCAGCTAAGAGTATGTATAGAGTGAAATTGGTTTTTATATGAATCACTTAAGGGTGTTAGTTGTTTTCATTGAAGAGTATTAGTTGTTTTTACTGAAGAGTATTACTGGTTTACACTAAAGAGTCTTAGTTCATTTTCACTGAACAACTAATACTCTTTAGTGTAAACAACTAATACTCTTCAGTAAATACAACTAATACTCTTCAATAAAAACAACTAATACCCTTTAGTGATTCATGTATAAACCAGTTTCACTCTATACTTTGTCTTCAGCTAATCAACTAATGACATGATTAAATAAACAGTACAACCGTAGAAATTTAACAAGAAAAAATATGTTAATTTATCTAGTTATTGTTTGTCAATGATGATAATATTTGAAGACACGAGTGTTTGATATTAGGAATATGATTATAATTATTTTATTATTAGGATTAAATTTTTCTTTTTTAATATTAGTAGGAAAGATTTTAATAATATTATTCCTTTTTAATTTGGGCATTGCTGATTATTATTTGAAGGTATTACATATTATTTCTTAGGGTAGTCCTAATATTGTTTTGGGTGTTGCTAACTATTGTTTGGGGCATTATTTATAGTGTATGAGGTATTACTGATTATTGCTTGAGGTATTGATAATTATCGCTTGGGGTATTACTTATTATTGTTTGAAGTATTACTTATTATTTTTAGGGTAATGCTGATTATTGTTTAGGATATTTACTAATTATTGCTGAGGGCATTACTTATAACTAGTGATAATCCTACCCGTGCTTCGCACGGCTGGAATTTGTTACAATTTTTAACTATGCTAATACCTAATGTTTTTATTATATAATTTAAAAACTACTTTTAAAAAAATCACTAATTTTTTTTATTCCATCTCAAATATACTCCTGATGAAATTTGTGATATTCCCGATTAAATATTCAATAATTTAAAATAATTTCATTGTTAACTTATAAACATGGATTTGTAATAAATCAGAAAGAATTCTTCAATTATGACACATTTCAAATAAATAAACTCAATTTTCTTTCAAAAAAAATTCACCCTACGCTCATATATGCTATTAAAAGATATAGAGAAAAAAATATTAACTTTTAGATTTTCAATAAAAAAAATAGATATGCATCTAGAAATCTCACCAGACAAAGTTTAAAATTTAACATTATGTCATTTCATGAGAAGCTCATTGATTTGACTAACATTAGCCGGTTTTAAATTTCGTCAACATATCTTCAAAATGATCAAATTAAATTAAACTGAAATATTTGGAGGAAAACTTTAATTGCTTATATATGGTCAAATAGCAACTTTCATCTATGTTTAAATATTAAAAAGGTAATAAAAATAATAATATAATGTAAAAAAATATTACATTAAATTAAGAAAATGGTTAATTCTATATTAATTCATAAACTTTTGCCTCAATCTTAATTTAATTACGACTTTTAAATTTTTTATGAAAATTCACCAACTATTTAGTTATTTCAATTCAATATATGATTTTTATTTTCAACAAAAGTTATGTGACTCAAGAGGATACAATAATGCCTGGATTGAAAATTTCACTACATGGTTGAAATCATTTTAAAGAAGGCAAGAGAAGTATCCGACACGTGGTTGAAATAATTATATCATAATTTAAAAGTGTATACCAAATTGAAACAAATAAAGTGGTGATGAATTTTCATAAAAATATTAAAAGTCGTGATTAAATTGAAATTGGATTTAAAGGCCGTGAGTTAATATAGAATTAACTAAAAAAAAATATGTTTTGTCTAGATTTTTTGGTTGATCTTTTCTTTAAAGTTTGGAATTATCATGTTGCGAGATCGAAAAATATGGTATGTATGAACACCTTGCTTTGTTGGTTTCTTCACACTCAATTTTGAATTTCTTTGCTTAGTAGACATTTTTGGGTAAAAACGTTAATCATATTTTGCATTGCTGGATTAAAGAGGTGCGAGATTGAGTATGTTTGATGGTTGCCCTAAAATTGAATGATATTGGTGGATGATTATTTTTAGAGATATGGGTTTAAGTATTATGTATTGGTTAAAATTATTATTTTAAAGTGGGCATATTTAACAAAAATATATAAATGAGTTGGGTAAACTTAGTAAAATAGTGGAGGTTGATTAATAATATATAAAATTTTGGTGAATCAGCAAGGACTGAATAATTTGGGGGACCAAAGTTGCGTCTTGTAATATATTTATCTATAATCAATTTCATGTTTAATTTGATTAATAATCAATAATTTTAAACATTGAGTTTTAATAATTAAAAAAAAAAACTTGTTTATTTATTAAAAAATTACTCCCTCCATCCCGCTATTATGTTCTCGTTTTGCCATTTTGGTCCGTCTCACTATAAACTTCTCATACCTTATTTGGAAAACAACTAATAATATTATATTCATCCACTTTATTCGCATCCACTCATTTAACCTCATTACACTTTATTCTCTTATCTCTCCATCACATCACGTGTATTATATCTATATGAGGTTTTTGCACTTTTAGTCCCATTGGACATGTAATGTTTTACTTTCAGTCCCACCCAAAACACTTTTGGTCCCACATAAATATTTTTTTGCACTTTTAGTCCCAAACGTTCCAAAACTTTCAAAATTAGTCCCAAACTTAACGACAACTAACAACTACTAACGGATTTGCACTTTTGGTCTCATAGGATACACTTGCAGATTTGGTCCCATAGGATTAAAAAATTCACATTTTTTACCATTATACAATAATATATATATATATATATATATATATATTATATTTTAATAAAAAATTAATTATAATAATTTAATCTATATTAATTATTTTAAAATTAGAATTTTTTTTAACTTTTGTGCCATTTTTTTTAATAATAATAATAATTTTCTCAACATCTTATTTAATTAATAGTTCACTAATCACCCCCTATAAAAATCTCTAAACTATTTCACTAACGATTACACACAAGAACATATTTCTTTTGTTTTTCCTAAAATTTAACAATGCACCCACATAAAAAGTATATTATCCATTTTTATGCCGATTGTTCAATAATAATAATTTACCCCATGTTTTATTTAATTAAAAAAACAAATAAATAGTTCTTTAAAAAAATAGAATAATTTAATTTGTATTTAATTTAATTCAATTTAATTTTTAATAAGGTTGTTAACATGTACAAAAATTGCTACGTTATAAAAATTGATGGTCCCGTTTTCGAAGGGCAAAATGGGAATTCAGGAGCACAAATTTTTTTTTTTTTTTCTTAAACCTTTTCCTCAGGGAGTTCAGCATGAGTGAGAAATACTCAAGTCACTGCTCTGCTCAGAGGCTGAGTTACCAAGTCAGAGAGAAGGCTTGGAGACTCATGCTCTGAGCAAGGACAGTGGCTTGAGATGCTGAACTCTCGAGTGCGTTATCAAATCACAGCTTGCACCCTGACTAAGTTCAGTGACGAAATACTCAAGTCACTACGTTGCTGAGAGTCAGAGCTATCAAGTCAGAGATGAGACTTGAAAGCTCAGGCTCTCAACAAGGCAGTGACTCGAGAGACTGAACTCTCGAGTGCCTTGCCTGATTTAGTCAGTGAGATGGAATCTCCCTGACCTGAAATGCTTAACTAAAGTTCCTTATAAACAATGCTCTCAGTGAGCAGATTTTCGCAATACTTTAGAAGAAAAGACATTCCAAATAATAACACTTGGTTTAACGTGGTTCAGAGACTCAAGCTCTTACATCCACGGCCTGATTTAACAGAAAATCCACTCCTTTGGATTCTTGTTTTTAACGTGCCAAGGTGCACTTACAACTGGACTCCCGCCACTCCCTGGGCTGCCCTCCTCACCTCACTACAAACCTAACAATCTTCTGAAAGGGTTTAGTTTGGTTAGGGTTTTCTCCAACTAGGTGAGGTTTTCCCTTTACAGTGTGTTAGCCAATAGCTAAGATAGGGAAAACCTCTCTAAGCCTAGAGTTACAAGCTGAACACTCATATGCGTATATTTGAAGACCCTAATGGTCAGTGTTTAAGATGTGAGTAAACCCTCCTTATAACTCCCATGCACGTATGCTACTACCCACACCCTCACAGCTCGTAGGTGTTTGTTTTCTTACAAATCTTATAACAACACAACACACCCAACTACGCAACTATGAGCTTGTATTTATAATGGGGATTCAAATGTATCCGTTGGAGGGAAGATACATTCGAATCCAACATTTAATGGTTTCAACCACTTTCCTTGGAATGCGGCCTTTGTCAGTGTCAGAATTGCTGTCTCGTGCTGATTGGTCCACGTGGCCTGGATTCACGGATCTTTGACTCAGTGGGTTGACCAAGACCCACTGACTTTAGGTAGCTTCCTCCTTCACTGACATGATGATCTTCAGTGGACTGAACGTCTTCAGTGTAGTTGTCCTTCAAGGACTGTTTGAAGATCACTCCAAGAAGTTTGTCATAAGGCTGAATGACAAACTTCCCTGACCACAGTAGCCTGACTCCTTCAGGGCCTACTTGGTGCAGCACTGATCCACCTGATCAGGCTCTTCACTGAGTGGTCCACCAGACTTGGCTTAGATCAGCCTGACTTACACTCAGTGGGACTTCCTTCAGGCTTCTCCATTGGTTCAGGTTGATGGCATGTCTTCAGTCAGCTCTTCTGGTTGTCATCTTGATATCTTCAGGCTGTGTTGAGAAGTTCCCCCTCGCTGAGTTCCCCCTCAACTGAGCAACCTATTCTACTGAGAGCTAACCTAGCCTGACCTGATCTAAAGGATACTATCCTGACTGCTTTCATACCTATTACATGTCGTTTTGGAAAATCATCAAAACTAAACATATCCCAACAAAAATATATTTATAAATTGGTACATTATAAATATTGGTATGTTGATGCCATTAAAAAATTGGTACGTTGTTAAATAAAACTGAATAAAAATTGGTACGAAAATTGGTATTAACATGTACAAAAATCTTCGCTATGTTATAAATACTGAACCGTACAAAAATTGGTACTAACAACTGAAATTTTGGTACGAACATTGACAGTCATATTCTATATTACCAAAATTTTTCTGTGGTTGATTATATGGAAAATTGAAATGTGAAGTTTGTGGAGGATCTTTCTAACTTTATGGTGTGCAAGTTATTTTGAAATGTTTGAATAAGAAAATGTGCAAGTTACTATGGGATTGAGTGAACAATATTTTTTAAAAAATTATAATAATCTTTATTTATTATATTTCTAAAAATTACAATGATTAATAAAAACCTTATATCAATGACCGTAATATATACACAACCATTATTTATGACAAAATAATAAAATAAGTACTTTACACTTTAATAAAAATCACCAAACAGAATTCTCTATAATTCGTTATTGTAGTGTTTCTAAACATTAACATACATATGAAATAATAATTTTTTATATAATAATAAAATTATATATTATTTTTGAAAGTTAGCAATACAAATAAAAATATCAACAAAGGATCTTAATTAAAAATATTAATACCATGTACTAATAAACCTTATTGCAGAATTAATGAAAATTATTTTTGCTCCGACATCAATATTATTATACTTCTAAAAAATAAGTTTATCATTTTTATTCAATCTAACATTTCTAATAAACATATACCAAATTTAAGTAGAATAAATTATGCGATGTTCCATGTCACCAATGAATTTTAATTCATAATAAACCGGGATAAAATTTTCAATTGTGACATAATTCAATATATTAAAATAAAAAATTATAGTTTCGGTCTCAAGAGAATAGGTCCAACATGTTCTTTTGGTAAATGTCTGCGAAGGTTGTCTTATTTTTTGTAGTTTTGGTCCCAATAGTTAATCTTTGGACCAAAACTGCAATTTTATGCATTCTTTTGGGGCCACAACTGCATTTTACTCAATCTTTTGGGACTTAAAATACAGGAAAAACACTATGAGACTAAAAATTTTAAATTGAATTCTTTTAGAACCAAAGTGCAATTTACCATATAAAAATCTGATTATTCTGCAACAAAGTATTCACCCAGCACTGGTATGTGCTAAAAAATTGAAAAATATATTAAATTTATAATTTCAGTAAAAATTAAAAAAATTCATCCATAAAATATAAATCTCACCTAACAAAAAATTAAATGTATTTCACATAAAGTTCAATGATCACACCAACAACCACTTATTCTAATTTTCTTTTAGGAAAAATGCACTTTTTTATCCTTTAACTTTTGTTTTCGTCCTCTTAACTTTGTACTTTTGAATTTCGTCTTATAACTTATAAAAAATATATTTTTTTTATTTTGCAATGTGCTATACCAGGTAACTCTTCCGGTAATTTAGTCCTATAACTTATAAAAAAGTGGTGTCACGTTAGGTTCACCTGAAGAGTTACCTCGTGTAGCGGGTAACAGGATAAAAACTACAATTGTTTGTAAGTAATAGGACTAAATTCAAAATTTTAAAATTAACAGGACGAAAACCAAATTCAACCAAAGTTACCGGGCAAAAAAGTGCATTTTTCCTCTCTTTTAATATAATCTTCAGAATGATCAATTTTAATTTAGCTGAGACGTATGAACAATAATAGTTTTCATCACTATTTAAACAGAAGGTAATTAATATTATACTCCATTTGTTTCAAAATAAGTGTTGTTTTAGAGATTTTGTGACAAATTAAGAATTGTAATTTTTTTTACATATATATCCCTATATATATCTCTAAAAGATCTAATATTGTTATATTTTAATAATCCTAAAGGGAATATCTAATGTTTCAAATTAAGATTCGGGGGTGAATTAGGAAAAATGTAAAAATATCTATGACTTGAAGCGATTTTACTAGCTTCTACTAGTAGCTACCCCGCAAGAGAACGGGTTCACTGTAGTATGGGCAAGTATAGGGACCAAGTATTATCGAACCCAAGAGATGGTGTATATGCGAATAGATCCCTGAAGATCTACGCGTTGTAGTTAATATGAGTGTGTTGTTTTTGGATTTTTGGAAAGATCAATTAAAAGACTAAAATAAACTAAGTAAACTAAAGTACTAAAGAAATAAAATTAACTAAGGGTTGTGTTCTAATAAGAGATGGTGATGCTTAGGATAGGAATCCCTACGTATACTAACGGAGCAGGTACATAATCAAAGTAATCGTGACAAACAAGAATTAACCTAAGTAAAAGAATGCAAGGTGAAAGCTCAAGATTCTAAACCCTAATACTTTACCCTAACACTCGACTTCACTAATCCACTAACAAGTTAATAGATTGTGCTCAATTAATGAGACCCTTATTTAACTAAGGTGATGCGGTCGTCCTCCTTCGCTAAACCGGTAAATGAATTAACCTTTCCTAAACCTTCTCGTTAAGACTACTGGTTGTTATTGAGTGATGCGGTCGTCCTCTCTCTAACACTTTCGTACTAAATTCAAAGGTAAAGTTCAGATTAATTATAAGAATTTATTAACTAAGAGAATTAAAACTAACGTCACAAACTACCCTAATTATGTACCCACATCCTACTTCTACGAGTTCATCCTAACCTAAGCATGCAAGGGTTTTAGCCGGACATGGTTGTAACAAACATCAAAGCAAACGAAGAAACGACAAACATAAACATAACGAATTGAAGAACTAAAATATGAAACATGAACTAGGGTTTAAAGAAAATAAATACGAAGAACTGAAATTTGAATTGATAAAAATGAAGTTTCAAAGTGTTTAAAGAAATTAAACTAATGAAAAGAAACTAAGAAACGAAAAGAACTAAGAATTCGTATGAAAAACCTTAACAACGTAAAAGTAAAGCTTGCTCGTTCTTCTCCTCTTCAAAAACGAAGTCTAAATTATTTCTAAAAGTCGGGGGTCTTTTTTCGTCCCCTCAAAACGTGTTTGGAAGAGGTATATATAGGCACGGGTCGAAACGGGAGTTAATGGGCCGAAAATACGCATCCGGAGGTAAAAATTAATGGGCGCTCGAGCAAAACGCTCGAGCGGTCCCGCTCGAGCTGTGTAGCTCGAATGACACAATCGCTCGAGCGGTGGCGCTCGAGCTGCTCGAGCGCCGAATTCTCTCTGTATGTTTTGGGCGCTCGAGCAATTCGCTCGAGCGGTGGCGCTCGAGCTGCTCGAGCGCAAGAATGGTTCTGTACGTTTGCCCGCTCGAGCAATGCGCTCGAGCGGTGGCGCTCGAGTAATGCACTTGAGTGACTTCTAACTCCTCCCAAATGATACTTTTCCTCGTCCGCACTAACACCAATCGTATTTCTTCAATATCTTCTCATCCGGGCATCCGTTTGAGTCGATTCAAAGTCCTACGAACTCCGTTTTTCGTCCTCTATTCACCTATGAGCATCAAAGAGACAATTTCATCAATGTGTAGAAATAATGCTCAATTGACTCTAAATACTCTATAAACTCGACCAAAATTAGGGCGTTTTTAGCTACGAATCATGACAATTTCACGCCTAATCAACCCCCCCCAAACTTACCATGTTGCTTGTCCTCAAGCAACGAAATAATAAGTCAAGTGAAATTGTTAGGAATGAGTCAACGAATCAATTCATGCAAGTAAATGAACTCAAGCTTCAAAAGTCAATCACCCGTATACTCACTCACTTTCTTTTATCGTACTCATGCAACAATGACAAGAAACACCAAGATCAAACATGGATGTGCACTCAACGATGTGTTTCACTCCCTCACAAGTGTATAACAGTGTTTAAGGGACTCACTCAATCAATCAATCACACATATTGGCAGCCATAGGCTTGTAAGCACTCTCAACTCCGACCATACTCTAGGAATCAATGCCGAATCAAAAAGGACTTTTCTCAAGGTTGTAATGTAGGCTCTTTGGACAGGTGGGATAACAATATGGTAAAGTAACTCAAGTGAATGGAGAATAGAAAATCAAACTTTGGCACTTCGAGATTAGGAACAGACTACTTCAAACATATTCAATCAACACTCTTTCAATTCCACTTCTCTCAACACTTCATTTTTTTTTTTCTTTCTCTTTTTACTTTTTTCAATCACTTCACTTTTTTCTTTTTCGCACAAACACATGAGCTCAGTTTTTTTTTCTTTTTGCTCATTCTCAATATTCTTTCTCTTTTTCCCACATCTCACATTTCATTCACACCCTTATTTTATCACCACTCAACCATCAATAACTCTCCTTTTTCAACTCAAATCAATCCCTTCACATTCACACTTTCCTATTCTCCACTCAAATTTGGACAAAAAGGCTTAGGAATTGGAATAGTGTTCATATGTGTTAGCAAATAAAATAGGCTTTAGGCTCAAAGGGGCTAACAAAGGATTCAATGTCATTGGTAAGGAAAATTTTGGCTAAGTGACTCAATAAAATCAATGATGGCCTAAGATCACATTCGGCATATCAAACTAGACACAATCAAGAAGCAAGAGCACATGCAAGTTCTAGCATCCTCTAAGGTGACGATTCACTCACAAACGAAGAGATTAACTCATGCATTTAAATCTCGTAAGGCTCAACTCTCACGGCTTTCACATCCATGCTAGTCCTAGTGCATTCTCACTCTCATCACACAAATACTCAAAAGAAAAAATTCACAAGCATACAAGTTCTTTCTCAAATCAGCTCAAACTCAAACACTCACACAAGAGAATTTCTAACTCACCCTTACAACTCACTCTACTCATCAAATCATACTCAAAGATAGCAATCAACAAGCATAAGATGATTGATAGGCATAAAATATTGAGTAACAAAACAAATTAATAATAGCCCAAGGAGCATCTCAAGGCACCAAATAACTAACTCAACTCAAAGATAAGGGGTGCTCCGGTGCAATGTAACAAGAAAACATATAAAAAAAAACTCCACCCCCCCAAACTTCGACCTTGCTAGAGGTCTAAGTTTGGGGTTGTGGGTTACCTCAACCGAACAATTCAGTTTCTCTCAATAGCTTTGCACACTCCTTTGTCTCAAGTTGGTTCCTTCAATCTGAATAACTCCATGATACCTTTACTCCTTTAGAGACAAGCCTACAAGCAACTTACTCAAATACGGGGTTAAACATACGACTCAAAACACCCTAATAATATAAAAAGACACTAAAAATAAATGAAAGCAAATAAAAATGGGTTGCCTCCCATTCAGCGCTATTTTTAAGGTCCTCATGCCGGACCAAGCTCAAAGGAGCTTATGGGACATCATACTCAAATTTACCTCCCTCACTCTCATAAGAGTGGTGTTTGAACTCCTTTCCTTGATGCCCCACCATCATGAGCCCCTTTGCTCTCTTCTCATCCCCAAGTGTTATGGGTCTCAACTCCTTCTTCCCTCTATCTGGAGGAGTCTTACTAAACAATTTCTTGAGTTTGGACTTTTTTTTCTTAACTCCTCCTTTCCCTTCTAACTGGACCACATCCACTTTCTTCACCTCTTCATCCTTCAACTTCTTCACTTTATCCCTATCAAAATAATCAAGATCATAACGCTCATGGGTTAAATAATCAAGTGAAGAATTATAAAATTCATGAATATGAGAAGAGTTAGGGATATGAGGTGTGTCTTCAACACTAGGATCAATTGCATCCATGCAATACAAGCTCTCATCCTTCTTCGGGTGCTTCATGGCTTCATATAGGGAGATCTTCACTTCTTGATCATCAACCTTCAATGTAATCTTCCCATTTGCCACGTCTAGCACCATCCCCGCCGTAGCTAAGAACGGTCTTCCCAAGATCAATGGAACGTGCTCATCTTCCTCCATCTCTAGCACTACAAAGTCGGCTGGAAAAATGTGATCTCCAACTCTCACTAGAACGTCTTCGACCACACCTTGAGGTCTAGTAATAGACCGATCGGCAAGTTGAAGCGTCATCATTGTGGGTTGAAGTTCACCACCTTCCAGCTTCTTGAAAAGCGACAGGGGCATGAGATTGATGCTTGCTCCAAGGTCGCACAACGCTCCCTTCTTGATCCCGTTTCCGATATCACATAGGATCGTGAAACTACCGGGATCCTTCAGCTTTGGTGGAAGCGCCTTGTGCACTAATGCACTCACCTCGTGGTTCAGCTGCACCAACTTCGGCTCATCCACTCACCGTCTTTTCGCGATCAAGTCCTTCAAAAACTTCGCATAGTGCGGCATCTGTTCCAAAGCATCATAAAAGGGAATATTAATATGCAATTGTTTAAAAACATCAAGGAACTTAGCGAATTTCTCATCAAGCTTCTTTTTCATGAAGCGTTGTGGATATGGGACGGGTATCACAGATTTGGGTACCCCCCATTCATCTCTTTCTGTTTCTTTCACTTTCTCTCTTGCTTCCTTTGCCTTCTTCCACTTAGGAACTCTCTCACCCTTCTTCTCAACTTCTTTCTCCTCAGTCTCATCTCCATCCCCTTTGGGCTCAATCTCTTCTTGGGGCGTCTCAGAATCAGCAGGCATCTGAGGACCTTCGTAGTTGGTTCCACTTCTTAGCTGGATCGCCTTGCACTGCTCTTTCGGGTTCCCTTCCGGCATTCTATTCACGGACTTTGCAATCTGGCTCATCTGGAGCTCTAAAGAAGTGAACCTTCGATTGTTCTCTTGTTGAGTTCTAGTCCACTCAACATTCATCTTCTGGAGCTCTTGATCACGATGATCACCCTTCTTATGCAACTCCTTCACATCGTACTCCAAGGATGACAACCGCTTGCTCCCTTCCTCCACCTTCTGAAGGATCGCTCTCAACATCTCCTCGGTTGATGCACCGCCTTCTCCACCAGGAGGTTTAGACCCCGGATCAACACCTGCAGGAACAGTAACACCAGCTTTTGGGTTAGCATAAGAAAAGTTATCATTCTTCCTCCATGTGTTTTGAGGAGGCTGCTGGCCTCCTTGAACTCCTTGTGTGTTCCTCCATTGATTTTGAAGTGGCTGAGGGCCTGGAGGTACAAATGGTTGGCCATAAGAAGGCCTTCCATACTGATTTCCACCTTGGTAGCCATTCTGATTGTAATACGGATCTCCCATGTAATTGGCTACCTCTTGCTGTCCACTGGGCTGGTCTACTCTCTCATTCTCCACTGCATGCTCTCCACCCAAACTCTTCCCCAACTCGAGGTTGTTGATCTTTTCCATCATGGCCATCAGCAGCCTTCTCGTTCCTTCTCCCTCTTCAACCTGATGCACTCTTTGCAAATCTGCATCTCCACTCCAAGCACCGGCATTCGTGACAATGTTGTCCACGATCTCCCTACACCTCTCTATGCCTTGATTGAGGAATGCTCCGCCCGCACATGCATCTAAATGGGCTTGACCATCCTTGCTGGCACCACTATAGAAGAATGCCATAATGTCTCCCTCATTGTACCCGTGCTGCGGGCACTCTATCAGCATGTTTGAGTATCTCTCCCACGCTTGGCGTAAATCCTCTCCTTGCTTCTGGCGGAAAGAAGATATCTCAACTCTTGCTTTTATTGTCCTTGATGGAGGGTAGAATCGCTCGAGGAACAGACGCTCGAGCTCGGCCCAAGTGGTAATACCTCCCCGTGGGAGCGTATTATCGTACCACTCCTTAGCTATTCCCGTCAGTGAGAATGGGAACAGCCTTAGCCTCTTGGCATCTTCAGACATGCCATTGTAATTGAAAGTAGATGCTATCATGAGGAAACTCCTCAGATGTGTATGAGGATTCTCCTTCCCGATCACCCCCTTGAACTGGTTCTCGGTAAGCAACTTTAGAATTCCCGGGGATATCGAGAAGTTGTTCGCCTCAACTGGAGGCAAAGCCACTCCATCATAGTACCGTTGTGGCTGCGCTGCGAACCTCCCTCGAATAGCCATCTGATCTGCGTTCTGAGGAACGTGTTGAGGATTAGCAGCTGGTACGGGTACTTGTTGGGGTGGTGGTGGGTAAACAGGTGGTTGATTATAGACTGGGGGTGGAGGATACGGGTATGGTGGGTAAGGATAAGGTAGGTATGGGTAATGTTGGTATACTGGGTTATTGAAAGGGTTATTTGGGTTTTGTGGGTAAGCAGGGTTTTGGTTCTGGCTTTGGGGTTGTGTTTGTGCAGAGTTGATTGAGTTATGCGGGTTTGGGAGTTGGTTCTGCGGTTCCCCTATGGGTATTTGCTGGTTACTGCTCTCAACTTCAACCGCCTGCTCCACTAAAACAGTATACTCTGCAGCTATTTTGTCTAAGTCCCCATCTCCATCCAGATTCATGTTGTCTTTGTCTCCAGCAGTAGTCATTCTTCTCAAGAAAGCTCGGTTCCTTCTGGCTATCGTCTCAGGGTCTGACAGGATTCTTTCTTCGCCCGTATTGCCTTGTGAGCGTGTTTTCATAAACCTGAAACACTAGCAAAAGGATCAAAACGCAACTGCTGAACAAATAAAAATAAACAGAAAATAAGTCACTCACTACTAACTACTAAGCTATCTACAAGTCCTATTCAAAAAGCATATAACGCCGTCCCCGGCAACGGCGCCATTGACTTGAAGCGATTTTACTAGCTTCTACTAGTAGCTACCCCGCAAGAGAACGGGTTCACTGTAGTATGGGCAAGTATAGGGACCAAGTATTATCGAACCCAAGAGATGGTGTATATGCGAATAGATCCCTGAAGATCTACGCGTCGTAGTTAATATGAGTGTGTTGTTTTTGGATTTTTGGAAAGATCAATTAAAAGACTAAAATAAACTAAGTAAACTAAAGTACTAAAGAAATAAAATTAACTAAGGGTTGTGTTCTAATAAGAGATGGTGATGCTTAGGATAGGAATCCCTACGTATACTAACGGAGCAGGTACATAATCAAAGTAATCGTGACAAACAAGAATTAACCTAAGTAAAAGAATGCAAGGTGAAAGCTCAAGATTCTAAACCCTAATACTTTACCCTAACACTCGACTTCACTAATCCACTAACAAGTTAATAGATTGTGCTCAATTAATGAGACCCTTATTTAACTAAGGTGATGCGGTCGTCCTCCTTCGCTAAACCGGTAAATGAATTAACCTTTCCTAAACCTTCTCGTTAAGACTACTGGTTGTTATTGAGTGATGCGGTCGTCCTCTCTCTAACACTTTCGTACTAAATTCAAAGGTAAAGTTCAGATTAATTATAAGAATTCATTAACTAAGAGAATTAAAACTAACGTCACAAACTACCCTAATTATGTACCCACATCCTACTTCTACGAGTTCATCCTAACCTAAGCATGCAAGGGTTTTAGCCGGACATGGTTGTAACAAACATCAAAGCAAACGAAGAAACGACAAACATAAACATAACGAATTGAAGAACTAAAATATGAAACATGAACTAGGGTTTAAAGAAAATAAATACGAAGAACTGAAATTTGAATTGATAAAAACGAAGTTTCAAAGTGTTTAAAGAAATTAAACTAATGAAAAGAAACTAAGAAACGAAAAGAACTAAGAATTCGTATGAAAAACCTTAACAACGTAAAAGTAAAGCTTGCTCGTTCTTCTCCTCTTCAAAAACGAAGTCTAAATTATTTCTAAAAGTCGGGGGTCTTTTTTCGTCCCCTCAAAACGTGTTTGGAAGAGGTATATATAGGCACGGGTCGAAACGGGAGTTAATGGGCCGAAAATACGCATCCGGAGGTAAAAATTAATGGGCGCTCGAGCAAAACGCTCGAGCGGTCCCGCTCGAGCTGTGTAGCTCGAATGACACAATCGCTCGAGCGGTGGCGCTCGAGCTGCTCGAGCGGTGGCGCTCGAGCTGCTCGAGCGGTGGCGCTCGAGCTGCTCGAGCGCCGAATTCTCTCTGTATGTTTTGGGCGCTCGAGCAATTTGCTCGAGCGGTGGCGCTCGAGTAATGCGCTCGAGTGACTTCTAACTCCTCCCAAATGATACTTTTCCTCGTCCGCACTAATACCAATCGTATTTCTTCAATATCTTCTCATCCGGGCATCCGTTTGAGTCGATTCAAAGTCCTACGAACTCCGTTTTTCGTCCTCTATTCACCTATGAGCATCAAAGAGAAAATTTCATCAATGTGTAGAAATAATGCTCAATTGACTCTAAATACTCTATAAACTCGACCAAAATTAGGGCGTTTCTAGCTACGAATCATGACAATTTCACGCCTAATCAATCTAAAACGATACTTATTTTTGAAATAAAATTTAAACTTCAAAACGATACTTATTTTGAAAAGGAGGGAGAACTATATTAAATAGGGAAAAAACTAATAGTTGAAATAGTTGGAGGAAAACTTAAATTTCTTATACACGATCCAATGACATTTTTTTACCACATCAAACAAAAAGTAATAAAAAAATATATAATGTAATACATATAAAAAATACTATTATATTAGCATAAAAAAATATGGGTTCGAGCCACAACTATTTACCGGGAAAAAAATATTAACATAAAAAAGCATATTACATATGAACAAATAACTTTTTTTTTGTTGGTTTCTTTCACAACCAATTCACATAAAATAACAAATCTTCATTGCAATTACCTTTCTTCGATATCAATCCCATTATACTTCTTAAAAAATATGTTATCACTTTACGCAATACAACACTTCAATTAAATTTAAATCAAGATTTAGTGAGATGAAATATGCGACGATTTGTGTCACCAATAAACCTGTGTATTCAAAATAAATAACGACAATTCTTCAATTATGACATACTTCAATACAATAAAATATGATTTTTATCTAAAAAAATATTACATATGACATTGGTACGTGCTAAAAAAAGATTAAAACATATTAAAATTAGAGTTTCAGTAAGAAATTAAAAATATAGATGTGCACCCAAATAAATATAACTCTCACAAAATGATGTTTAAAACCAATATTATTGCATTTTAATAACAGATAGATGATTTCACCAACTTCACTTGTTTTAATTTTCCTTCACATTATTATCAAAATGATCAATTGGACTTTCAGCCAAAATATTTGCATGAAAAATTGAATTATAGGTGTAATTATTATATATTGGATAAAATTATAATTTTATTGTGGGTATAAATAATAAAAATTAAGAAATACGATGGTGAATTTAGTAGTGAGTAAATTTAGTAAAGTAGTTGGGGTTGATAGTTTCACTCTATAATAATTTTATTTATGAACAACTTTGTATTTAATTTAATTCAAAATTAAAAAAAAATTCATTTAAGAGTGTTGGATACAACTTTCCATTTAAGGAAATGAGTAGTTTTGATTGGGATAATGAAAATGAATAAATGAGAAATTTAAAGAGAGATTGACGAAATATACAATATTAATGGGGTAATTTTTTTAGGGACAATAACTTATGAGAGGTTGCAAAATGAGGACCATAATTTTTGTGGAATGAAAATTTAAGGATCATTTTTTTAATCAAGAAATTTACGGTCCATAACTCTAAAAAATAGCACATTGAGGCCAAATCAATCCGAATCAACCAATATCGTGCCCAAGGTCAGCCTGAATATTAGGTTAAATCGGGACCCAAATTAGGCTAATTAGCCCAATTTTGGTTGATTTGGGCTAATTTTGCCATTTTCTCAAAGTTATTGTTCTTAACATATCAGCCCATAAGTTAAGGTCCTCATTTTGCCATCCTTAGGTTAAGGTCCATAAAAAAACATTTTCCCCAATATTAATATATCAATTGAGTATACAAACCATTAAAAGTAAAGATGAATATGCACATACTTACAAAAAGTAGGTGATTTCAACATTAAGTTTGAATAAGTAAACACAAATTTCAATTTGAACTATAATATGTTCAAATATTATGACACCACAAAATAACATGATATGTAAATTTGTATTAAACCAAAAATATAAGAAATTAATAATGAAAATTACTTTGTGTATAAGGCCTTTAATCTAAACTTCGTTTGATACATGACACAAAAATATATATAACCTACAACCTATTTTAGTGTTTTAATTTCCTATCTTAAAAAAAAATGTATTTTGATATTCGAATAACTTATTGGTTAACAAACTAAAATGGTTAATTGAATACATAAGTACTCAGTACAAATGTTTTTGTGAGGTAAGTTTGATTTGTACTTATGAAACACATAAATTTTATAATTTGCAAAACTAAGATCGATACTTTTTATTAGAATCAATTTAATTTCTAATAAATTAATATTTATACAATATTAAGTTTCAATTTTTATTTTTTTATTTTTACAAATAATAGACCTTATTTGCTGAGATGAAGAATATTCATCACCATCATTGTGGCGCAGCAATGTGTGTGTATATATATATATATATATATATATCAAAGAATATTTATAAAATCTAGTTAAATATATAAGATGGTTTCATATAAGACTGTCTCAACTAAATTACATGTCAACTAATAAACAATAATTTTACAAATAAAAGCATTGAGATATATATTTTAAAGATCTATTTAACTAAAAAAAATTCTAAAAGATACTCCCTCTGTCCCGAAGGAACTTGCACACTTTCTGTTTTAGTCGGTTCCAAAAAAACTTACACACCCCATAAAAAGAAATATTGATTTGTGTGCAAACTCTTAAGAATATACACATATTTATTCATATGTCACTACTTTATTCAAAAATTATTTTTTTCTTAATAAGTGTGCCCTTAAAGGTGTTCATGTTCCTCCGGGACAAAGAGAGTAATCAACTTGTATGAATATTTTTACTTTATTTTTTCCTATAACCCTCATGAATCATGGAATCACCTCTACCTTTTCACTTTTTTTTTTATTTAAAGTCATATACTCCTATATAAGTATTCTCCACTCTATTAATATTTGCATAATAGTCGACTCCACATACATTGAAATTAAACCGCCTTACCAGGTCGCCTCTAGTGTCATGATCTCTAATCATCTCAAGTAAAAACACTACGTAAAAAAAATATAATTTTTTTATTAATTTATATGATAAATTAAACTTCAAATTTAGACTCATATTACTATAAATAATTAAACACCACCCAAATTCTACTTAGAAATTTAGACATAAGTCATATCCTTCATATATAGAGACTAACTTCTTTCATTATGAAGAACCAACACGCTAGATGTACAGTCTATTTTTATTAAATTGAGCGTGAATATTATGAGACACCAAATAAGTTGCACCATCTAAAATTTGGCCTAACTTATATCATCATGAAAGAAGGTGGCAACTTCTTCGAATGTCAATCCCAATTTTGTACGTATGATATATAAATATAAATTACTAATAAAAAATACAGACATCAAGAAATGCCCTAGAAATGCGAGATATACATATTAATGAGTACGTCTTCAATGGCCTAATTAAGATAGAGATATCATGACATCAAAATCCAAGCAAGTTTTCCTCTTCTATAATTATTGTGCATGTGTTCCATTTGGTTGAAAATATATAGCACAAGAAAAACTAATACAAAAAGTCAATGAATTGTATATAATCACCTAATTATGGGACAAATTAAAAAGTCAATGAATTGTATATAATCACTTAATTTAAAGGATGAAAAAATTAAAAAGAATATACGGGATATATTAATGCTTCTAATCTAAATGAGTGATTTAATTATAGTATATGCTATAAAGAAATACTAAAAGGAATATATGGATTATATTTTAATTTGTAAACATTATTGGTAATAAAATAAATATAAAATTGAGATATTCAAAATATTTATTTTTAATGTTGTTTCATTTAAATAAGTATTTATGATAATGTTATTATATATAAAGCCTTAATTAAAATTATATTTAATTTTCAATTGTTTATTTTTTAAACAGTAATAAATCAAGGCACACTCTCATATGCACTTGGTGCATGATGCACTCACTCAACAATTGAAGTTGTTTACATTGAAAAATATAGATTGATTAAACTGAAAAGTATGATTAGATTGCACTGAAAAGTTTACAGTAAAAACAGAATTTTAGTGTAAACTTTTAGTGTGATCTAACCACATTTTTTTGTGTAGTCAAATCATACTTTTCAGTGTGAACCATTTCAACTGTTGAGTGAGTGCACCATACACCTAGTACACAAAAGAGTTATCCACCAATCAAATATTAATGAGAATTTATATACTATGCATTAAATTAAAATATTGAATGAAATGTAATATAATATACAATGTACAATTTTTAAGACTAAAATATATTTTAATTTTATTATGTAAATTATAAGATAAAAAGCAATAATGTTGTTATAGGATTTACACACTTATCTTGTCTTTAATAATTTTAAATAATAATTGATAATAATCAATATAACCACAACAAATTTTATAAACAAAATTTTAGGCATAAAAAATAGAAAAATTAAATATTGTTAAACAGTAATAATAACTTATTTCTAAAAAGTAAAGGAGTCATGATGTAATCATTTAATTTTGTAGAATGCTCGGTGGTAAGATAGTTATAAAAATATAACTGGTCGTTGGAATTTATGAAAATATTTAAATAAAAATGGGATCTGATCTTATAAGAAGTTAGAATGAAAAACATGAACAATCAACCCTTATTTTGAATGAAAAATATGAACATGTTCATTGGTAGTCAAATTTACCAAAACTAATACTCACGATAACTATTATTGTGATCAACAATTTACCAATATCTTATGTTAAAATAACTAATACCTTTAGTAAAAATAACCAATACCACTTTAGCTAATACCTATAGTGAAAACAACTAATACCCTTCGAATGTAATACCTTTAGTGCAGTAAATTGATAGATTTAATGTAATTTACTAATACCCTTCAAATAAGTTTCACCATGAATATGTTCACATAATACCTTCTCAAAATATGGGACTAAAAAATGGTAAATAAGCTTGTATCATATTTTTGTAGTCAAACATAATTATATATTTGTTATAGAAAATTAATGTAGATGACTTTATTTATTATTTACATAAATATAAATAAAATTCCATAATTAAAAAATGGTGCATTTATTATCATTGTATAACTTTTAAGTTTATGGACGATTTATTTTAAGTGAAATCTCATTAATAACATTTTTAAAGGTGAAATAACGATGAATGAATACTAAAAGTAATTGTTCAAAATTAAACTTAAATAAATGGAATAATATAAACGAATGAATACCAATAAATCATGTTTTTATAATTTGATAATTTATCATTAAAAAAAGTAAACAAAACCAACAAAAATCATCCTATATAATTTATTTAAAAATATCTACTACCCGGACTGTGCAACTTAAAAATCAACCCAAAGATTGCCGTTTATTTTAAAATAAGATACATTTTTATGTATTCTTTTATATTCAATAAATGCTTGGAGAGATTATTGAAAAAATAAACATAGTACTAATGAAATTTGACAAAAAAAGTAGAATCAGATAAAATTGTATACAAATTAAGAATCAAATATGAGTCCTTACCCTTCGTACTTTATTTATTTAAAGCCAGAACTATATATTAAGAATTGAATATATTTGGTACGTTCATGTTATACAAAATTTTGTAATAATTGTTTTACAAAGCCGTGAAAAATATAAATGAGATCTAAACAATCTTTTAGGCTAAATAACTCCCAATTAACAACTTTATAATAACTCGATGATTAACAGAAGTTTTTATTAATAAATATCTTAGTGTGATTTTAATGAAAAAAATATTTCAGTTTAATGACTCAAATCATAATTTGGTCAAATTAAATTACAGCAATTTAAATTTAAAAAAATCTAATTATGGCCTATATTCCCATTTTTTTATAAATGAATTATACCTATATATCAATCAAAATAAAATCTCTTATTAATTTGATATAAAAATTGGTCAAAACTAACATCTCAATATGATTTCGTCTAATTAATATTATGACAAATCAATTTATAATGGATTTACAATCACAACTTTCAATAAAATAACAAAATTAAAAAATTCTAATCTAAGCTGTTAACATCAATTCCATAGATGTAGATTCTTTATCTCAAGAATTTTAACTACAAAATTATAATGTAATTTTAATTTTAGGGGGATTAGGCAGTGAAAAAGAAAAAAAAAAGATATGGGAGGATATGATTTAAAAATAATTATAATGAATTGCATGTTTTTAAAGCCATCTTTTCAGTTTAAAATAAATATTAACCTGTATTTTATAAAGAAAACCAAACACCATGTATAATAATCCATTTATTAAAATTGAAAATAATTTGAAACCATAACAAAAAACTTGGAATTATCCCAAAATTTAAGGAAAAATATCCTATAAAATTGGGCAGTTTCAAGATCGGCCAAATGATGCACATGTTTGTAAAATATTACTTTTCATAAGAAAAGAATCAATCTTTACCTGGTAACTAATAATTATTCAAAAAAATATAAAAAAAAATAAAACTATTATCCGACTATCATTGGCTTAAAACACTCCATTTAAAATTAAATTATTAATTTAAAAGGTTATAAAATATATTTAAAGGATTATACCATCAATTTTTTCGATTACATGTAACAACCAAGAAAGCAATTATGTTACCAATTATAAACTGAGTAAGTGGACTAATTCTTCTCCAGTGTCGTAAATTAAGCGAATAGTGCTAGATTGATAATTATAAATTAAAAAAAAATTGTAAGCAATGTTTAGAAATTATTAAGAATTTAATCAAATTAGATAAAATATCAGTACTATTATTTCAACAATAGCTACGATCAAGCGGTTAATTAGCGGCACAGTGATTTTTTTTTTTTTAAATAAATCTGGGATCATTAAATTACATACTAAACTAAAACTTGCTATCAAAACGGATACAATTTTATTATTGATAACCGATGAGACCTAAACACAATATCTGCACATTCTTTCGTTTTTAATTGATCCTCATTCATGTTACAGATCCTCCTATCATCCATATAGACATCAAAGCACCAAACATACTCATCACAGAGAAACTTCCAAAGTGGCTGATTTTGGATTTGCACGGGTAGTTGTTGGAGATACAGGCGCTACTCAAATTTCCACGCAAATCAAAGAATATGCTCTGCATGGTCCATTTCTCTTCGGAAGTTGTATTCATTATATATTCAAACACCAATTCTTGAAAATCCACCATGGATGAACAATCATTATCAACGCTGCAAAAAATTTTTTTATGAACAATACCAAGAGAAATTAACCGACGATGGATGAATGGAACGATCTAGGCCCCTATATATAGATACAAAAAAATAGTAACGGTAGCACAATCCATGGATATATGACACAAAAAGGTATGTGATTGATGATTATTGAAAACAATAATGACCAACACTAAATAGCATACCATATAAAACAATAAAAACAATCCAACGATCAGCACGAAATTGAAAAACTCAGATCGACGGATGAGGCAAAATGGCGCCCAAATCTAAATAAGGATATCCTAGCTCTATTATATAGACTAGGGTTAAGCCCTCCCGTGCTTCGCACGGAAGTCATGTTCATCTCTAAATATTTAATATAATATATATATATATATATATTTTTGTTTTGAACCTTCAACAAAGTATAGAATAAAAATGGTTAATACATAAGTCATAAGCCATTAAATGATATTAGTTGTTTTTACTAAAAAAAATATTAGTTGTCTTTACTGAATAGTCTTAGTTGTTTACCGAAAACAAACTAAGACTCTTCAATAGAGACAACTAATATTCTTTAGTAAAAACAACTGATACCCTTTATCAATTTATGTATGAACCAATTTCACTTTGTACATACGCTTAACCTTGATATCTATTATGTATAATGTTTATCACATGATCTGTGAAAAAAAAAAATTATATTAATTTTTTTTATATGAAATATGATCATATTATGAGAGTATATTTGTTTTATTATAATATACACATCAGTAAATAAATAATATTAATTTTTATTTTCAACATAGATTATTTTTGTTCAAATAATTTATCATATGTAAATTGTAGATATAAATAGTCAAGATCTCATATGCACCTATTGCACAGTGCAACGACTAAATAGTTGGGGTGGGTGGGTGGGTGGGTGGGTGGGGGGGGGTTATACAAATCAACTAAAGAACTTGACAAAAAGCATTCCCATTGAAACACAAACAATGAAAATTGTTATTTATCTAATATTAATATAATTTTTTTTCTTAATAATGATTTTATCGTTTTACGTTATCAAAATTCTCTAACATTTTTTTACTAAACTTTAGTATGACGACGCATATGACGACGCATGTCTTCAATAAAATTGATTTTAATTCAAAAATAAATTTTCAATTCTGACATACTTTAAAATAATAAAATAATGGATGTAGATACTAACGCCTTATTATTTTTTTGGTGACTTGATATTTGACCCAAGTAACGATCGATACGGGGGATATAAGCTACACTCTATAATATATATTTATTGTGACTTTTTATATTTTATTTTAAGGTTAGTTGCAAATAAAATCAAGACATTTTTGTAAATTGTAATCTAATCGAAACTTTCGTCGTTGCAAATAAAACCTCAACTTAAAAATTGTTAGCAATTCTAACCAAATGACAGATTTCAATCTACCCGAAAAAGTTGATTACTTATGCATTTTCATTGAACCAATCTAAGCATATGAATACAATTAATTATTAATTGTCAGATAAAAGAAACATCAATTCCAAACAATAAAAAGATTATTTATTGGTTCGAATTACAATCAAATTTTAAATTGAAGTTTTGTTTGCAAAAATTTAAAATTTTGGGTTAGATTGCAATTTACGAAAATATTGTAATTTTATTTGCATTTAACTCTTTATTTTAATTAAAAAGAAAACAAACTTGAGTACTTAATAAATAGTTTCATAAATAAAAAGGTCAGTGCAATTTTTGAAATTATCATAAAATCAACTTTAAATAACGATTACAAACACAATTTTTTTTAATATCAAATGATTTAGTCAAATATAACAAAAATGTATACCTTAGATCATAGAAATCACCAAACTCAAAAACTCTATAAACCAATAACTAACTATTTCCGAACTTTAAAATCCGTATAAAATAATAATTCTTTGGTACAATAACAAAATATTATATAATCTTCAAAATTTAACAATACAAATAAAAAAAATCACCAAAATGACTTAATTAAAAAGATCAATATTAAGTACTTATTTTTGAAACACAAACAATAAAAATTCTTAGAGCATCGATATCAATACCATTATATTTTATTAATAAGCAAGACATACCCATTGCATGAACTAAAAATATAGTTTTTTAGTATCAATAGTATTTCATTTTGTGCAATTATAAATATTATAATAATAATATGAGTATCTTATTATTATAAATTGAATTTATTAATGGAAAAAATTTCGGATACAACATTCATAAATATGAATTATAAAATTGTCGACTTTATTAAGCTCAAAGGTATATATCTATCTTCTAAGTTGATTCCAATCAATTAGTCAAAATTAATTGCAATGCAGTCTCATTATAAATATGTTCATACACAAAGTATAGACTGAAAATGGTAAAATATGAATCATTTAAGGATATTAGTCACTTTCATTAAAGAAAATTAGTTATTTTTACTAAAGGATATTACTTGTTTCACTGAAAAATATTAATTGTATAGTAAAAATACCCTTCAATAATTCATATATATATACCAATTTTACTCCTACATACTCGTGTTCTTAAGTTGTAGAAAAACATGAATTTAGCATTTCTTTTCAACCAGTGATTATGGTGCAATTAATAATAAAAATCATATACATTTGTAATGAAAATAATAAAACTCACGAAATAACATCATAATCATCCTACGTCTAACAATATATTATTCAATCTCTATATGATCTATTTATTATTTTGTAAGATATTACTTTTATTATAATTTTCAAGTTTTGAAAGAATTTAATTTTGTAAAATTGATTATTTCTACCCATGAAAGATAAAAATATTACTGTATTTTTAAGGACATTAATTCATGAGTTGACTGACGTAAATTGTAACATTACTAATTAAGACAAAATATAGAGTGAAAATGGTTGATGAGTTTTAGCTTTTATTTTTACTACTTGATGTTAGTTGTTTTCAGTGAAGGGTGTTAGTTGTTTTTACTAAAGGGTATTAATTGGAGAGACATAGAGTATTTGTTGTTTAACTAAATGATATTAGTTGGTTACACTAAAATATATTAGTTGATTACACTAAAAAGTATTGTAAAATGATTCATGTATGAAACATTTTTCATTCTAATAAATTTTACAACTTGTTCATATAATCACGTTACTTCCATTAACAGTTTAACACTATAGATACACACATGTCACTTCGATATTTAAAAAATATCAGTTGACTCAATACTATAATTAAATATATTTATGATATTTATTAAGATGTTAAAGATAGTATAAGTAAATAATATGTACAACTCATATTTTATGCTTATACACAGCCTTAGTTTCGATCTAATCTAAATTAGTTAGTCAGGGAGATATCCTTGCTAATTATTCAGACAATTACGCCAACGTCATTCCTTTCTTTCAAGTCTTATCAATTATTCCTTACTAAATCAATCTACTCATAATTTCGACACTATGCATTGAAATTTTCTCCCATTATTTATTAAACTTTATTCTTTATTTTATATATCATAAATCTCTCTAATTTTATTTCCAAATTTTATAGAAGTGGGGAGGAGATATGAAATTTATGGGTTAAAAAAATTGAAAATTTACACTTATACAGCATGCATGTTACTCACGTGATTAGCCATTATTCTGTTTAAGTGTAACATTACCGAGTCTCAAGGAAGTAGTTAATGACTCATCTTTCTATATCCCAGAAAGAAGATTATATACAATGGAATTAATGAACAAATAATTTATTATTAATTAGTTGCAACAAACAATTAAAATGGGGTGATCGTGTTTGTTGCAACTAATTAAAAAGATCACTAATACTCTCGAAATCTAAAAAATAATAACCAAAATAATATTTTATCTAATTAATCTATATATATATATAGATTTATATAAATAAATAATAATTAACATGGACATTAATTGGCTGCAACAAACACGTTGGATAACACCTACAACTCAAACCCACAGTATTTTACCCACTACAATCAGAATATCCATGTTATCTCATATTAATCAAAATTGTGCAAAAGTTCCGGAATTATTGCGGCAGAAAATAACAAATCACAAGGCAAAGTCGGGGAAAAAAATTCATCCACAACTTAATCACACAAATCAAGGAGGCAAAAATAAAAACATCCAGAGTTCATCACCATGAATCTCGAAAAAATCGGAATTGAAATCGGAACAATCAATAAAATAAATTTGATATGTATTGTTGCCGCTGATACATACTGCTACACTCACAGGAACAGAGCATACACACAAACAAATCAATCCACTATATTTATCAAATCACCAAATTACATCCGGCTAACAACTTCGATCGACGAAGAATAAAGAATTAAAAGATATAGTGCTGCCTAAAAAAAAACTACAGACACCGCCGTGTAAATGACCACTCTTCCGAAATTAATAAAAAAAACCAAACAATCTCCATAGGCCACAAATTACACGTTTATATTAAAAAAAAAAGTAGCACCTCTATTCAACATAAACCACTGGAACCGGCGGCTTGATCCCCAAAACCTTCGCCATTACACTGCAAGCAAACAACACCAATTGTAAAACAAAAATTAAATTATTCAGAAAGCAAAAAAAATAACAACAATATTACAAAGACAGTAAAAAAAATCCATGATGAAAGAGCACACTGAAATAAACTCCATATATAAAGGATAACGATGTAACCGTCCATATATTGGAGCATATCAATCCCACCAAAACCGCAACATACCTAATAACAATATCAACGGACATGATGAATACAAAAACACAATCGAAAGGTCCAAAAAATCTCCCGCCGAAAGCTATTTATAGGGAGGTAGTGTGCTTTATATATTATAGATATAGATTTTTTTGGGCATTGATGGTTATTGTTTGAGACATTATTTAATATTGTTTGAGGTATTGATGATTATTGCTTCTAATTGATTGAAGTGTTATTTAGTATTGTGTAGGGCATTGATGATTATTGTGTTTGGTAATGCTGATTATTGATATTACGTATTTATTATCTATGATATTGCTGATTTTTTTTAGGGATATTACTTATTATTGCATTTATTTTTTCTTATTACTGCTTTGGTTATTGCTGATTTATAGTTCGTAATATTAATAAAAACATTTAATAATGTTAATTGTACATGATATGTGTTGATCATACTTTGAATTTGGTTTCATATATATATATATAGAGAGAGAGAGACAGAGAGTGTGTGTGTGTTATTACTGATTATTGACTATAATATTGTAAATTATTTAGTAAAAAGAAATATTGAAAAAAAATCAATTAAAAAAATTATTTTTTATTAAAATGTGATTTTTTTTAATATAAAATCATATATTGAAAATAATGCAACATATTAAAAGAAAAAAGAAAATTTTCAATTAAAGAAATAAATTAGTATTTATAAAAAGTAATATAAATTATTTTAAAAATATATTTTAATAAAAGAACAAAATATTGAAAACCAGATTTTGCAATTAAATAAAAAAACTGTTTTCTAATAATAACAAAATTTTAGAAAAGAAATTTTCAAAGATGATTTGTTTTCTATCAAAAGAATATATAACAAGTTTTATTTTGAAAAAATATTTCTATTGATTTTTTTTAATTATTTTGTATTTAAAAGAAAGAAATAACATTACATTTAGTAAAATACAAAAAAAATATTTAGAAATAAATAACCGATTTAAAAAAAATTTGATAAGACGGTAATTATCATAAAAAACTATTTAAAAAAAATATTCAGATATGAAATATCACCACCGACCACCTATTATGTTATATAAAATTTTCGGTCATTATAACTTAAATAAATCCGCGAGTTTAAATATTGAGAGATAAATTAAATTTGGTTTTAAAATTCAATTTAGACAGCCTTGGGATGACGCAACTAGTGTCGTCGCACAGGGCCCCACCCCGATGAGGGCCCTCATTTTTTTATTATTAAATACATATATATTATATATAAATATAATGCATTCCATAATGGTAGATAATGCTGGCTAGCAGAGTTGGTATCTATAGCGTGAGATAAATTTCGCCTAATTCATTCTTCAATGTTTTAAATTTCTTTAATTAGTGTCTCTAATTCTTTTCTTTTCCTTCTTTCTTTTAAATTATTTTTTTTACTTTATTTTCTTCTTAATAATTATAACACATTTCAATATCTAATTATTTAAATGCTATAAAAAAATCTAATTCTGTAGTTATTTCATTTTTTTAAATACAAAACTATTTTTATATTTTAGTTTGAAATATATAATTATTCTGTAATACCAAATTATTTTTGTATTTTCATATATAGAATGAGATACCAAATATTAGTAACAATTGTTGCTATACATCTCATTTTATTTGATTAAATAATGAATTTTTTTATAGTAATAATAATTTTTTTAATTAATACTAGTGTGTGCTTACATGTATGATATGCATTTTGATTTTGAAAAAAAAAAATTCCAAACAAAATCAGTAATACTCAAATTGTGAAAAAAAATACACAGTTCGGCGTGTTAGTGTGTGTTATGAAAAAATTAAATTTAGGTCAAAATTGAGCTTAAAATCCAAGTGCATACTAAAATTTGTGTTTTTTTTTTTTTAAATACGAATATGAAGGGACTAATTTATTTTTTTCTACGCAGGGCCCTTAAATTCGTTGGACCGACTCCATTCAATTATATAGCATGCACCAAATATATGTTCGAATGACCCACATAAAAATACATTTTACTGGGAGGGGTTATATTATGTATAAAGTAATTTAAATGAGGAAGTCTCTCGTGCATTAGATGTGTCGTAATATTTAAGTGCATTTTAAAAAAGTTACATTTGTTATTATTAAAAAAGTCACATATGTTATTACAAAAAAATCACTTTTTAGAAATACAATTTTCAGTAATAACAAGTGTGTTTTTTCAGTAATAACAAATATAATTTTTCTTAAAATATATTTAAATTGCACGGTAGATTTGATGTATATAAGATTAAGTCAAATAAAATATGTTTAATTTAGTGCAAGTATTAAATACACTACCCAAATTAATATACTGTCATTTTTTTTTTTTGGAAAATTTGCAACAATTTAAAAATAAATCCGATTTTCTTTTTAATTTCATTATGTTCGAAAAATTAAAAAAAATGAAAAAAAAAATTAACGACAAATTATGTATTCTTCCGAACAGTGTATTTAACAAAGAGGTTACTGCAAATAACTGTGCCTATACATATACCGAGATAACGAGCCGAAGACTGTTCCATTCACGTTTGTCGGCGGAGCTCAATTGGTATTTGTAGATTTCCCAAGGACAAAACAGTAAAGGCGCATAATAATATTTCTTTTATTTTTTTAGCAGAAGGTTAAAGGATCCTTATTTTTCCTTGATACTAGGTTAAATATTTTGGCTGCTTTTGTAGGAATCAAGTTACTGTGCCGACAAATGCTTCTTGCGGTAACTGGGCTGCTACAATACACGGGTCATGCGCAACCCAACACGTGTCGTATCTGCTATCTTGCGCTTTGTGGGTGACGAACGATGGACACTGCACACCCTCAATGGAGAAAAAACGCCTCTGCTTTACTGAAACGTGTGGTGCTGGGTAGGTCTCGTCTTGTTTACTTTGGATACTCTTCTATCTCTTTCTCTTTATGCCTTTTTTATTGTCTTTTAATCCTATTTTAAATTGTTTTAATTTTGTTAGATGCTCATTGCTATTATGAGTTGTGGATAATTAAATTCATAACAAAAATTTAGGTAAAATGATCTCCACCAAATTTAGATCAATTTGATTATACCACGTGAATGTATAAAAGAGCACAAAAATTTCAATAGGTTCAGATTCACGTGAATTCTCTTTTTTAAAGTATCAATGATAAAGAAAAAAGTTTTTTTGGTCCCATAATTTATCTTGTGTCCACTTTACATCCCAAAAAATTTAACTATTCAATTTTGGTCCCATAACTTATTTAGTTGTCCAATTTTGGTCCCAAATTCACCGGAAAAACCAAAACGACGTCGTTTTATGTCACGTGTGGCTCACGCGCCGGCCAAAATTGGGAATTTATATTGCCTATGCTGACGTGGCGCTGACTATATTTTTTCTTTTTTTTTAATTAATTATTTTTATTCAATATTTGTTTCCACCTCATTAAATAATTAATAAAATTAATTTTAAATAAGATATCAACTTAATACCCATTCAAACTTATGGATTTACTAAGCCAATTCAAATCAATATTTTCAATGATAGGAGTGAGAATATGTCAGACTATCCGACAGTGAACCTACGGCTCGACCTACTAAAATGGATTCGTTTAATAAATGAGCCAAACACAAACATTTTAAAAGCCCAAGAATTTAAATAGGTTAGACTTGAACTATATTTGTAAAGTTTTTAAGTCCAACAAACCTGCCTATTTAATTATTTTAATAAATATATAATGCATAATAATACAATATATAATATAATAAATAAATATTCAATGTGTATATATGTATATATTATTTATATAAGAATATATTAAATATAAATTAAAATACAATTTGATGGTTTTATTCGTGTGTTATTATTTGATAATCCCTTGGTAATTTTTTTTATTTTTCATTTTAAAGTTTAAAGAGTTAATTGTTATGATTTAATAATATCATTATTGACTATAATTTATTAAGCATGGCTAAAAAAACCTTAAAAGACTTTCAGGTCAGACATATTTATTAAAAAGGCGATGCCAAGTCGATCTCTGGAAAAAGTCTATGACAAAAAATTAAATAGCATACTCAGACCGTCCAACGAGAAGCCTAGCTCGGTCGACCGATTTCCACTCCTAATCGTTGTTTAGGATACTAAGTATTTGGAATTATACAAATGGATTAATTTCACAACTCTTTAAAAATTCGATTAATTTTAGATGAGATGTAATTCTTTCAAAATATTAGAGCCTTTGATTCTCACACAGTCCTGCATTTAAATTCCGCTGACATCAATTACTGTTTGGCATACGAAATGTCAGTATTAAGTGATTTTGAGTAAAATAATATTTATATATAAAATTAAATATTTTTTAAACAAAAATATTTCATACGTTAAATAGTTACACTGTGTCTACTGAAAAATGATGCTTTCATGCGAATCCGAATCAGTGTAAACTACTCATGAGGGAGAGATGAGTAAAGGATGAAGTATACTCACCGTGCAAGCTAGCGTGTCCACGTTGGGCAATTCCCAATTATAATCTTCATACTTGCAATTCGAAATTACTCATTCTGAATTTTGGTTATGATTTTAGAATGGCTTTTCCCAAGATTATTTGATCCTTTTTTCTTTTTTGAACACAGATTATTTGATCTACTTAAGACAATGAAAATATGTAATAACAAATAGCGAATTGTACTTTTACAGAATTCATTATTTATTTGTAGATAAATGAAATCCATGGTATAAGTAAGAACGCACGAATATTATCCAGCACACATTTAAGGAGACAATTTTTTAATCTATAATCATTAAAGAAGAAAGGAAAAGGTACAACAGAACTCTATACTATTGTTCTAGATACAATGAATCCTAAATTATTTTTTGATACAATCAGAATCCTAAATTGGTGCTCTAGCTACAATCAGGATTCTTAATTCTCTTTTCTAAAATAGGCCCTTAAAACTATATGTTTTTGGGACAAACACACCCTTATCTTAAAAAAATTATTTTAAATTATAATTCAATTTATTTATAAGTTTTAAAAATAATTTATATGATTTAATATATTGCATATTGAGTATGTATAGAGTGAAATTAATTCATATATTAATCGTCGAAGATTATTAGTTGTTTTCACTGAAAAATATTAGTTATTTTTCACTCAAGAGTCTTAGTTTGTTTTCAGTAAACAAATAATCTTTAGTAAAAATAACTAATACCCTTCAGTGAAAACAACCAATACTCTTTAGTGAAAACAATTAATACCTTATATTGATTCATATATGAACCATTTTTACTCTATACATGGTTTAACATATTATATATGCGTACTTATATTACATTTGTTTGCTTTATTTGAGTAAAATTTTAGGATCTATGTACTAATAAAATTATAATATTTTTTAAATAAATTAAAAAATATGTGCAAAAATGTCAACGTGATTGATTTTAATGTGCATAATATTACTTTATTTGTTTTCTTTATTCTTTATATTTGGATGAGAGTTATTACAGACGAATGTGTAAGAATTTTTAAACATATAGTTGTAGTCCATTATGTATTATAACAAGTGCAATGTAATAAATTTTAATAAAAAATACACTAAATGTCAAATTAACACGATAAATATTGGAGGGTACATTATATTTAAAAATATGTATCAATAATAAAATTAAAAAGTATTTTCAAAATTCTAATTTATAATTAATATACAACTTCTATATTTTTAAGGGATAAATATACAATTTATCTTTAATTTCACATCATATACGCGAGTTTTGCAATAGTTAACTATAATTAAGGTTGGGAATAATTTTTTTATTAGAATTAATAAAGAGAATATAAATTAATATGTATAAATTAAAATCAAATTCTATTACTTTTATTAACTTTTTTTTTAAATAGAAGAGTGTGCTTATCCAAACAAATTTAAGTTAAGAACCTATATGAGCTAAAATAATAATTTAAGATCCTGATTATACTACCTAAAATAATAATTTAAGGGTCCTGAATGTATTTTTCCCAAGAAGAAAAGCAGGTGCACACACACAACATGGAAAGAGCTCAATCGTAAAATTAAAATAACATTTACCATCAGTTGTAGGTAAATCTGTTGGGTTATTATCTGGGTTAGAGGAAAAATGTCATTGGTGAAAGGGTAAAATGGGATAATGCTTCCCCAACTACAAAACTCCTTAACTGGTGAAAGAGGAACATGGAGAAATTTTGATTTGAGAAAAATGACGGTGGGATCCAAGAAAAAGTAAATTTTTTTTTTTTTTTTAAGAAACCAAGAAAAAGTAATGTTTGTAGGTAATAAGTGGGAACGAAATAAATAAATATAGTGAGTTTTATATTTTTGACGTTTCACCAACATAGCAAAAATGATGTGTAAATTTATCTAAAAGGTGAGAGATGTTTATATATGAAAAATAATAATAATTAAAAAGTTAATTAATTACAAATAAAACCACTATTTTTCACAAATTACAATTTTATCTAAAAATTTAAATTGCTGCAAATAAAACCTCAAGTTAAAATTTGTTAGAAATTCCAACTAAAAGACCATCTTCAATCTGCTCGAAACTAATGATTAATTATGTATTTTATTCGAACCACTCTAAACATATTAATATGATTACTTATTCATTGTTGAGCAGATGGAATATCACTTTTGAACAATAATTGTTTTATTGTTGGTTCAAATTGCGACCAAATATTAAATTGAGGTTTTGTTTGCAAAGATTTAAATTTTTTAGATCAGATTACAATTTGCAAAAAGATTGTGATTTTACTGCAATTAACCCTAATAATAATAATAGTAATATCTAGATTATCTGAATAGGAAATAATTATGTGTGATTTATGAATAGAAGGAATCAAATCACAAAGAAGTGAAAGTATAGAAGCAGAAGAAAACACCAAAACAATGTAGAAGAGTTGCTAAAATAAGGAACAAATAAATTTAATAAGAGGGAGGGGTCTACTAATTAAACATTGTTGGTTCATTGGTCTCGTACCTACCCAACCTCAAAACAGTTGTGTATGTGCAAGGTTTACCTTATGTAAATCATGTCATTTCCAAACTATATATGGGAACTACATCCTCATTATTCTTGAAATAAATGCAAAATGACTTGTGGGAGCTCCTCTGTGACTGTGACTATAATATCTTTTGTAGTATTCATATAACTAGAGCGTCTCCATGTATTAAATAAGTGGGCTTAAATAAATTCTTTATATTAATTTAATTTTAAACATGAATTATTAATTTATCTTAAAGAAATTTAACATAAATTTTCATAATTAAAACCAATTAAATGCAAACAAAATTTTAAATTTCTTTTTAAGATTGGTGAGGATGGATGACTGGCGTGTTGGAAATTGGTTTTGGAATTTGGGTAATTGAACAAAGTTTGACCAATTTTAATTTGATGTTCCATTTATGGAAAATGGAAATAAATTGTAAATTCATAATTTACGTTCGGAGTAGATGAATTTAGTGTATTAATTTGCTCAAAACCAATTTCGGGTGAATGAGATATTAATACATGAAGTTAGGAATTTATCATGGGAATTCCTAAAAATTGAAGAGGAAAAGTGGAGAAGTAAGGAAAGGGATCCTTGTCCCACATTGGAAAATTAGAAGAAGTGGACCTTCCATATAAGTAGACTTATGTTATAGAAATGTAATCTTGACTAAGTCTAAGTGGTGGTGCTATGGTTAGCCCGAAGGGCTAACCCAAAGACTTGGACTCACACCCGCACCCGCACGTCGCACTTAGTCGCATTGGGCGCTTTAGAGGCGCACTGCGCGGGTCAAAGCTTCCTGGTCGGGCCGCGCATACGGGTCAGCGCCAGAATGGCCGCCCAGACCCGTACAGACGCGTCCGTTGGGTTCAAATTCGAATCTCAGATCCAAGGGCTCAGATTGAGAGGCCCAATAGGTGGCACCCATTAACCAAAAGGCACCACACCTCTTCAATTAGTATAAATACACCCCCCAGAATGCATTACCATCACTCCAATATCAAATCAGTCTTCCAACCTTCAAAACACCCAAAGCATTCTAGTGTTCTAAGATTGCATTAGAGTCGAGTCGAAAGTTCCGAATACCTTTTTGCGATTCGCCGATAACTTCCAATTTGCAGTGCAGCAGTCGAAAGTTTTAAAGTCGGTGTATCTTGGGGACGGTTGTCATCGATCTGTATTGCACCTGTGTACGGGGCAATAACGTCTTACGGAGAGCGAGTCTAACTCGTGCCTCGACTTTATGTTCAAGTCTGTGTCTGCATTTCCTTCATCTTCGTATACACACAATCACTTTTTAAACAATCGTATAACAATCGTAAGACGTTATTCTTGTGTATTCGAAGATGTCTTCTTCTACTCCTGCTACAACTCCTCACCTTCCTGCTGCCCACTCTGAAAAACGAGCAAAGTTTGTCGGTACTGATTTTAAGAGATGGCAATCAAAGATGTTGTTCTATCTGACCATCCTCAACCTCGCACGGTTCCTGAGGGAAGATCCTCATACTGTAGAAGAGATGAGCAACGACCAAGAAAGGTTGAATGCTCTAGACGCATGGAATCATAGTGACTTCCTGTGTCGAAACTACATACTGAATGGGTTAGACGACTCGATGTATAGTGTCTACGCCACCTACAAGACCACCAAAGAATTGTGGGAATCTCTGGACAAGAAGTACAAAACGGAGGATACCGGAATGAAGAAATTCATTGTCGGACGGTTCCTCGACTTCAAGATGACTGACTCGAAGACAGTCATGGAGCAAGTTCGAGAGTTGCAGCTGATTCTTCACGAGATTCATGCCGAAGATATGCAATTTTCAGAATCCTTTCAAGCAGCTGCCTTAATAGAGAAGTTACAGCCTCTTTGGAAGGATTTTAAGAACGACCTTAAGCACAAACGCAAGGAGATGGGGCTTGAGGACTTGATCGTGAGACTAAGGGTCGAGGAAGATAACTGTAAATCCGAATTCAGGAGCGACAAGAAGAATGGAGAGTCGCGTGTGAATTTGGCCGAGTCTGGGAAAGGCAAGAAGAGAAAGCGTGCTGGCAAGGAACAGAAGCCTCTGAACAAGAAGTTAAAAGGTAACTACTACAATTAATGTCGACAGCCAAAGAAGGCCGATCAGAATACCAATCAGGCCAACCTTGCCGAACACATTTCCTTAAGTCAAGAGATGTCTGAACTTGATCTGTCTGCCATCATGTTCGAGGCAAATCTGGTGGATAATCCGAGGGAGTGGTGGGTCAATACTGGTGCTACCCGTCACATTTGCTCAGACAAGGAACTATTCTCTACCTACCAACCGATCAATGGGAGGAAGCTCTTCATGGGTAACTCTGCGACGTCGAACATGGTCGGACTTGGAAGAGTGGTGCTGAAGATGACCTCGAGGAAAGAACTGACTCTCGTGGATGTGCTGCATGTTCCAGACATTCGCAAGGATTTAGTCTCCGGCTCGTTGTTGAACAAAACCGGATTTAAGTTAATATTTGAGGGCGATAAATTGTACTAACCAAATGTGGTCAATTTATTGGAAAAGGGTAACTTGAGAAGGGCCTCTTCAAAATGAATGTACTAACTGTAAAGCGCGAAATTAAGCGCAATATTAATGAGAGTAACGTTAATTACTTGCTTGAGTGTTCTAATTTATGGCATGGTAGATTAGGACATGTAAATCAAAATACGCTTCGGTACCTAGTGTATTTAGATTTACTCCCTGCAATGGAATTCGATTCACAACGGTGTGAGATCTGTGTAGAGGTAAAATTGGCCAAAGCACCATTCCATTCAGTGGAAAGAAGTACCACACCTTTAGAACTTACCCATACAGATGTATGTGACTTGAAGTTTGTGCAAACTAGAGGTGGTAAGAATTACTTCATAACGTTTATCGATGATTGGACTAGATATTGTTATGTATATCTTTTGAAGAGCAAAGATGAAGACATCGAGGCCTTCATGAACTATAAGAATGAGGTTAAGAATCAACTTGGCAAAAGAATCAAGATTATTCGAAGTGATAGAGGTGGAGAATATGTTGCTCCGTTTGAAGATTTTTATTCTCAAAATGGCATCATTCATCAAACAACCGCTCCATACTCACCTCAATCAAATGGCGTTGTTGAACGCAAGAATAGAACTCTGAAAGAGATGATGAATGCCATGTTGATTAGTTCAGGCTTACCCCAGAACATGTGGAGGGAAGCCGTACTTTCTGCTAACCACATTCTTAACAAGTTACCACACAAGAAGAGGGAAAAAACTCCATACGAGTTGTGGAAAGGAAGAAAACCTTCTTACCACTACCTCAAAGTGTGGGGGTGCCTAGCTAAGGTTGAAATACCTAAGCCAAAACAAGTAAAAATAGGACCAAAAATGGTTGATTGCGTCTTCATTAGATATGCGCATAATAGTAGTGCATATCGATTTTTGGTGCACAAGTCAGATGTTCCGGAGATGAGTGTAGGAATGACTATAGAGTCAAGAAATTTTGTGTTCTTCGAGAACATATTCCCTAAGAAAGAAATGGAGGAAGTAAGTTCGCGGAAGAGAACTTACGAAACTGCGAATGGTTCACCTGAAGACCACGAGGGGTCTAAGGTTGATAAGGAACCAAGACGTAGCAAAATGGCCAGAAATGAAAAGTCCTTTGGGCCAGATTCTCTATCATACATGATGAAAAATGAACCCGGACAATTCAAGAGGCATTGTCCAGTCCAGATGCTTCTCTCTGGAAAGAGGCTATAAACAGCGAAATTGAGTCCATCATGCATAACCACACTTGGGAGTTGGTTGATCTTCCACCAGGTTGTAAACCTTAGGATGCAAATAGATCCTTAAAAGAAAATACAAGGCTGATAGATCAATTGATAAGCATAAGGCTCGTTTAGTAGCAAAGGGGTTTAAACAAAAAGAGGGATACGATTTCTTCGATACGTATTCTCCAGTTACAAGAATTACATCCATCAGAGTACTCATTGCTATTGCAGCCTTGCATAACCTTGAGATACATCAAATGGATGTAAAGACAACCTTCCTAAATGGGGAGTTGGACGATGAGATATACATGGAACAACCTGAAGGGTTTGTTGTGCCTGGACAAGAGAAGGTGTGTAAACTTGGTAAGTCCTTGTACGGACTCAAACAAGCACCTCTCCAGTGGCATGATAAATTTGATACAGTAATGTTATCAAATGGTTTTAAAACCAATGAGTGTGACAAGTGTGTTTACATTAAGAGCACACCAAATGATTATGTGATAGTGTGACTATACGTAGATGGCATGCTTATTATGGGGAGTAATCATGAGATAATCGTGAACACTAAGAACATGTTGAAGAAGAACTTTGACATGAAAGACTTGGGTCTCGCAGATATCATTCTAGGGATAAGATCTCTAGAACCGCAAATGGAATTGTCTTAACACAATCTCATTATATTGAGAGTGTACTTAAGAAATTTGACGTCTTTGACTATCCCCCGGCTAATACTCCAGTGGATGTGAGTCAGCATTTAGCCAAAAATAAGAGAGACCCTGTGGATCAACTGAAGTATGCAAGGATTATCCGGAGTCTGATGTACTTAATGAATTGTACAAGACAAGATATAGCATATTCAGTAAGTAAACTTAGTAGGTTCACGAGCAACCCCAGCAAGATTCACTGGACGGCTCTGATAAGAGTACTTAGGTATTTAAAATATACTCTAAGTTATGGAATCTTGTATTCGAAATATCCAGCAGTGTTGGAAGGATACACTAATGCAAACTGGATATCTGATTCTAAAGACTCCAAGTCCACTAGTGGATACATATTCACTATAGGTGGAGGAGTAGTGTCGTGGAAATTCTCTAAGCAAACTTGTATGTTCATAGCTTTGGCAAAGCTGGCGAGGAAGCAGAGTGGCTTCGGTATTTCTTAGAGGATATTCCTTGTTGGACTAAACATGTGCCTCCCGTGATGATACATTGTGATAGCATGTCGGCTATTGGAAGGACACAGAGTCACATGTACAATGGTAAGTCTCGACACATACGTAGGAGACACAATACCGTTAAACATTTGATCTCAAGTGGAGTAATCTCCATCGACTATGTGAAGTCGAAAGAAAATATTGCGGATCCGCTAACAAAAGGCATAAACAGAGATCAAATATGTAGTGCGGTAAGGGGAATGGAGCTCAAACCCACACATTAAAGGGTGTTCATAGCGGTAACTCAACCATGATGACTGGAGAATCCCAAGAACTTGTTTCAATAAGACAACTAAGTTATGAAGCACTCATGTACGCACTTGAAAATTATTTTCAGCCCATTCTCGAATCCGTTCAAGTGCAACACTGCACCTTTAGTTGCCTTAAGGTGCTTAAATCCTGCTGATGTGTGGTAAGGTTAAGCTTTACATCTTTTAATGGTTCCTATATCCCAAAATTGGGTGGAATATTGCAGGTTACTCTTGATATGAGATCACATATATAAGCATTGAAGTGAGGCTGCTTCTAACTGAAAAAAATTCAGTAAATGCTTATGAATCTAAGATACGGTCCAGGGCTGAAATGGACAACAACGTGAGAACCAAAGGGTATAAAAATCGTTGTTGTGTTAATGTCATTGTCTTGGTTTACACAAAAAAACCGACCAGTTCAAGACATCATGTTCACTGAGTGGCGAGTAAATCCGATAGCATCTTACTAGGAAAGGTTCAAAGCCAGTTACTACCTATCCTGACGCAGTACCGGTTCGTCAGAACTTTTTTAAGTTGTCACATGCATTAATATCATTCATGTGGGGGATTGTTAGAAATTGGTTTTGGAATTTGGGTAATTGACCCAAGTTTGACCAATCTTAATTTTATGTTCCATTTATGAAAATGGAAATAAATTGCAAATTCATAATCTACGTTCAGAGTAGATGAATTTGGTGTATTAATTTGCTCAAAACCAATTTCGGGTGAATAAGATATTAATACATGAAGTTAGGAATTTATCATGGGAATTCCTAAAAATTGAAGAGGAAAAGTGGAGAAGTAAGGAAAGGGATCCTTGTCCCACATTGGAAAATTGGAAGAAGTGTACCTTCCATATAAGTTGACTTATGTTATAGAAATGTAATCTTGACTAAGTCTAAGTGGTGGTGCGATGGTTAGCTCGAGGAGCTAACCCAAAGACTTGGACTCACACCCGCACGCGCACATCGCACTTAGTTGCATTGGGCGCTTTAGAGGCGCACTTTGCACTTCGCACGTGCGCATCATCGTGAGAAGCTGAGGAACCTTAATTTTTTCAAGGCAATTCGGACTGGGCGTGGCTCATGGGTTGGCACGCGATTTGGAACACGACTCAGTGCGGTCCACAGGCTTCGAACCCACGATCTGGTGGTGCGATGCAGCAATCCGGATTGGCTACATCGCGGCAGGTCGGGCACGGTTTGGATCAGGATCCGCGGGCGGGGACCAGGCGGTTCGCGAAGGGGCGCATCCCATGGGGTTCGAACCAGGGGCGTGCGCGGGTCATAGCATCCAGGTCGGGCCGCGTATACGGGTCAACGCCAGAATGGCCGCCCAGACTCATACGGACACTTCCGTTGGGTTCAAATTCGAATCTCAGATCCAAGGGCTCAGATTGAGAGGCCCAAAAGGTGGCACCTATGTTGCACAGGTGCGGGTGCGGGAGTGCGGGGGCGATACGATACGGGTTCGGGGATACGAATTTTCAAAAAACTTAGGGTGCGATTCGTCAAGGATACGTCTGTTTATTTATATTTTATTATATATAATATATAAAAAATAAATATATTTTAAAATTTTGTAAATCAAATGTATATAATTTAAATTTTCTCTGACTCAAAACTTAACCACATTCAATAATTTAATATAGTTAAGTAACCAAAAATCAATTTAAGTTCTATTAGCCTAATACATACGTCATAACAATGATTTTAATATAAAACGAGTGTTAAATTGTCAATTTTAATTATATTATATAATAAAATTCAATTAAAATAACATATTTAATGCTTAATAAGTAGGATTCGCGATGAGGATTCGAGTATCCGTTAGTGGATTCGCCACGTGGCAGTCGGATTCGCCACGTGGAGAATCCGATTCGCGGATTCAAGAATCGCACCCCTTTTAGGGGGCGGGTGCGAATCCGATACTGCATTATGATAATTTTAGAAGAATCCGTGCATCATAGGGTGGCACCCATTAACCAAAAGGCACCATACCTCTTCAATTAGTATAAATACAACCCCCAAAATGCATTACCATCACTCCAACATCAAATCAGCCTTCTAGCCTTCAAAATACCCAAAGCGCTCTGGTGTTCTAAGATTACATTAGAGTCGAGTCGAAAGTTCCGGATACCTTTTTGTGATTCGCCGATAACTTCCGATTTGCAGTGCAGCAGTCGAAAGTTTTAAAGTTGTTGTATCTTGGGGACGGTTGCCATCGACCCGTATTGCACCTGTGTACGGGGCAATAACGTCTTATGGAGAGCGAGTCTAACTCGTGCCTCGACTTTATGTTCAAGTTTGTGTCTGTATTTCCTTCATCTTCGTATACACACACATCACTTTCTAATATGGCATTTGATGAAATATAACTTGGTCCGTGTCTGGTTCGTAACTATTTATGTAGTGTGTTCAGATGACCAACAACAGGTGGTTGCAGCCTTGATGTAGGGGCTACGAATTTGCTATATTTTGAGGATAATGTGATCATTCTTGAGTTCGTGTGTAACATGACTATCCCGTTTAATAATGGCTACAAGAAAGTTGGGGCTATTACATGAATGTAGGAGTCCAACAGAGGTAGTCAACAACGGTGGAAGGCGCCAGAATTGGATGGTTGAAGCTCAATGTCGATGCGGCGGTGAGACCAACTGAGAGAATGGGGTTGGAAGGAATGGTGTGCGACAATAGAGGTTGTGTGGTGTTTTATTTGAATATTTTAGAGGTCTGCTATTCGGTGGTAGTGGCAGAGGCTTTAGCTCTAAGTGAAGATGTCGACTTAGCTCTTTAGCAGGGTATCTGAAACCTTGAACTCGAAACTGATTCTCAATTTTTTGCTAATGCAGCGTAAGTCAAGCACGAAGATCTCTTATTTTGGACTGCTGGTTGTTGATCTGAGACAACAACTGAGATTATTGGACAAAGAGAAGGTTAGGTTGATTAGATATAGTAGTACAAGGTCGTGCACTCGCTTGTGCACATGGTTGTGTCTGTTATTTCCTTTTCTTTCTTGTCCTGTGTGGTTCCTGAGCTGGTATAACAATTTGTAAACCCCAAGGTTGGCTTTAATTGATTAATGCATGAGTTTTTGTTTTCAATTTGGTTTATAGAAAATACAATCAACAGAAATATTAAAATCAATCACATATTTAATTGTAATATCACAATATATTCCTAATTCTCTCATTACCATTATTATGATATATATTCTTCATATGTATGAAATTGATTCATATTTATTTTCAATTTAAGTAACACTTCCTGATAATGTAAGAATTTTCAAACAAAATAATATGATGTTGCCACATAAGCTACTAAAAGTTTGTCTTTATATTATATAAAAATATATTTATGTTTTGATATTGTTGTTAGATGTAAAGTCAAACAATTTGTGATTAGAGACATCATGATATATAGAATGGAAGATTAAACACTATTACATATGTTATGCGATATTGAAAATTTAAGCATGGTATATTTGTATCAAACTAGTTACACTAATATTCATAGTAAAATACCTTTATTATATCGGTGAGCAGTTTTTGCACGAATTAATTGTACGATGCAATTTTATCTCAATTTTAATTTAATTTGATTCAATTACAAATGAGTTGCTATGTGGATCTACTAAGTATTCAATTTGATACAAGTGCAAGGTTGATTCCTCTTTGATGAGGAAAAAATGAAGCCCATCAACAAATATTCAAAGAATTAAAGAGATGTAGGAGTATTTCTTGAAATGCCCTCAAGATGCTATGAACAAGCTCCAGTTCATCTCTGGAACTCTATAAGAACGGCTCTCAAGCAGCAGCAGAGAGCTCCGGTGGAAACCTGCACAAAATCGGGCCGGAGGGGGCTCCAGCATCGGTCCTTCGACGCTCAAGTCAATCAGCTTGTTATGGAAGAAAAATCATAACTGAAATCATTATGTGTGTGTATAAGGTGGAAGAAGAAGGAGATACCTTGTTGGCTAAGAATGAAGGGTATGTATACCTTTAGACTTTGAGGGTAAGATAGTAATTCTGTCTTTGTTGCCCTAATTATTCTTGGGACCACTTGGGGGTCTGAGGCTGCCATGTGTCCTCAGGCCTGAATTGGTTGCCCCCTGTGTGATGAGTGCAAACTCAAGATCAATACAAAATCAAGCGAGTATTTGAGGAAATACTAGGAATAGTACTTGAGAGCCTCTCTGTAAACTCAAGAACACAGGAGAGAAGGCTGTAAATAAGATCTCTGTAGCTTGAGGAAGGAACCTCCAGCGACAGCTTCGATTTCTGATGAGATTCCTACACAAAGTCGGGCCGGAGAGGGCTCCGGCGTCGACCCTCCGACGCTCAAGTCAGAAAACTTACTATGGAAGAAAAGCCATAGATGGAAACTTAAAAGTATGAGTGAGTAATAGTGATAATACCTTGCTGTGAAGAAAGAAAATAAGTATTTATACCTTTAAGCTATGAGGGCAGAACAGTAAAATCGTCTCTGTTGCCCTAATTATTCTTGGGACCACTTGGGGACCCGAATGCCTTAGAAGCCGATGTGTGTCCCTTGGTTGGCCTGCTTGGTGTCGTTTAGCACAGGCAAAATCCTGACAGAATCATCCTTCTTCGAGCCTCAGTCCCAGAGCTCGTGAAAAAGATATTTCTTGTATTCTTCTCTCCAATATTTGCGCTAGAAGGGAATAAGAGAACATTCCCAACTTTTAGGGATCTTGGGATCTGATAATACCTTACTTCTTGACTTGCATCCTCGCGTATTGTTACCAATATCCAGAGCTTATGAGAAGCTTTGGAGAGATATATTTTGGACGGGCCAGATATTGTTCCACTAATTCTTATATAAATAGAGGACTTACAGGTCCTTCATCAAGTACTTCTTAGAGTCCTTCGCATATTGATTTCATAAGCTCTGGCAGAGCTATCGAAGTTTTATCTCTTCTTCCGAGGGATAAAACGAATAAAGCCTAGCAAGGCTGTTTATGAGGATTCTCATCCATTTCTCAGATTTATTTGGCCATCTCGAAGCTTTTCACAGCGATAAGCTTAGATCTTAATTTTTATGATCTCTGAGCAGAGCTTTCTATTTTGGTCTGACCTCTTTAGGATTGATGTAATCTGTCCATTTTGGCAGAGCCTACATCAACTACTCCCCTCTATTCCAAGTGATGCTTCAAAAAATCTCTTGGAATAGATGTTTTTAGCTCTAAGGTGACTCAGAGCTCTCGAAACATCATCTATAATCTTTCAGACTTTTAGGCTTATGGGATCAATAATTCATCTCCCGCCTATTTTTATTTTGAAAACCATATATTATCAGAGCCCTTGGATTGGGGTGTCCTTTCAACTGCCTCTATCTAGGCGGTACACGTGGAAACCCAGAAGAGGGGCGGTTTTTGGCTTAAGCCCACGTGTCCGTATTGGGGAAAAAGCTTTTACATTTTATTTTGTCTTTATTCCTCTTATCGGCACACTCTCTTCAATCATTGTTTCCGGCGACGTACTTTCTCACAAGCTTTGAAGCACATTTTCCGACGGATTTTCGTTCTTCCTGCCTTTCTGTGGCCGTTCCAGCCTTGGTGAGGTATTCCCTCTTTTCCCTACTACTCATTTCCACTATCGTTGTTTTATTTTCCAAAATTTAGTATGTAGAAATTACCCCCTTTTCCGGTGAGAGTCCTTCGGCGTCGATGCCACTTAGGGCTTCGAAGCGCCTGGCCGTTCTAGGGTTGCCCGCGTCTGGTTCTCCCTCTAGATCCCCTAGGTCTACCAGTTCTGACCGTCATCTTTTTCCTGAATCTCTCCGCGAGGCGGATAAGATAAACATGGTTTCTTGTCAGTCCAATTTAACTTCCGAAGAGTTAAAAGTGATAACGGGGGCCTTGGAACCGCACCTGGAATTTATCATCGAACTCCCACATCCTGGTGAGAGGCATAATTATGTCGTATACCCCTCTCTTGCCTTCTGGGGTTCTCAAATTTTGGCTGGGTTATGTTTCCCGTTTGTCCTTATCTAGCCAAAATATGCAATTTGTATCAAATTCCTCTGAATCAGCTAAACCTGTCTGCTATAAGGTTAGCTCTATCTTTCTATATTGTGTTTGAAGTTAATGGGGGGTTCCCCACTGCAGAGTTGTTTCATTTCCACCATGATCTTAAGCGGAGAGAAAAGTTTTACTATTTCAGTTCTCGCCCTAGTGGCCTAGCTAAGTTCATAGGCAAACCATCCGGGATGGATTCTCATTGGAAAAATAGCTTCTTTATAGTCACTCCTCATTCTGGTCAATGACCTTTCTATTGTGATCCGGAAGGATGGCAATATGAAGTTCCAGACCCTATCAAACCATCGCTTTCCCCTGAGGAAATTACTCCCTCAGCTGCTCGTGAGTTGATGATGTATTTGAATCGTATTGCTGATAAAAAGGGAAAGCATAGGGTTTTCCACTTATTGAAAGACACGATTGTTCTCTTTAGCTTCGGGTTTTTGGGTTCTGCAGCTCCTCCTGGAGCTGGTACTCACCTCATCCCCACACCCTTTGTTATCTAAATATAATCTGAGATTTACACTCATTTATGTGACATGTGTGTTTTGTTGGGCAGACATGAGATGGGAGAATGCGCTTCTTCTGTTAGATGACGACGATACACTCCCCAAGCCTACTGCTCCTTTTCAACCAAGACAAGTGAAGGAAGAGGGTTCCTCTGCTACTGCCCATGCATCTGAGATCTCTGCTTCCTCCATAGATCCTATTAATGCGGATCCTGTTCAAGCCGTGTTGGCCTTGAAGGAAACTGAGGGCCATAAAAGCAAACCCTCTTACCAAACTCGGGGAAAGAGAGCTGCAAACCCTGCCTCCACTGCCAAACCTCCTTCCAAGCGCAAGAAAGCAACCAGGAATGATTTTTCTGATTTAGCTAAGCTCAAAGATCTGACTTCCAATGATCCCCTACATGATCCTTCTGTTCCCGTAGAGGACAAATGTATTTTGTTTCTCAAGTCTCTTCACGTGTTGGATCATGGCTCCTCTTCTGCTCCATTGTCTCCTGACCAACTCCGGGGCTCTATGCTTCGCAAGTTGGTTGAGGTAAAGACTTCAACTCCTTTTTTTATACTTACTTTACCCTTTCAGTCTTATTTCTAATTTCTTAGGTTTCTTTTTCTTTTTTCAGCTTCTGGATTTACAAGCCCAGTTCCTTTCCTCGGACTCTTCCACTTCTATCACCGAGCTTCAGCAAAAGTTGACTAAGAAGGATCAAGAGTTATCTTCCAAGGATTTTGATCTCGTTCAAGCTAAAAAGACGATAAGCAAGGCTGCTGCTCTTACAACTGAACAGGCTACTCAAATTTCTACCTTGGAGAAGGGGCTCTCTGAAGCGGAACAGAGAAAGATAACCTCAAGGGCGGAGGGTTTTTCACAAGGTCTATCTGAGGGTATTGACAGATGTCGCAAGAAGCTTCTGGAGACTACTTTGGGCCAAGAATTTCTCAAAGAACTGATTGAGGTGTCTCTTAAAGCTTATCATCAAAGTCCCCTATTTCTCTGTCACATGGGCCCACACTTAGGCCATTTCATTAAGCAGGGCTTCAACTCCGTTGTCTCTCAGGCTGAAGAGAAGGGTTTCACTGAGAAACTTAGTCTTTCTCGTGCTAAGCAAGGTCTCACGCCTTCTCCCTATTTCAAAGGCGATCCTAAAGGGAAGGCAGATTACTCTTGGTTTCCTCCTGTAGCGCAAAAGGTAGCTTTAAATCTAGCGTAAGAGGTGGAGATATCTCCAGAGCTGCCCCAGATGGAGCCTCTGTTGCGTGATCTTTTGTTCTCAGATCCTTCACCCGCTATAGCTGCCTCATCTCTGCCAGAGACCGCTGCTATTTTTGGCCCTGTTCCTGAGCCAACTACTTCTCCAGCTCTTGAGAAGGAGTCTACTGAACCCGTGCCGGATGATCATCCGAATCAATAGAGGATTGGACCCTGTGGGTCATCTCTACTGCTTTTGCTACTTACATTTTATTATGCATTTTACTTAGAGCCTGCGTGCTCTCTTTGACTATCTCTGTTTTTGCACCCTTATCGTACTCTTGTGCTTTTCTAGTACTGTTGTTATTTCCGTTGTCATATTCTTATGCGTGCTGTGACTATTTTTCTATTATGCCTTTTAAGTCGTAATATATCTTTTTCGTTACATGATCTTCTTCATTTGTCATTACCTAGTTTTGACAAAAAAATTTGGGATGATGCTAAAGCATACTCCCACCTTCATTTTTTATTTCTAACATCTGTGAAATAAAAAATTCTCAATTTTCATTTTATCAGCTCTGTGGAGATGATGCTAAAGCATACTCCCTCCAGTTTTTATTTCTAACATCTGTGAAATAAAAATTCTCAATTTTCATTTTATCAGCTCTGCGGAGATAATGCTAGAGCATACTCCCTCCAGTTTTTATTTCTAACATCTGTGAAATAAAAATTCTCAATTTTTATTTTATCAGCTCTGCGAAGATGATGCTAAAGCATACTCCCTCCAGTTTTTATTTCTAACATCTGTGAAATAAAAATTCTCAATTTTCATTTTATCAGCTCTGCGGAGATGATGCTAAAGCATACTCCCTCCAGTTTTTATTTCTAATATCTGTGAAATAAAAATTCTCAATTTTCATTTTATCAGCTCTATGGAGATGATGCTAAAGCATACTCCCTCCAGTTTTTATTTCTAACATTTGTGAAATAAAAATTCTCAATTTTCATTTTATCAGCACTACGGAGCTAGAATTTATTCTTCGTATTCATCTATCGACTTTAATTCAATTTTTCGATCATTATCCATGCTTAATTCGCATTAAAACTCATAGGATGTGAATTCATGGCATTCATAACTCAAACAGAGTTTGTCTAGGGATCTGCCAGAGCCGCGGGGTATAGCTCTGGCAGCTTTTCATTAAATTTCAAATATGCGATGGTGCAAACAAATACTTCTTGAAATTGCTCACGTTCCAGGGACGTGGCATTCTTCTTCCATTCTGGTCTGTCAGCTCATATGCACCCTCAGCCAGCACTTGGGTGACTACATATGGACCCTCCCAATTTGGTTCTAACTTTCCCGTTGGTTTAAGCGCATCAGCTCTGCGCAGTACCAAATCTCCTTCCATGAACCTTCTGACCTTCACGCGCTTGTTGTAAACAACTCTCATTTTACTCTTGTGTCGTTCGGCTCTGATACGAGCCATCTCTCGCTGCTCTTCTATCATATCTAACTTTTTTTTTACCAGCTTTGAATTCTGATCCTCACTATAATTCAAGATCCTGTGGGTTTCTACTCCTATCTCTGCAGGGATCACAGCCGTAGATTCATACACATGATTGAAGGGAGATTCTCCAGTAGCAGTTTTTTGACTTGTTCTGTAAGCCCAAAGGACAGAGTCCAACTCCTCCACCCAGTTTCCACCAGCTCCTGAGAGCCTAGTTCTAATTCCATCTACAATGGTTCGGTTGGTGACTTCTACTTGTCTATTGGCTTGTGGATGAGCCACTGATATAAACCTCTGTTCAATCCTCGTTTCCAAACACCAGGCTCGAACTTGAGAGCCTGTGAACTGCGTTCCATTATCTAAGACTAAGACCCTGGGGACCCCAAATCTACTGCATATATTTTTCCATAGAAACTTGATGGTTGCCTCGTTGATTTTCTTCACAGCCTCGGCTTCTGCCCACTTACTGAAATAGTCAACTGCCAAAATCAGAAAGGCTCTGCCTCCAGAAGCTGTTGGGATTTTTCCCACGATATCGATGAGGGCAAGGAGAGTACATAACTCCCAATCCCTCTGCTGGAATATGAATCAGGGGGCCATTTCTTTGGCATTTATCGCATTTCTTTACCAATTCTTTTGCATCTCTGTTGTGAGTTGGCCAATAATAACCAGCTCTCAACACCTTTCTAACCACATCTTGGAAGCCAGTATGACTCCCTCCACAGCCTTCGTGCACTTCTCTCAACACATAGTTCCCTTCAAGGTTGGACAGGCATCTCAAGTATGGTTGAGAGAATGATCTCTTGTATAAATACTAACCCATCATACAGTACTTGGCGTATATTGCTTTCTTGGGGACGTTTGGCTTGTCCAGCTTCTGCCCTATTTTCAAGAAATGGATAATGGGAGCTCTCCAATCGTCTACTTCATCGATTGATCCCACATCCAGAGTTGACACCTGACTCTCGGCTGTCAATAATGTAATCTTACCCTTGGCTCCCTCTTCTGCAGAGCTTGCCAATTTTGCTAAGTAATCAACTTTCTGGTTTTCGGTTCTGGGTATCTGCTCAATCTTTATTTCTTCAAATTTGGTTCTGATCTGCTCGGCCAGACCAACATACTTTGCCATCTTTTCGTCCTTTTTTCCATATGCACCTAACAGCTGTTGAGTAACCAGTTGGGAGTCAGAATACACAATCTCTCTTTGTGCTCACAACTCCAATAACATCTGCATTCCTCTAATTAGAGCTTCATATTCAGCCTCATTATTCGAAGTTCGAAATTCGAATTTTATAGCAAATTGCAGTTCCTCTTCTGCTGGGGGTATGATCACAACCCCCGCTCCACATCCATGCATGGATGAAGATCCATCAACATATGAACTCTGATTCATGAGCTCTGGTCGTTTCTCGAATAAAGTCAGCCAGAGCTTGAGCTTTGGTAGCAGCTCTGGGTTCAAATTTGACATCGTATTCACCCAGTTCTACTGCCCATTTCACCATTCTCTCGGACAAATCTGGTCTTCCCATCGTTTGTCTCAGAGGTAAGTTGGTCCTCACAATTACTTTATGAGAGAGAAAATATGGCCTCAGCCTTCTCACTGTCACCATTACAACCAGAGCTGATTTTTCTATTTTAGAATATCTCATTTCTGGCCCTTGGATAGCCTTACTCACATAATATATGGGTATCTATTTCACCCCCTCTTCTCTGAGGAGAACAGAGCTCAGGGCGTGTTCTCCTACAGAGAAATATAAATATAAGGTTTCCACTTGCACTGGCTTTGTGAGGAGGGGCAAACTTGTCAGGTGCTTTTTCAGTTCCTCAAAAGCTCTCTGACATTCATCATCCTATTCGAATCTGAATCCTTTTTGAAGGATCTTAAAAAACGGTAGGCTTCTTTCCGCCAACCTGGAGATGAAACGACTCAAAGCTGTTATTCGCCCATTCAATCTCTGGGCCTCTTTCAAGTTTTGAGGTGGCTGCATCTCAAGGATCGCTTTCACCTTAGCCTGATTTACCTCGATTCCTTTAGGGGTTACCATATACCCCAGAAATTTTCCACTCCTTACCCCAAAAGCACATTTTGTAGGGTTAAGTGTGATCTGGTGAGCTCTGATCACGCCAAAGACCTCCTCCAGATCTGCAACATGATCCTTGGCTTTAAAACTTTTCACCAACATATCATCCACATAAACCTCCATATTCCGCCCAATCTGCTCTCTGAAAACCAGATCCATCATTCTCTGGTAAGTAGCCCCAGCATTCTTCAGCCCAAAAGGCATTTTCACATAACCGTAAGTACCGCATGAGACTACGAAATAAGCTTTGGGCACATCTTCGGGATTCATCCATATCTGATGGTACCCTTGGTACGCATCCATCATAGACAAAAGTTCACAACCAGATGTCGAGTCCACTAGCTGGTCAATTCTCGGTAGAGGATAATGATCTTTCGGGCAAGCTCTGTTCAGATCCCAAAAATCGATACACATACGCCACGCTTCACTCCCTTTGGCTACCATAACGGCGTTGGATAACCATTCCGGATACTGTACTTTCTCAATTTGCTTTGCTTTCAACAGCCTTCCAACTTTTTCTTTAATTATCTTATCTTTCTCTGGCCCAAATTATCTCAATCTCTGTTTTACGGGCCTGATCTCTGGATCAACATTCAGATGGTGTAATGCCACCCTGGGGTCAATCCCCAACAAATTATCTGGTTGAAATGCGAAGAGATCTGCATTTCTCTGCAAACATTTAACGACATCTTCAGCCACGTCATGTGGCATCTGTGTCCCTATACGGGTAGTAAATACTTGCTTGTTAAGAAACAACTCCACAGGCATGAGTTCTTCCTCTGGCCTAATCTACAGCTCTGGTTCCTCTTCCACGAGCTCTGCGCATTTCAACTTTTTCCCCGTAGGGTCATCTCCCCAACTCTGATTTCCTGGAAATGTGTGTGCTGCTTTCTTAACAGTTTCGACATAACATTTTCGTGAACATATCTGGTCACCCACAAGCTCTCCCACCTCGTCACCTACTGGAAACTTCAGCTTCATATGATATGTGGAGGCCACAGCTTTGAAAAGTTTCAGAGATGGCCTTTCCAAAATCACATTGTATGCGGATGGTGCATCTCAATCAAGAAATTCACCATCTTTACATTAGTAACGGGAGGTTCTCCGAAATGGACATGCAGAGACACCTGCCCTTTATGGTGGATAACACCCCCTGTGAATCCGAAAATGGCCGTCTCTACCGGCTTCATCTCTGTGTTCAGATTCATCTTAACAAAGCAGTCGTGAAATATTATATCTGCAGAGCTACCAGTATCTATGAAGATCCTAGCTACATCATATCCACCAATCTCTGTGGTGATTACCAAATCATCATTATGGGGCCTGAGTATTGACAACTCATCCTCTGGCCCGAATTCGACATTTGGTGAGCTTTCCATTCTTTCTACTTCATGGACATCCACCTTTTGCCAGAGATGAGCGGCTCTCACAGAGGCTCTTCTAGCTCTATGAGAGTCGCCATCTACTGGTCCTCCGACTATCATATGGATAAATCCTCTTTTGTGGCCGGAGCCATCTTTCTTAGGTGGCTCTGCCACTTCCTTGCCTCTATCTCCGTCATCTTTCCTCTTACTATTTCTATCTCTCTATTTTTTTCACAAATTCCACCAAATGTCCATCTCTAATCAGTCTTTCAATGGCATCTTTCAAATGTCTACACGAGTTAGTATCATGCCCATAATCATTGTGAAAATGACAGTACAACTCTGACCTGGGGTGACGAGGTCCTGTCTTTGCGGAGGATGGGAACTTGAATTTCGGGTGATCAGCCACTACCTCCAACATCTGCTGGTTGGAGAGTTAGTGGGGTATAAGACTCAAATCTTTCTTGGAGAGGCTTCGACCTCCTTTCTCTGCCCCTCTCCCCTTCTTTCACACATTTCTTCTTATCTGGTGTTCTTTTACTTGGAGCATTCTTTCCAGCAGTCTCCTCTTTCCGTAAGTACGTAGCCTCTTCCAGGTTGATGTACTTATCAGCTCTCTGCTGGAGCTCATCAAAAGTGTCCGGGGGCTTCTAAGCCAGAGATTTAAAGAAATCTCCCCCCTTAGCCCCCTGCCAGGGCATTGATCTTAACTTCATCAGTGGCTGCCGGTACCTCTAGGGCAGCTTCGTTAAAACAAGAGATGTAATCTCTCAAGCTCTCTTGAGCATCTTGCCTAAAATTCATCAAGGACAGAGATGTCTTATGTATCTTTCTTGCGCTAGAAAAATGATGCAAAAAGAGTGTACTGAGCCCTCTAAAAGAGTGTATAAATTCATTGGGCAGTTGGCTGAACCACGTTTGAGCAGATCCTGTCAGGGTGGTTATAAATACTCGACATTTCACGCCGTTAGAGTATTGGTGGAGCAGGGCCCCATTTTTGAATCTCAACAAGTGATCTTGCGGATCAGTGGTACCATTGTATTCGTAGGCCAAAGTTTTAAAATTCTTAGGAAGAAGATCCAAGAGGATTTCCTCCGAAAAGGGAGATCCATCTTGCCTCATTCCCTGTTTTCCACTTTTCTCACGTTGTTTTTTCATTACTTCAATGTCTTTTCTTAAAGACGCTAGCTCTCGCTGAGTACCACTTCTATGAGAGGTGGTATTTTGGGTTGTGGAATTAACATCATCCTCTTCTGACCCATGTTCATCATATACAACCAAACGGGGTCTCTGCTTCTCAACCCTAGCAGCTCTGACTGCGGCTCTAACTTCTCTTGGGGTCGCACCCTCCAGATCTGTTCTTTCCTCTCTGGTGGCTGTCCCACCGGCAGCTGCTCTGCCAAAACTGGTTCTCACGTTGGTCTCCCCTAGGACGTCTCCAGGGGGAGAAGACAACGGAATGTTTCGGGGCATCCAGGCCCTAGTGTCCTGAGCCACATTGAAGACTCTAGGACGAGGCGCACTCGGGGCCTGAGGTCCAGGCACATCATGCGTCCGGGGTTCATTCGTATTCAAACACTGAGGAGCTCCCCGGGTGGGAGTCCTTTCTGCCACAGCCTGATCAACCGCAGCCTTAATTAGAGTTCTCAATTGTTCAACTGTCAACGGAATCAGAGCTGAACTGTCCTGAGCCGGTGTAGTCTCTGGATGTTCCACATCCACAACTGTGACCGCAGGAGTGCTCACATTTTCAAAGGCTTTCGAACCTCCTACCACATTCGTGCTCGTTGGAGTATCCATCGGAGCAGTGGTAGCATCATCAAAATCCTTACCCAGATCTCGGGGAGTAGGATTTGTCATCTCTAAGAACCAAGAAAAAATAGCATCTTAGTTCATGGTTTTTTCAAAATGCATATCAATTGACCAAGTATATGTACCCCTTTCATCGAGATCTCAACGATATACTCGTAAGAACACATAATAACCAACAGGCAGTGGTTATATCTACAGAGCTAACAGTTTCAGAGATAATGAAAATTTTCATAAGCTCTGAGCAAATATCATAATATCACTCATTTGGAAAACATAATAACGTCTTTTAGTAACTTCACAAATTTTCAAACAGATCGTGAGAGCTAATTTTTTGAAAAAATAAAGCTGTCAAATAGCACTATATGCCCAGATCCGTACATCCATAACATCATTCATGCTAAATCATCTTCATAAAGGCATTACTTCGTGTTTTGGAAAAGAAACAACACTTTTCACTATGGAAACAATAAAGACAAACCATATCCATGCTATAACAATAGATTTTAGTACAGATCTAGCACTTTCATAACCAAAATGACTAAAAAGAAAAGATGTGATGCATAAAGATACTTATATTCATGAGATTTCTCCCGGAAAAAACAGGGGACAAAAATAACCATGCATCACTCCACCATTTTCACTCACAATTCATGAAGGGAAATAAGAAATACCTCACGTCAAAACTCAAATTTCCCACAGACAGCGCCAGTTGATGAGTGCAAAGTCAAGATAAACACAAAATCAAGCGAGTATTTGAGGAAATACTAGGAATAGTACCTGAGAGCCTCTCTATAAACTCAAGAACACAGGAGAGAAGGCTGTAAATAAGATCTCTGGAGCTTGAGGAAGGAACCTCCGGTGACAGCTCCGATTTCCAGCGAGATTCCTGTACAAAGTCGGGCCAGAGAGGGCTCCGGCATCGACCCTCCGACACTCAAGTCAGAAAACTTGCTATGGAAGATAAGCCATAGCTGGAAACTTAAAAGTATGAGTGAGTAATAGTGATAATACCTTGCTGTGAAGAAGGAAAATGAGTATTTATACCTTTAAGCTATGAGGGCAGAACAGTAAAATCGTCTCAGTTGCCCTAATTATTTTTTGGACCACTTGGGGACCCGAATGCCTTAGAAGCCGATGCGTGTCCCTTGGCTGGGATGCTTGGTGTCGTTTAGCACAGAAAAATCCTGACATAATCATCCTTTTTCGAGCCTCAATCCCAGAGCTCATGAAAAGGACATTTCTTGTATTCTTCTCTCCAATATTTGCGCTAGCAGGGAATAAGAGAACATTCCCAACTTTAAGGGATCTTGGGATCTGATAATACCTTACTTCTTGACTTGCATCCTCGCGTATTGTTATCAATATCCAGAGCTTATGAGAAGCTCTGGAAAGATATATTTTGGACGGGCCAGATATTGTTCCACAAATTCTTATATAAATAGAGGACTTCCACGTTCTCCATCAAGTACTTCTTAAGAGTCCTTCGCATATTGATTTCATAAGCTCTGGTAGAACTGTCGAAGTTTTATCTCTTCTTCCAAGGAATAAAACGAATAAAGCCTAGCAAGGCTGTTTATGAGGATTCTCATCCATTTCTCAGATTTATTTGGCCATCTCGAAACTTTTCACAGCGATAAGCTCAAATCTTAATTTTTATGATCTCTGAACAGAGCTTTCTATTTTGGTCTGACCTCTTTAGGATTGATGTAATCTATCCATTCTGGCAGAGCCTACATCAATGTGGTACCTCTAAATCCTGATAAAATCGTCCTTTGCAGCTTCAGTTCCAGAGCTTGCGCAAACGACATCTTTTGTATTCTTCCTCCACTACTCAAGTAAGGTGAGAAAGAAAAGATACTCCATATTCCTATGGAGCTCGTGGCATACTGGCACATATTCCTTTGCTTATTCTATCGCTTGTTGCTATTAATCCCAGAGCTTAAATAGGCTCTGATGAGATATGTTCCCGAAGTGATAGGCATCATTTACGGAGCCCATGTTATGATAGGAGACTACTTGAATCTCTGTCAGACCGTTATCGTTTAAAGCTCTGTGGATCAGTTTTATGATCTCTGGGCAGAGCTTTCCAAACACCGTCTTTCTCTATAACTGATGTAGTATGTAAGCTCTAACAGAGCCTACCCTCAGTCATTTGTTCCCATGATTCCTATTTATGATAGGAATCCGTTCAGATATTTATTAGACCAGTATTATTGTAAGCTCTGCGACCCAATTCTATAGTCCCTGAGCAGAGCTTTCCATTTTGACAAGCAACTTCTTTCTTTATAACTGATGTAGTATGCCAACTCTGGCAGAGCCTACATCAGACATGTTTTCATAGTTTCAGTCACGATTCAGAGATGATTACCCCAGAGCCATAATTAGCTCTGGAGTAAATATGTTCATATCGGGTTAACACACCATTGGAAGTGTGTATATGCGAGTAAGACCCCTTTTTGGCCTATTTCTCGGCTTTTGTGAGTTCCGGCTCTGGAGCTCTTTACAAGCTCTGCTCAGAGCTTCTCCTCTAGTGAGTGTCATTCTTTCACAAACTTGATGGTAGGAAACCCTCTCTAGTTTAGCCCACATCACTCTTGAAAACAAAATTGCACCTTTTTCTATTAAAAATACCAGGTCTTTCAAGGTAAGCACTTTTTTTTCGGTTTTTTTTTTTAATTAAAAAACTAGATATTCCAATACAAACACATCCCTTTATTTTTATCTTTTACATTTTGGTCTTCCCTTTCAAGTTTTCTTAACAATTTGTTTTTTTAATATAAAAAATAAGCAAAATCTACTTTTTCCTTTTATATTAATTTTTTAATTGCAAAATTGAATACAATAAAGTCCATATTTATTTTTATCTTTTTCTTTTATTAATTACAAAATTTCTTTTTCAATATTTTTAATTTTTTTTATTTACACACACACATATATATACACACACATTTTGTTACATCTTTTTATAAATTAATAGGGGTCTCTTACTATTAGGCTAGTTAAAAAAACACTAACCATAAAGAAACCATATCAAACTATACCTTCAAAAGTTAGTTAGGTTGTCTTTCGTCGAGTAATTTGAGTTATAATTAATTAAAAGGCTGCTTATAGTGGACTGTAACTCATTTTAAATTCATTAGACAAATTTGAAAGGAGAAAGTCTAGTAAAGTGTCCATTGACACATTAAACCAAGACTTCTGAGGTATGAGAATTACCCTAGCTAGTCTAGGAAGAGTGGACATAGAAGTTGAGTCTGATGAGTGCAAACTCAAGATCAACACAAAATCAAGCAAGTATTTGAAGGAATACTAGGAATAGTACCTGAGAGCCTCTCTGTAAACTCAAGAACACGGGAGATAAGGTTATAAACAAGATCTCTGGAGCTTGAAGAAGAAGCCTCCAGCGACAGCTCAGATTTCTAGCGAAATCCTTGCATAAAGTCGGGCCGGAGAGGGCTCCGACGTCGACCCTCTGACGCTCAAGTCAGAAAACTTGCTATGGAAGAAAGACCATAGCTGAAAACTAGAAATATGAGTGAGTAATATCAATGATATCTTGTTGTGAAGAAGGAAAATAGATATTTATACCTTTGATCTGTGAGGGCAGAACAGTAAAATCGTCCCTGTTGCCCTAATTATTCTTGGGACCACTTGGGGACCTGGGTGCCTTAGGAGCCGACACGTGTCCTCAGGCCTGCATGCTTGATTCCATTTGGTACAACCAAATCCTAACATAATCGTCCTTTTTCGTGTCTCAGTCCCAGAGCTCGTGAAAAGGACTTATTTTGTATTCTCCTCTCCAATATTCATACCAGCGGGGAATAAGAGAACATTCTCAGCTTTTAGGGATCTTGGGATCTGCTGATGTTTCACTTCCTGACTTGTATTTTCACATATTATAATCGATGTACAGAGCTTATGAGAAGCTCTGGAGAGATATATTTTACATGAGCCGGATATCTTCTCACGAGTTTTTATATTAAAAGAGGACTTCTAGGTCCTTTATCAGGTCTTCATTTTTTAAGGTTCTTCGCATACTGGTTTCATAAGCTCTTGCAGAGCTTTCGAAATATTATCTCTTCTTTCAATAGATAAAATATGTAAAGCCTAATAAGGCTTCCATGAGGATTGTCATTCATCATCGGGGTTTATTTGGCTACCTCGGGACCCTACATAACTGTAAGCTCAGATCTTTGTTTTTATGATCTCTGAGAAGATCTTTCCATTTTGGTCTGACTTCTTTAGGATTGATGTAATCTGCCCATTCTGGCAGAGCCTACATCCACTACTCCCCCCTATTCCAAGTGATATCCTAGAAAATCTCTTGGAATAGACATCCTTGGCTCTGAGGTAACTCAGAGCTTTCGAGAATCTACTGTGAACTTTCAAATCTTTAAGCCTATGGAACCAATAATTCATTTCCCGCCTATTTTCTTAAAATCATATACTATAAGGATTCTTGGATCAGGGAGTCCTTTCAACTGCCTCCATCTGGGCAGTACACGTGGAGGCCCAAAAAAGGGGGCGGTTTTCGGCCCAGCTCCACGTGTCCCCCTTAAAAGGGGACTTTTGCAATCCTTTTCATCTTTTTCTCTCATTTTTCACCATTTCTTCTTCAATCATCTTCTCAGGCGACGTTCTTCTACGCGAGCTTTGGAGTAGGTTTTCCGACAGGCTCTCATTTCCTCCTATCTTTCTACGGCTATTCTAGCCTGGGCGAGGTATTCCCCCTCTTCTCTACTGTTCATTTATTTGTCGCTATTTTCATTTTAAGATTTTTCATAACGAAACTTCTCCCTTTTCCGGTGAGAGTCCGGCAGCGCCGACGCCACTTAGGGCATCCAAGCGTTTAGCTATCTTAGGATTACCGGCATCTAGTTCTACTTCCAAGTTTATTAGGTCTTCTAACTCTGACCTTCCTCTTTTTCCCGAGTCTCTTCGTGAGGCGGATAAAATAAATATGATCTCTCGTCAATCTAATTAACCCCCCTAGGAGTTAAAAGTAATAAAAGGGGCTTTAGAGCCGCACCCAGAATTTATCATTGAGCTCTCACATCCTGGTGAGAGACCTAATTATGTGGTGTATCCCTCCCTTGCTTTTTGGGGTTCTCAAATTCTAGCGGGATTGTGTTTTCCCGTTTGCTCTTACCTTGCCAAGATATGTAACCTGTATCAAATTCCTTTGAATCAGCTAAACCCATCCGCTATAAGGCTAACTCTTTCTTTTTATATCGTGTTTGAAGTTAATGGGGGGTTCCCCACCGCGGAATTGTTTCACTTCCACCATGATCTCAAACGGAGAGAAAAGTTTTACTATTTCAGGTCTCGTCCTAGTGGCTTAGCTAAGTTCATAGGCAAACCACCAGGTATTGATTCCCATTGGAAAGACAGCTTCTTCATAGTCACTCCTCGCTCTGGTCAATGACCTTTTTATTGTGATCCAGAAGGATGGCAATATGAGGCTCTCCTGAGGAAATTACTCCCCCAGCTGCTCGTAAATTGATGATGTATCTGAATTGTGTTGCTGATAAGAATGGGAAACCTAAGGTTTTCCACATATTGAAAGACACGGTTGTTCTCTTTAGCTTCGGGTTTTTGGGTTCTGCAGCTCCTCCTCCTCCTGGGGCTGGTATTCACATCATCCCCACACCATTTTTTTTATCTAAATATAATCTGAAATTTACACTTATTTACGTATTATATATGTTTTATTGGACAGACATGAGCTGGAAGAATGCGCTTCTTCTATCAGATGATGACGATACACTACCCAAGCCTGCTGCTTCTTTTCAACCAAGACAAGTGAAGGAAGAATGTTCCTCTGCCACTGCCCATGCATCTGAGATCTCCGCTTCTTCTGTAGATCCCATTAATGTGGTTCTTGTTCAAGCTGTATTGGCCTCGGAGGGAACTGAGGGCAATAAAAATAAAACCTCTTACCAGACTCGGGGAAAGATAGCTGCAAACCCTGCCTCCACTGCCAAGCTTCCTCCCAAGCGCAAGAAAACAACCAAGAGCAATTTTTCTGATTCGGCTAAGCTCGAGGATCTGACTTCTAATGATCTCCTACATGATCCCTCTGTTCCGGTGGAGGACAAGTGTATTCTATTTCTCAAGTCCCTCCAGGTGTTGGACCATGGCTCTTCTTCTGCCCCGTTGTCTCCTGATCAACTCCAGGGCTCTATGTTCTATAAATTGGTTGAGGTAAAGGTTCTCAAGATCTTCTGTTTGCTTTATTCCTTTTAGATCTATTCCTAATCTTTTGGATTTTCTTTTTTTTTTCTTTTTTTCTTTTTTTTTTCAGTTTCTGGATTTGCAAGCTCAATTCCTTGCTTTGGGCCACTCTACTTCCGTTGCAGAGCTTCAACAAGAGTTAACTAAAAAGGAGCAAGAGCTATCTTTCAAAGATCTAGATCTTACTCAAGCTAAGGATGCGATAGGCAAGACTACTGCCCTTACAACTGAGAAAACGTCTCAAATTTCCATCTTGGAGAAGAAGCTCTCTGAGGCAGAGCAGAGAGAGATAACATCAAGGGAAGAAGGTTTTTCACAGGGTCTGTCCGAGGGTATTGACCTATGCCGCAAGAAGATCTTGGGGCTAATCTAGGCCAAGAATTCCTCAAAGAACTGATTGAGGAGTCTCTTAAGGTCTATCATCAAAGTCCCCTATTTCTATGTTACATGGGCCCTCACTTGGGCCACTTCATCAAGCAGAACTTCAATTCAACTGTCTCTCAAGCTGAAGAGAAGGGCTTTACTGAGAAACTTAGTCTTTCTCGTGCCAAACAATGTCTCACACCTTCTCCTTATTTCAAAGGCGGTCCTAAAGGGAAGGCGGACTATTCTTGGTTTTCTCCTATGGCGCAGAAGGTAGCCTTAAAATTAACGCAAGAGGTGGAGATTTCCCCAGAGCTGCCCCAAATGGAGCCTCAATTGCGTGATCTTTTGTTCTCAGATCCTTCGCCTGTTACAGCTGCCCCTTCTTTGCCAGAGACCGATGCCATTTCCGGCCCTGTTCCTGAGCCATCTATCTCTCTAGTTTTTGAAAAGGAGTCTACTGAACCCGAGCTGGGTAATCATCCAAGTCAATAGAGGATTGGACCTTGAGGGTCATATCTACTGCTTATATTTTATTCTATTTTTTGTCTAGAGCCTGCGTGCTCTTCTTTGACTATCCCTGTCTTTATACTCTTATACTTTTGATACTGCTATTATCGCTGCAATCGTATTCCATGTATGCTTTGACTATTTTCTTATTATGCCTTCTAAGGCATAAATTGTCTTTTTCGTTATGTAGTCCTTCCATTTGTCACTGCATAGTTTGACAAAATTCTCAATTTTTATTTATCAGCTCTGCGGAGATGATGCTAAAGCATACTCCCTCCTTCGATTTTTATTTCTAACATCTTTGACATAAAAATTCTCAATTTTCATTTATCAGCTCTGCGGAGATGGTTCTAAAGCATACTTCCTCCTTCGGCTTTTATTTCTAACATCTTGAAATAAAAATTCTCAATTTTCATTTATCAACTCTCCGAAGATGATGCTAAAGCATACTCCCTGATTAGGCATGAAATTGTTATGATTTGTAGCTCGATTTTGCCGTGTTTTGAGTGAATTCGATGAGTATTTAGAGTCAATTGAGTACTATTTTCATAAATTAATGAATTTGCCTCTTTGATGCTCATAGATAGATGGAGGGCAAAGAATGGAGTTCGTAGGATTTTGAATCGACTCAAATGGATGTCCGAATGAGAAGATATCGAAGAAATACGAAAAATGTTAGTTCGTGCAAGGAAAAGTGTCACTTGGCCTAAGGAAGGAGGTGCTCGAGCAAGGGGGTGTCGAGCACCAAGTTGGTTCTGGAAGACAAGAGCACTCGACCAAATATAGGTCGAGCGCCTGGCGCTCGACCGGCTGCAACACTCGACCAAATGAAGGTCGAGCGCCTAGCGCTCGACCAGATGGAGCTCGAGTGACCTGTTGGCGCTATAAGTTTGAACCAGTTGACCGTGCACTGGTTGAGCCCCTAGCGCTTGACCAAGACCCAAGATCATGCGTTTTGGCCTTTTTCGCTCGTTTTAGGCCTATTGCTTATAAATACCCGATCCTAAGCTCATTTTTAGACACCTTTTGATCACTATTCATATTTTTACATACTTGGAGCAATGAGATAGCTTGGTAGAGAGATTGGAAGAGTTTAATACTTTGTAATCGAGGTTTTAATTTACGAATTCATCATTTTAGTATTTTCTTTTGAACTTCTTAGATTAATTCTTACTTTCTTTGTCTTGGAGACTATAATCCCTAGGTTTTAATATTATAAGAGATTGATTTTGAGACTTTGATTTACTCGTTGTTGATGTTCTTTGATTTAGTTGCTAATTCAAGTATGTTTATGTTTATCGTTCGTATTATTGCTTCCGTTATTTCAATCACCATGTTAGACTTGAACCCTTGCATGCTTAGGATATGATGAACTCGTAGAAGTAGGTTGTTGGTATATAATTAGGATAATTCGTGATGTTTAGTCTTAGTTCTCTTAATCAATTGAATTCTTAAAATAAGCCCTACAATTATCTTGAAATTGAGTATGAAAATTATTAGAGAGAAGACGATCGTATCACTCTTTAATAACGATTAGTCTTAACGAAAAGGTTTTCGAAGGGGCTTACCATCTACCGGTTTATCTAGGGAGGACGACCGCATCACCGTAGTTAAATTAGGTGTTGGTCCCACTAGTTAGATTAATTGCGGAAGCTTAAGTTAAATGTCTTTCAAATTCTTTTACAAGAGAACAATAAACAATAGGACAATAAGTAAAAGAAAGCAATAAAAAAAACACAAGATATATAGTGGTTCGGATTTGAATATCCTACGTCCACTCTCCCTTTATCCAAGAGGTCTCACTATCAACCAACTCACTTACTTACTTCACTGGAATTGGGAAGTACCAGTTCCTTCTTACAACTTCTTTAGATTTGACTTAAATCTAAAGATCAACAGCCTACAACCTTATCTGGTAGATGAACAGGTTGAGGTTTCAGCAATTCCTTAAGAGTAGATGTATATTAAGAACAGTAAGAGTGCCTAGAATGAATAACAAAAGCTTGGATGGACTTATGCGCGTATGTAGTCTCTCTAGAGCTTTTTCTTGATCTGCACTCTTGTATTTATAGAGGGGATTAGGGCTAGCCGTTGGAGGGCTAATCCAATCAGATCCTCTATTTAAGGAAGCCTCAATCAATCAATTCCCTAATTGATTGATTGGGTTGGTGGGATCCTTGGATTGATTATCTTCAAAACTTTCCAATCCTGATCTTGTTGACTTGATTTGAATCACCAACGGTCAATAGCTTCCTCTGCCTAACTCTGATTCTCTCCAGAGAAGGCAAGACCAGACACCAGGCAACCTCGGTGTCTTCTGGTCCTAATCTGGTGAACAACCAGAATACTCAGTAGAAACAGGAGATCAAACTGCGCATCTTTTGTAACACCAGACTCGTCTGGTCAGGACTCGTCTGGTCTGGGGAAGGTCCTCTGCCTCTGGTCAGATCTCATCTGGTGAAGTCTTCTGATGGAGTCCTCTGGTGAAGTCCTCTGATGAGGGTCTTCTGGTGAAGTCTTCTGGTCTGGCAGTTCCCCCTAGACTAAGTCCTAATCTAGATCATCATCTGGCTAACAGGTCCAGATGGTCCTATTACATCTTCTGGTTTGTTTTAACTCATCAAAACTAACAATTTTTATCCCAACAATTTCCCCCTTTTTGATGGAGTTAAAACACTACCAGAACTGATCACAAAGAAAACTTTAAGCAAGAAAACAGTAAAAGATAAGACCTTAGAATAGATCTTATCAGGCAAACAATTAAGACAACAAGAGGTTGTCTTTTGAACAGAGAAGATATGAATTTCATTAATGATAAAGATAGAATGATTACAGATTACAAGGCAAGTCTGGTCCTAATCTAGGCATATCTTATGTTATCTTTAGGCACCAGAAACCAGTCCAGAAACCTATCCTGGACGGCCTTCAACTCTGCAGAAGATGTTGGAGTGAAGTTCACCAACACCTTGGTCTTGTACAACCTCTTCAGCTCAGCCCAATCAACCTGGTCTCCTGCCATGGGAGTGTTAAGATAAGTGAACTCAGGGGCAGTCACCTCCAGGTTGAACTCAATGGTAGAGTCCATCAATTGCTTGTACAACTCTGCATCATAAGCTTGCATCCAGGTGTGAAAGGTTTTGTTGACCAGCTCATCATCCTCTGGTGCTGGCCTCTGGATATAGTGTTGGATGAACCAGAGAGTCTTTGCCTCTTTCCATTTCTCAATCAAGGGCACAGGCACAGTAGAGTCAAAAGACCCTTCTGTCCTGAGAGGCAGAATGTTCATCACTTCAATGGGAGCTTTCCTCCTCTGGCTGGAGCCACTTGCACCAGAAGAAGCACCTGCTTCTCTGCTTTTCTTGTTTTGCCTCCTAACATATCTGAGCCTCTGCTCTTCATCTATGTTCTTCCTGATCCTTGCCTGCTTCTCCTCTGGAGTCTCTTCCTTGTATCTCTTCTGAGCTTCTTCAACAACAGTCTCAAGGAAGCTTTTCTTGACTCTTCTGATCTTCTTCTTTACATGCCCAGAGATGGAGATTGGATCCTGCTCAGCTTCTGACTCCTCTTCTGCAGCAAGCTGCTTAGCCATGAAAAGAGATTTGAACTCCTCTTTCTTCTTCTTCTGCAACTCTGCTTGAGCCAGTGTGTTCTCTAGCAGATCCAGGCGCGCTCCATGGCTAAAAAGTGTTTCATTAGTGGTCTTCGCCAGATCAGTTCTGGCCTTCTCTTCCCCCTTTTTAACTTCATCAAGGAGGGGCTCCACTACCTGCCTTATAAGATCAGGCAAGGCAGTGTTGGAGGAAGAGTGAAGATCATGTAGCTGCTTAGCCTCCTCCAGATAGGCTTTCGACTCTGCAACAAGCCTTTCCTGCTTCTCCAACATCTCCTGGAGGGAGTCCTTCAGCTTGGCAGTTTGGATCATCTGGCTGGCCATCTCAAATTTTAGCACAGAGACTGGCCTCATCTGCTCCAGCACGTGCTCCTGGAGCTGCTTCTGGCTGTGCATGACATCCAATTTGACAAAGAGGCCATTGGCTTTGAAGGAAGCTTTAACTTCTGCCAGAGAGAACTTGATCTGCTTCAGGAAGATCCTCCTCTCCTGCCTGATCTGATGCTCTATCATAGCAGGGGCCATGTGTTGAATAGCTTTTGAAAAGCGCCCTATCTGCATGATCTGCTCGTTGAAGAAGGCTTTCATCTTCTGGAGCACAGCAGGAGACATCTCAAAGTCCTCCTCGTCTGAATATAGCTCTGGAGGGAATGTGAAATGAGGACCAAGGTTGTAAGAGAAGCCCTCTGGCGTGAGCATAACTCGTCTCTGAATCAGGAGAGTCTTGATGAGGATCTTGGCCGCCTCTGGAGTCTCCAACTCTGCTGGGTTTTGAATATTCAACTTCTTCTTCATCTCAATCTCCCACGCAGTGAAGGTAGAGAGAGACATCCCCTCCAGCAGAAGCATAAGATCTTCAACATCCTGGAGTCTGGCCATACTCCAAACCTTGGCATCCGTCAGATCTGCCAGGAGGGGTGAGTGCTCCAACAAAATTGGAAATTGCTCTCTTAGCCAGAGCTGAGCACTCACACTCATACTCTGCCTGATGGGACCCATCTCATCAGTAGAGAAAATGAAGGGTTTGGGCCCAGAGGCAGAGGAAGAAGGTGCTAAGTTAGCAGGCTCAAGTGAAGCTTCCTCATCTTCACTATCATCGCTTGTTAAACAGGTGGGAGAAGGGGGAGGGGCAGGGAATCCCAGAGCCATAGAGATGGTTGGGTCCTGGTCTGTATGGGTTTGGGGAGGGTTAGGAATTTGTGAGGTAGAGTTGGAGGGGATGGGTTGCTCTGCACCAGAAGAAGGCGGGATCTCTGGTACAGAAGGTGTAGGTGGTATTTGGGATGTGGAAGTGTTTGGAGGGGGGATTTCTGCACCAGAAGAGGTTGAGGGCACCTCTGGTACAGAAGCTGGGGGAGAGGGAAAAGTGTTTAAAGGTATATGGGAAGGTGGGGGAGAAGGTGTTTGAGGGATGGTTGAAGTAGTGAAAGTGGGGGTGTCTGGGAGAGTCTGCTCTGGTAAAGATAAAGAAACACCAGGAGCAGATGAAATGGGTTGTGTTTGGGTGTCTGGTGGGGAAGTAGTAGGGGTAACAAGGTTAATAGGGTTAGAGGAGGGTATAGAAGAAGGGTTGGAAGGGTTTACCTCTGCTGAGTCAACACCAGCAGGAACAACATGCTCTGGAGCATCCTCCATCATCTGGGAAGCCTCATCAATGGCTTTCTCCAAGGCCTCTCCAAGATCAGATCCAGAGTCAGGATCTTGAAGAATGGCTCTCTTGGCCTTGGATTTCTTCACAAGAGGCTCAGCCTCTTCTTCCTCTTCGTCCTCTGATGGCTCATCCACCAGAAGGGTTTTCTTGGCCTTCCTGCTAGTCCGTCGCTTTTTAGCAGAGCCTCTCCTGGCCTCCTCTGGCTGCTTCCTCTTGGCTGCTCCAGCCTTCTTGGTAGCCTCAGCTACTTCACTCTTCTTCTTCAAGACATCAAGAAGAGGAATCTGGTCCTCCTCTGAGGAACCAGAGAAAGCAATGGTTGAGGAACCAGTTGCTTCAGCAGCTTTCTTCTGGGTCTGCTGCTTCTGCTGCTGCTTTTTCTGCCCCTTTGCAGGAGAGGGGATAGATTGAATAGGAGGGGCAGGGATGGCTTGCTCCCCATCAGAGTCGGCATGGCCATGGAGAGGGCCATCCTTGGAGAATAGGATCTTGGATTTGTGATAACCATGGCACCAAGAAGTTTTCCACTTCTTCTCTGGAAGGAGAGAATCCAGAATAAGAGTCAACTTAGTTCCCAATGAAACATTTGCAGTGAAGAAGAACTGCAACTCCCCTGGCTTGGAAGGACAAGGCTCCTTCTTCACCTTCAATCTTTTCTTCCTCAACACATCCCAGAAGAAATCCGCCCAATTGCATTGAACGCCGTCAAATAATGCCCTCATCACACACATTCTGCCGTTGAAAATGGCATCTATGCTGTGATTCTCACACATAAGCACCTTTACAGCTATATCGAACATCACCTTGTACTTCTGCCTTAAATGTTTGTCAAGAAATCCCTTCGTGATATTCTGGCAAGAAGATCGAGCAAAGATCTTGAAGGAACCAATGATATCATCCTCCTTGTACGTCAAAGGATCAACTCCCTCTGCAGAAATGTTCTAAAATAAAGCGCAAAAATCGTGCTTAGAAAACACCAAATCATCTTCATCAATCTTGGAAGAAATTGTTGGGAAAATAGGGGTGCCCGGAATCTATTCGGGATGAAATTTAAATACGAATTTAAATACAATTATTACTAGCATGAATTAATCCTAATTAATTAAAATAATAATTCCAACAACTAATTATCATCATGCATGTTAAATTAATTTCACATATTAACTAGGCGGAATAAATAAGTAAATATGCGATTAACGTACCTCTTGTAGTATTGACCTTTGGATATACGGGACAATTGTAATCTCGCTCTATCAACCCAAAACCTTCTCAAGTATTTCCCTTTTCACCTCACTTGATCGCCGGTGGGAGACACTTTCAAGTAATTTAATAAACTAAGGAAAAAGAAAAATATATATGCTTCTTGATTTTTCCAACACATGGAATTATGTACTTGGGGATGAAATAATCATCCCCTATTTATAATATGTAGGGACCGAAATTTTTAGTGATATTTGGGCTTGGAAAAAATCTTTTCTTAGACTCTAAGAAATCTTGAATATATCCCATATATTCTTTTCTCCAAAATAAAATATTCCACAAAAATCTCACCCTACATATTTAGGGATGTAATTTTCGAAAATTATGAGGAGAAATCCCAAGATTTGGATCTTCTTGAATATATGAGATATTCTTGTATTCCAAGAATACATATCTTCCATAATATCTTTCCAAGAAAATCAACAAAATCTTTTCTTCTCTAATAATGCATTTTTAAAAAATTATAAAGAAAAAATCAGCATATTTATTTTCCTTTTATTTTAATCACCTTATCATTATTGGACTACTTAATGGGCTACTTGAGGGGCCTTAAGGAGAATTAAGATTGGACCTCCTAATGGACTTCTGAATTTCAATATTGAGCCCCAATATAATTCAATCCATTAATATTAATTATTACCACTAATAAATTAATATTGCACTATCCATCTTAATCCATATTACGATAATATGGGCTCCCGGTTATTATTTCCCGCGTTTAAGATTATCAAGTCCATTAATTAATTAAGCTTCTGAATAACTCTAAATTAATTAACATCTTTCACCTTGGAGTAAAGACAGCTCAACATTATTATTCGTACCGAAGAAACTAATTCTTCACTTGCAAGATTTGGTACAATAAAACTTCTGAGCCCACCAAGGGAACTAATCACACGAGCCGTACTCGCACGCGTTTCTCCGTATTAAATCTTAGCAACCGTCGTATGATTAATATTACTGCCCAAGACACAAAGTTCGAAGTCGCAATGATTCTCACCCAACATGAATCAAAGCAGTAACTATTAAGCACACACGATCCTATTTAAGTGACGGAGATTATGAAATCAACAACCACTGAGGTCTAATTCTTCACCTTTCAGAACAGAAGAATTTATCCTCACTGTAGGACCTCTTCAACACATACTAAATGTGCTAGTGCAATCTCTTAGTCAAGACAGACCAATCTGAGCCTTACACATCGACCTTTCACGACGGATTGTTCAATTCCACCTAGGTCGTGAAAATGTACGTTTAGTTACAAGTAAACTGTTAATGTCGTCTTCCGTGATCGGGTATCACCACATCAACTACTATGTAACACGTACTATATATTGAACGGTTTGCAATAGAAATTCAACATTCAATCATAACTAAAGCAAATGTGATAAAAGAATTATTCTCATAAAACGAGTGTTTGATACACGAGTTATACAAAGTAAAAGCATACTTTCACGTATAACTCCAACAATCTCCCACTTATACTTAAAGTCTGCTTTTAGTATACATCACGCATGTCTTAGTGTAGTAGCTCTACGTGACATCTCATGTCAACCTACACTAACCTAATAATTCCTCCCACTTATACTTAAAGCAGATTGGCAATAGTCTTGACTCCCATTCCATCCACATGTCTCTCGAATGTAGTCTAAGGCAGACCCTTTGTGAATGGATCTGCTAGGTTGTCACCCGACGCTATCTTTGCCACCTCTATATCTCCTCTCTTAACGATTTCTCATATCAGATGGTATTTTCTTTCTATGTGTTTGCTGGCCTTGTGGGCTCTCGGTTCCTTTGAATTTGCAACTGCTCCGGCATTGTCACAAAAGACAGTTATCTTGTCGGGCAAATTCGGAACAACGTCTAAGTCCACTAAGAAGTTCTTGAGCCAAACTGCCTCTTTCGCTGCTTCACAAGCAGCTACATACTCGGCTTCCATGGTCGAATCGGCGATGCATTTCTGCTTAACGCTTCTCCATGAAATGGCTCCTCCTCCCATGCAAAACACACTACCCGAGGTTGACTTTCTTGAGTCTATGTCTGATTGGAAATCCGAGTCCGTGTATCCTGCGGGAACTAGACTATCTGACTGGTAAATCAGCATCCGCTCCCGAGTTCTTTTCAGATACCTCAAGATGCACTTTATGGCAGTCCAATGGTCTTTCCCGGGATTACTTTGATATCTTGCCACCATGCCTACGGCAAAGCAGATATCTGGTCTCGTACACAACATTGCATACATAAGGCTTCCTACGGCCGAAGCGTACGGAACACCTTTCATGTCATCTATCTCCGCTTGCGTCTTAGGGCTCATTTCTTTCGATAGATGGATTCCGTGCCTAAAAGGTACAAAACCTTTCTTGGAATCTTGCATGTTGAAACGCTTCAAAACAGTGTCAATGTATGAAGCTTGCGATAAGCCCAATATCCTCTTCTTGCGATCGCGAGTGATTTTGATCCCAAGGATGTGACCGGCTTCCCCTAAGTCCTTCATATCAAATTGTTTTGACAGCCATACCTTTACGTCTGACAATACCTTTACATTGTTTCCAATGAGCAGAATATCGTCTACGTATAATACTAAGAATACCACTGCAGTTCCGTCACGCTTCTTATACACACAACTTTCGAACTCGTTTTGATCAAACCCATAAGACTTAATCACTTGATCAAAACACTGGTTCCAAGTACGCGATGCTTGCTTAAGTCCGTAAATGGATCTCTTGAGCTTGCATACGAGATTCTCTTGGCCTTTTTCAAAGAAACCTTTGGGCTGTTGCATATAGATATCTATCCCGTCAAGACTTCCGTTAAGGAAAGCCGTCTTGACATCCATTTGCCAGATCTCGTAATCTAGGTGCGCAGCGATCGACAAGAGAATACGGATGAACTTAAGCATAGCTACAGGCGAAAAGGTTTCCTCATAATCGATCCCTTCTTTCTGAGTATACCCTTTGGCCACAAGCCTTGCTTTGAAGGTTTCAACCCTTCCGTCCGGTCCTCTTTTCCTCTTGTACACCCACTTGCATCCAATGGGTTCTACCCCACTGGGTGGCTCGACCAACTCCCACACTTGATTATGATCCATCGAACCCATCTCGGCTTCCATTGCCGTTTGCCACGACTCCGCATCTTTGTCTTGGATTGCCTCGTCGTACGTCCATGGGTCTAATTCAACATCGGGAACCAAATCCGAAGATTCTCCTATCCCCATGAATCTCTCGGGTTGCCTAGGAACCCTCCCACTACGACGGGGTTCCGGTTGTGAAGATGTGACGTGTGGTATATCATCTTGTATACTTGGTATCGAGGTTTGACCTCTAAATTCTTCTAAGGTAATTTCACTTTTAGGTTTCCGATTGTTCATATAGTCTTCCTCCAAGAATTTAAAGTGTGTACTAATCACGGTCTTTTGATCCTTGGGACTATAGAACATACACCCTTTCGTTCCCGCAGGGTATCCTATAAACAGCTTTAATTCCGAACGTGGATCCAACTTACCGGCTTCCTTGTCTAGCACGTATGCCGGACAACCCCAAATCCGCAAATGTCTTAGACTGGGCTTGCGCCCGGTCCACAATTCCATTGGGGTTTTAGGAACCGATTTGGATGGCACCAAGTTTAGAATATAAGCTGCCGTTTCCAAGGCATTACCCCAAAACGACTTGGGTAAATCCGAATAACTCATCATGGATCTGAACATCTCTAAAAGAGTTCGGTTCCTTCGTTCCACCACACCGTTCTGTTGAGGGGTTCCCGGTGCGGTCAACTGGGATACGATCCCTTCGTCCGATAGGTAGTTCAAGAATTCATCGCTGAGGTATTCGCCTCCACGATCTGATTGTAGAAACTTGATACTCTTTTCCCTATGTTTCTCAGCTTCGGCCTTAAACTCTTTAAACTTTTCAAAAGTTTCAGACTTATGCCGCATAAGGTAAATGTACCCATATCTTGAGTAATCGTCAATGAAGGTAGCGAAATACTCATACCCCATTCTCGCTTTGATCATCATTGGACCATACACATCGGTATGAACGAGTTCTAACACTTCCGTGGCTCTATTCCCCTTGGCTCCAAATGCCCTCTTGGTCATCTTACCCTTTAAACAAGATTCACAAGTTGGAAACGGCTCGACTTGGAGTGATTCCAAGGATCCGTCTTTCACCAATCTCTCTATCCGCTTTAGATTAATATGACCTAGTCTAAGATGCCATAGAAGTGTTTCGTTCATCTTCGAAGAACGCTTTCTTTTATTGCTCGAAATGATCGACGTGTTATTAGATTCATTATTTGAGTGGTGTGCACACTTAATCGTATAGAGATTGTTTACCAACGTTCCATGACAGATAACATCATTCTTAAAAGAAACAGTAACAACTTTATTAAAAGTAACTGAATATCCATCAAAAAACAACTTAGAAACCGAAATTAAATTCTTCCTAAAGTTTGGAACGTATAAAACATCTCTTAAAACTAAAACTCTATCTTCAAAAGATAGGTGCACGACTCCCACTGCCTCGGCTGCCACTCTCGTAGCATCCCCCAAACTGATTGTGATCTCATTCTTGCTAAGTCGCCGGGTTAGCTGGAACCCCTGAAGAGTGAAACAAATATGATCAGTTGCCCTGGTATCCACTACCCAAACGTGGGCAGCATACGCCGCAACATATGTTTCAACGACTAAAGCATGAGACTTACCTTTCTTTCCACCCTTCTTAGGCTTAGAACAGGTCGCCCTCCAATGTCCCTTCTCACCACAATTAAAGCACTTACCCTTAGCAGCTTTCTTTCCACCTCCTTCTCCCTTTGCCTTGGGTTTGGCAACGGTTGGATTTGCTTGGGTCTGGCCTTTCCTCCTCTTCCTCTTCTTCCCTCCCTTGGGACCCGAAGAGGAAGACGGACCGTTTGCCACCATAGCAACGGTTTGGTGATCCATTAGAGTCTCCGCCGATACCAAAGCTTGCAAGAGCTCGGGCAAACTATTTGCCCGGTCATTCATTTGATAGTTCAACTGAAACTGCTCAAAGCTTTTTGGCAGAGAATGGAGAACGAAATCGACCTTAGTAGGGAGGTCAAATTCCGCACCAAGTACTTCCAACTTGTTGAGATAACCCATCATCTCGATTACGTGATCCCTTACGGGCGTACCTTCCACCATTTTCAACGAAAGCATCTTTCGCATGGTGATTTGCCTAGCCGTACGGTTCTGATGTTGAAACATCGCTTCAAGATTTTGCATTATCTCAGAGGCGGTCTCCATGTGTTGGTGTTGGTGTTGCAACACATCTGACATTGAAGCCAGAATAGTACACCTAGCCATCTCATCGGAGTCAAACCAACTCTTATGCTCTTTCTTGTCCGCTTTCGTGGCATCTTTGGCAGGCTCTTGGGGCTTAGGAGTAGTAAGTACCCACTTGTGGTGTTGAGCGGTTAGGACAATATTGAGGTTACGTTTCCAATCAACATAGTTCTCACCAACAAGTTTGTTATCTTTAAGTATACTAAACAGTGGATTAAAAGGTTGCGACATGATGAACTGAGAATAAAACATACATTCATATCAATATCTAGAAAAATACAAAATTATCACATAATTCGATCACATCAATTATATTGAAACTTTAAAACAATATAATCATGCATCAGCCAACATCTCAAAACTATTTAAATGCGCCACGAGGGGTGGTCTATACATTTAAACACATTCAAGCGGATTACAAACTTAAAAGTTACAAATCTTTAATTCAAAATTAATAGTTGGCTCCCACTTTGACCACATAGAAACTGACAGAGACTCCGAGGGGAGTAAGTTAATATCAATTTCCTATGCCTAAGTAATAACCATAATTAAATACAGGATTATTATTTCGCTTTGAGCAAGCCACTCGTGGTGAGGGGCAATACCGCCACTAGTAATAATCCACAATCATCCTTTCGGAATTTATTCATGTGAAATCCGTTCTTCTTGGCCGATCCGAGGGGGAAATGTATTCCAAAAGAACTTCACAAATAAATAAATTATGGAGGTCAAAATAATCCAGTTTTAATATCCGGAATAAAATTGCAATTATAAAAACATACTTAGTAATTTTCGAAAGTAAGGTTTTTCTTGGACAATTAAATTCATGCAAACACATATTAACAAATAATAATAAGTGCACGAAATAAAACATCCATCAAAACAAAATTAAACACATTGGAGCACTCAAATCCAATTGTCACGGTTTAATTTCTTCGCGTCTTGATGCGAAAAATCGTCCTTGTTGCTTTCCGACGTTCGTCTCGACGTGCTCCCACTCGAACAGCAACACTTCTTCAAAAACAGCATCGTTTGGGGTTCGGAACGACGTTTGAAATCACAAGGAACAAAAACACGAACCGAAAAATTCCACGGCCTGAGATACAGCGCGCGTCGGCCCACGAAGTGGGCCCGCGCGCTTCCCAGCCCGAGAAGTGCCGAAACGCTGCCCGAAGCGCGCCGAAGCGCAGCCCCGAGGCGCACCCGAGGTGCTGCACGGAGGCGCGCCGAGGCGCCGCCCGGAGCGCCCCGAGGCGCGCGCGCGGTGCGCGCGGAGTCGTGCACCCCCGTGCGCCATTTTTTTTGCCGTTCGTCCTCGTTTTCTTCACCCCTTGCATGATTTTACGTCCATACACGCGCCACGCTTGTATGCGTCGTCCGGGTACGCCGTTTTTAATTCTTCGTTCTTCGTCACGATCCGGTTACAATTTATTTTTACAAAAAAAATAAATACTAGATCTAGACTAGTCTATTACAATGATCGAATCAAAATAAAAACAACTAATCTACTCGTGGATTTTCTCACGAGAAAAATGAATTCAAACGAATCGAATTAAAAAAACAATTAATTTACACGCATGAAATTAACAACATTAAAACCATGACAATTGGATACCTGCAAAAAAGATCTAACAATTCTACTATCCAATTTCAATTTAAGGTTTAAAAATTTAAATTCCAATTTAAAATTCAGAGCCCGAAACCGTGGCTCTGATACCAGTTGTTGGGAAAATAGGGGTGCCCGGAATCTATTCGGGATGAAATTTAAATACGAATTTAAATACAATTATTACTAGCATGAATTAATCCTAATTAATTCAAATAATAATTCCAACAACTAATTATCATCATGCATGTTAAATTAATTTCACATATTAACTAGGCGGAATAAACAAGTAAATATGCGATTAACGTACCTCTTGTAGTATTGGCCTTTGGATATACGGGACAATTGTAATCTCGCTCTATCAACCCAAAGCCTTCTCAAGTATTTCCCTTTTCACCTCACTTGATCGCCGGTGGGAGACGCTTTCAAGTAATTTAATAAACTAAGGAAAAAGAAAAATATATATGCTTCTTGATTTTTCCAACACATGGAATTATGTACTTGGGGATGAAATAATCATCCCCTATTTATAATATGTAGGGACCGAAATTTTTAGTGATATTTGGGCTTGGAAAAAATCTTTTCTTAGACTCTAAGAAATCTTGAATATATCCCATATATTCTTTTCTCCAAAATAAAATATTCCACAAAAATCTCACCCTACATATTTAGGGATGTAAATTTCGAAAATTATGAGGAGAAATCCCAAGATTTGGATCTTCTTGAATATATGAGATATTCTTGTATTCCAAGAATACATATCTTCCATAATATCTTTCCAAGAAAATCAACAAAATCTTTTCTTCTCTAATAATGCATTTTTCGAAAATTATAAAGAAAAAATCAGCATATTTATTTTCCTTTTATTTTAATCACCTTATCATTATTGGACTACTTAATGGGCTACTTGAGGGGCCTTAAGGAGAATTAAGATTGGACCTCCTAATGGACTTCTGAATTTCAATATTGAGCCCCAATATAATTCAATCCATTAATATTAATTATTACCACTAATAAATTAATATTGCACTATCCATCTTAATCCATATTACGATAATATGGGCTCCCGGTTATTATTTCCCGCGTTTAAGATTATCAAGTCCATTAATTAATTAAGCTTCTGAATAGCTCTAAATTAATTAACATCTTTCACCTTGGAGTAAAGACAGCTCAACATTATTATTCGTACCGAAGAAACTAATTCTTCACTTGCAAGATTTGGTACAATAAAACTTCTGAGCCCACCAAGGGAACTAATCACACGAGCCGTACTCGCACGCGTTTCTCCGTATTAAATCTTAGCAACCGTCGTATGATTAATATTACTGCCCAAGACACAAAGTTCGAAGTCGCAATGATTCTCACCCAACATGAATCAAAGCAGTAACTACTAAGCACACACGGTCCTATTTAAGTGACGGAGATTAAGAAATCAACAACCACTGAGGTCTAATTCTTCACCTTTCAGAACAGAAGAATTTATCCTCGTTGTAGGACCTCTTCAACACATACTAAATGTGCTAGTGCAATCTCTTAGTCAAGATAGACCAATCTGAGCCTTACACATCGACCTTTCACGGCGGATTGTTCAATTCCACCTAGGTCGTGAAAATGTACGTTTAGTTACAAGTAAAATGTTAATGTCGTCTTCCGTGATCGGGTATCACCACATCAACTACTATGTAACACGTACTATATATTGAACGGTTTGCAATAGAAATTCAACAATCAATCATAACTAAAGCAAATGTGATAAAAGAATTATTCTCATAAAACGAGTGTTTGATACACGAGTTATACAAAGTAAAAGCATACTTTCACGTATAACTCCAACAGAAATGTGGTCCTCTTGGATCTTCATACGAACCAACAACTGGGCCGCATATCCGTCAAGAGTGCGAAAGTCCTTGGGAACTGTGGAGATCAACTTCTCCACCCCTGCTCTCTGGAGCATCTCCAGAATCGACAGCACAACAGGGTTCTTGGTGGTATAAAAGTCCACCACCATCTCCGTCTTTAGCTTTTTCATCATAAGAACATGATCGAAGTTGCACGGAGGAGCCATTTCTGTGTAAGAGAGAGAGAGAGAGAGAAAACTTGTGGAGAAACAGGTTTGGGTTTAAAAAGATATGAATCGTGAAAGGACAGATTGAGTAGAATTTTAATTTAAATAGGCAATATGCGTGGCTTGATTAGTAAATGAAGTGTGAACGCGTGTAATAGCAAATTTAGTTTAGGGAACAAAATCAATTTTCGAATTGATTGACATATTGCACATTGATTAAATCTGATGGCCACGATGAAAGGTGAGATACAGATTTAATCTGGTGCATTGGCATAGTCATTGGGACTGGGCATAAAGGGGTTTTGTGGCAGTCAAGAGAAAAAGCGAAATGATTGCCTAGGCCCTATACCCTAGTCTTAAATACACTCCGAAGTTGAAACGTTTTGAGTGTACTTACTAATTTGAAAAGTGTATACCAATGATCAGAGGCCAGAGAAGTAAAAACATACCTGTCACCTGATATTGTAACCAGATGATACCACAATTAGTCTGGTGCTAAATCTACTCTGATTTGACCCATCTGGTCCTGGTCAGAGAAGACTTTGGACATTTCTTGAATTTGACTCAGCACCTCATCTGGGACAAGTGTTACCTGAAGCATACCTCATCTGGAGATATAACTTCTCTGATATGTCTAATCTGCAGGTATGTTAGTTTGAGAATAAATATATGAAGTAAAGTAATGAAACAAAGGATACTTCTCTGTTGTTCCCCCTAAAACAAACCTGTCTCTGGATCCAACAATCCTAACTCAAAAGCTAACTCTCTGAATCTGGTCTCAGCCAAAGGCTTAGTTAAGATATCTGCTCTCTGCTTCTCTGTTGCAATCTTTTCCATCCTTATATCTCCCTTCTCAACATGGTCTCTGATAAAGTGATGCCTTATATCAACATGTTTGCATCTGGTATGAAGAACTGGATTCTAGGTGATTGCAATGGCACTATTACTATCACAGAAAATAGGAATATCCTTAGCTCTAATCTGGTAATCCCTAAGCTGTTGACTAATCCAGAGAAGTTGTGAACAACAACTCCCTGCAGCCATGTACTCTGCTTCTGTTGTTGATGTAGCAACTGAAGTCTGCTTCTTAGAAAACCAGGATACCAATTTATTCCCTAAAAATTGGCATGTTCCACTTGTAGATTTCCTATCTATTCTGCATCCACCATAGTCTGAATCTGAATACCCACTCAACTCTAAATTATCATCTGCAGGATACCATAATCCTAGGTTCACTGTTCCCTTAAGATATTTCAATATCTTCCTAGCTGCTTCCAAGTGACTCTTCTTGGGATTAGCTTGAAATCTGGCACAAACTCCTACAGCAAAAGCAATATCTGGTCTGCTTGCAGTCAGGTACAGAAGAGAACCAATAAGTGCTCTGTACTGAGTCTGGTCCACACTCTCTCCAGACTCATCTGGATCCATGTTGAAATTTGTCATCATAGGGATCTTGGCTGCTTTGCTAGATCCTACTCCAAATTTCTCTAACATGTTTCTGGTGTACTTAGCCTGATTAATAAAAAATCCCTTCTCTGATTGCTTAACCTGCAAACCTAAAAAGTAATTCATTTCACCCATCATGGACATCTCAAACTGACTCTGCATGAGCTCACCAAACTTCTCACACAGCTTCTTGTTAGGGGATCCAAATATAATGTCATCAACATATATTTGGACCAGAAGGATGTCCTTTCCTTCTTCTTTCCTAAACAAAGTTCTATCAATCTTACCCTTAGTAAAACCATTGTCCAGAAGAAATTGAGATAAAGTATCATACCATGCTCTGGGTGCCTGCTTTAGCCTATAAAGAGCTTTCTTAAGCTTAAACACCTTGTCACCTTGTTCAAAACCAGGAGGTTGTTCCACATACACTTCCTCAATGAGAATCCCATTAAGAAAGGCAGATTTCACATCCATCTGGTATACTTTGAACTTCATGTGAGCAGCATATGCTAAGAACAATCTGATGGCTTCTAGTCTGGCAACAGGAGCAAATGTCTCATCATAGTCTATTCCCTCAGACTGAGAATAGCCCTGGGCCACTAGCCTTGCCTTGTTCCTAGTAATGACATCATTCTCATCTTTCTTATTCTTGAAAACCCACTTAGTGCCTATCACCTTTTGATGTCTTGGTCTGTCTACCAGCTCCCAAACATCCTGTCTGGTGAATTGATTCAACTCCTCCTGCATAGCAATAATCCAATTTGAATCTTTCAGTGCCTCCTTGATGTTCTTGGGCTTAATCAAGGACACATAGCAACTGAATAAGGCAGCTAAGTTAAGAGTTCTCCTAGTCTGGACACCCTTAGTTGGATCTCCTAAGATCAGGTCATTGGGGTGATCAACCAGGGTCCTCCTTTCCGTGGTCTTGCCTGGTTGATCATCTTCTGCAGTACCTTGGTGATTATCACCACCTGCAGAAGAGCTTCCCCATACAGGAGTTCCAACCTCTTCTGGTTCTACTCCTTGTGAAGGCTTCTGCTTCAGAGAACCAGGAGATGGGTCATCGTCTAAATCTGAATCTGAATCAAGAATAGGTGGATTAACTTTGATAACTCTGGTTGTAGTCTGATTCTGGGTCTCATCAGAAGACTTAGAATCCACCTTGCACTCAAAAGTAGATTCATAAAAAACAACATGAGGTGTTTCCTCCACACAAAGTGAATTCTTATTAAAAACTCTAAAAGCTTTACTGGTGCTGGAATATCCTAAAAATATTCCATCAGCCACTTTAGCATCAAAGGTTCTTAATTTAGATTTCCCATTGTCATGGATGAAACACTTACATCCAAAAACATGAAAATATGAAACAGATGGGGTTTTACCTTTCCATACCTCATATGGAGTCTTATTATGTCTCTGGGCAATCAGGCACCTGTTCTGAGTATAGCAGGCTGTATTAATGGCCTCTGCCCAAAATCTTTGTGGAGTGTTGTATTCTGCCAGAAGTGTTCTTGCAGCTTCTTTGAGAGTCCTATTCCTCCTTTCTGCTACTCCATTTTGTTGGGGTGTTCTGGCAGCAGATATCTCATGAAAAATCCCATGATCCTTGCAGTAATCTGCAATGTGTGAATTCAAAAACTCTGTCCCTTTATCACTTCTGATCCTGACTATGCTCTGGTTCTGCTCATTCTGAATCTGCTTGAAGAACTCTGGCAACTTAGTGATAGTTTCATTTTTCTTAAACAAGAACACTACCCAAGTATATCTTGAAAAATCATCTACTATCACCAAGGTGTACTTCCTTCCACTGAAACTAAGAGGAGAAACAGGTCCAAACAGGTCCATGTGAAGTAGTTGAAGTACTCTGGTTGTGGTTGTGCTCTGGACATCCTTAAAGGAAGTCTTGGGTTGTTTACCCTTCTGGCAGGAACCATAAACCTGATCCTTCTTAAACACTTCATTAGGAAGACCTCGAATGAGACCTTTTCTGGCAATCTTGTTCAGTGTTTTGAAGTTAAGATGACACAATCTCCTGTGCCAAATCCAGCTATTCTCTGCAGATCCTTTAGCAACCAGGCAAGCATTTCTTGGGCAACTGCTAAAATCTGCAAGATAAATGTTACCCTTCCTCAAGCCTATTAGCAAGATATCATTATAATCAGAAGAGAAAACAGTGCATGAATCACTAGAGAACTTCACTGAGTATCCCTTGTCACAGAATTGGGATACTGAAAGCAGATTATGTTTGAGTCCTTCTACATAGTAGACTTCATCTACAAATACTCCATTGAAGGTCAACTTTCCAACTCCTCTGGTGACTCCATAGTTGTTGTCACCAAACATCACTCTTGGTCCATTCAAAGACTTGAAATCTTGGAGATTATCCTTCTGGAAGGTCATGTGCTTGGAACATCCACTATCAATGTACCAGACATGGTTGCTTGAAAGTCCTTTCTCCAATGGACTCTTATCTACCTGCAGAGAAATCAATTAGGTCCCCTACTAGTGCTGGGTCCTGATTAGTTAGTTGCAGGTTTTGTAGGAATCCATAGATAAAGATCATCCCTTGTTGGATGAAGAGATCTTATCTTCCTTCCAAATCTATCTACCAGCACATGTCCTCTGACAATGACATATTGAGCTACTGGTCTGATAAGGACACCTTTCCTATAAACAGGTCTGGTGTACCTTTTCTCAAATCTGGCCTTTGGAATGGCCTGCCTCAAAGACATGGTCTTAAAGGTCTGGTTGTAAGGATACATCCTAGAAGAACCATCTCTGGTGTCATAACTTCCCTGATCAGTTGGTTTTCTATAGATGGGTCTGGAAGACCTCCTCTGGTTCTGAGAATTAGACCTGCTCTGGTGGTTATAGGTCCTTTGAGTATACCTATTCTGGAATTGATTCCTCTGAGAAAATTGTCTCTGGGGTACCTGGTGCTGTTGAACATTGTTCCTTCTCTGGTAGTTATTACTCTGATTGGTATTCCCCTTTCTTGAGTGTTTCCTTTGAGGTCCCCTAATCTGGTTAGGTTCCCTTTGAGGATTTCTCTGGGGTCCTCCAATTTGAGTAAGTTCTACTCCTTGGGACTCATTGTTCACAGAACCATCAATTTTCAATGGTTCCCCTTGTTGACATTTATTTTCTAGCATCTTCTCTTCCAGAACAGTCAACTCTTCTGGACCATATGTTATGTGATTAACAGAGTGATTCCTTTTCCAATCAGGATTGTGAACCACCTTGTAACCATTACCAGTTAAGTCTTTATCATCCCAGATTTCTACCAATTTACCAGCTCTTACAGACTTGTCTTTATTATAAAGATATTTATGAGTTTTAGTGGTAATTCCAGAATATCCTAAACCACTCTTATCACTAATGCGCTGAGAAGACTCTGATATGATAGATACAACAGATGGTATCTTAGGAGCTTCTCTGGGCATGGGTATCTCCTCTATATTGTGAGCAACTTGTTTTCCCTTGATAAGAGTCTGGTATTTGGCTCTGAGTTCATTGATCTCATCTTCTTAAGAGTTCTTTTCTTTCATGAGTTGATCTACCAGAGTATCTCTTTCTGTGATCTTATCCTGAAGTTCAGAGACTTATTTGGAATGATCTTTCATGAGTTCTCTGGTGGATTTATGCTCATGAGAGAGAGATTGGACTTCAGCTCTGAGCCTACCATTTTCTTTCTCAAGTTTTTGACAGAGTTTGACACAATTTTGGAGATCTGATAGCATTTGTTGCATATCAGACTCTCTGGAGTTACCAGATGAATTAGAGGATTCAATACATTTTGAATTTGATAAGACTAGAGTAGTTTCATTTACCTCAGTGATGTCTGCCATAAGACATACATCATCATCTGATCCGAAATCAGAAGAAGAAGAACTGGAACTAGTATCCTCCTCATCTGCTTCTGCCAGCAATGCTCTCTTATCTGCATATCTCCTATCTCTCTTGATCCTTTTCTCTTCTCTTTCCCTAGGAGTGAGTTGAGGACAATCATAACTGTAGTGACCAGTCTTGTTGCATGTGTAGCAGGCATTGTCTCCTCTGGGACTAGGACTTGGCTCTCTCCTCCTCTGGTTGTAGTCTGATCTGGATGGACTACTCTCTCTCCTCTGGTAGTCAGGTCTGCCAGAGCTACCATCCCTCCTCTGATAATCTGATCTTCCAGAGTTGCCAGGGTTGTCATCTCTCCTCCTCTCTGGAGTTCTGAATCTGGTCTCCCTTGAGTCTCCAGATGTCTTCTCCTTCTCTGCAGGCTTGAAAGAATTCTTTCTATCCCTGGTAGAATCCTTCCAGTGCCTTTTGTACCTGCCATATTTTGAACTCATTTTATCTAATTTACGAGTTAGAAGTGCTACCTGCTCCTTGAGGCTCAAGTCATCTGCAGTAGACTCATTTGGCTTGACATCAGGCTTGATGGTTGAAGAGAATGCAACACCTTTCTGACCAGAAGAGGAAACCTCTTCTGTTTGATCTTCCTCTTGAAGATCATACTCATAGGCTTTGAGATCAGACAACAGAAGATGATGATCCAGAGTATTGAGATCCTGGTTATCCTTGATCACAGTGACTTTAATTCTCCACCTGCTGGTTAGTGAACGCAAGATCTTACTATTAATTTCCTTTTAAGAGTAGGTCTTACCTAAGGCACTAGCCTTGTTCAGGAGGTTTGTGAGACGCATGTCCAGCTGGTCAATGGTCTCGTCTGGTTTCATCTTGAAAGTATCAAACGAGTGTTGAACAGCTTGGAGCTTGTTGTCTTTGATCTTCTCTGTTCCCTCACAGAGTAGTGCCAGTTTGTCCCACATCTCCTTGGCAGTGGCACACGTTCTGACCTTTTCAATCACCTCTTTAGTAAGTGTGTTGATGATCTCTGTTCTTGCCACCTGGTCCAAGTTGTAGAGCTTTCTTTCATCATTATCAAGCTCATCTTTCTTTTTTAGGATTCTTTGCCTGGGGACTCTATCCTCTGCAGTTTTCTGGGCAGCTTCACTAGTTTCTTCTCTGGACTCTAACCTGCCACTATTAATAGGAGTCCAGTAAAATTGAATGGGGCCACTTTCTACCACATCTAACATGCGGTGGTGAATAGCTCCAAGATGATTGCTCATCATGAAGCTCCAGTGGCTGTAATCCTCAAAAGAGAATTCTGGGAGCTTACGGCTCTTGTAAGAAGATTTTGCAGACATTTTGATAAAATTAAGGGAAATAACAAGAACTTGAACAAAAGCACTAAAGAGCAATGGATCTGCCCGGTGACCACCAAAAGCTTTTCAAAGCAGTGGTCGTTGGACACCCTGCTCTGATACCACTTGTTGGTCCCACTAGTTAGATTAATTGCGGAAGCTTAAGTTAAATGTCTTTCAAATTCTTTTACAAGAGAACAATAAACAATAGGACAATAAGTAAAAGAAAACAATAAAAAAAACACAAGATATATAGTGGTTCGGATTTGAATATCCTACGTCCACTCTCCCTTTATCGAAGAGGTCTCACTATCAACCAACTCACTTACTTACTTCACTGGAATTGGGAAGTACCAGTTCCTTCTTACAACTTCTTTAGATTTGACTTCAATCTAAAGATCAACAGCCTACAACCTTATCTGGTAGATGAACAGGTTGAGGTTTCAGTAACTCCTTAAGAGTAGATGTATATTAAGAACAGTAAGAGTGCCTAGAATGAATAACAAAAGCTTGGATGGACTTATGCGCGTATGTAGTCTCTCTAGAGCTTTTTCTTGATCTGCACTCTTGTATTTATAGAGGGGATTAGGGCTAGCCGTTGGAGGGCTAATCCAATCAGATCCTCTATTTAAGGAAGCCTCAATCAATCAATTCTCTAATTGATTGATTGGGTTGGTGGGATCCTTGGATTGATTATCTTCAAAACTTTCCAATCCTGATCTTGTTGACTTGATTTGAATCACCAACGGTCAATAGCTTCCTCTGCCTAACTCTGATTCTCTCCAGAGAAGGCAAGACCAGACACCAGGCAACCTCGGTGTCTTCTGGTCCTAATCTGGTGAACAACCAGAATACTCAGTAGAAATAGGAGATCAAACTGAGCATCTTTTGTAACACCAGACTCGTCTGGTCCGGACTCGTCTGGTCTGGGGAAGGTCCTCTGCATCTGGTTAGATCTCATCTGGTGAAGTCTTCTGATGGAGTCCTCTGGTGAAGTCCTCTGGTGAGGGTCTTCTGGTGAAGTCTTCTGGTCTGGCAGTTCCCCCTAGACTAAGTCTTAATCTAGATCATCATCTGGCTAACAGGTCCAGATGGTCCTATTACATCTCCTGGTTTGTTTTAACTCATCAAAACTAACAATTTTTATCCCAACATTAGGGCCCAATAATTAAGCAAAATCCATATAACTTGATTAGTGGATTTGTGAAGTAGGTTGATATGACGAAGTATTAGGGTTAATTCTTGAGCTTTTAGCCTTTCAATCTTGTGCTACATTAGGGAAGTTGATTGCCTAGTTTTAGTACACTTAGGATTATTACTTGCACATCACGATTATTTTAGTTATTGTACCAACTCCATTAGTATACGTAGGAATTCCTATCTTGAGCATCACTATCTCATATATTTATTTAAACCAGTTAATTGTTTAGTTTAATTTAATTAGTTGCATTAAAAGTAGTATAATATAGAGTAGTTTAATAGAATTCTTAAACCCGGACGTACATTCATATTAACTACGAGATGTAGATCTCTAGGGCTCTATTCGCATTTATACCTGTAGGATCAAGCGCTTGCCACTAGACTAAAAGCCTGGACTTGTAGTGAGGTGCTACTTTATTTCCTTTAACCCTATCTAGCTGCAGCGCCACGGGTCGAATAACCTCCGCCGGACTTGGCGCACCGGGCCTTTATCGCGCCCAACAATCCCCCCCAGCATCTGCCAGCCCTCTTGGCCAACAAATGCCTTCCACTGGGATTCAAACCCGTGACTTGTGCTCTGATACCAATTGTAGGATCAGAAGAGATCTAACCTTCAGAACCATAGACCCATCTATAGAAAACCAACTGATCTGGGTAGTTATGACACCAGAGATGGTTCTTCTAGGATGTATCCTTACAACCAGACCTTTAAGACCATGTCTTTGAGGCAGGCCATTCCAAAGGCCAGATTTGAGAAAAGGTACACCAGACCTATTTATAGGAAAGGTGTCCTTGTCAGACCAGTAGCTCAATATGTCATTGTAAGAGGACATGTTCTGGTAGATAGATTTGGAAGGAAGATAAGATCTCCTCATCCAACAAGGGATGATCTTTATCTATGGATTCCTACAAAACCTGCAACTAACCAATCAGGACCCAGCACTAGTAGGGGACCTAATTGATTTCTCTGCAGGTAGATAAGAGCCCATTGGAGAAAGGACTTTCAAGCAACCATGTCTGGTACATTGATAGTGGATGTTCCAAGCACATGACCTTCCAGAAGGATAATCTCCAAGATTTCAAGCCATTGAATGGGCCAAGAGTGATGTTTGGTGACAACAACTATGGAATCACCAGAGGAGTTGGAAAGTTGACCTTTAATGGTGTATCTGTAGATGAAGTCTACTATGTTGAAGGACTCAAGCATAATTTGCTTTCAGTATCCCAATTCTGTGATAGGGGATACTCAGTGAAGTTCTCTAGTGATTCATGCACTGTATTTTCTTCTGATTATAATGATATCTTGCTAATAGGCTTGAGGAAGGGTAACATTTATCTTGCAGATTTCAGCAGTTGCCCAAAAATGCTTGCCTGGTTGCAAAAGGATCTGCAGAGAACAGCTGGATTTGGCACAAGAGACTGTGTCACCTTAACTTCAAGACACTGAATAAGATTGCCAGAAAAGGTCTCATTCGAGGTCTTCCTAATGAAGTGTTTAAGAAGGATCAGGTTTGTGGTTCCTGCCAGAAGGGTAAACAACCCAAGACTTCCTTTAAGGATGTCCAGAGCACAACCACAACCAGAGTACTTCAACTACTTCACATGGACCTGTTTCTCCTCTTAGTTTCAGTGGAAGGAAGTACACCTTGGTGATAGTAGATGACTTTTCAAGATACACTTGGGTAGTGTTCTTGTTTAAGAAAAATGAAACTATCACTAAGTTGCCAGAATTCTTCAAGCAGATTCATAATGAGCAGAACCAGAGCATAGTCAGAAATATAAATTATAAAGGGACAGAGTTTTTGAATTCTCACATTGCAGATTACTGCAAGGACCATGGGATTTTTCATGAGACATCTGCTGCCAGAATACCTCAACAAAATGGAGTAGCAGAAAGAAGGAATAGAACCCTTAAAGAGGCTGCAAGAACTCTTCTGGCAGAGTACAACACTCCACAAAGGTTTTGGGCAGAGGCCATTAATACAGCTTGCTACACTCAGAACAGATGCCTAATTGCCCAGAGACATAATAAGACTCCATATGAGGTATGGAAAGGTAAAACCCCATCTGTTTCATATTTTCATGTTTTTGGATGTAAGTGTTTCATCCATGACAATGGGAAATCTAAATTAAGAACTTTTGATGCCAAAGTGGCTGATGGAATATTTTTAGGATATTCCAGCACCAGTAAGGCTTTTAGGGTTTTTAATAAGAATTTACTTTGTGTGGAGGAAACACCTCATGTTGATTTTGATGAATCTGTTTTTGAGTGCAAGGTGGACTTAAAGTCTTCTGATGAGACCCAGATTCAGACTATTCCCAGAGTAATCAAAGTCAATCCACCTATTCTTGATTCAGATTCAGATTCAGATGATGACCCATCTCCTGGTTCTCTGAAGTAGAAGCCTTCACAAGGAGCAGAACCAGAAGAGGTTGGTACTCCTGTAGGGGGAAGCTCTTCTGCAGGTGGTGATAATCACCAAGATACTGCAGAAGATGATCAACCAGGCAAGACCACGGGAAGGAGGACCCTGGTTGATCACCCCAGTGACCTGATCCTTGGAGATCCAACTAAGGGTGTCCAGACTAGGAGAACTCTTAACTTAGCTGCCTTATTCAGTTGCTATGTGTCCTTGATTGAGCCCAAGCACATCAAGGAGGCACTGAAAGATTCGAATTGGATTGTTGCTATGCAGGAGGAGTTGAATCAATTCACCAGACATGATGTTTGGGAGCTGGTAGACAGACCAAGACATCAAAAGGTGATAGGCACTAAGTGGGTTTTCAAGAATAAGAAAGATGAGAATGATGTCATTGCTAGGAACAAGGCAAGGCTAGTGGCTCAGGGCTATTCTCAGTCTGAAGGAATAGACTATGATGAGACATTTGCTCATGTTGCCAGACTAGAAGCCATCAGATTGTTCTTAGCATATGCTGCTCACATGAAGTTCAAAGTATACCAGATGGATGTGAAATCTTCCTTTCTTAATGGGATTCTCATTGAGGAAGTGTATGTGGAACAACCTCCTGGTTTTGAACAAGGTGTTTAAGCTTAAGAAAGCTCTTTATGGGCTGAAGCAGGCACCCAGAGCATGGTATGACACTCTATCTTAGTTTCTTCTGGACAATGGTTTTTCTAAGGGTAAGATTGATAGGACCTTGTTTAGGAAAGAAGAAGGAAAGGACATCCTTCTGGTCCAAATATATGTCGATGACATTATATTTGGATCCCCTAACAAGAAGCTGTGTGAGAAGTTTGGTGAGCTCATGCAGAGTCAGTTTGAGATGTCCATGATGGGTGAAATTAATTACTTTTTAGGCTTGCAGGTAAAGCAATCAGAGAAGGGAATTTTCATAAATCAGGCAAAATACATCAGAAACATGTTAGAGAAATTTGGAGTAGGATCTAGCAAAGCAGCCAAGATTCCTATGATGACAAATTTCAACATGGATCCAGATGAGTCTGGAGAGAATGTGGATCAGACTCAGTACAGAGCTCTTATTGGTTCTCTTCTGTACCTGACTGCAAGCAGACCAGATATTACTTTTGATGTAGGAGTGTGTGCCAGATTTCAAGCAAATCCTAAGAAAAGTCATTTGGAAGCAGCTAGGAAGATTTTGAAATATCTTAAGGGAATAGTGAATTTAGGATTATGGTATCCTGCAGATGACAACCTAGAGTTGAGTGGTTATTCGGATTCAGACTATGGTGGATGCAGAATAGATAGAAAGTCTACAAGTGGAACATGCCAATTTTTAGGGAATAAATTGGTTTCCAGGTTTTCTAAGAAGCAGACTTCAGTTGCTACATCAACAACAGAAGCAGAGTACATGGCTGCAGGGAGCTGTTGTTCTCAACTACTCTGGATTAGTCAACAGCTTAGGGACTACCAGATTAGAGCCAAGGATACTCCTATTTTCTGTGATAGCAATAGTGCCATAGCAATCACCCAGAATCCAGTTCTTCATACCAGATGTAAACATGTTGATATAAGGCATCATTTTATCAGAGATCATGTTGAGAAGGGAGATATAAGGATGGAAAAGATTGCAACAGAGAAGCAGAGAGCAGATATTTTAACTAAGCCTTTGGCTGAGACCAGATTCAGAGAGTTAGCTTTTGAGTTGGGCTTATTGGATCCAAAGACAGATTTGTTTTAGGGGGAACATCAGAGAAGTATCTTGTATTTATACCTTACTGCATATTCTTTGTTATTTAAAACTAACATACCTGCAGATTAGGCATATCAGAGAAGTTACATCTCCAGATGAGGTTTGCACCAGGTGACCTTTGTCCCAGATGAGGTGCTGAGTCAGATTCCAGAAAAGGCCAAAGTCTTCTCTGACCAGAACCAGATGGGTTCCATCAGAGGAGATGTAACACCAGACTAGCTGTGGTATCATCTGGTTACAATATCAGGTGACAGATATGCTTTTACTTCTCTGGCCTCTGATCATTGGGATACACCTTTCAAATTAGTAAGTACACTCAAAACGTTTCAACTTCGGAGTGTATTTAAGACTAGGGTATAGGGCCTAGGCAATCATTTCGATTTTTCTCTTGACTACCACAAAACTCCTTTATACCCAGTCCCAATGACCACGCCTACGCACCAGATTAAATGTGTATCTCGCCTTTCATCGTGGCCATCAGATTTAATCGATGTGCAATATGTCAATCAATTCAAAAATTGATTTTGTTCCCTAAATTAAATTTGCAATTACACGCGTTCACACTTTATTTATTAATCAAGCCACGCGTCTTGCCCTATTTAAATCAAATTTCTTTTCAATTTGTCTTTTCACATTTCCATATTTTCAAAACCCTAACTTCTCTCTGCGAAGTATCTCTCTCTCTCTCTCTCTCTCACAGAAATGGCCCCTTCGTGCAACTTCGATCATGAACTGATGATGAAGAAATTGAAAACAGAGATGGTGGTTGACTTCTACACCACCAAGAATCCATCTGTGCTGGCTATTTTGGAGTTACTTAGAAGATCCGGCATAGAGAAGTTGATTTCCACAGTCCCCAGAGATCTTCGCACTCTAGACGGTTATGCGGCCCAGTTTCTGGTCCGTATGAAGATTCATGAAGATCACATTTCTTCAAAGATTGACAAAGAAGATCTGGTGTTTTCCAAGCAGGATTTATGTGCACTATTTGAGAACATTTCGGCAGAAGGCGTAGATCTTTTAACTTACAAGGAGGATGATATTGTTGGTTCTTTCAAGATTTTTGCTCGATCTTCTTGTCAGAACATCACGAAAGGTTTTTTAGATAAGCACTTGAGGCAGAAATTCAAGGTTTTTTTATATTGTGGTGAAGGTGCTGATGTGTGAAAATCACAGCACGGATGCAATTTTCAACGACAGGATGTGTGTGATGCGTGCCCTGTATGATGGAGTTCAGTGCAATTGGGCTGAATTCTTTTGGGATATTTTGAGGAAGAACAGATTGTAGGTGAAGAAGGAGGCTTGCCCTTCACAGCCAGGGGAGTTGCAATACTACTTCACTGCTAATGTTTCGTTGGGAACGAAACTAACTCTGATTTTGGACTCATTGCTTCCAGAGAAGAAATGGAAGGAGTCTTGGTGCAGAGGGTTTCACAAGTCTAAGGTTTTGTTTTCAAAGGAAGGTCCTCTTCATGGCCATCCTGATTCTGATGGAGAAGAAGCTATTCCTGCCCCTCCCCTTCAAGCCATTCCCTCACCTATTAAGGGGCAAAAGCAGCAAAAGCAGCAGCAGAAGCAGAAGTCCACAAAGCAAGCTGCTGGAGCAACTGGTTCCTCAACAGTTGTCTTCTCTGGTTCCTCGGAGGAGGACCAGATTCCCCTTCTGAATATTTTGAAGAAGAAGGGTGAAGTGGCTGAGGCTACTAAGAAGGCTGGAGCAGCCAAGAGGAAGAGGCCAGAGGAGGCCAAGAGAGGCTCTGCTAAGAAGCAAAGAACTAGCAGGAAGGCCAAGAAAACTCTTCTGGTGGATGAGCCATCAGAGGAAGAGGAGGAAGAAGAGGTTGAACCTCTCAATAAGAAATCCAAGGCCAAGAGAGCCATTCTTCAAGAGTCAGACTCTGGCTCTGATCTTGGAGAGGCCTTGGAGAAGGCTATTGATGAAGCTTCTCAGATGATGGAGGATGCTCCAGAGCATGTTGTACCTGCTGATGTTGACTCAGCAGAGGTAAACCCTTCCAACCCATCCTCTATTCCCTCTCCAGCTCATGTTAACCTTGTTACCCCCACTACTTCACCACCAGACACCCAAACACACCCCATATCCTCTGCTCCTGGTGCCCCCATATCTTCACCAGAGCAGACCTTACCAGACACACCAATTTACACTACTTCAACCATTCCTCAAACACCTTCTCCCCCACCTTCCTAAATACCTCTAAATACATATCCCTCTCCCCCAGCTTCTGTACCAGAGGTGCCATAAACCTCTTCTGGTGCAGATATTCCCCTTCCAAACACTTCCACTTCACAAATTCCAATCCCACCCTCTGTACCAGAGATTCCTTCTACTTCTGGTGCAGAGCAACTCATTCCTTCCACCTCCACCTCTCAAAATCCTACCCCTCCCCAAACCTATACAGACCAGGACCCAACAATTTCTATGGCTCTGGGATTCCCTGCCCTTCCCCCTTCTCCCACCTGTTTAACAAGCGATGATAGTGAAGATGAGGAAGCTTCACTTGAGCCTGCTAACTTAGCACCTTCCTCCTTTGCCTCTGGGCCCAAACCCTTCACTTTCTCATCTGCAGAAATGGGTCCCATTAGGCAGAGTATGAGTGTAAGTGCTCAGCTCTGGCTAAGAGAGCATTTTCCAGTTCTTCTGGAGCACTTACCACTTCTGGCAGAGTTGATTGATGCCAAGGTCTGGAGCAAGGCCAGACTTGAAGATGTGGAGGACCTTATGCTTTTGCTTGAGGAAATGGGTCCCTCCAACTTCACTGCTTGGGAGATTGAGCTGAAGCAGAAGATGAACATTCAGAACCCAGCTGAGCTGGAGACCCCTGGTGCAGCAAAAGTCTTGATTCGCACCCTGCTTATCCAGAGAGGGGTAATGCTCACTCCAGAGGGCCCTACTTACAAGTTTGGGCCTCACTTTGTCTTCCCTCCAGAGTTATATTCAGACGAGGAAGACTTTGAGATGTCTCCTGCCGTGCTCCAGAAGATGAAGACGTTCTTTAATGAACAGATCATGCAGATAGGGCACTTCTCCAAAGCAATTCAACACATGGCCCCTGCTATGATAGAGCACCATATCCGGCAGGAGAGGAGGATCTTTCTTAAGTAAATCAAGTCCACTCTGGCTGAAGTCAAGGCCTCATTCAAGGCTAATGGCCTATTTATCAAGCTGGATGTTATGCACAGCCAGAAGCAGCTCCAGGAGCACGTGCTGGAGCAGATGAGGCCAGTCTCTGTGCTGAAGGTTGAGATGGCCAGCCAGATGATCCAGACTGCTAAGCTGAAGGACTCCCTCCAGGAGATGTTAGAGAAGCAGGAAAGGCTTGTTGCAGAATCAAAAGCCTACCTGGAGGAAGCAAAGCAGCTGCGTGATCTTCACTCTTCCTCCAACACTGCCTTGCCTGATCTTATAAGGCAGGTAGTGGAGCCCCTCCTTGATGAAGTCAAAAAGGGGGAAGAGAAGGCCAGAACTGATCTGGCGAAGACCACAAATGAAACTCTTTTGAGCCATGGAGCTCGTCTGGACCTGCTGGAGAACACTTTGGCCCAGGCAGAGCTGCAGAAGAAGAAGAAAGAGGAATTCAAATCACTTACCATGGCTAAGCAGCTTGCTGTAGAAGAGGATTCATCAGAAGCTGAGCAGGATCCCATTTCAATCTCTGGACCTGCAAAGAGGAAGATCAGGAGAGTCAAGAAGAGCTTCCTTGAGACTGTTGTTGAAGAAGCCCAGAAGAGATACAAGGAAGAGACTCCAGAGGAGAAGCAGGCAAGGATCAGAAAGAACATAGATGAAGAGCAGAGGCTCAGATATGTTAGGAGGCAAAATAAGAAGAGCAGAGAAGCTGGTGCTCCTTCTGGTGCAGGTGGATCTAGCCAGAGGAGGAAAGCTCCTATTGAAGTGATGAACATTCTGCCTCTTAGGACAGAAGGGTCTTTTGACTATATTGTGCCTGTTCCCTTGATTGAGAAATGGAAGGAGGCAAAGACTCTCTGGTTCATCCAACATTACATCCAGAGGCCAGCACCAGAGGATGATGAGCTAATCAACAGAACCTTCCACTCCTGGATGCAAGCTTATGATGCAGAGTTGTACAAGCAATTGATGGACTCTACCATTGAGTTCAACCTGGAGGTGACTGCTCCTGAGTTCACTTATCTTAACACTTCCATGGTAGGAGATCAGGTTGATTGGGCTGAGCTGAATAGATTGTACAAGACCAAGGTGTTGGTGAACTTCACTCCAACATCTTCTGCAGAGTTGAAGGCCGTCCAGGATAGGTTCCTTGACTGGTTTCTTGTGCCCAAGGAAAACAGGAGATATGCATAGAATAGGACTCTGAACTTCAATGTAATTTGTAACCATCTTGTCCTTACTATCAATGAAAATATCATATCTTCTCTGTTCAAAAGACAACCTCTTGTTGTCTTATTTATTTGCCATATAAGATCTATTCTAAGGTCTTATCCTTTACTATTTTCATGCTTAAGTATTATGTTTTGATCAGTTTTGGTAGTGTTTTAACTTCATCAAAAAGGGGGAAATTGTTAGGATAAAAGTTGTATAGTTTTGATGAGTTAAAACAAACCAGAAGATGTAATAGGACCATCTGGACCTGTTAGCCAGATGATGATCTAGATTAGGACTTAGTCTAGGGGGAACTGTCAGACCAGAAGACTTCACCAGAAGAGTCGCCAGAAGACCCCACCAAAGGACTTCACCAGAGGACTCCACCAGAAGACTTCACCAGATGAGATCTGACCAGAGGCAGAGGACCTTCCCCAGACCAGACGAGTTCGGACCAGACGAGTCTGGTAGAATAAAAGATGCTCAGTTTGATCCCCTGTTTCTACTGAGTATTCTGGTTGTTAACCAGACCAGGACCAGAAGACACCGAGGTTGCCTTGTGTCTGGTCTTGCCTTCTCTGGAGAGAATCAGAGTTAGGCAGAGGAAGCATTTGACCGTTGGTGATTCAAATCAAGTCAACAAGATCAGGATTGGAAAGTCTTGAAGTCAATCAATCCAAGGATCCCACCAACCCAATCAATCAATTAGGGAATTGATTGATTGAAGCTTCCCTAAATAGAGGATCTGATTGGATTAGCTCTCCAATGGCTATTCCCTAATCCCCTCTATAAATACAAGAGTGCAGTTCAAGAAAAAGCTCTAGAGACCCTACGCGCATAAGTCACAATCCAAGCTTTTGATAATCACTCTTAGCACTCTTATTGTTCATATTATATATCTACTCTTAAGGAGTTGTTTGACATCAACCTGTTCATCTACAAGATAAGGTTGTAGGTTGTTGATCTTTAGATTGAAGTTAAATCTAAAGAGTTTGAAAGAAGGAACTGGTACTTCCCAATTCCAGTGAGTAAGTAAGTGAGTTGGTTGGTTGATAGTGAGACCCCTTGGATAAAAGGGAGAGTGGACGTAGGATATTCAAATCCGAACCACTATATATCTGGTGTTCTTTATTGCTTTCATTTACTTATTCTCTTATTGGTTTTGTGCTCTTGTAAAAGAAGTTTGTTAAGACATTAACACTAAAGCTTCCGCAATTAATCTAACTAGTGGGACCAACAATACCTTTCCTTGGGTTCGATATACTTGGTTCTTATACTTGTCAATACTACCGTGATCCCATACTCTTGTGGGGTAACTACTAGTATAACTAATATTTTGCGTTCAAGTCACTCCCTCCTTCAGTTTTTATTTCTAACATCTTTGAAATAAAAATTCTCAATTTTCATTTATCAGCTCCACGGAGATGATGCTAAAGCATACTCCCTCCTTCGTTTTTTTATTTCTAATATCTTTGAAATAAAAATTCTCAATTTTTATTTATCAGCTCTGCGGAGATGAAGCTAAAGCATACTCCCTCCTTCGGTTTTTATTTCTAACATATTTTTGAAATAAAAAATCTCAATTTTCATTTATCAGCTCTGTTGAGATGATTCTAAAGCATACCCCCTCCTTCGGTTTTTATTTCTAACATCTTTGAAATAAAAAATTCTCAATTTTTATTTATCAGCTCTGGAGAGCTGAAATTTATCTATTAGTTGTAATTCGATGAGTGCTGCAGTTTGCAAACTGTGCACTCAATTTTTCAATCACTATCCATGCTTAATTCGTATTAAGACTCATAAGATGTAAGTTCACATAATTCATAACTCAATCGGAGTTTGTCTAAGGATCCACCAGAGCCTCGGGGTATAGCTCTAGCGGCTTTTCATTGAATTTCAAATGTACGATGATGCAAACAAACTATGCTTACATTCTTTGATTGAAAAGCTAGTAAAGGATCTGAAAAATCTCAGACATAGTATTTCTTCAAGTTGTTCACGTTCTAGGGACGTGGCATTATCTTTCCATTCTGATCTGTCAGCTCATACGTGCCCCCAGCCAGCACTTGGGTGACTACGTACGGGCCTTCCCAATTTGGCTCCGATTTTCCCATTGGTTTGGGCGCATCAGCTCTACGCAGCACCAAATCTCCTTCAAATGAATTTTCTAACTTTCACATGCTTGTTGTAGACAACTCTCATTTTACTCTTGTATCGTTTAGCTCTGATACGAGCCATCTCTCGCTGCTCATCTACCATATCCAGATTTTCTCTTAACAATTTAGGATTCTGATCCTCATCATAATTCAAGATCATGTGAGTTTCCATTCCTATCTCTACAGGGATCACAGCTGTAGATCCGTACACAAGATTGAAAGGAGATTCTCTAGTAGCAGTTTTTGGACTTGTTCTATAAGCCCAAAGGACGGAGTCCAGTTCTTCTATCCATTTTCCACTAGCTCCTGAGAGCCTAGTTCTGATTCCATCCACAATAGTTCGGTTTGTGACTTCCACTTGTCCATTGGCCTGTAGATGAGCCACTAATATAAATCTCTGCTGAATTCTCATCTCTGAACACCAGGCTTGCACCTGAGAGCCTGTGAACTGCGTTCCATTATCCGAAACTAGGATCCTGGGGACCCCAAATCTACTGCATATGTTTATCCATAAAAACTTGATGATGGCTGACTCGATAATTTTCTTCACAGCTTCGGCTTCCTCCCATTTACTGAAATAATCAAGTGCTACAATTAAGAAGGCTCTGCCTCCAGAAGCTGTTGGGAATTTTCCCACGATATCGGTACCCCATTTGTCAAATGGGCATGGAGAGTACATAACTCTCAATTCCTCTGCTGGAATATGGATCGGGGGGGGTATTTCTTTGACATTTGTCACATTTCTTCACTAATTCTTTTGCATCTCTGTTGAGAGTTGGCCAGTAATAACCAGCTCTCAACACCTTTCTAACCACATCTTGGAAGCCAGTATGACTCCCCCCCACAACCTTCATGCACCTCTCTCAACACATAGTTCCCCTCAAGGTTAGATAAGCACCTCAAGTATGGTTGAGAGAATGATCTCTTGTATAAATATTCGCCCATCATACAGTACTTGGCGTATATTGCTTTCTTGGGGGCATTTGACTTGTCAAACCTCTGCCCTTTTTTTAAGAAGTGGATAACGGGGGCTCTTCAATCGTCTTCTTCATCGATTGATCCCACATCCAGGGTTGACACCTGACTCTCAGCTGTCAATAATATGATCTTACCTTTGACTCCCTTTTCTGCAGAGCCTGCCAATTTTGCTAGGTAGTCAGCTTTCTGGTTTTCGGTTCTGGGTATCTGCTCAATTTTTATCTCTTCAAATTTGTCTCTGATCTGCTCACCCAATCTAGCATACTTCGCCATTTTCTCATCCTTTTTCTCATAGGTGCCCAACAACTGTTGAGTAACCAGTTGAGAGTCAGAGTACACAATTGCTTTTTGTGCTCCTAATTCCCATAACATCTGCATTCCTCTGATCATAGTTTCATATTCAGTCTCATTGTTCGAAGTTCGAAATTCAAACTTTATAGCGAACTGCAGTTCCTCCTCTGTCGGGGGCATGATCACAATCCCCACTCCACATCCATGCATTGATGAAGATCCATCAACATATGCCTTCCAGAACTCTAACTCATGAGCTCTGGTCGTTTCTTGAATAAAGTCAGCCAGAGCTTGAGCTTTGATAGCAGCTCTAGGCTCAAATTCAACGCCGTATTCACCCAGTTCTATTGCCCATTTCATCATTCTTCCGGACTGATATGGCCTTCCCATCATTTGCCTTAGGGGAAAGTTGGTTCTCATGATTACTTTGTGAGAGAGAAAATATAGCCTCAGCCTTCTCACTATCACCATCACAGCCAAAGCCAATTTTTCTATTTCAGAGTATCTTATTTCTGGCCCTTGAATAGCTTTACTCACATAATATATGGGTATCTGTTTCACCCCCTCTTCTCTGAGGAGAACAGAGCTCAAAGCATGTTCTCCTACAGAGAAATACAAGTACAAAGTTTCCCCTGGCACTGGCTTCGTGAGGAGGGGTAAACTCGTCAGGTGCTTCTTCAACTCCTCAAAAGCTCTCTAACATTCATTGTCCCATTCGAATATGGATCCTTTTAGAAGGATCTTAAAAACGGTAGGCTTCTTTCCGCCGACCTGGAGATGATGCGACTCAAAGCTGTGATTCATTCCTTCAATCTCTGGGTCTCTTTCAAGTTTCGAGGTGGCTGCATATCAAGGATTGCCTTCACCTTAGCCTGATTTACCTCGATTCCTTTAGGGGTTATCATATACCCCAGAAATTTTCCGCTTCTTACCCCCAAAAGCACATTTTGTAGGGTTAAGTCTGATCTGATAAGCTCTGACCACGCCAAAGACCTCCCCCAGATCTGAAGCATGGTCCTTTACTTTAAAACTTTTAACCAACATATCATCAACATAAACTTCCATATTCTGCCCATGCTGCTCTCTGAGAACCAGATCCACCATCCTCTGGTAAGTAGCCCCAGCATTCTTTGGCCCAAAGGGCATTTTTCACATAGCCGTAAGTGCCGCATGAGACTGTGAAGCAAGCTCTGGGCACATCTTCAGGATTCATCCATGTCTGATGTGTTGGTCTCGGTACAAGACTTATGAATACGTGTATGGGGGGATACACGTATACCAATTTTTCAACTTAACCTTACTGAGTCCCCTTTACTCAGAGAGATAAAGAACTAAGAGCTGATAATATACCCACTAACTACACTTAGTGCGGGTCAGTTGGCTGACTATCAATTCAAGTTCAATGCGGAATTGCGTGAGCCCTGATAGTTTAAAGTCTTATTTAGTTTGCTTTCTGAGAAACTTGATTACTCAATTCTGAAGTAGTAGTTAGTAGGGCAGTGCTCTGTTTGATGATCAGGCTGATTGATTCAGCCTGATAAAAACCCAATGCTATGAATGAACAAATAATATGACAAGCAGGCACAATATCACAGCAGTAAGAACACAGGGAGTTTAACGTGGTTCGGAGACTCAAACTCCTACATCCACGGCCTGATTTAACAGGAAATCCACTCAAGGGATTCTTGTTTTTAACTTTCCAAGGTGCACCAAGATCAGCTAACTTCACTGATGTAATACTCCTAAAAAAAAATCACAAGAATTTTGCATAAGCATTAAAATTTTAATTCCTATCAACAAGATATTTTGGGTGACTATCGAAATTTATATCTCTTAATTTATTAAAAGATATATGTGCATCATTGTTTTCAAAGGAAAAAAAAAGTATATTTAAATATATATATATATATGCATGTATGCGTGTGTTAATTATATGTAAGGTATATTATATATATATATATATATATATATATATATATATATATATATATATATATATGCATGCTTGCGTGGCTAATTATAGGTATATGCATGCATGTGTACGTATATAAATTGTGCATGCATGTCTAATTAAATGTATGCATGTGTAAATTATATATATGCATGCATGCACACTTATATAAAAAAAAAAACATATAAAGACTCTTAGGAAATTTTCTTTTAATACCTTGATAACTTCAAGTAACGGATATGAATTTACATAGAAAGTTTCAGCCGGATTTTACTCAATTTTATTTCCTCTTAAATTCGGTAGCAAAATTTGTGGCGAGCTTTACTCCAAAATTCCATAACTTTCTCAGTCAAAATACTCTTTTAATTTTCATAGCAAAACCACGTACATGAAAAAAAAAAATAACATTTCTTTCTTGAACCAAGCCACTTGTGTTTATTTTGGTTTTGAAGAGCGCCGTCACTTTCAACACTATCTCCGGAAAACAGTAACTACCTTCTCTTTCATTTTGGTAAATTTCAGTCTACTGTTTTACAATTTTTGTCGAACACATTAGATTCTTTGAGTGTGTGTGTATATACGTAGTTTTCAAATTACCACTTCTTCCTTCCGTGAACTCATTCTTTATTTTGTTATTTATTTTCCATTAGCTATTTTTACAATCTCCACAATTCTTAAAGAAAATGGCCGAACATGTTTGACATGCATACTATGACTTTAGTTGTCCTTATATTTTGGCCTAGTTTGTTTTAATTGCTGATATATTTTCATGAAAATCTTTAGTTCTCTTTGTTTAATTAAAACTCAAAATCTTTGATTTCAAAGTAATTACATGAATTATTAGTAAAAAGTTCCAAAAGTTTTTATAGAATTAGCCAAACGTTATTTCAATTCACAAGTTTAATCCATCTTTTTACTTTAATAGATGTTATAATAATTTTATATTGTTGATGTTAAATTCTTATTAGTGTTATTGAATAATTTTAGGTATCAAGGATTAAAGACATTTCATATAATTCTTCTACATCCACGAGATAAATTTCAGGTGGGGATTTCTATCTTTTAAGTTTGTCATTATTAAATGTGATATGTGATTTTATTAATGTTCATGTGAAATATGTATGAGGATAGGTCTTTTAACCTTTATAAACGAGGTGATGATAGGTCTTCTGACCTTTATAAACGAGGTGATGATAGGTCTTCTGACCTTTATAAATGAGGTGACGATAGGTCTTCTGACCTTTATAAACGAGGTGATGATAGGTCTTCTGACCTTTATAAACGAGGTGACGATAGGTCTTCTGACCTTTATAAACGAGGTGATGGTATTAAAATGCATATTTACGTGATTGATTAATTTAAATTATTTATTATATTTAGTTTTTGACAAGCTTGTCCCCACTGAGCCGTGGTTTTTGCTCACCCCTTCTTATTCTGTTCTTTCAGGTTAAGAGTCGACGTGGTACGCTGGAGGATGCATAGCACAAAGACTTAATGAACTTCATTTTAATTTATGCAAATTTGGAACAAACACAAATTTTATTAAGTATTTAAATTCTTGATGACTAGTATTTAACTCCTATTTTTGTTTAAATTTTAGTTGAGTTTAATTAAGTAGTATTTATTTTTAAAAGCTTCCGTTATGATTTATACTTGAAATAAATTTTGGTCTTTTGATCATGCCTGTGAACTTGTGTTTGCATATTAAATTTTATTAAATTCTTTCTATCTAATTGAATTAATATTTAAGTTAGAATTATTTTATTTATAAAAATTGGGGCGTGACAACTGACCTATACAACTCCTTACTAACTCACTAACTAAACTTACTACCAACAAACCTAACTTAGGGTTTTGGTTTCAGTTTGGATTCCAACTAGGTTGTGATTATCCTTACAAGACAAAGCTTTGTTAAGGATTGGATAATTACTCTAAGCTTAAGATAATGCTAATACGCTCTTTGGATTACAGAATAACTCTCAGTAACTAAGAAACACTTGGGAAATTTAACTGGTTACGAGTGCTTCTTCTAAAGGCTGAATGCTTTGAGTGCTTGAGAGTTTAAGTAATTTCTGGCTTGGAAATTTCCCGTAACCTTGAATGGGTTCAAGGCCTTCTGTATTTATAGGTGATTTGAAAACTATCAGTTGGAAGAAATAGCCTTCTATTCATCTATGTAGAGTGGTTCAAACGGACATATTTCCCATGCAGCAGCCGTCCTTGCATGGATTAGGTAATTGCATTTAATGCACCATTTAATGCTTGTCCATTGAATTTGCAGTCTGAAGTCAGTCTTCATGTCAGGGTTCGTACGTGCGTGTCTTTCATGTCAGTCTTCAGTCCACATTATCAGGTTGGTGAGAATGTCAGAACTTATTCCTAGGCTTCAGGCTTGTCTTATTAAGTTCTTTTTGTCTCGAACACAATGGTGTTGTCCTGACGCTGACATTCCTTTTGAATTGCTTGGCTATACTCTAAGTATTTCCCATTAACTCAGTGTCATCCTATTACCTTCAGGACTGAGTTAGTGATGACCTCAGGGTCATACTCTTCATCACTGACACTTACTCAACCAGCTTAGAAGACTGCCATAAGTTCAGGATGGTGCTCTTCATCTCCAGGCTCTTAGTACCAGATCCTTCTTACAACCTTTAGATCTAACTTCGATCTAAAGCCTAACTTACTTCAACCTTATCTAGGATGAACAGGTTGAGTATTCCAACTAACTCCTTAAGAGTAGATATAAATATGAACAAAGTAAGAGTGCTAAAGCGTGATAAGCAAGAGGCTTGGATATGAACTTCGTGCGCGTGTATCTCTAGAGCCTTTCTTCAAAGATGCACTCTTGTAGTTATAGAGATGATTAGGGTTTAGCCATTGGAGAGCTAATCTAATCAGATCTCTAATTAAGGAAGCTTCAATCAATTAATTCCCTAATTGATTGATTGGGTTGGTGAGATCCTTGGATTGATTGACTTCAAATACTTTCCAATCCAATCTTGTTTGACTTGATTTGAATCACCAACGGTCAAACGCTTCCAATGCAAAACTCTGATTCTTTCAGAGAAGGCAGGACCAGATATCAGATAACCTCGGTATCTTCTTGTCCAGAGTCGGTTAAGAACCAGAATACTCAGTAGAATCTAGAGATGATTCTGAGCATCTTTTGGTTCACCAAACTCGTCTGGTATGGACTCGTCTGGTCTGAAAAGGTCTTCTGCCTCTGGTCTTGATCTTCTCTGGTGAAGTCTTCTGGTGGAGTCCTCTGGTGAAGTCCTCTAGTAGGGTCTTCTGGTGACTCTTCTGGTGAAATCTTCTGGTCTAACAGTTCCCCTAGACTAAGTCCTAATCTATTACCTCATCTAGCTAGCAGGTCCAGATGGTCCTATTACATCTTCTGGTTTATTTTAACTCATCAAAACTATACAACTTTTATCCTAACAATTTCCTCCTTTTTGATGAAGTTAAAACACAAACCAGAACTGATCAAAAGGAAATTAAGCAAGAAAACAAATAAAGGGATAAGACCTTAGAATAGATCTTATCAGGCAAACAAGGAGACAACAAGAAGTTGTCTTGAGACAGAAGAGATATGTATTTCCATTAATAATAAGGACAAAATGATTACAGATTACAATTCAGATCAGGTCCTATTCTATGCATATCTTCTGTTCTCCTTGGGCACCAGAAACCAATCAAGGAATCTGTCTTGAACTTCCTTGAGCTCTGCAGAGTTGGCTGGAGTGAAGTTCACCAACACCTTAGTCTTGTATAACTTCTTCAACTCTGCCCAATCCACCTTGTCCCCAATCATTGGAGTGTTGAGATAATGAAACTCAGGGGCAGTGACTTCCAGGTTGAACTGGATGGTAGAATCCATCAATTGCTTGTACAAGTCTGCATCATAAGTCTTCATCCAAGAGTGGAAAGTCCTGTTGATAAGCGCATCGTCCTCTGGAGGTGGCTTCTGGATGTAGTGTTGGATAAACCACAAAGTCTTGGCTTCCTTCCACCTTTCAATAAAAGGAACAGGCACAGTAGAGTCAAAAGACCCTTCTGTCCTGAGTGGCAGAATATCCATCACTTCAACAGGTCCTTTCTTCCTCTGACTTGATCCACTGGCACCAGGAGTGATTCCAGCTTCTCTGGCCTTCTTGTTTTGCCTCCTAACATTTATGAGCCTCTGCTCTTCATCTATGTTCTTCCTTATTCTGGCAAGCTTTTCTTCTTCAGATTCCTCCTTGAATCTCTTCTCTTCCTCTTCAACTACCTGCTTCAGAAAGCTTTTCTTGACCCTTCTAATCTTTCTTTTGGCTGGGCCAGGAATGGAGACAGGATCTTGTTCAGAGTCAAGAGATTTCTCCTCTGCTGCAAGCTGCTTGGCCATGGTTAGAGATTTGAGCTCTTCCTTCTTCTTCTTCTGCAACTCAGCTTAAGCCAGAGTGTTCTCTAACAGGTCCAGGCGAGCTCCATGGTTGAACAACGTTTCATTAGTGCTCTTCGCCAGGTCAGTTCTGGCCTTCTCTTCCCCCTTTTTAACTTCATCAAGAAGGGGCTGAACCACCTGCCTTATCAGCTCAGGCAACTTGGTGGAGGAGGAAGAGTGAAGATCACGCAGCTTCTTGGCTTCATCCAGGTAGGCTTGAGTCTCAGCCACCAGACGCTCCTACTTGGCCAACATCTTCTGGAGGGAATCCTTCAATTTGGCAGTCTCAAGCATTTGAGAAGCCATCTCTACCTTCAGCACAGAGACTGGATGCAGCTAGTCCAAAACATGCTCTTGCAGCTGCTTTTGGCCGTGCATAACATCCATCTTCAAGTAAAGGCCATTTGCCTTGAATGCAGCTTTAGCAGAGGCAAAGGTAGCCTTGATCTGATTCAAGAAGATCTTCCTCTCCTGCTTGATCTGATGCTCAATCATGGCAGGGGCCATATGCTGCATGACCTTGCTAAAGCGCCCTATCTGCTGGATCTGTTCATTGAAGAACATCTTTATCTTCTGGAGTACAGCAGGGTGACATCAAAATCTTCCTCATCTGAATACAACTCTTGAGAAAAAGAGAAGTGAGGGCCAAAAGAGTAGGATGGGCCCTTTAGAGTGACCATAACTCCCTGTTGGATCAACAGAGTCCTTATCACCACCTTGGCTACTACTGGGGATTCAAGCTCTGCAGGATGTTGCGTGTTGAGCTTCTTCTTCAGGTCAATCTCCCAGGCTGTGAATCCAAAAGTGGTCATCTCCTCCAGCAGCATGACCAAGTCTTCTACATCTTCAATTCTGGCCTTGCTCCAGACTTTGGCATCAGTCAGATCTACCAATAGTGGTAAGTGCTCCAATAGAATTGGAAAATGCTCTCTTAGCCAGAGCTGAGCACTTACACTCATACTCTGCCTAATGGGACCCAGTGAAGCATCCTCATCTTCACTATCGTCGCTGATTGAAACTGCAGGGGAGGCAGGAGGACCAGGGAAACCTAGAGCCATGGAAGAGGAGGGGTTCTGGTCAGTTTGGGTTGGGGGAGGGAAAGGTATATGGGTTTGTGAAATGGAGGGGTTTGTGTGAAAGGATGGTTCTGGACCAGACGAGGTTGAGGGCACCTCTGGTACAGGGTTTGCGTGTGGGGTGAAGGGTCTGTGGGTAGAGGTGTTTGAGATGGAAGGGGAGAAGGTGTTTGAGTGGGTAAGGTTGAGGGTGTGTAAAGGGGAGTGTTTGGGATGGTCTGCTCTGGTGAAGAGGCTTGCAAACCAGAAGCAGGGTGGATAGGTTGTGTTTGGGTTTCTGGGGGAGAGGTAGAAGGGGTAACAAGATTAACATGGGAAGGGAAAAGGTTTAACTCAGCTGAGTCAACATCAGATGGTACAGATAGCTCTGGAGCTGTTGCATCCCCCATCAGCTGAGAAGCCTCTTCTATTGCCTGCTCCAAGGCATCTCCCAGATTTGAATCAGAGTCTGGGTCCTGCAAGATGGCTCTCTTGGCCCTTGGCTTCTTCTTCAGAGGTTCAACCTCCTCTACATCTTCCTCCTCTGATGGCTCATCCACCAGAAGGGTTTTCTTAGAAGCCCTCTTAGAAGTCCTTAGCTTCTTGGCTGAGGCCTTGCTTGCACCTCCTTCATCTTGCCTCGTCCTCTTCTTAGCTACACCTGTCTTCTTGGCAGCTTCTTCACCATCACCCCTCTGCTTCTTCAAAGCAGCCTTGAGAGGGATCTGGCCATCCTCTGATGAGCCAGAAAACACCAAATTGGAAGAAGCAGGAGCCTCATCCTTCTTCTTCAAACTTCTCTTCTTCTGCCCTTTAGCAAGGGATGACACTGCTTGGATAGGGGGGCAGGAATGGCTTCTTCTCCATCAGAGTCAGCATGGCCATGAAGAGGACCATCCTTGGAGAAGATGATCTTGGATCTGCGGAAGCTCTTGCACCAGGAGCCCTTCCACACCTTGTCTGGAAAGATGGAATCCAGAATCAAGGTCAACCTGGTCCCTAGGGAGACATTTGCATTAAAAAAGAACTACAACTCTCCTAGTCTGGTGGGACACTCCTCCTTCTACACCTTGGCTTTGTTCTTCCTCAAGATATCCCAGAAGAACTCTGCCCAATTGCACTGGACACCATCGTATATGGCCCTCATAACACGCATACGGCCATTGAAGATTGCATCTGCTGTGATTCTCACACATCAGCACCTTCAGCACAATATCAAAAAGCACCTTGAATTTCTGCCTGAGATGCTTATCCAGAAATCCCTTCGTCAAATTCTGGCAAGAAGATCTGGCGAAGATCTTGAAAGACTCAACAATCTCGTCTTCTTTATACCTCAATGGATCAACACCTTCTGCAGAAATATTTTCGAACAAACTGCAGAAATCATGCTTAGAGAACACCACATCTTCCTGGTCGATCTTGGAAGAGACATGGTCATCGTGGATCTTCATACGCACCAAAAATTGAGCAGCATACCCATCAAGTGTGCGAAATCTTTGGGAATAGTTGAGATCAACTTCTCAACACCAGATTTATACAATAACTCCAGAATGGCCAACACCGCCGGATTTTTAGTGGAATAAAAATCAACCACCATCTTCGTCTTGAGATTCTTGCAACATACTCATGGTTGAAATTGCATTTGGGAGCCATATCTGAAAGAGTAGAGAAGAAAGAGAGAGAGAGAGAGAGAGAGAGCTGTTTTTGCAGAGAGTGGTTAGGGTTTGAAAAGATTGAACAAGTGAAGAGACAAATGAAAATTTTTTAGTGTATAAAAGAAAAGACGCGTGACTTTGAAATTAAATGAAGTGTGAATGCGTGTAAAATCAAAATTAAATTTGGGGGGACAAAATCAATTTATCAATTAATTGACATATTGCACTTTAATTAAATCTGACGGCCAGGATTGAATTAGGCAAGTTACAGATTTAATTGTGTGCGTGGCATGGTCATTGGGACTGGGTTCGAGGGGTTTTGTGGCAGTCAAGATAAAAAGCGAAATGATTGCCTAGACCCTCTACCCTAGTCTTAAATACACTCTGAATTTGAAACGTTTTGGGTGTATTTAGTAATTTAAAAAGTGTGTCCCAATGATTAGAGGCAGAGAAGTAAATACATACCTGTCATCTGATATTGTAACCAGATGATACCTCGATTAGTCTGGTGTTACATCCCATCTGATGGAACCCATCTGGTTATGGTCAGAGTTGTCTCCGGATTTCTCTGGAATTTGACCTTGTACCTCATCTGGTACATACCTCATCTGAAGATGTAACTTCTCTGGTATATCTAACCTGTAGGCATGTTAGTAAAACATATAAAAATAAGGTATAATTGAAATAAGGATACTTCTCTGATGTTCCCCCTAAACTAAATTTGTCTCTGGGTCCAATAAACCTAACTCAAATGCCAACTCTCTGAATCTGGTCTCAGCCAAAGGCTTTGTGAGAATATCTGCTCTTTGTTTCTCTGTTGCAATCTTTTCCATCCTTATATCTCCCTTCTCAACATGGTCTCTGATAAAGTGGTGCCTTATATCAACATACTTGCACCTGGTATGAAGAACTGGATTTTGGGTAATTGCTATTGCATTGTTGCTATCACAAAATATTGGAATATCCTTAGCCCTAATCTGGTAGTCCCTAAGCTGCTGACTAATCCAGAGTAGTTGTGAGCAACAGCTACCTGCAGCCATGTACTCTGTTTCTGTTTTTGATGTAGCAACTGAAGTCTATTTCTTAGAAAACCAAGATATCAATTTATTCCCTAAAAAGTTGGCATGTTCCACTTGTAGACTTCCTATCTATTCTGCATCCACCATAATCTGAATCTGAATACCCACTTAACTCTAAATTATCATCTGCAGGATACCATAATCCCAAATTAACTGTTCCCTTAAGATATTTCAATATCTTCCTAGCTGCTTCCAAGTGACTCTTCTTAGGATTAGCTTGAAATCTGGCACACATACCCACACCAAAAGTAATATTTGGCCTGCTTGCAGTCAGGTACAGAAGAGAACCAATAAGTGCTCTGTACTGAGTCTGGTCCACACTCTCTCCAGACTCATCTGGATCCATGTTAAAATTTGTCATCATAGGAATCTTGGCTGCCTTGCTAGATCCTACTCCAAATTTCTCTAACATGTTTCTGATGTACTTTGCTTGATTTGTGAAAATTCCCTTCTCTGATTGCTTAACCTACAAACCTAAGAAATAATTCATCTCACCCATCATGGACATTTCAAACTGACTCTGCATGAGATCTCCAAATTTCTCACACAGCTTCTTGTTAGGGGATCCAAATATAATGTCATCAACATATATTTGGACCAGAAGGATGTCCTTTCCTTCTTCTTTCCTAAACAAGGTCCTATCAATCTTTCCCTTAGTAAAACCATTGTCCAGAAGAAACTGAGAAAGAGTGTCATACCATGCTCTGGGTGCCTGCTTAAGCCTATAAAGAGCCTTCTTAAGCTTATACACCTTGTCACCTTATTCAAAACCAGGAGGTTGTTCCACATACACTTCCTCAATGAGAATCTCATTAAGAAAGGCAGATTTCACATCCATCTGGTATACTTTGAACTTCATGTGAGCAACATATGCTAGAAACAATCTGATGGCTTCTAGTTTGGCAACAGGAGCAAATGTCTCATCATAGTCTATTCCTTCAGACTAAGAATAACCCTGAGCCACTAGCATTGCCTTGTTCCTAGTAATGACATCATTCTCATCTTTCTTATTCTTGAAAACCCACTTAGTGCCTATCACCTTTTGATGTCTTGGTCTATCTACCAGCTCCCAAACATCCTGTCTGGTGAATTGATTCAACTCCTCCTACATAGCAACAATCCAATTGGAATCTTTCAGTGCTTCCTTGATGTTCTTGGGCTCAATCAAGGATACATAGCAACTGAATAAGGCAGCTAAGTTAAGAGTTCTCCTAGTCTGGACACCCTTAGCTGGATCTTCTATAATTAACTCATTGGGGTGATCAACCAGGGTTTTCCTTCCCTTGACCTTGCCTGATTAACCATCTGCTGCAGTACCTTGGTGATTATCACCAACTGCAGGAGAGCTTCCCCCTACAGGAGTTCCAACCTCTTCTGGTTCTGCTCCAGAGAACCAGAAGATTGGTCACCATCTGAATCTGAATCAAGAATAGGTGGATTGACTTTGATAACTCTGGGAGTAGTCTGATTCTGAGTCTCTTCTGGAGACTGTAAGTCCACCTTTCACTCAAAAGTAGATTCATAAAAAATAACATGGGGTGTTTCCTCCACACAAAGTGAATTCCTATTAAAAACTGTGAGTGCTTTACTGGTGCTGGAATATCCTAAGAATATTCCATCTGCAACTTTAGCATCAAAAGTTTTTAATTTGGATTTCCCATTGTCATGAATGAAACACTTACATCCAAAAACATGAAAGAATGAAACAGATGAGGTTTTACCTTTCCATACCTCATATGGAGTCTTATTATGTCTCTGGGCAATGAGGCATCTATTCTGAGTGAAACAGGCTGTGTTGATGGCTTCTGCCCAAAATCTTTGTGGTGTGTTGTATTCTGCTAACAGAGTCCTTGCAGCTTCCTTGAGGGTTCTGTTCCTCCTTTTTGCTACTCCATTCTGTTGGGGTGTTCTGGCAGCAGATGTCTCATGAAAAATCTCATGGTCCTTGCAATACTCTGCAATGTGTGAATTCAAAAATTATGTCCCTTTGTCACTTCTGATCCTCACTGTGCTCTGGTTCTGCTCATTCTGAATCTGCTTGAAGAACTCTGGCAACTTAGTGATAGTTTCATTTTTCTTAAACAAGAACATTACCCAAGTGTATCTTGAAAAGTCATCTACTATCACCAAGGTGTACTTCCTTCCACTGAAACCAAGAGGAGAAACAGGTCCAAACAGGTCCATGTGAAGTAGTTGAAGTACTCTGGTTGTGGTTGTACTCTGGACATCCTTAAAGGAAGTCTTGGGTTGTTTACCCTTCTGGCAAGAACCACAAACCTGGTCCTTCTTAAAAACCTCATTAGGAAGACCTCAAACTAGACCTTTTTTGGCAATCTTGTTCAGTGCTTTGAAGTTCAGATGACTCATTCTCTTGTGCCAAAGCCAGTTGTTCTTTGCAGATCCCTTTGCAACCAGACAAGTGTTCCTTGGGCAACTATTAAAATCTGCAAGATAAATGTTACCTTTCCTCAAGCCAATAAGCAAGATATCATTATTATCAGAAGAAAAGACAGTGCATGAATCACTAGAAAACTTCACTGGGTATCCCTTGTAACAGAATTGAGATATTTGGGATATTGAAAGCAGATTATGCTTGAGTCCTTCAACGTAGTAGACTTCATCTATAGATACATCATTGATGATCAACTTTCCAACACCTCTGGTGACTCCATAATTGTTGTCACCAAACATCACTCTTGGCCCATTCAGTGGCTTGAAATCCTGGAGATGATCTTTCTCAAATGTCATGTGCTTGGAACATCCACTATCAATGTACCAGACATGGTTGCTTGAAAGTCCTTTCTCCAATGGACTCTTATCCTCCTGTAGAGAAATCAATTAGGTCACCTACTAGTGCTGTGTCCTGATTGGTTAGTTGCATGTTTTGTAATAATCCAAAGATAAAGATCATCCCTTGCTGGATGAGGAGATCTTATCTTTCTTCCAAATCTATCTACCAGTATATGTCCTATGACAATTACATATTGAGCTACTGGTCTGATAAGAACACCTTTCCTATACACATGTCTGATGTATCTCACTTCAAATCTGGCCCTTGGAATGGCCTGCTTCAAAGACATGATCTTAAAGGTCTGGTTGTAAGGATACATCCTAGAAGAACCATCTCTGGTGTCATAACCACCCAGATCAGTTGGTTTTCTATAGATGGATCTCTGGTTCTGATGAAAACTAGACCTTCTCTAGTGATTATAGTTCCTTTGAGTGTATTTGTTCTGGAATTGGCTCCTCTGAGAAAACCGTCTCTGGGGTCCCTAGTTCGGATGATAGTTCTGTTGACCATTATTCCATCTCTGATAATTCCTATTCTGATGGGAATTTCCCCTTCTTAAGTGTCTCCTCTGAGGTCCCCTAATCTGGTTAGGTTCCACTTTTTGAGGATTCCTCTGGGGTCCTCCATTCTGAGTAGTTCCTATTCTTTGAAGTTTAATGTTAACTGAGCCATCTGTTTTCATTGGTTCCCCATTTTGACTTTTAGTCTCAAGGATTTTCTCTTCCAGAACAGCCAACTCTTCTGGACTATATTCTATATAATTAGCAGAGTAGTTCCTTTTCCAACCAGGATTGTGAACTACTTTGTAACCATTACCAGTAGAGTCTTTTTCATCCCAGATTTCAACAAACTCACCAGATCTTACAGACTTGTTTTTGTTAAAGCGATATTTATGAGATCTTTTGACAATTCCATAATATCCCAAACCACTCTTATCATTTATGCGCTGAGAAGACTCTGATATAATAGATACAACAGTTGGTATCTTTGGAGCTTCTCTGGGCATAGGTATCTCCTCAATAGTTTGCTCAATCTGTTTTCCCTTGATAAGAGTCTGGTATTTGGCTCTAAGTTCATTGAACTCATCTTCCTGAGAGTTCTTTTCTTTCATGAGTTGATCTACCAGAGTGTCTCTTTCTGTGATCTTATCCTGAAGTTCAGAGACTTCTTTGGAGTGATCTTTCATGAGTTCTCTGGTGGATTTTTGCTCATGAGATAAGGATTGAACTTTAGCTCTGAGCCTACCATTCTCTTTCTCAAGTTTTTGACATAATTGAACACAATTTTGGAGATCTGATAGCATTTGCTGCATATCAGACTCTCTGGAGTTACCAGATGAATGAGAGGATTCAGTATATTTGGAATTAGATAAGCATAAGTTTATTTGTTGTACCTCAGTGATATCTGCCATGAGACATACATCATCATCAGATCCAAAATCAGAAGAAGAAGACCTGGAACTAGTATCCTCCTCCGCTGCTTCTGCCAGCAATGCTCTCTTGTATGTATATCTCCTATCTCTCTTGAGTCTTTTCTCTTCTCTTTCCCTAGGAATAAGTTGAGGACAATCATAGTTGTAGTGGCCTGGCTTGTTGCAAGTGTAGCATGTGTTGTCTCCTCTGGGACTGGGGCTTGGATCTCTCCTCCTCTGGTTGTATTCTGCTCTGGCTGGACTACTCTCTCTCCTCTGGTAGTCAGGTCTGCCAGAACTGTTATCTCTCCTCTGGTAACCTGATCTGACAGAGCTGTCTTCTCTCCTCCTCTCTAGTGTTCTGAATCTGGTCTCCCTTGAGTCTCCAGATGTCTTTTCCTTATCTGCAGGCTTGAAGGAACTCTTCCTATCTCTTGTAGATTCCTTCCAATGCTTTTTGTACATACCATACTTAGAACTCATATTTTCAAGTTTACAGGTTAGAAGTGCTACCTGCTCCTTGAGACTCATGTCATCTGCAGTAGACTCCTTTGGTTTTTCATCAATCTTGATAGTTGAGGAGAAAGCAACTCCTTTCTGACCAGAAGAGGAAACCTCTTCTGTTTCATCTTCCTCATGTAGATCATACTCATATGCCTTTAGATCAGACAACAAAAGATGATGACCCAGAGTGTTGAGATCCTTGTTGTCTTTTATCACAGTAACTTTTATCCTCCACCTGCTGGTTAGTGATCTTAAAATTTTACTATTTATTTCTTTTTCAGAGTAGGTCTTACCTAAGGCACAAGCCTTGTTAAGGAGGTTGGTGAGACGCATATCCAGCTGGTCAATTGTCTCATCTGGTTTCATCTTGAATGTATCAAATGAGTGTTGAACCGCCTGGAGCTTGTTATCTTTTATCTTCTCTGTTCCCTCGCAGAGCAGAGCCAACTTGTCCCACATCTCCTTAGCAGTGGTACAGGTTCTGACCTTTTCTATCACTTCCTTGGTGAGAGTATTGATGATTTCTGTCCTTGCCACATGGTCCAGATTATATAACTTTCTCTCATCATTGTTGAGCTCGTCCCTTTTCTTGAGGATCTTTTGTCTGGGAACTCTATCCTCAGCAGCTTTCTGGGCAGTTTCACTTGTTTCTTCTCTGGACTCTGACCTGCCATCATCAATGGGAGTCCAGTAAAATGGAATTGGGCCACTCTCTACCACATCTAACATGCGGTGATGGATAGCTCCAAGATTATTACTCATCATGAAGCTCTAGTGGCTATAATCCTCAAAGGAGAATTCAGGCAACTTACCGCTCTTGTAAGAAGATTTTGAAGACATTTTCAAAAAGTTTTAAAAGAAAATAGCAAGAATAACAAAGAATACTCAAAGAGCAATGGATCTGCCCAGTGACCACCAAAAGCTTTTCAAAGCAGTGGTCTTGGACATACTGCTCTGATACCACTTGTTGGTCCCACTAGATAGATTAATTGCAGAAAGCTTAAACTTAAAATAAAGTTCTTTTCAAAGTCTTTTTACTAGAGCACAAGTTAAAGCAATACTAAAGAAAGCAATAAAGAACAAACAATATATAGTGGTTCGGATGTTAAAATCCTACGTCCACTCTCCCTTTTATCAAAGGGGCCTCACTAACCAACCAACCAACTTACTACTTTTTGGAATTTAGAAGTACCCGATCCTTCTTACAACCTTTATATCTAACTTCGATCTAAAGCCTAACTTACTTCAACCTTATCTAACAGGATGAACAGGTTGAGTATTCCAACTAACTTCTTAAGAGTAGATATAAATATGAACAAAGTAAGAGTGCTAAAGCCTGATAAGCAAGAGGCTTGGATATGAACTTCGTGCGCGTGTATCTCTAGAGCCTTTCTTCAAAGATGCACTATTGTATTTATAGAGATGATTAGGGTTTAACCGTTGGAGAGCTAAACTAATTAGATCTCTAATTAAGAAAGCTTCAACCAATCAATTCCCTAATTGATTGATTGGGTTGGTGAGATCCTTGGATTGATTGACTTCAAATACTTTCCAATCCGATCTTATTTGACTTAATTTGAATCACCAACAGTTAAATGATTCCAATGCACAACTCTGATTCTTCCAGAGAAGGCAGGACCAGACACTAGATAACCTCGGTATCTTCTGGTCCAGAGTCGGTTAAGAACCAGAATACTCAGTAGAATCTAGAGATGATTCTGAGCATCTTTTGGTTCACCAGACTCGTCTGGTTTGGGGAAGGTCTTCTACCTCTGGTCTTGATCTTCTCTGGTGAAGTCTTCTTGTGGATTCCTCTGGTGAAGTCCTCTGGTAGGGTCTTCTGGTGAAGTCTTCTGGTCTGGCAGTTCCCCTAAACTAAGTCCTAATCTATTACCTCATCTGGCTAACAGGTCCAGATAGTCGTATTACATCTTCTGGTTTATTTTAACTCATCAAAACTATACAACTTTTATCCTAACAGCTAAATTCCAGGTTTGATCATTATAAGAAATTTTATCAGGACTCACGTGACAGGAAACCTGAAGGAACCCACCAAAACTCAAGGAGATATGAGGAAAGGAGAAATACTGACCAAAGGAGAGATCGTGGAGATGAAAGAAGATACTCAGACCCAAAGCCCATTCGTAGACATGAACAGAGACGTACTCGCGATGACAGACACTCAGGAAAGACTGAAAGCTCATCAAGACAGTGGGAACCTGACTCAAGGAGGAACTCTGAACCTAGGAAAGAAAGAGGAGATAAGCAAGCTACGTGTTACAACTGTAACAAGAGCGGGCACTATCAATATGATTGTCCGGATCTGAGTGCAAGGGAAAGAGATGATAGGAGGGCCAAGAGAGACCAGAGACTTGCTGATCGGAGAGCCATACTTGTTGAGGATGCAACTGAATCGGATGGCCATGGGAAGAGGTCGCCTGAACTCTTTTCCGATGATGAGTACGATGATGTCTGCCTGATGGCTAGGGAAGAGCTTGAGGTAACATCTAATTCTGTTTGTGGTTCTTACACTGGTCAAAATCCTGAGTTTAGCTCAGAGTCAGCCAGAGAAATGAACCTTCAGATATGCCTGGATCAATTGATGGTTGATTTCTCCAGGTTGCAGGAAACTAATGTCTTCTTGTTAGAGGAGAATAAGAAATTGAGTACTGAGGTCCAGAACCTGAATGATCAGCTCACTCAGTCTGATCTTAAAGAATCAGCTCAGATTGTGAGACTAACTCAGGAAATTGATTTAATTAATGTTGAGCGTCTCCTAAGAGAGAAGATTCTGAAGGAACTGGCTGATGAAGAGTTGGTCAGGAAGGAAGAACTGAAAGTACTTAAGAGTAAGTTTGATGACCTCTTTGCCAGACATGAAATCCTGAAAAAGAGTGAGGACTCACTCAAGCAAAAGGTTGCAGCAATGAATAAATCCCCAGTGGCTAGGGAGGAAATAAATAGCAGCCAAATGCTTGGAAACGAGAAAAAGGGACTTGGATATGTTCCTAAGAAATCCTCACAAGGTCAGTCTCATGTTGTTTCAGGGAGCAACACTGAGAGGGTATTTGTTCAGGCAGGGCAAAGTGCACCTAAGGTTGTACTTCAGGCCCGTCAAACTGATAAGGGCAAGGAAACTGTTGACTCAGTCAGGGTTTCCTCTAAGGTTGCTAAGCCAAAACCTAAGGGAAATGCCAAGCAACCAAAGGAGGTCCCTAAGAGCTCAGGCCAGGGAAAGCCTCAGCAAAAACAGCCCTCAGACTGGTCAGCGAGGGTACCATCATGCTTGGCGATACCAACAGGGAAGGCCAAACATGATGACACCCCCATGGTTTTGGCATCCTGAGGCCTTTAACTGTTTTCCATTCTATCACTTACCTAGGGGGAATAGAACACAGAGTCCTTATCAAGAACAAGGCCCAAGACCTGCTGCACCCAGACCTAGGAAGAACAGGAGGCCAGCCCAAAAGGCACCCACCCAGGCTCCTGTGAAACCTAAGTTTAGCACTCATACACCATCTTCCTCTCAGGAAAAGAAGAAGAAAGTTGTGTATATTGATGTTTCAGGGAGACAAATTTACCACTCTGAGGCAATCAGGGTTGTTAAGTAAGTCTGGATCCCGAGGGGTACAATTGACACTATAGGAACCAATACCCAATGGGTACCTAAAGCCTGATTTGCTTGCAGGCGGCTGTGGATCACAACAATAGGAGAGGAGACTCAAACAAAGCTGTTTGGTACCTAGACAGTGGTTGCTTAAGGCATATGACTGGAATGAAGAGTCTTGTCCAAGAGTTTCAAACTAAAGATGGTCCATAGATAACCTTTGGTGATAACTCAAAAGGTTTTACTAAAGGTTTTGGTGTCTTGATAATAGGTACAGTCAGTGTGGAAAATGTGTCCTTTGTGGAAGGACTGAAGCACAACTTGTTGTCAGTGAGTCAATTCTGTGACAAAGGTTTCAGTGTTGAGTTCTCATCGAATATATGTTCAATCAAGGACAAATCAACACAAGTGCTTCTATCAGGTATTAGGAAAGGTAACATTTATCTCGCTGATTGGAGCAGCACTATTCCCAATACTTGTTTTGTTGCTAAAAGCTCTCTAGAGCTCAGTTAGTTATGGCATAAACGATTAAGCCACCTGAACTTCAAGATTCTTAACAAAAATTTTAGACAATCACTTGTTGAAGGTCTACCTAATGAAGTTTTTAGCAAATATCATGTGTGCAAAGCTTGTCAGAAGGGGAAGCAGGTCCGAGCGTCATTCAAGGAGAAAGCTACCTTCTCCACTAACTGAATCCTTCAGCTATTACACATGGATTTATTTGGTCCCATAACACCTGTGAGTATGAATGGTAGGAAATATACTCTTGTGGTTATTGATGATTATTCTAGATATACTTGGGTTATTTTCTTGTTGAATAAGAAGGAAACACAGGTGAAGCTTCCTGAGTTGCTCAGAAGGCTCAGCAATGAGAAGAATCAGTCCATTACTAAGATCGGATCTAACAAGGGCACTGAATTTATAAATTTATATATTTCTGACTTTTGTAATGAACTTGGTATAGCTCATGATACTTCTACAGCTAGAACCCCACAACAGAACGGTATCGCTGAAAGGAGGAACAAGACACTGAAGGAAGCTGCTAGGACCATACTGGCTGAGTCAGGATTGCCCAAGAAGTTCTGGGATGAGGCAATCAACACTGCATGCTACACTCAGAACAGATCCATGCTGAACAAACAACATGCTCAGACCCCATATGAGACATGGAATAAGAGGAAGCCTCGTATCTCTTACTTTCATGTATTTGGTTGTAAGTGCTTCATCCTCAACAATGGGAAGACCCAATTGAAAGCCTTTGATAGCAAATCTGATGAAGGGATATTCTTAGGATATTCTGAAATTAGCAAAGCATTCAGGGTTTACAATTGTAGGACCCTTGTTGTGGAAGAATCACCACATGTTGTGTTTGATGAATCTAGGGTAAAAGTGTTGAATCCTGATACTGAGGAGGTCACAAGGAGAGTGACAAGGCTGAGCTTAAAGAATCAACCTGATCCAAAGGTCAAAATTGTGCCCATTCCAAGATGGGATTATGACGATGATCAGGAAGATGACCCAAGAGCCACTTCTAAGCCCAGCACATCAGGGATTGTTGAGCCTCAGACTGAGAAACAGGCTAAACCTGAGGTAAGCACCGTCTATGAAGATGCGGTCGCAGCTGAGACGGTTCGTGAGTCACCTCATCAATGGGGAATCAATGTCCCTGACATTGAGCTTGTAAATCCCTTTGGTATAGACTCGGGATTATCCCCTTCTATTCAATATCCTGAATTTTATGAGTCTGTGGACACTAACATTGCAGGTACTTCAGGAACAACTCCAGGTAAGAGGACATGGCTAGAAAATTATCCCATTGACCAAGTCATTGGTGATCTAACTGAGGGAGTCAGGACCAGACGGTTCCATGGTGAAAGCGCATTGTTTTGTTGCTTTCTCTCTGAGCAAGAGCCTCAGAACATTGAAGAAGCTCTCACTGACTCGAACTGGATCATAGCCATACAAGAGGAGTTGAACCAGTTCACAAGGAATCAGGTTTGGAAACTGGTAGATAGACCTAGGCATCAAGGTGTTATTGGTACCAAGTGGGTCTTTAAGAACAAGAAGGATGAGAATGGTGTCGTTGAAAGGAACAAGGCTAGACTGGTTGCAAAAGAGTATTGTCAGTCTGAAGGAATAGACTATGATGAGACTTTTGCTCCAGTGGCTAGGTTGGAAGCTATCAGATTGTTCCTTGCTTATGCAACATATAAGAAGTTTAAGGTGTATCAAATGGACATCAAGAGTGTCTTCCTGAATGGTGTACTCAATGAAGAGGTATATGTTGAACAACCTCCTGGGTTTGAGGTTGGAGATAGAGTATACCATTTGAAAAAAGCACTCTATGGACTTAAGCAAGCACCAAGAGCTTGGTATGATACCCTCTCTCAATTCCTGACTGACCATGGGTTCAAGAAGGGAACCGTGGATAGGACATTGTTCAGGATCACTGAAGGTGATGACATTCTCTTGGTCCAGATTTATGTGGATGACATAATATTTAGATCACCAAATCATCAGCTCTGTGAGAAATTCTCTAAGCTGATAACTGGTAAATTTGAGATGTCAATGATGGGAGAGATGAACTTCTTTTTAGGATTACAGGTTAAGCAGACTGATCAAGGGATCTTCATTAATCAGGTTAAGTATACAAGAGACTTGATTCAAATGTTTGGTGTTCAGAACAGTAATCCGGCTAGGATCCCAATGAACAAAAATTGGAAGATGGATACTGACACTGAAGGGACTTCAGTGAATCAGACTGAGTACCGAGGGCTGATTGGTTCTTTGTTGTACCTGACTACAAGCAGGCTTGATATTACGTTTGCAGTTGGTGTGTGTGCTAGGTATCAGTCTGATCCCAAGAGGAGTCATTTGGAGGCTGCTAAGAGGATACTTAAGTATTTGAAAAGGATAGTCAATATGGGACTATGGTATCCTTCAGATGACAACTTAGAACTGACAGGTTATTCAGATGCAGATTATGGAGGTTGCAGAATTGATAGGAAATCAACCTCAGGGACATGTCAGTTTTTGGGAAATAAACTGATCTCGTGGTTTAGTGAGAAGCAGAATTCAGTAGCAACATCCACTACTGAGGCTGAGTATATGGCTGCAGGTAGTTGTTGTGCTCAGATTTTGTGGTTGAGACAACAATTGAGAGACTACCAAGTGTTTGCTAATGAGGGTCCAATCTATTGTGACAATAATAGTACTATAGCAATTACTCAGAACCCAGTGCTTCACACAAGGTGCAAGCATGTGGATATTAGGCATCACTTCATTCGAGATCATGTGGAGGAAAAGGACATTAGGGTGGAGAAAATTCACACTAACAGGCAGAGAGCTGACATCTTGACTAAGCCTTTGGCTGAAGCAAGATTTATGGAACTGTCAGTGGAGTTAGGTCTCCTAGATCTGGGAGAGCAGTCAGTATAGGGTTTAGGGGGAACTCAGGCCAGACTCAACTCAGCGAGGCATCAGGGTGCTACAATATCTCTCTGACAGGTATGAGTTCTATCCTAATTCTTGTGAATTTAAAGCATCTCCCTGAGTCTTTCGTCCTGAAAATCTTTATTAAATGCATTCCATTTTCATTAAAGCGCGCCTTTCCATATTTAAACCCACGCGCATCGGAGCATTAAATGCTTCAGTTACTTTTTCATATACGTGTCCGTTTTATACGGAATATGACTGACATGAGGATATGATTGATACAGAGATTAATCCTGGCCCTTAATTTTAGAACTTTTCAAATTCAAGATTAATCTCAACCTCACGTCTGAGTAACTGAATAATTCATATCAATCTAAGTTTGCCATTTGAGGATTTTACGCAAACACAAATGCACATTGCACACTGAGTATTCTCTTGCTCAAACTCAAATCTCTTGCAAAATCCTTTCTCTCAAATAAAAATCAATGGCATTCCTAGACTCCGCCTGGTCAACTAACAAGCTCGAGGATGTTATCAAGAATAAACTCATACACATGGAGCACGTAATCTCCATGGAGGGTACGTGTTTGAAAGTTGAGGAGATCCGCCCAGTATTCAACTGGATCTCCAACGCCAGAATGGAGAAATACTTCACCTTGCGTCCCACTTCTGTTCTTCCAAAGACGGTTGTGGAGGCATATTATAACCTTTTCTTGCGCAAGGGTGAATTGTTCACCAGGGTTATGGTGCTGAAGCCAACTGGTGAGAAGGATGATGATGGGGAGCCCTTCTACAACGTGGAGGAGAAGAACGTTGACTTGAGGAAGGCCATCAAGGAGGTCTATGCATTGCCGTGTACCGACATTAACCCCAAGACATATAAGGAGAACGCAGAAGGAGAGCTTCTGGGGAAATAGACCAAAACTGGCTCGTCGGAGTTCAGGGCGCGTCAACACAAAGACACCCTGAAGCCAGAGTACAGGGCGCTAATTGATCTGGTGTCCAAGATCATCATGGGATCAACAGGCTCGCACGAGCAACTCAGCCTACCCAAGCTCAGGATCATGGGAGCTCTAGTTGATGGTGTGGAGGCCAACTGGGAGCAGTTTTTCTTAGACCAGATCAACCAAACTGCCACTGACAAGTTGAAAAAGGACACTGAGAAGAAGCACATCTCAGTGGGAGCCATCCTTCCTTTCGGAACCAGGTTGTCCATCCTGATTGCCCACGCCTGCCAGGGGTACACTTTTGATATGGAAGACAACCTTTCCACCAAGAAGATAATGTTCACCTCTCTAAGTGACACCTACTCCGTTCTTGGTCTTGCTGGCCCCAATGCTCCTGCCAAGGGTCAGAGAAAGAAGCCTGCTGGAAAGGCCAAGAAAGTTATGACCAGACTAATGGAGCGGGTGGATGAGCTCAATGAGAATAGCAAGGAGGTGGAAGCTAAAGTAGCAGCAGAGCGTGCTGAGGCGCAGGAGGTTTGGAGAAGGTCCTGGAGGAGAAGAGGACTAAGCTGAAAGTGGTGCTGTCAGGAAAGACCACTAAGTCTGGGACTGAATCAGCTCCCGAGAGGGCCGAGTCAGCAGCTAAGGGAACTGATGATGAGGTCAGATCGGGGGAGGAGGAGAAGGGTAAAAGAACCTTGAAGAGGCTGAGGAAGGGACCTAAGAAATCCCTAGCCAAGGGCCTGACTGAGATGAGTGAGAGGGAGAAGTCAAGCTCACCACGAGCCTCTGACTATGGAGGTAGTGAGAGCCACGATTGAGACGGCTGAGAATTTGCAGCCTGAGATCAACCCAACCCCTTCACCAAAACCCACTGAACCCACTCCGTCATCCAACTCTGAACCCACACCCCAACAACTAGATATACCCATCCCTGACACCAACCCCACCACAACTAAGTCAGTGCCATCAACCTCTCAAACTACTGAGCCTGACCAGTCTTCTGAACCCTCCCTTCCAAACCATAACGATTTTCCCTCGTATCCCAACCCCAAAGACTGCCCCAAAACCTCTCAAGCCGGAGATCAGGATGATGATTTCTTAGAGATGCAGGAGGAGGAGGAGCTGGATGCCAACATGGTTGGTGGGTTTTTGGAGAACAATTTGAGGGGAAACGCCACTGAGTGGGCAGCTAAGTGTTGGCCCAATCTGAATAGGTACAGGGAGCTGTGTGCTAATATTGTAGAGCTCAAGTTCTGGCTGGACTTAAAACAGTCAAACATGCAAGAGAAACACATGCTCGTTGATGCCAGGGGCTGGGAGCACTGGGAGCTGGAGGAAGCCAGGCTCTGTACCTACTTTAATCTCACTAGCTGGCTGCAACTCCTAAACTTTGAAAATCTGAAGCAGCTGATCACTGAGATGATGACGAGGATGAATGCTGATCTTCTCACGGAGTCAGAGAATGAAGATGAGGATGATGATGATGCTCAGGGAGGAGCCTGTGAGAAGATGGTGGAGGAAACTTCTGGAGAAGTTGATGAGATGATCCCTGAGTCTCAAACTCGGGAGGAAGGTATTAAAGACGTTGGTACCAAGGGTGGACCAACGGCTGAGGATGTTGAGAACATCTCAGTTGCCAATGAGACATCAGTCTATGACTGGATTCCCTGCCCTGAGACAAAGGAGGAGGATATTGAGGCATCTAAGGAGACTCCTAGTTTTGAGGGACTTGTTCCCAAGGTTCGAGCTGGCTTAGCTGAGCCTGAGCAGGCGGCTATGACCACTCCACAACTGCCTTTAGTGCACCCTGAAGAAGGGAAAGAGGAAGCAGGGGCTGAAAAGGAAAACAGTCACTCACTGATGAAGCCACTGGAGAAGAGGATGATGTGATCATCATTGGAGCAGGAATGATTTCACCAGCATTATCGAGGTGAAGAAGGAAAAGACAACAGAGAACTTAGATGAGCTTCACGAGGAGGTGATGAGGCTCAGGGCTGAGAAAGAAGAAGATTCCAAGGCTCTGGCTAAACACATCAAATGGACCAAGTCAGCGTACAACACTCTTGCCAACAGGGAGTTGATACTGCTGAAGCACACGATGGTGGATACGGCCAAATCAGTGAGGAGTGAAAGAAGGAGGACGAAGAAGATGCTGAGGCAGACTCTAAAGCAGCTTGAGAAGAGGGATGAGCTCAGAGATGAAAAGCTAAGTCTTGCTGTAGAGAAGCTTGCAGCTCAGGCTGGGGCGCTCTTTACTCAGGCTCTGAATGATTCAGCGTCCAAGTTGGAGCTGGAGTCAGGAAAGTTAACTCAGACTTCTCAAACTGCTGCTGAGGTTTTAGCTAAGGCCACTGATGAGTCGGCTAAGATACTGGCTGAGGCGAGCAGGGTTAGCAGTGTGTTCTTGAAGGTGGAGGAAAGGATCACCAAGGCTGAACAAAGTCTCCAACACAACATGGAGGTCTTTGAACAGAAGCTGAAAGATGCCATCAGTTCAGTGTCGTATGCTGGAACTGGGATAGCCACGGGAGTTGATATGCTGAAGGAGGGTGTGCAAGAAGTTCAATCATTAGCTGCCTTCGTCATCAACAGTAGAGCTGAAGTGTTCCCATCCCAGGCCAATGATGATGCCAAAAAGGGGAAAAAGAAGAGGATAAGATCCCGCCCTGAGGCAATCAACCAAGGAGAGGTTGTTATGGCAGACCCTGAGGCAGACCCTGGGGGGAATGTTGTTTTTGTACGGAAGTCGGCAAGGGTAGCTAAAGCAGTGGCAGAGGCAGAGGCTGTGGCAAATAAGGCTAATGACCCTTCCAAGGAACTCCCTTCCAAACCAGTTGAGGTCATTCAGAAGTCACCCCCAGTCAATACAAGGAAGAATCCCATCACATACTCTGCGGAGACAGTGGTGAAACTTTGCGCTGAGGCATGGGGAACACCTTCTGAGAAGTCGGAGGCGGAGCGCAGGGCAGACATAGCTCAGAAAGAGAAGTTGCGCATACTGGAAAAGAAGGTGGATAAGCTGATTGGTGTCACTGATCTGCAACAGCGTGAACTTGACGATGCTATGGTCAGTCTGCTGAGGAGGAGGAAGGCAAAACCTGAGCCACGCAAGTACAGGAAGAGGCCAACAACTAGGAAGTCAAGATTACTGCAAGTCAGGAGGCCGGAAACAGTTCAGAGGGAAGCCTATGTTGATGAGTTCATCTCAGAACATTGAAGGAGTTCTGGATTGACGCAAGGGATGAGTTTGTCAAGTTTTGGTACGTAGTGAAGAAGTGGGGCGACTCTGAAGATATCAATGTCCACTTCACTGACTATATGATGGACAGCCACCCTGAGTTGATTCAGAAGATCTTGGAAGAAGCTGAAGCAGCCCGAGTCCAAGTGAAAGCTCCTGAGTTCGTTGTTCGTCCACCCCCTCTTGTACCTGGAACTGGAAAGCACGATATAAAGGCCATCATGACTGAAGTTTTGAAGATTGCTAAGGCTGAAGGTTATGTGAATCAGGTTAAGAGAGTTGACGAATTGAAGGTTAGAGTCTATGCTGGTTATGGACTCGAGCCTGAAATGTGATTAGTCTAGTGATTCACACATCTTTTCTTGTAATAGATTAGATTCATTGTAACCAAGTCCATATCAATCAATGAAATCTATTACTTTGCCCACAGACAAAAACTCATTGTCTTTTTGGCTGTTATTTAAATTCTGTACTTTATCAAGAATTGCTCTAACACTGACTTATCTTATAGATAGGATTTTATATTTCCTCTAAGTGTTTTGAGGATCTTTTCAGTGTTTTGGCATCATCAAAAAGGGAGAAATTGTTGGGACATTGTCAGTTTTGATTAAGATCCCAAAGCCCCTGAAAAGATGATTGGCCTTAGATTGATTTAGTCAGGCTAGTTTTTTGGTAGGTTCTTGTACTTAGTTATTTTACACTTCACAGGTACTCAGTGAGAGGAGAACTCACTGATGACAATCAAGACTTCTAAATTCCAGAAAGTAGTAAGTTGGTTGGTTGTTTAGTGAGGCCTCTTTGATAAATGGGAGAGTGGACGTAGGATTTTAACATCCGAACCACTATATATCGTGTGTTCTTTATTGCTTTCTTTATTATTGCTTTAACTTGTGCTCTAGTAAAAAGACTTTGAAAAGAACTTTATTTTAAGTTTAAGCTTCCGCAATTAATCTATCTAGTGGGACCAACATTAGCTTCTCAAAGCGTCTGGCCATCAGACTGTACTCCTCAGCAAGTTCTTCCTTGCTCATCTCCATCAGTGACTTTGATGAAGACTCAACAAGTTCAGACCTGGCCTTGAATGCCACACTTTTCTCAGGAGTTTTCTCCTTTTCTTCCTCTTCCGGCTGAACTTTCTTCTTTCTCTTGTTAAGATCATATTCCAGTGCTTTGAGCTCTGAAAAAAGTAAAGCAGAAGTTATGTTACTCATATCCTGAGTGTTCTTAAGCATAATTACACTGTTGTCTCATCTCTCAGGAAGGGCATTCAGGATCTTTGAAGCAACATCTCTCTTAGGGACATCCTTGTCCAGCATCACCAACTCATTCATCAACTTGATGAACCTTGACTCCATCTGATCTATACTCTCATCAGGCAGTATCTCGAACGCCTCGAATTTCTGAATGGCAATGTTTCTCTTGTTCTCCTTTATCTTTTCTGACCCCTCGCACATCCTGGTCAGATCATCCCAAACCTCATTTGCTGTCTTTAAGTTCATCAGCCTTGCTGACTCCTCGAAAGGCACCGTATGCAAAATGATGTTCCTGGCCACATTGTCCAGTCCCACCATCTTGATTTAGTCATTGGTTATGTCTTTCCTTTCTTTAGGAACCTGTACGCCAATCTCAAGATGTTCATATCCCAGTCCTCTGAAATTAGGGATAGTAATCTTGATCGGTTCTTCCCTGATAACACACGGTATTTGGTCATGGATGGCATCAAGATGTGCCTTCAGTCTGAACCTCCAATAGACAAAGTTAGATACAAAGAATTCAGATAACGAAGCTTCAAGTCTCCTCGAAGTCATGATGATGCAAGTTTTATGAAAAGCAAACTCAGATTTGTTCGGTGACCACCAACAGTTTCTCCTCTGAAACTATTAGTATTCAAAGTCAGTGGTCTTTTGAACCACTGCTCTGATACCACTTGTTGGTCCCGGTACAAGACTGATGAATACATGTATGGGGGGGATACAGGTGAGTAGATAATACACCTACTAACTGCGTTGGTGATGTTGGTCTGGGTATTTCACTTCTTCAATATGTTTGTCTTTCAACAGCCTTCCAACTTCTTCTTTAATTATCTTATCTTTTTTTGGTCCAAATTGCCTTAACCTCTACTTTACAGGCCTAACCTCTGGATCAACATTCAAGTGGTGTAAGGCCACCTTGGGGTCAATCCCCAACAAATCTTCTGGTTGGAATGCAAAAATATCTGCATTCCTCCGCAGACATCTAATGACATTCTCAGCCACATCATGTGGCATCTGTGTTCCGACACGGGTAGTGAACCATTGTTTGTTGGGAAACAACTATATAGGCATGAGTTATTCCTCTGGCTTGATTTGCAGCTCTGGTTCCTCTTCCATGAGCACTGCACATTTCAACTTTTTCCCTGTAGGATCATCTCCTCGACCTTGATTTCCAAGGAATGTATGTTCTGATTTCTTAATGGTTTCGACATAACATTTTTGTGAATATATAAGATCACCCACAAGCTCTCCCACTTCATCTCCTACTGGGAACTTTAGCTTCATGTGATATGTGGAGACCACAGCCTGGAACAGTTTTAGAGATGACCTTCCCAAAATCACATTGTACGCTAATGGTGCGTCTACAATCAAGAAATTCACCATCTTCATATTAGTGATGGGAGGCTCTCTGAAACGGACCTGCAGAGATACCTGCCCCTTAGGATGGATATCACCTCTTGTGAATCCACAAAAATCCGTCTCAATCGGCTTCAACTCCGCATTTAGGTTCATCTTAACAAAGCAATCATGGAACATAATATCTGCAGAACTTTCAGTATCTATGAAGATTCTGGCTACATCATATCCACCAATCTCTGTGGTGATTACCAAAGCATCATTGTGGGGCCTAAGCATTGACAACTCATCTTCTGGCCCAAATTTGACATTTCGGTGTACTTCCCATTCTTTTTACTTCATGGACATCCTCCTTGTGTTAGAGATGGGTGGCTCTTATAGAGGCTCTTTTAGCTCTATGAGAATCGCCGTCCGCTGGCCCTCCGACTATCATATGGATAAATCCTCTCTTGTGGCCAGAGCCATCTTTCTTAGGTGGCTCTGCCACTTCTTTGCCTCTATCTCCATCGTCCTTCCTTTTGCTATTTCTATCTTTTTTTTTTCACAAATTCCACCAAATGTCCGTCTCTGATCAATCTTTCAATAGCATCTTTCAAATGCCTACACGAATTAGTATCATGCCCATAATCGTTGTGAAAACAACAATACAACTTTGACCTAGGGTGACGAGGCCCTGTCTTTGCAGAGGATGGGAACTTGAATTTTGGGTGATCAGCCACTACTTCCAACACCTCTGCTAGTTGTAGAGTTAATGGGGTATAAGATTCAAACCTTTCCTAGAGAGGCTTTGATCTCCTTTCTCTGCCCCTAACCTTCTCTTCCACACCTTTCTTCTTATCCGGTATTCTTTTAATTGGGACATTCTTTTCTGTGATCTCTTCTTTTCGTAAGTACATAGCCTCTTCTAGGTTGATGTACTTATCAGCTCTCTGCTGGAGTTCATCAACAGTGTCGGGTGGCTTCTTTAGCCAGATATTTGAAAAAATCTCCTCTCTTTAGTCCTCTCGCCAGAGCGTTAATCTTAACCTCATCCGTGGCAGCTGGCACTTCCAGGGCAGCTTCATTGAAATGAGAGATGTAATCTCTTAAGCTCTCTTGGGCGTCTTGCCTAAAGTTCATCAAGGACAGAGATGTTTTATGTATATTTCTTGCACTAGCAAATTGGTGCAAGAAGAGAGTATTGAGCCCTCTAAAAGAGTGTATAGACTCATTGGGCAGCTGGCTGAACCACATCTGAGCAGATCCTGTCAGGGTGGTTATAAATACTCGACATTTCACGCCGTCAGAGTATTGGTGGAGCAAGGCCCCATTTTCGAATCTCAACAAGTGATCTTGCGGATCAGTAGTGCCATTACATTCGTAGGCCAGAGTTTTGAAATTCTTAGGAAGAGGATCCAAGAGGATTTACTTCGAAAAGGGAGATCCTGTTGGATTTTAGAGGCACGAACACCATGTTCGGCGCAGTGGAAGAATACGATTCACCAACAACGAATCTGCACATGGTTGTATAACATAAAACGTAAATGATAAATAACATGTATATAAATCCTTACGGCGATTTGTATACGGAATCCTCAACTATGGTATCCATGTAACGGCTTTCTACCAACCCGCAACGATATACCAGCGTTGAATCTCGAGACGAATTTGCTAGGAAAATTCTGACTAGAGATTTTATGGAGAAATTATATTTCTTGTGTGTTTTTGGAATTCCCATAAGACACATATTTATAGGGATTAACTTGGCTTAATTCCTAAGCAAGATATCGGGCCTAGCCCGTAATATAATCTCTACGGATTATATTTCCCTAGACATGTTCCTACGAATAATATCTTTACCATATCTATTATTCTTGTATAATAATATTCCAAATATTATTATTGGGATTTCATATTTAATTAAATCTAATTTAATTTAATAATAATAATAATTAATTTCAAATATAATTATTATTATATTCTCCATAAATTAAATATTATATCCAATACAATATTTAATCAACCAACTATAATTGGTAAATTGTCATTACTTGTTGTGTGACCCATAGGTCACTCGTATATCGAGCGATTAATCAAACTAACAGTCTTAATTAAACTCTAGACAATAAATTAGACATTCTCAATATACGAGTTACGTTGCGAGGAAATCTGCAACTACCTGTAATACTGTAGGTTATTGTGATATCTTCCTTTCATTCACGAATACTCGATTAAGTCTTGAACATGATGAAGTGTCTATTCAAATAACTTAATCATATTATGACCAATCACTAATTGATCAAGTATATCACACTTAGCCACAAAGTCTAAGTTGATGTGCGTCGGCCGACGACTTAGATCCAATTATGATGAGAAGACGAGTATTCTCTCTAAATCCATATTGATGAATGAATCCTATTCTTGGTTCAACTACCACGCACATGTATTTCGTGATGAACCAAATCCATGCCATATCTACCCGTGGAAGGGTGCAAGCATCGGTCATGGTCAAAGTTCACCACTCCACATATGTCGTGTGTATTGACCTCAAGTCAGAGGAGTATCACATCGCTCCCACTAACGAGACACCCGTAGACACATTATGTGGAATTACATCAAACGGTTTCTCGGATGGGTATACCAATACCCTCTAAGGTATCTGTGCATCCATCATGAGATACCCAGTATCTCGTAGTAAGTGAGATCTTACTACACTCTCTAAGAGTATGATGCAGATCGCATACCAATCTCAATTGCTTCATCAATATCCCATTCTTGATGATCCTTGATCAGGGTTATTTGAGAAACATACTTAAGTCATCTGAGTTCTCACTCACTCAATGATAGTAGTGATTCATGAGAACACAAATAAGAATATATGCAAACAATCAAACATCATATTCAGATAAGTGTAACGCCATACATTTAATATTAAACCAATAATAATATTAAACCAAATCTGAATATTATCTTAGTATTATGACCTTTCGATGGATTGTCTCTAGGACACTAACACTAACAATCTTCCACTTGGACTAGAGCCAATCACCTACATGTCTAACCCCTAGACCATCAAATGTCTAGTGTGTACATGAACAGTGAAAAGGATTTGCAAGATTATCCTTTATGGGAAATAATTTAATTTTACTTATCATATCGATATGATCTCTTGGATCAAATGATAACGTCTTCGTACATGCTTATTTCTGTTATCAGATCTTGGTTCCTTTGCTCATGTAATCACACCAATATTGTCACAATACAACTTTATTTGACAACTGGCACTCGGAACTAACCCTAGTTCTCTCAAGAACCTTAAAATCTAGAAAGCCTCATAGACTTCTGATACAACAATGTACTTAGCTTCGGTTATTGAATCTGTGGTCAGATCTTGCTTAGAACTATTCCAACTTACCGCCTCATCATTGAGATTGAAAATATAATTTGACTGTGATTTGTAATCTTCACAGTCTGACTGGAAACTCGCATCAACATAGCCTATAACGACTAGCTCTAACTGCCTACCGTAGACAAGAAAATGTTCTTTAGTACGCCTGAGGTACTTCATAACATTCTTGACAGCAATCCAGTAAGGCTCACCTGGATTCCGCTGGTATGTACCAGTGATGTTGACAGCGTAGGCAGCATCTGGCCTCGTGCAAGTCATGGCGTACATGATGGAACCCAACTGCAGATGCATATGGAACGTCCTTCATGTGCTCGACATCAGCTTCGCTAGAAGGACAATCCTTCTTCGACAACTTTATCCCATGATTTGCCGGTAGAAATCCTCTCTTAGAGTTCTCTATCGCAAAATGCTTCAACACCTTATCTACGGTAGGTGGATTGTGACAACCCTACCATCTTCTTGGATTTTCCCTTATGGATCTTGATCCCTAAGATGAAGCATGCCTCACAAAGATCCTTCATCATGAAGGTCTTTGATAACCAATCTTTCTCGGACTGCATTGGCGGGATGTTATTTCCTATAATCAATATGTCATTGACATATGCGACTATGAAGACAATACTCTTCCCGCTGCATTTACGATAAACGCAAGGATCTTCCAAATTTCAGATGAAGTCAAAGGATTTGACAGCTTCATCAAATTGGATATTCCAACTCCTAGAAGCTTGCTTCAATACATAGATGGATCGTTTAAGCTTACACAAGATTAGACTTTGGCTTAGATATAAAACCCTCTTGTTGAGTCACAAACACTTCCTTATTAATGTTACCATTGAGGAAAGTTGTTTTGACGTCCATCTACCAAAACTCATAATCGTGGTGTGCTGCTATTGCAAGTAAAATTCGAATGGACTTGATCTTCGCAACTGGCGAGAAGGTCTCGTCATAGTCAATGCCTTGCCATTTGCATCGGTCTGTACCTTGCCATTTGCATCGGTCTTCCGCTTGAAGAACCACTTGCAACCTATGGGTTTTACCCCCTTTGGCAATTCAATTATGTCCTAGACTTAATTGGTGTACATCGAGTCCATCTCGGATTTCATGGCTTTATGCCACTTCTCTGAGTCAATATCTAATGTTGCTTCAATATAAGTTTTAGGTTCGTCTTTATCCGAAATCTCCATGTTATTATATTCCTCCATGAGGACACCATAATACCCAGTGAGTGGATTACGAATCCTAGTTGACTTACGGAGTTGTGGTTGTGCAAGCTGTACATTCTGATCGTGAAAATTTTGTGGTGCAGCGACTTCATCGTTGACCGGAGAGTCCTCAAGAGCGACACTTTCATATGCCTCTTGGGCGGGAGTCTGAACTATGTTATTCTCATTCAGCCCACTTGGAGGTTGTTACGAAGGCAATGCAACTCCAATTATGCTCCCACTGGCTGAAAGAGGATCACCTAGTGATAAACTTCCACCATGAGAGTCGCTGAATGCTCCCACTGATTCTTTGTCATGTTGCCTTGACAAATCATCAATCTCTATGTTAATTCGTGGTTCTTGAATCTCTTCAAGTTCTATCTTCTTACGGCTTTGTTCCATAAAGACGTACTCGTCTTCTAGGAACTTAGCTTGCCTAGAAACAATCACTGTTTGTTTCTCCGGTAGATAGAAGTGATATCCTCTTGTCTCCTTAGGATATCCCACAAAATAACCACTTTCACCTTTGGATTCCAACTTATCAGTTAGCATTTTCTTCACAACTGCGGGGCCACCCCACATTGTAATGTGTAGAAAAGATGGCTTCTTGCCATGCCATAGCTCGTATGGGGTCTGCTCAACTGATTTGGACGGAATCCTATTCAGAATGTAGATTGAGGTTTGTAATGCGCATCCCTATAAGAATGTTGGAAGAGAGGAAAAGCTCATCATGGACCTTACCATGTCTAACAAGGTTCGGTTTCTCCTTTTGGACACACCGTCCACCTGAGGTGTTCCGGGAGGAGTCCATTGTGACTGGATCCCATGAATTCATGGCTAAGGTACTCACCTCCTCGATCCAATCGAAGAGTTTTGATACTCTTACCAAGTTGTTTCTCTACTTTGTATATTAAGAACATCATGTCCATAACTCAACAAATGCCTAGCTGTTTGAACTATTAGTGACCATGTTTATCTTAAAAACAACCATACTTATTCTAGCAGCTAAAACACCTTGTGTTTTCTTCTCGGTTGCTAGAACCTTATAGTCCTTCTTCCAATACCCCTTTCAATTGCAGTGGGGCACACATCCTTATCAACCCGCTCTTACTTTTGAACTTCACATTTTGCCTTCAGGAAGTTGGGCTTGGAGCCCTCTTAGCCTTACTCCTTCACTTCTTCTCGTCATTCGGGTCAGAAGAAGTAGAAGCACTCACCATGAGCACGGGTTTTTCCTTAGCAGTGGAAGAATCAAAAGTCTTAAGCATGTTACGAGGCTCCGACATCGACGCTCCCCGATTCATATTCTAGTTTTGCAGTAAATTTAATATGAAGAAGAGCGACTTGAGGATAGCACATGAGGTGAAATCTTCCCTCCTTTCGCTAATTGACATCTGAACAGATCTCTTTTCACTTCATAAATCTCAAACGAGATCTAGAATCAAAGAGATCCTTCAGACGCTTAAGCATCTCGAAGGGATCCATTTTCTCATGTTGCCTTTGCAATTCGGGAGTCATGCCGATCAATCATAACATTGAGTCTGGGAAACATCATCTTGATGCTTTTTTGAGCTGCAACGTCAAACGCTGCAACCTCAACTGTACCAGTCTCGAGGTAAATGGATTGTCGTGTCCAACACGTACTCAATCTCTTCTTGCCTTAGCACCAAACACACATTTTAGTGCTAGTCCAGAAAATTTGGCCCAGCCAATTTGTTCGTTTCCAGAACTTTTCTCAATGACAGGTTATTCATTTCAACAATTATAGAGAAATAAACTAAAAACGGGAATTAAACACATAATTCCTATGATCAATATTCAGCAATCAAAATAAACATGGCATTTTAATTTGTTTTGTCTCCATTATTTTCACATACTCAACGACCTCAACGGAAGAGTGTGAATTTATATCTAATATAAATTGTAATGGACTAGGATCCACATTCCTACTATTACAATAATTGCTAGGGTTGAACATTGCAACAGCAGAACTGGTAGGTCTCTAAACCAATTGTCTCACGCAATTCCTAGTTGATTGAACCTAGTTCAATCGGATGTCACCTAATTCTCGTTTCCCTGCTAGGGCTGGTGAAACAAAATTAAGTTGGTTTACAACCATTATGCGGCGAGAAACATATCCCTATAAAAGTCCCATTAGATGTAGATCCGAGCAAAAGACTAGGGCCTTAAATACTCATTGGAACGAAATCTCCGGTTTACTTTTAATTTTAATGGAAGACATCTTTCAATCCAATGAAAAACCATATTTTAGTGAGGATCGTTTTTAAAGGCGGGGTATTAATTACTTAATCGAGATCCAACATGATAACTACGTCACATTTGAGTAATTATTGGGCACCACCTATCCAAACATTACATTTGAGGACAAACATATATAGGGCGCCGTCTACCCAAATATTTAATACGGTCCGACAAATATTGGGTGCCGCCTACCCAAACAATTTAATGCGGGCTATATAACTAAAAATGTAAACATCGATTCACATAGGCAGTTACACAAGTGGGGAACAACTAATCAAGTTTTCATGCTTTATATCAAAATTAAATTTGCATAAATAAAGCATTTAATAAATATTTAGCACATAAAATAAATAAACATGCAAAATCTTTAATATTTATAAATAATTAATATTTATAAATAACACGTAAATCAAATAAACGTGCTTAACAATAATTATCCGTAGGTAAAATATTGCTAAATTAGAAATATCAACAAGCTCCAAGCTTTCGGTCAATTTCTAAAGTTATTTTCAAAATTATTTTGCCCAAAATATCAAAATTTGGTCAAACCAAACAACCCCTTATTTTAATTTCCAAAATTCTTTGAATTTGGTCTAACCAAACAGACCCTTATTTTATTTTTCAGAATTTCTAAAATTCTTCAAACCAAATAAGGTTTTAAGAACTTCCTGAATTTAAAACATTTATTTATTAAACCAAACATGGTCCTAAGAAAATTTTCAGAAATTTAAAAAACAAGTTAAAAAAACAAACAACCCTTAGGTTGTTATAGGATTTATCAATTTAAATTCAAGCCAAACATTGCTTTAATAATTCAGAATTTTAAAATTAGACTCAGGGGTTTAATTGCAAATAATCTGTTATTGCATTGAAGGGCCTGGGGAGAATCAAATTCTCAACCCAGGCCCAAACCAATTTTCGATCCAGTGCATAATTGTACAGGCTTGGACAGAATCTGCCCTTATCGCTACCGCCAAGCGACATACCACCAGCAGCTGCAGAATCACGGCGACGCGGCCTCCAGCGCCGGTTGATGCTGTCAATTTCAGATCGAAAAGTTTTTTTTATATATGTCGCGACCCGAACACAGTCCGCCACCGGCGTTCAAAGATGTCCCAGCACCGCCGACTCGGCTACAGACAAGGCCCAACGTCGCGGACTCGGCCACAGATGAGGCCCAGTGCCACCGACTCGGGTCCGACTCCGTCAGCCGTAGTCTGATTCACGATCGCTGCCAGATGAGCAACACGTCGCGCGCTGCGAGAATAACTCGCCCAACGAGTATTGACGACGGCACATCGTCACTTTCCCGGCGACCCTCACGATTCGATTCAGGGAACGTATCAAATACGGTTTCCACTTAATTTTAATAATAAATAAAATCAATTTTCTTTCTCAAAGCAAAATAGATTCTATTTGATCATACATTAAAATTTTGAGTATCAATGATAATCGGCAAATAACAAAACTAGGAAACTTTAATTTCCAAAATATAATTTCCCATAATTCCTTGATTTCCAAAATATCTCATTGACACGTTCAGCGTGGTGGGTTTAAAAATCTGACCAAGTTGATTTTCAATAAACATAAATCGGGCAAAAATAATTTAAATTAGGCAAATATATTACCCATGAATAATATACAAGTATATGTATACAACCATAAAAAAGAGCCTGGAGCTCTGATACCACTGATGGATTTTAGAGGCACGAACACCATGTTCGGCGCAGCGAAAGAATACGATTCACCAACAACGAATCTGCACATGGTTGTATAACGTAAAACGTAAAGGATAAATAACATGTATATAAATCCTTATAGCAATTTGTACGCGGAATCCTCAACTATGGTATCCACGTAACGGCTTTCTACCAACCCGCAACGATATGCCAGCATTGAATCTCGAGACGAATTTGCTAAGAAAATTCTGACTAGAGATTTTATGGAGAAATTATATTTCTGTTGTGTTTTTGGAATTCCCATAAAACACATATTTATAGGGATTAACTTGGCTTAATTCCTAAGCAAGATATCGGGTCTAGCCCGTAATATAATCTCTACGGATTATGTTTCCTTAGATATGTTCCTACGAATAATATCTTTACTATATCTATTATTCTTGTATAATAATATTCCAAATATTATTATTGGGATTTTATATTTAATTAAATCTAATTTAATTAAATAATAATAATAATTAATTTCAAATATAATTAATATTGTATTCTCCATAAATTAAATATTATATCCAATACAATATTTAATCAACCAACTATAATTGGTAAATTGTCATTACTTGTTGTGTGACCCATAGGCCACTCGTATATCGAGCGATTAATCAAACTAACGGTCTTAATTAAACCCTAGACAATAAATCAGACATTCTCAATATACGAGGTACGTTGCGAGGAAATCTGCAACTACCTGTAATACTGTAGGCTATTGTGATATCTTCCTTTCATTCACGAATACTCGATTAAGTCTTGAACATGATGAAGTGTCTATTCAAATAACTTAATCATATTATCTCCAATCACTAATTGATCAAGTATATCACACTTAGCCACAAAGTCTAAGTTGATGTGCGTCGGCCGACGACTTAGATCTAATTATGATGAGAAGACGAGTATTCTCTCTAAATCCACATTGAGGAATGAATCCTATTCTTGGCTCAACTACCACGCACATGTATTTCGTGATGAACCCAATCCATGCCATATCTACCCGTGGAAGGGTGCAAGCGTCGGTCATGGTCAAAGTTCACCACTCCACACATGTCGTGCGTATTGACCTCAAGTTAGAGGAGTATCACATCGCTCCCACTAACGAGACACCCATAGATACATTATGTAGAATTACATCAAACGGTTTCTCGGATAGGTATACCAATACCCTCTAAGGTTTCTGTGCATCCATCATGAGATACCCAGTATCTCGTAGTAAGTGAGATCTTACTACACTCTCTAAGAGTATGATGCAGATCGCACACCAATCTCAATTGCTTCATCAATAACTCATTCTTGATGATCCTTGATCGGGGCTATATGAGAATCATACTTAAGTCATCTGAGTTCTCACTCACTCAATGACAGTAGTGATTCATGGGAACACAAATAAGAATATATGCAAACAATCAAACATCATATTCAGATAAGTGTAGCCATACATTTAATATTAAACTAATAATAATATTAAACCAAATCTTAATATTATCTTAGTATTATGACCTTTCGATGGATTGTCTCTAGGACACTAACACTAACAGATCCATCTTGCCTCATTCCCTGTTTCCCATTTTTCCCACGTTGTTTTTTCTTCACTTCAATGTCTTTTCTTAAAGACGCCAACTCTCGCTGAGTACCACTTCTACGAGAGGTGGTATTCTGGGTCGTGGAATCAGCATCATTCTCTTCTGACCCACATCCATCATACTCAACCAAACGGGGTCTCTGTTCCTCAACCCTAGCAGCTCTGACCACAACTCTAGCTTCTCTTGGGGTCGCACCCCCCAAATCTGTTCTTTCTTCCATGGTGTTTGTCCCACCGGCAGCTGCTCTGCCAAAACTGGTTCTCACGTTGGTCTCCCCTAGGACGTCTCCAGGGGAAGAAGACAACGGAATGTTTCGGGGCATCCAGGCCCTAGTGTTCTGAGCCACATTGAAGACTCTAGGACGAGGCGCACTCGGGGCCTGAGGTCCGGGCACATCATGTGCCCGGGGTTCATTCATATTCAAACACTGAGGAGCTCCCCGGGTGGGAGTCTTTTCTGCCACAGCCTGATCAACTGCACTCTTAATCAGTATTCTCAACTGTTCATCTGTCAACGGAATTAGAGCCGAACTGTTCTGAGCCGGTGTAGTCTCTGGATATTCCACATCCAAAACTGTAACCGTAGGAGTGTTCATACTTTCAGAGGCATTCAAACCTCCTACCATATTCGCGCTCGTTGGAGTATCCGTCGGAGCCGTGGTAGCATCATCAAAATCCTTCCCCAGATCTCTAGGAGTAGGATTCGTCATTCTGAGAGGCAGGAAAAAATAGCAGCTTAGTTCATGGTTTTCTCAAAACGCATATCAATCGACCAAGTATTTGTACCTCTTTCATCGAGATCTCAACGACATACATTTAAGAACACACAATAACCAATGGGTAGTGGTTGTCTTTACAGAGCTAACAGTTTCAGAGATAATAAGAATTTTTATAAGCTCTGAGCAAATATCATAATATCCCTGTTACTTGAAAATCATAATAACGTCTTTTGGGAACTTCGTAAATTTTCAAACAGATCGACTCACGTGTTGAGAGCTAATTTTTTGAAAAAATAAAGCTGTCAAATAACACTATATACCCAGATCCGTACATTCATAACATCATTCATGCTAAGTCATCTTCATAAAGGTATTACTTCGTATTTTGGCAAAGAAACAACACTTTTCATTATGGAAACAATAAAGACAGCCCATATTCATACTATAACAATAGATTTTAGTACAGATCTAGCACTTTCGTAACCAAAATGACTGAAAAGAAAAGCCGTGACGCATGAAGGTACTCATATTCATGAGATTTTTTCCAGAAAAATAGGGGACAAAAAATAACCATGCATCACTTCACCATTTTCACTCACAATTCATGAAGGCAAACAAGAAATAACTCACGTCAAAACTCGAATTTCCCATAGACGGCTCCAGTTGATGAGTGCAAACTCAAGATCAACATAAAATCAAGCAAGTATTTGAAGGAATACTAGGAATAGTACATGAGAGCCTCTCTACAAACTCAAGAACACGGGAGAGAAGGCTATAAACAAGATCTCTGGAGCTTGAAGAAGAAGCCTCCAGCGACAGCTCAGATTTCCGGCGAAATCCCTGCACAAAGTCGGGCCGGAGAGGGCTCAGATGGTCCCAAGGTGATTGACCTTCATTACCAAGATCCAGATGCTCCACAAGTTGAATAAGATGTTAATCCTACACCAAATGTTTCTCCAAATGTTGACAACACATCTGTCAACTTTCCTCGTGATGCTTCAATAACTTCTGTTTCTTTGACTCCTAACTATATTGTTCAATAGATTGACTCCTTGCAGAGTTCCATTACTAATATGCAGTCTCTTATCAAAGACATGAAAGCCCAAAAGAACTTTTGGGAAGAGCTACTTTCTACTTCAATAGGGTGAGTAGGTCCTGATGTTGGTGATGTTGATATAGTTGGTGAGCAAATGAGTGAAGCTGGTCCGAGTGGAGTGGTAATTGAGAAGATGACAGAAGGTGTTTGAAATGTTACAGCTCAAGTACCAGTTCAGAATCCAGTTGATCCAGATCCAATTGTTCCTGTTGAAGGTGATCTAGAAGTGCAAGGTCTTTATGGAGATATTTGAAGGCTTTAAGGAAGAGTGCTTGAAGACAAGGAGAGTCTGTGCAGACTTATGAATATGTAGCTGATTTATATTTTATCAGTCCAATCATCTCCTTACTTCAATATAGTCAATTCTTGTTATACTAAGCTTGAAGACAAGGAGAGTCTGTGCAGACTTATGAATATGTAGCTGATTTATATTTTATCAGTCCAATCATCTCCTTACTTCAATATAGTCAATTCTTGTTATACTAAGCTTTGTTGGTTTTTCTTTTTTCTTAGCTTTGAACAATGAGTTTACTAGGATTTTTTATCAGTTTTTATTTTGCACTGAACAAGTAGATTGTTAAGTTAGTTTTTTCTATTGTTTGCTCTGAACAATAGGCTGTTAGGATGATTTTAGTTTAATTTTAGTTGTTGGCCTACACGCCTCGTTTTTGTGCTTAGAGGAACTTTGTTTAATTTATGTTATGTTTGTTACTTTGATTTGGTTCAAGCAATAAAATGTTATTAAGCTGACATTGAGTTGTATTTCTATTTTTACACATTTTACTGTATGCTTCCAACATTAGGTGTGTTGTAGTAGAAAAACCAAATTGGGGGAGATTGTTGATGTTGGCTCAATATTGTACAAAATGTTACAACATATTTGACAACATCAAAATTTGCCATTTCTCCTAACATTAATGTTGGTCCCGGTACAAGTGATACGTGTATGGGGGAGGAAATACACGTATACAAATTTTACTTTCTTAAAACCTTACTGAGTCCCCTTACTCAGAGTGATGTTGAACACTAAGTAGATAATACACCTACTAACAGCACTGAGTGCAAGTCAGTTGGCTAACTATCTACTTATGTTCAGTGCGGAATGTGTGAGCCCTGAAAGATTAAAGTCTTGTTTTAATGTGTGCTTTCTGAAAACTTGATTTTCTGTTTATGAAGCCGTGATTAGAAGGGCAGTGCACTGAGTTAATGAGTCAGGCTAATTGATTTAGCACTGACAAGATATGCAATAAATGACTTAGCAATATAACAATATAAAGCAATAATCAAACCAGTAAAAACTCAGAGAGATAACGTGGTTCAGAGACTCAAGCTCCTACGTCCACGGTCCTGATTGAACAGGAAAGTCCACTAAGGTTTGCTTGTTTTTAACGTGCCAAGGTGCACCCAGATTAGACTCCTCACTGATCCTTCCTTCTAACTCACTCAACTAAACTTAACCAACAAACCTAACTGAGAGGGTTTGGGTTTCAGTTTGGATTCCAACTAGGTTTGATTATCCTTACAAGACAAGGATATGCTATGGATTGGATAATCACTCTAAGCTTAATATATGACTAGCTCGCTCAGTAGAATACATAATAACTCTCTAACTCTAGAAACACTTGGGAAATTAAAGGTTGTTCGAGTGCTTCTATGAATGCAGGTTGCTTTGAGCGCTTGAGAGTTTGAGTAATTTCAGGCTTCGAAATTTCCCGTAACCTTGCTTGGGTCCAAGGTCTTCTGTATTTATAGGCAACTTTGAAAAACTATCCGTTGGAGGAGATAACCTTCTAGGTTATCTTCGTGTAGGATTCTTCAACGGCTATAATCTCCATGCAGCAGTCGTCCTTGCATGAATTTGGTAAATGCATTAAATACATACCCGTTGAAATGTGCAGGGATGTCAGGTTCAGGTCAGTGTCCGTACATGACTTGACGCTCTCTGATTGGTCCACGTAATCAGGTAGGTGAGAATGTCAGAACTCATTCTTCAGTTCAGTCTTGTCTTTACTGAGTTCAGGTTTGTCCTCATCTACGTACGTTTTTCGGCGCTGACATTCCTTTTGACTTGCTTGGATCCTACTCCAAGTCTTTTCCCAAATACTCAGTATGATCCTGTTCCCTACAGGCTGAGTTAGCAATGATCTCAGGATCATGCTCTTCATCCTGACACTTACTCAGTCAGCTTAGATGAACTGTCATAAGTTCAGGATGATGCTCTTGTGTCTTCAGGCTTCAGTCTTGATTGCCAACAATGAGTACTCCTCTCATTGTGTAACTGTAAATGTAAAATAAACTATCTTACAAGCCTAAACAAGACAAGCTTGACTATTACAACACTTAGGCAACTCATCTTTTCAGGGTCTTTGGGATCTAATCATAACTGACACTGTCCCAACAACTAATTCCTAATGTTTTAATGTTGTTTTTAATGTCTAAACATGTAGATTGATGACTTGGAAGTTACTACGTCAAGCGGTTGCAGTTTTTAGGTGAGAAGATTAAGAATGATCATAAACGATTACAAAGATCATGGAGCTCAGTGCTATACGGTTCTACATCATGGAAAACCGTGATTATTCCTTGTGTACATGTTGAATTCGTTGCTTATAAATAGAGGAAGCATGGAACATATTTCTGCAAGCCAAACGAGACTATCCTATCGCGTACGTTAGAGTATTTAGGTTAGGTTATATTCCCTTTAATGTTGGTAGATGAATAAAATATTCTACTCAACATTTGTATTATTTATAGTGTTGTGATAGACCTAAGGCCAGGTTAGTTTCACACGTTTAGAGAGTATCTTTTGGTGGTATGCATTGTATACTTCACCTTGTGTTTAGATCTTATTTTATTGTTTGTATCACTACTCGTTATAGTGAAGTTTTTCCATGAGACACTTATATACTATTTATAGTCTATGAAAAGTTTTGAATTTCATTTGCAATCTGTTTTTCAAGTCTTTCGTTGTGTATGTTGTCCTTTTTGTTCCAACACTTTTGACAATATTCTGAAAAAACACCCACACACTCGCTCCAGTTTCTATATTCAGTAGAGTGTAACCCTTCTGTACACTGATATGTAAAACCATTATTAAAGCTTAGATGAGATAACCTAACCCTTAGTAATTATTTTCACTATATTGGTTATCTTAAATTAGTTGGTACCAAGCCTGCTCAAAACTCATACCCCAAAGTAAAGGTTGAGAGTAAGTTTCACAGAAAGTTAGTAAGCCAATATTCCATACCAGTCTGAACACGGGTTATATTGAGCACTAGGACTTTCATTAATCTCTGTGTTTTTACTATCAAAAGGATTTCAACATAAAATGTGTTTACCTTGTTGGGCTCATCATTCCGCACTAAGAAGCTAATTTGGATAACTATCCAACTAGCATGCTACTTAGCCATTAGTAGGTGCGTTATCCATACTAACTTTTAGCCTAGTAATCTGTCAGGCTACCTTAACAAATCCACTGTCTTCACTAAACTGTTAAAAGTAAACATTAAAAATCACCTTACAAGTGTATTCCCCCCATACACCTGTTTTACTCGTTTCAGGACCTATAAACTCCCCCTAAGATATAATTTGAAACGTAGAGGTATTATCAAACAAGAGAGAGACAAATTGTGCCGCCTGCGAAAAGAAATATGAGAATATCTTTCATTTTTTTTTCAATTGCAAGTTCACAAAAACGATATGGAGTTCCATTCTTCTTTGGGTGGAGGTGCTGATGGTATTTCATAATTGACCAGGCATACATTTTCTTCATTTGGTAATATTTTTTTGTCCAGGTATGTCATCAAGCTTTGCCTCAACCATTTGGATTGCCGTCGTTTGGACAATTTGGAGTAGAATAAATGATTTGATTTTTAACAATATTGTTCCACATTCATCCAAGATGTCTAATGAAATCAAAGCAAGATTATGGTTCTTGCTCACTCTAAAGGTGTCGAGTGTTAGGAGCTTCTCTTTTTTGGATTTGTTATTGTGTCCTAAAATTTGTTGTATTGTTGTTTGAGAATATGACGGTCTTATGTTTTTGTAAAAGCCTGAGAGTATTTCTTCATTTCATTTGTAAGCTTAGGTACTTTGTAATGATATGAGTACTTCGAGTACTCAACCTTCTACAATGTAATTACAATTTTTATGATAATAAAAAATCTGGTAATTCTTTGAATATCCATATTTTTTTTTGTGTTTTTGACATGATTTATTTTTGTTGATATGTATATGTTTGTCACTATCCGTTTTCTGAGAGTATTTATATGCATCATCATTGTACTTGATCTCTTCTCTATAGTTTCTTCCCAAATTTTAGCGCTTTTAATCTAATTCGAGTTTATGCGCATGTTTCTCTTATGTAGGAGAGAAGATCCACATGTTCCTGGTCTTCTCTATATGTGTCCTTATCAATTTCTATTATTTTTTGTTCATTGTGTACCTTTGAAGTTCATATCTGAATTTTTTCTATGCTACCCTGCTGGGTAGTGTCCAGCAGAGTTTTAACATGTTATACCACATGTTGTGTTGACCCTGCTGGGCACTACCCAGCAGGATATCATAGATATAACCCATATTTGGATTAAAAAAACAACAACTAAGCTCTACTACTCGCTTTATCCCCTTGATTGGGAGAATCAACATAACTTTGATTATAAATATTTTATAGAAATAGCACAATTATTATATTATTGAAACAAATAATCAAGATTAAGTTTCAAAATTAAATGATAAAAAATAAAGTTTCTAGTTTTTAAATTATTTTCTATAAGACTATCCTTATTAAATGACATCATTTTGCTTTGCCACTGGGTGATTCACCACTGTAGTGGCAAGCCCATTTTTTTTTTAATATTTTGAATAAAATATATTATTTATATTATTTTGTATTTGTATTTATTATATCATGCATCTATTTATAATTTATTTGTTTTTTTCAAAATTCTTTTTCAAATTTATATAACTTTGAGTTGGTGTCACCAACAAAGTATAAAAAATTAAAATTGAATTGAATTCTAGATTGAATATGTGGATGAGAGAGAAATGAATATTATATTGAAAAAAATGGATATCAATGATAAATATACATAGCTTAATAATTGAAAAAAAAAAAAAGAAAAATGAGTTGCCTACATTTGTAAAATCCGTCTCGTCAATTTGATTGATCCACTAAGGTTTGGTGTATTTAAGGAAAAAAAAGATGAGAAGATGGGTATCAGGTGCGACGGCAGCATATGGCAGTAGAGTGCGGACTCAGAAGCGCGCCACGCCCAAATAATGAGCTGGACTGACTCACCACACAAAGTGACGGTGGTCCCCCACCATCCCACATACAGATACAGCTCACCTTTTATTCTGTCACCCACTAGCCAATATCGCGTTTCTCAGGGGCATTTTCGTCTCGTCAAGTACAAACGCCAAAATTACAGTATAAGTCCCAGAAAATATAAATCCAAGTAAGTCAAAAATAGTTTTAATCATATCTTTATTTCCCCGAAATTGAGCTCTCGAATTTAAAAAGCTGATGTTTTGGAGCTTTCCAACGCCTTGCCTTTTAAGTGACACCTAACGCAGAAACACTGTCATTTCACCACCACCCACCACCACTCCGCCACCACTATTTTCTCTCTCTAGAAACCAGAAGCTCGCGAATTAATGCACTAATCTAACCGCATTACTTAATACAGATCTTTATCACTTGAATCACAAATTCATTGCATTGCTACTGGTAAGCATTTGAACTTTTTGTAGCACACACACGTGTGTGTGAGACTGTGTAGTCGGATTGATCTTGATAAAAAGAAAATTGCAAGTAATTGACTGTATTCAATTACTTTACTGAGCGAGTAATTGAATACAGCCAGTTTAATTTATTTTTGTTGCTTTTTTCGAAAGCAATTCATTTATGTTCTGTTACTATTTGAAATCCTTTTCTCTTTTTTGCTTCTGAAAACTTCAGAGCATATATCCTTTTTGCCTTTATCTGTGCGCGTCTCTGCATTTTCTCTTTTTTCCTTTTTTTCACACGGATTTGGCCGTTGCTTGCTTTGCTTCTGGGTTTTGTGTTTGGAGGGGATTCCGCCCCCTTTCAATTGAATTTCGTTAAGGATCTTCGGAGCTGTAGCTCAATTTCACAGGTTTTGTAAATCATTGTTAATTTTCTGTGAAAATGCTACCTATTATCATCATTTTGGTTTCTGTTACTCTACAATGTGGATAGAGTTTTTTGGTGTCGGTTGTCAATATTTTCTTTTATTTCTAATTAAGAATAAATCTCAAACTTTTTTTTTTTTTAATTTTGATGTAGAATGTAAATTTGTGGATGGATTTTTAGGATTTTAATTGCGTTAGCTAAGATTGAATCCATGAAAATTGCTCATATTCCGCCTCATATACTGTGATCAAGGCCTGTTGATTCCTATCAGACTAATTTTCTGAATAATTATTCTTATTATTTTTATCTCCCCCACACCTCTACTTTTTCAGCTACATTTATTAGATTATCGGAATGTCCTTTTCTTGGTACGTTTTGATTGTTTCTGGTGGCCAATCCTTTTCTTTATCCTCATATGCATATCAATTTATAAATATCTATTGTATGTAGTTACCTTAAAAAATCATTAGCAGACTAATGCAGAATATGCATTGAAGTTATGACTGGAATTTTTCTTGGTTGTAAATCTCATCTAAATTCCAGATTTAATCATGTTGACTTAAGTCGGACTCTATCTTTAATAATAATGCAATAGATAGGTACATTAAATTTCTCCAAGTAGTTGGTCTATCATATATATTGATAAGAAGTACTTGTATGATAAAAAACAGGGTGTCTATTGACTTGAAAGGCTAACATTGTAATATGCTCTGTTATGAGTACCAGATAACACGTGGTTTGTTTATCTGCCTAACATGTTTCATTTAAAAAGAAGTTTAAATAGAGGATTGATGAATGCTTTTCTTTTTTTTTTTTTTTTTTTTTTTGCTTCCATTTTTATGGATGCCTCTAGCCCACCCCAATTATTTGGGTTTAAAGGCATAATCTGTTTGTTTGTTCATTTATGAATGCCTCTGAGATACTTTAAGAATAGTTTTCATAATTTACTTTGCATCAACAGACTAAAATGGATAAAAGGAGTTGGCCATGGAAGAAAAAATCATCTGATAAGCAAGCAGCTGATAAAGCAGCAGCAGACTCTTCTACATCTGCTTCGGAAATGGTTGCTGCACAACCTGACAAGGTTTGTTTATATCATGATAAAATTCTCTTGTTGAGCAAGATTAAAATGTGCTCTTGGTAACTATGGTTATCTCGTAGTCATGTGATGATTTATTTCCTATATCTCTGTTTTGACCTGTGAGGCATTTTAGATTTTTTTACTGAGTACATTAAATTATATTATTAGTCTTGGGATATTATTAAGTTTTGATACTTAAAAGGCAATGAGATGAAAGTGTTTTGAGCTCCTTTTGATGCACTAACTTCAATCAAAACCTACCGAACTTAGGTTTATTAGTTCTGTTTTTGAGGACCTTTTGCTCTTCAGCATCTCTCCCTCTCTTGTTTACATTAGGCATCCGATGGTCAAAATTCATAATTCTTTCACTACTGATGGAAAGCTAACCATAAGACTAGAATGATTTTACCACTCACTATAATTTGTGCTTATTCTCTTGTCCTGTTTTTAAATAGGTGAAACAAGATACCAATAAAAATCCGAAGTACGTCCAAATTTCTATGGAATCATATACACATCTAACTGGACTGGAGGATCAAGTGAAATCCTATGAAGACCAAGTGCAGACCTTGGAGGATGAAATAAAAGAACTAAACGAAAAGTTATCAGAAGCAGATTCTGAAATGACTAACAAAGAAAATTTGGTGAAACAACATGCCAAAGTTGCTGAAGAAGCTGTCTCAGGTTTCTACTTGTTACACAACTCCTCCATATATATTTGAAAGCTTAATGACACAAATTTATTGGGCAGGTTGGGAAAAGGCCGAGGCTGAAGCTGCAGCTCTGAAAAATCATCTGGAATCCGTTACACTCTTAAAGCTTACAGCTGAAGATCGGGCCACCCATTTGGATGGTGCTCTCAAGGAATGCATGAGGCAGATACGGAATTTGAAGGAAGACCACGAACAAAAATTGCATGAAGTTGTTCTTAACAAAACAAAGTTGTTTGACAAGATGAAGTTAGAGCTTGAAGCGAAGGTAAATAGTTTGGACCAAGAATTGATGAGATCTGCTGCTGAAAATGCAGCACTATCAAGATCTTTGCAAGAGCGCTCTAACATGCTGATCCAGCTAAATGAAGAAAAATCACATGCTCATGCTGAGATAGAACGTTTGAAAAGCAATATCGAATCGTGTGAAAAAGATGTAAATTCGCTCAAATATGAACTCCACATTGCTAGGAAAGAGGTGGAAATTCGTAATGAGGAAAAGAACATGAGCGTTCGATCTGCTGATGCGGTTACCAAACAGCACCTTGAAGGAGTGAAGAAAATTGCTAAGCTTGAAGCAGAGTGTCAAAGATTACGAGGTCTTGTTAGGAAGAAATTACCTGGTCCAGCTGCTCTAGCACAAATGAAACTTGAAGTTGAGAACTTGGGACGAGATTATGGAGAGTCTCGTTTGAGAAGGTCCCCTGTGAAGCCTCCTACTCCACACTTGTCTGATTTTTCATTTGACAATGCTCAGAAGTACCTTAAAGAGAATGAGTTACTCACAGATCGGCTCCTAGCAATGGATGAAGAAACGAAGATGCTAAAGGAAGCATTGGCAAAACGTAACAGTGAATTACAAGCTTCTAGAAGTATCTGTGCACAAACTGCTAGCAAGCTTCAAAGCTTGGAAGCACAAATTCAAGCTAATGGTGAACAGAAAGGTCCTCTGAAGTCTAATACTCATGTCCCAACTGAATGTAGTAATCCACCAAGTCTCACATCTTTGTCAGAAGATGGAAATGATGATAATGTTAGCTGCTCTGGCTCTTGGGCTACTGGATTGTTCTCTGAGCTCTCTCATTTGAAGAAGGAAAAGAATCTTGATAGTCCCCACAAATCTGAAAGTGCAAATCATGCAGACCTTATGGATGACTTTCTGGAGATGGAGAAGTTGGCTAATCAATCGAATGGAACAGGTCCTAGTGCAGAATTTTCAGGTAATACAGTCAAAGAAGGATCTGAACTTGCGAAACATGAAGCTTCAGTTGATGCTGCTGACTCTCAACCAGGTGCGGAGCACAGTTTGGATCAACAATTTCCTAAAGAAGATATAACTGTAGCAAATCATCTACACCAATTAAACCCACTTGTCTTTGTGAAACTCCAATCACAAATATCCATGGTTCTTGAGTTAGTGTCTAATGAAAAAGACGTTGAAAAAGTTATCAAGGAAATTAAACATGCTATGCAGGATATGAATGATTCTTTGCATCATCACTCGGTGAATGGTTTTGTTGAGAGAAACCAAGCCATCAATCATGAATTACAAGTTGCTGTTTCTCAGATTTATGACTTTTTAAAGATTCTTGGTGAAGAGGCAAAGACTCTCCCCGGGACAACTCCTGACGGTGATGGACTAAATTGTAAAATCAGTGCGTTCTCTGCCAAATATAGCGAAGCTATAAACAGCGATATCAATCTGAGTGATTTTGTTCTTGACATTTCTCAAGTACTGCACAAAGCAAGTAAGCTGCACTTTAATGTCCTGGGGTTTAAAAGTTCTGAAGTGGAAACTGGTAATTCTGATTGTATAGACAAGATTGCCCTTCCAGAGAACAAGGCCATTGTGGATTCATTAGAAGAGCGGTATCCAAACGGGTGCACACACTTTTCTGATTCGGCATCCGATCCCGACATTCCAAATGATGGGAATCTAGTCCCTATTTCTGAATCAACAGCCACATCATGGAAATGTTCTTTTGAGGAGTTTGAACAGTTGAAAATGGACAAGGATACCCTTGCAGTTGATCTTGCTAGATCTGTAGAAAACTTAGAAAACACCAAATCTCAGTTGTTGGAAACAGAGCTGCTTCTAGCTGAAGTAAGATCACAATTATCAACTTCTCAGAAGTCCTACAGCTTGGCTGAGACACAGCTTAAATGCATGGCAGAATCATACAATTCGCTTGAATCTCGCTCAGAGGATTTAAAAACTGAGGTAAATCTTCTCCAAGGAAAAATAAATAGTTTGGAGAACGAGTTAGAAGAGGAGAGAAGAAGTCACCAAGAGGCACTTAACAAATGCAAAGATCTACAAGAGGTGCTGGAAAGGTATTAAAAGATTTTTCTCTAATCTTGCAGTTTTGTGTGCTTACTTGATGTCTAAAATGTTTGAATAGATGATTCTGGTCTTTCTGAAGGACTTTTGTTCTGTTAATATACACATGAGAACAAAATCTATGAACATGATTGAAACTGGTATTTGATTGTTCTAGTTTCTTTGTGTCCTGATCTCTTCTAATTATTGTAACATTGTCTCCTTTTTGTGTGAATTTTATTTCACATCAAATGTTTCATTCTGTGCTTATATGCTTGTCTTTTGTGTTTTCAGCGTTAGGGTTAATGGTTGTGCAGCAGCTGAGGCTGATGACAAAACTGGCCAGGTGAGGCTTGTAATTATGCCTTTACTTTCCGACTTTTCTTAACAAGAATTTTCATCTAAGTCTCCTGAAAATTTGAGGCTGCAATTGAATTGAATTTTCAGAATTATTTTGGTCGGTTTTTTATAAATCAACTAAGACATGTATGTTTGGTTATTTTTCTAAAGATATTATTCGACATTTAGTCGTTCAACTATTTGTCACAATTATTTATACATATTTAGAAAATAATATTCTTTATTTTAGAATGCACACACTATGTATTCACACATACACTGGTACACACAGATAAAATGATAAATACACATGTATAAATGCCTTGTATAATGACATAATGAACAGACTTTTATATATTCTAACTCAATTATTACACGTGATGCACATACATGTAAAGCCCATATACTTATTTTTTTGACTATGTTATACACATCATTAACTAGTTATAAATATAATTGATATGAATCTGTACATATATATAAATAGAGTATGTTATAAGACATGGATGTATAGTAATGTAACATAATCTGCTATCTACCACATACATACAAGTTACTAATATGATGTGATAAATTAATTAATTATGTAAATTAGTTTTTAATATATAATTAAAAACTTGAACAGTTTTTTTTTTTTTTTTATTTATTTATTTGGGATTTGGTGGTTTTTGAAATTTGGATTTCAAATCCTACTCCCTCCTATTCAAAATATATGCCATTTTGACTATTTACTCCATTTGCAATTTAAATGTCATTTTGCACTTTTCAATGTTAATTAATTATGTTTCTTCATACACTTAGATAACAGTCTACAAAGTCTTATAATTAAGGGTATAGAAGGAAGTCAATGATTTTCTTAATATGTGAGTATTGATCTAAAAATGACGCATATTTTGAATAGAACAGAGTTATAAATAGTAATGGTGTGTGTTTGTTTTAAAAATTCAAGGAGGGTATAATTTAACTTTATGTAAAATTGATGTGTAAGGGTGTAATTTTATTATTATTGTTGACTGTAGTTGTAATTATTGAATGATTGTGTAAGGACTAGTGTGCTTTATTGGAATTTGTAAAGATAGGAAAAAATGTGTGAAAAGTGATTAATAGAAAGAATCATATTTGCATTAATGAGCATTGGGAGAGTGATGGAGAAAAAAATGTTATGTGTAGGGTTTTATAGGTATTTGTAGGGAAGATGAATTGGGTTTTCAGAAAACCAGATTCTAAAAAGCCAATGTAGAACCAGAGTTAGACTTTGAAATCTCAAATCCGATTTTGTTATCCAAATCAAAAATACATTTGTCACATCTCTTCTTATATTTATGATGTTTATGTGAACTTGCACGATCATATATTTTCTAATAAATTTGTGAGAAAACTCACCTCCTTTGTTGTAGAACTCAAATCCTTTCTTCTCATAATGCTCAGTCATATTTCAATATATTATGCTGCTTCTGAATTAAGACACTAGAATATTTATGATACCAAGTTTGTGCTGTACCTAAGAAACATGTGTTGATGGTTGTTTTATTATTTGAATAAGCTTACTGATTAATGTTTATCTGATCTAACTCCTCGAAAACTAAAACCACCCATCTTTTATTTCAGGAGAAGGAGTTGGCAGCTGCGGCAGAAAAGCTGGCTGAGTGTCAAGAAACCATCTTTCTTCTCGGGAAACAACTGAAATCACTACGCCCACAAAATGACATTCTAGGTTCTCCAAGGAATCAAAAAGTCGAAACCTCAGTTGAAGAAGAAGCAACTATAAGTGGTACGGATTTGCAAGATATCGAAGCATCCGAGATGGATACATTCCATTTGCACAAAGCTGGGTCAGAATCCCCCATGGAACTTTTCAATAACCCCTCGTTTAGTCCCTCAGACTCCGAACCTAACAACTTGCTCAGATCACCGGTTAGCTCAAAACACCGACCCACAAAGTCAGGCTCCTCTTCCGCTTCATCCACCCCTACACCAGAGAAACATGCACGTGGATTTAGCAGATTCTTCTCGTCAAAAGCAAAGAATGCCCAGTAGTTCGTTTGTTCGTAACATAATTATGTGAGTTGAATACCCATCTATATATCAAACTCATGCTTTGAATGTAAATAAGGGTAATATTCTTTTTCAACTTGCACCAATTTTCATTTTAGTCTGCTAACTTTTTCGAATATAAGATCTCTTTTAAGTTTTTCAAATTTAACTTTTCATCCTTTTAGCCGGTTAATGTGATCAAAGAGCTGAATATTTTAATATGTTTTAGCCGGTAAAAAGACGAAAAAGTTAAATTTGGTAATTAAGAGACTATTTTCAGAGTCGAAAAAGCTAGCGAACTAATATAAAATATTATGAAAGTTAAGACAAAGGAAAACGTTTATCTTGTGAATTAGGAAAAATATTTATACGAAAATAGTTTATGATAAGTTTATCATGAAATTATATTAAAGTATCGAATATCTGATCAGGAGTATCGATAATCTCACCAGCAGTATCATTAATTTGGATCGGTCGTATTATATAGTAATTGTTGTAAAAAATTTGAACTTAGATTAATGATACTCCTAGTGAGATTATTGATAATCCTGATCAAATATTTGATACTTTAAAACGGTTTTATGATAAAAAATTTACCCTGTGAATAATGATCAAGCTCCTTTTCAACTCATCATACTTTGTAATTTGGTTAGGTTTGAGAGGGTGGTCCACACTGGAGAAACACGACGACGTTTGGGGCCATAAAAATCTACACAATTGTTTTTGATTGAAGATCGATCTCATTCCCTCTTGGAAGTTGAAGTAAGGGTGCTTGTTTTGAGTTTAGAGTTGATACTTTCTGATGAGTGTAAGATAATATTGTGCCGTAATTCTGTATCTATTATTTTATTCATTTTTGGTTCGTTAAATTTGTTTAGATAAGATCCTCCATGATAAACACGTGATAAGAGCAAGCTTGATTTGGTGGAGTGTAACATACACTGGTATTATTTTATAGATTTTCTTCATCTCCCACTTTCTCCATTATCTTAATGATATTGTACTAATTTAAAGTAATTTTTGCGTGAGATAGTCTCACAGTGAGAGTGAGATGAAATATAAATTGAGCATGGCAAATTAACATTTTAGAAGAGATGAGTATTAATTTGTGAATTGTCTCACCGTGTCACACATAAAATTTTGCCATTATTTTATTTTATTTAATGTTTATGGAGTGATTATAATGAATGAAAATATTCTGTTATTAAATATATTTAAACTTTGCAATTCACATCACGCTTTATTTTGGAATTCTCATATCCACTTTTATAAAATACATTTATACACTTATTTTTATAGAAGTTAATATAATTACATCATTATTTTTCTCTCACTCTCTCATCTTATTTCATATTTTCCTCTCATCCCATACAATATAGACAATAATTTGTATGAAATGTACGAAATTTGCTTACAATAACTCAATTTATCAATATAGTTGAGGAAAAAATGGATTAAGTAAATTTAGGTCTTGTGTGTGTGTTAAATATTGACTCATCTCACGGAATGAGTGTGTTGTAGAACTAATTATCTTATGTGTCGTGCCTCAGTTAAGGATTGAACCTCGCCGACCGAGGTCAATGCTAGTTTGCTTGTCACACAATCCTTCTCTTAAAGGAGCTCATCGAGCGAACATTTCACACGTTGTGAAGGCTCATCCATCCGGCTAGCAGCGTTCAAGTAAAAGGCGAGATAATTGCGAGGTCACTTGTGTACCAGAAAATTGCTCGGTTTTGGGACAGTGCTTGTTTGAATTAGATCCCAAAATCCTGCAAAGATGATTTGACTGTAGCACAGTCAGAATTGTAATAGATTCATGATAGGACTGTTAAATTTTTACTTATAGGTACTCAGTCGAGGGGGAATTCAACTAAAGCCAAGAATCCTGAAATATGCCGAACACAATTCTGAAGGCCACTGTGGTGTGTTTACTGATCCTTCTAAGCTAGTTAGTAAACCCCCTAGTGAAGAGCTTGAGCCTGAGTAGTTCAATGTTGAACCATGTGGATCCTGAAGGAGTCAGACCACACTGGACATTTAGAAGACTTAACATTTATGCTAAGTAATGTAGCGAAAAATGAATGTCAGGAACAAAACTTACAAAGACAAACCTGAAGATGCTTCATAAAGAACAAAAACCTAAGAACATCTCAGGAGAGCTAGTCAGAGGATAAGATTGAGAAAGTAATACTAGCTGTTGAATCAAACCAATAGAAACTTGACACCTCATGTATAAGCCGTGACACTTGAAGATTGTAATACCTCACCCAATTTTTTTAAGTATATATATATTTTTAAATTTATTATGTTCATGCATCTCATGTCTTTATTTTTCTTAAAGAGGACAATAAGTTTTATTTCTTCGATTTTTCAAACGACGGACGAGAAGGTTGAACAGGAGACACTCCCAACACTAATACTGATAGATTTAAATGATGAACTTATGAAATGAATAAAATATGGATTCCAAATAGACATTTTGATGCCCTAACGACGCTTATAATTATCAAACGAAAATTCATATTCTCTCGACTTTTATCGACGAGAAAACCACCGATTTTTGGTCCGACAAATAAATACGAACCCAATCTAAGACTCAATTAATTAAATAAGTTAAAAACAAATTTTGAATTAAGAAATTCAAACCCTAGCTTTTCCTTGTGCAAATCGAACAAAACGTTAACTTTCGGAGCCCAAAACTTAGTCCAAAAACACCCGATTACAACACCGAAAATTATATTCCGTAAATACTGAGAGGACTCAAAAGTCCTTCCATGGGGCCCACTTGGATGTCCCACATGCTACAAGGAGGGCGAAGTCTTGCCCTCCCATCTCATTCCTTATTTTAAAGCCAATTTTTCCATTTTTTAACATAAAGACACCTTTCATCTTTCTTAGACTGGACTTCTTCTCCTCTCCCCTCAACTCCCCTCCCCCCCCCCCCCCCAGGCTGCACACCCCTCCTTCTCCTCCATAAATACCCTAAGTCCCTCCAACATTCATCCATTTGCATCAACTTTCCAAGAAAAACAAAAAAGATCTCTTTTATTTTTCATTGTCTTGTGTGATTTGAAATTTTCTTTGATAAGTTATGAATTTATAAACAAAGTGTGACAAACTGCTATGTTTTTCATGTGTAGGTAATAAACTGTATTTACTGGTTCATGAAATTTATAAAATATTTGATATAATACTACATGAAATTAGCTACCTCTATGATTTATTTCATGATTTTTATGTAAGTAGAAACAATTTTACTAAAATTGTTTTTAACGTTGCACACTTCTAGAAAGTTTCTAGAACCACTTGACCCATTTTAAAAACAAGTCTAGAACTTATATTTTCGTAAACCAAATTATATAAGACAAACTTTATATGTGATGTACATTTGAATACAAGCCCACTGTATAGATTTTATGATATTTCAACGTGTTTTAGTATTTTAAAAAAAAAAAATTCTTAAAGTTAGAGAAAGGACACCCAAGAGAGCAAACTGCTCATCTTGGAGTTGTTATTCTCAAATTGTTTTATTGTTTTATGGACGTACACTTAATGAGCATGATAAGATAACAATTTAGAACACTCAAATGCTATGTAAATTCATGTGTTTAATTGAATAACATGTTGCTTGATGTTTGTTTTTAATTAAGGACTATATGTTTCTTAAGTTTACTAGCATGTATAGTTAAGGATTTTTTGTTTTAAATGAACTCGTTAGCATTAAGTTTTTGGTAAACTCTATAAGTGATATAAAACACTAAGTAAAATACAAGTCCTCATCGGACCAACATGTATAAATATTGAAGAAGATTTCTACGATATCGATAACTAAAATAAATAAGAATGTGCTAAGTAGAAGTGTTGTCTTCCGGCTTGAACTTGGACATTGCTAGTCCTCAAAGTTTAAGTCAAGTTTTCTACATAAATGTGGGTAATGCTATATGTATTGTTGTTGTAATGCCATGTGGTCCGTTGGTTGGTCTTTTGTTAAATTGTATGACTATGTGGGTCCGAACCCCTCAATCTGGATGGTCCAAGTTACATTGACCTCCAGTCCAATACATGTTCAGCTACCGGGTATCGACCTCAGAGTATCCATTACACGATAGTAATATCTCGTGGTAGCATTCGTGCTACTACCTACGGGTCATATGAAAGTTATATATGGGACCAAGTGCCCAATTATGTATGATATGACTGACGAGTCATACATTTATGAGGAAGTTATGGGCCTAGTGTCCATTTATGCATGATAAGATGTTGAACGTTATGTGTATGATGAGATTTTAGGATACAGTCAAACTGCATGACAGTGTAGGTTACCCACTGAGATTCATATCTCACCCGAAACACTTAAATATTTTCAGGTTGTGATGTCGAGGCCCCAAACCTACATTAGCCACACCCCTCCCCATACCTTCGTCGTTGTTTTATATCAAAACTCTTAAATGCTTGATCACTAATTAATATGTCAAGGCTTCCGTTGTTTAATTTAAGTACTCTGTCTAAAGGTTATGTAATTTAATTATCTTCGGATTGATGCATGATTAAGTAGGTTTTGGGCAAGTTTTTATGTTGCAAATACATTCTACTAATACTAGTTAAATTTGTTTACTTATTATTTTTATTTTATTTAAAAAATGGATCGATTTTCTATTTTACTAAGTAACATCACGAATTCGGAGTGCAAGTTTTACAAAGGTAGCATTTTCGGATTTGGGGTGTTACAGGTGGTATTAGAGCTTAAATTCAACTCTTGGACTTAAGGTTTCTCTATATTCAAATCCTTTTTATAAAAGACAAGATAAAATTTATTTCTTGAAAGTTGATGTAAATAGTTAGATTTTAAATTTAATAAGAAGATTAAAATAATCCTTTAGTGTGGGAAGATGTGTCTATAACAATGACATGAAGTGAGTGCGTGGGTATTTTTCCAGAATATTGTCAGAAGTGTTGTAACATAAACAACAACATACACAACAGAAGACTTGAAAAATAGATTGCGAACGGATATCAAAACTTTTTCATAGACTATAAATAGTCTATGATGCCTTATGGTGAAACTTCACTATAAAAAATAGTGATACAAAGACAGAATAATATCCTGCTGTAAGATCTTAATACAAGTTGATATATCCTAAATATATAACCAAAAGGTCTAGAACCCTAATCGTGTAAACAAGCTGCTATAGGCCTAACAAAGACATTCTTAGAGTTACAAATGTTGAGTAGGATATAATGTATATCTACCAACACAAATGAGATAACCGAAACTACTACACTTTCTATAGGTAAATAGAAGTCTCGATTTGTTGGTCCCAAATGTGGTCAAGATCTAGGAGGGTGGGGGGGGGGGGAGGGGGGGTGAATAGACCTTGAATTTCAAAACTTAAAACTTTCTCAAATTAAAACTTAACTCTGCTGCTATAGAGTTAAAACAAGTTTGCAGTTGCAGACTTGATAGAATTTAAGTCTGTGTATTTTGTAAGAAAACTTATCACAATCAAACTTTCAGAGTAGATATTTCACACTTTGGAAAGTGTTTTGAGACATCTTTATGCAGTGGAAAAACAAAGTGTGTGTGTGATAATGAAAAACCAAAGACTTGAAGTTTTCAGCTGAATGATTCACAAAATCTACAACTATAGCTTCCTTAGTCTTGTATGCACTTTTAAATTTGAAAATAGATGAAATGATGAATGTAACAATAATGAGTAATTACAATAAGAAGTAAATCAACTGAATATTAAGAACTTAAAATTAAATGATAGAAAGTAAATGAAGGCATGATCTATAGTGGTTCAGAGGTGTTGTAATCCTCCTACATCCACTGTCACACCCTTAGGTGCCAAATTCACTAAGACCTAAAGTTGTTCCCCCTAAGAACTAGCTTCTTCACTCAGATCTATCTAAACTCAGGTAGGATACAATAATTCACTCAGATTCTCACTTTTTCACTCCGAAAAACTAAAACACTCGCAAAGAAATATCTCCACTCAATGTAGAGTTACAAGGTAAAATGTTTGTGAGAGAATAACAAATAAGAAAAGACTAAACAAGATATCCTAGAAACTAGTCCTAAAAACTTCTAGCAATTGAAGGTTGTAGACTTGTGGTGGCTGTAGATATGTTGAGTAGTTTGCTTGAATAGCTCGAGGGTTGTTGTTGTTGTCCTCTGGAGTTGTCTCTCCTATTTATAGGAGTCTTGGGGGTCTTCTTAGCCGTTGGAGGGATTTGAATTTGAATGAGAATGTAGCATAGTCCTTTTGCAGTATATGTTGTCTTGTAGTGTTAGTTGCCTGAATGGTCAACTAATCACTGTACATCCTGTGTCTACTGGCTATGTATTAACCTCCATTAATCTCCTGATGTCTTTTAAGCTATGTGAGTAAATGTACAATAAGCACTACACTTAATTATGCTTAATTGACATATGTCTTCAGTTGTAATCTCCTGTCTCTGCAGTTGGTTGAGAACTCTTCAGCTGTAGACTTCGGTTCTTCTTATCATCTACTCTTCGGCTGTAAAATCTTGAAACTCTTCAGCTGCAAACTTTAGAAAAAATTCTAAGATCTTCTAATCTTTATACCTGTAAAATTAGTATCCAAACAATACAATAGATAGAATATGTTTGACATCATCAAAACCAAAACCAAGAAATCCTTAAGACAAAAATATCCTAACACGATTTCTTCATTTGAATATGTCCCATGCGTGCTCTATTTATAGACGTCGAAACCAGCATGTGAACACTTGATAATCGTGATTTTCCATGATTTAAAACCGTCTAGCACTAAGCTCCATCACTTCGGTAACCACCCATGTCCATCTTTAACTTCTCACTCTAAAAACTGCAATCGCTTGACTTGATAACTTATAAGTCGTCAACCTGCATGTTTTGACATTGAAGACAACATTGAAACATTCGGAGTTAGTTTTAGGAGAAAGGGCAAATTCTGATATTGCAAAATATGTTGTAACATACTGTACAACACTGAGCCAACATCAACATGACAGATTAGCCTTAACGTATGAAAGTTTTTGTGAAATTTTTAAGAAAGTAGCATGGTGTTAAGAAAAGTTTTAAATGCTATGATTTATGAATACTTGATGAGGAAGGAAAGAATAAGTTATGTTATGCTATGATGATGATGTACTCATGCTTCAAGGAAGAAAGTATGTGATTTATGGGATTTATGGAAGTGATCATATGTTTATGTAATATTTTCATGTGTTGTTTTTCTTCCTTATAATATTAACTCTATTATTATTTTCACTTTTACGTGGGTAGAAGTGGGGGTATTAGCATGAATTACACTCACCGATACCTGACCATAAGACATAATGCTTACTGAGGACAACTTGGAACTTTTTAATATTATGTTGGATTATACTATTTTCACTTAAGGAGTTTTTTCCCCGTGACTTTTGATCTATATCTATGTTATACGTTGCACTTCTCGTGCAATGCGAGCAATAACTATTCTATCCACATTATTTTTGCCCAATTACTACTTTATAATGTGCTTTACTAGTTCCCTAAACTTTCAACCTGAGTTTGACATCGTGCTGCTAATCATGACAATACGTTCTGGTCTTCGAAGACTCCAACTAAAATACCCAGTGCTTGTAAGCTATTATCAACATATTTGGGCTTATTTTTGAATTTGATCATACCTACCTATGATGCAACATATTATTTTATTTCACCCGTATAGGATGGCGAGAGGTAGACCCCAAACAAGAAACAGAGTAAGAGAACCCTCTGAGTAGTCAGTAGACCAACAACCACCTGTAGCACCCCAATCCCAAAACACGGCCTCTAGAGCCGATATGGCATGCGAGTTCTTTCACCCTCTGCAGACCTTCATGCAGCAACAGGCAGCACCGCCACAACCCACACTTGTGTCTCGCTATGAACAGAGAGCCTTGGGCTATGTTGAGACCTTTTGATGTATGTGTAAGTGAGCAATATTAATTGCTAATTTAAAGACGATACGTGGAAATTTTCGTGTTAAATATAAATTAAATTTATTATTTATTTTTCACAATTTAAACACATTTAATTCCTAAAATAATTGATATCCAATTGAGCCTCTAAAGCCTAATTAATTGAATTGGACTTCTAAAATCCAATATATCCCATTGGGCCTCTAAAGTCTAATATATTGATTTGGGCCTCTAAAGTCCAATTAATTTAATCAGATCTCTAAAGTCTGATAAATCCAGTTGGGCCTCTAAAGTCCAATAAATTTGACAGGCCTCCTAAAGCCCAACTAGTCAAATTATATCTTTTCTAAAATTTTTAAGTTTATCAAGAATAAAGCCTGGAAATTCAAAGATATGAAACCTGATAAATCTTTCCGAATAAGCTCAAATATTGCTCCGGCCCATCAAATCTAGCCCATAAATCTAGAATTCTACACCTATAAATAGGAGTCTCATTCTAGTCATTCCACACATTAAAGGGTACATCAGTAGTCAAAAAATTCAAAAGCTCAGAATTCTTGAAGATTCAACGGCGCTCTTCGCGGCTTCAACGACGCTCTTCGCGACGTCAACAATACTTTTTACAGCTTTGACGACATTCTTCGTCAACAATGGCGCCTGATCCGAGATCACGGTCCTAAGCCTCTCCGATTAATATTCTTCCCTCCGAAGTTCTTCAAGTTTCCCATGGAAAACTCTCCAGTTTTTTTGCGAAAGTTCATATGCATTTTCCCTCCGAAGTTTAAGTTTCCCACGGAAACCTCTCAAATTATTCGCAACAAGTCATCCAAGAACGGTCTTCAATCCGAGATCACGGTGCTAGGCCCCTCCAATCGATGTTCTTCAACCTCAAGCTCTTCGTGGACTTAACGACCCAGCGTCTACCTCCGTGGAACTTTCAACATCAACAATTAATTCAAACATGGTTCGACGCCCTCGAATTAATTTCATCATCATCATCAGACAAGATTTAGCTATGGACCAGTCTCCAGAAAATCCGAAATCAAGTCAAAGTCGACTCTCAAGTGAAGAATCAGAGGTCTCATTAGAGATTATATCCAAACATTCGTTTGATTTATAGTTAGTCTTTGTAATTCTTTTTCGCGTTTAATAATATTTCAAATACAAAAATTTGTTGATTACAAATTTTGGCACGCCCAGTGGGACAATCTCTACCTCTCATCTCTTCTCTTTAAAAGGTTCAAGATACCGAAATGAAACCCCTCAAGATCAAGCTCATAAGGGATACCATTAGATTCTCAATTACGAATCATGAAGACGTGAATATTATCACTAGAAGCAAGTCAAAGGACTCTAAGTCATTCATTTCTTCCCTCAAAGCTGGCGGAATAGAGGTGCTACATGACGCTGCAAATGAGGAGAACGTCTCGAAGAATTATACTTCCCATTCCACATCAAGCTCATCATCAACTTCTAGCATCGCCGAAGTTATGGAAATAGACGGTGCAACTATCAAATAGTAGCTAACAACTTTGACCACGGTCATACATGAGCTTACAAACCACAAAAAGGAGCAAGACATTAAGATTAATGAGCTTACAGACAACATAGATAATACAGAGTCAAATTGTGCTAAAGGAAAAAGAGTTGAAGAGTGCTATAAAGATGAAGTATTCTTTGGATAACAAAAACTGGAGCATAGTCCGGCTGTGAAAGAGATAAATGTTTCCTCCGATGGTAGGTCTCGATTGATCAGATAAAAGAGATCGTGCTTAGGACAATCAAAGATAACTTTGAGGAGAGCTCCAAGTCTTCGTTCACCTGCACCAAGCCATACACTAAGTGGATTGGTGCTTTGAATATGCCAACGGGTTACCAAGCCCCCAAGTTTCAACAGTTCAACGGGAAGGGTAATCCAAAACAACATATTGCTTACTTCGTATAGACTTGCAATAATGCGGGCACTTATGGAGACCACTTGGTAAAGCAGTTTGTGTTAGGATAAAAGTTGTTAGTTTTGATGAATTAAAACTAAAACAAAAGATGTAATAGGATCATTTGGACCTGTTAGTCAGATGAGGAATTAGTTTAGGACTTAGTCTAGGGGGAACTGCCAGACTAGAAGAGTCACCAGAAGAGTCACCGGAAGAGTCACTAGAAGAGTCACCAGAAGACTACACCAGAAGACTCGACCAGAAGACTTCATCAGAGAAGATCTGATTAGAGGCAGAGAAGTATCCCCAGAACCAAACGAGTCCAGAAGACCAAACGAGTCTGGTGAAATAAAAGAGCCTTAGAATCATCTCCTGAATCTAAGAAACTATCTGTTTCACAAGTTGCCTCTGGACCAGAGGACCTCTGGGTCATCTGGTACCTGGTCTATCTACTCTGGAAAAATCAGAGTTTGACCAAGGAAGTGTTCCAACCGTTGGTGTAATTAATGTTGATTGAAGATCAGAAGTTGAAAGTCAACGAAGGATCAATCCAAAGGATCTCACCAACTCAATCAATCAATTAGAGAATTGATTGATTGAAACTTCCATTTATAGGGATCTGATTGGATTAGCTCTCTAACGGCTAATTCCCTAATCCTCCCTATAAATATGAGAGTTACTGGAAAGATGAAAGACCTATGCGCAAGATCACATTCAAGCACAAAAATACCTTTGAGCATCCCAGTACTCTTACACATTCATTCTTATTCACTCCTGTTCATCTACTTTAGACAAGGTTGTAGTTGTTGGAATTTTAGATCGAACTTAGACCTAAAGATTGTAACAAGGAGCTGGTACTTATTAATTCCAGTGGAAAATAAGTTGGTTGGTTGATAGTAAGGCCACTTGTTGAAGGGAGAGTGGATGTTGGATCGTTATATCCGAACCACTATATATCCGGTATTTTTGCTGCTTTATTCTCTTATTGTATCATTTAAGTTGAAGGCATAAAAGGTTTACTAAAAGATAATTAATTTAAGCTTCCGCATCGCATAAGATTTGACTAGTGGGACCAATAGTTTGTGCACTCATTAAGGGGAAATGGATTCGATTGGTATATCGATTTGGAGGCCAACTCAATTAATAGTTGGGAGCACTTGGAGCAAGAATTTCTTAACCGATTCTATAGTACTCGAAGAAATGAAAGCGAAACAAGTGACAAAAGGAAAAATGTCATGCAAGATAATACACCAAGACGAGAAACTTTAAGAGTGAGGCAACAAAAGCAATATCCTTTTCTAGACTCCGACGTCCCCGATATATTTGATGACTTGCTTAAAGCAAAGCTAATCAAAATGTCGGAAATAAGATGACCAAATGAAGCATGGCGAACCAATGACCTCAATATTGGAAATATCATCGATTTCTCAGACACCCAATTCAAGATTGCTTTGTGTTCAAGGAGAAGGTCATGCGTCTAGCCGAGCAAGGAAATATTCTACTAGAAAAAAGTGGTACAACCACAAATGTTCTTGCCGTGGAAGATAGTGACGCCACATGCCAAGCGATTAATGAGGAAAACAACAATGCATCCCAACTTGAAGATAAAAATAACGATTACTCTGCAGCCATAACTTTCACGAGGAGGACTTGTTACTTGGTTCGCAATCCCATAATCGACCATTGTTTATTACCAGTTTTACTCTAAAATAAAAGGTGAATCGAATCTTAATTGATGGAGGTTTGGGCGTGAACATCTTGCCTTTAGACATTGAAGAAGTTGAGAATACCAACAGATGAGCTCGCAAACAGTCATTTAATGATCCAAGGGTTCAATCTAGAAGGACAAAGAGCTCTCAGCGTAATAACACTATACCTCTTAATCGATGAGATGCCCTCAGTTGTACTCCTCCACGTCATAGATTCAAGAACATCATATAAAATGCTCTTAGGACATCCATGGTTGCACCAATATGGTGTAGTATCCTCAATATTAAACCAATGCTTCAAGTATCATGAGGGAAACATCATAAAAATGGTGTTTGGCGATGACAAACCCTTCACCGAAGCTGAAATATACTTTGTCGATGCTAAGTACTTTATCAAAAGTACAAAATCAACTAAGGATAAAGAGGCTCTACCGAAAAAAATGGCGTATGATGAGCAAAACAATGATAGTAAGGGAAGCTCGCCTCCATCTCGCACCGATGGCATGCAACAATGCAAAGACACTAGAGTATTGGGAGAATTGACCCTTCTTTTAACCAAGCTTGACGTGGTAAGACCTTCTTCACGACCACTTGAAGGATTCACTCGTCCCATCCAAGGAGCTAAAATTGAGCATGGAGATATATCGCAAGCGGTAAGTATGGGGCATATGACCCTCAAGTCTTTAACTTGCTCATTAAGGCCAGATATAGTCTGCAAGGAAACTCAAAATCAAAGAGATCGCCCCATAGAGTCCCTAAGCAAGCGAGGAATTGATTCAATGCTACTTAAAGAATGTCGAAGAAAAGCATTTAGATTGTCAAGAGCACTAGGAAGGGCCTAGGGTTTGTTCCACAAGATCCACTTCACATCACGATCAAAAGAGCGAGTACCAACTATATCAACCAAGGAGAAGCCTTGTCAATGGACGATGTATTTGATGAAGAGATGAAAAAAGAGGAACGTGCTTCTCTCTTCAAAAGATTAGGACCGCTTGAAGAAGATGGTCATAAGAAGTTCGGAAGCGTCTTCAAAAGATTGGAGCCGCTTAGCAGAAGTGACCATCAAAAGCTAGAGACCGTCTTTGAAAGATTGGGGCTACTCAAAATAGACTGCCGTCGGAAGGAGAAAACCACTATACCGTTAAACTCCCAAAAACCTCAAAGCTTAGTTTCATCTCGAATGAAGCAACGAACCACCTTGATCCCATCATATGGAGAGACTTTGACCGCAAAGTTACAAACAATCGTCTACACTAAAGACGAAGAAGATGATAAGGAGAGTATGACTTCAACCAACTTCACCGACAACCACATCATTCATCAGCCAATACCTAGAGACATGGAAGAGAGAACTCTACAAAAGGGAGTTACCTTGATGGTGAGGAACGGGAGCATCAATAATATCAATAACTTGCAAATATTTTTTTATTAGAGAAATAGATGGCCGAGTTAGAGCATGTGTGGATTTCACAAGTGCAAGAGCATCAAATAAAGAGATTGTGACTACGAACCACATCACCATATGTGAAGATACTCAGATGGAAATAGAAGATGCCGAGGATGCTCCTTCGGAACTCGAAGAAGGTGTTAAAGCTATTATTGATAAAATGAAAGAGATCAACTTGGGCGATGAAGATGACCCGCGACTAAAGATGAAGAAGAAGCATACATCAACCTGCTGCAAGAGTTCAAGGATGTGTTCGCATGGTCATACAAAGAAATATCGTGTTTAGACCCAAAAATTGTTGTTCATTACCTCTCGCTAAAGGAAGGGGTTCGACCAGTTAAATAAGCTCAATGTCGATTTCAACCAGACTTGGTTCCATTGATTGAAGATGAGGTGAACAAACTCATTGAAATCGGTTTTATATGAGAAGTAAAATATCCTATGTGGATCTCAAGCATCATTCCGGTGAGGAAGAAGAACGACCAAATTCGTGTATGTGTTAACTTTCGAGGTCTAAATACTACACACCCTAAGGATAATTTTCCGCTACCCATTGCCAAACTTATTATTGATTCAAAAACGGTCATGCAACTCTAACCTTCATGGATGGATCGTCAGGCTACAACCAAATTTGGATGTCATCGAAAGACGAAGAGCTCACCGCATTTCGTACCCCAAAAGGAATCTACTCCTACAAAGTCATGTCATTCGGTTTGAAGAATGCCGGTACTACCTATCAAAGAGCCATGCAAAAGATCTTTGACGACATGCTCCACAAGAACGTAGAATGCTACATGGACGACTTAGTGGTGAAATCAAAGAAATGAGAAGATCATCTTCACGATTTTAGGAAAGTCTTTGAATGCCTAAGGCAATTCTAACTCAAGATAAACCCATTGAAGTGTGTATTCGGGGTCAAGTCTGGAAAAAAATCTTGGATTTGTGGTTCACCACCGAGGGATTAAAATCGAGCAAGCAAAGATTAACGCAATCTTAAAGATCCTGGAACCTCAAAATATTCATTAGCTTAAGAGCATACAAGGAAAGTTGGCCTATCTTAGAAGGTTCATATCAAACTTGGTTGGGCGGTGCCAACCATTCAGTCGTCTCATGAAGAAAGGTACACTACTTATATGGGATGAATCATGTAGCGATGCTTTTAAGAGCATAAAGTCCTACTTAATGAAGCCACATGTGTTACATGGACGTCCATTGACTCTCTACATTGTCCCTCAAGAGTGTTCCGTAGGAGCTTTGCTTGCATAAGTAAATAAAGCCGGAAAAGAAAATGCATTGTACTACTCCAAACGAGTTGAAGTATTCCCTTGTCGAGAAGCTATGTTTAGCCTTGATATTTGTGATTCAAAAGTTAAAGCATTACTTCCTAGATCACACTATTCATCTCGTGTCAAAAGCCAATCTACTAAAGTATGTTATAATGAGGCCAGTCCTCTTCGATCGACTCGCGAGATGGTATCTCTAATTGCAACAGTTCGAGATTATATACGTCCCTTAAAAAGCTGTGAAAGGACAAATCTTGGCTGACTTTTTAGCCAATTATCTAATGCCCGCCGAATGGGAGCTTTCTGATGACCTTCCAGACGAGGATGTTTTGACTATTAAGGTATCCCCTCCATGGAAGACGTACTTTGATGGATCCGCTCATAGAGAAGAAGTCGGTGCCAGAGTTATTTTCGTGACATCAGATGGAGAAGTTCTACCTTACTCTTTCACTTTGATGCAAAGCTACTCTAACAACACAGCCGAATACCAAGCATTGATTTTTGGACTTGAAATGAGGTTCAACACAAAGTAGCTACACCTTAGGGTGTATGGAGATTCAAAGTCGATAGTGAATCAATTGCTTGGGTTATACAAGGTCAAAAAACTCGAGTTGCTCCCTTATCACAAATATGCTCAACAATGTGGAGATCGAGCCCGTTCCAAGGAAAGACAACAAATAAGCCGACACTTTGGCAAAACTCGCCTCCCCGATCTCTTTGCCCGACAAGAAAGTCCGCATCCCGATATGTAAGAGTTGGGTCATGCTACCTATCTTCAAAATGACACTTATGAAGAGGAAGTAGAAAGTCACGTTGTCGAAGTGTACGAAGTTAAGAAAGAAGATTGACGTCAACCATTTGTTGATTATATAAAGTATGGGAAGTTTTCGAGCGATCCAAAATAAAGGATGGACAGCAGACGATGTGCCCCTCAATTCATATATTACAAAGGTGTGCTTTATAGACGATCATTTGGTGGGATCTTTTTTTAGATGTCTAGATGATGAAGAAGCTACGCAAGCGATAAAAGAAGCTCACTCTGGAATTTATGGTGCTTATCAGTCAGGACCCAAGTTGCATTTCCGAATAAAGAGAATGGGCTACTATTAGCCAACCATTGTGAAAGATTGCATGAAGTATGCACAAAGATGTCAAGTAAGCCAGTTTCACGCAAACCTCATCCACTAACCTCCGGAACCTTTGCATCCAAATGTCGCCTTTTGGCCATTCGATGCTTGGAGTTTAGACGTGGTAGGTAGAGCCATCAATTTGGGCTCGGCCTGCCCAGGGTTTGGGCTGGGCTGGGTTCAAAATATCGGCCCACTTTGCCCAACCGATTTTTTAAATAAAATACTGAAATTAGTGTTGTCACTTGTTATGAACTAAAGTAGATTAAAATATAAAATACATTTGGATTGTGAAAGTGTAATGAGTTATGTTTTATAGTACTCACTTCATCCACCAATTTTTTACCCACTTTTCTTTTTGGGTTATCCACCAATTTTGGTACTCATTCCATTTTTGAAAATAAACACTATTAACAAAAAAATAAATGGATCCCAAAATACCCCATATAATACCCTTACTTTATCTATTTTTCAATAAAATACTATTTTTTATTAAAATTTTGTATCCAACACTAATAGGTAAAGATTTCATGGACGGAGGGAGTATAATTTTTTTATAAAAATTATTTAAAAAAAAAAGAAGAAAAATGGGCTGGGCTGGGCCGGCCCGTTAGCCCACGAGCTAGGTTGGGTTGGGATTTTATAGGCCCGATATGCAAATGGGCTGGCTCAGCCCGACCCGTGAACATAGTTTGGCCCGATTTGATAGCTCTAGTGGTAAGGCCATTAATGAAGTCTTCTGGTGGTCATCAATACATTCTAGCCGCAACAGATTACTTCTCCAAGTGGGCTGAGACCATACGTTTGAGAGAAGTGAAGAAGGAGAACATCACGGACTTCATCCACATCAACACTAGTTATAGATATGGAGTTCCTCGCTACATTATCACTGATTATGGGACATCATTCAGAAACCGTCACATTGACAAACTTTGTGAGAAGTTTGACTTCAAGCAAAGAAAGTCCTCTATGTACAACGCAACTACAAATGGGCTCGCTGAAGTCTTCAACACAACCTTGTGCAACTTGTTGAAGAAAGTAGTTTCAAGTCAAAGTGTGATTGGCATGAGAAGATGAATGAAGCTCTATGGGCATATCGAACTACCTATCGGACACCTACACAAGCCACTCCTTATTCCTTAGTATATGGAGTTGAAGTTGTTGTTCCACTCGAGAAGAAAATTACATCACTAAGGATGGCAATACAAGAAGGATTGACGGAAGAAGAGCACGCCTACATCTTGAGGAGTAGGAGGCTCTTAACGAGAAAAGGCTCGAAGCTCAACAAAGACTTGAATGCTATCAAGCTCGATTTTCCTGAACATTCAACAAGAAAGTGAAAACACATTCCTTCCAAGTTAGCGGCCTTGTGCTTGCTGTAAGAAGATCCATCGTCGTTACACATCACCTTGGAAACAAATTTCTGCCCAAGTGGGACAAACCACATATGGTGAAAGAATTTTATATGAATGGTGCATACAAGTTGATCTCTGAAGGCGGTGTGACTATCGGTCCCATAAATGGGAAATTCTTGAAATGCTACTACAGATAAGTCAAGCTAGCTCCAAGACGCAGGAGCCTAAACTGCACGTTGCTCCTGGTCTGCATGAGCCTAAACTGTGCATGACAACCACCAAAGGTAAATACACGTGGTTAAACTGTTAACTTACCCCACTAAGGCTGTTTAAAGTGGTTAAATAATTAAATACCTACTTTGTTTACAATATTAAAAGAATAGTAGCTCCTGGCCCGCATAAGTATAAACTTAATGGCTCCCCCCATCCAAAATCACATCATCTCCCTTGAACTACGTTTTGAATTGATCCTCTTTTAAGAGGTGCGTAGGCAGCTTAGTGTCTTACTAAGTTCAGTCATAACTCAAGTTTTCTCATCTGAGTAGGTTAACTTGATGAGCGTTTGAGGCACAAGAATAACTCCATCTAGTGGAAGTCCATTATCGTTCTCCACATCTTGGTGCATACTTTGTTAGATAAATTATCGGAATGAAGAAATTCACACCTCTTCCACTAAGAAGCAAAATCAGAAAAGGTTCTCTCAACACCTCAATGAGGTGTATCGATGTCAACCGATTCCAAGTCTCCATAAGGGAAGAGGGTCTTTTGACGCTTCAAATGAACAGTTTTTACATCATGGGAAACCATGATTTTATGTGTTCACATACAAGATACGAAATCTATAAATACCGTATGCAGTGGACGCTATCAAGTGAAGAGTTCAAAATACCTATTTTACATATAACAAGTGTAGTTATTTCGGTTCTCTCCTTTGTAATTCTAGAAGTGTTTTAGTTCGACCTTTGATTAGGTTATTTGGTTTACACTCATAGAATTATAGGCTTTTGATTGTATACCTAGGGTATATGATCTTGATGTAAATTCCTATAGTTGGTTTTTACTTTATCTTTGTATCACTACTCGTTATAGTGAAGTTTCACCATGAGGCATCATAGTCTATTCAATAATAATCTATAATAAAGTTTTGATATCCCGTTTGCAAATTTTATATTCTATTTTTCAAAGTCTTCCGCTGTGTATGTTGTCGTTTATGTTTCAACACATTTGACAACATTCCGAAAAAACACTCACGCACACCTTTCAGTTTCCCATGAAGAAACATCCACCATCGGTGCTCTTCCTATCATCTGCATCTCCTACCCAATCAACATCACTATAGCCAACTAAAGCACAATTAGTATCTTTTGAGTACATTATACTTATTTCACTAGTTTCAGCCACATATTTTATAATTCTTTTTACAGAATTTAAATGAGATTCTTTAGGATTTGCCTAGTATCTTGCACATAAACAAACATTAAACATGATGCCAGGTCTACTAGAAGTAAGATATACCAAACTTCCTATCATTGATCTGTATAGTGTTGGGTCAACATTTTTCTCATCATGGGTGTTTTCATGCATTTAGCATTTTCAATCCAAATCTTTTAAGCAGATTCTTAACATACTTACTTTGTGAGAAAAATATATCATCTTTACTTTGTTTAATTTGTAATCCAAGAAAGTAATTTAGATCGCCAATCATAGACATTTCAAATGTTGAAGTCATCTCATGCACAAATTTATTCAGCATATGTTCACTTGTTGAACCAAAAACAACATCATCTACATAAATTTGAGCAATTAAGAGATAATCATTTGAATGTTTAATAAACAAAGTTCTATCAGCTTCTCCTCTAACAAAACCAAATTGAATTAGAAAATCAGTTAGTCTCCCATACCAAGCTCTAGGTTCTTGTTTGAGACCATACAAAGCCTTATTCAATTTATAAACATGATCAGGATATTTAGGTACTTCAAAGCCTTTTGGTTGTTCTACATAAGCTTCATCTTTAGTAATCCATTTAAGAAGGCAGCTTTAACATCCATTTGGTGTAGCTTAATATCAACAAAGCATGCAATGGCTTATAACAGTCTAATAGACTCAATTCTTGCTACTGGAGCAAATGTTTCATCAAAGTCTATTCCTTCTATTTGAGTATAACCTTGAGCTACTAGCCTAACTTTGTTTCTAATTATATTACCAGATTCATCACTCTTATTTTTTAAAATCCATTTTGTTCCTATGATATTAGTATGACTAGGTCTAGGAACTAGACTCCAAACTTTATTTCTTTCAATGTGGTTTGGCTCTTCATGCATTGCATTTATCCAATTCACATCTTTAAGAGTTTCAACTACATTTTTAGGCTCAATTAATGAATTATAACACTCAAAATTTACCTGATTGCATATAGAGGACATGAAAATAGATCTTACCACATTCTTGGGGTGAGTTTCAAATCTCCTTCTGGTTTGCACTCCAGTGTACTGTTCACCAATTATCTGATTCATGGGATGACTCTTTAGAATCCTGGAAGAAGGTGTTCTTCCTGTTTCTAATACATTTTCTGACTTAACAATCTTTTCAGCTATTTCAAGCAGTGTTGTCCTAGATGATGACTCATTTTGGGAAACATCCTTTTTCTGGTCATAAACTTTTGGAGTTTCAATGAGATCAGCAACATCATCCTCATAATTTGTACCTGCAATACTAGAAGTATCATCAAATACCACATTATTGGATTCTTGAACAATATCAGTCCTTAGATTGTATATTTTGTAAGCTTTGCTATTCCTAGAGAAACCTAAGAAAAATCCTTTGTCACTCTTAGAGTCAAATTTGTGCAATTAATCTCTATCATTAAGTATGTAGCAAACACATCCAAAAATATGAAAGTACTTTAGATTAGGTTTCTTGTTATTCAGGATTTCATATGGTGTTATAGAAGTTCCAAACCTAATGAACACTTTATTTGCAACATGACATGCAGTATTCAAGGCTTCTGCCCAGAATCTTTTTGAAAGAATTTTAGAAATTAACACGACTCTAGCCATCTCTTGAAGAGTTCTATTCTTTCTTTCAGCAATGCCATTTTGTTGTGGTGTTTTGGCATAGCAAAACTCTTGAAAAATACCTTTGTTTTCACAAAATTTAGTGAATGGACTATTCTCATATTCTCTACCATGATCTAATCTTATCCTGCTTACTTTCAAGTTATAAATAGTGTTAAACCTTTTGTAAAGAATTTTGAATGCAGAAAAGACATCTGATTTTTTTTCAATAATTCAACCCATGTAAATCTAGAAAAACCATCTACAACAACTAAGGAGTATCTTTTACCACCTATACTTTATATTTACATAGGACCTATTAAACCCATATGTAACAGTTCTAAACATCATGTTGTGGTGCATGAGGATAACACTTTGTGTGGCACTCTTGATTGCTTACCTTTTTTACATGGTCCACAGATTTTAGTATCATTAAACTGTAATTTAGGTAAACCAACTATTGCTTCAAGTTTAGTCAATTTCTAAATGTTTCTATAATTAGCATGTCCTAATTCTTGATGCCATAAGACATTATCATCAGTTTTCATGCTATTACAAACATTGTTTGAACCAATCAAGTAGCAATTATCAGCAGATCTATTTCCAGTCATCAAACATTCATTGTTTTGGTTAAAAACATACATGCATTCTTGTCAAATTTAACATGCAAGTTATCATCACATAACTGACTAATACTAATCAAGTTTGCAAGAACATCAACATGTAACACATTTGATAACTTTGGAAAACCATTCACATTAAGAGTTCATTTTCCTATGATTTTTCCTTTAGAACCACCACCATAAGTTACATTACCACCATCATATGACTCATAATCAGCTAAATGTTATATTTGTCCAGTCATATTTCTTGAGCAACCCGAATCAAAATACCATAAACCTGGTACACATGCTTCGGAGAAGTATACACAACATTACATGAAATTTTAGTTTTAGAAGTCCAAGATTTATCACTATGCTTCTCAGGATGTTGTAACACTTTGGGTAACATGACTTTATCATTTTTCAACTTTGCACAATATGGCTTAATATGACCTATTTCAAAACAGTAATGACATATATAAACTTTATTATTCTTCCTAACATGTTTTTCAGAATTATCAGAATTAACATTTCCATGTTTTGCTTTAACAAATTTCACATGCTTATCAGAATGAGAAGGTTCAGCAGTGTCACCAGCAAAGCCAAGACCAGCTTTGTTTGACTGTCCAGTAGTCAAAACATCATCCAGATTCAATTTCCGTTGTGAGAATTTCTTGAAACTCAAAGTTGATCTTTTCAGATCCTACTTAAGTTTACACAGTTCCAAGTCCTTTCTAGTCAAGATCACTTCCAACTTTGTGAGAGAGTTCCTTAAATCATAATTTTCCAAAGTCAAAGACTCTAGAATCTGATTTTTGAATTCAAGCTCCTTACTCGGCTTCTGTCTTCCAGATTCACTTTCCTTGTGAATTTCATTTGTATTACCTGTCTCATCAAGTAAACCACTAAAACAATTCACAACTGGACCATTTTTACCTAGTGTTGTCTCAAATGACATGTCATTTCGTCAACATTAGAGTAATAATCATCCAGATGATCATCAAAAGTATCATCATACTCTATCCTAGCAGAAAAAGCACATTCTTCTTCTTTATCAGATTCATTCTCATTACCAGAATCATCACTTAAAGTAGCAATCAAACTATACTTCTTTTTCAGTAAAGTATTAGCACATTCATTAGCATAATGACCAAAATCAGAATACACATCACATGTCATATTGTTTCTGTATTCAGGATCATATCCAAATTTGCTATTTCTATTATGAGGTTTAGTTTGATTGAAACTTGTTCTTCTTTCAGAAACTTGAGGTGAATTATTAATCTGAACTATAGGTTGAGCAATACCTTTAGCATTGATCATTTTCTTCTTAAGAAACTTATTGAATTGCTTAGATAAAAGAGTAATGTTGTCTGGATTGTCAAGACACAAACTGACAACATCATCATTATTATCAAATTCAATTGCAATAATATAAGAAGTCTTTTCAGAATTAGAAGAAGTACTACCTTTGAACATAACAACCTTTTTATCATCTTTTGAATCAACTTGTGTTATATTCATTTCATATGTTTTAGGATACTTACAAGTTCATTTTGAGACATAGTATCAGTATCTTTAGTTTCCTCAATAGCACATATCTTAGAATCAAATCTTTTAGGCACTGTTATAAGAATCTTGTGTACTAACCTTGTATTGGAGATAGGATCTCCAAGAGCATGAGCTTCATTTACAATCTTACTGATTCTTTCATTGTAGAATGAGATTATTTCATCTTCTTCTATCCTCATGTTCTCGAACTTTATCCCAAGCATTCGAAGTTTGGTCCTTCGAACACTATCTGATCCTTCACAATGTTCTTGTAATCTTATCAAGCATCCTTTGCAGAAATGCAAGTTGAGATTAGTTTAATCATGGAAATATCAGTTGTTGTGAAAATAGCATTCAAGGCCTTTGAGTTGTAACTAACCAATTGAATTTCTTCATTTGTCCAGTCCAATTCCCTTTTGATCCGGGCCCCATTGTCCTCATCAGCTGGTGTCCTCAGTTGAGTCCAACCAGAGAAAACACTCCTCCATGCGCGTTCATCAATGGACTTGATGTACATACGCAATTCAGGCTTCCAATACGCATAATTTGTTCCATCTAAAATATGAGGCTTAAGTGCAAGAGTAAGAGGATATTCTATTTCAATAAAAATACACACAAGACACAGGATCTAAACTTAAAAGAATAAGTTTATGGCTCTGGTGTCAATTGTGAGTGTGTGTGGTGTTTTTCAGAGTTGTGTTAACCGAAATATTGACAACATTTAAGACAACATAAGTCATTCACGAACAGTTATTAACAGTTTTAAACAGCGGAAGACTTAAACATTTTACAAATGGAATTCAAAAAATTTCATAGACTTAAATAAAGTCTATGATGTCTCATGGCGAAAAGCTTCACTATAACCATGTAGTGATACAAACAAAGATCTAACAAAAGATCTCAAAGTAAGGGTAAAGTGTAAACACACCACCTAAACAGATCTACGATGACTAGAAAACTGATCACACTCAGACCCTAATCTAGCCTATTTTTAATCCCAATATTGATAGGAGCATTGCAGCGCTCGACCAATACAAAAGGCAGTAAAAACTACCCTTCTACACTAGATGTACTTGAACACTCGATAGTGTAGCTCTCGTTTACTACTTCCTGACTTGTTTCCTCTGGTTTTTTCTTCGAACATCTTCTGGTATTTATAGATGTTGGATCCACCAGAAGTTACAATTACTAGATCAGTTTGGAATGACCTAGAAACAAATCCTCCACTAACTCCATAACCGCCCATGATGTATTTGATCTACTCACTTCATAACTACATCTGCATGACCTGGAACATTTAAGGTTTTTAACCTGCGAACACAACATAGAACAAAAGTGTTAGGAGAAAGGGCAAAATCAGTAATGTTATCTAGAATATTGTCTAATCATTTTTTACAACACTGGCATAATATTAACAAGAACCATAGAAATGTTTATGTTGGCCTAACAAAAACCTATGCGTAAAATGAATAATGGGTGAACCTGTGACAAGGCACAGGTGATTGCCTTTAATTTTAGTCGATTTGGGCGATGAAAGGATGAGGGATCGGGTCTGTTAGGGAAGAAGAGAACGTTGGTGCATTTAATTTGACTTTTGGCAAGGGTAAAGTGAGGGAAAATGACCTTCACAAATTCTTAAATGCATCGACGTCGCTTTATATTAAAAGAATAAGACGCAGAGCTTTTTACGAGGGCTAAAATAATCTCTCGCCAGTTCTTGTCTTTGGCGAGAGATTTTTGTGTCCTCGCCTTATAAAAAAGAAAAAAAAAAGTAAAATCCCCTGCCATTGGCGAGAGATTTTTGTGTCCTCTTCTTATAAAACAGAAAAAAAGTAAAATCCCTTGCCATTGGCGAGGGGTTAAAGTAGGGATGTTAAACGGGCTGACTCTAACCCATTAGGGCCAACCCTATAGGGCTGCGAGCCTAAACGGTCCCGGGCCTTATCGGTTCATTTTTATCGGTCCACTAACACTCGGAACCTAACCCTGGCGGTCCGTGGGCTAAACGGGCCACTAACGGGCTCCAGGTAAAAATTAGAAAAAATAATTTTTAATATTTGTAATACGATACCATTTAAACTTAAAATTTAAACATTGTTAAAAATTCATGAAAATTACATTTCAACATTGTTAATAAAGTTTAAGCATTAACATTTAATTCAGAATTTAATATAAATTTCTCTAGACTCTTCAATCATTGACATTCAATCCTTCCTTGGACAATGACAAAACATCATCTTCCAAATTATCACCATCGTCATCATCTAACACATATACAAAAACATAAATTAGTTATTAATTATGTAAAACAAATTAGCTATGAAATAATTAAAAAATTACTCAATTCACATTTCGTACGTAAGGTAAATTAATCAATTAATTAAAAAACCTACTTCTGGGTACCCGTTTAGCCCGTGCGCTAACCGGTTCGGGCCAAAAAAATCCAATTATTAAATGGTCTATTACATGCTCGAACCTAATCCTGTGCGGTTCAGGGCTTAACGAGCTGGCCAGTCAGCCTGTGGCCCGTTTAACATCCCTAGGTTAAAGTGTTTCTCGCCCTACTTTCACCGACTAAGTATTTCTTTTAGTGATTTATATAACACAGAAGAAGAGGGCATACAAAGATAGACATATTAAAAACATAAATAATCATTACATTATTTTAAACTGTTACTATGGATATATTTCCGTCAAGTTAAATTGAGAACACATTTCATAGGCTTAACTCCCAGAGACGATGTCATATATACATAACTAGGGCTGACAAAAATCGTATACCGTACCGAAAAATATGGTATGGCGTTTTATCATACCGATCCCGTACCGAACTTTTCAGCATACTGAAAATTGGTATACCGAAAAATCAGTAAGCCTGAGAATGTATACTGTACCGTAACGAATATTCGATATACCGAATCTTAATACGGTATCGGTATATACCATTTCATACCGAAATACCGACATATACCGATTTGTAGGCATCAGCAAAATCAGATAAAAATCCTCCACTTAACTCATTCTCAGATAAACCAAATACACCAAATTAGACCAACTGAAATTGGAGCTAAAGTTTACCTGAGCAATGTGGCCTTGAAATTGGTTTCTGCTCAAATCAACCACCTTTAAAGGCCCTTCAAGCACACCTAAAACAGAGCCCTTAAATAAATTTCCTGAAAGATTGAGATAGTTAATCGATTTCATCCCCGAAAAATTTGAATCCCGACCCAGAATCCCATTCCCACCTAAGTTTAATAACTTCAGATGTGCAAATGTTGTTAGCGGTGGGCCTTCGATTAGCGGTGGTGGAGTTTAGATCAGTGGCAGGGCTTCTATTGGCGGCAGGGCTTCGATTGGTGGTGATTGGCAGCAGTGGTTCGAACGGTGTGTTGGGGACATTCGAGGTGCCCGGGTCTATTCGGGATAAAATTTAAATACGAATTTAAATCTAATTTTTACTAGCATGACTTAATCCTAAATTAATTCAAATAATAAGTATACCAACAACAAATTAATCATGCATATGAATATTGTTGATGATCGTTTCTAATCTCAATGATTAGTGGCTGTTTTCGTTGGTTAATTAATCATCAAACAATTACGTGTGATTGATCACTAACGTAATTAGTGAATACAAATTTTCGGGTTTAGACGGGTTAAAAATGTTTAAATGCTTACGTGTTCAAGTTCGATTGTAAGTTAATCGAGCTGCTTTAGATTCGTAAATGAAGTTTGGACGTGTATAATAATTTGTGCTTATTTTATTAGCTGAAAAAATCTAAGTAATTATAGACATTTGTCTAGCAGGAGGTGTCGTGACTTTTGGCCTACCAGGCCTGCATGCACGACACCTGTACCTTGACTAAGTTGACCTTATATAAACTAAATTCTATCCTTATCTTGATGGACTTGCTCGCAGTCAAGAGCTGCTCGTCATATTGGACTTGTCCTGGAGGAGTCTTTAGTTTGATTCAATTGGTCTCTTGTCTCACTTGGTTGCTGTCTTGGCATTGTAGTCGGATCTGGTCGGCGAGATGCTAATTGAGCTCATCATGTAGCTTTTGATCTGATTTTGTTCGCCTATCCGTCTTGGTGTAGCATGCAGGTTCTGCTCGCCACATATTTTAGGTGAATCTTGGGTCAATTTCGCCTTAATCTTCAAGTGTTTTGTGCTAATCCTGGTCGCCCAAATGCCGGTTCTGCTCGCCTATCAACAATTGCCCCCTTGCCGATCAATAAATTGTGAAGATGATAAACGAGCACTTTTTGGGTTGGCAACTTTTAAGTGTCATTGGTGCGAGCAGGAATTTCGAGGGGGCGAGCAAGTTCTCACGGGCGGACAACATTGGTCGAGCAGACTTGGGCTGGTGATGGTTGGGATCCCAAGGCCTGGGTACGACTTGAGGTGTGACGTGGGTGGAATGATTGCTGCCGCCCACACGCACGTGATCCCGAGGTGACGCGCCTTCCCATTTTGTCGGTCAGGTTTTGCACGCGCCAAAAAATTGCATTTCAGTCCTTCAACTTTTGGACTTGCTCGCCCGGAACCTCGTTTTTCTAGAGTGTTTAAGGAAAAAATTCGTGATTTTATTCACTTTTACTGTTTTTCAAGCGCGAATTTCTCTTTCTTCTCCCCTTCAAATTTCCGGTGTACGTTTCCAGTTCCCGGCGACTTCTAACGACTTCGAGGTAGTTTCTCCTTTGCTTTCTTCTTCTCTTTCTTCTTTTCTTGTGTTGTGTGCATTCTAGTTCCACAAAAATCTCTACTCTGCCGTGGGAAACTTTAAGACGTTGAGTTCTCTCTCGCCGGAATTCTTATACATTGGATGTCGTCGGATTCCGAGACTGGATCTTTCCCCCCATGGAACCCAGAGAAAAGGCCCGTCGAGGAAAATCCCCCTATAGTAAATCTGGAGTCCGATCCCGAGGCGGCTTCAGTTGCCCGTTCTATCAATTCGGGAGCTCGCCCCTCTGGGGAAAGAGAAGAGCGAGCAAATCCTGCTCGCCAACTTGTGGAGGAAACGAGCTCTGACCTCCACGAGGGCGAGGACGAGGAGGCTGGGGTGCTCCATCCTATAAACCCCGACGAGCTGACCTGGGCGTTTCTTAGAGATATTCATTTTCCCATGCCCAAGCTAATTGAGCATCAGGTTTCGGTCGCTGTTGCTCACCGGATAGACTGGGGCGAGTACGAAAGGGAGCACTCAAACCGGTTTGCTATTCCTGCTCGCGGGGTACGAAGGCTTAAGGCGACCGAGTTCGCTGCGAGCTGTATTGTGTCCGCTATTACCGAGGAGGACCTGCCCAGGATTCGGAGGGATTATAAGATTCCCTTCGACATCCCGATGTATGCTCCTTTGGTGGATGACAGAGCTGATCGCCCACCGTGCGGATTGACGGCGATCAATCTTGCTACCCTCGACGCCGGAGTTACCCTACCACTGCACCCTTTGGTCGGCAAGTTTCTGGAGAGTGTGAACTTGGCCATCACCCAAATGACTCCCGTTGGGTGGATAAATTTAATGGCTCTGATGGTTCTGTTCGCTCTTGAGGGTTACCCTAACAAACTGTCCGCCGAGGAAGTTTGCTACTTGATGACGATCACGGGTTGCACCGGGGAAGAAGCTGGCTGGTATTACTTAAAGGCGCGACCCGGCCAGAAATTAGTAGAGGACATCCCAGGAAAGGTGCGAGATTGGAAGCATGACTGGTTTTGGATTGGAGGAGACTGGCGTGCTTCTGCTCACCCCTTTGGTGGTCCTGAGCGGGTTGAAACCCCGGCGGAGTTTAGGGAACTGAAGCGTGAGTCTCACCTCTTCTATAACTTTGAAGTGGTTGGACTAATTTTAATTCTCTTTTGTTTTGTTTCAGGTCCCAAAAACTTGAAGTGGCGTACTGTTAAGGACAGTATCAGCGACCAGTTCCTGTTTGTGGTGTATCTAATCGCCCTTCGTCGCCGAGAAGATCGCAATATTGGCCATCTCTTTTCTGAGTCCACACTACGAGTTGCCCACCTCACTACTTATCCTCACCATCTTGAGGCTCTAGCTCCCATTCCGGAGGGTAAGTTTTATAATTTATTGGGCGAACATATCTGTTCGTTCTTGTACAATTTATTGACCTAGTTCCTTTCTTTGCAGACCAGCTTGTCACCGTTGCTCTTCACCCCTCCTACCTCAAGCTCGATAACCGCGTGTGGGAGATGCCGACAAAAAGAGGTCGTAAGAAGTCGGATCCCCTTTTGGAGATTATTGCCCTCGCAGTTAAGGGTGGAAAAGGCGACCCTAGACAGGCCGGTGGGTCGAGCTCGGCGCAGCCGCCTGCACCAGTGCGAGCCCACCCAAAGCTGCTACTCCGAGGACAAAGAGGCTCCTCCGCGGGGACGGCACACCCGTCTCCGACTCTGAAAAAACGGCCAAACCAGCAAAAACTGCTTAGGAGAAGGTGACCGTTGCTACTCGGCCATCCGAGGGCGACAGCGAGCAAAATCCTTCCGTGGAACGCCCCGCCGAGCAAGCTTTGGTCGCCACTGCTCGCGAAGGATCTGGTCCTTCATCCGACCCCACCTATCTCGGTTGGGACAAGGGTTATCTTGACAGGTATGTCTCTCCTCGCCCAGGACACTTAGCATTTTTTTAACTAACTAAAAATTTCTTTCCAGCTACTTGCTCGAGCAATATCCTGGGCGATCTAACATGGTGCACCAGTTTGCCTGCTCAAAGGTGCCGACCAACCTCCGCGAGATCCCGGACTCCTTCGTCCGTCGTGCTTCTGAAGTCGTTGCCCGCAGCTGGACTAAGGAGCTGAACGAGACCGTCAAGACACATGCGCCTCGTGACAATGGCCGTCTGTGTCTCGTCAAGGCGGGCAATACCTTGGCAGCCGTGCAACGTCTGGTCGATCAAGTTGAAGATCTTGAGAAGGATTCTCGCCAGCATGCGGCCACAGTCAGCTGTATTTCCAAAGAGTGAGATGACGCTAAGGCAATGACGAAGAAAATGGTGGCCGACCTGGAAGATAAAGTCAGGGCGCACCAAACCAGTGAGCAAAGAGCTCTGGACTTGCACGTTAAGGTCTCGGAGGAGCTTAAGGTCAAGATGGCCGAGGTCGAGCAGATGCGAGCAGAACTTGCTCGCACTCAACAACAGAAGGAGGTCGCGGAGAAATTCGCAACCGAGGCAACGGCTAAAATTGCCGACCTCGAAGCCCAGCTCGCCAACTCCATTGCTTAAGAGGAACTTATTCCAAAGATGGAGGTGAGCTCAATCCTGGGTTACGTGACAGGCTACGCCGAGAGCATTCGAATTGCTCACGAGTTTAAAGCTGCCTCTGTTGTTGAAGAGATCGACAAGGAGCTCTGCAACTTTGTCGAATCGAACCCTCCAGCCTCGGGCACAACCCTCCAGATCGGCGACCTACCTGATTATGGGGTCAAGCTTGACTTCATTGGCCCCGATATCATTATCACAAGTCCTCCCGAAGATGAGGAAGAAGAGGAGGGCGATGTTGCCGAGGGCGAGCAGATCCAGCCCGCCGATCGAAATAAAAGAGCTCTCCAAGAGCGGGCTGATGCCGAGGGGCTTATCGCCGAGCTGACTCAAGTGGTCCCAATTGATCCTGCTCTTGCTGGATCTCCTCTGGAAGATCCTAAAGATGATAACATTCCCCCTCCTGTCTGTTGGAGTTATACGTGAAAGTATGCTTTTACTTTGTATAACTCGTGTATCAAACACTCGTTTTATGAGAATAATTCTTTTATCGCATTTGCTTTAGTTATGATTGAATGTTGAATTTCTATTGCAAACCGTTCAATATATAGTACATGTTACATTGTAGTTAATGTGGTGATACCCGATCACGGAAGACAACATTAACAGTTTACTTGTAACTAAACGTACATTTTCACGACCTAGGTGGAATTGAACAATCCGCCGTGAAAGGTCGATGTGTAAGGCTCAGATTGGTCTGTCTTGACTAAGAGATTGCACTAGCACATTTAGTATGTGTTGAAGAGGTCCTACAGCGAGGATAAATTCTTCTGTTCTGAAAGGTGAAGAATTAGACCTCAGTGGTTGTTGATTTCTTAATCTCCGTCACTTAAATAGGACCGTGTGTGCTTAATAGTTACTGCTTTGATTCATGTTGGGTGAGAATCATTGCGACTTCGAACTTTGTGTCTTGGGTAGTAATATTAATCATACGACGGTTGCTAAGATTTAATACGGAGAAACGCGTGCGAGTACGGCTCGTGTGATTAGTCCCCTTGGTGGGCTCAGAAGTTTTATTGTACCAAATCTTGCAAGTGAAGAATTAGTTTCTTCGGTACGAATAATAATGTTGAGCTGTCTTTACTCCAAGGTGAAATATATTAATTAATTTAGAGCTATTCAGAAGCTCAATTAATTAATGGACTTGATAATCTTAAACGCGGGAAATAATAACCGGGAGCCCATATTATCGTAATATGGATTAAGATGGATAATGCAATATTAATTTATTAGTGGTAATAATTAATATTAATGGGCTGAATTATATTGGGGCTCAATATTGAAATTCAGAAGTCCATTAGGAGGTCCAATCTTAATTCTCCTTAAGGCCCCTCAAGTAGCCCATTAAGTAGCCCAATAATGATAAGGTGATTAAAATAAAAAGAAAATAATTATGCTGATTTTTCTTTATTATTTTCGAAAATATGATGATTAGGAGAAATAAGATTTTGTTGATTTTCTTGGAAAGATATTATGGAAGATATGTATTCTAGGAATACAAGAATATCTCATATATTCAAGAAGATCCAAATCTTGGATTTCTTCTATGAAATTTTCGAAAATTACTAATTAATCAGGAGGGTGAGATTTTTGTGGAATATTTTATTTTGGAGAAAATAATATATGAGATATATTCAAGATTTCTTAGAGTCTAAGAAAAGATTTTTTCCAAGCTCATAATCCACTAAAAATTCGACCACCTCTAATTATAAATAGGGGATGATTATTTCATCCCCAAGTACATAATTCCATGTGTTGGAAAAATCAAGAAGCATAGATATTTTTCTTTTTCCTTAGTTTATTAAATTACTTGAAAGCGTCTCCCACCGGTGATCAAGTGAGGTGAAAAGGGAAATACTTGAGAAGGCTTTGGGTTGATAGAGCGAGATTACAAGTGTCCCGTATATCCAAAGGCCAATACTACGAGAGGTACGTTAATCGCATATTTACTTGTTTAATTCCGCCTAGTTAAATATGTGAAATTAATTTAACATGCATGATGATAATTAGTTGTTGGAATTATTATTTGAATTAATTAGGATTAATTCATGCTAGTAATAATTGTATTTAAATTCGTATTTAAATTTCATCCCGAATAGATTCCGGGCACCCCGATTTTCCCAACACTGTCGGGCAAGGATCTTAGCGCACAGGATTAGCTAGGGCCTTGTACCCTTTTTTTTTATTGTTGTTGTTGTTCGTCTTTATTGTAATTTTTGGGCGATCAAGCCTTATATTTAATGAAATTATTTTGCTCATCTGCTCGTCTTATTTTCTTTACATTAATTGTTCTTTGCATTTTTATCTATGCTTCAACAATCTTAATGTAATTGGGCCTTGTTCCTTAAGAACTTTTCTGGCCTTAGAATTTGATGGGCTTTTGGCCTTAGGCTATGCTCATTTAAAAACGAACAACCTTTAATGGGCTTGGTTGTATAATCAACTTGCGCCTTGAGCTTGCATTTCTTTTTGAACGAACAACTTAACATTGAACTGACCTTAAAAAATTACAAGTATTAAACGCGACCAAGAATGTAAACCTGTACCAACTAGGTTGGACCTGCTCGACAAAAATGATGTCAAACTTCCAACCATTAAAAAACATAATTTACACCAGGAGTCAAAGCTGCTCGACCACTATACATTTTATCAAGGCATCTTTAAACTCTCAAGATGAAATAAAAGTATACAAGAAGCTGGCATACTAGACCGCGACCAAACTTGACATAATTCAACTTTTGTTCGACCACTTATACTTGGTGAAAATTTCAAAAAACTAGGCAAGTTTTTGGATCCATCTTGTACCTTTGTTACTTCAGCTCGCCCACCGGACTTAGTAGTTCGCCCACTTCGAACTCATACTTTCATAGGTAAAATTGCTCGCCTACTGAAAGTATTTCCTTAAGTTAGCTGCATTCCAGGAATATTGGGCCGAGTTGCCATCTAAGTCTTCTATGTCATATGCTCCATTGGGTAACCTGTCTGTTACCCTGTATGGGCCCTCCCAAGTCGGGCTAAATATGCCTGGAGGTGGGGCAAGCTTTTTCCTCAAAACGAGGTCACTAACTTTGAACTTTCTTATCTTAACTTGGGAATTGTAGTAACGTTCTGCTCTTTGTTTGTACGTAGCATTTTTTAGCTCGGCATGTAATCTTTTTTCTTCGAGCAGATCAGTTTATGTGGCTAGAGCATAGTGGTTTGCTTGTTCGTCGAAGCTGGTCGTCCTGACTGTGTTGGTCTTTAACTCAATTGGTATCACAGCCTCTGTTCCGAAAGCCATTGCAAAAGGTGTTTCTCCGGTGCTTGACCTGAGAGAAACTCTGTACGCCCACAAGACCTCCGGGAGTTCTTCTGACCAACTACTTTTGCTTTCTGCCAGGCGTATTTTCAATGTATGCTTGATGATCTTGTTTACCGCTTCAATTTGCCCGTTTGACTGGGGATGATAGGGAGTCGAATAGTGTTTCCTAATCCCCCACTTTACACAGAAGTCTCTCAACTCCTTTCCATCGAACTGCGGGCCATTATTTGTCACAATGGTTCTTGGGACCCCAAAACGACAGACAATATTCTGCCATATGAAGTTGATCATGTTTTGCTGTGTGATCTTTACCATGACCTTTGCTTCCGCCCACTTTGTATAATAATCGACGGCCACGACGACAAATCGAACATTTCCAACTCCTGCCGGGAAAGGGCCAATAATGTCTATTCCCCATCTTGCAAATGGCCATGGACTATAAACCGATACGAGCTCCTGGGACGGGGTATGAATACTTGGGGCAAAAATTTGACACTGGTGGCAAGCTTTGGCTAACTGGATTGCGTCTTTTCATAAGGTTGGCCAATAATAACCTTGCCTTACAGTTTTGTAAGCCAAAGCTTGCCCCCCAGCGTGATTTCCACAAACTCCAGAGTGTACATCCTCCAGGACTGTCCTTCCTTGCCCCCTAGACAAACACTTGAGTAGCGGGAGTGAAAAGCCTCTTTTGTAAAGCTATCCATCTACCAGAGTATATCTGGTTGCTTGTTTCGTGATTCTTACAGCTTCAAATGAGTTGCTTGGCAGCTTCCCGTCTTTCAAGTATTTGGCTATAGTAGTTCTCCAATCATCATCGCTGTTTTGTTCAACTACTTGGTTTACTTCGTAGTCCATTGTCGATGGTTGGATTTTTCTAGTAATGACAATGTCTGTCAGATCTGCTGGCCCATCGCTTGTTGCTAGTCTTGCTAGGGCGTCAACTTGTGTGTTGCTTGTTCGGGGTATCTGCTGGATAAATACTTGGTCTAGCAAAGATACCAAGTGAGCAACTATGCGTTGATACTCGATCATCTGTTCATCTCTGGCCTCATATTCACCTCGTACCTGGCTTACAATGAGTTGAGAGTCTCCGAAAATCTGTAGTCGTCTTACTCCGACAGCTAATGATAGGTGGAGACCTGCAATGAGGGCCTCATATTCAGCTACATTGTTGGTGGCCATGAACTCGAATCTGACTGCTGAAGTGAATACTTGCCGGTCGGGACTGATGAGCACTATCCCTGCCCCCGAGGCCAGATTTCTTGACGAACCTTCCACATAAAGATGTCATGGGTGATCCAGCCCTCTCGTTGGATTTTGAGGGAAGCTTAACTCGACTATAAAGTCAGCTAACACTTGTCCCTTAATCGCGGTTCGAGGTGCATATGTCATGCCAAACTGGCTTATCTCTATGGACCATTTTAAAAGACGGCCAGCGGTGTCGGGTCGGTGTAGTATTTGCTTGAGTGGGAAAGTTGTCAATACTTCGACTTAATGATCAAAGAAGTATGGTCTTAACTTCCTGACACTCATGAGGAGGGCGTATGCCAACTTTTCGGTTGGTGAGTATTTCACCTCAGCATCATGCAAGGCCTGGCTGACATAGTAAATTGGCAGGTGAAACTTGCCTTCTGCTCGAACTAACATCGAACTTATGGCCGTATCTGATGCTGCCAGGTATAAATATAACTTTTCGCCGGGAATTAGTTTTGACAGAATTTTTACATCTCCCAGATACTCTTTTAATTGATCGAAGGCTTTCTGGCAGCTTCCCGTCCAGGCAAAGTTGCCTTTTTTAATGGCCTAAAAAATGGACGGCACTTGTCTCCCGACCGTGATATGAACCTGTTTAAAACAGCTAGGCAACCGGTTAACCTCTGTACTTCTTTAACAGAGCGTGGTGGTTCCATATCGACGATCCCTTTCACCTTAGCTGGATTAGCTTCGATTCCGCGTTTGCTGACCAGATGGCCCAAGAACTTCCCGGAATGTACTCCAAAACTACTTTTCTTTGGATTTAACTTCATATTGTACTTCCGGAGTATGTCGAACACCTGGGAAAGATGATGGAGATGATCTTCCATCTGTGTACTTTTCACGACTATGTCGTCAACATACACTTCCACCGTCTCTCCAATATGTTCGTCGAACATTTTGTTAACCAGCCTCTGGTAGGTTGCTCCAGCATTGATTAGACCAAACGACATCCTCTTCCAGCATAGTAGATTTTTGTTAGTATAAAATGCCGTGTTTTCTTGGTCATCTGGGTGCATCGGGATCTGGTGGTAACCTGCAAAGGCATCCATGAATGTGAACATCTCATGCTCGGCCGTACTGTCCACCAGTTGATCGATGTGCGGGAGCGGAAAGTTGTCCTTCGGGCATGCTGCATTAAGATTTGTAAAATCTATGCATAGCCTCCAGGTTCCATTCGGCTTCCGTACCAAGACAGGATTTGCAACCCATTGTGGACACAATGCCTGTTTAATTAAGTCGTTGTCCAGTAACTTTTTGACCTCCTCGTTTAAAGCTTGATACTTGTCAGGTCCATACTTTCGTCGTTTCTGATGGACAGGTTTTCGGACTGGGTTGATATTCAACCTGTGACAGGCGTCTTTCAAGTCAATTCCCACTATGTCAGCATGGGACCATGCGAAGACGTCTAAGTTAGCCTTCAGGAAATCCGTCATGCGTGTTCTGTAAGGCTCGGGGAGTTCGGACCCGATGTAAAGTTCAAGGTCATCTCGTACGGGATCAATCTTGATGGCTTCCAATTCTTTGACCAGAGTTGCCCGTCGTTTTTGCCCCTTCCATCGAGGGTCAAATATTGGTCCCTCTGGACTTAACTCATCCTCGATGTCCATGGGTTCAGCACCTAACCGGGGGTCAAAATCTTCCGCGGGTTCCGGGTTGGGTTTGGTTGCCATAATTGGGCTTTCCTGGTTATCCTTCGGACGTATACTGCCAGTTACGGGGGGTAACATTGCTTCTGGCAAGGTTTGCTGGCCGCCTTGCAGCATCTGCTCGCCCATGGGAGAGGGCTGGTCGTCTACGTCCAACTTATCGTTCTGGGCCTCAAGGATGTCTTCCAAGATTGAGGGCTCACTCTCAAGTTGACTGATTGGTGCTTCCATCATAGATACTCATCCCTGCTTCGACTGAATTTGTAGGAGACACTCACGAGCTTTTCTTTGGTCTCCCCTTACTGTGCCAACTCCACTTGCTGTTGGGAATTTTATGCAATAATGATAGGTTGAACATGCAGCTCTGAACTCATTTAAGAAGGGTCGACCAAGGAACCCGTTGTAAGTTGACTCCTGATCAACGACCAAGAAATCTACCATTCTTGCGATATTTTTCTCGGGTTCTTTGACCGTCACAAGTTGCATGGCCAAAGTTACTATTCCCAGTGGGACCGTCACAACATTTCCGAATCCCAGAATACGATGATTTGTGTCTCTGATGTAGCCTGCACAATCTCCCATTTGATCAAGCGTCTTTTTGAAAATGACATTAGTGTAGAATAATCCCCATTTCTTGTACATGACCGATCGCTCGTAATTCTGCTTTTCTTTTACGATTAGAAATCGGTGATCGTCCATCAGAAAAACCGCCAACAGGTCCTGCAGGCTCCATTATCTGGATGTCCGGAACTGGACCTCCTGCAGGCACCTGAGTTGGTCGCCCAGGCCGATTCCGGTGGGGTGCCTGTTCTAGACCCTCCTCAACAAAATCTTCATCTCTGTCTCTCTTGCCGGGTTGCCTTTTCACGAACTCGGATAGCTTTCCCTCCTCATAAAAATGCCATAACTACTTCAGCAAGTCACGACATTCACTCGTAAAGTGCCCCACACTCTGGTGGTAGGTACAATACTTGTTCTGGTTTAACTTGCTCGTATCTTGACGTATCCTACGGGGAGGTGTGAGCAATTCTTTGTCCCGGACATTATTGTAGACTGTATCAATTGATACAGTAAGAACATGGTTCAATTTATCCTTCAGCTCCGTTCCTTCAGTGAATGCTTTCATGTTCTTGGGAGCTCGATAACCAGCACCAGGCTTCTTGGCACCCTCTTTCTGCTCTCCTTTATCTCCCATGTCCTTTTACAGTGCTTCGTGCATGGAGACAAAGACTCCTGCCCGATCTCGGAACTCAGCATAAGTCTTCGGGCATCTTAGGTGTACGTCTTTCCAGAGTTCGGTGCCTTTCTTGAGTCCAGCTAGTATGGCCACAATCTTGGTGTCTTCACTGACAGATTCCCCTTCTAGTAGGACCTTGTCGAATCTTTTCAAATATGATCGGTCCGACTCGTCATCAGTTTATTTCAAGTCGGATAACCGATGTCTTTGGGATAGATAAGACCCGGCTGTTGAGAAGTGGGACAAGAATTCTTTGCTCAGCTGGGCAAATGAATGAATTGAAGCTAGTGGCAAAGCTGAGAACCATTTGTGGACATGATCTCCCAGAGTTAAAGGAAAATTGCGACATTGAGTTGCATCACTCGCCCCCATTGATACCATATAATTGGTGTACTTCGTCAAATGCACCCGGGGGTCCGCCGTGCCCTCATACTGAATACTTGCTGGAAACTGGATCTTTTTCTGAATCGGGGCTTTCAAAATCACCGAAGATAGAGGAGAGACTGGAAGAGTTGTGTTCCCATATCCTCTCTGTTGGTCGAGCTGGCCTTGCATGCTTTCAATGGCCTTTCTCATAGAGGCGAGCTCTTCAAAGGATCCCACTTGGCTCTGAGGCTGCTCGGCGAGCAGAGGTGCGCGACCATCTGTTCGCTGCAGTCCCTCATTCAGCGTGGGAAACCCCTGTGTTGGCCTCCTAGGATTGGGCTCGGCGTCTGGGCCAAGACGACCAAAAGCTGACCTAGTCAGCCTATCATGGACTGACCGTCGAGCGGGTACAACAGCTGGGCGAGCTACTCCTGCTGTTGGATGAACTTCCATGACTCCTCAGCCGTGGCGACCTAGTCTCTCTAGAGCACTTTGACGCGTGCCCCGACTCACCCCTTCAGCCGGATTCTGAGTTGAACCTCCCTGGCTAGCGGCCTCAACATGCTGCTTTTCTTTGCCCTTGGCCTTACGAGCTTGGGCACTATCTGCCTCATTTAATTGATCCCCCCTAACCTTCTCATGTTCACGAGTCTTTGTGGGGCTATGCCTTGCTCGTACATAAGAAGGGCCAGGTTGGGCTTGCTGTCTTTGTAAAGCCTGGAGCATGGCAATTGTGCATGCTAATTTGTCTGGGTTGCGAGCAAAGGCGTCCAACTCAGGTGACATCAAATGACGAGCAACATTGGTCTGATTCTCCTGGTCATTCCTGCTCGCCCCTGCTTGCCTGCCAACTTGGGACATCCGGAAGTGTGAATCCCTTGTTATATGTTGTGAACGTTGTGTCTCTCATGATTGAGGCATGTTCACAGAAGATATCAAGTGTTGTTCTTGGTCTTTTTCCTTCAAAAATTCAAACTTGTTCTATAAATAATTTCCTCGTATTCAATGAATCGAAGGTTCGAACACGCACCCTCCTTCTAGCGCCAATTTGTTGATGATCGTTTCTAATCTCAATGATTAGTGGCTGTTTTCGTTGGTTAATTAATCATCAAACAATTACGTGTGATTGATCACTAACGTAATTAGTGAATACGAATTTTCGGGTTTAGACGGGTTAAAAATGTTTAAATGCTTATGTGTTCAAGTTCGATTGTAAGTTAATCGAGTTGCTTTAGATTCGTAAATGAAGTTTGGACGTGTATAATAATTTGTGCTTATTTTATTAGCTGAAAAATCTAAATATTTATAGACATTTGCCTAGTAGGAGGTGTAGTGACTTTTGGCCTACTAGGCCTGCATGCACGACACCTGTACCTTGACTAAGTTGACCTTATCTAAACTAAATTCTATCCTTATCTTGATGGACTTGCTCGCAGTCAAGAGCTGCTCGTCATATTGGGCTTGTTCTGGAGGAGTCTTTAGTTTGATTCTGTTGATCTCTTGTCTCACTTGGTTGCTGTCTTGGCATTGTAGTCGGATCTGGTCGGCGAGATGCTAATTGAGCTCATCATGTAGCTTTTGATCTGATTTTGTTCACTTATCCGTCTTGGTGTAGCATGCAGGTTCTGCTCGCCAGATATTTTAGGTGAATCTTGGGTCAATTTCACCTTAATCTTCAAGTGTTTTGTGCTAATCCTGATCGCCCAAATGCCGGTTCTGCTCGCCTATCAACAAATATATTCACGTATAATTCTACAGCGGAAAAACTAAGAATACGCGATTACGTACCTCTTGAAGCAACGTCCAATCGAGATCTACGGAACAAGTGTATCGATCTTATCAATCGTAAAAACCTTCTCAAGTATTTCCCTTTCGCCTTATTCGTTCGTCGGTGGGAAGCGCTCACAAACAATTTTAATATAATAAAAAAGAAAGAAAATATGTTTGCTCTTGATTTTTCCAAGACATGGAATTATGTACTTGGGGATGAAATAATAACACTCTTTTATAGATGTAGGGGCTGAAAATAATAGGCCTAATGAGATAAGGAGAAATCTTTTCTTAATCTCTAAGAAATCTTGAATATATCCAATATATTCTTTTCTCCATAGTAAAATATTCCACAAAAATCACAACTCCTCATCTAAGCATATTATTTTCGAAAATTGAAGATTAAAATCACTAGATTTGGATCTTGTTGAATTTATGAGATATTCTTGTATTCCAAGAATACATATATTTGACTTGAAGCGATTTTACTAACTTCTACTAGTCGCTCACCCGCAAGCGAACGGGTTCACTGTAGTATTAGCAAGTATAACGACCAAGTATATCGAACCCAAGGGACAGTGTATATGCGAATAGATCCCTAAAGATCTACGCGTTGTAGTTAATATGAGTGTATTGTTTTTGGATTTTTTTGAAAGAGTAATTAAACTAAACTAAAATTATCCTACGAATGCAAAAGGAAAATTAAACGAAATATCAAAAGGTGTGTTTTCAAATATGAGATGGTGATGCTTAAGATAGGAATCCCTACATATACTAACGGAGCAGGTACATAATCAAAATAACCGTGACACACAAGAATTAACCTAAGTCTGAGAATGCAAGGTGAAAGCTCAAGATTCTAAACCCTAATACTTTACCCTAACACTCGACTTCACGATTCTACTAACAAGTTAATAGATTGTGCTTAATTAATGAGACCCTAATTTAACTAAGGTGATGCGGTCGTCCTCCTTCGCTAAACCGGTAGATGAATTAACCTTTCCTAAACCCTCTCGTTAAGTCTACTCGTTGTTAAAGAGTGATACGGTCGTCCTCTCTCTAACACCTTTCGAACGAAATTCAAGAGCGAAATCTAGATTAATTTTAAGAATTCATTATCCAAGAGAATTAAAACCTAACGTCACAAGTTACCCTAATTACATACCCACAACCGACTTCTACTAGTTCATCCTACCCTAAGCATGCGAGGGTTTTAGCTAGACATAGATTTAACGTAAACAATAACAATTAGACAAGTGACGAACATGAACATGGTAATTAAATCAAAGAAAAGAACGTACATAAACTAGGGTTTTAAGATATAAAAGAATAAACTGAAATTAATTAGCAAAACGAGGTCTCAACGTATTCAAGAACAAAAGATATTAAGAAACGAAACTAGAACGTGAAATCGTAATGTGAATTCGTAAGAAAAACCTCAAAAACGTAAAACTAAAACTTGCTCGTCTCTTCTCGTCCTTCTCTCTCTAAAAATTCTGTATAAAGTGATGTGGTGCGTTCGGGGATCTTTCAAAACGTGTTTGGAAGAGGTATATATAGGCAACGGGCCGATTCGTGAACTCGTGGGCTAAAAAACGTAAGTTGGAGAAAATGCCTTGGAAGCGCTCGAGCAGACCCGCTCGAGCGGGTCGCTCGAGCTATTGTGGTCGAACAGATCTGGTGCTCGAGCGGGGCGCTCGAGCTCTCTTGGTCGAGCAGTTCTGGTGCTCGAGCGGGGCGCTCGAGCTATACCTCTCGAGCGGCCCAAACGTTCTGTATGTTTTATGCGCTCGAGCCCTTGGCTCGAATGGGGCGCTCGAGCAATGTCCCTCGAATGGGTTTTCCTTCCTTTGCAACTAATACTTTTCTTCACACGCACTAATACCAATCGTATTTCTTCGATATCTTCTCATCCGGGCATCCGTTTGAGTCGATTCAAAGTCCTACGAACTCTGTTTTTCATCCTCGATTCACCTATGAGTATCAAAGAGACAAATTCATCAATGTATAGAAATAGTACTCATTTGGCTCTAAAAACTCAATAAATTCGACCAAAACTAGGGCGTTTCTAGCTACGAATCATGACAATTTCACGTCTAATCAATCCCCCCAAACTTACCATATTGCTTGTCCCCAAACAATGAAATAATAAGTCAAGTGAAATTGTTAGGGATGAGTAAAAAAAAAATCAATCATGCAAGCTAATGAACTCAAGCTTCAAAAGTCAATCACCCGTATACTCACTCACTTTCTTTTATCGTACTCATGCAACAATAACAAGAAACACCAAGATCAAACATGGATGTGCACTCAACGATGTGTTTCACTCCCTCATAAGTGTATATCAATGACAAAGGGACTCACTCAAATAATCAATCACTCAAATTGGCAGCCATAGGCTTGGAAGCGCTCTTAACTCCGACCATACTCTAGAAATCAATGCCGGATCAAAAAGGACTTTTCTCAAGGTTGTAATGTAGGCTCTTTGGACAGGTGGGAACCAATATGGTAAAGTGACTCAAGTGAATGGAGAATAGAAAATCAAACTTTGGCACTTCGAGATTAGGAACAGACTACTTCAAACATATTCAATCAACACTCTTTCAATTCCACTTTTCTCAACACTTCAATTTTTTTTCCTTTCTCACTCTTTTCACTTTTTTTTTTCAATCACTTCACTTTTTTTTTTCTTTTCCACACAAACACATGAGCTCATTTTTTTTCTTTTGCTCATTCTCAATTTTTTTTCTCTTTTTCCCACATCTCATAACTTCATCACTCATTTTTCTCATATTCACTCAACAAGCAACATTTTCCTTTTTCGACTCAACTCACTCCCTTCACATTCACACTTTCCTATTCTCCACTCAAATTGGGACAAAAAGGCTTAGGAATTGGAATAGTGTTCATATGTGCTAGCAAATAAAATAGGCTTTAGGCTCAAAGGGGCTAACAAGGGATACATGTCATTGGTAAGGAAAATTTTAGCTAAGTGACTCACTCAAATCAAAGATGGCCTAAGATCACATTCGGCATATTAAACTAGACACAATCAAGAAGCAAGAGCACACACAAGTTCTAGCATCCTCTAAGGTGACGATCACTCACAAACGAAGAGATTAATTAATGCATCAAAATCTCATAAGGCTCAAAAGCTCACGACTTTCACATCCATGCTAGTCCTAGTGCATTCTCACTCTCATCACACAAGTACTCAAAAGAAAAATTCACAAGCATACAAGTTCTTTCTCAAATCAGCTCAAACTCAAACACTCACACAAAAGAATTTCTAACTCACCCTTACAACTCACTCTACTCATCAAATCATACTCAAAGATAGCAATCAACAAGCATAAGATGATTGATAGGCATGAAATATGCAATAGCGAGTCAAATCAAAATCACCCCAAGGAGTATCTCAACAAACCAATAATCAATCAAACTCAACTCAAAAGATAAGAGGTTCATGCATGTGCAATGTAATCATAAAACAAATAAAATAAAAAACTCCACCCCCCCAAACTTCGACCTTGCTAGAGGTCTAAGTTTGGGGTTGTGGATTACCTCAACCAAATAATTCAATTTCTCTCAATAGCTTTGCACACTCCCTTGTCTCAAGTTGGTTCCTTCAATCTCCACTCCTTTGGCACTCCTTCGAGACAAGCCTACAAGCAACTTACTCAAATACGAGGTTAAACATACGACTCAACAACATCCTAATAACATAAAAGGAAAAAAACTAAAAACACTCAAAAGCAAATAAAAATGGGTTGCCTCCCATTCAGCGCTATTTTTAAGGTCCTCATGCCGGACCAAGCTCAAAGGAGCTTATGGGACATCATACTCAAATTTATCTCCCTTACTCTCATAAGAGTGGAGGTTGCATTCTTTTCCTTGATGCCCCTCCATCATGAGCTCTTTTGCTTTCTTCTCATCCCCAAGTGTTATGGGTCTCAACTCCTTCTCACCTTTATCTGGAGGAGTCTTACCAAACAGTTTCTTGAATTTGGACTTTTTCTTCTTAACTCCTCCTTTTCCTTCCAACTGGGTTACATCCACACTTTTCACCTCTTCATCCTTCAACTTCTTCACTTTATCCCTATCAAAATAAGTCAGATCATAATGCTCTTGGGTTAAATTATCAAGTGAAGGATTATAAAATTTATGAATATGAGAAGGATTAGGGATAGAAGGCGTGTCTTCAACACGAGGATCAATTGCATCCATGCAATACAAACTCTCATCCTCCTTCGGGTGCTTCATGGCTTCATATAGGGAGATCTTCACTTCTTGATCATCAACCTTCAATGTAATCTTTTCATTTGCCACGTCTAGCACCATCCCCGCCGTAGCTAAGAACGGTCTTCCCAAGATCAGGGGCACGTGCTCATCTTCCTCCATCTCTAGCACTACAAAGTCGGCTGGAAAAATGTGATCTCCAACTCTCACTAGGACGTCTTCAACCACACCTTGAGGTCTCGTGATAGACCGGTCGGCAAGTTGAAGCGTCATCATTGTGGGTTGAAGTTCACCACCTTCCAACTTCTTGAAAAGCGACAACGGCATGAGATTGATGCTCGCCCCGAGGTCGCACAACGCTCCTTTCTTGATCTCGTTCCCAATATCGCATAGGATCGTGAAGCTCCCGGGATCCTTCAGCTTCGGTGGAAGCGCCTTATGCACTAATGCACTCACCTCGTGGTTCAGCTGCACCAACTTCGGCTCATCCACTCGCCGTCTTTTCGCAATCAAGTCCTTCAGAAACTTTGCATAAAGCGGCATCTGTTCCAAAGCATCATAAAAAGGAATGTTAATGTGAAGTTTTTTAAAAACATCAAGAAATTTTGCAAATTTTTCATCAAGCTTCTTTTTCATGAAGCGCTGTGGATACGGGACTGGTATCACAGATTTGGGTACCCCCCATTCATCTCTTTCTGTTTCTTTCACTTTTTCCCTTGCTTCCTTTGCCTTCTTCCACTTAGGAACTCTCTCACCCTTCTCAATGCCTTCTTCTTCAAGCTCCTTGCTTTTTATCCCCTTCTCAACAGTAACACCTCCATCACCTTGAGACTCTATCCCTTCTGTCTCAACTTCTTCTTTGAGCGTCTCAGAATCAGCAGGCATCTCGGGACCATCATATTTGGTCCCACTTCTAAGCTGGATAGCCTTACAATGCTCTTTGGGATTACCCTCCGGCATGGAAGGATATTTTCCCGGCTCATTATTCACCATCTTTGCAATCTGGCTCATCTGGAACTCTATAGAAGTGAACCTTCGATTGTTCTCTTGTTGAATTCTAGTCCACTCAACGTTCATCTTCTGGAGCTCTTGATCACGTTGATCACCCTTCTTATGCAACTCCTTCACATCGTACTCCAAGGATGACAACCTCTTACTTCCTTTCTCCACCTTCTGAAGAATAGCTCTCAACATCTCCTCGGTTGATGCACCGCCTTCTCCACCAGGAGGTTTAGACCCCGGATCAACACATGCAGGAACAGTAATACCAGCTTTTGGGTTAGCATATGAAAAGTTCTCATTCTTCCTCCATGTGTTTTTAGGAGGCTGCTGGCCTCCTTGAACTCCTTGTGTGTTCCTCCATTGATTTTGAGGTGGCTGTGGGCCTGGAGGTACAAATGGCTGACCATAAGAAGGTCTTCCATACTGGTTACCACCTTGGTAGCCATTCTGATTGTAATACGGACCTCCCATGTAATTGGCTACCTCTTGCTGTCCACTTGGCCGGTCTACTCTCTCATTCTCTACTGCATGCTCTCCAACCAAATTCTTCCCCAACTCGAGGTTGTTGATCTTCTCCATCATGGCCATCAATAGCCTTCTCGTTCCTTCACCCTCTTCAACCTGATAAACTCTCTGAAAATCTGGATCTCCATTCCACGCCCCGGCATTCGTGACAATGTTGTCCACGATCTCTCTACACCTCTCTATGCCTTGATTCAGGAATGCTCCGCCCGCACAGGCGTCTAAATGGTCTTGCCCCGCCTTGTTGGCACCACTGTAGAAGAATGCCATAATATCTCCCTCATTGTACCCGTGCTGCGGGCACTCTATCAGCATGTTTAAGTATCTCTCCCACGCTTGGCGTAAATCCTCTCCAGACTTCTGGCGAAAGGACGAGATCTCAATTCTAGCCTTGATCGTCCTAGATGGAGGGTAGAATCGCTTGAGGAACAGACGCTCGAGCTCGGCCCAAGTGGTAATACCTCCCCACGGGAGCGTATTATCGTACCACTCTTTGGCTATTCCCGTCAATGAGAATGGGAACAGCCTAAGCCTCTTGGCATCTTTAGACATGCCATTGTAATTGAAAGTAGATGCTATCATGAGAAAACTCCTCAGATGTGTATGAGGATTCTCCTTCCCGATCACCCCCTTGAACTGATTCTCGGTCAGCAGCTTTAAAATTCCTGGGGAAATAGAGAAGTTATTTGCCTCAACAGGAGGCAATGCCACTCCATCATAGTACCGTTGTGGCTGCGCTGCAAACCTCCCTCGAATTGCCATATGTTGATCTATGTTCTGAGGAACGTGTTGAGGATTAGCAACAGGTACTGGTACTTGTTGGGGCGGTGGTGGTTGGTAAACAGGTGGTTGGTTATAGGCAGGAGGTGGATGATATGGGTATGGTGGATAAGGGTATGGTGGGTATGGGTAATGTTGGTATACTGGGTTGTTGAAAGGGTTATTTGGGTTTGGTGGGTAAGCAGGGTTGTTCAGAGGATTATGGACAAAATTCTGAGCTGGATTAATGACGTTTTGTGCACTCGAGTTTTGGCTCTGACTATCCCCTAACGGATCTTGGTTCTTACTGGTGTTGCCCTCAGTGCCGTCAACCCGGTTCAACCCCTGGTTGAACTCATTCTCGGCATCTTCCAACTCATTAGTGATGTCCATTGGTTCTTTCCCTAAGTCGGCCGCGTTCATCCTTCTCAAGAAAGCTCGGTTCCTTCTAGCTATTGTCTCAGGGTCCAATGGTATTCTCTCCTCGCTCGTATTGCCTTGTGAGCGTGTTCTCATAAACCTGAAACACTAACAAAAGGATCAAAACGCAACTGCCGAATAAATAAAAATAAAAACAAAATATAAAAGAAAGCACTCACTACTAACTACTAAGCTATCGACAAGTCCTATTCAAAAAGCATACAACGCCATCCCCGGTAACGGCGCCATTGACTTGAAGCGATTTTACTAACTTCTACTAGTCGCTCACCCGCAAGCGAACGGGTTCACTGTAGTATTAGCAAGTATAACGACCAAGTATATCGAACCCAAGGGACAGTGTATATGCGAATAGATCCCTGAAGATCTACGCGTTGTAGTTAATATGAGTGTATTGTTTTTGGATTTTTTTGAAAGAGTAATTAAACTAAACTAAAATTATCCTACGAATGCAAAAGGAAAATTAAACGAAATATCAAAAGGTGTGTTTTCAAATATGAGATGGTTATGCTTAAGATAGGAATCCCTACGTATACTAACGGAGCAGGTACATAATCAAAATAACCGTGACACACAAGAATTAACCTAAGTCTGAGAATGCAAGGTGAAAGCTCAAGATTCTAAACCCTAATACTTTACCCTAACACTCGACTTCACGATTCTACTAACAAGTTAATAGATTGTGCTTAATTAATGAGACCCTAATTTAACTAAGGTGATGCGGTCGTCCTCCTTCGCTAAACCGGTAGATGAATTAACCTTTCCTAAACCCTCTCGTTAAGTCTGCTCGTTGTTAAAGAGTGATACGGTCGTCCTCTCTCTAACACCTTTCGAACGAAATTCAAGAGCGAAATCTAGATTAATTTTAAGAATTCATTAACCAAGAGAATTAAAACCTAACGTCACAAGTTACCCTAATTACATACCGACAACCGACTTCTACTAGTTCATCCTACCCTAAGCATGCGAGGGTTTTAGCTAGACATAGATTTAACGTAAACAATAACAATTAGACAAGTGACGAACATGAACATGGTAATTAAATCAAAGAAAAGAACGTATATAAACTAGGGCTTTAAGATATAAAAGAATAAACTGAAATTAATTAGCAAAACGAGGTCTCAACGTATTCAAGAACAAAAGATATTAACAAACGAAACTAGAACGTGAAATCGTAATGTGAATTCGTAAGAAAAACCTCAAAAACGTAAAACTAAAACTTGCTCGTCTCTTCTCGTCCTTCTCTCTCTAAAAATTCTGTATAAAGTGATGTGGTGCGTTCGGGGATCCTTCAAAACGTGTTTGGAAGAGGTATATATATGCAACGGGCCGATTCGTGAACTCGTGGGCCGAAAAACGTAAGTTGGAGAAAATGACTTGGAAGCGCTTGAGCAGACCCGCTCGAGCGGGTCGCTCGAGCTATTGTGGTCGAACACATCTGGTGCTCGAGCGGGGCACTCGAGCTCTCTTGGTCGAGCAGTTCTGGTGCTCGAGCGGGGCGCTCGAGCTATACCCCTCGAGCGGCCCAAACGTTCTGTATGTTTTATGCGCTCGAGCCCTTGGCTCGAATGGGGCGCTCGAGCAATGTCCCTCGAATGGGCTTTCCTTCCTTTGCAACTAACACTTTTCTTCACACGCACTAATATCAATCGTATTTCTTCGATATCTTCTCATCCGGGCATCCGTTTGAGTCGATTCAAAGTCCTACGAACTCCCTTTTTCGTCCTCAATTCACCTATGAGTATCAAAGAGACAAATTCATCAATGTATAGAAATAGTACTCATTTGGCTCTAAAAACTCAATAAATTCGACCAAAACTAGGGCGTTTCTAGCTACGAATCATGACAATTTCACGCCTAATCATTATTCCATAATATCTTTCCAAGAAAATCAACAAAATCTTTTCTCTCTTCATATCATAATTTCGAAAATAATCTAGAAAAATCAGCAATTATATTTTCTTTTATTTTAATCACCTTATTATTATTGTGCTACTTAATGGGCTACTTGAGGGGCCTTTAGGAAAATTAAGATTGAACCTCCAATGAGCTTCTGAATTTCAATATTGAGCCTCAATATTATTCAGCCCATTAATATTAATTATTACCACTAATAAATTAATATTGCACTATCCATCTTAATCCATATTAGATAATATGGGCTCCCGGTTATTATTTTTCGTGTTTAAGATTATCTAGTCCATTAATTAATTAAGCTTCTGAATAGCTCTAAATCAATTAATATCTTTTACCTTGAAGTAAAGACAGCTCAACGTTATTATCCGTACCGAAGAAGCTAATTCTTCACTTGCAAGATTTGGTACGATAAAACTTCTGAGCCCACCAAGGGGACAAATCACACGAGCCGTACTCGCACATGTTTCTCCGTATTAAACCTAAGCAACCGTCGTATGATTAATATTATTGCCCAAAACACAAGGTTTGAATTCACGATGATTCTCACCCAACATGAATTAAAGCAATAACTATTAACCACACACGGTCCTATTTAAGTGACAGAGATTAAGAAATCAATAACCACTGAGGTCTAATTCTTCACATTTCAGAACAGAAGAATTTATCTTCGATGTAGGTCCTCTTCAACACATACTAAATGTGCAAAGTGCAATCTCTTGGTCAAGACAGGCCAATGTGAGATATACACATCGACCTTTCACGGTGGATTGTTCAATTCCACCTAGGTCGTGAATTTGTCATTTAGTTACAAGGAAACCGTTAATGTGATCTTCCGTGATCTGGTATCACCACATTAACTACAATGTAACACATACTATATATATTGAACGGGTTGCAATAAATATATAACATTCATTCATATTCAAAGCAAATATGATAAAAGAATTATTCTCATAAACAAAGTGTTTAATACACGAGTTGTACGAAGTAAAAGCATACTTCTACGTATAACTCCAACAATCTCCCACTTATACTTAAAGTCTACTTTTTAGTATACATCATGCATGTCTAGTGTAGTACTACGTGACATCACATGTCAACCTACACTAACCCAATAATTCCTCCCACTTATACTTAAAGCAGATTGGCAATAGTCTTGACACCCATTTCATCCACATGTCTCTCGAATGTACTCTGAGGCAGACCCTTTGTGAATTGATATACTAGGTTGTCCTCCGACGTATATCTTTGCCACCTCTTTATCTCCTCTCTTAATGATTTCTCGTATAAGAAGGTTTTTTCTTTCAATGTGTTTGCTGGCCTTGTGGGCTCTCAGTTCCCTTGAATTTACAACTGCTCCGGCATTATTACAATAGACAGTGATTGTGCTGGGCAAATTTGGAACAATGTCCAAGTCCACTAAGAAGTACTTAAGCCAAACCACTTCTTTTGTTGCTTCACAAGCAGTTACTTATTCGGCTTTCATCGTCGAATCGGCAATGTATTTCTGCTAATCGCTTCTCCATGTCATGGCTCCTTCTCCCATGCAAAACACACTACCCGAGGTAGATATTTTGGATTCTATATCTGATTGGAAATTTGAGTCTGTGCATCCCATGGGAATTAGACTGTGTGACTATTAAATCAGCATTCTATCGCTAGTTCTTTTCAGAAACTACAAAATGCATTTAATTGCAGTCCAATGAGTTTTCCCGGGGCCACTTTGATATTTTGTCACCATGCCCACGACAAAGAAGATATCTGGTCTTGTACACAACATTGCATACACACGGCTTCCTACGGCCGAAGCATACGGAATGCCTTTCATGTCATCTATCTTCGCAGGCGTCTTAGGGCACATTTCTTTTGATAGATGGATTTCGTGCCTAAAAGGTACATAACCTTTCTTTGAATCTTGCATGCTGAAATGCTTTAAAACAGTGTCTTTGTATGAAACTTGCGATAAGCCCAACATCATTCTCTTGCGATCTCGAGTGATCTTGATCCCAAGGATGTGACCGATTTTCCCTAAGTCCTTCATATCAAACTGATTTGACAGTCATACCCTTACATCTGACAATACCTTTATATTATTTCTAATGAGAAGAATATTGTCTACGTATAATATTAAGAATGTCACCGCAGTTCCGTCACACTTTTTATACACACAACTTTCAAACTCATTTTGATCAAAATCCATAAGACTTAATAACTTGATCAAAATACTGGTTCCAAGTACGTGATACTTGCTTAAGTCCAAGGATGGACCGCTTGAGCTTGCATATGAGATGATCTTGGCCTTTTGCAATAAAATATTCGGGTTGTCGCATATAGATATCTAAACCGTCAAGACTTCCGTTAAGGAAAATTGTCTTGACATCCATTTGCTAGATCTCGTAATCTAGATACGCAGTGATCGACAAGAGAATACGGATGGACTTAAGCATGACTACAGGAAAAAAAGTTTCCTCATAATCGATCCCTTCTTTTTTAGTATATCCTTTTGCCACTAGCCTAACCTTGAAGGTTTTAACCCTTCCGTCCGCTCCTCTTTTCCTCTTGTATACCCACTTGCATCCAATGGGTTCTACCCCACTGGGTGGTTCGACCAACTCCCACACTTGATTATGATCCATTGAACCCATCTCGGCTTCCAATGCCTTTTGCCAAGATTTTGCGTCTTTATCTTAAATTGCCTCGTTGTATATCCATGGGTCCAATTCATCACCGGGAATCGAATTCGAAGACTCTCCTATTCCCATGAATCTCTCGGGTTATCTAACAACCCTCCTACTACTACGGGGTTCCGGTTGTGTAGGTGTAACGATTGGTATATCATCTTGTATACTTGGTATAGAAGTTTGCCCTCTTAATTCATCTAAGGTAATCTCACTTCTGGGCTTTCTATTGTTCATATAGTCTTCTTCCAAGAATTTAAAGTGTGTGCAAAATACGGTCTTTTAATCCTTGGGACTATAGAACATACACCCTTTCGTTCCCATGGGATATCCTTTAAACAGCCTTAATTCTAAACGTGGATCCAATTTACCGCCTTCCTTGTCTAGCACGTATGCCGGATACCCCCAGATTCTCATGCATCTCAAACTGGACTTATGCCCGGTCCACAATTTTGTCGAGGTTTTAGGAATCGATTTGGATAACACTAAGTTTAGAATGTAAGCTGCCGTTTCCAAGGCATTACCCCAAAACGTAAATCTGAATAACTCATCATGGATCTGACCATTTCCAAAAGAGTCCGGTTCCTTCATTCCGCTACACCGTTCTGCTGAGGGATTCCCGGTGGGATCAACTGGGATACAATCCCTTTGTTCGATATGTAGTTTAAGAATTCATCGCTGAGGTATTCGCCTCTACGATCAGATCGTAGAAACTTGATACTTATTTCCCTATGCAACATAAGGTAGATGTATCCATATTCCGAGTAATCGTCAACAAAAGTGACAAAATACTCATACCCCCTCCTTGCTATGATTGTCATTGGACCACATATATCGGTATGAACGAGTTCCAACATTTCCGTGGCTCTATTCCCCTTGGCTCCAAATGCCCTCTTGGTCATTTTACCCTCTAAACAGGATTCGCAAGTTGGAAATGGCTTAACTTGAAGAGACTTCAAGGATCCATTTTTCACCAACCTTTGTATCCGCATTAGATTAATATGACCTAATCTAAGATGCCATAGAAGTGTTTCTTTCATGTCAAAAGAACGCTATCCTTTAAACTTGAAATAGTCGATGTGTTATTAGATTTAATTTGTGAGTGATGTGCCCAAATGATGGTACAAAGATCATCCAACAATGTTCTGGAACAGATAAAACTCATCATTTCATGAAATAATAACATCCTTAATTATTAAAAGAAACTGAGTATTTATTCAAAACACTTTAGAAACTGAAGGTGGAATTCTTTCTAAACTAGGAACATGATGAGCGTCTCTCAAGACCATGACTCTATCTTCAAAAAATAGGTTCACTTCTCCCACTCGTAGCATTGCCCGGTGTGATGGGGATCTCATTTCCGCTAAGTCGTCGGGTTAGCTTGAACCCATGCAAAATGAAACAAATGTGATCAGCTGGTCTCGTATCCACTATCCACAAATGGACAGCATACACCACTTCACAAGTTTTGACGACTAGGGCGTGCGAATTACCTTACTTTCCTAGCCTCTTAGGCTTGGAACAGGCAGACCTCCAATGTCCTCTCTTACCGCAGTTAAAATACTTTCCCTTTGATGCTAGCCTTGGCTTTGCCTTTCGCAACAATTGGATTTGCTTGGGTTCGGCCTTTGGTTCTCTTCATCTTCTTCCCTCCCTTGGGAAGAAAAGAGGTAGACAGACCATTAGCCACCATAGCAGTGGATTGGTCCCCCATTATCGCCTCCGCTGAAACTAAAGCTTGCAAGAGCTCGGGCAAATGACTTGTCCGTTCATTCATCTGACAGTTCATATGAAACTTCTCAAAGCTTTTCGGTAGAGAATGGAGTGTATGAAATCGACCTGAGTAAGGACATCAAAATCCGCACCAAGTACTTCCTAATTGTTAAGGTATGCCAAAATCTCGAGAACGTGATCCCTCACGGACGTTCCTTCCACCATTTCCAACTTGACCGAGTCATGTTTGGTGAACTGATTTGTCATGGGTTTCTGATGTGAAAACATCTCTTCAAGGCTTTCCATGATTTCAACAGCAGATACAATATCTTCATGAATGCGCCTCAAATCCTCAGACAGAGATGTCAAGATGATGCACTTCATGTGTTCATTGTCACGCTTCCAATCATAAACTGCATTTTTCCATTGCTTGACTTATCATTAGGCTTGCCGGGTATATTAACGTGAATAACTCAATTATGTTTTTTGTGCAGCAAGGACAGAGTTTAAATTACATTTCCAACCGACATAAATCTCTCCAGAAATTTTGTTAACTTAAAGTATACTAAATAGTGGATTAAAAGGTTGCGACATGATGAAATGAGAATAAAACATACATTTATATTAATATCTAGAAAAATATAAAATTATCACATAATTCGATCACATCAATTATATTGAAACCTTAAAAAAATATAATCATGCATCAACCGACATCTCGAAATAATTTAAATGCGCCACGGGGGATGGTCTATACATTTAAATACATTCAAGCAGGTCACAAACATTAATTGTTACAAACCTTTAATTCAAAATTAATAGTCATCTCCCACTTTGACCACATATAAATTTACAGAGACTCCGCGGGGAGTAAGTTAATATCAAATTCTTATGCCTAAGTAATAACCATAATTCAATACAGGATTATTATTTCGCTTTGAGCAAGCCACTCGTGGTGAGGGTCAATACCGCCACTAGTAATAGTCCACAATCATCCTTCCGGAATTTATTCATGTGAAATCCGTCCTTTTGGCAGATCCGAGGGGAAAATGTATTACAAAAAGACTTCACAAATAAATAAATTATGGAGGTCAAATTAATCCAATTTTATTATATAATCATCAAATGCTTCTGATGTAAACTATCTTGATAGCGTAATCAGGGTGGTGAGCCCTATAACGTATAATTTGTGCTAAGAGTTTTACATGCAAAATTTATTGTGGAGAGTAAAGCAACATGTGACCATTATGTCAAAGTATAATCCAGAACCATAAATTACTTGAATGGTCCGCATTCTGGATTAATTGGTCCACACATATCATAATTTATCCTTTATAAGAATGAAATATTTAGTTTTGAATCTTTAATATAAACAGGTCTCAATGTTACTTTTGCTAAAGATCTGGCTTTGCAAAATGAGTGATGCGCCTTTGATATTTGTAAGGCAAAGTGAGATGCAGATAGTGTATCTGGTACTTAAGAAAATAAAGATTGCGACAAAATAGCAACATGATCGATACCATGCATCGTATCGAATTTTCATCCCATTTTAAATTTCACTCACAAAAGAAGAAGGATATCCATATTAGTCCTTCAAAATATGGATCATCATGTCAAATTCTGTATAAATCGGTGTCACATTGTAATACCCTAGGTTTTCATGATCTTATCTGCTTTACTAAGTGCTTTATAATTCTTCATGAATCTATGTGATGCATTTACATCCAAATTTATGCAAAGGCACGTTTATGTATTTTATTTGCTCGATACTTACAATTAACGTATTATTTGCTCAATACATGCTTATTCTTGAGACTTTATAATTTTTATATGTTCTTTATTTTATGTCTTAAAGTTTTTAATTTAGGAACTAATGTAGTTCTTAAGAATAGTAGTTTATTTCATAAGTTATAAGTTGTAAAATGAATGTTTCTTTAAGAAACAAATTGTGTATCGATTACTCGATATATTTTATGATTAGTATATAGACTTTGTAATTTATTTAGAGTCTAGAAGAGTTTTAATTTTATTTCATAAGATAGTATAAGTAATTTTATGCATAATGTACCTTAAAATCATTAAATAAATTAGAAAATCATAATTTCTTTTATTTTATTTATTAAATTCAAAGCCTACATGTGTCTTAACTACAAGACACAAGAATTCTCTTGATTTTGTCCATGAAATTTCAACCAACTAGAGGAAGGAAGGAAGAGTGGTGAAGTTTCATGAAAATTAAGGTCAAAGTTAGAAGAACAAAAGTCAAAATTAGCAACTAATACTAAGTTACCATGTGTTTAATGACTTAACTCCAAGATTATCCAAATTTCTCCACAACCTTCATTCAAGGTCGGTCCTAGGGGGGCTTGGAGTAGTCTCCAAGTATTGCTCCACCTATAAATATATGAGCAGACATGCAAAAATAGATATAAGCTTAAAAAAAAAAAAAATCTCACCAATATTACTACTATTCTTATAGAAAGGAGGAGAAGAGATTTCTTGTAGAAACCTATGTCTAAGTAAGTTTCTATTCTTGATTGAGTAATTATTTAAGTGATAGTATGAAGTTTATGCATGATATGTGAATTAAATGATAGGAAAATGAGTTTTGATGAGTAATTTGCATGTTATACATGTTTTACTTCATGTTTGAATGTTTAATTCAATTTCTTCATGAGTTATGACCAAAATCATGTTTATTACTTTAATATATATGAATTAGAAGTAGAAATCATGAAATTATATGGTTTAAAGTGAGTTTAAGATGTTATGTTCTTCATATATGCATGAAACCGAATTTCTGGACCAACTTTGGGTTAAATTTCGTTTTGACCAATTAATCCGGTTGAAAATTCTGAAAATTTTATATATGAAAATAGACTTATAAAGGAACTTAGTTTTAAAATTTCATAGCTTTTGGACTAGTATTCGATGCATGGTGATTTTTCAAAGTTGAACTAGGATTTTGGACTCTATAGCAGGAACAGTAGAAGTTTGCTATGATCTGAGAATAATCGGTTAGGTTTTTGTAGAAAACAAAAGTATGTTGATAGATTACATGAAGTTGGGAGTTCATGGTTAAAATTTCATGAGTATTGGACTTATGGTTGATTTATGGTGAATTTTTAAAGTTAAGTGACTAGAATCTATAACTGTGTGCTCTTTATGAAATATTTGATGTTTGGTAAAGAGTTTCAGAAATCTGAAAATATGGTGATAAACATTATTGAGTTGGAAATCTACTGTTAAAATTTCATAATTTTTGGACATATGGATAATTTAATATGAATTTTCAAAGTTAGGTGTGTAATCTGCCAAAATCGAATTTTTGTATGAAAAGTTCAAAATGGTCCGGTTACATTTTTTACAGTCGATATTTATTTATAACTTGCTATTTGATGATTTTACACACTTAATTGATATTTGTGTTTTAATATACGATATTTGAGTATATATTGAAATTGAATTCAAGTCTTACAATTTACAAAAGTGAAGGGATAAGTAACAATGTTTTTATTTTAAAAATTTTACTTGTAGGTACAAACCTGCAAAGTGGGGATTCACTTCGCTCTTCACTGAGTGTTCTATTATTATTTAATTGCACTTATTAAACGTTGAATGTTAAATTTTGAGTCTGGCCCGCTATCGACTGGCCCCACATATAAGTCCGACTTTATGTTGGCAAGCATATAGTCCGGTCGTTCCGGCACCACGGGTTGGTCATGCCACCCAAGCAAATATCCGGTGAAATTCCGGGGGCTCACATATTATAAACAATTGATGTTTAGTTTGTGCAATTATAAAGATATTTCCCACTAAGTGTTTACAAACGCTTATCCCTTCCACTTTTAAATTTTTACAGATGCTGTGGATTCTGAAGTGGGCGAATGAACTCGGCAGGGTGTGAAGATTTCTTAAAGACTTTATATTTTCAAGAATAATAATTTAAATTTTGAGTTTGTAACTTAAGCTACGATCATACTTATTTACTACTTCCGCTGTATAGATGTGTGGCGTGTGTATATTTTAATACAAAGTACTATTTTAGTAGCGTTCCTATTTGTGCCACATCATATTTTCCGTACTATTTTAAGGGGGGCGTTACAGGTGGTATCAGAGCAGGTTCACCTGCTAAAGTATTTTAAAAAAGAGTGTGTTTTAAAATTTTAAAAGGAAACAGCCGCACCGAGATCATTCTCCACGACGAGATCAGGTAAATATTTTATATGTGCTTAAATTATGTTATTTATTTGAAAGTATGATTGATTATTGTCAAATTTGTTATTATTGTTTAAACTAACCACTAAAGTGTGTAAGGTAAACAAAAATGAACGAGGATGTTAGAAGACAGAATGATAAAAGATTAAAACGAGTACATGAGATGGGTAGAACCGAGATAGAAGATCTAGGGGCTCATATCGGGGAAATATCATCACAGTATAGACATGCATTGATGAACGGATATCACATAACTGATGATTATTTTTGTCACTTGCTTCTTGACACCCTGCCATCTACTTGGGTACATGTATCTTTGGATATACTTGACTATGTATTTGATAAACATGGACACCTATGCTTTCCGTGTTTTACTTCGATGCTATATTGTGAATGGGCCCAATCAGAAACAGTCTATTTTACACCACTACGTCCAAGATTTGAGATAAGGGAAAACCAGGAAAGGCAGCTTGAGAGGGAACCAGTACAAGAAAGCTGTGGAAGTCCTGAAATGGAGGAGAATAGTAGGACTTGTGGAAGATATGAAGGTTCTGAAATGGAGGAGGATAGTAGCTATGAAAGTTCTGAAATGGAGGAAGATAGCAGCGACAGTTCCATCGAGATGTGGGAAGAAGAAAATGATGAACCAGATATAATCTTCATTGATGATGATGATGATTAAAACTATGTGTTTTACCTGATATGCATACTATATGGCTATATATGATGATACGTGTACTAAATGCTTTTGATATACTATATGCTTTTGGATGTAATAGATGTATGATATATGTACTTAATATGTACTAAATGCTCTTGATGTATCATATGCTTTTGAATGTAATATATATGTATTATGTTTTGAATGTAACGCTTATGCATGTAATATATGATGTATTTTGAATGTATGAAATATATATTAAAATTTTGTTACTAATGAATTTGTTATTGAATAGAATTATGAATCGTAGAGGAAACTAAAACAACTCAGGTATGAGCGAGGATCTAACTTCCGTCTTAAGGGGGTTAGCTCATCAACTAAATCATCAAAGCCAATCGTCCCAAACACCTGTATCCTCAACCCAAAACCATGACATTGTTAGCCAATTTAAGAAGTTTAAACCCTCAACACTTACCGGAAGGGAAAACCCTATGGAAGTAGAAAACTGGATTCGGAGCTTGGAGAAGATATTCGCTTACCTTAAGTGCACCGATGAGCAGAAAGTTTCTTGCGCTATATTTCAGCTGACTGAGGATGCAGATTATTGGTGGGAAGCTCACTGTAGGACAATGACTGAAGAAGAACGAACTACAGTTACTTGGGAGAAATTCGTAGAAGCAGTGGTTAAGAATTACATACCACAGTCATTCTTAGATCAGAAAGAGACCGAATTTCTACAGTTGAAGCAGGGAAATCTGACAGTACAGGAATATGAAAGGAAATATAATCAATTGGGAAGATATGCTTCTCATTTGATTAATACTGATGAAAGAAAAGCAAAAAGATTTATGCAGAATTTACGACCGGAAATCAGTACTATCTTAGCGACACAAGATATTAAGTCTTATGTCTCGGCATTCGAGAAAGCTCAGATGATAGCAGCATATATGAAATCAGAGGACGTAAGAACGCCAGAATCACAACAAAACAAAAGGAAGTGGATGGGTACGAACCAAGGAAGAAATTCTAAGCAAGTTAAAAAGACAGAAATAGTGCCACGACAACAACAGAGGCCACCTAAGTGTAGAAATTATGGAAAGGAACACTTTGGGCAATGCCTGAAGGGAACATGAATCTGTTACAGATGTAAGGAACCGGGACATGTCATAACTAATTGTCCAAAGTGGAAAGAACAACAGAAGATGACACCTGCTCGAGTGTTTGCCAGGAGTCAGCAGGAGGCGACAGCAAATCCGGAAGTGATGGCAGGTATGTTCAAATTATTCCAAATACTTGTTTTCACGTTATTCGATACTGGTGCTACACATTCATTCATCTCTACAAAGATGTTTGAACAAATTGAGACTGCCCATATTATGGTAGAAGAAAATTTCCTAGAAGTAAACATTCCCTCTGGTAGTACGACACAATCCTTAGGACTATGTAGGAATGTGAAGATTGATTTTGAGCATGCAATACTCCCGGCAAATCTACATATAATATAAATGAAGGACTTTGATATTATCTTGGGAATGGACTGGCTTATAGATAATCATGCTCTTATCAAGTGTTAAGAAAAAGAAATATCGGTACGGAGATCAAAGGATGAGAACTTTACACTATATGGTGCTAGAATTGGAACTATACCTTAAGTAATTTCAGCAATGAAAGCCCAGAAATTACTGAGGAAATGAAATAATACGACATTTCTAGTAAATATTGTAGCAATGGAATCCAATGGTCCAACGTTGGATGATGTGCCGGTAGTATGTGAATACAAGGATGTATTTCCGGACGATTTGCCAGGATTACCCCCAGATCGTCAGTTGGAGTTCACTATTGAATTGATACCTGGAGCAGCGCCTGTTTCTAAAGCACCTTACAGAATGGCACCAAAAGAATTGCAAGAATTGAAGGTGCACCTGCAAGAATTACTGGATAAGGGTTTTATTCGACCGAGTGTGTCACCCTGGGGAGCACCGGTATTATTTGTGAAGAAGAAAGATGGGTCATTAAGAATGTGCATCGACTATCGGGAATTGAATAAACTTACCATCAAGAACAAATACCCTCTCCCCAGAATTGAAGATCTGTTCGATCAATTAAAAGGAGCTGGTGTATTTTCAAAGATTGATTTGAGATCGGGATATCATCAGGTGAAAATAAAGGAAAGCGATATTCCGAAGACAACTTTCAGGACTCGATATGGTCATTATGAGTTTGTGGTGCTACCATTTGGACTCAATAATGCACCAACTATTTTTATGGATTTGATGAATCGGGTATTTCATCAATATCTGGATCAATTTGTGATCGTTTTCATTGATGATATTCTGGTGTATTCGAGAAATCAGGAGCAGCATGCGGAACATCTTCGGATTACACTAGAAATCCAGAGAAAGGAAAAATTGTATGCTAAATTCAAGAAATGTGAATTTTGGCTGGATAAAGTGGTATTTCTTGGACATACGGTTTCAGCTCTGGGAATAGAAGTTGACCCAACAAAGGTAGAAGTTGTAAAACAATGGAAGACACCAACTAATGTAAACGAAGTCAGGAGTTTTCTTGGTGTAGCCGGGTATTATCGAAGATTCATTGAAGGGTTTGCTCGGATTGCAAAACCTTTGACTCAGTTGACTCGGAAAGAAACAAAGTTTGAATGGACAGAAGAATGTGAAAGGAGTTTTCAAGCACTAAAATAAAGATTAACAACGGCCCCAGTTCTTACAATTCCTGAAGGTACAGAAGGATTTATTGTGTACAGTGATGCTTCTAAACAAGGCTTGGGATGTGTACTTATGCAGAATGGGAAAGTAGTAGCGTACGCATCAAGACAATTAAAACCACATGAGCAGAACTATCCTACGCATGATTTAGAGCTAGCAGCACTTGTGCACGCACTCAAGATTTGGAGGCATTACTTGTACGGAAGTAAATGTCAGATCTACACAGATCATAAGAGTTTGAAGTATATCTTCGAACAGAAGGAATTGAACATGAGGCAAAGAAGATGGTTAGAGTTGGTAAAAGATTATGATTGTGAAATATTATACCATCCGGGAAAGGCAAATGTAGTGGCTGATGCCTTAAGTCGCAAAGCGAATATAAAGATCAATGCCATGGTTGTGAAACCAACATTGAAGGAAAAAATAGCAAAGGCTCAAATGGATGATACATTCTTAAAGAAGATGAAGCAAAAGATCGAGGAAGGAAAAGCAAAAGAATTTTCAGTACTTGAAGATGGTACATTAGTATGTCGAGAAAGAATATGTGTACCAGAATTAGAAGAATTAAAGAAAGAAATATTGGAGGAAGCACATTCTACACCATATACAGTTCATCCTGGAGGAACAAAGATGTATCAAGAATTAAAGAAGTTGTTCTGGTGGAGGAATATGAAGAGGGATATTGGAAATTTCGTACAGAAATGTTTGACATGTCAGCAGGTAAAAGCTGAACATCAAAGACCATCGGGATTGCTGAAGCCACTTGAGATTCCTGAATGGAAATGGGAACGTATTACAATGGATTTTGTGGTAGGATTGCCCAAGTCAATACAAGGAAATGAAGCTATTTGGGTAATTGTCGACAGATTGACCAAGACAGCACATTTCTTACCAATAAAGATGACGTTCACATTGGATAAATTGGCTCAGATTTATATTAAGGAAATTATCCGATTACATGGAGTTCCAATTTCTATTGTGTCAGATAGAGATCCACGATTTACATCGAAATTCTGGCACAGTCTTCAAGAAGTTATGGGCACAAAGTTGGAATTCAGCACAACTTTTCATCCTCAAACAGATGGTCAATCGGAAAGGACAATTCAAACTTTGGAAGATATGTTAAGAGCTTGCATCATTGACTTTGGAGAAAGTTGGGAAAGGTACCTACCTTTAGTGGAATTTGCCTACAATAATAGTTATCAGGCTACAATTGAAATGGCACCGTACGAAGCATTGTACGGAAGGAAGTGCAGATCTCCACTATGTTGGGATGAAATTGGAGAAAGAAAATTGTTAGGACCGGAATTGGTGGAAGAAACTAACAAGGTAGTAAAGAAAGTTAAAGAAAAGATGCAAGCGGCTCAAGATCGACAGAAAATGTATGCGGATAGGCGAAGAAAAGAATTAAGTTTTGAGATTGGAGACAAGGTATTCTTGAAGGTATCTCCAATGAAAGGAATTTTGCGCTTCGGGAAAAGAGGAAAGTTGAAACCCAGGTATATTGGATCTTATGAGATATTGGAAAATTTTGGAGAATTAGCTTATAGATTGGAGTTACCACCCTCATTGGCAGAAGTACACGACGTATTCCATATCTCGATGCTCCAAAAGTATGTACCTGACCCTACCCACATAGTAAATCAACCTGAATTAGAAATTGATGCCAACTTAACCTATGAGGAAGTCCCTATAGCCATACTTGATAGAAAACTTCATAGGTTAAGAAATAGAGATATTCCTATGGTTAAGGTCCAGTGGAATAGACGTGGGGTAGAAGAAGCTACATGGGAACGAGAGGATGAAATCTTAGCAAAGTACCATTACCTCAATATCCACGGTAACACTTGAAATTTCGAGGACGAAATTTATATAAGGGGGTTAGACTGTAATACCCTAGGTTTTCATTATCTTATCTGCTTTACTAAGTGCTTTATAATTCTTCATGAATCTATGTGATGCATTTACATCCAAATTTATGCAAAGGCACGTTTATGTGTTTTATTTGCTCGATACTTACAATTAACGTATTATTTGCTCAATACATGCTTATTCTTGAGACTTTATAATTTTTATATGTTCTTTATTTTATGTCTTAAAGTTTTTAATTTAGGAACTAATGTAGTTCTTAAGAATAGTAGTTTATTTCATAAGTTATAAGTTGTAAAATGAACGTTTATTTAAGAAACAAATTGCGTATCGATTACTCGATATATTTTATGATTAGTATATAGACTTTGTAATTTATTTAGAGTCTAGAAGAGTTTTAATTTTATTTCATAAGATAGTATAAGTAATTTTATGCATAATGTACCTTAAAATCATTAAATAAATTAGAAAATCATAATTTATTTTATTTTATTTATTAAATTCAAAGCCTACATGTGTCTTAACTACAAGACACAAGAATTCTCTTGATTTTGTCCATTAAATTTCGACCAACTAGAGGAAGGAAAGAAGAGTGGTGAAGTTTCATGAAAATTAAGGTCAAAGTTAGAAGAACAAAAGTCAAAATTAGCAACTAATACTAAGTTGCCATGTGTTTAATGACTTAACTCCAAGATTATCCAAATTTCTCCACAACCTTCATTCAAGGTCGGTCCTAGGGGGGCTTGGAGTAGTCTCCAAGTATTGCTTCACCTATAAATATATGAGCATACATGCAAAAATAGATATAAGCTTAAAAAAAAAAAAAAATCTCACAAATATTACTACTATACTTATAGAAAGGAGGAGTAGAGATTTCTTGTAGAAACCTATCTCTAAGTAGGTTTCTCTTCTTGATTGAGTAATTATTTAAGTGATAGTATGAAGTTTATGCATAATATGTGAATTAAATGATAGGAAAAATGAGTTTTGATGAGTAATTTGCATGTTATACATGTTTTACTTCATGTTTGAATGTTTAATTCAATTTCTTCATGAGTTATGACCAAAATCATGTTTATTACTTGAATATATATTCATTAGAAGTAGAAATCATGAAATTATATGGTTTAAAGTGAGTTTAAGATGTTATGTTCTTCATATATGCATGAAACCGAATTTCTGGACCAACTTTGGGTTAAATTTCGTTTTGACCAATTCATCCGGTGGAAAATTCTGAAACTTTTATATGTGAAAATAGACTTATAAATTAACTTAGGTTTCAAATTTTATAGCTTTTGGACTAGTATTCGATACATGGTGATTTTTCAAAGTTGAACTAGGGTTTTGGACTCTATAGCAGGAACAGTAGAAGTTTGCTATGATCTGATAATAATCGGTTAGGTTTTTATAGAAAACCAAAGTATGTGGATAAATTACATGAAGTTGGGAGTTCATGGTTAAAATTTCATGAGTATTGGACTTATGTTTGATTTATGGTGAATTTTTAAAATTAAGTGACCAGAATCTGTAACAGTGTGCTCTTCATGAAATATTTGATGTTTGGTAAAGAGTTTCAGAAATCTGAAAATATGGCGATAAACATTATTGAGTTAGGAATCTACTTTTATAATTTCATAATTTTTGGACATATGGATAATTTAATATGAATTTTCAAAGTTAGGTGTGTAATCTGCCAAAATCGATTTTTTGTATGAAAAGTTCAAAATGGTCCGGTTATATTTTTTACAGTCGATATTTATTTATAACTTGCTATTTGATGATTTTACACACTTAATTGATATTTGTGTTTTAATATATGATATTTGAGTATATATTGAAATTGAATTCAAGTCTTACAATTTACAAAAGTGAAGGGATAAGTAACAATGTTTTTATTTTAAAAATTTTACTTGTAGGTACAAACCTGCAAAGTGGGGATTCACTTCGCTCTTCACCGAGTGTTCTATTATTATTTAATTGCACTTATTAATTGTTGAATGTTAAATTTTGAGTCTGACCCGCTATCGACTGGCCCCACATATAAGTCCAACTTTATGTTGGCAAGCATATAGTCCGGTCGTTCCGGCACCACGTGTTGGTCACGCCACCCAAGCATATACCCGGTGAAATTCCGGGGGCTCACATATTATAAACAATTGATGTTTAGTTTGTGCAATTATAAAGATATTTCCCACTAAGTGTTTACAAACGCTTATCCCTTCCACTTTTAAATTTTTACAGATGTTGTGGATTCTGAAGTGGGCGAATGAACTCGGCAGGCTGTGAAGATTTCTTATAGACTTTATATTTTCAAGAATAATAATTTAAATTTTGAGTTTGTAACTTAAGCTACGATCATACTTATTTACTACTTCCGATGTATAGATGTGTGGCGTGTGTATATTTTAATACAAAGTACTATTTTAGTAACGTTCCTACTTGTGTCACATCATATTTTCCGTACTATTTTAAGTGGGGGCGTTACACACATAGTTCATCATTGGTGACAACATATGATTCAAGAACAATAGTGAGTTGCATCCCACTAAATTGGTTTTTTAGTTTATCTAAAATGTGTTTTCTTTCACATTTATTAGATAAATATAAAATTTCATTCCCACTGTGTGTATATAAATAATAATGTTGTCACATTATCTTTAAAACTTAACAAGGTTCGATTAGCTCTTGATGCATATAAAACTTCTTTGATTTTAATAAGTGTATTGTTAGACATCAAGAATTTGGCAGTTCTTAGCCCTTTTTAAGAAATCTCATATTCTGTTGAGTTTCAATTTGAGTTGAATGATTACTTTTAATTCAATACTCCATCACGTTACATTGTGATAGTGTTATTTTCGAACCATGTATACTAATGTACGTGTATAATAAATTCAAATAATTCAATACTTTGAATAAAATTCAAATTTATTAATGAACCAACATCATTAAAGGTAAAGTCTCATGTCGTAGGTCTAATTAACTTTAAGACCAAAATATTTGTCCAAATAAAATGAAACATTATGACTGAGTAACCTTCTTGAAAAATGAGAAATTTATAAATAAATCCATCAAAATCAAGAGTATTCATTAATTGGGAAAAGTCCTTTGTGTCATTGAAATCAACAACTGTGAGGTAAAATTTGAGGGATAGTCCTCATCTTACATATAATAGGTATCTTTTTCTTTAGATTCTTCATACCTCATATAGTTGGTTGCTACTTTGTGCTTGTATCACAATTTGACATGGTATCATCATGACTGCTAGGAGTATCAATACCTCCTTAACGTCTTCTAGTGAGAGAGCCACCACTATCCCACGTGGTGCATTATTCTCATGTTCGTATAGTAATACGACATGTCCCATTTTCTTTTGGGTTCTTCCCACTGTTCCATTAACCAAAATTAACCTCGGGTATTTTCTTTATCCCAAAGACTGGTAATTATCGTTCAGGAGAACGTCATGTGTCTCAGCCACTTGCAGCATGTTAATCAACTTGTGGAGTGTTTTTTCTTTATATTGTAGCATCTTCTGTGATTTTCTTTTCACGAAAAGTAAAGTGTGCTTTAAGACACAACATATCTTTATGAAAATTCATGACCCTCATTTAGTTAAGTAAGTGGATTTTATTCCACCGAATCGACAGTTCTGAAATTAAAGATATTTCTAAAATATCGTTTCAGAATATACCACAGTTCTTTGGGTGTTATAAATAAAAAAATATCTTCAACATAAAATGAGGTCTGATATGTTGCCTAAAAAAAAAATTAGGACATTGACCTGTTCATTTTGTTCACATCTTAGATCTATGAATTTACTCATATTCCATAAAGGAGCCGAATGAAACCAAAGTTTCATGTTCGGTTTTGAATTAGAGACGTTCAAAGCACTAAATTGAGCGTCGACTATAACCCCTAGCCTTCCAAGCTAACGATGCGGGTTCGATTCCCGCTACCCGCTTATTTCCTTTTTCTAACTATTCTATTAGAATTCTAGAATATAGAAAATCCATTTGAATTACGATTAGTGAATCATTGAATATACAATTCCAAAAAAGATCTCACGTATAATCCTATTTTTTTGGTTTTCAATTCAAGAAAAATCAAAATACGAAAAAATTGCCTAATCAGACGGTTCTTCGTCCTTGTAGTCAAATGATGAACCCAACGGTGGTACTCAATTTCTTTTGAGTCTAATATTTTACAAGCAGGTGGAATTAATTTCGCAAGCGTAGCAATATACAATAATAATTTTATTTTCCAAGAAAGTGAGTGTGAATTAGATTTTGAGACCGTAGTCACATATTTTTCAATGCTTTATGAAAATACTTTATCACATTTATTTGTACTCATAAATATCATTCATGAAATTTCTTTATCATGGAAATATTCAATAACGAAATGTATACACACAAATTAAGTATATATATCACCGATGACATTAATATACTAATAAGTCATTAAATTATTCATCATGAATTTCAATGAACCACATCAGCCGCAAATTAAGTAATAATAGGCAAACATAAATCGTAATTTCTATAGCAAATAATTCACAAGCCTATGCTGCTGCAAGCAGTGCTAATTGCTGAAATTTTAAAAGAATTAAGTCTCTTCGTACAATAAAGAATTTCAAGCTTATATAATATAAATATTTCGTTGACTGATGAAGAAAAAAAACTTAAATCAATTGTAAATCCATAATCTGTCATATTATTGCATTAGGGAGACTCAATAAAAGAACCACTTTATGCAAATTATGAATCACAAATTGAATTGAGCATGCATATAAGAATTTTGTATCACAAGCAGTCACATCAAAATTATAGAATTTGGAACTTGAGTATTTTATCAAGTTTAATTCTAATCTATATGCAATTAAGCATAACAATTACTTGTCGAGTTTAATCAGACCTTGATTTTTTTTTTTTTATTTTAGGGCATAAAGATTAAGGCAAGCAGGCATGTATAGAAATTGATTGCCATCATATATCAAGTAAATTCCATGAACATAAATCTAAGAATCAATAAAGTAATAAAAAATTGATTTCATTACTACAATCTTCGTAACTCATAGAACTATAATAATTAATAAACTAATTAAAAGAGGAATGGATTGCATACTACAATCTTTAGAAATTCAGCCGCATACCTGATTAAAATTTTTAATTGAGACGTAATCGGCAACTCTATTTCTCCGACCAAATTCTTCTGCGTAATTCTAAAATTCAACAAAGACAGAGTACTCGTGCTAATAACGAGTTTTAGGATATAGAGAAATAAAGGGAAGAATAGAAAACATAGATTTGTTGACCCAGTTCGTCATGAATGACTACGTCTGGGGGCGTACCAAGCCAGGAGATAAATACACTATTTGTTGTGTGTGAGATCCCTTTATATATGTTACAATATAGGGTTTTAGATGAGTACAAATGAAAAAATGAAATGATCATATTGTCCTCCATCAGTTACTTGTTGATGAAGGCACACTAATATATTTTCCTTCAATAATAAGAATAAATATTAGAGATAATATTAATTGATAAGATGTAAAAGAGTAGATTTTATATGAAATAGTTTATCATAAGTTTATCATAAAATTGTTTTAAAGTATTGTATATTTGACCAGGAGTACCAAAAGTATCTATAATTTCACTAAGAGTATAAAAAATCAGGGTTAGTGATACTATATTGTAATTGTTGTAGATTTTCTTCATGATCCTAACTTTTCATACTCCTGATGAAATTATAAATACTTTTAAACAAATATTTAATATTTTAGAACAGTTTCATGATAAGTTTCATGATAAGTTTATCATGAACCATTTCCATATAAAAATTTATCAATGTAAAAAGAGGGGCATGTTTCGTCAACCCGGGCCCAACCATATATAGATATTAGAACTCTCACAGGGTACAAATCGAGGTCGTAATCTAATCACAACCAAACACACCACAGTGAGCAAAAATAAAACTTGTATCTACCAAAAACCCATTTACATCGATCGATCTCAAATATTTAACATGATCGCTGGGTTAATTAATAAATAGTTTTCTAGCTAGCTAGCAAGTCAAAAAAAAAAAAAAAATTAAGTCAGTAGAGATTCAAAGAGGTGCTGTTCACAAGGAATGAGAAGGCCCATATCGTGATCAAATCCAAACTCTTCTTCAGCTCGTTGAAGAAGGCTCAAAAACTCAGGCCTATTCAAGATTGATATTGGGACGATGTACCTGGTCCTGTTGTCCCCTTCCCCTTCCCCTACCCCTACATACACCACAAAATGACCTTTTGGGACGTCCAATGGTCGCCCTTCGTACTTCTTTCCCAAGCTTGAGCACCTCTTCATTATCTGCTTCATCACTGCTTTTTCTGAAACTTTGTTTGCTTTTCTCATCCCCATTTTTTCAACACTAATCAACAATAAATTAATTATCTTAACACACACTCACTCTCTCTCTCTCTCTCTCTCTCTCTCTGGTTTTTATGATGGGGTAGGAGAAAATGAAGGTGGGTATGGTATTTATATAAAGTGGGGGTTATCCAAGATGGGCAAAGCGAGGTTAAATTATTTATTTGTGGGTTCGTATAATTATTATTATTTGACATTGTGGTTAGATTAAATTGATCACTAATTATTTTATGTATATACGAGTCACGAGTCTCCGTCTCATTTAAATTTAATACTCCCTCCGTCCCAAATCCATTTTCTCATTTACTGTTTGCACGGATTTTAATAAAATAGTTATTTATAATATTTAAAGTGATAAAACGATAAAATAGATTTTTTAGTTATTAGTGTATAGAGAATATAATATTTTTAGTTGACAAAAGTAGATGTAGCAAACAAGTATGAAACAAACTTTTTTGGCAATGTAGCAAACGAGTTTGTGACGGAGGGAGTAGTAATTTTAGTGTGCACCTAAACATATACTATATGTATTTGGATTTTAAAATTTTAATTGAACACACTATTTGCAATGAATTGTATTTTTTGGATCAGCAATATCTCAAGTAATAATTAACAATACCCCAATATTTTTTAATTATATATTTATAATTGAAAAAATCAAATTTAAATTTAAAATTGATGCATGCTAGAATTTGTGTTGTGTTTATTATTTATAATTTGATTTTTTTTTAAGCTCTAATTTGAAAACATTAATTAAGAAGGAAAAGAGAAAAAACAAGAGCATGTGGGGGCAAAGACTAGACCACGGGTGTTTTAGGGGAGTGTGTATATGTGGTGAAGAAAAACAGGATGGGAGCCAATGCCATCGGTTTTACTAATTCTTGTGCCCTTTCACCGAGACAACAAGACCCCTCTATTCCGTGTTTTAACCCAGAGACTAATTCTTACTCTTTCTTCTTCTGCCCTTTCACCAACACAATAAGACCCCTTCTTTTCTTTTCCGTCTTTTAACCTCAACCCAAATCGCTAGGCACTACCAAAATTACTAAAGGAAAAAAAGAAAAAAATCGATGATTAAAGACGAAAAATTTATCTCAAAACATGATTTATGACGGGTTTTAAGATGGATTCGGGTTTGTCGTTAAAATAGTCATAGCAACAAATTTTGGCGAATGTTGCAAATTTACAACGGAATACACCGTCTGTAAAAAAAATAAAAAATTAAATGAATTAATCTCACAATCTTTTAAAAGTTTAGTCTTTTAGATAGGGGTGTGCAAAATACGGTTCGAACCGAAAAAACTGATCAAACCAAACCGCAATATAAAATTTTGTTCGATTTACGGTTTTGAAATTTCAATTTTTTTTATTTCGGTTCAGTTTACGGTTTTTACGAATTAAAAACCATATAGACCGAACCGAACTGAAATATTTTTAATAGTAATAATATTATTTATATATATATATATTAATATACACTAAATTAATATGTAATCACTTATAGTCTAATATAATATAATAATATTAATATTAGATAATTTAGATCACGCATAAAAAGCTTGAGTTGATTTGTGTTTTGCATAAAATACCTGGGGAGTGGTGTTTTTGTTGATTGCGTTTTTCAAATTGTTGTTTAACTTTTGAAAGCTAATGTGTTGATGTTTTTATTTAATTATGTAGTAGGGTTATTGATGCATTTTTGCTTAAATTGGTATTTAGATATTGATATGTTTCAAGTAATTGAATTAAACAAGTGTGTTGATGCTAAAACAAAATATAATAAATTTCAAAAAAGAGAAGTGAAAAATTTCGGTTTATTCGGTTTGGGACCGAACCGAACCAAAATATATCGGTTTGAGACCGAACGGTTTTTTAAAATATGATTCGATTTTTGGTTTATAAAAAAATTTCGGTTTGACTAATAAGGTTCGGTTCGGTGACCGAACCGACCGTTGCACACCCCTACTTTTAGATGAGATATAATTCTTTCATGGTATCAGAGTCAAAAAGGCTAACGCCTGGACAAACATCCTGAATTCGATTCCCGCTAAAAACAACTTCACCCATATTAAATTGTCCACTCATTGGGTCTCCCCAAAAAAGGAAAAATTGAGTCTGGTCCATGAGCGAAGGAGAGTGTAAAGGAAAATAATTAAATGAATCTCTTTCCATTAATTCATACTTTTAGACGAGACGAATTTTTTCACTAATCACTCGGGCCAAGACCCCTATCGGGTCGAAAGAATTTGCAATGGTAACACTGGACCACTGGCTCTTCAAACTATTATATGTGGTCGACCTTTTATATTAGCGGAATCGAATCGCCAACCTCCCAATCATGTGGAGTAGGCGTGTTTTACTCGGGCACGTGCTTCTTTCATTTATTTTTACGCAATTAATTGTGTATATATCCAAATTGAGTTTTTTTTTTTTACATAATTTATCTAATTAATTTCTTTTCGTTTCTAACTTGTTTATATAAATGTTGTGTCCAACTTAGTTTTATTTTGTAAAATTATTTATTTAGTCTACTTATAAATTTATAATTTGTTTATTTTTATGATATTTGTTATATTTGTATCCAAACTGAATCATTTTTTTTATATTTCATCTAATTAATTTTTTTGTTAATAACTTGTTTATATAAATGATGTGTCCAATTTTTTATTTTTATTTTGTAAAATTATTTATTTAGACTACTTATAAATTTATAACTTATTTATTTTTACGCAATTAATTACATTTGTTCCAAAAAAAATTTTTATTTATAATTCATCTAATTAATTTCTTTTCGTTTCTAATTTATTTATATAAATGGTGTGTCCAATTTTTTTATTTTGTAAAATTATTTATATAGACTACTTATAAATTTATAATTTGTTTACTTTTACGTAATTAGTAGTATTTGTATCCAAATTGAATCATTTTTTTTATAATTCATCCAATTAATTTCTTTTTGTTTTTAACTTGTTTATATAAATGTTGCATCCAATTTTTCTTTTATTTTGTAAATTTATTTATTTAGAATACATATAAATTTATAATTTGTTTAATTTTACGCAATTAATTGTATATGTATCGAAATTGAGTCTTTTTTTATAATTAATCTAATTAATGTTTTTTTTATTTTCAACTTGTTTATATAAATTTTGTGCTCAACTATCTTTAATTTTATAAATTTATTGATTCAAACTACTTATAAATTTATAATTTGTTCAGTCGTATGCAATTATTTGTGTATGTGTCCAAATTGGGTCATTATTCTTCTAATAAAATATTATCCATCTAATAAAATATTATCCAAATAAAAATATAAAATTTTCCAAATTAAAATAGAAAATAACATCCAAATAAAATAAAATAATATTTCAAATTAATTAAAAAAGTTTCTAATTATCAAACTGAAATTCGGAACATCCCCTTCCCCCTCTTCATTCTCCTCCTCCTCGTCCGGTACCCTCGACGGTAGAGCCTCTAGATTCATCCACCTATTAACGTCCTCCATATGCTTCCTTTTCTTCTCCCTTTGATTCATCATTTTTTTTCATCTGCTTACGTACAGATTGCAGTTGTCGCTCTAGGTCGCTGTTGAGATGAGAGTCGATGTAAATCTGAGAGGACGAGTGATTAGGCGTGAAATTATTATGATTTTCAGCTCGTTTTGTCTGTGTTTCGAGTGAATTCGATGAGTATTTAGAATCAATTGAGTATTATTTTTATAAATTGATAAATTTACCTCTTTTATGCTCATAGATGGATAGAGGGCGAAAAATAGAGTTTGTAGGACTTCGAATCGACTCAAACGGATACCCGAATGAGAAGATATTGAAGAAATATGAATGGTATTAGTTCGTGCAAGGAAAAGTGTCACTTAGTTCAAGGGAGGCTTGGCATTCGACCAACTTTAGTCGAGCACCACTACTCAAGCAAGGCAAGCAGTCGAACGCCCCGACTTACATAAACTTTTGAGTGCTTGAGCAGCAACGAGTCGAGAGCCACTGCTCGAGCAAGTGCATTATTCGAGCACCACCATTCAAACAGCCCCGTTCGACCACCACTTTCATTCGACCAAGAGAGGTCGACTGCCACCGCTCGACCATCCATCGGTCGAGCACCTTCACTTCCAGAACATCCTTGTCGCTCGACTACCCATTGGTCGAGCACCCTTGCTTGACCAAACATGGATTTTGCAAGATTATGCAAGTTTTACCCGTTTTTTCGGCCCGATGTCATCCAAATTGGCCTATGCCTATAAGTACCACGTCCCAAGCTCGTTTTGAAGAACCCTTTGATCCCGATTCATATTTTTGCATACTTAGAGCTTGGTAGAGAGATTTTGGAGATTTTCACACTTGTAAACGAGGTTTTGATCTTACGAATTCGTAGTTTAGATACTTTTTTTGGTTCTTTTCGTTTAATTCTTTCGTTCTTGAACCTTTGAGACTTCTAAACTCTATTTTATATGATTTATTGAGATTTTGAGATATTCTTTCGTTTATACTTTTCAAGTCTTTTGACTATTCAATTATGCAAATGTTCATTGTTCTTATTATTGCTTTCGTTTTTCAAATTACCATGTTAGGCTAGAACCCTTGCATGTTTGGGGTAGGATGAACTCGTAGAAGTAGGATGTTGGTACATAGTTAGGATAACTCGTGATGTTCAGTGCTAGTTCTCTTAATTAATTGAATTCTTAAAATAAACCCTATAATTATCTTGGAATTGAGTACGAAAATTATTAGAGAGAAGACGATCTTATCACTCTTTGATAACAAGTAGACTTAACGATAGGGATATAGAAGGGGTTTATAATTTACCAGTTTATCTAGGAAGGACGACCGTATCACCTTGGGTAAATAAGAGTCTCATTAATTAAGCATAATCCATATAACTCGTTTAGTAAGTTGTGAAGTAGGTAGATATGACAAAGTATTAGGGTTAATTCTTGAGCTTCTAGTCTTTCAATTTGGTGCTAGATTAGGAAAGTTGATTTCCTAGATTTTTTACACTTAGGATTATTACTTGCACATCACGACTATTTTAGTTATTGTACTAGCGCCGTTAGTATACGTAGGGATTCCTATCCTGAGCATCACCATCCCATATTTGATTAAACCCTTAGTTATTTGTTTGATTTTATTATTTGCATTATTAGTAATAAAATATAGAGTCGATTAATATTATTCTTAAAACCGAACACACACTCATATTAACTACGACGCGTAGATCTTCAGGGGTCTATTCGCATACATACCTTCCCTTGGGTACGATATACTTGGTCCATATACTTGCCAATACTACTGTGATCCCATACTCTTGTGGTGTAACTACTAGTATAGCTAGTATTTTGTGTTCAAGTCAATGGCGCAGTTGTCGGGGAGACGATGTATGTCCATTGAGTGGGACTTGGAGATAGTTTAGTAGTTAGTAGTGAGTGCTTTTATTTTTCTGTTTTATTAGTAGACATCAGGCAGTTGCGTTTTGATATTTCTTTTGGTGTTTCAGGTATATGAAAACTCGCTCACAAGGAGAATCGAGCGAAGACCGAACAAAGTTAGACCCTGAGATAATCGCCAGAAGAAATAGAGCCTTCAATATAAGGATGAACACTGCCGGTGGTATGAATGATCCAGACATGGACTTAGGAAATGAGTTGGATGCAGCTGCATCTAAGTTCAATCAGGTAGTGGAATGGGTTGAGCGAACTGGAGAAAATAACTGTCAGAATCAAGTCCCTTCAGGGGAAAGCCAAAGCCAAAACCCGATCCCACAACATCAAAATGACCCAGCTCAAAACCTAGTCCAAAATCCTCTAAACAACCCTATCTACCCACAAAATAACCCACCTTATCCTTACCAATACCCACCATATCCGTACCCACCATACTGCTCTCCACACCCTACTTATAACCAACCTCTTATTCCGCTAGCACCTCTACCACCAGTTTATCCTCAACACGTTCCTCAAAATACTGACCCTGGTATGGCAATCAGAGAAAGGTTTATGGCACAACCGCAATGGTATTATGATATTGTAGCATTGCCACCAGTGGAGGCAAACAACTTTTCTATCTCCCCAGGGATCCTGAAGATGCTAGTCGAGAATCAATTCAAGGGGGAGGTCGGAAAGGATAATCCTCATACTCACTTGAGGAATTTTCTAATGATTGCCTCAACTTTCAACCATAATGGCATGTCTGAAGATGCCAAGAGGCTCAGGTTGTTCCAGTTCTCTTTAACTGGAATTGTGAAGGAGTGGTACGATAACACGCTCCCAAGGGGAGGTGTAACCACATGGGCCGAGTTTGAGCGTCTGTTCCTCGAGCGATTCTACCCTCCGTCTAGAACGATCAAAGCAAGGCTTGAGATCTCATCTTTCAAGAAGAAGCCAGGAGAGGACTTATGTCAGGCGTGGGAGAGATATTATAATATGCTCATTGAGTGTCTGCAGCATGGGTACAACGAAGGTGATATAATGGCTTACTTCTACTGTGGAGCCAGCAAGGTAGGTCAAGACCACCTTGATGCATGTGCTAGTGGAGCATTCCTGAATTGTGGTGCAGCTCGGTGTAGAGAGATTGTTGATAACATTGTCAAGAATACGGGGCAATGGAATGAGGCACAAGAGTTCCAGCGAGCTTATCAGGAAAATGAGAGTGAGGGTACTAGAAAACTGTTGATGGCGATGATGGAGAAGATAAGTAACTTGGAGGTCGGCCAGAGTTTGATTGGTTAGAATAATGTGATGAGTGAGAAAGTGGACCAACCAGCAAGCCAGTAAGAGGAGGCCAACTATATGGGGAGGCCTAATTATAATCAAGACGGATACCAACAAGGTGGCAACCAGCAAGGAAGACCTCTCTACGGTCGACCGTTTGTACCACCAGATCCACAACCTCCTCAAAATCAATGGAGAAATAACCAAGATTATCAAGGAGACCAGCAGCCTCCTCAAAACCAATGGAGAAAGAACGAGAATTTCTCTTATGCCAATCCTAAGGTAGGAATTATTGTATCTCCCGGAGTAGATCCAGGTTCAAAACCCCCAGGTGGAGAAGGCGGTGCCTCCACCGAAGAGATGTTACGAGCTATTCTCTAGAAGGTAGAAGAAGGTAGTAAGTGGTTGTCCTTCTTAGAGTATGATATTAAAGAGTTGAACAAGAAGAGTGATCAAAGAGATCAAGAACTTCAAAGGGGAGACATGGATCTAAATAGAGCTCAACAAGAGAACAATAGGCGGTTCATTTCTATAGAGTACCAGATTAGCCAGATTGTGAAGTCGCAAACGATAGAGTCGGGTAAATATCCATCTATGCCCGAGGCAAACCCGAAAGAGCAATTGAAGGCAATCGAGTTGAGAAGTGGAATTAAATATGATGGACCTCAAATGCCTGCTGATCTTGAGGAGATACATAAGGAGATTGAGATGGAGGGACTAGAACATAAGAAAGATGGAGGTGAGACAGTTGAGGTGGAAGTTGAGAAGGAGGAGGAGGTAGAAGATGCTCAGAAAGGTAAAGACAAAGAGGAAGAGATTGAGGAGATTGAGAGAGTTCCAAAGTGGAAAAAGGCAAGAGAAGCAAAGAAGAACGTGAAAGAGATCGAGCGAGACGAATGGGGGGTACCCAAATCTGTGATACTGGTCCCATACCCGCAGCGATTCATGAAGAAGAAAATAGATGAAAAATTCACTAAGTTTCTTGATGTCTTTAAGAAATTGCATATTAACATTCCTTTTTATTATGCTTTGGAACATATGCCTAATTATGCCAAGTTCCTGAAGGACTTGATAGCTAAGAGACGGAGAGTAGATGGGCCCGAGCTTGTGCATTTGAACCATGAGGTGAGTGTCATGGTGCACAAGACGCTTCCTCCCAAGTTGAAGGATCACGGAAGCTTTATGATCTTATGCGATATCGGGAATTAGTAGCCACTAGATTAGTGACGGGATGGCGTGTGTATGTTGATTATAGAGAGTTGAACAAGGCAACGTGCAAGGATCACTTTCCTTTGTCGTTCCTTGATCAAATGATTGATAGATTAGGTGGTTTTGAGTATTATTGTTTCTTAGACGGGTATTCGGGATATAATCAGATTATGATAGCACCCGAGGATCAGGAGAAAACCACCTTCACCTGCTATTATGGTAATTTTACCTTTAGGAGAATGTCGTTTGGTTTGTGTAATGCACCCGCCACCTTCAGAGGTGTATGATGACTATTTTCCATGGCTTGATTGAGAAGACTATGGAGGTTTTCATGGACGACTTCTCCGTCTATGGGGAGTCATTCGATAAGTGTCTAACCAATCTTGAAGTTGTGTTGAGCAGGTGTGAAGAGACGGACTTGGTGCTTAATTGGGAGAAGTGTCATTTTATGGTGAAAAAGGGTATTGTTCTTGGACATCACGTGTCCTCAAAAGGTATCCAGGTTGACAAGGCAAAAGTGATAGCTATTGAGAAGCTTCCTCGACCTTCGACCGAGAAGCGAATTCGGTCATTTCTAGGCCATGCGGGGTTTTATAGACTCTCTATAAAAGACTTTTCACAAATTGTTAAACCCCTTTCGCGGCTTCTTGAAAAAGAAGTCGCCTTTGAGTTTACTAATGAGTGTTTAGTGGTTTTTAACAGGTTGAAAGAAGCGTTGGTGAATGCCCCCATTCTCGTCACTCCGGATTGGTAGAGTCCTTTTGTGCTCATGTGTAGTGCTAGAGATTATGCTATGGGGGTTGCTTTGGGGAAAATACGAGACAAGTAGTTTCACGCTATTTATTATGCCTCGAAGATGTTGAATTCTTCTCAAGTGAACTACACTACTACCGAAAAGGAGCTGTTGGAGGTCGTGTATGCTTTTGATAAATTTTGATCCTACCTTGTAAGGATGAAAACAATCGTATATACGGATCACGCAGCGATTCGGTATCTCATGCGTAAGAAGGATGCAAATCCCCATCTCATTCGTTGGATCTTGTTACTCCAGGAATTTGATGTTGAGATTCGAGACAAGAAGGGGAGTGAGAATGTGATAGCCGATCATCTCTCGAGGATGGAACTTAACAAGGAGAATAAGGTAGAGGAGCGAGAGGTGAATGATGAGTTTCCGGACGAGAAGTTGTTTGGTTTAGGAGATGTCCCGGTGTATCGAGTTGAAGGGAAGGCCCCATGGTTCGCTGATTATACTAATTATTTAGCAAGTGGAGAGCTGCCGGCGGACATGGATGCATTGCATCAAAAGGCGTTCTTGAAGAAGGTTCGTGAATTTAGTTGGGATGACTCATACTTGTTCAAAAGAGGGATAGATCTTGTTCTTAGAAGGTGTGTGCCCGAGGAGGAGTGGAGTGATATCATAAGGCATTATCACGCCTTACCATGTGAGGACATTTGGATGGAGAGAAGACCGGTAGGAAGGTGCTTCAAGCCGGTTTCTATTGGCCTACTATTTTGAAAGATTGCATGGAATGAGTGAAGAGATGTGACAAGTGCCAACATTTCAGCTCTATTACTAAGAGGGACGAGATGCTGTTGCACGTGTTTATGGAAGTAGAGGTATTCGACGTATGGGGATTGATTTCATGGGTCTGTTTCCTCCTAGTAACGGATTCTTGTACATCCTCGTGTGTATTGATCTCGAAGTGGATTGAAGCTGTCCCTACTCGAGTGAATGACTCCCGCGTTGTGATAGATTTTTTTAGAAAGAATATTTTCTCTAGATATGGAGTCCCGAGAGCTTTGATTAGTGATGGGGAAAGTCACTTTGTGAACAAGTTGATGGAGAAGCTGCTGTTAAAATATGAGGTTAGTCATCGTGTCTCTACTGCTTATCATCCTCAATCTAATGGTCTCGCAGAGGTGTCAAATCATCAAATTAAGGAGGTCCTTGAGAAGAGGGTGAGTGTTAGTAGGAAGGATTGGGCTTTGAAGCTTGATGATGCATTATGGGCGTATAGGACAGCTTTTAAGACCCCTCTTGGTATGTCTCCGTACCAACTCGTTTTTAGGAAGGCGTGTCACTTGCCCATTGAGCTTGAGCACAAGGCATATTGGGCAATCAAGAAGCTAAATTTTGATAGTGCTATGGTGCGCGAGAAGAGACTACTTCAATTGCATGAGTTGGAGGAGTTTCGAGATAGTGCATATGAGAGTGCTCGAATTTTCAAGGAGAAGACTAAAAGATGGCATGATGCACACTTGAGGAAGAAGGAGTTCCAAGTTGGTGATCGAGTCCTAGTGTTCAACTCTAGGATGAAGTTATTTGGTGGAAAGCTCAAGTCCAGGTGGAATGGTCCTTATGTGGTGAGAAAGGTCCACAAGAGTGGATTCCTTGAAGTAGAGAAAGAGGATGGGAACATGTTCATGGTGAACGGGCATCGAGTGAAGAAATTCTACGAATTCTCTTATGAGAATAAGGGAGGTAACTTAGAGTCTCATGATCCGTGAGCTCCTTCGAGCTCGGTCCGGCATTAGGACCTTAAAAATAGCATTGAGTGGGAGGCAACCCACTTTTACTTGCTTTTGAGCGTTTTTTTTTTCTTTTTGTTTTGTGTGAATCGTAAGTGTTAACCTCGTTATTGAGTATTTTTGGTGTAGGATTATCTTGAGGTGCTAGAGTTTCCATAGTAGAGCTTAACGTGAAGCAAATCTTGAAGAGGAAGTATGCCTAGTAGAAGAGCAACCGGAATTTGGAGTATGAGGTAACCCCGAACCCCAAACATAGACTGCTTGATGGAGTCGAAGTTTGGGGGGTGAAGTTTTTTTTATTTGCTCTTTGTTATTTGCATTGATAGTGATTGAAGTTCATGAGAATTTAGTGCACGTACTCGTACGTACTCATTCTTGTCAAATTTTATTATTGCGTAGCAAGAAAAAGTTTGGGGTGTGTATTCGTACTTCAAGTTTGTACACGAAATTCTAATGAAAAAATTGGTCAAATTTTTCGAAAATATTGATGCATGAAGTTAGTTGAATTGAATTGAGTATGAGTGAATTATTGTGTGTTAATTTGGCTTGGTGAATTGCACGTTAGGAAGAGACTCCAACTCCTCGGTCGAATGAGCGACCTGTCTTAAATCGAGTAGTTCTTAGGTTAGTACATGCTTTCGAATTGATTGAGTGAAATTTCGGGCGAGTTTGCTTGAAAATTTTGAGTTTTTGTGAGTCCTTAAGGTTTTGTAGGCTAAAGCACTCGACCGGGGCTATATCGAGCACCACTGCTCGACCGCGTCACGTGGTCGAGCGCTTAAACTTACAGAAACTTTTGGGCGCTCGACCATCTATCGCTCGAGGGCACCTGCTCGACCTAGAGAATCGTTCGACCACCTATGCTCGAGCGCCACCGCTCGACCAAGTGACGCGGTCGAGTGGTTCGATACCCAGAATGCCCTAATCGGGTCTCCTCCTATAAATACCCCCCTTACACACGAAACACATACTAACACACACTTTAGAGGGCAATTTTCTCCTCTCACTTTAATTCCACCAATTTTCACTCGATTTTATCTCAATGCTACGAATTCTCTCCTCAAAGGTACGTAATTTCTAACCCTCTCCTATCTTTTCGTAGTTTCCACTTCGATTAGGCATGTTTTGAGATTAGAAATTAGGGTTCATAGGTGTTCATGATAGAAATTGGAGATTATCATATTGCTCATTGATTCTTGATTCCTTGTTGATAATTGATACCTATATGCTATGGGTTTACTAGTTCTGCTTTCAATTTTGGAATTGCATGAGTAGAATTGGTAAATTTGTAGAGAGAGAGAGAGAGTAGGAATTTTAGGAAATGATATGGGTTTTCCATGTTGTGTGGATATTCTTGTGACTTGGTATGAATTGAGTGGATGGATTGATATGAATTGAGTCTTGAGCATGTAAATTGCATAATTTTTGTGATGTTACTTCATGATAGACTTAACTATGGGCATTATTGGTGAATTGTTGGATTTTTGAATTGGTTGAATTCATTTTGAGATATGTATATTACTCTTGGATTGTTGTTACCCGTATGGAATGTTGGTGCCCATTTGAATGAGATGAGTTAAATGAGTATGCTTTGAGATAGGAATTGTACTTCTATGTGAACTCTTGTGCACAAAGGATATGAAATGAGATTGAGTGATTATTTGAGTTGATTTGTAGTGTTTATGATGTTCTTGAGTAGTAGATGGTCTCTAATTGTTTGAGCATTTGTGTGAGACAGAGTTGATGGCTCCTCCTAAGAAAAACGAGGATCATATGGTCATAGGTGACAAGCTTGAGGAGTTGACAGCGGAGCTCACTAGAAAGGGATTAATGCCCTCGGGGTGGGAAAACTTGGATTACAAGGAGAGTTGGTGTTTCATAGCATATAGATGGAACCTTGTAGCCGGAAAAGTGGAGAAGACCACATGACCTTGTGTCGAGTTTATGAGGGACATATGCATAGAGGAAGAGATTAAGAGGATCTTCACTAGGAACAGGATGGAGAATTTCTATGAGCTACTACTCACTATGGACACGAATGCCGACTTGGTGGAGAAGTTCTTGGCCACTGTGGAGAAGAGGGATGAGAATTCGTTCAGGTTCAGTATCAGGGACGAGTGGCACAATTGTGTTGTGGGTGCCATTAACGAAGCTTTTATGCTCCCAGCTTTGAGTAGGCCGAACCGACAGTCTAAATCATTCAAAGTCAATGCTTTTTGGAAGGAGATCACGGGTGGAATGGCGGGAGACTATAGGGGTCAACATGCACGAGCCTCCGCTATCAGGAACCCGGTGTTGAGGTACTTGGAGAGGATCTTAGGGAACACGATTTACTCCCGATCTGAGACGGGAACTGTGAATGCTAAGCAGCTCTATGGAATGTGGTGTTTGCTATATGTCAAGGAGCACAACTTTGGGAGAGATTTTCTAGAGCATCACTTAGAGGTCCCTTTCAAGCTAGGAGCAAAGAAGTAAAAAATTAGAGGAGGGGGTCTCATCTCTGTCTTAGTGAACAGTGTTGGGTGTATACCGGTCTCGCCACCTTGCATAGGAAAGGACTTAGATTTCGATCAGTCGTGCAACACTCTGATGTTCGAGCGATGGATGAACTCCTATTGTATAAGGTTCAAGGAGGATGATTTGTTCCCTCTTCCCAATTAGCGTCTAGTAACTTTAAAGGGAAAGAAGAAGGAGAATATTGGGATGAACGGAAACAAGCACTTGGAGCTGGGAAAGAAGTTTACAAAGGCAGTGGATGATAAGGGATTGCAAGATGTAAGGCCGACCAAGAGGGCTATAGGAGAGAGCACGAGTGGTGCCAGTTCGAGTGGGGCCCAGGATTTAGCGAAAGAAGAAGAGGAAGAGTATGAGAGAGGAGCTGATGAAGAAGGAGGAGAGGAAGCGGACCAAGGACCGTAGGAGATGGAGGTTGAGTCGCCAGCAGCACAATCTCACGAGATATGGTTCCCGTCTCACTCGGAGTGGATGGGAATGGAGCATCAGATTCAGAACCTCCAAACGGATGTGACTTACCTCCGTGAAGTTCAAGATAGGATGGACGTGAGATCAGCTCGGATGGAGAACCAGTTCTCCGACATGCATAGATTAATGGAGATGCTGTTTATTTCCCACATTGGAGTCGATCATCCAAGCTACCGACCTCAGCCACCTCCGGATGCTTGATCATGGGGATGCCCCCCAGTTTCTTTCTCTTTTCTTTTCTTTTCTTTTCTTTCCTTTTCTCTTCTTTTGATTATGAGACTATTTTGTTTGATGTTGGTGCTGCTTGAATTTGGGGTCTGTAACTGAATTCTATGTTTTTTTTTGGGCTGTGATTGTGGTTGAACTGATTGAGCTACTTGATTTATTTCATGCCTTTTGACTCTTGCAACTTATTGATTGATATTCTTGAGTATGATTTGATGAGCTGGTGTGTTGTAACTTGTAAGGTTGAGTTAGGAAGTTTATTGTGTGAGTATAGTGGTGAGAGTTGATTTGAGAGGGAACTCGTATGCTTGCGAACTTCTCTTTTGAGTACTTGTGTGATGAGAGTGAAAATTTACTAGGACTAGCATGGATGTGAAAACCGAGAGATTTGAGCCTTTGTGAGATTAAAAAGCATAAACTGATCTCTTCGTTTGTGAGTGGATCGTCACCTTAGAGAATGCTAGAACTTGTGGGTACTCTCACTTCTTGATTGTGTCTAGGTTGAAGTGTCGAAAGTGATATTAGATCATCTTTGATTTTATTGAGTCACTTAGCCAAATTTTCCCTACCAATGACATTTATCCCTTGTTAGCCCGTTTGAGCCTTAGCCTATTTTATTTGCTAGAACATTTGAACTTATTCAAATTCTTAAACTCTTTTTGTCCCAATTTGAGTGGAGAATAGGAAAAGTTGTGAATGAGAAAGGGATCAAGTTGAGTTGAGAAAGGAGAATTGTTAATGCTTGAGTGTATCTGAGAATAAGGTATGATGAAATTTTGAGTTGTGGGAAAGAACAATGAATTTGAGAATGAGCAAAAGAAAATATGAGCTCATATGTATAGTGAAAAAGAAAAAAAAAGAGTGAAGTGATTGAAAAAGTGAAAAGAGTTAGAAGAAAAAAATTGAAGTGTTGAGAGTAGTGGAATTGAAAAGTGTATTGCATGAAGATGTTTGAAGTATTCTGTTCCTCGTCCGAAGTACTAAAGTTGAATTTTCTGTTCTCCATTGACTTGAGTCACTTATCCCATATAGTTACCCCACCTGTCCAAAGAGCCTACATTACAACCTTGATAAAGTCCTTTTTTGATTCGGCGTGGATTCTAGAGTATGGTCGAAGTTGAGAGTGCTTACAAGCCTATGGCTACTGATATGTATGATTGATTGAGTGAGTGAGTCCCTTAATATTGATATACACTTGTGAGGGAGTGAAACACATCGTTGAGTGCACATCCATGTTTGATCTTGGTGTTTCTTATTGTTAATGCATGAGTATGATGAAGGGGGTGAGTTCGTGTATGAGTGATCGATCTTTGAAACTTGAGCTCTATTACTTGCATGATTTGGTTCTTTAATTCATTCTTAACAATTTCACTTGACTTATTATTTCATTGCTTGAGGACAAGCAATATGGTAAGTTTGGGGGTTGATTAGGCGTGAAATTGTTATGATTTTCAGCTCGGTATGCCCGTGTTTCGAGTGAATTCGATGAGTATTTAGAGTCAATTGAGTACTATTTTCATAAATTGATGAATTTTCCTCTTTGATGCTCATAGATGGATAGAGGGCGAAAATGGAGTTTGTAGGACTTGGAATCAACTCAAACGGATACCCAGATGAGAATATATTGAAGAAATACGAATGATATTAGTTCGTGCAAGGAAAAATGTCACTTAGTTCAAGGGAGGCTTGGCATTCGACCAACTTTAGTCGAGCACCACTGCTCGAGCAAGGCAAGTGGTCGAATGCCCCGACTTACAGAAACTTTTGAGCACTCGAGCAGCAATGAGTCGAGTGTCACCGCTCGACCGAGTGCATCATTCGAGCACCACCATTCGAACAGCCCCGTTCGACCACCACTTTCATTCGACCACCCATCGGTCGAGCGCCTTCACTTCCAGAACGTCCTTGCCGCTCGACTACCCATTAGTCGAGCACCATTGCTCGACCAAACACGGATTTTGTGAGATTATGCAAATTTTACCCATTTTTCCAAATTGGCCCATGCCTATAAGTACCACGTCCCAAGCTCGTTTTGAAGAATCCTTTGATCTCGATTCATATTTTTGCATACTTAGAGCTTGGTAGAGAGATTTTAGAAAGTTTCACACTTGTAAACGAGGTTTTGATCTTACGAATTCGTAGTTTAGATACTTCTTTTGGTTCTTTTCGTTTAATTCTTTCATTCTTGAACCTTTGAGACTTCTAAACCCTATTTTATCATATTTATTGAGATTTTGAGATATTCTTTCGTTTATGCTTTCCAAGTCTTTTGATTATTCAATTATGCAAATGTTCATCGTTCTTATTATTGCTTTCGTTTTTCAAATTACCATGTTAGGCTAGAACCCTTGCATGCTTGGGGTAGGATGAACTCGTAGAAGTAGGATGTTGGTACATAGTTAGGATAACTCGTGATGTTTATTGCTAGTTCTCTTAATTAATCGAATTCTTAAAATAAACCCTAGAATTATCTTGGAATTGAGTACAAAAATTATTAAAGAGAGAGGACGATCTTATCACTCTTTGATAACAATTAGACTTAACGATAGGGATATAGAAGGGGTCTATAATCTACCATTTTATCTATGGAGGACGACTGTATCACCTTGGGTAAATAAGGGTCTCATTAATTAAGCATAGTCCATATAACTCGTTTAGTGGGTTGTGAAGTATGTTGATATGACAAAGTATTAGGGTTTATTCTTGAGCTTCTAGTCTTTCAATCTGGTGCTAGATTAGGGAAGTTGATTGCCTAGTTTTAGTACACTTAGGATTAATACTTGCACATCACTGTTATTTTAGTTATCGTACTAGCTCCGTTAGTATACGTAGGAATTTCTATCCTGAGCATCACCATCCCATATTTGATTAAACCCTTAGTTATTTGTTTGATTTCATTATTTGCATTATTAGTAATAGAATATAGAGTCGATTAATATAATTCTTGAAACCAAACACACACTCATATTAACTACGATGCGTAGATCTTCAGGGGTCTATTCGCATACATACCTTCCATTGGGTACGATATACTTGGTCCCTATACTTGTCAATACTACTGTGATGCCATACTCTTGTGGGGTAACTACTAGTATAACTAGTATTTTGCGTTCAAGTCAATGAGCTTGACCCATAGATCATAGGATGGTTTTACTGAAACCACCTAACCTAGTGAGCCGCCCCTTTTTAGGCTCGACATTTTTTGGACATAATTGGTTTTGAACGTAAACCGAAGCCTCCATAGGGGACATAGGGTTCGACCTAGACACCTCATCCTAATCAACAGGAGGCTGAGACTGAATCTGACGATGATGTCATCAAACATCTTTCTCTACAAACTAATTATAATTTAATTAATATATATATTAAGAAATTTGAAATAATAATCTTAATATTAAAATTTAGTTAGTGGATTTACATAGATCTCGGTGGTGCGGTTGTAGGTGGACTTCCCAATATCCTTGATGAGTGGGTGAGCAAGCTTCAATCTATCAAAATGAGAGGGTGCACGACCATGGCTGCTAGAGATATACTAAAAAATATTTTCTTAGTGATACTTTGTATATAAATTGATTCTTGCACTTTTGTAAATAGGAATAAATTATTTATCATTGTTTGCTTTAAATATTATGAATGTTGTTTATTTATTGCATAAACGTTAAAATACTTTACATTATAGAGAATGTGGTGTGTAGTAGATGACAAAAGATTACATTTTCAATTCCTTGTAATAAGTATAGTGATTCACAACTTAGATGGAATTGAACAATCCATTGATAGAAGTTGAGGTGTAAGACTCAGATTGGTTTATCTTGACTAAAAGATTACACTATTGTATTAAATTTTCTTGAGGTCCTTATACACATACTTGAGGTGTAAGACTCGGATAGGATTGGTTCCTTATAGATATACATACTCAGATAAATAAAAAGTAATAGACTTTTCTTGAGGTATAAGTATTAAATTACATATGTATATCTATAAGAAAAAGTCTCAAGGGTGCCAATAAATCCCCTCCGTAAAATATTTTGAAGGAGAAATCATTAATTTAATTAAGTTTATAGTAAATGTATTTTTTTAATAAATGTGTTGAATATACTTTTAGTTTGTCTTTAAGGTTGTATTTGGAGGGAGGGATTTGAGCTATGAATTTGGGTCAGTTATATTAGTTCTATCTTGAATCCCTTTATAGCAATTTAGTGCTATACATTTTAAAAATGACATTTTGGTTCAAAAGTGAGGTCTTTTCTCCACCTCTATGTATGTCATGTGTTAGACAAACCAAACCTTTTATTTCACATTTTTTTTCAAATTTTTTTTCAATTCTCTTCCTGCTCAGGTTTTTTTTAATTAAGCTCACCCAATTTTCCTCAGTTTCTTTGTCCAATTTTTTTAATTTACAAATTTAATACTCCATCCATCCAAGGAGAATTTGCACCCTTGTGATTGCACGTGAATTAAAAATAGAGGTAAAGTAATGACATATGAGTAAATATGTGTATATTTGTGTGAGTATGCACATAAATCAATGTCTCCTTTTTAGGTAGTGTGCAAATTTGTGGGGGGCATCCAAATAAAGAAAGTGTGCAAATTCATTTAGGACGGAGGGAGTATATATTAGTGCATTTTTATTGAGAATGCAATTTTTTCAATCTTACAGATTCTATAATTAGAGATTCTGTAATTATTTAGTAATGAGCAAAATTTATGTGCAATTTTCAAGATTTTAACATATTTAATACTTATTTTTTACTTTTAAATGAGTGTGCGAAAATTCTATGCAAATTAATGTTGATTTTCACACTTGCTAAAATTAAAGACAAAATTCAAGCAACTATTGACAATTTAAAAATATGTTCAAAAAAGGTGTGCTAAAGTATTATGTAAAAAAAAAATATTTTTGCAAACCTGCCAAAATTAAAGACAAAATTCATGCAACTAATGACAATTTAAACATGTGTGCAAGAAAAGTGTGCATAAAGTTTATTTGTGATGCACACAACAAAAATTCTAAAAGTACATAAATTTACAAATACAAAAATAATGTTAAAAAAAAGTGTGCATGAAATTAAAAAAAAAATGCACACTATCTTCATCTTCAATCTTGATCTCAATTTAATTCATCTTCATCTAATCTTCATCTTCATTCTTCTCCTAAAGATCTAAATATCATACTACAAAAATACACACAAAACACACAACAAATTGCAACACACACACATACATACACAAAACACAAACGTACAAAACACACATAGACCATAATCAATTTCTTCACAAAATACACAAACATTATCATCATCAGTTTCTTCACAAACATACGTTAACACAAACATTATCATCACCAATTCTTCACCATATATATATTCATCATATTGGAACGTATAGCACTCCCAGTATTTATTTCAAATCAAGACACAAAAGGGGGGTTCGTATCATACCTTGGGTCGACTGTTGTCTACAATTTTTTTTTTTTGCAGATTGGTGGCAGCGGCGCCAAGGTCGCGCCGTCAGATGGATCGATAACTCGATAGTGATGATGGATTGACGGTCATGCCCAAAGCCTATTATGCAGATCTAGGGTATGTAGCTTTGGACTCTGTGGCGAGCGGATCGGCAGCCAAATCCATGGAGAGAGGTGTCACAACACCCTCATCGTCCTCCGTGGACTATAGACGTCAGATTGGGGCGGCAAAATTCATTTCAAGGGGTGGCACCGTTGTTCTTCTCCATGGTCGATTGGGTTGAGGGGGAAGGGTTGGGTCCTCTCTCCACTTTTCCGTCCAAAATTATTTTTTTATAATTAAGAGAGATAAAAAAAATGATGTGGCTGAGGATTCGGTGAATTTTGAATACATGGCTGATGGGGATGAGAACCCTAAAATATGACCTAATCAGACTTAATTGGGGCTCAATTGGCCTAGATTTACAACTTTTTAAAATTATTGTCCTACTTTTCTAAGTCCACTAACATATTATCCTTAAAACACAACCACTCTATAGTTACAGTCCTAAAAAATATTTTTCCCCATCAAGTGCACTAGTGTAATCTCTTGGTTAAGACAAACTAATCTAAGTCTTACACTTTAATTTCTACAAATGTATTGTTCAAGTCCATCTAAGTTGTGAATTTGTTTATACTTATTACAAGGAACTGACAATGTGATCTTCTGTGATCTACTACACACCATATTTTTCTACAATGTAAAGTATTGGAACGGTTTTTGTAATAAATAAATAAATAACATTCATAATATTTAGAGCAAATAATGGTAAAAGATTTATTCTCATAAATAAGAGTGTAAGAACCAGTTAAATATACAGAGTAACACTAAAAGCATAATTTTCATTATTTTCCTTACAGTTTTAACTGGGGTATACACGTTATACAGAGCGATAACTAATCCAGCAAGGATGTAGTTTCGGTACAGATAATCACCCTGATTCTTCTGATCATACGCAACACACCTAGCAGTGTATGTGCCGTTTTCATCAACCACGAGCGGATCCTTATGGGTATTACTGTACTAGGTGTAGAATAGTCAGATAGAACAATATTTTCTGTTGCCACCTTTTGAAGTGACTTCCCGAGAACTTCTCGGGTTTTTCACCATGGGCTAAGTAAGGTCTGGTTTCAACAGGAACGAACTGAGGGAATGGAGGGTTCGAACTCCGACTCACTGAACTGAAAGAGCGCTGGAAACTGGACCGCAAAATAAGATGCTAAATGTAGGAAACCTATGATTTTTCAGGTGAAAATGCAGATGAATGTTTGGTAAGGAGTGCATGGAAGAAGTCCCTATATATAGGTTTTAATCTAGTCCATGTGGATTTCCCGAATTAAAGCATTGATTGTCATTTCAGGTGAGGAAATTATTGCATCCATGTACCAAGACATACGCTGTGTTCGAGTACGATAATTTCAAATTAGCACATGTCTGAATTCAGTCAGCCCTTGTAACCGTTGGATTGAATTCAGTCAGCCCTCACAACCGTTGGATATTTCATTTGTTGGGCCACATTATATACCCATTAACATTCTTAGTTCAGACCATATTTTTAGAGGTTCGTGAAATAGACAGACCCAAAGTTCAATTGCCAAGATCCAAGGCCTAGGACCCGAGCACGGCCTAGGCACGACCAGATGGACGGCAACACGTGCATGTGGTCCATATGAATATTCCTTTAGGTGGTGTTCTCTTTGGATTTTAAAAACCCGAATTTGAATTTTAGAATTTAAAACTCATTCTAGTTTGAGTTTTAAAATTTGGTTTTTAAAAACCTAATACTACACCTAAATAAATAACTTATAAAGTCTATTAATTACTTTTAATCCATTCAATACCAATTTACACACACACTCTCTCACGTTTTACAATAATAACAATCATCTAATCTTTAGGATTTTAAAAAACACTAATTTTCAAAAATCAGTTTTTAAAATTTACCCAAAAAGGACACACCCTTAGACTTTATAATTTGAAATTATCTAATTAGCTTATATTTATAAGGAGTAATTCACTTCCCCAAATATTCAATGTGGGACAATTAACACTTAAGTTAATTTTATAACCCTCAACACTTTAATCCATAAAGTGTTTATAATGTTCCATCTTTGTATATTTATTTTTCTCACCCATCTAAATTCAATTTTAAGACTTTAAATATTTTACGATCATCTACTCCCAGAATAGATCGATCCTATGTCATTTACTTTTCCAAAAATTAAACTTTGACCCAATATTTACGTTGTCAAAGATGAGAGTTACACTACTTATAAACTTCACAGTAGAAAATTTAAACCGAGAAAGAATAGATTATAGATCTTAATTAGAACAATATATTTTAGAGTAAGTTTTATATGAAAATGGTTCATGATAGGCTTATCATGAAACTGTCACGACCACTCTCACACAACTTAATAATAATAATAATCAAATAAAGATAAAAAAAAAATTACAAGAAATGAATCGTGCGCACGTGCGACTTTTTTTTTTTCCAAACACTTGATATACAGATGAATTATTTGGACACTTCAAAACTTGATAAAAAGACTATTAATATAATAATACAAACTTTATATAATATATCACAAAATACAAGCCCACGGTAAGGCCAAATAAGTCGTCATCTATGTTCACAACCACTCAAAATCCTGCAGGAGCTCCACATCTTGTCCAGTAGAATCACATCACAGATCGTCAAGATTACCTACAATGTATAAACTATGTGAGATATATAAATCTCAGTAAATAGAAATTATACATGATGTGATGTTTATCTCAAAATCCTCACTATGCACAACACACTCTCATTTAAAATCACCTATTTATTTCTGAAATACTCATTAAGGACCCATAGGCTCACTATTATACATTGACACAAGCACTAAGTACAACAAATCATGAGTGTGTAACCCAGAACACTAAGCTAAATATATCACATACACTTTACTCAATAACAAGAGCACACAGATCAGAGCACTAAACCCAACATATTCGAGCACACAACTCAACATATACGAGCACACAACCTAACATACAAGAGAACATAGCCCATAGCACTAAGCCCAACATACATGAGCACACAACCCAGAGCACTTAGCCCAACATATACAAGCACACAGCCCAGAGTACACAACCCAACATATACGAGCACACAACCTAGAGCACACAACCCAACATACACGAGAACATAGCCTAGAGCATTAAGCCCAACATATACGATCACACATCCCAGAGCACTAAGCCCAACATATACAAGCACACATCCTAGAGCACTAAGCCCAACATATACGAGCACACGGCCCAACATACACGAGCACACAACCCCAACATATAATACCCAAATCTTTCATAAAATTCATATATCACTAAACGTAAAGATTCATTTCATAGAAACTTAACTCACATATTCATTTTCACAATAACTACACTCATGGGTTCATTTTACAATAATAATTGGAACTTCTCAGTTTATTTCAAAACAATCACTGAACTTATAAGTTAAATCTACATCAAATATTAAGCTCACAGACTTAACTCACGATAACCACAGAACAACAATCATATATTACAATTCACGTATAACCGCTTAGAAATAAACAATCGCAAAATATTATATTTATGCATTGCATATTCAAATAAATTTCTACTCACCTCGAATCCCCGAAGGCGTTAATAATCCAACCCTTAAACCACCTTATCGGCCTCTCATACCAAATCTGGTTCTGTTCGTATCCCCTCTCTCCCTCTTATTATTTCTTTCTTCCTTCCCTTCGACTCTCGCAGGGTCTTCACGAAGAAAAAAAGGGTGAGGATATATATATATATATATATATATATATATATATATATATATATATACACATACATTAACCGCCTTAGTAAAGCTTCTCAGGTAAGTTTTTTATTTAATTTTTTTGTATTTCCTTTAATTTTATTTTAGTTATAAGTAGTACACGTACGCATAGCCTAGGGAATACTATAACTAATATTATATAATTATTGTTATTTACCAAGTGGGAGTATATACCCTCATAAACATACTATGCTCCCATGAAAATATTATTTATTACTTAAATTTCAATTACTAAACTTACAAATATGCACACATTTACATATAATAATATATAAAGTAATTCAAGTAGCACATAAATAATTATATGAAATGCACGTAAATAATAAATAGCACTCAAATATTTAAAATGCACGTAAATTATAGATAACACATAAATAATTAAAATGCACTCAATGCATGAAATTATATTGGTCAATGAGTTGTGAAAAACTCGGGTATACAATTTTATTATTCTCTATTCTAATACAGTCTCAATTATAATATTAAGGTTCTATCACCACTGAATATATAAGAGCATGCAAATAACTCTATATTTAAAAATAAAGTAAATTACCGGGGTCACAAATAGCACATAAATAATATGAAATAAGGTAAAGTACAAATAACACACAATTGTTGATGATCGAATCTAATCAAAAGGATTAATAGCTGTTTTAGGTTAATTCAAGTGATCGTCAAGAAATTATGTGTGAGTGATAACCACCATAAATAGTAAATATGGATCTTCGAAATTAAACGAGGTAAATACATGTATTAATTACGTCTTTATTTTGTATGTGTGTGTAAAAGAGGTGTATCAATGTGAGTAGGAAGAGTATATGTGTATTTAAGAATTTTTACTTAGTTTTATTCATTAAAATTTATGGTTTTTATACATTTCTCCAAGTAGGTGGTGGAATGAATGACCTTTGCTCTCCCATGTGTGCATGCTTGACACATGGGAGAGTTGACTATTTGACCTTATCTAAGCTAAATTATATCCTCTAAGCTGGTTTAGCTCGTGTTTTGAGCTATTCGTCACTTTCAGACTCTTTCTTGAGGAGTTTTAGCTTGATTCTTTGTCGGTTAGTCTTCAAGCTTGGCTTTTTTGCTAATGTAGCTCGCTAGGGTCTTATTGGTCTTCGGGGGTTGTCCCTTCTGGAGTTGTTCGTCTGGTAAAGTAGGTCGCCTGGTAGTTCTTGGTCGTCCTGACATAGTTGTTCGTCATCTTTGGATTTGATTTACTTAATCTCTTTTTCTTGGGTTTAATCACCCTAAAGTTGTTCTCCCTAAACGTGATTATGTTCACCTATCAACAACAATGTATAAATTATATTGGTCAACAAGTAACAAATTTATTTCATATTCATTTAAATAATACTACTAACCATAAACCGATTTTCATTATCACTTAAATATCGATAATAATATTAAAATTCTGTCACCAATAATTATGTAAAAGAATACATATTTCTCAATTACAAATACAAGATAAAATAAGGTGGAGTCCTCAATACAACATAAATATTACAAAATTATACGAATTATATTAATTTATGGGTTGTGAGAAGTTCGGGTCTCACATAAACTATTTTAAAGTATCTATTTGATCAGGATTATCGATAACCTCATCAGGAGTATTATTAATTGGGTTCAAGAAAATTTACAACAATTACAATATATTACCACCGACCCAAATTAATGATACTCCTGGTAAGATTATTGATACTTCTGGTCAAATATTTGATACTTTAATATAGTTTCATGATAAGTTTATCATAAACTATTTTTATATAGTTCTTTGCTATATATTTTATTTTATACCATACATTGATATTATAATTAAGAAACTACAAGAAATATATATTTATTGTGTTCATTAAAAATGATTAGATATTCAATAAGTAATGAACAACCTTGTACTATAAAATTGTAAGATCCTAACATGTGTCGAACAGAGGATCTTCAAGATGCCGATGTTTTGCTAAGAATAGATACATTACTTTAGTTTCTTATGAAGTTGTTGTTGTTGGGAAAATATGGGTGCTCGGAATCTATTCGGGATGAAATTTAAATACGAATTTAAATTCAATTATTACTAGCATGAATTAATCCTAATTAATTCAAATAATAATTCCAACAACAAATTTAACATCATGCATGTTGAATTAATTCACATAAAATCTAGGCGAAATAAACAAGAATTTATGTGACTTACGTACCTCTTGTAGAATTGGCCTTTGAATAAACGGGACAATCACAATCTCGCTTTATCAACCCAAAAACCTTCTCAAGTATTTCCCTTTCGCCTTACTTGATCACCGGTGGGAGATGCTTTCAAGTAATTAGAATAACAAGGAAGAAAGAAAAAATAGTGTTGCTGATTTTTTTTCAACGCTGTGAAAAGTAAACTGGAGATGAAATAATCATCCCCTATATATAGGAGAGGGGTGAACAAAATTTAGGTGTATTTTAGGGGAGAGAAAATCTTTTTCTTGGCCAACAAGGAATCTTGAATATATCCCATATATTCCTTTCTCCATAAAAAAATATTCCACAAAAATCTCACCCTCTTAATATATGCAATTTTCGAAATTTATAGATTGAGAATGCAAGATTTGGATCTTCTTGAATTTATGAGATAATCTTGTATTCCAAGAATACTTATCTTCCATAATATCTTTCCAAGAAAATCAACAAAATCTTTTATCTCTCCATATCTCTTATTTTCGAAAATCTCAAGAAAAATCAGCAAATATATTTTCTTTTATTTTAATCACCTTATATTATTGGGCTACTTAATGGGCTACTTGAGGGGCCTTTAGGAGAATTAAGATTGGACCTCCAATGGGCTTCTAAATTTCAATATTGAGCCCCAATATAATTCAGCCCATTAATATTAATTAGTACCACTAATAAATTAATATTGCACTATCCATCTTAATCCATATTATAATAATATGGACTCCCGGTTATTATTTCCCGCGTTTAAGATTATCAAGTCCATTAATTAATTAAGCTTCTGAATAACTCTAAATTAATTAATATATTTCACCTTGGAGTAAAGACAGCTCAACATTATTATCCGTACCGAAGAAACTGATTCTTCACTTGCAAGATTTGGTACCATAAAACTTCTGAGCCCACCAAGGGGACTAATCACATGAGCCGTACTCGTACGCGTTTCTCCGTATTAAATCTTAGAAACCGTTGTATGATTAATATTACTGCCCAAAACACAAGGTTCGAAGTCACAATGATTCTCACCCAACATGAATCAAAGCAGTAACCATTAAACACACACAGTCCTATTTAAGTGACGAAGATTAAGAAATAAACAACCACTGAGGTCTAATTCTTCACATTTTAGAACAGAAGAATTTATCATCGCTGTAGGTCCTCCTCAACACATACTAAATGTGCTAGTGCAATCTCTTAGTCAAGACAGACCAATCTGAGACTTACACATCGACCTTTCACGGCGGATTGTTCAATTCTACCTAGGTCGTGAAAATGTACGTTTAGTTACAAGGAAAATGTTAATGTGATCTTCCGTGATCGGGTATCACCACATTAACTACAATGTAACTAGTACTATTATGAACTGTTTGCAATAAATATTCAACATTCAATCATATCTAAAGCATATGCGATAAAAGAATTATTCTCATAAACAAGTGTTTGATACACGAGTTATACAAAGTAAAAACATACTTTTACGTATAACTCCAACACACTGACTTCAGATGACTTATCCTCCACTGACTTTGATGATCTTTAGTAGACATGAATGTCTTCAGTGTAGTTGTCCTTCAGTAGACACTTGAAGATATTTCCAAGAAGTTTATCACCAGGCTGAATGGCAAACTTCCCTGACCTCAGTAGCCTGACTCCTTTAGGGTCTACTAGGTACAGTACTGATTCTCCTGATCAGCTCTTCACTGAGTAGTCCACTGACTTAGCTTAGAATAGTCAGGTTTATACTCAGTGGGACTTCCTTCAGGCTAATGAAAATGAAAATAAGTTACTAATTCGTAATCTATGTTCAGAGTAGATGCATTTGATGTATTAATTTATCTAAAACCAATTTTGGGTGAATGAGATATTATTACATAAGTTGACAATTTATAATGAAATTTTAAGTTGAAGAGTGAAAAAGTGGTCCTTGTCCCACATTGAAAAATTGGAAGAGTTTTTTTTCCATATAAGTAGACTTGTGTGGAAAAGAAGTAATCTCTACCAGGTCTAAGTGGTTTCCAAATTAAAGATTGTTGACCCGCACAGACATGTCACACTTAGTTGCATTGGACGCTTTAAATATGCAATTTGAGGAGAAAGGTTGATTGCGGTGTTTGAACCCGCAACTAGGGTGCAACAGGTAGGATTAGCGCGTGGGTTGGTACGTGTCCATTCCGATTACAACTGCGGGTTGGATGCACGACTCCCTCCATGCGAAGGGATGCCATCAGGGCCTTCAAATCTTGATCTAATCCAATAGCTTTCGATTCGTGTTGCAATAGTCATGAAGTTTTGACATCAGCCCTAATTTAGGGACAATTTTTATAGATATCGTATTGGACCGAAGTACGGGGCAGTATCATCTTTCGGAGAGAGAGTCTAACTCTTATCCCGACATTATGTTCGTGTTAAAGTTAGTGTTTGTATATCATTTTTTTTACCCACACCATAAATTCCAACATTTGACCGGTACTTTTCTAGCCAATATTATACAGGTTTATGTCCATGTGTCGGCTAGGTAAATTGCATCATATTTTTAATTATGAGTAGGTTTTATATGAAAATAGTTTGTGATAAGCTTATCATGAAATAATTTTAAAGTATCTGTTAGGATATATTAGTTTTGCTGTTTTTCCAAAACCACATGTAAAGGTTTGAAGCAGTCAGGATTGTATCTTTTAGTTTCAAGTCAAGCTAGGCTGTCTCTCAGTAAAACAGGTTATCAGTGGAGGAAGCACTCAGTTGAGGAAGCATTGAGTGGAGGAAAACTCAGCTGAGGGGGAAACTCAGTGAGGGGGAACTCACTGACACAGCCTGAGGAAGTCAAGATGACATCACAAAGAGATCGACTGAAGCCATGTCAGAAGACCTGAACCTGAAGAAAAGCCTGAAGGAAGTCTCACTGAGTATAAACCTGACTATTCTAAGCTAAGTCAGTGGACTACTCAGTGAAGAGCTGATCAGGAGAATCAATACTGTACCTAGTAGACCCTGAGGTCAGGGAAGTTTGTCATTCAGCCTGGTGATAAACTTCTTGGAAAGATCTTCAAGAGACTACTGAAGGACAACTACACTGAAGACATTCATGTCTACTAAAGATCATCAAAGTCAGTGGAGGATAATTCATCTAAAGTCAGTGTGTTGGAGTTATACGTGAAAGTATGCTTTTACTTTGTATAACTCGTGTATCAAACACTTGTTTATGAGAATAATTCTTTTATCGCATTTGCTTTAGTTATGATTGAATGTTGAATATCTATTGCAAACCGTTCAATATATGGTACATGTTACATTGTAGTTAATGTGGTGATACCCGATCACGGAAGATCACATTAACAGTTTCCTTGTAACTAAACGTACATTTTCACGAACTAGGTGGAATTGAACAATCCGCCGTGAAAGGTTGATGTGTAAGTCTCAGATTGGTCTGTCTTGACTAAGAGATTGCACTAGCACATTCAGTATGTGTTGAAGAGGACCTACAGCGAGGATAAATTCTTCTGTTCTGAAATATGAAGAATTAGACCTCAGTGGTTCCTGATTTCTTAATCTCTGTCACTTAAATAGGACCGTGTGTGCTTAATGGTTACTGCTTTGATTCATGTTGGGTGAGAATCATTGTGACTTCAAACCTTGTGCTTTGAGCAGTAATATTAATCATACGACGGTTGCTAAGATTTAATACGGAGAAACGCGTGCGAGTACGACTCGTGTGATTAGTCCCCTTGGTGGGCTCAGAAGTTTTATCGTACCAAATCTTGCAAGTGAAGAATTAGTTTCTTCGGTATGGATAATAATGTTGAGCTGTCTTTACTCCAAGGTGAAATATATTAATTAATTTAGAGCTATTCAGAAGCTCAATTAATTAATGGACTTGATAATTTTAAATGCGAGAAATAATAACCGGGAGCCCATATTATCGTAATATGGATTAAGATGGACAGTGCAATATTAATTTATTAGTGGTAATAATTAATATTAATGGATTGAATTATATTGGGGCTCAATATTGAAATTCAGAAGTCTATTAGGAGGTCCAATCTTAATTCTCCTTAAAGGCCCCTCAAGTATCCCATTAAGTAGTCCAATAATGATAAGGTGATTAAAATAAAAAGAAAATAATATTGCTGATTTTTTCCTCTAATTTTTCGAAAATTGTTTTATTAGAGTAAGAAAAGTCTTGTTGATTTTCTTGGAAAGATATTATGGAAGATAAGTATTCTTGGAATACAAGATTATCTCATATATTCAAGAAGATCCAAATCTTTGATTTTATTACATTATTTTCGAAAATTGCAAGACTTATAAGGTGAGTGAGATTTTTGTGGAATATTTTATTATGGAGAAAAGAATATATGAGATATATTCAAGATTTCTTAGAGGCTAAGAAAATATTTTCTCCAAGCCCATATTTGACATGAAAATTTCGGCCACTCTATAATTATAAATAGGGGGTGATTATTTCATGCCCAAGTACATAATTCCATGTGTTGGAAAAATCAAGAGCATATATATTTTTCTTTTTCCTTAGTTATTTAAATTACTTGAAAGCATCTCCCACCGGTGATCAAGTAAGGCAAAAGGGAAATACTTGAGAAGGTTTTTGGGTTGATAAAGCGAGATCGTGATTGTCCCGTTTATTCAAAGGCCAATTCTACAAGAGGTACGTAAGTCACATAAATTCTTGTTTATTCCTCCTAGATTTTATGTGAATTAATTCAACATGCATGATGTTAAATTTGTTGTTGGAATTATTTTTTGAATTAATTAGGATTAATTCATGCTAGTAATAATTGAATTTAAATTCGTATTTAAATTTCATCCCGAATAGATTTCGGGCACCCCTATTTTCCCAACAACTGGTATTAGAGCCACGGTTTCGGGCTCTGATCTTTAAATTGGAATTTAAATTGTTTAACATTAAATTGAAATTGGATAGTAGAATTGCTAGATCTTTTTTGCAGGTATCCAATTGTCATGGTTTTAATGTTGTTATTTTTTTTCATGCGTGTGAATTAATTGTTTTTAATTCAATTTGTTCGAATTCATTTTTCTCGTGAGAAAATCCACGAGTAGATTAGTTGTTTTTATTTTGATTCGATCATTGTAATAGACTAGTCTAGATCTAGTATTTATTTTTTTGTAAAATAAATTGCGGCGCTTGCATGGACGTAAAATCATGCATGGGGTGGAAAAACGAGAACGAACGGCGAAACTCGGTGCACGGGGTGCACGAGGTGCACGACAGGCGCGGCAGCGCGCGCAGAACTAGATGCGCTCGGCGGCTGCTCGGCACCGTGCCGAGTGACGTGCGGGCCCACTCCGTGGGCCGACACGCGTCGTATCTCGGGTCGTGGAATTTTTTTAAATTAATTTCAGTTCTGTGTTTTTTTGTGTGATTTTAAACGTCGTCCCGAACCCCAAACGATGCTATTTTTGATGAAGTGTGGCTGTTCGAGTGGGAGCGTGTCGAGACGAACGATAGAAAGCAACAAGGACGATTTTTCGCATCAAGACGTGAAGAAATTAAACCGTGACAATTGGATTTGAGTGCTCCAATGTGTTTAATTTTGTTTTGATGGATGTTTTATGTCGTGCACTTATTATTATTAGTTAATATGTGTTTGCATGAATTTAATTGTCCAAGAAAAAACTTACTTTCGAAAATTACTAAGTATGTTTAATTTAATCGCAATTTTATTTTGGATATTAAAATTGGATTAATTTGGCCTCCATAATTTATTTATTTGTGAAGTTCTTTTTTAATACATTTCCCTCTCGGATCGGCCAAAAGAACGGATTTCACATGAATAAATTCCGAAAGGATGATTGTGGATTATTACTAGTGGCGGTATTGACCCTCACCACGAGTGGCTTGCTTAAAGCAAAATAATAATCCTGTATTTAATTATGGTTATTACTTAGGCATAGAAAATTGATATTAACTTACTCCCCTCGGAGTCCCTGTCAATTTCTATGTGGTCAAAGTGGGAGCCAACTATTAATTTTGAATTAAGGATTTGTAACTTTTAAGTTTGTGATCCGCTTGAATGTATTTAAATGTATAGACCACCCCTCGTGGTGCATTTAAATTGTTTTGAGATGTTGGTTGATGCATGATTATATTGTTTTAAGGTTTCAATATAATTGATGTGATCGAATTATGTGATAATTTCGTATTTTTCTAGATATTGATATGAATGTATGTTTTATTCTCAGTTCATCATGCCGCAACCTTTTAATCCACTGTTTAGTATACTTAAAGATAACAAACTTGTTGGTGAGAACTATGTTGATTGGAAACGTAATCTTGATATTGTCCTAACCGCTCAACGCCACAAATGGGTACTTACTACTCCTAAGCCCCAAGAGCCTGCCGAAGATGCGAGCAATGCGGTCAAGAAAGAGCATAAGAGTTGGTTTGACTCCGATGAGATGGCTAGGTGTACTATTCTGGCTTCAATGTCAGATGTGTTGCAACACCAACACCAACACATGGAGACCGCCTCTGAGATAATGCTCAATCTTGAAGCAATGTTTAAACATCAGAACCGTACTGCTAGGAAAATCACCATGCGAAAGATACTTTCGTTGAAGATGGTGGAAGGTACGCCCGTAAGGGATCACGTTATTGAGATGATGGGTTATCTCAACAAGTTGGAAGTACTTGGTGCGGAATTTGATCTCCCTACTAAGGTCGATTTCGTTCTCCATTCTCTGTCGAAGAGCTTTGAGCAGTTTCAGTTGAACTATCAAATGAATGACCGGGCAAATAGTTTGCCCGAGCTCTTGCAAGCTTTGGTGTCGGCGGAGACCTTAGTGGATCATCAAACTGTTGCTATGGTGGCAAACGGTCTGTCTGCCTCTTCGGGTCCCAAGGGAGGGAAGAAGAAGAAGAGGATGAAAGGCCAAACCCAAGCAAATCCAACCGTTGTGAAACCTAAGGCGAAGGGAGAAGAAGGTGGAAAGAAAGCTGCTAAGGGTAAGTGCTTCAATTGTGGTGAGAAGGGACATTGGAGGGCGACCTGTTCTAAGTCTAAGAAGACGGTAAAGAAAGGTAAGTCTCATGCTTTAGTCGTTGAAACTTATGTTGCGGCGTATGCTGCCCACATTTGGGTAGTGGATACCGGGGCAACTGATCATATTTGTTTCACTCTTCAGGGGTTCCAGCTAACCCGGCGACTTAGCAAGAATGAGATCACCATCACTTTGGGCGATGCTACGAGAGTGGCAGCCGAAGCAGTGAGAGTCGTGCACCTATCTTTTGAAGATAGAGTTTTAATTTTAAGAGATGTTTTATACGTTCCGAACTTCAGGAAGAATTTAATTTCAGTTTCTAAGTTGTTTTTTATGGATATTCAGTTACTTTTAATAAAGTTGTTACTGTTTCTTTTAAGAATGATACTATCTGTCATGGAACGTTGGTAAACAATCTCTATACGATTAAGTGTGCACACCACTCAAATAATGAATCTAATAACACGTCGATCATTTTGAGTAATAAAAGAAAGCGTTTTTCGGAGATGAACGAAACACTTTTATGGCATCTTAGACTAGGTCATATTAATATAAAGTGGATAGAGAGATTGGTGAAAGACGGATCCTTGGAATCATTCTAAGTCGAGCCGTTTCCAACTCGTGAATCCTGTTTAGAGGGTAAAATGACCAAGAGGGCATTTGGAGCCAAGGGGAATAGAGCCACCAAAGTATTAGAACTCGTTCATACCGATGTGTGTGGTCCAATGACGATCAAAGCGAGAATGGGGTATGAGTATTTCATCACCTTCATTGACGATTACTCGAGATATGGGTACATTTACCTTATGAGGCATAAGTCTGAAACTTTTGATAAGTTCAAGGAGTTTAAGGCCGAAGCCGAGAAACATAGGGAAAAGAGTATCAAGTTTCTACAATCAGATCGTGGAGGCGAATACCTCAGCGATGAATTCTTGAACTACTTATCGGACGAAGGGATCGTATCCCAGTTAACCGCACCGGGAACCCCTCAACAGAACGGTGTGGCGGAACGAAGAAACCAGACTCTTTTAGAGATGGTCAGATCCATGATGAGTTATTCGGATTTACCCAAGTCGTTTTGGGGTAATGCCTTGGAAACTGTGGCTTATATTCTAAACTTGGTGCCATCCAAATTGGTTCCTAAAACCCCAATGGAATTGTGGACCGGGCTCAAGCCAGTCTAAGACATTTGCGGATTTGGGGTTGTCCGGCATACGTGCTAGACAAGGAAGCCGGTAAGTTGGATCCACGTTCGAAATTAAGGTTGTTTATAGGATACCCTGCGGGAACGAAAGGGTGTATGTTCTATAGTCCCAAGGATCAAAAGACCGTGATTAGTACACACTTTAAATTCTTGGAGGAAGACTATATGAACAATCGGAAACCTAAAAGTGAAATTACCTTAGAAGAATTGAGAGGTCAAACCTCGATACAAAGTATACAAGATGATGTACCACACGTCACATCTTCACAACCAGAACCCCATTGCAGTGGGAGGATTACTAGGCATCCCGAGAGATTCATGGGGATAGGAGAATCTTCGAATTTGGTTCCCGGCGATGAATCAGACCCATGGACATACGACGAGGCAATCCAAAACAAAGACGCGGAGTCGTGGCAAACGGCAATGGAAACCGAGATGGGTTCGATGGATCATAATCAAGTGTGGGAGTTGGTCGAACCACCCAATGGGGTAGAACCCATTGGATGTAAGTGGGTGTACAAGAGAAAAAGAGGACCGGACGGAAGGGTTGAGACCTTCAAAGAGAGGCTTGTGGCCAAAGGGTATACTCAGAAAGAAGGGATCGATTATGAGGAAACCTTTTCACCTGTAGTTATGCTTAAGTCCATCCGTATTCTCTTGTCGATCACTGCGCACCTAGATTACGAGATCTGGCAAATGGATGTCAAGACAGCTTTCCTTAATGGAAGTCAAGACGGGATAGATATCTATATGCAACAGCCCAAAGGTTTTATTGAAAAAGGCCAAGAGAATCTCGTATGCAAGCTTAAGAGATCCATTTATGGACTTAAGCAAGCATCGCGTACTTGGAACTAGTGTTTTGATCAAGTGATTAAGTCTTATGGGTTAGATCAAAGCGAGTTCGAAAGTTGTGTGTATAAGAAGCGTGACGGAACTGCGGTGGTATTCTTAGTATTATACGTAGACGATATTCTGCTCATTGGAAACAATGTAAAGGTATTGTCAGACGTAAAGGTATGGCTGTCAAAACAATTTGATATGAAGGACTTCGGGGAAGCCGGTCACATCCTTGGGATCAAGATCACTCGCGATCGCAAGAAGAGGATGTTGGGCTTATCGCAAGCTTCATACATTGACACTGTTTTGAAGCGTTTCAGCATGCAAGATTCTAAGAAAGGTTTTGTACCTTTTAGGCACGGAATCCATCTATCGAAAGAAATGAGCCCTAAGACGCAAACGGAGATAGATGACATAAAAGGTGTTCCGTACGCTTCGGCCGTAGGAAGCCTTATGTATGTAATGTTGTGTACGAGACCGGATATCTGCTTTGCCGTGGGCATGGTGGCAAGATATCAAAGTAATCCTGGAAAAGACCATTGGACTGCCGTAAAGTGCATCTTGAGGTATCTGAAAAGAACTCGTGAGCGGATGCTGATTTACCAGTCAGATAGTCTTGTTCCCGTGGGATACACGGACTCGGATTTCCAATCAGATACATAGACTCAAGAAAGTCAACCTCGGGTAGTGTGTTTTGCATGGGAGGAGGAGCCATTTCATGGAGAAGCGTTAAGCAGAAATGCATCGCCGATTCGACCATGGAAGCCGAGTATGTAGCTGCTTGTGAAGCAGCGAAAGAGGCAGTTTGGCTTAAGAACTTCTTAGTGGACTTGGATGTTGTTCCGAATTTGCCCGACAAGATAACTGTCTTTTGTGATAATGCCGGAGCAGTTGTAAATTCAAAGGAACCGAGAGCCCACAAGGCCAGCAAACACACAGAAAGAAAATACCATCTTATACGAGAAATCGTTAAGAGAGGAGATATAGAGGTGGCAAAGATAGCGTCGGGTAACAACCTAGCAGATCCATTCACAAAGGGTCTGCCTCAGAGTACATTCGAGAGACATGTGGATGGAATGGGAGTCAAGACTATTGCCAATCTGCTTTAAGTATAAGTGGGAGGAATTATTAGGTTAGTGTAGGTTGACATGAGATGTCACGTAGAGCAACTACACTAAGACATGCATGATGTATACTAAAAAGCAGACTTTAAGTATAAGTGGGAGATTGTTGGGGTTATACGTGAAAGTATGCTTTTACTTTGTATAACTCGTGTATCAAACACTTGTTTATGAGAATAATTCTTTTATCGTATTTGCTTTAGTTATGATTGAATGTTGAATATCTATTGCAAACCGTTCAATAAATGGTACATGTTACATTGTAGTTAATGTGGTGATACCCGATCACGGAAGATCACATTAACAATTTCCTTGTAACTAAACGTACATTTTCACGACCTAGGTGGAATTGAACAATCCGCCGTGAAAGGTCGATGTGTAAGTCTCAGATTGGTCTGTCTTGACTAAGAGATTGCACTAGCACATTCAGTATGTGTTGAAGAGGACCTACAGCGAGGATAAATTCTTCTGTTCTGAAATGTGAAGAATTAGACCTCAGTGGTTGTTGATTTCTTAATCTCCGTCACTTAAATAGGACCGTGTGTGCTTAATGGTTACTGCTTTGATTCATGTTGGGTGAGAATCATTGTGACTTCAAACCTTGTGCTTTGAGCAGTAATATTAATCATACGACGGTTGCTAAGATTTAATACGGAGAAACGCGTGCGAGTACGGCTCGTGTGATTAGTCTCCTTGGTGGGCTCAGAAGTTTTATCGTACCAAATCTTGCAATTGAAGAATTAGTTTCTTCGGTATGGATAATAATGTTGAGCTGTCTTTACTCCAAGGTGAAATATATTAATTAATTTAGAGCTATTTAGAAGCTCAATTAATTAATGGACTTGACAATCTTAAATGCGGAAAATAATAACCGGGAGCCCATATTATCGTAATATGGATTAAGATGGATAGTACAATATTAATTTATTAGTGGTAATAATTAATATTAATGGATTGATTTATATTGGGGCTCAATATTGAAATTCAGAAGTCCATTAGGAGGTCCAATCTTAATTCTCCTTAAAGGCCCCTCAAGTAGCCATTAAGTAGCCCAATAATGATAAGGTGATTAAAATAAAAAGAAAATAATATTGCTGATTTTTTCCTCTAATTTTTCGAAAATTGTTTTATTGGAGTTAGAAAAGATCTTGTTGATTTTCTTGGAAAGATATAATGGAAGATAAGTATTCTTGGAATACAAGATTATCTCATATATTCAAGAAGATCCAAATCTTTGATTTTATTTCATTATTTTCGAAAATTGCAAGACTTATAAGGTGAGTGATATTTTTGTGGAATATTTTATTATGGAGAAAAGAATATATGAGATATATTCAAGATTTCTAAGATACTAAGAAAAGATTTTCTCCAAGCCCATATTTGACATGAAAATTTCGGCCACTCTATAATTATAAATAGGGGGTGATTATTTCATCCTCAAGTACATAATTTCATGTGTTGGAAAAATCAAGAGCATATATATTTTTCTTTTTTCTTAGTTATTTAAATTACTTGAAAGCATCTCCCACCGGTGATCAAGTAAGGCGAAAGGGAAATACTTGAGAAGGTTTTTGGGTTGATAAAGCGAGATCGTGATTGTCCTGTTTATTCAAAGGTCAATTCTACAAGAGGTATGTTAGTCACATAAATTCTTATTTATTCCGCCTAGATTTTATGTGAATTAATTCAACATGCATGATGTTAAATTTGTTGTTGGAATTATTATTTGAATTAATTAGGATTAATTCATACTAGTAATAATTGAATTTAAATTCGTATTTAAATTTCATCCCGAATAGATTCCGGGCACCCCTATTTTCCCAACACAGTGTGCCCTGATTAAGCCCACTGAACCAAATACCGTTGGATTCAGTCCATGTGGACCAATCAAGTCAAGACAGCTCATCTGACACTGACAATGTCGTATTTAATGAAAAGTAGGATTCTCTACTGGTAGTCTGGATTCAAATGCGATTCCCTCCAACGGTAACATTTGAATCCACACTATAAATACAAGCATCCAGCTGCAGTTTCAAGTGTGTGTGATAGGAGAAATCTACACCTACGAGCTGTGAGAGTGTAAGAAGTTTAGTGCAGTTCAAAGGGAGGTATAAGGAAGCACATCTCACACCTAGGGCACTGACCATTAGGGTCTTCACATATATACTTTGAGTGTCCAGCTTGTAACTCTTAGCTTAGAGAGGTTTTCCCAACCTTAGCTTGAGGCTAACACATTGTACGGGAAAACCTCACCTAGTTGATGAAACCCAAACCAAACAAAACCCTTTCCAGAGAAGTGTTAGGTGTTGAGTGAGGTGAGGAGGAGGAGAAGGAAGTAAAGCAAGGTCAATAGTTGTATTGATATGGGTACACCTTGGCACGTTAAAAATAAGTCAATCCTTAGTGGATTCTCCTATTAAATCAGGACCGTGGACGTAGGAGCTTGAGTCTCGGAACCACGTTACATTGGGTGTTATTTACTATTTTCAGTATTGCTTAAGTACTCGCTAAACAATTTGAATGTATGCTCACTAAGAGTATTTTGAAAGTAAGAAACGGAAATTAGCTAAGTATTTTAGGCAGGGAAACCCAATCTCTCTGACAAGCTTAAGCACGCACTCGAGAGTTCAGTCTCTCGAGTCACTGCCTTGTTAAGAGATGGAGTCCTCAAGTCACTACACTGACTTGAGAGCTCTGACTCTAAGCAATGCAGTGACTTGAGTGTTCCTGAATCCCCATTTTGGTTTTGAAAGATTTTCGGGACCATCAGTATCATTAATCTCACTAGGAGTATCATTAATGTCATCAAGAGTATTATTAATCCGAATTCAAGAAAATTTATAAAAATTACAATATAATATTACTGACCCAGATTAATGATACTCCTGATGAAATTAATGATACTTTAAAACTATTTCATGATAAGTTTATCATGAACTATTTTTATATGATATTTTATCTTTAATTATTTAATCTAAGGTATATTATAATTTAATCAGGAATTTAAGCTAACATTATTTAGCACATGTACTTTCGAAACACATGAGATCTTATCTTACATAATAACGTACTTTTTTCTATTACTCTACTTAAATGGGTGACACATGGTACTGCATACGTATTCTATTATCTAAGTTGTGTAATAAAAAATAGGGGTGGTTATCTAGGGGTATATCCTATGTAAAAGAGTTAGCAACAAGTAGTAATTACAAAATTGATATATTTCCATTATAAATTGTCCTTTTGTAGTGTGGTGTAATTTTGTGAACTGTTCATAGACACTATACACTTACAGACATTACTTTACACTGTGCACTGACATTGATTTAACAACTGCAGCAACTTTATCGATATGTTTAAACTATACTATTTTTTAGTGTACTATAGTGTAATTGTATATACCATTGTTATGTTGAGTGTACTATATTGTTATTCGTTATACTGTAGTTATATTCGTTATCCTCAACTTTTTTTTATTATACTATAATTATATCCAATATATTATAGATTCTTTATACTATAGTTATGTTTAATAACTATTTTAATAACATTAAAATAAAACATAATCTTAAGCCCTAAAGTCGCAGGATTACATGTCAATCCTACGGCCGGAACACGTAAGAAACCCTTGCTAACCCCAAAAAATCCAAGGGAAAACGGAATTCTTCTACGAAGAATTTATAATACGAAATGTACTATATTTAATATACTATAGTACTGTTTTATCAGAATAGAGTACATTATAAGACTTGTTTTTTACACTATAGTTATATTCAATAAATGATGTCTCCCCGTCCCCACTTCGATCCATGGGTCGGACCTCTATGATCCAAAAAAAGGAGTATACTAAGACTTTTATTCATTATACTATAGTTATATTCAATATAATTTACAATCAAAAAACTGAGTATACTATAATTGTTATTCATTATACTATGGTTATATTCAATATACTATACAATAAAAAAATATACTATTCAATATACTATACAATAAAAAGATATTCTATTCAATAAATGATGTCTTCGCATTCGATCTTTTGATCCAAATAAGTAAGTCATTGTTGATCATCAATAACTGATTGAGACCATTTTGTCTCAATCACTTTAATCGAAGTATACCTGTCCAATAAAAATAAAAAAATGAAAAAATCCATCACCATTAACCCAAATCACTCTAAAAAAATATGCACAACAGAATCATTAAACCCCGATTAAAAACATGTTAACAAAAATTCAAAATTGGAAGCTCATTTCAATCAACTAAGTGTTATTTTCAAAGTTACATGCCTGAGTGGCCAAAAATATTGAACTGAATGAAGAAATGTAGATGAAATGAGCCGATTATCCAAACTAATAGTTATTTGAAATTGGGGATTTTAATCGAAATGTGTCCTTCCCACATAGCTAAAACAATATATCTTCATTTTCATTGTCCAAACAAAACCCAATCAGCAGAAAAGCAACAGAGAATCAAAAACTTCATCGGAACTTAAACCCCAAGAAAATCAATGGGAAAAAACTTGTTAATATTCCCTAATAAAAGCTCTTAACATTTTCTCTAGTGGGAAATGTAGTTTGCTGAAATCACAGCTCAAAACCCCGAAAACTGTTGGGAAAATCGGGGTGTCCGGATCTATTCGGGATGATATTTAAATATAAATTTAAAATTAATTATTACTAGCATGAATTAGTCCTAATTAATTCAAATAATAATTCCAACAATACGTTTTTCATCATGCATACAAATTAATTCACATAAAAACCTATAACGGAAAATCTAGAAATTTATGTGATTATGTACCTCTTGTAGAATGACCTTTGAGAATAACGGGACATGCTTCGACGATGCTATCAACCGAAAGTCATTCTCAAGTATTCCCTTTAGCCTTATTCGTTCACCGGTGGGAAGTGCTTAACGAACAATTAATAATACGAAGGAAGAAGAAAAATTACATGTAGCTCTTAATTTTTCCAACTCATGGAAACTGGGGATAAAAAATTCATCCCCTATATATAGGATGAGTGGGCCAATTTTTTGCTTGTGGAAGGGGAGAGAAAATCTCTTTCTTGATCTCCAAAAAATCTTGAATATATCTCATATATTTTTTTCTCCATAATAAAATATTCCACAAAAATCTCACCCTCCTATTATAATGCTATTTTAGAAAATATTAGAATGAGAATAGAAGATTTGGATCTTCTTGAATTTATGGGATAATCTTGTATTCCAATAATACAAATCTTCCATGATATCTTTCCAAGAAAATCAACAAAATCTTTTCTCTCTCTAAATCATATTTTTTGCAAATCATAGGGAAAAACCAACAATAATATTTTTCTTTTATTTTGATCATCTTATTAGTATTGGGTTAATTATTGGGCTACTTGAGGGGATTTTAGGAGAATTATGATTGGACCTCCAATGGGCTTCTGAATTTCCAATATTGAGCCGCAATATAATTCAGCTCATTAATATTAACCACTATTAAATTAATATTGCACTATCCATCTTAATTCATATTACGATAATATGGGCTCCCGGTTATTATTTCTCATGTTTAAGATTATCTAGTCCATTAATTAATTGAGCCTCTGAATAACTCTAAATTAATTAATATCTTGTGTCTTGGAGTAAAGAAAATTCAACATTATTATCCGTACTGAAAACTAATTTTCCACTTGCAAGACTTGGTACGATAAAACTTCTGAGCCCACGAAGGGGACAAATCACACAAGACGTACTTGCACACGTTTTTCCGTATTAAATCTTAGCAAATGTCTTATGATTAATATTATTGTCAAAACACAAGGTATCAAAGTCGCAATGATTCTCACATAACATGTATCAAAGCAATAAGTATTAACCACACACAATCTTATTTAAGTGATGGAGATTAAGAAATCAACAACCATTGAGGTATAATTCTTCTCCGTTCAGAATAGAAGAATTTATCCTCTCTGTAGGTCCTCTTCAGCACATACAAAATGTGCTAGTGCAATCTCTTGGTTAAGACAGACCAATCTGAGAACTACACCTCAACCTTTCATGGTAGATTGTTCAATTCCACCTAGGTCGTAAAATTGTACATTTATTTACAAGGAACTGTTAATGTGATCTTCCGTGATCTGGTATCACCATATTAACTATAATGTAACACGTACTACATATTGAACGGTTTGCAATAAATATATATATATATATATATATATATAACATTCATTGATATTTAAAGCAACAGTGATAAAAGATTTATTCTCATAAATAAGTGTTTAATACATAGGTTATATAAAGTAAAAGCATACTTTCACGTATAACCCCAACAAAAACAGAATCGGGTTATTTCACACACTAACACACACTCCCCCATATAATCACTCTTATCCGTCTTTGAAACCAAGATTACCTTTGAAACCAAAATTGTCCATATAATAAAAGAAACACATACAAATCCTAAAATGACAAATTAATAAAAACTAGGGAAATGGAAGAGAGGTTACCTTTGAAACCAAGATTTTTGGGGGCAGAGAAAGCGAAGAAGGGTGTTTTAAAAAGGATGTCATCTTCATCGTCAGAATAATCCTCAAAATCTTGATAATCGGCTTCCATCCTCCAACCAATTGAAGGTAAATCAGACTATCAGAGTGGAAACAGACGCCGACATCGAGGCAAAGGCCACAACAAAAGTGTATTGGGCTTGGCATTTTGTTTGAGTCCATTGGTTCGGCCCAGCCCGAATATTCATCGAAATCAAAAGGGAATTCCGCCAGAGATGGTGGTGGCCGACGAATGTAAGGCTACACCGAAGAAACACCTCTCCATTACGGCATCGTTATGCAAAAACTGGTCACGGAAACTCTAGATCCGCCGCCACCCCCATCAATACCCTAGATCCGCCAGAGAAAATCGTGGAGGCGGCCATTCGTCCTCCTTCGCCCTAGATCCTTCACCTCGATCGCATCATCCACCATCAGAAATCCATGACGATGGTGGTGTCATTGCCACAAAACCCTAAATCGGCGAGGATGGTGGAGGTGGCTTCGTCGATGATGGTGGTGGTTGTCTTCTCCTCAATAGCGGCGGCACCCTCCTCCGTCACCATACTTGAGCGAGAGAGAGGGAGAGAGGAGAGATAATCTGATTTTTTTTTATTGTGAGAGTGACTGGTGGAGATAATTGAGGAGAGAGAAGACATATTTGAATTGAAGTATGAGAGAGAAGGTGGAGGAGCAAATAGAGTATCATATGTAGTGGGATGAAAGTAAAATATACCAATTCTAAACTCAATTTGTAATTGTTAGTGGAAGGAAATTAGAGTTGTTATGGTGTAGTAGAGGGCAATTATTTCTAAAATAAAAATATTACACAATTGTATACATGAGATCTCATCCACTTAATTTGAAGAAGTTTCTGATTACTTTTTCCGGAGTAATTTTTATTTATTTATGTGAGACAATCTCATATACAAGGTGTTGCTCCATTTTGATATTTAAGTAAATGAAATTTATCTTATGTATAAGGTCGTCTCAATTTTTTATTTTTATTTTGTATATATAGTAGAAATAATGAATTATACTTGTAAAGATACTACCAAAGTACTCACCGAATAATGGCAAAGTATATCATGAAACTTGTTGACGATCAGTTCTAATCTTGAAGATTAATGGTTGTTTTAGATGGTTAATTGATCATCAAACAATTATGTGTGATTGATCACTAACGTAATTAGTGAATACGGATTTTCGGGTTTAGATGGATTAGAATCGTATAAAAGCTTACGTGTTTAAGTTTGATTGTAAGTTAATCTAGTTGCTTTGGATTCGTAATCGAAGTTTGGACGTGTATAATAATTTGTGCTTGTCTTATTAGCTGAAAAAATATAAGTATTTATAGTCAATTGCCTAGCAGGAGGTGTCGTGACTTTTGGCCTACCAAGCCTGCATGCACGACACCTGGCCTTTGACTAAGTTGACCTTATCTAGACTAAATTCTATCCTTATCTTGTTGGACTTGCTCGCAGTCAAGAGTTGCTCGCCAAGTTGGACTTGTCTTGGAGGAGTCTTTAGTCTGATTATGCTGGTCTCTGATCTTTGTCGAAAGGTGGCTTTGGGACTAAGGTGGAATCTGGTCGGCCATGCAGTAGGTGGACTTGTTCGACCTTGATCCGAATTCAGAACATTTTGATTGGTCCTTGTTCGCCTATTTATCTTTATGTGGCGTGCAGGTTCTGCTCGCCAGATGCCTTGGTTAATCTTGGCTTAACTTTGCCTTAATCGTGGGTATTTGTAGCTAGTCCTAATCGCTCATGCGACGATTCTGTTCGCCCATCAACAATTGCCCCCTTGCCGATCAATAAATTGTGAAGGTGATGAATGAGCATTTTTTGGGTTGGCAACTTTTAAGTGTCACTGGTGCGAGCAAGAATGTCGCGGGGGCGAGCAACTTTTCACGGGCGGACAACATTGGTCGAGCAGACTTGGGCCGGAGATGGTTGGGATTCCAAGGTTTGGGTACGGCTCGAGGTGTGACGTGGGCGGAATGATTGCTGCCACCCACGCGCACACGATCCCGAGGCGACGCGCCTTAACGCTTTGTCGGGCAGGTGCTGCACGCGCCCAGAAATTGCACTTTAGTCCTTCGATTTCTTAACTTGCTCGCCCGGTACCCCGTTTTTTCAAAGAGTATATAAAGAAAAAATTCGCGATTTTTTGTCATTTTTACTGTTTATTAAGCGCGAATCTCTCCTTCTTCCCCTTTTCAAACTTCCGGCGATCGTTTCCAGTTTTCGACGACCTTCAAACGACTTCAAGGTAGTTTCTTCTTTGCTTTCTTCTTCTATTTCTTCTTTTCTTGTGTTGTGTGCGTTCTAGATTCACCAAAATCCCTACTCCGCCGTGGAAAGTTCTGAACCGCCGTGTTTTTCCCTTGCCGGAATCTGTTAACATTCAAAACTCTTTTCCCTTAACTTATTGGATGTCGTCGCACTCTGAGACCGGTTCTTTCCCTCCCCGAAACCCTGAAAAACGGCCCGTCGAAGAGAATCCTCCCATTGTCAACCTGGAATCCGATCCCGAGGCGGCTTCGGTTGCACGCTCTGTTAATTCTGGAGCTCGTCCCTCCGGGGAAAGAGAGGAGCGAGCAAATCCTTCTCGCCAGCTCTTGGAGGAAACGAGCTCGGACCTCCACGAGGATGAGGACGAAGAGGTCGAGGTACTTCAGCCAGTGAACCTCGACGAACTAACCTGGGCCTATCTAAGAGACATCAACTTTCCTGTGCCCAGACTGATCGAGCATCGAGTTCCAGTCGCGGTTGCTCGCCGTGTAGACTGGGACGAGTACAAAAAAGAGCATTCGAACCGATTCGTCATTCCTGCTCGCGGGGTACGGAAGCTTAAAGCGACCGAGTTCGCAGCGAGCTGTATCGTGTCCGCCATTACCGAGGAGGACTTGGCCGGGATTCGGAGGGATTACAAGATTCCCTTTGACATCCCGATGTATGCTCCTTTGGTGGACGACAGAGCTGATCGCCCACCACGTGGATTGACGGCGATCAACCTTACTACCTTGAATGCTGGAGTTTCTCTACCGTTACATCCTTTGGTCGGCCAATTCCTTCAAGACGTGAACTTGGCTATCACCCAACTTACTCCCGTTGGGTGGATAAATTTGATGGCTCTGATGGTGATGTTCGCCCTAGAGGGATACCCCAATAGGTTGTCGGCCGAAGAGGTTGGCTACCTGATGACGATGACGATGACGGGCTGCACTGGGGAAGAGGCGGGCTGGTACTATCTGAAGGCGCGACCAGGCCAGAAACTGGTTGAGGACATCCCTGGGAAGGTACGAGACTGGAAACATGACTGGTTCTGGGTCGGAGGTGACTGGCGTGCTTCTGCTCGCTCTTCAGGGGGTCCTGAACGAATTGAGACCCCGGCGGAGTTTAGGGAATTAAAGCGTGAGTCTTACCTCTTCTATAACTTTGAAGTGGTTAGACTAATTTTAATTCTCTTTTTCCTTTGTTTCAGGTCCCAAAAACTTGGGGTGGCGAACTGTAAAGAACAGCATCAGCGATCAATTCTTGTTTGTTGCGTGTTTGATCGCCCTTCGTCGCCGAGAAGATCGAAGTATTGGCCATCTTTTCTCCGAGGATACACTGCGAGTTACCCATCTCACTACTTATCCTCACCATCTTGAGGCTCTAGCTCGTATCCCAGAGGGTAGGTATCTTTTCATGTCGGGCGAACAGATCTGGTCGGCCTTATACTTAGTGTTAACCTGTTTTTTATGTCCTTTGCAGATCAGCTCACCACAGTTGCTCTTCACCCTTCCTTCTTTAAGCTTGATAACCGTGTCTGGGAGATGCCGACTAAAAAAGGACGCAAGAAGTCGGATCCCCTCTCGAAGATTATTGCCCTTGCGGCCAAGGGTGGAAAAGGTGACCCAAGGCAAGCCGGAGGGTCGAGCTCGGCACAGCCACCTGCCCCAGTGGCGAGTCCACCCAAGACTCTGGTCCCGAGGACGAAGAGGCTTCTTCGTGGAGATGGCACTCCCGTCTCGGATACTGAAAAAGCGGCCAAGCGAGCAAAGACTGCTCAAGACAAAGTGACCGTGGATGTCCGACCATCCGAAGGCGACAGCGAGCAAACTCCTTCCGTGGAGCGTCCTGGTGAGCAAGCTCTGGTCGCTACTGCTCGCAAAGGATCCGGCCCTTCAACCGACCCCACTTACCTCGGATGGGACAAGGGCCGTCTTGATAGGTACAATTCTCCTCGCCCAGGATACTTAGCATTTTCTTTTTCTCTTTTTTTTTATTAACTGAAGATTTCTCTCCAGCTACTCGCCCGAGCAGTACCCTGGGCGGTCTAACTTGGTGCACCGTTTTGCCTGCTCAAAGGTGCCGACCAACCTTCGCGAGATCCCGGATTCTTTTGTCCGCCGCGCTTTCGAGGTCGTTGCTCGTAGCTGGACTAAGGAGCTAAACGAGACCGTTAAGACACAGGCACCTCGCGATAATGGTCGTCTATGTCTCGTTGAGGCGGGCAACACCTTGGCGGCCGTGCAGCATTTGATCGACCAGGTTGAGGACCTCGAGAAGGATTCTCGTCAGCATGCGGCCACCGTCAGCCGTATCGCCAAGGAACGGGATGATGCTAAGGCGGAGGCGAAGAGGATTGTCGCCGACCTCGAGAATAAAGCCAAAGCTCATCAAGTTAGCGAGCAACGTGCCCTGGACCTGTACGTCAAAGTTTCCGAGGAACTGAAGGTCAAAATGGCCGAAGTCGAGCAGATACGAGCTGATCTTGCTCGCACTCAGCAGCAGAAGGAGGTCGCCGAGAAATTCGCGACCGAGACGACGGCCAAAATTGCGGACCTTGAATCTCAGCTCGCCAACTCCATTAACCAAGAGGAACTTATTCCTAAGATGGAGGTGAGCTCAATTCTGGGTTACGTGACAGGCTATGCTGAGATCATCCGAATTGCTCACGAATTCAAGGCTGCCGCAGTCGTTGAGGAGATCGGCAAGGAGTTGTGCAACTTCGTCGAATCGAATCCTCCAGCCCCAGGCACAACTCTCCAAATTGGCGACCTGCCTGATTATGGAGTCAAGCTCGACTTCATCGGCCCTGAAATAATTATCACAAGTCCTCCCGAGGACGAGGAAGAAGAAGAGGGCGATGCTGCCGAGGGCGAGCAAATCCTGCCTGCCGATCAAAGTGAGAGAGCTCTAAAAGAGCGTGCTGACGCTGAGGGGCTGATTGCCGAGCTAACCCAAGTGGTCCCAGTTGACCCTGCCCTCGAAGGCTCTCCTCTAGAAGATCCCAAAGATGATAATATCTCTCCACCTGTCGGGCAAGGATCTTAGCGGACAGGATTAGCTAGGGACTTGTACTCTTTTTTTTTTTTTCGTCTTCGTTGTAATTTTCTTGGGCGATCAAGCCTTATCTTTAATGGAACTATTTTGCTCAATTGCTCGTCTTTTTGTCTTACATTAGTTGTTCTTTGCATCTTTATCTATTCTTCAACAATCTTAATGTAGTTGGGCCTTGTTCCTTAGGAACTTTTTGGCCTTAGGATTTGATGGGCTTTTGGCCTTAGGCTATGTCCATTTAAAAACGAACAACCTTTAATGGGCTTGGTTGTATAATCAACTTGCGCCTTGAGCTCACATTTCTGTTTTGAACGAACAACTTAATATTGAACTAATATTAAAAATTACAAGTATCAAATGCGACCAAGAATGTAATCCTGCACTAGCTAGGTTGGATTTGCTCGACAAAAACAATGTTAAGCTTCCAACCATTAAAAAACATAATTTACATCAGGAGTCAAAGTTGCTCGACTACTATACAATTTGTCAAGGCATCTTTAAACTCTCAAGAGGAAATAAAACCATATAAGATACCGGCATTCTAGCACGCGACCAGACTTGACCCAATTCAACTTTGTTCGACCATTTATACTTGGTGAAAATTTCAAAAAATTAGGCAAGTTTTTGGATCCATCTTGTATCTCTGCCATTCCAGTTCGCCCAATGGACTTAGTAGCTCGCCCCACTCAACTTCACTCTTTCATGAGGCAAGACTGGTCGCCTACTGAAAGTATTTTCTTAGGTTAGCTGCATTCCAGGAATATTGGGCCGAGTTGCCATCTAAGTCTTCTATGTCGTACGCTCCATTGGGTAACCTGTCTGTTACCCTGTATGGGCCCTCCCAAGTCGGGCCAAATATGCCTGGAGGTGGGGCAAGCTTTTTCCTTAGAACAAGGTCACCAACTTCGAACTTTCTTTTCTTGACTTGGGAATTATAATAACGCTCTGCTCTTTGCTTGTACGTGGCATTCTTTAGCTCAGCTTGTAGTCTCCTTTCTTCGAGTAAATCTGTTTCTGTGGCCAAAGCAGAATGATTTGCTTGTTCATCAAAGTTGGTCGTCCTGACTGTGTTGGTCTTTAATTCGATTGGTATCACCGCCTCTGTTCCGAAAGCCATTGCAAAAGGTGTTTCTCCGGTTCTTGACCTGGGAGAAACCCTATATGCCCACAGGACTTCTGGGAGTTTTTCTGACCAGCTACTTTTGCTTTCTGCCAGGCGTATTTTCAATGTATGCTTGATGATCTTATTTACAGCTTCAACTTGCCCGTTTGACTGGGGATGATAGGGAGTTGAATAGTGTTTCCTGATCTCCCACTTTGTACAGAAGTCTCTCAACTCCTTCCCGTCAAACTGCGGGCCATTATCTGTCACAATTGTTCGTGGAATTCCAAAGCGATAGACAATGTTCTGCCATATGAAATTGATCATGTTCTGCTGTGTAATCTTTACCATGGCCTTCGCTTCTGCCCACTTCGTGTAATAATCGACTGCTATGACGGCAAATCGAACATTTCTCACTCCTGCCGGAAAAGGACCAATAATGTCAATTCCCCATCTTGCAAATGGCCATGGACTATAAACTGATACAAGCTCCTGGGTCGGGGCATGAATACCTGGAGCAAAAACCTGACACTGGTGGCAAGCCTTGGCTAACTGGATTGCATCTTTTCGTAAGGTTGGCCAATAATAACCTTGCCTTACAGTTTTGTAGGCCAAAGCTTGCCCCCCAGTGTGATTTCCACAAACTCCAGAATGTATATCTTCCAGGACTGTCCTTCCTTGCCCCCTAGACAAACACTTGAGTAGTGGGAGTGAAAAGCCTCTTTTGTAAAGTTGTTCATCTACCAGAGTATATCTGGTTGCTTGTTTTTTAATTCTTTCATCCTCAAATGAGTTGCTTGGCAATTCCCCGTCTTTCAAGTATTTGGTTATAAGAATTCTCCAATCATTGTCGTTGTTATGCTCGACTACTTGGTTTACTTCGTAGTCCATTGTTGATGGTTGAACTTTTCTGGTAATGACAATGTCCGTCAAATCTGCTGGCCCATCGCTTGTTGCTAACCTTGCTAGGGCGTCAGCTTGTGTGTTGCTCGTTCATGGTATCTGTTGGATAAATACTTGGTCTAACAAAGATACCAAGTGAGCAACTATTCGTTGATACTCGATCATATGCTCGTCTCTGGCCTCATATTCACCTCGTACTTGGCTTACAATGAGTTGGGAGTCTCCGAAAATCTGAAGTCGTCTTACTCCAACAGCTAGTGACAAGTGAAGACCTACAATGAGGGCCTCATACTCAGCTTCATTGTTGGTGGCCATGAATTCAAATCTGACTGCTGAAGTGAATATTTGCCGGTCGGGACTGATGAGCACTATTCCTACCCCCGAGGCCAAATTTGTTGACGAACCATCCACATAAAGATGCCATGGGTGATCCAGCCCTCTCGTTGGATTTTGAAGGAAGGTTAGTTCAACTATAAAGTCGGCCAACGCTTGTCCCTTAATCGCAGTTCGAGGTGCATATGTCACGCCAAACTGGCTTATTTCTATTGACCACTTCAAAAGACGGCCAGCGGTGTCGGGTCGGTGTAGTATTTGTTTGAGTGGGAAAGTTGTCAATACTTCGACTTGATGATCGAAAAAGTATAGTCTTAACTTCCTGACACTCATGACAAGAGCATATGCCAGCTTTTCAGTTGGTGAGTACTTCACCTCAGCATCATGCAGGGCCTGGCTGACATAGTAGATTGGCAGGTGAAACTTGCCATCCGCCCGAACTAACACCGAACTTATGGCCGTGTCAGACGCGGCCAAGTATAGATATAACTTTTCATCGGGAATCGGTTCTGACAGAATTTTTACATCTCCCAGATATTCTTTTAATTGATCAAAGGCTTTCTGGCAACTTTCCATCCAGGCAAAGTTGCCCTTTTTGATGGCCTCAAAAAATGGACGACACTTGTCTCCTGATCGTGATATGAACCTGTTTAAAGAGGCTAGGCAACCGGTCAACCTTTGCACTTCTTTAACAGAACGTGGTGGCTCCATATCGACGATCGCCTTCACTTTTGCTGGATTAGCTTCGATTCCGCGTTTGCTGACCAGATGGCCCAAGAATTTCCCGGAATGTACTCCAAAACTACTTTTCTTTGGATTTAACTTCATATTGTATCTTCGGAGTATGTCGAACACCTGGGAAAGATGATGGAGGTGATCTTCTTTCTGTGTACTTTTGACGACTATGTCGTCGACATACACTTCCACCGTTTCCCCAATATGTTCGCCGAACATCTTGTTGACCAGCCTCTGATAGGTTGCTCCAGCATTGATTAGACCAAACGACATCCTCTTCCAGCATAACAATTTTTTGTTAGTATAAAAGGCCGTATTTTCTTGGTCATCTGGGTGCATTGGAATCTGGTGGTATCCTGCGAAGGCATCCATGAATGTGAACATTTTGTGACCGGCAGTACTGTCCACCAGTTGATCGATGTGCGGGAGCTGAAAGTTATCCTTGGGCATGCTGCATTAAGATCTGTAAAATCTATGCATAGCCTCCAGGTTCCATTCGGCTTCCGTACCAGGACAGGATTTGCAACCCATTGTGGACATAACGCTTGTTTAATTAAATCGTTATCCAGCAACTTTTTGACTTCTTCGTTTAGAGCTTGATACTTGTCTGGTCCATATTTTCGCCGTTTCTGGTGGACAGGTTTTCGGACTGGGTTGATGTTCAACCTATGACAAGCATCCTTCGGATCGATTCCCACCATATCAGCATGGGACCATGCGAAGACGTCTAAGTTAGCCTTCAGAAAGTCCATCATGCGAGTTCTGTAAGGCTCGGGGAGTTCAGACCCGATGTAAAGTTCAAGACCATCACGTTCAGGATCAATCTTGATGGCCTCCAATTCTTCAAGCGGAGTTGCCCGTCGTTTTTGTCCCTTCCATCGATGGTCAACTATTGGTCCTTCATGACTTAGTTCATCTTCGATGTCCATGGGTTCGGCACCCAACCGGGGGTCAAAATCTTCAACTAGCTCCGGGCTGGGTTTGGTCGCCACAGCTGGGCCCTTATGGATGTCATTCGGACATGTTCTGTTAACCATAGGTGGCAATATTGCATCTGGTAAGGTTTGTTCGCCACCTTGCAGCATTTGCTCGCCCATGGGCGAGGGCTGATCGTCTTCGTCCATCTTATCATTTTGAGCTCCAAGAATGTCCTCCAAGATTGAAGGTTCATTTTCAAGTTGGCTGGTTGACGCTTCCATCATAGATACTTGTCTCTGTCTTGACTGAATTTGCAGAAGGCATTCTCGAGCTTTTCTCTGGTCTCCCTTTACTGTGTCAACTCCACTTGCTGTTGGGAACTTTATGCAATAATGGTAAGTAGAACAGGCGGCCCTGAATTCATTTAAGAAAGGTCGGCCCAAGAATCTGTTGTATGTTGACTCTTGATCAACGACCAAGAAATCCACCATTCTCGCGATATTTTTCTCAGGCTCTTTGACTGTCACAAGTTGCATAGCGAAAGTTACTATTCCCAACGGGATTGTCACAGCATTTCCGAATCCCAGAATACGGTGATTTGTGTCTCTGATGTAGCCTGCATAATCTCCCATTTAGTCAAGCGTCTTTTTGAAAAGGACATTAGTGTAGGCTCCTGTATCCACCAGCAATCTATGCACCCTGGTTTCCATAATCTTGGCACATATCACAAGCGAATCGTTGTGAGGGGTCAGTACTCCTTCCAAATCTCTGTCGGTAAAAGTTAATTCCGACGCTTGCATGGTAGGTGGAATAATCCCCATTTCTTCCACATAACCGATCGCTCATAATTCTGCCTTTCTTTTTCGATTAGAAATTGGTGGTCGTCCATCAGAATAACCACCTAGGGGCCCTACTGGTTCCATCATTTGGATATCTGGAACTGGTCCTCTGGCTGGCGCCTGAGCTGGTCTCCCAGCTCGATTCCGATGAGGTGCCTGTTCCTGGTCTTCTTCATCAGAATCTTCGTCTCTGTTTCTCTTGCCGGGCTGTCTTTTAACAAACTCGGATAGCTTTCCCTCTTCGTAAAAACACCACAATTGCTCAACAAATCACGACATTCGCTTGTAAAGTGTCCCACGCTCTGGTGGTAGGCACAATATTTATTATGGTTCAACTTGCTTGCATCTTGGCGTATTTTACGGGGAGGTGTGAGCAATTCTTTATCTCGAACGTTATTATAAACTGTATCGATTGATACGGTAAGAATGTGGTTCAACTTGTCCTTCAGCTCCGTTCCTTCAGTAAATGCTTTCATGTTCTTGGGAGCTCGATAACCAGTTTCAGGCTTCTTCGCACCCTCTTTCTGCTCTCCTTTATCTCCCATGTCCTTTTGCAGGGCTTCATGCATGGAGACAAAGACGCCTGCCCGATCCCGAAACTCGGCATATGTCTTTGGGCATCGTAGGTGTACATCTTTCCAGAGTTCAGTGCCCTTCTTGAGCCCAGCTAGGACGGCCACAATCTTGGTGTCTTCACTGACAGACTCCCCTTCTAACAGGACCTTGTCGAATCTTTCCAGGTACGATCGGTCCGACTCGTCGTCAGTTTGTTTCAAGTCGGACAACCGATGTCTCTGGGATAGATAAGACCCGACCGTAGAGAAATGGGACAAGAACTCTTTGCCCAGCTGGGCAAACGAATGAATTGAAGCTGGTGGCAAAGCTGAAAACCACTTATGGACACGATCCCCTAGAGTTAAAGGAAAGTTGCGACATTGTGTTGCGTCGCTTGCCCCCATTGATACCATATAATTAGTATATTTCATCAGATGCACCCGGGGGTCCGCCGTGCCCTCATACTGGATACTGGCCGAAAACTGAATCTTTTGATGAATTGGGGCCTTCAGAATCACCACAGATAGAAGTGAGACTGGAAGAGTTGTGTTCCCGTATCCTCTTTGTTGATCTAGCTGGCCATGCATGCTCTCTATGGCCTTTCTCATGGAGGCGAGCTCTTCTAAGGATCCTCCCTGACTCTGAGGCTGTCCGACGAGCAGAGGCGCACAACCGTCTGTTCGCTCCAGTCCCTCATTGGGAGCGGGAACCCCCTGGATTGGCCTCCTAGGATTGGGCTCTGCGTTTGGGCCAAGGCGACCAAAAGCTGACCTAGTCAGCCTGTCATGGACTGATTGACGAGCAGGTACTACAGCTGGGCGAGCTGCCCCTGCAGTGGGATGGACTTCCATGATTCCCCGGCCACGACGACCCAATCTTTCAAGGGCACTTTGGCGTGTGCCCTGACTCCCTGCCATGGCCGGATTTTGAGTCGAACCTCCCTGACTGGCGGCCTCGACGTGCAATTTTTCTTTGCCTTTGGCCTTACAAGCTTGGGCACTATCAACCTCATTTAAATGGTCCCCCTAGCCTTTTCATGTTCACGAGTCTTTGTGGGGCTACACCTTGCTCGCACATATGAAGGGCCAGGTTGGGCTTGCTGCCTTTGTAAAGCCTGGAGCATGGCAATTGTGCGCGCCAATTCGTCGGGGTTGCGGGCAAAGGCGTCCAACTCTGGTGGCATCAACTGACGAGCGACATTGGTTTGATTTTCTTGGTCATTTCTGCTCGCCCTTGCTCGCCCTCCAGCCTGGGACATCCGGGAGTGTGAATCCCTGGTTATATGTTGTGAACGTTGTGTCTCTCGTGATTGAGGCATGTTCACAGAAGATATCAAGTGTTGTTCTTAGTGTTCTTGAATTTTCCTCAAAAGTTCAAACTTGTTCCTTAGTCTTGGGGTAAGCTTCCCGTATTCAACGATTCAGAGGTTCGACCCCTCTCTCTAGCGCCAATTTGTTGACGATCAGTTCTAATCTTGAAGATTAATTGCTGTTTAAGATGGTTAATTGATCATCAAACAATTACGTGTGATTGATCACTAACGTAATTAGTGAATACGGATTTTCGGGTTTAGATGGATTAGAATCGTATAAAAGCTTACGTGTTTAAGTTTGATTGTAAGTTAATCGAGCTGCTTTGGATTCGTAATCGAAGTTTGGACGTGTATAATAATTTGTGCTTGTCTTATTAGCTGAAAAAATCTAAGTATTTATAGGAAATTGCCTAGCAGGAGGTGTCGTGACTTTTGGCCTACCAGGCCTGCATGCACGACACCTGACCTTTGACCAAGTTGACCTTATCTAGACTAAATTCTATCCTTATCTTGTTGGACTTGCTCGCAGTCAAGAGTTGCTCGCCAAGTTGGACTTGTCTTGGAGGAGTCTTTAGTCTGATTCTGCTGGTCTCTGATCTTTGTCGAAAGGTGGCTTTGGGACTAAGGTGGAATCTGGTCGGCCATGCAGTAGGTGGACTTGTTCGACCTTGATCCGAATTCAGAACATTTTGATTGGTCCTTGTTCGCCTATTTATCTTTATGTGGCGTGCAGGTTCTGCTCGCCAGATGCCTTGGTTAATCTTGGCTTAACTTTGCCTTAATCGTGGGTATTTGTAGCTAGTCCTAATCGCCCATGCGACGATTCTGTTCGCCCATCAACAAAACTCATTCATACATTAACCACTTTGAAAGGTGTGAATTGTTTCACTAAATGATATAAAATATTTTTATTAAAGAGTATTAGTTTTGGATGGTACTAGTTATTTTCACTAAAAAATTGAGTTAAGGGTCGAAAGGATGAGTTATTTTACTATAGGATAATGTTTTCACTAGTATGAGTTATTTTATTAAGAAGTATTACAAAATAATTTATATATACATACTCTATTAACTATATATAACAATTTAATACGAGCGATGTAAATTAATTAATTGTTTCCGTGTTTCAACTATTAATTAGTACTAGTCATTAGTCAATTAATAAAAAGCATGAAATGACTGCACATGTCTAAAATTAAGAGTGTACATCTGGTACATGCCTTGGCTTTTAGTTTTCTATTTTATTGAAATAATATATTTTTGGTGAATCGTTATTGATGGGACTATATACAATATTAAATAAAAGTTATAGTTTTAAGTGGATGTTAAAATAAATCATGTAACAAGAAAAATGATATTTAAGTAAGTTATGTAAATATGCTGGAAGAGTTGTTTAGTAAGTTTGATTATTTTAAGTTTAATATATAGCTAGCTAAAGAGGGCCAGACTTTGTAAACTTCTAGTCATTGATTAATCATTATTAAAGGAGAAAAGCCAAAGTGTCTTAACTCTGTAAATTTATGAGATTTCGATCGCTTGCTGAGTGGATGTAGAAGAGTTTTTTTAACCCCTATAAAAGTATTGAATATGTATGAAGTGAAATTAAAAAAAATTACATGAATCATTGCAAAGTAATAATTATTTTCACTAAAAAGTATTAGTTGTTTTTACTGAAGGATATTAATTGTTTTTATTGAAGAGTCTTAATTTGTTTTTACTAAACAACTAAAACTCTTCGGTGAAAACAACTAATACTTTTCAATAAAAATAATTGTTGGTCCCAAATGTGGTCAAAGTCTGGGGGGTGAATAGACCTTGAGTTTCAAAACTTAAAATATTTTCAAATCAAGACTTAACTCTGCAGCTATAGAGTTAAAACGAGTTTGCAGATGCAGACTTCAGAAAAATTAAGTTTGAATACTTTTCAAACAACTTATCATAATCAAGACTTTCATAGATTATATCTCACACTTTAGGAAGTGTTTTGAGACACCTTTATGCAGCGGAAAATAAAGTGTGTGTTATAATGAAAAACCAAATACTTGAAATCTTCAGCTGAATGATTCACATAATCTACAACTGTAACATTTTTAGTCTTATAAGCACTTTAGATTTGTAAATCAGATGAAATGATGAATGCGGTAATAAAGAATAAGCACAACAGCAAGTAAATCAACTGAATATAAAGAACTTGAAAGTAAATGACAGAAAGTAAATGAAAACAGAATATATAGTGGTTCAAAGGTGTTGTAATCCTCCTACATCCACTATCACACCCTTAGGTGTCAAATTCACTAAGACCTAAAGTTGTTCCCCCTAAGAACTAAATTCCTCACTCAGATCTATCTAAACGCAAGTAGGATACAATGATTCACTCAGATTCTCACTTTTTCACTCAGAAAAATTTAACACTCACAAAGAAAGATCTCCACACAAGGTAGAGTTACAAAGTAAAATATTTGTGAGGGAAAAAAAACTAAGATTGACTAAACAAAATATCCTAGCACCTATTCCTAAAAACTTCTAGCAAATAAAGGTTGTAGACTTGTGGTGGTTGTAGATATGTTGAGTAGTATGCTTGAATAGCTCGAGGGTTGTTGTTGTTATCCTCTGGAGTTGTATCTCCTATTTATAGGAGTCTTGGGGGTCTTCTTAGTCGTTGGAGGGATTTGAATTTGAATTTGAATGAGAATCACCTCCAGCTTTGACTTCACCTCATTTAAGACTTCTTGTCATGTAGCATAGTCCTTTTGTAGTACAGGTTATTTTGTAGTGTTAGCTGCTTGGATGGTCAACTAATCATTGTGCATCCTGTGTCTACTGGCTATGTATTAACCTCCTTTAATCTCATAATGTCTTTTAAGTCATGTGAGTGAATGTACAATAAGTACTACACTTAATTAGTCTTAATTGACATATGTCTTCAGTTGTAATCTCCTGACTCTTCAGTTGGTGAGAACTCTTCAGCTGTAGACTTCGATTCTTCATATCATCATCTCTTCAGTTGTGGGGTCTTGAAACTCTTCAGAAGATCTTCCAATCGCTATACTTGCAATGTTAGTATCCAAACAATACAAAGAAAGTTTATATTTGACATCATCAAAATAAAAAACAAGAAATCCCTAAGAACAAAAATATCCTAACAATAACTAATGCGCTTTAATATAAATAATTAATTTTCTTTAGTAGTTCATATATACCTAATACGCTTTAATATAAATAATTAATTTGTTTATGTGTCATCGTGTGGTTAATTTCGCTTATGTGTCGTTCGAAGGTTAATTTCGTCTATGTGACATGATTGTGGAAGTCATATTTACCAATTTATAAATCATATGTGTCATCTATGTGACCTTTTTATATAATAAGAAGTCTAATTAAAAAAAATGCATTCATATGGATTTGAATAATATTTATGATGTTTACCAATTAAGCCATGTTATGAATGTCTATGAAATTCAAAAACTATTGTATATAGCCGAGTGAAATTTGAATACCTCTTAAATAATATTCATGAAATTTGAATTCTATTATATAATATAATATTAATTTTATTATGATCATAGAAATTTACATTTTATTTAACAATATTTGAGGATATCCTATATTTTAAAAAAAATTAATGTGTCAGTAATTCGAAAGTCGTATTACAAATTTAAAACTCACTAAAGATTTATATTAATGTTATTGTTATTTTTTTATTTTATAATAATTTATTTTATATATTATATAATTTAAATGGCATATGTATAAATTATATATTTTATACATGTGCAAATAACTGCATATTTATATTGTATGATATATTATTTAAATAATTTATAGATAACATATTTGAAAAAAATCAAACTTTAAAATATAATATCACAAAAATATTAATAAGTTTAGGGTTAATTCTATATTAATTTACAATTTTTAGGCTAAATTTAATCACAACTTTCAATAACCTTATAAAAATTTACTACATCTTTAGTTGTTTCAATCTAATATACGACTTGCACTTTTAGAAAAAAGAAATCGATGTATGAGAATCCATTGGATTGTGAAATTCCCTACATCGAGGATTTAGAGAGGCAAAGAGAAAATTATGTTATAATTTAAAATTGTATACCAAATTGAAACAAAAAAATTACGTGATTTATAAGAATATTGAAAATAATAATTAAATTGAGATTGAGTCTAAAATTCATGAATTAATAAATTATCCTATAATTTTATACATACATATTGTTTAAATATATTTATTATATAATATAATTATATTATTTTATGGTGAACAAATTTATTTAAATATTTATTATACATACATAATTATTTTTTACAAAAATCTTGCGTTATACACGGACACTTATCTAGTTTAAACGTATAATAATTAGTTGAGACCAAACCCCGTTGATATCCCAAAAGGTTACATATCCGTTATCAGTACTTCCATCTTATTTTAGAGTGTTCGTGCAGGTTTTAATAAATAAAAAATTATTTATTAATATTAAAAGGTGTAAAATTGAGGGTATATTAGTCATTTTCTATATTATTTAAGGAAGTTTAATTTATTGTTTAAAGGTATATTGAAAAATATATTGACATGAAGTATAAACAAATAATGTTTGTAAATGGTTAGTTTTAAAAGATATAACTATTTTATCATAGTTTTGAGCAACTTAAAATAAAACGGAGTGAATATTATATTTTTTTAAGGCAAAATATTTTCAATATAAAATTAGGGTTGTTCACGAAGTTCGGAGATTATCGAACCCGTACCGAAATTCGCACCGAAAAAGAATCGTACGTAAAAATCGTGGATTTTTTTACTTTAACTGTACCGAAATCATACCGAATATTTTTTTGGTACGGATCTGTATATTACCAAATTAACCGTACCGAAAAATCGAATGTGGCCGTATTGAACCGTACCGAACCTAATAACCGAATTAAACATGTATTAAATTTTAATTATTTTTTATTGTTCAAACATTATAATTTAATGAATTTAAGTACAACTATACGATATCATAATTTTTTTCTCCTTTTCAGAATACAAACACTATATTATTTGTCTTATTAAGTTATTAAAATGTTAACTTATGTTTAGGTGTATATTAAAATAATTTAAATAATTTTTTATTCTTTTAATTTCACTGTTCATGTATATTTATTTCTTACAAAAACTTTGATATGGTGTACACTATGTCAGGAATTACGATCAACGTGATTTTAATATTGAACTTTTCGTTCACAAGATATTAAAAAAAATTAAATATATATTTTATATATTGTATTTTAATTACTCTATTGGTGGTGATTTATGTGAATTTTTAAACCATTCGTTATCATATAATGTGTTATATTCGAGTTTGTAATGGTATATATTTGACTGTAGTTGAAGTTATGTAGTATTCGTGTGAGTGTGCAAGCATCAATATGTATTTCTTTTTATTGATTAAAAAAAGGAGAGTCTAATAAAAAAGGGTAAAAAATTTGTTTCTCCGCTCCGTTCCGCACCGACCCGATCTTTTTGTAACCGAAAATCCTCTTCGATCATTACCCAAAAATAAAATATTTGTACCGTACCGTACCGGAATTTTGGCACTGACCCAAACACTCAAGTTTTAAAATAACCGAATTTTAATACGAATACGAATATTTTCAAATATCTATTTTGATCCATACCGTAAACAACCCTATATAAAATGAGTATTGTTTTAAGAGTTTATAAGATATAAATTTTTAAGTAGCTTATAAATTGTTAAAGTGTTTGGCTAATACTCCCTCCCTCCCTAAGTTATTTGTTATATTGTCAAAAAAATTCGTCTCATACTCAATTGCCACATCTATTTTTGGCAAAAAAAAATAACAATATTTTTTAATATTATATTCTACATGCTCTCCTAACCAAAAGCATCTACTTTACCATTTTATCACTCTATCACTTTAAATACTAATAAAAATATATTTTCTTAAAACCTGTGCAAACAGTAATATAGAAAACAATTATGAGACGGAAGGAGTACACCTTATAAGACATTTAATAATATATAAGGTACATTTTTAAAAAAAAAATTAACTTTAATATAAAATAAATATATATTTTTATATTGAGATAGGGGTGGGAGAGAAATGGAGTTGTCCAAGATAGGGTGTGCGGTCGGAGATGAAGATGGTTAGGAAATAAGTTTGAAAAATTCCAATTTATTTTTTTATACTTTATAAACCATAAGAAACTTTTTTTTTAGTCATTGTATTATATAAAAAAATAGTTTATGATAAACTTATTATAAATTATATTAAAGTATCGAATATCTGACCAGAAGTATCGATAATCTCACCTGAAGTATCATTAATTTAGATCGGTAGTATTATATTATAATTGTTGTAAATTTTCGTGAACTCAAATTAATGATATTATTGGTAAAATTATTGATACTCCTAATCAAATATTCGATACTTTAAAATAATTTTATTATAAACTTATTATAAACCATTTTCACATAAAATCTACTTATTATTTTAAAAGAGCTTAACCAGGTCTTAATTAAGAATGTGAGGATGAAGTCAAGGATAGTGGGGCCACGAAGAATCCCGGTTTGCATGCCATCCCATGTTCTGTGAATGAAATTTGTTGCTGTTTGTCACACTTTAACACTTAGAAAAATATACCACGGAATTATACAAAAATTAAGGCCCTACCATTTCCCCACCGAAAGCGCAGTTGATACCATATCTAACCTCCCCTCCCCACCCCACCCAACCAAAATCCCAACTTTGGGTGAATATAAGATATTCACCTCGTAACGTCAATTCTTTTGTTTCGTTAATTGGCACACAAATTATAGCCTTTTTAACCCTACTTAGAGAGTACTCCTGAAAAGATAGATACGATAATCTTAACACATGTTGCTATTTCACCCTTACTATTTCTTCGTATCTTAGCGTATGATTTTTTTATTAATATTTAAAATAATAAAATAATTTTTAAGTTACTTAATAATAGAGGAGTGATAGATCTATCATACCCTACCTTAAAAATCACTATATCATTTCAAATACTAATAAACAATTGGCTCGCTAAAATACGAGAATAAAAGTAGTGTGAATGGTTCTATGAAACAGATAGAGTAATAGGCTATGCACAATTGCGTAATATTAATAAAATTGTATAAATAAAATATAGACAATCTAAAACTTGAAAACCAAATAAAAATAAGAATTACAAATTAACATAAATTTTATCTAAAGAAAAGTTATAATTGTTCTTGAAGATTTCTCATACTTTGAAGTGGTTAAAAATATCATCATTGTTTAATTTTAAAAACACACCTCTTTATAACTAAATAATCATTAAAAATTTGATCTTCGATAATATTTAGAGGGTGTTTGGCTGAGCTTATAAGCTCCTTAAAACATTTTATAAGTTGTTTAAGAGTTTATAAGTACTATCAATTTGTTTGGCAAAATAAGATGCTTAACAGCTTATAAGATCATAAAATAAGCTCCTAACATCTTATAAGCTGTAAAAAGATAAGTTGGGATTTACCAACTTTTTTTTCTAACCACCTTCATCCCAACCACCCACCTCACACTGGAACCACCCCACCCCTCCCCAACCCCTACCCACTCTACCTCAAGATAAAAAATAGAAAAAAAAATTATTTTTATAAATTTAAAAAATATTTGTTATAAATTATCATAAATCTTATAAGTTGTATTAGCCAAACACTTTAACAACTTATAAACTATTTAAAAATTACATCTTATAAGTTTTTAAAACAACTTATAAGATGTTAGAGCTTATAAGATGTTATAGCTTATAAGATGTTTCAAATAAGCTTAGCCAAACACCCTCTTAGTAGCTTGTTATTCACATAAAATATTTCTGAGAATGTCATTTCCCCGGATCGTGTGGGAAATAATTACTATATCAAATTAAAATTCAAGACCGAAGAATAAAAATTAATTGATGATAATATTTGTTTTGAAAGAAGATGTTCAATTATGTCAGGGTTAAAATCGGTGAGATTCAAGTAGAACAGTGTGAAACGATTTAAAATTGGTGAAATTTGAGTATGGATGAGCAGGAGGTTTTCTATTCTATATTTACGATTTTACGTGTTTTAAAATTTCAGCAATATATTAATGTTTTAATTCATTATTTAAAATAAATACTTCCTCTGTCCCATAAAACCCTTAACACTTTTTTTTTCGTCTGTCTCATAACACTCTTCACACCTCTAAAATAGAATTAACACTCTCTAGCTTATAAAATTTAATATAGTATAAAGTATTATTATTTTATTCAACCTCACACACACATACTCCTGTTTTTTTTTTTAAACCGTGAATTTCAAGGTATGAAGAATTTTATGGGACGGAGAGAGTGATATACATATAATATATACTATGTTTTGTTGAAAAGAAGTATGCACTTGCATTGGAAAATTGTAAACTTGATCTCGTGAGAATTTTTCAATAACAATTTTGATCCCACGTGTTTTTTATCCCATTTTTTTTAAATTTGATCATTTCTATTAATTTTTGGGATTAGCTGTAATTTTTTTGGACTAAAACTGCAATTTATACATTCTTTTGAGATCAAAACTGCAATTTTTTGGAACAAAAAATGTTGAATAAAACTACATAACTAAAAATATACAAAAAAAAAAAAAACCATTTTTGCATATCACTTATTCTCGTGGGATGAAAATGCAATTTACCCATACTTGCATACACTTTCTCCCATATGTAATCGCCATTGTGTACAAACTAGTTTGAGGGAGAAAACGATTGGCCAAAAAAGAAAAGAAAAGGAAAAAGGAAATAATCAATTAATAATGATAATTCAATTTGGCTTTGTCAACATGAAGGCCATGTTACTTTTGCATGCCTGTCTTGTAAAGACAACAAGGAAATGTACGAGTTGTGTCAGCCAACCTCATGCTTGCCTTCTTACATGGAAGAATTTTTCCTAACTCAACCACCTATTAATGAAAATGGATTTCTTGCTCCACTTACAAATGTGTTAGGCAATTGTTTTAGGTACTAATGTTGTTTTATGGCAATCTCGTCTTTGCTTTCCCACTACATACCTATATCGAATGTCTGATTTCAAACATTCCACCGTATTAGCTCAAAAGTTCTTATTTAAAGTACTTGTCGTTGATCAAGACTATTCAAAATGAGTAACTCTCTTATACATTTAATGTTTGATGCACTCATCCAACAATTAACGTTATTTACATTGAAAATATAGACTTGTAAAAAAAAAAAAGAATTGATATTAATTCAACGTAATTCTAGTGATTGATTTACACTCTATTTATAATGATACATCAGAGATTTAAAAGGAAAAGATACAAAAAGAGAGTTTTTAGGTCATACTAGTGATATCATGTAAAGGAAGAGAGAATCGATATTAATTCACCGTAATTCTGGTGATTGATTTTCACTCTACTTATTATGATACAACAGAAGTTTACAAAGAAAAGATACAAAAATATTACAAAAGATATTTACATCAAGTCAAAATGATTTAGTTGATACGCGAGCAGCTGAGCAGAAGATTAGCATAAGAGAAAATAATTAAGGATAACAGGCGAGCAGCTGAGTAAACAACGTACAGTTGATAAAAAGACGACCAATTGGTCAAAAGTGTCAAATGCTCAGGCGAACAGCTAGTCAAAGCTTAAGAATAGTTGGACGAGTAGCTAAGAAGGAAGGTCCAAGTACCCATCACATAGGCACCTAGGCGAGCAACCGAGCACCTCGGAGAAAAACAAGAAACTCCACTAATTAGGCATTGCATTAGAAGCAAACGAGTGTCTTAACACTTGTCATTTGTATAAATGTAATAGCTTAGGAGTAAACAAGTGTCATAACACTTGTCAAGCATGTAAATTAGGATAGCTTAGAGGTTGACACCTCCTACTTGCTTAGATGTTTATAAATACCCCATTGTATGAAGAAAGAAATAAGTTCATTAATTCAAAAACACACCCAAACTCTTGCAATTTCATTTCTTGATCTTTACTTATACAAATCCAACACTCTTAGCCTTGTTTGATGACCTTCATAAGCCTAAACAGTCACTAATTCATCAATTCGAATTAAGGTCGTCAACAATTGGCGCTAGAAGAAGGGTTCGAACCTCCGGTTGTTGGAAAATTGAAGGTTGTGCTCGAGTTTTCTGACCAAAATCCGGGAAATTTGGCCGGAAACTGGAAAAAAGTCGCCGGAATCTGGAGTTATGCATTATTTGTGACAAAGTTTGGACATATATACACTATTCTAAGGGTATTTGAATAAATACATATATGAACTAGGGTTTGTAAATAGTCACATTCATATATGCAAGGCTAGTTGCTCTTGGAATAAGTGGTATTGAGAACAAATCCTCCCTAAACGAATACATAAGCATCCGGAATGACAAGATCACAAGAGGCCCGATCATCAAGCACACAACCAAGTGTGTAACCCTCGAACTAGGCTTTCGTCAATAAATGGGCATGCAAGAACGGTCCGGGCAAACTCTCGGAGGAATGTCCAAGTTACCATCGACACTCTCCCTCCGGAAGTGGAAGCTCTCGCCCAAAATCCCGACGAATTGGCAAAAACAATAGTTGTACTCCAATCGCTGCAAAAAAGGCAAGAAGAGGCTGGACCATCAAAAGCCCTGGAGACGAACAATAGGGCAGGCAAGCAACAAAGTAAGAGGAGGGAGGATAGACAACAGGACGAAGCGGATAGTGCTGAAGTCCGTAGAAATAAGAGGAAAACTCCAATGAGCGAGCGACTAGGAAGTCGGAGAGAATTAACTCCCAGTCGGGTCGAGGAGTCAAGCAAAGGCACTTCTCGCCCAAGTGCCTTAGAGAGATTAAGCAGCCAAAGCAGAGAAAGAAGGGAGCCGTCCCAGAGAGATGAGGAGCGAGCACGCACAGTTGCTCGCCCCTCAGTATACGACCGCATAAGAAGGACGGCCTTTGGCCGCTTGGGGCCAAACGGAGCTAGCAACGTTGCTAGGAGGATAACTCAAGAGAAGTGTCCCGTTGGTGAGGGACTGCGTCAAGAAAAAGTTGTTGAGCTCGATCACGACGAACAGCCTTCCAACGGGAGGACTCCTCCGGATGAGTTGCGAGCCATGAAGAAAGCAATTGAGGAATTACAAAAGTAGTTAGAAGCCTAGAGAGGAGTTGGGAAAACTGTTCTCCCATCCTCACCGCTAGCTCCGTCAATCCTGAACGCGCCAATTCAAAAGAAGATTCAATTTCCAACCATCAACCTGTATGAGGGAACTTCAGATCCCAAAGTCCACCTGACGAAATATTCGGACTTTATGATTTCAATGGGGGTTACGGATGCTACACAGTGCGGAAACTTCCCACTCACCCTTGGAGATGGACCTCACAGATGGTTCTCGGTGTTAGCTCCCGGGTCCATTAGCTCATTCGCTCAACTGAGCAAGGAGTTTCTGCCCCATTTCTTGACTGTCGGGTCTTATTTGACACAAAGACACTAGTTAGCAGGGGTAAAACAAGGAGACGACGAGTCGGATAAAAAAAATTAGAAAGTTTTGGTAAGGTCCTATTGGAGGGTGAGATGGTTAGCGAGGACACGAAAATAGTGGCAGTAATGGCTGGTTTGAAGAAAGAAACGTATTTGTGGAAGGAGATGCACTTAGCTTGTCCCACAACGTATGTCGAGTTCAAACACAGGCTGGAATCCATATTTCTATGCAAGAGGCTCTCAAAAAAGAGTTGGGGGACAAGGCTGGCCTGAAAAAGTCCGGGAAGAAGGCCGACGGAACTGATTACAAAGCTCCAAAAAATATGATGGCATTCAATGAGGGAGCCGAGCTGAAAGAAAAATTAAACCAAGTGCTTACAATATTCGTAGACGCCGTATACAACAGTATTAAATACAAGGATAATCTGTCGGCACCACGAAAGATTAGGCAAGAAAGAGGGAAGTTAAATCCGAACAAATACTGCACATATCATCAGAACATAGGCCATTTCACAAGTGAATGCTAAGATTTGTTAAAGTAGTTATGGAGATTCTACGAGGAAGGAAAGTTATCAGAATTTGTGAAGAGAGCACCTGGGAAGAGGCCTCGAGCAGCCGCACTGTCCAGCTCCGATGATGGAGATAGTGACGAGTAATCGAGTAGAGTGAACAAGCAAGGAAGAATAATACCAACAGCCCCTATGGAGCCAGTTCGTGAAATCCTAATGCTTGAATCAACCGGGCCTATTGGCGGTTGCTCCGATGGAAGGCCACCTCTTTCGAAGAGAAAGAGAAAAGCAGAGTTGAGAGCAATCACGCTGGTAAAGGAAGTTGGGGTGAATCCATCAACCAAGCAGACGGTGGATCTAACTTTTTCGGAAAAATACTTGGATGAAATTTTAACTCCCCACAATTACTCATTGGTCATATGCGCAAACATCATGGGAACGAAAGTGCACCGCCTACTTGTTGACACCTGTACTTACACAAATATTATGTTCAAGAAAACATTGGATCAGCTGGGCAATTATGCAAGTTACATAGAAGACTGCAACCATAGAATCCTAGGTTTTTTAGATGCTATAGCAATTTCCCTAGGGATTATCAAATTGTTTGTCGAACTTATATCGGCCGAGAACTCGGAGTGGAGGCTGACTAGAATGGTAGAATTCCTAGTTGTAGATCAACAATCTACCTACAATGGGTTCCTCGGCCGTCCTTATTTAAATGAATTCAAGGTAGTTGTTTCAACGAACTACTATTGTGTAAAATTCCTAACCTCCAAAGGTGCAAGTACAGTTAAGGGTGACTAAAAGAAAGCTCGCGAATGCATCCTTCAGTTACAATCAAAAGAGCAAAGGGTCTCCATGATGGACGAGTAGCAATGCTGAAGGTGAGCCCTCGGTCCTTGATGAAATTATGGAGTCCATTGACACGGAGATGATGGAAGTAGACGAGCAGAATCGTGGAGACGAACAATTGAGTAGAGGTAGAAATGAAGAAGTTGCACCGGCTAGCAACGAAGTCGAGAATGTAGTACCAGTCGGTAACGAACAAGAGGGTGTGGAGCCTCGGTTGGGTGTCGAACCAATGGAGATAGAAGATGAGCTAAATCTAGATGGGCCGATTATAGATCCTCGCTGGAAAGGGCAGAAGCAAAGTGCAACCCCGGTTGAAGAATTGGAAGCAATAAAAGTCGACCCGAACCGAGAAGACTTAGAACTCTTTATCGGATCTGAGCTCCCAGAGTCATACAGATCCAAGATGGAGGAGTTTCTTAAATTCAATCTCGATGTATTCGCATGGTCCCATGTATATATGGTAAGCATCAGCCCTGATCATGCTTGCCATAGACCCAATATTGATCCAATGAAAAAACCGGTCCAACAAATGAGGAGGAAGTACGGGCCCGATAAATATGAAACACTTGATGTCAAGGTCAAAAAGCTGCTAGACAACGATCTCATCCGACAGGCTCTATGTCCAAAATGAGTAGCCAACCCGGTGTTAGTGTGGAAATCAAATGGAACGTGGAGGTTGTGCATCGACTTTACAGACCTGAATGTTGCTTGCCCAAAGGACAACTTCCCTTTACAACATATTGATCAGTTGGTGGACAACACAGCCGGGCATGAACTCCTAACTTTCATGGATGCGTTCACCGGATATCACCAGATTGCAATGCACTCGGATGATCAAGAGCACATAACATTCTACACCAGCAAACTGTTGTGCTGGAAGAGAATGTCGTTTGGGTTAATCAACGCCGGAGCCACATATCAAAAACTTGTCAACAAGATGTTCGATGAGCATATTGGCAAAATAATGGAGGTGTATGTGGATGACATTGTTGTCAAAAGTCTAAGGAAGGAAGATCGCCTGCAGTATCTGGCTCAAGCATTCGAGATACTACGAGCTTACAACATGAAGCTGAACCCGTAGAAAAGCAATTTTGAGGTACATTCAGGAAAGTTCCTCGGATACTTGGTTAGCCAATGAGGGGTTAAACAAATCCTGTAAAGGTGAAGGCAATCATAGATATGCAGCCACCAAGATCAGTCAAGGAGGTACAGAGGCTCACTGGGTGCCTAGCAGCTTTGAATAGGTTCAAATCGGATCTGGTGATAAATGCCGACCTTTCTTCGAAGCGATCAAGAAGGGAAAGTTCCAGTTGACAGACAGCTTCCAGCGAGCATTCGAGCAGTTGAAAGAGTATCTCAGTGATACAAAAATTCTGGCAAAACCCACTCCAGGAGAAAAGCTGTACTTGTACTTGGCAGCTTTAGAGGTGGCGATCAGCTCAATTCTTGTACGAGCAGACAGGAAATTTCACCTACCCATCTACTATGTGAGTCAGGCCTTACATGAAGCAGAAATCAAATACTCACCAATTGAGAAGTTGGCATATGCACTAGTAATGAGTGTGAGAAAGCTTCGACCATACTTTTTTTATCACCAAGTGGAAGTCCTGACAATATTTCCACTTAGGCAAATTTTACACAGGCCTGACACAGATGGTCGCCTCCTAAAATGATCTTTGGAAATCAGCCAATTCGGGATATCATATGCACCTCGAACAACGATCAAGGGGCAAGTGTTGGCCGACTTTATAGTCAAGCTAACCTTTCCTCATGATCCGACAAGAGGACTGACTTGAAGCGAATATACTAACTTCTACTAGTCGCTCACCCGCAAGCGGACGGGTTCACTGTAGTAAGAGTAAGTATAATGACCAAGTAGTATCGAACCCAAGGGATGGTGTATATGCGAATAGATCCCTGAAGATCTACGCGTCGTAGTTAATATGAGTGTGTTGTTTTTGGGTTTTTTTGGAAAGATTAATTAAAACTAAAATAAACTAATTAAACTAAAATACTAAAGCAGACGAATTAACTAAGGGTTGGATTCAAATAAGAGATGGTGATGCTTAAGATAGGAATCCCTACGTATACTAACGGAGCAGGTACATAATCAAAATAACTGTGACAAACAAGAATTAACCTAAGTCTAAGAATGCAAGGTGAAAGCTCAAGATTCTAAACCCTAATACTTTACCCTAACACTCGACTCCACTAATCCACTAACAAGTTAATTGATTGTGCTCAATTAATGAGACCCTAATTTAACTAAGGTGATGCGGTCGTCCTCCTTCGCTAAACCGGTAGATGAATTAACCTTTCCTAAATCTTCTCGTTAAGACTACTAGTTGTTATTGAGTGATGCGGTCGTCCTCTCTCTAACACTTTCGTACTAAATTTAAAGGTAAAGTTCAGATTAATTATAAGAATTCATTAATTAAGAGAATAAAAACTAACGTCACGAATTACCCTAATTACGTACCCACATCCTACTTCTACGAGTTCATCCTACCCTAAGCATGCAAGGGTTTTAGCTAGACATAGATTTAACGTAAACAATAACAATTAGACAAGTTACGAACATGAACATGGTAATTAAAACGAAGAACGATCGAACATAAACTGGGGTTTTAAGATATAAAAGAATACTGAAATTAATTGATAAAACGAGGTCTCAACGTATTAAAGAACAAGAGTTATTAAGAAACGAAACTAAAACGGGAAATCGTAACGTGAATTCGTAAACAAAACCTCAAAACCGTAAAACTATAACTTGCTCGTCTCTTCTCTTCCTTCTCTCTCTCAAAATTCTCTATAAAATGATGTCTAAAAGTTGGGGATCCTTCAAAACGTGTTTGGAAGAGGTATATATAGGCACGGGTCGAAACGGGAGTTAATGGGCCGAAAATACGCATCCGGAGGCAAAAATCCAAGGTTGCTCGAGCAAAACGCTCGAGCGGTCCCGCTCGAGCAGTGTAGCTCGAATGACACAATCGCTCGAGCGGTTCCGCTCGAGCCGGTCGAGCGGTGAAAATGCACTGTATGTTTTGGGCGCTCGAGCAATTCGCTCGAGCGGTGGCGCTCGAGCTACTCGAGCGCAAGAAAAGTTCTGTACGTTTAGGCGCTCGAGCAATGCGCTCGACCTAGTCACTCGAGTGACCTCCAACTCATCCCAACTGATACTTTTCCTCGTCCGCACTAATACCAATCGTATTTCTTCAATATCTTCTCATCCGGGCATCCGTTTGAGTCGATTCAAAGTCCTACGAACTCCTCTTTTCGCCCTCTATCCATCTATGAAAACCAAAGAGACAAATTAATAAGTTTATAAAAATGATACTCATTTGACTCCAAACACTAATCGAAAACACTCAAAACATGAGCAATTCGGGCACCAAAACATAACAATTTCACGCCTAATCAAGGACATAATCATCCCTGGCACATGTACGGTGATGGTTCATCAACTAACGCAATATCGGGGGCTGGAATAGTTCTAATAAGCCCAGATAGACAAGTATTCACCTTAGTTTTTTGTTTCGAATTCATTGCAACAAACAACGAAGCTGAATATGAAGCCCTGATTGTCGGGCTCCAATTAGCGCTGGCTGTGGGGGTAAGAAGTGTTGTAAATTTAGAAGATTTATTATTCCAAATCTAGAAGATTTGATGTGGACATTACTAATGGACCAATAACCCAATGGGCTTCATATCTTAGACTAGGGTTTTACTCTTATAAATATATCATTGTACTCAGAATTGTATATACTCATACACAAGAACATTAGTGACACTCCTGGCTTGGCTCGCCCCCAGACGTAGTCGTTCCCGACGAACTGGGTGAACAAATCTTGTCTTTTATTTTACGCACTTATTTACAACACGTTATCAGCACGAGACTTTGCCCGAGATTAAACGGTACGCCCTAAAATTAATTCTCTACAAATCATATGAATTAATCCCCGTACCGAATTATTTGATCCATGCGTTACATGATTTATATGCTCTAGAATTATTAATTTGATTTGTTCTTGTAATTAATTTAATCAAATTGTGTTTCGAATTGGATTAATTTCAAATTGAGAATCGAACGAGCAACGGCCGCCGCCAGTGCGGCGCTCTTCGTGCGCTGCCGGTCGCCCATTCGCCGCCTCCGCGCGCCTCCGTGCACGGTGTTGAGGCGGCGCAAGCCCTCCACACGTGGCGCCATTCTCCCCGGAATTTTGTGAAATCCTAATCTAATTTTAGTTTCGTTTTAGGATAACACAAAATTCTAATTAATTCATTTTAAAATTCTTAAAATATTTCGTTAAATTTCACTAATATACATGAAATATTTAACCTCATGAATATGCATGTTTATTAAGTCGTAAATTTTCCTTGAAATTATTTTCATGTGATTATCGTTCATAATAAATTATTTTGCATGTATCTATGATTTATTTATCTTACGTGCATTATTTTTCTCGCACATAGTTTATTTCTTTATAGTCCGCATATCATGCCCGGGTAGGCGGCGCCCGGTACTTGTCGGACTTTAATTTTTATTTTGGGTAGACGGCGCCCAATACTTGCTTCTATGTGCTCTAGAATAATCGAATAAATCCTTATCTCTCCGTTGTCAATAAATTGGTCACAACTCTTACCATGTCACTTTAAAAATTGTAATAACGTCTGATATTACCATGAAAAAATTCGATGAGCTTGCTCACGATGGTAATAACTACCTGACATGGGTGCTAGATGACGAGGTCCATCTAGCCTTAAATGAGTTGAGCAAAACAATTCTCGAAGGTTCGAAATTCACTAACGCCCTGAAGGCAAAAGCATTGATTTTTCTCATGAATCACCTGAATGAGAAATTCATTATTCAGATCCTCATTCAGGGACCCCGGAATGTTGTGGAACTCCCTGAAGGACTGTTTCCAACAACAAAATGATATACTCCTCCCTCCGGTACAATACGATTGGTTGAGATTCTGTTTCCAAGACCTTAAGTCTATAATGGAGTACAACTCTGTCTTGCAACGTATTGTAACTCAGTTGATGTAGAATACTCTGTCGATATTCCACGCTAGCCACCTTATACTCAAGCAGCAGTATAGGGATAAATATATGATTGGTCGCAAACGTGGAAAGGGAAGAGAGAGTAAGATGATCTGGGTTAAAGGCCGAGGTCGTAGTACATCCGGTGGTTGCAGAACCTCGAATTTTGCTCTTCAAAATCTGGCAAGATTGAGCAGTCCTGCTACAGATGCGGATGCAGAGGCCATTGGTCTCGCACGTGTCGCACTCCCAAGCAATTGGTTGAGGCAGCAGAAGGACGACAAAGGGAAGGCCCCTAGAGTCGAATCTCACCATGTCAGCCTGCCTGAAGCAGACTTTGACCAAGACAACGTTGATCCTCTGGGCATCAAGCTCAAAGGGCTTTGGAAATGATGAGTGATTTGCGTATTTGATTATTTTAGTACTTTATATTTGGATAAAACAATTTATGCTTTGGGATCCTTTCTTTCGGATATTTTATTTTATGGATAATATTATTTTTTAGCTTCGATGTGTTTATCTTAACGCTGTCCATTAAATTTACTTGGATATTGCTATACATGACTAGTAAACATATCAGCTATTAGGTTTGGGCTATTTCCTCTGGCATGATGGATTAAGATTGTGATTTATGTTTGGTAGATAGCGCCACCACTCATGCAATATTAAGAGATATGAAGTATTTTCATAACTTGTTAAAACGTAAGGGAAGTATAACTACAATAGCAATGATAGGAGGTTGATAGTGGGGTCCAGAAGAGCTCCCATTGTCCTCCCCGTAGGTACCGAACTCATAATGAATAATGTCTTATTGTTTCCACAATCTAAATGTACCCTGCTCAGTTTTAGAGATATTAGAACTAATGACTATCATATTGAAACTGGAATTGAGAACAATAACGAATACCTTTTGATGACTATTACTTGAGGTAGCCGTAAACAAGTTATAGAAAAACTTCCTTCATTCTCCCCTGGATTGTACTATTCCTACATCCGGCCGTCAAATCTCCATCTAGCCATGAGTATGAAATTTCATGACCCTAATTCAATTGGTCATAATAATTCAAATAATAGAATCCTTCATGTTGATGAATTTATTTGTGATGCATGTTCTAAGGGTAAGTTAATAGTGTGCCCGTCGTGCACTAAGGTTGGACTAGAGTCTCCGGTTTTCCTTGAAGTGAATTCAAGGAGACATTTGTGGACCGATACACCCAGCATCAGGACCATTTCGTTATTTCATGGTCCTTATTGATGCCTCCACTAGGTGGACATATGTATGTTTGCTGTCCACCCGCAATCAAGCTTTTGCGAAGCTCATTGTGAAAACTATCGAGCTTAGAGCTCAATTCCCGGATTATCCAATCAAGTCGATTCGCATGGATAATGTTGCTGAGTTCAGCTCAAAGGCCTTTACAGATTACTGTATGGCCCTGGGAATTAAAGTGGAGCACTCGGTCCCCTACGTTCATACCCAAAATGGTCTTGCTGAGGCGCTAATAAAACGTATCAAACTTATCGTGAGACCATTGCTTATGAACTCTAAACTACCCACTTCATGTTGGGGGCATGCAGTCCTACATGCATTGCAATTGATTTAAATTCGTCCAACTGCATATAATGATCATTCCCCCCTACAACTAGTGCGTGTGAAAGAACCTAACATTTTCCATCTGCGTATTTTTGGATGTGCACTATATGTTCCGATAACATTACCAAAGCGGACCTCTTTAGGCCCACAAAGAAAAATCGGTATTTACGTCGGATTTAACTCTCCATCCATCGTGAAAATACCTCGAGCCTTTTTCTGGGGATCAATTGACAGCCCGATTCGCTGATCGCACGTTCGATGAAGATTACTTCTCAGCATTAGGGAGAGATCCGAATTCAAAATTGAATGAATGCCGGAAGCTTACGTGGAACATAAGTAATCTTCAGTATCTAGATCTACGCACTAGTCAATCTGAACTAGAAGTTCAGAAGATTATTAACTTTCAAAATTTAGCAAACAATCTGCCAGACGGGTTCACTGACCATAGAGGTGTAACTAAATTGCATATACCTGCAATAAATGCTCACCAAAGGGTTGAGGTCCCAAGTAAAACAAGTACTCATGCCCCCACACGCCAGAAGCATAAAGGATCCTCAAGAGATAGTAATACACCTAAATGAAAAGCTAGCAAATCTAGTCAGCCGAATGTAAAATCTCTAGAAGAGATTCGTCTAGATAACTCAAAGTCTCTAGGAGACGAGCGTCCTAGTGATGAAGCACGTGCACAAAATATTCAATGCACTAGGACCGCGGAACGACCAGACCCAGATACACTGGGAAATGAGGAAGGTCTGGTTGACGTAAAACGTTGAAGTCTCTATGAATTTCATAGATACGGGAGAAACATATAATATAAATATTATTGTCGTCAATGACACATTTGCAGCGACATTTGCTCTTTCCATTAACGATCCGGATCCAGAACCCAAAAGTATCGTTGAGTGTCGGAAGCGCTCCGGTTGGAAAAAATGGAAAGAGGCAATTGAAGCAGAGCTTGCATCGCTTAACAAAAGACAAGTATTTGACTCTTTTGTTCGTACACCCGCGCGCGCTATCCCTGTAGGATATAAATGGGTTTTTGTAGAAAAACGAAATGAGAACAATACTATGGAGAGGTATAAAGCGAGGCTTGTAGCTCAAGGGTTTTTGCAGAGACCCGAGATCGATTTCGATCAAACCTATTCTCCCATCATGGACCCAATAACGTTCCGCTACTTGATATCTTTGGCAGTTAAATTGAATCTCCAAATGAGATTAATGGACGTAGTAACCGCATACTTATACGGATTACTAGATGCCGATATTTATATGAAAATCCCCGATGGATTTGACATTCCTCAAATGAGGGATGGTAAAAATCGCAGTATGTATATCATAAAACTACAGAAGTCATTGTACGGCCTGAAGTAATCGGGCCTCCGACTTAGTGAGTTCCTTCAGAAGAAGGAATACACATTCGATAAAGCTTTCCCATGCGTATTCACGAAGAAATCGCAAAATAGTTTTTGCATCATATCCGTTTATGTTGATGACCTAAACATAATCGGAACATACAAAGAGATTGAAGAAACCAGTTCAATCTTGAAAGCTGAATTTGAAATAAAAGTCTTGGGTAAAACCAAGTACTGCCTTGGCCTGCAGATCGAGCATCTCCCAGAAGGAATTCTTATACATCAGTCGACCTACGTGAAGAAGGTATTGGAGAGATTTCACATGGATAAATCTCATCCACTTAGCACCCATATGGTTGTCCGATCCCTCGAAGTGGATAAGGACCCATTTAGGCCAAGAGAAGATTCAGAAGAAATTCTGGGACCAGAAGTTCCTTATCTTAGCATTGTTGGAGCATTGCTCTATCTCGCAAATTGCACTCGGCCGGACATTGTATTTGCTGTCAATTTTCTTGCGAGACATAGCGCTTCTCCTATAAGGAGACATTGGAATGGTATTAAGCATGTTCTACGGTACCTCCAAGGGTCTCAAGATCTTGGACTATTTTACCGTAAGAACCAAGACAAAACCTTAGTAGGTTATGCGGATGCTGGCTATTTTTCTGATCCCCACAATGCCATATCTCAGACTGGTTATGTTTTTCTCTGTGGTGGTACCGCAATCTCATGGAGATCGGTTAAACAAACTATGGTTACCACGTCTTCAAACACTCAGAGATAATGACTTTATTTAAAGCTGCACGAGAATGTGTTTGGTTAAGGTCCTTGGTAAAATACATTGGTGACTCGTGTGGTATCGCTAAAGGTGATACACCTCCCACCGTTATATTTGAAGACAACGCAGATTGTATCGCACAAATGAGTAATGGGTACGTCAAGGGAAACCTGACGAAACATATTTCACCTAAGTTTTTCTACTCATACGAACTCCAGAAGAGTGACGTGATTACTATTCAAAAGGTGCAATCTAGTGACAATCTAGCAGATCTGTTCACTAAGTCCTTACCTACGTCTACTTTTGAAAAGTACGTTCGTGGTATTGGGATGCAAAGACTCAAAGTGTTGTTGTCTTCAGGGAGAGCGGTAACCCGGAAATAAATCTAGAAGATTTGATCTGGAAGATCAAATACATTCCTCCCTAACTTATTATTTTGCTGATACCTAGCACGTGGAGTTTTTATGACAAGACATTTATGTTATGTCGTAATGTCCAAGGGGGAGTGTTGTAAATCTAAAATATTTATTATTCCAAATCTAGAAGATTTGATGTGGACATTACTAATGGACCAATAACCCAATGGGCTTCATAACTTAAACTAGGGTTTTACTCTTATAAATATACCATTGTACGCAGAATTGTATACACTCATACACAAGAACATTAGTGAAACTCCTGGCTTAGCTCGCCCCCAGACGTAGTCGTTCCCGATGAACTGGGTGAATAAATCTCGTCTTTTATTTTACGCACTTATTTACAACAAGAAGATTGCAGATATTCAGAGATTCGTAGCTAATCGTCAACCAAGTTCGGGGTGAATATGAAGCAAAAGATGAAAACATGACCTCATATCAAAGAATAGTTGCTCATTTGGTATCAATGTTTGAGCAAATTTACATTGAACAAGTGCCAAGAGACATCAATCAAAATGGCTGGCCCACCTTACTCCAAGATGCAATCAAAATTGCCCGGACATGCCACAAATGTCAGTTGTTCGCTCCAAACATTCACAGACCCCCACATGAGCTAATATCAGTGAATAGTCCATGGTCATTCGCAAAGTGGGGGATCGATATCATCGGAACTTTCCTACCAGGAAAAGAAAGTGTGTGTTTTATAGTAATAGCCGTGGACTATTACACAAAATTAGCCGAAGCAGAAGCACTTGTAACAATTACACAAGAAAAGATGACCATCTTTATATGGAAAAGTATAGTATATCATTTTGGAATACCACAAGTAATCTTGACAGATAATGAAAAACAGTTCGAAGGGAAGAAGATAAGAGATTTCTGTGATAAATGGGGCATAAAAGAAACACTTTTCAACTCCATATCACCCCCAGTCAAAAGGTCAAGTGGAAGTAGAGAACAAGATAATTAAACACATATTGAAGATCCACTTGACTGACAAATAAGGAAAATGGTTTGAAGAGCTACCAGAAGTGCTATGGGCCTACAGGGTTTCATACAAGACAAGCACCAGAGAAACACCATTCATTATAGCCTTTGGGAACGAAGTTGTAATACCAGTTGAGCTGAAAGTACCGATGAAGCGGACAACCATGTTCGATGAGGAGTCGAATAATTCAGCAATAGCAGTAGAGATGGACTTGCTGGAAGAGAAAAGGATCTCATCTGAGATAAAGAATGTCATCTACAAGAAAAGGGTAGAAAAATACTACAATTCCCAAGTGAAGATCAAGGACTTCAAAATCGGAGACGTAGTACTTCGTAAAGTGCTAGCTCCTCCACCAGGAGTATTTGGACCAACTTGGGAGGGCCCGTTCAGGGTGACCAACAAGTGGCACAATGGTACTTATGATCTAGAAGACATGGAAGGAAACTCGGCTCAATACTCCTAGAATGCAGCCTTGCTGAAGAAATACTATTAATAGTGTTGGTCCCGGTACAAGACTGAGGAATACGTGTATGGGGGGGGGGGAATACACGTATACCAATTTTTCAACCTTAAAAACAGACTGAGTCCCCTTTACTCAGAGTGGTAAAGAACTAGGAGCTGATAACACACCTACTGACTACACTTGGTGCGGGTCAGTTGGCTAACTATCAGTTCAAGTTCAGTGCGGAAAAGTTTGAGCCCTGAAAGTTTAAAGTCTTGTTTAGTTTGCTTTCTGAAAAACTTGTTTTACTCAAAACTGAAGAGTGTTTAGTAGGGCAGTGCTCTTTTGAAGATCAGCCTGATTGATTCAGGCCTGATAAACTTGAATGCAATGAATGAACAAGTAATATAGCAAGTATGCACAATATCAAAGCAGTAAGAACACAAGGAGTTTAACGTGGTTCAGAGTCTCAAGCTCCTACGTCCACGGCCTGACTTAACAGGAAATCCACCTAAGGGATTCTTGTTTTTAACGTGCCAAGGTGCACCAAGACCAGCTAACCTCACTGATCTATACAACTCCACTTACTAACACTCTAACTGACTTACTCCCAACAAGCCTAACTTAGGGTTTTGGTTTCAGTTTGGATTCCAACTAGATTGAGATTATCCTTACAAGGCAAAGCTATGCTAAGGATTGGATAATCTCTCTAAGCTTAAGATAATTCTAATTAGCTCTTGGAATACAGAATAACTCTCAATTGCTGAGAAACACTTGAGAAATTTAGAAGGTTTCGAGTGCTTCTCTTAAGGGTTGAATGCTTTGAATGCTTGAGAGTTTGAGTAATTTCTGGCTTGGAAATTTCCCGTAACCTTGAATGGGGTCAAGGTCTTCTGTATTTATAGGTGATTTGAAAAACTATCCGTTGGAGAGATAGCCTTTCTTGTCAACTATGTAGAGTGGCTTCAAGCAGACATATCTTCATGCAGCCGCCGTCCTTGCATGGATTTGGTATTTGCATTAAATGCGTATTGAATGCTTGCCCGTTGAATATGCAGTCTGAATTCAGTCTTCATGTCAGGTTCCGTACGAGCGTGTCCTTCTCGGATTGGTCCACGTCATCAGGTTGGTGAGAATGTCAGAACTTATTCCTGAGCTTCAGGCTTGTCTTATTAAGTTCATTTTGTCTTGAGCCCACCAGTCTTGTCCTGACGCTGAAATTCCTTTTGCATTGCTTGGCTCTACTCCAAGTCTTCCCATTAACTCAGTGACATCCTGTTCCCTTCAGGACTGAGTTAGTAATGACCTCAGGGTCATACTCTTCATCACTGACACTTACTCAGCCAGCTTAGAAGACTGCCATAAGTTCAGGATGGTGCTCTTCGTCTTCAGGCTCTGAGTCTTGATTATCTCCAGTGAGTTCTCCTCTCACTGAGTACATGTGAAGTGTAAGATGACTAAGTACTAATCCTAACCAAGACTAGCCTGACAAAGACAGATTAAGACAATCATTTTTTCAGGGGCTTTGGGATCTTAATCAAAACTGACAATGTCCCAGCAAATAGGGTTATGAATTTGTAATTTTGAAAATGTAAATTTTGTGTAAATTTCAAATTTTTGGTCTTGAATATAACACTTATAAGTCAGGAAAACAGTTGTGTATTGTATGTTAATTGATTATATGTGTTACATTAGTCAGGTTTGCATGTTAAAAGTAAAAAAAAAACTCTACAATACTCAGTTGCTCGCCTCAAAGGAATAGCCTGAGACATACGAGTCCATGCGTTCGGCAACCAGTCGTGTTGGATCAATGCATGCGGCGACCAGGTGTTCAATAGGCATTATTATTAGGCCAAGTCTTCGAGACCAAAGGCCCATATACTTAGAAGGCCAAGTTCTTTGAGAACCGAAATGACCAATATATTAAAAAAAATTATGCTAAGTGTTTTACCTTAGAAAAATAAGGGAGATACTTAAGAAAATTCCATAAAAACACTTAGTACAGCAAGGGGCGAGAAATTGAGTAAGGTAAAAGTTGTATGTATATAATTTGCAAAAAAGAAAGTTCATTCCATTCATTCATCACAAGAAGAAGTTTACAACAGAAAGGATAAAATATTACAAGGAAAGTCCAAATTCTATTGCAAACTAAGGAGGATCTTCAAGCTTGAGGAGTTGAAGAAGACAGTGGAGCATCAGTAGTAGGGGCCTCGGTGGTGGTCGCCTCAACGTTCAACTACTTGCTGACCATCGTTGAAGTACCTGCCCCATCTATGGGGGTAAGGAGAAGATGAGGCAAACCATCAAACACTTCATCATTGTTGCTCGCCTCCTCGTCCCCTCCGCCCGAATATTGAGGAAGCACGATCTGGATATCCTTGTCGAAGATATCTAACGGGAAGCCCATCTCCGCGAGGTCAGCTATGAAGAGTGTAGAGTCAGGTGTTGGAGGGTTATCCTTTATATACTCGATGAAGTCTGTCTTCACTGAGTCAAATGCATCCTTGTTGTGGTCTTGAGCAAAGCGAACAGAACCTCATGCACTCTGCAAAAGCACATATGTACCCGAAGTTCGTCTTGTCCAGCACCTCTTGCTCGTACACGTTATAAGCAATCATGGACTTACGCTCCTTCTCCAAGGACTCGCTCATTTTCTAACTTATCAGCGCTCTGATCGGCAGACTTAACCTCTAGGAGCAACTTCTCGGAGTTCACCAGGGTTGCCTGCTCGCTTGCTAGGTGAGCCTCCACCTTCCTCTCCATCAATGCTAGCTCTTTGGCAAACCCAGCCTCCTTCTCCTTCAGGGCAGCAGTTTTCTCCTCCTCCATCGTCCCAATACGATGGCCTAAACTCCAGTTTGTTCGCTTGAGCTCCAACACCTAGTCGAGCACCATTTGAGCCATGGCCGCCTCATGACTGGCACTATAACACATCATGCGAATATTGTCGCTTAGACTCTGGCCCAGAACAAGAGTGTTGGCGGATTTGGTCCAGGACCTAGGAATCTGCTCGGCGGCATGGTGCACGTGAGCATCAGGGATATCCCGGAGAGAGCCTCACATAGCTGAGGCGATGAAGGGTTGTTCCTTGGCTGGGGTAGTTCTCCAGCTTGTACCTAATAGCAAAAAAAGCGAGCAACGGAGTTCATCAGTAAAGATAATTGGGCGAACAGTAGAAATATGAAGGACAAGTAACTTACTCTTTAACCTTAGACGGGTCCCAACCCAAATACGAGGTATCTTGCAAGAAACTTCCTTTCTTGCTCGTCGCCACACTGGCTATTGCTCGTTGTTCGTCTACCACCTCAAGAGAGGTAGACTTGGAAGATGGAGACCTGGGAACTTTATTGCTCGGCTCCTCGTCGTGCTTAGAACACTTGGTTGAACGCTTGTCGGCAGCATCGCCAGGGCCACCCTCACTCTGCGGTGCCTTTCTCTTTTCTTTCTCCTTTCCCACGTTCTTGGGAGGAGGTGAGGGTTTGGAAGCCCCTTGGGGCGAACAGTTGCGCCGCGGGGGCGAGGAGCGGGGGCAGCCCCCGACCTTAGCCGAATTAAGGTCGTAAGGGGATCAGTCTTCTTTATCGAAGGGTCTTGTGAAGCCATCTGTTTAATCCTTTCAGCAAGCAGGTAGTAAGCTTCAGGGACTGGAGAAACGGCGACAGTGACTTGTTGCTCTGAACAAAAAATGCAAGGGGATTTGTCAAAATCAAGGCGAGCAGGCAAGCAAAAGAGTAAAAATTTGAAAAGTAAGAATTTCCCTCAGGAATCTCTTCTTGCGCCTCAAGATGATGAGGGCTGGTGGTCAAGCGAGCAAGCTTGCGGCAGTGTTCCTTTGATAGATGATGTAGATCGTGATCACCAGCGTTTCAGAGCAAAATGACGGATAGGGTGTACAAGGACACATCGCTCAGATTAGGGTGCCCCCACTTCAATATTCGTGGACCTACAAAACAACAAAAAAAGAAAAATTAAAATTAGTCTCACTTGATCTATAGTAAGAAAAGGGGAGCCTACGTTTGATTTCCCAAAGCTTTCAGGCGAATGGAAGCGCGACTGGCCGCTGGCGAATCCCTCAGTTGCTCGCCAGGCTCCACCAATGAAAAAGAACTGGTTGTGCCAACTCTTGACTTTGTTGGGAACACCTTCGATTAGCTTTACCCCGCTTCTGGCCTTCCATAGTACCATCCTTCACCATCCTACTTGTGAGCAGAGATGGTCATGGCATAGTGGATCTCCACCGCACTAATTTTGTTCTTGTACCCTTCAAGACCAAAGAGGGTCATAAAGGCGAGCAGGTTGCTCCACCCGTTGGGAGTAATCTGGGTGATCGCCAGGTTGATGTCCTCCAAGAAGCGACCAACCACAGGGTGTAGAGGCAGCAGGAAGCCGGTGTTGAGGACGTCTAAGTTGATCGCCATGCAGCCAGGAGGGGGCGATCGACTGTTTCACCCTTCTTCAGAGCATAAAGAATGATGTCAAAGGGGATCTTGTAGGTTGCATGGATGCTCGCAGGTCGTCCTCGATTATCAGGCTAGCAACCTTGCTCGCCGCATACTCATTTTCCTGAGCCTGCATAATTGCTCGAGAGGGGGGAATGATAGTCTTCGAGTAGTGAGCAGCATACTCTACCCATTCATTTTCATGGGTAATCCCTTCCGGAATTCAAGACTCTGGTGTAACCTCGGGCATAGGGAAATTTATCTCTCTCGGGAATTCCCAAGTCACGGCAAGGGCAGGTTGTTCACCTTCAGCATCGACTGCCTCGGGAGCATCCACCTCCTCGATTTATGCGGCTACTTCTTCAGAGTCCTCCCTGAGATAGGAGGATGTGTCTTCTTCAGCGCGGGGGCAAGCAGTAGGCTGGTCGAAAACCTGCTCGCCAAAGCTATCAACGACGTATGCTTCAACCGAGCGAACAACCGAGCTTGAATCAGAGCCTGTTTCTTCATCCATTAGCAAAGTCCTAGGGTTTGTTGAAGAGCTTGGCGAACAGAGCAGCTTGGGGGAGTGATCGTCTCAACCATGGGCCTTTTTTCCGGATTTCTCCCAGAAAGAGTAGTACTTGAAGATGGAGAGGCCATTTTTTATGAACGAAAAAGAAAGGATAAATGATCAGTATAAAGTGTGAAGAGTGGAGCACGGCGGTGCAAATGGCGGAGACACGGCGGTACAACAGCGGCAATACGAGGGAAAATAGCGTCCGGAAAGAAGGAAAAATTGCAGGTGCGATTTTTTGAAAAGGTAAAAAATGCAAAAAGATGAAAAATGGAAAAGAACAATAAAAGATTAAATAATGTATTACCTAGAGAAGATGAATCGCACGATACAAGCTCGGGGTAGATGATAAATTGCAAATCTCGGGAAAGCTTTGAAATCGATAATGGTGAAAGTATGAAGATGAATCGGAAAAAAGATTAATGTGAAAGAGGCCAAGTATTTCTAAAGGGAGAAATGGGGCGAAACTACAATTTTTAAGAAAATCATAGGCCCTTATTAGCAAATAAGGGGGCGTGCGTGGGCGGTGTTTGACATCACCACCGCCCACGACGATTTGTTTCTCAAGAATCTCATGATTTCCAACAGTCGCAAGACGAATCCTGGACACGGTTGCTCGCCATGAGTTCCCGCCCAAAAATTAAATCTCAAGTGCTCGCTCTACCGCAAAAAACATTCGAACAACTATAGCTTGACCTCACTTAGTTGATTTCCATCCTAACACAAGGTCAAGCTAGGGAATAATTATTGATAGGCGAGCAGCTGAGCAGAAGATTTGCATAAGAGAAAATAATTAAGGATAACAGGCGAGCAGCTGAGTAAACAATGTACAATTGATAAAAAGACGAGCAGTTGGTCAAAAGTGTCAGATACTCAGGCGAACAGCTGGTCAAAACTTAAGAATAGCTGGACGACCAGCTAAGAAGAAAGGTCCAAATACCCATCACATAAGCACCTAGGCGAGCAACCTAGCACCTCGAAGAAAAACAAGAAACTCCACTAATTAGGCATATTACATTAGAAGCAAACAAGTGTCTTAACACTTGTCATTTGTATAAATGTAATAGCTTAGGAGTAAACAAATGTCATAACACTTGTCAAGCATGTAAATTAGGATAGTTTAGATGTTGACACCTCCTACTTGCTTAGGTGTTTATAAATACCCCATTGTATGAAGAAAGAAATAAGTTCAATTATTCAAAAACACACTCAAACCCTTGCAATTTCATTTCTTGATCTTTACTTATACAAATCCAGCACTGTTAGCCTTATTTGATGACCTTCATAAGCCTAAACAGCCACTAATTCATCAATTCGAATTAAGGTCATCAACAGATTTGAATTGATTTTTCTCTCTAGAATATTTTATTGTGTAGAATATTCCCTATTAAGGCTGATTATATTAAAAAGTGCGATTAGATTACAGTGAAAATCAATTTTCAGTGCAATCTAATTACATTTTTCAATGTAATCAAATCTTAATTTTCAATGTAAACAATTTCAACTATTGAGTGAGTGTACTGTGCATCAAGTGTACATGAGAGTATGTCCCTTTGGCCTAGGTGGGCGATCGTTCCCTTTGGGTTTTAGTTTTATTTTTGTAATTGTAGAAACTTTTTGTTTGGGATTTTATTTTGAGATCGTCCCCAGATAATACACAAGATATTATACTATAAAAAATATTGTCCCTTCGAAGTAAAATACAAGATGCCTCCGTACTTCAGTTAATGATTGAGATTGTTCAATTCTTATTTGATCCGACAAATTAAATAATTAATCCTAACAACTGGTCAAAATTTACGATGGCTCAAAATTAGGAAAAATTGCAGTTTTGATTTTAAGAAAATGAGTAAAAAATATTTTTGATACCTATATGCAAAAGTGGTTTTTTTTTTTTTTTTTTTTTTTTGCAGTTATATTCTCATTGGTTAATTTTTAGGACAAAAACTGCAATTTATACATTTTTTTGGGATCGAAAATGTAATTTATCTTATTTTTTTGGGACCAAAAATTTCAAAAATAACTACAAGACTATAAGTGTCCATGACCATTTTAAAATGAACTCATTTTCTAGGGACTAAAAGTGCAATTAACCCCTCAAAATTACTCCCTTCGTCTCCAAAATATAGCCCTATTACATTTTGTACGATTATTTAAAAAGTTGATATAATATGTAAAAAATTAAGAATATTGTGTCATATCAAGAACAAAATAAATTATTTTAAAAATATTATGTGTATATGTTGAAAACTGTAGATAAAATTTATTATTTTCATTTTAGGCAACATGACTATTTTTTTTAGAATGGACTAATAAGACAACCAAATTATATATATATATTTTTTTTTGGTACGGCAGGAATATGATTTAAGGAGTACGTGGGTTATATATATTTAGTTTGGATAAGTCTCAAAACTCGTTTGATATTCGTATAAGAATTTATATGCGAGGATCGGATCGACAATTCGTCAGCCATGAACATGCATCGGGTGGCTGAAAATGGGTCACGACCAAAGAAATACAAATTTCAAAGTTGAAATATAAATACAAATTAGGGTATATGTTGACAAAAAATTAGAGAAGACATTTGAAAGGAATTGAGAGGTTGAGGCATTAATTAATAGAGACAGCTAAGGTGTGGGGGAACCTAAGAAACAAAGGACTTACGGATGTACCTCAACCATTGATACCTCATCACATGTATGCAACCCAACAATAAGTACATAGGTTATCATCTTCTTACATCTCAAGTATTGGGCAATCGCAAATTAACCAAAAGGGGGGCAACAATTGGTTTAGAGGGTCCAATCCAACCTGGATCAATCGGTTTCTATTCTTATTTTTTTATTTCCCAATCATATCTTTTAGTTTACATGGTCTTGTGCATGTTACATGTAGTAGATTTTATACATATGCCCGCATGGGCGTAGCTCAGTTGGTTCTTGGGTGGCAGATTGCTACAAGAACGCGAATTTTTTTATTTACCCATTTTCTAAAATGGCAAAAAACAATACCACTTTTTCAAACTCAACCCCCAAAAAGCAATTTTACACTAAAAAATATTAATAAACAATATTCTAAAAAACTACTTTATACTCAAAAGTATTAATAAACAATTATTTTTTTAAAAATTGTGTCATTTTAAAATGGGTAATCAAAATTGGGATGGAGGGAGTATAATAAAATAAAATATTATGATTAATAATACGAGTCAGTCTCCTGTGAAATTTGTTTGTAGTACGAATTGATAACATAACATCAATTTAATGATATTATTGTTCTCATAAACTAATATTTGTAGCATAAATTAAGTAAATATAAAAGTAATAAAGAAACCAAAATAAATTAACTAAAGTAATATATAATTGAAGAGAGATAGGGGTGTGCAACGGTCGGTTTGGTCACCAAACCGAACCGTATTAGCCAAACCGAACACCAAACCAAAAAAATTTTACAAACCAAAAATCGAACCAAACCGAAATATAAATTTGACAATGCCACTTCATGTATGTAATATTATGATATCATTATTCCTTATTTGTCTTTCTCGTCCTTGTATGTTTTATTTTGGTACATTTTAAATTACAAAATAAAATCTTTTTTTATAATTTATGCTGCACGTAAATAAGAAAAAAATATTTTTATAATATATATTCAATTTCACAATTCCAAAATAATTTTATAATTATGAAACACACATATAAAAAAAAATCTTAAATTTTCATTATATATTTTTGTCGATTTAAATTTCTGATTTACTTAATCAATTCTCCAATATTTTTAAAATGTGTGCATAAAGATTTTTGCAAAATTAAAATTTTTGCATCCATTAATTTTTTAATCAAATATATAAATTTCTTTAATGTCAAGAATATAAAATAAAATTTCTTAACACTAAAGAAATCTACATATAAAATTAAAAAATATCATATATATTCTTGACATTAGAGTAATCTATATATAAATTATATGCATCATTATAATATCATATAAAAATAAAATTTTCTTGTCAATAAAAAATCTATATATTTAAGAGTACGTCTTGTGCGAAACCATCTCATAAAATATAAATTGGGTATATGACATATTAACACTTTTACATGGGTGGATATTAATTCGTACTGTTTCATGTCATTAGACGGCTTCACGGAAATTTTTGTCTATATTTTATTAAAATAGGTACATAACTTTTTAGTTTGCAAAAATTCTTGGTCATGCACAATTTTTTTTAAAGAAATTGGAGAATTGAATTAAGTAAATTAGAAATTTAAATCAACAAAAAATATTTAACAAAAATTAAAGATTTTTTTGTTTTTATGCGGTGTTCATCATTATAATTTCTTTTTGGAATTGTGAAAATGTACAAGCAATATTTTTCTTTTTATATATGTAGAGCATAAATTATGAAATAAGATCTTATTGGTAATTTGAAATGCACCAAATAAAAATATAGAGATGAGAAAGATAAATAAGGAATAAAGATCTCATAATATTACATATCATGAAGTGGCATTGCCACATAATCGATTGGTACAAATAATGTGTCATTGCCACATAATCGATGGGTATAAATTATGAAATAAGATCTTATTGGTAATTTGAAATGCACCAAATAAAAATATAGAGATGAGAAAGATAAATAAGGAATAAAGATCTCATAATATTACATATCATGAAGAGGCATTGCCACATAATCGATTGATACAAATAATGTGTCTATTGATGGATTCTATATCATTTTCAATATTAATATTATTTAATTCTTACATGTGTATGTATGCGTAATTGTGTGCAAATGGACAAATGATGTGAAATAAGTTGTAACTATTTGATTTACAGTACTATAGTACCCTAAAATGCCAAAAATATCAAATATATATACACCTTATTTGAGAAAACAATTTTACCATTGCATAATAAAAAAAATGTTACTCCCTCCGTTAGGGATGGCAATGGGGCAGGGCGGACGGGTACTTGAAGATCCAAGCCCGCCCCATCCCTTGTGCGGGGCAGGACGGAGCGACCCATTGCAGGGCGCGGGGCGGGGCGACCCACTCGAGTCATAATAATTTATTTTAATGATAATTATACACAATATACTTTAAGATATTTAACCGAAAACTAATAAATACTAATAAACATGAAAAATATAATACTTTTGAAGTTGAATCATAATCATTTATATTATATAAAACAAATAAATATGAAAATATATAATAATATTTTACATTTCATATGTATATCATATATTAAATATAATATATGTTTATAAATTTTATATTATATGTGGGTCAGAATGGGGCGGGGTAGAAGTAATATCCATACCCGCCCCGACCCGCTGCAGGTCACAGGGCGGGGCGACCCAAACAGGTCGGGCAGGGCGGGTCAGTTGTGGGGCGGGCCAAATTGTCATCCCTACCTCCGTCCCAAACTCGTTTGCTACATTGTCCAAAAAGGTCAATCCCATACTCATTTGATACATCTACTTTTGACAAAAAAGTAACAATACTTTTTAATATTATATTCTTCATACACTAATAACAAAAAATATCTACTTTATCACTTTAAATACTATGAATAACTCTTTCTTAATAATCGTGCAAACAGTAAATGGGAAGCTGAGTTTGGGACGGAGGGAGTAATTTTTATTTTATAGTGTGAACAAGTTTCACTTGAAAACTGGTTTTTTTTTTTTTTCATTAAATATTTTATAGTGAGAACAACTAATATACTCTTCACCAATATTTTTTAATTAAACAAATAATACCCTTCCTCAAAAACTTTGTAATGAAACAGCTAATACATTTTAATAAAACATGTTAATATCTTTTAGTGAAATAATTAATAACCTTCAAACTCATTCACATTATAAACTTTTCACCTTATACTTGTCTTTTTCACTAGTTCTAAGTTATGTTGCAAGGATGCGGGTGCGGGAGTACAGAGGATAAGATACGAATTTGCAAAAAATTTAGGATGTGATTCGTCAAGAATACCTCTGTTTATTCATATTTTATTATATATAATACCTAAATATATATATATATATATATATATATATATATATATTAATGTTGTAAAACAAATGTATATAATTCACATTTTCTCTAACCCAAAACTTAAGCATATTCAATAATTTAATATAATTAAGTAACCAAATATCAACTCGAGTTTCATTAGCCCAATACACACGTTATATAATTGAATTCAATCTAAAACGAGTGTTACATTGACAATTTAAATTATATTATATAATAAAATTCAATTGAAATAACATATAAAATGCGTAATAAGTAGGATTCGCGAGGGGGATTCGAGTATCCGTTAGTTGGATTCGCCACGTGGAGAATCAGATTCACGAATTCAAGAATCACGCCCCTTTTAGGGGGCGGGTGGGAATCTGATACCGCATTATGTTATTTTTTAGAAGAATCCGTACATCATAGGTTCTAAGAGTTGGGATTTCAGAACAGGCATATGACGTGTCACGATAACAAGTTCGAACTTCAAGGCTTTTTTTCTTCTTTAAATTTCGCATTTTGCACATAAATATTATCACAAATTCTAGCATGCACTAGGATTTTAAACTCAATTTTAACTTTAATTTTGATTTTTTTTCATAACACGCTGAACTATGTGTGTATTTTTTTTTTTTTTTTTGCAATTAGGGTATTACTAATTACTTTTAAGGGTATCACTAGTTACTTATTGGGGTATTACTGATTTTTGCGTGGTATTTTTTTTTTTTTTTTTGCAAAATTCTAGTACATACCACGCACTCAAGTGCACACTAGAACTACTCAGTTAGTATTTATTGCTTTGTTCAATTCAATATACAAAAATGCTCATTAAAGACAGTTCTATAGATGGACATTCAGTCTCAAAACACGTTTACAATGGAGTTTGAGACGGATTTGAATTCGTCGATAAAACAGACGTAACTAATATTAGCGATGAATGTTAGTGTCCATCACAAAATTGCGATTAAAATTTCCATCGTCACTCTCCCGGGTCAAGACCCGACCGGGTCAAAATTTTGCAATGGAAATTTTTGCCTCAATTTTTTTTATATAAATATTAAATTAACAAAATATTTGCGATGGAAATATCCGTCACAAATATTTTTTTATTTTTTAATGATATAAATTAGCGACGAATTTTACCTGTCGCAAATTTCAAGATGTGGAAAAAATTGTGGCTCACATTCAAGCCAGCGCTCATAACCACTTGTCCGTCAATCTATTATATGCGACACACTTTTTAATGAATTTTTATTAGTCTCGGAATGATTAATTACAAATTCGCAGCCAAGAGAATTCAAATACCTAACTTCCCGGGCATCCGGAGAAGGCGTGTTCCGCTCAGGCACGTGCTCCTTTCGTTCATCTTTACATAATAAAATATTGTATATATATCCAAATTGAATCCTTATTTTTAATAATTTATTTAATTCATTCATTTTAATTTCTAACTTGTTTATATAAATAGGTTTAATTGCAAAATAAAATCACAACCTTTTCGCAAATTGCAATCTAATCTAAACTTTTGAATATTTGCAAATAAAATCCCAACTTAACATTTGGTTGCGATTCAAACCAACAAATAATTTTTTTGTTATCCGAAAATAATATTTCACTTACCTGACAATGAATAACTAATTGTATTAATATGTTTAGATCGGTTAGAATGACAACACATATAATAATCTTCATTTTGGGGCTGATTGAAATCTTCCTTTTGGTTAGAATTACAATAAAATGTTAAGTTGAAGTTTTATTTGCAAAGATTTAAAAGTTTATATTAGATTGCAATTTGCGATAAGGTTGTGATTTAATTTGCAATTAACCCATATAAATATTGTGTCCAATATTTTTTTATTTTATAAACTTATTGATTTAGACTACTTATAAATTTATAATTTCTTTGTTTTTACGTAGTTAATTGCATATGTGTCCAAATTGAGTTTCTTTTCGTTTCTAGCTTGTTTATATAAATGTTGTGTCCATATTTTTTTGTAAATTTATTGATCTAGTTTACTATAAATTTATGATTTGTTCATTTTGATGCAATTAATTGTAATTGTGTTCAAATTGATTCATTTAAAAAAAATTATTTTTTTTCATTTATAATTTGTTTATGTAAATATTTTACCAAATTTCTTTTTATTTTTTAAATGTATTGATTTGGACTATTTACAAATTTATTAATATTCAAATACTTGTTATATAAATGGGTTTTCGCCAACTTTTTTTTTATATATAAATACTTGTTATATACTCCCTCCGTCCTTTTTTAATTATCCCATTTTATCCAAAATGGTGTTCCTTTTTAATTGTTACTGCACTAATATCAATGCATTTTCTATTTATTTTTTTCAACAATGCACTTAATAAATTGTAAAACTATTCATCGTTTTGTAACAAATAAAAATAATAAATAAGGGTGTAAGTATTTTTTGATACCCTAATAAATGAGAAAATTGATTTGTGTGAATGGATAAAATGGAACAGATAATAAGAGACGGGGACAGATAATAAGAGACGGAGGGACTACAAATAAATTCCAACAATTCTAATAGTCATCCTACTCTTCTCCATCATCATCATCATCGCCATTCTCATTGTCGTCTTCATCTTCTTTATCGTCATCTTCATTTTTATCCTCATCTTCGTCTTCAACTTCATCCTCCTCTCCACGCTCTTGTTCGTTCTCCTTGTCACTTTCAATCATTATCAATTTTGGATTTGAAGTTGAGTGGAAAAATTCGCTCGAGCTTGCATAGAATAGCAGGGATGTCTCTATCCCCAAAAGATACTCCTCTTCTTCCAACCACCCTGGATTTTTTATTGTGCTCCATTGCACCGTCCTTATTGTCTTCATCAAATTCGTGATTGTAATCTCATACAACAACGAATCATCTGAAATCATTTGTATATATTTCAATATATGAGAAATAAAACATAACAAGTGATTCACTAATTTAAAAAAGATAATATGTTAACCCTATATACCTTCCCGAAACTTTGGTTTTACATGACGTATTGCATCTTTACCCTTTAGGAAGTTTGTTCTCTTCCTCCAGAAGACATGATCATTAAGTAGAAAATTCTGATGGTTGTATAACCATTACATATTTCTACTCAATAGAAGATACTCCCTCCGTCCCAGACGAATTTGCACACTTTCCTTTTTTGGATGTCCCAAACCAATTTGCACACTACCTAAAAAGGAAACATCGATTTGCGTGCACACTCACATAAATATACACATATTTACCCATATGCCATTACTTTAACACTTTTCTTAATATGTGTGCCATCCCAGGGGTGCAAATTCCCCTGGGACGGAGGGAGTAGGATGCATTACGGTTGTCGACCATCCGAACAACTTAGAAAATATTGGAAAGTCATTAATAGTCCACAAAACATCAGGTCGCAACATGAAGTTTTTCTTCCTATGCACGTCGTAGATCTCCACTCTCATATGCCACAAAGATATCAACTCTTTAATCAGTTGCTTAAGGTAGACACCCAGTTTATATTTGGGGTTGTGTGGACCAGACACCAAGTGTTGGTTCCGAATGAGTCTAGAATACGTGAATGAGGGGAGGGAGAATACAGTATGTCAAATCTTTTTCTAAGTCTACTTAGCACTAATTCAACTATCATGAGGCTAATCCTGAAGATCAATCTATTAGAGACTTCAACCCAGGATTTAGAGAAACCCAATGTAGAGTGCTCAGTGAGACTACAATCAGATAATACACCTACTAACAACTCTGAAGTTTATTCGTTGAATAATTATCTAATTAAGTCTGAGTGCGGAAGAGTGAGTCTTTAGGTTTTATATTCGTTTTTATATTTCCTGAAAAGATTATTTTCCCTGAGTTACTTTAAGAAATCGTGGTTAAGAGGATTATACATTGATTTATGCAGTCAGGTTGATTGGTTCAAACCTAATAAAATATGATTTATGCTCAGTGAAATATGACAGTTAATAGAGCAATAAATAAAGTAGTAAAAAATACAATGTTTAATGTGGTTCAGAGACCCAAGCTCATACGTCCATGATCTCGATTGAACAGGAAAATTACTTAATATGAATTAGCTCATTTTTAACGTGTCAATGTGCACTGCTGATCAGACTCCTCTCTTAGGAACTTGACCCCTATAATTACTCTAAGTTCTAGCCCTCTTACACCAACTTCACTAACAACCTATCACTAACTAGCTCTAGGATTTGGTTTAGTATTCTGGGTTCCAACTATTGTGACAATCCTTACAAGAAAAGGCTAATCTAAGGATGAATTATCACTCTAACCTTAAGATATATGATGAGCTCGTGAATACAAAATGACTAACAACTGAAGAAACACATGGGAAATTTAAGGTTTTCGCGTGCTTCTTGAATGCTTGAGAGTCTGGATATTGTTTTTGCTTCGAAAATTCCCGTAACCTTGTTTGGGGCAAAGTCTTCTGTATTATAGACGATTTGGAAAACAATCCAATGTAGGAGATAACTTCCTAACGTCCATTTTTAGGAGGTGCAACAGGCATTTTTTCTGTGTTACTATCTATTCAAATATTGGTTTTCACAAATATTTATTTGTGTTTACAAAAATAATTTTTTTTTCATATAATTAATAACACATGTAAGGTAGTGAAAAATATATTAATCTAATAACACAAATTTTACTCTATGGAGAAAGATATGTTCGCACAAAAATATAAAAACACTCTCGCAAGTTGTGTTACCATAAAGACAAATATGTGTTACTATTAGAGCAAATGTATATGTTTTTCAATTTTTTAAAGGACTGCAAATGTGTGTTATTGTTGCATAAATATATTTTTGTTCTTATAAAAGCACATATATGTCCTTATAGTTAATATAAAGTACAAATATTTGTTGTTTTAAGGAGTAAAAACACACATTTTGTCTTTACAGCTACACACGTTTGCAAATATAGTAATACAATCTGAGAGTGAAAATCTTAATATTAGTCTTGCATGATTTTTTTGTTGATAATTTTGTTTGATCCGGCCTAACCTGCTAAGGATCCACGAATTTTGATTTGAATTGGCCCATGGCTCACAAATTATTATACTTGCCTATTTCGAATATATTCTACATGTATTTACAAGAGTGTCCCTCAAGTGGTTATAAGTCAAGTGCATTTTTAGTGAAAAGAAGAGTGATTTTTTGGTAATAACAAGGAGGATTTTAAAAAATATGCATAAAAAATCTACTCTAACTATAATTACGGTTTAACTTTCCGGGCCAAACGGATCCAAATGCACCATCAACTTGTTTCAGGACCAACTCTATCACCCTAATATCAATTTACCCACTAACCGTACTCATTTTCTTTTTATTACTTAAAATTTTGATCATTTAACGTGAAGTTTAAACCACCACAAACCCCAAGTTTTATATGATAAGGGTTTATGATAAATTTACCATGAAACTATTTTAAAATATCAAATATTTGACCAGAACTATCGATAATCTCTTTAGAAGTATCATTAATTTGGATTCAAGAAAAATTACAACAATTATAATATAATACAACCGACCCAAATTAATGATACTTCTAGTGAAATTAATAATACTTCTGATCAAATATTCGATACTTTAATATAATTTCATGATAAACTTATCAAGAATTATTTTTCATATAATACTTTGCCAAAAAAAGGGGAAAGAAAAAGGGACGACTTGAATCAAAGATTAACCAAGCAAGTAGTTGAGCGTCAAAATATATCAAAATTATTTCAAGCATAAATTAACAGATCATTCTGAAATTTACAAGAGAAACAGCCAACAACGGCCATAACGGATACGGTTCCTATGCATTGGTATCAAATAAAGCCACAATTTGGAAATTCAGTTAGCACGTAGAAGCTAATTGATTTTCCTAGTATTTGGTACCACAAACTAAATGATCTAAAGCCACATAACAGTTTGGTACCACAGTTGAGGATTAACACATTACAGAAAGCTAACAACAGATGAAGCACTAACACTCATAAATAAACGAGAAACCTCTGATCTAAGTACAAAATATTGCCAACTGAATACCAAAGCTAAGGTAGATAAACTAAACAGCAGTCATCAACAACAACATATATTCAACACAAGTTTACAGTCAATGATGACATACATAAACTTGATAAAAGTTGTTTTCCGTCAATTTCCTCCAAAACAGCAGCTGGAAAAGAAGCCGTCACTCTGCAGAAACAGCACAACATATAAATTACAGGAAACGAAGAACAAGAGATATTGGATATCACAGCTACAACTAAAGGGCACGTTTGAGTTTTTTAACATTTTATATCTGGAAGCTTGATTTCAAACGCAATAAAGATGGATGATATCATGTAGATATGAATTCCTATTCTTTGAGAAAAATCCACCATTGGTAAATCAGGCCTTATATTTTTGTTTCTATAGCATTACAAATGGAAATAACAATGTTTCGTACAAGGAGGCCAACAATCTTCCAGTGAGAATTGAGAATATACTACACTTTGTTTGGAGGAACCAAAAATAAGTACATTTACCCAAGACAAAGTGCATTCTTTGCACATAAATATAAGCATTGATGCCCACACAGAATAGAAAGAAACAGTTGCATTTAATCAGAGCATTTTATTACTCCAGCAGAAGCATTGGACAAAGAAGATGACAATCACACCACGTTGACAACAAATGTGACATTATCTTGGCAGACCTAAACCTAGAAGGAAGGTAATTAAGGGCAAGTATTTGGAAAAGGATTTCCTGCAATTGCACCCTCAACCGTTGGAACTAAACACACCCCCACGTGTGTGTGAAGATCCGCCGGTTGAGGGTGCAGTTACTGCAGAGGATCCAGGCCCCAAGTATTTCCATGCAAAAGTTCCTTTATAGTAAAACATATTTCTATTTTCAACTGCTGATACTAGCTAGTCATCTACTCTTAGAAAGCCGAATGGAATGAATGTTACTCCCTCCGTCCACCAAAAGTGTGTCCACTTTCCTTATTTGTTTGTCCACCAAAAGTGTGCCCTTTCCAAATTTGTCAACAATCATTTTAACTTGACACTCTCAAACAATTATTTTATTCATACTTTATCCGCTTTACTATTTTTTCTTAAAAGCCGTGCCCAAGCAATGGGCCACAGTTTTGGTGGATGAAGGGAGTGTTAGCTAAGATCCAGAAAGTGAAATTCCAGTTACAATTTTATTCAAATCCTAACAAATTGTTTAACATATTTTGTTTCTTTTTGAGAATCTATTTTTCCTTCCGATCCAATCTTGTTTAAAGGCCAAAAAACTAATACTAGATTACATAAGGAAAAAACAACCATAGAATTTTACTAGGATATATAGGAAATTATAAAAAAAAAAAAAGTGATATGAACACTACTGAGCAATCAAGAATACACATCAACTCCTACTGTCATCTATAATCATTCTCTCTACTAATTTATGGGTCTATCAGAAGCAGGCCAACCAACACTTTCTGTAAGTGCAAATTAGTCAAATATAAGAAGTTTTGTTTTAAAGGCATAAAAGATAAAAAGAAAAGAAGAAAGAAAAGGAAAGTCATCAGTAAAAATGCTTACCCCACTATACATATAAATGCCCTCCAATTTTCATGGCATAGCATGATTTTTTGCTCCGTTTTGATAGTTTAGCCCTTTCTTCCCAATACCACATATGTGGACACGCATTTCACATTTCCCAACATGTTCAAAAATGCAAATATCTCCCATCTGGATGTCATTATCACGAACAAAAGCCATCCATCCTCCACAGAAGGTATGCAAGGTCTGCACCTTTATGGTGGGGATAGAATTTACAGTCCAGCACTTTCCACTTAAATTACGAAGAACAATCTCTGTTTTGATGCTTGGGAGATGTTCCATAGAAAATCGATATGGGATTTTCTGGAAGATCCATTTAAGAAATTTCATCAGTGACTAATAACTAATTCACATAAAAAAAAATGAATTTATCATCTGCAGATTATATTCACTTGTCCTAAAGAGTCGGTTAATCAAATGTAAGATAATAAAACAAGCTGTTCACGATTGTTTTCCCATGTCTAAATATAAAAAATGATATTCACACTGAACGCGATACACTAGGTTGAATGAAATTCCATCAGAAAGTAGTCCCATCTGTAATAGAGATGTCACCATTCCTTTTTTGTTGCTTTAAACCTTAATTTTATACTTGTATATAATTCATCTAAGCTAATTATCTACCTTACAACAAAAAAGGGAGTTAAAATTAGTCATATTCTGAATACCAATACCATTCCGGTTTTATATTATAATCACTAGGTAATTGGTTAATGAAAGCCTAAATATAAACATCAGGTTTAAAACTATTTACAGTACAACTTGATGTGTAGATAAATTTTAGCATTAAAAACAAATAATAAAATAATACAGAAAAAAGGTATTTTCTGTGATTAGGCATGTATATGTGCAAAATGATGATGCAAAAAATGAATATTTGATGGAAATAAAAGAAAAGAGAGCAAAGTTAGGCATGTGAAGGTCCCATTAAAAAAAAAAAAAAAGACATGTGAAGGTGGAAAAATTGTTCTAATTTAATAATGGAAATGTACACATAATTGAATCACATAATAATAAATAAAGCAAAACGACGGGAAATAAATTAAAGAAAACTAGTTCAAATGGAACTGCTCACCAGAGTGTATGAACCACTGACATTGAACTTTTTCATAACTCTCACAAAATGTGGAAAGCTAGAAACAAAATATTGAGCAGCAATTTTTTCTTCAGGTGCTGACTTCATTGAGACACATCCTTTAGCATAAGACCCTAGTTTGTCAAGAGACCCAAATCTTTTAAGAACCTCCAAAAAAATAAATTTTAAAACATCTCATAGAGTGACAATACAATAGGGAAATTCTATGCTATGGTTTTGGTAATACCTGAACTGGTCAGAGCAACATGTGATGGGGCTGAAAACAAAAATCCATAATTTAAAAATTTTAAAAATATAATCTTCGACTGATGTAATCACTTTAGCATATAGAAAAGGCAGATTCATCACCTGACTCTACATTGCAATTGTTTGGTATAGAGCAGAGAGCAGATTTTTTATTACTAAGAAAACTTTCACTTTTTTTCTTAGATTTACGTCTGGACATTTTATTTGATGTTTTTGTTAAACCGTTGCTTCGCCCTCCAAGATTTGTGTCGCCATCATGATTATCTATCCTTTCCTTTCCAACTCTCAGTATTCTAACCTGCAGCTCACACTTCTGCATAAGCTCAAAGATGCAAATATCTCCAATATCGATACTATTATCACGAACAAAACTCAGCCACCCTCCACAAAATGTATGTGAAGTTTGAACTTTTGTAGTAGGAATTGAATTCACCGTCCAGCTTTCTCCTTTTAAATTATGAAGCACGATCTTTACTTTGCATTTTGGGAGGTGTTCTGTAGCGAACTGATATGGGACATTCTGAGGACAATTAAAAGCAGATAGAAAAGGGTAAATATTGATGGCAAGGGAACAACTAGCAAGCAAGGTCCAATATACCCAGCACAACATGATTATGTTCAGTCACTTGAGCGAATATAATAAACTGGGAGAGACAAGGTCTACATGTCATTGCACTGTATCAAATATGGTCCGGAAAAATAACAAAAATAGTACTAGATATAACAGGGTAAAATTTTCAGTTGCAATGGAGTAAGGGAGTACTTATTTAGGAAAATGAAGATAGCTCATTCAGAAAAAGAATTTTTATTCGCATTACGAATTACAAAAATAAGTAAACTAGAACAGATTTGTCCCTACAACAAATGTAGGACTATTAATTATAACATTAAAATAGCATCACATCCATTTTTTATTTTCTATACCAAAACACTTCAGCCCTGTGACGTCACGGGTCTATAAAATGCTTTAGCTGAAGGAGGCACCGGAGCCTGCTAGTTTTCTTGTGCTTTCTTCTAAGAATGCTGGGACATTATCAAAAAGGATTTGTTTAATGAACTTTATGAGAAAGGATTCATAAATGGTGTGACAGCCGAGACCTATATATGTCTAATACCAAAGGAGTATTCCATTCGGATCAAAGATTGTCGTCCAAATAGCTCGGTCATAGGCTTACAGCCTTACACAAAATTATTGCCAAATTTATTTCCCTGAGATTATAAGAAGTGTTACCAGGGACGATTGATGATTCAAAGAACGCTTTCACGGAAGAAGGAACACCGAGCATCCTACATTCTGCTCATGTTGCCAATGAAGTTGTGGAGAAATACAGATCTAAAGGCAAAAAAAGGATTGGTGTACAAGATTGATTCTGTTACGATCATGTTGATTGGAGATTTCTCGACTTTGTTCTCAGCAGAAAAGGCTTTAGGAATAGATGGAGCTGATGGGTTAGAGGCTGTTTAAAATCAGAAAATTTCTCAGTTCTACTCAATGGGTAACCAAGACGGAAATTCAAAGGTAATAGAGGTCTTAGACAAGGAGACCCTCTCTTTCCATTCCTATTTAATTTAGCAGTAAAGGGATTGAGAAGAATCATCAAGAAGGCATCCATATGCAGAGATACTCTTTTCCTCTCAAATTGACTACTCAGATTTTGTACCTACTCTGTGGCATGTCGGGGCTGAAAGTAAACTTGGATAAAAGTATTTTGTAGAATATTTTCGGGTTCGGGAGATCACTGATTTTTGCAATAGTAGTGGACCGTGCTGTTGGAGTGGCCGGTAACCTATTTAGGGGTTCCTTTGGGTGGCAACTCACTTAAGATATCCTTTTGGGAACCGGTCTGAAGTAAAGAGAAAACTCCTATCAAAGGGTGGAAGATTAACGTTGATTCAAATGGTTTTAGAGGCAATTCCCAGCTACTATCTCTCTTTGTTTAGATTACCTTGAGGCATTGCCAATCTTTTGGAAAAAAGATGAGAGATTTTTTATGGGATGGTGCAAATGGAGATTACCAAACACATCTTATCTCTTGGGGGACAGTTGCACAGCAAAAAGAATGCAGTAGCTTGGGAATTGGGAGTTTATCTTTATAAAACAAAGCACTAATAGGAAAATGGTGATTCCAGGTTCCAGCAGAAGACAGGGGCTTTATGGTACCAAGTGATTAGATGCAAAGTGGGATGCAGGATTAACCGTTAGCACTACATTCAGCAGTCCATGGAAATTCATCTCCCCAGATTCCCCGGATTTCATAAGGTACATTTTGGGGAGGAATTTTGGCTGGGTGATTCTCGCCTTTCTCTTCAATTCCCTTTTTTATTCCGTGTTTCCACTATGCCTACACCCTATTACTTCTTTTTTTTCCTCATTGATGTCTTTGTTGGTTTAGCTGGAATTTACATTTCCTGATTTCCATAGGAATTTGAGTGATTTTGAGATTCTTGAATTTTGTTGGCTACTGGAAAGTGTTAGAATAGATAAATCGGAAGATGATTACAGGACTTGGACTTGAGATTCTTAAATTCACTTGCAAGTTCTTTCTTCCCTAATTACAACCTCTCCTCTTTGAACCAATTCAAAGCAGTGTGGAAGACCTAAGATGGTCCTAATGGTTGATTGTCTTGGAGTCTTGAAGATGTTATCCACCTGTGAATTTTTGCAAAAACGATTTCCGAATAGTTCTTTTCATCAGCAAACTGGTGTGCTCTGTGCAGGGGTAGCTTTGTGGATTCTGGAAGCAGATTAATTAGTAGAAAAGTTGATAATCTGGAAAGCATCATTGATAAGAAAGGCAAAGTGCTATGGAAGACTATTGTTCCAGTGGTCTTATGGTCCATTTGGATTGACAGGAACAAAAGAATTTATAACAACTCTTACGAGTCACTAGATGATATTTGGAATAAGAACGAGCATATGTTTTCTGGCCATATGTCTTTTATAGACACGAGTGTTTCAGTTTTGCTCTGTAACTGGTATAGTTTACTTTTGTCTTCATTAATAAAATTTATGTTTCCTATTAAAAAAAATGCACTTGTTGAAGGCATTATCACCCCCATATTCCATAGTATAGCCAAGTGTCATTCAAATGTGTATTACTAGGAATCAATGTACAGAAAACATACTTCAGCAATATGTAATCAAAAGGCTCAGGCTATAGAAGCGCTCACCAGAGTATAAGAACCACTTATGTTGAATCTCTTCATAACTTTCAAAAAGCTGGGGAAAGGCGATTTGAATGATTGGGCTATCTTTTCTGCTTCTGATGCTGACAATAGCATATCTAGCTTGGTGGTTCTAAATTGAGCCGATTGATCTGCATCAAAAAATCAAAACAAAGAAAAATGTATCAAATTGGCAACAAGTCGGCTAAGATTGTGGTTTCAACATATTGATCGTATGCATAGCAAAAATTGCACTAAGAACTCAGCTACAACATGTTCATCTTTCCTTGTTAGTTACAACTAACAAAATCTCAACCGTAGCTCTGCACTATGTACCAAAATGGTGTAAGTTAAATATATGATCATTTTCTTTAGCAGCCACTCCTACTAACATAATTTTTGAAGAAGATGTAACAACTTAGAGGATGAATTTGAAGTTTATAGTAGAAAATTTATTGGGTTATTATGCTTGATATGGACTTGAAATCCATCTTGAACTAGCTTTTTCAGTGATTAGGGTCTGCTCATTTCAGATTCTTCAATCGAAACAAGACCTAATGGGAAATTGCACTAGCGACAAAAAGAAAAGAGGATTTCAAACAAATACGAATTAGATTTCATACCAACCCAAACCCCACAAGACTGAGGTTAATATGAAAGTGAAGAATTCCATCCTTATCAGTCTAAAAAACAATCATTGGATCTGCTTACTGCTATTATGGATTTCAAATCCATCCTCAAATCCTTCAATATAGCGATAATATACTCCCACGTGGAAACAACTTTACCTGAGACTGATGTAAGAGGTAGAGCAAGAGTGACGGCATCCTTCATGTTAGTGTTGCCATCACCTTGTTGCATCCATTCTTCTGCATCAACCAAGTCTGTGTGGTTGCTTACGGAGTGTAAATGAGAACATCTCGTTTTTTTGGGAACACCTCCAACAATAATGCTATCAAAGAGAGCTGGTCTTTCCCTCTCTCTTTTTTTCACCATACTACTATCATATTTACTTAAATCTTGGCTGCTTTCAGCACTAAATGCAGCTACCTTCTCGCACATACTCTGGTCAAAAATTTGCAATGTGAAGTTCAAATCTCCATCATACCTAAAAACTATCGAATCACCTTGCTCAAGAAAGTGATCTTTAACAAAGTCGGCCCATCCATCATTAAGGAAAATACCATTTTCAACCACTATTAAGTCCACAAACCAATTCTTCCCACTAGGACCTACTAAAACTGCTGTACCAGGAACTGTCCCTTCCATATATTTTACAAAGCTACACGGTATATTCTGAGAGAACAGAGAATTAATATAAATCAATAGCAGAAATGCATCAAAATCGCTGTCAAAGTAAATATTCATGAAAGATAACCATATTATTATCCTTATGACGAACCTTCAGTTTTAATGCAACTCAATGCCAAAGCAGTTTATATTGAACTATTTGACAGCTATACTTGTCATATCCTAAGTGTCACAAACAAATGTATTTTACAAATTCTCACAAATCCAAGAGAGTAACTCGTTAAGATAAGTTGTACAATATCAATGATTTCCTTTTTTTCTTAAGCCTAAAACAAAGTATTCTTTGTTTCATTTGAATTAGCAAGTATAAATTTAAAGTATCTGTTTAAAATATTTTTTTTAATGAAAGGCAATTTGAGGCTTTGAACAATGTTAAGTAGGTGATTGCTGATTGCTTTTGGCTATTTCCCATAATTAGCTTAAACGTGGTCGTGGTTACATAATCCGTCAAAAGAACAAAAGCACTTCTACTTGCAAAAAAAGAAATGATTTTAATCTCCTTAATCCAAAACTCCAAAAACCCCAGGATACTCTACCTCCTTTTACTGCGCTAATAAAATTTTCCTTCAAGATATGCCCCAAACCCTGCTCACATATAAAAAAAATTCCCCAACCATACATACAAAAAATATATATAGTTTCAGAAAAATAATGTCCAGTATTGTCTCCTGTTATCCCATTAATCAAGAAAAACCAGGGAGTCTAATCAAGGGGAAAACTTCAAAATCGACTCCACAAAGCGAAAAGAAATCATAAATTTCATTCTGAACCAGTCGAATACAATCTTCAACCACATTACATCTCAACCTATTTATAAATTATAATAAATATTCCAATGAAATAAGTACTACCATTCCGAAAATTGAAAAAGAAAACGTTACCAATCTTTGAGAGCAACGAGTAGGGTCGAAATCCAGAAGAAAGTGAGGCATTCTAACGTCCCACATCTCTCTATCTCTCGACAGAGAAAACCCACGAAATTTATTGAACAAGATTCTGCTGCAACTCACATCTTCAAATCGCGACTTTGATTCAGAGTTTATAAAAAAATAACATCGGTGTAGAGAAGGTGAATAAAAAATTGGGAAAAGGTACAATTTGGATTCTGAACTAGTGTCATGGGTACAAATTGGACCATAAACTATATTTTTGTACAAATTGGACCCTAAACTAATGTCTCAGGTACAAATTGGACCCTAAACTAATGTCTCAGGTACAAATTGGACCTCCAACTAGTGTTTTGGGTACAGATACCCTAAACTATTTTTTAGTACAAATGAGACCCTAAACTAATATTTTAGGTACAAATTGGACCTCAAACTCTTTCTTTGGTAAAAATAAGCATTAACTTTTAAAATCAAATAAATAAACTCCAACTAATAAAAAAATTAAGCATTGTTATATAATATTTGATTAAAAACTTTATGATAAAATTTATAAATTATTATTTATCGATAGTTGTTATTTACAACTCAAACTATTAGAGTAGTTATTCTTCTAAGCATTAATTCATTTACATATGCATATTAAATAAATAAAAAATTCTAAGTCAATTGTTAAATTATATAAAAAAAAAAAGTGTTGCTTAATTAATATATTTTAAAATAATTTAAATTTATTTAATCGACTACGATCATATTTTTTTAAGCATTGATCTTCTTTTTTCTTTTTTTAACCAACATAATAAAAATGGATTAAAATACGTACTACATTAATATATTTTAAAACAACGTTAAAATTTCTTTAAGCACTAACTTTTTTTTTTTAAATGCAATATATATATAAATTAATACTCCCTCCGTCCACGAGTAAGTTTCCCACTTCTTTTTGTTGAATGGTTTAAGAAAGTGTATTTATTTATTAATATATGGTGGGCCACATGTTGACTTTTGGAATAAAGTAATGAATAGTGTTGAAAAGTAAAGTGAATGAGTGGCATTTTTGTAATATTGTGTGAGTTTGAAGGTTAAAGTTTATATATAATAGAGTGTTGTTATTTCCATTTATGGAACGAGAAACTTACTCGTGGACGGCCCGAAAAGGAAAGTGGGAAGTTTACTCATGGACGGAGGGAGTATATTAAAAAATAATTTAATAGTATGAGTTAAAAATAACCACTATCGATAAATAATGTTGAATTGAAATATTAATTTATGAAATTTATCATTTTTAGTCAAATATTATATACTAATATTTAATTTTTTTATTAGTTGGGATTTATTTATTTAATTTTAAAAGTTATGGCTTATTTATACCAAAAAAAATAGTTTGAGGTCTAATTCGTACCTAAAACATTATTTTAGGGTCCAATTTGTACTCATAAATAGTTTAGGGTCCAATTTGTATCCAATACATTAGTTGAGGGTCCAATTTGTACCAGAAACATTAGTTTAGGGTCCAATTTGTACAAAAAAATAGTTTAGGGTCCAATTTGTACCCATGATATTAGTTCAGGGTCCAAATTGTACCTTTTCCCTAAAAAATTTAGGTGAGTGAGTGAGTGAATTGACGGGAAGGCGAAAAAACTAGAAATGAGAAAAAGAACCACTACAAACCAAGGTTGAAATGTCGGGATATATCGATATCTGTAAATTTAAAAAATTATAAAATTTTAATAACAAACTTTTAATACATAAAGTTTACAATAGAATTTGACCATATTTTACATTTGTGATATTTAATAAAATTATAGATATTTTCTCGATTTTACCGATTTTATGCTCAATTTGCATAAAAATATAGTCAAAATTGATTTTATGATATATCGTGAAAATTTCTGAATATTTTCTTCCTTGCTACAAACCTCAATTCCTATTCATTCTCCATCTAAAATAATATACTTTTAACTTTATCATAAAACATTTTTAAAATATCAAATATTCAATAAAATGTATCAATAATCTCATCAAAATTATTATTAATTTAGACAGTGATATTATATTGTAATTATTGTAAATTTTCTTAAATTCAAATTAATGATACTTCTGATTAACTTTCTGATGCTCCTAATTAAATATTTAATACTTTAAAACCGTTTTATGATAAAATGAATTATTTTCATATAAAATCTACTCATAAAGTATCTTAAAAAAAATTATCATACATACTCCAATTTTAGACCATTATATCTTGATGCATTCCCTTGTGAAATATTTCATACATAGCATATATCTAAATAGACAAATACTATAAGATTCGTGAACCAGTAGCTCCAGGTCAAAATTCGGAGGTCCTAAGCGGGTCAAACTAATTTTCAAAAAAAAAAAAAAAATCGTGCAAGGCTTATTTCTAAATTTTCGCTCTCAAATTGTGTTGCTATATGAGCAAATGTGTATTATTGTAATGCAAAATGTGTGTTTAAGTCCTTCAAAATATATTTTTGTATTTTAAAGTAACAATAAGGACAAATATGAGATTTTTTAAAATATTCCTCTTTCCTTTAAATCTAGATTATTTGTTTCATACATTAACACACATTTGCTCCAAAAATAATATACATTTGCTCTAATATTAACACATTTTTTCTCCAACATATTAACACGGATTTTCAGTAACACACATTTATTCTAAACATTAACACACATTTGTTCTAAAATTAACACACATTTGCTCTAATAGTAACACATATTTGTAGTGACACACATTTTCTCTAACATTAACACGCATTTACTCTAACATTAACACACATTTTCAGTAACACATATTTACTCTAACATCAACACATATTTGTTCCATCAGTAACACACATTTGCTCTAACATTAACACACATTTGCTCCAACAGTAACGCATTTATTTTTATAGTAACATATGATTGTTCTTATGGTAGCACAACTTGGGAGGGTGTTTTTATGTATTTGTGCAAACTCATCTTTATCCATTGAGTAAGTCATTTGTGTTATTATAATAATAAACATTTCACTACCTTGCATGTGTTATTGTATGGGAAAATAATTATTTTTGTAAAAGTAAATAAATATTTGTAAAAATCAATATTTGAATAGATAGTTACACACATTTTGCTTTTATATTATATTGAAAAATATATATTTCAGTAAAAATACACAAAAATTGGTGAAAAAACAGCATTTACTCTAATAGTAACACACATTTTGTACTTCAGTAACATGCAATTGTCCATATAGTAACAGAAAGTGGGAGCGAAAATCCTGGAACTATACTTGAGCGAGATTTTGGGAAAAATTCACCAAATTCGACCCGACCCAACAAATTCCACAATTTTTTTTATAATATAGATTATTCTACGGATCTTATATTCGTAGAATATTTCATATGTGTTATATTTTTTTTATTAAAAGTAGAATTAATTATATCCAAATATATCTATTTCTTCCCCAAGTATCTTGATGCAATTCCTTAATCACCAATAATTACTATTGGTGTTGATGGTCTCACTAGGTATTTATGGGAGCTTTTGAAAGTCTAGAAGGGGGGTGAATAGACTTCTTAGGCCTAAAACAGTTTTTTCAAAAATTCTGCCTAAGTACCAAAATACCAGACGACTTGATCTCTTCTGGTTTTATAGAAAATCAGGCTAAGTATGCGGAAACGTTTTGTAAATAAATTCTATATAAAATCCTTTTATGTAAGCAATCCCTTTTTTAAAACAATGAACACTTTTATGCAAGTTTGAATAACTTAATGCAAAACTTCAATGTAAATGGATACGCAAATTTATAGTGATTCGGATATGAAGATCCTACGTTCACTCTCCCTTATCCAAGAGGTCTCACTCACTTACTTACTACCTGCTTGAATTAACAAACACCAGCCTCCTTGTTACAACGACTTTCGATCTTTTGATCTAAGTTCTTCTTTTACACAAATCTTTCATGTGAGAAAAGATTGTATAGAATTTCCAACTAAAAACTCATGTAGAGTGAATAAGCTTAATAGCTAGGGTTATTCACGAAGTTCAGAGATTACCAAATCTGTATCGAAATCCACACCGAAAAAAAGTCGAACCGAAAAATTCGTGGACTTTTTTACCGTATCCGTAATATCTTTTTGGTACAGATCTAGATATTACCAAATTAACCATACCGAAAATTGAATGCGACCATACCGAACCGAACCAAATAACAGAATTAAATATATATATTGAATTTAATTATTATTTATTTTTTACTTATCAAATATTATTATAATGTTATTGAATTCAAGTATAACTATATGATATCATAATTTCTCCTCCTTTTCAGAATACAAACACTATACTCCATTCGACCCATATTTGTTTTCTACACTACTGTTTGCACAGATTTTAAGAAAAAAGTTGTATATTAGTATTTAAAGTGATGAAGTAGACACTTTTAGTTAGGAGTACATGAAGAATATATATACTATATTAAAAAGTCACAAGCAAGTGAGAAACATTTTTGGATTAAAATACCCCCAACATCTTCTCCCCCGGACAACTAACCCCCCAAATGACATTCAACTCAACCACACGCGCTCAATCTTTCTCTCCCCATCCTCCGTCCTCATCCTCACTCTCACCAACCCCTCCTTCTCCGCCTCTTCGGCTCTGGCTAAGCGCCGAGCGCCTTTGATCCCCAAAAAACTGAGAGTCAACAGACCGATTTCAACCCCCAAAATCTGAGAATCAAGCGATCGACTTCCGTTGATCCCCCCAAATCTACGAACCAATCGACCGAAAATCGAGGGCAAGAGATCTCCATAGGGCTGGAATCAATCAACGATCGGAAATCTTCGTAACCGACGTCGCCCATTCGTACCAATGGGCAACCCAACAGTCAGTGGCGTCATCCCGTACCGAGAAATGCGCCTCTGACAAACCCTAACCTAAAAAACGATGAAGATACGAACGATGAAGCTTCGGCTAACGGTAAGGGCTCTGTTTCTAGCTGATATGATCAATCCAACCAATATTCTCCCATTCCCATGGGGTTTTCTTCATCAGGACCCTGTAGTAGGGAATTTTATATTGCTGCCATATAATTGTGAAATTCTTCTCTTAATTCTACACAGGTTGAAATAAATGAATCCTGGAAAGTTAAAACTGCTCCATCAGATCCACCTAGACTTCCCAAAGGCAGACCTCACGTCAAGTGAGTGTCATCATTCTCTTTATTAAGAATGTTTGATTGCGTATTTTAAACTTTTGTGAATTGATGCAACCCTTATAATTTTAAATCGAAATTTGATTTTTGATCATTCTAAAAATTACCATAATTGATTTATAAATGGCTTGGGATAATAAGTGTTTGTTTTACCAGGAGTATAAGCTTTTTTTATTTTTATTTAGTACTTCATTTTGTAACAATGAGAGAAGTTTTTGGAATTATTTGCAGGATTTAGGATTGTAGAAGATTAAAAAAATGTTGGACTCACAGTTATGCACAAGCTTGGCCGTTATTACCTTGTGTACATCGTTTAATGCTTTTCAACCCGTCTTACCAAGGTAACCAGGTAATTTTGTGATATAGAATGACCAAAATTTGCTTGATAAACTGACATTTAACTAAAATACTTGCATTGCTTTTGAATGCTCCGGCGTAGGAGTTTAGGCAATAAGTGTAATAAGATATTTTGGTTTGGATGCTCCAGCCAAGGAATTAAGTAAAAAAAAAAAAAATAGACTGCTTAGAGTAAGATTGACGCTGCCTTGTTTAGCTCCTAGCTTCGGCTGATACATAAATGAAGATAGTCTCAAATGGTTTTATCTTTGAGCTAGGATTGTCTCTCTTGATGAAGTTACTAGTTCCTTGTCAAGGATCCTTGCATTAAACTCTTAACTTATGGAGGCTCTCAAGGTTGAAATACTGTGTGAGGCAAGATTCAAAACAAGGATCCATAAATTGCAAAAAATAAAAATAAGAATCACGAAATATGAATCTCAATTGGAAAATCATGAAAATGGTTTAGGAAAGATGGGAGGATTAAGATTCAAATCGTATACTGGTATAATTTTCCTTTTCTTTTTCCAAGTTATTGAGTATGTTCCTTCTCAATTTCCTTAATGAATATGTTCCCTCACTTCTGGTTTCATATTCACAATTCTTTTTAATTTTAGCTTCCATGTGGTTAGTTAGGCAGGTTTTCTATAAGTTACATTTGTATCTAGGGGAATCGTGGAAAACTTGGCGATCTAGCTTACATAGAGGAATAGTTATTTTTTTGGAATGTAATTTGTCAGCATTAATTTCAAATTTTCCACATGTTAGCATCTGTTAAATTTAGTTTTAGGCATTAATAATAATCATATATTTCCATGCAAGTCTATTTATTGTAGCATGCACATTACGTTTTATCATGATGCATCTTGCGTGCACTGTATTTTTGTATTTGTGTATCTTGTAAGTGCTGATGTTAATTACCAATAAGTTAAGTAGATCTACTTTACCAAATTATAAGTTTGATCATCTTTTATTTTAATTTATGCAATTACTTTACATCAAAGTTCAATGTGATAAATTTCTACTACTTATAGGCTACTTGCGTATAATTTGACAAAATTTCTATTTCTTACATATTATTTATATACAACGTGCAACGCACGTGGTAAAACCTAGTAATATTAAAAGTACTATTGTTTTTTGTCAAAAATGGATGTAGCAATTGAGTATGAGACAGACTTTTTTGACAATGTAGCAAACAACTTCAGGACAGAGGGAGTATTATTTATCTTATTATGTTCTCAAAATATTAACTTATGTTTAGGTGTATATCAAAATGATTTAACTTAATTTTTTATTCTTTTAATTTCATTTTTCATGTATATTCATTTCTTACAAAAACTTGGATATGGTGTACCCCGTGTCAGGAATTACGATCAACGTGATTTTAATATTGCATTTTTCATTCACAAGATATTTTAGAAGAATTTTTTAAATATATATTTTATATATTATATTTAAAACACTCTATTGGTGGTGATTAGCGTTAGTTTTTTAACCATCCATTATCATAAAATGTATTGTATTCAAGCTTGTAATGATATATGTTTGATTGTGGTTGAAGTTGTGTAATATTCATGTGAGTGTGCATGCATCAATATGTTTTTTTTAATTGATTAAAAAAGGAGAAAAAGATAAAAAAAAAAGGGTAAAAATCAATTTCTCTGATCCGTACTGATCCGATCCGATCCATTTGTAATCGAAAATCAGCTTCGATCCGCACCGAAAAGTAAAATATATGTATTGTACCATACCGAAATTTTGGTATGGACATGGACACACGAATTTTAGAAAAACAGAACTTTGGTAAGAACATGGATATTTTCAATATCCATTTTGGTCCATACCGTGAACAACCCTATTAATAGTTGTGAGTGTGGAAATGGTCAATATGTATGAATATGGCTTCGTATCTCTTGCACGTGTATTGTTCTCATTTTCTAACTCGGGTCCTCTATTCTTAGAAGGCAACCAATCGATTAACCCTTGATTGATTTGGTTGGTGAGATCTTTTAATTTAAACTTGGTTGACTTCTTCAAAATAGATTTTCAATCACCAACGGTCTTCAGACTTCCACTTCACTCTTTTTTCTAGTCTGCATGATTAGATCATTTCTTCTTTTATTTCAAGAGTGGATACCAGAAGATTTGAGTGTCTTCTAGTCTGCTCTAGACTAGTAAGTTGGCAGGATGCCAAAGCTTCCTTGATGATTTGTAAGATCCTCTGAATTCTCCAGTCTAGTCTGGTACAATGAACCCTTCTGGTTTGGTGTTGTTTGATATATCTTCTAGTCCAATTAACTCTTCTGGTCTTCTGAGCTGGTCAACTCTTCTGGCAGTCAAGGTTCCCCCTAGACTAAGTCATATTCTATCTTCAGCTGACTAACATGCTCAATTGGTCTTATTACACTTGATTTTAACAACATCAAAACATTCTAAGTACAAAAAAATTTCCTAAATTTTTTTTTGATGATGTTAAAACACTTAAGACAGAACTGAAATGAATAAACATGAAATCACATATGATGAGATCTAAAAATAGATCACTAGAAGTTAGTTGACAACAAGAAGTTGTCCTGCCAGACAGGAATAAGAATTTTTATTAAGTTTTGGAAATTGAGTACAAATTACAAAAATTCCTATCAACTAACATCTGTCTAACAGAATCTTCTTCCTTCCTTGGGCACAAGAAACCAGCTGAGTAATTTGTCTTGGATGGCTATGTACTCTTCTTGGTTTGGAGGATCATAACCATTCATTACCTTGGTTAAGAAGAGTTTCTTCAGCTCTAGCCAGTCGATCTGGTCTCCTTGCATAGGGGTAGGCGGATATTCAAACAGAGGAGCAGCCACCTCCAGATTGAATTCAATTGTGGAGGCCATAAGTGCAACATAGAGAGTCTTGTAATATGATTGCATCCACTCATGAAATGTCTTTCTAATAGTTTCATCGTCTTCTGAGGGTGACTTCTGAATGAAGAAGAGTATGAAGAATCTTGTCTTGAATTCTCTCCACGGTCCCACAAGATTCATATGAACAGTCTGGTCGAATGACCCTTCTGTTCTGTGGGGCAGAATTGAAATGTTCATTTACTACAATCTTCTCATTTCTTCTATTGCTACCAGACTGCTTGAGTAGTCTCTTCTACTTCAGATCATACTCCCTCTTGTGCTCTTCATCCAGATTTTTCCTGAATCTGGCTGGCCATTTTTTTCCTTCAACCTTCTTCCTTTCCTCAACAATATGCTCCAGAAGACTCGGAGCAGGCTCAATTTTCTTGGCTATTGGTTCTATAGACAGTCTCTAAGCCATAGGCAATGATTTTAGCTCTCTCTTCCTCTTTAGATTGAGCTGGGCTAGAGCCATGTTGTCTTCTATTAAATCCACTCTGTTGGAGTTAGTTGTCATTTTAGTTCTGGCTAACTCTTCCCCCTTTTTAACTTCATCAATGAGGGACTCCACTGTTGGATTTTGTTGGACGAACACCATGTTCGATGCAAAGACAGAATATGATTCACCAACAACAAATCTGATACATGATTGTATAACATAATTACAAAGGATAAATAAACAATATAAATCCTTATAGTGCTTCGAAGATAGAATCCTCAACTACGGTATCCACGTAATCCACGTTCACAGATCCGTACAAATTTACCAGCATTAAATCTCGAGATAAATTTGCTAGGAAAATTCTAACTAGAGAATTTATGAAGAAATTATGAAGTCATAATTAATGAATCTCTAATGTCTCATATATATTAGGAAAAACCCAGCTTAAATCTTAAGTTATCAATATTAGAAAATATAATCCCTAATCTTGCAAATCAAATCTCATAGATTTAATTTACCTAATCTCATAAATTTGATTTCCCTATCTATATAAAATCCTATAATAATATTCCATATATTATTCTGGGATTTCTATTTAATTAAATCTAATTTAATTAAATAGTAATAACAATTAATTCTAAATTAATATATTATTAATTCTCCATAAATTAAACATTAAATTCAATTTTATACTTAATCAACCAACTTTAATCTGCAAAAGGAATTACTTGTTGTGTGACCCATATGCCCTCATATACCGAGAAATTAGTCAAACTAACAGTTTTAGTTGAATTCTAGACAATAAATCAGACATTCTCAATATATGAGGTACGTTGCAAGGAAATGTGCAACTACCTGTAACTAAAACATGGGCTATTATTTAAATTTTTTTTCATTCGCGAATACTCGATTAAATCTTGAACACGATGAAGTGTCTATTCAAATAACCTAATCATATTATCTCTAATCACTAATTGATCACTCATATCACGCTTGGTCACAAAGCTCAAGTTGACCTGCATCGACCGATGACTTAGATCCAATTATGATGAGAAAACGAGCATTCTCTCTAAATCCACATTGAGGAATGAATCATATTCTTAGTTCAACTATCACGCACATGTATTTCATGATGAACCAAATCCAAGTCATATATATCCATGGAAGGGTATAACCGTCTGTCATGGTCAAAGTTCATTACTCCATATATATCGTGCGTATTGATCTCAAATCAAAGGAGTATCACATCGCCCCCACTAACCGAGACACTTGTAGACACATATTGTGGAATTACATCAAACAGATTCTTGGATGGGTATACCAATACCCTCTAAGGTATATGTGCATCCATCATGAGATATCTCGTATCTTGTAGTAAGTGAGATCTAACTACACTCTCTAAGAGTATGATGCAGATCGCACATCAATCTCAATTGCATCATTAGTATCTCATTCTTGATGGTCCCTGAACAGGGCTATTTGAGAATCATGCTTAAATCATCTGAGTTCTCACAATCTCAGTGACAACAATGACTCATGGAAATACAAATATGAATAAATACAAACAACCAAACATAATATTCAAACAAGTGTAATGTCATACATTTAATATTAAATAAATAATAATATAAAAACCAAAACTGAATATTGTCTTAATATTATGTCCTCATAATAGGATTGTCTCTAGGACACTAACACTAACATCCACAATGTGTTGAACAATGGTAGGAAGCTCAGTGGAGGTGGCAGTGTGTTAGTGTTAGTGTCCTAAAGACAATCCTATTGTGAGGATATAATACTAAAATATTGGTTTTAATATTATTGTTTATATAATATTAAATATATGGAATTACACTTGTTCGAATATTACGTTTGGTTATTTGCATTTATTCTTATTTGTGTTCTCATGAGTCACTTCTATCACTGAGAGTGAGAGAACTCAAATGACTTAGACGTGATTCTCAAATAGTCTCGATCGAAGATCATCAAGAATGAGATATTGCTGATGTAATTGAGATTGGTGTGCAATCTACATCATACTCTTAGAGGGTGTAATAAGATCTCACTTACTACAAGATACTAGGTATCTCATGATAGATGCACAGATACCTTAGAGGGTATTGGTATACCCATCCAAGAAACCGTTTGATGTAAGTTTATGTATCTATGAGTATCTCGGTTAGTGGAAGCGATGTGATATTCCTTTGACTTGAGGTTAATACGCACGACATATGTGGAGTGATGAATTTTGACCATGACTGACGCTTGCACTCTTCCATGGGTAGATATGGTTTGGATTGAGTTCATCCCGAAATGCATGTGCGTGATAGTTGAGCCAAAAATATGATTCATTTTTCAATATGGATTTAGAGAGAATAATTGTCTTCTCATCACAATTAGATCTAACTCATTGGTCGATGCACGTCAACTTGGACTTTGTGGCCAAGTGTGACACGAGTGATCAATTAGTGATAAGAGATAATATGATTAAGTTATTTTTATAGACACTTCATCATGTTCAAGACTTAATCGAGTATTCGTGAATGAAAGGACATTATCACAGTAGCCATGTATAGTTACAAGTAGTTGCACATTTCCTCGCAACGTACCTCATGTATTGAGAATGTCTAATTTAGGGTTCAATTAATATCATTAGTTTGACTAATCGCTTGGTATATGAGGGTCTATGGGTCACACAACAAGTAATTCATTTCGCAGATTAAAATTGGTAAATTAAGTATTAAATTGGATTTAATATTTAATTTATAGAGAATTAATAATATATTATTATTACTATTTAATTAAATTAGATTTAATTATATAGGAATCCAAGAATAATATATGAAATATTATTGTAGGATTTTATATAGATAGGGAAATCAAATCTGTGAGATTTGATTTGCAAGATTAGAGAATATATTTTCTAATCTTAATAGCTTGAGATTCAAGCTGGTCTTTCCCTATAAATACAAGACCATAGGGATTCATTACTTCACTACTTCTATGAGTTTGATAACTTCATAATCTCTCCATAAAATCCCTAGTTAAAATTTTTCTAGCAAATTAATCTCGGGATTCAACGCTGACAAATCTGTGCGGATCTGTGAACGTGAGTTACGTGGATACCGTAGTTGAGGATTCTGTCTTCGAAGCACTGTGAGGATCTATTCTGTTATTTTATCATTTATAATTTATGTTATACAACCATATACTTGATTCGTTATTGGTGAATCTATGACTTCCGCTGCGTCAAACATGATGTTCGTCCCAACAAAACCCAATAGTGGTATCAGAGCATCAAACTCTTTTAATGGTTGTATAATATTGTTGTTGTCATTCGTAGGTAAATATTGTGTGTAATTTAATTTTAGTTTACCCAAATTATGCATGCATGTTATTCGATTTAATTTCAACTAGCAAAATTTGATTTTGCTTTAGTTGAATTGAAAACACACGACTCAATACATTTATTTGTTTCCTTTGAGAAATTTGATTTTGAATTAAAATTTGATCAAATCAAATCTAATTTTATTTTGAATATTAAAATTTGATTTTAATTAAAAAGAGAGAGGAAATCATGAGAACCGCATAACTGGGTTCTGCTTTTGTGAGAAATATCTTGGGTTTTTCCACCGCAACGCCAAATCAAAATCACTGTAGGCAATTGGGTGGCGCTGGGCATCAATCATAGTCTAGTCCGGACTTATTATAACTCTCGGATAGAATTCGAGAGCAAGCAGATTATTGGCGATGAAGGCCGATTACCGATCTCGTTTGTTGATTTAGATTTTGAACTCGTCAACGGTCTATCTCTTACGGGGATGGGTGAATCGAGAGTGACTGCAATCGGAAAGGCATCGCTGGGCGACACCATATTCTCAGAAAATAAATAAATCAAGACCTGACTTGGAAGCTTGGAGCATGAAATGATGAAATTCAATTTGACGTCCTGTCGTTGAACACGGGTGTTGCCGGAAGAGGCAAATTCATCTTGAGATTCAACGCTGGCATATTTGTGTGGATCTGTGAATGTGAGTTACGTGGATACCGTAGTTGAGGATTCTTTTCGAAGCACAGTAAAGATCTATTATTTTAATTCAGTATTTATATTTTATGTTATACAACCATATACTTGATTCGTTGTTGGTGAATATATGACTTCCGCTGCGTCAAACATGGTGTTCGTCCCAATAAAACTAAACACAACGTACATCTCCTTTAGAGACTTTACTTATTCAACATAGGCCTTGGCCTCTCCTACAAGCTCTGCTTAGGGATGGCAATGGGGCGGGTCCAAACCCATACCCACCACGAACCCGGCCTGCACGGAACAGGTAAAAACCCGGTCAAATGGGTCTTGAGGCGGGTTTGGACCCAGTCAAACATGAACCCGCCGGTTTTGGGACGGGTAGTGATATTTACTGGACCCGCCCCATATAACTCTCGGATAGAATTCAAGAGCAAGCAAATTATTAGCGATAAAGGCCGATTGCCGATCTCATTTGTTGATTTAGATTTTGAACTCATCAACGGTCTGCATTTTACGGGGATAGGAAAATTGAGAGTAACTCCAATTGGAAAGGTGTCGCTGGGCGACTCCAGATTATTAGAAAATAAATAAATCGAGACTGTACTTGGAAGCTTGGAGCATGAAATGATGAAATTCGATTTGACGTCCTATCGTCAAATACGAGTGTTGCCGGAAGAGGAGAGTCCACTGGGCGATTCTCTCCGCCATGTCACTGTAAACGGCCGCTGCAAATTAATGAATTCGCCGACGAATCTATTTTCCATCTAGGCTATTTATTGGTGGAACTTGCCAAACCCTCATTCAGATCTATAATCGCGACGAGGGATTTGTGGCGGATGGGTGGCATAGCCGCGCCTCTGGGCTGGTGGCTTGGAGCCGCCGCGAGGTCACCTAACTGTGACGAGTACCGATGAATTGAGTCGTGCAGCCATAGGCAAGCCGCCGAAGCCAGTTTGGACTGCGGTGGTGTCTGGACTATAGCTGTCCGCTTTTCGAGTGGCAGCCGATGGTGGCTGTGACGCACAATAAAAGTTGGGCCTGCGTGCCCAAGTTCAGTAGAAGCATCAATGGCATAAGGGCCTAATTGAGATATAGATTCCCATCAGGCCCTTCCAAGCAAAATTGGGATTTCCAGTTCTTGGGCTCTTAATCTAGCGTGAAGTTCCCGATGACTGATTTTAAGAATTTGATTCTATGCAGGGGTCTATTTACAATTTTAGAAGTATTTGGAAATTGCAATTTTAAACTTTGGGCCTTTCTGCAATTTCCAATTTTGGGAATTACAGTTCGGCCCTTGGGGTATTTACGCAATTCTAAATTTTCAGAAATATTTGCAGACTGGTCTCTGAGCCTTATTTCGACATTCTGGAAAATATTAAGCCTCATTTGGTTGGACAAACTTAAGAAATTCTAAAAAGCGAAATAAAGGCCTTGTTTGGATTCATTTTTTAATTTTGGAAAATATATTAATGCCTTGTTTGGTTTGACAAAGAATTTTATGAAATTTTCAAAAATAAAATTAGGGTTTTTTTGGTTAGACCAAAATAATATAATTCTGGAAATTAATAAGGGAATGTTTGGTTGGACCAAAATTCTGAAAACAAGATAAGGAAATGTTGGGTTGGACCAAATTTAAGAAATTTAAATAAAATAATATTTTGGGAAAAATAATTTTGAAAATACTTTAGAATTTAATCAAAAGCTTGGAGCTTTTTTATGTTTCAAATTTTAGCAATACTTTACCTACGGATAATTGATTGTTAAACACATTTATTTGATTTACGTGTTATTTATAAATATTAAGTATTTTGCATGTTTATTTGATTTATGTGCTAAATATTTATTAAATGCTTTATTTATGCAATTTAAATTTTGAAATAAAGCATGAGAACTTGATTAATTGCTCCCCACTTGTATAACTCCTTATGTGAATCGAAATTTACATTATTAGTTATAGCCTGCATAAATTATTTGGGTAGGCGGCACCCAATATTTGTCGGACTGTATTAAATGTTTGGGTAGACGACGCCCTATATATGTTTGTCCGTACAAGTCATACTTGGGTAGGCGATGCCCAATAATTGCTCAAATGTGATCTTGATTAAGCAATTAATACCCCGACTTTCAAACGTTCCTAACTAAAATATGATTTTTCATTAAATTGAATGATTTCTTTCATCAAAATTAAAAGTAAACTGTAGATTTCGTTCCAATGAGTAATTAAGACCCAAGTCTTTTGCTCGGATCTACATCTAACGGGACTTTTATTGGGACACAAAGTGTCACCGCTTGATTGTTGTAAATCAACTTGACTTTGTTTCACCAGCCCAAGCAGGGAAACAAAAGTCAAGGGACATCCAATTGAACTAGGTTCAATCAACTATGAATTGCAATTTTGTGCAATTGGTTTGGAACCTATCGGTTATATTATTGCAGTAATCAGTTCAAGTAGATATTGTGATAATAGGAATGTATATCCTAGTCCATTATGATTTATATTAGATATAAATTTGTATTATTCCGATGAGGTCGTTGAAATGTGAAAATAATGGAGACAAAATAAATTAAAAGGTCATATTTATTTTGATTGCTGCATATTGATCATAGGAATTATGTGTTTATTCTCGTTTTATTTTATTTCTCTTGGATTGTTGAAATGAATTACTTGTCGTTGAGAAGTGTTCTGGTAATTAACAAATTAGCTAGACCAAATTTTCTGGACTGGCACAAAAACGTGCATTTGGTGCAAAGACAAGAAAAGATTGAGTACGTGTTGGACACGCCAATCCCTATTGCCACTGAGGCTGGTACTAAAGAGGCTGAAGCGTTTGACGCTGCAGCTCAGAAGAAGCATCAAGAGGATGCTTCACAGGCTCAGTAGTGTTATGTCGCTCGAGATGATTCCTGAGTTGCAAAAAGGGCATTGAAAGAAGGACTGTAAGGTTCTAGCAGCTGAAGAGGCACAAGGTGTCTCAGCACTGGAACATATATGTTTGTTATTGAGATAAACATGTCCACAAATGATACTGATTGTCGGGTATTAAATACCAGTTGTGGCTCACACATTTGTACTAATGTGATGGGTCTCAAGCATAGCAGGGCAGTTAGGTCGGGTGAAGTCGCTTTACACATTGACAATGGAGCAAGGGTTTCTACTGAACGTGTTGGCACTTATGTTTTATACTTACCCTCTGGTTTTAGATTAGAACTAAATAATTTTTATTTTTTTTCGTCTATTACTCGCAACATTATTTCTATTCCCATGTTAGACATTAAGGGTTTCTCCTTCCATTTTGCGAATAATAATTGTTATTTTTTTATTAATGGTGATGTTTATGGAAATGCGCCTTTATCGAATGGTTTATATTAATTTCATTGTGGAAATAATATTCTTAATATACAAAATAAAATACTCAAACTTAGTAATCATGAAAACCCGACTTACTTGTGGCACTGTAGACTTGGTCATGCAAACGAGAAAAGAATTGCAAGGTTAAGAAAGTTATACTACTGAATCCCATTCGACTTAGAGTCTTACGGTAATTGTGAATCTTGTCTCAAGGGCAAAATGACAAACAAGCCCTTTTCTGGGAAAGGGGTTCGTGCCAAAGAAGTTCTAGAGTTGATCCACAATAATGTATGTGGACCATTGCTCACTCTAGCTAGGGGTCACTTCGGCTATATCATTACTTTTACTGATGATTTCTCGAGATACGGATACGTGTATCTTATGAAACACAAATTCAAATCTTTTGAGAAATTTAAAGAGTATCAAGACTTTTTGATCGGATTAAGGAGGTGGATACCTTAGCCATGAATTCACTGATTACTTAAAGTTACATGAGATCTAATCACAATGGACTCCTCCCAGGACAACACAAATGAACGGTGTGTCGAGAGGAGAAATCGAACCTTGTTAGACATGGTGATGTCCATGATGAGTTTTTCCTCTCTTCCAACATTCTTATGGGGATACGCATTACAAACCTCAATTTACATTCTGAATAGGATTCCATCTAAATCGGTTGAGCGTACACCATATGAGCTATGGTGTGACAAGAAACCAACTTTTACACATATCAAAACACGAAGTTTGCCCCGCGATTGTGAAAAAGATGCTCACCGATAAGTTGGAATCCAAAGGTGAAAAGGGTTACGTTGTGGGATATCCTAAGAAAACTAGATGATATTACTTCTATCTACCTGAGAAACAAACAGTGATTGTTTCTAGGCAGGCCTAGTTCCTCGAAGAAGACTATGACTTTAAGGAACAAGGTCGTAAGATGGTAGAACTTGAAGAAATTCAAGAACCAAAGATTAACACAGAGATTGATGATTTGTCAAAGCAACATGACAAAGAATCAGTGGGAGCATTCAACAACTCTCATGGTGGAAGTTTATCACTAAGTGGTCTTCTTTCGGCCAGTGGGAGCGTAATTGGAGTTGCATTGCCTTCACAATGAACTCCAAGTGGGCTGAATGAGAACATCATAGTTCAAACTCCCGCCCAAGAGACATCAAAAAGTGTTGCTCTTGAGGACTCCCCGGTCAACAATAAAATCGTTGCACCACAAAATTTTTACGATCAGGATGTACAGCCTGCATAACCACAACTCTGTAAGTCTACTAGGATTCGTAATCCACCCAACAGATATTATGGCTTCCTCGTAGAGGAACATGATGATGTGGAGATCCTGAATAAAGACGATCATATAACTTACACTAAGACAACATTAGATGTTGACTCGGAGAATTGGCATGAAGTCATGAAATTCGAGATGGACTCGATATACACCAATCAAGTTTGGGACTTAGTTGAGTTGCTGAAAGGGGTTAGACCCATAGGTTGCAAGTGGGTCTTCAAGCGTAAGACCAATGCAAACGACAAAGTACAAACCTACAAAGTTAGGTTGGTGGCAAAAGTTATAGTCAATGCGAAGGTATTGACTACGAAGAGACTTTCTCACCACTTGCTAAGATCAAGTCCATTCGAATTTTACTTGCAATAATAACACACCACGATTATGAGATTTGGTAGATAGACATCAAAACAACTTTCCTCAATGGTAACATTGATAAGGAAGTGTTTACGACTTAACTGGAAGGTTTTATATAAAAGCTAAAATCTAATCTTGTGTGCAAGCTTAAATGATCTATTTATGGATTAAAACAAGCTTCTAGGAGTTGAAATATCCGGTTTGATGAAGTTGTCAAATCCTTTGACTTCATCAGAAATTCGAAAGATCCTTGCATTTATCGTACACATAGCGGGAAGAATATTGTCTTTATAGTCGTATATATCGATGGCATGTAATATCCCGCTTATGCAGTCTATGAAAAATTTGTTGTCAAAGACCTTCATGATGAAGGATCTCGGTGAAGCCTACTACATCTTAGGGATCAAGATCCATAGAGATAGATCCAAGAAGATGTTTGGGCTACGCTGACGCAAGTTTCCAGTCCGACTGTGATGAATACGAGTCACAGTAAGGATATATTTTCACTCTCAATGGTGGGGCGGTCTGTTGGAATAGTTCCAAGAAAGAAAAGACCGTGGATTCAAAAATCGAAGTTGAGTACATTGCTGCGGCAGAAACTACGAAAGAAGTTGTCTGGATAAAACAGTTCTTAAGTGAACTAGGGGTAGTTCCGAGTCCAACATCCAATAAAGTTATATTGTGACAATACTGGTACGGTTGCACATGCAAATGAACCGAGGTCCAATAACGGAAACAATCATTTACCTAGACGTTATCACTTAATACGAGAGATAATTGCTAGAAGAGAAATAGAGCTAGAACGTATTCCCACAGAAAATAATATGACTGATCCTTTCACCAAAGCTTTGAGTGTTCATGTACACAATAGACATTTTAATGGTCTAGGGGTTAGACATGTAGGTGATTGGCTCTAGTTCAAGTGGGAGATTGTTAATGTTAGTGTCCTAAAGACAATCCTATTATGAGGACATAATACTAAGATAATATTCAGTTTTGATTTTAATATTATTGTTTATTTAATATTAAATATATGGAATTACACTTGTTCGAATATTATATTTGGTTGTTTATATTTATTCTTATTTGTGTTCCCATGAGTCACTGTTGTCACTGAGAGTGAGAGAACTCAGTGACTTAGGCATTATTCTCAAATAGCCCAGATCAAGGATCATCAAGAATGAGATATTGATGATGCAATTGAGATTGGTGTGCGATCTACATCATACTCTTAGAGGGTGTAGTAAGATCTCACTTAATACGAGATACTAGGTATCTCATGATGGATGTACAGATACCTTAGAGAGTAGTGATATACCCATCAAAGAAACAGCTTGATGTAATTCCACTTTATGTGTCTATGGGTGTCTCGGTTAGTGGGAGCGATGTGATATTCCTTTGACTTGAGGTCAATACGCACGACATGTATCGAGTGATGAACTTTTACCATGACCGACGCTTGCACCCTTCCATGGGTAGATATGGCTTGGATTGAGTTCATCACGAAATGCATGTGTGTGGTAGTTGAGCTAAGAATATGATTCATTCCTCAATGTGGATTTAGAGAGAATGATCGTCTTCTCATCACAATTGGATCTAAGTCATCGGCCGATGCACATCAACTTGAACTTTATGGCCAAGTGTGACACGAGTGATCAATTAGTAATTATAGATAATATGATTAAGTTAATTGAATAGGCACTTCATCATGTTCAAGACTTAATCAAGTATTCGCGAATGAAAGGACATTATCACAATAGCCCACGTATAGTTATAGGAAGTTGCACATTTCCTCACAACGTACCTCATATATTGAGAATGTCTGATTTATTGTCTAGGGTTCAATTAAAATCGTTAGTTTGACTATTCGCTAGCTATATGAGGGCATATGGGTCACACAACAAGTAATTCACTTTGCAGATTAAAGTTGATAAATTAATATTTAATTTAATATTTAATTTATAGAGAATTAATAATATATTAATTTGAAATTAATTATTATTCCTATTTAATTAAATTAGATTTAATTAAATATGAATCCAAGAATAATATATGGAATATTATTGTAGGATTTTATGTAGATAGGGAAATCAAATTCTTGAGATTTGATTTGCAAGATTAGAGAATATATTTCCTAATCTTAATAGTTTGAGATTCAAGTTGGGTTTTCCCTATATATATAAGATCGTAGGGATTCATTAATTCACTACTTCTATGAGTTCGATAACTTCATAATCTCTCCATAAAATCCCTAGTTAGAATTTTCCTAGCAAATTCATCTTGGGATTCAACGCTGACAAATCTGTGCGGATCTGTGAACATGAGTTACGTGGATACCGTAGTTGAGAATTTTGTCTTCGAAGCGCTGTAAGGATCTATTCTGTTAATTTATCCTTTATATTTTATGTTATACAACTACATACTCGATTCGTTTTTGGTGAATCTATGATTTTCTCGTTGCGTCGAATATAGTGTTCGTCCCAACAAAATCCAACAGTGGTATTAGAGCATTAGACTCTTTTAATGGTTGTATAGTATTGTTGTCATTCGTTAGTAAATATTGTGCGTAATTTAACTTTATTTTACCCAAATTATGCATACATGTTATTCGATTTAATTTCAATTTGCAAAATTGATTTTGCTTTAGTTGAATTGAAAACACACGGCTCAATACATTTATTTGTTTCCTTTGAGAAATTTGATTTTGAATTAAAATTTGATCAAATCAAATATTATTTTATTTTTTTATATTAAAATTTGATTCTAATTAAAAAAAAGAGAGGAAATCATGAGAACCGCATAACTGGGTTTTGCATTTGTGAGAAACATCTTGGATTTTTCCACCGCAACGCCAAATCAAAATCACCGTCGGCGATTGGGTGGCGCTAGGCGTCAATCACAGTCTGGTCCAGACTGATTATAACTCTCTGATAGAATTCGAGAGCAAGTAGATTACTGGCGATGGAGGCCAATTGCCGATCTCGTTTGCTGATTTGGATTTTGAACTTTTCAACGGTCTGCCTCTTATGGGAATAGGCGAATCAAGAGTGACCCCAATCGGAAAGGCATCGCTGGGTGACACCATATTCTCAAAATATAAATAAACTGAGACTTAACTTGGAAGCTTGGAGCATAAAACGATGAAATTCATTTTGATGCCCTGTCGTCGAATACGGGTGTTACCGGAAGAGGCAAATTCATCTCGGGATTCAACACTTACAAATTTGTGCGGATCTGTGAATGTGAGTTATGTTGATACCGTAGTTGAGGATTCTATCTTCGAAGCACTATAAGGATCTATTCTGTCAATTTATCCCTTATATTTTATGTTATACAACCATATACTTGATTCGTTGTTGGAGTTTCAACACTATCTTCGAAAAATAGTAACTACCTTCTCTTTCATTTTGTTAAATTTCAGTCTACTATTTTACAATTTTTGTCGAACACATTAGATTCTTTGAGTATGTGTGTATATACGTAGTTTTCAAATTACCACTTCTTCCTTCTATGAACTCATTCTTTATTTTGTTATTTATTTTCCATTAACTATTTTTGCAATCTCCACAATTCTTAAAGAAAATGGCCGAACATGTATGACATGCATACTATGACTTTAGTTGTCCTTATATTTAGGCCAAGTTTGTTTTAATTGCTGATATATTTTCATGAAAATCTTTAGTACTCATTTGTTTAATTAAAACTCAAAATCTTTGATTTCAAAGTAATTACATGAATTATTAGTAAAAAATTCCAAAAGTTTTATAGAATTAGCCAAACGTTATTTCAATTCACAAGTTTAATCCACCGTTTTACTTTAATTATATTAGATGTTATAATAATTTTATATTTTCGATGTTAAATTCTTATGAGTGCTATTGAATAAGTTTAGGTATCAAGGATTAAAGATATTTCATATAATTCTTCTACATCCACGAGATAAATTTCAGGTGGGGATTTCTATCTTCTAAGTTTGTCACTATTAAATGTGTATGTGATTTTATTAATGTTCATGTGAAATATGTATGAGGATAGGTCTTCTGAACTTTATAAACGAGGTGACTATATGTCTTCTGACCTTTATAAATGAGGTGATGATAGGTCTTCTTACCTTTATAAACGAGGTGACGATAAGTCTTCTGACCTTTATAAACGAGGCGATGACATTAAAATGCATATTTACGTGATTGATTAATTTAAATTATTTATTATATTTAGTTTTAATAAGATTGTCCCCACTGAGATGTGGTTTTGCTCACCCCTTCTTATTATGTCCTTTTAGGTTAAGAGTCGACGTGGTACACTGGAGGATGCATAGCACAAAGACTTAATGAACTTCTTTTTAATTTATGCAAATTTTGGAACAAACGTAAATTTTATTCAGTATTTAAATTCTTGATGACAAGTATTTAACTTCTATTTTTGTTTAAATTTTAGTTGAGTTTAATTAAGTGGTATTTATTTTTAAAAGCTTCCGTTATGATTTATACTTGAAATCAATTTTGGTCTTTTAGTCATGCTTATGAACTTGTGTTTGCATATTAAATTTCATTAAATTCTTTTTATCTAATTGAATTAACATTTAAGTTAGAATTATTTTATATATTTAAGTTAGAATTATTTTATACATTTAAGTTAGAATTATTTTATGTATTTAAGTTAGAATTATTTTATATATTTTGTTTACATGACTCCTACTTAGGTTTAAAATGATGGTGCTTGCACATCTACGTTCTAGATTTTATAGTTAGAAAATTTTCAGAATGGCTCCAATACGTGGAGTGAGAAATACACGAGCTCCAGCACCAGGTCCTCCTCAAGCTCAAGCTCCACCACCAGTTTATGCTCCAGCCCCAACTCAAGCTCCGCCACCAGCTCATGCTCCAGTCCCAGCTCCAACTCAAGATCACCAAGCTTTCTCCAATCAAATGATACATGCGTTCCAGAATAACAATGATGCCCATATCGGGGTAGTAGAAAAGTTTCGCAAACTTGATCAACCCAAGTTCAATGGTCGTGAAGGACCTGAAGTTGTTGAAAATTGGTTGCGGTCTTTGGAATGAACTTTCACAGTTATGAGATGCACTGATGCACAAAGAGTCATTTGTGCCATCTATCAATTAGTGGAAGATGCTAACCACTGGTGGGAAGCATATTAGCGGTCGAGACCAGAAGATGAAAGAAACAATCTCACTTGGAATAACTTCAAAGAAATCATAATGGAAAGGTATTACCCTTACTCTTACGGTGAGCAAATGGAGATCGAGTTTTATAACTTGAAACAGGGAGGGATGATCGTGATAGAATATGAAATGAGGTTCAATTAGCTCAGTCGATCTGCACCACAACTAATTGACACAGAAGATAAAAAGGCTAAGAAGTTTAAAAGGGGCTTACGCGAGAATATAAGAAACATTCTATCTAGTCATGATGAGATGACCTTTGCCGAAACGTTTAAAAGAGCTCAACAGATAGTTGCTAGCATGGATATGGGTAATTTAAGTGGAAAGCAAGTCGATAATACTGGAAAGAGAAAATGGGATGACAACAATCAAAATGAAGGTCATAATAAACAAGGAAAATTTGGAGACACAATACCATTTCCTCAAGACATTAGACCATCTTGCACCACATGCGGGAAGAATCACAAGGGATAATGTTTGCTAGGACAAGAAAAGTATTATAAATATCATGAACCGGGACACATATAATGATATTGCCCCCGACTCACTCAAGGATCGGGATTAAAGGGAGCCACTTCGGGAGGGAAAGCACGAGTTTTCTCCTTAGTTCGTCAAAGTGATGAAACTGCAGGTAAAAAAAATGCCATTCATTAAAAATTAAGATTAATTTTAAGGAAGAAATTTTTATTAGTAGTGGAGAATGTAACACTCCTAAAATTCTCAATTATTTTACGTACGCAAAATAAAAAATGCTTGTTTATTTTCAAAGGATTTAAAATAATATATATATATATATATATATTTAAATATATGTGCATTCATGCGTGTGTAAATGTGTAAATTATATGTAAAGTATATTAAATATATATGCATGCATGCATTATTTTAGTAAAATTATATGAATGCATGCGTTACTTTTATGTAAATCCCATATTGCATGCATGCGTTACTTATATATTAATTTTTTTTATGACTTTGGATAACTTAAATGATGGAAATAAATTCCCATAGAAAGTTACAGCCGGATCTTTCTCAATTTTATTTCCTTTTAAATTCAGTAGCACAATTTGTGGTGAGCTTTACTCCAAAATTCCATAACTTTCTTAGTTAAAATACTCTTTTAATTTTCAAAGCAAAACCACGTACATGAAAAAAAAAAACATTTCTTCCTTGAACCAAGTCACTTGTGTTTATTTTGGTTTTGAAGAGCGCCGCCACTTTCAACACTATCTCCGGAAAACAGTAATTACCTTCTCTTTCGTTTTGTTAAATTTCAGTCTACTATTTTACAAAATTTGTCAAACACATTAGATTCTTTGAGTATGTATGTATAAATGTAGTTTTCAAATTACCACTTCTTCCTTCCATGAACTCATTCTTTATTTTGTTATTTATTTTCCATTAGCTATTTTTGCAATCTCCACAATTCTTAAAGAAAATGGCCGAACATGTATGACATGCATACTATGACTTTAGTTGTCCTTATATTTAGGCCAAGTTTGATTAATTGCTGATATATTTTCATGAAAATCTTTAGTTCTCATTTGTTTAATTAAAACTCAAAATCTTTGATTTCAAAGTAATTACATGAATTATTAGTAAAAATTCCAAAAGTTTTATAGAATTGGCCAAACGTTATTTCAATTCACAAGTTTAAACCATCGTTTTAATTTAATTATATTAGATGTTATAATAATTTTATATTGTCGATGTTAAATTCTTATGAGTGTTATAGAATAATTTTAGGTATCAAGGATTAAAGACATTTCATATAATTCTTCTACATCCACGAGATAAATTTCATGTGGGGATTTCTATCTTCTAAATTTGTCACTGTTAAATGTGATATGTGATTTTATTAATGTTCATGTGAAATATGTAATACCCTAGGTTTTCATGATCTTATTTGCTTTACTAAATGCTTTATAATTATTAATGAATCTATGTGATGCATTTACATCCAAATTTATGCAAAGGCACGTTCATGTGTTTTATTTACTCGATATTTACAGTTAACGTATTATTTGCTCAATACATGCTTATTCTTGAGACTTTATAATTTTTATATGATCTTTATTTTATGTCATAAAGTGTTTAATTTAGAAATTAATAAAGTCCTTAAGTATAGTAATTTATTTCACAAGTTATAAGTTGAAAAATGAATATTTCTTTAAGAAACGAGTTGCGTATCGATTACTCGATATATTTTTATGATTAGTATATAGACTTTGTAATTTATTTAGAGTCTTAGAAGGATTTTAATTTTATTTCATAAGATAGTATAAGTAAATTTTATTAGAATTATCCTATAATTACAATTTCTACTTATTAAATTCATAGTATATATGTGTTATTTCTACAAAATACAAGACTACTCTTGGATCCTCTTAATTTTCAAAAATTAGGATAAATTAGGAGAATTAGAGAAGCTTCAAGACTAAGATTAAGATAAGATAAGGTTAGTAAAAGAAAAGTCAAAATTTACTTCTAACCTTAAGATAACAAGTATACTTACTTAACCTCCAAGATTACCCAAAATCCTCCACATTCTTCCTAAATTGGCGGTTAAGAGGGGGTTTTGAGTAGCCTCCAAGCACACCTTCTCCTATAAATACATGTTCTTCATGCAAAAAAATAAACATAAGAAAAAGTTTAAAGAAAATTTCACAAATACTACTACTCTTATACTTAGAAGTTGAGAAAGGAGAAGAAGAGATTTCTTGTAGCTACCTATCTCTAAGTAAGTTTCTCTTCTTGATTGAGTAATTATTTAAGTGGTAGTATGAAGTTTATGCATGATATGTGAATTAAATGATAGGAAAATGAGTTTTGATGAGTAATTTACATGTTTTACTTCATGTTTGAATGTTTAATTCAATTTCTTCATGAGTTATGACCAAAATCATGTTTATTACTTGAATATATATGCTTTAGAAGTAGAAATCATGAAATTATATTGTTTAAGGTGAGTTTAAGATGATATGTTCTTCATGTATGCATAAAACCGAATTTCTGGACACACTTTGGGGTAAATTTCGTTTTGACCAATTCATTCCGTGTAAAATTCTGAAAATTTTATATGTGAATATAGACTTATGAAGAAACTTAGGTTTCAAATTTCATAGCTTTTGGAGTAGTATTCGATGCATGGTGATTTTTTAAAGTTGAACTAGGTTGTAGGAACAGTAGAATTTTGCTATGATCTGAGAATAATCGGTTAGGTTTTTACTGAAAACCAAAGTATGTTGATAAATTACATGAATTTGGAAGTTCATGATTAAAATTTCAGGAGTATTGGACTTATGGTTGATTTATGGTGAATTTTTAAAGTTAAGTGACCAGAATCTGTAACAGTGTGTTCATTACGAAATATTTGATGTTTGGCAAGGAGTTTGAGAAATCTGAAAATGTGGCGATAAACTTTATTGAGTTGGGAATCTACAGTTAAAATTTCATAATTTTTGGACGTATGGATAATTTAATATGAATTTTCAAAATTAGGTGTGTAATCTACCGAAATTGAAATTTTGTATGAAAGGTTCAAAATGGTCTGGTTACATTTTTTTATACTCGATATTTATTTATAACTTGTTATTTGATGATTTTATACACTTAATTGATATTTGTGTGTTAGTATACAATATTTGAATATGTATGGAGATTTGAATTCAAGTCTTACAATTTACAAAAGTGAAGGGATAAGTAACAATGTTTCTATTTAAAAAATTTTACTTGTAGGTACAAACCTGCAAGGTGGAGATTCACTTCGTTCTTCACCGAGTGTTCTATTATTAATTAATTTCACTTATTAAATGTGGAATGTTAAATATTTTGAGTCTGGCCCGCTATCGACTGACCCCTGAGATAGTCCAACTATATATTGGCAAATGAGATAGTCCGATCGCTCCGGCACCACGGGTTGGTCGCGCCACCCAAGGAGATACCCGGTGAAATTCTGGGGGCTCACATATTATAAATAATTGATGTTTAGTTTGTACAATTAACAAGAGGTTTCCCACTAAGTGTTTTCAAGCACTTATCCATTTCACTTTTAAATTTTTACAGATGCTGTGGATCCGGACGTGGGCGAATGAACTCGGCGGGCTGTGAAGTTTTCTTAAAGACTTTATATTTTCCAGAATAATATTTTAAATTTTGGATTGTAAACTAAGCTACGAGCACACTTATTTACTACTTCCGCTGTGTAAATGTGTGGCGTGTGTATATTTTAATACAAAATACTATTTTAGTGATGTTCCTACTTGTGCCACATCATATTTTCCGTATTATTTAAGTGGGGACGTCACAGGTGGTATCAGAGCCAGGTTCGCCTGCTAAAGTATTTTAAAAAAGAGTGTGTTTTAAAATTTTAAAAGGAAACAGCCGCATCGAGATCATTCTCCACGACAGGATCATGTAAATGTTTTATATGTGCTTAAATTATGTTATTTATTCGAAAAGTGTGATTGATTATTTGAAAGTTTGTGTAGTTATTTAAATTGTATTATATTGTTGTTTGAATTAACCAATAAAATGTGTTGAATAGAACTATGAGTCGTAGGGGAAACCAAAACAACTCAGACATGAGCGAGGATCTAGCTTCCGTTTTAAAGGGGTTAGCTCAGCAACTAGGTCAGCAAAGTCAATCATCCCAAACACCTGTATCTTCAGCCCAAAACCATGATATTGTTAGTCAGTTTAAGAAATTTAGACCCTCAACCCTGACCGGAAAAGAAAACCCTATGGAAGTAGAAAACTGGATTCGAAGTCCGGAGAAAATATTCGCTTATCTTAAGTGCACCGATGAGCAGAAAGTTTCTTGCGCTATATTTCAGCTGACTGAAGATGCAGATTATTGGTGGGAAGCTCACTGTAGGACAATGACTGAAGAAGAACGAACTACAGTTACTTGGGAAAAATTTGTAGAAGCAGTGGTTAAGAATTATATACCACAGTCATTCTTAGATCAGAAAGAGACTGAATCCCTACAGTTGAAACAAGGGAACCTGACAGTACATGAATATGAAAGGAAATTTAATCAATTGGGAAGATATGCTTCTCATTTGATTAATACTGATGAAAGGAAAGCAAAAAGATTTATGTAGAATTTACGACCGAAAATCAGTACTATCTTAGCGGCACAAGATATTAAGTCTTATGCCTCGGTATTCGAGAAAGCTCAGATGATAGCAACATATATGAAATCAGAGGACGTAAGAACGCCAGAATCACAACAAAATAAAAGAAAGTGGGTTGGTGCGAAACAAGGAGGAAATTTTAAGCAAGTCAAAAGGACGGGGATAGTACCACAACAACAACAGAGGCCATCTAAATGCAGAAAATGTGGAAAAGAACATTCTGGACAATGCCTGAAGGGAACAGGAATCTGTTACAGATGTAAGGAACCGAGACATGTCATAACTAATTGTCCAAAATGGAAAGAACAATAGAAGATGGCACCTGCTCGAGTGTTTGCCATGAGTCAGCAGGAGGCGACAATAAATCTGGAAGTGATGGCAGGTATGTTCAAAATATTCCAAATATCTGTTTTCACGTTATTCGATACTGGTGCTACACATTCATTCATCTCTACAAAGATGTTTGAACAAATTGAGACTGCCCATATTATGGTAGAAGAAAATTTCCTAGAAGTAAACATTCCCTCTGGTAGTACGACACAATCCTTAGGACTGTGTAGGAATGTGGAGATTGATTTTGACCATGCAATACTCCCGGCAAATCTACATATAATAGAAATGAAGGACTTTGATATTATCTTGGGAATGGACTGGCTTATAGCTAATCATGCTCTCATCAAGTATCAAGAAAAAGAAATATCAGTACGGAGATCAAAGGATGAGAACTTTACACTATATGGTACTAGAATTGGAATTATACCTCAAGCAATTTCAGCAATGAAAGCCCAGAAATTATTGAGGAAAGGAAAGAATATGACATTTCTAGTAAACATTGTAGCAACGGTATCCAATGGTCCAACACTGGACGATGTGCCGATAGTATGTGAATACAAGGATGTATTTCCAGACGATTTTCCAGGATCACCCCTAGATCGTCAATTGGAGTTCACTATTGATTTGATACCTGGAGCCGCGCCTGTTTCTAAAGCACCTTATAGAATGGCACCAAAGGAGTTACAGGAGTTGAAGGTGTAATTGCAAGAATTATTGGACAAGGGCTTTATTCGACCAAGTGTGTCACCATGGGGCGCACCAGTATTATTTGTGAAAAAAAAAGATGGATCGTTGAGGATGTGCATCGATTATCCCTGAATCGAAGATCTGTTAGATCAGTTAAGAGGAGCTTGTGTATTTTCAAAAAATTGATTTGAGATCGGGATATCATCAGATAAAGATTAAAGAAAGCGATATTCCGAAGACAGCATTCAGAACCCAATATGGTCATTATGAGTTCGTAGTGTTACCTTTTGGACTCAGTAACACGCCAGCTATATTCATGGATTTGATGAATCGGGTGTTTCATCAATATTTGGATCAATTTGTGATCGTCTTTATTGATGATATTCTAGTATATTCAAGAAATCAGAAGCAACATGCAGAACATCTTTGAATTGCATTGGAAACTCTGAGAAAAGAGAAATTGTATGCTAAATTCAAGAAGTGCGAATTCTGGTTGGATAAAGTTGTATTTCTTGGACATACGGTTTCAGCTTCGGGAATAGAAGTTGACCCAACAAAGGTAGAAGTTGTAAACCAATGGAAGACACCAACTAATGTAAACGAAGTCAGGAGTTTTCTTGGTTTAGCCGGGTATTATCGAAGATTCATTGAAGGGTTTGCTCGGATTGCAAAACCTTTGACTCAATTGACTCGGAAAGAAACAAAGTTTGAATGGACAGAAGAGTGTGAAAGGAGTTTTCAAGAACTAAAGCAAAGATTAACAACGGCCCCAGTTCTTACAACTTAACCTATGAGAAAGTCCCTATGAACATAAGGAATTGAACATGAGGAATTAGAAATTGATGCCAACTTAACCTATGAGGAAGTCCCTATAGCCATACTTGATAGAAAGCTTCATAGGTTAAGAAATAAATATATTCCTATGGTTAAGATCCGGTGGAATAGACATGGAATGGAAGAAGCTAGGTGGGAGCGAGAGGATGAAATCTTAGCAAAGTACCCTTACCTCAATATCCACGGTAACACTTGAAATTTCGAGGGCGAAATTTATTTAAGGGGGTTAGACTGTACTACCCTAGGTTTTCATGATCTTATTTGGTTTACTAAATGCTTTATAATTGTTCATGAATCTATGTGACGCATTTACATCCAAATTTATGCAAAGACACGTTCATGTGTTTTATTTACTCGAAATTTACAATTAACGTATTATTTGCTCAATACGTGCTTATTCTTGAGACTTTATAATTTTTATATGATCTTTATTTTATTTCATAAATTGTTTAATTTAGAAATTAATAAAGTCCTTAAGTATAGTAATTTATTTCATAAGTTATAAGTTGAAAAATGAATGTTTCTTTAAGAAACGAGTTACGTATCGATTACTCGATATATTTTTATGATTAGTATATAGACTTTGTAATTTATTTAGAGTCTTAGAAGAGTTTTAATTTTATTTCATAAGATAGTATAAGTAAATTTTATTAGAATTAATCACAATTTCTACTTATTAAATTCATAGTATATATGTGTTATTTCTACAAAATACAAGACTACTCTTGGATCCTCTTAATTTTCGAAAATTAGGATAAATTAGAAGAATTAGAGAAGCTTCAAGACCAAGATTAAGATAAGATAAGATAAGGTTAGTAAAAGAAAAGTCAAAATTTACTTCTAACCTTAAGATAACAAGTGTACTTAATTAACCTCCAAGATTATCCAAAATCCTCCACATTCTTCCTAAAGTGGCGGTTAAGAGGGGGTTTTGAGTAGCCTCCAAGCACATCTTCTCCTATAAATACATGTTCTTCATGCAAAAAAATAAACATAAGAAAAAGTTTAAAGAAAATTTCTCAAATACTACTACTCTTATACTTAGAAGTTGAGAAAGGAGAAGAAGAGATTTCTTGTAGCTACCTATCTCTAAGTAAGTTTCTCTTCTTGATTGAGTAATTATTTATGTGGTAGTATGAAGTTTATGCATGATATGTGAATTAAATGATAGGAAAATGAGTTTTGATGAGTAATTTACATGTTTTACTTCATGTTTGAATGTTTAATTCAATTTCTTCATGAGTTATGACCAAAATCATGTCTATTACTTGAATATATATGCTTTAGAAGTAGAAATCATGAAATTATATGGTTTAAAGTGAGTTTAAGATGATATGTTCTTCATGTATGCATAAAACCGAATTTCTGGACCAACTTTGGGGTAAATTTTGTTTTGACCAATTCATTCGGTGGAAAATTCTGAAAATATTATATGTGAATATAGACTTATGAAGAAACTTAGGTTTCAAATTTCATAGCTTTTGGAGTAGTATTCGATGCATGGTGATTTTTTAAAGTTGAACTAGGTTGCAGGAACAGTAGAATTTCGCTATGATCTGAGAATAATCGGTTAGGTTTTTACTGAAAACCAAAGTATGTTGATAAATTACATGAATTTGGAAGTTCATGATTAAAATTTCATGAGTATTGGACTTATGGTTGATTTATGGTGAATTTTTAAAGTTAAGTGACCAGAATCTGTAACAGTGTGTTCATTACGAAATATTTGATGTTTGGCAAGGAGTTTGAGAAATCTGAAAATGTGGCGATAAACTTTATTGAGTTGGGAATCTACTGTTAAAATTTCATTATTTTTGGACGTATGGATAATTTAATATGAATTTTCAAAATTAGGTGTGTAATCTACCGAAATTGAAATTTTATATGAAAGGTTCGAAATGGTCTGGTTACATTTTTTTACAGTCGATATTTATTTATAACTTGTTATTTGATGATTTTATACACTTAATTGATATTTGTGTGTTAGTATACAATATTTGAATATGTATGGAAATTTGAATTCAAGTCTTACAATTTACAAAAGTGAAGGGATAAGTAACAATGTTTCTATTTTAAATTTTTTACTTGTAGGTACAAACCTGCAAGGTGGGGATTCACTTCGCTCTTCACCGAGTGTTCTATTATTAATTAATTGCACTTATTAAATATTGAATGTCAAATATTTTGAGTCTGGCCCGCTATCGACTGGCCCCTGAGATAGTCCAACTATATGTTGGCAAATGAGATAGTCCGGTCGCTCCGGCACCACGGGTTGGTCGCGCCACCCAAGGAGATACCTGGTGAAATTTCGGGGGCTCACATATTATAAACAATTGATGTTTAGTTTGTGCAATTAACAAGAGGTTTCCCACTAAGTGTTTTCAAGCACTTATCCCTTCAACTTTTAAATTTTTACAGATGCTGTGAATCCGGACGTGGGCGAATGAACTCGGCGGGCTGTGAAGTTTCCTTAAAGACTTTATATTTTCCAGAATAATATTTCAAATTTTGGATTGTAAACTAAGCTACGAGCACACTTATTTACTACTTCCGTTGTGTAAATGTGTGGCGTGTGTATATTTTAATACAAAATGCTATTTTAGTGATGTTCCTACTTGTGCCACATCATATTTTCCGTATTATTTAAGTGGGGATGCCACAAAATATGTATGAGGATATGTCTTTAGACCTTTATAAACGAGGTGATGATAGGCCTTCTGTCCTTTATAAACGAGGTGATGATAGGTCTTCTGACCTTTATAAACGAGGGGATGATAGGTCTTCTGACCTTTATAAACGAGGTGATGGCATTAAAATACATAATTAAGTGATTAATTAATTTAAATTATTTATTATATTTAGTTTTGACACGCTTTTCCCCACTGAGCCGTGATTTTGCTCACCCCTTCTTATTCTGTTCTTTCAGGTTAGGAGTCGACGTGGTACGCTGGAGGATGCATAGCACAAACACTTAATGTACTTTATTTTAATTTATGCAAATTTTGGAACAAACATAAATTTTATTCAGTATTTAAATTCTTGATGACAAGTATTTAATTCCTATTTTTGTTTAAATTTTAGTTGAGTTTAATTAAGTGATATTTATTTTTAAAAGCTTCCGTTATGATTTATACTTGAAATCAATTTTGGTCTTTTAGTCATGCTTATGGACTTGTGTTTGCATATTAAATTTCATTTAAATTCTTTCTATCTAATTGAATTAACATTTAAGTTAGAATTATTTTATATATAAAAAAATCCGGGGTGTGACATTATCACACTAAGCTTAAGGTATGTATAGTAAGCTCAGTGGAATACAGAATAGACTCTAGACAATAAGAAACACTTGGGAAATTAAAGGGGTTTCAAGTGCTTCTTTGTATGCTTGAATGCTTGTGAGTCTTGAGTAATTTCTGGCTTGTGAAATTTCCCGTAACCTTGTTTAGGTTCAAGGTCTTTTGTATTAATAGATGATTTTGAAAAACTATATATTGGAGAGATAGCCTTCTAGTCACCTTCCTTGTAGGATACTTCAACGGACATAATCTTTCTGCAGCAGCCGTCGTTGCATGGATTTGGTAAATGCATTAAATGCATGCCCATTGAAAACTGCAGGATGTCAGGTTCAAGTCAGTGTCCGTACATGACTTGTCTTCTCCTCATTGGTCCACGTCAGCGGGTAGGTGAGAATGTCAGAACTCATTCTTCAGTTCAGTCTTGTCTTTTCTGAGTTCAGGTTTGTCCTCATCTACGTACATGGTCAAGTGCTGACATTCCTTTTGCTTGCTTAGATCCTACTCCAAGTCTTTCCCAAATACTCAGATTGCATGTTCCCTTCAGGTCCGTGAGCTAGCAATGATCTCAGGATAATGCTCTTCATCCTGACACTTACTCAACCAGCTTAGAAGGATTACCATAAGTTCAGTGATGATGCTCTTGTGTTCTTCAGGTTTCGGTCTTGATTGACATCAGTGAGTTCTCCTTTCACTGAGTACCTGTGAATATAAAATACTCTTAACAGTTCTAATCCTATCAAGACTAGCCTGACTATTACAATACTTAGGCCAATCATCTTTTCAGGGTTTTTGGGTTCAACTCGAAACTGACATTGTCCCAACAATTTCCCCCTTTTTGATGATGCCAAAACACTGAAAAGATCCACAAAACACTTAGTGAAAATAAATCCTATCCATAAGATAAACGATCAGTGTTAGAGCAGTTCTTGATAAAGTACATAATTTAAATAACAGCAAAAAAGACAATGAGTTTTTGTTTGTGGGTAAATGTAATAGATTCCATTGATAAATATGACAATGAGTACAATGGCCCTATCTATTACAACAAAGTTCAGCGTACAGTCAGATTCTACGAAATTTAGGTTTGAGCCCATAGCCATTATAGACTCTCTCCTTCAACTCTTCAATCATATCTAAATTATTTATGTACTATCTTCAACTGTTGGGATAATGTCAGTTTTGATTAGATCCCAAAGCCCCTGAAAAGATGTTTGCATTTGTTTATCAGGCTAGTCTTGGTTAGGATTTGCACTTAGTCATTTTACACTTCACAGGTACTCAGTAAGAGGAGCACTTACTGATGACAATCAAGACAAGAGCCTGAAGATGGTTTACCATCCTGAACTTATGGTAGTCCTCTAAGTTAGCTGAGTAAGTCTCAGTGATGAAGAATATGACCCTGAGGTTATTACTACTCAGTCCTGAAGGGAACAGGATGATACTGAGTTTATGGGAAGACTTGGAGTAAAGCCAAGCAATGCAAAAGGAATGTCAGAGTCAGGACAAGACCGGTGAGCTCAAGACAAAAAGAACTTAATAAGATAAGCATGAAGCCTAGGAATAAGTTTTGACATTCTCACCAACCTGCTGACGTGGACCAATCTAGAAGGACATGCACGTACGGAACCTGACAGAAGACTGACTTCAGACTGCATTTTCAACGGGTAAGCATTTAATGTAACTACCTAATTCCATGCAAAGGACGACTGCTGCATGAAGATATGTCCGTTTGAAACACTCTACATAGATGACAATAAAGGCTATCTCTCCAACGTATAGTTTTTCAAATCACCTATAAATACAGAAGGCCTTGAACACATTCAAGGTTACAGGAAATTTCCAAGCCAGAAATTACTAAAACTCTCAAGCACTCAAAGCATTCAGTCTTTAGAAGAAGCACTCGAAACCCTTTAAATTTCCCAAGTATTTCTTAGCAACTGAGAGTTACACTGTATTCCAAGAGCGTACAAGCAATATCTTAAGCTTAGAGAGATTATCCAACCCTTAGCATAGCTTTGTCTTGTAAGGATAATCTCAACCTAGTTGGAATCCAAACTGAAACCAAAACCCTAAAGTTAGGTTTGTTGGAAGTAAGTTAAGTTAGTTAGTAAGGAAGTTTGTATAGGTCAGTGAGGTAGCTGATCTTGGTGCACCTTGGCACGTTAAAAATAAGAATCCCTTGAGTGGATTTCCTGTTAAATCAGGCCATGAACGTAGGAGCTTGAGACTCTAAACCACGTTAAACTTGTTGTGTTCTTATTTCTTTGATATATTGCTTACCTACCATATTAACTATTCATTCATTGTATAAGATTTTATCAGGCTTGAATCAATCAGCCCGATCTATTAAAAAGAGCACTGCCTTACTAAACACTATTCATTTGAGTAATCAGTTTTCAGAAGCAAACTAATCAAGACTTTAAACTATTAGGGCTCACACATTTCCGCACTGAACTTAAACAATAGTTAGCCAACTGACCTGTAGGTATATTAGTCAGTAAGTATATTATCAGTTCCTAGTTCTTTATCACTCTGAGTAAAGGGGACTCAGTAAGGTTTTAAGTTTGAAAAATTGGTATACGTGTATTCCCCCCATACACGTATTCCTCAGTCTTGTACCGGGACCAACAAGTGGTATCAGAGTAGTGGTTCAAAAGACCACTGACTTTGATTACTAATAGTTTCAGAGGAGAAACTGTTGGTGGTCACTGAACAGATCTGAGTTTGCTTTTCATAAAACTCGCATCATCATGACTTCGAGGAGACTTGAAGCTTCGTTACCTGAATTCTCTGTATCTAACTTTGTCTATTGGAAGTTCAGATTAGAAGCGCATCTTGATACCATCAATGACCAGATGCCGCGTGTTCTCAGTGAGGGACCGATCAAGATCACTATTCCTAATGTCAGAGGACTGGGATATGAGCATCTTGAGATTGGCGTACAAGTTCCAAAAGAAAGGAAAGACATGACCAACGATAAAATCAAGATGGTGGGACTGGACAACGTTGCCAGAAACATCATTTTGCATACGGTGCCCTTCGAGGAGTCAACAAGGCTGATGAACTTAAAGACGGCAAATGAGGTCTGGGATGAGCTGACCAGGATGTGCGAGGGGTCAGAAAAGATAAAGGAGAATAAGAGAAACATTGTCATTCAGAAATTAGAAGCATTCGAGACGTTGCCTAATGAGACAATCGATCAGATGGAGTCAAGGTTCATCAAGTTGATGAATAAGCTGGTGATGCTGGACAAAGATGTCCCAAAGAGAGATGTTGCTTCAAAGATCCTGAATGCCCTTCCTGAGAGATGGGATTACAGTGTAATTATGCATAAAAACACTCAGGATATGAGTAACATAACTTCTGCTTTACTTTTTTCAGAGCTTAAGGCACTGGAATTTGATCTTAACAAAAGAAAGAAGAAAGTTCAGCCAGAAGAGGAAGAAAAGGAGAAAACTCCTGAGAAAAGTGTGGCGTTCAAGGCCAGGTCTGAACCTGTTGAATCTTCATCAAATTCACTGATGGAGATGAGCAAGGAAGAGCTTGCTGAGGAGTACAACCTGATGGCCAGACGCTTAGATAAGCTTAATTCTAGGTTTGGTCGTTATAAGAAATTTTATCAGGACTCACGTGACAGGAAACCTAAAGGAACCCACCAAAGCTCAAGGAGGTATGAGAAAAGAAGAAACACTGACCAGAGGAGAGATCGTGGCGATGAAAGAAGATACTCAGATCCAAAGCCCGATCGCAGAGATGAACAGAGACGTACTCATGATGACAAGCACTCAGGGAAGACTGAAAGCTCATCAAGACAAAGGGAACCTGACTCAAGGAGGATCCCTGAACCAAGGAGAGAAAGAGGAGATGAGCAACCAACATGTTACAACTGTAACAAGAGCGGGCACTATCAGTATGATTGTCCGAAGCTGAGTACAAGGGAAAGAGAGGACAAGAGGGCCAAGAGAGACCAGAGACTTGTTGACCGGAGAGCTATGCTCGCTGAGGATACAACTGACTCTGATGGTCCTGAGGAGAGGTCGCCTGAACTCTTTTCTGATGATGAGTACGATGATGTCTGCCTGATGGCAAGGGAGGAACCTGAGGTAACATCTAACTCTGTATGTGGTTCCTACACTGGTCAAAATCCTGAGCTTAGCTCAGAGTCAGTCAGAGAAATGAACCTTCAGATCTGCCTGGATCAATTAATGGTTGCTTTCTCCAGATTGCAGGAAACTAATGTCTTCTTGGTAGAGGAGAACAAGAAATTGAGTACTGAGGTTCAGAACCTGAATGATCAGCTCACTCAGTCTGATCTTAAAGAATCAACTCAGATTGTGAGACTAACTCAGGAGATTGATTTAATCAATGCTGAGCGTCTCCCAAGAGAGAAGCTTCTGAAGGAAGGCTGAGGAAGAGTTGGTCAGGAAGGAAGAACTGAAAGCACTCAAGAGTAAGTTTGATGACCTCTTTGCCAGACATGAAATCTTGAAAAAGAGTGGGGACTCACTCAAGCAAAAGGTTTCAGCAATGAATAAATCCTCAGTGGCTAGAGAGGAAATAAATAGTAGCCAGATGCTTGGGAACGAGAAAAAGGGACTTGGATATGTTCCTAAGAAATCCTCACAGGGTCAATCTCATGTTGCTTCAGGGAGCAACACTGAGAGGGTATTTGTTCAGGCAGGCCAGAGTGCACCTAAGGTTGTACTTCAGGCCCGTCAAACTGATAAGGGCAAGGAAACCGTTGACACAGTCAGGGTTGCCCCTAAGGTAGCTAAGCCAAAACCCAAGGGAAAGACAAAACAACCAAAAGAGGTCCCTGAGAGCTCAGGTCAGAGAAAGCCTCAGCGAAAGCAGAGGAAGACTCAGGCCAAGAGCCCTCAGACTGGTCAGCGAGGGTACCATCATGCTTGGCAATACCAACAGGGAAGGCCAAATATGATGACACCCCCATGGTTTTGGCATCCTGAGGCCTTTAACTGTTTTCCATTCCCTCACTTGCCTAGGGGGAATAGAACACAGGGTCCTTATCAAGAACAAGGCCCAAGACCTGCTGCACCCAAACCTAGGAAGAACAGGAAGCCAGCCCAAAAGGCACCCACACCCAATGGGTATGTTGTGTATGTTGATGTTTCAGGGAGACAGATTCACCACTCTGAGGCAATCAAAGTTGTGAAGCAAGTCTGGATCCCGAAGGGTACAGCTGACACGATAGGACCCAACACCCAATGGGTACCTAAAGCCTGATTTATTTGCAGGTGGTTGTGGATCACAACAAGAGGAGAGGAGACTCAAACAAAGCTGTTTGGTACCTAGACAGTGGATGCTCAAGGCATATGACTGGAATGAAGAGTCTTCTCCAAGAGTTTCAGGCTAAGGATGGTCCACAGGTAACCTTTGGTGATAACTCAAAAGGTATTACTAAAGGTTTTGGTGTCTTGATAATAGGTACAGTCAGAGTGGAAAATGTGTCCTTTGTGGAAGGACTGAAGTATAACCTGTTGTCAGTAAGCCAATTTTGTGACAAAGGTTTCAGTGTTGAGTTCTCATCGAATATATGTTCAGTCAAGGACAAATCAACACAAGTGCTTCTATCAGGTATCAGGAAAGGTAATGTTTATCTTGCTGATTGGAGCAGCACTATTCCTAATACTTGTTTTGTTGCTAAAAGCTCTCTAGAGCTCAGTTGGTTATGACATAAAATATTAAGCCATCTGAACTTCAAGATTCTTAACAAAATTTCTAGACAGTCATTTGTTGATGGTGTACCTAATGAAGTTTTTAGCAAAGATCATGTGTGCAAAGCTTGTCAGGAAGGGAAGCAGGTTAGAGCTTCATTCAAAGAGAAAGCTTCCCATTCCACTGACAGGATTCTTCAGCTCTTGCACATGGATTTATTTGGTCCTATTACACCTGTGAGTATGAATGACAGGAAATATACCCTTGTGGTTATTGATGATTATTCTAGATATACTTGAGTTATTTTCTTGATGAATAAAAAGGAAACACAAGTGAAGCTTCCACAGTTGCTCATGAGACTCAGCAATGAGAAGAATCAGTCCATTACTAAGATCAGATCTGACAAGGACACTGAATTTATAAATTCATATATTTCTGACTTTTGTAATGAACTTGGTATAGTTCATGAGACTTTTGAAGCTAGAACCCCACAACAAAACGGTGTTGCTGAAAGAAGGAACAGGACACTGAAGGAAGCTGCCAGGACCATACTGGCTGAGTCAGGATTGCCTAAGAAATTTTGGGCTGAGGCAATCAACACTGCATGCTACACTCAGAACAGATCCATACTGAACAAATAACATGCACAGACCCCATATGAGAAGTACCTGATCATCTCATCATAGGGCAAAGGTGTTGAATTTGACACTGAGGAGGTCACAAGGAGTGTGACAAGGCTGAGCTTGAAAAATCAACCTGATCCCAAGATCAAGACAGTACCAATTCCGAGATGGGATGATGATGACGATCAGGATGATGAATCAGGTGCCACTCCTAAGCCCAGCACATCAGGGATTGTTGAGCCTCAGACTGAGGAACAGGCTCAACCTGAGGTAAGCACCGTCTATGAAGATGCTGTTGCAGCTGAGACGGTTCCTGAGTCACCTAATCAAGGGGGAATCAATGTCCCTGACATTGAGCTTGTTAATCCCTTTGGTATAGACTCAGGATCATCCCCTTCTATTCAATTTCCTGAATTTTATGAGCCTGTAGACACTAACATTGCAGGTACTTCAGGAACAACTCCTGGCAAAAGAACATGGTTAGAGGATCATCCCATTGATCAAATCATTGGTGATCCAACTGAGGGAGTCAGGACCAGACGGTTCCATAGTGAGAGTGCATTGTTCTGTTGCTTTCTCTCTGAGCAAGAGCCTCAGAACATTGAAGAAGCTCTCACTGACTCGAACTGGATCATTGCCATGCAAGAGGAGTTGAATCAGTTCACAAGAAATCAGGTTTGGGAACTGGTAGATAGACCTAGACATCAAGGTGTGATTGGTACCAATTGGGTCTTTAAGAACAAGGCTAGACTGGTTGCAAAAGGGTATTATCAATCTGAGGGAATAGACTATGATGAGACTTTTGCTCCAGTAGCTAGGTTGGAAGCTATCAGGTTATTCCTTGCGTATGCAACATATAAGAAGTTCAAGGTGTATCAAATGGATGTCAAGAGTGCCTTCCTGAATGGTGTACTCAATGAAGAGGTATATGTTGAACAACCTCCCGGGTTTGAGGTTGGAGATAGAGTATACCATTTGAAGAAAGCACTCTATGGACTTAAGCAAGCACCAAGAGCTTGGTATGATACCCTCTCTCAATTCCTGACAGATCATGGGTTCAAGAAGGGAACTGTGGATAGGACATTGTTCAGGATCACTGAAGGTGATGACATTCTCTTGGTCCAGATTTATGTGGATGACATAATATTTGGATCACCAAATCATCAGCTTTGTGAGAAATTCTCTAAGTTGATGACTGGTAAATTTGAGATGTCCATGATGGGAGAGATGAACTTCTTCTTAGGATTGCAGGTCAAGCAGACTGATCAAGGAATATTCATAAATCAGGCCAAGTACACAAGAGACTTGATTCATAAGTTTGGTGTTCAGAACAGCAATCCAGCCAGGATCCCAATGAACACAAATTGGAAGATGGATCCTGACACTGATGGGACTTCAGTAAATCAGACTGAGTATCGTGGGCTGATAGGTTCTTTGTTGTACCTAACTGCAAGTAGGCCTGACATTACGTTCGCAGTTGGTGTGTGTGCTAGGTATCAGTCTTATCCCAAGAGAAATCATTTGGAGGCTGCTAAGAGGATACTTAAGTATTTGAAAAGGACAGTTAATATGGGACTATGGTATCCTTCAGATGACAACCTTGAACTGACAGGGTATTCAGATGCAGATTATGGAGGTTGTAGGATTGATAGGAAATCAACCTCAGGGACATGTCAGTTTTTGGGAAGTAAGCTGATCTCGTGGTTTAGTAAGAAGCAGAATTCAGTGCCTACATCCACAACTGAGGCTGAGTATATGGCTGCAGGTAGCTGTTGCGCTCAGATCCTATGGTTGAGACAACAGTTGAGGGACTACCAAGTATTTGCTAATCAGGTTCCAATCTATTGTGATAACAATAGTGCAATAGCAATCACTCAGAACCCAGTGCTTCACACAAGGTGCAAGCATGTGGATATTAGACACCACTTCATTCGAGATCATGTGGAAAAGAAAGATATTAGGATGGAAAAGATTCACACTGATAGGCAAAGAGCTGACATCTTGACTAAGCCCCTGGCTGAAGCAAGGTTTATGGAACTGTCAGTGGAATTGGGACTCTTAGATCCGGGAGAGCAGTCAGTGTAGGGTTCTAGGGGGAACCCAGGCCAGACTCGACTCAGCGAGGTATCAGGGTGCTACAATGTCTCCCTGACAGGTATGGGTTCTAACCCGACTCTTGTGAATCTCAAGCGTCTCCCTGAGTCATTCGTCCTGAAAATCTTTATTAAATGCATTCCGTTTTCATTAAAAGCGTGCCTTTTCATATTTAAAACCCACGCGCACGGAGCATTCAATGCCAGTTACTTTTTCATATACGTGTCCGTTTTATACGGAATGTGACTGACTTGGGGTTTTAATTAAAACTGAGATTAATCCTGGCCTCTCATTTCAAAACCTTTCGAATTCAGGAATCAATCTCAACCCCACGTTTGAGTAACTGACTTAGTCTTATCAATCAAGGGTGCCATTTGAGGTCTTTACGCAAACACAACGCACAATTTGCACACTGAGTTTTCTCTTGCTCAAACACAGAATTTCTAAAACCTCTTTTCAAAAAACAATGGCATTCCTTGATTCCGACTGGACAACCGACAAGATCGTCGATGTTGTTGAAAAGAAGCTGGTACACATGGAGCAAGTCATCTCCATGGAAGGTATCTGTCTGACGGTTGAGGAAATCAAACCCGTTTTTAAATGGATTTCCGACGCCGGGTTGGAAACATACTTCACCACCCGCCCCTCTTCCGTGCTCCCAAGAACAGTGGTGGAAGCTTATTTGAACATGTTCTTGCGGAAAGGAGAAGTCTTCACAAAGGTGACTGCGCTAAAGCCGACGGGAGAAAAGAACGGCGACGGAGAGCCTCTCTACGACTCGGAGGTGGTCACCATCGATCTCAGGCAGGCGGTGAGGGAAGTTTTCAAGCTGCCATCCTCAGGCATCAACCCCAGGACTTACAAGGAAAACTCGGAGGGAGAATTCCTTGGGAAATGGACCAAGTCAGGTTCTTCGGAGTTCAGGGCCCGTCAGAACAAGAGCACTCTGAAGCCGGAATACAGGGCTCTGGTGGACTTGGTGTCCAAGATGGTGATGGGAGCAACTGGCTCTCACGAGCAGTTGAGTCTGCCCAAGCTGAGGCTCATGGGAGCAATCGCTGATGGAGTGGAAGCAAACTGGGAGCAGTTCTTCCTCGATCAACTCCATCAGGCGGGATTGGACAAGATCACGCGTGACAAGGAGAAGAAGCACATATCCGTCAGTGCCATCTTGCCATTTGGCACAAGATTGTCCATGCTGATTGCTCATGCGTGCCATGAGTACACTTTTGACTTTGAGGACAACCTTTCCTCAAAGAAGGTAATGTTTTCCTCACTGAGTGACACCTATTCAGTGCTAGGGCTGACTGATCCCAATGCGAAAGCAAAGGGTCAGGCCAGAAAGCCAGCTGGGACGGCCAAGAGAGTGGCAACCAGCCTCATTGAAGAGGTGGATGAGCTCCTTGAGAGGAGTAAGGAGGCTGAGAAGGCTGTTGCTGAAGAGGTGGAGCAACCTGAGGTGGGCGTGGCTGAGAAGAAGGAGAGGAGGGTGAAAATCGTGCTGTCAGGGAAGAGCACGAAGTCAGGGACTGAGTCAGATCCCAAGAAGGCCGGGACTGAGGCTGAGGGAACTGATGATGACGTCAGTAAGAAGGGTGCTCAGGGAGAGAGGCCCCTGAAGAGACTTAGGAGGGGAGTAAAGAAGTCTCCTGCTAAGAAACTTCCTGAGTTGAGTGAGAGGGAGAAGTCAAGCTCTCCTGGAGCCTCTGACTTAGAGGAGGTAAGAAAGACTGTTGAGACGGCTGAGTCATTGCAGCCTGAGACAGCACCCACTCAAACACCCCCACATCCTGAAACCCAAACACCTTCCATCCCTGACCCCACACCTCAAACTCCCCAACTCCCCCAACCTTCAGAGCCAAATTACCCTACTGAGTCAGTGCCATCAACCTCACCTACACTTGAGCCTGACCAGTTAGCCGAGCCAAACCTTCCCAACCCCTCAGATTTTCCCTCATACCCCAACCCCAAAGACTGTCCCAAATCTATTTCAGCTGAAGAGGATGAGTTCCTTGAAATAGAGGAGGAGGAGCTGGATGAGCACATGGCGGGAGGTATACTGGAGAATACGCTCAGGGGGAATGCCACGGAGTGGGCAGGAAAGTGCTGGCCTGGACTGTACAAATACACTGAATTGCTGGCATATGTGGTGGAGCTCAAAGTTTGGTTGGACTTCAAACAATCAAACATGCAGGAGCAACATATGCTGGTGGACGCTCGCGGCTGGGAGCATTGGGAGATGGAGGAGGCCAAGATTTGCTCATTCTTTGGCCTGACAAGTTGGCTTCAACTATTGAACTTCGACAACCTGAAGAAGCTTGTGGCTGAAATGATGGCCAAAAGCAAGGCTGACCTTCTCTCCGTTGAAGAGAAGAAGGATGATGAGGAGGATGATGACGCTCAAGGTGGAGCTGTGGAAAAGGCAGTGGAGGAGACTGCTAGAGAAGTTGACGAGATGGACTCTGAGCCTCAGGCTCAGAGGGAAGGTGATAAGAACACTGGTGCCAAGGGTGGACCAGTGGCTGAGGATGTTGTGAACATCTCAGCTGCCAATGAGACATCTGTCGATGAAGGGATTCCCTGCCCTGAGACACGAGAGGATGATGTTGAGGCATTCAAGGAGACTCTCAGTTCCGAAGGACAAGTTCCTAAGGTTCAAGTTAGCTTAGCCGAGCCTGAGGAGGCGGCTATGACTACTTCACAACTGCCTTCAGTGCACCTTGAAGAAGGGACTGATGCTGCAGGGGCTGACAAGGGAAAGCAGCCAATCACTGACGAGGCCGCTGATGATGAAGATGTGATCATAACCGGGGTCGGCCGTGCTGAATTTACAAGTATAGTGGAGGTCAAACAGGAGAAAACCTCGGAAAATCTAGCTGAGCTTCAGGAGGAAGTAATGAGGCTACGTGCTGAAAAAGATGAGGACTCCAAGGCCCTGGCGAAGCACATCAGGTGGACAAAGTCAGCTTACAACACCCTTGCTAACAGGGAGCTGATCTAGCTAAAGCGCACAATGACTGACACGGCCAAGTCAGTGAAGAATGAGAGAAAGCGCACAAAGAAGATGCTCAGAAACACTCTCAAGAAGCTTGAAGAGAGGGATGCGATCAGGGACGAAAAGATGAATCAGGCAGTGGACAGGCTTGCAGTTCAGACTGGAGCTATTGTCACTCAGGCCTTGAAGGACTCAGCGTCCAAATTGAAGCTGGAGTCAGGGAAGCTGGATCGCACCTCTCAATCAGTGGCGGACGTTTTGGCTAAGGCCACTGAGGAGTCTGCGAAGATACTGACTGAGGTGAGCAGAGTCAGCGGTGAGTCCTTGAAGGTGGAAGAAAGGATCACCAAGGCTGAACAAAGTCTCCAACTCTCTATGGAGGTCTTTGAGAAGAAGGTCAATGCTGCCATCAGTTCCGTATCTTTTGCAGGGACTGGGATTTCAATGGGAGTTGAATTATTGAAGGAGGGAATCAACGATGTCCATTCCCTAGCCTCCTTCGTAATCAACAGCGGATCTGACGCATTCCCATCTAAGGCCAATGATGATGCCAAAAAGGGGGAAAAGAAGAAGAAAAGATCCCGTCCTGAGGCATCTGAGGCAGTTAGTCAAGGAGAGACCGTCCTAGCTGATCCTGAAGCCAATCCTGATGGAAATATTCTAAGGGTAAGGAAGTCAGCTAGGTTAGCGGCCGTGGAGAAGGAAGGAGAACTATTAGTTGCCAAGCTGAGGGAGGAGGCAACAAGGGCAAAGGCTAATGAACCTTCAAAGCAACAACCTGAGCCAGTCCAAAGATCGTCACCCATGAGCTCAACAAAGAATCCCATCACTTACTCAGGTGAGTTAGTTGCGGAGCTATGTGCTGAAGCATGGGGAGATCAACCTGAAAAGACTGAGGCTATGCGCAGAGCTGAAATTGCTCAGAAGGAGAAGATGCGCATTCTGGAGAAGAAGGTTGAGAAGCTGACGGATATCACTGAGCTTCAACAACGCGAACTAGATAATGCAGTGATCAGCTTGCTAAGGAGGAAGAAGGCGAAGCCTGAGCCAAGGAAGTACAGGAAGAAGCCAACAGTTAGGAAAGCAACAATTCTTCAAATCAGTAGGCCAGAATCAGGAGCAAGGGAAGCTTTTGTTGATGAGTTCGTCTCAGAGACTTTGAAGGAGTTTTGGACTGATGCAAGGGATGAATTTGTCAGGCTATGGTTTGTTGTGAAGAAGTGGGGCGACACTGATGATATTGATGCCCACTTCACTGACTATATGATGGACAATCATCCTGAGCTATTCCAGAAGATCTTGGAGGAGGCTGAGGCAGCTCAAGTCCAAGTGAAGGCTCCTGAGTTCACCATTCGAGCTCCTCCCTTGATTCCTGGAACTCAAAAGCATGACACTAAGGCCATAATGATGGAAGTCTTGAAGATTGCCAGAACTGAAGGATATGTGAACCAACCTGGAAGACTTGACGAGCTAAAGGCAAGAGTTTATGCAGGATATGGACTCAAGCCTGAAATGAGATTAGTCTAGGTGTTCTTAAGCTTCTTTGTAATAGATTAGATTCATTGTAATCATTTCCACATCTATCAATGAAATCTATTACTTTTGCCCACAGACAAAAACTCATTGTCTTTTTGGCTGTTGTTTAAAATTCTGTACTTTATCAAGAATTGCTCTAACACTGTCTTATCTTATAGATAGGTTTGTCTTGTTTCCTCTAAGTGTTTTGAGGATCTTTTCAGTGTTTTGGCATCATCAAAAAGGGGGAAATTGTTGGGACATTGTCAGTTTTGATTAAGATCCCAAAGCCCCTGAAAAGATGATTGCCTTAATCTGTCTTTGTCAGGCTAGTCTTGGTTAGGATTAGTACTTAGTCATTTTACACTTCACAGGTACTCAGTGAGAGGAGAACTCACTGGAGACAATCAAGACTCAGAGCCTGAAGACGAAGAGCACCATCCTGGACTTATGGCAGTCTTCTAAGCTGGCTGAGTAAGTGTCAGTGATGAAGAGTATGACCCTGAGGTCATTACTAACTCAGTCCTGAAGGGAACAGGTTGTCACTGAGTTAATGGGAAGACTTGGAGTAGAGCCAAGCAATGCAAAAGGAATTTCAGCGTCAGGACAAGACCGGTGAGCTCAAGACAAAATGAACTTAATAAGACAAGCCTGAAGCTCAGGAATAAGTTCTGACATTCTCACCAACCTGATGACGTGGACCAATCCGAGGAGGACACGCACGTACGGAACCTGACATAAAGACTGAATTCAGACTGCATATTCAACGGGCAAGCATTTAATGTGCATTTAATGCAAATACCAAATCCATGCAAGGGCGGCTGCTGCATGGAGATATATCCGTTTGAAGCCCCTCTACATAGATGGCTAGAAGGCTATCTCTCCAACGGATAGTTATTCAAACCACCTATAAATACAGAAGGCCTTGAACCCATTCAAGGTTACGGGAAATTTCCAAGCCAGAAATTACTCAAACTCTCAAGCAATCAAAGCATTCAGCCTTTAAGAGAAACACTCGAAACCTTCTAAATTTCCCAAGTGTTTCTCAGCAACTGAGAGTTATTCTGTATTCCAAGAGCTGATTAGAATTATCTTAAGCTTAGAGAGATTATCCAATCCTTAGCATAGCTTTGTCTTGTAAGGATAATCTCAACTTAGTTGGAATCCAAACTGAAACCAAAACCCTAAGTTAGGCTTGTTGGGAGTAAGTCAGTTAGTGTGATAGTAAGAGGAGTTTGTATAGATCAGTGAGGTAACTGATCTTGGTGCACCTTGGCACGTTAAAAACAAGAATCCCTTGAGTGGATTTCCTGTTAAGTCAGGCCGTGGACGTAGGAGCTTGAGACTCTGAACCACGTTAAACTCCTTGTGTTCTTACTGCTTTGACATTGTGCATACTTGCCATATTATCTGTTCATTCATTGCATTTAAGTTTATCAGGTCTGAATCAATCAACCTGATCCTCAAAAGAACACTGCCCTACTAAACACTTCTCAGTTTTGAGTAAAACAAGTTTTCAGAAAGCAAACTAAACAAGACTTTAAACTATCAGGGCTCAAACATTTCCGCACTGAACTTGAACTGATAGTTAGCCAACTGACCCGCACCAAGTGTAGTCAGTGGGTGTATTATCAGCTCCTAGTTCTTTACCACTCTGAGTAAAGGGGACTCAGTCAGTCTTTAGGGTGAAAATTGGTATACGTGTATTCCCCCCCCCATACACGTATTCCTCAGTCTTGTACCGGGACCAACAAATTCCCATGGGATACACAGACTCAAATTTCCAATCAGACATAGACTCCAAAATACCTACCTCGGGTAGTGTGTTTTGCATGGGAGAAGGAGCCATGACATGGAGAAGCGATTTGCAGAAATGCATCGCAGATTCGACCATGGAAGCCGAATAAGTAGTTGTTTGTGAAGTAGCGAAAGAAGCGGTTTGGCTCAAGTACTTCTTAGTGGACTTGGACGTTGTTCCGAATTTGCCCGACAAGATAACTGTCTTTTGTGACAATGCCGAGAGCCCACAAGGCCAGCAAACACATAGAAAGAAAATACCATCTTATACGAGAAATCGTTAAGAGAGGAGATATAGAGGTGGCAAAGATAGCGTCGGGTGACAACCTAGCGGATCCATTCACAAAGGGTCTGCCTCAGAGTACATTCGAGAGACATGTGGATGGAATGGGAGTCAAGACTATTGCCAATCTGCTTTAAGTATAAGTGGGAGGAATTATTAGGTTAGTGTAGGTTGACATGAGATGTCATGGAGAGCTACTACACTAAGACATGCGTGATGTATACTAAAAGCAGACTTTAAGTATAAGTGGGAGATTGTTGGAGTTATACGTGAAAGTATGCTTTTACTTTGTATAACTCGTGTATCAAACACTCGTTTTATGAGAATAATTCTTTTATCGCATTTGCTTTAGTTATGATTGAATGTTGAATTTCTATTGCAAACCGTTCAATATATAGTACATGTTACATTGTAGTTAATGTGGTGATACCCGATCACGGAAGACAACATTAACAGTTTACTTGTAACTAAACGTATGTTTTCACGACCTAGGTGGAATTGAACAATCCGCCGTGAAAGGTCGATGTGTAAGGCTCAGATTGGTCTGTCTTGACTAAGAGATTGCACTAGCACATTTAGTATGTGTTGAAGAGGTCCTACAGCGAGGATAAATTCTTCTGTTCTGAAAGGTGAAGAATTAGACCTCAGTGGTTGTTGATTTCTTAATCTCCATCACTTAAATAGGACCGTGTGTGCTTAATGGTTACTGCTTTGATTCATGTTGGGTGAGAATCATTGTGACTTCGAACTTTGTGTCTTGGGCGGTAATATTAATCATACGACGGTTGCTAAGATTTAATACGGAGAAACGCGTGCGAGTACGGCTCGTGTGATTAGTCCCCTTGGTGGGCTCAGAAGTTTTATTGTACCAAATCTTGCAAGTGAAGAATTAGTTTCTTCGGTACGAATAATAATGTTGAGTTGTCTTTACTCCAAGGTGAAATATATTAATTAATTTAGAGCTATTCAGAAGCTTGATTAATTAATGGACTTGATAATCTTAAACGCGGGAAATAATAACCGGGAGCCCATATTATCGTAATATGGATTAAGATAGATAGTGCAATATTAATTTATTAGTGGTAATAATTAATATTAATGGGCTGAATTATATTGGGGCTCAATATTGAAATTCAGAAGTCCATTAGGAGGTCCAATCTTAATTCTCCTTAAGGCCCCTCAAGTAGCCCATTAAGTAGCCCAATAATGATAAGGTGATTAAAATAAAAAGATAATATTATGCTGATTATTCCATGTAATTTTCGAAAAATTGAAATCAAGAAGAAAGAAGATTTTGTTGATTTTCTTGGAAAGATATTATGGAAGATATGTATTCTAGGAATACAAGAATATCTCATATATTCAAGAAGATCCAAATCTTTGGATTTCTTCTTGTGTTTTTCGAAAATATCAACCTATTTAGAAGAGTGAGATTTTTGTGGAATATTTTATTTTTGATAAAAGAATATATGGGATATATTCAAAATTTATTATAGTCTAAGAAAAGATTTTCTCCAAGGCCCATATTTTCCTCATATTTTCGGCCACCCACTCCTATAAATAGGGGATGATTATTTCATCCCCAACTACGTATTTCCATGTGTTGGAAAAATCAAGAGCATAGATATTTTTCTTTTTCCTTAGTTTATTAAATTACTTGAAAGCATCTCCCACCTGTGATCAAGTAAGGCGAAAGGGAAATACTTGAGAAGGCTTTTGGGTTGATAGAGCGAGATTGTAATTGTCCCGTATATCCAAAGGCCAATTCTACAAGAGGTACGTTAATCACATATTTACTCGTTTATTCCGCCATAGTTAATATGTGAAATTAATTCAACATGCATGATGAAAATTCGTTGTTGGAATTATTATTTGAATTAATTAGGATTAATTCATGCTAGTAATAATTGTATTTAAATTCGTATTTAAATTTCATCCCGAATAGATTTCGGGCACCCCTAATAATCCAACATAAGGTGTATCAAATGGACGTCAAGAGTGCCTTCCTGAATGGTTTACTCAATGAAGAGGTATATGTTGAACAACCTCCCGGGTTTGAGGTTGGGGATAGAGTATACCATTTAAAGAAAGTACTCTATGGACTTAAGCAAGCACTCTATAGGACATTGTTCAGGATCACTGAAGATGATGACATTCTATTGGTCCAGATTTATGTGGATGACATAATATTTGGATCACCAAATCATTAGCACTGTGAGAAATTCTCTAAGCTAATGACTGGTAAATTTGAGATGTCTATGATGGGAGAGATGAACTTCTTCTTAGGATTGCAGGTCAAGCAGACTGATCAAGGTATCTTCATTAATCAGGCCAAGTATACAAGAGACTTGATTCATAATTTTGGTGTTCAGAACAGCAATCCAGCCAGGATCCCTATGAACAAAAATTGGAAGATGGATCCTGACACTGAAGGGACTTCAGTAAATCAGACTGAGTATCGAGGGCTAATAGGTTCTTTATTGTACCTGACTGCAAGTAGGCCTGACATCACGTTTGCAGTTGGTGTATGTGCTAGGTATCAGTCTGATCCCAAGAAAAGTCATTTGGAGGCTGCTAAGAGGATACTTAAGTATCTGAAAAGGACTGTCAATATGGAACTATGGTATCCTTCAGATGACAACTTAGAACTGACAGGTTATTCAGATACAGATTATGGAGGTTGTAGGATTGATAGGAAATCAACCTCAGGGACATGTCAGTTTTTGGGGAGCAAGTTGATCTCGTGGTTTAGTAAGAAGCAAAATTCAGTTGCAACATCCACAACTGAAGCTGAGTATATGGCTGCTGGTAGTTGTTGTGCTCAGATTTTATGGTTAAGGCAACAGTTGAGGGACTACCAGGTATTTGCTAATGAAGTTCCAATATATTGTGACAACAATAGTGCTATATCAATTACTCAAAACCCAGTGCTTCACACAAGGTGCAAGCATGTGGATGTTAGGCATCATTTCATTCGAGATCATGTGGAAAAAAAGGACATTAGGATGGAGAAAATTCACACTGACAGGCAGAGAGCTAACATCTTGACTAAGCCTTTGGCTGAAACAAGATTTATGGAACTGTCAGTAGAGTTAGGTCTCTTAGATCCTGGTGAACAGTCAGTGTAGGGTCTAGGGGGAACTCAGTCAGACTCGACTCAATGAGGTATCAAGGTGCTACAATGTCTCCCTGACAGGTATGAGTTTCAACCTGACTTTGTGAATTTCAAGCGTCTCCCTGAGTCATTCGTCCTGAAAATCTTTATTAAATGCATTCCGTTTTCATTAAAAGCGTGCCTTTTTCATATTTAAACCCACGCGCAATGGAGCATTTAATGCTTTAGTTACTTTTTCGTATACGTGTCCGTTTTATACGGAATATGACTGACATGGGTAATTGATTGAAACTGAGATTAATCCTGACCCTTCATTTCAAAACCTTTCAAATTCAGGAATTAATCTCAACCCCACGTCTGAGTAACTGACTTAGTCTAATAAATCAATAGTGCCATTTGAGGTCTTTACGCAAACACAAAGCACATCTGCACACTGAGTATTCCCTTGCTCAAAATACTCACAGAATTCCTAAAAACCTCTCTTTCTTTCAAAATCAATGGCACTTCTTGATTCCAATTGGACAATAGACAAGCTCTAGGATGTTGTTAACAACAAGCTGTTACACATGGAGCAAGTCATCTCCATGGAAGGTACATGTCTAACAGTTGAGGAAATCAAACCAGTTTTCAACTGGATTTCCAAAGCTGGGTTGGAAACATATTTCACCACGCGTCCTCTCTCTATACTTCCAAGGACGGTCGTAGAAGCCTACTTCAACATGTTCCTGCGTAGGGGGGAACTTTTCACGAAGGTGACCGCGCTCAAGCCGACGGGAGAGAAGGACAACAACGGCGAACCTCTCTATAACTCAGAAGTGGTTGACATTGACCTTCGGAGGGCAGTCAAGGAGGTTTGCTTTGCCATCCTCAGGAATCAATCCCAGGTTTTACAAGGAAAATTCGGAGGGAGAGTTCCTAAGGAAGTGGACCAAGACTGGCTCCCCTGAGTTCAGAGCCCGTCAAAACAAGAGTACTCTGAAGCCTGAGTACAAAGCTCTTGTGGACTTAGTATCCAAGGTGGTGATGGGGTCCACAGGCTCTCATGAGCAGTTAAGCTTGCCCAAGCTGAGAATTATGAGAGCTATAGTTGATGGTGTGGAAGCGAACTGGGAGCAGTTCTTCCTTGATCAACTCCATCAGGCTGGACTGGACAAGCTGAAGCGGGATGAGGAGAAGAAGCACGTATCTGTTGGTGCCATCCTGCCCTTTGGAATGAGGATATCCATCCTGATTGCTCAAGCTTGCCATGAGTACACCTTCAACTTCGAGGACAATCTTTCCTCCAAGAAGATGATGTTTACTTCATTGAGTGACAGTTACTCAATGCTAGGGCTGACTGGTCCCAATGCTAAGGCAAAGGGCCAGCCTAAAAAGCCAGCTGGGAAGGCCAAGAAAGTGGCAACCAGTCTCATTGAGAGAGTGGATGACCTCTTTGAAAGGAGTAAGGAGGTTGAGGAGGAGGCTGCCGCTGAGAGAGAGGAGACTCAGCCTGCAGTGGAGGAGGTCGAGAAGAAGAAGAAGGTGAAGATAGTGCTTCCAGGGAAGAGCACTAAGTCAGGGACTGAGTCACTTCCCAAAAGAGCCGACTCTGAGGCTGAGGGTGTTGGAGTTATACGTGAAAGTATGCTTTTACTTTTCATCCCCAAGTACATAATTCCATGTGTTGGAAAAATCAAGAGCATAGATATTTTTCTTTTTCCTTAGTTATTTAAATTATTCGAAAGCATCTCCCACCGGTGATCGAATAAGGCGAAAGAGAAATACTTGAGAAGGCTTTTGGGTTGATAAAGCGCGTTCGTGTTTGTCCCGTTTTATTCAAAGGCCAAGTTCTACGAGAGGTACGTAAGTCACATATTTTCTTGTTTATTCCGCCATAGACTATATGTGAATTAATTCAACATGCATGATGATAAATTAGTTGTTGGAATTATTATTTGAATTAATTAGGATTAATTCATGCTAGTAATAATTGAATTTAAATTCGTATTTAAATTTCATCCCGAATAGTTCCCGGGCACCCCTATTTTCCCAACAACTGGTATCAGAGTCACGGTTTCAGGCTCTAATCTTTAAATTGGAATTTAAATTGTTCAACATTAAATTGAAATTGGATAGTAGAATTGCTAGATCTTTTTTACAGGTATCCAATTGTCATGGTTTTAATGTTGTTAATTTTTCATGCGTGTGAATTAATTGTTTTTAATTCAATTCGTTCGAATTCATTTTTCTCGTGAGAAAATCCACGAGTAGATTAGTTAGTTTTATTTTGATTTGATCATTGTAATAGACTAGTCTAGATCTAGTATTTATTTTTTTGTAAAATAAATTGTAACCGGATCGAGACGAAGAACGAAGAATTAAAGACGGCGTACCCGGACGACGCATGCATGTGTGGCGCGTGCATGGACGTAAAATCATGTATGGGGTGAAGAAAACGAGAACGAACAGCGAAACCCAGCGCACGGGGTGTGCAAGGCGCACGACCCGCACGCGACGGGTGCATGACGCCGCACGGTTCTGTTTTTTCGTGTGATTTAAAACGTCGTCCCGAACCCCAAACGATGCTGTTTTTGATGAAGTGTTGCTGTTCGAGTGGGAGCGTGTCAAGACGAACGACGAAAAGCAACAAGGATGATTTTTCGCATCAAGACGTGAAGAAATTAAACCGTGACAATTGGATTTGAGTGCTCCAATGTGTTTAATTTTGTTTTTGTTAGGATAAAAATTGTTAGTTTTGATGAGTTAAAACAAACCAGAAGATGTAATAGGACCATCTGGATCTGTTAGCCAGATGATGATCTAGATTAGGACTTAGTCTAGGGGGAACTGCCAGACCAGAAGACTTCACCAGAAGAGTCACCAGAAGACCCCACCAGAGGACTCCACCAGAAGACTTCACCAGATGAGATCTGACCAGAGGCAGAGGACCTTCCCCAGACCAGACGAGTCCGAACCAGACGAGTCTGGTGGAACAAAAGATGCTCAGTTTGATCTCCTGTTTCTACTGAGTATTCTGGTTGTTCACCTGATTAGGACCAGAAGACATCAAGGTTGCCTGGTGTCTGGTCTTGCCTTCTCTGGAGAGAATCAGAGTTAGGCAGAGGAAGCTATTGACCGTTGGTGATTCAAATCAAGTCAACAAGATCAGGATTGGAAAGTTTTGAAGATAATCAATCCAAGGATCTCACCAACCCAATCAATCAATTAGGGAATTTATTGATTGAGGCTTCCTTATATAGAGGATCTGATTGGATTAGCCCTCCAACGGCTAGCCCTAATCACCTCTATAAATACAAGAGTGCAGTGCAAGAAAAAGCTCTAGAGAGACTACATACGCGCATAAGTTGATCCAAGCTTTTGATATTCATTCCAAGCACTCTTACGGTTCATAATATTTATCTACTCTAAAGGAGTTATTGAAACCACAACCTGTTCATCTATCAGACAAGGTTGTTGGCTGGTTGATCTTTAGATTGAAGTCAAATCTAAAGAGGTTGTAAGAAGGAACTGGTACTTCACAATTCCAGTGAGTAAGTAAGTGAGTTGGTTGATAGTGAGACCCCTTTGATATAAGGGAGAGTGGACGTAGGATATTCAAATCCGAACCACTATATATCTTGTGTTCTTTATTGCTTTCATTTACTTATTGTTCTTTGGATTATTGTTCTCTTGTAAAAGAATTTGAAAGACATTTAACTTAAGCTTCCGTAATTAATCTAACTAGTGGGACCAACAGTTTTGATGGATGTTTTATTTCGTGCACTTATTATTAATTGTTAATATGTGTTTGCATGAATTTAATTGTCCAAGAAAAACCTTACTTTTGAAAATTACTAAGTATGTTTATTTAATCGCAATTTTATTCCGGATATTAAAATTGGATTAATTTGGCCTCCATAATTTATTTATTTGTGAAGTTCTTTTGGAATACATTTCCCCCTCGGATCGGCCAAAAGAATGGATTTCACATGAATAAATTCCGAAAGGATGATTGTGGATTATTACTAGTGGCGGTATTGACCCTCACCACGAGTGGCTTGCTCAAAGCGAAATAATAATCCTGTATTTAATTATGGTTATTACTTAGGCATAGGAAATTGATATTAACTTACTCCCCTCGGAGTCCCTGTCAATTTCTATGTGGTCAAAGTGGGAGCCAACTATTAATTTTGAATTAAGGATTTGTAACTTTTAAGTTTGTGATCTGCTTGAATGTATTTAAATGTATAGACCACCCCTCGTGGCGCATTTAAATTGTTTCGAGATGTTGGCTGATGCATGATTATATTGTTTTAAGGTTTCAATATAATTGATGTGATCGAATTATGTGATAATTTCTTATTTTTCTAGATATTGATATGAATGTATGTTTTATTCTCAGTTCATCATGTCGCAACCTTTTAATCCACTGTTTAGTATACTTAAAGATAACAAACTTGTTGGTGAGAACTATGTTGATTGGAAACGTAACCTTGATATTGTCCTAACCGCTCAACACCACAAATGGGTACTTACTACTCCTAAGCCCCAAGAGCCTGCCGAAGATGCGAGCAAGGCGGTCAAGAAAGAGCATAAGAGTTGGTTTGACTCCGATGAGATGGCTAGGTGTACTATTCTGGCTTCAATGTCAGATGTGTTGCAACACCAACACCAACACATGGAGACCGCCTCTGAGATAATGCTCAATCTTGAAGCGATATTTAAACATCAGAACCGTACAACTAGGCAAATCACCATGTGAAAGATGCTTTCGTTGAAGATGGTGGAAGGTACGCCCATAAGGGATCACGTTATCGAGATGATGGGTTATCTCAACAAGTTGGAAGTACTTGGTGCGGAATTTGATCTCCCTACTAAGGTCGATTTCGTTCTCCATTCTCTGCCGAAGAGCTTTGAGCAGTTTCAGTTGAACTATCAAATGAATGACCGGGCAAATACTTTGCCCGAGCTCTTGCAAGCTTTGGTGTCGGCGGAGACATTAATGGATCATCAAACTGTTGCTATAGTGGCAAACGGTCCATCTGCCTCTTCAGGTCCCAAGGGAGGGAAGAAGAGAAAGAGGACGAAAAGCCAGACCCAAGCAAATCCAATAGTTGCGAAACCCAAGGCAAAAGGAGAAGGAGGTGGAAAGAAAGATGCTAAGGGTAAGTGCTTCAATTGTGGTGAAAAGGGACATTGGAGGGCGACCTGTTCTAAGCCTAAGAAGGCGGTAAAGAAAGGTAAGTCTCATGCTTTAGTCGTTGAAACATATGTTGTGTCGTATGCTGCCCACGTTTGGGTAGTGGATACCGGGGCAACTGATCATATTTGTTTCACTCTTCAGGGGTTCCAGCTAACCCGGCGACTTAGCAAGAATGAGATCACCATCACTTTGGGCGATGCTCCGAGAGTGGCAGCCGAAGCAGTGGGAGTCGTGCACCTATCTTTTGAAGATAGAGTTTTAATTTTAAGAGATGTTTTATACGTTCCGAACTTTAGGAAGAATTTAATTTCAGTTTCTAAGTTGTTTTTTTATGGATATTCAGTTACTTTTAATAAAGTTGTTATTGTTTCTTTTAAGAATGATGTTATCTGTCATGGAACATTGGTAAACAATCTCTATACGATTAAGTGTGCACACCACTCAAATAATGAATCTAATAACACGTCGATCATTTCGTGCAATAAAAGAAAGCGTTCTTCGTAGATGAACGAAACACTTCTATGGCATCTTAGACTAGGTCATATTAATCTAAAGCGAATAGAAAGATTGGTGAAAGACGGATCCTTGGAATCATTCCAAGTCCAACCGTTTCCAACTTGTGAATCCTGTTTAGAGGGTAAGATGACCAAGAGGGCATTTGGAGCCAAGGGAAATAGAGCCACGGAAGTGTTAGAACTCGTTCATACAGATGTGTGTGGTCCAATGACGATCAAAGCAAGAATGGGGTATGAGTATTTTGTCACCTTCATTGACGATTACTCGAGATATGGGTACATTTACCTTATGAGGCATAAGTCTGAAACTTTTGATAAGTTCAAGGAGTTTAAGGCCGAAGCCGAGAAACATAGGGAAAAGAGTATCAAGTTTCTACGATCAGATCATGGAGGCGAATACCTCAGCGATGAATTCTTGAACTACTTATCGGACGAAGGGATCGTATCCCAGTTAACCGTACCGGGAACCCCTCAACAGAACGGTGTGGCGGAACAAAGAAACCGGACTCTTTTAGAGATGGTCAGATCCATGATGAGTTATTCGGATTTACCCAAGTCATTTTAGGGTAATGCCTTGGAAACGGCGGCTTACATTCTAAACTTGGTGCCATCCAAATCGGTTCCTAAAACCCCAATGGAATTGTAGACCGGGCGCAAGCCCAGTCTAAGACATTTGCGGATTTGGGGTTGTCTGGTATACGTGCTAGACAAGGAAGCCGGTAAGTTGGATCCACGTTCGGAATTAAGGCTGTTTATAGGATACCCTGCGGGAACGAAAGGGTGTATGTTCTATAGTCCCAAGGATCAAAAGACCGTGATCAGTACACACTTTAAATTCTTGGAGGAAGACTATATGAACAATCGGAAACCTAAAAGTGAAATTACCTTAGAAGAATTGAGAGGTCAAACCTCGATACCAAGTATACAAGATGATGTACCACACGTCACATCTTCACAACCAGAACCCCCTCGTAGTGGGAGGATTGCTAGGCAACCCGAGAGATTCATGGGGATAGGAGAATCTTCGGATTTGGTTCCCGGCAATGAATCAGACCCATGGACATACGACGAGGCAATCCAAGATAAAAACGCGGAGTCATGGCAAATGGCAATGGAAATCGAGATGGGTTCGATGGATCATAATCAAGTGTGGGAGTTGGTCGAACCACCCAGTGGGGTAGAACCCATTAGATGCAAGTGGGTGTTCAAGAGGAAAAGAGGACCGGACGGAAGGGTTGAGACCTTCAAAGCAAGGCTTGTGGCCAAAGGGTATACTCAGAAAGAAGGGATCGATTATGAGGAAACCTTTTCGCCTGTAGCTATGCTTAAGTCCATCTGTATTCTCTTGTCAATCGCTGCGCACCTAGATTACGAGATCTGGCAAATGGATGTCAAGACGGCTTTCCTTAACAGAAGTCTTGACGGGATAGATATCTATATGCAACAGCCCAAAGGTTTCATTGAAAAAGGCCAAGAGAATCTCGTATGCAAGCTTAAGAGATCCATTTATGGACTTAAGCAAGCATCGCGTACTTGGAACCAGTGTTTTGGTCAGGTGATTAAGTCTTATAGGTTTGATCAAAGCGAGTTCGAAAGTTTTATGTATAAGAAGCGTGACGGAACTGCGGTGGTATTCTTAGTATTATATGTAGACGATATTCTGCTCATTGGAAACAATGTAAAGATATTGTCAGACGTAAAGGTATGGCTGTCAAAACAATTTGATATAAAGGACTTAGGGGAAGCCGGTCACATCCTTGGGATCAAGATCACTCGCGATCGCAAGAAAAGGATGTTGGGCTTATCGCAAGCTTCATACATTGACACTGTTTTGAAGCGTTTCAGCATACAAGATTCCAAGAAAGGTTTTCTACCTTTTAGGCACGGAATCCATCTATCGAAAGAAATGAGCCCTAAGACGCAAGCGGAGATAGATGACATGAAAGGTGTTCCGTACGCTTCGGCCGTAGGAAGCCTTATGTATGCAATGCTGTGCACGAGACCGGATATCTGCTTTGCCGTGGGCATGGTGGCAAGATATCAAAGTAATCCTGGGAAAGACCATTGGACTGCCGTAAAGTGCATCTTGAGGTATCTGAAAAGAACTCGTGAGCGGATGTTGATTTACCAGTCAGATAGTCTTATTCCTGTGGGATACACGGACTCGGATTTCCAATCAGACATAGACTCAAGAAAGTCAACCTCGGGTAGTGTGTTTTGCATGGGAGGAGGAGCCATTTCATGGAGAAGCGTTAAGCAGAAATGCATCGCCGATTCGACCATGGAAGCCGAGTATGTAGCTGCTTGTGAAGCAGCGAAAGAGGCAGTTTGGCTCAAGAACTTCTTAGTGGACTTGGACGTTGTTCCGAATTTGCCCGACAAGATAACTGTCTTTTGTGACAATGCTGGAGCAGTTGCAAATTCAAAGGAACCGAGAGCCTACAAGGCCAGCAAACACATAGAAAGAAAATCATATAAGCTTGATTTTTTCGAAAATTTCAATAATAAGATCCTAAGATTTGGATCTTCTTGAATATATGAGATATTCTTGTATTCCAAGAATGCATATCTTCCATAATATCTTTCCAAGAAAATCAACAAAATCTTCTCTTTTCTTGAATCCTTATTTTCGAAAATTAGAAGAAAAATCAGCATATTATTATCTTTTTATTTTAATCACCTTATCATTATTGGGCTACTTAATGAGCTACTTGAGGGGCCTTTAAGGAGAATTAAGATTGGACCTCCTAATGGACTTCTGAATTTCAATATTGAGCCCCAATATAATTCAATCCATTAATTTTAATTATTACCACTAATAAATTAATATTGCACTATCCATCTTAATCCATATTACGATAATATGGGCTCCCGGTTATTATTTCCCACGTTTAAGATTATCAAGTCCATTAATTAATTAAGCTTCTGAATAGCTCTAAATTAATTAATATATTTCACCTTGGAGTAAAGACAGCTCAACATTATTATCCGTACCGAAGAAACTGATTCTTCACTTGCAAGATTTGGTACGACAAAAATTCTGAGCCCACCAAGTGGACTAATCACACGAGCCGTACTCGCACGCGTTTCTCCGTATTAAATCTTAGCAACCGTCGTATGATTAATATTACTGCCCAAGACACAAAGTTCAAAGTCACAATGATTCTCACCCAACATGAATCAAAGCAGTAACCATTAAGCACGCACGGTCCTATTTAAGTGATGGGGATTAAGAAATCAACAGCCACTGAGGTCTAATTCTTCACTTTTCAGAACAGAAGAATTTATCCTCGCTGTAGGTCCTCTTCAACTCATACTAAATGTGCTAGTGCAATCTCTTAGTCAAGACAGACTAATCTGAGCCTTACACATCGACCTTTCACGGTGGATTGTTCAATTCCACCTAGGTCGTGAAAATGTACGTTTAGTTACAAGGAAACTGTTAATGTTGTCTCCCGTGATCGGGTATCACCACATTAACTACAATGTAACTAGTACCATATATTGAACGGTTTGCAATAGAAATTCAACATTCAATCATAACTAAAGCAAATGTGATAAAAGAATTATTCTCATAAAACAAGTGTTTGATACACAAGTTATACAAAGTAAAAGCATACTTTCACGTATAACTCCAACAATCTCCCACTTATACTTAAAGTCTGCTTTTTAGTATACATCATGCATGTCTTAGTGTAGTAGCTCTACGTGACATCTCATGTCAACCTACACTAACCTAATAATTCCTCCCACTTATACTTAAAGCAGATTGGCAATAGTCTTGACTCCCATTCCATCCACATGTCTCTTGAATGTACTCTGAGGCAGACCCTTTGTGAATGGATCCGCTAGGTTGTCACTCGATGCTATCTTTGCCACCTCTATATCTCCTCTCTTAAAGATTTCTCGTATAAGATGGTAGATGAGTGAGATTTTTTTGGAATATTTTATTATGGAGAAAAGAATAAATAGGATATATTCAAGATTTCTTAGAGGCTAAGAAAAGATTTTCTCCAAGCCCAAATAGACCTAAAAATTTCGGCCATCTCATCTTATAAATAGAGGGTGATGTTTTCATCCCCAAGTACATAATTCCATGTGTTGGAAAAATCAAGAGCATAGATATTTTTCTTTTTCCTTAGTTATTTAAATTATTCGAAAGCATCTCCCACCGGTGATCGAATAAGGCGAAAGGGAAATACTTGAGAAGGCTTTTGGGTTGATAAAGTGCGTTCGTGTTTGTCCCGTTTTATTCAAAGGCCAAGTTCTACGAGAGGTACGTAAGTCACATATTTTCTTGTTTATTCCGCCATAGACTATATGTGAATTAATTCAACATGCATGATGATAAATTAGTTGTTGGAATTATTATTTGAATTAATTAGGATTAATTCATGCTAGTAATAGTTGAATTTAAATTCGTATTTAAATTTCATCCCGAATAGTTCCCGGGCACCCCTATTTTCCCAACAGAGGGAACTGACGATGACGTCGGAAGAGTTCAGGGAGAGAGGCCTTTAAAACGACTTAGGAAGGGACCCAAAAAGTCTCCTGCTAAGAGCCTGCCTGAGATAGAAGAGAGGGAGAAGTCAAGCTCTCATAGAGCCTCTGACTTGGAGGAGGTTAGAAAATCTATCGAGACGGCTGAATTGCTGCAGCCTGAGATAGTACCCACTCACCCTGAAACCCAAACACCAACCAACCCTGACCCCACACCTCAACCCACCAACTCATCCCAAACATCAGAGCCAAATATTCCAGAGTCAGTGCCATCCCCTCAGAGGCCTGACCAACCCTCAGATCCTACCCCTAACCCTGATGATTTCCCCTCATACCCCAATCCCAAAGATTACCCCAAATCCTTGCCCAATGAAGAGGATGACTTCCTCGAGATGTAGGAGGAGAAGGAGCTGGATGAACACATGATGGGTGGAATGTTGGAGAACACCCTAAGGGGGAATGCCACGGAGTGGGCAGCTAAGTGCTGGCCCGGGCTGAATAAGTACAAGGAGCTGCTAGCAAATGTTGTTGAGCTGAAAGTATGGCTGGAATTTAAATAATCCAACATGCAAGAGCAACATATGCTGGTGGATGCTCATGGCTGGGAGTATTGGGAGACTGAGGAAGCAAGGCTGTACACCTTCTTTGGACTGACTAGCTGGCTGCAACTTCTAAATTTCGAGAACCTGAAGCAGCTGGTAGTTGAGATGATGTCCAAGACGAAGGCCGACATCCTTTCTGGCGATAAGGAGGATAAGGGGGAGGAGGATGGTGATGATGAGGCTCAAGGAGGAGCAATGGAGAAAGTCATGGAGGAGACGACAAGGGAAGTAGATAGTATGATCCCTGAGTCTCAGGCTCAGGGGGAAGGTGTGAAAGACACTGGTGCCAAGGGTGGACCAGTGGCTGCGGATGTTGTGAACATCTCAGCCGCCGATGAGACATCTGTCAATGACGGGATTCCCTGCCCTGAGACAAGGGAGAAAGATGTTGAGGCGTCAAAGGAGACTCCCAGTTCCGAAGGACAAGTTCCTAAGGTTCGAGATGGCTTGGTTGAGCCTGAGCAGGCGACCACGACCACTCAACAACTGCCTTCAGTGCACCCTAAAGAGGGGATTGAAGCTGCAGGGGCTGACAAGGGAAAACAGCCTGCCACTGACGAGGCCACTGATGGAGACGAAGATGTGCTAATCACTGGGGTCAGACGTGCTGAATTCACAAGTATTATCGAGGTGAAGAAGGAGAAGACTACTGAGAATCTAGCTAAACTTCAGGAGGAAGTAATGAGGCTACGAGCTGAAAAAGAGGAGGAAGCCAAGACTCTGGCCAAGCACATCAAGTGGACAAAATCAGCATACAACACTCTTGCAAATAAAGAGCTGATTTTGTTAAAGCGCACAATGACTGACACGGCCAAATCAGTGAGGAGTGAGAGGAAGCGTACGAAGAAGATGCTGAGGCAAACTCTCAAACAACTTGAAGAGAGGGATGCAATCAGGGAGGACAAACTAAATCAGGCAGTGGAGAGGCTTGCTGCTCCGGCTGGAGCACTCTTCACTCAGGCCATGAATGACTCAGCGTCCAAGTTGGAGCTGGTATCAGGGAAGATTGATCACACCTCTCAGACTGCTGCAGATGTTTTGGCTAAGGCCACAAAGGAGTCAGTGAAGATACTGACTGAAGCTAGCAGAGTCAGCGGTGAGTCCTTGAAGGTGGAGGAAAGGATCACCAAGGCTGAGCAAAGTCTCCAACACAACATGGAGGTCTTTGAAGGAAGGAAGGAAGGCGTGCTTGAAGTTCAGTCTCGTATGCTGGCACTGGGATTACCACGTGAGTTGAGATGTTGAAGGAAGGCGTGCTTGAAGTTCAATCGTTAGCTTCCTTCGTAATCAACAGTAGAGCTGAAGGACTCCCATCCCAGGCCGATGATGATGCCAAAAAGGGGGAAAAGAAGAAGTCAAGATCCCGCCTTGAGGCATCGGAGGCAGTCACCCAAGGAGAAACAATTCAAGCTGATCCTGAAGCCAATCCTGAAGGGAATGTGCTAAGGGTAAGGAAGTCAGCAAGGTTGGCGGCGGTAGAGAAGGAAGGTGAGGAGATTGTTGCCAAGCTGAAGGCGGAGACAACAAAGAAGGCAAAGGCTGATGAACCTTCAAAGCAACCTGAGCCAGTTCAGAAGTCTCCTCCCATGAGCACAAAGAAGAACCCCATCACTTACTCTGCAGAGACAGTAACGGAGTTATGCGCTGAGGCATGGGGAGCACCTTCTGAGAAAACTGAGGCTGAGCGTAGAGCTGGATAGCACAAAAAGAGAGAATGCGCATTTTGGAGAAGAAGGTTGAAAAACTGACTGATATCAATGAGCTTCAACAAAGGGAACTCGATGATGTAGTAATCAGTCTGCTTAGGAGGAAGAAGACGAAGCCTGAGCCTAGGAAGTACAGAAAGAGGCCAACAACAAGGAAGTCAACAATTCTTCAGGTCAGAAGGCCAAAATCAGGTCAGAGGGAAGCATATATTGATGAGTTTATCTCAGAAGCATTGAAGGAGTTATGGGCTGATGCAAGGGATGAGTTTGTGAAATTATGGTACGTAGTGAAGAAGTGGGGCGACTCTGAAGACATCAATGCCCACTTCACTGACTACATGATGGACAATCATCCTGAGCTGATCCAAAAGATCTTAGAGGAGGCTGAAGCAGCTCAAGTCCAAGTGAAGGCCCTTGAATTCATTGTCAAATTGCCTTCCTTAGTCCCTGGAACTGAAAAGCATGATACTAAGGCCATTATGACTGAGGTGTTGAAGATTGCAAAGGCTGAAGGGTTCGTGAACCAACCTATAAGACTTGACGAGCTGAGAGCTGAAGGCAAGAGTCTATGCAGGCTATGGACTTAAACCTGAAATGAGATTAGTCTAGGTGTTCACTACTTCTTTGTAATAGATTAGATTCATTGTAACCACTTTCAGATCATTCAATGAAATCTATTACTTTTGTCCACAGACAAAAACTCATTGTCTTTTTGGCTGTTATTTAAATTATGTACTTTATCAAGAATTGCTCTAACACTGTCTTATCTTATAGATAAGATCTTATATTTCCTCTACGTGTTTTGAGGATCTTTTCAGTGTCTTGGCATCATCAAAAATGGGGAAATTGTTGGGACAATGTCAATTTTGATTAGATCTCAAAGCCCCTGAAAAGATGTTTGCATTTGTTTGTCAGGCTAGTCTTGGTTAGGATTTGTACTTAGTCATTTTACACTTCACAGGTACCCAGTAAAAGGAGCACTTACTGATGACAATCAAGACAAGAGCCTGAAGACGGTTTACCATCCTGAACTTATGGCAGTCCTCTAAGCTGGCTGAGTAAGTCTCAGTGATGAAGAGTATGACCCTGAGGTCATTACTACTCAGTCCTGAAGGGAACAGGATGATACTGAGTTTATGGTAGGACTTGGAGTAGAGCCAAGCAATGCAAAAGAAATGTCAGAGTCAGGACAAGACCGGTGAGCTCAAGACAAAAAGAACTTAATAAGACAAGCCTGAAGCCTAGGAATAAGTTCTGACATTCTCACCAACCTGCTGACGTGGACCAATCCGAGAAGGACACACACGTACGGAACCTGACAGAAGACTGACTTCAGACTGCATTTTCAATGGGCAAGCATTTAATGTGCATTTAATGCAACTACCTAATTCCATGAAAAGGACGGCTGCTACATGAAGATATATTCGTTTGAAATACTCTACATAGATGACAAGAAAGGCTATCTCTCCAACGGATAGTTTTTCAAATCACCTATAAATACAGAAGGCCTTGAACCCATTCAAGGTTACAGGAAATTTCCAAGCCAGAAATTACTCAAACTCTCAAGCACTCAAAGCATTCAGTCTTTAGAAGAAGCACTCGAAACCCTTTAAATTTCCCAAGTGTTTCTTAGCAACTGAGAGTTAATCTGTATTCCAAGAGCGTACAAGCAATATCTTAAGCTTAGAGAGATTATCCAACTCTTAGCATAGCTTTGTCTTGTAAGGATAATCTCAACCTAGTTGGAATCCAAACTGAAACCAAAACCCTAAAGTTAGGTTTGTTGGAAGTAAATTAAGTTAGTTAGTAAGGAAGTTTGTATAGGTCAGTGAGGTAGCTGATCTTGGTGCACCTTGGCACATTAAAAACAAGAATCCCTTGAGTGGATTTCTTGTTAAATCAGGTCGTGGACGTAGGAACTTGAGACTCTGAACCACGTTAAACTTGCTGTGTTCTTATTGCTTTGATATATTGCTTACCTGCAATATTAACTGTTTATTCATTGCATAAGATTTATCAGGCTTGAATCAATCAGCCTGATCTATTAAAAAGAGCACCACCCTTACTAAACACTATTCATTTGAGTAATCAGTTTTCAGAAGCAAACTAATCAAGACTTTAAACTATCAGGGCTCACGCATTTCCACACTGAACTTAAACTGATAGTTAGTCAACTGACCCGCACCAAGTGTAGTCAGTAGGTATATTATCAGTTCCTAGTTCTTTATCACTCTGAGTAAAGGGGACTCAGTAAGGTTTTAAGTTTGAAAAATTGGTATACGTGTATTCCCCCCCCCCCATACACGTATTCCTCAGTCTTGTACCGGGACCAACATCAGCATCTCCTTCGTAATCACCCTTGAGTCGTACATATTTGAGCCATGAACATAAGGAGGAGTACGAGTGATAAGTTCAGGAGCCTTCACTTGAACTTTAGCTTGGTCAGCCTCGTTCAAGATCAGTTTGAACAATTTAGGATAATTGTCCACCATGAAGCCAGTGAAGTACGTATCAATGTCTTTAGTGTCGCCCCACTTCTTGATCATATACCATAGTCTGATGAACTCGTTTTTGCATCCACCTAAAACTCCTTCAGCTTCTGTTAGGAAAAATAGTGTTAGTTTTGATGAGTTAAACAAACCAGAAGATGTAATAGGACCATCTGGACCTGTTAGCCAGATGAGGAACTAGATTAGGACTTAGTCTAGGGGGAACTGCCAAACCAGAAGAGTCACCAGAAGACTGATTAGGCGTGAAATTGTTGGATTTTAGAGCTCGAAAAGCCCGTGTTTTGATTAATTTCGATGAGTATTTAGAGTCAATTGAGTACTATTTTCATGAACTAATGAATTTGTCTCTTTGATGCTCATATATGGATAGAGGGCGAAAGGAGGAGTTCGTAGGACTTTGAATCGACTCAAATGGATGCCTAGATGAGAAGATATCGAAGAAATACGAATAATATTAGTGTAAGAGAAGAAAAGTATTAGTTGGAAGAAGAAAGAGACCACTCGAGCTAGGAGGGCTCGAGCGCCACCGCTCGAGCAAGTGCATGGATTAAGCGCTGTGACTTACAGAGCACTTTGGTCACTCGAGCAGCTCGAGCAAGTGCATGGATCGAGCGTCGTGACTTACAGAGCACTTTGGGCACTCGGACAGCTCGAGTGCCTTCATTCTAGCCCTTGTACCGCTCGAGCTCAAGGAGCTCGAGCGCCCCCATTCGAGCCATCAACCCATTCAAGTTGTGTAGCTCGAGCACCACCACTCGAGCGTGACCAGCTCGAGCGCCCCTCGTCCACGTGAGGATTTGGCCGTTTACTTCCAAATCGACCCATGACCTATATATATCCGTCATAGAGTTAGTTTTTGGAGAGAGATGAGCACCAAGAGTTCGAGCAAGCGTATTTTACTTTTAATCGAGGTTTTTAGCATACGAATTCTTAGATTAATTCATTCTTTTGAACCAATTAGTGTTAATTCTTTCTTTCTTGAGTTTTTTAGATGATTAAACCTAGTTTTGTAGATTTATATAGATTTTCTTTTTAGACTTTAATTTGTTCTTACGGTTATGATCTTGAGTTTATTAGTAATTTAATTATGCATAAGTTTATTTTTCTTGTTATTGCTTTTATTATTCAAAACACCATGCTAGGCTAAAATCCTTGTATGCTTAGGGTAGGATGAACTCGTAGAAGTAGGATGTTGGTACATAATTAGGGTAACATGTGATGTTTAGTTTTAATTCTCTTAATTAATGAACGCTTAAAATAAATTCCAGATTTACCTTTGAATTCCGTACGAAAAGTGTTAGAGAGAGGACAACCTTATCACTCTTTAATAACTAGTAGGCTTAACAAGAGGGTTTAGAAGGGGTTTATTCATCTACTGGTTTATCTAGGGAGGACGACCGCATCACCTTAGTTAAATTAGGGTCTCTTTAATTAAGCATAATATATTAACTCGTTAGTGGATTAGTGAAGTCGATTGATAGGATAAAGTATTAGGGTTTAATTCTTGAGCTTTTCATTCTACAATCTTATACTTAGGTTATTTCTTGCACATCACAGTTATTTTGATTATGTACCGGCTCCGTTAGTATACATAGGAATTCCTATCCTGAGCATCACCATTTTATATTTGAGACAAAACCCTTAGATAATTAACTCATTTCTTTCTTTTGCATTAGTAGAGTAGAATAGTTCAGATTTAATAATTTTCAATCCCCAGACATACAATCATATTAACTACGACGCGTAGATCTTCAGGGATCTATTCGCATACATACCTTCCCTTGGGTTCGATAATACTTGGTCCCTATACTTGCCAATACTAGAGTGTACCCATACTCTTGTGGGGTAACTTCTAGTAAAAGCTAGTAAAGTTCGGTTCAAGTCAAAGACTTCACCAGAGGACTCCACCAGAAGACTTCACCAGAAGACTTCATCAGAGATGTTCAGACCAGAGGCAGAAGACCTTTCCCCAGATCAGACGAGTCCGGACCAGATGAGTCTGGTGGAACAAAAAATGCTCAGTATCATCTATAGATTCTACCGAGTGATTTGGTTCTTAACCGACTCTGGACCAGAGGACCACTAGGTCATCTGGTGTCTGGTTCAACCTACTCTGGAAGAATCAGAGTTTTGCATTGGAAGCTTTTGACCGTTGGTAATTCAAATGAAGTCAACCATGATCGGATTGGAAAGTCAGAATGAAGATATCAATCCAAGGATCTCACCAACCCAATCAATCAATTAGGGAATTGAGTGATTGAAGCTTCCATAAATAAAGATCTGATTAGATTAGCTATCCAACGGCTAAATCCTAATCACCTCTATAAATACAAGAGTGTCAGTATGAAGAAAAACTCTAGTTACGCGCACGAAGATCATACTTAAGCTTTAATATTATTAAGCAATTAGCACTCTTATAGTTCTTGATTCATATCTACTCATAAGGAGTTTGTAGTTGGAGATTAGACTCAACCTGTTCATCTTGATAGAGAAGGTTGCACTTGAATATACTTAAGATCGAAGTTAGATCTAAAATGTGTAAGCAAGGAGCTGGTACTTGTTAATTCCAGTGTTAGTAAGTTGGCTGGTTGGTTAGTAAGTCCACTTGAAAAAGGGAGAGTGGACGTAGGATCATTATATCCGAACCACTATATATCTTGTGTTATTTACGGCTTTCATTTATATTTGTTTATATTTGTGCTCTTGTTAAAAATATCTTGAAAAGGTTTTTCTTTAAGCTTCCGCATTATATTAAGAACTGACTAATGGGACCAACAAGTGGTATCAGAGCAGTGTGTCCTAGACCACTGCTTTGAAAAAGCTTTTAGTGGTCACCGGGCAGATCGATTGCTCTATTTAAAATTATTTAATTTTTTTTTAAATTTGTTCAAAATATCTTCAAAATCTTCTTACAAGAGCCGCAAGTTGTCTGAATTCTCTTTTGAGGATTATAGCCACTAGAGTTTCATGATGAGCAATCATCTTGGAGCTATTCATCACCGCATGCTTGATGTGGTTGAGAGTGGCCCCATTCAATTTTACTGGACTCCCATTGATGATAGCAGATTAGAGTCCAGGGAAAAAACTAGTGAAGCTGCAGAGGAAAAAGGCGATGGCAGAGTTCCCAGGCAAAGAATCCTCAAGAGGAGAGATGAACTGAATAATGATGAAAGGAAGTTGTACAACCTGGATCAGGTGGCTAGGACTGAGATCATCAACACCCTCACTAAAGAAGTGATAGAGAAAGTGAGAACCTGCAGTACGGCCAAGGAGATGTGGGACAAGTTAGCTCATCTCTGCGAAGGAAAAGAGAAGATAAAGGACAACAAGCTCCAGGCTGTTCAACACTCATTTGATACCTTCAAGATGAAACCAGATGAGACTATTGACCAGCTGGACATGCGTCTCACCAACCTCCTTAACAAGGCTAGTGCCTTAGGTAAAACTTATTCTGAAAAAAGAAATTAACAGTAAAATATTAAGGTCACTAACAAGCAGGTGGAGGATCAAAGTCACAGTCATTAAAGACAACAAGGATCTCAACACTCTTGATCATCATCTTCTTCTATCTGATTTGAAAGCCTACGAGAATGACCTACAAGAAGAAGATCAAACAGAGGAGATTTCTTCTTCTGGTCAGAAAGGAGTTGCTTTCTCTTCAACTATCAAGACTGAAGAAAAAGTGAAGGAGTCTACTGCAGATGACATGAGCCTAAAGGAGCAGGTAGCACTTCTAACTAGAAAATTTGATAAAATGAGCTCCAAGTATGGCAGGTACAAAAGACACTGGAAGGAATCTACCAGAGACAGGAAGAGTTCCCTCAAGTCTACAGATAAAGAGAAGTCATCTGGAGACTCAAGGGAGACCAGATTCAAGTCACCAGAGAAGAGGAGAGATGGCAGTTCTGGCAGATCAGACTACCAGAGGAGAGAAAGTAGTCCAGCCAGACCAGAATACAACCCCAGGAGGAGAGATCCTAGTCCCAATCCCAGAGGAGACAATACCTGTTACACTTGCAACAAGCCAGGCCACTACAGCTATGATTGTCCTCAACTTACTCCTAGAGAAAGATAAGAGAAAAGACTCAAGAGAGATAGGAGATATGCAGACAAGAGAGCATTGTTGGCAGAAGCAGAGGAGGAGGATACTAGTTCCAGTTCTTCTTCTTCTGACTTTGGATCTGATGATGATGTATGTCTCAATGCAAACATCACTGAGGTACAAGAATCTACCTTGTGTTTATCTAATTCCAAATATACTGAATCCTCTCACTCATCTGGTACTTCCAGAGAGTTCGATATGCAGCAAATGCTATCAGATCTCCAGAATTGTGTACAACTTTGCCAGAAACTTGAGAAGGAGAATGGTAAGCTCAGAGCAGAAGTTCAATCTTTATCTCATGAGTAGAAATCCACCAGAGAACTCATGAAAGATCATACCAAAGAGGTCTCTGAACTTCAGGATAAGATCACAGAAAGAGATACTCTGGTAGATCAATTCATAAGAGAAAGAGGCTCTAAGGAAGATGAGTTCAATGAACTTAGAGCCAAATACCAATCTCTTATCAAGGGAAAGCAAGTTGTGGATACTATTGAGGAAGTACCTATGCCCAGAGAAGCTCCAAAGATACCAATTGTTGTATCTATTATATCAGAGACTTCTCGGTGCATTAATGATAAGAGTGGTTTAGGATATTCTGGAATTGCCACTAGATCTCATAAATATCATTATAACAAAAAACAAGTCTGTAAGATCTGGTGAATTGGTAGAAGTCCGGGATGAAAAAGACCCTACTGGTAATGGTTACAAAGTAGTTCACAAACTTGGATGGAAAATGAACTACTCTGCTAATCATTTAGAATGTAGTCCAGAAGAGTTGACTGTTCTGGAAGAGAAAATCTTAGAGATAAAACTTCATAATGGGGAACCAATAAAAATTGATGGTTTTGTTCACAATAAACCTCAAAGGGTAAGACCTAATCAGATTGGAGGACCTCAGATGAGATACTCAAGAATGGGGAACTTCAATCAGAGTAGGAATTCTCAGAGAAGGAACTATGAACAACAGAACTATTATTAGAACCAGGGACCCTAAAGAAGGTTTTCTCAGAGGAATCAATTCCAGAACAGATACACTCAGAGGAACTATAATCACCAGAAAATGTCTAGTTTTCATCAGAACCAGAGACCCATATATAGAAAACCAATTGATCTAGGTAGTTAGATGGTTCTTCTCGGATATACCCTTACAACCAGACCTTTAAGACCATGTCTTTGAGGCAGGCCATTCCAAAGGCCAGATTTGAGGTGAGATACACCAGACCAGTGTATAGGAAAGGTGTTCTCATCAGACCAGCAGCTCAATTTGTCATTGTCAGAGGACATGTACTGGTAGATAGATTTGGAAGAAAGATAAGATCTCATCATCCAGAAACGGATGATCTTTATCTATGGATTCCGACAAAACCTGCAACTAACCAATCAGGATCCAGCACTAGTAGGGGACCTAATTGATCTCTCTGCAGGAGGACAAGAGCCCACTGGAGAAAGGACTTTCAAGCAACAGTGTCTGGTACATTGATAGAGGATGTTCCAAACACATGACATTTGAGAAAGATCATCTCCAGGATTTCAAGCTACTGAATGAGCCAAGAGTGATGTTTGGTGACAACAATTTTGGAGTCACCAGAGGAGTTGGAAAATTGATCATCAATGACGTATCTCTAGATGAAGTCTACTATGTTGAAGGACTCAAGCATAATCTGCTTTCTGTATCCCAATTTTATGACAAGGGATACTCAGTGAAGTTTTCTAGTAAAACATGCACTGTCTTTTCTTCTGATTATAATAATATCTTACTTATTGGCTTGAGAAAATGTAATATTTATCTTGCAGATTTCAACAATTGTCCCAAAAATACTTGCCTGGTTGCAAAGGGATCTGCAGAGAACAACTGGCTTTGGCACAAGAGGTTGAGTCACCTGAATTTCAAAGTACTCAACAAGATTGCCAGAAAGGGTCTAGTTCGAGGTCTTCCAAATGAAGTGTTCAAGAAGGACCAGGTTTGTGGTTCCTGCCAGAAGGGTAAACAACCCAAGACTTCCTTCAAGGATGTCCAGAGCACAACCACAACTAGAGTACTTCAACTACTTCACATGGACCTGTTTGGACCTGTTTCACCTCTTAGTTTCAGTGGAAGGAAGTACACATTGGCGATAGTAGATGACTTTTCAAGATACACTTGGGTAGTGTTCTTGTTTAAGAAAAATGAAACTATCACTAAGCTGCCAGAGTTCTTCAAGTAGATTCAGAATGAGTAGAACCAGAGCATAGTGAGGATCAAAAGGGACAAAGGGACAAAGTTTTTGAATTCACACATTGTAGAGTACTGTAAGGAAAATGGAATTTTTCATGAGACATTTGCTACCAGAACACCCCACCAAAATGGAGTAGTAGAAAGAAGAAACAGAACCCTTAAGGAAGCTGCCAGAACTCTTCTAGCAGAGTACAACACACCCTAGAGATTTTGGGCAGAAGCTATCAACACAGCTTGTTTCACCCAGAACAGATGCCTCATTGCCCAAAGTCATAGTAAGACACCATATGAGGTATGGAAAGGTAAAACCCTATCTGTATCATTCTTTCATATTTTTGGATGCAAGTGTTTCATCCATGACAATGGGAAGTCCAAGTTAAAGACCTTTGATGCTAAAGTGGCAGATGGAATATTTTTAGGATATTCCTGTTGGTGTTAGTGTCCTAGAGACAATCCATCGAAAGGACATAATACTAAGATAATATTCAGATTTGGTTTAATAGTATTATTGGTTTAATATTAAATGTATGGCATTACACTTATCTGAATATGATGTTTGATTGTTTGCATATATTCTTATTTGTGTTCCCATGAATCACTACTGTCATTGAGTGAGTGAGAACTCAGATGACTTAAGTATGATTCTCAAATAGCCCCAATCAAGGATCATCCAGAATGAGATATTGATGATGCAATTGAGATTGGTGTGCGATCTGCATCATACTCTTAGAGAGTGTAGTAAGATCTCACTTACTACGAGATACCAGGTATCTCATGATGGATGCACAGATACCTTAGAGGGTATTGGTATACCCATCCGAGAAACCGTTTGATGTAATTCCACATAATGTGTCTACGGGTGTCTCGGTTAGTGGGAGCGATGTGATACTCCTTTGACTTAAGGTCAATATGCACGACATGCGTGGAGTGATGAACTTTGACCATGACCGACGCTTGCACCCTTCCACGGGTAGATATGGCATGGATTGGGTTCATCACGAAATTCATGTGCGTGGTAGTTGAGCCAAGAATAGGATTCATTCCTCAGTGTGCATGGTTTTAGAGAGAATACTCGTGTTCTCATCATAATTGGATCTAAGTCGTCGGCCGACGCACATCAACTTAGACTTTGTGGCTAAGTGTGATATACTTGATCAATTAGTGATTTGAGATAATATGATTAAGTTATTTGAATAGACACTTCATCATATTCAAGACTTAATCGGGTATTCGCGAATGAAAGGAAGATATTACAATAGCCTACAGTGTTACAGGTAGTTGCAGATTTCCTTGCAACGTACCTCGTATATTGAGAATGTCTGATTTATTGTCTAGGGTTCAATTAAGACCGTTAGTGTGACTAATCGCTCGATATACGAGGGTCTATGGGTCACACAACAAGTAATGGCAATCTACCAATTATAGTTGGTTGATTAAATATTGTATTGGATATAATATTTAATTTATGGAGAATATAATAATAATTATATTTGGAATTAATTATTATTATTATTTAATTAAATTGGATTTAATTAAATATGAAATCCCAATAATAATATTTGGAATATTATTATACAAGAATAATAGATTTGGTAAAGATATTATTCGTAGGAACATATCTAGGGAAATATAATCCGTAGAGATTATATTACGGGCTAGGCCCAATATCTTGCTTAGAAATTAAGCCAAGTTAATCCCTATAAATATGTGTCTTATGGGAATTCCGAAAAACACATGAAATATAATTTCTCCATAAAATCTCTAGTAGGAATTTTCCTAGCAAATTTGTCTCGAGATTTAACGCTAGCATATCGGTGCGGGCAGTGGCGGACCGAGTGAAGGGACATGGGGGTACGGTTGTACCCCCAAATCAAAAGAAAGTTATTTACTAAATATGTTTTATATCCCATTTTTTTTATTTAAAGATGAATTTTAGGATAACTAAACTAATTCGGTTGACCAAGTAATCCAAGTTCTTGTTCATATTTAAGTTAGTGCGTGGAGCTTTTCTATTTTTATAAATAATTTTTAATAAACACAATTATAATTATAAATCTATCATTAACTTATTTAATGATATCTATTACTGTAAGCAACAATTCATTTCGTAGTATATCATGATTTGTTGTGTATGGTAATAGTTATATGAATATTATTTTCATAATACATTCTCTGATTTTATTTGAACTTTATAAAATGTTATATATTCGTAAATTATACTCCCACCACCCCGGTATTATTTGTATAGTTGAATCGACACATTTTAAAGAAAAAATTATTTTTTTGAATAAAGTAGTGACATATGAGTATGTGTATATTATTGTGAGTGTGTACGAAAATCAATGTTTTTTTTAGTGTGCAAATAATTTACGAACGGACGAATATGAAAAGTGTGCAAACTATAATGGGACGGAGGGAATACATCGTACCCCCAATTTTAAAATCCTGGGTCCGCTACTGGGTGCGGGTTGGTAGAAAGCCGTTACGTGGATACCATAGTTGAGGATTACGCATACAAATCACTGTAAGGATTTATATGCTCGCTATTTATCCTTTATATTTTATGTTATACAACCATGTTTGTGATTCGTTGTTGGTGAATCGTAATCTTCCGCTGCACCGAACATGATGTTCGTGCCTAAAAAACCCAACAGTGGTATCAGAGCTCCAGACTCGATTGTATACATAATTTTGTATTAATTTGTAGGTAAAATATATGCAAATATTTTTGTATTTTCGTAATTTATTTTGCCCAAAAATAATTTTCCTTGTATCATGTTTTCACCTTTATGAAACAACTGGAATCCAATTATTTGTATTAAATAATTAAATGCATATTTTATTTGGAATCAAAGATATGCTTATCACTATTTTCAAAAAAAAAAAAAAAAGATATGCTTATCACTGCTTGTTGTTTCGTTCTGAAACCGTGTATGCGGTTACTTGATTTAAATGGTTGAAATATAATTTTCTATATTATAGCCGTCATTTTTGACTAAAAAAAAATTGAAAAGGAGTTTTGTTTTCTGCTTTCGAAGCAGAATTGGTAATCCCCCTCTGTAATTAACTCTCACGCCCAAAAGTACGCCCGCCACCATAAACAGACCTCGCCTTCTCCGGAACAGCTTTCTAGGCAAGCGGTACTTCCGGTTACCTTCGTCTGTAAGCGAGCGATCGTGAAGGTGGTCGTGGATTGAACCATGGTTAGTGTTCCTTTTTGGCGCCGGCGTCTGAGGAATTGTGGCGGCAGCGACGGCCACTGGTCATGAAATCATGGTGTCGCCCGGCTAGGGAAAGTTGGGGCTACTCTTTTGAGAAGGAGATCACAAGGTCTATTGGACTGGACCGAGATGTGGCGTGAGTTGGGCCTGGGTTTGAGAATTTGATTCTCACCCGGCCCTTCTATGCAATAACAGATTTTTGCAATTAAACCCCTGGGATATTTAAAAAAAAATCTGAATATTCAAGGCCATGTTTGGCAAACCTGGATTCATTAAAGTCTGGAATATTGGCTTAAGGCCTGTTTATCTCTTACTAAAATTTTGGATATTCCTATTAAGGGTTGTTTGGTTGAATCAAATTCTTTACATTTTGGAAAATGGAGTTGAGTCATGTTTGGTTGGACCAAATCTTGATAATTTGATGAAATAATATTTTGGGCAAAATAATTTTAAAAACGACTTTAGAAATTGACCGAGAGCTTGGAGCTTGTTGGTATTTCTAATTTTAGCAATATTTTACCTACGGATAATTAATTGTTAAGAACATTTATTTGATTTACGTGTTATTTATAAATATTAATTATTTATAAATATTAAATATTTTACATGTTTAATTGATTTATGTGCTAAATATTTATTAGATGCTTTATTTATGCAAATTTAATTTTTGAAATAAAGCATGAGAACTTGATTAGTTGCTCCCCACTTGTATAACTGCTTATGTGAATCGATATTTACATTATTAGTTATAGCTCGCATTAACTTGTTTGGGTAGGCGGCACCCAATATTTGTCGGACCGTTATATATGTTTTGGGTAGACGACGCCCAAATAAGTGTTAGTCCGCATAAAATCATGTTTGGGTAGGCGGCGCCCTATAATTTCTCAAATGTGATATAGATTAACATGTCAGATCTCGATTAAGCAATTAATACCCCGCCTTTAAAATGATCCTCACTAAAATATGGTTTTTCATTAGATTGAAAGATGTCTTCCATTAAAATTAAAAGGAAACAGGAGATTTCGTTCCAATGAGTATTTAAGGCCCAAGTCTTTTGCTCGGATCTACATCTAACGGGACTTTTATAGGGACATGTTTGTCGCCGTTTAATGGTTGTAAACCAACTTAATTCTGTTTCACCAGCCCAAGCAAGGAGATGAGAATTAGGTGACATCCGATTGAACTAGGTTCAATCAACTAGGAATTGTGTGAGACAATTGGTTTAGAGACCTACCAGTTCTATTGTTGCATTGTTCAGCCCAAGCAGTCATTGTAATAGTAGGAATGTGGATCCTAGTCCATTACAATTTATATTAGATATAAATTCGTACTCTTCCGATGAGGTCGTTGAGTATGTGAAAATAATGGAGACAAAATAAATTAAAAGGCCATATTTATTTTGATTGTTGAATATTGATCATAGGAATTGTGTGTTTAACTCCAGTTTTATTTTATTTCTCTAAAATTGTTGAAATGAATAACTTGTCATTGAAAAATATTCTGGAAACGAACAAATTGACTGGGCCAAATTTTCTGGACTGGCACTGAAACGTGTGTTTGGTGCTAAGGCAAGAAGAGATTGAGTACGTGTTAGACACGACAACCCCTTTACTCCTGAGGCTGGTTCAGTTGAGGCTGCAGCGTTTGATGTTACAGCTCAAAAGAAGCATGTTTCCCAGACTCTATGTTATGATTGCTCGGCATGACTACCGACTTGCAAGGCAACATGAGAAAATGGATCCCTTCGAGATGCTTAAGCGTCTGAAAGGATCTCTTTGATTCTAGATCTCGTTTGAGATTTATGAAGTGATGAGAGATCTGTTCAGATGTCGATTAGCGAAAGGATGGAAGATTTCACCTCATGTGCTATCCTCAAGTCGCTCCCCAATTCATATTCTAGTTTCGTAGTAAATTTAATATGAAGAAGACAGAAGCGATAATGCCGGAGCCTCATAACATGCTTAAGACTTTTGAGTCTTCCACTGCTAAGGAAAAGCCCGTGCTTATGGTGAGTGCTTCTACTTCTTCTGACCCGAAAGACGAGAAGAAGCGAAGGAGTAAGGCTAAGAGGGATCCAAGCCCAACTTCCTGAAGGCAAAAGGTGGAGTTCAAAAGTAAGAGCGGGTTGATAAGGATGTATGCCCCACTGCAATGGAAAGGGGCATTGGAAGAAGGACTGTAAGGTTCTAGCAAGCGAGAAGAAAAACACAAGGTGTTTTAGTTGCTAGAACAGGTATAGTTGTTATTAAGATAAACATGTTCACTAATAGTTCAAACTGCTAGGCATTTCTTGAGTTATGGACATGGTGTTCTTGATATACAAAGTAGGATGACTTAAGTTTAGTAATCATGAAACCCAACTTGCTTGTGGCATTGTAGATTTGATCATGCAAACGAGAAAAGAATCGCAAGGTTGAGAAAGTTGAACTACTTAACCTCATTTGACTTAGAGTCTTATGGTAATTGCGAATCTTGTCTCATGGGCAAGATGATCAATAAACCCTTTTCCGGGAAAGGGGTGTGTGCCAAAGAAGTTCTAGAGTTGATTCGCATCGTTGTTTGTGGATCATTGTGCACTCTAGCTAGGGGTCAATTTGACTACTTCATCACCTTTACCGACGATTACTCAAGGTACGGATACGTGTATCTCATGAAACACAAATTCGAATCGTATGAGAAGTTCAAAGGGTACAAGGCAGAAGTAGAAAAACAACTTGGTAAGAGTATAAAAACTCTTCGATCGGATCGAGGAGGTGAATACCTTAGCCACGAATTCATGGACTACTTGAAGCTTCATAGGATCCAGTCACAATGGACTCATTCCGGAACACCTCAGATGAACGGTGTGTCCGAAAAGAGAAACAGAACCTTGTTTGGCATGGTAAGGTCCATGATGAGTTTTTCCTCTCTTCCAACATTCTTATGGGGATACGCATTACAAAGCTCAATCTACATTCTGAATAGGATTCTTTCCAAAGGTGAAAATGGTTATTTTGTGGGATATCCTAAGGAGACAAGAGAATATCACTTCTATCTACCGGAGAAACAAACAGTAATTGTTTCTAGGCAAGCTAAGTTCCTAGAAGGCGAGTACATCTTTAAGGAACAAAGTCGTAAGAAGATAGAACTTGAAGAGATTCAAGAACTACGAATTAACATAGAGACTGATGATTTGTCAAAGCAACATGAAAAAGAATCAGTGGGAGCATTCAGCGACTCTTATGGTGGAAGTTTATCACTAGGTGATCCTCTTTCAGCCAGTGAGAGCGTAATTGGAGTTGCATTGCCTTCGGAACAACCTCCAAGTGGGCTGAATGAGAATAACATAGTTCAAACTCCCGCCCAAGAGACATATGAAAATGTCGCTCTTGAGGACTCTCCGGTCAACGATGAAGTCGCTGCACCATAAAAAATTTCACAATCAGAATGTACAGCCTGCACAACCACAACTCCGTAAGTCGACTAGGATTCGTAATCCAACCACTAGGTATTATGGTTTCCTCGTGGAGGAACATGATGACGTGAGATTCCGGACAAAGACGAACCTAGAACTTATACTGAAGCAACATTAGATGTTGACTCAGAGAAGTGGCATGAAGCCATGAAATCCGAGATGGACTTAATTGAGTTGCCGAAAAGGGTTAGACCCATAGGTTGCAAGTGAGTCTTCAGGGGTAAGACCGATGCAAATGGCAAAGTACAAACCTATAAAGATAGGTTGGTGGCGAAAGGGTATAGTCAATGCGAAGGGAAGGCATTGACTATGACGAGACCTTCTTGCCAGTTCCGAAGATCAAGTCCATTCGAATTTTACTTGCGATAACAGCACACCTCTATTATGAGTTTTGGTAGATGGACGTCAAAACAACTCTCACCAATGGTAACATTGATAAGGAAGTGTTTGTGACTCAACTGGAGGGTTTTATATCTAATCCAAAATCTAATCTTGTATGCAAGCTTAAACGGTCCATTTATGGGTTGAAGCAAGCTTCTAGGAGTTGCAATATCCGATTTGATGAAGCTGTCAAATCCTTTGACTTCATCTGAAATTCGGAAGATCCTTACGTTTATCGTAAACGCAGCGGAAAGAGTATTATCTTTATAGTTGTATATGTCAATGACATATTGATTATAGGAAATAACATCCCGCTAATACAGTCCGTGAAAGATTGGTTATCAAAGACCTTCATGATGAAGGATCTTGGTGAAGAATACTACATCTTAGGGGTCAAGATCCATAGGGATAGATCCACAAAGATGGTAGGGCTGTCACAATCCACCTACGTAGATAAGCTGTTGAAGCATTTTGTGATAGAGAACTCTAAGAGAGGATCTCTACCGGCAAATCATGGGATAAAGCTGTCGAAGAAGGATTGTCCTTCTAGCAAAGCTGATGTCGAGCACATGAAGGACGTTCCATATGCAGCTGCAGTTGGGCTCCATCATGTACGCCATGACCTGCACGAGGCCAGATGTGGCCTACGCTGTCAACATCACTGGTACATACCAGCGGAATCCAGGTGAGCCTCACCGGATTGCTGTCAAGAATGTTATGAAGTACCTCAGGCGTACTAAAGAACATTTTCTTGTCTACGGTAGGCAGCTACAACTAGTCGTTACGGGCTATGTTGATGCGAGTTTCCAGTCAGATTGTGAAGATTACAAATCACAGTCAAATTATATTTTCAATCTCAATGATGAGGCGGTAAGTTGGAATAGTTCCAAGCAAGATCTGACCGCAGATTCAACAACCGAAGCTAAGTACATTGCTGTATCAGAAGCCTTTGAGGCTTTCTGATTTTTTAAAGTTCTTGAGAGAACTAGGGGTAGTTCCGAGTGCCAGTTGTCAAATAGAATCGTATTGTGACAATATTGGTGCGATTACATGAGCAAAGGAACCGAGATCTGATAACATAAATAAGCATGTACGGAGGCGTTATCATTTGATCCGAGAGATCATATCGATAGGAGAAATGAAATTAAAACATTTCCCATAAAGGATAATCTTGCAAATTCTTTTCACTGTTCATGTACACACTAGACATTTGATGGTCTAGGGGTTAGACATGTAGGTGATTGGCTCTAGTCCAAGTGGGAGATTGTTGGTGTTAGTGTCCTAGAGACAATCCATCGAAAGGACATAATACTAAGATAATATTCAGATTTGGTTTAATAGTATTATTGGTTTAATATTAAATGTATGGCATTACACTTATCTGAATATGATGTTTGATTGTTTGCATATATTCTTATTTGTGTTCCCATGAATCACTATTGTTAATGAGTGAGTGAGAACTCAGATGACTTAAGTATGATTCTCAAATAGCCTCGATCAATGATCATCAAGAATGGGATATTGATGACGCAATTGAGATTGGTGTGCAATCTGCATCATACTCTTAGAGAGTGTAGTAAGATCTCACTTACTACGAGATACCAGGTATCTCATGATGGATGCATAGATACCTTAGAGGGTATTGGTATACCCATCCGAGAAACCGTTTGATGTAATTCCACATAATGTGTCTACGGGTGTCTCGGTTAGTGGGAGCGATGTGATACTCCTTTGACTTGAGGTTAATATGCACGACATGTGTGGAGTGATGAACTTTGACCATGACCGACGCTTGCACCCTTCCACGGATAGATATGGCATGGATTAGGTTCATCACGAAATGCATGTGCGTGGTAGTTGAGCCAAGAATAGGATTCATTCCTCAATGTGGATTTAGAGAGAATACTCGTGTTCTCATCATAATTGGATCTAAGTCGTCGGCCGACGCACATCAACTTAGACTTTGTGGCTAAGTGAGATATACTTGATCAATTAGTGATTTGAGATAATATGATTAAGTTATTTGAATAGACACTTCATCATGTTCAAGACTTAATTGGGTATTCGCGAATGAAAGGAAGATATCACAATAGCCTACAGTATTACAGGTAGTTGCAGATTTCCTCGCAACGTACCTCGTATATTGAGAATGTCTGATTTATTGTCTAGGGTTCAATTAAGACCATTAGTTTGACTAATCGCTCGATATACGAGGGCCTATGGGTCACACAACAAGTAATGGCAATCTACCAATTATAGTTGGTTGATTAAATATTGTATTGGATATAATATTTAATTTATGGAGAATATAATAATAATTATATTTGGAATTAATTATTATTATTATTTAATTAAATTGGATTTAGTTAAATATGAAATCCCAATAATAATATTTGGAATATTATTATACAAGAATAATAGATTTGGTAAAGATATTATTCGTAGGAACATATCTACGGAAATATAATCTGTAGAGATTGTATTACGAGCTAGGCCCAATATCTTGCTTAGAAATTAAACCAAGTTAATCCCTATAAATATGTGTCTTATGGGAATTCTGAAAAACACATGAAATATAATTTCTCCATAAAATCTCTAGTCGGAATTTTCCTAGTAAATTCGTCTCGAGATTCAACGCTAGCATATTGGTGTGGGTTGGTAGAAAGTCGTTATGTGGATACCATAGTTGAGGATTCCGCGTACAAATCGCTGTAAGGATTTATATACTCGCTATTTATCCTTTATGTTTATTATACAACCATGTTTGTGATTCGTTGTTGGTGAATCGTAATCTTCCGCTGCGCCGAACATGATGTTCGTGCCTCAAAAACCCAACAATTCCAGTACCACTAAAGCATACAGATTCTTTAATAGGAATTCTCTTTGTGTGGAAGAAACACCCCATGTTGTTTTTTATGAATCTACTCTTGAGTGCAAGGTGGACTTAAGGAATCAGTCTCCAGAAGAGACACATAATCAGACTACTCCCAGAGTCATCATAGTCAATCCACCTATTCTTGATTCAGAGTCAGATTCAGATTCAGATGGTGACCCATCTTCAGGTTCTCTGGAGCAGAAGCATCCACAAGGTGCAAAACCAGAAGAGGTTGGAACTCCTGTAGGGGAAAGCTCTCCTGCAGTTGGTGATAATTACCAAGGCACTGCAGTAGATTGTCAATCAGGCAAGGCCAAGTGAAGGAAAACCCTGTTTGATCACCCCAATAAGTTAATTATAGGAGATCCAACTGAGGGTGTTCAGACTAGGAGAACTCTTAACTTAGTTGCCTTGTTCAATTGCTATGTGTCCTTGATTGAGCCCAAGAACATCAAGGAAGCACTGAAAGATTCAAATTGGATTATTGCAATGCAGGAGGAGTTGAATCAATTCACCAGACAGGATGTGTGGGAGCTGGTAGACAGACCAAGACATCAAAAAGTGATAGGTACTAAGTGGGTTTTCAAGAACAAGAAAGATGAGAATGATGTCATTACTGAAAACAAGGCAAGGCTAGTGGCTCAGGGCTATTCTCAGTCTGAGGGAATAGACTATGATGAGACATTTGCTCATGTTGCTAGACTAGAAGCCATCAGATTATTTCTAGCATATGCAGCTCACATGAAGTTCAAAGTATACCAGATGGATGTGAAATTTGCCTTTCTTAATGGGATTCTCATTGAGGAAGTGTATGTGGAACAACCTCCTGGTTTTGAATAAGGTGACAATGTGTATAAGCTTAAGAAGACTCTCTATGGGCTTAAGCAGGCACCTAGAGCATGGTATGACACTCTATCTCAATTTCTTCTGGACAATGGTTTTACTAAAGGTAAGATTGATAGGACCTTGTTTAGGAAAGAAGAAGGAAAGGACATCCTTCTGGTCCAGATATATGTTGATGACATTATATTTGGATCCCCTAACAAGAAGCTGTGTGAGAAATTTGGAGATCTCATGCAGAGCTAGTTTGAAATGTCCATGATGGGTGAGATGAACTATTTCTTAGGTTTGCAGGTAAGGCAGACAGAGAAGGGAATTTTCATTAATCAAGCTAAATACATAAGAAACATGTAGAGAAATTTGGAGTAGGATCTAGCAAGGCTGCCAAGATTCCTATGATGACAAATTTCAACATGGATCCAGATGAGTCTGGAGAGAGTGTGGACCAGACTCAGTATAGGGCACTTATTGGTTCTCTTCAGTACCTGACTGCAAGTAGACCAGAAATCACTTTTGTTATAGGTGTTTGTGCCATATTTCAAGCTAACCTAAGAGGAGTCACCTGGAAGCAGCTAGGAAGATATTGAAATATCTTAAGGGAACAATAAATTTGGGTTTATGGTATCCTGCAGGTGACAATATAGAGTTAAATGGATATTCAGATTCAGATTATGGTGGGTGCAGAATAGATAGGAAGTCTACAAGTGGAACATGTCAATTTTTAGGGAATAAGTTGGTATCTTGGTTCGCTAAGAAACAGACTTCAGTTGCAACATCAACCACAGAAGCAGAATACATGGCCGCAGGTAGCTGTTGTTCACAACTACTCTGGATTAGTCAGCAGCTTAGGGACTACAAGATTAGGGCTAAGGATATTCCAATCTTTTGTGATAGCAACAGTGCTATAGCCATCACCCAGAATCCAATTCTTCACACCAGATGCAAACATATTGATATAAGGCACCATTTCATCAGAGACCATGTGGAGAAAGGAGATATAAGGATGGAAAAGATTGCAACAGAGAAGCAGAGAGCAGATATTCTCACTAAGTCTTTGGCTGAGACCAGATTCAGAGAGTTAGCCTTTGAGTTAGGTTTGTTGGATCCAGAGACAAAATTGATTTAGGGGGAATTCCAGAGAAGTATCCTTAATTTCAATTATTTTATTTAATGTCACTTGATATACTAACCTGTCTATAGATTTGATATATCAGAGAAGTTACATCTCCAGATGAGTTATGTACCAGATGAGGTACATTGTCAGATTCCAGAGAAAGTTCCACCAGATGAGATGTAACATCAGACTACTTGAGGTATCATCTGGTTACGATACCAGATGACAAGTATGTATTTACTTCTCTGCCTCTGATCATTGGTGTTGATAAGCGAACATCAATCAATGTTGAGCGAACAAAGATTAAGGCCTTAATAAAGATTACGAAGAATCAACTCCAAATCAAATATGACTAACAAAGAAAATCAAGTTGGAGTGCATAAATCAATCTAGGAGGTGTACAAAATGACAAACAACTCCATCGACGAACAACATACTGGCGAACAGGTCCAGAGACCCGGGACCAGATATGGACCCTCCATCAAATCACTAATGACGAGTAGCATTATCATAGGGTGTTGCATCTGCCAGCTTAAGAGGTGTATGTTGACGAACAAAGGACCAAGATTCCTAAGCCTATCTTACCAAGATACAAGGGCGAACAACTTCTGAGCCATAACCTCAAAAGGCGAACAACTTTTATGGAAAAACCATTCTGGATCAATTAAGCCGACCTGGACGAACAACAATAAAGTCTGAGATAAGACCCAAGAAGACTTTGTAACTAAGATTCAGCTTAGATAAGGTCAAACAAGGTCAAAGGACACTTGTCTAGCATGCAAGCTAGGAAGTCCAAGAGTCTTGGACACCTCATGCTTTCTAGTCTCTATAAATAGTTGTTCTCCAGCTAAGAGATATAAGTTCAAATTCATAAATATTCCCAAGACACACACAAACACACCTAAACGTGCACACATACGAAATAAATATGGATGCGACTCTCGTATTTACAATTTCACAACCCGAACCTTCGATTTATCATTTACGGTGATAATCAATCACACGTTATTGATTGGTGGTCTTAAACCGAACTAAATAGCCACTAATCCTCACAATTAAATTTGATCACCAACAATTTGGCACTAGAAGGAGGGACGAACCTCCGATTAAGTGTGATTAGTCAAGAACTTCAAGTTTGAAAACTTGAAGATTTGAAGGAATCCTCAAGACATCCTTGAAGATTCAAGCAAAAGTGTTCTTGGTGTTCTTCAATATAAAAACTTGAAGATTCAAAGATTGACAAAATAATTTAAATTAGGATACCTCAATCCAAGGAAACACAAGTTCACGTCAATCGAGGAGAGCTTCTCCCACCCGAGTTTCGTCAGTTGGCCACCAAGATCGTGAGCCTAGACATGCGAACAGATCAAGACTCACGACCGTAGACCATAACCTTCCACCAGAATTGGAAGCTCTGGCGAGCAACCCTAATAAACTGGCTAAAATCATTGCTGCTCTCCAAACTATCCAGAGACAGCAAGAACAAAACAGACCTTCACAAGCCAGGTCTAAGACTAAACCATTGGAAGTTGTAAGAGCCAGGTCAAATAGGGGCGAGCAACATGAGGTGAACAGTGCCCAAGTCCAGTAAGATAAGGGCAAAGCCAAGGTGGCCGACCAAACGGAGTGCCAGGCTAAGTCTGCACACGGGCGAACAACAATGTCTAGTCATGGGACGACTCGTTCCAGTGCACAGGACATACTTGGCCAGCCCTAACTCCAGGAAGAAGTTGCTCACCGAGGAGCAGGGGTCAGGCGAGCAACTTTCGAGCAACCTCGTCCATCGGTGCACGAAAGGCTATCACATTCTGCCTTTAGGCGCCTAGGGCCGAATGTGACGAGCAACCCTAGGAAATAGCTCCAGGATATGCCCGCTCCAAGTGAGGGACTGCGACGAGCAGAAAGGCTTATGCCTTTGCTCGCCGAACAGCCTCTAAGCCAGAGGGCATCTTTGGATGAGTTATCAAGCCTGAGAAAGGCTATGGAAAGCATGCAGGGGCAATTAGATCAACAAAGAGGGGTGGGGACGACCAACATGCCATCCTCACCATTATCATCCATCATATTGAAGGCCCCGATCAAGAAAAAAGATCCAGTTTCCGGCAAGCATACAATACGAAGGCATTGCTGATCCCCGAGTCCATTTAACGAAGTATTCAGACTACATGGTTTCTGTGGGAGCCAGTGATGCCACCCAGTGCCGGATTTCCCTTTGAATTTGGGGGGATAGAGTACACAAGTGGTTTTCCGCAATGCCACCAGCGTCAATCCACTCGTTTGTTCAACTAAGTCGAGAATTCCTCTCCCACTTCTCAATTGCTGGGTCGTATATGTCCCAAAAATACCGGTTACCAGAATTAAAGCAAAACAACGACGAGTCTGACCGGGCATTTATGGAAAGATTCAACAAAGTGTTGTTGGAAGGAGAACCGGTAAGCGAAGATACAAAAATTGTCGCTGTTATGGTCGGGTTGAAAAAAAGGGTCGGAGTTTTGGAAAGAGGTACGTCTGAAGTGCCCAAAAAGCTATGCCGAGTTCAGAAATCAAGCCGGTATATTTTTTTCCATGCACGAGACCCTGTAAGTAAACTTGGGGGAGAATAAAGCTGATCCCAAGGAGAATAACAAAAAACCCGGCGGAACAGGCTACAGAGTCCCGAAGAACATGAAGGCATTCACCAAAGGGATAGAACTAAAGAAGAAACCGAACCAAGTGCTAACAGTATTAATCGATACTGTGTATAAAAATGTAAAGGAGAAAGAGTTGTTCTCCCATCCCCGTAGGATTCGCCAAGACACTGGCAAACTCAACCCTAACAAGCATTGTGCCTACCATCAAAGCATGGGGCATTTTACTAGTGAGTGCAGAGATTTGCTCAAGCAACTCTGGTGATTCTACAAGGAAAGAAAGCTCTCCGACTTCGTCAAAAGGCAACCCGGAAAGAGAGCCCCTGAGAACAACTCCGAGGATGAGGAGGATGGTCCACCTTAAAGGAATAATAAGCCCAGACGATCGGTTCTAGCTATTGTTGCTCGTCCATTAGAGGATCTATACATGATGGAACCTGCAGGATCTGTGGGAGGATGTTCTGATAGACGACCGCCAATCTCCAACCGAAAAAGGAAAGCCGAATTACGAGCGATCGACCAAGTACAACAAATGGGAGTTAAATCATCCGTCATGCAGACAACATAATTAACCTTCACTGAGAAAGACTTGGAAGCAATATTGACCCCCCACAACGATTCGCTCGTAATCTGCGTAAAGATCATGGGGACCAGAGTACATAGATTGTTGGTAGACACCGGAGCCTACACCAACATCCTTTTCAAAAAGACGCTCGATCAACTTGGAGATTATTCGGGCTACATACGAGATTCAAGTCATAGAATCTTAGGCTTCAGAAATGTTGTAACAATCCCGTTAGGGGAGATTAGGTTGTCCGTTCAGCTTGAACCGATCGAGGAACCTGAGAAAAATATAACAAGAATGGTAGATTTCTTGGTCGTAGATCAGGAATCGACCTATAACGGGTTTCTTGGTCGACCTTTCTTAAATGAATTTAAAGCTGCATGTTCAACTTATCACTACTGTATCAAGTTCCCAACAACAAGTGGAGCAGGCTCAATCAAATGAAACCAAAGAAACGCACGGGAATGTCTCCTACAGTTACAGGCAAAGCACGCACAAGTATCCATGATGGAAGCCACCACCAGCTACCCTGTTGATGAACCCTCAATACTGGAGAACATGATGGACATAGAAGATGACCATATGGATACAGACGAATAACACTCCAACGAGCAAGTGTTGGACGAGCAACTCATCACCTCCCATGGGGAACTTCCGCCTGACGAACAACATAGAGGTGGTGACGAGCAACATTCAACAGATGACCTGGAGGGCCAGATGTTGTCTAACAACAATAAGTCAGGACCAGCGGATGATCTAGAGCCCCGCCTGGAAGCAGAGCCCATGAGCATCGAAAATGATTTCAACCCTGAGGGACCAATACTTGATCTTCGTTGGAAAGGACAAAAACGACGAGCAACTCTAGTCGAAGAACTGGAGACGTTCAAAGTTAATCCTGAAAATGAAGATCTCGAATTATACATAGGATCTGAGCTCCCTGAGCCTTACAGATCCCGAATGAAAGAGTTCCTTAGCAAGAATCTAGATGTTTTTACTTGGTCTCATGCAGACATGGTGGGAATAGATCCAAAGCATGCTTGCCACAAGCTTAATATCAATCAAGCAAAAAGGCATGTCCACCAAAAATGAAGAAAATATGGCCTAGACAAATACCAAGCTTTGAATGAAGAGGTGAAGAAGTTGTTAGACAACGACTTAATTCGATAAGCACTCTGTCCACAGTGGGTGGCAAATCCAGTCTTAGTGCGGAAACCGAATGGAACCTGGAGGCTATGCATAGATTTTACAGATCTGAATGCAGCATGCCCAAAGGATAACTTTCCTCTCTCCCATATTGACCAATTGGTGGGCAGCACTACGGGTCACGAGATGCTAACATTCATGGATGCCTTTGCCGGGTACCATCAAATCCCAATGCATCCAGACGATCAAGAAAATACAACATTTTACACGAACAAAAACTTGCTGTGTTGGAAAAGAATGCCATTCGACCTCATCAACGCCGGAGCAACATATCAGATGTTGGTGAACAAGATGTTCGACGAACAAATCGGAGATACGGTAGAAGTCTATGTGGACGATATCGTAGTCAAGAGCCCCCGAAAAGAAGACCATCTCCAACATTTGACCCAGGTGTTCGAAATTCTCCGTCACTACAACATGAAGTTGAATCCAAAGAAGAACGGCTTTGGAGTTCATTCAGGAAAGTTCCTAGGCCATCTTGTTGGCCAACGAGGAATTGAAGCTAATCCCACAAAGGTCAACGCCATCGTGGATATGCAACCACCACGTTCAGTAAAAGAGGTGCAAAGGCTCACAGGATGCCTAGTAGCATTGAACCGGTTCATATCCAGATCAGGAGATAAATGTCGTCCATTCTTTGAGGCCATCAAAAAGGGAAAATTCACGTGGACTAACAACTGCCAAAAAGCGTTCGACCAACTTATAGACTACCTGGGAGATGTTAAAATTCTATCAAAGCCTATCCCAGGAGAAAAGCTCGATTTATACTTAGCCGCGTCCGAAGTGGCAATCAGCTCTGTATTGGTGCAAGAAGACGGAAAGTTCCACCGGCCAATCTACTACGTCAGCCAAGCCTTACATGAAGTGGAGATCAAATATTCTCCAACCAAGAAGCTGGTGTACGCACTTGTCATGAGTGTGAGAAAGTTACGACCATACTTCTTTGACCATCAAGTTGAAGTGCTAACAACTTTCCAACTCAGACAAATCCTCCACCGCCCAGACACAGCCGGTCATCTACTAAAGTGGTCACTAGAGATTAGCCAATTTGGGGTGACCTATGCTCCTCGAACAACGATTAAAGGGCAAGCATTAGCCGACTTTATAGTCGAACTAACTTTCCCACCAGATCCGATGAGAGGACTTGATCACCCCTGGCATCTTCACATTGACGAATCTTCAACCAACGTAGCCTCAGGGGCAGGAGAAGTTCTAATCAGCCCTGACAGGCAAGTATTCACCTCAGCGATCAAATTTGGTTTCATGGCAACCAACAACGAAGTAGAATACAAAGCTCACATTGCTGGTCTTCACCTATCCCTTGTCGTGGGTGTTAGATGATTGCAAATATTCGGCAACTCACAACTGATTGTGAACCAAGTTCGAGGTTAATACGAGGCCAAAGACGATCATATGATCGAATATCAACGGATTGTTGCTCATCTGATGTCCTTGCTAGATCAAGTCTTCATCGAACAAATTCCAAGGACAAGCAACACACAAGCAGATGTGCTGGCCCGACTAGCAACAAGTGAAGGGCCAGCAGAGTTGGCCGACATTATAATTACAAAAATGAACGACCCATCGACAACAAGTTATAATGTCAACCAACTGGAAGAACAAACAAGTGAAGAAGAAGACTGGAGAACAAGTATAGTCAAATACTTGAAAAGTGGGGATAAACCAAACAACTCTTTTAAAGTTGCCAAGCTAACAAAGCAAGCCGCCAGATATACTCTGGTGGGCAAACAGCTTTACAAAAGGGGAATATCTATTCCACTTCTCAAATATTTGCCTAGGGGACAGGGATGAGCAATACTCGAAGAAATACATGTCGGGGTATGTGGAAATCATACTGGGGTGCAAGCCTTGGCGTACAAGACTATCAGACAAGGCTATTATTAGCCGACTTTATGTCAAGATGCAATCAAGAAAGCAAAAACTTATCATCAATGCCAGATTTTTGCCCAGAACATTCATACCCCGGCTCAGGAGCTCGTATCAGTTTACAGCCCGTGGCCGTTTGCAAGATGGGGGATGGACATTATTGGTCCTTTCCCAGCAGGAGTTGGAAATGTTCGATTTGCCGTTGTGGCAGTCGACTATTATACGAAATGGGCAGAAGCAGAGGCCATGACAAAGATTACGCAATAGAAAATAATCAACTTCATTTGGAAAAACATTGTTTGTCATTTCGGGGTCCCACATACAATCGTGACAGACAATGGTCCACAATTTGATGGACAGGAATTGAGAGACTTTTGTGCAAAATGGGGGATCAAAAAACATTATTCTACACACTATCATCCCTAATCAAATGGACAAGTCGAATCCGTGAACAAGATTATTAAGCATACGTTGAAAGTACGATTGGCGGATAGCAAAAGTAGCTGGTCTGAAGAACTTCCAGAAGTCTTGTGGGCATATAGAGTGTCTCCCAGGTCACGCACCGGAGAAACACCTTTTGCAATGGCTTTCGGAATAGAAGTTGTGATACCAATTGAACTAAAAACCAACACAATCAGGACGACCAACTTTGATGAGCAGGCGAACAACTCTGCTCTAGCTACTGAAATGGATTTGCCCGAAGAAAAAAGATTAAGTGTCGAGCTAAAAAATGCTACCTATAAGCAACGAGCAGAACGCTATTATAATTCCCATGTTAAAATCAGGGAATTCAGAGTTGGAGATTTGGTTCTAAGAAAGTTGCTCGCCCAACCTCCAGGTGTATTGGGACCAACTTGGGAGGGCCCGTATCGTATAACGGAAAAGTTCGTTAATGGTGTATACGATATCGAAGATATGGAAGGCAAGTCAGCCCCATACTACTGGAATGCTGTGCATCTTAAGAAGTATTATCAATAAATTAAACAAGTTCAAATCATAATCGTTGGGCGAACAAATATCTTGGGGAGACAAATGAACCAAAAACTTGCCTAATTTTTTGAAATTTTGCTAAGTATAGAGTGAAAGGTTGTTCGGCACATTATATAGTCGTGCTGGTTCATAATCTTTTTCAATTTTAGACAAAGTTGCTCGGCAAGATTGTTACGAGCGGGCATGTTTTATTTAGTATTCAAAGTTGTTCGTCAGATTGTATATGTTAATGATGAACAGTCTTACAACACTTGTAATTTTCCCGATGTAAATATAGTTGTTCGTTGAAAGAAAAGTCCAAAGCTCGAGGTATAAGTCCATTTTAAGAACCAAGACCAATTAAAGGTTGTTCGTCTTTTAAGATGAGCAGAACCTAAGGCTAAACCCTTATTCTATTAAAAGGCAAAGTTCAAATCAAATAAAGCCCAACATTATATGTTATAATTGCAAAAGCATTGAATAGAAATGTAAAGACAATTAACATATAAGAAGAAGATGAGCGAACAAAAGATACATTCATTAATAAAAGGCTTTAAGCCTAAAAAATAGTACAAGAATTCTAGAAGAAGTGTACTACAAAAAGAACGAGCAACTATCACAAAAGAAAGAAAAAAAGTCTTAAGTCCTAGACCTATTGCTGCTCGCCAGGGGGAAGACCAGAAGCTTGTTCGACAGTAGGGTCGACGATCATGTCCTGTGACAGGTCCTCAGCTGCTTTCTGCTCTTGTTCTTGGGCAGTTTGCTCGGCAGCGGTATCTTGCTCGCCCTGGGCGGCGTCTTCTTGCTCGTTCCCAGCCGGGGATGGTGACGGGTAACCACAATACTGGGGTCAAGATGATCAATATTAACCCCATAATCTATCATATCCCCCAGCTGGAGCTCAATGTTGTTCGGCGGGGTGTAGTGCTCAACAAACTCAGCCAAGTCCTTTCCCATCTTGCCGACCAATTCAGGCTGTCCGTATGCATGTGCAAGATGAATACAGTTGGCATAGGCACAGATGTACCCAAGATTTGTGATGGGTCTGGATCGGTTTTGCAGCTCAATCTCCAGTTTCTCTTGAGTGAGCATTCCCCCCATTGCCTCGTTGAGCCGAGCAACTTCTGCCTTAGCCTCGGCCAAATTCTGCTCGGCAGCAGCCACCCTCTTCTTTTGCTCCTCGAGCTCAGCATCCTTGCTCTTGAGCTCGGCTGACAACAGTTGATAATTTTCAACGTGTTTCTTTTCAATGTCATCGGCGTGCTTAAGCTGGTTGTTGAGGCGAGCAAATTTTGCCTCATATTGGTGATCAGACCATCCTTTTCTTCGGTCAGCTGCCGAGCAGTACTGGCATATCAGCGAACAACATCCTCTAGCTCGGCGAGCTGGGCCATCCCTTTTTGGGCAGTAATGAGGCCATTAGTATGCTGCATCATGGAAAAGTGGAAGTTGTCCGTTATCCCTTGTACAGAGATAGTCGTCTCCAGGGGTCGGGTCCATGATCGGGCGATCAGTTCAATGGCCCTACGGACATGCTCGCCCGGAATCTCCCGGATGTTCGCCAGAGTCTTGGAGTAGGCATATTGGTGAACTGAGGCTGCTCGTCCGGAATGATCCTCGGCCCGGTACCTGCGAACAAGAATATTAGTAGACGAGATATTTTCAAAGTTTATAAGAGTTGTTCGGCAAAGATAATGTGAGATGCACTTACTCCTGGAACTTCCGCTCGTCCCAACCTAGAAGGGTTATATCCTCGGGACCACGGACGAGAGTGGAGTCTTTGCCCACCTTCTCCGTCCTCTCTGCTGGCTCGATGGAAGTGTGGCGAGTAACTTCCTCTTCAGTATGGGGATGAGCATGGCTCTTCCCTACTTTCTCCCTTGCCTTTATTCCCAGCAGGAGCAGTTTGGGCCACAAATGACCCATCCCCTTTCTTTAGGTGCTTGGCTCCTCGAGGTGATGGGGCAGGAGGAGGAGAGGGTGGAAGATAGGCAGGGGCCACAGCCTAGCGAGCAACTTTTGCCCCCCAGCCTTGTTCGTCATCGCCAACACTTTGGATGGCAGGTCATCCTTCATTTTCCGTCCTTTCGGAGGCAGCATTTCGTGGACCCTCTATTCAAGAAGTCCAAAGCAAGGGGAGACAGCGACAATGACCTGCTCGGCTAAAAAAAAGAATAAAAAGATTTGACGAGCAAGTTTGGAGAGCTGGTAATAAACAAGTTTTTAATGAAAAGTTAGAAATTTTCGTACCTGGGGGCACCTCAGCTTGAGCTTCCAGGTGGTGGGGGTACGTGAATAGGCGAGCAGCTTGTTTGCACTTTACTCGATTATCCTCTCAGCTCGATCTCGGAGGGCGACCAGACACGATGTGAAGAGGAACTCAGAGCCGATTTCTTCTTCTTCTGAGTTCCACTTGAGCAATCGGGGACCTGCGAGCAAACAAAAAAAGTTAAATTAGAACTTGAAGGGAAGACGAGCAAATATGGCCTTACATTTAATTTTCCCATAAGTAGTGGGAGAGTATATGCGCCCAGCACCACCATCAGAAGATGCTCGCCAGTTACCCCCAATGAAGAAGAAATGCTCCTTCCAATTTCGGATCTTGTTCGGCACCCCCTCTACAAGTTTCAGTCCAGTCCGGGCCTTTAAATAATAATATCCTTCCTCGCCCCTTGGACACTTGGTGATCGTCATTAGGTAGTTCACCTCTCAGCAGTAATGCGGTCAACATACCCCTCCAGGGCGAACAAACCCATGATGCCGAGCAGGTTCATCCACCCTATGGGAGTTATCTGGGTGATGGCCAAGTTGGTCGCCTCCAGAAAATGACCAACAATTGGGGGCAAGGGCAGCCTCAACCCGGCGATTAGAGTGTCAATATTGATCACCGTACACCCAGGTGGAGGCCGATCAACCCTCTCCTTTCTCCTTGGGGCCCACATATATATGTCGTGGGGGATTTGATACGCCTCCCGGATGAGAGAGAGTTCATCCTTGCGAACAACACTTCGAATCCTGCTCGCTTGATAGTCAGTCCTCACCATCTATTGGAAGTTTAGATTAGAAGCGCATCTTGATGCCATCCATGACCAGATGCCGTGTGTTCTCAGAGAGGGACCGATCAAGATCATTATTCCCAATGTCAGAGGACTGGGATATGAGTATCTTGAGATTGGCGTGCAGGTTCCGAAAGAAAGGAAAGACATGACCAACGATGAGATCAAGATGGTGGGACTAGACAACTTTGCCAGAAATATCATTTTGCATACGGTGCCCTTGGAGGAGTTAGCTAGGCTGATGAACTTAAAGACGGTAAAGGAGGTTTGGGATGAGATGACCAGGATGTGCGAGGGGTCAGAAAAGAATCGATCAGATGGAGTCAAGGTTCATCAAGTTGATGAATGAGTTGGTGATGCTGGACAAGGATGTTCCAAAGAGAGATGTTGCTTCAAAGATCATGAATGCCCTTCCTGAGAGATGGGACAACAGTGTAATTATGCTTAAGAACACTCAGGATATGAGCAATATAACTTCTGCTTTACTTTTCTCAGAGTTGAAGGCACTGGAATTTGATCTTAACAAAAGAAAGAAGGAAGTTCAGCCATAAGAGGAAGAAAATGAGAAAACTACTAAGAAAAGTGTGGCGTTCAAAGCCAGGTCTGAACCTGTTGAGTCTTCATCAAAGTCACTGATGGAGATGAGCAAGGAAGAACTTGCTGAGGAGTACAGCCTGATGGCCAGACGCTTTGATAAGCTTAATTCCTGGTTTGGTCGTTATAAGAAATTTTATCAGGACTCACGTGACAGGAAACCTGAAGGAACCCACCAAAGCTCAAGAAGATATGAGGAACGGAGAAACACTGACCGGAGGAGAGATCGTGGCGATGAAAGAAGATATTCAGATCCAAAGCCCGATCGTAGAGATGAATAGAGACGTACTCATGATGACAAGCACCCAGGGCAGACTGAAAGCTCATCAAGACAGAGGGAACCTGACTCAAGGAGGAACCCTGAACCAAGGAGAGAAAGAGGAGATGCACAACCCAACATGTTACAACTGTAACAAGAGTGGACACTATCAGTATGATTGTCCGAAGCTGAGTGCAAGGGAAAGAGAGGACAGGAGGGCCAAGAGAGACCAGAGACTTGCTGACCGGAGAGCTATGCTCGCTGAGGATGCAACTGACTCTGATGGTCCTGAGGAAAGTTCACCTGAACTCTTTTCTGATGATGAGTACGATGATGTCTGCCTTATAGCAAGGGAGGAACCTGAGGTAACATCTAACTCTGTATGTGGTTCCTATACTGGTCAAAATCCTGAGCTTAGCTCAGAGTCAGTCAGAGAAATGAACCTTCAGATCTGCCTGGATCAATTGATGGTTGATTTCTCCAGATTGCAGGAAACTAATGTCTTCTTGGTAGAGGAGAACAAAAAATTGAGTACTGAAGTTCAAAACTTGAATGATCAACTCACTCAGTCTGATCTTAAAGAATCAGCTCAGATTGTGAGACTAACTCAGGAGATTGATTTAATCAATGTTGAGCGTCTTCCAAGAGAGAAAATTCTGAAGGAACTAGCTGATGAAGAGTTGGTCAGGAAGGAAGAACTGAAGGTACTTAAGAGTAAGTTTGATGACCTCTTTACCAGACATGAAATCCTGAAAAAGAGTGAGGACTCTCTCAAGAAAAAGGTTGCAGCAATGAATAAATCCTCAGTGGCTAGAGAGGAAATAAATAGCAGCCAGATGCTTGGGAATGAGAAAAAGGGACTTGGATATGTTCCCAAGAAATCCTCACAAGGTCAATCTCATGTTGCTTCAGGGAGCAACACTGAGAGGGTATTTGTTCAGGCAGGCCAGAGTGCACCCAAGGTTGTACTCCAGGCCCGTCAAACTGATAAGGGCAAGGAAACTGTTGACACGGTTAGGGTTGCCCCTTGACGGCGTGGAAGTGAATTGGGAGCAGTTCTTCCTGGATCAACTGCATCAGGTCGGTCTGGACAAGCTGAAGAGAGATGAGGAGAAGAAGCACATCTCCGTTGGTGCCATTCTGCCTTTCGGAAACAGACTCTCGGTCCTGATTACTCATGCTTGCCATGGGTACACCTTCAATTTTGAGGATAGCCTTTCCTCAAGGAAGGTGATGTTTACCTCACTGAGTGATACCTACTTAATGTTAGGGCTGACTGATCTCAATGCTAAGGCAAAGGGTCAGGCCAAAAAGCCAGCTGGTAAGGCCAAGAGGGTGGCTACCTGCCTCATTGAAAGGGTAGATGACCTCCTTGAGAGGAGCAAGGAGATAGAGGAGGAGGTGATGTCTCAGAAGGTGGTGGATCAGCCTGCAGTGGAGGAGGCTGAGAAGAAGAAGAAGAATAAGGTAAGGGTTGTGCTGTCAGGGAAGAGCACTGCATCTGGGACTGAGTCTGATCCCAAGAGAGCCAATTCTGAGGCTGAGGGAACTGACGATGACGTCAGGAAGGAGAGTGATCAGAGGGAGAGGCCCCTGAAGAGACTAAGGAAAGGGGTCAGAAAGTCTCAGGCTAAGAGCCTGCCGACACTGAATGAGAGGGAGAAGTCAAGCTCTCCTAGAGCCTCTGACTTGGAGGAAGTAAGAAAATCTATCGAGACGGCTGAGTTGTTGTAGCCTGAGATAGTACCCCCCCCAATCACCCACACACCCTGAAACCCACTCACAATCTAACCCTGACCCAACACAGCAACCTACCCAATCACCCCAAACCTCAGACCCAAACATTCACACTGAGTCAATGCCATCAACCTCACCCATGAATGAGCCTGGCCAGTCATCTGAGCCAAACCTTCCAAATCCCACAGACTTTCCCTCTTACCCCAACCCCAAAGATTGTCCCAAAACCTTCCCAACTGAAGAGGATGACTTTCTTCTAATGCAGGAGGAGGAGGAACTGGATGAAAACATGATGGGGGGAGTACTGGAGAACACCCTTAGGGGAAACGCCACTGAGTGGGCAGCTAAGTGCTGGCCTGGGCTGAACAAATACAAGGAACTACTGGTAAATGTTGTCGAACTTAAAGTCTGGTTGGAGTTCAAGCAATCCAACATGCAAGAACAACATTTGCTAGTAGATGCTCGTGGCTAGGAGCACTGGGAAACCGAGGAGGTCAAGTTGTGCTCTTACTTCGGACTGACTAGCTGGCTCCAATTGCTCAACTTTGAAAATCTGAAGGAGCTAGTCAATAGCCTGATGTCCAAGAGCAAGGCTGACATCCTGTCTGAGGATGAGGAGGATAAGAATGATGATGAAGATGCTCGGGGTGGAGCAATGGAGGAAGCCGTGGAGGAGACGGCTAGGGAAGTTGATGATATCAAGGCTATTTTTGCCTCTGCTAAGGCCTCTTTCAAGGCAAATGGCCTCTTCCTGAAGCTGGATATCATTGAGAGCCAGAAGCAGTTGCAAGAGCATGTTCTGGACCAGCTTCGCCCAGTCTCTGTTCTCAAAGTTGAAATGGCATCTCAGATGTTAGAGACTGCCAGGATGAAGGATTCCCTGCGGGAGATGATGCAAAAGCAGGAGCGCCTGGTGGCTGAGGCACAGGCATATGTTGAAGAAGCTAAGAAGCTCAGGGATCTTCACTCTTCTTCCAACACAGAGTTGTCTGCTCTGATCAGGCAGGTTGTAGAACCCCTTCTTGAAGAAGTTAAAAAGGGGGAAGAGAAGGCCAGAACTGAACTAGCTAAGAGCACGAATGATACTCTCTTCAATCACTCTGGTCGCCTGGACCTCTTAGAGAACACTTTGGCTCAGGTTGAGCTTCAAAAGAAGAAGAAGGAAGAGTTGAAATCTCTGGCTATGGCCAAGCAACTATCTACAGAAGAAGAAGTTGTTGATGCTGAATAGGACCCTGTCTCCATCTCTGGTCCTGCCAAGAGAAAGATAAGGAAAGTCAAGAAAAGCTTCTTAGAGGAAGTTGTTGAAGAAGTAGAGAAGAGATTCAAGGAGGAGACAGAAGAAGAGAGACTTGCCAGAATCCGGAAGAACATAGATGGAGAGCAGAGACTCAGATATGTTCAAAGGTAGAACAAGGAGGCAAGAGAAGCAGGTCTCCCTCCTCCCAGTGCTAGTGGAAGTTCAAGTCAGAGGAAGAAGTCTGCTGTGGAAGTTATGGATATCCTGCCTCTGAGGACAGAAGGGTCCTTTGACTCTACTGTGCCTGTCCCACTTATTGAAAAGTGGAAAGAAGCCAAAACTATCTGGTTCATCCAGCATTACATTCACAGGCCACCTCCAGAGGATGAAGCATTGATCAACAGGACATTCCATTCTTGGATGAAAGCTTATGATGCAGACTTGTACAAACAGTTGATGGATTCTACCATCCAATTCAACCTGGAAGTCACTGCCCCAGAGTTTCACTATCTCAACACTCCCATGGTTGGGAACCAGATTGACTGGACAGAGCTGAAGAAGTTGTACAAGACAAAGGTGCTCTTGAACTTCACTCCAGTAAACTCTTCTTTCAGAGATGTTCAAGACAGGTTCCTTGATTGGAACCTGGTACCCAAGGAAGACATAAGATATGCTTAGATAGGATCTCTATGTAATCTCATTGTAATCTCTTCTGATTATTATCTTAATGAAATATCCTATCTTTCTGTCTTAAGACAACTTCTTGGTGTCTGATTGTTTGCCTGATAAGATCTATTCTAAGGTCTTATCTTATTTGTCTTTCATGTTTTTATGTTGTTTTTGTTCAATTCTGGTGTTATTTTAACTTCATCAAAAAGGAGGAAATTGTTAGGAAAAATATTGTTAGTTTTGATGAGTTAAATAAATCAGAAGATGTAATAGGGCCATCTGGACCTGTTAGCTAGATGGGGAACTAGATTAGGACTTAGTCTAGGGGGAACTGCCAGACCAGAAGACTTCACTAGAGGACTCCACCAGAAGACTTCATCAGAGATGTTCAGACCAGAGGCAGAAGACCTTTCCCCAGACCAGACGAGTCCGGATCAGACGAGTCTGGTGGAATAGAAGATGCTCAGAATCATCTCTAGATTCTACTGAGTGATCCGGTTCTTAACCGACTCTGGACCAGAGGACCTCTAGGTCATCTGGTGTCTGGTTCAACCTACTCTGGAAGAATCAGAGTTGTGCATTGGAAGCTTTTGACCGTTGGTAATTCAAATGAAGTCAACCATGATCGGATTGGAAAGTCAGAATGAAGATATCAATCCAAGGATCTCACCAACCCAATCAATCAATTAGGGAATTGATTGATTGAAGCTTCCATAAATAGAGATCTTATTAGATTAGCTCTCCAACGGCTAAACCCTAATCACCTCTATAAATACAAGAGTGCCAGTAAGAAGAAAAGCTCTAGTTACGCGCACGAAGATCATACTTAAGCTTTAATATTCTCAAGCAATTATCACTCTTATAGTTCTTGATTCATATCTACTCATAAGGAGTTTGTAGTTGGAGATTAGACTCAACCTATTCATCTTGATAGAGAAGGTTGTAGTTGAATATATTTTAGATCGAAGTTAGATCTAAAGTGTGTAAGCAAGGAGCTGGTACTTGTCAATTCCAGTGCTCGTAAGTTGGCTGGTTGGTTAGTAAGGCCCCTTGAAAATAGAGAGTGGACGTAGGATCGTTATATCTGAACCACTATATATCTTGTGTTATTTACTGCTTTCATTTATATTTGTTTATATTTGTGCTCTTGTTAAAAAGATCTTGAAAAAGGTTTTTCTTTAAGCTTCCGCATTATATTAAAAACTGACTAGTGGGACCAACAGCTTCTCTGAGATAAACGTGTCAATGAGAACTGGCTCATTGCCTGACTCCTTCGGGACTTGAAACTTCTTCGCTCTTGGTGCAGCTGGCTTCCTGTATTTCCTGGGTTCAGGCTTCTCCTTCCTCCTCCTTAGCAAACTGAAGATTCCATCATCCAATTCTTTCTATTGTAGCCCAGTGATGAAAGTTAGTTTCTCAACCTTCTTCTCCAGAATACGCTGCTTCTCCTTATGAGCAATTTATGTACGGCGCTGAGCTTCTATCTTTTCAGGTGCAACACCCCAAGCCTCAGAGCAGAGATCTGCTACTTGGTCACCATCATAAGTGATGGGATTCTTCCTTGTATCTATGGGTGAGTGGACTGAAGCTTCTGGAATAGGAGGGAGTACAGGAAGGTTTGAAGAATCACTAGCCTGAGTTGTCAGTTTGGCTGACTTCCTTGGAGTTGATTGGATTAGTGCAGTGTCGGTTGCCTCAGATGCCTCAGAGTTGGATCTTTTCCTCTTCACAATTTTCCCCCTTTTTGGCATCATCCTTGGCGGGAGGTAAAGACCTCGACACTGCATCCTTCATGACCTCATCCTGATTTTTTACGACGAAAGCAGTAAGGGATTGAACCTCCTTCAAGTGCTCTTTCATCAGATCAACGCTAGTCTAAATTCAAGAACAAGTATAAGACAACTGAGATAAGCTTGACTTAAGCTTTTTTTCAAAGTCCTCTATCAATTTGTTCAAGCACCTCTCAGTGTCTGCCAGCCTTGCTGCCATCCTCTCTTACTCTGAAGATATCTTCTCAGTTTGATCCGTGATTGTCTTGGTGAAGAGCTTAGTGGACTTTTCAGTCAGTGTTTCAATTGTTCATTCTGCTCCTTCATCTGAGTCAGAGCCCCTTGGATCAACTTCTTCGTCTCCTTCCTTTCACACTTGACAGAGGTGACAGTGACCTGCATTACCTTCTCAAGATGTTTCAGTTTATTGTTGGCAACAGTCTTGAGTGCAGACTTCATCCACCTTATCTGCCTTTGGATCGCCTTGTCTTTATTACTTTTGCTCAGATTCAAGCATGATCAGCTTGTTCTCCAAAAATGCAAGGTTCTCCGTGGTCTTCTCTTGTTTCACTGTGATGATCTCAGTGAATTTGCCTTTGCGCACATCAGTCACCTCTACCTCGTCATTATCCTCTTCCTCGTCCAACAGCTGTTTTCCCTTGTCAGCCCCTGCCAGCTCAGTCTTCTATTCAGGATGCACTAAAGGCAGTTATGGAGTGATCTCAGCCGCCTGTCCCTCAGGCTCAGCCGAGTCATCTCGAACTTCAGGGCCTGCCCTTCAGAACTAGAAGTCCCCTTGGATGCCTTAACAACTCCTCATATGTCTCAGGGCAGGGAATCCCTTCATTGACAGTTGCCTCATTAGCAAATGAACCAACCAAGTTGGTCTCATCAACTGCTCCACCCTTGGACACATTCTCCTTAACACCTTCTTCCCCCTGAGCCGAAGGCTCAGTGGACATCTCATCAAGTACCGTCGTTGTTTCCTCCACCATCTTCTCACTGGCTTTACCTCCATCACCTCCATCATCACCCTCATTATCATCACCATTATCATCATCCTTCTTGTCAATGTCCTTGAAGGAACGCCCATCTTTCTCAATCTTCATCCTCTCCACTAGTTTTTTTAAGGCTTCAATCTCTAAGATCTCCAGCCAGCTATTAAGATTAAAATATGAACATAGGCGTGCCTCCTCCTTGACCCAGAAATCCCATCCACATGCTTCAACCATCATGCGCTGCTCTTGCATATTGGCCTGCTTGTACTCTAGTCAGACCTTCAATTCTGAGACATGATGTCTCAGAGATGGGTATTGACCCAGCTTAGGCAAGCACTTGGCTACCCATTCATCCGCCCTTTCCCTTATCATATTCTCGTATACGTTCAGGGCAACATCTCCATCTGAGTCCTCCTCCTCCTCCGGGTTGTCAATGAAGAATTCAGGCTTAGGGGTAGGCTCTTTTGGATCAGTGGGTTGGGATGAGGTAGGTTCTTTAGGATTTTTTACAGTGACTTGGAAGTTTGATGGGGATGGTATTGATATATCAGTGTGGGTTTCAGGTGGGTTGGGGATGTTTGGCTCTGACTGAGTTAGTTCAGTTGGCAATGGTTCATTTGGTTCAATGGGAGAGAAAGTGGGTTCAGTAGTGTGGGTTTTGGTAGGTATGGGGTTGGGAGATTCAGGCTGGAGTAGGGAGGCATTTTCAATTACCTCCCTGACCTGAACCAGGTCAGTGGCTTCCTCAGAAGCGGGTGCAGAGACCTTACCACCTTTCCTTAGCCGTTTGAACGACCTTGGGTTCACCACTAGGGTTGTAATTGAATTGAATCGAAGCGAATACTACTATATTCGATTCATATTCGTGAAAGTATTCGAATATTCGTATTCATATTCAATTAATTTTTTAATAATATATATGATTCGTATTCGATTTGAAAGTGATATTCGAATTATTCGAAACTAGTCAAATATTCGATTCGATTAAAATTTTAGCATATTTAACCATTGGTATTCGATTTGGTAATATTCGATCTAATTTGATGTTATTCGATTCGATACCTACCATTTGATTCGGAAAAAGAAAACCTTTCCAATTACAATCTGCTATGAATATTCAGTAGTCAAACAACAACAATAAAATCTGCAATCATGTTTATAGATCTAAATCTGCTATTATATTTCAGATCTTTTAAGATGTTGCAAAAAAACCTTAAAATCTGCTATCGAACTAAATATCATGTATATTGAAAAAAAATACATCAACTGAAATTATTTAAAAAAGAATCCTAGAAGATGTCTGGGAAGTAAAATCCGACGAAGAGAGAGTAGGCAACTGTTGGGAGTATGTCCACGATTCGAAGATCTCAGAGGTATTTACTGATCGAAGTCGACGATTGAAGAATATGAAAGATTCTTGCTGATGTTGGCGATGCAGGTCAGCTATGAGGCAAGAGGGGGCGACACCTCAATCTGTAGAAGCGGTGGCATGGCAGAGATGGAGATGTGGTGAAAAGTGGAAACGGCGCAGGATTGAAGTAGGGTTTGGGATCTTGGATAAGATAATTGATTTCCGTCACATAAAGATTGGTAAAGGCAATATACATATATTTTATATTTTTTTTAATTAATATAAGTTGTTGGGCCTAACTTAGTTTAAGTATTAGGTAGAGTTTGGGCCTAAGTAATTTCATTTTTTATTGTTAGTAATATTTTGGGCCTAAGTATATTATATGTATAAAAATTATATATAATATAAAATATATATTATATGTAATTTAAATATTTAATCGAATATTGAATCGAATATTAAAATTTTGTATTCGTATTTAAATAGTAACCGAATCGAATCAAATATTTCTAATCGAATTCGAATTATAAAATTTTGAATACGAATATCAAAATTTGAATACGAATACCGAATCGAATCAAAATTATTTGATTTGTTTACAACCCTATTCACCACCATCACTCCTTCCTCCCTGACTTCATCGTTAGTCTCCTCAGCCTCAGGAATGGCCTTCTTGGAGACTTTCTCAGTCGCCTTCTTTCTAGTCGCAGTGGCCTTTTGCTTCAGCACCACTTTCAGCTTAGTTGTCTTCTCCTCAGTCTTCTTCTTCTCAGCCTCCATTTCCTTCTCACGCTCCGCTTTCTCAGTCTCCACTGTGGCAGCGTTCTCATGTAACTTCTCCAACAACTCATCTACTCTCTCCAGTAGATTCTTAACAACCTTCTTGCCCTTAGGATCAGGTTTCTTCTTCTGACCCTTAGGAGGTGCATTTGGGTCAGTGAACCCCAAGATTGGGTAGATGCCAGCCTCCGAGAAAAATATGACCTTCTTTGTAGAAATATCATCCTCCCAATCGAATGAACACCCAGGGCAGGCATGTGATATGAGCATGGATAGCCTAGTCCCAAAATGAAGGGCTCCTGAGCTTCTCGATTCATCTTTTCCACAGCCACTGAGGCAAGTTGGTCCAAGAAATACTGCTCCTAGTTGGCCTCAACCTGGTCAAACACGGTAGCCATTATCTTGATTTTATCTTTGCTAACCTGTTCATGGGAACCAATATTCCCCATGATGATCCTGTTAACGATATCCACAAGTGCCCTGTACTCTGGCTTGAGGGTATCCTTATGCATACGGGCTCTGAACTCAGAAGAGCCTGACTTGGTGAATATCTCCAGTAATTCCCCATCTTGATTTTTCTTGTACGTCTTGGGGTTGATACTAGAACAGGGTAACCCAAATACCTCCTTGATCACTTTCTTGAGGTTAATCTCCCTAACCTCCTCCTCGAACACATCATTTCCTTCACCATCCTTACCCTTGGGTCTTGGGGTTGATACTAGAACAGGGTAACCCAAACACCTCCTTGATCACTTTCTTGAGGTTAATCTCCCTAACCTCCTCCTCAAACACATCATTTCCTTCACCATCCTTACCCTTGGGCACTTGCACCATCACCCTGGTAAAAAGTTCACCTCCTTTCTTGAACATCTTGATGTATGCTTCCACAACCGCCTTCGGAAGCACAACATACAACCTCTTAGAGAAATACATCTTGAGTCTGGCCTTGGATATCCAGTCCAAAACTAGCTTGATCTCCTTCACTCTCAAGCAAGGAACTTACATGGAGATTACCTGTTCGATGTGAAGAGCTTGTTCTGAACTATAGATTCGTATTCTACAACAGTCCAAGTATTGCTCGAGGTAGCCATTTGGTTTTGGGAAAGATTTAGAAATTTGCAGAAAAGCTTTGAGTGAGAGAAAACTCAGTGAGAAAGAGTGTATTTGTGGAAGCATAAATTTCTCAAATAGCTAAACAATTGGTGTTAATCAAACAGTTACTTTGTCGTGTAGTTGAGATTAATCCTAAATTTGAAAAGTTTTGAAACTAAGGGTCAGGATTAATTCAAAGAAAACCTCTTTGATCACGTCAGCCACATTCCCTAGAATACAGACACGTATGTGATAAAGTAACTGCACGCATTAAATGTTCTGATGTGCATGGGTTTAATTATCAAAAATTGCGCTTTTAATGATAACAAATAGCGTTTAATATGATTTCCAGGATAAAAGATTCAGTGCGACGGTTCAAATTCAAAGAGTCAGAATTAGAGTTACATACCAGCCAGGGCAACATTGTAGTACCCTGATACCTCGTTGAGTCGAGTCTGATCCTGAGTTCCCCCTTCGACTCTGAACCTTAGTTCCCCCTAGATCCTATACTGACTGCTCACCCGGAGCTAAGAGTCCTAAATCCACTGATAATTCCATAAATCTTGATCCAGCCAAGGGCTTAGTCAAGATGTCAGCTCTCTGCCTATCTGTGTGAATCTTCTCCATCCTTATATTTTTCTTCTCCACATGATCTCTTATGAAGTAATGCCTAATATCCACATGCTTGCACCTTGTGTGAAGCACTGGGTTCTGAGTGATTTATATGGCACTATTGTTGTCACAATAAATTGGGACTTCACTTGCACATACTTGGTAGTCTCTCAATTGTTGCCCCAACCATAAAATCTGAGCACAACAACTACCTGCAGCCATATACTCAGCCTCTGTTGTGGATGTTGCCACTGTATTTTGCTTCTTTGCAAACCAAGAGATCAACTTGCTTCCTAAAAACTGACATGTCCCTGAGGTTGATTTCATATCAATCCTACAACCTCCATAATCTACATCTGAATAACCTGTCAGTTCTAGGTTATCATCTGAAGGATACCAGAGTCCTAAATGGCCGTCCTTTTCAAATATTTCAGTATCCTTTTTGCAGCCTCAAGATGACTTTTCTTAGGGCCAGACTGATACCTAGCACACACACCAAATGCAAAAGTTATGTCAGGCCTACTTGCAGTCAGGTACAACAATGATCCTATCAACCCTCTGTACATAGTCTGATTCACTGATACCCCATCAGTGCTAGGATCCATCTTCCAATTTGTGTTCATTGGGATCCTAGCTGGATTGCAATTCTAAACTCCAAACTTCTGAATCAAGTCTCTTGTATACTTGGCCTGATTAATGAAAATCCCTTGATCAGTTTGCTTGACTTGCAATACCAAAAGGAAGTTCATCTCTCCCATCATAGACATCTCAAATTTACCAGTCATCAACTTAGAGAATTTCTCACAAAGCTGATGATTTGGTGATCCAAATATGATGGCATCCACATATATTTGGACCAAGAGAATGTCATCACCTTCAGTGATCCTGAACAATATCATATCCACGGTTCCCTTCTTGAACCCATGGTCAGTCATGAATTGGGAAATAGTATCATACCAAGCTCTAAGAGCTTGCTTAAGTCCATACAGTGTTTTCTTTAAGTGGTATACCTTGTCTCCAACCTCAAACTCTGGGGGTTGTTCCACATATACCTCTTCATTCAGGATACCATTAAAAAAACACTCTTCACATCCATTTGATACACTTTGAACTTCTTGTATGTTGCATATGCAAGGAACAACCTGATTGCTTCTAGCCTAGCCACTGGAGCAAAGGTCTCATCATAGTCTATTCCTTCACTCTGACAATATCCTTTAGATACCAGTCTTGCCTTGTTCTTCAGTACAACCCCATTCTCATCCTTCTTGTTCTTGAAGACCCATTTGGTACTAATCACACCTTGATGCATAGGTCTATCTACCAGTTCCCAAACTCAATTCCTTGTGAACTGATTCAACTCCTCTTGTATGGCCATGATCCAGTTCGAGTAAGTGAGAGCTTCTTCTATATTCTGAGGCTCTTGCTCAGAGAGAAAGCAACAGAATAGAGCACTCTCACCATGGAACCTACGAGTCCTTACTCCCTCAGTTGGATCACCAATAACTTGGTCAATGGGATGATCTTCTAGCCATGTTCTCTTTCCTAGAGTTGTCCCTGAAGTACCTGTAATATTAGTGTCTACAGGTTCTATAAACTCAGGAAATTGAACAGAAGGGAATGGAACTGAGTCAACACCAAAAGGATTAATGAGCTCAATGTCAGAGACATTGATTCCCCTTGATATGGTGACTCAGTGACCATCTCAGCTACGACCGCATCTTCATTGACGATACTTACCTCAGGTTGAGCCTGTCCCTCAGTCTGAGGCTAAACTACCCCTGAAGTGCTAGGTTTAGGAGTGGCTCTTGAATTGTTATCCTGATCGCCGTCCTCATCCCAACTTGGAATTGGCACAACTCTGACCTTCTAATCGGGTTGGTTCTTTGAGCTCAGCCTTGTCACTCTCCTTGTAACCTTCTCAGAGTCAGGATCCATCACTTTTACCCTAGACTCAGTGATAGATTCATCGAAAACAACATGTGGTGATTCTTCCACAACAAGGGTCCTATAATTGTAGACTCTGAAAGCTTTACTGACTTCAGAATATCCTAAGAATATTCCCTCATCAGATTTGCTATCAAAAGCCTTCAATTGGGTCTTTCCATTGTTGAGGATGAAACACTTGCACCCAAATATATGAAAATAAGAGATACGGGGCTCCTCTTGTTCCATGTCTCGTAGAGGGTTTGAGCATGTTGTTTGTTCAACATGGATCTATTCTGAGTATAGCATGCAGTGTTGATTGCCTCAGCCCAGAACTTCTTGGGCAATCCTGACTCAGCCAGCATGGTCCTAGCAGCTTCCTTCAGTGTTCTGTTTCTTCTTTCAGCAACACCATTTTGTTGTGGGGTTCTAGCTGCAGAAGTCTCATGAGCTATATCAAGTTCATTGCAAAAGTCAGAAATATATGAATTTATAAACTCAGTGCCTTTGTCAGATCTAATTTTCACAATGGACTGATTCTGCTCATTGCTGAGTCTCCTGAGCAACTCTGGAAGCTTTACCTGTGTTTCTTTTTATTCAACAAGAAAATAACCCAAGTATACCTAGAATAATCATCAATGACCACAAGGGTATATTTCCTACCATTCATACTCACAGGTGTTGCAGGGCCAAACAAATCCATGTACAAGAGCTGAAGAACTCTATCAGTGGAGAAGATAGCTTTCTCCTTGAATGTAGCTCTAACCTACTTTCCTTCCTGACAAGCCTTGCACACATGATCTTTGCTAAAAACTTCATTAGGTAAACCTTCAACAAGTGAAAGTCTAGAAATTTTGTTAAGAATCTTGAAGTGCAGATGGTTTAATCTTTTATGCCATAACCAACTAAGCTCTGAAAAGCTTTTAGCAACAAAACAAGTATCAGGAATTGTGCTGCTCCAATCAGCTAAATAAACATTACCTTTCCTAATACCTGTTAAAAGCACTTGAAGTGTTGGTTAGTTCTTGACTAAACAAATATTCGATGTAAACTCAACACTGAAACCTTTGTCACAGAACTGGCTCACTAACAACAGGTTGTGCTTCAGTCCTTCAACAAAGGACACATTCTCCACTCTGATTGTACCTATCACCAAAGTACCAAAACCTTTTGTTAAACCTTTTGAGTTATCACCAAAGGTTACCTGTGGGCCATCTTTTACAGTGTAATCCTGAAGGAGGCTCTTCATTCCAGTCATGTGCCTTGAGCAACCACTGTCTAGGTACTAAACAACCTTGATTGAGTCATCCTTCATTTTCTTGTAGCTCACAGCCGCCTTTAAATTAAATCAGGCTTTAGGTACCCTTTGGGTGTTGGGTCCTACAGAGTTAGCTGAACCTTTCGGGATCCAGGCTTGCTTAACCACCCTGATTGCCTCAGGTGAGAGTAAATATGTCTCCCATTAAAATCCAAATACACAACTTTCTTCTTCTTAGCCTGAGAGGAAGATGGTGAATGATTGTCAGGCTTCGGAGTCACAGGGGCTTTAGTGTTTGCCTTTGGGATAGCCTTCCTGTTCTTCCTAGGCCTAGGTATAGCGGGCCTTGGGGTTTGTTCCTGAGAAGGGCCTTGTTTCCTATTCCCCCTAGGCAAGTGAGGGAACTGAAAATAGTTATAGGCTTCAGGATACCAAAATCATGGGGGTGCTATCATTTTTAGCCTTCCCTGAGGGTATTGCCAAGCATGATAATATCTCCGTTGAGCAGTTTGAGTGCTCTTAGCCTAAGCTCTTCTCGGCTTGCGCTGAGAAGTTTTCTAGCCTGAGCTCTCAGGGGCCTGTTTAGGTTGCTTAGTCTTTCCCTTAGGTTTTGGCTTCACAACCTTAGGGGCAACCCTAACTGTCTCAACAGTATTTTTGCCCTTATCAGTTTTACGGGCCTGGTACACAACTTTCTTTGTACTTTGGCCTGCCTGAACAAACACCCTCTCAGTGTTGTACCCTGAAGCAACATGAGATTTACCCTGTGAGAATTTCCTGGAATCAAAGCCAATCCCAGATCTTTCATTCCCAAGTTTCTGGCAGTTATTTATTTTCTCTATGGCCACCGAGGATTTATTCATTCCTGCTACCTTCTTCTTGAGAACATCCTCACTCTTTTTCAGTATTTCATGTCTGGTATAAAGTTCATACAACTTACTCTTGAGTTCCCTTAGTTCAATCTACTTGGCCAGTTGGTCTTCAGCCAGTTCCTTGAGAATCTTCTCTCTTGGAAGACGCTGAGAATTGATCAACTCAATCTCTTGTGTTAGCCTTACAATTTGAGAGGATTCTTTCAGATCTGACTGAGTCAACTGATCAGTCAGTGTTTGAGCCTCAGTACTCAATTTCTCGTTCTCCTTCACCAAGAAGATATTAGTTTCATGCAGTCTGGAGAAATCAACCATCAATTGATCCAAACAGATATGAAGGTTCATTTCTCTAACTGACTCTGAGCTAGGCTCAGGATTTTAACCAGTGTATGAATCACATTCAGAGTTAGAATTTACCTCAGGCTCCTCCTTCGCCATAAGGCACAGATCATCGTACTCATCATTGGAAAAGAGTTCAGGCGACCTCTCCTCAGGACCATCCGAGTCAGTGGTGTCTTCAGGGAGCATGACTCTCCTATCCGCATATCTCAGGTCTCTCTTAGTCCTCATGTTTTCTCTTTCCCTCGCACTCAGCTCAAGGAAGTCATATTGATAATGCCCACTCTTGTTACAGTTGTAACACTTTGTTGGCTCATCTCCTCCTTCTCTTCTTGCTTCAGGTTTCCTTTGTGAGTCAGGTTCTCTCCGTCTTGATGAGCTTTCATTCTTGCTAGAGTACTTGTTGTCACGAGCACGTCTCTAGTCTAACTCCCCGCGATCAGGTTTTGGGTCAGAATACCTCTTTTCTTCACCCCGATCACATCTTTGGTCAGTGTTCCTCCGGTCTTCATACCTTCTGGGAATATTGTGGCTTCCCTCAGCTTTCCTATCTCTTGTATCCTAATAGTACTTCTTGTATCGACCAAATCTAGAATTTAACTTTTCAAATCGTCTGACCATCGTATTGTACTCCTCAGCGAGCTCTTCTTTACTCATTTCCATCAGTGACTTTGATGGAGATTCTATAGGTTCTGACTTGGCTTAAAAGGCCACACTCTTCTCAGGAGCTTTCTCCTCCTCTTCAACTACTACTTTCTTTTTTCTCTTGTTTAGATCAAATTCTAATGCTTTGAGCTCTGAGAAAAGTAGAGTTGAAGTAATGTTGCTCATATCCTAAGTGTTTTTTTAGCATGATAACAATGTTATCCCATCACTCAGGGAGAGCATTCGGGATTTTAGAAGCAACTTCTCTTATAGGGATTTCCTTCCCTAATAACACCAACTCATTCATCATCTTGATGAATCTTGACTCCATTTGATCAATGGTTCCTTCAGGAAGCATCTCAAAGCTTTCAAACTTTTGAATGCCAATGTTTCTCTTGTTCTCCTTGATTTTCTCAGATCCCTTGCACATTTGGTTCAACTCATCCCAGGCCTCCTTCGCAGTCTTCAAGTGCATCAGCTTCGCTGACTCCTCGAACGACACCGTGTGAAGAATGATATTCTTGGCCACGTTGTCCAACCCTATCATCTTGATCTCATCATTAGTCAATTGGCTCATGTCCTTCGGCACCGTGTGAAGAATTTAATTTTGCTTTAGTTGAATTGAAAACACACGGCTCAATACATTTATTTGTTTCCTTTGAGAAATTTGATTTTGAATTAAAATTTGATCAAATCAAATCTTATTTTATTTTGTATATTAAAATTTGATTTCAATTAAAAAAAAGACGAAATCATGAGAACCGCATAACTGGGTTCTGCATTTGTGAGAAACATCTTGGATTTTTCCACCGCAATGCCAAATCAAAATCACCGTCGGTGATTGGGTGGCACTTGTTATCAATCACAGTCTGGTCCGGACCAATTATAACTCTCGGATAAAATTTGAGAGCAAGCAGATTATTGGTAATGGAGGTCGAATGCCGATCTCGTTTGTGGATTTAGATTTTGAACTCGTCAACGGTCTACCTCTTATGGGAATAGGCGAATCGAGAGTGACTCCAATCAGAAAGGCATCGCTGGGCGACACCATATTCTCAGAAAATAAATAAATTGAGACTTGACTTGGAAGCTTGGAGCATGAAACCATGAAATTCATTTTGATGTCCTGTCGTTGAATACGGGTGTTGTCGGAAGAGGTAAATTCATCTCGGGATTCAACGCTGACAAATTTGTGTGTATCTGTGAACGTGAGTTAATTGGATACCATAGTTGAGGATTCTATCTTCGAAGCACTGTAAGGATCTATTATGTTAATTTGTTCTTTATATTTTATGTTATACAACCATATACTTGATTCGTTGTTGGTGAATCTATGATTTCTGCTGCGTTGAACATGGTGTATGTCCCAATAAAACTCAACATAGCATACATCTCCTTCAGACACTTTACTTATTCAAGATAGGCATTGGCCTCACTTACAAGCTCTGCCTAGGGATGGAAATGGGGCGGGTCCAAACCCGTACCCACCACAAACCCGGCCCGCACGGGGTGAGTAAAACCCGGTCAAACAGATCCTGGGGCGAGTTTGGACCCAGTCAAACATGAACCCGCCGGTTCTGGGACGGGTAGTGATATTTAATGGACCCGCCCCGAACCCACCCCGAACCCGCCCCATATATATATATATATATATATATATATATATATATATATATATATATGTATATTTTCTTAAAAAAAATTATTAATATATATTAAGTATACCTGCGGTATTTATTGTTGGTCCCGGACAAGTCTGAGTGATACGTGTATGGGGGGAATACACGTATACAAATTTTAACTTTCTTTTCAAAGTTGAGTCCCCTTAACTCGGAGTAAGTAATAGGCAATGAATAAATAATACACCTACTAACTGCTCTAAAGTAAGTCAGATGGTTAACTATCTATTTATGCCTTGTGCGGAAATGTGTGAGCCCTGAAAGTTTATAGACTTGTTTTAATATTTTCTGAAAATTGGATGTTCCTTTTTAAGAAGCCATGGTTAGAAGGGCAGTGCAATGAGTTCAGGTCAGGCTGATAGACTCAGCACTGACAAAGTATGCAAGAATGAATAAGGATAAGAAATACAAAGAAATATATCAAAGCAGTGAAGAACTCAGAGCGTTTTTAACGTGGTTGAGAGACTCAAGCTCCTACGTCCACGGTCCTGATTCAACAAGAGAATCTACTAAAGGATTGGCTTGTTTTTAATGTGCCAAGGTGCACAATGACCATCTCACTGATCCCTAGAATGCGAGTTCTAAGTCCTCTTCCCTCTAACCAACTTTCTAACCTTAACCAACAAACCTAACACTTAGGGTTTTGGTTTCAGTTTGGATTCCAACTATTTTTTATAATCCTTACAAGGCAAATCTATACTAAGGATTGGATTATCACTCTAAGCTTAAGGTATGTATAGTAAGCTCAGTGGAATACAAAATAGACTCTAGATAATAAGAAACACTTGGGAAATTAAAGGGGTTTCGAGTGCTTCTTTGAATGCTTTTGAGTCTTGAGTAATTTCTGGCTTGTGAAATTTCCCATAACCTTGTTTGGGTTCAAGGCCTTCTGTATTTATAGATTATTTTGAAAAACTATCCGTTGGAGAGATAACCTTCTAGTCACCTTCCTTGTAGGATACTTCAACGGACATAATCTTCATGCAGCAGCCGTCCTTGCATGGATTTGGTAAATACATTAAATGCATGCCCGTTGAAAACTGCAGGGATGTCAGGTTCAAGTCAGTGTTCGTACATGACTTGTCTTCTCCTCATTGGTCCACGTCAGCGGGTAGGTGAGAATGTCAAAACTCATTCTTCAATTCAGTCTTGTCTTTTCTAAGTTCAGGTTTGTCCTCATCTACGTACATGGTCCAGTGCTGACATTCATTTTACTTGCTTGGATCCTACTCCAAGTCTTTCCCAAATACTCAGGTTTCTTGTTCCCTTCAGGTCTGTGAGCTAGCAATGATCTCAGGATCATGCTCTTCATCCTGACACTTACTCAGCCAACTTAGAAGGACTGCCATAAGTTCAGTGATGGTACTCTTGTGTTCTTCAGGCTTCAGTCTTGATTGACATCAGTGAGTTCTCCTTTCACTGAGTACATGTGAATATAAAATATTATTAACGGTTCTAATCCTATCAAGACTAGCCTGACTATTACAACACTTCGGTCAATCATCTTTTCAGAGTATTTGGGATGAACTCAAAACTGACATTGTCCCAACATTTACTACCAAATCAAGTTAAGTCTAGGTTTTCAATGATTTATTCCCTAATTCTCATTTTGCGAGAAATACGCACGACTCATCTGCTTCAGATTAACACCATTGTTCATTTGCTTCAAATTTACGCCGCCACGCCTACAGATTTAATTTATCGACAGTTGCACCTGACGCTCTTTCTCTCTCTTGCCGATCTTTATCTCTCTTTCCTCGCCATTGTTCTCTCACTCGCCTCATCATAGATCTCCACCCTCTTGCCCTTTCGATCTCAAACCGATGTCGTCACAGGTTCTAGTCTCTACGCTCTTTCTCTCACACCATCCGATCATAGGCTCACAATGCCAATGATTTTACACATTTTATAGGTTGTTAGGCAATAGTTTTTTTGGGGATTGTTTAATTTTGGTTTGAAGATAATTTTGTTGATTTTTTTACAGTGTTTGAACGTTAATATTGTAGATGACAATGACATTTTGATTTTGCTTTTAAATTCATTGCATTCGAACTCAATTCCTGACCTTCAATTCAAAATTAAACTAATTTTTTTGGAAAAAAAAGAAAGAAAAAAGAATTGGGAGGCGGGTTGCGGGTTTTCGGTGTAGGTTCAAATTTTTTGCAGGGCAGGGCGGGTCCTGGGATAGGCTAAACCCGTCCCAGACCCGCCCCATTAACATCCCTAGCTCTGCTTGCTTGTCCACCAGTCTCTTCAACTCAGCCTTGAGCTCTATCATCTTTGTGAACTGGGTAGTCGTAGAAGCCTTTAGGAAAGACATCGGCCATAATTAATCTGCCACGTGAGCTTGCAACTCCTTCTGACTCTTGATTATGTCTAGCTTCAGTTTCATCCCATTCTTCTTGAAGGCTGTCTTAGCATCGTTGAAGGTTTTAGTGATCTAGGCCAGAAACTTCTCCCTTTCAAAATGTGTCTACTTCTCAATCAAAGCAGGGCCCAAATGTTGTGCAGACTTGAAGAAGAGCCCAATCTCTCTAACCTGGGCATCAAAGAACAGTCACATCTTCTTCATCATTGCAGGAGTGACATTGAAGTCCTCCTCTTCAAAATACAGCTCCTTCGGGAAGACAAAGCCAGGGCCAAAAGTAAGAGTCTGGCCTGCTGGAAAGAACATAACTCCACGCTGGAGGAGAAGAGTCCACACAACCACCTTCGTTGCATTTGGCATAATAAGCTTAGCGGGATACTGCAAGTTTAGCTTCTTCTTGATAGCAACTTTCCACTTAGAAAATTGAGACGAGTCCATCTCCACTACCAGGAGCATGAGGTTGTCAAAATTACCTTCTCTTGCTCGGCTCCAGACCATACCATTCGTTAAATCCGCCAACAATAGAATGTGGTCGAGCAAGACTAGAAAAAGCTCCCTGAGCCAAAGCTGAGTAGCTTTTCTCATACTTGTTTGGATAACTCCCATCGATGTGCTTGAGAAGACTAAGGGGGGATTGGGTTTCTGGGAAGAAGAGGTTGTGAGAGATGGAAGTGTTTGGTCTAGTGGCTCCAGAGATGCAACTTGGTAGTCTCCATCATCGTCGGTGCTGCCAGAAGGAATTGGAACTAGTCCAATGAATCCTAAGGCAGTGTAAGGTGAAGAAGAGGGTTCTGCAGGAATAGGCGTGATAACTTTAGGGTTTTTTTGTACCAGACGGGGTTTGGGGTGTTTGTTCTGGTACAGAAGAGGGTTGGGAAGTAGAGGATTCATTTAGAATAGAAGAAGCGTGGAAAGTGGTCAGTTCTAGGGATTTATTTGGTAGAGTAGTTGTTCGTGAAGGTGTAGGCTCAGCCAGAACAGATGGGGTTTGAGTAGTGTTCTGTTCTAGTAGGGAGTGAGTATGTGCAGGGGTAGATGGGGTGTTAGGTATGATAATAGGAACAAAGGAAGGGGGAGTAGAGAATACCTCAGCTGAGTCAATATCAGCTGGAACACTATGTGTAGTATGTTCATGTGGAGCTTCAGGTGCTGGTGCAGTTGCTTCTCCTTGCACATCCTCTGTTGGCTGCCCTTGGCTAACATATCCACCAACAGGATTTGGTCTAACCAGATGCTCTGGCTCGAAGTCTTCTTCAGAGCTTAAGTTCAAGGAGTAGGTGGTCTCTTCAGAAGTGTGTACTATGGGAGTACTCATTTTCCTCTTCCGAAGAGGCACATCATCTAGAGCGTCATCATCCTCCACCTCAGCAAGATCGGGGGAGGGTTCATCAACAAGAAGAGAAGTATTCTCATACTGTCTTCTCTCATTTCCCTTGCCTTTAACAAACACATCAGTTAAAGTCTTCTCTGGGGCAGTTCTTTTTTTTTTTCAACCTTCTTGGCTTGTATAACCTTCTTCTTGCTAGCGCTCTGAGCTGCTTCATCAGTTTCATCTTAAGAGAATGTGAGTGACTTCTGGGCAGAGGACTCCCCTCCCTTCTTTTTCTTCTTCTCAACCTTCTTGACACTGAGTACCATTTGAATTGGATGAGCTTGTATCAGATTCTCATCATTCGAATCTGCAGTATTACTTAATGGATCATCCTTTGACATCATAATCTTGGATACATGGAAATTCTTCATCCCATGTACCTTCTACTTCCTCTCTGAAAGTAAATAGTCCAAGACTATGGTTAACTTGGTGCACATTGAGATCTTTGCCGTCACCACATATTGAAGATCACTCTCGATCTCATCAGCCCCATCTTTGGCAATTTTCTCAATGTTCTTCTGGAAAACATTTCAGAAGAATTCTACCTAATTGCAACATTCACCGTCATAAATTGCCCTCATGACGCATAATCTTTCCCTGAAGAGCGTGTCTGGGCTGTGGCTTTCGCACATCAAAATTTTCTAAACAATATCTTGTATTTCCAGTAGAGAAGAGGACACTTGAGGCCGGTTTTGTTACCCTGGCAAGACTTCCTCGCAAAAATCTTATAGGACTCCAATAGATTAGGCTCATTGTATTTCTCTGGATTCACACCTTCCATGGACAGATTTCCAAAAAGCTTGCTGAAATCTGTCTTAGTGAGGATGAGTTTATCCTCGTTAACATTTGAGACAATCTCTTCCTCGTACACCGCGTTCTCACCAGAAACTGTCCGACATACAGATCCAAGGTTCATCAATTCTTGGGGAGTTTTGAAATGAAATCCTCAACTCCAAAGTTGTGAAGCAAGTGGAGGATTGCTAGGGCTTCACTATTTCTGGTGGAATAGAAATCCACCACCATCTCTGAAAATAGCTTTTGACAAATCTGATCGGCATAAAAATGATATTTGGGTGTCATTTCTGAAGAAAAAAAATCTAGGAGCAAGCGTGAAGAAGATGAAGTATGAAAACTTGCAGGAAGAGAGATAATGAAAGTGAAATGTGTAAATTGTAGATATGAACAGTTCTAATTTTAAATTTAAGAAGAAACTGGAAGCGTGAGAATGGGGGTAGGGGCGTGATTAAAATCATATCAATTAATTTTATTTAATTTGTATTGTGCATGAGTAGATTAAATCCAACGGCCACAATAGATTAGGCAAGGATTTAAATTTAATACGTGTGTGTGACGCAGTCATTGAGACAAGAGACACGAATCGAGGAAAACAAGTTGTAGTCAAGAAAAAGTAAAATGATTAAAAGCCCACTGACCCTTCAGTTTAAATACCCTCGGAATATAAAAGGTTTTGGGTGTATTTACTAAAATGAAAATGTATCTCAATGACTTATTATTTAAAAAAAATTAAGTTTGAAAACTAGTTACAATAGAAAAAGAGGTAGATAAGACCATACCATAATCAACTGATACCTCGGAGTAATCTGGTCTAGAAGGCTTCTGGTCTTGACCAAACATATTTATTCCATTGGTATGTCATCTTGTCTGGTCTAGTAACACTCTTATGCTATATCTCACTCTTAGTGTTTTGATACTCAGCTGGTTTCCATATAAGTTGGTGATTTATCTGATCTGCATAGTGAGTTATATATAATAGATAGATATGAAAATAATGATATTAGTTTAGGATACATCACTTTTTTTCCCCTTAAACTAAATCTCCCTCTAAATTTTAATAACCCAAGCTCAATTGACACTTCTCTGAATCTCGTTTCTGCCAGAGGCTTTATTAGAATATTTGCTCTCTGCCTTTCTGTAGGAATCTTTTCCATTCGAATCTCTCTTTTCCACATGATCTCTAATAAAAAAAAAAGTGATTTCTGATGTCAACATACTTGCATCTGGTGTGAAGGGCAGGGTTATGGGTTATTGCAGTGACATTATTACTATCACATAATATAGGAATATCCTTAGTAATGATCTGGTAGTCTCTAAATTGTTGACTGATCCAGAGTAGCTGAGAACAGCAACTACCAGCTGCCATGTATTCTGTTTCTGTAGTTGAAGTGGCTACTAGAGTCTATTTTAAAAAAACCAAGAAATCAACTTACTTCTAATGAACTGGCAGGTTCCACTAGTTGATTTCCTATCTATTCTGCATCCTCCATTGTCTGAGTTAGAGTAACCACTAAGCTCAAAGTTTTCTTCTGCTAGATACCATAAACCAAGCTTGATTGTTACCTTAAGATATTTCAAAATCTTCTTTGTTGTTTCCTTTCTGGCATGAATCAAAAGTCTGTTGCTTCTTGAAAACCTCATTTGGTAGTCCTCTTACAAGAGATTTTTTAGCCACCTTGTTGAGAGTCTTGAAATTCAGATGACTCATCCTCTTGTGCTAGAGCCAATTGTTCTCTACAGAGCTCCTGACCACAAGACAGGTGTTCCTAGGACAGCTGTTAAATCTGCAAGATAAATATTACCTTTCCTCAAGCGAATGAACAAAATTTCATCATTTAAAGAATACATGATAATGTAAGAGTCACTAGGAAACTTTACTAAGTATCCCTTGTCACAGAACTGGGATATTGAAAGCAGATTATGCTTGAGTCCTTCAACATAGTAGACTTTATCTACAGATGCATCATTGATAATCAACTTGTCAACTCCTCTGGTCACACCAAAGTTGTTGTCTCCAAACATTACTCTGGGCCCATTCAATTGCTTGAAGTTATGGAGATGCTCTTTCTCAAAGGTCATGTGCTTTAGACATCCACTATTAATGTACCATACATTATTACTTGATTGTCCTTTCTCCAAAATCAACCTGCAGAGACATTAATTTTCAGGTACTCTTCTGTTACCGGGTCCTGGAATGTCAGCACGGACTTTATGAATCCACAAGAATAGATCATCTCTCAAAGGATCAGGTGATCTTATCTTTCTTCCGTACATATCAACTAATACATGTCCTTTTACATGTATAGATTGGATAACATATTGTCTGGCAGATCCATTCCTTCTTTTAGGCCTTATGTATTTTGTTTCCGGCCTAGCATTGAGAACAACTTGCCTTAGAGACACAGTCTTACAGTTTTGTTTAAATGGATATGTTCTGCTTGAACCACCTCTGGTATAATAGACCACAGACTCTTGTGGTCTGACCAGAACATGTCTAAAGGTTATGTTCTAGTTCTGTTGGTAAGACCTAGATCCCCTCTGCTGAGCATTGCTCTGTTGAGGATTCCTTCTCTGTCTTTCGGGTTTACGAGGTCTTGTACCTCTCTGCCCATTTGGCCTGCTCAACAAACCTAATTCCCCCTTGAACAAAATTTTTAGACTGTTCTCTACCCCTATCTTGAGATTGATTGTAACCAACTCCACTTCTGTCATGCACAGGTTGAGAGGAGGCAGTTATTTCAGAGATAACATTGTTTGCTCTAGTTAGCTGTTCTACTCTCAACTTGAGCTTAACCTCTCTTTCCAGTGCAAGTTTTTTTTTTATTGAAGAGTTCATTGAACTTAGCTAAGTTAGCTTCAAGTAGCTTGTACTCATTGTCTATTCCAAGATTCACTGCAATCAGTTTTTCTATTAATTGATCTTGTACAATGCATTTGGTACTAGGGTCAGCAGCTTCTTTAGTCAAAATTTGAACAAAATCGGAAGATAGATTCACAGAATTGTTTTGAATAGTGGATAACCTTTGTACTTCAGACTTTAGCTTTGAGTTCTCTTCTTCAAGTTCTTGACAAATCTATCTATATATATAAAAGGAAAGTGTTTCTCTCCATATGTCGCCAAGTGTGAATCTTAATATGCTCTTATTATGACATGTGTCATCTCGTTCGTGCCATGTGTTGTCCAACTCATGCTTACATGTAAAATAATAAATAATAAATTTATATATAATTACATCTGTCTTTTCATATTCCAATGGTACCATGTAAAGTAGTTATTTCCATTTTCCACTCTCTTCATTTTCACCGGCAACTCTCCATTAACAATGTCGCCTCTGCACGCGTTGCAATATTCTCCCTAGCATCGATTAGGGTCTGAAAACTTCATCGTCGCAACCTTCATCTGAATATTTAATTTATTTATTGAATACATGGATATGGATTTTTCGAGTCTGTAATTTTGGTCTAATTTTTGTACTACAGATGTCTAAATGAGATTCTATGGCAGTTAATATATTTCAACGACAAGAAAAGGAGTAGTGGTACACTGGTACATGGATTCGACATTAAGAAAAGCAGAGGTAGCTTTAATGAGTAAGTCCAGCACTAGAGTTCGAGCATCATCTACTGGAAAAAAAAAGGCTCTGTGAAGGCCACCACTAGGAAATCAAATCTCTTGGTAAAGTTTTATATTTCTTTTTCTTTGCATAATTGCATTTCAGTAAGTAGCGTGCCTAGATGTCACATGAGAGTGAGATCACAAACACACTCATGCTCATATGTATCCTTTGCTTTCTCACATGTCATTATTAATTTGTTGGTTGAAGTATCCAGGTTCTGTAAGAATTCTAATAAATTATTTGAGTTCCATGTCAATTGTCTACCTTGAAGACCATTGAAAGTTTCGCCTAAAGAATTTTGGCTTTTGAACCTACAGTTTTTTATAACGAGCACCTTGAGAAAAATATGCTGACTTCTGAGATTTTACAATGAATTTATAGTTTAGTAGTAGCTTTATGTGGTCTAATCTAAAGATTTCAGTTGAATTAAAACATGGACGGCAGAGTTCCAACTTCAAACACTTTTTTTTTCAAGGGGAACTTTGTATACATAATTGATATATTTCTAGAATCTGTTTATGCTGAACATACTATTGAAAAAAATTAGTTTGTAATTTTTTTTCAAGTTTTTTATCTGTTTATAAGAATTTATTCAATTTATTGTAATGTTTATTTCTAGCTTTGATGTCAAACGTTGTTGCTGCTTCCGACTTGAATTCCTCACAATGTTAGTTTTATTTGATCAAATCAACTTCAATTAGTTTTTAATCTACTATAGGTTATCTAAATGGTTGGGCATTAGTTCTTTACATTCACACTAATTGAAATACATTTAAATGTCACTATATGTTGGAGTTCTTGAATTTTTTAGGTTTCTATTTTACACTTTCTTCAGCGAATTTTGGTTTCAGGTACAAAACGTGTGAGCGTAACACAACCATTGACCATGATTTCACTCGTAAACACAAGGCAGGTAGTGATTTAGAGTTCTCCAATTGATTAAAAAAATTATGTAAATTTATTTTTCGTTGTAATGAAATTTTGTTTTATCATAAAAATTAGACTACAATTTAATGTGTTGAGAAACGTGTTGATACTAAAATTAAATTGCAGTCACATTCAGTTTGTTGTTGTTAGTGAAAGAAAGGCATTGTGAGGCTCTGAGTTTATCATCAAATAGTACTGGTTTAATCATTATAACCTTGTGTTGAGATTTTTGTGCTCACTATTAAATTTGTTTCTAGCTACAAACGGTTTCATGAAAGCATAAACAAATTGACTCTTCCGTGAAAATTTCTAAATGTAGTTGTCAATCTTGTCTCTGTTTCTTATGTTGCATCACTAAAGATGTGGAAGCAGCTAAAATACCAGAAGGTTAATTTAAATCCTTGCGCACCCTATTAACTAACCTCTTTCCTTACAATTTGCAGCAAACAGGATATTGAGACGTGAGAGTTCCAGTTGTTTATACACCAATGCCTTTTCAAAATCAAGAATAATAGTGCACTTGGAATGGTACTCTTGCAATTATTAATACATAAAGGGACGGTGGAAAAACTTGAACATATGCCTAACCTTCTTTGTGCTGATAATGAAGTTTGGATTTTAGAAATTTATTTAAATTCACTTTATGTAATTTGGTTGAGCTATATAAAGTACATCATATTTCTTTTTTCTTTTCCTTAAATCAGCGAAGATGAGAGCCGTCTAAACCTGGAGTGGATAGAGCTAAGATATTGATGGATTTGTACAAAAGATGATGAAAATAGACAAGTTATTGAACCCCTATTTTGAAGAAGAAAAAAGAGAAGGGTCGGAACGATCTCGCATTAGTGTAACCATAGCATGGTTTATGAGTTGATTTGCAGCAAGAAAGACTTCAAGATTCTTGGGAGTGGAGGAGGAGTACATCAAAAAGTTAGAGAAGTGTTTGACTGAAGACGACGATGATGATTATGTTGGTCCATTTGTGAATATTAATAAGAAGCAAGAGATGATAATTCAAGTTTGAAGCATAATACAAAGAGAGAAACTAATAAGTGAGTTCAGTGCCTCTGCCTTAAATTTCCCTGTAGCATACAAACAAAAGGGGTTATTAAAAACTAATTAAAGATGAAACAATAATTAGTCTAATTGTTATTCTCTCTCACACACACACATATATATATATATTAATTTTTATTTTAAATCAGCCAATAAAGTGTTATTAAAGAAAAATCCGTCCCAGTTTTATTTTCATATTTTTCAAAATAGAAATAAAATGCATTCACCTTTTTAAATTTAACCTCACAATTATTCATTTAAACATACAATTCAACTCTCGAAATAAACTTCATATAAAGTCAAACGGGAAAATAAAACTGGGACGGAGAGAGTATACTTTAGACGAAAGTTCCAGAAGCAATTTACTAAAGCATCACAGCAGTAAAACTCCAGGATTTAAAAGCCAGGCAGAAAATATTTACATGTTTAAGTAGTTTTAATATTTTATTAAATTTAATATCATAATCTTAAATTAATTGCAAAAGGATATTATATGAAAATATTTTTGCATAGCGCATGAATTGCATAGATGTCAAACCTTCTGTCTCGAAACAAAACAATAACATAGAAAGAAAAAAAACTCACCCAAACAGCTAAAATAGCCATCGAGTATATGCATTTATTTATTCAAAATAACAACTAATTCATTTCATCATATAATAAATTTGAAATATATTTTCATTTTTTTGATAGCTTTATTATATTTTTCTTTAGGTTATAGAGTACTTCTTTTGTCTCATTTTAAGTATATGTTTCTTTTTGCATGGATATTAAAAAATATTGTTGTGTAGTGTTTGTATGATAAAAAGGAGAAAAGATGGAGAGAAAAAAAAGTTAAATATAAATAGAAGAACATGACCTAAAGTAAAAGAGTGGAAGGCCTAAACGACTTCAAAATCTAAATGAAAAACACGTGATTGATGAAGGAGATATTAAAATAAGAAGACGTTTAAGTTAATTGAAGAGGAGCTTAAGGATAAAGAAAAAAAAATTGAGGGCCTGTGATTTCTGAATCTAACACCCGATTGTAAAGACATAAAGGCCATTGTCTGATCGACTAGAACTTCTTTATCACTACAAATGAATTGAACAAATTATAATCAATTCAGTATGTATTGGGAAGACTTTAATTTACACGAGTTCATATATAAACAGTGTTCCCGATTAAACATAATTTCTTATACATCTGTATTAATTATCTGACTTTCGCTACTTGGGGGAAAAAACCATCATGTCCGGCCTTGACAACAACGAGCTAAATAAAAAATATATTATGTATATGTGTTCATATGTATTCATTTATTCTTTAACGAATTATAAAAAAAAAAACACACAAGGATTGCTTTTTCAACATAAAGGAAGGATCTACCATGAGACAAAGATCTCCATCTGAGCCATGAGACAAAGATGGAGAAGATGATGAACTAGAAGATGATCAACATAAAAAAAACACACACAAGAATTATAAAAAAAAACACACACAAGGATCTACCATGAGACAAAGATCTGCATCTGAGTCAAAGTCAGAAGATGATGAACTAGAGGAAGTGTCTTCCTCTTCTGCCATAAGAGCTCTCATGTCTTCAAACCTCCTATCTCTCTTGAGTCTCTTCTCTTCTCTCTCTTTGGGAGTCAACTAAGGCAATCATAGTTATAGTGTCCAGGCTTGTTGCAAGTGTAGAATGTATTGTCTCCATTTCTGGGATTGAGACTGGATTCTCTCCTCCTTTGACTGAAGTCTTTTCTCCTTGGACTAGGCTCTCTCCTCCTGGGACTGGGATCTATCCTCCTATCTGGTGACTTGAACCTGCTCTCCTTGGTGTCTCTAAATGTCCTATCTTTGTCAGATGACTTATGAAAACTCTTCTTGTCTCGAACATAATTTTTCCAATGTTTCTTGTACTTTCCATATTTTGAACTCATTTTCTCTAATTTTCTGGTCAGAAGAGCAATTTGTTCTTTTAGGCTCATGTCATTTGCTACTGGTTCCTTGCTCTTAGTCTTCATGGTGGAAGAGAATGCAACTCCTTTTTTCCCAGATGCGGAAGGGACTTCATCCTCTTGATCTTCCTCTAGAAGGTCGAATTCATCGGCTTTTAAGTCTGAAAGTAAGAGGTGATGATCCAAAGTGTTAAGATCTTTGCTATCTTTGATGACTGTGACTTTAATTCTCTATATACTCGTGAGAGATCTGAGGATCTTATTGTTGATTTCTTTTTCTGTGTAGTTCTTACCCAGAGAACTGGTTTTGTTCAAGATATTAGTGAGACACATATCCAGCTGGTCAATAGTCTCATCTGCCTTCATCTTGGACGTATCAAATGAGTGAAGAACAGCTTGAAGTTTGTTCTCTTTGATCTGTTTTGTTCCCTCGCAGAGCTGAGCAAGTTTATCCCACATCTCTTTCGTTGTAGTGCAAGTTCTGATCTTTTCAATGACTTCTTTGGTGAGAGTGTTGATAATTTATGTTCTGCCAACTTGATCTAGGTTGTGAAGTTTTCTCTCGTCATTGTTTAGCTCACTTCTTGTCATTTGAACTCTCAGTCTCGCAGTTCTTCCATCTTAACTGGTCTCTGTTCTGCCATCATCAACTGAGGTCCAGTAGAATTTGATTGGACCATCATCTACCACCTCCAGTATACGATCGTGAATAACACCCATGGTTCCTCATAATAAAGCTCAAGTGATCATAATCATCCAAAGAAAAAGCAGGTAGTTTTCTGCTCTTGGAAAAACTTTTTGGGTATGAAGACATGATAAAAGATTTTTGCAGAAAAGAATTTTATGCACAGATAATTTAAGAATTTTATGTAGGAGATCTGCCCTGGTGACCACCAAAAGATTTTCAAAGCAGTGGTTTAGGACACACAACTCTAATACCACTTGTTGGTCCCACTAGGTACTTAAAGGAGCTTTTGGAAGTCTAGAATGGGGTTGAATAGACTTCCTAGACCCAAAACAGATTTTTCGAAAATTCTGCCTTAAGTACCAGAATACCAGAAGACATGACATCATGTCTTCTGGTCTGAGTCTTCTGGTTTTATAGTAAACCAAGCTAAGTATGCGGAAACGTTTTGTAAATAAACTCTTAATAAAACATTTTATGTAAGCAATCCCTTTTTTTAAACAATGAACACTTTTATGCAAGTTTGAATAAATTAATGCAAAACTTAAATGTAAATGGACACGTAAATTTATAATGGTTCAGATATGAAGATCCTACGTCCACTCACTTACTTACTACCTGTTGGAATTAACAAGTACCAGTCTCCTTGTTACAACGACTTTTGATCTTTCGATCTAAGTCCTTCTTACATCACTCTTTCAGGTGAGAAAAGTGTGTAGAATGTCCAACTAAAAACTCATATAGAGTGAATAAGCTTTTAATAGCAGTGAGTGTGGAAATGGTCAATATGTAAAAATATGGCTTTGTATCTCTTGCGCATGTATTGTTCTCATTTCTAACTTTATTTATAGGGGTGGATTAGAGTTAGTCATTGGAGGAGCTTATCAATCGGATCCCCTATTCTTGGAAGCCAATCAACCAATTAACTCTGGATTGACTTGGTTGGTGAAATCTTTTAATTTAAGCTTGGTTGACTTCTTCAAATCAGATCTTCATTCATCAACGATATTCAGACTTCTACTTCACGCTTGTCTAGTCTGCGTGATTAGATCCTTTCTTGTCTTGTGACAAGTCTTTTATTTCAAGAGTGGATACCGGAAGACTTAAGTGTCTTCTGGTCTGCTCCAGACTAGTAAGCTAGCAGGATGCCAAAGCTTCCTTGATGATTTGTAAGGTCTTCTGAATTCTCCAGTCTAGTCTGGTACAATGGACCCTTTTGGTCTGGGGTTGTCTGATATATCTTCTGGAATGTCTTGTCTGGTTAGCTCTTCTGGTCTTCTAAGCTGGTCAACTCTTCTGGCAAACAAGTTTTTCCTAAACTAAGTCGCATTCTATCTTCAACTGACTAATATGCTCAGCTGGTCTTATTACACTTGGTTTTACCATTTTCAAAACATTTTAAGTACAAATTTTTATCCTATTAGATACAAATGTACCTAGTTAATATGGTCAGATGTTAAACAAATTTACTTCGAGAAAAAACGAACCACTAATTCAGTTGTCAAGCCATAAATATGTTTGATCCCCAACTTGATAACATATATATTGCCAGAAAACTTATGTGTCACTTATATGGCTCGACAAAAACAATATTATACTCTTGCAGAGCATGTATTTAACAAAAGACAAAAAAAACTTGTATAAGACGGTCTCATAGTAAGACTCATTCACATATTAACACCCATTCATTTTAAAATATTAATATGTCATGTTTAATTTATGTCTGTTAAAACTGTTTTACACAAAAATTAACAAAATTGTTGATTTTACGATTCTTAAATATTTCTTATTTTATCTTTTGATTCTTAAATATTTCTTATTTTATCTTTTCCCATTACTATTGCTACACTATTTTTTTATTATATAATAATCACCATCACCAGGGGCGGACGGAGGTGGAGGCAAGGGAGGGCAAGTGCCCTGCCTCGATCTCCTATGTTGACTATATATGTTTCATGTCAAATATCCAGTGAATATAATGATGGTGCAGTGGCACGATAGTAGTATACTTTTATTTTGGTTGTGGGTTCGATATTTGAGTTTAACAACTTTAATACTCAATATGTTTTGCAATTTGGCGTGTACCGATGCTATATTTTTTTTTAAAACTATTGCTAATTAGGCGGATATAAATGTAAAATAATTTTAATTTTTTAACAATATTTTAAACATCTATATATATAATTTTTTTAACTACATATATTACTTTACACAAGTTCTAGTCTGCACTCAAGTGCATAACATACACTTGAATTTTAAATTCAATTTCGACTTTAGTTTTGATTTTTTATTTCAAAACACACACAAACACACCGAATTGTATGTTTTCTATCTGTTGGGACATTAATGATTACTTATTGGGGTATTACTGACTATTTATAGGGATATCACTAATTACTTCTTGAGTAATACTTTTTTTTGTTACTTGGAATAATATTTTCAAAATTCAATTGCATATAATGCACTTAAGTGCACATTAAAACTATTCTTTACTTAAATATATTAAAGAGAAAGACAACATATATTATAAGAAAATTACTGAGTTAATAACTCATTAATTACAAAGCATTAAAATATCATATATGATATGTCTCAACACAAAACTGTCTCACGGATGACCTACTCTACATTATAGCATTGGATTCTTACTGTTAAATTTGAAATTAATTGTAAATTATATTCACATTATAGATCTTTATTTTATTTTATTTCATACTCCCTCCGTCTCAGAGAAACTTAAACACATAGTTGTGCACAAATAATAAGAAAAAAATGCTTCTTTTTTTTTAGTAAAACAGTGATAATTTAGTATATATGAGTGTGCATACAAATCAATATTTTTAAGTGTGCAAATTATTATGGAACGGACTATGAAAACAAGAGTGCAATTTATTATAGGATGGATGTAGTATAATTTTGTGCCCCGACTGTGCTTAATTTCTGCATCCGCCCCTGACCATCACCTACTTCATCACAATCATATCACATCCTAACAACCAAATATATACTTAGATTTTTACAATACCATCACCTACTTTTTCACCATCATACTACATCACTGACAACCAAATATATAAAAAGTCAGAAAACATTTTTACTACTCGTGAACTTCAAATTTTCCTTAGTTTTGTGGTATATTGTTTTCAATGGCAAAACTATTCCAAGTATTGCATTTCTAACAACATTCACAATCAAATGAGAAAATTATGTCTTCACAAATAGCTTCTTCTACTGTGCACACCAACCTCCTAAAACTGTAGTCTTTTCAATTTAAAGAAAATTGTAGTCTTTCAGTTCAAAGAAAACTGTAGTTAGAAAACATTCTAGTTAGGAGAAAAAATATGTAGTCATCCTAGATTTTTTAAAGAAAGGGAGAAACAATCCCTAATTTATACATCAGAAAAGCTACACCTTCAAGGAAGTGGTCGGGCTAAAAAGTAGCACCTCCCTGAACATGATTCATTCACCTTTTGCATGATGGTTTCCAAAACCCCCTCCTTGTCCAACGCTATCCACAAACTGCTTAACAACCTTATGATTCGTTTCAAATAGAAAGGCCAAATCCCTTACCTGAAAAAGTTGAGAATTGCATTCATTAATCTGCAACCAAAAAAAACTGGATAATTTGTCAGATGTTATGTAGCACCTCAATAAGACAGCCAGAATTAAGGTTGACGCTCTCTCCAGGTTCTACTCTGTTGCCATTCACATAGATCAAAGTCTTCCCTAGGTTCTTCAAATGGAAGATTCCATTCGTGTCCATCTTCACAATAGCCTAACCAGTGCACAGAAAACATAATGTTAAGGATATAGAATAGATTTTTTTTATATTATTACAAGATAATGATAATATGGATTGTGTAGGATCAATGGGTCCAAAAGGTGAAGAAGTATTTGAAATTTAAGGGACTCCAAATCCACGAATCCATCAAATTGGTCTAAGAAAGTTCACAAGGAGAGCGATGAATTTCTGTATTCAATTTAATTGATCATTTTGATATCATTCTGAAGTGACTTTCACCTTTTCCTTATTGATTAGGATTACTCATCTATATGAGTAGGTGATCATTGTAATACAAAATCAGAGACTGTTACACCCCTTCTGGCATTTTATGTGGATGTAAGCCTAAATGGCTGAACCATGTTATATCTTTGTGTCCACTAATCCACTTTCTCTCTTCAATTTCTTATATTTCAAATATTAATACATATAGCTAAAAGTATCAGATGTAAATAATCTATACAAATTTTTAGCCAGTACATCCGGATGTTAACAAGGGGACCTTGATCCATTATGGTTTAAAACATAATCCGTGTCATTCCGTAACTTCCAATTCCTTTTTTGTGGGTCCCAAAAAGATATAATTCTTGCATTCTATGATTTGTGAAGTTGATTATTTATTCAGATACAATGACATTGCAGAATATTACATGGATCACATTCCAAAGCTAAAATACTGTTTATAATTAACAAGTTAGTATACCGGGCTTCAAGAAATTACCAACATCTTATTCTCTAATGCTCAAATATAATCTATAATTTATAGGTTAACATACCTGTCTTCGAGAAATTTTACTACCATTTTTTTCTCTTCCCAAGTCAATGTCGACTTTAATATCATCTGTTCCTCTGCCGAGTAAAACCTGAAAGAAATAATACATGTTTGTAAGAATAACATTTAAAACGGATATCATATGCCAAGTATCTCCAGTTAAGCAATATTTTTATTATCACTGAAAAATGCAAAGCGGATCTCTCATATCAAATGTTGATAATGTTAGTTGGATAGTCGATCACCAAATAATAAGGAGTAATTCAGTTTGGATAACCCCCAGGGGTTGGCCTAGTGGTGAGGGCTTGAGAGCTAGGAGTGTGATGTTTTATAGATCTCAGGTTCGAAACACACAAGGTGCGATCAATTCCTGAGATAGGTCAGTCCATACAGAGCAAAGCTCTGGCTTGAAATGGGACCCCGCGCTAGTGGATGGTGGGGTATGGGTCCCCCGGATTAGTCGGTCCTTGGGCCGGATACCGAGTACCAAAAAAAAATCAGTTTGGATAATTTTACAGAGCTACCAATTACCTGTCTGCACCAAACTGAATTCTTAGCAGGCTACAAAACAGATGAGAAAGGAGTTTGTGTAATGCTGGATCAGCTACAATTCTAAGTTTCAATAGTGGACTAGTCAAATTTTGCCAGCTCAGACCGAACTCGTTAAGATGAGAGGAGGTATCATTAGTGATGAAGGAAATTCAATTGATAAATCAGGGGAAAAGATGATTGCCAAATTCTGAACTTTTAACATTGATGACTGTGTCATTTTTGCATCAATAAAGGAAAAGGGGGAGATAGGTATGAAAATGGGAAGTTTTATGGCAGGCAGTGCATGGGGAGACAAGCAGCAACACTAGTACACCATCCTTCAACAGAAAGTCATGGGCATCATCCCTTCCTTTTCGACGTTTTCTTGGTGCACTTTGAGCTCATGATAAAATACGATTGTTTACAAAAGCATCTATTACAGTATTATGTTTTCCACATGGACAGCAAGCAATTTAACTTAACTGGATCACAAGTTTCTTGTAATAAATGAATATGAAGGTATTTGATGATTAGAAGACAAAATGGTAACGTTATTCCAAGAGCTCACATGTCCTGGATCCTCTAGATGGAGAAATGGTTGCTCAAGTTGACTTGAGCTTGTTGAAAATTACAGTTGAGCTCAATCATATTACTGAATAAAGAACTGAAAAGATATTTTCTCAATAATAATCAAGTTTGTGGGTATAGCCCAGCATATTATACCTAATAACCAAACAATGTGAGAATGTCAGTAGTAGATTGTGTTATCCTCCAAGCAACAGTTTTCCATTAAGAGTTAGGTAGTTAGAATAGCTATATAAGGAGAAGATAGGCAGCACTTGCACAGTACGGCCAGAATGCAATTTCGCAAGAACCCCCAAACCCCCCAAAAACAAAAACAAAAATCTCTCAACTACTCCCTCCATGCCCCAAATTTAATCCCATTTGCCTTTTTAACCCGTTCCTTAAATCTATTCCCTAGAAAATATTATTTTTATTATCACACTCACAAACAATCACTTTATTCCTTAATGAACCCATAATATCCTTACTTTTTATTTATTTTATCTCATTTTCATTAAACCCATGCTCATTTGGAGGACGGAGGGGGTATTAGGGTTTTTATTACTCCCTCCATTTTAAAATAAATGTCTTTTTAGGTTTCTTCACACATATTAAGACACCTAATATTTATCATAATTACCCCTATACAAATATTACTTTTTAAAAAAAGAATTGATTTCAATGGTTCAAAACAACCTATAGGCTACTTTATAGGCCTTGGAAAGTGTTGCAAAGGCTAAAAAAGACATTTATTTTGCAAAAGATGAAAAATGCTAAAGAGACATTTATTTTTAAATGGAGGGAGTAATATTTTAGGTGGTACAATGAACTTTTTAGGGTTTTTAATTTTTTATTAAGAGTTTGGTTTAGGAGTCTAGTCTAGATAATGCATTTGGTCTTGGTCTCATGTGAGATGGTCCACACCCATCTTCCGGGCCAAACTAACAGGAATATTTAAGTTTAGTCTAAGGATAAAGTTGTAAAACCACCCATAATCTTCGTTGAATATCAAGGCCATAAACACTTGAAAAATGAATAAGATGGCCTGGAATATTGCACCAATTGAATTCCGTAACATTTCAATGCTAGAAAGTAATTTAATTTAATTATGTTTTTCAGGTGGGTGGTACAGTGATAGAGATCAGATGAGGGGAAACTAAAATACATAATTTTATTAATAATTATGGAACTCCTCTAACGAAGCCACAGAGTACTACACTTTGCCACAGAGATAAATCTCTGCCCACAACAGAAGTTGGCGCAATATTCTAGATCAAAAGATGAATTCAACTACTGGTAAACAAAGTATAATTAAACTCTAATATTCAACCTAACTTAGGTCCCCAGTAATATTTAACTTAAGGCCCCAAGTAACAAAAGCCCATGGGCCACGGGCACTATTTATTATAACCTTAATACTTACTACCTCCGTCTCACAAGTATCTTCACATTTTCCTTATTTTGAAGTCTCACAACTACTTTCACACTCAAAAAAAAGAAATAATTCCCTCTCACAAAAGTTAATAAAGTAAAATATATTATTATTTTATTCAACCTCATACTCACATACTCCCTTTATTTTTTCTTAAAAAATGTGTCATCCTCAACTACGAAAGTAGTTCCAGAATGGAGGGTGTAATTAAAAAGACTAAACATATATTAAAGACTAACAATAATAATAATTAATTATAAGCTGTGTATCAATTCTCCCCCCATTCAAACAGCTTTAAGGCTGGAGGCAAGGAAACTCTTTGATTTTCCCGGATCGTATGTGAAGCGAGTCCTCGTGGTGCTGGCTGCCTGACGAAGTGGCCATTGAGCCTATAACAGTGCCTTGTCATAGATGACGATGAGGGTTAGTTGAACCTGACCAGACAGCAGTGGGCGGTGAACCAGAAAATACTTCTCGGCTTGGTCGAGCCATGAGATCGGATCATTCTCATCGAAGGACTGAAGTTCCATGCACGGTACAACCACTGCTGCTACGATGGCTAAACATGGAGGCAAGGGGGCGGTATCCGTTTGGACAGCTCCACATGGTGCTCATTTTTTGGGTACAACCAGTGATGTGAAACTCTTGCGTGGGATGGCTGGGGCGGTGTTGTTATCGGTTGCAACAAGGGCTGATTCCTGGACTATGGGGGTGGGTATTGGCTCTATGGGTGTGGCAGCAGGGATGTCGGCTATGGTAGATTCCGGTGCGGTGGACTTCGACGGAGGAGGAACAGGCAAGCTGCTGTCTGACATAGTTGATGAAGGGGCAGCTGCAGTGGACATTGGTGGTGGAGGAATGGGCACACCATAAGCGATATGCAGGGCGTCCAACTTGCCGTTGATGGCGTTGAACAAAGCGTCAAGACGGTTGAGATGACCGACGTGAATCTTTCCCAATGTTTTCTCCATCAGACTGGTCCGTTCCTTCAGGTGGTGTTTACTTAGGGATGGAGGTGGATGGAGTAGATCCGAATGGAGAAAAAAAGTGGATGGGGCAAATCCTGTGAATAGTAAATTTGTGTTTACTTTGTATTGGAAGTGGTAGGGGTGGATGGAATTTTATGTCAAATCAATACTATTGAGTGATGATGATGAATTAGTTTTTTATTGAAAGTTAGTGGAATAATGATTAGGTGTAAGAAAAGTAGGAGAGATAATGATTAGGTCATAGTTGTTAAAGGCGCGCCTAAGGCGCTAGGCGCACCAGACGCCACCAGAAGCGCCTCAGCCTTTTAATTCGGGCGCATATATATGTTTTATTTTTTATTTTTTGCTTACAAACGTGGTTTAGCTTTAGCACTTTTTTTAAATAGCAATTTTATGGACCTAGGGTTTACAAACAATTAAAAAAAAACCCAAAACCCTGTCTTTCTCTTTCCCTCCTCCCAAGTCCCGCCTACTGCCGCTACTCTCGCACCCTTCACTTCACTTTGTGGCTTCTTGTTTTCGAAGGTTATGTCCTTAATTTGTGTCAATTGCTCTTTTATGTGCTTATGAACTTCAATCTAATACTTATTTGCATGCAAATATGTTTAAATTAAGCTTATGTACTATATTTTCGTGTTTTTGCTCAATGGTCGAAAGGCGCGCGCCTTAGGCACTAGGCGCACCCTTGCGCCTTAACAACTATGGATTAGGTGTAAGAAAAAGTTGTGATGTGATAGTTTTAGGAGTGTAGATGTATAATAGGGATGGATGTATATTTGGATGGAGAATGGGATGTGCAAATCCAAAAAGTGACTGGGATGGGGGAAAATCCATCCCCCATCCTGATGTGTCCAGTCGTAAGTAAACACCCCCTCAGTGTCTCTTAAAGGAACCCGTAGGTCAGACCAATTGATAGAGTTCATACGAAGGGAAACTAAATAAGTAATTTTATTAATAATAATAGAACTCCTCAAACAAGGCTAGAGAGTGCTACACTCTGGCACAGATATAAATCTCTGCCCACAGCCGAAGTTGCCAAAATATTCTTGCTCAAGAGATGAATCCTACTACTGGAAAATTGAAGTATAAATAGACTCTAATATTTAACCTAACTTACGCCCCAAGTAACAAAAGCCCACATGCTCTATTTTTTCTAAACTTAATACTTAATTAAAAAGACTAAACATAAATTAAAGACTAATAATAATATAAGCTGCGTACCATACAGCTTAGTAGCATAATTTCCAATCTTATATAAAAGTTTCAAAGGTTAGTTGCAACCTTGAAAAAACCCAGTAGACGTGACAACGAGATGCAATTTTTTACAGATATGAAGTAGACAAGTGAAACTGTTCGACTTGATGACATGATTGCCATCAAAACTCTAAATATTCAGTAGCAACCAACACAATATCTTCAAACAAGGGGGGGTGGTTGTAGAGGGGTATATGGGGTGATGACGTACCTCAGGTTTTTTTATAAAATATTTTGAATAACGGCCACATAAAACAGCAAATGCGCCCTGACCAGCGATAGTTCTCTGTGTGCAAGCATCAGCTGCCTGCTCCAGCCTTATGATTGTCCTCTTGGTTTCTTCATGTTGATATTGCTGGACTGCAATGTTTTTATTAATTATTTCACATACTTATAGAATCATAGTTTCAAGAAAATATTCTACACAACTTACAGACGAGTATCACTTCTAATACCAGGAGAGAACTAAACTACAAGCAACTTAAGTGAAGCCCCTACGAGACCTATGGACATCTTCAATTAAAAAGAAATCTTTTGAAATAGGTAAGGAAATAGAGAAATACCTTCCGGGTGGGTGGATATGTCAAATTCATCTGGACTCAAATCCATATCTAGGATCTGAAGGGGATGTTGGTGACGAACTCTGCGTTAATACAAGTAAAAAGCATAGAAAATTACGAAATTACAAGTTTCAGTATTCTTACCATTGCTTCAACATCAGAAAAATAGGGCACGTCAAATTCATCCTCGGACCACAGCTCCTCCTGACCTGACAGCAGAGATTGATAAATTGGCGTCGGGACATCTGTGTGTTGGGAACTCAACTCAGCATTTAATGATATATTGTTTGGAGTTTCAGCTTTGGCCCCTAATCTATTCCTACTGCAAGTAGCATTCTTTTGGAGGCTTTGAGGAATGCCCAAACCAATTTCATGCTTATCTAGGCAACGACCGACAGGTTTATTCTTTCCGTGTTCCATCTCCAAGGAGCCTCTGTTAACCATTCCAACGACAAAATTATTTGCATTTACATTATCTGAACGGTTTGGACATTCAATGTTTCTTGCATATCTGAGTGCTGCATGCTCGATATTACTTTTAGGCAACTCGAATTTAGCTCCATGATCTCCAGTTGGATATCTTAAACCCTTGTCTGGTGACTGTGACGATCCAATCATTTGGGGAGGCGCACGTGAATCTTTTTGGTCGTTTATCGTTAAGAGAGCTCCTCCATGTGCTTTTGTAGTAGTTGAAAATTCCTTAACTGGTGCGGACATCTGATGGCTAGGCTCATGCGATCTCCAGCGGGCCCCAGTAGAAGCAGATGGAGAAGGGCATCGAAAAGGAAGAAAAACATCATCGTTGCTAGGAATCTCTGTGTCTTCCGTATTTAATGTGCACCAAATGACTCCGTTACGATATTCCGGACCTAAAACTTTCGCAGGTAGTGAACAAGGTTCTTCTTGAGCATTTAAGCTTCCATCGTGGACACCATTGGTATCAATTAAATGGTCATTTGTAGCTTCACCTAGACAAGCAATAGGCAACTCAGACCGACTGGGAGAATCCAGTAAAAGGGAGCTCAAACCATCAAGATAAGAGTTCTCCAGAGCATCCATGAAAAGTGGCGAATCGGTATCTGCATCAAGCAGAGCACTTTTCAACTCAGCAAGATAGTCTTGTGTGCTAGTCTGCTGGTCTTCCTCTCCAATTTGAATGGGCGTACTAGCTGCCTGGGAAGTATGCCATGTTGGCGGAAAACTGCTGAATGGCAAGCCACCAAAATCTGAGCATGCACCTTCTTCATTCGCTAAACACTCAGCTTCGAAGAGTGGCAAATCTTTTGATTGGTTGAATCTACTGCAATCCTCAGTAAAAGTGATATTCTCTTGATATGGATAGGAAGGATTGTGGGACAAATCTTCTCCTCCAAGGTGAAGATCCTGGCCATGGCTTTGAACACCGCAGAAAGAACTATTTCCAGTGGACTCAGGAAAGAATTGATGCCTAATGTCAAAATCTTGACTTTGAATTTCCAAATTATTTATCCTGCCATCTGCAGATGATAGTTCATTGCCATCTCCAAAATTAGAATGAAGATTAATGTCCATTAGGTCCAAAGGTTCATTGCAAATTCTTTTACGCATTGCATAATAACATTTCCGGATACTTTCCGCTTTTCTCTTCCCTGAACTGTAAGTAAACTCTTTTACACCATCTATCTTATTAGGTCTCCATTGACTCGGAAACGCCGAATGCTCAACCTCAGCCATGCGGGATGAGGCCTCTACAGAAATAATTGGATCATAGAGAAGAGCACGCCAACGATCTTTAAGTTCCTGAAAAGTAAATCGCCGAGAAAACTGCACAGCACCTTTAGCAAGATATTCCAAAGAAGCACCAGCCTACAGAGACAGAAAAGGAACATGAGAACGAGAAGAAGAAACTTTAAGGATCATCCAGGGATAACATTTCATATTCCATTTCGGTGTTTCATCTTGTGTTTCATTGCCTTTAATACACGTCAAGTATTAATTGGTGATGATTGATGGTGTCATCATGTGGTGGATATAAAAAGCAATGGAACATATAAGATGAAACACCCCAGTGTTTAAATAAACTTCATCCTTATCATCCTGATACATTACAGTATGATTGGGTCATGAAGGACAATCAAAAAGAAATTATTTTCCATTCAAACTTTACTTGTTTTATATATTTAAAGGCATTCATTTAACAACAGTAGATATTTATTGAAGTCCATACAGTCGTAATTAGTAGAAACGATACTACGGTAGAAAAGTTCAAAATACATCAATGGCATAGCATTTATATGAACTGGGTATGTAACATAATTGTTAGAGGCGCGTTGAGGCCTTCTTGAGCCTTTTTTACTCTGAGGCGGGCGCTGTTGGAAAGGCAAGAGCCTCTACCTGACTTTTGTGCCTCTCTCTGATAGTCTACGCCTTTTGCCACTCTGTCTTCTTTCAAGTAAATGTGTTCTTACTTCTTAGTTAATTTTTAGGGATTTAAAATTTCAGTTTTGCCACTCGAGAAAATTTCAGATTTTGTCTAAACTCAAAACAGTGTGTTCTGAATTTAATTGCAAAAATCCAAAGAAAAAACGACTGCATTACATTGCTTATATTATATTTCTTTCTTAATTAACATATAAAGATTTTGCATGATTTTATCACGTGGAAATTTCAGTCCGTGTCTTAAATAGTAGTGGACTCTAATCATATTTTTAAGTATAAAACAGGAACTTCTATTTTTATCCTTTTATCTTTATCAATTTCTAAACAGTCTAAAGGATTATAGCAGCCATCCCATTTATTTAACATCTCAAGACCATAACTATACCGACTCATTTTGGAAATTTATCTTAGGATAACTAAACGTGAAATATTAACATGTTCATACTCAAAATTAGTATGAGACCTTACCAAAAATTAAATGACTTTGTACAAAGCCAAATTATATAAAACTATATACTCCAAACAACAGTCATCCCAAAGGCTCTCAGCATACATTGTCCTTGACCAAGAAATGATAGAATTATTTTGCATGATATTTACTCCTGACCTTCCATTCGGAAGGTATTATTAATCCTGAAGTTAAGCTGTTAGCAAAACCAAGCACCAATCTAGAATAAATCGTCCATTTAAAATTACAATTTCTTTACTTTGGTCGAAGTTTCCTGCCATTCTGAGGGTTGGGCTAGATTGCTGCAATTACAGAACCAGTCAAGCATACGTTACAAACAGTTGAGAACGATCACTTCAAACATCCCAGTTGGTATGGATTTTCTACAACCATTTCCCTAGTTGGTGAAAATCCTGAACAAATAAAGGCCTATTCCACAAAAGTTTTGTCAACTGTAATACTAGTTTTTATCTCTTAAATCCACAAATAACCCCTATAAACACTCGAGACTATCAAAGAATTAACTATTCAAAAGAAGCATGGACTCGATGGAGCACGTGTTCAATAATAACACGGAGGCCATAATTGGAAAAGTTTGTTTTATCAAGTTAGACTAGATTTCTTAAAATCATGCATTTCAACTGGTATTCCACCAAGCAATCTCTTGATTGAAATGTTAAGTCCACATCATGTAAAAAGTCCCTATTTGTTGATGTTATTCTTTCCAATCCTTCTTTCCCTAGTTAAACCCTCCCCGGAAAATAAAGCCGTCAAACCATCCATCCAATTAACGAGTAAAAAAATACTAGCATACACGTTTATAAACAAATAAACAGCAGAAAAAATACTAAATTTCAGTTCAAGCAAAGACGAGGCGTGTTCCTTCCCTTCCATTTTATAAATAAATAGAAACCCCAATCAGCGGAAGCAGCCATTGAATTAAATAAAGGAAGTTTTGTGCGTGGAAACAAAGGTGCTTGTACCTCCACCGCGTTTTTAAGCAAAACGTCGTCTTCAGGAAGCCAATGAGGAGGCGGAGCCATGGCTCCCATTGCTCTCTTCCTTAAGCAAACTCTTTTTTTTTTTTTTTTTTTTTTTTTCTGAGTCTGCGCCGCTTTCTGCTCGTTTTCTATTTATTTTGTATTTTAAAATCCCTCTCTTCTCCTGAGTGTGGGACAGGACTAAAATAGACTCTCGGCTTGGGTGTGCGGTGTCACCGGGGAACACATCACATTTTATTTTGTTTTATTTTATTTTATTTATTTATGGTATAAATTGCGTTAATGTCTTTTTACTTTTAAATATTACTCCGGGAGAAACTTGCATACGAAATTGTGCACAACTGCACATAAATTAAAAAAAAAATTAAAATAGTGGCATATATATAAATATATGTACTCCCACCGTCTTATTATTATTTGCACACTTTCATTTTTCGTCTATCATAAAATTATTTGCATACTCTAAAAAAGAAAATATTGATATGCGTGCACATTCACAATAATATACATATATTTGTTCATATGTCATTACTTTACTCAAAAAGTAATTTTTACTTAAAATGTGTGTCATTTTAAGTGTGCAGATAATACCGGAACGGAGGAAGTATATTTTTGTGAGTATATATACAAATTAATAGTCTTTTAAATATATAAATTATTATGGGGCGAAATGAAAATACAAGTATACTAGTTTCTTCATGATCAAGTAAAAAAATTTATGTATTTTTAGTATAAAAAAACTATTTAATATTTAGAAGTTGAATAAATACGACCGTAATATAATAAAATTATATTTTATTGAACCTTAAGTAAAAATGTGTCTCTACTAATCCAAAAATAAAAAATATGTTCTTATTTCTATACCACCAAGTTTCATGTTAATCTTTTTTCTAAGAATATGTATAGAGTGAAATTAGTTTATATATGAATTATTGAAGGATATTAGTTAATTTCACTAAAGAGTATTAGTTGTTTTCACTGAAGAATATTAGTTGCTTTCATTGAAGAGTCTTAGTTTGTTTTCAATAAACAACTAATATTTTTCAGTGAAAACAACTAATATCTTTCAGTGGAAAACTACTAATATTTTTTAGTGAAAACAACGAATACCCTTTAATGATTCATGTATGAACCATTTTCACTCTATAATTTGTCTTTTTCTAATATACTTTAAGAGCTTACTTGGACATGGGGTAAATATATATATTTTTTCTCGTATTTTAATTAACTTGAAGTTCAAAAAAAAATTAAAATACATCAATTTTCAAGAGCATATGGTGTGTCATTCTTACACTAATTTGATTTATGTGTCATTTTAAGAATTTTTTTAGTAATACATATCATTTTTATAAAATATTAGCTGACAATCTTTGTCGCTAATTTTAGTTATGTGTCATTTTATGAATAATTTAAGTAATAAATGCCATTTTATAAAATATAAGTTAACCATCTATATAAATTTGTAAATCTTGTGGCTATAACAAGTGGACTAATTTAATTTTCTTTTGTTGCATTTACATAAATTTGAACATTAAACTTCATGGGTTAATTTTATGATGGCTTACCAAACAAAATCGAACTATCACTACAAAAAAGATGGAGATTAGCGACGGGAATTTTGCGACGGCAAGAATATCCGTCGCAAATTCCTGAATTTGCGACGGATTTTTGTAAGCCGTCGCAAAAAATGATAATTTGCGACGGCTTAGGAAGTCCGTCGCAAAATATAGTAATTTGCGACGGATAAGCCGTCGCAAAATCTAGGGCCCACCGACTTCGTCTTGAACCGGCTACATTTGAAACGGAAAGGTCGTCGCAAATTTCAATTTTGAGTTTGCGACGGTCAATTCCGTCGCAAAACACACCCGTTTAAAGGTGACCGTTCGGGAAGCGACCCGTTTGACTGATTTGCGACGGAAGAGGCCGTCGCAATTTAAACTTTGTAATTGCGACGGACTAAAGCCGTCGCAAATGTGAGCGGTAATTGACCCGTGTCGTCGCAAAAGAGCTCTGCGACGGAATAGCCGTCGCAAATAATGCAATTTGCGACGGAAATTTAGGCCGTCACAAATTTACGCAGTTTTATACCAGTCCCCTTCCTTTTCCTTCCCTTTCACTTTCACTCACGAAAAAAAATAAGAAATGATACGGTTTTAATATGTTCTTCACGTATAATTGGTGTATTTGTCATTGCCTTCAACCTCAGCGTACGTATTTGTCATTGCCTTCAACTTCACCGTACGTTTTCACATTTTTAACCGTTTAATTGTCATATTTTTATTGTTTCAATTTTTTAGTACACTATTAGGTAATGAGCATGATATATGTTTATTTGATGGGTTTTAGTATGATTGATGATATATGTTTATTTGATGGGTTTAGGTTAATTTTAGTTTGTGTGATATTTTATACCTATTTTTAGTCAAAACTCTGCTCAATTTTTCTGTACACTATTAGATAAATTGTGTGATGTTTGTTTATTTGATTGGTTTACTATGATTGATATATATGGTTGCGTTGGATTGATTTTTGTGAAGAAAAATTGTGTATATCCTTATTTTTAGGCAAACTCTGCCCAATTTTTTACAACTCATGTGATATTTACTTTTAATTTGTAACAGATGCAATTTCCAGATCGTGGTTGGATGTACTCAATACCTAGAATGATAGGAGGAGGCATTAACTCTGTCTTTTGCAATAAAATTGATGAGTTTATTGAGTTTGCACTACAACATCCATGCAATATGGATTGTATGGGTAATATTAGGTGTCTGTGTAAAGACAGAAGATGCAGAAATATGAGATTCTTGAGTGTTGATGAGGTTATGAGGTTAGAACTCATCTTGTGATTTCCGGTTTTGTTCCCCGTTATTACAACTGGACCAGTCACGGTGAACAACGGTGGAATGTTGACATCGAAACCGTAGAATACTGGTATACTGGGTGGAGCGGTGGTGGAAGTTCTGATGTTGGTGGTTCAAGTTATGTTCCGTATACTCAATTTGAACCACAAATAGAGGATGAACCTGATAGATATCGGATGATGATTGCAGAATCTGTTTTGGGTGGTCAACCACAATTCAATGAAACACCTATGGAGGAGGAACCAAATCATCGGTCAAAGAAGTTTTTTGATATGCTTAAAACCGTTGATCAAAAGTTGTTTCCTGGTTGTGAGACTGAGACGCAATTGTCATTCAATGCTCAAATATTGAACATCAAAACTGAAGGCAAGGTCAGTCAAAAAGTGTTCAATCAATTTGCTAAATTGTTCAAACGAGCTCTACCTGAAGACAACATGGCGCCTGATAATTTCTATCAGAGCAAGAGGCTCTTGAAACATATGGGTCTACCCTTTGAGAAGATTGATTGTTGTACAAACGGTTGCATGTTGTTTTGGGATGAGGATGAGGATCAGGATCATTGCAAGATGTGTGGTCACCCACGGTACAAACCATCTGGTCGTACAAAAAGTAAGAAGAAAGTGCAGTTGAAGGCTTATAAGGCAATGTATTACCTTCCCATCACTCCTCGTCTAGAGAGGTTGTATCAGTCCAGTGCCACGGCTAAAGACATGACATGGCATGCTGAGGAGTGTTCTGGTGAGAATTCTGGAGAGATGCGGCATCCTGCAGACTCGGAGGCATGGAAACATCTTGATAGGGAGTTCCCAGATTTTTCAAAGGAGACGAGAAATGTGAGGTTAGGCTTGTGCACGGATGGTTTTGCCCCATTTGGAATGCACGGAAAAAAGTATTCATTATGGTATGTGCTGTTGACCCCGTACAATCTACCTCCTTGGTTGTGCATGAAGCCTCAACATATATTTCTTAGTATCTTGGTGCCTGGACCACACAACCCCAAGCATAAATTGGATGTATATCTCCAGCCATTTATTAAAGAGTTGAAATCTTTGTGGTCTACGGGGGTGGAGGCCTACGACGTTCATAGGAAGCAGAACTTCACGATGCGAGCTGCACTTTTGTGGACCATTAGTGACTTTCCAGCATTTTCTATGTTGTCTGGGTGGTCAACAGCAGGAAAACTAGCATGCCCGTATTGCATGGACGGTTCTGATGCATTCTATCTTCCGTTGAGTAGAAAAGTGTCATGGTTCGACAACCATCGCAAGTTTCTTCCTCCTGATCATCCCTTTCGGAGGAACAAAACAGACTTTCTAAAGGGTAAAAATGCAGTAGGCCGCCCAAGACCACGGATTTGATCAGGTATGTGTCTGGGTACTGAATCACTACTGATGTCTATGTGTCTCATATATATAAGTTAACCATATATAAATTAATTATTTCAGGTGATTCGTTGTTGTATGAGGTGAAAGAGTTGAGCTTCTCTGACAATTATGTGTCGAATTTGGGAGACAGAGTTGACACGGAAAACGGAAAGGTGTCTGGAATGAAGAGTCATGATTGTCACGTGTTCATGCAACGACTCTTACCTATTGCATTTCGGTACTCACTTCCCAAGAATGTATGGAGTGTCATCACGGAATTAAGTCTCTTTTTCAGACACTTAACGGCATCAACGATTACAGTTGAGGACATGAGGCGTTTGGATGAGGAGATCCCTGTTATTCTATGCAAACTTGAGCGGATTTTTCCACCCAGCTTCTTCGACTCGATGGAGCACTTACCCGTACACTTAGCGTATGAAGCCTCAATTGCTGGTCCCGTACAGTATCGATGGATGTACCCTTTTGAGAGGTAATTCTATACCATTTTTTAAATTGACTTTTAAGATCAATACTGAATAAATTTTCTAACACAAGAATGTTTTAGGTATTTGCACAATTTAAAGCTCAATATTGGAAATGCGGCCCACATCGAAGCATCAATTGTTAATGCATACCTTACTGAAGAGATTGGAGCATTTTGTTCTTACTACTTCGGCGATCAAGTTCAAACCAGAATCAGAAATGTGCCTCGCAACTACGATGGTCGTGGAGTAGACCATCCCCTTCGTGATGTTGAAGGTATGTTATCTGTATTTTTGCATCCGGGTCGACCAATGGGTAAGGGCACCAAACGACCGTTTAGGGGCAGTATTGTAGAGGAAACAATACATTCATATGTTTTGATGAATTGTCCTGAAGTCCAACCGTATATAGAGTAAGTAATTTAATTTTATAGTTGAGTTTTTTACAATATGTATACTGTTGATATCTGAAAAGTAATTAATTTCTTTTTTCTGATATATAAGCATGTTCTGTGAGTATAAGCGTCAAGTAGAACCAGACATCACAGATGCAACAGTTTTTCAATCCATCCGCAATGATTTTATGTTTTGGTTCCAATGTTACGTGAGTACCACATAATTATATGATTTTTACCTTATAACAAATATGTTATTATTTTTATACATGATAATTTAATATTTACAGGGACAAAATGGCCTACTTAATAACAACCCACATCTTGAAGCTCTGAGCAAAAGACCACTACGTAGTGTGGTATCATACCACGGATATTACGCAAATGGATACAAATTTCATACTGAAGCGTATGCTTCAACGAAATCGACTACAAACAGTGGTGTTTGCGTTATCGGTGCAAACTACAACGAAGAACCCATCGATTACTATGGAGTGCTGCAAGAAGTAGTTGAAATAGAATATCCGGGTTGGCCGAGCAGGACGATAGTGTTGTTCTTGTGTGAATGGTATGATCCAGGGAACCAAGGAACAAGAGTCGACAAAAACTACAAGATTGTTGATATCAACACCGGAAAGAAGTTTCCGGCGGCATACGATCCTTATATTTTTGCAACGCAAGCATCTCAGGTATATTATTGCAAATACCCCGGATCAAGTAGGCCCAACTTGAGGACAGTTTGCAAAGTAAAGGCAAGATCATTGGTTGAAGTTTCTAATCCGTCAAACAAAGACGGTGTAGAACCAACAAATCCATTTCAAACAGAGATACAAGAGGCTCAAACAGAGGTTGATCAAGCAGGTGTGAATATTTTTGTCGACTTACTTGCTGCAAATCCAGAAATGATAATGATTGAAAGTGATCATGAGGGTGATGGACAAGAGCGCGGTGGGGAGGAAGAAGAAGAGAAAGAGGAAGAGGAAGAGGAAGAGGAAGAGGAAGAGGAAGAGGAAGAGAAAGAGGATGAAGATGAGGAAGAGGATGAAGATGATGATGAGGATGACGAGGAAGAAGACGACGATTAGAATTACTAAATTATTGTATATATAACAAGTGAAAAACGAAAATGAATTAATTTGGTGAATTATGAAAAAAAACGAGTCAATTTGGATACATACACAATTAATTGCGTACAAATGAACGAATTATAAATTTAAGCGGGAGTCGAAATAAATAAATTTACAGAAATAATAAAAATTAAATGGCCCCAATATTTATAAAAACAAGTTAGAAACGAAAATGAATTAATTTGGTGAATTGTAGAAAAAAATGAGTCAATTTAGATACATACACAATTAATTGCGTACAAATGAATGAATTATAAATTTAAGCGGGAGTCGAAATAAATAAATTTACAAAAATAATAAAAATTAAATGGCCCCAATATTTATAAAAACAAGTTAGAAACGAAAATGAATTAATTTGGTGAATTGTAGAAAAAAAAATGAGTCAATTTAGATACATACACAATTAATTGCGTACAAATGAACGAATTATAAATTTAAGCGGGAGTCGAAATAAATAAATTTACAGAAATAATAAAAATTAAATGGCCCCAATATTTATAAAAACAAGTTAGAAACGAAAATGAATTAATTTGGTGAATTGTAGAGAAAAAAATGAGTCAATTTAGATACATACACAATTAATTGCGTACAAATGAACGAATTATAAATTTAAGCGGGAGTCGAAATAAATAGTTTTACAGAAATAATAAAAATTAAATGGCCCCAATATTTATAAAAACAAGTTAGAAACGAAAATGAATTAATTTGGTGAATTGTAGAAAAAAAATGAGTCAATTTGGATACATATACAATTAATTGCGTACAAATGAACGAATTATAAATTTAAGCGGGAGTCGAAATAAATAGTTTTACAGAAATAATAAAAATTAAATGGCCCCAATATTTATAAAAACAAGTTAGAAACGAAAATGAATTAATTTGGTGAATTGTAGAAAAAAAAAGAGTCAAGTTGGATACATATACAATTAATTGCGTACAAATGAACGAATTATAAATTTAAGCGGGAGTCGAAATAAATAGTTTTACAGAAATAATAAAAATTAAATGGCCTCAATATTTATAAAAACAAGTTAGAAACGAAAATGAATTAATTTGGTGAATTGTAGAAAAAAAATGAGTCAATTTGGATACATATACAATTAATTGCGTACAAATGAACGAATTATAAATTTAAGCGGGAGTCGAAATAAATAATTTTACAAAATAAAAAAAATAGTTGGGCAAAATATTTTAATAAACAACTTAGATACGAAAAGAAATTAATTTGGTAAATTATAAAAAAAATGACTTAATTTGAATACATATACAATTAATTGCAAAAAAATAAACGAAAGTAGCTTGTGCCCTAGTGGCGCGCGCCCTCTCCTCTTACACAAAAGGTCCCGTATTCGATTCCTCTTGGACGCAAAAAATGGATTAATTGTTTTAGGCCTAACAAGACTAATATAGAAGGTGGGCTGCATATAATAAGGAATGGGCCGGTTGGCCCAGTGGTCCGCGCCCGCCCCGGCCGCCTCGGGTGCCCGGGCTCGAACCACGCGAGCCACTTTTTTTTTGTATAGGCTCGGTAATTTGCGACGGCCATATTCCGTCGCAAATATTGAATTTTGCGACGGAAAACAGCCCGTCGCAAATTATAATACAAAAAAGTATAAAAAATATATAAAAACATTTGCGACGGAATTTAGCCGTCGCAAATGTTGTTGACCCGATCGGGTCTGACCCGAAAAGTTTGCGACAGACTACTGTCCGTCGCAAATTCTGTGTGACCCGGCCGGATCTGACCCACCGATTTTGCGACGGATTTTTCCGTCTTTAATTTGCGACGGATGGCCGAATCCGTCGCAAAAATTTGCTACGGCTGTTTTAGGTACGGATACGTGTCCGTCGCAGATCCCGTCGCAAAACACTGTTTGCGACGGATTTTCCGTCGCTAATTCCGTCGCAAAACAGTGTTTTTTTTTGTAGTGTATAAATCTTTATAAATATTGAATACATATATAGGTACATTAAAAAATAAGATTGTACCCATTTATATTTATCCAACTATATTTGAGAACGATTAAAAAAATAGATTTTTTTAATAGTAGATCTTATATTTAAAATAATTAAATTGTTAGCAATTCAAACAAGAAATTAAGCATATTAAGTTTACTATTATTAAATTGATTAATTAAACCATAAATATTTAAATATGTGAAATTTAAACATTTAATTGACTTATATTTATTATCTCACAATATTTGAGAATTTCATTTTTAGAAAATAATAGCTTGTGAAAATTCATACGATGGAATCCACCTATATACTTAATAGGGAGTTTATAATTTTTAGGTATCAATTTTTCACGAATTCTGATGATGTGTCGTCAGTTGGAAAGATAGAATTATGTGTCTTATTAGGTGTCAAGTATGTAAAGGGTTTAATATGTGTCTTATTAGGTGTCAAGTATGTAAAGGGTTTAATATGATGGTATGATAGTGAATTAATTAATACTTCATTCGTCCCAAGGTAGGTCTAACATTTGGAGAGTTAGCAGAGGTTTTAAAAAACTATTGTATTTTATTGTAAAATTGTGATATAAAGGGTATGATATATAAAAAGGTAGAGAGTGTGTAAAAGTAAGGATAGTTTTTAAGAGTTACGTGGTTGTAAACTTTCCTAAAATAGAAATGTTAAACTTACCTTGAGACGCCCAATTTGGCAAAATGTAAAGGATTTATCCTTTCATTAAACCGCTTCGCTGAAGTAGTCTCTCACCCTTCGGCTTGGAAAATTAATGCGAGCATTGAATTCTGAAAGCAGTGATTAATTGAACATATATAAAAATAAATGGAAATGGCAGCTCCAACAAGTTACCTTTTACTGATAAATCGGGACTAGTAAAAGAAACATGCTAATTTTTCTTTTTGAAGATAATTAGTGGACCATAGTTTCTATTAAATTTACACATTAATCCATCCATGTCCCTAGTTTAATTGTTCAATCATATATTGAGAACTATACAAATAAATTAATTCCACACTCTTCTAAAAGTTTGAACTTTTGGATGATATGAAATTCTTTCATCATATCGCTTATGTTGATAGGCGAGCTGTTAAGCAAGGATTAAATACAAAGAAAAGAGTAACTAAGGCAAAAGATTAATAGTCGAGCAACTAAGTAGATGATGTGGGGCGAGCAATTGGTAAGAGGCGTTATCACTTAGGCGAGCAGCTGGTCAAAACTCAAGAATAGCCGAGCGAACAGCTAAGAAGAAAGGTCCAAGTACCCGATACAAAGGCGTACAGGCAAGCAGTTGAGCAACCCGAAGAACAGCTAAGAATCCTACTAATTAGGCATTTTATTAGAAGCAAACAAGTGTCCTAACACTCGTCATTGGTATAAAATACAATAGCTTAGGATTAAACAAGTGTCTTAACACTTGTCAAACATGTAAAATAGGATAGCTAAGAGGTTAACACCTCATACTTGTTTGTATAACTATAAATATGTCCTCATGAGAAGGAAAATATAAGTTCATCTTATTCAAAAACACACTCAAACTCTTGCAATTTTATTTCTTAATCTTAACTCAGCAAATTCTCACATCTTTGATCTTGTTTGATGATTTTCATTAGGATAAACAACCACTAAATCATCCATTAGAATTAAGGTCATCAACAATTGGCGCTAGAAGGAGGGATCGAACCTTCGCGAAGTGAAGAATTCGAAGTTGTACTCGAATTTGTTGGCCGGAACCTGGGAATATTGGCCGGAAACTGAGTTTACTTTGACTTTTATAACAATTAGGGTATTTTTACACTATTTCAAGAGGCTTGAATGCATGTATATATGATTTAGGGTTTATAAACAACCACCTTCATATATGCAAGGCTAGTTGCTCTCGAAACTAGTAGCATTGAATACAAATCTTCCCTAAACAAATACCTAAGCATCCGGAATGACAAGATCACAAGAGGCTCGATCATCAAGTAGACAACCGAGTCGTAACCCTTGAACTAGGGTTTCGTCGACAAGTGGACATGTAAGAATGGTCCGGGGAACCTCATGGAGGAATGTCCAAGTTACTATCGACACTCTCCCTCCGGAAGTCGAAGCTCTCGCCCAAAATCCCGACGAATTGGCAAAAACAATAATCGTGCTTCAATCGCTGTAAAAACGGCAAGAAGAGGTCGGACCATCAAAAGCCCCGGAGACGAACAACCGGGCAGGCGGGCAACAAAGTAAGAGGAGGGAGGATAGGCAATAGGATGAAGCGGACAGTGCTGAAGTCCGTAGAGACAAGGGGAAGCCCCTATGAGCGAGCGACTAGGAAGTCGGGGAGAATTAACCCCTAGTCGGGGAAAAATATTTTTTTAGGACTGTAATTATAGGGTAGTTGGATTTTAAGGACAATATGTTTGCGGGCTTGGAAAAGTAGGACAATAATTTTAAAAAGTTGTACATTTAGGCCAATTGAGCCCGAATCAGTTTTGATTAGGCTAAATTGAGCCCGATTCAGCCCTCTCGTCCCCGTCAGCGCCACGTATTCAAAATTTGCCACATCCTCTACCACGTCATTTTTTAATCTATCTTAATAATTAAAAAGACAACATTCACATATATTCGCCTCATTCATCCTAAGCCTTTGCACGCACATATTAATCTTCTCATCGTCTTCTTCTCCAAGTTGCCTAATGCGGGATTTTCAATACATAATCCACCACAAATTTTAATTTTGGCGACAAAATTGAAGGAGAGAATTGCGAAGAACAGTAATTATGGTTACAGCAGAGGGGAAAACGCTAGTTTTGGAACCTCCACTGCAAGAAGGAATGAATCTTCTCCAAAACCGCCGGCTGTGATGCCAATCGAAGAGAGGAAAATGTGCCAAGACCTTGAATACCCACCTATCGCAGTTACCTGAACAACCCCCGTTCGGGTGTCGAATTGAAACCATTATCAGCGTTCAGTCGTTTCTTGTCACGAATTGGTGGAGAGTTCAGTCGTTTCTTGTCACGAATTGAAACTATTATCAGCGATAGTTGTGAACCCTCTTCCAATTATCCAATTTTCACTCTATCCAACATTAGGGATTAATGCTTTGCCTAGATTAAGAATTAGGGCTTTGTTGCAATGGACGTTCTATATTCTTCTTTCTATTCTGCCTTTTCAGTTTTCACATCTGCTAGTAAAATTCACGTAGAAAAGAAAAAAACTTAAATCTTTTGAAAATCTTTTGGAAATCTTTTAAAATCTTTTTGAAATCCCAAGTAAAATTATATCTTGTTATTTCATATATATAAGTCGTTTTTTTAATCTTTAAAATCCCAAGTAACACAACACATATTTATTTTGGATTTTTTAATTATTATTAATTTATAGATAAAAAATGATGTGGCAAATTGTGAATATGTGGCGCTGACGGGGACGAGAGGGCTAAAATCGGGCTCAATTTAGCCCAATCAAAACTGTTTTGGGCTCAATTGGCCTAAATTTACAACTTTTTAAAATTATTGTCCTACTTTTCCAAGCCCGCAAACATATTGTCCTTAAAATCCAACTGCCCAATAGTTACAGTCCTAAAAAAACATTCCCCCCTAGTCGGGTCGAGGGGTCGAGCAAAGGCACTTCTCGCCCAAGTGCCTTGGAGAGATTGGGCAGCCAAAGCAGAGAAATGAGGGAGCCGTCCTAGAGAGACGAGGAGTGAGCACGCACAACTGCTCGCCCCTCAGTGCAAGACCGCATACGAAGGTCGGCTTTTGACCGCTTAGGGCCAAACGGAGCTAGCAAAGTGGCTAGGAGGGCAACTCAAGAGAAGCGTCCCGTTGGTGAGGGACTGCATCAAGAGAGAGTCGTTGAACTCGATCATGACGAACAACCCTTCAACGGAAGGACCCCTCCGGACGAGTTGCAAGCCATGAAGAAAGCAATCAAGGAATTATAAAAGCTGTTAGAAGCCTAGAAAGGAGTTGTGACAACTGCTCTCCCATCCTCACCGCTAGCTCCATCAATCCTGAACGCGCCAGTTCAGAAGAAGATTCAATTTCCAACCATCAGCCTGTATGAGGGAACTTCAGACCCCCAAGTCCACCTAACAAAATATTCGGACTTTATGATCTCAATGGGGGCTACGGATGCTACACAGTGCCGAAACTTCCCACTAACCCTTGGAGATGGACCTCACAGATAGTTCTCGGCATTAACTCCCAGATCAATTAGCTCATTCACATAGCTGAGCAAGGAGTTCCGGTCACACTTTTCGACTGTTGGGTCTTATCTGACACAAAGACACCAGCTGGCAAGATGAGGAGTCGGACAGAAACTTCTTAGAAAGATTTGACAAGGTCTTGTTGGAGGGTGAGATGGTGAGTGAGGACACCAAGATCGTGGCGATCATGGCTGGGCTAAAGAAAAGAACCAACCTTTGGAAAGAAACGCATCTGATATGCCCGAAGACGTATGCTGAATTTAGACATCGAGTCGGGATTCATGTTTTGATGCAAGACGCGCTCCAGAAAGAGTTAGGAGACAAGGCTGGTCTGAAGAAGTCCGGTGGAACTGATTACAAGACCCAAAAAAATATGAAGGCATTCAATGAAGGAGTTGAATTAAAAGAAAGGCTGAATCAAGTACTCATGATGTCCGTGGATACGGAGTACAAAAGCGTTAAAGACAAAGACATGTTATCCGCACCCCGAAAAATCAGACAAGAAAGGGGAAAGTTGAACCCGAACAAATACTGCGTATATCATCAGAACATCAGTCATTTCACAAGTGAGTGTCGAGATTTGTTAAAGCAGTTATGGAGGTTCTACGAGAAAGGGAAATTATCAGAATTTGTGAAAAAAGCACCAGGAAACAGGCCGAGAGCAGCCGCACTGTCCAGCTCTGATGATGAGGATAGTGACGAACAGTCGAGCAGGGTAAACAAGTAAGGAAGAAGAATGCCAACAGCTCCTGCGGAGCCAGTTCGTGAAATCCTAGTGCTTGAATCAACCGGACCAGTTGATGGCTACTCCGACGGTGCCCCCTTGTCTCAAAGAGAAAGAGGAATGCATAATTAAGGGCAGACGCACAGGTGAAGGAGGTGGGAGTAAATCCATCAACCAAGCAAACAGTGGATCTGACTTTCTCAGAAAAAGACTTGGATGGAATTTTAACACCCCATAATGACTCGTTGGTCATCTGCGCAAACATCATGGGAACAAGGTTACACCGCCTACTTGTCGACACAGGTGCCTACACAAACATTATGTTAAAAAAGGCATTGGATCAGCTGGGCGATTATGCAAGTTACATTGAAGACTGCAACCATAGAATCCTAGGTTTTGGAGATGTTGTTGGGAAAATAGGGGTGCCCGGAATCTATTCTGGATGAAATTTAAATACGAATTTAAATACAATTATTACAAGCATGAATTAATCCAAATTAATTCAAATAATAATTCCAACAACCAATTTAACATCATGCATGTTGAATTAATTCACATATAATCTATGGCGGAATAAACAAGATAATATGTGATTAACGTACCTCTCGTAGAACTTGGCCTTTGAATAAAACGGGACTAACACGTACGTGTTTTATCAACCCAAAAGTCTTCTCAAGTATTCCCTTTCGGCTTATTCGATCATCGGTGGGAGATGCTTTCGAATAATTTAAATAACTAAGGAAAAAGAAAAATATCTATGCTCTTGATTTTTCCAACAAATGGAATTATGTACTTGGGGATGAAATAATCACCCCCTATTTATAAGATGAAGTGACCGAATTTTTATGGTTATTTGGGCCTTGGAGAAAATCTTTTCTTAGACTCTAAGAAATCTTGAATATATCTCATATATTCTTTTCTCCACAATAAAATATTCCACAAAAATCTCACTCACCTATTTTACTAGTGATTTTCGAAAATTTCAAGTGTAGAAGCCAAGATTTGGATCTTTCTTGAATATATGAGATATACTTGTATTCCAAGAATACATATCTTCCATAATATCTTTCCAAGAAAATCAACAAAATCTTTTCTTTCCTTGATACATAATTTTCGAAAAAAAAAAGAAAAATCAGCATAATATATTCTTTTTATTTTAATCACCTTATCATTATTGGGCTACTTAATGGGCTACTTGAGGGGCCTTTAAGGAGAATTAAGATTGGTCCTCCTAATGGACTTCTGAATTTCAATATTGAGCCACAATATAATTCAATCCATTAATATTAATTATTACCACTAATAAATTAATATTGCACTATCCATCTTAATCCATATTACGATAATATGGGCTCCCAATTATTATTTCCCGCGTTTAAGATTATCAAGTCCATTAATTAATTAAGCTTCTGAATAGCTCTAAATTAACTAATATATTTCACCTTTGAGTAAAGACAGCTCAATATTATTATCCGTACCGAAGAAACTGATTCTTCACTTGCAAGATTTGGTACGATAAAACTTCTGAGCCCACCAAGGGGACTAATCACACGAGCCGTACTCGCACGCGTTTCTCCGTATTAAATCTTAGCAACCGTCGTATGATTAATATTACTGCCCAAGACATAAAGTTCGAAGTCACAATGATTCTCACCCAACATGAATCAAAGCAGTAACCATTAAGCACACACAGTCCTATTTAAGTGACGGAGATTAAAAAATCAACAACCACTGAGGTCTAATTCTTCACCTTTCAGAACAGAAGAATTTATCCTCGTTGTAGGTCCTCTTCAACACATACTAAATGTGCTAGTGCAATCTCTTAGTCAAGACAGACTAATCTGAGCCTTACACATCGACCTTTCACGGCGGATTGTTCAATTTCACCTAGGTCGTGAACATGTACGTTTTGTTACAAGGAAACAGTTAATGTTGTCTTCCGTGATCGAGTATCACCACATTAACTACAATGTAACTAGTACCATATATTGAACGGTTTGTAATAAATATTCAACATTCAATCATATCTAAAGCAAATGCGATAAAATAATTATTCTCATAAAACGAGTGTTTTATACACGAGTTATACAAAGTAAAAGCATACTTTCACGTATAACTCCAACAATCTCCCACTTATACTTAAAGTCTGCTTTTAGTATACATCACGCATGTCTTAGTGTAGTAGCTCTACGTGACATCTCATGTCAACCTACACTAACCTAATAATTCCTCCCACTTATACTTAAAGCAGATTGGCAATAGTCTTGACTCCCATTCCATCCACATGTCTCTCGAATGTACTCTGAGGCAGACCCTTTGTGAATGGATGTACTAGGTTGTCCTTCGACATTTATCTTTGCCACCTCTTTATCTCCTCTCTTAACGATTTCTCGTATAAGATGGTGTTTTCTTTCAATGTGTTTGTTGGCCTTGTGGGCTCTCGGTTCTCTTGAATTTGCAACTGCTCCGACATTGTCACAAAAGACAGTTTATCTTGTCGGGCAAATTCGGAACAACGTCCAAGTCCACTAAGAAGTACTTGAGCCAAACCGCTTCTTTCGCTGCTTCATAAGCAGTTACTTATTCGGTTTTCATGGTCGAATCAGCGACTAATCGCTTCTCCATGTCATGGCTCTTTCTCCCATGCAAAACACACTACCCGAGGTAGTTATTATGGAGTCTATGTCTGATTGGAAATTTGAGTCTGTGTATCCCATGGGAATTAGACCGTCTGACTGTTAAATCAGCATTTCATACCAAGTTCTTTTCAGAAACTAAAGAACGCATTTAATTGCAATCTAATGTGCTTTTCCGGGGTTACTTTGATATCTTGCCATCATGTCCACGACAAAGCAGATATCCGGTCTCGTACACAACGTTGCATACATAAGACTTTCTACGTCCGAAACGTACGGAACGTCTTTCATGTCATCTATCTCCACTTGCGTCTTAGGGCATATTTATTTGGATAGATGGATTCCGTGCCTAAAAGGTACAAAACCTTTCTTGGAATCTTGCATGTTGCATCGCTTCAAAACAGTGTCTTTGTATGAAACTTGCGATAAGCCCAACATCCTCTTCTTGCGATCGCGAGTGATCTTGATCCCAAGGATGTGACCGGCTTCCCCTAAGTCCTTCATATCAAATTGTTTTGACAGCCATACCCTTACGCCTGACAATACCTTTACATTATTTCCAATGAGCAGAATATCGTCTACGTATAATACTAAGAATACCACCGCAGTTCTGTCACACCTTTTATACACACAACTTTCGAACTTGTTTTGATCACAAACCCATAAGACTTAATAACTTGATCAAAACACTAGTTCCAAGTACGCGATGCTTGCTTAAGTCCATAAATGGATCTCTTAAGCTTGCATACGAGGTGCTCTTGGCCTTTTTCAATGAAACCTTTGGGTTGTTGCATATAGATCCCGTCAAGACTTCCGTTAGGGAAAGTTGTCTTGACATCCATTTGCCAGATCTCATAATCTAAGTGAGCAGTGATCGACAAGAGAATACGGATGGACTTAAGCATAGTTACAGGCCACAGGCCACAAGCCTTGCTTTGAAGGTCTCTACCCTTCCGTCCGGTCCTCTTTTCCTCTTGTACACCCACTTACATCCAATGGGTTCTACCCCATTGGGTGGATCGACCAACTCCCACACTTGATTATGATCCATCGAACCCATCTCGGTTTCCATTGCGGTTTGCCACGCCTCCGCATCTTTATCTTGGATTGCCTCATCGTACGTCCATGGGTCTGATTCATCGCCGGGAATCAAATCCGAAGATTCTCCAATTCCCATGAATCTCTCGGGTTGCCTTGTAATCCTCCCACTACGACGGGGTTCCGGTTGTGAAGGTGTGACGTGTGGTACATCATCTTGTATACTTGGTATAGGAGTTTGGCCTCTTAACTCGTCTAAGGTAATCTCACTTCTGGGCTTTCTTTTGTTCATATAGTCTTCCTCCAAGAATTTAAAGTGCGAACTAATCACGGTCTTTTGATCCTTGGGACTATAGAACATACACCCTTTCGTTCCTGCAGGGTATCCTATAAACAGCCTTAATTCCGAATGTGAATCCAACTTACCAACTTCCTTGTCTAGCACGTATGCTGGACAACCCCAAATCCGCAAGTGTCTTAGACTGGGCTCGCGCCCGGTCCACAATTCCATTAGGGTTTTAGGAACCGATTTGGATGGCACCAAGTTTAGAATGTAAGCCGCCGTTTCCAAGGTGTTACCCAAAACGATTTGGGTAAATCCGAATAACTCATCATGGATCTGACTATTTCTAAAAGAGTCTGCTTCCTTCGTTCCGCCATACCGTTCTATTGAGGGGTTCCAGGTGCGGTCAACAGGGATACAATCCCTTCGTCCGATAGGTAGTTCAAGAATTCATCGCTAAGGTATTCGCCTCCACGATCAAATCGTAGAAACTTGATACTTCTTTCTCTATGCATCATAAGGTAGATGTATCCATTTCTCGAGTAATCATCAAATTACTCATACCCCTTCTTGCTATGATCGTCATTGAACCACACATATCGATATGAACGAGTTCTAACACTTTGGTGGCTCTATTCCCCTTGGCTCCAAATGCCCTCTAGGTCATTTTACCCTCTAAACAGGATTCACAAGTTGGAAATGACTCAACTTGAAGTGACTCCAAGGATTCATTTTTCACCAACCTTTGTATCCGCATTAGATTAATATGACCTAATCTAAGATGCCATAAAAGTATTTCGTTCATGTCCGAAGAATGCTTCCTTTTATTACTCGAAATAATCGATGTGTTATTAGATTCAATTTTGTGAGTGGTGTGCCCAAATAATGGTATAAAGATCATCCATTAAAGTTCCGGAACAGATAAACTCATCGTTTCAAGAAATAATAACATCCTTATTAAAAGAAATTGAGTATCTATTCAAAATAGTTTAGAAACTGAAGGTTGAGTTCTTTCTAAACTAGGAACATGAAGAACGTCTCTCAATACCATAACTCTATCTTCAAAAGATAGGCACACTTCTCCCACTGCTTCAGCTGCCACTCTCGTAGTATTGCCCGATGTGATGGGGATCTCACTTCCGTTAAGTCGTCAGGTTAGCTTGAACCTATGATGATCAGTAGCTCTCGTATCCACTATCCACCAATAGACAGCATACGCCACTTCACAAGTTTCGACGACTAGGGTGTGTGAATTACCTAACTTTCCTAGCCTCTTAGGCTTGGAACAGGCAGACCTCCATTGTCCTCTCTCACCGCAACTAAAACACTTCCCCTTTGATGCTAGCCTTTGCATTTGCCTTTCGCAACAAATGGATTTGCTTGGATCCGGCCTTTGGTTCTCTTCCTCTTTTTCCCTCCCTTGGGACCAAAAGAGGTAGACGAACCATTAGCTACCATAGCACTAGACTGGTGCTCCATTATCACCTCCACCGAAACTAAAGCTTGCAAGAGCTCGGGCAAATGACTTGTCCGTTCATTCATCTGATAGTTCAGATGAAACTACTCAAAGCTTCTCGGTAGAGAATGGTATATGAAATCAATCAAAATCCGCACCAAGTACTTCCAACTTATTAAGGTATGCCATTATCTCGAGAACGTGCTCCCTCACGGGCATTCCTTCCACCATTTCCAACTTGACCGAGTCATGTTTGGTGAACTGATTAGTCATGGGATTCTGATGTGAAAACATCTCTTCAAGGTGTTCCATGATTTCAACAGCGGATACAATATCTCCATGAACGCGCCTCAAATCCTCAGACAGAGATGTCAAGATGATGCACTTCATGTGTTCATTGTCACGCTTCCAATCATAAACTGCCTTTTCCCATTGCTTGACTTATCATTAGGCTTGCCGGGTATATTAACGTAAATAACCCAATTGTGTTTTCGTGCAGTAAGTACAAATTTTTTTAAAAAAAAAACATTTCCAATCGATATATATCACTCCAAAAAATTTATTAACTTTAAGTATATTAAACAGTGGATTAAAAGGTTGCGGCATGATGAAATGAGAATAAAACATACATTCATATCAATATCTAGAAAAATACGAAATTATCACATAATTCGATCACATCAATTATATTGAAATCTTAAAACAATATAATCATGCATCAGCCAACATCTCGAAACAATTTAAATGCGCCACGAGGGGTGGTCTATACATTTAAATACATTCAAGCGGATCACAAACTTAAAAGTTACAAATTCTTAATTCAAAATTAATAGTTGGCTCCCACTTTGACCACATAGAAATTGACAGGGACTCCGAGGGGAGTAAGTTAATATCAATTCCCTATGCCTAAGTAATAACCATAATTAAATACAGGATTATTATTTCGCTTTGAGCAAGCCACTCGTGGTGAGGGTCAATACCACCACTAGTAATAATCCACAATCATCCTTTCGGAATTTATTCATGTGAAATCCGTTCTTTTGGCCGATCCGAGGGGGAAATGTATTCCAAAAGAACTTCACAAATAAATAAATTATGGAGGCCAAATTAATCCAATTTTAATATCCGGAATAAAATTGCGATTAAATAAACATACTTAGTAATTTTCGAAAGTAAGGTTTTTCTTGGACAATAACATTCATGCAAACACATATTAACAAATAATAATAAGTGCACGAAATAAAACATCCATCAAAACAAAATTAAAAACATTGGAGCACTCAAATCCAATTGTCACAGTTTAATTTCTTCACGTCTTGATGCGAAATATCGTCCTTGTCGCTATCCGTCGTTCGTCTCGATACGCTCCCACTCGAACAGCAACACTTCATCAAAAACAGCATCGTTTGGGGTTCGGGACGACGTTTAAAATCACACCAAAAAAAATGCAGAACTGGAAAATTTAAAAAAAAAATCTAAGGCCCGAGATACGGCGCGCGTCGGCCCACGGAGTGGGGCGCGCGCCTCTCGGCCTACGGCAGCCGAGCGCTGGGCACCAGCCCTATGCGCGTGCGCGCGCTACCCGTCGTGCGCGGGTCGTGCACTTCGCGTACCCCGTGCACCGGGTTTCACCGTTCGTTCTCATTTTTTTCACCCCATGCATGATTTTACGCCCATACATTCGCCACGCATGCATGCGTCATCCGGGTACGCCGTCTTTAATTCTTCATTCTTTGTCACGATCCGGTTATAATTTATTTTTTAAAAGAACAAATACTAGATCTAGACTAGTCTATTACAATGATCGAATCAAAATAAAAATAACTAATCTACTCGTGGATTTTCTCACGAGAAAAACGAATTCGAACGAATCGAATTAAAAACAATTAATTCACACGCATGAAAAAAATAACAACATTAAAACCATGACAATTGGATATCTGCAAAAAAAGATCTAGCAATTCTACTATCCAATTTCAATTTAATGTTTAACAATTTAAATTCCAATTTAAAGATCAGAGCCCGAAACCGTGACTCTGATACCAGTTGTTGGGAAAATAGGGGTGCCCGGAATCTATTCGGGATGAAATTTAAATACGAATTTAAATACAATTATTACTAGCATGAATTAATCCTAATTAATTCAAATAATAACTCCAACAACCAATTTAACATCATGCATGTTGAATTAATTCACATATAATCTATGGCGGAATAAACAAGATAATATGTGATTAACGTACCTCTCGTAGAACTTGGCCTTTGAATAAAACGGGACTAACACGTACGCGCTTTATCAACCCAAAAGCCTTCTCAAGTATTCCCTTTCGCCTTATTCGATCACCGGTGGGAGATGCTTTCGAATAATTTAAATAACTAAGGAAAAATAAAAATATCTATGCTCTTGATTTTTTCAACACATGGAATTATGTACTTGGGGATGAAATAATCACCCCCTATTTATAAGATGAAGTGGCCGAATTTTTATGGTTATTTGGGCCTTGGAGAAAATCTTTTCTTAGACTCTAAGAAATCTTGAATATATCTCATATATTCTTTTCTCCACAATAAAATATTCCACAAAAATCTCACTCACCTATTTTACTAGTGATTTTCGAAAATTTCAAGTGTAGAAGCCAAGATTTGGATCTTTCTTGAATATATGAGATATACTTGTATTCCAAGAATACATATCTTCCATAATATCTTTCCAAGAAAATCAATAAATCTTTTCTTTCCTTGATACATAATTTTCGAAAAAAACAAAGAAAAACCAGCATAATATATTCTTTTTATTTTAATCACCTTATCATTATTGGGCTACTTAATGGGCTACTTGAGGGGCCTTTAAGGAGAATTAAGATTGGTCCTCCTAATGGACTTCTGAATTTCAATATTGAGCCTCAATATAATTCAATCCATTAATATTAATTATTACCACTAATAAATTAATATTGCACTATCCATCTTAATCCATATTACGATAATATGGGTTCCCGGTTATTATTTCCCGCGTTTAAGATTATCAAGTCCATTAATTAATTAAGCTTCTGAATAGCCCTAAATTAACTAATATATTTCACCTTGGAGTAAAGACAGCTCAACATTATTATCTGTACCGAAGAAACTGATTCTTCACTTGCAAGATTTGGTACGATAAAACTTCTGAGCCCACCAAGGGGACTAATCACACAAGCCGTACTCGCACGCGTTTCTCCGTATTAAATCTTAGCAACCGTCGTATGATTAATATTACTGCCCAAGACACAAAGTTCGAAGTCACAATGATTCTCACCCAACATGAATCAAAGCAGTAACCATTAAGCACACACGGTCCTATTTAAGTGACGGAGATTAAGAAATCAACAACCACTGAGGTCTAAATCTTCACCTTTCAGAACAGAAGAATTTATCCTCGTTGTAGATCCTCTTCAACACATACTAAATGTTCTAGTGCAATCTCTTAGTCAAGACAGACCAATCTGAGCCTTACACATCGACCTTTCACGGCGGATTGTTCAATTCCACCTAAGTCGTGAACATGTACGTTTTGTTACAAGGAAACAGTTAATGTTGTCTTCCGTGATCGGGTATCACCACATTAACTACAATGTAACTAGTACCATATATTGAACGGTTTGCAATAAATATTCAACATTCAATCATATCGAAAGCAAATGCGATAAAAGAATTATTCTCATAAAACGAGTGTTTGATACACGAGTTATACAAAGTAAAAGCATACTTTCACGTATAACTCCAACAGATGTTGTAACAATTCCCCTTGGAATTATCAAATTGTCAGACAAGCTTGTATCGATCGAGAACCCGGAGAGGAAGTTGGCTAGAATGGTAGAATTCCTAGTTGTAGATCAACAGTCTATCTACAACGGGTTTCTCGACCGCTCTTTTTTAAATGAATTCAAGGCAGTTGTTTCAACGTATTACTACTGTGTTGGGATATGTTTTAGTTTTGATGATTTTCCAAAACAACATGTAATAGGTTTGAAAGCAGTCAGGATAGTATCCTTTGTTTCAGGTCAGGCTAGGTTAGCTCTCAGTAGAATAGGTTGCTCAATTGAGGGGGAACTCAGCGAGGGGGAACTTCTCAACACAGCCTGAAGATGTCAAGATGACATCTCAAGAGAACTGACTGAAGCCATTGAAGGAAGACCTGAACCTGAAGAGAAGCCTGGAGGATGTCCCACTGAGTGTAAGTCAGGCTGATCTAAGCCAAGTCTGATGGACCACTCAGTGAAGAGCCTGATCAGGTGGATCAGTGCTGCACCAAGTAGGCCCTGAAGGAGTCAGGCTACTGTGGTCAGGGAAGTTTGTCATTCAGCCTTATGACAAACTTCTTGGAGTGATCTTCAAAGAGTCCCTGAAGGACAACTGCACTGAGGACGAGTCAGTCCACTGAAGATCAGAGTCAGTAAAGGAGAAAGCTACCTAAAGTCAGTGGGTCTTAGTCAAACCTACTGAGTCAAAGATCCGTGAATTCAGGCCACGTGGACCAATCAGCACAAGGCGGTAAATCTGACACTGACAAGGCCGCATTCCAAGAAAAGTGGTTGAAACCATTTAATGCTGGATTCAAATGTATTTTCCTCTCCAACGGATACATTTGAATCCCCATTATAAATACAAGCTCATAGCTTGTTGTTAGAGTGTGTTGTGTTGGTAGATTATTGTAAGAAAATCAAAAGAAAACAAACACCTACGAGCTGAGAGAGTGTGAGTAGTAGCATACGTGCATGGGAGATATAAGGAGGTTCTACTCACATCTTATACACTGATCTTGAGAGTTCACAAATATATACATAAAGAGTGTTCAGCTTGTAACTCTAGGCTTAGAGAGGTTTTCCCTATCTTAGCTATTGGCTAACACATTGTAAAGGGAAAACCTCACCTAGTTGGAGAAAACCCTAACCGAAACCAAAACCCTCTAGTCAGGTTTGTTGGGAGTAAGTTGTTTGTAAGGAGAGGCAGCTCCGTGGAGGGGCGTGAGTCCAGTTGTAAGTGCACCTTGGCACGTTAAAAACAAGAATCCAAAGGAGTGGATTTCCTGTTAAATCAGGCCGTGGATGTAAGAGCTTGAGTCTCCGAACCACGTTAAACCAAGCGTTATTATTTGGAATGTCTTTTCTTCTAAAGTATTGCGAAAATCTGCTCACTGAGAGCATTGTTTAAAAAGGAACTTTAGTTAAGCATTTCAGTCAGGAAGATTCATCTCACTGACTGAATCAGGCTAGGCACTCGAGAGTTCAGTCTCTCGAGTCACTGCCTTGTTGAGAGCCTGAGCTTTCAAGTCTCATCACTGACTTGATAGCTCTGACTCTCAGCAACGCAGTGACTTGAGTATTCCTTCACTGAACTCTTTCAGAGCGCAACGCAAGGTTTAAAAAAAAAAATTTTGTTTTGTGCTCCTGAATTCCCATTTTGCCCTTCGAAAACCGGGACCATCAATTGGTATCAGAGCGGGTTGTTCACATGACCACTGATCCAGTTTTGTTAAGAAAAATGGTCTACCGAACAGATCTTAAATGTTTAAACTATGGGAATTCCTGCATATTTCAAACTATTACCTGTACTCTGACATTATTCTTGTAATAGAAAATCATTTGGTTAGAAGTTTTGGAATCATCAAAAAGGGGGAAATTGTTGGGATATGTTTTAGTTTTGATGATTTTCCAAAACAACATGTAATAGGTTTGAAAGCAGTCAGGATAGTATCCTTTGTTTCAGGTCAGGCTAGGTTAGCTCTCAGTAGAATAGGTTGCTCAATTGAGGGGGAACTCAGCGAGGGGGAACTTCTCAACACAGCCTGAAGATGTCAAGATGACATCTCAAGAGAACTGACTGAAGCCATTGAAGGAAGACCTGAACCTGAAGAGAAGCCTGGAGGATGTCCCACTGAGTGTAAGTCAGGCTGATCTAAGCCAAGTCTGATGGACCACTCAGTGAAGAGCCTGATCAGGTGGATCAGTGCTGCACCAAGTAGGCCCTGAAGGAGTCAGGCTACTGTGGTCAGGGAAGTTTGTCATTCAGCCTTATGACAAACTTCTTGGAGTGATCTTCAAAGAGTCCCTGAAGGACAACTGCACTGAGGACGAGTCAGTCCACTGAAGATCAGAGTCAGTAAAGGAGAAAGCTACCTAAAGTCAGTGGGTCTTAGTCAAACCTACTGAGTCAAAGATCCGTGAATTCAGGCCACGTGGACCAATCAGCACAAGGCGGTAAATCTGACACTGACAAGGCCGCATTCCAAGAAAAGTGGTTGAAACCATTTAATGCTGGATTCAAATGTATTTTCCTCTCCAACGGATACATTTGAATCCCCATTATAAATACAAGCTCATAGCTTGTTGTTAGAGTGTGTTGTGTTGGTAGATTATTGTAAGAAAATCAAAAGAAAACAAACACCTACGAGCTGAGAGAGTGTGAGTAGTAGCATACGTGCATGGGAGATATAAGGAGGTTCTACTCACATCTTATACACTGATCTTGAGAGTTCACAAATATATACATAAAGAGTGTTCAGCTTGTAACTCTAGGCTTAGAGAGGTTTTCCCTATCTTAGCTATTGGCTAACACATTGTAAAGGGAAAACCTCACCTAGTTGGAGAAAACCCTAACCGAAACCAAAACCCTCTAGTCAGGTTTGTTGGGAGTAAGTTGTTTGTAAGGAGAGGCAGCTCCGTGGAGGGGCGTGAGTCCAGTTGTAAGTGCACCTTGGCACGTTAAAAACAAGAATCCAAAGGAGTGGATTTCCTGTTAAATCAGGCCGTGGATGTAAGAGCTTGAGTCTCCGAACCACGTTAAACCAAGCGTTATTATTTGGAATGTCTTTTCTTCTAAAGTATTGCGAAAATCTGCTCACTGAGAGCATTGTTTAAAAAGGAACTTTAGTTAAGCATTTCAGTCAGGAAGATTCATCTCACTGACTGAATCAGGCTAGGCACTCGAGAGTTCAGTCTCTCGAGTCACTGCCTTGTTGAGAGCCTGAGCTTTCAAGTCTCATCACTGACTTGATAGCTCTGACTCTCAGCAACGCAGTGACTTGAGTATTCCTTCACTGAACTCTTTCAGAGCGCAACGCAAGGTTTAAAAAAAAAAATTTTGTTTTGTGCTCCTGAATTCCCATTTTGCCCTTCGAAAACCGGGACCATCATACTGTGTAAAGTTCCCTACGTCAAAAGGTGCAGGTACTGCTAAAGGTGATCAGAAGAAGGATGTAGAGGGTCTCTATGATGGCCGAACAGCCGAGCAACAGTGTTGAAGGCGAGCCCTCGGTCCTTGATAAAATCATGGAGTCTATTGACATGGAGATGATGGAAGTAGACTAGCAGGTGTGCGAGGACGAGCAGAATCGTGGAGACGAACAGTTGAGTGAAGAAATAAATGAAGAAGATGTACCAGTTAGCAACAAAGTCGAGAATGTGGTACCAGCCGGCAGTGAACAAGAGGACGTGGAGCCTCAGTTAGGTGTTGAACCAATGGAGATAGCGGATGAGCTAAATCTGGATGGGCCAATTATATATCCTCACTGGAAAGGGCAGAAGCGAAGGGCAACCCCGGTTGAGGAGTTGGAAGCAATAAGAGTTTGCCCAAACCGAGAGGACTTAGAACTTTTCATCGGATTTGAGCTCCCAGAGCCATACAAGTCTAAGATGGAGGAGTTTCTTAAAGCCAATCTCGATGTGTTTTAGAAGTGGATACCTCTTCTTCCTCAGCTGTGAAACTTCTTTTGGAGCAACTCCTGGTGTATCTTTTACTACTTTTTTTCGAACTCATTTCTGCAAGAAATTGTTAGCACAAAAATATTTGGGTTTTAAAAAATTTTGGATCTGTCCTGGTGACCACCAAAAGTTTTTCAAAGCAGTGGTCTAGGACACACTACTCTGATACCACTTATTGGTCCCAAAAATATTATTAGCGGAAAGTGTTTTATACTTAATTTTAAGAAAACCTCTTTTTAAAGTGCTAAAATTATGCAGAAAATTGAAAATAAAAACAGTAAATAAAAGTGACACGAAATTTTTTATAGTGGTTCGGATATAATGATCCTACATCTACTCTCCCTTTAACCAAAGAGGTCTCACTCACCAACCAACTTACTTACTACTGGAACTGGGAAGTTCCAGCTCCTTCGTACAGTGGCTTACAACAACCCTTCTATGTGATGAGTAGGTTGAGTAAAATTCCAACTAAAAACTCCTAAAAGAGTGTATATACTTGTATGAACAAGGTGAGTGTATGGAGTGTTCGAGTGTTTCTCTATCTTGTGCTTTTCTTCTTGCCCTCTTGTATGTTCGAACTCATCCATAACACTCCTATTTATAGTTGTCAAATAACTAACCGTTAGAATGTTAGAAATTCAAACATCTATAAATTAAGGAATATAATCAACCATCTTGATTGATTATATGATTGATTGATTGACTCCTTCTTTGATTGATTCTTTAATTCTCTTCCTTGATATCATTTGACTTCCATTTGATTGTTTGACTCTTCTTATCTTTGGATCACAAGGTCTTCTTGTCTTTGTCTTCTGGCGGACTAGTCTTCTGGTCAAGACAGGACGACTTCTACTTATCTGGTCAAGAAGACTTCTACTCATCTACCTCCTCTTGTCATCTTGTCTTCTTGTCATCTAGCATCTTGTCTTCTTATCATCTTGTCTTCTTGTCATCTTGTCTACCTCTTCTTGTCTTGTCTAATTTCCTTCCCCCATAACCTAAGACTTATTCTAGTCCTAGACTAGTCTACAGCTGACTAACAGGTTCAACTGCTCCTATTACAAGTTCTTTTTTGTTTAACATCTTCAAAATATCTAACTTATATCGCAATAATAATCCTAATAAGTATTCACACCAATCACTCCTATTAACCAAAAATTGAGAAGTGATAATATTTTTAAGTGAAAATGATGATAGTTTAGTGAATAGTGATAGTCATTTTTTAAAGAAAAACATTATCACTTTTTCAATTAAAGTTATCACTTTTCGGAAAATGGTATATTTTCAAATGAAAAGTGATACATTTTAAGTATTGTTCATTAGTAAAAATTCTCACTAATCACTCATGTTAATCAAAAATTAAAAAATTCTCATCTTCTTAGCCTCTTCTTGTCTTGTCTAATTTCCTTCCCCCTTAACCCAAGACCTATTCTAGTCTTAGACTAGTCTGCGGCTGACTAACAGGTTTAACTACTCCTATTACAAATTCTTTTTTGTTTTAACATCTTCAAAAAATATAACTTATATCGCAACAATAATCCTAATAAATATTCACACCAATCACTCCTATTAACCAAAAATTGAAAAGTGATACTCCCTCCTATTCATTTTAGATTGTCCGTATTACCATAAAAGAAAGTTTTTTTTTGTTTTTCACTTTCTCAATCTCTTTCCCAAAATGGCAAAAAAGTACACATATCATTTTAACTTTACCCCTTAAAAAGTTGAAGGGACCCTTTTACCCTTACTTTATATCCACAAAAACAACTTTATACCCACACATACTAATAAACAACTACTTTATTAAAACGCGTGCCACTTTGAAAGTGGAAAATAAAAATGAATTGGAGGGAGTAATAATTTTAAGTGAAAATGATGATAGTTTAGTGAAAAGTGATAGTCATTTTTTAAGAAAAACATTATCACTTTTTCAACTAAAGTTATCACTTTTCGGAAAAGGTATATTTTCAAATGAAAAGTGATACATTTTAAGTATTTTTCATTAGTAAAAATTCTCACCAATCACTCATGTTAATCAAAAATTGAAAAGTGATAATATTTTGTTGGGACATTGCTTGTTTTGATTTACATCTCAAAACCCTGAAAAAATAATATGTCTTAGTATAGTCAAGATTGTAATAATTTTGGGATTGGTTAGTAAGTTTTTACTTTGCAGGTACTCAATTGAGGGTGAACTCAACTGAAGACAGAAATGGTGAAGCAGTGTCGAAGACAATCCTGAAGACCACTAAGTGAGAATTAAAATCTTTCCAAGATGATCAGTAAGTCACTCAGTGAAGAGCCTGAAGCTGAGTAGTTCAGTGTTCAGCTATGTGGACTCTGAAGGAGTCAGGCCACATTCACTTTTGGAAGACTTAGCATTTATGCTAAGTATTGCAGTGAAAAAGAAATGTCAGGACCAAGACCCTTATAGACAAAACCTGAAGATGTTTCATAAAGTCTGCAAAGCAAAGAATATCCCAGAGAAGTCAGAGGATAAGATTAAGAAAGTCTCACTAGCAGTTTAGTCAAACCAATGAAAACTTGACACTTCATAAACGGGTCCCTGACACCTGAAGACCTGCAAACTGAAAAGTAAGCGGCGCACACAGAGGATCTTTTCACCAAACAAGCATGGTGACAAGACACATGCAGAAGAAATACCTGTTTACAAACATACTTAAAAGTGTCATTGTTGAAGCTATCTTTCCAGCGGATAGTTTTCAAGAACTACTATAAACACAGAAGACCTTGCACCAAGGGTTATGGGAAATTAATAAGCTAAAGAAATTAACCAAGCTCTCAAGCATTCTAAGAAGCACTCAAAACCACAAGAGAATTTACCAAGTGTTTCCTAACTTTTAGAGTTAATTTTGTATTCAGTGAGCTTACTAAACCAAACCCTAGAACTAGTTTTTTACAAGAGTTGGTGAGGTTGGTTGCAAGAGAACTATATATCAGCAATTCTAGGGGTCAAAATTTCCTTAGAGATAAAGTCTAATCAATAGTGCACATTGGCACATTAAAACAAAAACCAATTTCGTGCTAAGAAATTCTCATGTTCAATCAAGATCGTGGACATAGGAGTTTGGGTCTCTGAACCATGTTAAACTTCTTGTATGCTTTACTATTTTGCTTGTCTGGTCTTATAATTATCATCATATTTACTAAAGCATTCAACATAATTTCTTCATGATGGAATCAATCTTCTCGATTGCATAAAAAGGTTGCACTTAACCTAGGGGTGGAAATAGGTCAGGATACCCGACAGGGGCCTACGACTCGACCTACTAAAGTTCAGCTCGGCTCATTTAATAAACAAGTCAGGCTCAGACTTTTTTAAAAACTTATTTAAGTCCAACAGGCCGACCTATTTAAATATAGGGTTAATTGCAAAACAAATCACGAACTTTATAGTCTTTATCAATTACAACATAAACTTTTAATGTTTGCAATTTGATACACGAACTAAATTTACAATTGCAATTCGATACATGGTGTAATTTTTTTGCGATACCTACGTTTACATGGCATCTGAAGCTACCACCAAATACGAAATGTCGTCAAAATAATTTGTTATTTAATGTATTACTGTTTTGTGAATCAATTTTACCATTAAATTGGTTTACAACTAATATTTTATAGTAAAATAACTAATATATTTTAATAAAATAACTAATAACTTTAATCTATTACTCTTTAATAAAATAACTAACATCATTCGTGGCGTGAGACGTATCTTTGGTGTTGGCTCTGATTGCAATTCAAGCATAAGTGTCGCAAAAAATTTACATCATGTATAGAATTGCAACAATAAAATAGTTCGTGTATTAAATTGCAAACTTTAAAAGTTCATGTTGTAATTGATAAAAACTAAAATGTTCGTGATTTTTTTTGTAATTAACCCTTAAATATATATATATATATATATATATATATATAATATTACAATATATTATATAATATATAATAATATAATACTCCCTCCGATTCATTTTAGATTGTCCGTAATACTATAAAAGGAAGAATTTTTTTTTTCACTTTCTCAATCTCTTTCCCAAAATGGCAAAAAAGTACACATATCATTTTAACTTTACCTCTTAAAAAGTTGAAAGAATCATTTTACCCTTACTTTATATCCACAAATATAACTGTATACTGACAAATACTAATAAACAACTCCTTTATTAAAACTCGTGTCACTTTGAAAGTGAAAAACAAAAATAAATTGGAGGGAGTATAATATAATAAATATACAATATATATGTGTAAATATATTACTAAATATAAATTAAAATATTATTTGAATTTGTTATTATGCTATAATTTGATAATCCTTTGGTAAATTGCTTTTATTCTTCATTTTAAGATTTAAAGGGTTAATTGTTATGATTTAACGATATTATAATTATTGAATATAATTTTGTAAACACGGTTAAAAAGGTCCCCTAAAAGGCTTTCAAACCAAGCATATTTATTAAAAAGGTCAGGGCAAGGCTCTGTAAAAAGCCCATGACAGTTAACAGGCCAGGCTTAGACCAAAAAATTAAATAGCAGACTCAGCCGTCCAATAAGAAGTCTAACTCGGCTCGACCTATTTCCATCCCTAACTGAACCTCCTAACCAAGGCTTTAAAAGATAAGTCAGTAAAGTGTTTTTCATAAACCTAAAACGAGTACAAAAATCTAGGGCTCTCAATTTCCACACACAGGCTTCTCTGGATAGCTATCCAACTGATTAACTTTAGAGTTGTTAGTAGGTGTCTTATCTGAACGCAGACTCACTTGAGCACTCTGTCGCTGAGTTTATTGGAGTCTGCCCTAAAGTCTCTAATAGACTGGTTATCCGGATCATCTTCAAATTAGTTGATCAATAATTCCAGGGATCTTGAAAAGTTTTCTAATACGTGTAACCCCCCCCCCCCCAAATACACATATTCTAGACTTATTCAGGACCAACATGTGTTTAAAAAAATGATAATGGTTTAGTGAAATGTGATGGGCACTTTCAAAAAAATATTATCACTTTTTAAAAAGAGATGGAATATACCTTGAAGGCATCAACAAAACACCAACCTCTAAATCTATGTAAAATTTATGCAATTTCTTTAATCTAAATTCAACAACCGCCTTTACAAGAATTACAATTAAATATATTACAGTGTAAACGTGTTAGAGGTTTGATAGTCTACACATACATATTTTAAAAATTCAATATAATATATGTTGCATAGGTAATTTTGTGTAAGTTAAAACATAAAAAAAATAAAATTGATGGATTTAGTTAAAGAACATTCCACATGTATAATTAATTATCATTTTAAATTAAATACTATTTACTTAATCTTGATCGCTTGTCTAGGAAGGCAAGAACGTGGTTGGGGAATGGGAGAAAATCAAAGTAGCAGTAGTGTTACGGAAAGCGTAAGGGGTGCCACAGCTGAAGGATGGTAAACTAAAAGGCAAAAAACATGGCAAACTGTTGGCTAATCTTTGTTTGAGACCTGTTTTATTTGATATTTGATTTTCTAAAATTAGACCCGTCTCATAGTCTCACTTGTGAAACGGTCTCAACCAAGAGGTCAAGACCAACTCCATTGGGAATCATTTTCACCCTGAAATGTGTTATCATTTTATATGTACTAGTCGTTTCATTAAAAAAAAATATAATAGTAATACATTTTAATGAAACAAATATTTCCTCCACCCCATAAGAATTTGCACCATAAGACGATGTACATTTAAAAAAAAAAAGTTATTTTTTGAATAAAATAGTGGCATATAAGTAAATATGTGTATATTTTTTTTGAGTATGCACATAAATCAATATTTCTTTTTTTTAGTAGTGTGTAAATTTTTATGGATTAAGAGAATAATATTATTTTGAATTACACGGTGAAACTGACTTACTACAGACTTATTCATAACATAAAAAAAAAAAAAAGGATCAAAATAGAAATTAAGAATTCAAACTCAAACAACCTCACTTGTTCACCTGCCGCCACCACTACAATATCAATTATATTGGTTTATTTGTCACTGAAGCTTCTTGATTTTCACTCCAACACCATTCGAATTTTATTTGAACAGAAGATAACCAAGAAATTGAATATGCTGGGGAAACTTTACAAAACCAATTTCAAAATAATGTTTTATAAATCAAGTCCCATCTATTTGACAAAACTGGAAAACTCCTGAAAATCACTAAGAAATGATTGCCCAAAACTAAATTCCGACGAATAAAGAACAACCCAGAAATTGAATTGAGTTCAACATTCATATCCCAATGTGGAAATGGGAATATGAGATAAATGACTCACGTTCTGAATTGAAAGCAAGTGAATTCGAAAATGAGAATAGGAGAACTGATTCACCTTTTGGAATTGAGATCGACGGCAGAGAGCTGAGTGCGAGATGATGAGGGGTCGATGGCGAAGGACGACGGAGACGGAAGAAGAAAGACAATATTTAACAAAAAATGGAAAGGGAGTAATTGTGACAATTATGTGGTTAATCTCTTTTACTTTCCAGTAGAGATTACAACACACACAGCACAGGGGAGAGGTGTTGGAATTTGTGAAGAGATACAGTAAAAATTATGAAATTAGTTACTATTTCAGCAGGTCGGCGAGATTAGGCGGGTCAGAGTGATTACAATTATATGGAATTACCAAAGGGTGAAATTTTTGGCTATTTAACCCCTTATATCGTACCAACAAACAGAGCCTAACAGTAGTAAGTAAATAGGATGGCAAAATTGTTGATTAAAAAAAGAAAACGATCAGGGGCCAAGGCAACAATACATAGTCCAAAACTGAATAGGGCAGGGGCAGGGCACACTAAGTTTCCACACGGCATAAGAATGGTTGAAGTGAAAAATCTTACAGACTTTATTACAAAGAAAACTGTAATGATTAAAACCAAAAATAGGGAACAGGAAAATGGAAGACAAATATAGCAACAGATATAATATCCGAATGAAGCCTCTACTTCTCAAGAGTCCTACCACAACCACAGAATTCAGGTGATTTGAAGCAACTCATCTCATCTGTGAGGGAGAACAGAACAAGCCAGATGCATCAGCCCCGATCACAGCGAGGTCGCACACAGCACATAACTGCCCTTGCTGGGACGGGATGAAGTGTGTAGTGCAATACGGGCAGGATACATGTTTCTGGCCTCTGTAAATGGGGACGTACGTGGCTCCACACACCACGAACGGGTTTCTGAAGTCGTAGTCGAGCTGCGTAGCATCTTTCATGTTCTTCTCAGCAGCCTGTAGAACTTGGCGGGCAGTTCTAGCTTGGTTCTCAACACTGGGGTTTGTCTCGAGAAGTCTACGGGCAAAGTTGGCTGCAGTGATCAGATTTTGTGCCTTGAAGCAAACACTCATTGCATTCAACAAAGCGAGTCTCATGTGAGGAAGCTGGAGGTTACAATGAGTGAAATACGCTGCAAGCTCCTGTTGACGAACTGGATTGTCCTTCACTTCCCTTCTCTTAAGCTCCATTTTCAGACCCACTACATACTCTTTTGCTATGATTATCAGCTCCTTCACTTCATCCACCTCCCTCCTTGTTTCAACCACAATCAATGGAATTGTGTGAAGAATAGCCTGGAAATGTCGCAGAGCTTCAGAAAACTTTCCACTAGTTGTGGCCTTGTAACCTGCCTTCACCTTCTCATCCAATTGAGAGAAATTGTAGATGAGGGCAGGGGGTCCTCGCACATTAGGACTTGCTGACTCACTCCAACCTCTCTCCACCGCAACCGAGATGACAGGTGCTGAGGTAAATGCACGTAAGTAAGTGTGACTGCCCATGTGAAGATCAATAAACTGCGATTTCAGAGGGGAGAAATTCTTTATCCCCAATTGCCGGCTCAATAAGCGCATTGCTGTGTCAAAATTGCCAGAAGCTGCGTGTTCAGTAGCTAGAGATGACCTCTGGACCCAAATCTGGCTTACCGGCATACCAGGTGTGGGAGCAATGAATACAGTAGAACGTGCAGCAGCATTAGTCTTGGGTGTCTCAGCATCGGGAGGTAGATCCAGATCCTCAAGCTCCCAACCCATTTCCCCGTCCTCGTCCTCATTCACATTATCTTCTTCCCCAAGCACCATACTGATGTCTCCATTCTGGATGTTGTCCACCTCACCAATATCCAGAGCCTCACCCCAATCAGCATCTGCTGCATCTTCATAATCTTCTTCTGCACCCCTGCCTGTGTCATCAAGGCCACCCTCAAATATGCTTTTACTGACCATTAACAAAGGCCAATCTCCAGCACATAGCACTGGACTCGGGGGTATCAAAAGGGAAGCAGCAGCTGTCCTCCCCTCTGGAAGAGAAGGAATATTATCACCCAGATCTGCAGCAAGACGCTCCGCAATGTCATGGAGCCCGTGGATTGAAGCAGTGATATATGCAAGAGGCAAGTGGCCTGCAATCTCCAGAATTTTAACACGCTCCCGCACATCACCAAGATACAGCGCATCATGAAACTGCCCCATCACATCATTCTTAACTTCTGCAATTCTCATCATTTTTGACAGTTTGTCCAAATTACCAGTTATCAGGTAATGGAAAGATAATCTCTCGAAGTTCTTCGTCTTTTGGTATGCGTATTCAACAATCCCAGCATTTCCCTGCCGAAGAGCCTCCACACCTAGCCTGTACCAATGGTCTTTCTCATCAATCTTTTTAGCAGATTCAAGTGCTTTCTCAATGTTACCACTTTCAAGGGCTAAGTTGAAGCGAGTTCTCTCATCTTTCACAAAATAGAGAGCAACTTGTGGGAAGCCCTTCTGCTGCAGATAAGCAATCATGGCCTGTCCACATAATTCCGAATTCTTTATCATGCTCATGACCTGGTCGTACCTCTTCCGTAGCAGAGATAGCTTAAAAACATACTCAGTAGAATCAATAATGATTGGACGGTTTTTCCCATCTCTGTCCAAGCAAAAGATCGAGTTCCCATATATCTTGGTAATGTACACTGGAACATCCAGTGTCTTAATAATTCCACTGTCCCCATTAGGAAGGCAGTACTTGATGTGGGTCAGAGTAGTATAGATAAAGACACCATTATCATCCCATGCTCCACTCTTGACACGAATAGTCTCATGAAGAGTACAGCGGTGCACCAGCTTTTTATCAGCAATAACAATTGAATGTTTGCTCAGTAATGCAACGCTCTCCATATCTGGAGACCAGACCACATATCTCACAAAAGACGTTTGAAGATCTCCAAGAACAATCCTTTGTTGAAGATCAAAGATGACTACCCTGTCCTCTGACCTGCACAACAGATTTCCAGTGCCAGCATAGAATATAGCATCAGTAGGAAAGGGCAAAGGACTCTTTTTCACTATTTCATTTTTCAGGTTCTTGACCATGACTTGATTGGTGCTCTTCTCAAGCACAGCAAACCTATTTCGAGCAATGAAAACTGCTGAACCCCCAATACCTCTTTTTGCATCTTGAACTACGTCACCTCTGCCATAGCTATCTTTGGGAATAATGTAGAGTTCATATGATCCCCCATCTATGTCTGAGCAAACCAAAACAGCACTCTCAGTAGGGCTATAAGAAAGAGTTCGAGGTCCTTGATTCAAACTATTAGAACCGGGACGTCTGATAGGGATCAGCTGAGTATCTTTTTGTGTCGAGTACTCAAAAGCACGTAGAAACCTGTCCTTGACATAGAATAGTGTATCAGAACTAACAGAAAAGGCAGGACGTTCTCTCTCCAACTTAAAAACAATCATGCCACTGTCATGACCAGCAGCCAGAAGATTCATCTCAGGATGGGCTGCAAGGATCCAGAACCTATCATGCTCCCTACGGAAAGTCTGCAGGCCAGTTCTCTTAGTAGCGTCCCAAACTCGGATACTCTTGTCTTCAGAATTTGACACGATAATATCCTGCCTCGCATGGAACTGAACACATGACACATTGTTCATGTGACCTCTCAACGTGTCCACCTCCCAAGCCTTTGTATCTGATAAAATACATAAAGAATAAGACAGTTAATCACTTTTGCAACTAAAGCGAAGACCTAATATTAAGTTTCAGGTAGGATGTCTCTGAAGCTGATCTGGAATCTGAACTTGTAAAAGTATGAAACTTTTGGAATTAACTAAAAATCTTTTTAACTTGACACAAGACCAACTGACCGCAAACAGTAGTATACACTTCACCTAAATCCAAACCAAAATCCACCCTTTCTCTTCTGTGTCTCATCATATTAATGTCTATCAATCGAGCAAATCCTTTCACTCTGTTTATAAAAACAAATATTAACTCAGCGGGTGTTTGAATAGTTCAGGGAATGGCGACGGGAATGGAGTCGATATTAATGGGGAATAACCATAGATTTGACTTCATACCCACAAAGAAGGAGAATGGAGCTTTCGGTATTCCCCACTAGTGGGGAATTAACACATTCATGAACTAATTCCCCATAACCAAGCATCCATACATGGTGTACCATTCCATTCCCATCCCTTCATTCTCATATCAACAAGTCAAGTACCCTCTTAGTCACAAAACTTCAAACAAGACCTTTGAACTTTTTTAAGATTTGTAATACAATGATGGGGAAGTAGCAATAAAAGAAGCATAGGAAACCTGGATAGGACTTTGTAACTAGTGCATTTTTAAGAGATTATTGTGGTGCCGAAAACAACCCTATCTTCAACATGATAAAGAATTGCCCATTATCAAGAAACTGGCGTTCTCCACACTAAATGTACATTTAAGATATGATCTTTCTGGATGGCAACATTTATCATCCAAAATAATACAGTTTAAAAATAAGATGTCAACAAAATAAAATTCGTGCTAGCATACCATTCATGCGCCAGATTTTAACTTGCCGGTCATCTGCCCCAGAAACAATCAGCGGGAGAGTGGGATGAAAAGAAGCCCAGTTAACCCCTCTATCATGGCCTTCCAAGACATACTTCACAACAGCATCAACCCCACCAAAGAAATCCGCATTCATTTGAGAAAGTCGCAGAATGTCATCAGCAGGAGACACAGTTTTCTTCCTCAAGGCACCAATATCCCAAACACGGACGGTCTGATCCAAAGAGGCTGAAACGACAAGGTCTTCTTTTGGATGAAATGAGGCGCACATAACATAATGATTGTGCCCGGTCAGTACCGAAATGCAAGTCCGAGATTGCCAGTTCCATATTCGAATTGTCTGATCATCACTTGCACTAACAATCCAGGGATACTCGTGATGAAACTGAACTGTCCGAATGTAATCAAGATGGCCAAGTAGAGTAAATAGACACCGGTGTAATTTGTAGTTCCATACCTTGATTTTGTAATCATCACCTGCAAAAACCATGGTTTGCACATGGAATACAGCCTATTTGTTTTAATGGAAGAAAAATTGTTCTGCTAATGGAATAAATCCATACATGCATGCATATGTATAGAAACTTGTAGAATCTGGTGGGCTCTAGCCAGAAGCCAGTATATAGGCAGACAGACTAATTTCTTTTACGTTCTTACTTATTTTTAAGATATTAGTATTGGTATTTTAGCTTTTGATTAAATTTATCCTTCCCATGGGTTAGAGACAAACAATATTGCCTAGTATATTTAAGCAAAAACTGAAAGTAGAATAACTATACTCGAGATCAGAATTTAAAAAATGCATCACCTATATAACAAATATTACTGGCGTACCATCATGATAACTGAGTTATTTGAACACCCACTCTAAACTCTTGGCAATAAAATATGGAACTTGCGTAAATTCAAATAACACACAGGCCTTCATATATGATATTTAAAGCACTAATCAACACTACTTTTAGCCACAGCATACCTATATTCCAGGATAAAGATTCAGTCACCAAATCGAATTCCATAGCAAGACATTTATTCAAAATAAAAGCACGTTAGTGATTTTCAATTTTAGATTTAAAGAAGAACATCTATATAATAACTAGGAGTATTAGAGTTTAGAGCAAGACGGTAATCCACTGAAAGGTCTCATTTTTATTAGCTAGATGAATTGTGGGGAGTGACATAAAAACACATCCAAACAGCAAAATAAAATTGCAAGGCCGCTGATCCAACAGATTAATTGATCACGCCATCAAAATTTTACATAAAACATCAGATCCAGAGTCTAAAACACTAACAATACAAGACAGAACATATAACCAAAAAGATCACACTCCAAAAGTTGATGAGCAAATGAAAAATAAATAGAAAAAGATAGATAAATCAGACCTCCAGACACAAATAGTGGCTGCGATTTATGAAAATGAACGCCACGAACGGGTCCGTCATGCTCGTCGAAGCGATCAATGAGAGTGCCCATGCGATAATCCCAGAGCTGGATCACGCCACTGTGGAGACTCGCCAAGATCCATGGCCTCTTGCTGTGGAAACTCAAACCTTTCACTCTATTACTCTTCGTTTCAAACTTGGTCAACATTTCCTAAAATCGTCTCCACCCAATATCAAACACACTGAAAAAAGAGCCGAAAATGTGAGATCTGAATTCAATTGAGAGCCTAATTGATATTTTACAGCCTAACCTGATTTAGATCTGTGAAGAATTTTGGATTATTTGTATGATATAAGAAGGTGGAATTATGCAATTGCAAAGGGAGGGTAGGGTGGAGGGCAATGGATCGGGGTTCCAAACGACGAATATCAAGTGTGTTTATTTCTTCCTTCCTTCCTGCTGGTGGTAGTGTTTGGATCTCTTATACGCTGTTTGGATCTACCGTTTCATTTTATTTTCTCTCTTCTCATTTCACTACTTTTATTTTGTAACCTTTTTTAACATTTTCGGATTGTATTTATATCTATTACTCCACTATACTATATTAATTATAATATCAAAATGATTAAACATTTATTTTAATCCTAAAATTTATAGTCTTAAAGAAAATATTGGTATGATCCTTCCATCCTCGAATATGAATGATATCGGGAATGATGCAAAGTCCATAAGTCTACCGTCTATGACATGTAATATCTATATATTCATTTGTGAATCATCTTCCACTTTTTCAAAAGCCTTTATTTTGAAATATTTTGATTTTATGCAATTATGCTATTTATTTTAATTTATAATCTCAATTATTTATGTTCTCGAATTTTTTAATCACTCCTTACTTTTCTAAAACTTCTATTTTGATATATTAGTTCGATTTATAATTTATTCTTTTCTATTGCGAAATGATTTTTTTAATTTTTTTTATAAACTCGCGTAATACGCGGGCTTCAAGAGCTAGTATATAGTAAAGTATAATCTTCTAATTTTATTTATAACTCTCATTTATATAATTTATGAGTAACTCTCTTGTGCATTTGGTGTATGATGCACTCACTCAACAATTGAAATTGTTTACACTTAAAATTATGATTTGATTACATTGAAAAGTAGGGTTTTTCTATGGTCGGAAAGAGTATTCGCCCTTTCTGAAATCAGGAAACCAATAAAAAATTAACACATCATCTTACTTCGCCCAGTGCGATATAGCTTCGCCATGAATTAATTAATTAATTTTTTAAAAATATATATAAAATTACCAAAATACCCTTTTAACAATTAAAAAACATATATTATAAATTTATAAGTTTAACTTCCCGTTATGATTATGCAAGAGAATTGAATACTTTGTACATCCAATACAATTAATTAAAAAAAAAACAAAGTTATCTTTCACTGACCACAACAAAATTTGTTCATCATTTTTTATTTTATTCGAGAATTGAGTTGGGAGTGCGGAATGAAAGAACTTTGCTCAATACTCAAAAGAGAGAAAACTCTACTTCAAACAAAAAAAACTAATACTCTTATGGGCGATCCTTTCTTTAATATCTCTGCTTTTATTCCGATTAAGAAAACACATAATAGAGTTCTCTAGCTTCCAACAAGAAACAAATTTTTGTTTACTGGAACTGGAGCGATTATTTTACTTCTTTTTTTATGTTTATGGAATTAAGTCAAAACTGTCTTCATGGTTTTATTTTTTATTTGAAGGTGGTGCACCAGCCGGCGGCGAGAACAATTGTTCTACCGTCATCACTCTACGTCATAAGTCGCCTTCATGAATTTTCTTATTGCAAATAATAGCACAATTTTCACGCAGTACAATGGAAAAAAAAAAAGAATTTTTGGTACATATGTTTTATATACGAGAAGAGTGTCCCTCTGCAAAACTTGCCGAGGACTTCATATTTATCTCTGACTACTACATTTTCAGGAAAACTTAGGGCGCATATGGTTGATTACTTTTTAATATAATCTAATCAAATTTTTTCAGTGTAATCTAATCAAAATTTTCAGCGTAATCAGCATACACTTTACAATGTAAACGACCTCAACTGTTGAGTGAATGCACTGTGCATCATGTGCATATGAGAGTGTGTCATAATTTGAGCAAATCGCACTTTTGGTCTCAGCAACCACGCCCCCTCATGATTTTAGTCCCAACCATTTTAAAGTTGGTCCCAATATTTTTTTTCCTTGCAAAACTAGTCCCACCGTTAACTGGCCGTTAACAGCCGTTTGCACTTTTAGTCCCAGTAATAAAAAATTTATTTTTTGCGGGAAAAAGCGCCAAATATGCTGCCTAGGTCAGTTTTGGAGGGAAAAAACTATACCCAAGCATATTTTGGAGGGAAATTCGATACAACCTCTATATAAACAACTATTGCCCTAATTTCACCACTTCTTCACAAACACATAAACACACACAAAAAAAAAATGTCTGCATCTTCATCTTCTGTCCATAAAGCTCTAATGTGCAAGTGTAAAAAAGAAGTTAATACGTTTATCTCAAAGAGGGAAAAAAAGCAAAGGCAGACTATTTCATACCTGTCCCGACTCCATAAGCGGGGGGGGGGGGGGGGGGGGGGGCTGTTCTTTTTTCATGTGGGCAGATGAGCATGAAATAGCTGGGCAAGGGATGTTTCCAGGAATGATGAGGAGGATTGACTCACTTATTAGTGAGAATCAAGACCTCATACAAAAGGAAAAAGAAGCAACAAAAATGGCAGAAATGTTGAAGAAAGAAGCTCTGCAGCAAGCAAATCAAATTGAACAGCTTAAGAAGTTTCAGAAACTTCTTGTCATTGTACTAATGTTCTCATTGGCACCTAACATCCTGAAGTTCATAGGTTTAGTCTAGACTGATTGTAATGCTCAATGTAATGCTGTTATGTATTTCCTATTATGTCTATCTATGATCCAATGTACCCAAATGATCTTGTAATGTTCAATGCAACATCTATCAAGAAAATTCTGTTCAATCCAATGCCAAAAACAACATAGTCATTAAACAATACAGTGAATATTCAACAACAACACTGCTCAAACTAATGCACCCATTATGCAGAGTTTAAAACACCTAAACATAGTACCATAGCATCAGATATGCAGTCTAAAACACCATACAATAGTCTAAAACATAGTACCATAGTGCCATTTGCATCCCTCTTGTTTACACCTTGCATATATTCTCCTCTTGTCATTCTTTATAATCCCCAAGCTCCTGCCTGTATTGATACCATGGCTGCTCACTGCATCTCTAAATAACTGCTTGGTGGAGAATATTTGCTCAAGAAAGAAGACAGGATTTTCCAACTGAGATGCCTTGAAAACAAGGTGAGAACTTTCTTTCTTTTCATCTTCAGATGTGTCAACACTGCTAAAATCAGACTCATTGTTCCCAGTTTCATTGTTATCAGTTTCATCAGAGTTATCTTCATTAGAATCATCATCTGTTGAACCACCACGAACACCATTCCACTCAGCATCAATATCAATATTTTCCTTATATATTATATCATCTAGGATTTCCTCACCACTATCCTCTTTTCCAATGTAGTCTGAATCATCTTCAGAGTCTAGAAACTCAACACCTTCACTTTCAATCATCATTTCATCATGTACCTCATTCAATAGCTCACTTAAGTTAGGCCGATCTTCTGCCACATTGCTCTCCTCTGAATCCTCCAAAATATCATCACCATCAGCCACTGTGTGAGTTTGTACACCATCTAAGTACAATAAAACCTCTCTTGTTTCTACAGAATCATCAAAACACCCTCTTACATCATGAATGGTTTGTAGCTCCTCCAATTTTCCATCTTTATTCATCTTATAGTATAACTTTGCACCTTTGTAACCTAATTTCTCACATAAGCTATCCAAATATTCAATACTTGCCCTCGTTCGTAACACAAAATCAAAGACACTTACTGTCCCTCCAATATACTCAACATTCCCAGTAGCATATTCACTGACCATTCCCCCATGGTGCAATCTCAAGGAAAAATAATTTTTAAAGCCATGCCCACCTATTAAACATATTAACAGAACAACATTAAACGCGAAATAATGCCATTCTGATTCGAATTCAAAAATTAGAACACATATGCCTAAACCCATATGAATTAACCCAAATATGAATTATCCCATATGAATTAAACCCTAAACCCTCAAAAAATTGGAAAATAATGCATATGAAACACACATATTAACTCATATATTACAGAAATAACATTACCCACATATAAAATACACATTTGCTTTGCGAAAACACATATATGCTTTGCGAAAACAAACATATGATTTGCGAAAACAAAAAAAAAAGACATGGATATAGACACATACCATAGTCGGGGGGTTTACATTCAACTTTCTTCTTCCTGCGCAACATTTTTGCAGAAATTTGCTCGAATGGAGGTGAATTGCAAGTCTAGGTTTTTTTTTTTAGAATTTGGGGATTTTGGGTTGTAATGACGCGTGTGTTTCATATTAGTTAATTTTGGATTTTTTAGATGTATTTTACTTATTTTTATTTAAAAGAAAAAAGATTTGACGGCCACGTGAGAAGCACATGCTTTGACCGTTAACTTTTGACGGGGATGGGACCATTTATGTAAGAAAATCACTAATTGGGACTAGTTTTGCAAGGAAAAAAAATATTGGGACCAACTTTAAAATGGTTGGGACTAAAATCATGAGGGGGCGTGGTTGCTGGGACCAAAAGTGCGATTTGCTCGTCATAATTTATATTTAACTATTTTCTAAATCAAAAATTTTAAGATCTTCTTTCCCCATTTATGCTACACATAACTAGTAAAAAACAAAATTATGATATAAGTTAATTTTCATGATTCTAGAATAAGACAAAATATTATATGAATATATTTCATGATAAGCTTATTATAAAACAGATTTAAAGTATCAAATATTTAATCAAGAGTATCAAATTTTTTATCAGGAGCATCATTAATCTGGGTTCAAGAAAATTAACCACTGACCCAGATTAATGATGCTCCTGATGAAATTTTTGATATGAATTTGTTAATACTTCAGGTCAAATATTCGATACTTTAAAACAGTTTCATGATAAACTTATCATAAACCATTTTCATATAAAACCAACTCGAATAATAGTACTATCTTCGTCCCCTTATTTATTTCCCATAACTTTTAAACACAAGTATTAAAGTGAGTAGTATATAATATAGATATAGTACAAGTATTAAGATGGAAAGAGAAGAGAATTTATACTTTAATATAGACCAAACAATCCTAGCATATGTGGCATACTTGGTTGTTCTCTATTTCAAAATCTCTACATTCTTATTAACTCTTCCTTTAAAATTTAATCTCCACCATAGACTTATAAGAAATGATTTGTACCGTTAAAGAAAATTGCAAGACTGTATTTATTAAAAGAAAAAATTATTAATTCTCTCTTCGTCAAAGCTGTCTTCCCAAACCTCTCCCGTCGCCTCTCACGCCACCTTCTCTCTCCCCTCACGCCACCTTCCCTCTCCCCTCTCCTCCCGTCTCTCTCTCGATCACTGCCACCATCCATCTCGATCGCCGCCGCTGCTGCCCATCTCGATCGCTGCTGCCGCTGCCTCTCTCTCGATCGATGCCTCGCCACTGCCTCTCGATCGATGCTGCCGCCACTGGCTCGCACACGACCGCCGCCTCTTGATAACCATTGATAAAATATGTTTGCCTCAACGAGACCTGGTATGATAAAGTTGTTGTGTTCTATTAAGCAAAGATTCTCTGTTATCCAAGAATTTTAGGTTCTAAAGGCTTTCACTGAGTGAAAATCTGATTACTTATCCAAGAGAAACATATTGCTTGATAATATATAGTTTGCTATTTTTATTTCAACTTATTGATGTCAGAAATTCCTTTGTATTTCTTGTCAGTGTAAGCTCTCATGGCATATGTGTGATTGTGAAAGTTCATAAGTAGCTAGGTAAATAAAATATTGAGGGAATTTGGCAGAGTTGCTAAGGATAGACAGTTCCACCGTCTCTTAATTGAACCTTTTCATTTTCTCGTATAGTCTTAGAACCTATCGCCTATAATCGTATTCAAGAACATCTGGTTGATATATTGTTTAAGAAATAGAATATCCCTTTTAAAGTCCCTTTGTACCGACTTATCATTTTTCTGCTGATCAACATTTAGGCTGCGTGCTAAATTTTTTAGTTGAATCATTCATTTAAATTCCTGAAAGTGAAAGTGTTATATATGGTTCAGATTATTGTGGTAATTTTGTATTGATGACCCTATTTCTCATTATATAGCATGTTTGAATAATATTATGTAATGACAGATGTGAATCTTGTCATGGTCAAGCAGAGCGGCTTCTTGATTCTGTAAGTATAGAAATCTGAAATTACACTATAATTTTAAATTATTAGACTAAATTAAAGTATGTTGGGCTATTGATTCGTACACGAATATCATATTTTGTTTGAGATAATACTTCTTGGCAGATCTTTCATAATTCAGTTTTGATTTAATATTATATCTTCTAATTTGGAATCACCCCCCACCTTTCTCCATCCTCTATTTCAAATTCTAGCAATTATAGGCATTCATCTAACGTTTAAATCTCAATCGTTAATTATCTAAGTTTAATCTCTATCGTCTATTTTGTTTATCTAGGTTATTTTTGTTGGTGATCAAATTTAATCGATAGGATTAATGACTGTTTTAATTCGATTTAAGACCACCAATCAATTACGTGTGATTGATTACCACCGTAAATGGTAAATCGAAGATTCGAGATGTGGAATGATAAACACGAAAGTCGAAATCGTATTAATTTCGTATGTGTGTACGTTTAGGTGTGTTAGTATGTGTTTTGGGAGAATTTATGAATTTGAACTTGTATTTCTTAGCTGGAGAACAACTATTTATAGAGACTAGCAAGCATGAAGTGTCTATGACTCTTGGTCTCCCTAGCCTGCATGCTTGGCAAGTGTCCTATTGACCTTTGTTTGACCTTATCTAAGCTGAATCTTAGTTACAAAGTCTTCTTTGTTGTTCGTCCAGGTCGGTTTAGTTGATCCAAAATGGTTTTTCCATAGAAGTTGTTCGCCTTTTGAGGGTATGGCTCAGAAGTTGTTCGCCTTTGTATTTTACACAGATTGGCTTTGGGATCTTGGTCCTTTGTCCGTTTTCATACACCTCTTAAGCTGGTAAATGCACCATCTTTCATAATGTTGTTCGTCATTATTGATTTGGTGGAGGGTCCATATTTGGCTTCGGGTCTCTAGACCTGTTCGCCAATATGTTGTTCGTCGGTAGAGTTGTTCGTCCGTTTATACACTCCTTGGATTGATTTATGCACCTCCACTTGATTTTCTTTGTTAATCATCTTTGATTTGGGGTTGGTTCTTTATAGTCTTTTTTAAGGCTTTAATCCTTGTTCACCCAACAATGATTGATGTTCGTCTATCAACAATTGCCCCCTATCCTGACTAAATGTTGCCCCAGACGAGCAACTTTGTGGCGAGCAGCTGTAGTTAGGATATTATACTGGTGAAGATTCGGACGAACATCATTGAACCTGGCGAGCAACTCCGGGTGCGTCGTTTCATCTTCCCATGATCTGGGGGATGTACGAGGATGACGTGGGCGGTATGATTGCGCACCGCCCACGCGCGAGCATTCCCGAGGTCACGCGCCCCTATATTTGCATATTGGCCCTCCAATTTTCAGTCTTGTTCGGAATCGACCCCGTTTTTCTTCAATTAAGCCCACATTTTGTTGGAAATTACGATCTATACCCCATTTTTTACTTGGGGTATAAATGGAAGAGGGAAACAAATATTTTCCCACTTTTTTGCTTCTTGCTACAGTGCTCCGACGAATTCTCCATCTCTGACGACTTCAAGCTTTTCCGACGACGTTTCTTCAGTGTTTGGCCTCCAATTCCGAAACAAGGTAGTTATTTCTCTTATTCTTCTCTCTTTTTTCCTCTTTTTTCGCCATTTTCTTCATTGCCGCCGTGGGGAGAAGTTTGCGCCGCCGTTGTTTACCTAGAACCGCCACCGGAGTTGCAGAAAAATACATTTCCAGACTAACTAATTTCCTTTTAAGACCAATGTCCTCCCATTCGAGTAATAAAGGATCAGTGGAAGAATTAGACCCCTTATTCCCGATCGTGTCGTTCGTCGAGCAGCCGCCGTTTGAGGTTTCCTCTAAAGCGCATCCCGACATAGATTCCGTGGTCCGATCAACGGGGGATTCCGGTACTCGCCCATCCGGCGAAGAAGCTAGGGAGGCCACAAGCAGTTCCTCCGACGAGCAATCTTCATCTGGCTCTGAATCTGAGGAAGATCCGGAGTTTGATGAGCTTACCCCTGAATTTTTGGAAGGGATAGGGTTTCTAGGCCCTAAGATGCTCGAAAATGAGATTCCCACTGGTATTGCTCGCCCATTTGACTGGCGAGCATATTCCGATGAGCACGCGAACAACTTTCCTCGACCCCCGCGCCAAGTTTTGGATCTGGTGAGAACTGAGTACCAGGCGAGCAGAATTCGGAGTGTTGTTCGCAAGGACGAGCTCAACCTCATACGGGAAGCATACCAAATTCCCCATGACATCTTCATGTGGGCTCCCAAGAAGAAGGAAAGAGCTGATTGTCCTCCTCCAGGGTGTACGGTGATCAACATAGACACGCTGATCGCGGGGCTAAGGTTGCCACTGCCTCCCGTTGTTGGTCGCTTTCTGGAGGCGACCAACTTAGCTATCACCCAAATAACTCCTATTGGGTGGATGAACCTGCTCGACATCATGGGCTTGTTCGCCTTGGAGGGGTATGTCGACCGCATTACTACCGAGGAGGTCAACTACTTGATGACCATCACCAAATGTCCGAGGGGCGAAGAAGGGTACTACTACTTGAAAGCCCGGGCTGGATTAAAATTGGTGGAAGGGGTGCCGAACAAGATTCGGGATCAGAAGGAGCATTTTTTTTATCGGGGGCGACTGGCGAGCATCTTCTGGTCCTCATGGCGGTGCCGGGCGTATATTCAAACCCACCACCTATGGGCAAATCAAACGTAAGGTCATCTTTGTTCGCCATTGCATAAAGTTCTAATTTAACTTTTTTTGTTTGCTCGCAGGTCCCCGATTACTCAAGTGGAACTTCGTGTTTGGTCGCTCTCTGAGATAAGGCCGAGAAGACCATTGAGTACGTGAACAAACTTAAGTGCAAAAAAGTTGCTCGTCTGTTCACGTACCCCCATCATCTGGAAGCCCAAATTGAGGTGCCCTCAGGTACAGGAAGTTTCTAACTTTCAATATACATGTTGTTCGCCGTTTGTTTCTTTAACTTGCTCGCCTAACTCTTTTATTTCATCTTTTTTTTTTAGCCGAGCAAGTCACTGTCACTGTCGTCGTCCCTCCCTGTTTTGGACTTTTGGAGCAAAGAGTCCACGAGATGCCGCCTCCAAAGGGAAGGAGAAAGAAAGGTGACCCTCCCTCTAAAGTGCTCGCAATGACCAACAAGGCTGAGGGGGTGAAAGTTGTTCGCCAAGCCGCGCCCTCATCCAATCTTCCACCCTCTCCCCCTCCGGCTCCATCACCGTGCGGCGCCAAGCGCCTAAAGAAAGGGGATGGGACCTTCGTGTCCCAAGCTGCTCCTGCCGGGACCAAAGGCAAGGAGAAAGTGGGGCAGAGCCATGCTCGCCACCACACGGAGGGAGAAGCTGCTCGCCCCTCCCCCAACGAGCCTATGGAGAAGACAGGCAAGGCGGGCAGGGATACCACTCCTATTCGCGGTCCTGAGGATATCACCCATCTAGGTTGGGACGATCGAAAGTTCCAAGAGTAAGTTTACTATCGCACCTGCCGAACAAGATTCTTTTTTTTTTACATTTTCTAAGTACCATTTGCTTTCTTGTTCGCAGATACCATTCAGGCGACCATCCCCGGCGAGCAAGTGCCGTCCATCAATATGCCTGCTCCAAGACTCCCGTCAACATAAGGGAGATTCCAGGCGACCATGTTCGCAGGGCGACGGAACTGATCACCCGTGCTTGGACACGACCCCTGGACAAAACTATCTCCCAACAAGGGCTGGCGGACAACCTACACCTCTCCATGATGCATCATGCCAATGGCCTCGTCACGGCCCAGAAGGCAATAGCCCAGCTAGCCGAGCAAGAAGAAGTTACTCGCCGCTACGCAAGTACTGCTCGGCAGCTTACGGGAGGAGAAAGACAGCTTGGTCAGCCAGTACGAGGCCAAACTTGCTCGCCTCAATAACCAGATCAATGTTTACATTGACACTGAGAAAAAACACCTTGAAGAAATTCAGGGTTTATCTGGTGAATTGGGAGGCAAAGATGCCTTGCTCGGCGAGGAGAAGAAAAAATTGTCCGCGGCTGAGCAGAAAATCGTCGAGCTTGAAGCGGAAGTTGCTCGCCTCAGGGATGCGGAGGCCAACAGTTTCACCCGCGAGCAGCTTGAGGCTGAACTCCAGACCCGGTCTGCCCCCATCTCCAACTTAGGCTACATCTGCGCCTACGCCGATTGCATTCGCATGGCTGACGCGTATGACTTCAAAGATATGGTGGAGGAGATGGGCAAAGACCTGACTGAGTTTCTGGAGCACTATCCCCCGCCGAACAACATTGAAATCCAAATGGGGGATATCGTCGAGCTGGGGGTCAAGATTGCCAGTCTTGACCCTAGTATCATTATTACTCACCCTCCATCTCAAGTTGATGAGGGTGAGCAAGAGGAGGAGCCTGCTGCCATGGACGAACAAACTGCTAAGGAAATGGAGCAAAAGGCAGCTGAGGATATGGCAAGGGACATGATTGTTGATCCTCCCGTTGACCAGACTCAAAACCCTCCTCCTGTCGAGCAACAATAGTTCTAGGACTTAGCCTTTTTTCTTTTCTTTGTAATAGTTGTTCGTTCCTTTTTGTAGTACTTTTGTAATGGTTTTTCAAAAATGTACTATTTTTTAGGCTTCAAAGCCTTTATTTTAATGAAGTGTCTTTCTTTTGTTCGCTCATTTTCTTATATATGTGAATTGCCTTTGCATTTTTTGTCAATGCTTTTGCAATTATAACATATAATGTTGGGCTTTCGTTCGAATTGAACTTTACCTTAATGGAATCTGGGTTTAGCCTTAGGTTCTGCTCATCCTAAAAGACGAACAACCTTTAATTGGCTTTGGTCCTCAGAATGGACTTGTACCTCGAGCTTTCGAACTTTTCTTTTTAACGAACAACTATGTATACATAATGGAAAAATTTACAAGTGTTGTAAGACTGCTCGTCACTAACATATACAACTTGACGAACAACTTTGAACACTAACTAAAAACATGCTCGCTTATAATATTTTTGCCGAGCAACTTTGTTAAAAAAGATGAAGCAGCACTAGACTATACAATGTGCCGAACAACTTTTCATCCTATACTTAGCAAAATTTTCAAAAAATTAGGCAAGTTTTTGGTTTGCCTTACTTTGTTCACCTGCCCCCCAAGACATTTGTTCGCCCAATCAAGACTTTGTTCGTCTTATTGATAGTACTTCTTCAGATGTACAACATTCCAGGAGTATTGGGCCGGCTTGCCTTCCATATCTTCGATATCGTATACACCATTAACGAATTTTTCCGTTATACGATACGGGCCATCCCAAGTTGGTCCCAATACACCTGGAGGTTGGGCGAGCAACTTTCTTAGAACCAAATCTCCAACTCTGAATTCCCTGATTTTAACATGGGAATTGTAATATCGTTCTGCTCGCTGCTTGTAGGTAGCATTTTTTAGCTCAACACTTATTCTTTTCTCTTCGAGCAAATCCATCTCAGTAGCTAGAGCAGAGTTGTTCGCCTGCTCATCAAAGTTGGTCGTTCTGAACGTGTTAGCCTTTAACTCAATTGGTATTACAGCTTCTGTTCCGAAAGTCATTGCAAAAGGTGTTTCTCCGGTGCTTGACCTGGGAGAAACTCTGTATGCCCACAGGACTTCCGGAAGTTCTTCAGACCAACTATTTTTGCTCTCCGCTAGCCGTACTTTTAATGTATGCTTGATTATCTTGTTCACGGCTTCGACTTGTCCATTCGACTGGGGATGATAGGGCGTAGAGTAATGTTTTTTGATTCCCCACTTTATACAGAAATCTCTCAACTCTTTTCCATCAAACTGCGGACCATTGTCTGTCATGATGGTTTGTGGAACTCCAAAACGATAGACAATTTCTTCCAAATGAAGTTGATCATTTTCTGCTGCGTGATCTTTACCATGGCCTCTGCTTCTGCCCACTTCGTATAATAGTCGACTGCCACGACAGCAAATCGAACATTTCCAACTCCTACTGGGAAAGGACCAATAATGTCCATCCCCCATCTTGCAAATGGCCACGGACTATAAACTGATACGAGCTGTTGGGCCGGGGTATGAATGTTTGGGGCAAAAATCTGGCATTGATGACAAGTCTTCGCTTTCTTGATCGCATCCTGGCGTAAAGTCGGCCAATAGTAGCCTTGTCTGATAGTTTTGTATGCCAAGGCTTGCCCCCCAGTGTGATTTCCGCATACTCCGGCGTGTATTTCTTCAAGTATTGCTCGTCCTTGCCCTCTAGGCAAACATTTGAGAAGTGGGATTGATATTCCCCTTTTGTAAAGTTGCTCACCTACCAAAGTATATCTGGGGGCTTGCTTTGTTAGCTTGGCAGCTTCAAAAGGGTTGTTTGGCCTTTTCCCACTTTTCAAGTATTTGACTATACTTGTTCTCCAGTCTTCTTCTTCGCTTGCTTGTTTGTCAAGTTGGTTGACATTATAACTTCTTATTGATGGATCATTCATCTTTGTAATTATAATGTCTGCCAACTCTGCAGGTCCTCGCTTGTTGCTAGTCGAGCCAACACATCTGCTTGCGTGTTGCTTGTCCTTGGAATTTGTTCAATGAAGACTTGTTCTAACAAGGACATCAGGTAAGCAACAATTCGCTGATACTCGATTATATGATCGTCTTTCGCCTCGTATTCACCTCGGACTTGGTTCACAATCAATTGTGAGTCGCCGAATATTTGTAACCGTCTAACATCTACTGCAAGAGATGGGTGGAGACCAGCAATAAGAGCTTCATACTCAGCTTCGTTGTTGGTTGCCATGAAACCAAATTTGATCGCCGATGTGAATACTTGTCTGTCAGGGCTAATTAGAACTACTCCTGCCCCCGAAGCTACGTTGGTTGAAGATCTGTCAACGTAAAGATGTCAGGGGTGATCAAGTCCTCTCGTCGGATCTGGTGGGAAGGTTAGTTCGACTATAAAGTCGGCTAACGCTTGCCCTTTGATCGTTGTTCGAGGAGCATAGGTCACCCCAAATTGGCTAATCTCTAGCGACCATTTTAGTAGACGACCAGCTGTGTCGGGGCGATGGAGAATTTGTCTGAGTGGGAAAGTTGTTAGTACTTCAACTTGATGATCAAAGAAGTAAGGTCGTAACTTCCTCACACTCATGACAAGTGCATATGCCAGCTTCTCGGTTGGAGAGTATTTGATCTCCGCTTCGTGCAAAGCTTGGCTGACGTAGTAGTTGGGTTGATGGAATTTGCCGTCTTCTCGTACTAAAACAGAGCTGATTGCTACTTCTGACGCCGCCAAGTACAAGTATAGCTTTTCTCCTGGGACGGGTTTTGATAGAATTTTGACATCTCCCAGGTAGTCTTTAAGTTGGTCGAACGCCTTGTGACAGTTGTTAGTCCATGTAAACTGTCCTTTCTTGATGGCTTCGAAAAATGGATGACATTTTTCCCCCGATCTGGATATGAATCGATTCAATGCTGCTAGGCATCCCGTGAGTCTTTGCACCTCTTTTATCGAACGTGGTGGTTGCATATCTATGATAGCCTTAACTTTTGCTGGGATAGCTTCAATCCCTCGTCGACTAACAAGATGGCCCAGGAATTTTCCAGAATGGACTCTAAAACTGCTCTTCTTCGGGTTTAGCTTCATATTTTAATGTCGAAGAATGTCGAACACCTGGGTTAAATGCTGAAGATGGTCTTTCTTTCGGGGGCTTTTGACTACAATATCGTCTACATAGACTTCTACCGTATCTCCAATTTGTTCGTCGAACATCTTGTTTACCAACCTCTGGTATGTTGCCCCGGCGTTGATAAGGCCGAAGGGCATTCTCTTCCAATACAACAAGTTTTTATTTGTATAAAATGTTGTGTTCTCTTAATCGTCTGGATACATTGGAATTTGATGGTACCCGACAAAGGCATCCATGAATGTTAGCATTTCATGACCTGCAGTGTTGTCCACCAACTGGTCGATATGAGGGAGAGGAAAGTTATCCTTCGGGCATGCTGCATTCAGATCTATAAAGTCTATGCATAGCCTTCAGGTCCCGTTTGGTTTCATCACAAGGACTGGGTTTGCTACCCATTGTGGACAGAGGGCTTGTCGGATTAGGTCATTGTCTAACAACTTTTTTACTTCTTCATTCAAAGCCTGATACTTGTCTGGGCCATATTTTCTTCGTTTTTGATGGACAGACCTTTTTGCTTGATTGATGTTGAGTTTATGGCAAGCATGTTTTGGATCTATCCCCACCATGTCTGCATGTGACCAAGCAAAAACATCTAGATTTTTGCTGAGGAACTCTTTCATTCGAGATCTGTAAGGCTCTGGGAGCTCAGATCCTATGTATAATTCGAGATCCTGGTTTTCAGGATTAACTTTGAGCGCCTCCAGTTCTTCAACTGGAGTTGCTCGTCGTTTTTGTCATTTCCAATGAGGATCAAGTATTGGTCCCTCAGGGTTGAAATCATTTTCGATGCTCATGGGCTCTGCTCCCAGGTGGGGATCTAGATCGTCTGTTGGCCCTGATTCGTTGTTGTTTGTCAACACCTGGCCCTTCAAATCGTCTGATAAATGTTACTCGTCACCACCTCTTTGTTGTTCGTCAGATGGAAGTTCTCCATGAGTGGTGATGAGTTGTTCGTCCAACACTTGTTCGTCAGAGTATTGCTCGTCAGTATCCAGGTGGTCTATGTCCATCATGTTCTCGAGTATTGATGGTTCATCAGTAGGATAGCTTGCCGTGGCCTCCATCATGGATACTAATGCATGTTTGGCCTGCAATTGTAGGAGACATTCCCTGGCCTTTCTTTTATCTCCCTTCACTGTGCCTGCTCCGCTTGCTGTAGGAAACTTTAAGCAATAATGGTAAGTTGAACATGCAACTTTGAATTCATTTAGAAAAGGTCGACCAAGAAACCCATTGTAAGTTGATTCCTGATCGACGACCAAGAAATCAACCATTCTCGTTATGTTTATCTCGGGTTCCTCGACCGTTACAAGCTAAACGGACAACCTAATTTCCCCTAACGGGACTGTTACAGCATTCCCGAAGCCTAAAATTATGTGATTTGAAGGTCGGATGTAGCCCGAGTAGTCTCCAAGCTGGTCAAGCGTCTTCTTGAAAAGAATGTTGGTGTAGGCTCCGGTGTCCACCAACACTCTGTGCACTCTAGTCTCCATGATCTTAGCACAGATCACGAGCGAATCGTTATGGGGGGTCAAGATTCCCTCCAAATCCTTCTCAATAAAGGTCAATTCCGCTGTCTGCATGATGGATGACTTAACCCCCATTGCTTGTACCTGATCGATCGCTCGCAATTCGGCTTTTCTTTTTCGGTTGGAGATCGGCGGCCGTCCATCAGAACATCCTCCCGCTGGTTCCGCGGGTTCCATCATGTATAGATCTTCAAGTGGACGAGCAGCAATTGCCGGAACTGGTCGTCCGGGTTTATTGTTCTTCTGAGGTTGATCATCCTCATCCTCAGAGTTGTTCTCCCGGACTCTCTTTCCAGGTTGTCTCTTAACAAAGTCGGAAAGTTTTCCTTCCTCGTAGAACCGCCAAAGCTGTTTGAGCAAATCTCTACATTCACTTGTAAAGAGCCCCACGCTTTGATGGTAGGCACAATACTTGTTGGGGTTGAGTTTGCCGGTGTCTTGACGGATTTTCCGTGGAGGGGAGAGCAACTCCTTTTCTTTCACTTTTTCATAGACAGTATCGACTGACACTGTTAATACTTGATTCAACTTTTCCTTAAGCTCCGTCCCTTCAGTGAATGCCTTCATGTTTTTTGGGACTCGATAGCCTGTTGCGCCGGGTTTCTTGTTGTTCTCCTTGGGGTCAGCTTTGTTCTCCCCCAAGTTTGATTGCAAGGCCTCGTGCATGGAAACGAATATGCCGGTTTGATTTCTAAACTCGGCATAACTTCTTGGGTACTTCAGACGTACCTCCTTCTATAGCTTCGATCCTTTTTTCAACCCGGCCATAACGGCAACAATTTTTGTGTCCTCGCTGATGGGTTCACCTTCCAACAGCACCTTGTCGAACCTTTCCATAAACGCCCGATCAGACTCGTCATCATTTTGTTTTAGGTCGGACAATCGGTGCTTTTGGGACAGATATGATCCTGCCGTAGAGAAATGGGAAAGGAACTCTCGGCTAAGTTGAACGAACGAGTGGATAGATGCTGGTGGCATCGCTGAAAACCACTTGTGCACCCGGTCCCCCAAGGTTAATGGGAAGTTTCGGCATTGGGTGGCATCGCTGGCTCCCACCGAGACCATATAATCAGAGTATTTTGTTAAATGAACCCTGGGATCAGCAAGGCCATCGTATTGTATATTTTCCGGGAATTGGACCTTCTTTTGAATCGGGGCTTTCAGAATGAGGGATGATAATGGTGAGGATGGTAAGCTGGTCGTCCCCACTCCTCTTTGTTGGTCCAATTGTCCCTGCATGCTCTCCACTGCCTTTCTTAGGCTAGATAGCTCATCCAAAGATGCCCCCTGACTTGGATGTTGTTCGGCGAGCAAAGGTACAAACCTTTCTGCTCGTCGCAGTCCCTCACTTGGAGTGGGCAAATCCTGGAGCTGTTTTCTAGGGTTGTTCGCCGCATTTGGCCCTAGACGCCTGAAGGCAGACTGGGAGAGTCTCTCATGAACTGATGGGCGTGGTTGTTCAAATGTTGCTCGCCCACGCTCTGCTTCCTGGCGAGCAACTTTCTCCTGGAGTTGGGGTTGGCCAAGCCTGTCCTGAGCACTGGAACGTGTAGTTCCATGGCTCGACATTGTTGTTCGCCCGCGAGCAGACTCAGCCTGGCCCTCTCTTGGTTCGATCACCTTGGTTTTTCCCTTATCCCGCCTGGCTTGGGCGCTATTAACCTCGTGTTGTTCGCCCCTAGCTGACCTGACCCTAACAACTTCCATGGGTCTGTCCTTAGGCCTCATTTGTGAAGGCCTATTCTGATCTTGTTGTCTCTGAAGAGCTTGGAGAACAGTAATAGTCTTGGCCAGTTCATTAGGGTTATTTGCTAGGGCCTCCATTTCAGGTGGGAGATTATGGGTTATAGCAGTATGCTGTGATCTGTTCGCATGCCTGGGATTACAATCCTGGTGGTCAGCCGACGAAGCTCGGGTGGGAGATGCTCTCCTTGACAAGCGTGATCCTTGGGTTTCCTTGGATTGAGACATTTCAAATTAATTTGTCTTTGTTCTTATGATGAAGAACACCAAGAACACTCTTATTTGAATCTTAATGTTTCTCGAAACTTTCTTCAAATCTTCAAGTTTTCAACTTGAAGTTCTTGATTAATCACACTGAATCGAAGGTTCGAGCCCTCCTTCTAGCGCCAATTTGTTGGTGATCAAATTTAATCGATAGGATTAGTGACTGTTTTAATTCGGTTTAAGACCACCAATCAATTACGTGTGATTGATTACCACCGAAAATGGTAAATCGAAGATTCGGGATGTGGAATGATAAACACGAAAGTCGAAATCATATTAATTTCGTATGTGTGTACGTTTAGGTGTGTTAGTATGTGTTTTGGGAGAATTTATGAATTTGAACTTGTATTTCTTAGCTGGAGAACAACTATTTATAGAGACTAGCAAGCATGAGGTGTCTATGACTCTTGGTCTCCCTAGCCTGCATGTTTGACAAGTGTCCTATTGACCTTTGTTTGACCTTATCTAAGCTGAATCTTAGTTACAAAGTCTTCTTTGGTCTTATCTCGGACTTCATTGTTGTTCGTCCAGGTCGGTTTAGTTGATCCAATATGGTTTTTCCATAGAAGTTGTTCGCCTTTTGAGGGTATGGCTCAGAAGTTGTCCGCCTTTGTGTTTTACACAGATTGGCTTTGGGATCTTGGTCCTTTGTTCATTTCCATACACCTCTTAAGCTGGTAAATACACCATCTTTCATAATGTTGTTCATCATTATTGACTTGGTGGAGGGTCCATATTTGGCTTCGGGTCTCTAGACCTGTTCGCCAATATGGTATTCGTCGGTTGAGTTGTTCGTCCGTTTATACACTCCTTGGATTGATTTATGCACCTCCACTTGATTTTCTTTGTTAATCATCTTTGATTTGGGGTTGGTTCTTCATAGTCCTTTTTAAGGCTTTAATCCTTGTTCGCCCAACAATGATTGATGTTCGCCTATCAACAATTTTTTTTTTACACTTCTTTTTTTCCTTTTCAAAATGCCCCTGCTGCTTCTGTTCTTTTTGTTGCGATTCTCTCTCTCCATTGCCGCTGGATTCATCTAATCATCTGGTATGCGATTTTGATAATTTTTATTGAAACTATTCGTCATAGTATATTCTCTCTATTTTACACTCTCTCAGTCTCTTTACGATTCTTTAGTATAAATTTTATCGGAACCGAATCCTTGCCTCTGCCTCGTGGTTGCGACGCTGCCATTCGCCCTCAAGGTTATAGTTTTTTTAATTCACTCGGCTTTAATCAGTTCTTACTCTGTGTTTCGTATACATATTGTAGGAAATTCCACTATGATTTAATTGAAAAATTGGCATTGTCAAACAGATCCGAGTCTCTGATTTCTTGCCTCTATTCCTTCCATGTATATATTTTTTTGAATTCATTTGTGATGTTTTGTCTTTTATAGAGTTTTATTCCTATGTGCATGTTACTGGGATAAAATTGAAATGAATGGTTTTTGTTATAGATAATTCAACTATTCATTTCATTTGCCAGTTTACTAAAGATTTGTTCAGTTTCTGAATAGATAATATATTACTGCTTTATTGATGCATATTATGGTTTTTTGTTGTCCAAAGATGTTGGACTACTTTTGTCTACATGCATAACAATCCAATTTTGCTACGAACAGTAATGAATCCCATGTGAGATGGAGAACATTCAAATTATTTTATAAAAGACCTCTTTAAGATTCTGAAACATGCACATTGAAAGTCTTCCATAAAATTCTTCGACACATCAGAGCAGGTCATTCTTATGGAGGCAATATCTTCATGTATCTATTGAGCTAATCAAGTACTACTTTCTCATATACCCCATTTAATTTTATTTCTAATTATAACATGTTTTTCTGAATTTCACGTTCATATGTAGACAAATACGCAGATCAACAAATTTATCTATCAAATTGTGCGATAACTTGCTGAGATCTACTGTTTCAAGATGATTTTTTAAATTCGAGGTTCGCATCTAATTATTTCCCAAAATGTCCCTATATTAATTAGAACCTGTATGTATCAATCCTTTTTTTTTTTTTTTTTACAATTATGTCTATTAAGATTATTTGTGGATATTGTAAGGTTGTTTTAGTTTTAAAATTTATTTCATTATGCTGGAATTTGGATTTTTTTTCGCTATTATGTCTACTGGTGCCGCCGTACAACTATTAAAAGGAGAGATAGTCAAGTCCTAAAACATCAATTTTTTTATAACTGTGATTGGTGCTATATATATGATAACCTGCTATTGTGAAAGCTTCTTGAGATTTTTGTTTGATTTTTTTTAGTTGAAGCTTTTATAGGTTTATCAGAAAAATGATGGTCATTAAATATTAACTTAACAATGCATCTAATTTACTTTTTTCTAGAGCTGCTGAATGAATACACCTTTTTGTATAAAGGAAATGAGTGAAGATATGTATACGACCAAGGTTGCTACTTGAGGGATTTTACTTTTTCGTATTCAAATATTTAATTTTTAATATTTTTACATTTATTCTAATCTTATACTCCCTCCATCTTAGTTTTGTTTTCTCATTTAACTTTAATTTCCTGACTTTTAATGTGAGACTTGACTTGTAGTATTTAAATGGATAAAATATTTTTTTGTTTGCAGATGTTAGATTCGACATACACCTCAGTTGATTCGGAACGTTCCGATTAATTCTATTTTCTTTCTTCATCATCATAATGTAAAATTTGAAACTGACGTTCAATTTTGGTTGTAGATTTTTTCACGGCATATTGCGACTCAATTAGATCCCTTGCTTCAAACAAATTATTGTAGTTCTTAGAGTAAAGTTTGTAATTAATTTAGGTGGTACTTTGTTCAAGGTCTTCAATAAAAATTGAAATAAAATTTATTTTAGATGGCACTTTGTTTTACGTTCTTCAATTAATAACCGATTGAAAATTAGTTTTTGCTCTACGCTTCAGAATATGATGGATTGAGAATTATTTTCGCGGTGCTTACATTATTAGTATTATATTCTAATTTAAATAAAATTGGAAAAAAAATTTGTCAAAAATTAATGATAAACTTATCATGAACCATTTTCATATAAATCTTATTCCTTCCTGAACTTATTTTCACATGAAAGGTCAATTGTACCTTCTAAAACTCATTTTTACACATGTCAAATATACGTTGTTGCTTGATAGTTAAGATTGAAAATAAATTTGTTTGGATTATGAAAGAAAATCATGGAAGTACGCAATAAATATTGTTTATAAAAAATATATTGAAAGTTATAATTTTATCTCATTTGTTTGATATCAAATCATTACTAGAAAGAATGTTGTTGTTACTCGAAAATATGTATCGTTATACGGTTAATGTGGCTTGAGTTGAGTAACTAACTTTTGTAAGTGTATAATGATGGTATCTTAATTACTCAAGATTATATGGGAATACGTATAGAACAGTAAGCAATAAATGAACAAAGATTTGCCACGTCTTTATGAAGACTTGGGCTTGAAGTTGTTGGATCTTTTATTAAATGCTAGTGAGCATGTATTTATAGTCCATGGGTATGCCCATGGATTTGCCTATTTGTCAATTTGTCAGCTCAGCATTAAATGTTTGGGTTGGCCCTAGTTTCGAGTTTGGGCCGAGGTCTGACGAGGTCGGAATCTTGACCCAATACGAGATGGACACGTGTAAAGCTTAAACCTTTTCTCTGCCACTGATGGGACGGTTTCCTTAAACTTCACCTGCCCCTCTGTGGTTGGTGTGGATACACTGTTCCCCGTCCTTTTTGGGCATGATTGGCTCTGGCCGGCTCTGACACTTCCTTCTGCCGGATGTACGGTCTCCTATCGTCACCTCGACGTCGTCAGAAAGCATCTCCTAGTTGGGACGAGGTCCTTCTCCCATGACCAAATAAGTTTCCTTCTCTTACCCTGGTCATCATTAGTGCGATACGTGACGCCTCGACCTCGGCACGGCGAGGTCAATTTCCTTACTCGTCGATCCGTCTCATTCAGCTCCTCATCTCATCATGAAGGCGTACAAAAGTGCTTACAACAAATGTATTATGTGAATGATAATTATTGTAACTAATATTGTTAACAAATTATATTCCACATTAATAATATTATGATAAGTTATTAATATATTAAAGTTGATTTGTTAGTTAGCTCAAATGAGAAATGAATTGTTGTTCACAATAAATAATATTATGAACTGTTACACGGTTGTCTAATGATAAAAGGAAAATCTTTCAAAATTTATTAATATTGTTTACAAATAATTTTTAGGAATTTGTAATTTTCAATTTTAAATTATTATTTTTATTTATTTGATTGAGATAGTGTGCAAATATTTGAATTTATTAAAAAAAATTGAAGTATTTAATTTTAAATACTACATAAGTTTTTTTCAATCCCGCATAAAACGCGGGCTAAGTACTAGTATATAATATTATATAGATAAAGTATTATTGATATATAAGAAGGAGTAAAGTGTGGGAATATAATATATTATATTCGTCTCATAACACTCTTCACCGTTGACTTTTCAGGGATTTTTATATGAGAGTTGACTTGTAGTATTTAAATGGATAAAATATTTTTTTATGAGAGTTTATTGTTTAATTAAGTAAATAAAACTAAAAAAAATCTTATTTTAGTGTGTAACTATTAATGAAATGAGGTGTAATTTAGATATCTTTGTAAGGGATGAATAGTGAATTGTGCAAAGTGTTTGGGGACGGAGGTAGTAATATTTTATTTCCAAAAAGGGAACCAGGAAGTAAATAGAGAAATGGACGAAAATGGCAAAATGGAAAATAAATTGAGGGATGAAGTATTAAAATAGTGGATATAATTTATTCTACTTTTATGTAAAATTACAAGTATTAATTAATAATATTGTGTAAACATTCTTGTGAATTGTATATTATGTAAAAAAAATCATTTTTTATAAATAATATTCGATGATTTAAAGTTGACTTCAACTCATCAACCTTATATTAAAATTTGGTATAATAAAAAAATTCGCAAGATTTAATAAGTATAGCAATATTTATAACTAACTAATTTATTGAAATATTTAGTTAAATAAATAAAATTTAAATTTCTTATTTAAAATTGTGCATACCAAATATGTTGCTAAATTTAAAAATCATAGTTTTTTATTCTATTAAATTGAATTTTATACATAGTTAATTAAATAAGTAGCAAAACTATGACAATATGTTTTAATACAATAAGAGAAAATGACTATTGGGTTATATTCTCTAAGTTTATTTACCATCATATATGTAGACTTTTTAAACTAATATTGAAGTGAATTTTATTGGATAAAAACCCTAAACTAACCTTAATCTATCAATTTTGGAAATTCTCTGAATCTCTCTCCTACTACATGTCACATCATTTTCCCTATATCACACCAAGTACCAACTACTCTCTCCCCCCCATTTTAAATCCACAATCTCAGATTTGAGATTCAAAATTCCCAAATTCATCTCAGATTTCTCTCTCACAACCTAAAGGCAATTGGACGGACGGCGCTGGGTAGGCGGCGGTCGGCGTCGCTAGAAAAAATAGAGGCAATGCAGTTGCGCTTGGTGAAGCAGCGGTGGCGACAGGTTGTGTGCCTCCGTGCGACTGGGGAAGGCAGCACGGTGGAGATGGGGGAGAGCGGTGGTGGAGGACGACGTTGATCGAAGAGGCGACGGCGCTCGCGATGGTAGCTCTAGTCGCGGCGACGATGCTGGAGGAGAGTCCCTCATTCGCACAACCACCACCAAGCATCGTCGTTGCATCTCAAGCGCCGTCGCTTCCCTTCTTCCTCCACCGATTGCGCCGCTTCCCCTTTAAATCAAAATTGGTTGCCCTACGAAACCCCTCTAAACTATTTTCATCTGATCACTCCTCTCATGTTTCTTCACTAAGGTACATTTCGATCTTTTTTTCCTTTATGATTTCTGCGTTTGTTGCCCTATTCTTGTTTATCTCAGGATCCCATTTTAACTCTTTTTTTCTCTTCTGATTTTTTCGTGTAATTTTGTTCAAAAGAATTTAATGGAATTTCCTTTGAGTATTTGATTCATTGTGTTTGTAGATTTTTTTTTTGTCTTGATAAATGAGGTGAAGTGGTAGTGCCTAATCCTATTGGGTTGGTGTGAAAGTTGAGAAATTGGGTCATTATTCTTTTTCATTTTCTTTTTGTTGGTTTTTTTATCATATGAATCAATCTATCTGCATAAGGTTGCATTTTCCTTCAATTTAGATCGTTATAGGGTATATGAATATTGGTTTGTTTGCTCATAAAGTTGGAATCATTTGCTTGCAAAAAATTGGGTCATGTATAGATTGTTGATGTTGAAGATCCCATGTATTTCTATTGATCTTGAAGTAGTCTACAATGAAATTGCATTTTTGAATTGATTTTGTACAGAGGGTGATTTCAAATCAAAGACCAATATGTTGTGTTATCCACCTATTATATTACCTTTTATTTGTTACACTGAGTTCTTAACTTCTTGTTAAACAGGGAGGGATTATTGGCTCTATTTTACTTTTTTCTGTGTTTGATTGTTTTATTTGGCGTTTTGTTGTTGCAGGAGATGGAGCTTTTGTTGTAAGAAGAGATGGGCTTGTTGAATACTTGAAGGAAAAACTTCTGGGGTTTTGTTGCAAGAAGAGATGGGTTTATCATTAAACACTTGTAGTACAACATTATTATTTTTTAATGGTATAGATAAATATTGTACTATGATATTATGATTTGTACTATGGTACCCCCTCCATCCCAGTTTTGTTTTTCCATTTGCTAAAAAGGTATGTCTCAATTTTGTTTCTCATCCACAAAATAGAAATAAAGTGATTTACATTTTTAAACTTCACTCCTACAATTCAACTATTTTATTCATTTAAATACTACTTCATTCACCATTCACCATTCTCAAGACTACTGTATTCATTTAAATACTACATTTTAACTCTCGCTTTAAACTCCGTGTAAAGTCAAATGGGGAAAAAAATTGGGACGTAGGGAATACTATAATGTTATCATTTGTACTATGCAATGACGAGAATAGTGCTAAATGTTGTACTATTTCTTTTGCACTAAGGCTCACACTCTTATACTACAACTAATAAGTTTGTATTTTATCAATAAAATTTGTAGCATGGTATTATCATGTTTGCATGAATAATTACCAAATAAAAAAAATACAGTAAAAGAAAGTCTAATTTTTAAAAAAGTAAAATTGGACACAAATTTGACAAAATTTTAAATACTATCTATAAAAGTTAAAAAGTAGCAAATCATGAACATTAAAAAGTAAATAGAAGGAAAATAAAGGATGATGTGGGTATTATACATTAAAAAAAGTTCACCTAGATGTATGTTTAAGAAGTCCACATACTTGATAGTAATAAGGTCTTATAAAAAAGTATTCTACTAATAAGTCCCCCATAAAATAATTCTGGAATATTTGAAGTGAATTTGGTTTGAATTACTCTGATTTTGATATCGAAGAAATTTCCGTATTTTATAAAAAAAATATTAAAAAAAGTTTATATGCATCATTTTATTTTCATTTTAATTTTGCAAAACTAATTTTGGTGATGCACCATTCAAAAAAAAATTGGAGTATTGAATTAAGTAAATATAAATTTAAAGCAACAAAAAAATATTTAATAAAAATTAAAGAACTTTTGTTTTTACATAATGTTCATCATTATAAAATTATTTTGGAATTGTGAAAGTGAATGAATATCATTAAAATATTTTTCCTTATTTATGTGTAACATAAATTATAAAAAGAAGATCTTACTTTGTGATTTAAAATCTACCAAAATAAAATATATATAAAGATGAGAGATAAATAAGGATTAAGATGACATTATATTACAAACAATGATGTGGCATTGCCACATAGGCGGTGGACACAAATAATGTGCTCATTAGTGGGTTCTATATTATTCCCGTAAATGATAAAGAAAAAAATTCAGATACAAAAGATCATTTCGTCTCGCACCTAGTTGAGGTCTAAATAGTAATCATAATCAATACATAATAAAATGAATTATTAAATTGAGTGTTGGTTTTATGTGAATATTTCACGGTGAAAATTTATAAAATTAGGAAGGACGAAATTTTCCCAAATCTGACCTATTTTTATTTAGATCAAAATCATGAAAATCCTAAAAGTTAGTATCACATTTTTTTTATGGAATAATACTTACATCATTACACTTGACAGAACTATGTCATTAGACTTGACAGTATTACATCGCAAAATATTAAACTTACACTCAATTATACATTTTAATTTTTTTCCTTGTCTATTTTTACCACCAACTCACAAATTTTACCCGTTTTCATCTGTGTCACAATCATAAAAAAACAGGGAATTGCATATTAAATCAATTTCACAATTTTTATGGAACAATATTACACCATTGCACTTGAAACTACTACATCATTACACTTGATAATAGTACACTGAACAATATTACATTTAAAAGTTTCACTCGACAATATATTTAACTTTTTCTTCTGTATCCTCATCTTCCTTCAAAGTTACTTCTTTATGCAAATCGGAATTGGAACTTGTTTTCACCCAAATAAAAATTGTACCAGGATCCAGTGATTCAATTACATCTTCAATAATAATAACTTCATATGTCATTTCTTGTCTTAATTTTGCCAACCACCAAGCATAAGAAATACAATATCATACATTATAATATTACATTAAGACATACAATATTACATTATAAAATAACAATAGCATAAGATTCACCATTATGCAATAAGAAATACTACCTCCGTCCCAATTTTATTTATTCATTTGACTTTTGTTGACTTTAATTTGAGACTTAATTTGTAGTATTTAAATGGATAAAATGGTTTTTTTTTTTATGATTGTGTATTAATCAATTTAAGTGCATGAAACAAAATGAAAATATTTTTCTACGTAATTATTAGTGGAATGAGGTGTAAATTAGAAGTGTTTGAAGGGGGTAAATAATAAAATGGGTAAACAAAATTGGGACGGAGGGAGTATTTATTTATCTCTTATAACAAATTATAGAAAAATCTATAATTCTAAATAATATAAAATGTAAAATATAATAGTATTACATTAAAAAATATGACAATATTACTTTCAAAACATAAGAAAAGTCTAAATTCTTAAGGGTATTAAATAAAAACGAAATGGTATTACATGCAAAAATATAATTAGTATTACATGAAAAAACATGACATTATTACGTCCAAATTGTTGGAAAAAAAAAAGTTAAATTATGAAGGGTATTTATCAAAACAGAAGCAATATTACAGGCAAAACACAAGAGTACTAGATACAAAAATGTAACAATATTACATTAAAAAAAAAATAAGAAAGTGTAAATTATAAAAGGTATTACATGAAAAACTAAAGCAGTGTTACATGCAAAATATAACAATAGTACACATAAAAGGTCGTAACTGTTACAATTGACCAATAGCTTTATGTCATGCAAATATGCAAAAGGTCATATTTTTAGTTTAAGTTAAGCAAGATGAGAAATTAATAATCCAATCATCAATACTAAAGTTGTTAATTTAATCATAGCTGATGAGAATAGATCTAAATCATTTAGTTTCATCTGTCGAAAATTAATATTAAAAATGTTGTGGAGATAAATCTTGTACCCATCACTACAAAAAAGATGGAGTTTAGCGACGGGAATTTTGCGACGGCAAGAATATCCGTCGCAAATTACTATCATTTGCGACGGATTTTTGTAAGTCGTCGCAAAAAATGAAAATTTGCGACGACTTAGGAAGTCCGTCGCAAATGATAGTAATTTGCGACGGATAAGCCGTCGCAAAATCTAGGGCCCACCGACTTGGTCTTGAACCGGCTACATTTGCGACGGAAAGGTCGTCGCAAATTTCAATTTTGAGTTTGCGACGGTCAATTCCGTCGCAAAACATACCCGTTTAAAGGTGACCGTTCGGAAAGCGACCCGTTTGACTGATTTGCGACGGAAGAAGCCGTCGCAATTTTAAACTTTGTAATTGCGACGGACGAAAGCCGTCGCAATGCTTACATTTATATTCGCGACCTCTCGGGAAACGGCCCATTGACTGATTTGCGACGGAATGTCCGTCGCAAATTCGAGCCGTTTTACGCGTCTTATCGGGAAACGGTGCGTTGACTGATTTGCGACGGCTTTTCCGTCGCAAATCAGTAAGAAACGGCGTCGTTTTGCGTTTGACGGGCAAAATTTGCGACGGACAGGCGTCCGTCGCAAATTTTTTTCCACTTATTTATACAGGCCCGCCGCGTTGCAGACGGAGAAAGAGAGAAAAGAAGAAGAAGAAGAGGAAAAAGAGAGGAAAAGGAAGGAGAAGTCGGGTGCCGTCGCTGTAGAGCCAATCCGTCCCCACCGAGTTCTCGTTTCGTCATCTTCTACAAATAAACCGTAAGTTTTCTTCATTTTTACCGTTTAAAATTTAATTTTAAAGCATGTTTAGAGAATTGATTTTAGTTGAATTATTTGAATTATATTAGTAATGAATTGATTTTAGTTGATCGAATTTTAATTTAAAGCATGTTTAATTTTTTTTAAGTTTAGAATTGAATTAGTTGAATTGTTTGAATTATATTAAAAATAAATTAATTTTAGTTGAATTAGTTGAATTATAATTTAATTAGTTGATCGAATTTTAATTTAAAGTATGTTTAATTTTTGTTAAGTTTAGAATTGAATTAGTTGAATTGTTTGAATTATGTTAGAAATGAATTGATTTTAGTTGAATTAGTTGAATTATAATTTAATTAGTTGATCGAATTTTAATTTAATTTTAAAGCATGTTTAGAAATAGTTGAATTTGTTAAGTTTAGAATTGATTTTAGCTGAGTTGTTTGATTTTAGTTGAATTGTTTTAGTAATTTGTTAATTTTTAATTGTTAAGCATGTTTAAATAATATTACAAAATAATTTTAGTTGCTTGATTTAAGTTTAATAATTTTACAAAATAATATTAGTTGATGATTGATTTTAATTTAGTTGAATGAATTTAGTTGAGTAGGTTGTTAATTGATTTTAAATAATATTAGTTGTTTGATTTTAAATAATATTAGTTGTTTGATTTTAGTTTAATATATAATTTATAAAATAATATTATTAGTTGATTGATTTTAATTTAGTTGAATGAATAATTCGTGAAATTTGTTATAGATGAGCGGACAAGGCAGTGGCAACGACAGTCAGCAGCCTCCGAGGGATGAGGAGGCGAGTCGAGGAGGACGAGGAGGGAGGAGACGACGGCCCTCACTAAGACCCGTGGTTCCACCTATTTTCAGGCCGAGGTCTCTATCAGAGACCTCTTCACAGCCTGGTGCGGGCTCCTCCTCCTCCTCACAGCAGACTGCTGAGGGCTCATCCTCCTCCCGCCAGCATCCGGTTGTTGAAGGACGGATGCCTGTTAAGCCATGTGGTCATATGTAAGTTTTAATATTTTATACTCAATTTTTTTATTAATTAAAACCTAATTATTTTACTAACTTTGAAATTTTAATTTTACAGTTGGATTCCGGGTCATGAGGCTGCTAATCAGGTTTCCGACTCCATCTATCGCGGTGGATTCGAGCCCACCGCTTACAGTTGGAGGTTAGTGTCCGATGCAAGAAAAAAGACATACTTCGAGGAGTTTAAGGTATTAATTTAATTTATTAATTCACCGTTTATTAATATCAAATATATAAACATATATTTACATTTAAATTGTAATTGCAGAAAGAATGTGTCTGGGCACCGGAGCACGATGACCAGATGTGGAGGAATTTCGATAAATATGGAAAGGAAAGGTACAGAGACCTCCTTTACAGAATGAGGGAGAAGTGGTACAAGAAGAGAGAGGCCACCGACTTGGGGCTTGACAGTGAAAGACGGTCGATTTGGGACCAATTCCTCCGCTACTGGGATTCCCCTGCATTCCAAGAGAAGTCGGCGAAAAACAAGGCGAATCGGCGTAGTGACCCTGATGGAGAAGGGATGGCAAGACATCGGGCCGGTTCTCGGTCCATTTATGAGCACGGGTTGAGATTTGTAAGTTTCGTCTTCAATTTTGTAGTTTTTGAATTTATATTATTTTTTCCTAATTTTTATGAGTGTTGTTAATTTTTACTATCTTTTTTTCTAATTAGGCGGCGGAGCAAGGACGCGAGCCCTCTCATTTTGAGAGATTGCAGCTCGCCCACCCATTCGTCGAGGAGACTGGGAAGTCTACCTACGGCCGTACCACCGAGATCTACGTAAGTATTATTTCAATATTAATAGTATTATTTAAATTTTTAATATTAAAAGTATTTTTTATATTTTGTGTTCAATTTATTTAATTTTTTGTATAATTAATTTGCAGAGAAAGATGCTCAAGGATCTTGCCTCTCAGCCTCAGCCTGAGGAAACGGCAGAGGGGTCGGGGTCGGGGTCGATGCCCCACACACAGCCTTCTGTTGACGTTCAAAATGAATTGTACTTCAAGAACGTCAAGGCTAAAAAGGGGCGGTTCGCTGGATTGGGCAGCTTCGGAAAGAACTTTTTCCGACCTCGTGGCTCAGGCTCATTCTCCTCTCAGTCTTCCATCGACTCTCATCCCAGTGAGGTCGAGAGGCAGCTTGCCACGGTGGTGGAGCAGATGAAGAACATGCAGAGGCAGCAGCGAGAGAAGGAAGAGTATGAGAGGCAGCAGCGAGAGGCGCACGACCGGTATACAGCTGAGGTGGAGCGGTATCGGGCCGAGCTGCAGGAGTATACAGCCGTCATGCAGGCGTGGTGGCAGATATTCGCCTCTGATTCAATGCCACGAGCGCAAATGCCTGCGCCACCGATGCCGCCGATCCCGCCGACCCAGCCATCGATGTCGCCGATTGTTAACCTGGGCGAGGATGAAGAGGAAGACGGATTTAATTCCGATTGTTAAAAAAATTTGATTTTTAATAACTATGAAGTACAATTTTTTTTTAGTTTGAATTGTTACTTTAATTTAATTTTTGAATTGTTACTTTAATTTATAATTTTGTGAATTTATTAGTTTGAATTTACTTTTATTTAATGGACACAACATTTATAAAAACAAGTGAAAAACGAAAATGAATTAATTTGGTGAATTATGAAAAAAAAAATTAAGCAAATGAACGAATTATAAATTTAAGCGGGAGTCGAAATAAATAGTTTTACAGAAATAATAAAAATTAAATGGCCCCAATATTTATAAAAACAAGTTAGAAACGAAAATGAATTAATTTGGTGAATTGTAGAAAAAAAATGAGTCAATTTGGATACATATACAATTAATTGCTTACAAATGAACGAATTATAAATTTAAGCGGGAGTCGAAATAAATAGTTTTACAGAAATAATAAAAATTAAATGGCCCCAATATTTATAAAAACAAGTTAGAAACGAAAATGAATTAATTTGGTGAATTGTAGAAAAAAAAATGAGTCAATTTTGATACATATACAATTAATTGCGTACAAATGAACGAATTAAAAATTTAAGCGGGAGTCGAAATAAATAGTTTTACAGAAATAATAAAAATTAAATGGCCCCAATATTTATAAAAACAAGTTAGAAACGAAAATGAATTAATTTGGTGAATTGTAGAAAAAAAAATGAGTCAATTTGGATACATATACAATTAATTGCGTACAAATGAACGAATTATAAATTTAAGCGGGAGTCGAAATAAATAGTTTTACAGAAATAATAAAAATTAAATGGCCCCAATATTTATAAAAACAAGTTAGAAACGAAAATGAATTAATTTGGTGAATTGTAGAAAAAAAATGAGTCAATTTGGATACATATACAATTAATTGCGTACAAATGAACGAATTATAAATTTAAGCGGGAGTCGAAATAAATAGTTTTACAGAAATAATAAAAATTAAATGGCCCCAATATTTATAAAAACAAGTTAGAAACGAAAATGAATTAATTTGGTGAATTGTAGAAAAAAAAATGAGTCAATTTGGATACATATACAATTAATTGCGTACAAATGAACGAATTATAAATTTAAGCGGGAGTCGAAATAAATAGTTTTACAAAAATAATAAAAATTAAATGGCCCCAATATTTATAAAAACAAGTTAGAAACGAAAATGAATTAATTTGGTGAATTGTAGAAAAAAAAATGAGTCAATTTGGATACATATACAATTAATTGCGTACAAATGAACGAATTATAAATTTAAGCGGGAGTCGAAATAAATAGTTTTACAGAAATAATAAAAATTAAATGGCCCAAATATTTATAAAAACAAGTTAGAAACGAAAATGAATTAATTTGGTGAATTGTAGAAAAAAAAAATGAGTCAATTTGGATACATATACAATTAATTGCGTACAAATGAACGAATTATAAATTTAAGCGGGAGTCGAAATAAATAGTTTTACAGAAATAATAAAAATTAAATGGCCCCAATATTTATAAAAACAAGTTAGAAACGAAAATGAATTAATTTGGTGAATTGTAGAAAAAAAATGAGTCAATTTGGATACATATACAATTAATTGCGTACAAATGAACGAATTATAAATTTAAGCGGGAGTCGAAATAAATAGTTTTACAGAAATAATAAAAATTAAATGGCCCCAATATTTATAAAAACAAGTTAGAAACGAAAATGAATTAATTTGGTGAATTGTAGAAAAAAAATGAGTCAATTTGGATACATATACAATTAATTGCGTACAAATGAACGAATTATAAATTTAAGCGGGAGTCGAAATAAATAGTTTTACAGAAATAATAAAAATTAAATGGCCCAAATATTTATAAAAACAAGTTAGAAACGAAAATGAATTAATTTGGTGAATTGTAGAAAAAAAAAGAGTCAATTTGGATACATATACAATTAATTGCGTACAAATGAACGAATTATAAATTTAAGCGGGAGTCGAAATAAATAGTTTTACAGAAATAATAAAAATTAAATGGCCCCAATATTTATAAAAACAAGTTAGAAACGAAAATGAATTAATTTGGTGAATTGTAGAAAAAAAAATGAGTCAATTTGGATACATATACAATTAATTGCGTACAAATGAACGAATTATAAATTTAAGCGGGAGTCGAAATAAATAATTTTACAAAATAAAAAAAATAGTTGGGCAAAATATTTTAATAAACAACTTAGATACGAAAAGAAATTAATTTGATGAATTATAAAAAAAATGACTTAATTTGAATACATATACAATTAATTGCAAAAAAATAAACGAAAGTAGCTTGTGCCCTAGTGGCGCTCGCCCTCTCCTCTTGCACAAAAGGTCCCGTGTTCGATTCCCCTTGGACGCAAATAATGGATTAATTGTTCCAGGCCTAATAAGACTAATATAGAAGGTGAGCTGCATATAACAAGGAATGGGCCAGTTGGCCCAGTGGTCCGCGCCCGCCCCGGCCGCCTCGGGTGCCCGGGCTCGAACCACGCGAGCCACTTTTTTTTTTTTGTATAGGCTCGGTAATTTGCGACGGAAAACAGCCCGTCGCAAATTATAACACAAAAAAGTATAAAAAATATATAAAAACATTTGCGACGGAATTTAGCCGTCGCAAATGTTGTTGACCCGATCGGGTCTGACCCGAAAAGTTTGCGACGGACTACTGTCCGTCGCAAATTCTGTGTGACCCGGCCGGATCTGACCCGCCGATTTTGCGACGGATTTGTCCGTCGTTAATTTGCGACGGATGGCTGAATCCGTCGCAAAAATTTGCTACGGCTGTTTTAGGTACGGATACGTGTCCGTTGCAGATCTTGTCGCAAAACACTGTTTGCGACGGATTTTCCGTCGCTAATTCCGTCGCAAAACAGTGTTTTTTTTTGTAGTGCATAAAGGAATACTTGTGCCAATTAATCCAAGCATGAGGATAAGAGGAGATACGAGCAAGGTTCGGCAGATGAACTGCAACCCGGAATATGATAGATTCCCCTCACTAGTCACTAGGGTATCATCCAAGATTTTCCGAAGCTCAAATAATGTCTCTTCCTCTGGCCAATAAATCCGATAAAAGTCTGACACAACCCAAATTTAGTAGCATAAACTGCTCCATTCCATACTTCATTGCCAAAAGCTCCATGTTCAACATTTTGTTAAAAAGGATACCACTAACTTCCTATCTTGCGAATATACAGCAACATCAACCACAAAACAAAATTGGTGACATAGGTATGTGGTGCCGATAGAGAAAAATAGTTTTTTGGTCCCGCAACTTGTCTAGTGTCCAATTTTGGTCCCAAATGGGACCAAAATTGGACAATTCAATAAGTTACGGGACCAAAATTGAATAATTAAAATTTTTTGGACCAAAATTGGACACCAAACAAGTTAGGGACAAAAAATTATTTTTTCGTATTCATTTTTTTTTTCTTTTCTCACCTTATATGTATATGTGTATATATATATATATATATACATACGCACACATACACATATACCAAACACTATTTAATTAATTGTACTCTAAAATAATCTTTGTAATAATCATGTATATATTATTGGTGGAGACGAGATCACGATAGCAATTTGGAATTATTTTACGAAGATATAGAGAATCAAAATTTATATGAAAATTATTAATTTATTATTTTATTTACTCTATCGCAATTTAAATTCTTAGTTAGTAATTAAAATTTCATTATTAGTATTTTATGGGAGCTTTGTAATTCATCTTAAATAATAATTATTGGAATTGAAAAATAATGGGTTTTTATTTTTCATGTTTTATAGATGTTTTTCAAATATTTGTATTTATATTCATGAAAAATAAATCCATTGATGTATATATATATATATATATATATATAAAAGGTGAGAAAAGAAAAAAAATTAATGAATACGAAAAAATAATTTTTGTCCCTAACTTGTTTAGTGTCCAATTTTGGTCCCAAAAATTTTAATTATTCAATTTTGGTCCCAAAAAATTTAATTATTCAATTTTGGTCCCGTAACTTATTGAATTGTCCAATTTTGGTCCCATTTGGGACCAAATTTGGACGATTCAATAAGTTATGGGACCAAAATTGAAAAGTTAATATTTTTTGGACCAAAATTGGACACTAGACAAGTTGCGGGACCAAAAAACTATTTATCTCGGTGCCGATATAGTTGCCACAAATTCTTTAGACATCTTCCAAATAAAAATACAAACTTTCGGGGGTACTCTAACGCTCCAAACCTTATTCCACATGTGTTAAGCTGATCATAAGGAAATGAGAAAATAGATCCTTGTTTTTCTCATTGTATGAGACCTTGAGGTTCATTTAAACCCCTTACAAGTACCCTTAAGATGGTTGATTATATTTTAAGTCTTCACTATAGTGATGTTACTTTAGCATGTTTCCGATAGCTACGATTTTATGGCAATGCGGCACATGTCTAGGAAAGTAGTTATAGTGGGAGTTTAGAAATATCTTGTACCAAAAAAAAGGACATCTTTATTTAACATATTCTATATTGTGTTAAACAACCGGTCAATCATGTTGAGAACTTGATTATATACACATAGATAGTTCAAAGATTGAATATGCTCTTTGTTAACAAGAGATACGGAGATATGTCGATTGAATGTTAAAATTAAAAGAGTTTTGAGGTATAACGAGCACTGATTCCATTATATAAAACTAGTTGACTTGTTATACATCGTTAACACGTCATATTCTCGAGAGACACGATTTATTTACATGTACGAAGAAGTGAAATAAATGAGCATAAGGTTCAAGTTTTATGTGTGAATGGGAGATGAAAGTTATTTAAACAAATTATAATTAATTAAATTATGTATATAATATATTCCACGCATGAAATTAGTGAGCGAGAGTTACTAGATAACTCCAAGTTTCAAAATTTAGGAAAACTGCTTTCGCCCTATAAATTAATATGTATCAGATCATACGGGAGAAGAGTTGGTTCTTTTGGAAATCTCATCATATTCTTATCTCTTGCACTTTGAGTAAAAGGGCATTTATGTTTTGAAAACAATGTACAATTCTATTATAGTACTCAGATTCTAGAATCACAGTTAATGTCGGTGGTGGTATATATGTGTGGTGTGATTTTGGTTTAATACGAGAGGACAGTCTGTACGTGGAATCCAATTATTATAATCTTCTTCCACCGGTGAAAACTAAACAAACTTTGGTTGTTTCCCAACAAGATTTTTATTTTTAATGATTGGAAACTAAAAGAGGAAATTTCAATTAAAAGTTAAATAAGAAATTAGGAAAAGGGGGGAAATTTCGGAGTAGTAGATATGGATGTGATGTAAGGGGGATTAATTGTGGGTGAGGCAATTAAAAATGTCCCAAAAAATTTAAGCAAGTCTCCGAATATTTCTACGGACTCTCCGAATTTCCGATGTTAGCTTGGTTTACGCAGCATCTCCCAAAAGAGTAAACAAATTAATACATCTTTTTTTCTCTACTTTGTCTTTTTGTGTATGTATTTTTCTCTCTCTTTCTCTTACCCTTCCTCCAATGGGTTATTTCAGCGTGCATACATCATTCTTAATTTCATAGTTTAGGAAAACTTAAGCCTCTGGGTTTTTTCCTCAACATATATACGTACTCGACATTTTTGATATCTAATCTATATATATATATAAAAAGGTGACTCACTCATCTTTTTCTGTCTAATCTTTTTGGATGGATACTTAATTTTTCTTGAGATTTTATTATGCGTAATGTCAAATATTTGCATGCCATTTAAATAAGAAAGCTGCATGCATGGAATATTATATTATGTACGGATTCATGTATATATCTTGGTTTATTGTGATTGATAGATGTAAGAAGACAAAGATGAGCAGCTGATGAATTTCACATTTGTAGGTAGACAGGGATCAGTTCAATTCTTCCATGTATAAATTAGCTAGAATTGTAAAATTAAAGTAAATTACAAATTTCGTTCCAATTGAATAAAATAAAAAACAAAACTCTTGAATTCATGCATGTTCGATTAAGTAATTATTGACCGTCAATGCGGATGCTTAGTTTATTTTGCATGGCAGATGGGTTATTTAATTAATTAAGAATATTGTATGTGTTGTGCAGATCGAGCAAATTAATTAGGTGAAAGGGTTGGGATACAAATTAAGTCCCTCTCTTTCTTGAGAAAAGGGAGGGGAGGGAGAATTTATATATAAATAAAAAATGGGATCATCGGAGGAATGGGATGAGGGGCAAAGTGGGGAGAAAATATATGTGGCAGTACGAATGAGGCCATTGAATGAGCGAGAAATAGGGAGAAATGATGTGTCGGATTGGGAATGCATCAACAACACAACCGTCATCTTCAAGAATACTAATCCTCAAGAACGCTCTTTGCTTCCCACTGCCTACACCTTTGGTAATTAATTTCCCATTTATTTTAATTGCTAATTTATACTTAATAATTAATTAAAGATTGATTCCCAGATAGAGTGTTTGGATATAACTCTCACACCAGCCAAGTTTACGAGGAAGCAGCCAAGAAGGTCGCCCTTTCTGTATTAAGTGGAATCAATTGTGAGTATTATATTATATGTAGTAGTATTTTATTTTTTTGAAAAATTAATTAATTGGGGATTAATTTGCAGCAACCATCTTCGCATATGGGCAAACAGGGAGTGGCAAAACCTTCACCATGTCCGGAATTACACAATATGCCATAGCAGATATATACGACTACATCAACAACGTTTACTTCTATTTCTATTTCTATTTCTATTTCTATTTCTCATCATCGATCTTATATATAATATAATATAATATAATTATCTTGATTCACATGCATGCAGCATTCTGAAAGAAACTTCGTGTTAAAATTTTCGGCCATGGAAATATACAATGAAGCAGTCAAAGACCCCCTCCGCTCTGATGCTACTCAACTTAGACTTCTTGATGATCCTGAGGTATACATATAATTTCCCAATTCCAAATGTTTAGGCTAAATTTTAATTTAATCACGACTTTTAATATATTTATAAAAATTCACCACCTTTTTATTTGTTTCAAATTGGTACACATTTTAAAATTATGACATGATTTTTTTAACCATGTGTTGTACATTTCTTTTGCTCTCTCTGAACCGATTTCATCCATGTAGAGAAGTTTTCAATCCAAGCACTATCTCACCCTCACGAGCAAATCTATTTTTGTTGAAAATGCAAATCATGTATTGAATTGTAACAACTAAAAGAGTGAGTGAATATTCATAAAAAGTATTAAAAACCGTAATTAAATTAAGATTGAGGCAAAATTTAGTAAATGAATGCAGAATTAACCCATTCCAAATTAATAAACTCACGAGCTACATTGAATAATTCATTTTTAAGTTGATATCTTCATCAATTACTTATTTTTAATTAACCAAAACATTCATGCATTTTATTCTCCAGCTCTAACCAAACTTTACCTAATTAATTTTCTAAACAAATTACCATCTCCGTCCCTAAAAAAAATCTTGTTTGCTTGCATGTGGTTCAATGCGATATATCGAAGGGTATTACGGGGTTTTCTGAGGTCCATTTTTTAATAAAATGATCGTTTATGGAAAGTATGCGAAACGGATTTTTCATTAACGATTATTTTATTAAAAAACGAACCTAAAAAAATCTCGTAATACTTTTCGATATATCGCATTAAACCACGTGCAAAAGAACAAGACTATCTAATTTTCAGGGACGGAGGGAGTACTATTAATTAAACAAAAATAATTAATATACTATATAAGCTTTATTTATTTAATGATTGCGCATGTAGAGAGGGACCGTTGTTGACAAACTTACAGAGGTGAGGTTAAGGGACTCAGACCATCTAAAAGAGCTATTGTCCATTTGTGCAGGTAAATCACCCATTTTTCTTTTATTAAGCTATATATACGTCAGGTAAATGAATTAATTAATAGTTGCTTCTGTTACTATATTTTTAAACTAAATATATTACCACCTACCCAAATTAATGATATTTTTATGAGATTATCAATACTCTTTGTTAAATATTCGATATTTTAATATAATTGCATGATAATTTTTAATAATTAACTATTTTCATATAATACATTGCCGTGCAAAAAAAAAAAATGCTTATAGTTTATGAGGATCAGAAATACATTTTGTCCTAATAATTTCTAAACAAACTTATTAATTTTAAACATAACTGCAAAGTTGACCACTTACTCTTATTAGTGTAACCAACACTAATTATATTGTGTTACAGCACAAAGGCAAATAGGCGAGACCTCTCTGAACGAACAGAGCTCTAGATCTCATCAAATTCTACGCTTGGTAAAACTTGCTTATTCTCACATACTAATTTATAATATAAATTTTGTGAATGTAGTAATTAAATTTGATGTGGTATATATGGATATTCATTCGTGCAGACTGTTGAAAGTGAAGCTCGTCATTACTTGGGTGCGGAAAATTCAAGCACTCTAACTGCTTCTGTGGTAATGCATCCCACAATATTGTTCTAAGCAAATTGTAGGGTTTTGATAATGAGAATCAATGTATAATTAATTAGGATTATTGTGCTTTGTTATTTTTAAAAATATTATATGAAAATAATTTATAATAAACTTATCGTGAAACAATTTTAAAGTAACATTAATTTCATCAGGAGTATCATTAATTTGAATCAGTCATATTATATTTTAATTGTTTTAAATTTTCTTGAACTCAAATGAATAATACTCCAGACCAAATATTCAATACTTTAAAACAGTTTCATAATAAACTTATCATTAAACATTTTCATATAAAACCTACCCTAAAAAAATAGTGATTTGCTCAAATCTCGAGGATAAAAAATATTTGTTGAGAAAAAAGAGGCGGTTAATTAAAATAGACAAAGTATTATATGAAAATAATTCATGATAAGTTTATCATGATACTGTTTTAAAGTATCGAAATTTGACCAAGAGTATCATTAATCTTGATTCAAAAAAATTTACAACAATTACAATATAATACACGGACCCAAATTAATGATACTTCTAGTCAAATATTCGATACTTAAAAATAATTTAGGATAAGCTTATCATGCACATTTTAATATAAAACCACTCATAATAATTTATTTGTTTTGAGTGTGATTATTATTAAAGAATTTTAATTTGATGAATATTGTGTAGAATTTTGTGGATCTTGCTGGGAGTGAACGTGCTTCTCAAACATTATCAGCGGGAACGAGACTGAAAGAAGGTTGCCATATTAACCGCAGTTTACTAACACTGGGCACTGTGATTCGCAAATTAAGGTGCATTCCTGTTACTACTAATTAATTCAGAAAATCATAAACTCATATGGGTTTGTTTAATGCATGCATGCATGCAGCAAAGGGAGAAGTGGACATATTCCATACAGAGATTCAAAGCTGACACGCATACTGCAGAACTCGTTGGGTGGCAATGCTCGAACTGCGATTATTTGCACGATGAGCCCGGCTCACAGCCACGTTGAGCAGTCGAGAAACACCCTTCATTTTGCTAACTGCGCTAAGCAGGTTAGCACAAATGCACAAGTTAATGTGGTGATGTCGGAGAAAGCACTGGTGAAGCAACTCCAGAGAGAGTTAGCTAGATTAGGGAATGAGCTAAGAAAGCTAACCTCGCATTCTGCTTCCACCGGTACTGACAAAGAACTTGTTATTCAGAAGGTAATGCTAATTAACATGCATAACCATAATCTATTATGATACTAATACTAATATATACATATATCTCAGATGGAGAAAGAGATCAAAGAACTAACTCTACAGCGCGATCAAGCTCACGCTCGCGTTGAGGATATGCTGCGAGAATGTCAAACGCCAACATCTTGGGTTTATATGCATCTCCATCATGACAAGGGGTCGTGGACCGACGAATATTCTACTCCATCAGAAGCATCCGAGATAATGGATCCCCTCAGGTTTGAAGTTGTTTCCAGAACATCCCACTTGTCTGAGATTCCGAGCAGGATTCAGGAAGAGCAGTTCCTGTCATCCCCCAGGATTCAGGAAGACCAATTCTTGTCCGACGACACATCCCCCAGATTATACATCGACAAGTACTTTGGTCCCGATCCATGTCAGGGATGGGAGAAGATCACTATGCAACAAACTGATAAACACTTTGGAGAAAAAGAAGAAGAAGAAGAAGATAACATGACCTGCAAAGACAAGGAGGTTCAATGTATTCAAGAAATCACCAAAACAAACTCCAATGTACCTTCTCCACAGCACTCACCTGCATATTCTACTGGTACTAGTACTGCTACCGCTTCTAATTTAGCAAAAATATTCAATTGTTTTCATGAAGATCTCAACGCTGGATTGACTATGACTATGTAGGGAAGAACTCGGATGCAGCATCTAAGAAGAGCAAAAGCTGTGAAGCAATCCTAACTACATCAATCATGGACTCTCCCCTCGCTTCACCTCAAAGTGAAAACATAATTTCAGACGACAACGGCGACGACAAGGAAGAGGAGATTATGTGTAAGAGCAACAATTTAAGCAGTGAATCCAACTCTCAACATTCTGTGCGTCTGAATGAAGAAGAAGATGATGACGAACCGGAAGACGGCTGTGTGAAACAAGTGATCGAGTCTAAGCCTGCAGTGGATTTGGTGAGCTACTAGTCATTAGTAGATAACTTGTAGACCGAGTTTTTTGGTCCTTATTAGGGATTTTTGTTAGCAGGGAACTAGAAAAGCAGAAGCAATGCAAGAAGATAAAGCGGAAGAAATACAAGACGCTAAAGCATTAAAACAACAATCTGCTGATTCGGATTGGAAGGCTGAATTTGAGAGACAGAAGAGGGAAATAATTAAACTTTGGGATGCTTGTGGCACTCCTTTGGTCCACAGAACCTACTTCCTCTTGCTCTTTAAAGGAGATCCATCGGACGCGGTCTACATGGAGGTGGAACTCAGGAGGCTTTCATTTCTCAAAAACTCAATGCATGGAGTGGGACTGGATGAACAACTATTAAAACAGGCTTCAAAGTACCTACTCTTTTTATTTCTCTCTTAATTACTATTATGTATGCACTTTATTTAACAAGTATTCGGGATTTCAGGGAGAGAGAGATGCTGAGCAGAAGATTGCTAAAGAAGTATACGACAAAGGAAAGGGAGGCGTTGTACCACAAGTGGGGCATCGATGTGAAGTCGAAGCAGAGGAGGATGCAGTTGTGCCGCAAGCTATGGAGCGACCCCACCAACATGGAACGCATACATGAGAGTGCGTCCATTGTCGCCAGACTGGTAGGGTTCAAGGAACAAGGGGAAGCCCCTAAAGAAATGTTTGGCCTCAGCCTCTTACCCAAACACTCACCCTCCAGGTCCTTCACCTGGAAACCTTCCATCATTTAATTCCCCTCCCTGCATTACTCATCTATAACTACAATTTAGTGCTCAGCTGCCCTGCTCCAGCCCAACAATTTATTATCTTTACTATGTATGCATGGGCATGGGCAATGGCTAACAGGAATGCTTTAGAATTAACCTTTTTTTGTTAGTTTTCGAGTGTATATATCATATGTGCTTGGGATCCTAACTCTCTTCCTACCCACCTAAACCTCCTCTATATCAACTACTCGACTATATTCACTTGTTACAACATAGAAGAAGATGCACACAGCGAAAAGGATTTCATAATGTTAATCATCTTACTCTCTCATCATTTGCTAACACCAAACATCCCAATTTGTTTACACTTCATCGCCAAACATTACATATTTTACTTTACCATGTATATATATAAAAAAATATTATTCTGTCTGCTCATGTTGATTCTGGGCATGACGTGCCATATTAGCATATTTCGACAGTTGGCAAAGAAAAAGAAAGTTTACTAAAATGAAAATCTGCAGATGGGATAAATTATTAATTTTCCCTTGGATTTATACATGACAATTCCATTTTACTAGGATCAACGCAAACATGCACAGAATGGCGTCACCAAAAATCAGAAAAATCCCCTCAGTAATAACATAAACCTAGTCAGTAAAATATTTACGATTTGAGAACAGCTCCTTCAACAATTTTCCAACCTGATTTTGCAAAGGACATCTCATACCGTGTTGTGTAGGTTATACTATACGAGTCATTATGCTCGGGATGGGCTACATCTGTTAGCTGTGCTGACTCTTCCAGTGTTGCTTCCACAATAGCACGACGCCCATCAATTGATACTGTTACGCTATCAATGTTCAGATTCACAAGTTGGTAGTCCCAGAACCAACCGTGCTGAGCAATTTCAATAGCTTTGTCTGTCCAGATCTTTAGCATTTGACCATCCAATACCTGCCATCACAACTTATGCTCCTTTAGTCTAATCGAACATACCAGCTATAACACACTGATATATGTAAGCTAGAGTACACACTTCCACATAGATAATCAACATTGAAGGACTAGTGATAATAAGTTTAAGAAAGAGGTGCCTTGTTTTGACTGATGGGTATAATCACGATACCTCTTGCCCACAGCTCATGCTACCAAAGACCAAATGAAGTGTTGAAAGTTCGTTTGAAAGTTCCAGCCACAAAAATGAAAGACATACATAAATGAGGAAACAATGTTGAGCGCTTGGGATGGAGAAGAAGACAGAATTAACAAATAACAAGCGGAAGGCAACTTCCTCATACAAACATGTCCATGCACTTTAAACAACTAAACAAGGACAGCTTTCTAGGAGGAAAATGGAAGGGTCCCTGGATAAGAACAACTCAAATAATTTACTGCCTGGGAAATTATTTTTTGTCAAATCACATGTATCAACTATATCTTGTAAAACGGAGATGAGAATAAAAGTATATTTCCAGGCAAACCAAGTTCATTTTTTTGGACTACATATGTAAATGTAATGGGGAAGAACTGATCCTCACCTCTGACAATTCTCCAATACAATGATCAGGACCAAGGGCTAGTGACTTCACACTTTGCCACTTGCGCACAAGATTTTCTGCAAATCTTGCATCCATTCGGGGTATTTCATCAGAATTTTCAACTACCAGCGCCCCTGAAAGTAATATATTGTGGTTTTCAGGAAAAGCAGAAGCAAAGAACCAAATTTTGGAAGAAATGAAACTCTTATGCTCATTAACTGAAACGTATCTTTACAAACATAGGGCAGGTTCCCTTCACATTATTCCCTTCTCATCCTAAGGTTTCCCCTTTTGTGTTGGAGCACTACATAATTAACATTAAGTTATCAAACCGTACCCACATTGATGACATCTGAAGCCACAGCTGTTGTGGCTGGGTCTTTACGTAGATTGGAAGAGGCAGTTCGAGATGATACAAATTTTAACCCCAATATAGTTAACAGACTGACTGCTGCCCCAGCACACATGATCTTTACAGATGCATCTTTTATCTTATTAGTTATAATATCTTGCTCCTGCATTCCATTAGAACGACTGTTCTCCGGAACAGTAAACTGGTGAGAATCCTGATCGAGATGAACTTCATTCAACTCACTTGAAACCAGTAAATCATAACTCTTTATCTCATTCTTCTCATAAAGTACGGAGTTTTTTCCGTCATTACCAAGAGGAGGAAATACTTTCTGTAGTGCCTGAATTGCACTAACTTTTACACTGTCAAGCACAGCAGTAGCTTCGGCTCCAATCCTGGCTATAGCTGCAGCAGCAGCCAAAGGTGAGCGCCCTACACCTTCCAGTTTCTCCAAATATCTCAAAACTGTAGGATCATCATAATAATCTCCAAGCTTGAACCTCACATCTTGTGTCTCTCTAAATCTAGGAAATACCACTTCCATCAACCATGTCTCCAATAGTTTGCAGAGTCCAGAAAGGAGGTCATCTTCTTTGTCATCCTTGGAGTGTTCTATAACAAAGTTAACAATGGATGGATCTCTGTAAGGTGAGTCTTCACGGTCCAAGCCCAACCATGCACGACATTCATCAACCTCACCAACAAGAAGAGAGCAAAGACCTCTTTCAAGTGCAAAGTCCATTTCCCGATTTTGTGGAACACCATAGGCAGAGGAGTTCTCAACAACACTGATCTTGCTTTGCTGTAGCTGCTGAAAAAGGTTGTCAGCATCTTTAATAGATTGAGGTTTTTTGCTTATGAAGGCTTGAGAAACTAAAGCAACAGCCACTCCATACACTTCAAAACTTTCTGCAGGTATGTTGCTTGGTGTGGCAGCAAAGAGATCAACCTTACACAAAAGAAATTACAAAACCACAGATCACAAACTGAGAAATATTTGCGTAGTGAACTCCGAAAAATGACAAATTAAAAACATTTACTTGCTCGGCAGCAGTCATGTGCCGAAAAGCCTCGTTCATGAAATCCTCACGTGTGAATCCTCCAGCAATAGCAGCTGCTCCTCCTCCTCCAACAGACCACAAAATATTTCGTACACCTTGAAGACCATCGCCCCTTTTTGACTGGTACTCATCACCTAGTGGTAAAGCTAAGAGCTCCAAAACACAGCGGGGGTTGATTTCTTCTAGGGTCTCATCTATCTGTGCTTGCAAGTCAGGGGCAAGGTTGCTTGCACCTTCTTCCTGCATGAAACATATTTCTATATTTAGATAAGTTGCAAGGTAATCACCAATAGTTGACGGTTACATCCTAGATCCTTGAATACAGATCTTCGAAGCATTCTAAGCAATAACAGCGTAGCCTTCTACTATATTCCTCTAGCCCCAAAACGAAATAAATGAAATGAAAAACAAGGGACATAGAGATTTATTTCCATGCCTTATATTTAAAACTCTCAAGGATAACTAATAAATTGTTCCAGAAAAGAAAATGAGGGTAGCAGGGGCTTAAGAGGAGCTACAAAATACAGAATCACAACAATGCGGAAACTGCAACATTTCATATGCATAAGATTTAAGGGCACCAATATAATAATGTAAAGTGTAAAGTCTTGAAACAAATGCATTATGGCACCCAAAAAAAATACACAACACAGCAGGAAGATTTATATAAAGACACTAACCTGCAGCAGCTTGAGCGCCATCTCAAGCACCTCACAACCTCGTATAAAATCAGGTGGGGACAGTGACATGGCATCCCTAGATAAATCAACATAAGCAAGTGCCATTGACAACACAATGTCTTGCTTAAATGACTTGGGCAGCCTCTCTCTCAACAAGCTCCCTCCAATTTGAATTACCAACTCTGTCTCCCCAGCTTCTTGCAACACACTCAAGGCTCCTGGAACCTGTAAAGTCCATCAAGTTGAAATATTAATCCATGATTCTGTGAAGGCAATGCTACGTATTTGATACAAAAGTGGTTGACACATAAGTTACATTTTTAGTAAGCTGGATACTCTTAGTCAGTTAGCTAGTTAGTTATTATCAACTGTAGCTTACTCACTTAATTGCCCAGCAGTTATTAGCACAGGGATATCGTCTTGGCACTTAGCTAGATACATGCACCAATGCACACATACATTTTTAACATTCTTTCTCTATATATGGAAGTTTCAGTATTCACTTTCATCTCATTTTCCAGTATTCACTTGCAAAAGAATCTGTTCACTTTGTTACTATCTGAAAATGGAGATTATATTTGTTTCATCTCATTTTCATTTGGAAATGCTTATTTCTAAATTTAAAATTCAATAAAGAGGCCTAATTTATAAACATATATTTAGTGTTTGTAAGACCAGTGTATTGTTTATAAACATAAATATACAATGATGAATAAATAAAAGTGACTGGAACGCAGTGTACAAAACAAAGCAATACTTCCCGAGCGTGGAGTGAACAATATCCCATAACTAAGCAAATTGCTAATGCATCTATTTTTTCTTTAATCACAATATTTTCTTTTCCATGTCCAGTAATTATTAACTTTCGATATTTATTTATCCACATAACAATTGGTTAAAAGTGCCAAAAACAAGCCTCAGCTAAGTCCTAAATAATAGTAATTGTTTTAAGAACATAAAGATGAGACTGATAATATAAGAAATAAAACGAAAAAGGAAATTGTGTTAAAAAGGTAGAGAAAGAAACCTTATCCCAGGGTACTTGAGTTAGAATGGTATCAAATTCATCATCGGCGAGGCCTTGATTGTAGTCTCGGCGAGAGCTCGGATTAGCCAGGGTTTCACAAGCGGCTTGGAGAATCTGGCGTCTGCTAATCAAAGCGTCGTCACTATACCCGTACTGCGGCGGCTTCGAAACCCTAGCATCGTAGGCTCGTCGGATGCCGTCTCCGAGGAAATGCGGCTCGGCGCCGAGGACACGGTAGAAGTCGAGGGGGATAGACACGTGGCGCTCTGGGAGGGAAGGCAGGGGAGGCGGCGGCGCAGAAGTTGGGACGTCGGGAGGGTCCGACGTGGAAGGGAGGAATTGGAAGTCGGCGAGAAGGCGGTCGGCCCATTTGCTTGTGGTAGAGCCGCCGCTTACGGCGGCTTTGGGTTTGAGGTTGGGTTTTTTGGTGAATCGATTAGAGAGGAGGCGCGGAGGGTGGGAGATACCAATGCTCAGTTGCGTCAATGCTTCCATTGTTTAGCAGGTGATTCCAGCTGAGCTGAGTCCTTGCTTTCCTTTTTGAGGCTATTAAAATAACCAATTTTAAATTAAAACAAATATTTTGTGTTTTTAATATTGGTTATTGTTTTTACTTTATAATAATCTAATCACAAATTCACAACTTACAATATTTCTCGTGAAAATGGATCAAGAGTAATCGGTTATTCCTTCCAAAATGTCATTTTTCTTTTATATTTTTAATTCTGATCATTTTTTTATTTTTATTTTGGTATAAAATACTCCTCCATCCGCAATTACTTTCACACTATTATATTTAGACGTCTCACATTTACTTTCATACAAAAGAGTATGTATAGAGTGAAATTGGTTTATATATGTATCACTGAATGATATTAGTTGTTTTCATTGAAGAGTATTAGTTGTATTTACTGAAGAGTATTACTGGTTTACACTGAAGAGTCTTAGTTCATTTTCACTGAACAACTAAGACTCTTTAGTGTAATCAGTAATACTCTTCAGTAAATACAACTAATACTCTTCAATGAAAACAACTAATACCCTTCAGTGATTCATGTATAAACCAGTTTCACTCTATACTTTGTCCATACAAAAAAACAAAAAAAATAAAAATTCTCACAAAAGTCAATAAAGTATAAAGTTATCATTATTTTATTCAACTCCTCACTTATGTACTCCACGTTTTCTTTAAAAATGTGCAACTTCCATATGTGAAAGAAAAGGTGGGACGGAGTCACGGAAGTAGTAATAAATAAGATCTCTTCAAAATTAAGTTGGATTTTCTATGGTCAGTAAAGGTGTTCGCTCTATCTGACGTCGGAAAATTAATAAAAATCTGAAACGTCATTTAACTTCGTCTAGAGCGATTGTTGATGATCTTGTTCCAAATTTATAATTTAGTGGTTGTTTTACTCTAATAAGATCATCAAACAAGGATTTGAATGAAGATTAAAACTATATTTCTTGAAGGAGGAGTTGAGAAAAAGATTTGCAAGAGTTTTGTCTATTTTTGAATTAAATGAACTTATTTTTATTCTCACATGAAGGGGTATTTATAGAGGTATAAGCAAGTAGGAGGTGTCACCTTCCTAATCATCCTTATTTTCATTGTGACAAGTGTTAAGACACTTGTTAACTCCTAGGCTATTACATCTTTACACAATGACAAGTGTTAAAACACTTGTTTGTTCCTAATGTAATGCCTAATTATTGGGACTTCTAATGATCTTCCGAGGTGCCCTCTTGCTCGCCTGCTCGTCTCCTTTTAGTTCTTTATCCTTCTTGGTCTATCTGGTCGCCTCCCTTTTATGTCCGAGTGACCAGCTGCTCGCCTCCTCTGACTTGGTCACCTGACCCAGCTGCTCGCTCCCTATGACTTGGTCATCTGACCCAGCTGCTCGCCTCCTATGGCTTTATTCCCTGCTGCTCGTCCTTTTTTATTTTTATTCTTAATGACTTCCTAATATTATTATTTTTATTATTTTTTATTTTAATCTCATGTCCCTGTTATTCGCCTATCAACAATTGCCCCCTAGTTTGGCATATAAGGATAAAGTTTATCCTTTTTTTGTAAAACTATAGGATAGGCTGTGTTTTATGTAAGGAGGCGAGCAACAGGGATTTTGATCATTCTCATTCTTGTGAAGGGCGAGCAACGGGTTTTTGAATTTTTTAGGCGAGAAGCACGCGCGTGCCCCCTAAATTGCATCTAGGGGCCCCATTTTTCTGGGTTCTTCATTCATGCCCCCGAATCCATATCTATAAATAGCCCTTTCTTTTATATTTTCTTTCTTTTCGTGAATTTCCTCAGAGAACTCCATAACCAAAATTCTCAAGCTCTTTTCTTTCGATTTCTTCTCTTTCTTTGTTGATTTCTTCGACTTAAAAGGTGAATTTCTCAATTTCTTTGTCTTGATATTACATTGTGTCTTCGATTTTACGTTTTTTTCTTGTAATTTTCTCTATTTCGTTATTACCGCCGTCATTGCCGCCGCGTCGCCACTGTGTCGCCGCCGTGCCGTCATTATTTTTTATCTTTCTCTTGGTTTAAACCACGCCGCCATTAACGCCACCCTCGTGATTTTTCCATTCGTTTGATTCTCCAAAAAGAAATCTCTAAAATGGCGTCCCCTTCTTCAAGCAACACCCTATCCATCGAGTTTGTTGGACGAAACCCCGGAAAAAGACCCATGGAAAATGAACCGTCAAACCCTGCTCCTCGCCGCTCGCTCCGGCGAGCAGTTGGGCAAAACCCTAGAACCTTGCTCGTCGATGAGGACACGGGTTCTGAGGCGAGCTCTATTGTTCGCTCCGTTGACGACTTCTATGCCGTGGAGAGCTCAGGCGAGCAGTATGTCCAAGGCCTTGTTGCTCGCTCCTTGCCTCGTGAAGGGACCTCCTCGGATTTGGGCGAAGACTCCGCTGATGTTGCTGCTGAATAGAAGAGATGAGTCTTCCTGGAGATACGGGGGCGAGCAGCGAGCAACAGGCTAGGAGCGAGCAAGTAGCCCAATCAGGGAGCGAGCAGATGGGTGTGACATGGGAATTTCTTCGAGAAATAAACTTCCCTGTCTCAAGGCCAACTCCCGAATCCCTCATCCCTAAAGCCGTAGTCCGGAGGCAAGATTGGATCGACTATGCCAACAAGTATCATAACACGTTTCCCACTCCGCCAAGGCCTATCATGGGAGCCCGGGAATCTTCGTATACAGCAAGCAAGGTGGCAAGTGTAGTTACGGAAGATGACTTGGCTCAGATTCGCTCTTCCTATCACATCTCGTACGACATCCACTTGTACGCTCCACAGAAGGGGGAGACCGCCGACAATCCGCCCCCTGGGTGTACCGCCATCAACTTGGATGTCCTCAATACGGGTTTTCCTCTTCCCTTACATTCGGTGATCGGGCGATTCCTGGAGGACACGAACTTGGCGATTACCCAGATTACTCCGAACGGGTGGAGTAATTTGTTAGCCTTCATCACACTTTTTGGCTTGGAAGGCTACAGAAACAAAATCAGCACGGTGGAGATGCACTATGCCATGACTATCTCCTCGACTGTCAATGAAGAGGGGCTCGCGTGGTATTATATTAAAGCCCGTAGCGGCGTGAAGCTGATTGAAGGAGTGCCCAACAAAGTTAAAAGTTGGCACAAATAATTTTTCTTCCTCGGCGGCGATTGGCGGGCGTCCTCCGATTTCTCAGGAGGACCAGGGTGTATAAACTCTCCTACGCATTTTGGCGAAATTCGGCGTAGGTTTTGTTCCCTAGTTCATCATATCTTAGGTGAACTAATTTTAATTTTTTTTCTTCCTTGTTTTGCAGGTCCGCGCATCTTAAAGTGGGGGCATCCCGAGCTGAGCGAAGAGTTCCTCTACGTCCTTGCTCTGATTTCTTTGCGAAACGTTAAGGATCGGAGTATTGGCCATCTCTCACAGGCGCACTGCCGGAAGCTCGCTCAACTCACCACCAGTGCTCATCACTTAGAAGCACAAGCGGAGGTCTCAGAAGGTAACTCTTTTTTTTATTTTTTTGCACTTTGATTATTTTTACAAGTTTTTTTCCCTATTGGCCGCCTACCCCCTGTTGGTCGCCTCCTACCTGTTGGTCGCCTCACCTCCCTTTTTATGTTTTTGTTTTCAGCTCAAAGGGTTACAGTAGTCGTCCCCCAAATCTCCGAAAGCTATCATCTTCTTGCTCACCGAGTAAAGCAAATGGCGGTCAATCAACCATCAAAGAAGAAGAAATTCAATCCCTGTATTTCTTTGATTAGATTAAGGGCGGGAGCACTTGATGAAGAGGAGGCTCCTCCAGCACCTACCTCCGTTCCTCGCCCCCCTCATTGCTCATCGCCTCCCAGAGATACCCGGGGGAAAAAGAGGCTGACAAAGGAAACAGCTCCCAGGAAAGAGGATGATCGCTCCAAGCGAGCTAAGGGGCAAGGCTCCTCTCAGGCGAGCAAGTCGGCTGCTCGCTCCTCGCCCGTAGAGGAAGTGATCGAACAGCAGGTCGTCGGCGCAATGATCGCCGGTCGAGGAAGAAGTTCTTCACCTGACGGCTCCTACCTGGGCTATGACCCAGTGAAGATGAGGGAGGAAGTATCTTTCCTCCTGCTCGGCTGCTCGCTTCCCTGCATATGTTTCAACTTTTTAACCCTTTTTTTAAACTTTGTACAGGTACCGGAGAGATGACTATCCCGGTCGTGCTAAAGTTCTTCACCAATTCAATTGAGTGAAGTCAGCCCCCGCCTACCACGAGATCAAGGACTCCCATGTCCGGCGAGCAACCGAGTATGTCCCCCATTCTTGGACTAAAACGGGTGAAGAGATCCTTCAGAGCCAAAGTCTGAGTGACAATGCTCGCCTTTTGAGCTAAACGCCAGTTATCAGGCTATCTCTGCTCAGAGGGTCGTTGACCAAGCCATCGAGCTTGAGAGGACAAACCGGAGCTTGGGACGGAAAATCGAGCAGCTCGAGGCCAATAGAGATGCTCAGCTAAAGAGGAAAGAAGAGGGGCTGACTAAGCTAAAAGCTGATTTTGAGAGAGCCAAACACACTTGGGAGCGGGAAGTGAAGGCCTCCGAGGATCGGGAGAGGGTAGCATCCAACGCTTCGGAGAAGCTTAAGTTGGATTTGGGCGTTGCCACTGACCGTCTCCAAGTTTTGGAGACTGATTAGGCGTGAAATTGTCATGATTTGTAGCTAGAAACGCCCTAGTTTTGGTCGATTTTATTGAGTTTTTAGAGCCAAATGAGTACTATTTCTATACATTGATGAATTTGTCTCTTTGATACTCATAGGTGAATCGAGGACAAAAATGGAGTTCGTAGGACTTTGAATCGACTCAAACGGATGCCCGGATGAGAAGATATCGAAGAAATACGATTGGTATTAGTACGTGAGCAGAAAAGTGTTAGTTGCAAGGAAGGAGGGCCCATTCGAGCTCCATCACTCGAGCACCTCGCTCGAGCAACGTAGGTCGAGCACTCCAAACTTACAGAACATTTTTGCCGCTCGAGGGGCACAGCTCGAGCGCATCATTCGACCTCGTGAACCGCTCGACCAGCACGGCTCAAGCGCCTCATTCGACCATGAATCCGTTCGACCACATAAGCTCGAGCGCCCCGCTCGACCGGGACAGCTCGAGCGCTTCCGAGGCCTATTTTCCAGATTTCGTTTTTTGGCCCACGAGATCCCGTTTCGACCTGGTGCCTGTATATACCTCTTCCAAACACGTTTTGAAGGAGCCCCGAACTTTAGAAATAACTTTTAGATTTAGTTTTTAGAGAGAGGAAGAAGAGAAGAACGAGCAAGCTTTATTTACGTTTTGTTGAGGTTTTTCGTACGAATTCTTAGTTTCTTTTCGTTCATTAGTTTCTTTTCATTAGCTTGGTTACTTTAAACGCTTTGAACTTCGTTTTAGTTAATTAAATTTCAATTCTCAGATTTATTTTCTTTTAAAAACCCTAGTTCATGTTTCTTATTTTCTTCGTTCAATTCATTATGTTTATGATCGTTGTTTCTTCTATTGCTGTTATGTTTGTTAAAGCCATGTCTGGCTAAAACCCTTGTATGCTTGGGGTAGGATGAACTCGTAGAAGTAGGATGTGGGTACGTAATTAGGGTAATTCGTGACGTGAGTTTTAATTCTTTTGATTAATGAATTCTTATAATTAACCTTAACTTTACCTTTGAATTTCGTACGAAAGTGTTAGAGAGAGGACGACCGCATCACTCAATAACAATTAGTAGTCTTAACGAGAAGATCTAGAAAGGGTTAATTCAGTTACCGGTTTAGCGAAGGAGGACGACCGCATCACCTTAGTTAAATTAGGGTCTCATTAATTAAGCACAATTTGTTAACTTGTTAGTAGATTAGTGAAGTCGAGTGTTAGGGTAAAGTATTAGGGTTTAGAATCTTGAGCTTTCACCTTGCATTCTTAGACTTAGGTTATTTCTTGTGTGTCACAGTTATTCTGATTATGTATCTGCTCCGTTAGTATACGTAGGGATTCCTATCCTAAGCATCACCATCTCATATTTGAAAACCCACCTTTTGATACTTCGTTTTATTTACCTTTTGCATTCGTAGGATAATTTTTGTTTAGTTTAATTAATCTTTCCAAAAATCCAAAAACAACACACTCATATTAACTACGACGCGTAGATCTTCAGGGATCTATTCGCATACACACCATCCCTTGGGTTCGATACTACTTGGTCATTATACGTACTTATACTACAGTGAACCCGTCTGCTTGCGGGTAAGCGACTAGTAGAAAGTTAGTATATTCACTTCAAGTCAATGGCGTCGTTGCCGGGGAAGGCGTTGTATGCTCTTTGAATAGGACTTGTCGATAGCTTAGTAGTTAGTAGTGAGTGATTTTATTTTCTGTTTTTATTCTTTATTTTCATTCGTTCGGCAGTTGCGTTTTGATCCTTCTGCTAGTGTGTCAGGTTTATGAAAACACGCTCACAAGGCAACACGAGCGAAGAGAGGTTACCTGCAGATCCTGAGACAATAGCTAGAAGGAACCGAGCTTTCTTGAGAAGGATGAACGTTGTCGACTTAGGGAAAGAACCAATGGACATCACTAATGAGTTGGAAGATGCCGAGAATGAGTTTAACCAAGGGTTGAACCGGGTTGACGGCACTGATGGCAACACCAGTAAGAACCAAGATCCGTTAGGGGATAGTCAGAGCCAAAACCTGGGTGCACAAAACGTTATCAATCCAGCTCAGAATTTTGTCCATAATCCTCTGAACAACCCAGCTTACCCACAAAACCCAAATAACCCTTTCAACAACCCAGTATACCAACATTACCCATACCCACCATACCCTTATCCACCATACCCATATCATCCACCACCTGTATACCAACCACCTCCAGTTCAACACATACCAGCACCACCTGTTACTCCTCAGCCTGTGCCCCAGAACACAGATCAGAATATGGCAATTCGGGGCAGGTTCGCGGCACAACCGCAGAGGTACTATGATGGAGTGGCGTTGCCTCCTGTTGAGGCAAATAATTTCTCTATTTCCCCGGGAATTCTAAAGCTGCTTACCGAGAATCAGTTCAAGGGGGTGATCGGGAAGGAGAATCCTCACACTCACCTGAGGAGTTTTCTCATGATAGTCTCAACATTCAATTATAATGGCATGTCTGAAGATGCCAAGAGGCTTAGGCTGTTCCCATTCTCATTAACGGGAATAGCCAAGGAGTGGTACGATAATACGCTCCCGCGGGGAGGTATTACCACTTGGGCCGAGCTCGAGCGTCTGTTCCTCGAGCGATTCTACCCTCCATCTAGGACGATCAAGGCTAGGATTGAGATCTCTTCCTTCCGCCAGAAGCAAGGAGAGGACCTACGTCAAGCGTGGGAGAGATACTCAAACATGCTGATAGAGTGCCCGCAGCACGGGTACAATGAGGGAGATGTGATGGCATTCTTCTACAGTGGTGCCAACAAGACGGGGCAAGACCATTTAGACGCTTGTGCGGGCGGAGCATTCCTGAATCAAGGCATAGAAAGGTGTAGAGAGATCGTGGACAACATTGTCACGAATGCCGGGGCTTGGAATGGAGATGCAGACTTTGATTAGGCGTGAAATTGTCATGATTCGTCGCTCGAAATGCCCTTATTTTGATGGATTTATATAAGTATTTAGAGTCATTCGAGTATTATTTTTACAAACTAACAAATTCGTGTCTTTGATGCTTATAGATGGATAGAGGGCAAAAAGAGGAGTTCGTAGGACTTCGAATCGACTCAAATGGATACCCGGATGAGAAGATATGGAAGAAATACGAGAAGTATTAGTTCGAGCGAGCAAAAGTGTCATTGAAGTACTCAAGATGAAGGAGCTCGAGTAAACACTACTCAGGCACTTGAGTAGTGCACTCGAGCCAGCTTCGGTCGAGTAGCCAATACTCAGGCACTCGAGTAGAGCACTCGATCAGAAGCCGGTTGAGTAGCAAGTCCGCAGGCACTCGAGTAGACTACTCGAGCAAGGACCGGTCGAGTAGAGCTACTCGAGCTAAGGGGCTCGAGTACTTTTCACGTTCTGTACAAATTTGACACTCGAGCTTGCATTGCTCGAGTACTTTTACTCGACCTCTACGCGAGCTCGACGGAATTTTTGCCCATGAGATCCCGTTTCGACCCGTTGCCTATATATACCTCTTCCAAACACGTTTTGAAGGATCCCCGAACTTTAGAAATCACTTTAGACTTAGTTTTTGGAGAGGAAGGAGAGGAGCAAGCTTTATTTACGTTTTGTTGAGGTTTTGCATACGAATTCTAAGTTTCTTTTCGTTTATTAGTTTCTTTTAGTAGTTTGATTTCTTTGAATGCTTTGAAACTTCATTTTAGTTAATTAAATTTCAGTTCTTAATATTTATTTCTTTTAAAACCCTAGTTCATGTTTCTTATTTTCTTCGTTCAATTCACTATGTTTATGTTCGTTGTTTCTTCTATTGTTTTTATGTTTGTTAAAGCCATGTCCGGCTAAAACCCTTGTATGCTTAGGGTAGGATGAACTCGTAGAAGTAGGTTGTGGGTATGTAATTAGAGTAACTTGTGACGTTAGGTTTTAATTCTCTTGGTTAATGAATTCTTAAAATTAATCTAGACTTCGCTCTTGAATTTCGTTCGAAAGGTGTTAGAGAGAGGACGACCGTATCACTCTTTAACAACGAGTAGACTTAACGAGAGAGTTTAGGAAATGTTAATTCATCTACAAGTTTAGCGAAGGAGGACGACCGCATCACCTTAGTTAAATTAGGGTCTCATTAATTAAGCACAATCTATTAACTTGTTAGTAAATTAGTGAAGTCGAGTGTTAGGGTAAAGTATTAGGGTTTAGAATCTTGAGCTTTCACCTTGCATTCTAAGACTTAGGTTAATTCTTGTGTGTCACAGTTATTTTGATTATGTACTTGCTCCGTTAGTATACGTAGGAATTCCAATCCTAAGCATCACCATCTCATACTTGAAAACACACCTTTTGTTATTTCGTTTAATTTTCCTTTTGCATACGTAGGATAATTTAGTTTAGTTTAATTAATCTTTCAAAAAATCCAAAAATAATACACTCATATTAACTACGACGCGTAGATCTTCAGGGATCTATTCGCATATACACTGTCCCTTTGGTTCGATATACTTGGTCGTTATACTTGCTAATACTACAGTGAACCCGTCCGCTTGCGGGTGAGCGACTAGTAGAAGTTAGTGTAATTCGCTTAAAGTCAATGGCGCCGTTGCCGGGGATGGCGTTTTATGCTTTTTGAATAGGACTTGTAGATAGCTTAGTAGTTAGTAGTGGGTGATTTATTTTCTATTTTATTTTTATTTCCATTCATTAGGCAGTTGCGTTTTGATCCTTCTACTAGTGTTTCAGGTTTATGAAAACACGCTCACAAGGCAATACGAGCGAAGAGAGATTACCTGCAGATCCTGAGACAATAGCTAGAAGGAACCGAGCCTTCTTGAGAAGAATGACTACTGCCGCGGGAAACAAAGACAAGATCTCTGATGAACTTGGGGAGTTAGACAAAATAGCTGCAGAGTATACTGCTCTTGTGGAACGGGCAGAGGGTGCCAATGGAAACAACAGTAATCAGCAGATACTCATAGGGAGAACTGAGAGCCCACACCCGAACCCACAAGACACAATCAACTCTGCACAAACACAACCCCAAAACTAGAACCAAAACCCTGCTTACCCACAAAACCCAAATAACCCTTTCAACAACCCAGTATACCAACATTACCCATACCCACCTTATCCTTACCCACCATACCCGTATCCTCCACCCCCAGTCTATAATCAACCACCTGTTTACCCACCACCACCCCAACAAGTACCAGTAGTTGCTGCTAATCCTCAACACGTTCCTCAGAACGTAGATCACAATATGGCTATTCGAGGGAGGTTTGCAGCGCAGCCACAGCGGTACTATGATGGAGTGGCTTTGCCTCCTGTTGAGGCGAACAACTTCTCGATATCCCCGGGGATTTTAAAGCTGCTTACCGAGAATCAGTTCAAGGGGGTGATCGGGAAGGAGAATCCTCATACACATCTGAGGAGTTTTCTCATGATAGCCTCAACATTTAATTACAATGGCATGTCTGAAGATGCCAAGAGGCTTAGGCTGTTCCCATTCTCATTGACGGGAATAGCTAAGGAGTGGTACGATAATACGCTCCCGTGGGGAGGTATTACCACTTGGGCCGAGCTCGAGCGTCTGTTCCTCGAGCGATTCTACCCTCCATCTAGGACGATCAAGGCTAGAATTGAGATCTCGTCCTTTCGACAGAAGCCTGGAGAGGATTTACGCCAAGCGTGGGAGAGATACTCAAACATGCTGATAGAGTGCCCGCAGCACGGGTACAATGAGGGAGACATTATGGCATTCTTCTATAGTGGTGCCAACAAGGCGGGGCAAGACCATTTAGACGCCTGTGCGGGAGGAGCATTCCTAAATCAAGGCATAGAGAGGTGTAGAGAGATCGTGGACAACATTGTCACGAATGCCGGGGCTTGGAATGGAGACTCAGATTTTCAAAGAGTTAATCAGGTTGAGGAGGGAGAAGGAACGAGAAGGCTGCTGATGGAAAAGATCAACAACCTCGAGTTGGGGAAGAGTTTGGTTGGAGAGCATGCAGTAGAGAATGAGAGAGTAGACCAACCAAGTGGGCAACAAGAGGTAGCCAATTACATGGGAGGTCCGTATTACAATCAGCATGGCTACCAAGGTGGAAATCAGTATGGAAGACCTTCTTATGGTCAGCCATTTGTACCTCCAGGCCCTCAGCCACCTCAAAATCAATGGAGAAACACACAAGGAGTTCAAGGAGGCCAGCAGCCTCCTCAAAACACATGGAGGAAAAATGAGAATTTCTCATATGCTAACCCAAAAGCTGGTATTACTGTTCCTACAGGTGTTGATCCGGGGTCTAAGCCTCCTGGTAGAGAAGGCGGTGCATCAACCGAGGAGATGTTGAGAGCGATCCTTCAGAAGGTGGAGGAAGGAAACAAGCGGTTGTCATCCTTGGAGTACGATGTGAAGGAGCTGCATAAGAAAGACGATCATCGAGATCAAGAGCTCCAGAAGATGAACGTTGAGTGGACTAGAACTCAACAAGAGAATAATCGAAGGTTCACTTCTATAGAGTTCCAGATGAGCCAGATTGCAAAGATGGTGAATAGAGAGCCGGGAAAATATCCTTCCATGCCGGAGGGGAACCCGAAAGAGCATTGCAAGGCGATCCAGCTTAGAAGTGGAACCAATTATGAAGGTCCTCAGATGCCTGTTGATTCTGAGACACCCCAAGTTGAGAAGGGGATTGAAAGTGAAGGGATTGAGAAGCATGAAGATATGGATGAGTCCCAGAAGGGCAAGGAAAGTGAGAAGATTGTGAGGGTTCCTAAGTGGAAAAAGGCAAAGGAAGCAAGGGATAAAGTGAAAGAAACAGAAAGAGATGAATGGGGGGTACCCAAATCTGTGATACCTGTCCCATATCCACAACGCTTCATGAAAAAGAAGCTTGATGAAAAATTTGCAAAATTTCTTGATGTTTTTAAACAACTTCACATTAATATTCCTTTTTATGATGCTTTGGAACAGATGCCGCATTATGCAAAGTTTCTGAAGGATTTGATCGCAAAAAGACGGCGAGTGGATGAGCCAAAGTTGGTGCAGTTGAACCACGAGGTGAGTGCATTAGTGCACAAGGCGCTTCCTCCAAAGCTGAAGGATCCCGGGAGCTTCACGATCTTATGTAACATTGGGAACGGGATCAAGAAGGGAGCGTTGTGCGACCTCGGGGCGAGCATCAATCTCATGCCCCTGTCGCTTTTCAAGAAGTTGGAAGGTGGTGAACTTCAACCCACAATGATGACGCTTCAACTTGCCGACCGGTCTATTACTCGACCTCAAGGTGTGGTTGAAGACGTCCTCGTGAAAGTTGGAGATCACATTTTTCCAGCCGACTTTGTAGTGCTAGAGATGGAGGAAGATGAGCACGTACCATTGATCTTGGGAAGACCGTTCTTAGCTACAGCGGGGATGGTGCTAGACGTGGCAAATGGGAAGATTACATTGAAGGTTGATGATCAAGAAGTGAAGATCTCCCTATATGAAGCCATGAAGCACCCGAAGGAAGATGAGAGCTTGTATTGCATGGATGCCATTGATCCTAGTGTTGAAGACACACCTTCTATCCCTAATCCTTCTCATATTCATGACTTTGTTAGTCCTTCACTTATTGATTTAACCCATGAGCATTATGATCTTGATTCTTTTGATAGGGATAAAGTGAAGAAGTTGAAGGATGAAGAGGTAAAGAAAGTGGACGTGGTCCAGTTAGAGTGAAAAGGAGGAGTTAAGAAGAAAAAGTCCAAACTCAAGAAATTATTTAGTAAGACTCCTCCAGATAGAGGCAAGAAGGAGTTGAGACCCATAACACTTGGGAATGAGAAAAGAGCAAAAGAGCTCATGATGGTGGGGCATCAAGGAAAGGAGTTCAAACACCACTCTTATGAGAGTAAGGGAGGTATTTTTGAGTATGATGTCCCATAAGCTCCTTTGAGCTCGGTCCGGCATGAGGACCTTAAAAATAGCGCTGAATGGGAGGCAACCCATTATTTTTATTTTTTACTATTTGCTTTGTTTTTAGTTATTAGGGAGTTATTGTGAGTCGTATGTTTAACCTCGTATTTGAGTGAGTTGCTTGTAGGCTTGTCTCTAAAAGAGTAAAGGTATCATGGAGTTATTCAGATTGAAAGGACCAACTCAAGCAAGGGAGTTGCAAAGCTATTGAGAGAAACGGAATTATTTGGTTGAGGTAACCCACAACCCCAAACTTAGACCTCTAGCAAGGTCGAAGTTTGGGGGGGTGGAGTTTTTTATTTGTTTCTTGTTACATTGCACATGCATGCACGCCCTTATCTTTGAGTTGAGTTCGATTGATTATTGGTTTGTTGAGATACTCCTTGGGGTGATTTTGAGTTGACTCGCTATTGCATATTTCATGCCTATCAATCATCTTATGCTTGTTGATTGCCATCTTTGAGTATGATTTGATGAGTAGAGTGAGTTGTAAGGGTGAGTTAGAAATTCTTTTGAGTGAGTGTTTGAGTTTGAGCTGATTTGAGAAAGAACTAGTATGCTTGCAAGTTTTCCTTCTGAGTGCTTGTGTGATGATTGTGAGAATGCACTAGACTAGCATGGATGTGAAAGCCTTGGGATTTGAGCCTTATGAGATTTCGATATATGAATGAATCTCTTCGTTTGTGAGTGAATCATCACCTTAGAGGATGCTAGAACTTGTGTGTGCTCTTGCTTCTAGATTGTGTCTAGTTTGATATGCCGAATAGGATCTTAGGCCATCTTTGATTTTATTGAGTCACTTAGCCAAAAATTTTCCTTACCAATGGCATTGATCCCTTGTTAGCCCCTTTGAGCCTAAAGCCTATTTTATTTGCTAGCACATATGAACACTATTCCAATTCCTAAGCCTTTTTGTCCCAATTTGAGTGGAGAATAGGAAAGTGTGAATGTGAAGGGAGTGAATTGAGTTGAAAAAGGAAAAGGTTGTTTGTTGAGTGAATATGAGAAGAAGGAGTGATGAAGTTATGAGATGTGGGAAAAAGAGAAAAAAAATTGAGAATGAGCAAAAGAAAAAAAAAATGAGCTCATGTGTTTGTGCGAAAAGAAAAAAAAAGTGAAGTGATTGAAAAAAGAAGTGAAAGAGTGAGAAAGGAAAAATTTGAAGTATTGAGAAAAGTGGAATTGAAAGGGTGTTGATTGAACATGTTTGAAGGATTCTGTTCCTAATCTCGAAGTGCCAAAGTTTGATTTTCTATTCTCCATTCACTTTAGTCACTTTACCTTATATTGTTATCCCACCTGTCCAAAGAGCCTACATTACAACCTTGAGAAAAGTCCTTTTTGATTCGGCATTGATTTCTAGAGTAAGGTCGAAGTTAAGAGCACTTACAAGCCTATGGCTGCCAATTTGTGTGATTGATTGTTTGAGTGAGTCCCTTGATCATTGTTACACACTTGTGAGGGAGTGAAACACATCGTTGAGTGCACATCCATGTTGGATTTTGGTGTTTCTTGCTGTTGTTGCATGAATATGATGAAGGAAGGTGAGTGAGTATACTTGTGATGCATCTTTGAAGCTCGAATTTATGTACTTGCATGATTGGATTCCTTGACTCATTCCTAACAATTTCACTTGACTTATTATTTCGTTGCTTGAGGACAAGCAACATAGTAAGTTTGGGGGGGTTGATTAGGCGTGAAATTGTCATGATTCGTCGCTCGAAATGCCCTTGTTTTGATGGATTTATATAAGTATTTAGAGTCATTCGAGTATTATTTTCACAAACTAACAAATTTGTATCTTTGATGCTTATAGATGGATAGAGGGCAAAAAGAGGAGTTCGTAGGACTTCGAATCGACTCAAACGGATACCCGGATGAGAAAATATGGAAGAAATACGAGAATTATTAGTTCGAGCGAGCAAAAGTGTCATTGAAGTACTCAAGATGAAGGAGCTCGAGTAAACACTACTCAGGCACTCGAGTAGTACACTCAAGCCAGCTTCGGTCGAGTAGCCAATACTCAGGCACTCGAGTAGAGCACTCGAGCAGAAGCCGGTCGAGTAGCAAGTCCGCAGGCACTCGAGTAGACTACTCGAGCAAGGACCGGTCGAGTAGAGCTACGAAAGCTAAGGGGCTCTAGTACTTTTCACGTTCTGTACAAATTTGACACTCGAGCTTGCATTGCTCGAGTACTTTTACTCGACCTCTACTCGAGCTCGACGGAATTTTGGCCCATGAGATCCCGTTTCGACCCGTTGCCTATATATACCTCTTCCAAACACGTTTTGAAGGATCCCCGAACTTTAGAAATCACTTTAGACTTAGTTTTTGGAGAGAAAGGAGAGGAGCAAGCTTTATTTACGTTTTGTTGAGGTTTTGCATACGAATTCTAAGTTTCTTTTCGTTTATTAGTTTCTTTTAGTAGTTTGATTTCTTTGAACGCTTTGAAACTTCGTTTTAGTTAATTAAATTTCAGTTCTTAGTATTTATTTCTTTTAAAACCCTAGTTCATGTTTTTTATTTTCTTCGTTCAATTCACTATGTTTATGTTCGTTGTTTCTTCTATTGCTTTTATGTTTGTTAAAGCCATGTCCGGCTAAAACCCTTGTATGCTTAGGGTAGGATGAACTCGTAGAAGTAGGTTGTGGGTATGTAATTAGAGTAACTTGTGACATTAGGTTTTAATTCTCTTGGTTAATGAATTCTTAAAATTAATCTAGACTTCGCTCTTGAATTTCGTTCGAAAGGTGTTAGAGAGAGGACGATCGTATCACTCTTTAACAACGAGTAGACTTAACGAGAGAGTTTAGGAAAGGTTAATTCATCTACCGGTTTAGCGAAGGAGGACGACCGCATCACCTTAGTTAAATTAGGGTCTCATTAATTAAGCACAATCTATTAACTTGTTAGTAGATTAGTGAAGTCGAGTGTTAGGGTAAAGTATTAGGGTTTAGAATCTTGAGCTTTCACCTTGCATTCTTAGACTTAGGTTAATTCTTGTGTGTCACAGTTATTTTGATTATGTACTTGCTCCGTTAGTATACGTAGGGATTCCAATCCTAAGCATCACCATCTCATACTTGAAAATACACCTTTTATTATTTCGTTTAATTTTCCTTTTGCATACGTAGGATAATTTAGTTTAGTTTAATTAATCTTTCAAAAAATCCAAAACAATACACTCATATTAACTACGACGCGTAGATCTTTAGGGATCTATTCGCATATACACTGTCCCTTGGGTTCGATATACTTGGTCGTTATACTTGCTAATACTACAGTGAACCCGTCCGCTTGCGGGTGAGCGACTAGTAGAAGTTAGTGTAATTCGCTTAAAGTCAGACTTCCAGAGAGTGAATCAGGTTGAAGAAGGTGAAGGAACGAGAAGGCTATTGATGGCCATGATGGAGAAGATCAACAACCTCTAGTTGGGGAAGAGTATTGTTGGAGAGCATGCAGTAGAGAATGAGAGAGTAGACCAGCCAAGTGGACAGCAAGAGGTAGCCAATTACATGGGAGGACCGTATTACAATCAGAATGACTACCAAGGTGGTAATCAGTATGGAAGGCCTTCTTATGGCCAACCATTTGTACCTCCAGGCCCTCAGCCACCTCAAAATCAATGGAGGAACACACAAGGAGTTCAAGGAGGCCAGCAACCTCCTCAAAACACATGGAGGAAAAATGAGAATTTTTCTTATGCTAACCCAAAAGCTGGTATTACTGTTCCTGCAGGTGTTGATCCGGGGTCTAAACCTCCTGGTGGAGAAGGCGGTGCATCTACCGAGGAGATATTGAGAGCTATCCTTCAGAAAGTGGAAGAAGGAAGTAAGAGTTTGTCATCCTTGGAGTACGATGTGAAGGAGTTGCATAAGAAGGGTGATCATCGTGATCAAGAGCTCCAGAAGATGAACGTTGAGTGGACTAGAACTCAACAAGAGAACAATCAAAGGTTCACTTCTATAGAGTTCCAGATGAGCCAGATTGCAAAGATGGTGAATAGAGAGCCGGGAAAATATCCTTCCATGCCGGAGGGGAACCCGAAAGAGCATTGCAAGGCGATCCAGCTTAAAAGTGGAACCAATTATGAAGGTCCTCAGATGCCTGCTGATTCTGAGACGCCCCAAGTTGAGAAGGGGATTGAAAGTGAAGGAATTGAGAAGAAGGTTGAGGATGAGAGCACTCAAGCGAGCAAAGAGCTTGAAGAGGAAGGCATTGAGAAGGGTGAGAGAGTTCCTAAGTGGAAGAAGGCAAAGGAAGCAAGGGATAAAGTGAAAGAAACAGAAAGAGATAAATGGGGGGTACCCAAATCTGTGATACCCTTCCCGTATCCACAGCGCTTCATGAAAAAGAAGCTTGATGAAAAATTTGCAAAATTTCTTGATGTTTTTAAACAACTTCACATTAACATTCCATTTTATGATGCTTTGGAACAGATGCCGCATTATGCAAAGTTTCTGAAGGACTTGATTGCGAAAAGACGGTGAGTGGATGAGCCGAAGTTGGTGCAGTTGAACCACAAGGTGAGTGCATTAGTGCACAAGGCGCTTCCACCAAAGCTGAAGGATCCCGGGAGCTTCATGATCCTATGTGACATTGGGAACGGGTTCAAGAAAGGAGCGCTATGTGATTTAGGGGCGAGCATCAATCTCATGCCCCTGTCGCTTTTCAAGAAGTTGGAAGGTGGTGAACTTCAACCCACAATGATGACGCTTCAACTTGCCGACCGGTCTATTACTAGACCTCAAGGAGTGGTTGAAGACGTCCTAGTGAGAGTTGGGGATCACATTTTTCCAGCCGACTTTGTAGTGCTAGAAATGGAGGATTATGAGCACGTGCCCCTGATCTTGGGAAGACCGTTCTTAGCTACGGCGGGGATGGTGCTAGACGTGGTAAATGGGAAGATTACATTGAAGGTTGATGATCAAGAAGTGAAGATTTCCCTATATGAAGCCATGAAGCACCCGAAAGAGGATGAAAGTTTGTATTTCATGGAGGCCATTGATCCTCGTGTTGAAGACACACCTCCTATTCTTAATCCTTCTCATATTCACGATTTTGTTAGTCCTTCACTTGATTATTTAACCCATGAGCATTATGTTCTTGATTATGTTGATAGGGATAAAGTGAAAAAGTTGAAGGATGAAGAGGTGAAAAGAGTGGACGTGGTCCAGTTAGAAGGGAAAGGAGGAGTTAAAAAGAAAAAGTCCAAACTCAAGAAATTGTTTAGTAAGACTCCTTCAGATAAAGGTGAGAAGGAGTTGAGACCTATACCACTTGAGGTGGGGAAGGAAGCAAAAGGGCTCATGAAGGTGGGGCACCAAGGAAAGACATGCAAGCACCACTCTTATGAGAGTAAGGGAGGTATTTTTTAGTATGATGGCGCTGAATGGGAGGCAACCCATTATTTTTTATTTATTTGCTTTGAGTTTTTTTAGTTATTAGGGAGTTATTTTGAGTCGTATGTTTAACCTCGTATTTGAGTGAGTTGCTTGTAGGCTTGTCTCTAAAGGAGTAAAGGTATCATGGAGTTATTCAGATTGAAGGAACCAACTCAAGCAAGGGAGTGTGCAAAGCTATTAAGAGAAATTGAATTATTTGGTTGAGGTAACCCACAACCCCAAACTTAGACCTCTAGCAAGGTCGAAGTTTGGGGGGTGGACTTTTTTTTTATATGTTTCTTGTTACATTGCACATGCATGCACACCCTTATCTTTGAGTTGAGTTTGATTGATTATTGGTTTGTTGAGATACTCCTTGGGGTGATTTTGATTTGACTCGCTATTGCACATTTCATGCCTATCAATCATCTTATGCTTGTTGATTGCTCTCTTTGAGTACGATTTGATGAGTAGAGTTGAGTTGTGAGGTTGAGTTATGAGTTTATTGTGTGAGTATTGAGTTAGAGTTGATTTGAGAGAGAACCTGTATGCTTACAAATTTTCCTTCTGAGTGCTTGTGTGATGATTGTGAGAATGCACTAGACTAGCATGGATGTGAAAGCCGAGAGACTTGAGCCTTATGAGATTTTGATGCATGAATTAATCTCTTCATTTGTGAGTGGATCGTCACCTTAGAGGATGCTAGAACTTGTTTGTGCTCTTGCTTCTTGATTGTGTCTAGTTTGATATGCCGAATGTGATCTTAGGCCATCTTTGATTTGAATGAGTCACTTAGCCAAAAATTTTCCTTACCATTGACATTCGTCCCTTGTTAGCCCCTTTGAGCCAAAAGCCTATTTTGTTTGCTACCTAAGCCTTTTTGTCCCAATTTGAGTGGAGAATAGGAAAGTGTGAATGTGAAGGGATTGAATTGAGTTGAAAAAGGAAAATGTTGTTTGTTGAGTGAATATGAGAAAAAGGAGTGATGAAATTATGAGATGTGGGAAAAAGAGAAAAAAAATTGAGAATGAGCAAAAGAAAAAAATGAGCTCATGTGTTTGTGTGAAAAAGAAAAAAATTGAAGTGTTGAGAAAAATGGAATTGAAAGAGCGTCGATTGAAAATGTTGGAGGTCGTCTGTTCCTAATCTTGAAGTGCCAAAGTTTGATTTTCTATTCTCCATTCACTTTAGTCACTTTACCATATTGTTATCCCACCTGTCCAAAGAGCCTACATTACAACCTTGAGAAAAGTCCTTTTTGATTCGGCATTGATTTCTAGAGTACGGTCGATGTTAAGAGCATATACAAGCCTATGGCTGCCAATTTGAGTGATTGATTGTTTGAGTGAGTCCCTTAATCATTGATATACACTTGTGAGGGAGCGAAACACATCGTTGAGTGCACATCCATGCTTGATCTTGGTGTTTCTTGTTATTATTGCATGAGTATGATAAAGGAAAGTGAGTGAGTATACGGGTGATTGCTTTTTGAAGCTCAAGTTCATTAGCTTGCATGATTGATTCTTTGACTCATCCCTAACAATTTCACTTGACTTATTATTTCATTGCTTGAGGACAAGCAATATGGTAAGTTTGGGGGGGTTCATTAGGCGTGAAATTGTCATGATTCGTAGCTAGAAACGCCCTAATTTTGGTCGATTTTATTGAGTTTTTAGAGCCAAATGAGTACTATTTCTATACATTGATGAATTTGTCTCTTTGATACTCATAGGTGAATCGAGGATGAAAAACGGAGTTCGTAGGACTTTGAATCGACTCAAACGGATGCCCGGATGAGAAGATATCGAAGAAATACGATTGGTATTAGTACGTGAGAAGAAAAGTGTTAGTTGCAAGGAAGGAGGGCCCATTCGAGCTCCATCACTCGAGCACCTCGCTCGAGCAACGTAGGTCGAGCACTCCAAACTTACAGAACAATTTTGCCGCTCGAGGGGCACAGCTCGAGCGCATCATTCGACCTTGTGAACCACTCGACCAACACGGCTCGAGCGCCACATTCGACCATGAATCCGTTCGACCAAATAAGCTCGAGCGCCCCGCTCGACCGGGACAGCTCGAGCGCTTCCGAGGCCTATTTTCCAGATTTCGTTTTTCGGCCCACGAGATCCCGTTTCGACCCGGTGCCTATATATACCTCTTCCAAACACGTTTTGAAGGAGCCCCGAACTTTAGAAATAACTTTTAGATTTAGTTTTTAGAGAGAGGAAGAAGAGAAGAACGAGCAAGCTTTATTTACGTTTTGTTGAGGTTTTTCGTACGAATTCTTAGTTTCTTTTCGTTCATTAGTTTCTTTTCATTAGCTTGGTTACTTTAAACGCTTTGAACTTCGTTTTAGTAAATTAAATTTCAGTTCTCAGATTTATTTTCTTTTAAAAACCCTAGTTCATGTTTCTTATTTTCTTCGTTCAATTCATTATGTTTATGATCGTTGTTTCTTCTATTGCTTTTATGTTTGTTAAAGCCATGTCCGGCTAAAACCCTTGTATGCTTGGGGTAGGATGAGCTCGTAGAAGTAGGATGTGGGTACGTAATTAGGGTAATTCGTGACGTGAGTTTTAATTCTCTTGATTAATGAATTCTTATAATTAACCTTAACTTTACCTTTGAATTTCGTATGAAAGTGTTAGAGAGAGGACGACCGCATCACTCAATAACAATTAGTAGTCTTAACGAGAAGGTCTAGAAAGGGTTAATTCAGTTACCGATTTAGCGAAGGAGGACGACCGCATCACCTTAGTTAAATTAGGGTCTCATTAATTAAGCACAATCTGTTAACTTGTTAGTAGATTAGTGAAGTCGAGTGTTAGGGTAAAGTATTAGGGTTTAGAATCTTGAGCTTTCACCTTGCATTCTTAGACTTAGGTTATTTCTTGTGTGTCACAGTTATTCTGATTATGTACCTGCTCCGTTAGTATACGTAGGGATTCCTATCCTAAGCATCACCATCTCATATTTGAAAACCCACCTTTTGATACTTCGTTTTATTTACCTTTTGCATTCGTAGGATAATTTTTGTTTAGTTTAATTAATCTTTCCAAAAATCCAAAAACAACACACTCATATTAACTACGACGCGTAGATCTTCAGGGATCTATTCGCATACACACCATCCCTTGGGTTCGATACTACTTGGTCATTATACGTACTTATACTACAGTGAACCCGTCCGCTTGCGGGTAAGCGACTAGTAGAAAGTTAGTATATTCGCTTCAAGTCAATTGAGCGAGTTTGCCTGGTGGAGCGGGTCGAGTCTCTGAAGGTCCATGTCGACCAGCTAGAGAAGGAGAAGAGACGTGCCATTTCTTACAACACGTACGTGCAGGATGTAACTGATAATACTAAGCTCGGTTATATCTGTGCGTACGCAGATTGTGTACGATCCGTGAAGTACGCCTTGGACAACGGTCTTGACGTTATGACTAGTACCGTCAAGGACTTCGAGGATTACGTTATCGAGAACCCTCCTACTGCTGGCTTTGACATCCCTGTTGCCGACCTAGGGGAGATGGGGTTAGACTTGGGCATCTTTAAAGATGATGTCTGAGTCGTAGCTCCGAAGGAGAAGGTTGAGGTGAGCAAAGATGCCACTGTTTTTTATGCTTTAAGCCCCATCCTTCCAAATCTCCTTGGTGAGACAAGTACTTCTGCCACTGTAGGCGAACAACAGGTCCCAGTAGCGACCAACCAAGATGCTCCTCCGCCACCAACTGAAGATTTCCCAGCACCACCAGCTCCTCCGGCACCCGAGACTTAGAAGACTCTTTTATTTTTCTGCTTTTCTTAGCTGGCTGTGTTAGGAATGATGTACTCTTTTTTGCTAATGTACTCTTCTTGGAACTTTTAATGAAACAAATTTGCACTTTATGTTTCCTTTGTTCGTCTTTTATTTGCCTCTTATTTATTTTTGCTTAAGTACTTCTCCCTTAGTTGAGAGTTAAAATACTTTTCTTTTGCAATACAATCTCTGTTTGTTTATCATACATGGGTTACTTAGGTCCTTTTGAGGACTTGACCTTTTTTATGTCTCTAATGCCCTGTTGCTCGCCTCCACTATACTTGTACTCATGCATTTAGTCTCTTGGGCGAGCAACTTTATGTTATGGGGCGATCAGTTAGGCTTCTGGGTTTCAAGAACCCTGCTGCTCGCCTCCTTCTGGACTCGTGCTTACAACACTTGCTTGTTCTCCGGCGAGCAGCTTCTCTGCTAGGCGAACAACTGGGCTTTGATGCCTTGTCTATTTAAACTTATAATACAACGACTGATCATTCTTACAAATTTTGCTAAAAAATTTGAAAATTTTACAACAAAAATATTCTACCTTAACTAATTCATACTTACTCGACATTATTTATATAGAAAAACTACTTTACATTGGTTCCCTATCTATTGATAATAATTTTTCAATAAAGCTACGTTCCAAGTGTATTGGGCCGACTTGTCTTCCATGTCTTCAAGATCATATGTGTCGTTATACCACTTGTGGGTTATCCTGAACGGGCCCTCCCAAGTCGGTCCAAATATTCCTTGCGGTGGTGCTAGAACTTTCCGGAGCACGAGATCCCTGACTTCAAATTCTCTAACTTTCACTTGCGAGTTATAGTACTTTGTGATCCTTCTTTTGTATATCTCATTTTTTATTTCTGCCGAGATTCTTTTTTCGTCAATCAGATCCATCTCTGCAGCTAGTGCTTTGTTGTTTTCTTGTTCATTAAACTCGGCTATCCTTTCAGTTGGTACTTTGAGTTCTATAAGTATAACTGCTTCTGTACCGAATGCCATAGCAAACAGTGTCTCTCCTGTACTTGTTTTGTGTGATATCCTATATGCCCAAAGTACTTCTGGTAGTTCTTCTGACCATTTGCCTTTTTTGTCTACCAGCCGAATTTTTAAGATATGCTTGATTATCTTGTTAACTGCCTCGACTTGGCTGTTAGACTGAGGGTGGTAGGGTGTCGAGAAATGTTTCTTGATTCCCCATTTTTTGCAGAAATCTCTTATCTTTTTTCCTTCAAATTGCCTTCCATTGTCTGTCAATATTGCCTGTGGAACCCCGAATCGGCACACTATACTCTTCCAGATAAAACTGATAATTTTTTCTTGTGTTATTGTCACTAGTGCTTCAGCTTCTGCCCATTTTGTGTAATAGTCCACGGCCACTACTGCAAATCTTACATTCCCCTTTCCCGTTGGGAAAGGTCCTATGATGTCTATCCCCCACTTTGCGAATGGCCATGGACTATTTACTGAGACCAGTTCTGTTGGTGGCTTATGGATGTTGGGAGCGAACAGCTGGCACCTGTGGCATGTTTTTGCAACTTTGATCGCATCTTGTAACAGAGTTGGCCAGTAGTACCCTTGCCTTACCGTCTTGTATGCCAATGCTCGCCCTCCTGCGTGATTTCCACATACGCCTTCGTGTATTTCTTTTAAAACTTCTTGGCCTTGCCCCCTTGCTAAACATTTCAGCAGGGGTAGTGAAAATCCTCTTTTGTAAAGTTGGTTGTCCATGATCGTGAATCTTGCTGCTCGCTTGGCTATCTTGGCTGCTTCTTGTGGGTCTTCGGGTATCTCATTGTCCTTGAGATATTTGTATATTGGCGCTCTCCAATCTTCTTTTGTTAACTCCTCTTCAACCTGGTTGATCTTGTAGTCACTGGTGGAAGGATTAGAAATTTTTGTTATTGTGACTTCCGTAAGCTCTGCTGGTCCCGTACTAGTAGCCAATCGAGCAAGTGCATCTGCATGTGCATTGTTGTCCCTTGGCACCTGTTCGATGTAGATTTGTTCAAACAGTGAAGCCAAGTGAGCAACAATTTTTTGGTATAGGGCCATATTTTCGTCCTTGGCTTCATACTCCCCACGGACTTGGTTGACTATCAACTGGGAATCTTCGTAGATTTGGACTCTTCTGACTCCCACAGCCAATGCCAGACGCAGTCCAGCTATCAATGCCTCGTACTCAGCTTCGTTGTTTGTTGCCATGAACTCGAACCTGACCGCTGAGGTGAAAACTTGTCTGTCCGGACTGATTAGCACTATCCCGGCTCCTGTTGCTGAGTTATTTGATGATCCATCCACGTACATATGCCACAGATGGTTATGACCTCTCGTCGGATCTTGAGGGAAGGTTAATTCGACAATGAAGTCGGCTAACACTTGTCCCTTGATCGTTGTTCGAGGTGCATAAGATATTCCAAATTGGCTTATTTCGAGGGACCACTTGAGGAGGCGACCAGCAGTGTCAGGCCTTTGCAAGATTTGCCTTAATGGGAAAGTTGTTAAGACCTCCACTTGGTGATCAAAGAAGTATGACCTTAGCTTTCTTACACTCATCACCAGTGCGTAGGCCAACTTTTCCATGGGTGAATATTTAATCTCCGCTTCATGTAAGGTCTGACTCACGTAATAGATCGGCAAGTGAAATTTTCCTTCTGCCCGAAGTAGGACCGAGCTAATTGCTACTTCTGACGCAGCTAGGTATAGGTACAGTTTTTCTCCAGAGACTGGTTTCGATAGAATCTTAGTGTCACTCAGATACTCCTTCAGTTGTTCAAACACTTGCTGACAATTACTCGTCCACTGGAACTGTCCTTTCTTGATGGCATCAAACAAAGGCCGACACTTATCTCCGGATCTAGAAATGAATCTGTTCAGAGCTGCCAAACATCTGGTTAGCCGCTGAACTTCCCTGACCGACCTTGGTGGTTGCATGTCCATGATTGCTTTGACTTTTGACGGATTCGCTTCAATGCCTCGTTGACTAACCAGGTGCCAAAGGAACTTTCCTGAGTGTACTCCGAAGCTGTTTTTCTTCGGGTTTAGCTTCATGTTGTATGCCCGAAGAATCTCAAATGCCTGTGTCAGATGTTCCAAGTGATCCTCATTTCTTAGGCTTTTCACGACTATGTCGTCCACGTACACCTCCATTGTTCTGCCGATGTGATCGTTGAACATTTTATTGACAAGTCTTTGGTACGTGGCTCCTGCGTTGATTAACCCGAACAACATCCTTTTCCAATATAACAGGTTCTTGTTGGTGTAGAACGTCGTGCTTTCCTGGTCGTCTGGGTGTATCAGTATCTGGTGATATCCAGCGAATGCATCCATGAAGGTAAGAAGTTCGTGTCCTGCTGTGTTATCTACCAGTTGATCAATATGTGGTAGTGGAAAGTTGTCTTTGGGACATGCAACATTCAGGTCTGTGAAATCAATGCACAATCTCCACGTGCCATTTGGTTTTTTACCAATACCGGATTTGCCACCCATCGAGGACATAAGGCTTCTTTGATCAGATTGTTGTCAAGTAACTTCTTCACTTCGACATCTAGTGCCTCGTATTTGTCAGGTCCGAAATTTTCTTCTTTTCTGCTTCACTGGTTTCCTAGTTGGATCAATATTTAGCTTATGGCAAACATGCTCAGGGCTAATGCCTACTATATCTGCATGCGACCATGCGAATACGTCGAGATTAGACTTAAGGAACTCGCTCATTCTGGATCTGTATGGCTCTGGGAGCTCAGATCCAATGAATAATTCCAAGTCTTCTCTGTTCGGGTCGACTTTTATTGTTTCCAACTCCTCAACCGGGGTTGCTTTCCTCTTTTGGCTCTTCCAACGAGGATCAATTATCGGACCTTCTAAATTGAGTTCATCTTCGATCATGGGTTCCGCCTCCAACCTTGGCTCGATATCGTCTACTTCTTTTGGTTCAGTTATGACTTCTTTTCCCTGTTGCTCGCCCAGGCCCTCCTACTCGTCCTCACCCTGCTGGTCGTCTACCTCCATCATTTCAGTGTCGACAGACTCCATTATTTCATCCAAGATGGAGGGTTCGCTTTCGTCCCTGCTGCTCGGCTGCTCGTCCATGACGGACACACTGTCATCTTTAGGTTGGAGTTGCAGGAGGCACTCTCGAGCTTTTTTTTTATCACCTTTGACTGTACCTGAACCTTTTATTGTGGGAAATTTAAGACAGTAGCAGTACGTTGAAACAGCCACTTTGAATTCATTCATAAAAGGTCGACCGAGAAACCCGTTGTAGGCAGACTGTTGGTTTACAACTAAAAACTCTACCATTCTAGTCAGTCTCCTTTCGGGATCCTCGGTCGATATAAGTTTGACCGGCAACGTAACTAGACCTAAAGGGACGGTTACAACATCTCTGAACCCCACTATCTTATGGTTGCATTCTTTTACATACTCATCACAATCACCTAACTGATTTAGTGTGCTCTTGAATATGATATTCGTGTAGGATCCAGTGTCCACAAGCAGACGGTGGACTCGGATCCCCATGATGTTAGGACATATGATTAATGAATCATTGTGTGGAGTGAGTATCCCATCTAGATCTTTCTTGGAGAACACCAAATCCCCCGTCTTCCTGGTTGCTTGGTTTACCCCGACCTCTCTGACTTGAGCCACTGCTCTTAAGTCCGTCTTCCTCTTTCTTTTGGACATCGGGGGTCTCCCATCCGAGCATCCTCCTATTGGCCCGGCTGATTCGAGCATTAGAATTTCTCGAACGGGTTTGGCTGGCCCTGTCATTGTCTTCTTACCCTTTTTTTCCATCTTGCTCGGGTTGCCCGTCCTCCTCGTTATCTTCCAAGCTAGATGGAGCTGATATTCTGGGTCTCTTGCCTTGTTGTCTTTTAACAAATTCTGACAGTTTTCCTTCTTCGTAGAATCTCCATAGTTGTTTTAAGAGATCTCGGCATTCACTCGTGAAGTGACCTATGCTTTGATGATATGCGCAGTACTTGTTGGGGTTCAACTTTCCTCGCTCTTGTCGTATCTTTCGGGGTTCTGACAGCATATCTTTATCCTTCACATTATTGTATACAACCTCTATTGATGTGGATAAGACATGATTCAATTTTTCCTTCAACTCGGAACCTTCGCTGAAGGCCTTCGTGTTTTTGGGGGCCTTGTATTCCCCTCCTGACTTCTTCCCCGACTTCTTGGTGTCAGCCTTGTCACCTAACTCCTTTTGCAAAGTCTCTTGCATCAAAATGTATACGTCTGCCTTGTGTCTAAATTCAGAGTAAGTCGTTGGGAAAGCCAGGTGCATTTCCTTCCACAGATCTGTTCCCTTCTTGAGTCCCACCATAACTGCCACAATCTTGGTGTCTTCACTCACCATTTCCCCCTCTAGCAGGACTTTATCAAACCTTTCAAGGAAAGCTCAATCAGACTCCTCGTCTCCTTGTTTCAGATCTGCCAGCCTATGTCTCTGTGTAAGGTAGGATCCGACTGTGGAGAAATGTGATAGGAACTCCTTGCTGAGTTGCGCGAATGAGCTTATAGAGTCGGGGGCAAGTGCGGAGAACCATCTGTGAGGGCCATCGCCTAAAGTTAATGGGAAGTTACGATATTGTGTTGCGTCAGATGCTTTCACAGATATCATGTAGTCAATGTACTTGGACAAATGCACTTTTGGGTCTGACGTTCCTTCGTATAGGCTAACAGCTGGGAACTGTACTTTCTTCTGAACCGATGCGTTCAATATTGTCGGGGACAATGGTGATGACGGAAGTACCGTGGTCTCTCCACCATTCTGGGCATCTAACTGCTTCTTCATCTCCTCGATCGTTCTTTTGAGGTCAAGTCACTCATTCGGAAGTGCTCCTCTATTAGAAGGCTATTCATCGTGGTTCGGCTCGAGGCCTTCTCCACGGCGCAGTCCCTTGCTAACGGGACGTTTCTCCTGTGTGACCCACCGGCCCACATTACTCGCTTCATTGGGACCTAACCGGCCGAAGGCTGACCTTCCGAGTCTATCATGTACTGAGGGGCGAGCAGCAGGGTATGCTCGCTCCTCACTCCTCTGTGAGTCCTCTCTCCTATGTTCATGATTTTTACTTCTTGTATCCCTGCTGCTCGACTCCTTATCTCTTCCTGGTGTGGATTCACCTCGACTCCCTAGCCTCTCACTCATTGGTGTCTTACCTTTGGTTCTCCATACTTGTCCACTATCAACCTCTTCCACCAGTACATCCTCTTGTTGTTTGGCTCTTCGTTCTGTTGCTCGGTTGCTCGCCTCCGGGTTTTTAGAGGATTTGTGCCCTGCTGTCCGGTTGCTGGCCTCCCGAGCTCTTGACGGTCCTGCGGCTTCCTGTCGCCGCTGTAAGGATTGTAAAACGGCGATCGTTTTGGCTAATTCCTCCGGGTTTTGAGCCAAAGCTTCCACTTCCGGGGGAAAAACGTCAATAGTGACTTGGACATTTCGCCGGGACGTAGCCCGCACCGTTCTTGCATGGTCACCCGTCGATGACACCCTAGTTCGTGACTTGCTTGCCGGGTGGTTACTCGATTCTTGCGGTTCTCGTGATCGTACAATTTTCTGGATTTTAATGTTTCTTTGATGAAGATCTTGTGTTTGTGGATGTTTTGACCTAGAAACAACTAGCCTTGCATGTAAGGATTTGGTTGTTTACAAACCTTCATCCACACATGCATGCATTCAAGCTTATAGGTCTTGTGTGACACCACCCAAAACACTCAAATATTCTTCCTAATTCCAGTTTCCGGCGACTTATTGCCGGATTTTTGCAGTTTCCGACGAGTTTTTCCAGAATTTCCTTCAAACCTTCAACCGACGAAGGTTCGGACCCTCCTTCTAGCGCCAATTGTTGATGATCTTGTTCCAAATTTATAATTTAGTGGCTGTTTTACTCTAATAAGATCATCAAACAAGGATTTGAATGAAGATTAAAACTATATTTCTTGAAGGAGGAGTTGAGAAAAAGATTTGCAAGAGTTTTGCCTATTTTTGAATTAAGTGAGCTTATTTTTATTCTCCCATGAAGGGATGGATATTTATAGAGGTACAAGCAAGTAGGAGTTGCCACCTTCCTAATCATCCTTATTTTCATAGTGACAAGTGTTAAGACACTTGTTAACTCCTATGCTATTACATCTTTACACAATGACAAGTGTTAAAACACTTGTTTGTTCCTAATGTAATGCCTAATTATTGGAACTTCTAATGATCTTCCGAGGTGCCCTCTTGCTCGCTTGCTCGTCTCCTTTTAGTTCTTCTTTATCCTTCTTGGTCTATCTGGTCGCCTCCCTTTTATGTCCGAGTGACCAGTGGCTCGCCTCCTCTGACTTGGTCACCTGACCCAGCTGCTCGCCCCCTATGACTTGGCCACCTGACCCAGCTGCTCGCCTCCTATGGCTTTATTCCCTGCTGCTAGTCCTTTTTTATTTTTATTCTTAATGACTTCTTAATTTTATTAATTTTATTATTTTTTATTTTAATCGCATGTCCCTGTTGTTCGCCTATCAACAACGATGTAATTTTGTCATGTACAAATTAATTAATTTTTAAAAGAAAATATATAAAATTACGTAATTCACATTATTACTCTCTCCGCCCAGTAAAAGTATGTTCAGTTTTTTTACATGATTTAATATGATATGTGACTTGAAGCGATTTTACTAACTTCTACTAGTCGCTTACCCGCAAGCGGACGGGTTCACTGTAGTATAAGTACGTATAATGACCAAGTAGTATCGAACCCAAGGGATGGTGTATATGCGAATAGATCCCTGAAGATCTACGCGTCGTAGTTAATATGAGTGTGTTGTTTTTTTATTTTTTGGAAGATTGATTAAAAGACTAAATTAAACTAAGTAAACTAAAATACTAAAGAAATCTAATTAACTAAGGGTTGTGTTCTAATGAGAGATGGTGATGCTTAAGATAGGAATCCCTACGTATACTAACGGAGCAGGTACATAATCAAAATAACTGTGACACACAAGAAATAACCTAAGTCTAAGAATGCAAGGTGAAAGCTCAAGATTCTAATCCCTAATACTTTACCCTAACACTCGACTTCACGAACCTACTAACAAGTTAATAGATTGTGCTTAATTAATGAGACCCTAATTTAACTAAGGTGATGCGGTCGTCCTCCTTCACTAAACCGGTAGATGAATTAACCTTTCCTAAACCCTCTCGTTAAGTCTACTCGTTGTTAAAGAGTGATACAGTCGTCCTCTCTCTAACACCTTTCGAACGAAATTCAAGAGCGAAGTCTAGATTAATTTTAAGAATTCATTAACCAAGAGAATTAAAACCTAACGTCACAAGTTACTCTAATTACGTACCCACAACCTACTTCTACGAGTTCATCCTACCCTAAGCATGCAAGGGTTTTAGCTAGACATAGATTTAACGTGAATAATAACAATTAGACAAGTTACGAACATGAACATGGTAATTAAAATGAAGAAAAGATCGAACATAAACTGGGGTTTTAAGATATAAAAGAATACTGAAATTAATTGGCAAAACGAGGTCTCAACGTATTAAAGAACAAAAGATATTAAGAAACGAAACTAAAACGTGAAATCGTAACGTGAATTCGTAAGCAAAAACCTCAAAAACGTAAAATTAAACTTGCTCGTCTCTTCTCTTCCTTCTCTCTCTAAAAATTCTGTGTAAAAGTGATGTAGTGCGTTCGGGGATCCTTCAAAGGTGTTTGGAAGAGATATATATAGGCAACGGGCCGATTCGTGAATTCGTGGGCCGAAAAACATAAATTAGAGAGAATGCCTTGGAAGCGCTCGAGCAGACCCGCTCGAGCGGGTCGCTCGAGCTATGGTGGTCGAGCGGATCAGGTGCTCGAGCGGGGCGCTCGAGCTCCTTTGGTCGAGCGGTTCTGGTGCTCGAGCGGGGCGCTCGAGCTACCTCCCTCGAGCGGCCCAAACGTTCTGTATGTTTTTAGGCGCTCGATCTACTTCACTCGAGCGGGGCGCTCGAGTGACGATGCTCGAATGGGTCTTCCTTCCTTTGCAACTAACACTTTTCTTCACACGTACTAATACCAATCGTATTTCTTCGATATCTTCTCATCCGGGCATCCGTTTGAGTCGATTCAAAGTCCTACGAACTCCGTTTTTTGTCCTCGATTCACCTATGAGTATCAAAGAGACAAATTCATCAATGTATAGAAATAGTACTCATTTGGCTCTAAAAACTCAATAAATTCGACCAAAACTAGGGCGTTTCTAGCTACGAATCATGACAATTTCACGCCTAATCAATATGCCGAAGAGTATTATGGGGTATTATGAGGTTCTTTTATAAATAAAGTGATTGCGCATGAAAAATATGTCACACCATGCCCGACCAACTCTGAAAAAGGACTTTCGAAAATTCCGGCTACTTCTTCCACCAACTTCAACTTAAAAACAATTGTATCCATGTTTACATTCAAGTTAACATCATTTAGGAATGATCGATCGAAATCAAAACTCTGGCAACCTCCATATTTTTGCTCTAAAACTAATCATATCTGACGAAAGCACCAATATGAGTAGACATCAATTTAAGAAATCTTTCGGACCAAGCTTGTACAGGAACACCGGTCTAATTTGTCCAGACACGTCTGCGATGATTAACATCTATCTCCTGCCTCAGCCTGCAACATTCGAACCAGTACTTCATCCACTCATCCATGTCCTTAGAGATATTTTTAATGGAATCCATCCCAGAATTTTAAATTTGATAACATTTTAAATATGGCTTAAAAAAAATTACAAACACTTATATAGAATATTCTACATGTAAAATAATACCCATATTATAAAATTCACGAATCTTAGCCGGGTCGGGTGAATTTCTTCAAAATCCCGTGCAAGGCTATATTCAGAATTTTTCGTTCCCAATTGTGTTACTATGTGGGCAAACTGTGTTACTGTAAGAGCAAAATGAGTATTACTATCAAATTAAATGTTTTTTCACATATATTCATTTGTTTTTACATAATTAAATATTTTTCATACAATATAACGGCAAAATGTGTATTATTATCAGAACAATTATTGATTTTTCACAAATATTTATTTATTTTTATAGAAATTATTTTTCCATACAATAACACATATAAAATAGTAAAATAAAATGTGTTACTACATTAAAATAATATACCTAAATTTAAAAGGATGATGAATAATTAAAAAGTAAATATTAATTTTTATAGAAACACATTTTGCCCTTACAGTACATTTGTACATGTACTAACACAAACTGAGAGTAAATATGTGTTTTTGTAAAGGTAAATATGTGTTACTGTATTTGTATTTGTTCTTACGAAAATATATTTTTTGAACGGTAAATAAATTTTTTATTGCAAAACGAAGTACATGGGTACTTTAACCCTTACAGTAACGAGATTTTGAAGTTCAGAGTCACAAAAACAAGTGAACTCTATGCTTTCTTATTACACTGCTCAATTTAATCACCTTCCATGTTTTCCAAAATCATTTTATGTCCCTGTTTTCTTCTAACCTTTTATGCAAGCACGAAAATCTCCCTTCCATTCATCCAACGAATTATGTCTAAGTTAATTCAATTTTGCCTATACCCATGTCCCCCGGACTAATCGCATTAGGAGACCCACCATCAAACACCACCAACACCATACAAGTACAAATTGCAGCAATTCCTTTCCGCTGTTCCACTTCCACATCCGAGAGACTTTCTTTGCATTTCCACACACCTTTGAGGCCATCCCTTGGTTGAATAGATTCCATCGCCACAAATCTGCTTTTGCTTGCATAATTGGTTTCCTTTGCACGACTTCTATCAAATTTTGCAGCATCACCGCTTCTCTATCCAACAAGTTTCTCTTCCATTCCCATTCCCAATTTCCGTCACTAATTCTTGAATCTTTTTGTACACTGAGATTGAATAGCCTGGGAAATATTCTCCTCCTCAATCCATATGTCTCTCCAGAATTTAGTTGCATTCCCTTCTCCTACCACCTTTATTGTAAAGCACAGATATCAAATACGAATGAACACAACACAAATTAAAGCGACCTACGTCCACGGGAGGATCAGAACTCTACTATAATGCAACTCACAATGTCAATGATTACAGATAAACACTCAATTTAGAAGCTCTTCTCACCAAGTGGTGAATTTCACTCAAGAACCCTAATTCTCTAAATTGAACCGCTCTCATCGAATTGTTAAAGGAAACTAGAAATCGAGCTTTGCTCACATATGCCCAACGTGTAATCGAACTGGCCTTGAGTCAGTATTTGATCGCAAGTCTCGAATTTGCCAATCCCCAAAACGGAAATCAGTTATTCTGTTTTGGAAGCTAACTGTCAACATTAAATACACTCCTCAAGTTGCTAACTGCACCTCAATCCTCATTGACACCTTTTAGTTATCAAACTAATACTAATGTACAAATGCAGTGATACTCTCTTCACATTTATAAATTTGTCCTTTAATCCTCTATATTTCGTCCTTTCGTACATATCTTCAACATCTTTCCATCATGCCGACTCTCCTTCTCTACCTCTTCTTCCACCGCTCACACCATTTCCTCCCCTTAGCCACCATATTTAGCTCGAAGTACTCTGACCCAGAGTCTCAAGTTTGGTGAGATATCTCCAAATCCATTTACCCGTAAGAGCTTCATTGAACTTGTCCAAATCTTTAATTCTGAGTCCTCCTTCGTTTTTCCTTTGGCACACCACGTCCCATTTCACCCAGGGAATTTTTCAATTGTCAATGTTTCCTCCCCACAGAAAGGCACGTTATATCGAAGTGATTGTTCGTATAGTTTTTTTGGGCTTAATAAAATGAAAGCCAATACGTTGGCATAACAAATAAGACAGCTTGCACCAATGTAGCACGTCCCGCCAACAAAATCTTCGACCATTTCCATTTAGATATCCTTCTTTTAATTTTTTGTATGATCCCTTCCCAGGCTTCCTGTCTTTTGTGATTATTGCCGACTTTGATTCCCAAGTATGTAAATGGGAATGACGCCTCTTTGCACCCTAGTTGATCCGCCAGGATTCGTGTGCTACCCGATGATAAATTAAGACCAGAGAGGCTACATTTATGAAAGTTTACCTTAAGACCGGAAAGAAGCTCGAAGTTCCTCAAGATTTCTTTAAGGGCAAGAATATTCTGGTACTTTCCGGTGCAAATAAATACCATGTCGTCTACATACTGTTAGTGCGAGACTTTCACCTTCTCTTGCCCAATTTATTGGACCTTTAGTATACTAGCCTCTACTGTTTTCGTCGAGATTAAGCTAAGACCCTCCACCGCTAAAAGTTAAAGAAAAGGCGAGAGGGGGTCTATCACTCTTTCAGGGTCTACAACCATTGTGAACCTTTCTGAAGAAGAGGGGGATGCTATAGATGAAACCAAGAGGATGCTTGAAGAGTTCAAAGTTATTGGAAGATATCACTCATTGCTGAAGAAACTCAAGAGCCTATCTGATAGGTTCAAGTTGTTCAAAACTCTCAAGAGTCAAGACTCTCTCTATTCTGGAGAAAATGCAAAGTTGTTGGGGAAGATCAAGGCAGGAGATGACTACAGGTTTGTTTCAAGAAAGAAGAAGCAACCAAGACCTCTCTCACCGAGATCAAAGGCTAAGAAAGAGGCTGAGGAGGCTGAGCTTGCAAGGATGGAATTTGAGATGTTGAAAGTATATGAAGAGGAAGAGTTGAAGAATGAAGCCCTCATTGCTCAAGAGATCATGCTAGACAGTCCAGATGCTTCAGATTCTAATGAAGAAGATGTTGACCCTAAGCATAGGAGGAGGTAGAATTGTTTCTAGTTAACTGATGAAAGGAATTGTAATAGACCAGTCTTTGTAAACCTCGTTTATGAATTCAATTCATACTCTACAGTTGCTGGATTATTTAAATTTGTGTATGTTAGTTATTGTACTTGATTGATTGGTTTTTCCATCATCAAGATAGGGGAGAATTGTTAGGATATTTTTGTCCTAAGGATTTCTTTATTTTGGTTTCGATGATGTCAAACATATTCTATCATTGTATTGTTTGTATACTAACATTTCAGGTATGAAGATAAGAAGAACTTATAATTTTTTCTAAGGTCTACAGCTGAAGAGTTTCAAGACTTTACAGCTGAAGAGATGAAGAAATGAAGAATCGAAGTCTACAGCTGAAGAGTTCTCACCAACTGCAGAGACAGGAGTTTACAGCTGAAGACTTATATCAGTTAAGGCTAATTAAGTGTAGTACTTTCTGTATATTCACTCACATAGCTTGAAAGACATCAAAAGATTAAAGGAGGTTAATACATAGCTAGTAGGCACAAGTTGCACAGTGTTTAGTTGAATAACCAAGCAGCTAACACTACAAGACAACTTGTACTACAAAAGGACTATATGAGATGATAAGAAACTTTAAATGAGTTGAAGTCAAAGCTGGAGGTGATTCCCATTCAAATTCAAATTCCTCCAACGGCTAAGAAGACCCCCAAAGACTCCTATAAATAGGAGAGATAACCCCAGAGGACAACAACAACACTAGAGCTTTCAAGCATACTACTCAAACATATCTACAACTACCTCAAGTCTACAATCTTCAAGTGTTGGAAGTTTATAGGACTAGGTTGCTAGGATATTTTGCTTAGTTTTTCTAAGTTGTTCCTCACAAAAACCATATTTTATAACTCTACCTTGTGTGAAGATTTTTCTTTGTGAGTGTTAGATATTCTTAGTGAAAAAGAGAGTCTAAGTGAAAAATTGTATCCTACTTAAGTTTAGACAGATCTGAGTGAGGAGTCTAGTTCTTAGTGGGGACAACATTAGATCTTAGTGAATTGATCTTAGTGATAATTGGCACGTGAGGGTGTAACAGTGGACGTAGGAGGATTACACCACCTCTGAACCACTATATATTTTGTCTTTATTTACATTCTGTCATTTACTTTCAAGTATTTTATATTCAACTGATCTTATTATTATTGTGCTTACTCATACTTGTTTCATTCATCATTCCATTTGTTTTCAAAAGATAAAAAGTGCATAAAAGACTGAGAAAGCTACAACTGTAGATTCAGTGAACCACTCAGCTGAAAACTTCAAGTCTTTGATTAATTTTTCATTATCACACACATACTCTGATATTCCCCTGCATTTAGGTGTCTCAAAACATTTTCTAAAAGTGTGAGATATCCTCTCTGAAATTTTGTATTGTGATATTTTTTTAAAAATATACAGACTTAACTTTTACTTAAGTCCACAGATGCAAACTTTGTTTTAACTCTACAGCTGCAGAGTTAATTTATGTGTGGAAAAGTTTTACCCTACTTTTGGGACCAACAGGAATGTTTTGGACTTGGCATCACTCTCTGCCAACCATTTTGCTTTGAGTTTTTGAAATAATTGGTTTTCCCTCCACTGAATATCTTGCCATAGCTCTGAGAAAACAGTTGCTCTAACCGAAAGTCTCATCTTGCTTATCCCACTGCTCGATTTCCTCTTTTTTTTCTTCAATTCTTTCTTCCAGTGCCCCAAATACATGAATCCTCCACACTTTTAAATCTTTCTTGAGGAGTATCAATTTCTTTTTCAAGATGAAACCCCCATCCATGAACCTCATAGGCTTCCCATTTCTCTTGAAGGAAGGATGTTGCTTCCAGGCGTTGAAAAAACAGAATGGTTTAGGTCCTCAGTCACGTTTTTCCCTATCCACGTATATCAGGCAATGGTCTGAATTGCTTCTTCGCATTTTTGAAGTCAAGCATTATTGATCAACATCCTATCAAGCCTGCTTTTGCAGGTTCAATGGGAACGATACCACGTAAACCTCCTCCCTAAAAGAGGAACATCTAGCAATGAAGTTATTATAGATTTATATGTCCCTTCTATTCCCTCCTTCTCCCCTGCCATCTCGTTCCTACTCTGCTCTCACCGAGTTAAAGTCACATATTACACATGTGCAATCCTCCTTAGTCGTCTCCAAAGATGTCACAATCACGTCCCATAACTCCACTTTCACTGACACTTCGAAAGGGGCATACACATTAACAATCGAATGCCGATTTCCGTCTTTCTTCCAAATTCCGTTAACCACCAGCAGACCCTCCCTATGCCATGAGCTATCCTTTAAAAACTTTTCGTACTCCAGATTGTTAACAAGTCTTCTGCTCTTCCTTCGGCCTCTCTGTGTTCCCAATCGAACTCTTCATCACCCCAGATTGATTTAAAAATGATTTTATTGATTATCCCTAACTTCGTTTCTTGTATATAACATACATCCATTCTTAAATTCACAAAACCCCTTTTATCTCCTTCTTCTTCTCTCTTACCCCCATTCCTCTAACATTGAAGCTGTAAATCTTCATGGGTTAACATTAAAGGTTTCACCCTTCTTAGCTTTTTTGCTTCCACGACTAGCATCTCTTCGAAATCCTCCACCGCCGAATCCTCCGATGGAATCGACCACCCTTCCGAATCATTGTCCTCTGAGAATTTCTTTCCTCCGGCCAAGTTTGTGCACTCAGCGCCTTCTATTTCTTCTTTTATTCTTATAGTATATTTTTTCTCATTCACCCAGATTTCAAATACCCTCTGTTGAACCTCCTGCGCCGACGTACTTATAAGTATTCTGGCCATGTGGAGATTTCGTTTCTCCAACGTCTCCTCATCTATTTTTACAATGGACCCCCATCTTACAGCCACCATATTAAAGAACCTCAGATTCCCCGCCAATTCATCCACACCACATTTTTATTTTATTTTTCCAAATGAACGAATCACTTGCTAGACCATCCCTTGAAGTTATCTAGAATCTTTTCAATGTTCTGATTATATCTCGATCTGATTAGAACAAGGTCTCCTCCCAAATAAGAAACAATCGCCGTGTCTTCGCATTCTGCTTGGATATTTTGCCCATCTAGCAACTAGCCCCACTTTTCTTCTAACCACCCAACAATACAATTATGCAGCCACTCTTTGTCCGCCTCCACTGGTTCAAACTAAAGTCTATCATTCTTAAATCTTGGCTCTTGGGTGTTGCAATCGATAGCCTTTTCCTTCGAAAAGCTCACTTACTTCCCTTTGTTCTTTGAAGATTCTCTGTTATTCACATTGATAGCGTCCCAATACGAGACATTCTCCCCCTTCCATGAGTTCTGATGGATAGCATAGCTTTTTTGGATAATTGGCCATTTGTTCAACTCTCTCGAGTCAAGTTTATTGAATTTCGAGAGATTCGCTCTGAGTTTTAAAGACCCAAACCAGATCGAGTTGAGTTTGCCCACATCCTCTACGATTACACCGTTCTTGAATCTAATGAAACCAAATCTATACCCAGACTTGCTCGTCCTCTCTAGAATGTACATGTCTCGAACCTCCGCTACCTCTGCAAATCTCTCAAGCAAGACTTCTCTGCGGTAATTTCTCAAAAAATTCCAAAAGAAGAAAGACACTCTCATTCTCGCCCGATACTCCTTCCACTTTGTAAACCCAATGCCCAAGCTCTTCCTATGATTTCGGATACGAGAAGGTACCGATTTCCGCCTCTCTGTGTATTGCTCGACTTGGTTTCGCATACCACCCCCCAAGGCTCTCTCTCATATTTTCTCTCTCTACCCATTAAATGAGCACTTGATCCTTGCAATAATGATAATACAAATGAAAATAAGGAGAGGGTTTGTCTTTATAGTAACACATGTAATGTATTGAAAGATGTGTTACTACATGAATAAAATAGTACCAATATGAAACAGTATACCTATATATAAAGGGGTGAGGAATAAATTAAGAAACACACATTTGTTCTTATAAAAAAATACATATTTGTCCTTATAGTTACTATAAGTACAAATATTTGTTGTTTTAAGTATTAGTAACACACATTTTGCTCTTACAATAACATGTGTTTTCCCATATAGTAATACAAACTGAGAGTAAATGTGTATTACTATAAGAACATATGTGTATTGCTCTACATACAAATATTTATGGAATTATTACCAATTGGTTCTAGGTTTAAAGGTAAATAACACTATAGCTTTACACTTTTTTAAATTACCAAATTGGTCCAAAAGTGGCCCCCATTTTCAAAATGTAGCACCCACCACCCACCTCACTGCCCATATCTCCCCACACCCATTTAGTCTCTCGCTCACTCATCTCTCTCTCTCTCTCTCTCTTTCAACACTCTCTCTCTAGAATCTCTTTATCTCTCTCTACAATTCGGCGAGCGGTGCATAATTTGGCGCCCGTAAATCGTGACCACGACTCAAATCCGATGGTGCCACCCTTTCTCTCCCATAAGCCGTCGCTGCCATCCTCCAACTCTTCCATAAGCAGCAGCTGCTGGAGGATAGAGGCGCCGCTCGTCTGGATCGGCGTCTAGAGGGCTTGTCGTGACAACGGATGATGGATCGGCGAGCGACGTTGCTCCTCTTTCTTAGTTCGGCGGAGGATGAATTTAATGGCGGTAACTCTCGTCTCACTTAGGTCGGCGTAGGACGGATCAAAGGCGGCATCGCTCATCTCCGGTTGGGCGGATCTGGAGGGCATCAATCTATAGATCCACAAGCCGTGCCTCCACACATGGTAAGTTGGTCCTATCTATTTGGTTTTTCTTAAGACCATCTCCAATGCTATGAGACAAATTGCCTCAAAAAATCATCAATTTGCCACCAAATTTGCCTCAAACAGTAAAACCATCTCCAATCATTAAACTCAAATTCTAACTCAAATGAAAATATTCTCTAGAATATTCTTAACTTTAATTTTTTATTACATTTTATCCAATATTTGTTTCTAATTAAATATATTTCATCATATTTACCACTAAAATAAAAAAAATTAAACAAACTAAATTAATTAATGTTGTCTTATTATATTTATGTTAGTTATAATTTGTGTTCGTATTGATAAAATATTAAGTTGTATATTTGTTATTTTTAAATTATCAAAAATATTAATGACACATAAAATAAAAATTACAATTAATATTGTATAATACTCTCACAATATCAACTAAATCTAAAAAAAAAAAAAGGAGAAAGGCATTTGCGTCCGGAATAGTATATGACAAAAGGGTATACATTTGCCACAAAGAAAAGGTGGGTGGCTATTTGAGGTCATAATTGCCTCACCTTTGGAGAACCATTTCTGTGGCAAATAGCCTTTGCCTCTCCATTTGCCTCAGCATTGGAGATGGTCTAAGTCGGTTGCTGCTCCAATTTGTTTTTTTTCTTAAGTCGTCTTTTTCTGTTTGTTGATCTTTTTGCTATTCAAATTTGAGAATATTATTGAAATATGTTTCAAATAGATAGACTGGTTTTTGTTGGATATTTTTTATGTTCAAACATGTGATATGTGTCTGATGTGTGTGTGATTTGCGTGCCTAATTTTGGGAGAAAATTCAATTAAAGCTTCTCACTTAAATTTCTTTCAGGTCAACTATGCGTCTGATATGTGTATGATGTTACTCTGGCTTGGTTGATATGAAGGTGAGAAGATGAAGAGAGTCTTGAAGATGAAGATAATGCAAAAAAAATTATATGTATGCACATTTTTTTGCACACTTTTTTATATTTGTAAAGTTTAACTTTAAATATGTAAATTTAGAATTATCGGTGTGTGTAATACAAATTAACTTTTTTGCACCTTTTGTTTAAGTTGTCATTAGTTGCTTGAAATTTGTTTATAATTTTGGCAGGTATGCAATTTTTTTTTTTTTTGCACAAGATTTTTACACACTCAATAACAAATACACAAGTATTAAATATGTAAATCTAAAAAACTGTATAGAAATCTTGCACATTCAATAAAAATAAGTATATTAAACCTATTTTAAAAAATTTATGTTGAAAAATGATGCATTTTAATAAATAAAAAATCTTATTATACTATATTTCTAAACCTCTCCAAGATGATTTGTCAGCACCACCTTATTTTTAGGTTGATGTAGCACCTCTCAAATCATTTTATTTCAAAATCCTGCATTCTCCTTAAAAGTTATTTTAGACATGTTTTAAATTAAATTAAGACTTAATCTACATCATATATTTTATACTTTTAATCTCAACCGTACATTTTATTTGATATTTTCTATAAATGTCAAATCTCACTTTAGTTTTCATTCTGATTTACAACCCTAATCATCTTCATTTCTCTTCATTTTCTCATTTGTTGTCTACGGATCATTGCTCCTTGATTTTTCTTTATAGGTATATAATACTTATTTTTTTCCTGTCTCCTTCTCTCACACCGCCGTGTCTCTTCTCTCAGATTATTTAGGATGAACCTCCTCCTCACGATCTCCTCCCTCAAAATGCATCGGACCACCGCAACCTCGAATCGCATCGGAACACCGCATGATGTCGCATAGGGTAAGCGATTAATTTTTTTATTTAATTGAATCTGTTGGGACATTATCAGTTTTGATTAAGATCCCAAAGCCCCTGAAAAGATGATTTGCCTTTGTTTATCTTTGTCAGGCTAGTCTTGGTTAGGATTTGTACTTAGTCATTTTACACTTCACAGGTACTCAGTAAGATGAGCACTTACCGATGATAATCAAGACAAGAGCCTGAAGACGAAGTTTACCATCCTGAACTTATGACAGTCTTCTAAGCTGGCTGAGTAAGTGTCAGTGATGAAGAGTATGACCCTGAGGTCATTACTAACTCAGTCCTGAAGGGAACAGGATGATACTGAGTTTATGGGAAGACTTGGAGTAGAGCCAAGCAATGCAAAAGGAATGTCAGCGTCAGGACAAGACCGGTGAGCTCGAGACAAAAAGAACTTAATAAGACAAGCCTGAAGCCTAGGAATAAGTTCTGACATTCTCACCAACCTGATGACGTGGACTGACTTGAAGCGATTATACTAACTTCTACTAGTAGATTCCTCGCAAGCGTACGAGTTCACTGTAGTATGAGTAAGTATAATGACCAAGTATATCGAACCCACGAGATGGAGTGTATGCGAATAGATCCCTGAAGATCTACGCGTCGTAGTTAATATGAGTGAAATGTTTTTGGGTTTTTTGAAAGATTAATTTAAAGACTAAAATTATCCTAAGAATGCAAAAATCAAAATTAAACTAAGAATCTATGGGTTGTTTTCAAATGAGAGATGGTGATGCTTAGGATAGGAATCCCTAACACTAGACTTCACTAATCCACTAACAAGTTAATAGATTGTGCTTAATTAATGAGACCCTAATTTAACTAAGGTGATGCGGTCGTCCTCCTTCGCTAAACTGGTAGATGAATTAACCCTTTCTAAACCCTCTAGTTAAGTCTACTCGTTGTTAAAGAGTGATACGTTCGTCCTCTCTCTAACACTTTTCGAACGAAATTCAAAAGTAAAGTTAAGATTAATTTTAAGAATTCATTAATCAAGAGAATTAAAACCTAGCGTCACAAGTTACCATAATTACGTACCCACAACCTACTTCTACGAGTTCATCCTACCCCAAGCATGCAAGGGTTTTAGCTAGACATAGGTTTTACGTAACTAATAGCAATTGAATAAGTAACGAACATGAACATGATAATTAAGACGAAGAAGAGATCAAACATAAACTAGGGTTTAACGAAATAAAAGAATAAACTGAAATTAACTCAAGAAAAGAAGTCTCAACGTGTTCAAGAACAAAACTATAAAGAAACTAAGCTAAAAAGTAAGATCGTAATATGAATTCGCAACGAAAACCTAAAAAACGTAAACATAAAGCTTGCTTCTCTCCTTCCTCTCCAAAAACGAACTCCAAAAGTCTAAAATTATCAAGTGATGTGTGGTGTCCCTAAAAAACGTGCTTGAGATGAGTATATATATGCAACGGGCCGAATCGTGAACTCATGGGCCGAAAAACGCCTTTTAAAATGCCAAAATTGAAGGTGCTCGAGCATATAGCTCGAATGATACAAGTGCTCGAGCGGTGGCGCTCGAGCTGCTCGAGCGCTCAAACTTTTCTGTATGTTTTGGGCGCTCGAGCAACGTGCTCGAGTGTGTTACTCGAATGCTCCCAATATTCCTCCAACTAGTACTTTTCTTCTTCAACACTAACACCAATCGTATTCCTTCGATATCTTCTCATCCGGGCATCCGTGTGAGTCGATTCAAAGTCCTACGAACTCCGTTCTTCGCCCTCTATTCACCTACGAGCATCAAAGAGACAAATTCATCAATGTATAGAAATAATGCTCAATTGACTCCAAATACTCGATAAAATCGGCCAAAATTAGGGTATTTCGAGTGACGAATCATGACAATTTCACGCCTAATCATGGACCAATCCGGAAAGGACACGCACGTACGGAACCTGCCAGAAGACTGACTTCAGATTGCATATTCAACGGGCAAGCATTTAATGTGCATTTAATGCAACTACCTAATTCCATGCAAGGACGGCTGCTGCATGAGGATATGTCTGTTGATAGGCGAACATAAGTTAATAAATGGCGAACAAGGATTAAAGCTACATCAAGGATTATGAAGAGACAACCTCAAATCAAGGGTGATCAACAAAGAAAATCAAGTTGGGGTGCATCTATCAATTTGAGAAGTGTATAAAATGACGAACAACTCCCCGACGAACAACTAATGGGCGAACAGGTATTTAGACCCGAGACCAAGAATGAGCCAACTGTGAAGTCATCAATGACGAACAACTTGGTCAAATTATGATACAACAGCCATGGTGAACAAGTGAACAAAGCCATAAGGCGAACAACTTCCAAAGTACAACCTCAAGAGGCGAACAACTTTAAGTTGGAGAATCAACAAGATCAATCAAGCCGACCTAGGCGAATAACAATGAGTCCGAGATAAGACCAAAGAAGATTTTGTAGCTAAGATTCAGCTTTGATAAGATCAAAGGGACACATGTCAAGCATGCAGGCTAGGGAGACCAAGAGTCTTGGACACCTCATGCTTGTTAGTCTCTATAAATAGTTGTTCTCCAGCTGTGAAGTTGAAGTTCAGAAAAAAAAGTTAAAATACCTAAACAATTCCAAAACACACACAAATACACCTAAAACGCCCACACATACGAAATCAGTTCAATTTCGACTATCGAATTTATTAATCCGATAAATTCACACCCCGATTTACCATTTACGGTGGTAATCAATCACACGTTATTGATTGGTGACGTAAAAACAGATTAAAACAGCCACTAATCCTTACGATTAGATTCGTTCACCAACAATTTGGCGCTAGAAGAAGGGTTCGAACCTTCGGTTTAGTGTGATTACTCAAGAACTTCAAGTTGAAAACTTGAAGATTCATAGAAAATCTCAAGAAATATTTGAAGATACAAACAAAAGTGTTCTTGGTGTTCTTGGTGTTCTTCAATTTATAAATTAAGAAGTAATTTAAATTGAAATGCCTCAATCTAAAGAGACCCAAGGATCACGTTTTTCAAAAAGAGCATCTCAGACCCGGGCCACGTCGGCCGACCACTAGGACCATGACCCGAGACATGCGAACAGGTCGCAGCATACAGCCATAACACATAACCTCTCCCCTGAGATGGAGGCTTTGGCGAACAACCCCAACGAGTTGGCCAAAACTATAGCTGCTCTCCAGGCCCTCCAGAGGCAACAAGAGCAGGTTAGGCCAACACAAGCAAGGCCAAGGGACAAGTCCCTAGAGGTTGTTAGACCCAGGACTACTAGGGGCGAACAGCGAGAGGTTGATAGTGCCCAAGTCAGACGGAATAAGGGAAAGGCCAAGGTGATCGACCAGAGAGAAGTACAGGCTGAGTCTGGTCGCGGACGAACAACTATGTCTAGCCATGGAACAACGCGTTCCAGTGCTCAGGACAGGCTTAGCCAACCCCAACAGGAAGCTGTTCGCCGGGGAGCAGAAGATGGGCGAGCAACTTTTGAACAGCCTCGCCCATCAGTCCATGAAAGACTCTCCCAATCAGCCTTTAGGCGCCTAGGGCCAAATGCGGCGAACAACATTAGGAGGCAAGCCCAGGAAGTGCCCACTCCAAGCGAGGGACTGCGACGAGCAGAAAGGTTAATGCCTTTGCTCGCCGAACAGCCTCCAAGTCAGGGGGCACCTCTTGATGAATTATCAAGCCTAAGGAAGGCTGTGGAGAACATGCAGGGGCAACTAGACCAACAGAGGGGGATGGGAACGACTAGCATGCCATCCTCACCTTTGGCAGTTCACATTTTGAAGGCCCCGATACAGAAAAAGATTCAATTTCCGGCAAGCATTCAATATGAAGGCATCGCCGACCCCCGGGTCCACTTAACGAAGTATACGGACTACATGGTCTCCGTGGGGGCCAGCGATGCCACCCAATGCCGGAATTTTCCTTTAACATTGGGCGATCGGGTTCACAAGTGGTTTTCATCAATGCCGCCGGCATCAATCCACTCGTTCGTCCAACTAAGTCGAGAATTTCTTTCTCACTTTTCAACGGCGGGGTCGTATCTTTCCCAAAAACACCGGCTGTCAGATTTGAGGCAAAATGATGATGAAACTGACCGGGCGTTTATGGAAAGATTCGATAAAGTTTTGCTAGAAGGAGAACCGGTGAGCGAAGATACAAAGATCGTCGCTGTGATGGCCGGATTGAAAAAAGGGTCGAAGTTATGGAAGGAGGTACGTCTAAAGTGCCCAAAGACTTATGCCGAGTTCAGAAACCAAGCTGGCATTTTCGTTTCCATGCACGAGGCCCTACAAACAAATTTGGGGGAGAATAAAGCTGATCCTAAGGAGAATAACAAAAAGCCCGTCGGGACAAGCTACAGGGTCCCAAAAAATATGAAAGCATTCACCGAAGGATCGGATTTGAAGGAAAAATTGAACCAAGTATTGACAGTATCAGTTGATACTGTGTATGAAAACGTAAAGGAGAAAGAGTTGCTTTCCCCACCACATAAAATCCGTCAGGATACTGGCAAACTCAACCCAAACAAGTATTGTGCCTACCATCAAAGTGTGGGGCATTTTACGAGTGAGTGTAGAGATTTGCTTAAGCAACTCTGGCGATTTTATGAGGAGGGAAAGCTCTCCGATTTCGTTAAAAGGCAACCTGGGAAGAGAACCCGGGAGAACAACTCAGAAGACGAAGAGGATGGTCAACCTCAGAGAAACAACAGACCCGGGAGACCAGTTCCCAGTATACCAGCTCAACCTTTAGAAGATCTTTTCATGATGGAACCCGCAGGTCCCGCGGGAGGGTGTTTTGATGGACAACCACCCGACTCTAATCGGAAGAGGAAAGCGGAGCTACGAGCGATTGGCCAAGTACAAGAAATGGGAGTTAAGCCGTCTATCATGCAAACGGCAGAATTAACTTTCACCGAAAAAGACCTTGAAGGCGTCTTAACTTCGCACAATGATTCACTCGTAATCTGCGCAAAGATTATGAGGACCAGAGTCCACAGACTGTTGGTGGACACCGGAGCCTACACCAACATCTTATTCAAGAAGACCCTCGATAATCTGGGAGATTATTCGGGTTATGTTCGGAATACAACACATAGAATCATAGGCTTCGGGAATGCTGTGACAACACCGTTGGGAATTGTAACATTAGCAGTACAACTTGTAACGGCTAATGAACCCGAAAGAAATATAACAAGAATGGTAGATTTCTTGGTTGTAGACCAGGAGTCGACCTATAACGGGTTTCTTGGCCGACCTTTTCTCAATGAATTTAAAGCTGCATGTTCCACTTACCACTATTGTTTGAAATTTCCAACAGCCAGTGGAGCAGGCACAATTAAAGGAGACCAACGGAGAGCACGAGAATGCATTCAACAACTACGAGCAAAATTTGTACAAATATCCATGATGGAAGCAACAAGTTATCCCGTCGACGAACCATCAATATTGAACAATATGATGGACATGGATGACCACAAGGATACGGACGAACAACACTTGAACAAGCAAGTGTTGGATGAACAACTCGTTACCACCCGCGAGGAACCTCCATCTGACGAACAACAAAGGGGTGATGACGAACAACCCTCAGTGGGGGACTTGGAGGGCCAAGTACAAATGAACAACAATGGGACGGAGCCAACTGATGATCTAGAACCCCGCCTGGGGGCAGAGCCCATGAACATCGAAAATGATTCCAACCCTGAGGAACCCATACTTGATCCCCGTTGGAAGGGACAAAAACGACGAGCGACTCCAGTCGAAGAGCTGGAGGCGTTCAAAGTTAATCCCGACAACGAAGATCTTGAATTATTCATAGGATCTGAGCTCCCAGAGCCTTACAGATCCCGAATGAAAGAGTTCCTCACCAAGAATCTAGATGTCTTTGCTTGGTCTCACGCAGATATGGTGGGGATAGACCCGAAACATGCTTGCCACAAGCTGAACATAAATCAAGCAAGAAAGCCCGTCCATCAAAAGTGGAGGAAGTACGGCCCAGACAAATACCAAGCCTTGAATGAAGAAGTTAAGAAGTTGCTAGACAACGATCTCATTCGATAAGCACTCTGTCCACAATGGGTAGCAAACCCAGTACTCGTAAGGAAACCAAATGGGACCTGGAGGCTATGCATAGATTTTACAGATCTGAATGCAGCATGCCCGAAGGACAATTTTCCTCTCCCACATATCGATCAATTGGTGGACAGCACTGCAGGTCACGAGATGTTGACGTTTATGGATGCTTTCGCCGGATATCATCAAATTCCTATGCATCCAGATGATCAGGAGAACACAGCGTTTTATACAAACAAAAACTTGCTGTGTTGGAAAAGAATGCCGTTTGGCCTCATAAATGCCGGAGCAACATATCAAAGACTGGTGAACAAGATGTTTGATCAACAAATTGGAGACACGGTTGAAGTCTATGTAGACGATATCGTAGTCAAAAGTCCCAAGAAGGAAGACCATCTTCGACATCTGACTCAAGTGTTCGAAATTCTTCGACACTATAACATGAAGTTGAATCCAAAGAAGAGCAGCTTTGGAGTTCACTCAGAGAAAATTCTTGGGCCATCTTGTTAGCCAGCGGGGAATTGAGGCCAACCCTTCAAAGGTTAAAGCCATCATGGATATGCAACCACCACGTTCGGTGAAAGAAGTGCAAAGACTCACCGGGTGCCTAGCAGCATTGAACCGGTTCATATCCAGGTCAGGGGACAAGTGCCGTCTATTCTTCGAGGCCGTCAAAAAAGGAAAGTTTGCATGGACTAACAACTGCCAAGCGACCTTCGATCAACTTAAAGAATACCTGGGAGATGTCAAAATCCTATCAAAACCAATCCCAGGAGAAAAGCTCTTTCTATACTTAGCCGCATCAGAAGTTGCCATCAGCTCTGTTTTGGTGCGCGAAGACGGCAAATTTCACCAACCTATATATTACGTCAGCCAGGCTTTACACGAAGCAAAGATCAAATATGCTCCAATCGAAAAGCTGGCGTATGCTTTGGTTATGAGTGTGAGAAAGTTACGACCATACTTCTTTGACCATCAAGTCGAAGTTCTAACAACTTTCCCTCTCAGGCAAATTCTCCATCGCCCCGACACTGCAGGTCGTCTCTTAAGATGGTCACTGGAGATTAGCCAATTCGGGGTGACCTATGCTCCTTGAACAGCGATCAAAGGGCAAGCATTAGCCGACTTTATAGTCGAACTAACTTTCCCACCAGATCCGACGAGAGGACTTGATCATCCTTGGCATCTCTATGTGGACGGATCATCAACCAATATAGCCTCGGGGGCAGGAGTAGTTTTAATCAGCCCAGATAGACAAGTATTTACCTCGGCAATCAGATTTGGTTTCATGGCAACCAACAACGAAGCTGAGTATGAAGCTCTTATTGCTGGTCTCCACCTATCTCTCGCAGTTGGTGTCAGACGCTTGCAAATATTTGGCGATTCACAATTGATCGTGAACCAAGTCCGAGGTGAATACGAAGCAAAAGATGATCACATGATCGAGTATCAACGGATTGTTGCTCACCTAATATCCATGTTGCAGCAAGTTTTCATACAGCAAATTCCAAGGACGAGCAACACTCAAGCAGATGCGCTTGCTCGACTAGCAACAAGTGAAGGCCCCGTAGAGTTGGCAGATATTATAGTTACAAAGATGAAAGATCCATCAACAGTAAGCTATAATGTCAACCAACTCGACGATCAAACCAGTGAAGAAGACTGGAGAACAAGTATAGTCAAATACTTGAAAAGTGGGGAAAAACCAAACAATCCTTTTGAAGCTGCCAAGCTAGTAAAGCGAGCCGCCAGATATACTCTGGTGGGCGAGCAACTCTTCAAAAGGGGAACATCAGTCCCACTTCTCAAGTGTTTGCCTAGGGGGCAAGGGCAAGCAGTACTCGAAGAAATACATACCGGAGTATGTGGAAATCATACTGGGGGGCAAGCCTTGGCATACAAAACTATCAGACAAGGTTATTACTGGCCAACTTTACGCCAAGATGCAATAAAAAAAAGCAAAGACTTGCCACCAATGCCAAATTTTTGCACCAAACATTCATACCCCGGCTCAATAGCTCGTATCGGTTTATAGCCCATGGCCTTTTGCTAGATGGGGAATGGACATTATTGGTCCTTTCCCAGCTGGAGTCGGAAATGTTCGATTTGCCGTTGTGGCAGTCGATTATTACACTAAATGGGCAGAAGCAGAGGCCATGGTGAACATCACGCAACAGAAGATGATCAACTTTATTTGGAAGAGCATTGTCTGTCGTTTCGGAGTTCCACAGGCAATTATGACAGACAATGGTCCACAGTTTGATGGACAAGAGTTGAGAGAATTCTGTGCGAAGTGGGGGATCAAAAAACATTACTCCACACCTTATCATCCCCAGTCAAACGGACAAGTTGAAGCTGTGAACAAGATAATCAAGCATACATTAAAAGTAAGACTGGCGGAGAGTAAAAGTGGTTGGTCTATCGAACTCCCGGAAGTCTTGTGGGCATACAGAGTTTCTCCCAGGTCTAGCACCGGAGAAACACCCTTTGCTATGGCTTTCGGAACAGAAGCAGTAATACCTATTGAGTTAAGGACCAGTACGATTAGGACGACCAACTTTGATGAACAAGCAAATAATTCTGCTCTAAGTGCTGAAATGGATTTACTCGAAGAAAAAAGACTCAATGCTGAGTTAAAAAATGCAACATACAAGCAAAGAGCGGAACGTTATTATAATTCTCGTGTAAAAGTCCGGGAATTCAGAGTTGGAGATTTGGTTCTAAGAAAACTGCTCGCCCAATCTTCAGGAGTACTGGGACCAGCTTGGGAGGGCCCATATCGTATAACGGAAAAATTCGTAAATGGCGTATACGATCTCGAAGATATGGAAGGCAAGCCGGCCTCATACTCCTGGAATGCCGTACATCTCAAGAAGTATTATCAATAAATGGGCGAACAATTATCTTGGGGGCAAGTATGGCGAATGAAGTGAATCAAGCAAATGGAATGGATCAAGGATCAAAAACTTGCATAATTTTTTAAAAATTTGATTAAGTATAGATTAAAAAGTTGCTCGCCACATTTGTATAGTCTGGTGCTGCGTCTTTTATTTTTGAATAGAGTTGCTCGGCAAAAATCTATAAGCGAGCAAGTTTTTAGTTTGTGTTCAAAGTTGTTCGTCATATTGTATATGTAAGTGATGAATAGTCTTATAACACTTGTAATTTGTTCAAAATGTAAATACAGTAGTTGTTCGTCAGCAAAGGAAAAAGTCCAAAAGCTCGAGGTACAAGTCCATTCAAAGGTTGTTCGTTTTACAAATGAACAGAACCTAAGGACCAAAGCCACTTAAAGGTTGTTCGTTTTTTAAAATGAACAGAACCTAAGGCTAAACCCTAATTCCACTAAAGGCAAAGTTCAATTCGAACAAAAGCCCAATACAATATGTTATAATTGCAAAAGCATTTCATGAAAATGTAAAGGCAATTAACATATAAGAAGATGAGCGAACAAAAGAAAGACATTCATTGAATTAAAGGTTTTAAGCCCAAAAGATAGTACAAGCTGAAAATAGCCATTACAAGTACTATAAAAAAGGAACGAACAACTATTACAAAAGAAAGAGAAAAAAGCTAAGTCCTAAGAACTATTGTTGCTCGGTAGGAGGAGGATCTTGAGCCTGCTCGGCGGGAGGTTCGACAATCATATCTCGAGCCAAGTCTTCGGCAGCCTTATCCTCAGCCTCTTTAGCACTCTGCTCGACAGCGGCGGCCACCTCTTCCTCTTGTTCGCCTTCATCAACTGGAGGAGGAGGATGAGTGATGGATATACTGGGGTCAAGTTTGTCAAGCTTAACCCCTAGTACGGCCAGATCCGCCAACTGAATTTCGATGTTGTTCGGCGGTGGATAATGCTCCATGAATTCATTCAGATCCTTGCTCATTTCTTCAACCAAATCCTTGAAGTCATAGGCATCGGCCGTGCGGATGCTGTCCGCATAGGCGCAGATATATCCAAGGTTGGAAATGGGAGCAGTTCGAGCTTGAACTTCCTCTTCAAGTTGCTCACGAGTAAAGAGGTTGGCTGCCGCCTCCCGAAGACGAGCAATTTCTGTTTTCAGTTCGGCATTTTCTTGTTCAGCTGCGGACAACTTTTTCTCCCCCTCGCCGAGCAGGGCTTCCTTATCCTTGAGCAGAGCCTCATTGTCCTTCAGCTCTTTGGTCAGGCTTTGAATTTCTTCAAGGCATTTATGCTCAGCATCAATGTAAACATTGATCTGGTTGTTGAGACGAGCAATCTTAGCCTCATATTGGCCGACCAGGCCATCCTTCTCTTCAGTAAGTTGCCGAGCAGTGCTGGCATAGTGACGAGCAGATTCTTCTTACTCGGCAACTTGGGAAATTGCCCTTTGGGCAGTGACGAGGCCGTTGGCGACGAGCATCATTGAGAGGTGAAGATTGTCCGCCAACCCCTGTTGAAAAACGGCCTTATCTAGAGGACGCGTCCAAGCTCGGGCGACCAACTCCGTCGCCCTGCGAACATGCTCGCCAAGAATCTCCCTTATGTTAATGGGAGTCTTCGAGCAAGCGTACTGGTGTACAACACTTGCTCGACCGGGATGATCGTCAGCACGATATCTGCGAACAAGAAAGAAAAAGACACTTAGAAAAAAAAATGATGATGATAAATCTTGCTCGACAAAGGCAAGGGTAAACTTACTCTTTAAATTTCCGATCATCCCAACCCAGATGGGTGAGGTCCTCAGGGCCGTGACCAGAGGTGGAATCCTTGCTCGCTTTGCCTGATTTTTCTACAGGCTCAGTAGAGCGGCGAACAGCATCCCCCTCAGGATGAGAATGACTGTGGCCCACTTTCTCCTTCCCCTTGCCACCAATGGGGATGTCTTGGGCCAGCGGAGTCCCATCCGCCTTCTTTAAGCGCTTCCCCGCACGTGGGGGAGAAATTGGAGAAGATGGCTGAGCAGGAGCAGGAGGAGCAGCTGGTCGCGGGACTTTGGCTCCCTCAGCCTTATTCGTCATCCCCAGGATCTTAGTAGGCGGATCACCTCTCCTCTTCCGCCCCTTCGGAGGCGCCATCTCAAAAACCCTCTGTTCTAAGAGAGCAAAACTTGGAGGAATGGCAACAGTGACTTGCTCGGCTTAAAAAAAAAAAAATTAGACGAGCAAGATTGGGGATGTCAAATGACAAGCAAAGTTCTCATTAAGGAGTTCGAAATTTCCATACCTGGGGGCACCTCAGCTTGAGCTTCCAGGTGATGGGGGTATGTGAGCAGGCGAGCAGCTCTCAGGCACTTTCTATCGCGCAAGTACTCGATAGTCCTCTCCGCTTTGTTGCGAAGGCCGACCAAGCAAGAGGTGAATAGAAACTCTGAGCCGACCTCTTCTTCCTCCGAGTTCCACTTGGGCAAACGAGGGCCTGCGAACAAACAAGAAAAGTTAAATTAGAACAGTACAGCTCGTGGACGAACAAGAAATTAATCTTACGTTTAAATTTCCCGTAAGAGGCTGGGGAATTTATTCGTCCATCACCACCATATGGGCCAGAAGATGCTCGCCAATCACCCCCAATGAAAAAGAAGTGCTACTTCCAATCGCGGATTTTGTTCGGCACTCCCTCTACCATCTTCAGTCCTGTCCTGGCCTTGAGATAAAAATATCCTTTCTCTCCAGGGGGACATCTCGTGATCGTCATGAGGTAGTTGATCTCATCTGCAGTTATGCGATCAACGTATCCCTCTAGAGCGAACAGATACATCGTCCCCAATAAGTTCATCCATTCGATTGGGGTGATTTGGGTGATGGCAAGGTTGGTCGCCTCCAGGAAGCGAGCAACAATAGGTGGAAGGGGCAATTTCAATCCAGCAATCAGAGTATGAATGTTGATCGCTGTGCATCCAGGAGGTGGGCGATCGGCTCTCTCTTTTCTCTTGGGAGCCCACATATGAATATCAAAGGGAATCTTGTAGGTCTCCCGGATCGAATCCAATTCATACTCGCGAACAACGCTTTTAATCTTGCTCGCCTGGTACTCAGTCTTCACCAGATCCAATACTTCTCTCTGTGGGCGAGCAAAGTTGTTCGCATACTCCTCAGCATATGCTCGCCATTCGAAAGGCCGAGCAACTCCGACTGGGATCTCATTTTCCAACATCTTTGGAGATGGAAAGTCTATCCCTTCTAAAAATTCGCGAGTCAACTCGTCGAATTGGGGATCCTCCGATTCAGCGCTAGACGAGGAGCCCTCGTCAGAGTCCCTGTTCGCAGCAACCACCACTTCCCTCCCAGATGAGCGAGCACCAGAATCCTCCAAAGAACGTACAATTGAGTCCACGTAAGGATCCGACGCCGAGGAAATAACGAAGGGAGGTTGATCGACAGGGGCCGCGATTGGGAAGAGTGGGTCGAGTGTTTCTTCGGATTTGTTACTCGAATGCGAAGACATGGAAGGAGAAGGGAGAAGAAGAACCAGACGGCGGCGTTTCGTCGGGGAAGACGGCGGAGCAAAGCCACACACGGCGGTGATGGAGATTTTTGAAGAAAAACAAAAGAAATAAAATGAAGAAAAAAGAAAAATAACTACCTTGTCTTAAAATTTGAAGTCAGATGCTAAAGGACGGACGCCGGAAAGCTTGAAATCGCCGGAGAAGGAAGAATCGCCGGAGTACTGTAGCAAGAGATGAAAAAGTGGGAAAAATTTGTTTCCCCCTTCTATTTATACCCCAAGCAAAAAACGGGGCACAAAGCGTAATTTCCAACAAAATACGGGCCAAATTGAAAGAAAACGGGGTAATTTCCGAGCAAGTATAAGAATCAAAGGGCCTACATGCAAATATAGGGGCGCGTGGCCTCGGGATTGCTCGCGCGTGGGCGGCGCACAACCATGCCGCCCACGTCATCTTCGTACAACCCCCAGACCTTGGGGAGACGAAACGACAGACCATATGTTGCTCGCCCAAGCCAATGATGTTCGCCCCAACCCTCATCATTTTGATATCCTAACTATAGTTGCTCGCCACAAAGTTGCTCGTCTGGGGCAACATATAGCCAGGATAGGGGGCAATTGTTGATAGGCGAACATAAGTTAATAAATGGCGAACAAGGATTAAAGCTACATCAAGGATTATGAAGAGACAACCTCAAATCAAGGGTGATCAACAAAGAAAATCAAGTTGGGGTGCATCTATCAATTTGAGAAGTGTATAAAGTGACGAACAACTCCCCGACGAACAACTAATGGGCGAACAGGTATTTAGACCCGAGACCAAGAATGAGCCAACTGTGAAGTCATCAATGACGAACAACTTGGTCAAATTATGATACAACAGCCATGGTGAACAAGTGAACAAAGCCATAAGGCGAACAACTTCCAAAGTACAACCTCAAGAGGCGAACAACTTTAAGTTGGAGAATCAACAAAATCAATCAAGCCGACCTAGGCGAACAACAATGAGTCCGAGATAAGACCAAAGAAGATTTTGTAGCTAAGATTCAGCTTTGATAAGATCAAAGGGACACATGTCAAGCATGCAGGCTAGGGAGACCAAGAGTCTTGGACACCTCATGCTTGTTAGTCTCTATAAATAGTTGTTCTCCAACTGTGAAGTTGAAGTTCAGAAAAAAAAAAGTTAAAATACCTAAACAATTCCAAAACACACACAAATACACCTAAAACGCCCACACATACGAAATCAGTTCAATTTCGACTATCGAATTTATTAATCCGATAAATTCACACCCCGATTTACCATTTACGGTGGTAATCAATCACACGTTATTGATTGGTGACGTAAAAACGGATTAAAACAGCCATTAATCCTTACGATTAGATTCATTCACCAACAATGTCCGTTTGAGCCACTCTACATAGATGACAAGAAGGCTATCTCTCCAATGGACAGTTTTTCAAATCATCTATAAATACAGAAGGCCTTGAACCCATTCAAGGTTACGGGAAAATTTCCAAGCCAGAAATTACTCAAACTCTCAAGCACTCAAAGCATTCAGTCTTTAGAAGAAGCACTCGAAACCATCTAAATTTCCCAAGTGTTTCTTAGCTACTGAGAGTCATTCTGTATTCCAAAGAGCATACTAGCATTATCTTAAGCTTAGAGAGATTATCCAATCCTTAGCATAGCTTTGCCTTGTAAGGATAGTCTCAACTTAGTTGGAATCCAAACTGAAACCTAAACCCTAAGTTAGGTTTGTTGGAAGTAAGTTGTTAGTGAGTTAGTAAGGAGTTTGTATAGGTCAGTGAGGTAGCTGATCTTGGTGTACCTTGGCACGTTAATAACAAGAATCCCTTGAGTGGATTTCATGTTAAATCAGGCTGTGGACGTAGGAGCTTGAGTCTCTGAACCACGTTAAACTCCCTGTGTTCTTACTGCTTTGATATTGTGCATACTTGCTATATCACTTGTTCATTCATAAGCATTTGGTTTTACCAGGCTTGAATCAATCAGCCTGATCCTCAAAAAGAGCACTGCCCTACTAATCACTATTCAGAATTGAGTAATCAAGTTTTTCAGAAAGCAAACTAAACAAGACTTTAAACTATCAGGGCTCACGCATTTCCGCACTGAACTCGAATTGATAGTCAGCCAACTGACCCACACTAAGTGTAGTCAGTGGAGAGATTATCAGCTCTGAGTTCTTTATCACTCTGAGTAAAGGGGACTCAGCAAGGTTTTAAGTTGAAAAATTGGTATACGTGTATTCCCCCCCATACACGTATTCATCAGTCTTGTACCGGGACCAACAAGTGGTATCAGAGCAGTGGTTCAAAAGACCACTGACTTTGAATACTAATAGTTTTAGAGGAGAAACTGTTGGTGGTCACTGAACAGATCTGAGTTTGCTTTTCATAAAACTCGCATCATCATGACTTCGAGGAGACTTGAAGCTTCGTTACCTGAATTCTCTATATCTAACTTTGTCTATTGGAAATTCATATTAGAAGCGCATCTTGATACCATCCATGACCAGATGCCGCGTGTTCTCAGGGAAGAACAGATCAAGATCACCATCCCCAATGTCAGAGGAAGGGGATATGACGATCTTGAGATTGGCGTACCCATTCCTAGGGAAAGGAAGGATATGACCACTAACGAGATCAAAATGATGGGACTGGACAATGTTGCCAGAAATATCATCTTGCATACGGTGCCTTTCGAGGAGTCAGCGAGGCTGATGAACTTAAAGACGGCAAAGGAGGTTTGGGATGAGCTGACCAGGATGTGCGAGGGGTCAGAAAAGATAAAGGAGAACTAGAGAAACATTGCCATTCAGAAGTTCAAAGCATTCGAGATGTTGCCTGATGAGACAATCGATCAGATGGAGTCAAGGTTCATCAAGTTGATGAATGAGTTGGTGATGCTGGACAAAGATGTCCCAAAGAGAGATGTTGCTTCAAAGATCCTGAATGCCCTTCCTGAGAGATGGGACAACAGTGTAATTATGCTTAAGAACACTCAGGATATGAGTAAAATAACTTCTGCTTTACTTTTTTCAGAGCTCAAAGCCTTGGAATTTGATCTTAACAAAAGAAAGAAGAAAGTTCAGCCAGAATAGGAAGAGAAGGAGAAAACTTCTGAGAAAAGTGTGGCGCTCAAGGCCAGGTCTGAACCTGTTGAGTCTTCATCAAAGTCACTGATGGAGATGAGCAAGGAAGAGCTTGCTGAGGAGTACAGCCTGATGGCCAGACGCTTTGAGAAGCTAAATTCCAGGTTTGGTCGTTATAAGAAATTTTATCAGGACTCACGTGATAGGAAACCTGAAGGAACCCACCAAAGCTCGAGGAGATATGAGAAAAGGAGAAACACTGACCAGAGGAGAGATCGTGGCGATGAAAGAAGATATTTAGATCCAAAGCCCGATCGGAGAGATGAACAGAGACGTACTCATGATGATAAGCACTCAGGGAAGACTGAAAGCTCATCAAGACAGAGGGAACCTGACTCAAGGAGGAACCCTGAACCAAGGAGAGAAAGAGGAGATGAGCAACCAACATGTTACAACTGTAACAAGAGCGGGCACTATCAGTATGATTGTCCAAAGTTGAGTGCAAGGGAAAGAGAAGACAGGAGGGCCAAGAGAGACCAGAGGCTTGCTGACCGGAGAGCCATGCTCGCTGAGGATGCAACTGACTCGGATGGTCCTGAGGAGAGGTCACTGACTTGACGTGAATATACCAACTTTTACTAGTCGATTCCCCGCAAGCGTACGGGATCACAGTAGTATGGGCAAGTATAGGGACCAAGTATTATCGAACCCAAGGGATGATGTGTATGCAAATAGATCCCTGAAGATCTACGCGTCGTAGTTAATATGAGTATTTTTTGGATTTTTGAAAGAAATAAAATCTAAGCTATAATACTCTACTAAGGCAAAAGAAAGAACTAAACTAATTATCTAAAGATTATTTTCAAATATGAGATGGTGATGCTCAGGATAGGAATCCCTACGTATACTAACGGAGCAAGTGCATAATCAAGATAATCGTGATGCGCAAGAAATAACCTAAGTAAAAGATTACAAGACGAAAGCTCAAGATTTAAAACCCTAATACTTTATCCTAACAATCGACTTCACTAATCTACTAACGAGTTAATAGATTGTGCTTAATTAACGAGACCCTAATTTAAACTAAGGTGATGCGGTCGTTCTCCTTAGATAAACCGGTAAATTAATTAACCCTTTCTAAACCTTCTCGTTAAGACTACTAGTTGTTAAAGAGTGATACGGTCGTCCTCTCCCTAACACTTTCGTACGAAATTCAAAGGTAAAGTTATGATTAATTTTAAGAATTCATTAATTAAGAGAATTAAAACCTAAAGTCACGACATAGAAGGATTAGTTGCAATGCTCTTTCGGGTTTCCCTCCGGCATAGAAGGATACTTACCCGGCTCTCTACCCAATGATTTTACGATCTGGCTCATCTGAAACTCTATCGAAGTGAACCGTCTATTGTTCTCTTGCTAAATTCGATTCAGCTCTATGTCTCTCTTTTGGAGTTCTTGATCACGCTGATCGCCTTTCTTATGCAACTCCTTCACATCGTACTCCAGAGAGGACAATCTCTTGCTACCTTCCTCCACCTTCTGAAGGATAGCTCTCAACATCTCCTCAGTTGAGGCACCGCTTTCTCTGCCCAGAGGTTTTGAACCTGGGTCAACACCTGGAGGTACTGTAATTCCGGCATTCGGATTAACATATGAAAAATTATCGTTCTTCCTCCATGTGTTTTGAGGAGGCTGCTGGCCTCCTTGATACCATTGTGTGTTCCTCCATTGATTTTGAGGCGGCTGTGGTCCTGGAGGTACAAATGGTTGGCCATAAGAAGGCCTTCCAAACTGATTTCCACCTTGTGGATACCCCCCTTGTGGATAATTAGGCCTTCCCATATAGTTGGCCTCTTCTTGCTGACTCATGGGTGGGTCCACTTTTTCATTCACTGCTACATTCCCTCCAACCAGATTCTGCCCCATCTCAAGGTTGTTGATCTTCTCCATCATTGCCATCAACAGCTTCCTCGTACCCTCATTCTCCTCCAACTTGCACGCTCTCTGAAGTTCTGGATCCTCATTCAATGCCCCGGCATTCGTGATAATATTGTCCACAATTTCTCTACACCTCGCTATCCCTTGGTTCAGAAAAGCTCCACTGGCACATGCATCTAGATGGGTTTGACCAGCCTTACTAGCTCCACTGTAGAAGAATGCCATGATATCTCCCTCATTATACCCGTGCTGCGGGCACTCAATCAACATGTTAGAATATCTCTCCCACGCTTGACGTAAATCCTCTCCTGGCTTCTGGCGGAAGGAAGAGATCTCTATCCTTGCTTTAATCGTTCTCGATGGAGGGTAGAATCACTCGAGGAATAGACGCTTGAGCTCGGCCCATGTGGTTACACATCCCCGTGGGAGCGTGTTATCATACCACTCATTGGCTATTCCCGTCAAAGAGAATGGGAAAAGCCCGAGCCTCTTGGCATCTTAAGACATGCCGTTATAATTAAATGTGGATGCGATCATCAGAAAGCTCCTCAAATGAGTATGAGGATTCTCTGTAATACCCTAGACTTTCATGACCTTATCTGCTTTACTAAGTGCTTTATAATTCTTCGTGAATCTATGTGATGCATTTATATCCAAATTTATGCAAAGGCACGTTTATGTGTTTTAATTACTCGATATTTACAATTACTGTATTATTTGCTCAATACATGCTTATTCTTGAAACTTTATAATTTTTATATGTTCTTTATTTTATGTCTTAAAGTGTTTAATTTAGGAATTAATAAAGTCCTTAAGTATAATAATTTATTTCATAAGTTATAAGTTGTAAAATGAACGTTTCTTTAAGAAACAAATTGCGTTTCGCTTACTCGATATATTTTTATGATTAGTATATAGACTTTGTAATTTATTTAGAGTCTAGAAGAGTTTTAATTTTATTTCATAAGATAGTATAAGTAATTTTATGCATAATGTACCTTAAAATCATTAAATAAATTAGAAAATCATAATTTTTATTTTTATTTTCAAAGCATACATGTGTCTTAACTACAAGACACAAAATTTCCTCTTGAAAACTCCACACATTTCGGCCAAGTAGAGGAAAGGAGGAAGAGTGGTGAAACTTCTTGAATTAAGGTCAAAATTAAGAAAAGCAAAGTCAAAATTAACAACTAATTATAAAATGCCATGTGTTTAATGACTTAGCCTCCAAGATTATCCAATTTCCTCCACACTCTTCTTCCAAGTCGGCCAAGAGAGGGATGGAGTAGCCTCCAAGGTTGTTTCTTCTATAAATACTTGATCATGCATCAAAAATATTCATAAGGAGAAAAAAAAATCCACAAATATTACTACTACACTTATAGAAAGGAGGAGAAGAGATTTCTTGTAGCAACCTATCTCTAACTAAGCTTCTCTTCTTGATTTAGTAATTATTTAAGTGGTAGTATGAAATTAATGCATGATATGTGAATTAAGTGATAGAAAAATGAGTTTTTGATGAATAATTTGCATGTTATACATGTTTTACTTCATGTTTGAATGTTTAATTCAATTTCTTCATGTGTTATGAGCAAAATGATGTTTATTACTTGATTATATATGCTTTAGAAGTGGAAATCATGAAATTATATGGTTTAAAGTGAGTTTAAGATATTATGTTCTTCATATATGCATGAAACCGAATTTCTGGATCAACTTTGGGGTAAATTTCGTTTTGACCAATTCATTCGGTGGAAATTTCTGAAAATTTTATATGTGTAAATAGACTTATGAAGGAACTTAGGTTTCAAATTTCATAGCTTTTGGACTATTATTCGATACATGGTGATTTTTCAAAATTGAACTAGGGTTTTGGACTCTATAGCAGGAACAATAGAAGTTTGCTATGATCTGAGAATAATTGGTTAGTTTTTTTAGAAAAACAAAGTATGTTAATAAATTACATGAAGTTGGGAGTTCATGGTTAAAATTCATGAGTATTGGACTTATGGTTGATTTATGGTGAATTTTTAAAGTTAAGTGACCAGAATCTGTAACAGTGTGCTCTTCATGAAATATTTAATGTTTGGTAAAGAGTTTGAGAAATCTAAAAATATGGTGATAAACTTAATTGAGTTGGAAATCTACTGTTAAAATTTCATAATTTTTGGACGTATGGATAATTTAATACGAATTTTTAAAATTAGGTGTGTAATCTGTCAAAATCGAATTTTTGTATGAAAAGTTCGAAATGGTCCGGTTACATTTTTTTACAGTCGATATTTTTTATAACTTGCTATTTGATGATTTTACACACTTAATTGATATTTGTGTTTTAATATACGATAATTGAGTACATATTGAAATTGAATTCAAGACTTACAATTTACAAAAGTGAAGGGATAAGTAACAATATTTTTATTTTAAAAATATTACTTGTAGGTACAAACCTGCAAGGTGGGAAATCACTTCGCTCTTCACCGAGTGTTCTATTATTATTTTAATTACACTTATTAAATGTTGAATGTTAAATATTTTGAGTCTGGCCCGCTATCGACTGGCCCCTGAGATAGTCCAACTATATGTTGGCAAATGAGATAGTCCGGTCGCTCCGGCACCACGGGTTGGTCGCGCCACCCAAGGAGATACCCGGTGAAATTTCGGGGGCTCACATATTATAAACAATTGATGTTTAGTTTGTGCAATTAACAAGAGATTTCCCACTAAGTGTTTTCAAGCACTTATCCCTTCCACTTTTAATTTTTTTTACAGATGTTGTGGATCCAGACGTGGGCGAATGAACTCGGTGGGCTGTGGAGTTTCTTAAAAACTTTATGTTTCAAGAATTATGTTTTAAATTTTGGTTTGTATCTTAAGCTACGATCATACTTAATTACTACTTCCGCTGTGTAAATGTGTGGCGTGTGTATATTTTAATACAAAGTACTATTTTAGTGCCGTTCCTACTTGTGCCACATCATATTTTTCGTACTATATTAAGTGGGGACGTCACAGGTGGTATCAGAGCAGGTTCGCCTGCTAAAGAATTTTCAAAAAGAGTGTGTGTTTTAAAATTTAAAAGAAACAGCAGCACCGAGATCATTCTCCACGACGGGATCAGGTAAACATTTCATAAATGCTTAAATTATGTTATTTGTTTAAATTTGAGATCGATTTTTTGAAAGTTTGTGTAGTTATTTAAATTGTATTATATTGTTGATTGAACTAACCTATAAAATATGTTGAGTAATCAGAAATGGATGATGACATTAGAAGACAGAACATTAAAAGATTGGAGCGGGTACGAGAAACTGGTAGAACCGAAGTTGAGGATTTAGGAGCTCATGTTGGGGAAATAACATCACAGTATCGACATGCATTAATGAATGGACACCATATGAATGATGATTATTACTGTCACTTGCTTCTTGATACTATGCCATCTACCTGGTGACGTGTATCCCTGGACATACTTAATTACGTGTTTGATAAACATGGTCATCTGTGCTTTCCATGCTTTACTTCGATGTTATATTGTGAGTGGGCTCAGTCAGAGACAGTTCATTTTACCCCACTTCGTCCAAGTTTTGAGATGAGGGAAAGTCAGGAAGGACACCTCGATCGAGAATTTGTGCAAGAAAGCTGTGGAAGGCAGGAGGATAATAGCCAGGAAGGTTCTGAGATGGAGGAGGATAGCAGCAGTAGTTCAATTGAGATGTGGGAGGAAAAGAAGAAGGAACCAGAAATAATCATCATTGATGATGATGATGATTAAAACTATGTGTTTTACCTGATATGCATACTATATGGCTATATATGATGATATGTGTAATAAATGCTTTTGATATACTATATGCTTTTGGATGTAATAAAGGTATGATGTTAGTAGATATATGTACTTAATGCTCTTGATGTATCATATGCTTTTGAATGTAATATATGATGTATTTTGAATGTATGAAATATATGTTAAAATTTTGTTACTAATGAATTTGTTATTGAATAGAACTATGAGTCGTAGAGGAAACCAAAACAACTCAAACATGAGCGAGGATCTAGCTTCCGTTTTAAGGGGGTTAGCTCAACAACTAAATCAACAAAGCCAATCGTCCCAAACACCTGTATCTTCAACCCAAAACCATGAAATTGTTAGTCAATTTAAGAAATTTAGACCCTCAACCCTGACCGGGAAAGAAAACCCTATGGAAGTAGAAAACTGGATTCGGAGCTTGGAGAAGATATTCGCTTATCTTAAGTGCACCGATGAGCAGAAAGTTTCTTGTGCTATCTTTCAGCTGACTGAGGATGCAAATTATTGGTGGGAAGCTCATTGTAGAACAATGAAGGAAGAAGCACGAATATCAGTTACTTGGGAGAAATTCGTAGAAGAAGTGGTTAAGAATTATATACCACAGTCATCCTTAGATTAGAAGGAGACCGAATTTCTACAGTTGAAGCAGGGAAATTTGACAGTGCAAGAATATGAAAGGAAGTTTAATCAATTGGGAAGGTATGCTTCTCATTTGATTAATACTGATGATAGGAAGGCAAAGAGATTTGTTCAAAACCTACGTCCAGAGATTAGTACCATCTTAGCAGCACAAGATATTAAGTCCTATGCCCAGATGTTCGAGAAAGCTCAAACGATAGCAGCGTATATGAAACCAGAAGAAGTAAGAATTTTAGAATCACAGCCAAATAAAAGAAAGTGGGTTGGTACGAAACTAGGAAGAAATTTTAAACAAGTAAAAAAGACGGGGATGGTACCACAACAACAACAGAGGCCGTCTAAATGCAGAAATTGTGGAAAAGAACATTCTGGACAATGCCCGAAAGGAACAGGGGTATGTTATAAGTGTAAGGAACCTGGACATCTTATAACTGATTGTCCAAAGCTGAGGGGACAACAGAAGATGGCACCTGCTCGAGTGTTTGCCATGAATCAGCAGGAGGCTTCAGCAAATCCGGAAGTGATGGCAGGTATGTTCAAAATATTCCAAATACCTGTTTTCACGTTATTCGATACTGGTGCTACACATTCATTCATCTCTACAAAGATGTTTGAACAATTTGAGACTGCCCATATTATGGTAGATGAAGATTTCCTAGAAGTAAACATTCTCTCTGGTAGTACGACACAATCCTTAGGACTATGTAGGAATGTGAAGATTGATTTTGAGCATGCAATACTTCCGGCAAATCTACATACAATAGAAATGAAGGACTTTGATATTATCTTGGGAATGGACTGGCTTATAGCTAATCATGCTCTCATCAAGTGTCAAGAAAAAGAAATATCAGTACGGAGATCAAAGGATGAGAACTTTACACTATATGGTGCTAGAATTGGAACTATGCCTCAAGTAATTTTAGCAATGAAAGCCCGGAAATTATTGAGGAAAGGAAAGAATACGACATTTCTAATAAATATTGTAGCAATGGAATCCAATGGTCCAACGTTGGATGATATGCTGGTAGTATGTGAATACAAGGATGTATTTCCAGACGATTTGCCAGGATTACCCCCAGATCGTCAGTTGGAGTTCACTATTGATTTGATACCTGGAGCCGCGCCTGTTTCTAAAGCACCTTACAGAATGGCACCAAAGGAGTTACATGAGTTGAAGGTACAATTGCAAGAATTATTGGACAAGGGCTTTATTCGACCAAGTGTGTCACCATGGGGTGCACCAGTATTATTTGTGAAAAAGAAAAATGGATCGTTGAGGATGTGCATCGATTATCGAGAACTGAATAAGCTCACTATCAAGAATAAATATCCACTTCCCAGAATCAATGATCTGTTTGATCAGTTAAGAGGAGCTTGCGTATTTTCAAAAATTGATTTGAGATCGGGGTATCATCAGATAAAGATTAAAGAAAGCGATATTCCGAAGACAGCATTCAGAACCCGATATGGTCATTATGAGTTCGTAGTGTTACCATTTGGACTCAGTAATGCACCAGCTATTTTTATGGATCTGATGAATAAGGTATTTCATCAATATCTGGATCAATTTGTGATCGTCTTTATTGATGATATTCTAGTATATTCAAGAAATCAGGAGCAGCATGCAGAACATCTTCGAATTACATTGGAAACTCTGAGGAAAGAAAAATTGTATGCTAAATTCAAGAAGTGCGAATTCTGGTTGGATAAAGTTGTATTTCTTGGACATACGGTTTCAGCTTTGGGAATAGAAGTTGACCCAACAAAGGTAGAAGCTGTAAATCAATGGAAGACACCAACTAATGTAAACGAAGTCAGGAGTTTTCTTGGTTTAGCCGGGTATTATCAAAGATTCATTGAAGGGTTTGCTCGGATTGCAAAACCTTTGACTCAGTTGACTCGGAAAGAAACAAAGTTTGAATGTACAGAAGAGTGTGAAAGGAGTTTTCAAGAACTAAAGCAAAGATTAACAACGGCCCCAGTTCTTACAATTCCTGAAGGTACAGAAGGATTTACTGTGTACAGTGATGCTTCTAAACAAGGTTTGGGATGTGTACTTATGCAGAATGGGAAAGTAGTAGCATACACATCAAGACAATTAAAACCACATGAGCAGAACTATCCTACGCATGATTTAGAGCTAGCAGCAGTTGTGCATGCACTCAAGATTTTGAGACATTACTTGTATGGAAGTAAATGTCAGATCTACACATATCGTAAGAGTTTGAAGTATATCTTCGAACATAAGGAATTGAACATGAGGCAAAGAAGATGGTTAGAGTTGGTAAAGGATTATGATTGTGAAATATTATACCATCCGGGAAAGGCAAATGTAGCAGCAGATGCCTTAAGTCGCAAGGGAAAGATCAATACCTTGGTTGTGAAACCAACACTAAAGGAAAGAATAGCAAAAGCTCAATATGACGATGCATTCTTAGAGAAGATAAAACAAAAGATCAAGGAAGGTAAAGCAAAGGAGTTTCCAGTATGTGAGAATGGTACATTGGTATGTCAGGGAAGAATATGTGTTCCAGAAAAAGAAGAACTCAAGAAGAAAATATTGGAAGAAGCACATTCTACACCATATACAGTTCATCCTGGAGGAACGAAAGTGTACCAAGAATTAAAGAAGTTGTTCTGGTGGAGAAATATGAAGAGTGATATTGGGAATTTCGTACAGAGATGTTTGACATGTCAGTAGGTAAAAGTTGAACATCAAAGACCATCGGGATTGCTGAAACCACTTGAGATTCCTGAATGGAAGTGGGAACATATTACAATGGATTTTGTGGTAGGATTGCCCAAGTCAATACAAGGAAATGAAGCTATTTGGGTAATTGTCGATAGATTGACCAAGACGGCACATTTTCTACCAATAAAGATGACGTTCACATTGGATAAATTGGCTCAGATTTATATTAAGGAAATTGTCCGATTACATGGAGTTCCAGTTTCTATTGTGTCAGATAGAGATCCACGATTTACATCGAAATTCTGGCACAGTCTTCAAGAAGCTATGGGCACAAAGTTGGAATTCAGTACAACTTTTCATCCTCAAACAGATGGTCAATCAGAAAGAACAATTCAAACTTTGGAAGATATGTTGAGAGCTTGTATCATCGATTTCGAAGGAAGTTGGGAAAGATACATACCTTTAGTGGAATTTGCCTACAACAATAGTTATCAAGCTACAATTGAAATGGCACCGTACGAAGCATTGTACGGAAGGAAGTGCAGATCTCCACTATGTTGGGATGAAATTGGAGAAAGGAAATTGTTAGGACCGGAATTGGTGGAAGAGACTAATAAGGTAGTAAAGAAAATTAAAGAAAAGATGCAAGCAGCTCAAGATCGACAGAAAATGTATGCGGATAGGCGAAGGAAAGAATTAAGTTTTGAGATTGAAGACAAGGTATTCTTCAAGGTATCTCCAATGAAAGGAATTTTCCGCTTCGGGAAAAGAGGAAAGTTGAAACCCAGGTATATTGGACCTTATGAGATATTGGAAAAAGTTGGAGAATTAGCTTATAGATTGGCGTTACCACCCTCATTGGAAGGAGTACACGACGTATTCCATATCTCGATGCTCCGAAAGTATGTACCTGATCCTACCCACATAGTAAACCAACCTGAATTAGAAATTGATACCAACTTAACCTATGAGGAAGTCCCTATAGCCATACTTGATAGAAAGCTTCATAGGTTAAGAAATAGAGATATTACTATGGTTAAAGTTCAGTGGGATAGGCATGGAACAGAAGAAGCTACGTGGGAGCGAGATGACGAAATCTTAGCAAAGTACCCTTACCTCAATATCTACGGTAACACTTGAAATTTCGAGGACGTAATTTATTTAAGGGGGTTAGACTGTAATACCCTAGACTTTCATGACCTTATCTACTTTACTAAGTGCTTTATAATTCTTCATGAATCTATGTGATGCATTTACATCCAAATTTATGCAAAGGCACGTTTATGTGTTTTAATTACTCGATATTTATAATTACTGTATTATTTGCTCAATACATGCTTATTCTTGAAACTTTATAATTTTTATATGTTCTTTATTTTATGTCTTAAAGTGTTTAATTTAGGAATTAATAAAGTCCTTAAGTATAGTAATTTATTTCATAAGTTATAAGTTGTAAAATGAACGTTTCTTTAAGAAACAAATTGCGTTTCGCTTACTCGATATATTTTTATGATTAGTATATAGACTATGTAATTTATTTAGAGTCTAGAAGAGTTTTAATTTTATTTCATAAGATAGTATAAGTAATTTTATGCATAATGTACCTTAAAATCATTAAATAAATTAGAAAATCATAATTTTTATTTTTATTTTCAAAGCATACATGTGTCTTAACTACAAGACACAAAATTTCCTCTTGAATACTCCACACATTTCGGCCAAGTAGAGAAAAGGAGGAAGAGTGGTGAAACTTCCTGAATTAAGGTCAAAATTAAGAAAAACAAAGTCAAAATTAATAACTAATTATAAAATGCCATGTGTTTAATGACTTAGCCTCCAAGATTATCCAATTTCCTCCACACTCTTCTTCCAAGTCGGCCAAGAGAGGGATGGAGTAGCCTCCAAGGTTGTTTCTTCTATAAATACTTGATCATGCATGCAAAAATATTAATAAGAAGAAGAAAAAAAAAAAATTCCACAAATATTACTACTACACTTATAGAAAGGAGGAGAAGAGATTTCTTGTAGCAACCTATCTCTAACTAAGCTTCTCTTCTTGATTTAGTAATTATTTAAGTGGTAGTATGAAATTTATGTATGATATGTGAATTAAGTGATAGAAAATTGAGTTTTTGATGAATAATTTGCATGTTATACATGTTTTACTTCATGTTTGAATGTTTAATTCAATTTCTTCATGTGTTATGAGCAAAATGATGTTTATTACTTGATTATCTATGCTTTAGAAGTGGAAATCATGAAATTATATGGTTTAAAGTGAGTTTAAGATATTATGTTCTTCATATATGCATGAAACCGAATTTCTGGATCAACTTTGGGGTAAATTTCGTTTTGACCAATTAATTCGGTGGAAATTTCTGAAAATTTTATATGTGTAAATAGACTTATTAAGGAACTTAGGTTTCAAATTTCATAGCTTTTGGACTATTATTCGATACATGGTGATTTTTCAAAATTGAACTAGGGTTTTGGACTCTATAGCAGGAACAGTAGAAGTTTGCTATGATCTGAGAATAATTGGTTAGTTTTTTTTAGAAAAACAAAGTATGTTAATAAATTACATGAAGTTGGGAGTTCATGGTTAAAATTCATGAGTATTGGACTTATGGTTGATTTATGGTGAATTTTTAAAGTTAAGTGACCAGAATCTGTAACAGTGTACTCGTCATGAAATATTTGATGTTTGATAAAGAGTTTGAGAAATCTAAAAATATAGTGATAAACTTTATTTAGTTGGAAATCTACTGTTAAAATTTCATAATTTTTAGACTTATGGATAATTTAATATGAATTTTTAAAATTAGGTGTGTAATCTGCCAAAATCGAATTTTTGTATGAAAATTTCGAAATGGTCCGGTTACATTTTTTTACAGTCGATATTTTTTATAATTTGCTATTTGATGATTTTACACACTTAATTGATATTTGTGTTTTAATATACGATAGTTGAGTACATATTGAAATTGAATTCAAGTCTTACAATTTACAAAAGTGAAGGGATAAGTAACAATGTTTTTATTTTAAAAATATTACTTGTAGGTACAAACCTGCAAGGTGGGGAATCACTTCGCTTTTCACCGAGTGTTCTATTATTATTTTAATTGTACTTATTAAATGTTGAATGTTAAATATTTTGAGTCTGGCCCGCTATCGACTGGCCCCTGAGATAGTCCAACTATATGTTGGCAAATGAGATAGTCCGGTCGCTCCGGCACCACGGGTTGGTCGCGCCACCCAAGGAGATACCCGGTGAAATTTTGGGGGCTCACATATTATAAACAATTGATGTTTAGTTTGTGCAATTAACAAGAGATTTCCCACTAAGTGTTTTCAAGCACTTATCCCTTCCACTTTTAATTTTTTTTACAGATGTTGTGGATCTGGACGTGGGCGAATGAACTCGGTGGGCTGTGGAGTTTCTTAAAAACTATATGTTTCAAGAATTATGTTTTTAAATTTTGATTTGTATCTTAAGCTACGATCATACTTAATTACTACTTCCGCTGTGTAAATGTGTGGCGTGTGTATATTTTAATATAAAGTACTATTTTAGTGCCGTTCCTACTTGTGCCACATCATATTTTCCGTACTATATTAAGTGGGGACGTCACATTCTCCTTCCCAACCTCCCCCTTGAATTGATTCTCGGTAAGCAACTTAAGAATTCCTGGGGAAATCGAGAAGTTATTTGCCTCTACAGGGGGCAATGCCACTCCATCATAGTACCTCTGTGGTTGTGCCGCGAACCATCCTCGAATAGCCATATTCTGATCTGCGTTCTGAGGAACGTGCTGAGGATTAGCAGCTGGTACGTGTACTTGTTGGGGTAGTGGTGGTTGATAAGCTGGTGGTTGGTTGTAGACAGGAGGTGGAGGATACGGGTAAGGTGGATATGGATAAGGTGGGTATGGGTAGGGATAAGGCAAGTTGTTTTGTGGTAAGTTAGGATGTGGGTAAGCAGGGTTGTTATGAGGATGTTGGACAAGATTATGAGCTGGATTGTTCACGTGCTGTGTACCCGGGTTCTGGCTCTGACTGTCCCATGCCTTCAGTGCCTTCAGCCCGGTTCAATGTTTGATTAAACTCATTCTCGACATCATCCAACTCATTAGTAATGTCCATTGGTTCTTTCCCTTCTCCGGCAGCATTCATCCTTCTTAAGAAGGCTCGGTTTCTTCTTGCTATTGTCTCAGGATCCAACGGTAATCTCTCTTCGCTCGTAGTGCCTTGCGAGCACATTTTCATAAACCTGAAACACTAACAAAAGAATAAAAATACAACTACCGAATACGTACGAAATAAAATAGAAAAGTAAATTACTCACGACTAACTACTAATCTATCTACAAGTCCTATTCAAAAGACATACAACGCCATCCCCGACAACGGCGCCATTGACTTGACGCGAATATACCAACTTTTACTAGTCGATTCCCCGCAAGCGTACGGGATCACAGTAGTATGGGCAAGTATAGGGACCAAGTATTATCGAACCCAAGGGATGAAGTGTATGCAAATAGATCCCTGAAGATCTACGCGTCGTAGTTAATATGAGTGTATGTTTTTTGGATTTTTGAAAGAAATAAAATCTAAGCTATAATACTCTACTAAGGCAAAATAAAGAACTAAACTAATTATCTAAAGGTTGTTTTCAAATATGAGATGGTGATGCTCAGGATAGGAATCCCTACGTATACTAACGGAGCAATTGCATAATCAAGATAATCGTGACGCGCAAGAAATAACCTAAGTAAAAGATTGCAAGACTAAAGCTCAAGATTTAAAACCCTAATACTTTATCCTAACAATCGACTTCACTAATCTACTAACGAGTTAATAGATTGTGCTTAATTAACGAGACCCTAATTTAAACTAAGGTGATGCGGTCGTCCTCCTTAGATAAACCGGTAGATTAATTAACCCCTTCTAAACCTTCTCGTTAAGACTACTAGTTGTTAAAGAGTGATACGGTCGTCCTCTCCCTAACACTTTCGTATGAAATTCAAAGGTAAAGTTAAGATTGATTTTAAGAATTCATTAATTTAGAGAATTAAAACCTAACGTCACGGATTACCCTAATTACGTACCCACAACCTACTTCTACGAGTTCATCCTACCCCAAGCATGCAAGGGTTTTAGCCTAACATGGTGGTTTGAATAATAAAACCAATCACAAGAACAATAATCATATGCATAATTAAATTAACAAAAGAAATCAAGAACATAAACGAAAGAACAAATTAAAGTATCTAAAGAAATCTATATAAATCTGAAAAACTAGGGTTTGTCGTCTCAAAGAGTAAAGAAAGAAATAATTAATCTAATACGTGTAAAAGAAATACTAAAGCTAAGAATTCGTAAATTAAAACCTCGATTACAACGTATAAAACTCTTCCAATCTCTCTCTCAAGCTTTCTCCTCGCTCAAAATATGTAAAAATATGTGTTTTTATGGTTGATATGCTTGGAAAAAGGTATAAATAGGCTTGGGATCGAATTTGGGCATTTTTGGGCCAAAATACGCATTTGCTCGAGTATAGGTCGAGTAGTGACTAATCGACCTGTTGCAGCTCGAGTGCACTACTCGAGTGCTCGAGTAGTGACTACTCGAGTGACTCTGCTCGAGTGCTTTTCGGCAGCTGTACACATGTTCGTAAAATCTTCATATCTCCTCAACTGGGAGTCCGTTTTGGCCGATTCAAAGTCCTACGAACTCCTTTTTTCACCCTCTATCCATCTATGAAAACCAAAGAGAAAAATACATCAGTTTATAGAAATGATATTCAATTGACTCCAAACACTCATAAAAAATACTCAAAATATAGGCAAATCGGGCAACAAAACATAACAATTTCATGCCTAATCAGTCACCTGAACTCTTTTACGATGATGAGTATGATGATGTCTGCCTGATGGCAAGGGAGGAACCAGAGGTAACATCTAACTCTGTATGTGGTTCCTACACTGGTCCAAATCTTGAGCTTAGCTCAGAGTGTGTCAGAGAAATGAACCTTCAGATCTGCCTAGATCAATTGATGGTTGATTTCTCCAGATTGCAGGAAACTAATGTCTTCTTGGTAGAGGAGAACAAGAAATTGAGTACTGAGGTCCAGATCTGAATGATCAACTCACCCAGTCTGGTCTTAAAGAATCAACTCAGATTGTGAGACTAACTCAGGAGATTGATTTAATCAATGCTGAGCGTCTCCCAAGAGAGAAGATTCTGAAGGAATTGGCTGAGGAAGAGCTGGCCAGGAAGGAAGAACTGAAAGCACTCAAAAGTAAGTTTGATGACCTCTTTGCCAGACATGAAATCCTAAAAAAGAGTGAGGACTCACTCAAGCAAAAGGTTGCAGCAATGAATAAATCCTCAGTGGCTAGAGAGGAAATAAATAGCAGCCAGATGCTTGGGAATGAGAAAAAGGGACTTGGATATGTTCCTAAAAAATCCTCACAAGGTCAGTCTCATGTTGCTTCAGGGAGCAACACTGAGAGGGTATTTGTTCAGGCAGGCCAGAGTGAACCCAAGGTTGTACTTCAGGCCCGTCAAACTGATAAGGGTAAGGAAACTATTGACACAGTCAGGGTTGCCCCCAAGGTTGCTAAGCCAAAACCCAAGGGAAAGACAAAGCAACCAAAGGAGGTCCCTGAGAGCTCAGGCCAGAGAAAGCCTCAGCGAAAGCAGAGGAAGACTCAGGCAAAGAGTCCTCAGACTAGTCAGCGAGGTTACCATCATGCTTCGCAATACCAACAGGAAAGGCCAAATATGATGGGACCCCCATGGTTTTGGCATCCTGAGGCCTTTAACTGTTTTCCATTCCCTCACTTGCCTAGGGGGAATAGAACACAGGGTCCTTATCAAGAACAAGGCCCAAGACCTGTTGCACCCAGACCTAGGAAGAACAGGAAGCCAGCCCAAAAGGCACCCACTCAGGCTCCTGTGAAGCCTAAGTCCAGCACTCATACACCATCTTCCTCTCAGGCAAAGAAGAAGAAAGTTGTGTATGTTGATGATTCAGGGAGACAGATTTACCACTCTGAGGCAATCAGGGTAGTTAAGCAAGTCTGGATCCCGAAGGGTACAGCTAACACTATACGACCCAACACCCAATGGGTACCTAAGGCCTGATTTGTTTGCAGGCGGCTGTGGATCACAACAAGAGAAGAGGAGACTCAAACAAAGTTGTTTGGTACCTAGACAGTGGATGCTCAAGGCATATGACTGGAATGAAGAGTCTTCTCCAAGAATTTCAGGCTAAGGATGGTCCACAGGTAACCTTTGGTGATAACTCAAAAGGTGTTACTAAAGGTTTTGGTGTCTTGATAATAGGTACAGTCAGAGTGGAAAATGTGTCCTTTGTGGAAGGACTGAAGCATAACCTGTTGTCGGTAAGTCAATTCTGTGACAAAGGTTTCAGTGTTGAGTTCTCATCGAATATATGTTTAGTTAAGGACAAACACAAGTGCTTCTATCAGGTATCAGGAAAGGTAACGTTTATCTCGCTGATTGGAGCAGCACTATTCCTAATACTTGTTTTGTTGCTAAAAGCTCTCTAGAGCTCAGTTGGCTATGGCATAAAAGATTAAGCCACCTGAACTTCAAGATCCTTAACAAAATTTCTAGACAGTCACTTGTTGAAGGTCTACCTAATGAAGTTTTTAGCAAAGATCATGTGTGCAAAGCTTGTCAGGAAGGAAAGCAGGTCAGAGCGTCATTTAAAGAGAAAGCTTCTCATTCCACTGACAGGATACTTCAGCTCTTGCACATGGATTTATTTGGTCCCATAACACCTGTGAGTATGAATGGTAGGAAATATACCCTTGTGGTTATTGATGATTATTCTAGATATACTTGGGTTATTTTCTTGATGAATAAAAAGGAAACTCAGGTGAAGCTTCCAGAGTTGCTCAGGAGACTCAGCAATGAGAAGAATCAGTCCATTACTAAGATCATATCTGACAAGGGCACTGAATTTATAAATTCATATATTTCTGACTTTTGTAATGAACTTAGTATAACTCATGAGACTTCTGCAGCTAGAACCCCACAACAGAATGGTGTCGCTGAAAGAAGGAACATGACACTAAAGGAAGCTGCCAGGACCATGCTGCCTGAGTCAGGATTCCCCAAGAAATTCTGGGCTGAGGCAATCAACACTGCATACTACACTCAGAACAGATCCATGCTGAACAAACAACATGCACAGACCCCATACGAGACATGGAATAAGAGGAAACCTCATATTTCTTACTTTCATATATTTGGTTGTAAGTGCTTCATCCTCAACAATAGGAAGACCCAATTGAAAGCCTTTGATAGCAAATCTGATGAAGGAATATTCTTAGGATATTCTGAAGTTAGCAAAGCATTCAGGGTTTACAATTGTAGGACCCTTGTTGTGAAAGAATCTCCACATGTTGTGTTTGATGAATCTGCTAATGAGTCTAGGATAAAAATGTTGAATCCTGACACTGAGGAGGTCACAAGGAGAGTGACAAGGCTGAGCTTAAAGAATCAACCTGATCCAAAGGTCAAAACCGTGCCAATTCCAAGATGGGATGATGATGAACCAAGTGCCACTCCTAAGCCCAGCACATTAGGGATTATTGAGCCTCAGACAGAGGAACAGGCTCAACCTGAGGTAAGCAGCGTCTATGAAGATGCGGTCGCAGTTGAGACGGTTCCTGAGTCACCTCATCAAGGAAGAACCAATGTCCCTGACATTGAGCTTGTTAATCCCTTTGGTATAGACTCAGGTTCATCCCCTTCTGTTCAATTTCCTGAATTTCATGAGCTTGTAGACACTAACATTGCAGGTACTTCAGGGACAACTCCAGGCAAAAGAACATGGATAAAGGATCATCCTATTAATCAAGTCATTGGTGATCCAACTGAGGGAGTCAGGACCAGACGGTTTTATGGTGAGAGTGCATTGTTCTGTTGCTTTCTCTCTGAGCAAGAGCCTCAGAACATTGAAGAAGCTCTCACTAACTCGAACTGGATCATAGCCATGCAAGAGGAGTTGAACCAGTTCACAAGGAATCAAGTTTGGGAACTGGTAGATAGACCTAGGCATCAAGGTGTTATTGGTACCAAGTGGGTCTTTAAGAACAAGAAGGATGAGAATGGTGTTGTAGTAAGGAACAAGGCTAGACTGGTTGCAAAAGGATATTGTCAGTCTGAAGGAATAGACTACGATGAGACTTTTGCTCTAGTGGCTAGGTTGGAAGCTATCATGTTGTTCCTTGCATATGCAACATACAAGAAGTTTAAGGTGTATCAAATGGATGTCAAGAGTGCATTCCTGAATGGTGTACTCAATGAAGAGGTATATGTTGAACAACCTCCCGGGTTTGAGGTTAGAGATAGAGTATACCATTTGAAGAAAACACTCTATGGACTTAAGCAAGCACCAAGAGCTTGGTATGATACCCTCTCTGAATTCCTAACAGACCATGGGTTCAAGAAAGGAACCGTGGATAGGACATTGTTCAGGATCACTGAAGGTGATGACATTCTCTTGGTCCAGATTTATGTGGATGACATAATATTTGGATCACCAAATCATCAGCTATGTGAGAAATTCTCTAAGTTGATGACTGGTAAATTTGAGATGCCAATGATGGGAGAGATGAACTTTTTTTTAGGATTGCAGGTCAAGCAGACTGATCAAGGTATCTTCATTAATCAGGCCAAGTATACAAGAGACTTGATTCATAAGTTTGGTGTTCAGAACAACAATCCAGCCAGGATCCCTATGAACACAAATTGGAAGATGGATCTTGACACTGAAGGGACGTCAGTAAATTAGACTGAGTATCGAGGGCTGATAGGCTCTTTATTATACCTGAATGCAAGTAGGCCTGACATTACGTTTGCAGTTGGTGTGTGTGCTAGGTATCTGTCTGATCCCAAGAGAAGTCATTTGGAGGCTGCTAAGAGGCTACTTAAGTATTTGAAAAGGACAGTCAATATGGGACTATGGTATCCTTCAGATGACAACTTAGAACTGACAGGTTATTCAGACGCAGATTATGGAGGTTGTAGGATTGATAGGAAATCAACCTCAGGGACATGTCAGTTTTTGGGAAGTAAGTTGATCTCGTGGTTCAGTAAGAAGCAGAATTCAGTTGCAACATCCACAACTGAGGCTGAGTATATGGCTGCTGGTAGTTGTTGTGCTCAGATTTTATGGTTAAGGCAACAGTTGAGGAACTACCAGGTATTTGCTAATGAGGTTCCAATCTATTGTGACAACAATAGTGCTATAGCAATTACTCAGAACCCAGTGCTTCACACAAGATGCAAGCATGTGGATATTAGGCATCATTTCATTCGAGATCATGTGGAGAAGAAAGATATTAGGATGGAGAAGATTCACAATGACAGGTAAAGAGCTGACATCTTGACTAAGCCTTTAGCTGAAGCAAGGTTTATGGAACTGTCAGTGGAGTTAGGGCTTTTAGATCCGGGAGAGCAGGCAGTATAGGGTTTAGGGGGAACTCAGGCCAGACTCAACTCAGCGAGGTATCAGGGAACTACAATGTCTCCCTGACAGGTATGAGCTCTATCCTGACCCTTGTGAATTCCAAGCGTCTCCCTGAGTCCTTCGTCCTGAAAATCTTCATTAAATGCATTCCATTTTCATTAAAAGTGTGTCTTTTAATATTTAAACCCACGCGCAAGGGAGCATTTAATGCCTTAGTTACTTTTTCATATACGTGTCCGTTTTATACGGAATATGACTGACTTGGGTAAATGATTGATGCTGAGATTAATCCTGGCCCTTCATTTCAAAACCTTTCGAATTCAGGAATTAATCTAAACCCTACGTCTGAGTAACTGACTTAATCAAATCAATCTAGAATGTCATTTGAGGTTTTTACACAAACACAATAGCACATCTGCACACTGAGCTTTCTCTCTTCCTCAAAGCACTCACAAGATTCCTAAAAATCTCTCTTCCTTTCAAAATCAATGGCACTTCTTGATTCCAACTGGACAACAGACAAGCTTGAGGATGTTGTCAACAACAAGCTGGTACACATGGAGCAAGTCATCTCCATGGAAGGTATCTTGTTGGTCCCGGTACAAGACTGAGGAATACGTGTATGTGGGGGGGGGAATACACGTATACCAATTTTTCAAACTTAAAACCTTACTGAGTCCCCTTTACTCAGAGTGATAAAGAACTAGGAACTGATAATACACCTACTGACTACACTTGGTGCGGGTCAGTTGACTAACTATTAGTTTAAGTTCAATGCAGAAATGCGTGAGCCCTGATAGTTTAAAGTCTTGTTTAGTTCGCTTTCTGAAAACCTTGAATACTTTCCTCAGAATAGTGATTAGCAGGGCAGTGCTCTATTTGAGGATCAGGCTGATTGATTCAAGCCTGATAAAACCAAATGCTTATGAATGAACATGTAATATGGCAGGTATGCAATATATCAAAGCAATAAGAACACAACAAGTTTAACGTGGTTCAGAGTCTCAAGCTCCTACGTCCACGGCCTGATTTAATAGGAAATCCACTCAAGGGATTCTTGTTTTTAACGTGCCAAGGTGCACCAAGATCAGCTACCTCACTGACCTATACAAACTCCCTTACTAACTTACTAACTTAACTTACTTCCAACAAACCTAACTTTAGGGTTTTGGTTTCAGTTTGGATTCCAACTAGGTTGAAATTATCCTTACAAGACAAAGCTATACTAAGGGTTGGATAATCTCTCTAAGCTTAAGATATTGCTTGAACGCTCTTGGAATACAGATTAACTCTCAGTTGCTAAGAAACACTTGGGAAATTTAAAGGGTTTCGAGTGCTTCTTCTAAAGATTGAATGCTTTGAGTGCTTGAGAGTTTGAGTAATTTCTGGCTTGGAAATTTCCCGTAACCTTGAATGGGTTCAAGGTCTTCTGTATTTATAGGTGATTTGAAAAACTATCCATTGGAGAGATAGCCTTTCTTGTCATCTATGTAGAGTGATTCAAACGGACATATCTTCATGCAGCAGCCGTCCTGTGCATGGAATTAGGTAGTTACATTAAATGCATATTAAATGCTTGCCCGTTGAATATGCAGTCTGAAGTTAGTCTTCTGTCAGGTTCCGTACGTGCGTGTCCTTCCCGAATTGGTCCACGTCATCAGTTTGGTGAGAATGTTAGAACTTATTCCTAGGCTTCAGGCTTGTCTTATTAAGTTCTTTCTGTCTCGAGCTCACCGGTCTTGTCCTGACGCTGACATTCCTTTTGCATTGCTTGGCTCTACTCCAAGTCTTCCCATAAACTCAGTATTATCCTGTTCCCTTCAGGACTGAGTAGTAATGACCTCAGGGTCATACTCTTCATCACTGAGACTTACTCAGCCAGCTTAGAGGACTGCCATAAGTTCAGGATGGTGAACCGTCTTCAGTCTTCAGTCCTGATTGATATCAGTAAGTGCTCCTCTTACTGGGTACATGTGAAGTGTAAAATAACTAAGTACAAATCCTAACCAAGACTAGCCTGACAAACAAATGCAAACATCTTTTCAGGGGCTTTGGGATCTAATCAAAACTGACATTGTCCCAACAATTTCCCCCTTTTTTATGATGCCACAACACTGAAAAGATCCTTAAAACACTTAGAGGAAACATGAATCCTATCTATAAGATAAGTCAGTGTTAGAGCAGTTCTTGATAAAGTACAGAATTTAAATAACAGCAAAAAAGACAATGAGTTTTTGTCTGAGGGAAAAGTAATAGATTTCATTGATGAATATGATCTGGGTTACAATGAATCTTAATCTATTACACCAAAAAGAGAGTGAACACCTAGACTAATCTCATCTCAGGTTCAAGTCCATATCCTGCATAGACTCTTGTCTTTAACTCGTCAACTCTGCTAGGTTGGTTCACGTACCCCTCAGCCTTGGCAATCTTCAAGACTTCCATCATAATGGCCTTAGTATTGTGCTTCTGAGTTCCAGGAACTAAGGGAGGAGCTCGAATCGTGAACTCAGGAGCCTTCACTTGGACTTGAGCTGCTTCAGCCTCCTCCAATATCTTTTGGATCAACTCATGATGATTGTCCATCATGTAGTCAGTGAAGTGGGCATTGATATCGTCAGTTTCGCCCCATTTCTTCACAACATACCACATGTTGGGACATTGTCAGTTTTGATTAATATCCCAAAGCCCCTGAAAAGATGTTTTGCATTTGTCTGTCAGGCTAGCCTTGGTTAGGATTTGTACTTAGTCATTTTACATTTCACTGGTACTCAGTAAGAGGAGCACTTGCTGATGACAATCAAGACTCAGAGCCTGAACACAATTTACCATACTGAACTTATGGCAGTCTCCTAAGCTGGCTGAGTAAGTCTCAGTGATGAAGAGTATGACCCTGAGGTCAGTACTACTCAGTCCTGAAGGGAAAGGGATGAAACTGAGTTATTGGGAAGACTTGGAGTAGAGCCAAGCAATGCAAAAGAAATGTCAGCGTCAGGACAAGACCGGTGAGCTCAAGACAAAATAAACTTAATAAGACAAGCCTGAAGCCCAGGAATAAGTTCTGACATTCTCACCAACCTGATGACGTGGACCAATCCGAGAAGGACACGCACGTAAAGAAGGAACCTGACAAGAAGACTGAATTCAGACTACATGTTCAACGGGCAAGCATTTAATGTGCATTTAATGTAACTACCAAATCCATGCAAGGACGGCTGCTGCATGAAGATATGTCCGTTTGAAGCCACTCTACATAGTTGACAAGAAAGGCTATCTCTCCAACGGATAGTTTTTCAAATCACCTATAAATACAGAAGGCCTTGAACCCATTCAAGGTTACGGGAAATTTCCAAGCCAGAAATTACTCAAAACTCTCAAGCACTCAAAACATTCAGCCTTTAAGAGAAGCACTCGAAACCATCTCAATTTCCCAAGTGTTTCTTAGTTACTAAGAGTTATTCTGTATTCCAAGAGCGAACTAGTATTATCTTAAGCTTAGAGAGATTATCCAATCCTTAGCATAGCTTTGCCTTGTAAGGATAATCTCAACCTAGTTGGAATCCAAACTGAAACCAAAACCCTAAGTTAGGTATGTTGGGAGTAAGTCAGTTAGCGAGTTAGTAAGTGGAGTTTGTATAGATCAGTGAGGTTAGCTGGTCTTGGTGCACCTTGGCACGTTAAAAACAAGAATCCCTTGAGTGGATTTCCTGTTAAATCAGGCCGTGGACGTAGGAGCTTGAGTCTCTGAACCACGTTAAACTTCATGTGTTCTTACTGCTTTGATATTGTGCATACTTGCTATATTATAGATTCATTCATAACATTCGGTTTATCAGGCTTGAATCAATCAGCCTGATCCTCTAAAAAGAGCACTGCCCTTACTAAACACTTTTCAGAATTGAGTAAAATAAGTTTTTCAGAAAGAAAACTAAAAAAGACTTTAAACTATCAGGGCTTACGCATTTCCGCACTGAACTTGAACTGATAGTTAGCCAACTGACCCGCACCAAGTGTAGTCAGTAGGTGTGTTATCAACTCCTAGTTCTTTATCACTCTGAGTGGAGAAGACTCAGTCAGGTTTTAAGTTTGAAATATTGGTATACGTGTATTCCCCCCCCATACACGTATTCCTCAGTCTTGTACCGGGACCAACAAGTGGTATCAGAGCAGTGGTTCAAATTACCACTGACTTTGAATAATAATAGTTTCAGAAGAGAAACTGTTGGTGGTCACTGAACAAATCTGAGTTTGCTTTTTCATAAAACTAGCATCATCATGACTTCGAGGAGACTTGAAGCTTCATTACCTGAATTCTCTGTATCTAACTTTGTCTATTGGAAGTTCAAATTAGAAGCACATCTCGATGCCATCCATGACCAGATGCCGCATGTTCTCAGGGAAGGACCGATCAAAATCACTGTCCCTAATACCAGAGGTAGAGGATATGATGATCTTGATATTGGTGTACCCATTCCTAAGGAAAGGAAGGATATGACCACTGATGAGATCAAGATGATGGGGCTGGATAATGTGGCCAGGAATATCATCTTGCACACGGTACCTTTCGAGGAGTCAGCAAGGCTGATGAACTTAAAGACGACAAAGAAGGTTTGGGATGAGCTGACCAGGATGTGCGAGGGGTCAGAAAAGATAAAGGAGAACAAGAGAAACATTGCCATTCAGAAGTTCGAAGCGTTCGAGATGCTGCCTGATGAGATAATCGATCAGATGGAGTCAAGATTCATCGAGTTGATGAATGAGTTGGTGATGTTGGACAAAGATGTCCCAAAGAGAGATGTTGCTTCAAAGATCCTGAATGCCCTCACTGTGAGATGGGATAACAGTGTAATTATGCTTAAGAATACTCAGGATATGAGCAACATAACTTCTGCTTTACTTTTTTCAGAGCTAAAGGCACTGGAATTTGACCTTAACAAAAGAAAGAAAAAAGTTCAGCCAGAAGAGGAAGAAAAGGAGAAAACTCCTGAGAAAAGTGTGGCGTTCAAGGCCAGATCTGAACCGGCTGAGTCTTCATCAAAGTCACTGATGGAGATGAGCAAAGAAGAGCTCGCTAAGGAATACAGCCTGATGGCCAGACGCTTTGATAAGCTTAATTCCAGGTTTGGTCGTTATAAGAAATTTTATCAGGACTCACGTGACAGGAAACGTGAAGGAACCCATCAAAGCTCGAGGAGATATGAGGAAAGAAGAAACACTGACCATAGAAGAGATCGTGGCAATGAAAGAAGATATTCAGATCCAAAGCTCGATTGTAGAGATGAACAGAGACGTACTCATGATGACAAGCACTCAGGGAAAACTGAAAGCTCATCAAGACAGAGGGAACCTGACTCAAGGAGGAACCCTGAACCAATTAGAGAAAGAGGAGATGAGCAACCAACATGTTACAACTGTAACCAGAGCGGGCACTATCAGTATGATTGTCCGAAGTTGAGTGCTAGGGAAAGAGAGGACAGGAGGGCCAAGAGAGACCAGAGATTTGCTGACCGGAGAGCCATGCTCGCTGAGGATGCAACTGACTCGGATGGTCCCGAGGAGAGGTCGTCTGAACTCTTTTCCGATGATGAGTACGATGATGTCTGCCTTATGGCAAGGGAGGAACCTGAGGTAACATCTAACTCTGTATGTGGTTCTTACACTGGTCAAAATCCTGAGCTTAGCTCAGAGTCAGTTAGAGAAATGAACCTTCAGATCTGTCTGGATCAATTGATGGTTGATTTCTCCAGATTGAAGGAAACTAATGTCTTCTTGATAGAGGAGAACAAGAAATTGAGTATTGAGGTTCAAAACCTGAATGAACAACTCACTCAGTCTGATCTTAAAGAATCAGCTCAAATTGTGAGACTAATTCAGGAGATTGATTTAATCAATGCTGAGCGTCTCCCAAGAGAGAAGATTCTGAAGGAATTGGCTGAGGAAGAGTTGGTCAGGAAGGAAGAACTGAAAGTACTTAAGAGTAAGTTTGATGACCTCTTTACCAGACATGAAATCCTGAAAAAGAGTGAGGACTCTCTCAAGAAAAAGGTTGCAGCAATGAATAAATCCTCAGTGGCTAGAGAGGAAATAATTAGCAGCCAGATGCTTGGGAATGAGAAAAAGGGACTTGGATATGTTCCTAAGAAATCCTCACAAGGTCAGTCTCATGTTGCTTCAGGGAGCAACACTGAGACGGTATTTGTTCAGGCAGGCCAGAGTGCACCCAAGGATGTACTCCAGGCCCGTCAAACTGATAAGGGCAAGGAAACTGTTGACACAGTCAGGGTTACCCCCAAGGTAGCTAAGCCAAAACCCAAGGGAAAGGCAAAGCAACCTAAGGAGGCCCCTGAGAGCTCAGGCCAGGGAAAACCTCAGCGAAAGCAGAGGAAGACTCAGGCCAAGAGCTCTTAGACTGGTCAGCGAGGGTACCATCATGCGTGGAAATATCAACAGGGAAGGCCAAATATGATGACACCCCCATGGTTTTGGCATCCTGAGGCCTTTAACTGTTTTCCATTCCCTCACTTGCCTAGGGGGAATAGAACACAGGGTCCTTATCAAGAACAAGGCCCAAGACCTGCTGCACCCAGACCTAGGAAGAACAGGAGGCCAGCCCAAAAGGCACCCACTCAGGCTCCTGTGAAGCCTAAGTCTAGCACTCATACACAATCTTCCTCTCAGGAAAAGAAGAAGAAAGTTGTGTATGTTGATGTTTCAGGGAGACATATTTACCACTCTGAGGCAATCAGGGTTGTCAAGCAAGTCTGGATCCCGAAGGGTACAACTGACACTATAGGACCCAATACCCAATGGGTACCTAAAGCCTGATTTGCTTGCAGGCGGCTGTGGATCACAACAAGAGGAGAGGAGACTCAATCAAAGTTGTTTGGTACCTAGACAGTGGTTGCTCAAGACACATGACTGGAATGAAGAGTCTTCTTCAAGAATATCAAGCTAAAGATGGTCCACAGGTAACCTTTGGTGATAACTCAAAAGGTGTTACTAAAGGTTTTGGTGTTTTAATAATAGGTACAGTCAGAGTGGAAAATGTGTCCTTTGTGGAAGGACTGAAGCATAACCTGTTGTCAGTAAGCCAATTCTGTGACAAAGGTTTCAGTGTTGAGTTCTCATCGAATATATGTTCAGTCAAGGACAAATCAACACAAGTGCTTCTATCAGGTATCAGGAAAGGTAACGTTTATCTCGCTGATTGGAGCAGCACTATTCCTAATACTTGTTTTATTGCTAAAAGCTCTCTAGAGCTCAGTTGGTTATGGCATAAAAGATTAAGCCATCTGAACTTCAAGATTCTTAACAAAATTTCTAGACAGTCACTTGTTGAAGGTCTACCTAATGAAGTTTTTAGCAAAGATCATGTGTGCAAAGCTTGTCAGGAAGGGAAGCAGGTCAGAGCGTCATTCAAAGAGAAAGCTTCTCATTCCACTGACAGGATACTTCAGCTCTTGCACATGGATTTATTTGGTCCCATAACACCTGTGAGTATGAATGGTAGAAAATATACCCTTGTGGTTATTGATGATTATTCTAGATATACTTGGGTTATTTTCTTGTTAAATAAGAAGGAAACACAGGTGAAGCTTCCAGAGTTGCTCAGGAGACTCAGCAATGAGAAGAATCCGTCCATTACTAAGATCAGATCTGACAAGGGCACTGAATTTAAAAATTCATTTATTTCTGAATTTTGTAATGAACTTGATATAGCTCATGAAACTTCTGCAGCTAGAACCCCACAACAGAATGGTGTCGCTGAAAGGAGGAACAGGACACTGAAGGAAGCTGCAAGGACCATGCTGGCTGAGTCAGGATTGCCCAATAAATTCTGGGCTGAGGCAATCAACACTGCATGCTACACTCAGAATAGATCCATGCTGAACAAACAACATGCACAGACCCCATATGAGACATGGAACAAAAGAAAACCTTATATTTCTTAATTTCATGTATTTGGTTGTAAGTGCTTCATCCTGAACAATGGGAAGACCCAATTGAAAGCTTTTGATAGCAAATCTGATGAAGGAATATTCTTAGGATATTCTGAAGTTAGTAAAGCCTTCAGAGTTTACAATTGTAGGACCCTTGTTGTGGAAGAATCACCACATGTTGTTTTTGATGAATCTGCTAATGAGTCTAGGGTAAAAGTATTGAATCCTGACACTGAGGAGGTCACAAGGAGAGTGACTAGGCTGAGCTTGAAGAATCAACCTGATCCCAAGGTCAAAACTGTGCCAATTCCAAGATGGGATGACGATGACGATGGTCAGGATAATGAATCAAGTGCCACTCCTAAGCCCAGCACATCAGGGATTGTTGAGCCTCAGACTGAGGAACAGGCTCAACCTGAGGTAAGTACCATCTATGAAGATGCTGTCTCAGCTGAGACGGTTCCTGAGTCACCTCATCAAGGGGGAATTAATGTCCCTGACATTGAGCTTGTTAATCCCTTTGGTATAGACTCAGGATCATCTCCTTCTGTTCAATTCCCTGAATTTTATAAGCCTGTAGACACTAACATTGCAGGTACTTCAGGAACAACTCCTGGCAAAAGAACATGGCTAGAGGATCATCCCATTGATCAAATCATTGGTGATCCAACTGAGGGAGTCAGGACCAGACGGTTCCATGGTGAGAGTGCATTGTTCGGTTGATTTCTCTCTGAGCAAGAGCCTCAGAACATTGAAGAAGCTCTCACTGACTCAAACTGGATCATTGCCATGCAAGAGGAGTTGAATCAGTTCACAAGGAATCAGGTTTGGGAACTGGTGGATAGACCTAGGCATCAAGGTGTAATTGGTACCAAGTGGGTCTTCAAGAACAAGAAGGATGAGAATGGTGTTGTAGTAAGGAACAAGGCTAGACTCGTTGCAAAAGGGTATTGTCAATCTGAGGGAATAGACTATGATGAGACTTTTGCCCCAGTGGCTAGGTTGGAAGCTATCAGGTTATTCCTTGCATATGCAACATATAAGAAGTTCAAGGTATATCAAATGGATGTCAAGAGTGCCTTCCTGAATGGTGTACTCAATGAAGAGGTATATGTTGAACAACCTCCCGGGTTTGAGGTTGGAGATAGAGTATACCATTTGAAGAAAGCACTCTATGGACTTAAGCAAGCACCAAGAGCTTGGTATTATACCCTCTCTCAATTCCTGACAGACCATGGGTTCAAGAAGGGAACTGTGGATAGGACATTGTTCAGGATCACTAAAGGTGATGACATTCTCTTGGTCCAGATTTATGTGGATGACATAATATTTAGATCACCAAATCATCAGCTCTGTGAGAAATTCTCTAAGTTGATGACTGGTAAATTTGAGATGTCAATGATGGGAGAGATGAACTTCTTCTTAGGATTGCAGGTCAAGCAGACTGATCAAGGTATCTTCATAAATCAGGCCAAGTATACAAGAGACTTGATTCACAAGTTTGGTGTTCAGAACAACAATCCAGCCAGGATCCCTATGAACATAAATTGGAAGATGGATCCTGACACTGAAGGGACTTCAGTAAATCAGACTGAGTATCGAGGGCTGATAGGTTCTTTGTTGTACCTGACTGCAAGTAGGCCTGACATTACGTTTGCAGTTGGTGTGTGTGCTAGGTATCAGTCTGATCCCAAAAGGATTCATTTGGAGGCTGCTAAGAAGATACTTAAGTATTTGAAAAGGACAGTCAATATGGGACTATGGTATCCTTCAGACGACAACTTAGAACTGACAGGTTATTCAGATGCAGATTATGGAGGTTGTAGGATTGATAGGAAATCAACCTCAGGGACATGTCAGTTTTTGGGGAGTAAGTTGATCTCGTGGTTTAGTAAGAAGCAGAATTCAGTGGCTACATCCACAACTGAGGCTGAGTATATGGCTGCAGGTAGTTGTTGTGCTCAGATTTTATGCTGAGGCAACAGTTGAGGGACTACCAAGTATTTGCTAATGAGGTTCTAATCTATTGTGACAACAATAGTGCAATAGCAATTACTCAGAACCCAGTGCTTCACACAAGGTGCAAGCATGTGGATATTAGGCATCACTTCATTCGAGATCATGTGGAGAAGAAAGATATTAGGATGGAGAAGATTCACACTGACAGGCAAAGAGCTGACATCTTGACTAATCCTCTGGCTGAAGCAAGGTTTATGGAACTGTCAGTGGAGTTAGGACTCTTAGATCCGGGAGAGCAGTCAGTGTAGGGTTCTAGGGGGAACTCAGGCCAGACTCGACTCAGCGAGGTATCAGGGTGCTACAATGTCTCCCTGACAGGTATGGGTTCTATCCTGACTCCTGTGAATTCCAAGCGTCTCCCTGAGTCCTTCGTCCTGAAAATCTTTATTAAATTCATTCCGTTTTCATTAAAAGCGCGCCATTTCATATTTAAACCCACGCGCACCGAAGCATTTAATGCCTCAGTTACTTTTTCATATACGTGTCTGTTTTATACGGAATCTGACTGACGTGGGTAATTAATTGAAACTGAGATTAATCCTAGCCCTTCATTTCAAAACGTTTCGAATTCAGGGATTAATCTCAACCTCACGTCTGAGTAACTGACTTAATCATATCAATCTAGAATGCCATTCGAGGTTTTTACGCAAACACAATGCACATCTGCACACTGAGTTTTCTCTTGCTCAAGCAATCTCAGTATTTTCAAAAAATCTCACTTCAAAATCAAATGGCACTTCTTAATTCCAACTGGACAACCGACAAGATCGAGGATGTTGTCAACAACAAACTCGTACACATGGATCAAGTTATCTCCATGGATGGCACCTGTCTTACAGTGGTGGAAATCAAACCCATTTTCAAATGGATTTCCAAAGCTGGGTTGGAAACATATTTCACTACTCGCCCCATTTCCGTACTTCCAAGAACGGTGGTGGAAGCCTACCTCAATATGTTCTTGCGGGGGAGAAGGACGGCAACGGCGAACCTCTTTACAACTCAGAGGTGGTCACCATCGATATTCGGAGGGCGGTTAGAGAAGTTTTTGGACTGCCATCCTCAAGCATCAATCCAAGGGTCTACAAGGAGAACTCGGAGGGAGAACTTCTGGGTAAATGGACCAAGGAGGGGTTATCTGTATTCAGGGCTCGTCAGAATAAGAACACGCTGAAGCCTGAATACAGAGTGCTTGTGGACCTTGTGTCCAAGATGGTGATGGGATCCACGGGATCTCATGAGCAGCTGAGCCTACCTAAGTTGAGGCTGATGGGGGCCATTGTTGATGGAGTTGAGGCCAACTGGGAGCAGTTCTTTCTGGACCAACTTCATCAGGCTGGTCTGGACAAGCTGAGAAGAGATGAGGAGAAGAAGCACATCTCCGTTGGTGTCATTCTGCCTTTCGGGACCAGGCTCTCAGTTTTGATCACTCATGCTTGCCATGGGTACACCTTCGACTATGAGGATAACCTCTCATCGAAGAAGGTGATGTTTGCCTCACGAAGCGATACCTACTCAGTGCTAGGGCTGACTGATCCCAATGCTCAGGCAAAGGGTCAGGTAAAAAAGCCAGCTGGTAAGGCCAAGAAGGTGGCTACCAGTCTCATTGAAAGGGTAGATGGCCTCTTTGAGAGGAGCAAGGAGGTGGAGGATGTGGCAGCTGAGAAGAAGGTGGACCAGCCTGCAATGGAAGAGGCTGAAAAGAAGAAAAAGGTGCGTATAATACTGACAGGGAAGAGCACTAGTTCTGGGACTGAGTCTGTTCCCAAGAGAGCCGATGCTGAGGCTGAGGGGACTGACGATGAAGTCAGGAAGGGGGATGATCAGGGTGAGAGGCCCCTGAAGTGACTTAGGAAGGGGGTTCGTAGGTCCCCTGCTAAGAAGTTGCCTTCACTGAGTGGGAGGGAGAAGTCAAGCTCTCCAGGAGCCTCTGACTTAGAGGAGGTGAGAAAATCTGTCGAGACGGCTGAGTTGTTGCAGCCTGAGACAGTACCCCAACCCCCTATATCACCCACACACCCTGAACCCCAAACTCCTGAAACCCAAACACCATCCACTCCTGACCCTACACCCCAAACCTCAGAGCCAAATATCCCAACTGAGTCAGTGCCATCAAACTCACCCATGAATGTGCCTGACCAGTCATTTGAGCCAAACCTACCCGTTCCCATAGATTCCCCTCTTACCCCAACCCCAAGGATTGCCCCAAATCCTTCCAAACTGAAGAGGATAATTTCCTTGTCATTCAGGAGGAGGAGGAGTTGGATGAACACATGATGGGGGGAGTACTGGAGAATACCCTCAGGGGGAATGCTACTGAATGGGCATCTAAGTGCTGGCCCGGACTGAACAAATACAAAGAGCTACTGGCAAATGTAGTTGAACTCAAAGTCTGGTTGGAATTCAAGCAATCCAACATGCAAGAGCAACATTTGCTGGTGGATACTCGTGGCTGGGAGCACTGGGAGACTGAGGAGGCCAGGTTGTGCTCCTACTTTGGACTGACTAGCTGGCTTCAACTGCTCAACTTTGAAAATCTGAAGGAGCTAGTCAACAGCCTGATGTCCAAGAGCAAGGCTGACATCCTATCTGAGGATGAGCAGGACAAGGAGGATGATGAAGATGCTCAGGATGGAGCAATGGAGAAGGTTGTGGAGGAGGACAGCAAGGGAGGTGTATGGCATGGACTCTGAGCCTCAGGCTCAGGGGGAAGGTGAAAAGGACACTGGTGCCAAGGGTGGACCAGTGGCTGAGGATGTTTTGAACATCTCAGCCGCTGATGAGACATCTGTCGATGAAGGGATTCCCTGCCCTGAGACAAGGGAGAAAGATGTTGAGGCATCTAAGGAGACTCCCAGTTCCGAGGGACAAGTTCCTAAGGTTCGAGATGGCATGGCTGAGCCTGAGCAGGCGGCCTTGACCACTCAACAACTGCTTTCAGTGCACCCTGAAGAGGGGACTGAGGATGCAGGGGCTGACAAGGGAAAACAGCCACTTACTGATGAGGCCATTGATGAAGATGACGATGTGATGATAACCGGGGTCGGCCGTGCTGAGTTTACAAGCATTGTGGAGGTCAAGACGGAGAAAACCACTGAAAATCTAGCTGAACTTCAGGAGGAAGTAATGAGACTACGAGCTGAAAAAGAAGAAGACTCCAAGGCCCTGGCGAAACACATCAGATGGACGAAGTCAGCCTACAACACCCTTGCCAACAGGGAGCTGATTTTGCTAAAGAGAACGATGACTGACACGGCCAAGTCAGTGAGGAATGAGCGGAAGAGAACGAAGAAGATGCTAAGGCAGACCTTGAAGCAGTTAGCTGAGAAGGATGAGCAAAGGAAGGAGGATCTCAATCAGGCTGTGGAGAAGCTTGCAGCTCAGGCTGGAGCACTATTCACTCAGGCCATCTCTGGCTCAGCCTCAAAGTTGGAGCTGGAGTCAGAACGCTTTGCTCAGACTTCGAAAGATATTGCTGCGAGGCTGACTCAAGCAGATGAACGATCTGCTCTGGTCGAGGAGAAGATTGAGAAGGCTGAACAAAGACTCCAACTCTCCATGGAGGTCTTTGAGTAGAAGGTGAAAGCTGCAATCAGTTCAGTCTCATTTGCAGGAATCTCGATGGGAGTTGAGTTACTAAAAGAGGGGATCAATGATGTCCATTCCCTAGCCTCTTTCGTAATCAACAGCGGATCTGACGCATTCCCATCAGGGGCCAATGATGATGCCAAAAAGGGGGAAAACAAGAAAAGATCCCGCCCTGAGGCATCGGAGGCAGTCAACCAAGGCGAAACCATTCAAGCTAATCCTGAAGCCAATCCTGAAGGGAATGTGCTAAGGGTAAGGAAGTCAGCAAGGTTGGCGGCAGTGGAGAAAGAAAGAGAAGATATTGTTGCCAGGCTAAGGGCGGAGGCAGCAAAGGCAAAGGCTGATGAACCTTCCAAGCAATCTGAGCCAGTTCAGAAGTCTTCTCCCATGAGCTCAAGGAAGAACCCCATCACTTACTCTGGGGAGTTGGTGGCGGAGTTATGCGCTGAAGCATGGGGAGATCCTTCTGAGAAATCTGAGGCTGTGCGCAGAGCGAAAATTGCTCAAAAGGAGAAGATGCGCATTTTGGAAATGAAGGTTGAAAAGCTGACTGACATCGCTGAGATTCAATAAAGAGAACTGGATGATGCGGTGATCAGTCTGCTAAGGAGGAAGAAGGCGAAGCCTGAGCCTAGGAAGTACAGAAAGAGGCCAACAGTTAGGAAGTCATCAATTCTTCAAGTCAGTAGGCCAGAATCAGGAGTAAGGAAAGCTTATGTCGATGAGTTCGTCTCAGAGGCACTGAAGGAGTTTTTGACTGATGCAAAGGATGAGTTTGTGAAATTGTGGTATGTTGTGAAGAAGTGGGGCGACAATGACGATATCAATGCCCACTTCACTGACTACATGATGGATAATCATCCTGAGTTGTTCCAAAAGATCTTGGAGGAGGCTGATGCAGCTCAAGTCCAAGTGAAGGCTCCTGAGTTCACCATTCGAGCTCCTCCCTTAGTTCCAGGAACCCAGAAGTACAACACGAAGGCCATAATGATGGAAGTCTTGAAGATTGCCAAAGCTGAAGGATATGTGAACCAACCTAGAAGACTTGACGAGCTGAAGGCAAGAGTCTATGCTGGATATGGACTCGAACCTGAAATGAGATTAGTCTAGGAGTTCATTACCTCTTTGTAATAGATTAGATTCATTGTAACCACTTACATATCTTTCAATGAAATCTATTACTTTTGCCCACATACAAAAACTCATTGTCTTTTTGGCTATTGTTTAAATTCTGTACTTTATCAAGAATTGCTCTAACACTGTCTTATCTTATAGATAGGTCTTTATATTTCCTCTAAATGTTGTGAGGATCTTTTCAGTGTTTTGGCATCATCAAAAAGGGGGAAATTGTTGGGACATTGTCAGTTTTGATTAAGATCCCAAAGCCCCTGAAAAGATGTTTTGCATTTGTCTGTCAGACTAGTCTTGGTTAGGATTTGTACTTAGTCATTTTACATTTCACAGGTACTCAGTAAGAGGAGCACTTGCTGATGACAATCAAGACTCAGAGCCTGAACACAATTTACCATCCTAAACTTATGGCAGTCTCCTAAGCTGGCTGAGTAAGTCTCAGTGATGAAGAGTATGACCCTGAGGTCAGTACTACTCAGTCCTGAAGGGAAAGGGATGAAACTGAGTTATTTGGAAGACTTGGAGTAGAGCCAAGCAATGCAAAAGAAATGTCAGCGTCAGGACAAGACCGGTGAGCTCAAGACAAAATGAACTTAATAAGACAAGCCTGAAGCCCAGGAATAAGTTCTGACATTCTCACCAACCTGATGACGTGGACCAATCCAAGAAGGACACGCACGTACGGAACCTGACAAGAAGACTAAATTCAGACTACATGTTCAACGGGCAAGCATTTAATGTGCATTTAATGCAACTACCAAATCCATGCAAGGACAGCTGCTGCATGAAGATATGTCCGTTTGAAGCCACTCTACATAGTTGACAAGAAAGGCTATCTCTCCAACGGATAGTTTTTCAAATCACCTATAAATACAGAAGGCCTTGAACCCATTCAAGGTTACGGGAAATTTCCAAGCCAGAAATTACTCAAAACTCTCAAGCACTCAAAACATTCAGCCTTTAAGAGAAGCACTCGAAACCATCTAAATTTCCCAAGTGTTTCTTAGTTACTAAGAGTTATTCTGTATTCCAAGAGCGAACTAGTATTATCTTAAGCTTAGAGAGATTATCCAATCCTTAGCATAGCTTTGCCTTGTAAGGATAATCTCAACCTAGTTGGAATCCAAACTGAAACCAAAACCCTAAGTTAGGTTTGTTGGGAGTAAGTCAGTTAGCGAGTTAGTAAGTGGAGTTTGTATAGATCAGTGAGGTTAGCTGGTCTTGGTGCACCTTGGCACGTTAAAAACAAGAATCCCTTGAGTGGATTTCCTGTTAAATCAGGCCGTGGACGTAGGAGCTTGAGTCTCTGAACCACGTTAAACTCCCTGTGTTCTTACTGCTTTGATATTGTGCATACTTGCTATATTACAGATTCATTCATAGCATTCGGTTTATCAGGCTTGAATCAATCAGCCTGATCCTTAAAAAGAGCACTGCCCTTACTAAACACTTTTCAGAATTGAGTAAAACAAGTTTTTCAGAAAGCAAACTAAACAAGACTTTAAACTATCAGGGCTTACGCATTTCCGCACTGAACTTGAACTGATAGTTAGTCAACTGACCCGCACCAAGTGTAGTCAGTAGGTGTGTTATCAGCTCCTAGTTCTTTATCACTTTGAGTGGAGGGGACTCAGTCAGGTTTTTAGTTTGAAATATTGGTATACGTGTATTCCCCCCCCATACACGTATTCCTCAGTCTTGTACCGGGACTAACACCACAACTTCACAAACTCATCCTTCGCATCAGCCCAGAACTCCTTCAGTGCCTCGGAGATGAACTCGTCGACATAAGCTTCCCTTAATCCTAATTCCGGCCCTCTGACTTGAAGAATTGTTGACTTCCTTGTTGTTGGCCTCTTTCTGTACTTCCTAGGCTCAGGCTTCGCCTTCTTCCTCCTAAGCAGACTGATCACTGCATCATCGAGTTCCCTTTGTTGAAGCACATTGATATCAGTCAGCTTCTCAACCTTCTTCTCCAAGATGCGCATTTTCTCTTTTTGTGTTATCTCAGCTCTGCGCTCAGCCTCAGTTTTCTCAGAAGGTGCTCCCCACGCCTCAGCACATAACTCCGCCACCGTCTCCGCAGAGTAAGTGATGAGGTTCTTCCTTGTGCTCATGGGAGAAGACTTCTGAACTGGCTCAGGTTGCTTTGAATGTTCATCAGCCCTTGCCTTCTTTTCCTGCCTCGGTCCTCAGCCTTGCAGCAACCTCCTCATCTTCCTTTTCAGCTGCCGCCAACCTAGCTGATTTCCTCACCCTTAGCACGTTCCCTTCAGGATTGGCTTCAGGGTCAGCTAGAACTGTTTCGCCTTGGTTGACTGCCTTCGATACCTCAGGGCGGGATCTTTTCTTCTTCTTTTCCCTCTTTTTGGCATCATCATCTGCATGCGACGGAAACGCGTCAAATCCGATGTTGATCACGAAGGAGGTTAGAGATTGAACTTCAGTGATTCCCTCCTTCAGTATTTCAACTCCCGTCGAGATACCAGTCCCCGCAAAAGATACAGAACTGATTGCAGCATTTACCTTCTTCTCAAAGATCTCCATGGAAAGCTGGAGTCTTTGTTCAGCCTTTTCGATCCTCTCCTCCATCTTGGCGGATTGATCATTTGCTTGGGTCAGCCTTTCAGCAATGGAATTTGAAGTCTGAGCAATACGATCTGACTCCAGCTCCAATTTGGACGCTGAGTCTTGAATGGCTTGAGTGAAAAGAGCACCAGCCTGAGCTGCAAGCGTCTCCACTGCCTGAGTGAGTTCTTTCTTCCTTTACGCATCCCTCTCCGCCAGTTGCCTCAAGGTTTGCCTTAGCATTTTCTTTGTGCGCTTCCTCTCGTTCCTCACTGACTTGGTCGTGTCAGTCATCGTCCTCTTAAGCAAAATCAACTCCCTGTTTGCAAGGGTGTTGTATGCTGACTTTGTCCACCTGATGTGTTTCGCCAGGGCCTTGGCATCTTCATCTTTCTCGGCTCGTAGCCTCATCACTTCCTCCTGAAGTTTAGCTAGATTTTCAGTGGTTTTCTCCTTCTTTACCTCCACAATGGTAGTGAACTCAGCGTGTCCGACCCCGGTGATAATAACATCTTCTTCCTCATTGACGGCCTCCTCAGTGATTGGCCGCTTTCCCTTGTCAGCCCCTGCGGCATCAGTCCCCACTTCAGGGTGCACTGAAGGCATTTGTTGAGTGGTCTTGGCCGCCAGCTCAGGCTCAGCCATGCCATCTCGAACCTTAGGAACTTGTCCTTCGAAACTGGGAGTCTCCTTCAACGCCTCAACATCTTTCTCCCTTGTCTTAGGGCAGTGAATCCCGTCATCGACTGATGTCTCATCGGCGGCTGAGATGTTCACAACATCCTCAGCCACTTGGTCCACCCTTGGCACCAGTGTCTTTCACACCTTCCCCCTGAGCCTGAGACTCAGGGATCATACTATCTACTTCCCTTGCCGTCTCCTCTAAGGCTTTCTCCATTGCTCCTCCTTGAGCCTCATCATCCTCCTCCTCCTCCTTATCCTTCTCACCATCAGGAAGGATGTCGGCCTTACTCTTGAACATCAAGTCAGTGACTAGCTTTTTCAGGTTCTCGAAGTTCAGCAGTTGAAGCCAGCTAGTCAGTCCAAAGAAAGAGCATAACCTTGCCTCCTCCATCTCCCAGTGCTCCCATCCACGAGCATCTACCAAGAAATGCTGCTCCTGCATGTTGGATTGCTTGAAGTCCAACCAGACTTTGAGCTCAATGACATTTGCGGCAAGCTCCCCGTACTTCGTCAGCCCCGGCCAGCACTTGGAGGCTCATTCAGTAGCGTTCCCTCTCAGGGTATTCTCAAGAATGCCTCCCGCCATATGCTCGTCTAATTCTTCCTTCTCCATTTCGAGGAAGTCATCCTCTTTAGTTGGAAGGGTCTTAGGGAAGTCTTTTGGGTTGGGGTAAGTGGAGAAGTCTTTAGGGTTGGGGGTGGAATCTGATGGTTGGTCAGGCCTCTGAGGAGATGGCACTGACACTGAGATGTTTGTCTCTGAGGTGATTGGCTCTGAGGTGATGGGTGATTTGGTGGGTTGAGGTGAGGGATCAGGGTTGGTTTGGGGTTGGGGGTCAGGGTGAGTAGGGGATGTATGGGCTGCTATCTCAGGCTGCAACAACTTAGCCGTCTCGATAGACTTTCTCACTTCCTCCAAGTCAGAGGCTCTAGGAGAGCTTGACTTCTCCCTCTCTGTGATCTCAAGAAGGCTCTTAGCTGGGGACTTTTTGGGTCCCTTCCTAAGTCTTTTGTAAGGCCTATTTCCTTGATCCTTACTGACATCATCGTCAGTTCCCTCAGCCTTAGAAACGACCATCTTGGGATATGACTCAGTCCCTGAACTCGTGCTCTTCCTTGATAGCACAATCTTTACCCTCTTCTTCTCAACTTTCTCCACCACAGGCTGCGCCTCCTCTTCCTCAGGCTCCACAGCCTCCTCAGCCTCCTCCCTCCTCTCGAAGAGCTCATCTACCTGCTCGATGAGACTGGTAGCCATCTTCTTGGCCTTACAACCTGGCTTTTTTCCCTGACCCTTTGCCTTGGCATTGGGATCAGTCAGCCCTAGCATCGCGTAGGTATCACTCAGTGAGGTGAACATCACCCTCTTGGAAGATAGGATGTCCTCCAAGTCGAACGTATACCCATGGCAGGCATGGGCAATCAGGATTGACAGACGCATGCCAAAGGGCAGGATAGCTTTGACAGAGATATGTTTCTTGTCGTCGTCCTTCTTAAGCTTGTCCAGTGCCGCCTGACTGATCTGGTCAAGGAAGAACTGCTCCCAGCTAGCTTCCACTCCATCCACGATTGCCCCCATGATCCTCAGTTTGGGCAGGCTCAACTGTTCATGCGAGCCAGTGGACCCCATGACCACCTTGGATACAAGATCCACAAGAGCCCTGTACTCCGGCTTCAGGGTGCTCTTGTTCTGACGGGCCTTAAACTCGCCTGACCCCGTCTTAGTCCATTTAGCAAGGAGTTATCCTTCACCGTTCTCCTTGTACACCCTGGGGTTGACGCCTGATGACGACAGAATGAACACTTCCCTTATTGCTCTTCTGAGGTCGATCTCTACCTCCGTCGGTTCGTAGAAAGGCTCGCCATCAACGTCCTTCTCTCCGGTGGGCTTTTGAGCGGTCACCAGTGTGAACATCTCTCCCCTCCTAACGAAAAAGTTGAAGTAGGCTTCAACCACTGCTCTGGGTAGCACGGAGACGGGTCGTTTGGTGAAATATGTCTCAAGACCGGCTCTGGAAATCCAGTTGAAGACTGGACGGATTTCCTCCACATTCAAGCAAATGCCGTCCATGGAGATGACTTGCTCCATGTGCACAAGATTGTTGTTGACGGCATCATCGATGCTGTCTGTGGACCAGGTTGATTTGAGGAACGCCATTGATTGAGAGTAAGAGGTTTTTGAAAAACTGAAATTGAGTGCTTGAGCAAGAGAATACTCAGTGTGCAAGTGTTTTAGTATTTGCGTAAAAACCTCAATGTCATTCTTTGATTGATAAGATTGAATCAGTTACTCAGACGTGGGGTTAAGATTAATTCCTGAATTTGAAAAGTTTTGAAATGAAGGGCCAGGATAAATCTCAGCATCAATCATTTACCCATGTCAGTCATATTTCGTATAAAACGGACACGTATATGAAAAAGTACCTGAAGCATTAAATGCTTCGTTGTGCGTGGGTTTAAATATGAAAAGGCACACTTTTAATGAAAACGTAATGCATTTAATAAAGATTTTCAGGATGAAGGACTCAGGAAGACGCTTGAAATTCACAAAGTCAGGTTGAAACTCATACCTGTCAGGGAGACATTATAGCACCCTGATTCCTCGTTGAGTCTGTAATACCCTAGGTTTTCATGATCTTATCTGCTTTACTAAACACTTTATAATTCTTCAAGAATCTATGTGACGCATTTACATCCAAATTTATGCAAAGGCACGTTTATGTGTTTTATTTACTCGATACTTACAATTAACGTATTATTTGCTCAATACATGCTTATTCTTGAGACTTTATAATTTTTATATGTTCTTTATTTTATGTCATAAAGTGTTTAATTTAGAAATTAATATATAGTAATTTTATTTCTTAAGGTAAGTTGTAAAATGAATGTTTCTTTAAGAAACAAATTGCGTATCGATTACTCGATATATTTTTATGATTAGTATATAGACTTTGTAATTTAATTAGAGTCTTAGAAGGGTTTTAATTTTATTTCATAAGATAGTATAAGTAAATTTTATTATAATTATTCAATAATCACAATTTCTACTTATTAAATTCATAGTATATATGTGTTATTTCTACAAAATACAAGACTACTCTTGTACTCCTCTTAATTTTTGAAAATTTGGGAAGAATTAGGAGAATTAGAGAAGCTTCAAGATTAAGATTAAGATAAGATAAGATAAGTAAGAAGAAAAGTCAAAATTTACTTATAACCTTAAGATAACAAGTGTAACTTTGCTTAACCTCCAAGATTATCCAAAATCTTCCACACTCTTCCTAAAAGTGGCGGTCAAGAGGGAGTTTGAGTAGTCTCCAAGCACATCTTCTTCTATAAATAGGTAACCTTGCATGCAAAAATAAACATAAGAAAAAGTTTAAAGAAAATTTCAAAAAATACTACTACTCTTACACTTAGATTTTGCAAAGAAAGGAGAAGGAATTTCCTTTAGCTACCAGTCTCTAAGTAAGCTTCTCTTCTTGATTGAGTAATTATTTAAGTGGTAATATGAAGTTTATGCATGAGTTGTGAATTAAATGACAGGAAAATGAGTTTTGATGAGTAATTTGCATGTTATACATGTTTTACTTCATGTTTGAATGTTTAATTCAATTTCATCATATGTTATGAACAAAATCATATTTATTATTTGATTATCTATGCTTTAGAAGTATAAATCATGAAATTACATGGTTTAAAGTGAGTTTAAGATGATATGTTCTTCATGTATGCATAAAACCGAATTTCTGGACCAACTTTGGGGTAAATTTAGTTTTGACCAATTCATTCGGTGGAAAATTCTGAAAATTTTATATGTGAAAATAGACTTGTGAAGAAACTTAGGTTTCACATTTCGTAGCTTTTGGAGTAGTATTCGATGCATGGTGATTTTTCAAAGTTGAACTAGGGTTTTTGACTCTATAGCAGGAAATGTAGAAGTATACTATGATCTGAGAATAATCGGTTAGGTTTTTACATAAAAACAAAGTATGTTAATAAATTATATGAAGTTGGGAGTTCATGGTTAAAATTTCAGGAGTATTGGACTTATGGTTGATTTATGGTAAATTTTTAAATTTAAGTGACCAGAATCTATAACAGTGTGTTCGTCACGAAATATTTGATGTTTGGCAAAGAGTTTGAGAAATATAAAAATATTTTGATAAACTTTATTGAGTTGGAAATCTATTATTAAAATTTTATAATTTTTGGACGTACAGATAATTTAATATGAATTTTCAAAGTTAGGTGTGTAATCTGCCAAAATCGAAATTTTGTATGAAAGGTTCGAAATGGTCCGGTTATATTTTTTTACAGTCGATATTTATTTATAACTTGCTATTTGATGATTTTACACACATAATTGATATTTGTGCTTTAGTATACGATATTTGATTATATATTGAAATTGAATTCAAGTCTTACAATTTACAAAAGTGAAGGGATAAGTAACAATGTTTTTATTTTAAAAATTTTACTTGTAGGTACAAACCTGCAAGGTGGGGAATCACTTCGCTCTTCATCGAGTGTTCTATTATTATTTAATTGCACTTATTAAACGTTGAATATTAAATTTTGAGTCTGGCCCGCTATCGACTGGCCCCACATATAAGTCCAACTTTATGTTGGCAAGCATATAGTCCGATTGTTCCGGCACCACGGGTTGGTCACGCCACCCAATCATATACCCGGTGAAATTCCGGGGGCTCACATATTATAAACAATTGATGTTTAGTTTGTGCAATTAACAAGAAGTTTCCCACTAAGTGTTTTCAAGCACTTATCCCTTCCACTTTTAAATTTTACAGATGCTGTGGATTATGAAGTGGGGGAATGAACTCGGCGGACTGTAAAATTTCCTTAAAGACTTTATATTTTTAAGAATAATATTTCAAATTTTGGATTGTAAACTAAGCTACAAGCACACTTATTTACTACTTCCGCTGTGTATATGTGTGGCGTGTGTATATTTTAATACAAAGTACTATTTTAGTGTCGTTTCTACTTGTGTCACATCATATTTTACGTACTATATTAAGTGGGGACGTCACAGGTGGTATCAGAGCAGGTTTGTCTGCTAAAGAATTTTCAAAAGAGTGTGTTTTAAAAATTTAAAAGGAAACAACCGCACCGAGATCATTCTCCACGACGGGATCAGGTAAATACTTTTTAAATGCTTAAATTATGTTATGTAATTGTGACCGATTATTTGAAAGTTTGTATAGTTATTGCATTACATTGTTGTTTGAATTAACCAATAAAATGTGTTGAATAGAACCATGAGTCGTAGAAGAAACCAAAACAACTCAGGCATGAGCGAGGATCTAGCTTCCGTTTTAAGGGGGTTAGCTCAGCAACTAGGTCAGCAAAGCCAATCATCCCAAACACCTGTATCTTCAGCCCAAAACCATGATATTGTTAGCCAATTTAAGAAATTTAGACCCTCAACCCTGACCGGGAAAGAAAATCCTACGGAAGTAGAAAACTGGATTCGGAGCTTGGAGAAGATATTCGCTTACCTTAAGTGCACCGATGAGCAGAAAGTTTCTTGTGCTATCTTTCAACTGACTAGGGATGCAGATTATTGGTGGGAAGCTTATTGTAGAACAATGACGGAAGAAGCACAAATGTCAGTTACTTGGGAGAAATTTGTAGAAGCAGTGGTTAAGAATTATATACCACAGTCATTCTTAGATCAGAAAGAGACTGAATTCCTACAGTTGAAACAAGGGAACCTGACAGTACAGGAATATGAAAGGAAATTTAATCAATTGGGAAGATATGCTTCTCATTTGATTAATACTGATGGCAGGAAAGCAAAAAGGTATGTTCAAAATATTCCAAATACCTGTTTTCACATTATTCGATACTGGTGCTATGCATTCATTCATCTCTAGGAAGATGTTTGAACAAATTAAGACTGCACATATTATGGTAGAAGAAAATTTCCTAGAAGTAAATATTCCCTCTGGTGGTACGACACAATCCTTAGGGCTTTGTAGGAATATGAAGATTGATTTTGAGTATGCAATACTCCCGGCAAATCTGCATATAATAGAAATGAAGGACTTTGATGTTATCTTGGGAATGGACTTGCTTATAGATAATCATGCTCTCATCAAGTGTCAAGAAAAAGAAATATCAGTACGGAGATCAGAGGATGTGAACTTTACACTATAAGGTGCTAGAATTGGAACTATACCTTAAGTAATTTCAGCAATGAAAGCCCGAAAATTATTGAGGAAAGGAGAATGTACAGCATTTCTAGTAAATGTTGTAGCAACAAAGTCTGATGGTCCAACATTGGACAATATGTCGGTAGTATGTGAATACAAGGATGTATTCCCAGATGATTTGCCAGGACTACCCCCAGATCGTCAGTTAGAATTTACTATTGATTTAATTCCCGGAGCAGCGCCAGTTTCAAAAGCACCTTACAGAATGGCACCAAAAGAGTTGCAAGAATTGAAGGTGCAACTGCAAGAATTACTGGATAAGGGTTTTATTCGACCAAGTGTGTCACCCTGGGGAGCACCGGTGTTATTTGTAAAGAAGAAAGATGGGTCATTAAGAATGTGCATCTACTATCGGGAATTGAATAAACTTACCATCAAGAACAAATACCCTCTTCCCAGAATTGAAGTTATGTTCGATCAATTAAAAGGAGCTAGTGTATTTTCAAAGATTGATTTGAGATCGCGGTATCATCAGGTGAAAATAAAGGAAAGCGATATTCCGAAGACAGTTTTCAGGACTCGATATGGTCATTATGAGTTTGTGGTGCTACCATTTGGACTCAGTAATGCACCAGCTATTTTCATGGATCTAATGAATCGGGTATTTCATCAATATCCGGATCAATTTGTGATTGTTTTTATTGATGATATTCTGGTGTATTCGAGAAATCAGGAGCAGCATGCGGAACATCTTTGGATTACACTAGAAATCCTGAGAAAGGAAAAATTGTATGTTAAATTCAAGAAATGTGAATTTTGGTTGGAAAAAGTGGTATTTCTTGGAAATACAATTTCAGCTTTGGGAATAGAAGTGGATCCAGCAAAGGTAGAAGCTATAAACAAATGGAATACACCAACTATGGTGAATGAAGTCAGGAGTTTTCTTGGGTTAGCTGGATATTATCGAAGGTTTATTGAAGGATTTGCTCGAATTGCAAAACCTTTAACTCAGCTAACTCGGAAAGAAACAAAATTTGAATGGACGAAAGAATGTGAAAGGAGTTTTCAGGAGTTAAAGAAAAGTTTAACAACAGCTTCAGTTCTTACAATTCCGGAGGGTACGGAAGGATTTAAAGTATTCAGTGATGCTTCTAAACAAGGTTTGGGATGTGTACTTATGCAAAATGGAAAGTAGTAGCGTACGCATCAAGACAGTTAAACCCACACGAGCAAAATTATCCTACACACGATTTGGAATTAGCGGCGGTAGTATATGCGCTAAAAATTTGGAGGCATTACTTATACGAAAGTAAGTGTGAAATATACACAGATCATAAGAGTTTGAAGTATATCTTCGAACAAAAGGAGTTGAACATGAGGCAAAGGAGATGGTTGGAGTTAGTGAAAGATTATGATTGCGTGATATTGTATCATCCGGGAAAGGCAAATGTAGTGGCTGATGCCTTAAGTCGCAAAGCGAAGATAAAGATCAATGCCATGATTGTGAAACCAACATTGAAGGAAAAAATAGCAAAGGCTCAAATGGATGATACATTCTTAAAGAAGATGAAGCAAAAGATCGAGGAAGGAAAAGCAAAAGAATTTTCAGTACTTGAAAATGGTACATTAGTATGTCGAGAAAGAATATGTGTACCAGAATTAGAAGAACTCAAGAAAGAGATATTGGAGGAAGCACATTCTACACCATATACAGTTCATCATGGAGGAACAAAGATGTATCAAGAATTAAAGAAGTTGTTCTGGTGGAGAAATATGAAAAGAGATATTGGGAATTTCGTACAGAGATGCTTGACATGTCAGCAAGTGAAAGCTGAGCATCAAAGACCATCAGGATTACTAAAGCCACTTGAGATTCCTGAATGGAAATGGGAACATATTACAATGGATTTTGTGGTAGGATTGCCCAAGTCAATACAAGGAAATGAAGCTATTTGGGTAATTGTCGACAGATTGACCAAGACGGCACATTTCTTACCAATAAAGATGACGTTCACATTGGATAAATTGACTCAGATTTAGATTAAGGAAATTGTCCGATTACATAGAGTTCCAATTTCTATTGTGTCAGATAGAGATCCGCGATTTACATCAAGATTCTGGTACAGTCTTCAAGAAGCTATGGGCACCAAGTTGGAATTCAGTACAGCTTTTCATCCTCAAACAGATGGTCAATCGGAAAGAACTATTCAAACTTTGGAAGATATGTTGAGAGCTTGTATCATTGATTTTGGAGGAAGTTGGGAAAGGTACCTACCTTTAGTGGAATTTGCCTACAACAATAGTTATCAGGCTACAATTGAAATGGCACCGTACGAAGCATTGTACGGAAGAAAGTGCAGATCTCCACTATGTTGGGATGAAATTGGAGAAAGGAAATTGTTAGGACCGGAATTGGTGGAAAAGACTAATAAGGTAGTAAAGAAGATTAAAGAAAAGATGCAAGCAGCTCAAGATCGACAGAAAGCGTATGCGGATAAGCGAAGGAAAGAATTAAGTTTTGAGATTGGAGACAAGGTATTTTTGAAGGTGTCTCCAATGAAAGGAATTTTCCGCTTCGGGAAAAGAGGAAAGTTGAAGCCTAGATATATTGGACCTTATGAGATATTGGAAAAAGTTGGAGAATTAGCTTATAGATTGGCGTTACCACCATCCTTGGCAGGAGTACACAATGTATTCCATATCTCGATGCTCCGAAAGTATGTACCTGGCCCTACCCACGTAGTAAACCAACCTGAATTAGAAATTGATGCCAACTTAACCTATGAGGAAGTCCCTATAGCCATACTTGATAGAAAGCTTCATAGGTTAAGAAATAAAGATATTCCTATGGTTAAGATCCGGTGGAATAGACATGGAATGGAAGAAGCTACGTGGGAGCGAGATAATGAAATCTTAGCAAAGTACCCTTACCTCAATATCCACGGTAACACTTGAAATTTCGAGGACGAAATTTATTTAAGGGGGTTAGACTGTAATACCCTAGGTTTTCATGATCTTATATGCTTTACTAAATACTTTATAATTCTTCATGAATCTATGCGACGCATTTACATCCAAATTTATGCAAAGGCACGTTTATGTATTTTATTTACTCGATCCTTACAATTAACGTATTATTTGCTCAATACATGCTGATTCTTGAGACTTTATAATTTTTATATGTTCTTTATTTTATGTCATAAAGTGTTTAATTTAGAAATTAATATATAGTCCTTAAGTATAGTAATTTTATTTCATAAGTTATAAGTTGTAAAATGAATGTTTCTTTAAGAAACGAACTGCGTATCGATTACTCGATATATTTTTATGATTGGTATATAGACTTTATAATTTAATTAGAGTATTAGAAGGGTTTTAATTTTATTTCATAAGATAGTATAAGTAAATTTATTAGAATTATCCAATAATCACAATTTCTACTTATTAAATTCATAGTATATATGTGTTATTTCTACAAAATACAAAACTACTCTTGTACTCCTCTTAATTTTCGAAAATTTGGGAAGAATTAGGAGAATTAGAGAAGCTTCAAGATTAAGATAAGATAAGATAAGTAAGAAGAAAAGTCAAAATTTACTTCTAACCTTAAGATAACAAGTGTAACTTTGCTTAACCTCCAAGATTATCCAAAATCTTCCACACTCTTCCTAAAAGTGGCGGTCAAGAGGGATTTTGAGTAGCCTCCAAGCACATCTTCTTCTATAAATAGGTAACCTTGCATGCAAAAATAAACATAAGAAAAACTTAAAAGACAATTTCACAAATACTACTACTCTTACACTTAGATTTTGCAAAGAAAGGAGAAGGAATTTCCTTTAGCTACCAGTCTCTAAGTAAGCTTCTCTTCTTGATTGAGTAATTATTTAAGTGGTAGTATGAAGTTTATGCATGAGTTGTGAATTAAATGACAGGAAAATGAGTTTTGATGAGTAGTTTGCATGTTATACATGTTTTACTTCATGTTTGAATGTTTAATTCAATTTCATCATATGTTATGAAAAAAATCATATTTATTATTTTATTATCTATGCTTTAGAAGTAGAAATCATGAAATTACATGGTTTAAAGTGAGTTTAAGATGATATGTTCTTCATGTATGCATAAAACCGAATTTCTGGACCAACTTTGGGGTAAATTTAGTTTTGACCAATTCATTCGGTGGAAAATTCTGAAAATTTTATATGTGAAAATAAACTTGTGAAGAAACTTAGGTTTCAAATTTCGTAGCTTTTGGAGTAGTATTCGATGCATGGTGATTTTTCAAAGTTGAACTAGGGTTTTGGACTCTATAGCAGGAACAGTAGAAGTTTACTATGATATGAGAATAATCGGTTAGGTTTTTATAGAAAACCAAAGTATTTTAATAAATTATATAAAGTTGGGAGTTCATGGTTAAAATTTCAGGAGTATTGGACTTATGGTTGATTTATGGTAAATTTTTAAAGTTAAGTGACCAGAATCTATTACAGTGTGTTCGTCACGAAATATTTGATGTTTGGAAAAGAGTTTGAGATATCTGAAAATATTTTGATAAACTTTATTGAGTCTGAAATCTACTGTTAAAATTTTATAATTTTTGGACGTACAGATAATTTAATATGAATTTTCAAAGTTAGGTGTGTAATCTGCCAAAATCGAAATTTTGTATGAAAGGTTCGAAATGGTCCGGTTATATTTTTTTACAGTCGATATTTATTTATAACTTGCTATTTGATGATTTTACACACATAATTGATATTTGTGCTTTAATATACGATATTTGAGTATATATTGAAATTGAATTCAAGTCTTACAATTTACAAAAGAGAAGGGATAAGTAACAATGTTTTTATTTTAAAAATTTTACTTGTAGGTACAAACCTGCAAGGTGGGGAATCACTTCGCTCTTCATCGAGTGTTCTATTATTATTTAATTGCACTTATTAAACGTTGAATATTAAATTTTAAATCTGGCCCACTATCAACTGGCCCCACATATTAGTCCAACTTTATGTTGGCAAGCATATAGTCCAGTCGTTCCGACACCACGGGTTGGTCACGCCACCCAAGCATATACCCGGTGAAATTCCGGGGGCTTACATATTATAAACAATTGATTTTTAGTTTGTGCAATTAACAAGAAGTTTTCCACTAAGTGTTTTCAAGCACTTATCCCTTCCACTTTTAAATTTTTACAGATGCTGTGGATTCTGAAGTGGGCGAATGAACTCGGCGGGCTGTGAAGTTTCCTTAAAGACTTTATATTTTCCAGAATAATATTTCAAATTTTGGATTGTAAACTAAGCTACGAGCACACTTATTTAGTACTTCCGCTGTGTATATGTGTGTCGTGTGTATATTTTAATACAAAGTACTATTTTAGTGTCGTTCCTACTTGTGCCACATCATATTTTCCGTACTATATTAAGTGGGGACGTCACAGAGTCGAGTCTGACTGAGTTCCCCCTAGACCCTACACTGATTGTTCACCAGGATCTAAGAGACCTAACTCCACTGACAGTTCCATAAATCTTGTTTCAGCCAAAGGCTTAGTCAAGATGGCAGCTCTCTACCTGTCAGTGTGAATTTTCTCCATCCTAATGTCCTTCTTTTCCACATGATCTCCAATAAAATGATGCCTAATATCCACATGCTTGCACCTTGTGTGAAGCACTGGGTTCTGAGTAATTGCTATAGCACTATTGTTGTCACAATAGATTGGAACTTCATTAGCAAATACCTGGTAGTCCTTCAATTGTTGCCTTAACCATAAAATCTGAGCACAACAACTAACAGCAGCCATATACTCAGCCTCAGTTGTGGATGTTGCAACTGAATTCTGCTTCTTACTAAACCACGAGATCAACTTGCTCCCCAAAAACTGACATGCCCCTGAGGTTGATTTCCTATCAATCCTACAACCTCCATAATCTGCATCTGAATAACTTGTCAGTTCTAAGTTGTCATCTGAAGGATACCATAGTCCCATATTGAATGTCCTTTTCAAATACTTAAATATCCTCTTAGCAGCCTCCAAATGACTTCTCTTGGGATCAGACTGATACCTAGCACATACACCAACTGCAAACGTAATGTCAGGCCTACTTACAGTCAGGTATAACAAAGACCCTATCAGCCCTCGATACTCAGTCTGATTTACTGAAGTCCCTTCAGTGTCAGGATCCATCTTCCAATTTATGTTCATAGGGATCCTGGCTGGATTGCTGTTCTGAACACCAAACTTATGAATCAAGTCCCTTGTATACTTAGCCTGATTAATGAAGATACATTGATCAGTTTGCTTGACCTGCAATCCTAAAAAGAAGTTCATCTCTCCCATCATAGACATCTCAAATTTGCCAGTCATTAGCTTAGAGAATTTCTCACAGAGCTGATGATTTGGTGATCCAAATATTATATCATCCACATAAATCTGGACCAAGAGAATGTCATCACCTTCAGTGATCCTGAACAATGTCCTATCCACGGTTCCCTTCTTGAACCCATGGTCTGTCAGGAATTGAGAGAGGGTATCATACCAAGCTCTTGGTGCTTGCTTAAGTCCATAGAGTGCTTTCTTTAAATGGTATACTCTATCTCCAACCTCAAACCCGGGAGGTTGTTCAACATATACCTCTTCATTGAGTACAACATTCAGGAAGGCACTCTTGACATCCATTTGATACACCTTAAACTTCTTGTAAGTTGCATATGCAAGGAACAACCTGATAGCTTCCAACTTAGCCACTGGAGCAAAAGTCTCATCATAGTCTATTCCTTCAGACTGATAATACCCTTTTGCAACCAGTCTAGCCTTGTTCCTTACTACAACACCGTTCTCATCCTTCTTGTTCTTAAAGACCCACTTGGTACCAATAACACCTTGATGCCTGGGTCTATCAACCAGTTCCCAAACCTGATTCCTTGTGAACTGATTCAACTCCTCTTGCATGGCAATGATCCAGTTCGAGTCAGTGAGAGCTTCTTCAATGTTCTGAGGCTCTTGCTCAGAGAGAAAGCAACAGAACAATGCACTCTCACCATGAAACCGTCTGGTCCTGACTCCCTCAGTTGGATCACCAATGACTTGATCAATAGGATGATCCTCTATCCATGTTCTTTTGCCAGGAGTTGTTCCTGAAGTACCTGCAAGGTTAGTGTCTACAGGTTCATGAAATTTAGGAAATTGAACAGATGGAGATAAACCTGAGTCTATACCAAAGGGATTAACAAGCTCAATGTCAGGGACATTGGTTTCCCCTTGATGAGGTGACTCAGGAACCGTCTCAGCTGCAACCGCATCTTCACAGACGGTGCTTACCTCAGGTTGAGCCTGTTCCTCAATCTTAGGCTCAACAATCCCTGATGTGCTGGGCTTAGGAGTGACACTTGGTTCATCATCCTGATCATCGTCATCATCCCATCTTGGAATTGGCACGACTTTGACCTTTAGATCAAGTTGATTCTTTAAGCTTAGCCTTGTCACTCTCCTTGTGACCTCCTCAGTGTCAGGATTCAACACTCTTACCCTAGACTCATTAGCAGATTCATCAAACACAACCTGTGGTGATTCTTCCACAACAAGGGTCCTACAATTGTAAACCCTGAAAGCTTTACTAACTTCAGAATATCCTAAGAATATTCCTTCATCTGATTTGCTATCAAAGGCTTTCAATTGGGTCTTTCCATTGTTGAGGATGAAGCACTTACAACCAAATATATGAAACTAAGAAATACGAGGTTTCCTCTTATTCCATGTCTCATATGGGGTCTGTGCATGTTATTTGTTCAGTATGGATCTGTTCTGAGTGTAGCATGCAGTGTTGATTGCCTCAGCCCAGAATTTCTTTGGCAATCCTGACTCAGCCAGCATGGTCCTGGTAGCTTCCTTCAGTGTCATGTTCCTTTTTTCAGCAACACCGTTTTGTTGTGGGGTTCTAGCTGCAGAAGTCTCATGAGTTATACCAAGTTCATTACAAAAGTCAGAAATATATGAATTTATAAATTCAGTGCCCTTGTCAGATCTGATCTTAGTAATGGACTAATTCTTCTCATTGCTGACCCTTCTGAGCAACTCTGGAAGCTTCACCTGTGTTTCCTTCTTATTTAACAAGAAAATAACCCAAGTATATCTAGAATAATCATCAATAACCACGGGGGTATATTTCTTACCATTCATACTCACAGGTGTTATGGGACCAAATAAGTCCATGTGCAGGAGCTGAAGTCTCCTGTCAGTGGAATGGAAAGCTTTCTCTTTGAATGAAGCTCTAACCTACTTCCCTTCCTGACAGGCTTTGCACACATGATGAAGTATCCTGTCAGTGGAATGGGAAGCTTTCTCTTTGAATGAAGCTCTAACCTACTTCCCTTCCTGACAGGCTTTGCACACATGATCTTTGCTAAAAACTTCATTAGGTAGACCTTCAACGAGTGACTGTCTAGAAATTTTGTTAAGAATCTTGAAGTTCAGGTGGCTTAATCTTTTATGCCATAGCCAACTGAGCTCTAGAGAGCTTTTAGCAACAAAACAAGTATTAGGAATAGTGCTGCTCCAATCAGCAAGATAAACATTACCTTTCCTGATACCTAATAGAAGCACTTCTGTTGATTTGTCCTTGACTGAACATATATTCGATGAGAACTCAACAATGAAACCTTTGTCACATAATTGGCTTACTGACAATAGGTTATGCTTCAGTCCTTCCATAAAGGACACATTTTCCACTCTGACTGTACCTATTATCAAGACACCAAAACCTTTAGTAACACCTTTTGAGTTATCAGCAAAGGTTACCTGTGGACCATCTTTAGCCTGAAATTCTTGGAGAAGACTCTTCATTCCAGTCATATGCCTTGAGCAACCACTGTCTAGGTACCAAACAGCTTTAGTCGAGTCTCCTCTCCTCTTGTTGTGATCCACAATCACCTACAAGCAAATCAGGCTTTAGGTACCCATTGGGTGTTGGGTCATATGGTGTCAGTTGTAACCTTTGGGATCCAGACTTGCTTCACAACCCTGATTGCCTCAGAGTGGTAAATCGGTCTCCCTGAATCATCAACATACACAACTTTCTTCTTCTTTGCCTGGGAGGAAGATGATGTAGGAGTGTTAGACTTAGGCTTCACAGGAGCCTGAGTGGTTGCCTTTTAGGCTGGCTTCATGTTCTTCCTAGGTCTGGGTGCAGTTGGTCTTGGGCCTTGTTCTTGATAAGGACCCTGTGCTCTATTCCCCCTAGGCAAGTGAGGGAATGGAAACCAGTTAAAGGCCTCAGGAAGCCAAAACCATGGGGGTGTCATCATGTTTGTCCTTCCCTGTTGATATTGCCAAGCATGATGGTACCCTTGTTGACCAGTCTGATGGCTCTTGGCCTGAGTCTTCCTCTGCTTTTGTTGAGGCTTTCTCTGACCTGAGCTCTCAGGGACCTCATACTTTGCCTTTCCCTTGGGTTTTGGCTTAGCAACCTTTGGGGCAACCCTGACTGTGTCAACGGTTTCCTTGCCCTTATCAGTTTGACGGGCCTGCAGTACAACCTTGGGTGCACTCTGGCCTGCCTGAACAAATACCCTCTCAGTGTTGCTCCCTGAAGCAACATGAGACTGACCTTATGAGGATCTCTTAGGAACATATCCAAGCCCCTTTTTCTCGTTCCCAAGCATCTGCCTACTATTTATTTCCTCTCTAACCACTGAGGATTTATTCATTGCTACAACCTTTTGCTTGAGTGGGTCCTCTCTCTTTTTTAGGATTTCATGTCTGGCAAAGAGGTCATCAAACTTACTTTTGAGTGCTTTCAGTTCTTCCTTCCTGACCAACTCTTCCTCAGCCAATTCCTTGAGAATCTTCTCTCTTGGGAGACGTTCAGCATTGATTAAATCAATCTCCTGAGTTAGTCTCGCAATCTGAGTTGATTCTTTAAGATCAGACTGAGTGAGCTGATCATTCAGGTTCTGAACCTCAGTACTCAATTTCTTGTTCTCCTCTACTAAGAAGACATTAGTTTCCTGCAGTCTGGAGAAATCAACCATCAATTGATCCAAGAAGATTTGAAGGTTCATTTCTCTGACTGACTCTGAGCTAAGCTTAGGATTTTGACCAGTGTAGGAACCACATACAAAGTTAGATGTTACCTCAGGTTCCTTCCTTGCCATCAGATAGACATCATCGTACTCATCATCAGAAAAGAGTTCAGGCGACCTCTCCTCAGAACCATCAGAGTCAGTTACATCCTCAGCGAGCATGGCTCTCTGGTCAGCAAGTCTCTGATCTCTCTTGGCCCTCATGTCCTCTCTTTCCCTTGCACTCAGCTTCGGACAATCATACTGATAGTGCCCGCTCTTGTTATAGTTGTAACATGTTGGTTGCTCATCTCCTCTTTCTCTCCTTGGTTCAGGGATCCTCCTTGAGTTAGGTTCCCTCTGTCTTGATGAGCTTTCAGTCTTCCCTGAGTGCTTGTCATCATGAGTACGTCTCTGTTCATCTCTGCGATCGGGCTTTGGATCTGAATATCTTCTTTTATCGCCACGATCTCTCATTTGGTCAGTGTTTCTTCTTTCCTCATATCTCCTTGAGCTTTGGTGGGTTCCTTCAGGTTTCCTGTCACGTGAGTCCTGATAAAATTTCTTATAACGACCGAACCAGGAATTAAGCTTATCAAAGCGTCTGGCCATCAGGCTGTACTCCTCAGCAAGCTCTTCCTTGCTCACCTCCATCAGTGACTTTGATGAAGATTCAACGGGTTCAGACTTGGCTTTGAACGCCACACTCTTCTCAGGAGTTTTCTCCTTTTCTTCCTCTTCTGGCTGAACTTTCTTCTTTCTTTTGTTAAGATCAAATTCCAGTGCCTAAAGCTCTGAAAAAAGTAAAGCAGAAGTTATGTTACTCATATCTTGAGTGTTCTTAAGCATAATTACACTATTATTCCATCTCTCAGGAAGGGCATTCAGGATCTTAGAAGCAACATCTCTCTTAGGAACATCCTTGTCTAGCATCACCAACTTATTCATCAACTTGATGAACCTTGACTCCATCTGACTGATTGTCTCATCAGGCAGCATCTCAAACGCTTAGAATTTCTGAATGGAAATATTTCTCTTGTTCTCCTTTATCTTTTCTGACCCCTCGCACATCCTGGTCAGCTCATCCCAGACCTCCTTTGCCGTCTTTAAGTTCATCAGCCTTGTTGACTCCTCAAAAGGCACCGTATGCAAGATGATATTTCTGGCCACATTGTCCAGTCCCATCATCTTGATCTCGTCAGTGGTCATATCCTTCCTTTCCTTAGGAATAGGTATGCCAATCTCAAGATCATCATATCCTCTTCCTCTGACATTGGGGATGGTGATCTTGATCGGTCCTTCCCTGAGAACACGCGGCATCTGGTCATGGATGGCATCAAGATGCACTTCTAATCTGAACTTCCAATAGACAAAGTTAGATACAGAGAATTCAGGTAACGAAGCTTCAAGTCTCCTTGAAGTCATGATGATGCAAGTTTTATGAAAAGCGATTTTAGATCTGTTCAGTGACCACCGACAATTTCTTCTCTGAAACTATTAGTATTCAAAGTCAGTGGTCTTTTGAACCACTGCTCTGATACCATTTGTTGGTCCCGGTACAAGACTGAAGAATACGTGTATGGGGGGGGGGGAATACACGTATACCAATTTTTCAAACTTAAAACCTTACTGAGTCCCCTTTACTCAGAGTGATAAAGAACTAGGAACTGATAATACACCTACTGACTACACTTGGTGTGGGTCAGTTGACTAACTATCAGTTTAAGTTCAGTGCGGAAATGCATGAGCCCTGATAGTTTAAAGTCTTGTTTAGTTCGCTTTCTGAAAACCTTAATTACTTTCCTCAGAATAGTGATTAGCAGGGAAGTGCTCTGTTTGAGGATCAGGCTGATTGATTCAAGCCTGATAAAACCAAATGCTTATGAATGAACAGGTAATATGGCAGGTATGCAATATATCAAAGCAATAAGAACACAGCAAGTTTAACGTGGTTCAGAGTCTCAAGCTCCTACGTCCACGGCCTGATTTAATAGGAAATCCACTCAAGGAATTCTTGTTTTTAACGTGCCAAGGTGCACCAAGATCAGCTACCTCACTGACCTATACAAACTCCCTTACTGGGTTGGAAACATATTTCTCAATGCGCCCAATTTTTGTGCTTCCGAGAGCTGTCATGGAAGCCTACTTCAACATGTTCCTGCGAAAGGGGAAACTTTTCACAAAGGTGACTGCCCTCAAGCCGATGAGAGAGAATGACGTCGACGGCAAGCCTTTCTACACCTCAGAAGTGGTCACCATTGACCTTAGGAGGGCAGTTAAGGAGGTTTTTTATTTTCCTTCCTCAGGGATCAATCCCAGGTTCTACAAGGAAAATTCGGAGGGAGAATTCCTGGGCAAGTGGACCAAGACTGGCTCTTCTGAGTTCAAAGGCCGTCAGAACAAGAGCACCCTGAAGCCTGAGTACAGGGCTCTTGTGGACTTAGTGTCCAAGGTGGTGATGGAATTCACAGGCTCTTATGAGCAGTTGAGCCTGCCCAAGCTGAGGATTATGGGGGCAATAGTTGATGGGGTGGAAGCGAACTGGGAGCAGTTCTTCCTTGACCAACTCCATCAGGCTGGACTGGACAAACTAGAGCGGGATGATGAGAAGAAGCACATATTTGTTGGTGCCATCTTGCCCTTCGGAATGAGGATGTCCATCCTGATTGCTCATGCTTGCCATGGGTACACCTTCAACTTTGAGGACAATCTTTCCTCCAAGAAGGTGATGTTTACTTCACTGAGTGACACTTACTCAATGCTAGGGCTGACTGATCCAAATGCTAAGGCAAAGGGTCAGGTAAAAAGGCCAGTTGGGAAGGCCAAGAAGGTGGCTACCAGTCTCATTGAGAAGGTGGATGAGCTCTTTGAAAGGAGCAAGGAGGTTGAGGAGGAGGTTGCTGAAGAGAGAGGTGAGGCTCAGCCTGCAGTGGAGGAGGCTGAGAAGAAAGGTGAAGATAATGCTGACAGGGAAGAGTACTGAGTCAGGGACTGAGTCAGAACCCAAGAGAGTCGATTCTGAGGCTGAGGGAACTGATGATGACGTCAGAAAGGAGAAAGGTCAGGGAGAGAGGCCTCTGAAACGACTTAGGAAGGGACCCAAAAAGTCCCCTGCTAAGAGTTTGCCTGTGACTGAAGAGAGGGAGAAATCAAGCTCTCCTAGAGCCTCTGACTTGGAGGAAGTAAGAAAATCTATCGAGACGGCTGAGTTGCTGCAGCTTGAGATAGTACCCATTTCATCCCCCACTCACCCTGAAACCCAAACACCATCCAACCCTGACACCTCACTTCAACCCACCCAATCACCCCAAACCTCAGAGCCAAATATCCCAGAGTCAGTGTCTTCCCCTCTGAGGCCTGACCAACCCTCAGATTCCACCCCTACCCCCGATGACTTCCCTTCCTATCTCAACCCCAAGGACTGCCCAAAGGACCTTCCAACTGAGGAGGATGAGTTCCTCGAGATGCAGGAGGAGGAGGAATTGGATGAGAACATGGCTGGAGGCATTCTGGAGAATACCCTAAGGGGGAATGCTACTGAATGGGCATCCAAGTGCTGGCCCGGACTGAACAAATTCAGGGAGCTTGCCGCAAATATTATTGAGCTGAAAGTATGGCTGGAGTTTAAACAGTCAAACATGCAAGAACAACATATGTTTGTAGATGCTCGTGGATGGGAGCACTGGGAGATGGAGGAAGCGAGACTTTGCACTTACTTCGGACTGACTAGCTGGCTTCAACTGCTAAACTTCGAAAACCTGAAGCAGCTGGTGTCAGACATTATGTCCAAGTCTGTCGCTGACATTCGTTCCGACGGAGAGGAGGATAAGGAGGACGAGGATGATGAAGGTGCTCAGAGTGGAGCGTTGGAGAAAGCTGTGGAGGAGACAGCTAAGGAGGTTGATGATATGGTCCCTGTTGGGATATGTTTTAGTTTTGATGATTTTCCAAAACAATATGTAATAGGTTTGAAAGTAGTCAGGATAGTATCTTTAGTTTCAGGTCAGGCTAGGTTATTTCTTAGTAGAACAGGCTGTCAGATGAGAACTCAGTTGAGGGAACACTCAGTTGAGGGGGAACTCAGCAATACAGCCTGAGGAAATCAAGATGACACCAAGAAGAACTAACTGAAGCCATGTTGTAACCTGAAACTGAAGAGAAGTCTGAAGGATGTCCCACTAAGTGTAAACCAGGCTGATCTAAGCTAAGTCAGGTGGACCACTCAGTGAAGAGCATGATCAGGAGGATCAGTGCTGCACCAAGTAGGCCCTGAAGGAGTCAGGCTACTGTGGTCAGGGAAGTTTGTCATTCAGCCTTATGACAAACTTCTTGGAGTGATCTTCAAACAGTCTCTGGAGGACAACTACACTGAAGACGTTCAGTCCACTGAAGATCATCAGTCAGTGAAGGAGAAAGCTACCTAAAGTCAGTGGATCTTGGTCAACCCACTGAGTCAAAGATCTGTTGGATGCAGTCCACGTGGACCAATCAGCACGAGGCAGCAACTCTGACACTGACAAGGCCGTATTCCAAGAAAAGTGGTTGAAACCATTAATTGTATGGATTCAAATGTAATTTCCTCCAACGGTTACATTTGAATCCACACTATAAATACAAGCTCATAGCTGCATATTCAAGGGTGTTGTGTTGTGTTGTGTGTAAGAAAGAAAAACAAACACCTACAAGCTGTGAGGGTGTGTGAGTTGTTAGGGATTCATAAGGAAGTGTTTCACACCCACGACACTGATCATTAGGTTATCATTTATATTCATTGAGTGTCAAGCTTGTAACTCTTAGCTTAGAGAGGTTTTTCCAATCATAGCTTGAGGCTAATACATTGTAAGGGAAAACCTCACATAGTTGGAGAAACCAAACCGAAACCAAAACCCTCTAGTTAGGTTTGTTGGGAGTAAGTTGTCAGTGAGTTTGTAAGGAGGGGCAGCCCAGGGAGTGGCGTGAGTCCAGTTGTAAGTGCACCTTGGCACGTTAAAAACAAGAATTCCAGTTAGTGGATTTCCTGTTAAATCAGGCCGTGGATGTAAGAGCTTGAGCCTCTGAACCACGTTAAACTGAGCGCTCGTTTCATTAAAGTGTTGTGAAAGTCTGCTCACTAAGAGCATTGTTAAAAAGGAAACTTTGGTTAAATATTCAGGTCAGGGAGAATCCTCTCACTGACCAGTTCAGGCAACGCACTCGAGAGTTCAGTATCTCGAGTCATTGTCTTGCTTAGAGCATGAGTCTCCAAGCCTTCTCACTGACTTGGTAGCTCAGCCTCTAAGCAGAGCAGTGACTTGAAGAGTAACCTCTCGAGTCACTGTGTTGCTAAGAGCATGAGCCTTCCAGTCTTCTCACTGACTGGGTAGCTCAGCCTCTTAGCAATGCAGTGACTTGAGAACTTTCCACTCTTACTGAACTCCCTGAGAAAAGGTTTAAAAAAATTATTTTGCTCCTGAATTCTCATTTTAGCCCTTCGAAAATGGGACCATCAGTCCCTGAGTCTCAGACTCAGGGGGAAGGTGCGAAAGACACTGGTGCCAAGGGTGGACCAGTGGCTGAGGATGTTGTGAACATCTCAGTCGCCGATGAGACATCTGTCGATGACGGGATTCCCTGCCCTGAGACAAGAGAGAAAGATGTTGAGGCGTCAATGGAGACTCCCAGTTCCGAATGACAAGTTCCTAAGGTTCGAGATGGCATGGTTGAGCCTGAGCAGGTGGCCACGACCACTCAACAACTGCCTTCAGTGCACCCTGAAGAGGGGACTAACGCTGCAGGGGCTGCCAAGGGAAAGCAGCCAGCCACTGACGAGGCTGCTGATGAAGAGGAATATGTCATCATCACTGGTGTTGGCCGCGCTGAATTCACTTCCATTGTGAAGGTCAAGGAGGAGAAAACCTATGAAAATCTAGCTGAACTTCAGGAGGAAGTAATGAGGCTACGAGCTGAAAGAAAGGAGGAAGCCAAGGCCCTGGCCAAACACATCATGTGGACAAAATCAGCATACAACACTCTTGTAAATAAAGAGTTGATTTTGTTGAAGCGGACGATGACTGACACAGCCAAGTCAGTGAGGAGCGAGAGGAAGCGAACAAAAAAATGCTAAGGCAAACCTTGAAGCAGCTGGCTGAGAAGGATGAGCAAAGGAATGAGGAACTCAATCAGGCGGTGGAGAAGCTTGCAGCTCAGGCTGGGGCCCTATTCACTTAGGCCATTCAAGACTCAGCGTCCAAGTTGGAGCTGGGGTCAGATCGTATTGCTCAGACTTCACAGACAATCGCTGAAAGGGTTACTCAAGTAAATGATCTATCCGTCAAGGTGGAGGAGAGAATCTCGAAGGCTGAACAAAGACTCCAGCTCTCTATGGAGGTCTTTGAGAAGAAAATACAAGCTGCTATCAGTTCTGTGTCTTACGCAGGTACTGGAATCGCAACGGGAGTTGAGATGCTGAAGAAGGGAATCACTGAAGTTCAATCTCTAACCTCCTTCGTGATCAACAACGGACTTAACGCGTTCCCATCGCAGGCCGATGATGATGCCAAAAAGGGGGAAAAGAAGAAGAAAAGATCCCGCCCTGAGGCATCGGAGGCAGTCAACCAAGGTGAAACCATTCAAGCTGATCCTGAAGCCAATCCTAAAGGGAACATGCTAATGTTAAGGAAGTCAGCAAGGTTGGCAGCAGCGGAGAAGGAAGATGAAGAGATTGCTGCAAGGCTAAGGGCTGAGGCAGTAAAGAAGGCAAATGCTGATGAACCTTCAAAGGTGCTCCAAGTTTCCAAGCAACCTGAGCCAGTTCAGAAGTCTTCCCCCATGAACACAAGGAAGAATCCCATCACTTACTCTGCGGAGACGGTGGTGGAGTTATGCGCTGAAGCGTGGGGGGCACCCTCTGAAAAGACTGAGGCTGAGCGCAGGGCTGAGATCGCACAGAAGGAGAAAATGCGCATCTTGGAGAAGAAGGTGGAGAAGCTAACTGATCTGACCTATGTGCAACAGAGGGAACTCGACGATGCGATGATCAGTTTGCTTAGGAGGAAGAAGGTGAAGCCTGATCCCAGGAAGTACAGAAAGAGGCCAACCGCAAGGAAGTCAACAGTCCTGCAGATCAGAAGGCCAGATTCAGGTCAGAGGGAAGCCTATGTCGATGAGTTCATCTCAGAGGCATTAAAGGAGTTCTGGGCTGACGCAAGGGATGAGTTTGTGAAGTTATGGTACGTTGTGAAGAAGTGGAGTGACTCTGAAGACATCAATGCCCACTTCACTCACTACATGATGGACAATCATCCTGAGTTGATCCAAAAGATCTTGGAGGAGGCTGAAGCAGCTCAAGTTCAAGTAAAGGCTCCTGAGTTCGTTACACGACCACCCCCTCTTGTACCTGGGACTGGAAAGCATGATACTAAGGCCATTATGACTAAGGTGTTGAAAATTGCGAAGGCTGAAGAATTCATGAACCAACCTAGAAGAGTTGACGAGCTAAAGGCAAGAGTCTATGCAGGCTATGGACTTAAACCTGAAATGAGATTAGTCTAGGTGTTCACTCTCCTTTTGTTGTAATAGATTAGATTCATTGTAACCACTTTCAAATCATTCAATGAAATCTATTACTTTGCCCACAGACAAAAACTATTTGTCTTTTTGGCTGCTATTTAAATTTTGTACTTTATCAAGAATTGCTCTAACACTGACTTATCTTATAGATAGGACTTAATATTTCCTCTAAGTGTTTTGAGGATCTTTTCAGTGTTTTGGCATCATCAAAAAGGGGGAAATTGTTGGGACATTGTCAGTTTTGATTAAGATCCCAAAGCCCCTGAAAAGATGATTTGCCTTTGTTTATCTTTGTCAGGCTAGTCTTGGTTAGGATTTGTACTTAGTCATTTTACACTTCACAGGTACTCAGTAAGAGGAGCACTTACTGATGATAATCAAGACAAGAACCTGAAGACGAAGTTTACCATCCTGAACTTATGGCAGTCTTCTAAACTGGCTGAGTAAGTGTCAGTGATGAAGAGTATGACCCTGAAGTCATTACTAACTCAGTCCTGAAGGGAACAGGATGATACTGAGTTTATGGGAAGACTTGGAGTAGAGCCAAGCAATGCAAAAGGAATGTCAGCGTCAGGACAAGACCGGTAAGCTCGAGACAAAAAGAACTTAATAAGACAAGCCTGAAGCCTAGGAATAAGTTCTGACATTCTCACCAATCTGATGACGTGGACCAATTCGGGAAGGACACGCACGTACGGAACCTGACAGAAGACTGGCTTCAGATTGTATATTCAATAGGCAAGTATTTAATGTGCATTTAATGCAACTACCTAATTCCATGCAAGGACGGCTGCTGCATGAGGATATGTCCGTTTGAGCCACTCTACATAGATGACAAGAAGGCTATCTCTCCAACGGATAGTTTTTCAAATCATCTATAAATATAGAAGGCCTTGAACCCATTCAAGGTTACGGGAAAATTTCCAAGCCAGAAATTACTCAAACTCTCAAGAACTCAAAGCATTCAGTCTTTAGAAGAAGCACTCAAAACCATCTAAATTTCCCAAGTGTTTCTTAGCTACTGAGAGTCATTCTGTATTCCAAAGAGCATACTAGCATTATCTTAAGCTTAGAGAGATTATCCAATCCTTAGCATAGCTTTGCCTTGTAAGGATAGTCTCAACTTAGTTGGAATCCAAACTGAAACCAAAACCCTAAGTTAGGTTTGTTGGAAGTAAGTTGTTAGTGAGTTAGTAAGGAGTTTGTATAGGTCAGTGAGGTAACTGATCTTGGTGCACCTTGGCACGTTAAAAACAAGAATCCCTTGAGTGGATTTCCTGTTAAATCAGGCCGTGGACGTAGGAGCTTGAGTCTCTGAACCACGTTAAACTCCCTGTGTTCTTACTGCTTTGATATTGTGCATACTTGCTATATCACTTGTTCATTCATAAGCATTTGGTTTTATCAGGCTTGAATCAATCAGCCTGATCCTCAAAAAGAGCACTACCCTACTAATCACTATTCAGAATTGAGTAATCAAGTTTTTCAGAAAGCAAACTAAACAAGACTTTAAACTATCAGGGCTCACGCATTTCCGCACTGAACTCGAATTGATAATTAGCCAACTGACCCGCACTAAGTGTAGTCAGTGGGGAGATTGTCAGCTCTGAGTTCTTTATCACTCTGAGTAAAGGGGACTCAGCAAGGTTTTAATTTGAAAAATTGGTATACGTGTATTCCCCCCCCCCCCATACACGTATTCATCAGTCTTGTACTGGGACCAATATAATCGTTCTTTTTTTCTTGCATAGATATGAATAAATCCTCGGTACGGCGATCCCAACCGAAAATGTTCTCAAAACTCCAGTTTATCAGGATAATTTGGAAATCGACGGATGGGGATTTTTTATTTAATTCTTTAAGAATTATTTATTTGTAAAATGTATAATTTTTATTACTAAGTTGTTATTTCTCTATAGTATACAATAAATCTGAATAAAATTTAATCAATGGAAATAAAATATTTACGTATAATATAAAATATTCTTTTAAACAATAAATTATTGTAAGCAATTCTTTTTTCACTTCTGAAAGATTTTTTATTTTTTAGGATATAATTTTTTTTGCAACATATTGATATATGCGAAATTTTTAGGAGGAAATTCGAAATATTTTGGAAAATATATTTTCACTGAAATAGTGTATGATACCAAAAAAAAATCTTGCAACCAAATAACATATCTTACCTTCAATAATATGTTGTAATACAAAATTTTATTTTTGGATAAAATTATGCAGCAAAAATAGATTATTAAACTGCAAAATAAAAATAATCTTTTCTAGACTAGGATTTCAATTTTTGTTTTATATTTTTAAACATACAAATATTAAAAGAGTATTGTAATTGATAAATAAGTAAAAAGTTGTTATATCTTATAAAATTAATGTATATATCTTTTCTTAAAATGTGTGGAATAAATTTTTATGGATTATAAATTATAGTGTTGGCAAAAAAAAAGGACATTAAGTTTTTTTTACTAACAATTTAAGTACTCTAACTTTAAAAAGTATCTTACTCTAAATTACAATAAATCTGAATATATTTTAATCAATGGAAACAAAATATTTACATATAATATGAAATATTATTTTAAACATTATATTAATAAAAGCAAACCTTTTTCACGGTTGAATGTCGCTTCTTAGATATTTTAGAAGTTATTTTTGTAAAATATTGGTAGATATGGAATTTTTGTAGGAGGGAATTCAAATATTTTGGAAAAAATATTGTCACCAAAATAGTGTATTATACCAAAAAATCTTGCCAGTAAATATAATATCTTGCCTTCAATAAACAAAATATTTACGTAAAATAAAGAATATTATTTTAAAAATTATATTAATGCTAGCATATCTTTTTTCACAGTTGAATGATTTCTCTTCTTAGATATTTTTTAAAGTTAATTTTGTAAAATATTGATAGATGTGAAATTTGTAGGAGGAAATTGAAATATTTCAGAAAAGATATTATCACCAAAACAGTGTATGATACCAAAGAAATCATGCTACCAAATATAATATCTTTCCTTCAATAATATATTATAATACAAAAGTTCATTTTTGGATAAAATTATGCCATCAAAATAGGCTATTAAACTTTAAAGTACATATATTTCTTTCTAGACTAGGATTTCGATTTATCTTTTATATTGTTTTAACATACAAACATTAAAATAATATTGTAAATAATAAATAAGTAAAAGACTGTTATATGTTATATAGTTAATGTATATATACTTTTAAATATGTGGAATAAATTTTTCATGGTTAAAAAATTATAATGTTGACAAAAAAAAAAGACATTAAGTTTCTTTACTAACAATTTAAATATTATAACTGTTGGTCCCGTGCAAGTCTGAGTAATACGTGTATGGGGGGAATATACGTATACAACTTTTCACTTTCTTTACAAGATTGAGTCCTCTTAACTCAGAGTACAGTGTTAGGCACTGAATAGATAATAAACCTACTAACTGCTATGAAGCAAGTCAGTTGGCCAACTATCTATTTATGTCTTGTGTGGAAATGTGTGAGCCCTAAAAGTTTAAAGACTTGTTTTAGTTCTCTGAAAACTGAATGTTCTTTTCTTGTAAAGTCGTGGTTAGGAGGGCAGTGCAATGAGTTCAAGTATCAGGTTGATTGATTCGGCACTGACAAAGCATGCAATGAATGTATAATGATAAGCAATATAAAGCAATAATCAAAGCAATAAAGAACTCAGGGCAGTTTAACATGGTTCAGAGACTCAAGCTCCTACGTCCACGGTCCTGATTGAACAGGAGAATCCACTAAGGATTGACTTGTTTTTAACGTGCCAAGGTGCACAATGATCAATCACTCTGATCCCTAGAATGTGAGTTCCAGTCCTCCTTCTCCTAACCAACTAACAACTTCCACCAACAAACCTAACACAGAGGGTTTTGGTTTCAGTTTGAATTCCAACTAACTTGTGATAATCCTTACAACGAAAACTATTCTAAGGATTGGATTATCACTCTAAGCGTAGGATATGTATGGTAAGCTCAGTGGAATACAGAACAGACTCTAGACTATAAGAAACACTTGGGAAATTTAAGGGGTTTCGAGTGCTTCTTTGAATGCTTGTGAGTCTTGAGTAATTTCTGGCTTGTGAAATTTCCCGTAACCTTATTTGGGGCAAGGTCTTCTGTATTTGTAGATGATTTTGAAAAACTATCCATTGGAGAGATAGCCTTCTAGCCACTGTAACGCCCCCACTTGAAATAGTACGGAAAACATGATGTGGCACAAGTAGGAACGTTACTAAAATAGTACTTTGTATTAAAATATACACACGCCACACATTTACACAGCGGAAGTAGTAAATAAGTATGATCGGAATTTAAGATACAAGCCAAAATTTAAAAATATTATTCTTGAAAACATAAAGTCTTTAAGAAAACTTCACAGCCTGCCGAGTTCATTCGCCCACGTCCGAATTCACAGCATCTGTAAAAATTTAAAGTGGAAGGGATAAGTGTTGGTAAACACTTAGTGGGAAATCTCTTGTTAATTACACAAACTAAACATCAATTGTTTATAACATGTGAGCCCCCGGAATTTCACCGGGTATATGCTTGGGTGGCGTGACCAACCCGTGGTGCCGGAACGACCGGACTATCTCATTTGCCAACATAGTGTTGGACTATCTCAGGGGCCAGTCGATTGCGGGCCAGACTCAAAATATTTAACATTCAACATTTAATAAGTGCAATTAAAATAATAATAAAACACTCGATGAAGAGCGAAGTGATTCCCCACCTTGCAGGTTTGTAAATAAATTATAAAATCATAATTTCTTCTATTTTATTTTATTTTTAATTCAAAGCCTACATGTGTCTTAACTATAAGACACAAGATATCTCTTGAAACCTCCATAAATTTCGAAAATAGAAGATAAGTTAGGAAAAGGGGTGAAGTTTCAAGAGTTAAGGGTCAAAATTTGAAGAATAAAAGTCAAAATTAGCAACTAATACTAAGTTGCCATGTGTTTAATGCTTAACCTCCAAGATTATCCAATTTCCTCCACATTCTTCTTCAAAGTCGGCCAAGAGAAGGAAGGGAGTAGCCTCCAAGGTTGAATTCTCCTATAAATACATAAGATTGCATGCAAAAATAAGCATACGAAAAAAAATTTAAAGAAAATTTCACAAATACTACTACTCTTATACTTAGAAGTTGAGAAAGGAGAAGAAGAGATTTCTTGTAGCTACCTATCTCTAAGTAAGCTTCTCTTCTTGATTGAGTAATTATTTAAGTGGTAGTATGAAGTTTATGCATGATATGTGAATTAATTGATAGGAAAATGGGTTTTGATGAGTAAATTGCATGTTATCCATGTTTTACTTCATGTTTGAATGTTTAATTCAATCTATTCATGATTTATGATCAAAATCATGTTTATTATTTGATTATATATGCTTTAGAAGTAGAAATCATGAAATTATATGGTTTAAAGTGAGTTTCAGATGTTATGTTCTTCATATATGCATGAAAACCGAAAATCTGGACAACTTGTGAAGGAATTTCGTTTTTGATCCAATTTTTCGATGTAAAATTCTGAAATTTTTATATGTGAAAATATACTTGTGAAGGAACTTATTTTTAAAATTTCATAATTTTTGGACTGGTATTCAATTCGTGGTAATTTTTCGAAGTAAAGCTAGGGTTTTGGACGAAAATACAGGAACAGTAGAAGTTTGCTATGATCTGAGAATAATCGGTTAGTTTTTTATAGAAAAACAAAGTATGTTGATAAATTACATGAAGTTTGAAGTTCATGGTTAAAATTTCATGAGTATTGGACATGTGGTTGATTTATGGTGAATTTCTAAAGTTAAGTGACCAGAATCTGTTACTGTGTGTTCATTACGAAATATTTGATGTTTGGTAAAGATTTTGAGAAATCTGAAAATATGGTGATAAACTTTATTGAGTTGGTAATATACTTTTAAAATTTCATAATTTTTGGACGTATGAATAATTTAATATGAATTTTCAAAGTTAGGTGTGTAATCTGCCAAATTCGAAATTTGTATGAAAGGTTCAAAATGGTCCGATTACATTTTTACAGTCGATATTTATTTATAACTTGCTATTTGATGATTTTATACACTTAATTGATATTTGGGTGTTAGTATACAATATTTGAATATGTGTGGAGATTTGAATTCAAGTCTTACAATTTACAAAAGTGAAGGGATAAGTAACAATGTTTTTATTTTAAAAATTTTACTTGTAGGTACAAACCTGCAAGGTGGAGAATCACTTCGCTCTTCACTGAGTGTTTTATTATTATTTTAATTGCACTTATTAAATGTTGAATATTAAATATTTTGAGCCTGACCCGCTATCGACTGGCCCCTGAGATAGTCCAACACTATGTTGGCAAATGAGATAGTCCGGTCGTTCCGGCACCACGGGTTGGTCACGCCACCCAAGCATATACCCGGTGAAATTTCGGGGGCTCACATGTTATAAACAATTGATATTTAGTTTGTGCAATTAACAAGAGATTTCCCACTAAGTGTTTACAAACACTTATCCCTTCCACTTTAAATTTTTACAGATGCTGTGAATCCGGACGTGGGCGAATGAACTCGGCAGGCTGTGAAGTTTTCTTAAAGACTTTATGTTTTCAAGAATAATATTTTTAAATTTTGGCTTGTATCTTAAATTACGATCATACTTATTTACTACCTCCGCTGTGTAAATGTGTGGCGTGTGTATATTTTAATACAAAGTACTATTTTAGTAACGTTCCTACTTGTGCCACATCATATTTTCCATACTATTTTAAGTGGGGGCGTTACAGCCACCTTCCTTGTAGGATATTTCAACGGACATAATCTTCATGAAATAACCGTCCTTGCATGGATTTGGTAAATGCACTAAATGCATGCCCGTTGAAAACTGCAGGGATGTCAGGTTCAAGTCAGTGTCTGTCCATGACTTGTCTTCTCCTCATTGGTCCACATCAGCGAGTAGGTGAGAATGTCCGAACTCATTCTTCAGTTCAGTCTTGTCTTTTCTGAGTTCAGGTTTGTCCTCATCTACGTACATGGTCCAGCGCTGACATTCCTTTTGCTTGCTTGGATCCTACTCCAAGTCTTTCCCAAATACTCAGGTTGCCTATTCCCTTCAGGTTCATGAGTTAGCAATGATCTCAGGATCATGCTCTTCATCCTGACACTTACTCAGCCAGCTTAGAAGGACTGCCATAAGTTCAGTGATGGTGCTCTTGTGTTCTTCAAGTTTCAGTCTTGATTGATATCAGTGAGGTCTCCTCTAACTGAGTACCTGTGAATATAAAATACTTTAACAGTTCTAATCCTATCAAGACTAGCCTTACTATTACAACACTTAGGCAAATAATCTTTTTAGGGTATTTGGGATCAACTTAAAACTGACATTGTCCCAACAATTTCCCCCTTTTTGATGATGTCAAAACACTGAAAAGATCCACAAAATACTTAGTGTGGAAATAAATCCTATCTATAAGATAAAAGATCAGTGTTAGAGTAGTTCTTGATAATGTACAGAATTTAAATAAACAGCCAAAAAGACAATGAGTTTTTATCTGTGGAAAAATGTAATAGATTCCATTGATAAAATATGACAATGAGTACAATTGCCCTATCTATTACAATCAAAATTCAGGGTACAGTTAGATTCTACGAAATTTAGGTTTGAGCCCATAGCTATTATAGACTCTCTCCTTCAACTCTTCAATTATATCCAACTGATTGATGTACCCTTCAACCTTGGCTATCTTCAGCACCTCCTTCATGATCGCCCTTGAGTCGTACATAGTTGAGCCAGGAACATAGGGAGGAGTACGAGTGATAAGTTCAGGAGCCTTCACTTGAACTTCGGCTTGGTCAGCCTCATCCAATATTAGCTTGAACAGTTCAGGATGGTTGTCCACCATGAAGTCAGTGAAGTGTGCATCAATGTATTCAGTGTCACCCCACTTCTTGACCACATACCAAGCCTGATGAACCCGTTCCTTGCATCCACCAAAAACTCCTTTAGCTTCTCTGAGATAAACGAATCAATGAGAACTGGCTCATTGCCTGACTCCTTTTGGACTTGTATCTTTTTCGCTCTTGGTGCAGTTGGTTTCCTATACTTCCTGGGTTCAGTCTTCTCCTTCTTCCTCCTTAGCAGACTAAAGATTTCATCATCAAGTTCCTTCTGCTGAAGCTCAGTGATGAAAGTCAATTTCTCCACCTTCTTCTCCAGGATGTGTTGCTTCTCCTTCTGAGCAATTTATGCACGGTGCTGAGCTTTTGACTTTTCAGGTGCAACTCCCCAAGCCTCTGAGCAAAGATTTGCAACTTGGTCACCATCATAAGTGATGGGATTATTTCTTGTTTCGATGGGCGAGTTCACTGAAGCTTCTGGAATAGGAGGGAGTTGAGGAAGATTTGATGGATCACTAGCCTGGGCTGACAGTCTGGCTGACTTCCTTGGAGTAGACTGGATCAGTGCAGTGTCTGGTGCATCAGATGCCTCAGAGATGGATCTTTTCTTCTTCATAACTTTTTCCCCCTTTTTGGCATCATCCTTGGCCGAAGGTAAAGTCCTTGGCACTGTATCCTTCAAGACCTCATCTTGATTGTTGACGACAAAAGTAGTAAGAGATTGAACTTGTGCTCTTTCATCAGATCAATGCCAGTCTCAATTCCAAAACCAGTGTAAGTCAACTGAGATAGGCTTGAACTTAGCTTTTTGTCAAAGACCTCCATCGAATTCTTCAAGCACTATTCAGTTTCAACCAGCCTAGCTGCTATACTCTCTGAATCTGAAGATATCTTCTCAGTTTGATCTACGATTGCCTTGGTGAAGAGCTCAGTGGACTTCTCAGTCAGCGTCTTCACCGCCTGCATGATCAATTGCTCGTTTTGCTCCCTCATTTGAGTCAGAGCCCATTGGATCAGCTTCTTCGTCTTCTTCATTTCTGACTTGACAGAGGTGACAGTGACCTTCATTGCCTTCTCAAGATGTCTCAGTTTGTTGTTGGCAACAGTCTTGAGTGCAGACTTCATCCACCTTATCTGCTTCTGGATCACCTTGTCTTTATTGGTTTGCTCAGTCTCAAGCATTTGCAGCTTGTTCTCCAACTTAGCAAGGTTCTCCATCGTCTTCTCTTGCTTCACTGTTATGATATCAGTGAAATTGCCTTGGCGGACATCAGTCAACACAACGTCATCATCCTCATCTTCAATCAGTGGTTGTTTCCCTTGTCAGCCCCTGCCTTCTCAGTCTCCCCTTCGGGATGCACTAAGGGCAGTTGAGGAGTGATCTCAGCTGCCTGTCCCTCAGGCTCAGCCGAGTCAACTCAAACTTCAGGGACTTGCCCTTCAGAACTAGGAGTCCCCTTGGATGCCTCGACAACTTCCTCCTGTGTCTCAAGGCAGGGAATCCCTTCATCAATAGTTGTCTCACTGGCAGATGAACCAACCAAGTTGGTCTCATCAACTGCTCCACCCTTGGACGCAGTCTCCTTAACACATTCCCCCTGAGCACTAGGCTTAGAGTCCATTTCATCCAGCTCATTCGTCGTTTCCTCCACCATCTTCTCATTGGCCTTACCTCCATTGCCACCGTTTCCTCCTTCATCATCATCTTCTTTCCCATCCCCCTTCTTCTCAGGAGTATCTAGAAACCTCCCTTCCTTCGCAACCTTCATCCTCCCAACTAAAGCCTTGAACTCATCGAAGTCAAGAACTTCTAACCAGCTGGTTATATTGACGTATGAACATAGTCGAACCTCCTCTTGGACCCAAAAGTCCCATCCTCGAGCCTCAACCATCATCCTCTGATCCTGCATGTTTGCTTGCTTGTATTCCAGCCAAACTTTAAGATCATTGACATGACTGCACAGGGTTGGATATTGCTCTAGGCCTGGGAAATATTTATCCACCCAATTTGAAGCCCTTACCCTGATTATATTTTCAACGAGATCCAAGGAGACATCTTCATGCTCCTCCTCCTTGATTAGACGTGAAATTGTGATGTTTTGTAGCCCAATTAGTTCATATTTTAAGCGTTTTTATGAGTATTTAGAGTTATTTGAGTAACATTTTCATAAAATTATCAATTTGCCTCTTTGGTGTTTATATTAGGAAATAGAGTGAAAAACGGAGTTCGTAGGACTTTAAATCGACTCAAACGGACTCCCGGATGAGAAGATATGAAAGAAATATGAAAAGTATTAGTTCGAGCGAAGAAAAGTATCAATTAGTACAAAAGGGAGAAGCACTCGAGCACGGGGTGTGCTCGAGTACCAAGTGCTCGGATAGATGTGCTCGAGCGCCTCATATACACTGTGAACGACAAGTGCTCGACCTAAGCAAGCTCGAGCGCGAGGCGCTCGAGTGGGAGCCCTCGAGCGGCATAAGCACGTTGTGAAAGATAGGCGCTCGACCTGAGAGTTTAACAAGGATTTTGAGAGTTTAACAAGGATTTCAAGTTTGTAAACAAGGTTTTTATCATACGGATTTGTTAGAACAATTAATACTTTGCACGGTTTAGTTTTCTCTTTTGTTTTTTTAATTCTTTGATAATCTTAGACCTAAATTCAGATTTATAGATTTATTTTATAGATTTGATTCAATTGATTTCATAGATAGTTTATGTTCTTGATTTTCTTGATTCTTTTAATTATGTTTATGGTTGTTGATCTTGTTATTGCTTTTGTTCTTGTAATCAGCATGTTAGGCTAAACCCTTGTATGCTTAGGATATGATGAACTCGTAGAAGTAGGATGTTGGTACGTAATTAGGATAATTCGTGAAGTATAGTTTTAATTCTCTTAATTATTGAATAATTCTAATAAACCCTTGAATAATCATAGAATTAAGTACGAAGATTGTTAGAGAGAAGACGACTGCATCACTCTTTAATAATGAATAGGCTTAATGAGAGAGTTTTTGAAGGGGTTTATAATCAACCGGTTTACCTCGGGAGGACGGCCGCATCACCCAAGTTAAATTAGGGCCTCAATAATTAAGCACAATTCATCTAATTTAATTAGTGGGTTAGTGAAGTAAGTTGTTAGAACTAAGTATTGGGGATATTCCTGAGCTTTTATTCTTTCAATTCTTTGTGCTAGATTAGGGAAGTTGATTGCCTAGTTTATAGTACACTTAGGAATTTAACTTGGAACATCACAATTATTTTAGTTACCGTACCAACTCCGTTAGTATACGTAGGGATTCCTATTCCGAGCATCACCATCATATTTGCACTTCACATCGGAGTTAGAGTAGTTTTATTTATTTTCATTTGATGATTAGTATAATATAGTTTAATATTAGTTTAAAACAAAATCGCATTCATATTAGCTACGACACATACATTTCCAGGGATTTATTCGAATACAAACTTTCCCACGGGTTCGATACTACTTGGTTCGTATACTTGCTCATAATATAGTGATCCCATACTCTTGTGAGGTAACTACTAGTTAAGCTAATATTTTACGATCAAGTCACTCCTTGGGGTCAACAAAGAGGTATTCAGGTTGGTTGGGTTCTTTTGGGGTCTTTAGGATTTGTAGGTTGGGATGAGGTAGGTTCTTTTGGGTTTTGGGATGTAACTGGGAAGTTTGATGGAGATGGTATGGATGTGTTAGTGTGGGTTTCAGGTGGGTTGGGGATATTTGGCTCTGACTGAGTTGATTCAGTTGGCAGTGTTGGGAAAATAGGGGTGCCCAGAATCTATTCGGGATGAAATTTAAATACGAATTTAAATTCAATTATTACTAGCATGAATTAATCCTAATTAATTCAAATAATAATCTCAACAACTAATTTATCATCATGCATGTTGAATTAATTCACATAAAATCTAGGCGGAATAAACAAGAATTTATGTGACTTGCGTACCTCTTGTAGACTTGGCCTTTGAATAAACTGGACAATCACGATCTCGCTTTATCAACCCAAAAACCTTCTCAAGTATTTCCCTTTCGCCTTACTTGATCACCAGTGGGAGATGCTTTCAAATAATTTAAATAACTAAGGAAAAAGAAAAATATATATGCTCTTGATTTTTCCAACACATGGAATTATGTACTTGGGGATGAAATAATCACCCCCCATTTATAATTAGGAGTGGCCGAATTTTTTATGTTATTTGGGCCTTGGAGAAAATCTTTTCTTAGGCACTAAGAAATCTTGAATATATCCCATATATTCTTTTCTCCACAATAAAATATTCCACAAAAATCTCACCCTCCATATTACTTGCAATTTTCGAAAATAATAGGCCAAGAATCTAAGATTTGGATTTTCTTGAATATATGTGTTGGTCCCACTAGTTAGATTAATTGCGGAAGCTTAAGTTAAATGCCTTTCAAATTCTTTTTACAAGAGAACAATAATCAATAGGACAATAAGTAAAAGAAAGCAATAAAGAACACAAGATTTATAGTGGTTCGGATTTGAATATCCTACGTCCACTCTCCCTTTATCCAAGGGGTCTCACTATCAACCTACTCACTTACTTACTTCACTGGAATTGGGAAGTACCAGTTCCTTCTTACAACCTCTTTAGATTTAACTTCAATCTAAAGATCAACAGCCAACAACCTTATCTAATAGATGAACAGGTTGAGGTTTCAATAACTCCTTAAGAGTAGATAAATATTATGAACAATAAGAGTGCCTAGAATGAATATCAAAAGCTTGGATCAACTTATGCGCATGTGTAGTCTCTCTAGAGTTTTTTCTTGAACTGCACTCTTGTATTTATAGAGGGGATTAGGGCTAGCCGTTGGAGAGCTAATCCAATCAGATCCTCTATATAAGGAAGCCTCAATCAATCAATTCCCTAATTGATTGATTGGGTTGGTGGGATCCTTGGATTGATTATCTTCAAAACTTTCCAATCCTGATCTTGTTGACTTGATTTGAATCACCAACGGTCAATAGCTTCCTCTGCCTAACTCTGATTCTCTTCAGAGAAGGCAAGACCAGACACCAGGCAACCTCGGTGTCTTCTGGTCCTAATCTGGTGGACAACCAGAATACTCAGTAGAAACAGGAGATCAAACTGAGCATCTTTTGTTCCACCAGACTCGTCTGGTCCGGACTCGTCTGGTCTGGGGAAGGTCCTCTGCCTCTGGTCAAATCTCATCTGGTGAAGTCTTCTGGTGGAGTCCTCTGGTGAAGTCTTCTGGTCTGGCAGTTCCCCCTAGACTAAGTCCTAATCTAGATCATCATCTGGCTAACAGGTCCAGATGGTCCTATTACATCTTCTGGTTTGTTTTAACTCATCAAAACTAACAATTTTTATCCTAACAATTTCCCCCTTTTTGATGGAGTTAAAACACTACCAGAACTGATCACAAAAAAGACTTTAAGCATGAAAACAGTAAAGGATAAGACCTTAGAATAGATCTTATCAGGCAAACAATTAAGACAACAAGAGGTTGTCTTTTGAACAGAGAAGATATGAATTTCATTAATGATAAAGATAGGATGATTACAGATTACAAGGCAAGTCTGGTCCTAATCTAGGCATATCTTCTGTTATCTTTAGGCACCAGAAACCTATCCTGGACGGCCTTCAACTCTGCAGAAGATGTTGGAGTGAAGTTCACCAACACCTTGGTCTTGTACAACCTCTTCAGCTCAGCCCAATCAACCTGGTCTTCTGCCATGGGAGTGTTAAGATAAGTGAACTCAGGGGCAGTCACCTCCAGGTTGAACTCAATGGTAGAGTCCATCAATTGCTTGTACAGCTCTGCATCATAAGCTTGCATCCAGGTGTGAAAGGTTTTGTTGATCAGCTCATCATCCTCTGGTGCTGGCCTCTGGATATAGTGTTGGATGAACCAGAGAGTCTTTGCCTCCTTCCATTTCTCAATCAAAGGCACAGGCACAGTAGAGTCAAAAGACCCTTCGGTCCTGAGAGGCAAAATGTTCATCACTTCAAAGGGAGCTTTCCTCCTCTGGCTAGAGCCACTTGCACCAGAAGAAGCACCTGCTTCTCTGCTCTTCTTGTTTTGCCTCCTAACATATCTGAGCCTCTGCTCTTCATCTATGTTCTTCCTGATCCTTGCTTGCTTCTCCTCTGGAGTCTCTTCCTTGTATCTCTTCTGAGCTTCTTCAACAACAGTCTCGAGGAAGCTTTTCTTGACTCTTCTGAACTTCTTCTTTGCAGGTCCAGAGATGGAGATTGGATCCTGCTCAGCTTCTGACTCCTCTTCTGCAGCAAACTGCTTAGCCATGGAAAGAGATTTGAACTCCTCTTTCTTCTTCTTCTGCAACTCTGCTTGAGCCAGTGTGTTCTCTAGCAGATCCAGGCGCGCTCCATGGCTAAAAAGTGTTTCATTAGTGGTCTTCGCCAGATCAGTTCTGGCCTTCTCTTCCCCCTTTTTAACTTCATCAAGGAGGGGCTCAACTACCTGCCTTATAAGATCAGGCAAGGCAGTGTTGGAGGAAGAGTGAAGATCACGTAGCTGCTTAGCCTCCTCCAGATAGGCTTTCGACTCTACAACAAGTCTTTCCTGCTTTTCCAACATCTCCTGGAGAGAGTCTTTCATCTTAGCAGTTTGGATCATTTGACTGGCCATCTCAACTTTTAGCACAGAGACTGGTCTCATCTGCTCCAGCACGTGTTCCTGGAGCTGCCTCTGGCTGTGCATGACATCCAATTTGACAAAGAGGCCATTGGCTTTGAAGGAAGCTTTAACTTCTGCTAGAGAGGACTTGATCTGCTTCAGGAAGATCCTCCTCTCCTGCCTGATCTGATGCTCTATCATAGCAGGGGCCATGTGTTGAATGGCTTTTGAAAAGCGCCCTATCTGCATGATCTGCTCGTTGAAGAATGCTTTCATCTTCTGGAGCACAGCAGGAGACATCTCAAAGTCCTCCTCGTCTGAATATAACTCTGGAGGGAATGTGAAATGAGGACCAAAGTTGTAAGAGAAGCCCTCTGGCGTGAGCATAACTCCTCTCTGAATTAGGAGAGTCTTGATGAGGATCTTGGCTGCCTCCGGTGTCTCCAACTCTGCTGGGTTTTGTATGTTTAGCTTCTTCTTCAGCTCAATCTCCCACGCAGTGAAGGTAGAAGGAGACATCTCCTCCAGCAGAAGCATAAGATCTTCAACATCCTGGAGTCTGGCCATACTCCAAACCTTGGCATCCGTCAGATCTGCCAGGAGGGGTGAGTGCTCCAACAGAATTGGAAATTGCTCTCTTAGCCAGAACTGAGCACTCACACTCATACTCTGCCTGATGGGACCCATCTCATCAGAAGAGAAAATAAAGGGTTTGGGCCCAGAGGCAGAGGAGGAAGGTGCTAAGTTTGCAGGCTCAAGTGAAGCTTCCTCATCTTCACTATCATCGCTGGTTAAACAAGTGGGAGAAGGGGGAGGGGCAGGGTATCCCAGAGCCATAGAAATGGTTGGGTCCTGGTCTGTATGGGTTTGGGGAGGTTTAAGATATTGTGAGGTAGAGGTGGAGGGAATGGGTTGCTCTGCACCAGAAGAAAGCGGAATCTCTGGTACAGAAGGTGTAGGTGGTATTTGGGAAGTGGAAGTGTTTGGAGGGGGGATTGCTGCACCAGAAAAGGTTGGGGGCACCTCTGGTACAGAAGCTGGGGGAGAGGGGTTTGTGGGAAGATGTGTTTGGAAATTTGGGGGAGAAGGTGTTTGGGTAGGAATGGTTGAGGGAGTATATACGGGGGTATCTGGGAGAATCTGCTCTGGTGGGACAATAGGGTTACCAGAGGCAGATGGGGTTTGGGGAATATTATCTGGGGGAGAGGTAGAGGGGGAGACAAGATTAATAGGGGTAGAAGATGGAATGGAAGGGTTTACCTCTGCTGAGTCAACATCAGCAGGTACAGCATGCTCATGAGCATCCTCCATCATCTGGGAAGCCTCATCAATGGCCTTCTCCAAGGCCTCTCCAAGATCAGAACCAGAGTCAGGATCTTGAAGAATAGCTCTCTTGGCCTTGGATTTCTTCACAAGAGGCTCAGCCTGTTCTTCCTCTTCGTCCTCTGATGGCTCATCCACCAGAAGGGTTTTCTTGGCCTTTCTGCTAGTCCTTGACTTCTTAGCAGAGCCTTTCCTGGCCTCATCAGGCCTCTTCCTCTTGGCTGCTCCAGCCTTCTTAACAGCTTTATCATCATCACCCTTCTTCTTAAGCACTTCAAGAAGGGGAATCTGGTCCTCCTCTGAGGAACCAGAAAACGCAATGGTTGAGGAACCAGTTGCTCCAGCAGACTTCTTCTGGGTCTTCTGCTTCTGCTGCTACTTCTGCCCCTTTGCAGGTGAGGGTACAGCCTGTAGAGGAGGGGCAGGGATGTCTTGCTCACCATCAGAATCAGGATGGCCATGAAGGGGACCATCCTTGGAGAACATAATCTTGGACTTATGAAAGCCCTTGCACCAGGATTGTCTCCATTTCTTCTCTGGAAGGATCGAATCCAGAATTAGGGTGAGTTTTGTCCCCAATGATACATTAGCATTGAACACAAATTGTTGCTCTCCTGGCAACTGGGGGCATTCTTCCTTCTGGACTTTCACCTTGTTCTTCCTCAGCACCCCCCAGAAGAACTCAGCCCAGTTACATTGGGCACCATCCAGAATGGCCCTCATAAAACAGAGCCTGCCAATGAAGATGGCATCTGTGCTATGGTTCTCACACATGAGAATCTTCACAACTATGTCGAAAAGAACCTTATACTTCTGCCTGAGATGCTTGTCCAAGAAGCCCTTAGTAATATTCTGGCAAGAACTCCTGGCAAACATCTTGAAGGATTCCAACGCCTCTCCTTCTTTGTACTTCAGGGGGTCAACACCCTCTGCTGAAAGGTTACCAAAAAGGCTACTGAAGTCTGCCTTCGAGAAAACAACATCTTCAGAATCAATCTTGGATGAAATATGGTCTTCATGAATCTTCATCCGGATAAGAAACTGAGCAGCATATCCATCTAAGGTCCGCAGATCCTTGGGAACCTTTGAGATCAACTCCTCCAGCCCAGAACGTCGGAGAAGCTCCAAAATCTCCAAAGCGGCCGGATTCTTGGTAGAATAGAAGTCCACCACCATTTCAGTCTTGAGTTTCTTGCAGACATGGTCTGGATCGAAATTGCACTTGGGCGCCATTGCTGTGAATGAGAGAGAGAGAGAGAGAGAGAGAGAGAGAGAACGAAAGACTTGCAGAGAGAAAGTTAGGGCTTGAAAAGAAATAAGAAACGTGAAAGGACAGATTGAATGAAATATCGATTTAAATAGGGCAATACGCGTGACTTGATTAATAAATGAAGTGTGAACGCGTGTAATAGCAAATTTAATTTAGGAAACAAAATAAATTTTCGAATTGATTGACATATTGCACAGTGATTAAATCTGATGGCCACGATGAAAGGCGAGATACAGATTTAATCTAGTGCGTTGGCATAGTCATTGGGACTGGGCATAAAGAGGTTTTGTGGCAGTCAAGAGAAAAAGCGAAATGATTGCCTAGGCCCTATACCCTAGTTATAAATACACTCCAGAAGTTGAAAGGTTTTAAGTGTACTTACTAATTTGAAAAGTGTATCCCAATGAACAGAGGCCAGAGAAGTAAAGACATACCTATCACCTGATATTGTAACCAGATGATACCACAACTAGTCTGGTGATACATCTCCTCTGATGGAACACATCTGGTCCTGGTCAGAAAAGACTTTGGACATTTCTCTAAACTGACTCAGCACCTCATCTGGGACAAGTATCACCTGGTGAGTACCTCATCTGGAGATATAACTTCTTTGAAATGTCTAATCTGCAGGTATGTTAGTTTGAGAATAAATATATGAAGTAAAGTAATGAAACAACGGATACTTCTCTGTTGTTCCCCCTAAAACAAATCTGTCTCTGGATCCAACAATCCTAATTCAAAAGCTAACTCTCTGAATCTGGTCTCAGCCAAAGGCTTAGTGAAGATATTTGTTCTCTACTTCTCTGTTGCAATCTTTTCCATCCTTATATCTCCCTTCTCAATATGATCTCTGATAAAATGATGTCTTATATCAACATGTTTGCATCTGGTATGAAGAACTGGATTCTGGATGATGGCAATTTCACTATTACTATCACAGAAAATAGGAATATCCTTAGCTCTAATCTGGTAATCCCTAAGCTGTTGACTAATCCAGAGAAGTTGTGAACAACAACTCCCTGCAGCCATGTACTCTGCTTCTGTTGTTTATGTAGCAACTGAAGTCTGCTTCTTAGAAAACCAGGATACCAATTTATTCCCTAAAAATTGGCATGTTCCACTTGTAGATTTCCTATCTATTCTGCATCCACCATAGTCTGAATCTGAATACCCACTCAACTCTAAGTTATCATCTGCAGGATACCATAATCCTAAATTCACAGTTCCTTTAAGATATTTCAATATCTTCCTAGCTGCTTCCAAGTGACTTTTCTTGGGGTTAGCTTGAAATCTGGCACAAACTCCTACTGCAAAAGTAATATCTGGTCAGCTTGCAGCCAGGTACAGAAGAGAACCAATAAGTGCTCTGTACTGAGTCTGGTCCACACTCTCTCCAGACTCATCTGGATCCATGTTGAAATTTGTCATCATAGGGATCTTGGCTGCTTTGCTAGATCCTACTCCAAATTTCTCTAACATGTTTCTGGTGTACTTAGCCTGATTAATAAAAATTCCCTTCTCTGATTGCTTAACCTGCAAACCTAAAAAGTAATTCATTTCTCCCATCATGGACATCTCAAACTGACTCTGCATGAGTTCACCAAACTTCTCACACAGCTTCTTGTTAGGGGATCCAAATATAATGTCATCAACATATATTTGGACCAGAAGGATGTCATTTCCTTCTTCTTTCCTAAACAAGGTTCTATCAATCTTACCCTTAGTAAAACCATTGTCCAGAAGAAATTGAGATAGAGTGTCATACCATGCTCTGGGTGTCTGCTTCAGCCCATAAAGAGCTTTCTTAAGCTTAAACACCTTGTCACCTTGTTCAAAACCAGGAGGTTGTTCCACATACACTTTCTCAATGAGAATCCCATTAAGAAAGGCAGATTTCACATCCATCTGGTATACTTTGAACTTCATGTGAGCAGCATATGCTAAGAACAGTCTAATGGCTTCTAGTCTGGCAACAGGAGCAAATGTCTCATCATAGTCTATTCCCTCAGACTGAGAATAGCCCTGGGCCACTAGCCTTGCCTTGTTCCTAGTAATGACATCGTTCTCATCATTCTTATTCTTGAAAACCCACTTAGTGTCTATCACCTTTTGATGTCTTGGTCTGTCTACCAGCTCCCAAACATCCTGTCTGGTGAATTGATTCAACTCCTCCTGCATAGCAACAATCTAATTTGAACCTTTCAGTGCCTCCTTGATGTTCTTGGGCTCAATCAAGGACACATAGCAACTGAATAAGGCAGCTAAGTTAAGAGTTCTCCTAGTCTGGACACCCTTAGTTGGATCTCCTAAGATCAGGTCATTGGGGTGATCAACCAGGGTCCTCCTTCCCGTGGTCTTGCCTGGGTGATCATCTTCTGCAGTACCTTGGTGATTATCACCACCTGCAGAAGAGCTTCCCCCTACAGGAGTTCCAACCTCTTCTGGTTCTACTCCTTGTGAAGGCTTTTGCTTCAGAGAACCAGGAGATGGGTCATCATCTGAATCTGAATCTGAATCAAGAATAGGTGGATTGACTTTGATAACTCTGGGAGTAGTCTGATTCTGAGTCTCATCAGAAGACTTTAAGTCCACCTTGCACTCAAAAGTAGATTCATCAAAAACAACATGAGGTGTTTCCTCCACACAAAGTGAATTCTTATTAAAAACTCTAAAAGCCTTACTGGTGCTGGAATACCCTAAAAATATTCCATCAGCCACTTTAGCATCAAAGGTCCTTAATTTAGATTTCTCATTGTCATGGATGAAACACTTACATCCAAAAACATGAAAATATGAAACAGATGGGGTTTTACCTTTCCATACCTCATATGGAGTCTTATTATGTCTCTGGGCAATCAGGCACCTGTTCTGAGTATAGCAGGCTGTATTAATGGCCTCTGCCCAAAATCTTTGTGGAGTGTTGTATTCTGCCATAAGTGTTATTGCAGCTTCTTTGAGGGTCCTATTCCTCCTTTCTGCTACTCCATTTTGTTGGGGTGTTCTGGCAGCAGATGTCTCATGAAAAATCCCATGGTCCTTGCAGTAATCTGCAATGTGTGAATTCAAAAACTCTGTCCCTTTATCACTTCTGATCCTGACTATGCTCTGGTTCTGCTCATTCTGAATCTGCTTGAAGAACTCTGGCAGCTTAGTGATAGTTTCATTTTTCTTAAACAAGAACACTACCCAAGTATATCTTGAAAAGTCATCTACTATCACCAAGGTGTACTTCCTTCCACTGAAACTAAGAGGAGAAACAGGTCCAAACAGGTCCATGTGAAGTAGTTGAAGTACTCTGGTTGTGGTTGTGCTGTGGACATCCTTAAAGGAAGTCTTGGGTTGTTTACCCTTCTGGCAGGAACCACAAACCTGATCCTTCTTAAATACTTCATTAGGAAGACCTCGAATGAGACCTTTTCTGGCAATCTTGTTCAGTGTTTTGAAGTTAAGATGACACAATCTCTTGTGCCAAATCCAGCTGTTCTCTGCAGACCCTTTAGCAACCAGGCAAGCATTTCTTGGGCAACTGCTAAAATCTGCAAGATAAATGTTACCCTTCCTCAAGCCTATTAGCAAGATATCATTATAATCAGAAGAGAAAACAGTGCATGAATCACTAGAGAACTTCACTGAGTATCCCTTGTCACAGAATTAGGATACTGAAAGAAGATTATGCTTGAGTCCTTCTACATAGTAGACTTCATCTACAGATACTCCATTGAAGGTCAACTTTCCAACTCCTCTGGTGACTCCATAATTGTTGTCACCAAACATCACTCTTGGTCCATTCAAAGGCTTGAAATCTTGGAGATTATCCTTCTGGAAGGTCATGTGCTTGGAACATCCACTATCAATGTACCAGACATGGTTGCTTGAAAGTCCTTTCTCCAATGGACTCTTATCTACTTGCAGAGAAATCAATTAGGTCCCCTACTAGTGCTGGGTCCTGATTGGTTAGTTGCAGGTTTTGTAGGAATCCATAGATAAAGATCATCCCTTGTTGGATGAGGAGATCTTATCTTCCTTCCAAATCTGTCTACCAGCACATGTCCTCTGACAATGACATATTGAGCTACTGGTCTGATAAGGACACCTTTCCTAAAAACAGGTCTAGTGTACCTTTTCTCAAATCTGGCCTTTGGAATGGCCTGCCTCAAAGACATGGTCTTAAAGGTCTGGTTGTAAGGATACATCCTAGAAGAACCATCTCTGGTGTCATAACTTCCCAGATCAGTTGGTTTTCTATAGATGGGTCTGGAAGACCTCCTCTGGTTCTGAGAATTAGACCTGTTTTGATGGTTATAGGTCCTTTGAGTATACCTATTCTGGAATTGATTCCTTCTCTGGGGTACCTGGTGCTGTTGAACATTGTTCCTTCTCTGGTAGTTATTACTCTTATTGGTATTCCCCTTTCTTGAGTGTTTCCTTTGAGGTCCCCTAATCTGGTTAGGTTCCCTTTGAGGATTTCTCTGGGGTCCTCCAATTTGAGTAAGTTCTACTCCTTGGGACTCATTGTTCACAGAACCATCAATTTTCAATGGTTCCCCTTGTTGACATTTATTTTCTAGCATCTTCTCTTCCAGAACAGTCAACTCTTCTGGACCATATGTTATGTGATTAACAGAGTGATTCATTTTCCAATCAGGATTGTGAACTACCTTGTAACCATTACCAGTTAAGTCTTTATCATCCCAGATTTCTACCAATTTACCAGCTCTTACAGACTTGTCTTTATTATAAAGGTATTTATGAGTTTTAGTGGTAATTCCAGAATATCCTAAACCACTCTTATCACTAATGCGCTGAGAAGACTCTGATATGATAGATACAACAGATGGTATCTTAGGAGCTTCTCTGGGCATGGGTATCTCCTCTATGTTGTGAGCAACTTGTTTTCCTTTGATAAGAGTCTGGTATTTGGCTCTGAGTTCATTGATCTCATCTTCTTGAGAGTTCTTTTCTTTCATGAGTTGATCTACCAGAGTATCTCTTTCTGTGATCTTATCCTGAAGTTCAGAGACTTCTTTGGAATGATCTTTCATGAGTTCTCTGGTGGATTTATGCTCATGAGAGAGAGATTGAACTTCAGCTCTGAGCCTACCATTCTCTTTCTCAAGTTTTTGACAGAGTTGGACACAATTTTGGAGATCTGATAGCATTTATTGCATATCAGACTCTCTAGAGTTACCAGATGAATTAGAGGATTCAGTACATTTGGAATTTGATAGGACTAGAGTAGTTTCATTTACCTCAGTGATGTCTGCCATAAGACATACATCATCATCTGATCCGAAATCAGAAGAAGAAGAACTGGAACTAGTATCCTCCTCTTCTGCTTCTGCCAGCAATGCTCTCTTATCTGCATATCTCCTATCTCTCTTGATCCTTTTCTCTTCTCTTTCCCTAGGAGTGAGTTGAGGACAATCATAAATGTAGTGACCAGTCTTGTTGCATGTGTAGCAGGCATTGTCTCCTCTGGGACTAGGACTTGGCTCTCTCCTCCTCTGGTTGTAGTCTGATCTAGCTGGACTACTCTCTCTCCTCTGGTAGTCCGGTCTGCCAGAGCTACCATCCCTCCTCTAATAATCTGATCTCCCAGAGTTGCCAGTGTTGTCATCTCTCCTTCTCTCTGGAGTTCTGAATCTGGTCTCCCTTGAGTCTCCAGATGTCTTCTCCTTCTCTGCAGGTTTGAAGGAATTCTTTATGTCCCTGGTAGATTCCTTCCAGTGCCTTTTGTACCTGCCATATTTTGAACTCATTTTATATAATTTACGAGTTAGAAGTGCTACCTGCTCCTTGAGGCTCAAGTCATCTGCAGTAGACTCCTTTGGCTTGACATCAGGCTTGATGGTTGAAGAGAATGCAACACCTTTCTGACCAGAAGAGGAAACCTCTTCTGTTTGATCTTCCTCTTGAAGATCATACTCATAGGCTTTGAGATCAGACAATAGAAGATGATGATCCAGAGTATTGAGATCCTTGTTGTCCTTGATCACAATGACTTTAATTCTCCACCTGTTGGTTAGTTAACGCAAGATCTTACTATTAATTTCCTTTTCAGAGTAGGTCTTACCTAAGACACTAGCCTTGTTCAGGAGGTTTGTGAGACGCATGTCCAGCTGGTCAATGGTCTCGTCTGGTTTCATCTTGAAAGTATCAAACGAGTGTTGAACAGCTTGGAGCTTGTTGTCTTTGATCTTCTCTGTTCCCTCACAGAGTAGTGCCAGTTTGTCCCACATCTCCTTGGCAGTGGCACACGTTCTGACCTTTTCAATCACCTCTTTAGTAAGTGTGTTGATGATCTCTGTTCTTGCCACCTGGTCCAAGTTGTAGAGCTTTCTTTCATCATTATCAAGCTCATCTTTCTTTTTTAGGATTCTTTGCCTGGGGACTCTATCCTCTGCAGTTTTCTGGGCAGCTTCACTAGTTTCTTCTCTGGACTCTGACCTGCCACTATCAATAGGAGTCCAGTAAAATTGAATGGGGCCACTTTCTACCACATCTAACATGCGGTGGTGAATAGCTCCAAGATGATTGCTCATCATGAAGCTCCAGTGGCTGTAATCCTCAAAAGAGAATTCTGGGAGCTTACGGCTCTTGTAAGAAGATTTTGCAGATATTTTGATAAAATTAAGGGAAATAACAAGAACTTGAACAAAAGCACTAAAGAGCAATGGATCTGCCCGGTGACCACCAAAAGCTTTTCAAAGCAGTGGTCGTTGGACACACTGCTCTGATACCACTTGTTGGTCCCACTAGTTAGATTAATTGCGGAAGCTTAAGTTAAATGTCTTTCAAATTCTTTTTACAAGAGAACAATAATCAATAGGACAATAAGTAAAAGAAAGCAATAAAGAACACAAGATATATAGTGGTTCGGATTTGAATATCCTACGTCCACTTTCCCTTTATCCAAGGGGTCTCACTATCAACCAACTCACTTACTTACTTCACTGGAATTGGGAAGTACCAGTTCCTTCTTACAACCTCTTTAGATTTAACTTCAATCTAAAGATCAACAGCCAACAACCTTATCTAATAGATGAACAGGTTGAGGTTTCAATAACTCCTTAAGAGTAGATAAATATTATGAACAATAAGAGTGCCTAGAATGAATATCAAAAGCTTGGATCAACTTATGCGCGTGTGTAGTCTCTCTAGAGCTTTTTCTTGAACTGCACTCTTGTATTTATAGAGGGGATTAGGGCTAGCCGTTGGAGAGCTAATCCAATCAGATCCTCTATATAAGGAAGCCTCAATCAATCAATTCCCTAATTGATTGATTGGGTTGGTGGGATCCTTGGATTGATTATCTTCAAAACTTTCCAATCCTGATCTTGTTGACTTGATTTGAATCACCAACGGTCAATAGTTTCCTCTGCCTAACTCTGATTCTCTCCAGAGAAGGCAAGACCAGACACCAGGCAACCTCGGTGTCTTCTGGTCCTAATCTGGTGGACAACCAGAATACTCAGTAGAAACAGGAGATCAAACTGAGCATCTTTTGTTCCACCAGACTCGTCTGGTCTGGGAAAGGTCCTCTGCCTCTGGTCAAATCTCATCTGGTGAAGTCTTCTGGTGGAGTCCTTTGGTGAAGTCTTCTGGTCTGGCAGTTCCCCCTAGACTAAGTCCTAATCTAGATCATCATCTGGCTAACAAGTCCAGATGGTCCTATTACATCTTCTGGTTTGTTTTAACTCATCAAAACTAACAATTTTTATCCTAACAATATGAGATAATCTTGTATTCCAAGAATACTTATCTTCCATAATATCTTTCCAAGAAAATTAAGAAAATCTCTTCTTTCCTAATATTACATATTTCGAAAATAAGGAAGAAAAATCAGCATATTATTATCTTTTTATTTTAATCACCTTATCATTATTGGGCTACTTAATGGGCTACTTGAGGGGCCTTTAAGGAGAATTAAGATTGGACCTCCTAATGGACTTCTAAATTTCAATATTGAGCCCCAATATAATTCAATACATTAATATTAATTATTACCACTAATAAATTAATATTGCACTATCCATCTTAATCCATATTACGATAATATGGGCTCCCGGTTATTATTTCCCGCGTTTAAGATTATCAAGTCCATTAATTAATTAAGCTTCTGAATAGCTCTAAATTAATTAATATATTTCACCTTGGAGTAAAGACAGCTCAACATTATTATCCGTACCGAAGAAACTAATTCTTCACTTGCAAGATTTGGTACGATAAAACTTCTGAGCCCACCAAGGGGACTAATCACACGAGCCGTACTCGCACGCGTTTCTCCGTATTAAATCTTAGCAACCATCGTATGATTAATATTACTGCCCAAAGCACAAGGTTCGAAGTCACAATGATTCTCACCCAACAGAATCAAAGCAGTAACCATTAAGCACACACGGTCCTATTTAAGTGACGGGGATTAAGAAATCAACAACCAATGAGGTCTAATTCTTCACATTTCAGAACAGGTGAATTTATCCTCGCTGTAGGTCCTCTTCAACACATACTAAATGTGCTAGTGCAATCTCTAAGTCAAGACAGACCAATCTGAGACTTACACATCGACCTTTCACGGCGGATTGTTCAATTCTACCTAGATCGTGAAAATGTACGTTTAGTTACAAGGAAACTATTAATGTTGTCTTCCGTGATCGGGTATCACCACATTAACTACAATGTAACTAGTACTATTATGAATAGTTTGCAATAAATATTCAATATTCAATCATATCTAAAGCATATTCGATAAAAGAATTATTCTCATAAACAAGTGTTTGATACACGAGTTATACAAAGTAAAAGCATACTTTCACGTATAACTCCAGCAATCTCCCACTTATACTTAAAGTCTGCTTTTTAGTATACATCATGCATGTCTTAGTGTAGTAGCTCTACGTGACATCTCATGTCAACCTACACTAACCTAATAATTCCTCCCACTTATACTTAAAGCAGGTTGGCAATAGTCTTGACTCCCATTCCATCCACATGTCTCTCGAATGTACTCTGAGGCAGACCCTTTGTAAATGGATCCGCTAGGTTGTCACCCAACGCTACCTTTGCCACCTCTATATCTCCTCTCTTAACGATTTCTCGTATAAGATGGTATTTTTTTTCTATGTGTTTGCTGGCCTTGTGAGCTCTTGGTTCCTTTGAATTTGCAACTGTTCCGGCATTGTCACAAAAGACAGTTATCTTGTCGGGCAAATTCGGAACAACGTCCAAGTCCACTAAGAAGTTATTGAGCCAAACTGCCTCTTTCGCTGCTTCACAAACAGCTACATACTCGGCTTCCATGGTCGAATCGGCGATGCATTTCTGCTTAACGCTTCTCCATGAAATGGCTCCTCCTCCCACGCAAAACACATTACCCGAGGTTAACTTTTTTGAGTCTATGTCTGATTGGAAATCCGAGTCCGTGTATCCCACGGGAACAAGACTATCTGACTGGTAAATCAGCATCAGCTCACGAGTTCTTTTCAGATACCTCAAGATGCACTTTACGGCAGTCCAATGGTCTTTCCCGGGATTACTTTGATATCTTGCCACCATGCCCACGGCAAAGCAGATATTCGGTCTCGTACACAGCATTGCATACATAAGGCTTCCTACGGCCGAAGCGTACGGAACACCTTTCATGTCATCTATCTCCGCTTGCGTCTTAGGGCTCATTTCTTTCGATAGATGGATTCCGTGCCTAAAAGGTACAAAACCTTTCTTGGAATCTTGCATGCTGAAACGCTTCAAAACAGTATCAATGTATGAAGCTTGCGATAAGCCCAACATCCTCTTCTTGCGATCGCGAGTGATCTTGATCCCAAGGATATGACTGGCTTCCCCTAAGTCCTTCATATCAAATTGTTTTGACAGTCATACATTTACGTCTGACAATACCATTACATTGTTTCTAATGAGCAGAATATCGTCTATGTATAATACTAAGAATACCACCACAGTTCCGTCACGCTTCTTATACACACAACTTTCGAACTCGCTTTGATCAAACCCATAAGACTTAATCACTTGATCAAAACACTGATTCCAAGTACGCTATGCTTGCTTAAGTCCATAAATGGATCTCTTAAGCTTGCATACGAGATTCTCTTGGCCTTTTTCAATGAAACCTTTGGGTTGTTGCATATAGATCTCTATCCCGTCAAGACTTCCATTAAGGAAAGCTGTCTTGACATCCATTTGCCAAATCTCGTAATCTAGGTGCGCAGCGATCGACAAGAGAATACGGATGGACTTGAGCATAGCTACAGGCGAAAAGGTTTCCTCATAATCGATCCCTTCTTTCTGAGTATACCCTTTGGCCACAAGCCTCGCTTTGAAGGTCTCAACCCTTCCGTCTGGTCCTCTTTTCCTCTTGTACACCCACTTACATCCAATGGGTTCTACCCCATTGGGTGGTTCGACCAACTCCCACACTTGATTATGATCCATCGAACCCATCTCGGTTTCCATTGCCGTTTGCCACGACTCCGCGTCTTTGTCTTGGATTGCCAAGTCGTATGTCCATGGGTCTGATTCATCGCCGGGAACCAAATCCGAAGATCTCCTATCCCCATGAATCTCTCGGGTTGCCTAGCAATCCTCCCACTACGAAGGGTTCTGGTTGTGAAGATGTGACGTGTGGTACATCATCTTGTATACTTGGTATCGAGGTTTGACCTCTCAATTCTTCTAAGGTAATTTCACTTTTAGGTTTCCGATTGTTCATATAGTCTTTCTCCAAGAATTTAAAGTGTGTACTAATCACGGTCTTTTGATCCTTAGGGCTATAGAATATACACCCTTTCGTTTCCGCAGGGTATCCTATAAACAGCCTTAATTCCGAACGTGGATCCAACTTACCGGCTTCCTTGTCTAGCACGTATGCCGGACAACCCCAAATCCGCAAATGTCTTAGACTGGGCTTGTGCCCGATCCAAAATTCCATTGGGGTTTTAGGAACCGATTTGGATGGCACCAAGTTTAGAATGTAAGCCACCGTTTCCAAGGCATTACCCCAAAACGACTTGGGTAAATCCGAAAAACTCATCATGGATCTGACCATCTCTAAAAGAGTCCGGTTTCTTCATTCCGCCACACTGTTCTGTTGAGGGGTTCCCGGTGCAGTTAACTGGGATACGATCCCTTCGTCCGATAAGTAGTTCAAGAATTCATCGCTGAGGTATTCGCCTCCACGATCTGATTGTAGAAACTTGATACTATTTTCCCTATGTTTCTCGGCTTCGGCCTTAAACTCCTTGAACTTATCAAAAGTTTCAGACTTATGCCTCATAAGGTAAATGTACCCATATCTCGAGTAATCGTCAATGAAGGTGACGAAATACTCATATCCCATTCTCACTTTGATCATCATTGGACCACACACATCGGTATGAACGAGTTCTAACACTTTCGTGGCTCTATTCCCCTTGGCTCCAAATGCCCTCTTGGTCATCTTACCCTCTAAATAGGATTCACAAGTTGGAAACGGTTCGACTTGGAATGATTTCAAGGATCTGTCTTTCACCAATCTCTCTATCCGTTTTAGATTAATATGACCTAGTCTAAGATGCCATAGAAGTGTTTCGTTCATCTCCAAAGAACGCTTTCTTTTATTTCTCGAAATGATCGACGTGTTATTAGATTCATTATTTGAGTGGTGTGCACACTTAATCGTATAGAGATTGTTTACCAACGTTCCATGACAGATAGTATCATTCTTAAAAGAAACAGTAACAACTTTATTATAAGTAACTGAATATCCATCAAAAAATAACTTAGAAACTGAAATTAATTTCTTCCTAAAGTTCGGAACGTATAAAACATCTCTTAAAATTAAAACTCTATCTTCAAAAGATAGGTGCACGACTCCCACTGCTTCGGCTGCCACTCTCGTAGCATCGCCCAAAGTGATGGTGATCTCATTCTTGCTAAGTCGTCGGGTTAGCTGGAACCCCTGAAGAGTGAAACAAATATGATCAGTTGCCCCGGTATCCACTACCCAAACGTGGGCAGCATACGCCGCAACATAAGTTTCAACGACTAAAGCATGAGACTTACCTTTCTTTACCGCCTTCTTAGGCTTAGAACATGTAGACCTCCAATGTCCTTTCTCCCCGCAATTGAAGAACTTACTCTTACCGGATACCTTTACGCCGTACAGCTTGAATGCTCTTTCTTTGCCACCAAGAGTGAGTCTACTGGTTTGGTTCCGATCAATCTCCTTCTTCTCAATCTTACCTTCCATTTTCCCAGATTTCGAGAAAAAGCTCTTGATCACCAAAGCCTCATCCATACTCCCTAAGTATGACTCTACCGTTATCAGAGCTTTGAGCAGGGTATCTAAAGTGAACTTGTGTTCCGATAACACGTATTCCCAAAAGAACCCATCAAAACTGCTCGATAGCTTTAGGAGTATGGAATCGATTTGACTTTCTTCACTTTGTCCGGCACCAAGAAACTCGAGTTTTTCAAACTCACGCCTAAATTTGAGAACATGATCCCTTACAGGTGTTCCCTTCACCATTTCTTTCGTGTGCTTCTCACGAATGGTGAACAGATTCGCCATGGGGTTCTGATGTTGAAACATCTCTTCAAGGCTATTCATGATATCAACAGCCGCTTCAATGCCTTCATGAATGCGTTTCAAATATTCAGACATAAATGTCAAGATGATGCACTTCATGTGCTCATTGGAATGCTTCTAATCATCGAATACCGCCATCTCCCCATTACTTGACTTATCATTAGGTTTCTTAGGTACGTCAACGCTAAATATCCAATAGTGTTCTTGCGCAGGTAGGACCATATTCATGTTACGTTTCCAATCAACATAGTTCTCACCAACAAGTTTGTTATCTTTAAGTATACTAAACAGTGGATTAAAAGGTTGCGACATGATGAACTGAGAATAAAACATACATTCGTATCAATATCTAGAAAAATATGAAATTATCACATAATTCGATCACATCAATTATATTGAAACCTTAAAACAATATAATCATGCATCAGCCAACATCTCGAAATAATTTAAATGCGCCACGAGGGGTGGTCTATACATTTAAACACATTCAAGCGGATCACAAACTTAAAAGTTACAAATTCTTAATTCAAAATTGATAGTTGGCTCCCACTTTGACCACATAAAAATTGACAGGGACTCCGAGGGGAGTAAGTTAATATCAATTTCTTATGCCTAAGTAATAACCATAATTAAATACAGGATTATTATTTTGCTTTGAGCAAGCCACTCGTGGTGAGGGTCAATACCGCCACTAGTAATAATCCACAATCATCCTTTCGGAATTTATTCATGTGAAATCCGTCCTTTTGGCCGATCCGAGGGGGAAATGTATTCCAAAAGAACTTCACAAATATATAAATTATGGAGGCCAAATTAATCCAATTTTAATATCCGGAATAAAATTGCGATTAAATAAACATACTTAGTAATTTTCGAAAGTAAGGTTTTTCATGGACAATAAAATTCATGCAAACACATATTAACAAATAATAATAAGTGTACGAAATAAAACATCCATCAAAACTAAATTAAACACATCGGAGCACTCAAATCCAATTGTCACAGTTTAATTTCTTCAGTCTTGATACGAAATATCGTCCTTGTTGCTTTTCATCGTTCGTCTCGCGCACCCCGCGCACCCCACGCACCGGGTTTAGCCGTTCGTTCTCGTTTCTCACCCCATGCATGATTTTACGTCCATGCATGCGTCGCGCATGCATGCGTCGTCCGGGTACGCCGTCTTTAATTCTTCGTTCTTCGTCACGATCCGGTTACAATTTATTTTTTAAAAAAAATAAATACTAGATCTAGACTATTACAATGATCAAATCAAAATAAAAACAACTAATCTACTCGTGGATTTTCTCACGAGAAAAACGAATTCGAACGAATCGAATTAAAAATAATTAATTCACACGCATGAAAAATTAACAACATTAAAACCATGACAATTGGATACCTGCAAAAAAGATCTAGCAATTCTACTATCCAATTTCAATTTAATGTTTAACAATTTAAATTCCAATTTAAAGATCAGAGCCCGAAACCGTGGCTCTGATACCAGTTGTTGGGAAGATAGGGGTGCCCGGAATCTATTCGGGATGAAATTTAAATACGAATTTAAATTCAATTATTACTAGCATGAATTAATCCTACTTAATTCAAATAATAATTCCAACAACTAATTTATCATCATGCATGTTGAATTAATTCACATAAAATCTAGGCGGAATAAACAAGAATTTATGTGACTTGCGTACCTCTTGTAGACTTGGCCTTTGAATAAACGGGACAATCACGATCTCGCTTTATCAACCCAAAAACCTTCTCAAGTATTTCCCTTTCGCCTTACTTGATCACCGGTGGGAGATGCTTTCAAGTAATTTAAATAACTAAGGAAAAAGAAAAATATATATGCTCTTGATTTTTCCAACACATGGAATTATGTACTTGGGGATGAAATAATCACCCCCTATTTATAATTAGGAGTGGCCGAATTTTTGAGGTTATTTGGGCTTTGGAGAAAATCTTTTCTTAGGCTCTAAGAAATCTTGAATATATCCCAAATATTCTTTTCTCCACAATAAAATATTCCACAAAAATCTCACCCTCCATATTACTTGCAATTTTCGAAAATAATAGGCCAAGAATCTAAGATTTGGATCTTCTTGAATATATGAGATAATCTTGTATTCCAAGAATACTTATCTTCCATAATATCTTTCCAAGAAAATCAACAAAATCTCTTCTTTCCTAATATTACAATTTTCGAAAATAAGGAAGAAAAATCAGCATATTATTTTCTTTTTATTTTAATCACCTTATCATTATTGGGCTACTTGAGGGGCCTTTAAGGAGAATTAAGATTGGACCTCCTAATGGACTTCTGAATTTCAATATTGAGCCCCAATATAATTCAATCCATTAATATTAATTATTACCACTAATAAATTAATATTGCACTATCCATCTTAATCCATATTGCGATAATATGGGCTCCCGGTTATTATTTTCCGCGTTTAAGATTATCAAGTCCATTAATTAATTAAGCTTCTGAATAGCTCTAAATTAATTAATATATTTTACCTTGGAGTAAAGACAGCTCAACATTATTATCCGTACCGAAGAAACTAATTCTTCACTTGCAAGATTTGGTACGATAAAACTTCTGAGCCCACCAAGGGGACTAATCACACGAGCCGTACTCGTACGCGTTTCTCCATATTAAATCTTAGCAATCGTCGTATGATTAATATTACAGCCCAAAGCACAAGGTTCGAAGTCACAATGATTCTCACCCAACATGAATCAAAGCAGTAACCATTAAGCACACATGGTCCTATTTAAGTGACGGGGATTAAGAAATCAACAACCACTGAGGTCTAATTCTTCACATTTCAGAACAGATGAATTTATCCTCGCTGTAGGTCCTCTTCAACACATACTAAATGTGCTAGTGCAATCTCTAAGTCAAGACAAACCAATCTGAGACTTACACATCGACCTTTCACGGCGGATTGTTCAATTCCACCTAGGTCGTGAAAATGTACGTTTAGTTACAAGGAAACTGTTAATGTTGTCTTCCGTGATCGGGTATCACCACATTAACTACAATGTAACTAGTACTATTATGAACTGTTTGTAATAAATATTCAACATTCAATCATATCTAAAGCATATGCGATAAAATAATTATTCTCATAAACAAGTGTTTGATACACGAGTTATACAAAGTAAAAGCATGACTTCATCGTCAGTCTCTTCAGCCTCAGGAATGGCCTTCTTGGAGACTTCTCAGTCGCCTTCCTCTCAGCCGCAGTGGCCTTTTACTTCAGTACCACTTTCAGCTTAGTTGCCTTCTCCTCAAGCTTCATCTTCTTAGTCTCCTTTTCCTTCTCACACTCCTCTTTCTCAGCCTCCACTGAGGCAATGTTCTCCTGAGATTTCTCCAACAACTAATCTACTCTCTCCAGTAGATTCTTCATAACCTTCATGCCCTTAGGCTCAGGTTTCTTCTTCTGACCCTTAGGAAGTGTGATTGTGTCAGTGAGCCCCAAGATTGGGTAGGTGTCAGCCTCCGAGGAAAATATGACCTTCTTTGTAGAAAGATCATCCTCCCAATCGAATGAACATCCAGGACAGGTATGAGAAATGAGCATGGATAGCCTAGTCCAAAAATGAAGGGCTCCAGAGATTGAGATGTGTTTCTTCTCCTCATCTCGATTCACCTTTTCCACAGCCACTGAGGCAAGTTGGTCCAAGAAATACTGCTCCCAGTTGGCCTCAACCTGGTCAATCACGACAACAATTATCTTGATTTTATCTTTGCTAATCTGTTTATGGGAACGCTCATTCCCCATTATGACCTTGCTAACGATATCAACAAGAGCCCTGTACTCTGGCTTAAAGGTATCCTTGTGCATACGGGCTTTGAACTCAGAAGAGCCTGACTTGGTGAATATCTCCAGTAACTCTCCCTCTTGATTTTTTTTGTAGGTCTTGGGGTTGATACCGGACCTGGGTAACCCAAACACCTCCCAGATCGCCTTCCTGAGGTTAATCTTCCTAACCTCCCCCTCGAACACATCATTTCCTTCATCATCCTTAACCTTGGATACTCGCACCGTCACCTTGGTAAAAAGTTCACCTCCTTTCTTGAACATCTTGATGTATGCTTCCACAACCGCCTTCAAAAGTAAAACAGACGACCTCTTAGAGAAATACATCTTGAGTCCAGCCTTAGATATCCAGTCCAGAACGGGCTTGATCTCCTTCACTCTCAAGCACGGACCTTCCATGGAGATGGCATGTTCGATGTGAACGAGCTTGTTCTGGACTACGGATTCGTAGTCTACAACAGTCCAAGTATTGCTCGAGGTAGCCATTTGGTTTTGGGAAAGATTTAGAAATTTGCAGAAAAGCTTTGAGCCAGAGAAAACTCCATGAGCAAGTGTGTATTTGTGTAAGTGTAAATTTCACAAATGGCTAAACAATTGATGTTAATCAAGCAGTTGCTCTGACTGTGGTTGATTAATCCTGAATTTGAAAAGTTTTGAAATGAAAGGCTAGGATTAATTCAAAGAAAACCTCTTTGATCACGTCAATCACATTACGTAGAATACGGACATGTATGTGATAAAGTAACTGCACTCATTAAATGCTCTGACGCGCATGGGTTTAAATATCAAAAGTTGTGCTTTTAATGATAACGGACGACGTTTAATGCGATTTTCAAAATGAAAGATTTGGTGAGACGGTTCAAATTCAAAGAGTCAGGGTTAGAAATTACATACCAGTCAGGGCAATATTGTAGTACCCTGATACCTCGTTGAGTCGAGTCTGATCCTGAGTTCCCCCTTCGACTCTGAACCTTAGTTCCCCCTTGATCCTACACTGACTGCTAACCCGGATCTAAGAGTCCTAACTCCATTGATAGTTCCATAAATCTTGATTCATCCAAGGGCTTAGTCAAGATGTCAGCTCTCTGCCTATCAGTGTGAATCTTCTCCATCCTTATATCTTTCTTCTCCACATGGTCTCTTATGAAGTGATGCCTAATATCCACATGCTTCCATCTTGTGTGAAGCACTGGGTTCTGAGTGATAGCTATAGCATTATTGTTGTCACAATAAATTGGGACTTCATTTGCAAACACTTGGTAGTCACTCAATTGTTGCCTCAACCATAAAATCTGAGCACAACAACTACCTGCAGCCATATACTCAGCCTCTGTTGTGGATGTTGCCACTGAATTTTGCTTCTTTGAAAACCAAGAGATCAACTTGCTTCCTAAAAACTGACATGTCCCTGAGGTTGATTTCCTATCAATCCTACAACCTCTATAATTTGCATCTGAATACCCTATCAGTTCTAGGTTGTCATTTGAAGGATTCCAAAGTCCTAAATTGACTGTCCTTTTCAAATATTTCAGTATCCTTTTTGCAGCCTCAAGATGACTTTTTTAGGGCCAGACTGATACCTATCACACACACCAACTGCAAAAGTTATGTCAGGCCTACTCGCAGTCAGGTACAATAATGATCCAATCAGCCCTCTGTACTCAGTCTGATTCACTGATACCCCATCAGTGTCAGGATCCATCTTCCAATTTGTATTCATTGGGATCCTAGCTGAATTGCAATTCTGAACTCCAAACTTCTGAATCAAGTCTCTTGTATACTTATCCTGATTGATGAAAATCCCTTGATCAGTTTGCTTAACTTGCAATCCCAAAAAGAAGTTCATCTCTCCCATCATAGACATCTCAAATTTACCAGTCATCAACTTAGAGAATTTCTCACATAGCTGATGATTTGGTTATCCAAATATGATGTCATCCACATATATTTGGACCAAGAGAATGTCATCACCTTCAGTGATCCTGAATAGTGTCCTATCCATAGTTCCCTTCTTGAATCCATGGTCAGTCAGGAATTGGGAAGAATATCATGCCAAGCTCTAGGAGCTTGCTTAAGTCCATAAAATGCTTTTGTCAAGTGGTATACCTTGTCTCCAACCTCAAACCCTAGTGGTTGTTCCACATATACCTCTTCATTCAGGATACCATTAAAAAAGGCACTTTTCACATCCATTTGATACACTTTAAACTTCTTGTATGTTGCATATGCAAGGAACAGTCTGATTGCTTCTAGCCTAGCCACTGGAGCAAAGGTCTCATCATATTCTATTCCTTCAGACCGACAATATCCTTTAGCTACCAACCTTGCCTTGTTCCTTACCACAACTCCATTCTCATCCTTCTTGTTCTTAAAGACCCACTTGGTACCAATAACACCTTGATGCCTAGGTCTATCTACCAATTCCCAAACCTGATTCCTTGTGAACTGATTCAACTCCTCTTGCATGGTCATGATCCAATTCGAGTCAGTGAGAGCTTCTTCTATATTCTGAGGCTTTTGCTCATAGAGAAAGCAATAGAATAGAGCGCTCTCACCATGGAACCTATAGATCCTGACTCCCTCAGTTGGATCACCAATGACTTGGTTAATGGGATGATCCTCTAGCCATGTTCTCTTGCCTAGAGTTGTCCCTGAAGTACCTGCAATGTTAGTGTCTACAAGTTCTATAAACTCAAGAAATTGAACAGAAGGGAATGGAACTGAGTCTACACCAAAGGGATTAATGAGCTCAATGTCAGGGACATTGATTCCCCCTTGATATGGTGACTCAGTGACCATCTTAGCTGCGACCGCATCTTCATTGACGATACTTACCTCAGGTTGAGCCTATCCCCAGTCTGATGCTCAACTACCCCTGAAGTGCTGGGTTTAGGAGTGACTCTTGAATTTTCATCCTGATCATCGTCATCATCCCAACTTGGAATTGGCACAACTTTGACATTTGGATCAGGTTTATTCTTTAAGCTCAGCCTAGTCACTCTCCTTGTGACCTCCTCAGAGTCAGGATCCACCATTTTTACCCTAGACTCAGTGACAGATTCATAAAAATATGTGGTGATTCTTCCACAACAAGGGTCCTATAATTGTAGACTCTGAATGCTTTACTGACTTCAGAATATCCTAATAATATTCCTTCGTCAGATTTGCTATCAAAAGTCTTCAATTGGGTCTTCCCATTGTTGAGATGAAACATTTGCACCCAAATATATGGAAAATAAGAGATACGAGGTTTCCTCTTATTCCATGTCTCGTAGGGGGTCTGAGCATGTTGTTTATTCAGCATGGATCTATCTGAGTGTAGCATGTAGTGTTGATTGCCTCAGCCCAGAACTTCTTGGGCAATCCTAACTCAGCCAGCATGGTCCTGGCAGCTTCTTTCAGTGTTCTGTTTCTCCTTTCAGCAACACCATTTTGTTGTGGGGTTCTAGCTGCAGAAGTCTCATGAGCTATACCAAGTTTATTGCAAAAGTCAGAAATATATGAATTTATAAACTCAGTGCCTTTGTCAGATCTAATTTTCACAAATGACTGATTCTGCTCATTGTTGAGTCTCTTGAGCAACTCTAAAAGCTTCACCTGTGTTTCCTTTTTGTTCAACAAGAAAATAACCCAAGTATACCTAGAATAATCATCAATGACCACAAGGGTATATTTCCTACCATTCATACTCACAGGTGTTTCAGGGCCAAACAAATCCATGTGCAAGAGCTGAAGAACTCTGTCAGTGAAGAAGATAGTTTTCTCTTTGAATGTAGCTCTGACCTGCTTCCCTTCCTAACAAGCCTTGCACACATGATCCTTGCTAAAAACTTCATTAGGTAAACCTTCAACAAGTGAAAGTCTAGAAATTTTGTTAAGAATCTTGAAGTTCGGATGGTTTAATTTTTTATGCCATAACCAACTGAGCTCTGAAGAGCTTTTAGCAACAAAACAAGTATCAGGAATAGTGCTGCTCCAATCAGCTAAATAAACATTACCTTTTCTAATACTTGTTAGAAGCACTTGAAGTGTTGGTTTGTTCTTGACTAAACAAATATTCGATGTGAACTCAACACTGAAACCTTTGTCACAGAACTGACTTACTGATAACATGTTGTGCTTCAATCCTTCAACATAGGACACATTCAACACCCTGACTGTACCTATAACAAGTGTACCAAAACCTTTAGTTAAACCTTTTGAGTTATCACCAAAGGTTACCTGTGGGTCATCTTTTGCAGTGTAATCCTGATGGAGACTCTTCATTCCAGACATGTGCCTTGAGCAACCACTGTCTAGGTACCAAATAGTTTTGATTGAGTCATCCTTCTTCTTCTTGTAGCCCACAGTCGCCTGCAACCAAATCTGGCTTTAGGTACCAATTGGGTGTTGGGTCCTACAGAGTTAGCTGAACCTTTCGGGATCCAGACTTGCTTAACCACCCTAATTGCCTCAGAGGAGTAAATCTATCTCACATTAACATCCACATCAACAATTTTCTTCTTTTTAGCCTGAGAGGAAGATGGTGTATGAGTGTTAGGTTTCGGAGTCACAGGGGTCTTAGTGTTTGCCTTTGGGGCAGCCTTACTGTTCTTCCTAGGCCTATGTGCAGCAGACCTTGGGGTTCGTTCCTGGCTTGGGCCTTGCTTTCTATTCCCCCTAGGCAAGTGAGGAACTGAAAATAGTTATAGGCTTCATGATGCCAAAACCATGGGGGTGCTATCATGTTTGGCATTCCCTGTGGGTATTGCCAAGCATGATAATATCCCCGTTGGGCAGTCTGAGTGCTCTTGGCCTGAGCTCTCCTCGGCTTGCGCTGAGAAGTTTTGTGGCCTGAGCTCTCAGGGGCCTGTTTAGGTTACTTAGTCTTTCCCTTGGGTATTGGCTTTACAACCTTTGGGGCAATCCTGACTGTCTCAATAGTTTCCTTGCCCTTGTCAGTTTGGCGGGCCTGGTACGTGTAGACGATCAGTTCTAATCTTGAAGATTAATGGTTGTTTTAGATGGTTAATTGATCATCAAACAATTACGTGTGATTGATCACTAATGTAATTAGTGAATACGGGTTTTCGTGTTTAGATGGATTAGAATCGTATGAAAGCTTACGTGTTTAAGTTCGATTGTAAGTTAATCGAGCTGCTTTGGATTCATAATCGAAGTTTGGACGTGTATAATAATTTGTGCTTGTTTTATTAGCTGAAAAAATCTAAGTATTTATAGACAATTGCCTAGCAGGAGGTGTCGTGACTTTTGGCCTACCAGGCCTGCATGCACGACACCTGGCCTTTGACTAAGTTGACCTTATCTAGACTAAATTCTATCCTTATCTTGTTGGACTTGCTCGCAGTCAAGAGTTGCTCGCCATGTTGGACTTGTCCTGGAGGAGTCTTTAGTCTGATTTTACTGGTCTCTTGTCTCACTTAGTTGTTTTGGTTTTGTGGTCGGATCTGGTTGGCGGGATGCTAACTGAGTTCATCATGTGGCTCTTAATCTGATTTTGTTCGCTCATTTTCCTTGGTGTTGTATGCAGGTTCTGCTCGCCAGATACCTTAGGTGTATCTTGAATCAATTTTGCTTTAATCTTTAAGCACTTTGTGCTAACCTTGGTCGCCTATGTGACGATTCTGCTCGCCCATCAACAATTGCCCCCTTGCCGATCAATAAATTGTGAAGATGATGAATGAGCACTTTTTGGGTTGGCAACTTTTAAGTGTCACTGGTGCGAGCAAGAATGTCGCGGGGGCGAGCAACTTTTCATGGGCGGACAACATTGGTCGAGCAGACTTGGGCCGGTGACGGTTGGGATCCCAAGGTCTGGGTACGGCTCGAGGTATGACATGGGCAGAATGATTTTTGCTGCCCACGCGCACATGATCCCGAGGTGACGCGTCTTCCCGCTTTGTCGGGCAGGTGCTGCACTCGCCCAGAAATTGCACTTTAGTCCTTTGATTCCTTAACTTGCTCGTCCGAAACCCCGTTTTTCCAGAGAGTATATAAAGAAAAAATTTGCGGTTTTTTGTCATTTTCACTGTTTATTGAGCGCGAATCTCTCCTCCTTCCCTTTTTCAAACTTGCAGCGTACGTTTCCAGTTTCAGGCGACCTTCAAATGACTTCAAGGTAGTTTCTCATTTGCTTTCTTCTTTTCTTTCTTCTTTTCTTGCGTTGTGTGCGTTCTAAATCCACAAAAATCCCTACTCCACCGTGGAAAGTTCTAAACCGACGTGTTCTCCCTTGTCGGAATCTGTAAACATTCAAAACTTTTTTCACCTTAACTTATCGGATGTCGTCACACTCTGAGACCGGATCTTTCCCTCCCCGAAACCCCGAAAAATGGCCCGTCGAAGAGAATCCTCCCATTGTAAACCTGGAGTCCGATCCCGAGGTGGCTTCGGTTACACGCTCCGTTAATTCTAGACCTCGTCCCTCCGGGGAAAGAGAGGAGCGAGCAAATCCTGCTCGCCAGCTCTTGGAGGAAACAAGCTCGGATCTCCACGAGGACGAGGACGAAGAGGTCGAGGTACTTCAGCCGGTGAACCTCGACGAATTAACCTGGGCCTATCTAAGAGATATCAACTTTCCTGTACCCAGACTGATCGAGCATCAAGTTCCAGTTGTGGTTGCTCGCCGTGTAGACTGGGACGAGTACGAAATGGAGCATTCAAACCAATTTGTCATTCCTGCTCGCGGGGTACGGAAGCTTAAGGCGACCGAGTTCGCTGCGAGCTGTATCGTGTCCGCCGTTACCGAGGAGGACTTTCCTGGGATTCAGAGGGATTACAAGATTCCTTTCGACATCCCGATGTATGCTCCTTTGGCGGACGACAGAGCTGATCGCCCACCACATGGATTGACGGCGATCAACCTTGCTACCTTGAATGCTGGAGTTTCTCTACCGCTGCATCCTCTGGTCGGCCAATTCTTACAAGACGTGAACTTGGCTATCACCCAACTTACTCCCGTTGGGTGGATAAATTTGATGGCTCTGATGGTTATGTTCGCCCTAGAGGGATACCCCAACAAGCTGTTCGCCGAGGAAGTTGGCTACCTGATGACGATCACTGGCTGCACTGGGGAAGAGGCGGGTTGGTACTATATGAAGGCGCGACGAGGCCAGAAACTGGTTGAGGACATCCCTGGGAAAGTGCGAAATTGGAAGCACAACTGGTTCTGGGTCGGAGGCGACTGGCGTGCTTCTGCTGCTCCTCAGGGGGTCCTGAATGAATTGAGACCCCGGCGGAGTTTAGGGAATTAAAGCGTGAGAGTTACCTCTTCTATAACTTTGAAGTGGTTAGACTAATTTTAATTCTCTTTTTCCTTTGTTTCAGGTCCCAAAAACTTGGGGTGGTGAACTGTAAAGAATAGCATCAGCGATCAATTCTTGTTCGTTGCGTGTTTGATCGCCCTTCGTCGCCGAGAAGATCGCAGCATTGGCCATCTTTTCTCCGAGGATACACTGCGAGTTGCCCATCTTACTACTTATCCTCACTATCTTGAGGCTCTAGCTCCTATCCCAGAGGGTAAGTATCTTTTCTTGTCGGGTGAACAGATATGTTCGGCATTATACTTGGTGTTAAATGACCTATTTTGCACTTCTTTCTCGCAGACCAGCTCGTCACCATCGCTCTTCACTCTTTCTTCCTCGAGCTCGATAACCGCGTCTGGGATATGCCGACTAAAAGAGGACGCAAGAAGTCGGATCCCCTCTCGAAGATTATTGCCCTAGCGGCCAAGGGTGGAAAAGACGACCAGAGGCAAGCCGGAGGGTCGAGCTCGGCACAGCCACCTGCCCCAGTGGTGAGTCCACCCAAGACTCTGGTTCCGAGGACGAAGAGGCTTCTTCGTGGAGACGGCACTCCCATCTCTGATACTGAAAAAGCGGCCAAACGAGCAAAAACTGCTCAAGAAAAGGTGACCGTGGCTGTCCGTCCATCTGAAGGCGGCAGCGAGCAAACTCCTTCCGTGGAGCGCCCCGGCGAGCAAGCTCTGGTCGTCACTACTAGCGAAGGATCTGGTCCTTCATCCGACCCCACCTACCTTAGTTGGGACAAGGGTCGTCTTGACAGGTACAACTCTCCTCGCCCAGGACACTTAGCATTTTCTCTTTTTTTTTTTTTATTACTAACTGGGGATTCCCTTCTAGCTACCTGCCTGAGCAGTACCCTGGGCGATCTAACAGGGTGCACCGTTTTACCTGCTCAAAGGTGCCGACCAATCTCCGCGAGATCCCGGATTCTTTTGTCCACCGCGCTTCTTAGGTCGTTGCTCACAGCTGGACTAAGGAGCTGAACGAGACCGTCAAGATACAGGCGCCTCGCGATAATGGCCGTATGTGTCTCGTTGAGGCGGGCAACACCCTGGCGGCCATGCAGCGTCTTGTCGACCAGGTTGAGGATCTCGAGAAGGATTCTCGTCAGCATGCGGCCACTGTCAGCCGTATTGCCAAAGAGCGTGATGATGCCAAGGCAGAGGTGAAGAAGATTATCGCCGACCTCGAGAACAAGGCCAAAGCTCATCAAATCAGCGAGCAGCGTGCTCTGGACCTGCACGTCAAAGTCTCCGAGGAATTGAAGGTCAAGATGGCCGAGGTCGAGCAGATGCGAGTAGAACTTGCTCGTGCTCAGCAGCAGAAGGAGGTCGCTGAGAAATTCGCGACCGAGGCAACGGCCAAAATTGCTGACCTCGAATCTCAGCTCGCCAACTCCATTACCCAAGAGAAACTTATTCCTAAGATGGAGGTGAGCTCAATTCTGGGTTACGTGACAGGCTATGCTGAGAGCATTCGAATTGCTCATGAATTCAAGGCTGTCGCAGTCGTTGAGGAGATCAGCAAGGAGCTCTGCAACTTCGTCGAATCAAACCCTCCAGCCCCGGGCACAACTCTGCAGATTGGCGACCTGCCTGATTATGGAGTCAAGCTTGACTTCATCGGCCCTGAAATTATTATCACAAGTCCTCCCGAGGACGAGGAAGAAGAAGTGGGCGATGTTGCCGAGGGCGAGCAGATCCTGCACACCGATCAGAGTGAAAGAGCTCTCCAAGAGCGGGCTGATGCTGAGGGGCTGATTGCCGAACTAACTGAGGTAGTTCCAGTTGACCCTGCTCTCGATGTCTCTCCTCTGGAAGATCCTAAAGATGATAATATCTCTCCACCTGCCGGGCAAGGAACGTAGCGGACAAGATTAGCTAGGGACTATGTACTCTTTTATTTATTTATTTTGTTATTGTTCGTCTTCATTGTAATTTTCTTAGGCGATCAAGCCTTATCTTCAATGAAACTATTTTGCTCAACTGCTCATCTTTTTTATCTTACATTAATTGTTCTTTGCATTTTTATCTATGCTTCAACAATCTTAATGTAGTTGGGCCTTGTTCCTTAAGAACTTTTTGGCCTTAGAATTTGATGGGCTTTTGGCCTTAGGCTATGTTCATTTAAAAACGAACAGCCTTTAAAGGGCTTGGTTGTATAATCAACTTGCACCTTGAGCTTGCATTTCTGCTTAAACGAACAACTTAACATTGAACAAATATTAAAAATTACAAGTATCAAATGCGACCAAGAATGTAAATCTGTACTAAATATGTTGGACCTACTCGACAGAAACAATGTCAAACTTCCAACCATTAAAAAACATAATTTACACCAGGAGTCAAAGCTGCTCGACCACTATACAATTTGTCAAGGCATCTTTAAACTCTCAAGAGGAAATAAAACCATACAAGATACTGGCCTTCTAGCCCGCGACCAAACTTGACCCAATTCAACTTTGTTCGACCACTTATACTTAGTGAAAATTTCAAAAAATTAGGCAAGCTTTTTGGATCCATCTTGTACTTCTGCCATTCTAGCTCGCCCAGTGGACTTAGTAGTTCCCCCATTTCAACTTCACCCTCTCATGAGGCAAAACTGCTCGCCTACTGAAAGTACTTCCTTAAGTTAGCTGCATTCCAGGAATATTGGGCCGAGTTGCCATCTAAGTACTCTATGTCATATGCTCCATTGGGTAACCTGTATGTTACCCTGTATGGGCCCTCTCAAGTCGGGCCAAATATGCCTGGAGGTGGGGCAAGCTTTTTCCTTAAAACAAGATCACCAACTTCGAACTTTCTTATCTTGACTTGGGAATTATAATAACGCTCTGCTCTTTGCTTGTACGTGGCATTCTTTAGCTCAGCATGTAATCTTCTTTCTTCGAGCAAATCTATTTATGTGGCTAGAGCAGAGTGATTTGCTTGTTCATCAAAGCTGGTCGTCCTGACTGTGCTGGTCTTTAATTCAATTGGTATCACAGCCTCTGTTCCGAAAGCCATTGCAAAAGGCGTTTCTCCGGTGCTTGACCTGGGAGAAACTCTATATGCCCACAAGACCTCCGGGAGTTTTTCTGACCAGCTACTGTTATTTCTACCAGGCGTATTTTCAATGTATGCTTGATGATCTTATTTACAGCTTCAACTTGCCCGTTTGACTGGGGATGATAGGGATTCGAATAGTATTTCCTGATCCCCCACTTTGTACAGAAGTCTCTCAACTCCTTTCGGTCAAACTGCGGGCTATTATCTGTCACAATTGTTCGTGGAATTCCAAAGCGACAGACAATGTTCTGCCATATGAAGTTGATCATGTTATGTTGTGTAATCTTTACCATGGTCTTCGCTTCTGCCCACTTTGTATAATAATCGACTGCTATGACGGCAAATCGAACATTTCCCACTCCTGCCTGGAAAGGACCAATATTGTCAATTCCCCATCTTGCAAGTGGCCATGGACTATAAACCGATACAAGCTCCTGGGCCGGGGCATGAATATTTGGAGCAAAAATCTGACACTGGCGGCAAGCTTTGGCTAACTGGATTGCATCTTTTCGTAAGGTTGGCCAATAATAACCTTGCCTTACAATTTTGTTGGCCAAAGCTTGCCCCCCAGTGTGATTTCCACAAACTCCAGAATGTATATCCTCCAGGACTGTCCTTCTTTGCCCCCTAGACAAACACTTGAGTAGCGGGAGTGAAAAGCCTCTTTTGTAAAGTTGTTCATCTACCAGAGTATATCTGGTTGCTTGTTTCTTAATTCTTATAGCCTCAAATGAGTTGCTTGGCAACTCCCCGTCTTTCAAGTATTTGGCTATAGGAGTTCTCCAATCATCATCGTTGTTGTGTTCGACTACTTGGTTTACTTCTTAGTCCATTGTTGATGGTTGGACTTTTTTGGTAATGACAATGTCCGTCAGATCTGCTGGCCCATCGCTTGTTGCTAATCTTGCTAGGGCGTCAGCTTGTGTGTTGCTCGTTCGTAGTATCTGTTGGATAAAAACTTGATCTAATAGAGATACCAAGTGAGCAACTATTCGTTGATACTCTATCATTTGCTCGTCTTTGGCCTCATATTCACCTCGTACTTGGCTTACAATAAGTTGGGAGTCTCCAAAAATCTGGAGTCGTCTTACTCCAACGGCTAATGACAAGTGAAGACCTGCAATGAGGGCCTCATACTCAGCTTCATTGTTGGTGGCCATGAATTCGAATCTGACTGCTGAAGTGAATACTTGCCGGTCGGGGCTGATGAGCACTATTCCTGCCCCCGAGGCCAGGTTTGTTGACGAACCATCCACATAAAGATGCCATGGGTGATCCAGCCCTCTCGTTGGATTTTGTGGGAAGGTTAACTCGACTATAAAGTTGGCTAACGCTTATCCCTTAATCGCAGTTCGAGGTGCATATGTCACGCCAAACTGGCTTATCTCTATGGACCATTTTAAAAGACGTCCAGCGGTGTCAGGTCGGTGTAGTATTTGTTTGAGTGGGAAAGTTGTCAATACTTCGACTTGATGATCGAAAAAGTATGGTCTTAACTTCCTGACACTCATGACAAGAGCATATGCCAGCTTTTCGGTTGGTGAGTATTTCACCTCAGCATCATGTAAGGCTTGGCTGACATAGTAGATTGGCATGTGAAACTTGCCTTCTGCCCGAACTAACACCGAACTTATGGCCGTGTCAGACGCTGCCAGATATAAATACAGCTTTTCACCGGGAACAGGTTTTGACAGAATTTTTACATCCCCAAGATATTATTTCAATGGATTAAGTGCAGGATAATACAATTCCAAACCACTTTTTACAAATTGGTACAGCATAATTGAACAGACGCACAAAAAAAAGTTGAACATAAGTATATATTTTTTGAACACTGTACTATCTTGTAAATAGTGGTGTTCAATTGTATTATTTTGTGAATGCCCCTATTTCAATTGATCGAAGGCTTTTTGGCAGCTTTCCGTCCAGGCAAAGTTGCCCTTTTTGATGGCCTCAAAAAATGGACGGCACCTGTCTCCGGACCGCGATATGAACCTGTTTAAAGCGGCTAAGCAACCGATTAACCTTTGCACTTTCTTGACAGAACGTGGGGGTTCCATATCAACGATCGCTTTCACCTTTGCTGGATTGGCTTCGATTACTCGCTTACTGACCAGATGGCCCAAGAATTTTCCGGAATGTACTCCAAAACTACTTTTCTTTGGATTTAACTTCATATTGTATCTTCGGAGTATGTCGAACACCTGGGAAAGATGATGGAGGTGATCTTCTTTCTATGTACTTTTGATGACTATGTCGTCGACATACACTTCCACCGTTTCCCTAATATGTTCATCGAACATCTTGTTGACCAGCCTCTGGTAGGTTGCTCCAGCATTGATCAGACCAAACAGCATCCTCTTCCAGCATAACAAATTTTTGTTAGTATAAAAGGCCGTATTTTCTTGGTCATCTGGGTGCATTAGAATCTGGTGGTATCCTGCGAAGGCATCCATGAATGTGAACATTTCGTGACCCAGCAGTATTGTCCACCAGTTGATCGATGTGCGGGAGCGGTAAGTTGTCCTTCTGCCATGCTGCATTAAGATCTGTAAAATCTATGTATAGCCTCCAGGTTCCGTTCGGCTTCCGTACCAAGACAGGATTTGCAACCCATTGTAGACATAACACTTGTTTAATTAAGTCGTTGTCCAGTAACTTCTTGACCTCATCGTTTAAAGCTTGATACTTGTCTGGTCCATATTTTCGCCATTTCTGGTGGACAGGTTTTCGGATTGGGTTGATATTCAATCTGTGACAAGCATCCTTCGGATCGATTCCTACCATGTCAGCATGGGACCATGCAAAGACGTCTAAGTTAGCCTTCAGAAAGTCCGTCATGCGAGTTCTGTAAGCCTCGGGGAGTTCAGACCCGATGTAAAGTTCAAGGTCATCTTGTTTGGGATCAATCTTGATGGCCTCCAATTCTTCGACCGGAGTTGCCCGTCGTTTTTGCCCCTTCCATCGAGGGTCAACTATTGGTCCTTCCGGACTTAGCTCATCCTCGATGTTCATGGGTTCAACACCCAACCGGGGGTCAAAATCGTCTGCAGTTTCTAAGTTAGACTCGGCCACCAAAGTGTGGCTCCCCTGGTTATTATTTGGGCACGGACTGTCGGCTACAAAGGGTAACATTGCTTCTGGCAGGTTCTGCCCGCCGCCCTGCAGCATTTGGTCGCCCGTGGGCGAAGGTTGGTCGTCTATGTCTATCTTATCATTTTGAGCTCCGAGAATGTCCTCCAAAATTGAGGGTTCATTCTCAAGTTGACTGGTTGACGCTTCCATCATAGATACTTGTCCTTGTCTTGACTGAATTTGCAGGAGGCATTCTCGAGCTTTTCTCTGGTCTCCCTTTACTGTGCCAACTCCACTTGCTGTTGGGAATTTTATGCAATAATGGTAAGTTGAACACGCGGCCCTGAATTCATTTAAGAAAGGTCGGCCCAAGAATCCGTTGTATGTTGACTCTTGATCAACGACCAAGAAGTCCACCATTCTTGCGATATTTTTCTCGGGCTCTTTGACCGTCACAAGTTGCATAGTGAAAGTTACTATTCCTAATGGGATTGTCACAGCATTTCCGAACCCCAGAATACGATGATTTGTGTCTCTGATATAGCCTGCATAATCTCCCATTTGGTCAAGCGTCTTTTTAAAAAGGACATTAGTGTAGGCTCCAGTATCCACCAACAATCTATGCACCCTAGTTTCCATAATCTTGGCACATATCACCAGCGAATCGTTGTGAGGGGTCAGTACTCCTTCTAAGTCTCTGTCGGTAAAAGTCAACTCCGATGTTTGCATGGTAGGTGGAAAAACCCCCATTTCCTGTACATAACCGATCGCTCGTAATTCTGCCTTTCTTTTCCGATTAGAAATTGGTGGTCGTCCATCAGAATAACCACATATGGGCCCTGCAGGTTCCATCATCTGGATGTCTGGAACTGGTCCTCCGGCTGGTGCCTGAGCTGGTCGCCCAGCTCGATTCCGATGAGGTGCATGTTCCTGGTCTTCTTCATCAGAATCTTCATCTCTGTTTCTTTTGTCGGGCTGTCTTTTCACGAACTCGGATAGTTTTCCCTCTTCGTAAAAATGCCACAACTGCTTCAGCAAGTCACGACACTCGCTTGTAAAGTGTCCCACGCTCTGGTGGTAGGCACAATATTTATTCTGGTTCAACTTGCTTGTATCTTGACGTATTTTACGGGGTGGTGTGAGCAATTCTTTATCTCAAACGTTATTATAAACTGTATCGATTGATACGGTAAGAATGTGGTTCAATTTGTCCTTCAGCCCCGTTCCTTCAGTAAATGCTTTCATGTTCTTGGGAGCTCGATAACCAGTTCCAGGCTTCTTCGCACCCTCTTTCTGCTCTCCTTTGTCTCCCATGTCCTTTTACAGGGCTTCATGCATGGAGACAAAGACGCATGCCCGATCCCGAAATTCGGCATATGTCTTCGGGCATCTTAGGTGTACATCTTTCTAGAGTTCAGTGCCCTTCTTGAGCGCAGCCATCTTCACTGACAGACTCCCCTTCTAACAGGACCTTGTCAAATTTTTCCAGGTACGATCGGTCCGACTCGTCGTCAGTTTGTTTCAAGTCGAATAACCGATGTCTTTGGGATAGATAAGACCCGGCCGTAGAGAAATGGGACAAGAACTCTTTACCCAGTTGGGCAAACGAATGAATTGAAGCTGATGGCAAAGCTGAAAACCATTTATGGACACGATCCCCCAGAGTTAAAGAAAAGTTGCGACATTGTGTTGCGTCACTTGCCCCCATTGATACCATATAATTGGTATACTTCATAAGATGCACCCGGGGGTCCGTCGTGCCCTCATATTGGATACTTGCCAGAAACTGAATCTTTTGCTGAATTGGAGCCTTCAGAATCACCACAGATAGAGGTGAGGCAGGAAGAGTTGTGTTCCTATATCCTCTCTGTTGATCTAGCTGGTCGTGCATGCTCTCTATGGCCTTTCTCATGGAGGCGAGCTCTTCCAAGGATCCCCCCTGACTCTGAGGCTGTCCGGCGAGCAGAGGCGCACAACCGTCTATTCGCTCCAGTCCCTCATTGGGAGCGGGAACCCCCTGGATTGGCCTCCTAGGATTGGGCTCTGCGTTTGGGCCAAGGCGACCAAAAGCTGACCTAGTCAGCCTGTCATGGACTGATTGGCGAGCAGGTACTACAGCTGGGCGAGCTGCTCCTGCAGTGGGATGGACTTCCATGATTCCCCGGCCACGACGACCCAATCTTTCAAGAGCACTTTGGCGTGTGCCCTGACCCCCTGCCATGGCCGGATTCTGAGTTGAACCTCCCTGACTGGCGGCCTCGATGTGTTGTTTTTCTTTGCTTTTGGCCTTACGAGCTTAGGCACTGTCAGCCTCATTTAAATGATCCCCCCTAGCCTTTTCATGTTCATGAGTCTTTGTGGGGCTACACCTTGCTCGCACATATAAAGAGCCAGGTTGGGCTTGTTGTCTTTGTAAAGCCTGGAGCATGGCAATTGTGCGCTCCAATTCGTCGGGGTTACGAGCAATGGCGTCCAACTCCGGTGGTACTAACTGACGAGCAACATTAGTTTGATTCTCTTGGTCATTTCTGCTCGCCCCTGCTCGCCCACAAGCCTGGGACATCCGGGAGTGTGAATCCCTTGTTATATGTTGTGAACGGTGTGTCTCTCGTGATTGAGGCATGTTCACAGGAGATTTTAAATATTGTTCTTAATGTTCTTGAATTTTTCCTTCAAAAGCTCAACCTTGTTCTTCAATTTTGAGCTAACCTTCGTGTTTTCAATGATTCGAAGGTTCGAACCCTCCTTCTAGCGCCAATTTGTTGACGATCAGTTCTAATCTTGAAGATTAATAGCTGTTTTAGATGGTTAATTGATCATCAAACAATTACGTGTGATTGATCACTAACGTAATTAGTGAATACGGGTTTTCGGGTTTAGATGGATTATAATCGTATGAAAGCTTACGTGTTTAAGTTCGATTGTAAGTTAATCGAGCTGCTTTAGATTCATAATCGAAGTTTGGACGTGTATAATAATTTGTGCTTGTTTTATTAGCTGAAAAAATCTAAGTATTTATAGACAATTGCCTAGCAGGAGGTGTCGTGACTTTTGGCCTACCAGGCCTGCATGCACGACACCTAGCCTTTGACTAAGTTGACCTTATCTAGACTAAATTATATCCTTATCTTGTTGGACTTGCTCGCAGTCAAGAGTTGCTCGCCATGTTGGACTTGTCCTGGAGGAGTCTTTAGTCTGATTTTGCTGGTCTCTTGTCTCACTTAGTTGTTTTGGTTTTGTGGTCGGATCTGGTTGGCGGGATGCTAACTGAGTTCATCATGTGGCTCTTAATCTGATTTTGTTCGCTCATTTTCCTTGGTGTTGTATGCAGGTTCTGCTCGCCAGATATCTTAGGTGTATCTTGAGTCAATTTTGCCTTAATCTTTAAGCGATTTGTGCTAACCCTTGTCGCCTATGTGACGATTCTGCTCGCCCATCAACAGTACGCAACTTTCTTTGTATTTTGGCCTGCCTGAACAAACACCCTCTTAGTGTTGCTCCCTGAAGCAACATGAGATTGACCCTGTGAGGATTTCCTGGAATCAAAGCTAATCCCAGATCTTTCATTCCCAAGTTTCTGGCAGCTATTTATTTCCTCTATGGCCAGTGAGGATGTACTCATTCCTGCTACCTTCTTCTTGAGAGCATCCTCACACTTTTTCAGGATTTCATGTCTGGTATAAAGGTCATCAAACTTACTATTGTGTTCCCTTAGCTCAGTCTGCTCGGCCAGTTGGTCTTCAACCAGTTCTTTGAGAATATTCTCTCTTGGAAGGCTCTGAGAATTGATCAACTCAATTTCTTGTGTTAGCCTTACAATTTGATAGGATTCTTTCATATCTAACTGAGTCAACTGGTCAGTCAGTGTTTGAACCTCAGTACTCAATTTCTCGTTCTCCTTCACCAAGAAGACATTAGTTTCCTGCAGTCTAGAGAAATCAACCATCAATTGATCCAAACAGATTAGAAGGTTCATTTCACTAACTACCTCTGAAATAGGCTTAGGATTTTGACCAATGTATGAACCACATTCATAGTTAGAATTTACCTCAGGCTCCTCCCTCGCCATAAGGCACAGATCATCGTACTCATCATCGGAAAAGAGTTCAGACGACCTCTCCTCAGGACCATCCGAGTCAATTGCGTCTTCAGCGAGCATGTCTCTCCTATCCGCAAATCTCAGCTCTCTCTTAGTCCTCCTGTCTTCTCTTTCCCTCGCACTCAGCTCTGGGCAGTCATACCGATAGTGCCCACTCTTGTTACAGTTGTAATACTTTGTTGGCTCATCTCCTCTATCTCTTCTCGCTTCAGGGTTCCTTCTTGAGTTAGGTTCCCTCCGTCTTGATGAGCTTTTTCATTTTTTAGTACTTATTGTCACCAGCACGTCTCTGGTCTAACTTCTCATGATCAGGTTTCGGGTCAGAATACCTCCTTTCTTCACCTCGATCGCGTCTCTGGTCAGTGTTTCTCCGGTCTTCATACCTTCTGGAACTATTGTGACTTCCACCAGTTTTCCTATCTCTTGTATCCTAGTAGTACTTCTTGTATCGACCAAATCTTGAATTTAACTTTTCTAAACGTATGGCTATCATACTGTACTCCTCAGCGAGCTCTTCTTTGCTCATCTCCAACAGTGACTTTGATGGTGATTCTGTAGGTTCTGACTTGGTCTTAAAGGCCACACTCTTCTCTGGAGCTTCCTCCTCTTCAGCTACTACTTTCTTCTTTCTCTTATTTAGATCAAATTCCAATGCTTTTAGCTCTGAAAATATTAGAGCTGAAGTAATGTTGCTCATATCCTGAGTGTTCTTGAGCATGATAACACTGTTATCCCATCTCTCAGTGAGAGAATTCAGGATTTTAGAAGCAATTTCTCTCTTATAGACTTCCTTCCCTAGGTCTGGGTACGGCTCGAGGTGTGACGTAGACGGAATGATTGCTGCCGCCCACGCGCACATGATCCCGAGGTGACGCGCCTTCCCGCTTTGTCAGGCAGGTACTGCACGCGCCCAGAAATTGCACTTTAGTCCTTCGATTCCTTAACTTGCTCGCCCGGAACCCCGTTTTTCCAGAGAGTATATAAAGAAAAAATTCGCGATTCTTTATCATTTTCACTGTTTATTGAGCGTGAATCTCTCCTCCTTCCCTTTTCAAACTTCCAGCGTACGTTTCCAGTTTCCGGCGACCTTCAAACGACTTCAAGGTAGTTTCTCCTTTGCTTTCTTCTTTTCTTTCTTCTTTTCTTCCGTTGTGTGTGTTCTAAATCCACAAAAATCCCTACTCCGCCGTGGAAAGTTCTAAACCGCCGTATTCTCCCTTGCCGGAATCTGTAAACATCCAAAACTTTTTTCACCTTAACTTATCGGATGTCGTCGCAATCTGAGACCGGATATTTCCCTCCCCGGAACCCCAAAAAATGGCCCGTCGAAGAAAATCCTCCCATTGTAAACCTGGAGTCCGATCCCGAGGCGGCTTCGGTTGCACGTTCCGTTAATTCTGGAGCTCGTCCCTCTGGGGAAAGAGAGGAGCGAGCAAATCCTGCTCGCCATCTCTTGGAGGAAACGAGCTCGGATCTCCACGAGGATGAGGACGAAGAGGTCGAGGTACTTCAGTCGGTGAACCTCGACGAATTAACCTGGGCCTATCTAAGAGATATCAACTTGCCTGCGCCCAGACTGATCGAGCATCGAGTTCCAGTTGCGGTTTCTCGCCGTGTAGACTGGGACAAGTACGAAAGGGAGCATTCAAACCGATTTGTCATTCCTGCTCGCGGAGTACGGAAGCTTAAGGCGACCGAGTTCGCTGCGAGCTGTATCGTGTCCGCCGTTACCGAGGAGGACTTGCCTGGGATTCGGAGGGATTACAAGATTCCTTTCGACATCCCGATGTATGCTCCTTTGGCGAACGACAGAGCTGATCGCCCACCATGTGGATTGACGGCGATCAACCTTGCTACCTTGAATGCTGGAGTTTCTCTACCGCTGCATCCTCTGGTCAGCCAATTCTTACAAGACGTGAACTTGGCTATCACCCAACTTACTCCCGTTGGGTGGATAAATTTGATGGCTCTGATGGTTATGTTCGCCCTAGAGGGATACCCCAACAAGCTGTCCACCGAGGAAGTTGGCTACCTGATGACGATCACTGGCTGCACTGGGGAAGAGGCGGGTTGGTACTATCTGAAGGCGCGACCAGGCCAGAAACTGGTTGAGGGCATCCCTGGGAAAGTGCGAGATTGGAAGCACGACTGGTTCTGGGTCGGAGGCGACTGGCGTGCTTCTGCTCGCTCCTTAGGGGGTCCTGAACGAATTGAGACCCCAGCGGAGTTTAGGGAATTAAAGTGTGAGTCTTACCTCTTCTATAACTTTGAAGTGGTTAGACTAATTTTAATTCTCTTTTTCCTTTGTTTCAGGTCCCAAAAACTTGGGGTGGCGAACTGTAAAGAATAGCATCAGCGATCAATTCTTGTTCGTTGCGTGTTTGATCGCCCTTCGTCGCCAAGAAGATCACAGCATTGGCCATCTTTTCTCCGAGGATACACTGCGAGTTACCCATCTTACTACTTATCCTCACCATCTTGAGGCTCTAGCTCCTATCCCAGAGGGTAAGTATCTTTTCTTGTCGGGCGAACAGATCTGTTCGGCATTATACTTGGTGTTAAATGACCTGTTTTGCACTTCTTTCTCGCAGACCAGCTCGTCACCGTCGCTCTTCACTCTTCCCTCCTCGAGCTCGATAACCGCGTCTGGGAGATGTCGACTAAAAGAGGACGCAAGAAGTCGGATCCCCTCTCGAAGATTATTGCCCTAGCAGCTAAGGGTGGAAAAGACGACCCGAGGCAAGCCGGAGGGTCGAGCTCGGCACAGCCACCTGCCCCAGTGGCGAGTCCACCCAAGACTCTGGTTCTGAGGACGAAGAGGCTTCTTCGTGGAGACGGCACTCCCGTCTCTGATACTGAAAAAGTGGCCAAACGAGCAAAAACTGCTCAAGAAAAGGTGATCGTGGCTGTCCGGCCATCTGAAGGCGGCAGCGAGCAAACTCCTTCCGTGGAGCGCCCCGGCGAGCAAGCTCTGGTCGTCACTACTTGTGAAGGATCTGGTCCTTCATCCGACCCCACCTACCTTGGTTGGGACAAGGGTCATCTTGACAGGTACAACTCTCCTCGCCCAGGACACTTAGCATTTTTTCTTCTTTTTTTTTTACTAACTGAGGATTCCCTTCCAGCTACCTGCCCGAGCAATACCCTGGGCGATCTAACATGGTGCACCGTTTTGCCTGCTCAAAGGTGCCGACCAACCTCCGCGAGATCCCAGATTCTTTTGTCCGCCGCGCTTCTGAGGTCGTTGCTCGCAGCTGGACTAAGGAGCGAACGAGACCGTCAAGACACAGGTGCCTCGCGTTAATGGCCGTCTGTGTCTCGTTGAGACGGGCAATACCCTGGTGGCCGTGCAGTGTCTGGTCGACCAGGTTGAGGATCTCGAGAAGGATTCTCGTCAGCATGCGGCCACTGTCAGCCGTATTGCCAAAGAGCGTGATGATGCCAAGGCAGAGGCGAAGAAGATTGTCGTCGACCTCGAGAACAAGGCCAAAGCTCATCAAATCAGCGAGCAGCGTGCTCTGGACCTGCACGTCAAAGTCTCCGAGGAATTGAAGGTCAAGATGGCCGAGGTCGAGCAGATGCGAGCAGAACTTGCTCGCGCTCAGCAGCAGAAGGAGGTCGCTGAGAAATTCGCGACCGAGGCGACGGCCAAAATTGCTGACCTCGAATCTCAACTCGCCAACTCCATTACCCAAGAGGAACTTATTCCTAAGATGGAGGTGAGCTCAATTCTGGTTTACGTGACAGGCTATGCTGAGAGCATTCGAATTGCTCATGAATTCAAGGCTACCGCAGTCGTTGAGGAGATCGGCAAGGAGCTCTGCAACTTCGTCGAATCAAACCCTCCAGCCCCGGGCACAACTCTACAGATTGGCGACCTGCCTGATTATGGAGTCAAGCTTGACTTCATCGGTCCTAAAATTATTATCACAAGTCCTCCCGAGGACGAGGAAGAAGAAGAGGGCGATGTTGCCGAGGGCGAGCAGATCCTGCACACCGATCAGAGTGAAAGAGCTCTCCAAGAGCGGGCTGATGCTGAGGGGCTGATTGCCGAACTGACTGAGGTAGTTCCAGTTGACCCTGCTCTCGATGGCTCTCCTCTGGAAGATCCTAAAGATGATAATATCTCTCCACCTGCCGGGCAAGGAACGTAGCGGACAAGATTAGCTAGGGACTATGTACTCTTTTATTTTTTTTATTTTTTTGTTGTTGTTGTTCGTCTTCATTGTAATTTTCTTGGGCTATCAAGCCTTATCTTCAATGAAACTATTTTGCTCAACTGCTCGTCTTTTTTATCTTACATTAATTGTTCTTTGCATTTTTATCTATGCTTCAACAATCTTAATGTAGTTGGGCCTTGTTCCTTAAGAGCTTTTTGGCCTTAGGCTATGTTCATTTAAAAATGAACAGCCTTTAAAGGGCTTGGTTGTATAATCAACTTGCGCCTTGAGCTTGCATTTCTGCTTAAACGAACAACTTAACATTGAACAAATATTAAAAATTACAAGTATCAAACGCGACCAAGAATATAAATCTGAACTAACTAGCTTGGACCTGCTCGACAGAAACAATGTCAAACTTCCAACCATTAAAAAACATAATTTACACCAGGAGTCAAAGCTGCTCGACCACTATACAATTTGTCAAGGCATCTTTAAACTCTCAAGAGGAAATAAAACCATACAAGATACTGGTCTTCTAGCCCGTGACCAAACTTGACCCAATTCAACTTTGTTCGGCCACTTATACTTAGTGAAAATTTCAAAAAATTAGGCAAGCTTTTTGGATCCATCTTTTACTTCTGCCATTCTAGCTCGCCCAGTGGACTTAGTAGTTCGCCCATTTCAACTTCACCCTCTCATGAGGCAAAACTGCTCGCCTACTGAAAGTGCTTCCTTAAGTTAGCTGCATTCCAGGAATATTGGGTTGAGTTGCCATCTAAGTCCTCTATGTCATATGCTCCATTGGGTAACATGTTTGTTACCCTGTATGGGCCCTCCCAAGTCGGGCCTAATATGCCTGGAGGTGGGGCAAGCTTTTTCCTTAAAATAAGATCACAAACTTCAAACTTTCTTATCTTGACTTGGGAATTATAATAACGCTCTGCTCTTTGCTTGTACGTGGCATTCTTTAGCTCAGCATGTAATCTTCTTTCTTCGAGCAAATCTATTTCTGTGGCTAGAGCAGAGTGATTTGCTTGTTCATCAAAGCTGGTCGTCCAGACTGTGCTGGTCTTTGATTCAATTGGTATCACAACCTCTGTTCCGAAAGCCATTGTAAAAGGCGTTTCTCCGGTGCTTGACCTGGGAGAAACTCTATATGCCCACAAGACCTCCGGGAGTTTTTCTGACCAGCTACTTTTGCTTTCTTCCAGGCGTATTTTCAATGTATGCTTGATGATCTTATTTACAGCTTCAACTTGCCCATTTGACTGGGGATGATAGGGAGTCGAATAGTATTTCCTGATCCCCCACTTTGTACAGAAGTCTCTCAACTCCTTTCCGTCAAACTGCGTGCCATTATCTATCACAATTGTTCGTAGAATTCCAAAGCGACAGACAATATTCTTCCATATGAAGTTGATCATGTTCTGCTGTGTAATCTTTACCATGGCCTTCGCTTCTGCCCACTTTGTATAATAATCGACTGCTATGACGGCAAATCGAACATTTCCCACTCCTACCGGGAAAGGACCAATAATGTCAATTCCCCATCTTGCAAATGGCCATGGACTATAAACTGATACAAGTTCCTGGGCCGGGGCATGAATATTTGGAGCAAAAATCTGACACTGGCAGCAAGCTTTGGCTAACTGGATTGCATCTTTTCGTAAGTTTGGCCAATAATAACCTTGTCTTACAATTTTGTAGGCCAAAGCTTGCCCCCCAGTGTGATTTCCACAAACTCCAGAATGTATATCCTCTAGGACTGTCCTTCCTTGCCCCCTAGACAAACACTTGAGTAGCGGGAGTGAAAAGCCTCTTTTGTAAAGATGTTCATCTACCAGAGTATATCTGGTTGCTTGTTTCTTGATTCTTACAGCCTCAAATGAGTTGCTTGGCAACTCCCCGTGTTTCAAGTATTTGGCTATAGGAGTTCTCCAATCATCATCATTGTTGTGTTCGACTACTTGGTTTACTTCGTAGTCCATTGTTGATGGTTGGACTTTTCTGGTAATGACAATGTCCGTCAGATCTGCTGGCCCATCGCTTGTTGCTAATCTTGCTAGGGCATCAGCTTGTGTGTTGCTCGTTTGTGGTATCTGCTGGATAAAAACTTGATCTAATAGAGATACCAAGTGAGCAACTATTCGTTGATACTCGATCATTTGCTCGTCTCTGACCTCATAATCACCTCGTACTTGGCTTACAATGAGTTGGGAGTCTCCGAAAATCTGAGTCGTCTTACTCCAAAGCCTAACGACAAGTGAAGACCTGCAATGAGGGCCTCATACTCAGCTTCATTGTTGGTGGCCATGTATTCGAATCTGACTGCTGAAGTGAATACTTGCCGGTCGGGACTGATGAGCACTATTCCTGCCCCCGAGGCCAGGGTTGTTGACGATCCACATAAAGATACCATGGGTGATCCAGCCCTCTCGTTGGATTTTGTGGGAAGGTTAACTCGACTATAAAGTCGGCTAACGCTTGTCCCTTAATCGCGGTTCGAGGTGCATATGTCACGCCAAACTGGCTTATCTCTATGGATAATTTTAAAAGACGGCCAGCGGTGTCAGGTCGGTGTAGTATTTGTTTGAGTGGGAAAGTTGTCAATACTTCGACTTGATGATCGAAAAAGTATGGTCTTAACTTCCTGACACTCATGACAAGAGCATATGCCAGTTTTTCGGTTGGTGAGTATTTCACCTCAGCATCATGTATGGCTTGGCTGATATAGTAGATTGGCAGGTGAAACTTGCCTTCTGGCCGAACTAACACCGAACTTATGGCCGTGTCAGACGCTGCCAGATATAAATACAGCTTTTCGCCGGGAACAGGTTTTGATAGAATTTTTACATCCCCAAGATATTCTTTCAATTGATCGAAGGCTTTCTGGCAGCTTTCCGTCCAGGCAAAGTTGCCCTTTTTTATGGCCTCAAAAAATAGACGGCACCTGTCTCCGGACCGCGATATGAACCTGTTTAAAGCGGCTAAGCAACCGATTAACCTTCGCACTTCCTTGACAGAACGTGGGGGTTCCATGTTAACGATCGCTTTCACCTTTGCTGGATTGGCTTCGATTCCTCGCTTACTGACCAGTGGCCCAAGAATTTTCTGGAATGTACTCCAAAACTACTTTTATTTGGATTTAACTTCATATTGTATCTTCGGAGTATGTCGAACACCTGGGAAAGATGATGGAGGTGATCTTCTTTCTGTGTACTTTTTATGACTATGTCGTCGACATACACTTCCACCGTTTCCCCAATATGTTCATCGAACATCTTGTTGACCAGCCTCTGGTAGGTTGCTCCAGCATTGATCAGACCAAACGGCATCCTCTTCCAGCATAACAAATTTTTGTTAGTATAAAAGGCCGTATTTTCTTGGTCATCTGGGTGCATTGGAATCTGGTGGTATCCTGCGAAGGCATCCTTGAATGTGAACATTTCGTGACCGGCAGTACTGTCCACCAGTTGATCGATGTGCGGGAGCGGAAAGTTGTCCTTCGGGCATGCTGCATTAAGATCTGTAAAATCTATGCATAGCCTCCATGTTCTGTTCGGCTTCCGTACCAAGACAGGATTTGCAACCCATTGTGGACATAACGCTTGTTTAATTAAGTCGTTGTCCAGTAACTTCTTGACCTCTTCATTTAAAGCTTGATACTTGTCTGGTCCATATTTTCGCCGTTTCTGGTGGACAGGTTTTCGGACTGGGTTGATATTCAATCTGTGACAAGCATCCTTCAGATCGATTCCTACCATGTCAGCATGGGACCATGCGAAGACGTCTAAGTTAGCCTTCAGAATGTCCGTCATGCGAGTTCTGTAAGGATCGGGGAGTTCAGACCCGATGTAAAGTTCAAGGTCATCTTGTTTGGGATCAATCTTGATGGCCTCCAATTCTTCGACCGGAATTGCCCGTCGTTTTTGCCCCTTCCATCGAGGGTCAACTATTGGTCCTTCCGGACTTAGCTCATCCTCGATGTTCATGGGTTCAACACCCAACCGGGGGTCAAAATCGTCTGTGGGTTCTGGGTTAGACTCGGCCACCAAAGTGTGGGTCCCCTGGTTATTATTTGGGCACGGACTGTCGGCTAAGAAGGGTAACATTGCTTCTAGCAGGTTCTGCCCGCCGCCCTGCAGCATTTGGTCGCCCGTGGGCGAAGGTTGGTCGTCTATGTCCATCTTATCGTTTTGAGCTCCGAGAATGTCCTCCAAAATTAAGGGTTCATTCTCAAGTTGACTGGTTGATGCTTCCATTATAGATACTTGTCCTTGTCTTGACTGAATTTGCAGGAGGCATTCTCGAGCTTTTCTCTGGTCTCCCTTTACTGTGCCAACTCCACTTGCTGTTGGGAATTTTATGCAATAATGGTAAGTTGAACACGCGGCCCTGAATTCATTTAAGAAAGGTCGGCCCAAGAATCCGTTGTATGTTGACTCTTGATCAACGACCAAGAAATCCACCATTCTTGCGATATTTTTCTCGGGCTCTTTGACTGTCACAAGTTGCATAGCAAAAGTTACTATTCCCAATGGAATTGTCACAGCATTTCCGAACCCCAGAATACGATGATTTGTATCTCTGATGTAGCCTGCATAATCTCCCATTTGGTCAAGCGTCTTTTTAAAAAAGGACATTAGTGTAGGCTCCAGTATCTACCAACAATCTATGCACCCTAGTTTCCATAATCTTGGCACATATCACCAGCGAATCATTGTGAGGGGTCAGTACTCCTTCTAAGTCTCTCTCGGTAAAAGTCAATTCCGATGTTTGCATGGTAGGTGGAAAAACCCCCATTTCCTGTACATGACCGATCGCTCGTAATTCTGCCTTTCTTTTCCGATTAGAAATTGGTGGTCGTCCATCAGAATAACCACATATGGGCCCTGCAGGTTCCATCATCTGGATGTCTGGAACTGGTCCTCCGGCTGGTGCCTGAGCTGGTTGCCCAGCTCGATTCCGATGAGGTGCCTGTTCCTGGTCTTCTTCATCAGAATCTTCATCTCTGTTTCTTTTGTCGGGCTGTCTTTTCACGAACTCGGATAGCTTTCCCTCTTCGTAAAAATGCCACAACTGCTTCAGCAAGTCACGACACTCGCTTGTAAAGTGTCCCACGCTCTGGTGGTAGGCACAATATTTATTCTGGTTCAACTTGCTTGTATCTTGACGTATTTTACGGGGTGGTGTGAGCAATTCTTTATCTCGAACGTTATTATAAACTGTATTGATTGATACGGTAAGAATGTGGTTCAATTTGTCCTTCAGCCCCGTTCCTTCAGTAAATACTTTCATGTTCTTGGGAGCTCGATAACCAGTTCCAGGCTTCTTCGCACCCTCTTTCTGCTCTCCTTTGTCTCCCATGTCCTTTTGCAGGGCTTCATGCATGGAGACAAAGACGTCTGCCCGATCCCGAAATACGGCATATGTCTTCGGGCATCTTAGGTGTACATCTTTCCAGAGTTCAGTGCCCTTCTTGAGCCCAGCCAGGACGACCACAATCTTGGTGTCTTCACTGACAGACTCCCCTTCTAACAGGACCTTGTCGAATCTTTCCAGGTACGATCGGTCCGACCTGTCGTCAGTTTGTTTCAAGTCGGATAACCGGTATCTTTGGGATAGATAAGACCCGGCCGTAGAGAAATGGGACAAGAACTCTTTGCCCAGTTGGGGAAACGAATGAATTGAAGCTGGTGGCAAAGCTGAAAACCATTTATGGACACGATCCCCCAGAGTTAAAGGAAAGTTGCGACATTGTGTTGCGTCACTTGCCCCCATTGATACCATATAATTGGTATACTTCATAAGATGCACTCGGGGGTCCGCCGTGCCCTCATATTGGATACTTACCGGAAACTGAATCTTTTGCTGAATTGGAGCCTTCAGAATCACCACAGATAGAGGTGAGACAGGAAGAGTTTTGTTCCCATATCCTCTCTGTTGATCTAGCTGGCCGTGCATGCTCTCTATGGCCTTTCTCATGGAGGCGAGCTCTTCCAAGGATCCCCCCTAACTTTGAGGCTGTCCGGCGAGCAGAGGCGCACAACCGTCTGTTCGCTCCAGTCCCTCATTGGGAGCGGGAACCCCCTGGATTGGCCTCCTAGGATTGGGCTCTGTGTTTGGGCCAAGGCGACCAAAAGCTGACCTAGTCAGCCTGTCATGGACTGATTGGCGAGCAGGTACTACAGTTGGGCGAGCTGCTCCTGCAGTGGGATGGACTTCCATGATTCCCCGGCCACGACGATCCAATCTTTCAAGAGCACTTTGGCGTGTGCCATGACTCCCTATCATGGCCGGATTCTGAGTCGAACCTCCCTGACTGGTGGCCTCAACGTGTTGTTTTTCTTTGCCTTTGGCCTTACGAGCTTAGGCACTGTCAGCCTCATTTAAATGATCCCCCCTAGCCTTTTCATGTTCACGAGTCTTTGTGGGGCTACACCTTGCTCGCACATATGAAGGGCCAGGTTGGGCTTGTTGTCTTTGTAAAGCCTGGAGCATGGCAATTGTGCGCTCCAATTCGTCGGGGTTACGAGCAATGGCGTCCAACTCCGGTGGTACTAACTGACGAGCAACATTAGTTTGATTCTCTTGGTCATTTCTGCTCGCCCCTGCTCGCCCACCAGCCTGGGACATCCGGGAGTGTGAATCCCTTGTTATATGTTGTGAACGTTGTGTCTCTCGTGATTGAGGCATGTTCACAGGAGATTTTAAATATTGTTCTTAATGTTCTTGAATTTTTCCTTCAAAAGCTCAACCTTGTTCTTCAATTTTGAGCTAACCTTCGTGTTTTCAATGATTCAAAGGTTCGAACCCTCCTTCTAGCGTCAATTTGTTGACGATCAGTTCTAATCTTGAAGATTAATGGCTGTTTTAGATGGTTAATTGATCATCAAACAATTACGTGTGATTGATCACTAACGTAATTAGTGAATACGGGTTTTCGGGTTTAGATGGATTAGAATCGTATGAAAGCTTACGTGTTTAAGTTCGATTGTAAGTTAATCGAGCTGCTTTGGATTCATAATCGAAGTTTGGACGTGTATAATAATTTGTGCTTGTTTTATTAGCTGAAAAAATCTAAGTATTTATAGACAATTGCCTAGCAGGAGGTGTCGTGACTTTTGGCCTACCAGGCCTGCATGCACGACACATGGCCTTTGACTAAGTTGACCTTATCTAGACTAAATTCTATCCTTATCTTGTTGGACTTGCTCGCAGTCAAGAGTTGCTCGCCATGTTGGACTTGACCTGGAGAAGTCTTTAGTCTGATTTTGTTGGTCTCTTGTCTCACTTAGTTGTTTTGGTTTTGTGGTCAGATCTGGTTGGCGGGATGCTAACTGAGTTCATCATGTGGCTCTTAATCTGATTTTGTTCGCTCATTTTCCTTGGTGTTGTATGCAGGTTCTGCTCGCCAAATATCTTAGGTGTATCTTGAGTCAATTTTGCCTTAATCTTTAAGCGCTTTGTGCTAACCCTGGTCGCCTATGTGACGATTCTGCTCGCCCATCAACAGTCATGAATTGCATACAAGTGTGCAAGTAACCTGAATCTCCAATATACGAAGTAAGAATATGAGAATTTAGGTAAAGAAGCTTCGAGCCTCCTTGAAGTCATGATTCAAGTTTTCAAAAAATATGCAGACAAAGATCTGTTCAGTGACCACCAACAGTTTCTCCACTGAAACTATTAGTATTCAAAGTCAGTGGTCTTTTGAACCACTGCTCTGATACCACTTGTTGGTCCCGTACAAGTCTGAGTAATACGTGTATGGAGGGGGAATACACGTATACAATTTTTCACTTTCTTTTCAAGATTGAGTCCCCTTAACTCAGAGTACAGTGTTAGGCACTGAATAGATAATGAACCTACTAACTGCTCTGAAGTAAGTCAGTTGGTCAACTATCTATTTATGCCTTGTGCAGAAATGTGTGAGCCCTGAAAGTTTAAATATTTGTTTTAGTTCTCTGAAAACTGAATGTTCTTTTCTTGTAAAGCTGTGGTTAGTAGGGCAGTGCAATGAGTTCAAGTATAAGGCTGATTGATTCAGCATAGCAAAGTATGCAACGAATGAATAATGATAAGCAATATAAAGCAATAATCAAAGCAGTAAAGAACTCAGGGCAGTTTAACGTGGTTCAGAGACTCAAGCTCCTACGTCCACAGTCCTGATTAAACAGGAGAATCCACTAAGGATTGACTTATTTTTAACGTGCTAAGGTGCACAATGATCAATCACTCTGATCCCTAGAATGTGAGTTCTAGTCCTCCTTCTCCTAACCAACTAACAACTTCCACCAACAAACCTAACACAGAGGGTTTTGGTTTCAATTTGGATTCCAACTAACTTGTGATAATCCTTACAATGAAAACTATTCTAAGGATTGGATTATCACTCTAAGCTTAGGATATGTATGGTAAGCTCAGTGGAATACAAAATAGACTCTAGACTATAAGAAACACTTGGAAAATTTAAGGGGTTTTGAGTGCTTCTTTAAATGCTTGTGAGTGTTGAGTAATTTTTTGCTTGTGAAATCTCCTGTAACCTTATTTGGGGCAAGGTCTTTTGTATTTATAGATGATTTTGAAAAACTATCCATTGGAGAGATAATCTTCTAGCCACCTTCCTTGTAGGATATTTCAATGGATATAATCTTCATGTAACAACCGTCCTTGCATGGATTTGGTAAATGCATTAAATGCATGCCCATTGAAAACTGCAGGGATGTCAGGGTTCAAGTCAGTGTTCGTCCATGACTTGTCTTCTCCTCATTGGTCCACGTCAGCGGGTAGGTGAAAATGTCAGAACTCATTCTTCAGTTCAGTCTTGTCTTTTCTGAGTTCAGGTTTGTCCTCATCTACGTACATGGTCCAGCGCTGACATTCCTTTTGCTTGATTGGATCATAATACTCAGGTTGCATGTTCCCTTCAGGTCCGTGAGTTAGCAATAATCTCAGGATCATGCTCTTAATAGTGACACTTACTCAGCCAACTTAGAAGAACTGCCAAAAGTTCAGTGATGGTGCTCTTGTGTTCTTCAGGTTTCAGTCTTGATTGATATCAGTGAGTTCTCCTCTTACTGAGTACCTGTGAATATAAAATACTCTAACAGTTCTAATCCTATCAAGACTAGCCTGACTATTACAACACTTAGGCAAATCATCTTTTCAGTGTATTTGGGATCAACTCAAAGCTAACATTATCCCAACAATAACTTTAAAAAATATCTTACTCTAAAATACAATAAATCTGAATATATTTTAATCAATGAAAACAAAATATTTACATATAATATGAAATATTAGTTTAAATATTAATTTAATACAAACAGATCTTTTTTCACGGTTGAATCTTAGATATTTTTGGAATTTATTTTTCTAAAATATTGATAGATGTGAAATTTGTAGGAGAGAATTGAAATATTTCAGAAAATATATTGTAACTGTGATAGCATATGATTCCCAAAAAATATTGCCACCAAATATAATATCTTACCATTAATAATAGATTGTAACACAAGTTTTTTTTTTTTTTTGATAAAATTCCACCTACAAAATAGAATATGAAACTGTAAAATATAAGTATTGTTTTGTAGAGTAGGATTTCAATTTCTTTTTAACAATTTTGATTTTTTATTTTTTTGTAAATTTGTATATCTGAAATGTCTAGGAGGAAAATTAATTTTAAAAAAATAAAACCAAGATTGGCGCTTAAACGTCAACTTTTATTGTTGAATTGTGTATTATAAATATCAACACTTTAATCAATTGTTCCCACACAAACATCTACACAATATTTTATTTTAATTATGACATCTTTTTTGTCAAATGTTACCTTTAGATTTGAAATGTGTGATTCTATCTCTAGAGTTAAACTTTTACGTTCGATTGTTATTGTATCTTCATGCCATGGGAAAAAACTGGGTGTAACTACAAATTTTGAATTAAATAAAAAAAATTGTTTACAACTTTAACTTATTCGGATTAAACCGAAAAATAAAGTGCGGGTCCTAGACTCTAGATTTGCTCCTCTGATTCTTTTCTTCGGTGTTGACCTTGACTTGGATGGTCTTTGGGAGAAGTCCTCATTTAATCTTTGTCTGAGATTAGATTAAATGTTATTTTGGAGATTTGGGAGATGAATGCCTTCGAAGGCGGGATGAACGTGTTTGAATTTGGTGAAGAACGTCATTTGAATCTTCGAGCGGGTACGATGAACGTTCTTGAATATTCTTCAAATCTTCAAGGAGAAATGTCAGATCGGAGGGGTACTGGACCTTGATCTCGGATCGGAGGCTGTTTGTAGTGGACTTTTGCGAAGAACGTCTTGAAGCCGTGAAGAACTCCTTTGAATCTTCAAGGAGAAACAGCGGATCGAAGGGGTACTGGACCTTGATCTCGGATCGGATGTCATTTTTAGAAGAACGTCTTTGAAGCTTCTTCGAATCTTCAAGGAGAAATGCCGGATCATAGGGGTGTTGGACCTTGATCTCTGATTTGTGGTGGACTTGTGTGAAGAATGCCTTTGAAGATTCTTCGAATCTTCAAGTAGAAACGCCGGATCGGAGGGGTGCTGGACCTTGATCTCTGGTCGGAGGCTGTTTGTGGTGGACTTGTGTGAAGAATGCCTTTGAAGATTCTTCGAATCTTCAAGTAGAAACGCCGGATCGGAGGGATGCTGGACCTTGATCTCTGATCGGACGCCGTTTTTTATCGCTTTCCACGAAGAACGCCTTGAGGTTGATGAAGAACACTTCGAAACTTCAAGAACAGTTGCAGGCTTGGATGCTTAATCGTCTGAACGGTTGGTGTTCGATTGTGAAAATGAACAAAGTGAGGGCCCCTATTTATAGAGTGGAGGGTGGAAGACCTGCCTTTCTCACAAGGCCACATGTAGGGGTGGCAATTCGTGCTAACGGATTGTGTTTCGTATTGACACGATAGTGACACGACACGATAAGCCCCGACATTAACACGGCACGATAAGCATCCGTGCTGACACGACACAAACACGATAAAATCCGTGTCAACACGAAACGACACGATAACGACACGATATTTTTTGTGTTAGTGTCGATACGACACGATTCATTCCGTGTCGACACGACACGATAATGACATGATTCATTCTATGTCGACACGACACGATAATGACATGATTCATTCCGTGTCGACACGAACACGATATAAACCTGATAAAAAATGGCTAAATTTAAAATTTCAACACAAAAAACTACAAATGTTCATAGAAAGCATATTCTATCCAAAACGATTACAAACCAAAAGTAATTTGTATTCTTAATTTTGTTATTATAGTATACTTAGTTTATAAATTGATGGGCCTGAGAGTTGGGCTTCCTCTGCCTGTTTTTTAATTAGGGATAAGAATTTGAGACTAAATTTTTAATGTGCTTGAAAAGATAATGTTATATATTATTATTTTTGTAAAAATATAATTAAAATATATTTCGTGTCACTATCGTGTTATGTGTTATTTCATGTCACTATCATGTTCGTGCTTAACGGGTTGTTAACAGGTTAATGGGTTATCTGTTAATTTTATCGTGTTTAACGTGTTGACATTAATCCGACACTAACTCGCCACGAAATTTTTGTGTTCTTATCGTGTCGACCGGATAAGGACACTAACCCAATAAGATCAACACTAACCCGTAATTTTTGTGTCGGATTCGTATCGTGCTATCGTGTCGTGTTCGCAATTGTCACCCCCTAGCCACATGGCATCGTCTGATTGGTCAGTGCAATTTGATTGACTTAATTTGCGAATTAATTAAATTTGATTTGATTCAATTTAGTTCGTTTTCCCTTTTAACGAAACATCATTTAATTTTAGATATTATGATAAATAAATTATATTTATTACTCAATATGAGTACCGAAAACTTACGAAATTTGACCAACTTGTACCGTGTACATTTAATATCAAGTTTAACTATTTAATTCTAGAATTAATTTAATTAAATTCTCAAAATGAAGTAGTAAATTAAATTTTATATTAATATTTTATTTGTACACGCGTCACCATTTAATTGGGTGCAAAATTAATTTGCTTAAAACCCCTCGTGCTTTGTTCAGGGTCGTTTTGACTTGGAGTGAATAAAGCACAAAAGTATTTTGCGCCCCCATATGCATTTGGATTTTTGAATCATGACTGAACTTAGAGGATGTCTAAGCTGCCTACGTACCTCTTTAGAGAGGATCAAGTCATAACGTAGTTCGAGAACAAAATTTGATTTGATTTGGGTGTCATATAGTTTATACTCATGTGGCTAGGAATGACATACAGTTTAAAATCATGTGTCAAGGAGATTTAATTTGAGTTTGTTAGATAGTTTATACTCGTATCAAGGAGAATATTTTGAATTTGTTTGATAGTTTATACTCGTATCAAGGAGTATCACTTGATTCGGGGACACTATAATTTGATCTCCGGCTTGAAAACTTCAAACAATTTATTCTCTCGTCAAGGAGAATGGATTTGATGGAGACTTCAATTTGATCTCCAGCTTGAAAACTTCAGACAGTTTATTCTCTCGTCAAGGAGAATGGATTTGATGGAGACTTCAATTTGATCTCCGGCTTGAAAACTTCAGACAGTTTATTCTTTTGTCAAGGAGAATGGATTTGATGGTGACTTCAATTTGATCTCCGGCTTGAGAGCTTCAGACAATTTAGTCTCTTGTCAAGGTGACTTGATTTGACTTTGAGATAGTTTTGGCTCGTATCACGGGAGTTTCATAGACAGTTTACGCTCTTGTCAAGGAGCATTTGATCATAGACAATTTACGCTCTTGTCAAGGAGCATTTGATTTTAGGGTTTTTAGATAGTTTTTTGCTCGTACCAAGGAGCATCACAGACAGTTTATGCTCTTGTCAAGGAGCTTTGATTTGACTTTGGGGAACTTCAGAAAGTCTCTTCGAGCACTATATCTCCTTACTCGACCAATTGCATAACTTTTTCTTTGAAGATAAAATAGTCTTCAATTGAGTGGCCCACTAAGCGGTGGTACTTGCAGTATTTTGGATCGTCGGTGCGTCCTGCTTCTTCCGACCATTTCATCTTAGGCAACTAAATAAACTTTGCATCCATCAAGTCATCGAATATCCCCGAGACATCAGAGTCTAAAAAAGGATATTATTTTTGTCGTAGATCATTAAGAGTTAACCCTCTTTGCCCCCTATCGCGAGGAAGGTCTGTTGTGCATTCTTTACATAAAGGCTTATCATGAGTCTTGTCGTGAGGTTCACGATCTGGTGGTATGTCGGCTTCGATTGTGGCCATGCTTAGCTCCATGTCATGAGCTCTTGTAGCATGTTCTTCAAAGGTCTTTGGCTGGATTCCTTGAAGAATGTATCGAAGACTCCACTGCATGCCTTGGATGCACATTTCGATTGCAGAAATCTCAGACCATCGGTCCTTGCAATTCAGACTTAGACTCCTCCATCGATTGATATAATCAATCACGGGCTCACTTATCCACTGGTGAGTGTTGGTTAGCTCAATCATGTTAATTGTCCTCCTTGTGCTGTAGAAGAGGTTTAGAAACTCATACTCCATTTGATCCCAACTGTCGATGGAGTTGGCCTCCAAGTCGATGTACCAGTCGAACGCATTTTCTTTCAAGAAGCGGACTAATTGTTTGACCAAATGATCTCTGTAGGTTCCAGCATTGTTGCAAGTTTCAACGAAGTGAGATACGTGCTGCTTTGGGTTTCCCTTGCCGTCAAGCAGTTGGAATTTAGGAGGTTGGCAGTCAGCTGACATCCTTAAGTCGTCGATCTTCTTGGTATAAAGCGTGGTGTAAGTGAAGGATGGTTTGGAGCCATCATCAAACTTGCACTTTATCGTCTCCAATATGAGCTCTTTGAGTTGATCGACCCGGATCCCTCCGGCAGATGAAATTTGTAGCTCATTAGCAGTTGCTTTAGGATGTTTGGTTGAGGTCTCCCCGTTGCTGTGAGCCTCAACTTACTTTCCTTTAACAGGGATTGCATCGCCGCCATCCACCCTATTAATAAAGTTGGAGATTTTGATGTCTTGATTCTTGACTTGTTGGGTAAGCCCTTCAACAGCTTTGAGCAGACTGGCGAGTCGTTCCTCGATAGTTGAAGCATCTGTCATCATGATAGTTAAGCTTGCTTGAAAAGAGAAGAGAGGAGAGGTATAGTATGTCCCACTGGGCGTGCCAAATTTGTAACTGTAAATTTTATATTAAAAAAAATCATTTACAACTTTAACTTATTCGGATTAAACCGAAAAAAAAACTAGTGCGGATCCTAGACTCTAGATTTGCTCCTCTGATTCTTCTCTTCGGTGTTGACCTAGACTTGGATGGTCTTCGGGAGAAGTCCTTATCTTAAACTTTGTCTGAGATTGGATTAAACGTTATTTTGGAGATTTGGGGGATTAACGCCTTTGAATTTGGTGAAGAACGTCCATTGAATTTTTTAGCGGGTGCGATGAACGTTCTTGAAGATTCTTCAAATCTTCAAGGAGAAATACTGGATCAGAGGGGTGCTGAACCTTGATCTCGGATCGGAGGCTGTTTGTAGTGGACTTTTGCAAAGAATGCCTTGAAGCCGTGAAGAACGCCTTTGAATCTTCAAGGAGAAACGCTGGATCGGAGAGGTACTGGACCTTGATCTCGGATCGGATGTCATTTCTGACAAGAAAGCCTTTGAAGCTTCTTCGAATCTTCAAGGAGAAATGCAGGATCGGAAGGGTGCTGGACCTTGATCTCTAATCGGAGGCTGTCTGTGGTGGACTTGTGCGAAGAATGTCTTTGAAGATTCTTTGAATCTTCAAGGAGAAACGCCAGATTGAACGGGTGCTGGACCATGATCTTTAATCGAATTCTGTTTTTTATCACTTTCCGTGAAGAATGCCTTGAGGTTGATGAAGAACACTTCGAATCTTCAAAAACGGTTGCAGGCTTGGATGCTTGATCGTCTGAACGGTTGGTGTTCAATTGTGAAAATGAACAAAGTGAGGGCCCCTATTTATATGGTGGAGGGTGGAAGACCTACCTTTCTCGCAAGGCCACACGACATCGTCTGATTGGTCGGTGTCATTTGATTGACTTAATTTGCGAATTAATTAAATTTGATTTGATTCAATTTAGTTCGCTTCCCCTTTTAACGATACATCATTTAAGTTTTGATATTATGGTAAATAAATTGTATTTATTACCCAATATGAGTACCGAAAACTCACGAAATTCGACCAACTTGTACCGTGTACATTTAAGACCAAGTTTAACTATTTAATTCAAGAATTAATTTTATTAAATTCTCAAAATGAAATAGTAAATCAAATTTGATATTAATATTTGATTTGTACACGCGTCACCATTTAATTGGGTGCAAAATTAATTTGCTTACATTGAGCATGCAACAATACAACAAATGTAATTTTAAGTAATATTGTATTATAACAATTTGAGATTGAATGTGTGAATTAGTTAATATTTTTTTAATTTTCTATTTATTCTTGTTTAGTATTTTATATTGTTCGTTAAATTATAATTACAATTTTAATATTGTATCAAAATTATAAGATATTTAAAATTAATATTTAAAATTTGAAATAATAATTAAAAAAAATTCAGTTCGCGAAATTCGTGGGAGTACACAGTAGTGGACTTAATAATTGTGAAATATAAATTCTATAATTTGTTAAATAAATTTAAAAAATGCAAAGAATTCCAAAATTATCTGTGCAAAATTTAGAATTTGCACAATAAATTGCATGGGGGTAGGGTGGTGGGGAGGGGGGGTTAATGGACGGTCAGCTGAAAAGGTTGAAAAAGTGGATTAGGGGTCCTACTTTTTTAATAACATTGTAGTTTTTAAAAAGTATGATATTATGTTACAATAATGTTATATTTTTTGAAACAAAATGTTACTACCCCAATTTTTATTATCACTTAGAGAAATAAATTTTGTCCTTATATTAACACATGTATGGTATTAAAAGATGTGTTACTATATGACCAAAATAGTATCAATATGAAACAACAAATTTGGAGTCAAAGAGATGAAGAATTAAATAAAAAATAAATATTTGTTCTTGTAAGTATACATATTTCTCCTTATATTTAATATAAAATACAAAAATGTGTTGTTTTAAGGACTATCAAGACACATTTTTCCGTACAATAACACATGTTTGTCCATATAGTAATACAAATTGAGAGCGAAAATCCAGAAACCAGCCTGTGAGATTTTTTTTTTTTTTTGGAAAATTCACCCGTCTCGGTTTGACCCGAATATGATCCACGAATTTTGACCTGGTTCGACCCAACCCCTGATTTTTTAATATTTGGCTAATTTAGGTATACTTTACATGTAGAATATATTACAAGAGTGTCCCTCCATTTTTTTTAGTATATATAACTGTATAAATCAATAATTTAACGGATAACAATTAATATATATAAATAAACTACAAATTAATAAAATTAAAATGACATACAAAAATATATATTAAGTTAACAACATAATTCCAACTTCCAAATAAATAGTCTAATTAGACAATAACATATATATTTTACATCAAATTAAGTGAAATTTCACACTAAAAATATTAAGTGAAATTCCTTATAAGTCGTCGTTTGAAGGTGGAAAAAAAAAAAAAACAATGAATGTGTGATGACAAAATATTATATGAAAATAGTTTATGATAAATTTATCATGAAATAATTTTAAAGTATCATTTTTTAATCAGGAGTATCAATAATCTCATCAGGAATATCATTAATCGGGTTGGTGGTAATATATTGTAATTGTTGTAAATTTTCTTAAACTCAGATTAATGTTACTGCTAATCAACTTTTTGATACTCCTGATCAAATATTCGATACTTTAAAGTAGTTTCATGATAAACTTATCATAAACTATTTTCAAATAAAATTTCCTCATGTGTAATCTCCTTAGACCGATTACACTAAAATCGGATCTACCACTGAACGCCTAGCTCCTAGGCGCCACCTAAATGGTATTATTACCGTCTCAATTTTGTTTATTCATTTGACTTTTGTTGATTTTAATGTAAGACTTGATTTGTAGTATTTAAATAAATAAATTGATATTTTTATGATAGCGTATTATTTAATTACAAAATAAAGATGTTTTTTTACATAATTATTAGTTGAATTAATTGTAATTTAAAGGTGTTTAAAGAGAATAAAAAGTAAAATGTGTTAACAAAATTGAGACAGAGACCGAGAGTAGGAAATTTTGCATTACTATGAAATGTACGCTAGTTTCATGTAAAATTAAATTTACACAAGAGTTTGAAAAGGTTCACGAGAAAAAATACGACAAACTGAATACCTCATATGGATATGGGTCCAACTGCAATAAGGAATAGTCATAAATTATGATACGGCTCGCTCAATAATTAATTGCTGAATACGACAAGACAATACTAATTTACATAATCACTCAACTATTGTTTGCTTAATATTGAATTAAGGTGGCACTAAGAGGGGTGTATTGGTTATAGAGTTTGTAGGATTTTTTTAGACTTTTAAAGTATGGGGGTATTCAATCTAGATTTTCAAAAGTTTTTAAAAATCCTGAGGTATTCAATACGGATTTTAAAAAGTCTTAAAAAATCTTTAGGTATTCAACAGTCTATGAATTTTAATACTTCACGGATTTTCTTAGATTTCCCTTCCAAAATATGAATAGATTTTACTCTTTAAAATCTCTTCTAATAACCACAGATTTCTACGGATTTTGAAAAGTCTTAAAAAATCTTTAGATATTCAACAGTCTATGAACTTTCTTTAATTCTTTTTCATTGGGATGTTAACGGGACGGGGACGGGGGGTCATTCCCCATCTCCGTTCCTGCAAAATAAATGGGGAAAAATTCCCCCCCATCCCCGCCTCACCGGGGATCCCCGTCTCGCAGCAATTCCCCATTCCCCGCCTACTTATTTTTTTTATCTCATTTTTAAAATATAAAAAAATATTTAAATTAAAAACTTTAATCATACACAACAATTACTTTAAGTTGGTGTTAAAAAAATTAATTTAAACAATTTGAAGAACCTTTAATTCTAATATTTTCAGTTAACATATATACTAAAGTGAAAATAATATAATTTGGAAGAACTAATAACATAACATTAAATAAAAAAAATGTAATTTTTAATGAATAGTTAATTGAGTAGGAAACTATGAAATATTTATTTGTAATTACTTTAACATTAAAATTATATATAAATATATTAATTATATAAAAAATAATGCGACTCCCCGCGGAGACGAGACGGGGATCCCCCGGGCTGAGAATATTATCCCGGTCCCCGCCTACGGGGCAAAAAAAATCTCTGTCCCTGTATGCTTTGGGGATTACCCGCCCCGTTGTCAAGTCTACTCTTCAAAAAATATAAATAAATTTTACTCTCCAAAATCTCTTCTAACAACCTGAGACTTCTAATGAGGGCGAGGTATAACGGTGATGGAAATGAAGATGAAATAATAATGTGTTTTTTTAACTAATGTGTTTTTTTTTTTTTTTTTCTAAATAATTTGGATAACTTTTTTTTATATACAAGTGTGTCCCATATATATTTGCATCAATGGTTCCAACGCCGAAGTCTATGTAAATCCATGTAAATCAATTAAAAAAATGTATTCCACAATCCTGTAAAGCCTATGAAAATCAAAATAAATCAATAAAAAGGTCAGTCAAACTCTGCATGAAGTCTATAGATTTTCTAAATCCACAGACTTTTTAAAGTTCAAAAAAATCCGATAGAATCCCAATTGAATACACCCCTCTAAGTTTGAAAATTCTAAAATAGTAATATTAAAAAGGATAAATATTAGCATAATTATAGTAATTAATGAAAACAAAATATGATACACAATAATATTTTCATCCTAAATAAGATAATCATTATCTTATTTGATTATCTTGCCATCTACTTATAATTTCTCCTTCAATCATTCTCGAATGTTACAACCAACAATCTCTACTTTTGTTTTTTTTTTTTTTAAATTAGAGGACAACACTAGTAATGTAACCACTATGGATATAATTATTCTTCCCACATATCCAAAACGGAGATGCAAAATAATTTTTCATTTCCATTCAGATTGAAGAATTCGAAACAAGTGTCCCCTAAAATATATTCTCTTCATCCCATACTTGTTTTCTATATTACTGTTTGCACAAGTTTTAAGAAAATAGTTGTTTAATTAGTATTTAAAGTGGAAAAAATGATATAGAATTAAAGTAGAAGTTTTTTGGTAGAACTATATGGATAATATAATATTAAAAAAATGATTTATTTTTTACCAAGAATAGATACAACAATTGAGTATGAGAGTGAATGCAGTTTTTGACGGATGGAATAATATACTAGTAAATGGTAATTAATGAGTGAATAATCTAAACTTGTTGATGAGTGGGGTGGTGGAGTAATAATGAGGTTAAAATTCCTTGACTGAATAAACAAAGCGCCAAAAAAGCGTTTCTCAGTTCACTTTTCTAAACAAACACACATAAAAACAAAAACAATTCTCCCTCTCTCTACCAAACCAGGCGCAGCATATGCATATGGCTTTGGTGGTGGTGCCAGTCCCAGAGAGACGCGCATTTCCATTTTCATTTGTTCCAATGTTAACGGCTATTTTTCTCCTCCTGCTTACGCTAACATGCGCCTCCGCCGCCGCCGTGGACTCCGAAGTCCAAGCCTTACTCTCCTTCAAACACAATCTCCACGACCCATTCGGCGCCATGGACGGCTGGAACGCCTCCACGCCCGCCGCCCCCTGCGACTGGCGTGGCATTCTATGCTTTGCCGGCCGTGTGCGCCAACTCCGCCTCCCCCGTCTCCACCTTGGCGGCCGCCTCACCGATCACCTCGCTAACCTGCACCAGCTGCGCAGGTTAAGCCTCCACTCCAACAATTTGAACGGCTCCATCCCACGCGCCCTCTCCGCCTGCTCTCTCCTACGCGCCGTCTACCTGCACCACAACTCCCTCTCCGGCGACATTCCCCCCGCACTTTTCTCCAACCTCACAAATCTCCAGGTCTTAAACCTAGCCAACAATCTCATGTCCGGGGAAGTGGCCGCCGCCGCGCCGAGCATGCGAATACTCGACCTCTCCTCCAACTCCTTCTCCGGTCGTCTCCCGGCCAACTTCTCCGCCTCTCAGCTCATCAATTTCTCATTCAACCGTTTCTCCGGCCAGATCCCGCCGGAGATCGGAGAGTTGCAGCAATTGCGCTACCTATGGCTGGACGGGAACGAGCTCTACGGCACAATTCCCTCCGCGATTTCAAACTGTTCCGCGCTCATCCACCTCAGCGCCGGGGACAACATGCTCTCCGGCATCGTTCCGGCGACTCTGGGCTCTCTTAAAAATCTCCAGGTTATCTCACTGCCGCGTAATCGGCTAACCGGCGTCGTTTCCTCGTCATTATTTTGTGGTTTAAATGCCAGCATTAGAATCCTTACCTTGAGCTTTAATGCACTCACGGGTATAGCCAATAATGGTGGTTTAATGTGTGATAATAGTGTGCTTCAAGTTTTTGATCTTCACGAGAATCACATAATTGGCGTGTTCCCCAATCTTGTTACCAATTTCTCAACATTAAAGTCCCTGGATATTTCTGGGAATTCAATTTCCGGGCTGTTGCCGGATAATGTTGGGAATTTGGTGGTTTTGGAGGAATTCAGAGTTGGGAACAACTCACTAAGTGGTCAAATTCCTGAGAGTTTAACAAAATGTGGGGCATTGAGAGTGCTTGACCTTGGGAAAAATCAGTTTTCGGGTTCTATACCCGGTTTTTTAGGGGAGATGAAGAGCTTGACAACGTTGATTCTTGGTGGGAATTCGTTTTCCGGTTCAGTTCCAATGAGCATAGCCAATCTTTCCTCTCTGGAGGTTTTGGATTTGAGCCAAAACAATTTGAGTGGAGGTGTGCCTCTAGAGTTGATGAATTTGACCTCTCTAAACTTGAGTAAAAACATGTTTTCTAAACAAGTGCTGCTAAGTATTGGGGAATTGAATCGGTTACAAATTCTGAATATGAGTGGTTGTGGGTTTTCAGGGGTGCTTCCATTGGGCATCGGGAATCTTCTCAGGCTCACAACTCTTGATTTGAGCGGGCAAAACTTATATGGGGAGTTGCCTGTTGAGCTCTTTGGGTTACCTAGTTTGGAAATAGTTGCTTTGGAGGAGAATTCATTATCTGGACAAGTGCCTGAAGGTTTTAGCAGCTTATCTAGTTTGAAGTACCTTAATCTATCATCAAATGCTTTCTCTGGTGCCATACCATCTACTTATGGCTTTCTTAGATCATTGATTGTTCTTTCACTGTCTCGTAATCGGTTGAGTGGTTCGATTCCCGTAGAGTTGAGCAATTGCAGCAATCTTGAAGTTTTAGAGCTCAGAGGAGATGAATTAATGGGGCAAATCCCCACTGGTTTTTCCAGTTTGTCTCATTTACAGAAGCTTGATCTGGGCAACAACAGTTTAACTGGTCCAATCCCAGAAACAATTTCCAACTGTTCTGCTTTGGTTACTCTGATGTTGGATTCGAACCGCATTTCGGGCCACATTCCAGATGCATTATCCAAGTTGTCGAAATTGCGCGACCTGAACGTCTCTTCAAATAATCTCACCGGTGTTATTCCAGCGAGTCTTTCGCTAATCTCTGCATTGCAGCACTTGAACTTGTCTGGTAATAACCTCGAGGGTGAGATTCCAGAGGCTTTGGCTACTCGGTTTAGCGACCCTTCAGTGTATGCTATGAACAAGAATCTATGTGGGAGGCCACTCAGAAAGAACTGCAAAAGCCTGGACAGGCGCAAGAGAAAGAGATTGATTCTGTATATAGCTGTGGCTGTTGGGGGTAGTTTAATGCTGTTACTGTGTTGCTGTGGTTATATATACAGTCTCCTTAGATGGCGGAAGATGCTGGGAGCAGGAGAGAAGAAGCGAAGCCCCAGCCCGGGCTCACAAGGGGCGCGTGGAAGTGGAGAGAACGGCGCCCCAAAGCTCGTTATGTTCAACAACAAGATCACATATGCTGAAACATTGGAAGCAACGAGACAGTTTGACGAGGAAAACGTGCTTAGCAGGGGGAAGTACGGGCTATTATTCAAAGCCACTTATGGTGACGGGATGGTGCTCGCCATTCGCCGCCTCCCAGACACATCGATTGAGGAGAGCACCTTCCGTAAAGAAGCCGAGTCTCTTGGCAAGGTTAAACACCGGAATCTTACTGTCCTTCGCGGCTATTATGCGGGGCCCCCTCCAGAAATGCGGCTAGTCGTTTATGACTACATGCCTAACGGGAACCTAGCTACGTTGCTTCAAGAGGCATCGCATCAAGAAGGGCACGTGCTGAATTGGCCGATGCGCCACCTTATTGCACTGGGCATAGCTCGTGGTCTGGCCTTCTTGCACTCTGTGTCGATCACACATGGGGATGTGAAGCCCCAGAATGTTGTGTTTGACGCGGACTTTGAAGCCCATCTTTCGGAGTTTGGTTTGGATAAGTTGACGATTGCAGCTGAAGCCTCGACATCTGCTATGCCAATTGGTTACGTAGCGCCGGAAGTAGCATTAACGGGGCAGTCGAGTAAAGAAGCGGATGTGTACAGTTTCGGGATCGTGGTGCTGGAGATTTTGACGGGTAAAAAGCCGGTGATGTTCACGCAGGATGAGGACATAGTGAAATGGGTGAAGAGGCAGCTGCAAAGAGGGCAAGTTTCGGAACTGCTTGAGCCAGGGTTGTTAGAGCTGGATCCGGAGTCGTCGGAGTGGGAGGAGTTCTTGTTGGGGGTCAAAGTTGGATTGCTGTGCACAATGCCTGACCCTTCCGAAAGGCCATCCATGACCGACGTCGTTTTCATGCTCGAAGGCTGCCGTTTAGGCCCCGAAATTCCTTCCTCCGCTGATCCTACCACTCTTCCTTCTCCTTCCTGACCTCTATTCTGACTTGTTTAGGACTCCAGTTTGCTGCTATTTTATCAAAATTAATTGGGCAAACCTGAATCGAGCTTTTGGTTCCACTTCCAACTTTATTTACTAATTTAGTGATTAAAAACATGTTGGGCGAACTGACAGACAGCTGCTATATGAAATTCACCATTAATATACAACTTAGCCAATCATATTCCCATACAAAACGATACAGATGCAAGGTACATTTAATATTATATAAAAAAAATACATGCACGTAAAAGTGAACGCCAGGTTGCATATTTGTTGATGACAGAAAAATATTGAATTGAAATCTACAGTGTTCCACTCAAACAAGCAGAAGGCCTTCAGGGATAGTGCTAGTGTCCTGATCATGCGAGTAAAACTTGCGACAAGCATAAAACACTGCCGAATGAAAAGCAGTTGGATTGTCTATAAATATGAAATGACCACCCTGCAATCATAGCAAGGAAGGTTAAATCTTATAATTGTTATTGCAAAACTAGTTAACCAAATAATAATCGGAATATAAAAAAAAAAATATTAAAATAGCACAATTCCATTTCAGCGAGAAACAAACAAGGCAGGGGGTGCGAAATATACCTGAGGAACCCTTATTATCTCACATGGAACCTTCATATGTTTGCGAGCTTCTTGCGCTCCTTGGTAATTCATCCAATCTTGGACACCATAAATAAATGTCGTCGGCACCTTCCATTCAGAAGCACTGCACCCAAACGAGACTACACCATTCAATTCTAATTCACTCACCAATTTTACATTTGTGCTTCTTTGAAATTAAAGATAGGGAGCCAAAGCATACATGAACAAACAATTGGAGAGCTAGATTGGTAGTACTACTTCATGTTTGTCCAATAAACAGTTAAAAACTGAGTTTAACATCATTTTAATATCTTCTAGAGGAAAGAAAGTGATGACTTCCAATAAATTTTAAGGACAGCAATGGAAGCAAAATATGAATTTCAATAAAGGTTAATTCTTTTCCACTATCATATACAAGAGGTTGATACATCAGCTTAGTGCAATATGCCGTTCAACAAATACAGCTTCTTTAAGATACACATCACCAAAACACACTTTTTAAGCAGCAATTATGAGCAGAGAGTATCAAATTTTTCAGCTGTAATACAAGTGCTTATTTTAAGATTTATAGCTCAAACACAGAACCCCAAAGTATCTGTACGACGCCTTCACATGTATACTATAATTTGAATGAGCAAGGTAGCATGTTTTTTCAAGGGAAAAAGATTTTTATCATTGACTATACTAACAAAATGATGAGACTCACCAGTGCAGCAGAGGTTTTCGAGCAAATGCTCCAAAAGAGAATATATATTTTAAGCACAACTCCCCACTAGCTTTAGCCGCCAAGGTATGATATACATAATCTTTCAGTAGAAGAAACATCGAATGATTAGTACATACTCAGCAGATGCTTCAGATAAAACAAGTCAAAATTAAAGCTACCTGTTAGTAATCTTGATTCATTCTCAGTCAACACACTTCCATTAGAATATGACCCAAATCTAGCACTTGTATATTTGCGAACCAGGTTTGGACCCCAAGGACCTAAACCCCTTCAATAGGATAAGAAGGGATTCAGGTGTCAGTCACATGAGACATTTCTAATCAATAAATAGGAAAAATAGACTTAACATCAGGGAATGAAAGCATGGCCATGAGGGTGTCAACAATCTTAAAAGACAAAGTATAGCGTGAAACTTGTTCATACATGAATCACGTTGAAGGGTGTGAGTTGTTTCACTAAAGGGTATTATTTGTTTTTACTAAAGGAATAAGTTTTGGAGAGTACAAGTTTTCACTAAAGAGTATGAGTTGAAGGGTATGAGTTGTTTCACTAAAGGGTATTAGTTGTTTTCACTAAAGGGTATGCGTTGTTCTACAATAAAGCACTGCAATAAAGTTTCACACTATACGTACTCATCTTAAAATATGTCCCAGCAAGATTAGCAAAGACCACATGTTTAAACTAAAGAATGGTATGATATTATTTCACATAATTATCCCAGTTCAATTTGTTATAAATTTGTCAACGACGAACATGACAGATTTTAGTCGAAGAAAGGAATCAATTAAATCCCATGAGACCTAACAGAGATTTTATTGAGGATCCACATGCTGAGATGCCTCATCTTCCTCCTTACCTCCTACCGGATGATAACAATGGTCCAAAGCATGACACACTACCAAGACCATTGCTGAAAATCTCACTTACCTACTTAATCTCTTCCAGATTGTCAAAACTATACATGCAATAGCAAGCTCAAGACTGTGTTGTCAACAGCACAGGCTTTCAATTTAAAATGGCAGCCACGACTAAAGATTTCTTTTGGCAATTGATTCTAGCTATTCCCAGTGTGCAATTAAGTAGTTGTAGAGCATCCCTGACCAACAGTTTCTCTCTCAAGTAGCCATGAACAAATAAGGAAAACTGATTTCACCTCTCAAAATCTGGCTAGGTGCTTCTAGTAGTCACACTCAAATTTAACTTTGGACTAGAGACCTCGCCGATGGAGTAAATCATTGCACCTATGGTCCAACCAATTGGGAGAGAATCAATAGATTTGTGTTTCTGGTTGTGAAGTGCATGCTTAGTTATATTGGGAAATAATAGTGCTATTGTCTCTGTTTGAGAGTGAACTGAACTTAGTGATTAGGCACTGTTCCAAACAGTATGAGATAGTTAAACTTTAAGGCATACTAATAATTATTGAACTTCTGCAATTTAAATTTATTACCATCATAATCCAATATATGCAATCCAATACTACAGAGTGAAGAAATTTTGCTAGGAGCAAATGTGGTCAGTCATTAGTGTCAATTACATCACAGCAAATTTAAAGGGCTTGGTGAAGCTAGAACAAACAGAAGCAGACATAACTGGGAAACTAAAGAGGTTATCAGAATTCTAGATAAAGAATAATTAACAACCACCTTATTATCTTTTGAGGAGTAAAATTAGACTCCCATAGATGATTTAAAATGGAACCTTTCCATGTTGCTCTAAATCGAGTAACCCACTCAGAGTTTTGTTCTGTTTCTGAAGAAAATCCAGCAGGTCCTACTAAAATCAAGTGCTGGACGTGTTCTGGATGCTGCAATAAAACATTATAAATGACTTGGCTAGCAGGTTTATTTAAGTTCATGTGCAAGAAAACTAGTGATATAGATCTACCTTGAGCGCATATTTAGCAGCAACATATCCTCCAAAAGAATGTCCAAGTAAAATGAAGTTGCTAAGATTTTTTGCTTTACGCCATTCCTCCAAGGAATCAATGAACCATGCCTCAGTTTCTACATCCATAAATACAGTATCGAACTTAAACATGAATGCAGGTCAGTGAAGATTGAAGAAGTGGAGAATGCGAAAATGAAACCTTCAGTGCTTTTGCATGTGAAATCAGGTCTACTGGATCCTCCCCAACTACACAAAAAGGAGGGTGGAATGATGCAGTCCATTAGAAGAGATGGTAATTGGTAGAAATGAAAATGATGCTCACCCAAGCTGATCAATCGCTATCACTCTGAAACGATTAGCAAGCGCATCAAAATTACGGAAAAAGAAGCCTTGAGAAGCACCATATCCATGCACCATCACCAGCGTCGGCGACTCTGGTTTGCTATCAAACGTCACCGTATTAATAAACCTCGGCTCGATGCTGGCCGATCGAAACCACCGGACTTTCGAACCGGGTGGACCCGACCCGATGTTGATCTGCTCTTGCTCGTAAGGAGTTCTACAAAACCCAGCAGATTAGGGCTTTAATCATGACAACAGCAAATTAGGGCTTTAATTTAAATAATCATTACTTGACGACAGAAAGGAGGTCTTTTTCAGCAGCGATGATTTGTTTGGTAGAGGTCGGTATCCATCGGAGGAGAGAGGGCCAGAGCGAGCGTCTCTCCGCCGTGGTAGCTGTGTTGATTTCCTCAGCCATTTTGGATGCTACCTTACGGGATAATCTCAATTTTGACCACCTCTGCACAATACTCATGCGATTGAGTTGAAACACAATGTTGTCCAAATTTTATTTCCAGATTAATATTCACAGATGAAGGATTCGGATTCGGATTCGGATTCGGATTTTCGGAGATTGAATTGAATGTAAGCCATTCGCCCGTGCTTAATATATGAGTATTTTTTGTGTAAAATTCGGTGGCAACTTTTTGACTAGGAAGGTCGTTAGACGCGCTGAATTGTTTTCTAATATTTCCCTCGTTTCTGGAAGGTTTGGGGAACAAGGAATCTTATATAATAAATTCAGAGAAAATGATGCTAACGCATACTCCCTCCATCCATTGAAATATAGTCCTGATTGCCTTATTTGGCTGTCCACGAAAAATAGTATTGTTGCCTAAAATGAAAATAATAGACTTTATCTACACTTTTCAACATACACACATAACATTTTTAAAATAATTTATTTTGTACTTGATGTGACACAATATTCTTACTTTTTACATATTATATCAACTTTCTTAATAACCGTGCATAAAGCAACAGGACTATATTTCATGGACGGAGGGAGTACTATTTTGGCCAAATTTGAAATAGGCACATAATTTTTACCCATGTACTCCCTCCGTCCACGAGTAAGTTTATCACTTCTTTTTGTTGAATGGTTTAAGAAAGTGTATTTGTTTATTAATATATGGTGGGCCACATGTTGACTTTTGGGATAAAGTAATGAATAGTGTTAAAAAGTAAAGTGAATGAGTGGTATTTTTGTAATATTGTGTGAGTTTGAAGGTTAAAGTTTATATATAATAGAGTGTTGTTATTTCCATTTATGGAATGGGAAACTTACTCGTGGACGGCCCAAAAAGGAAAGTGGGAAGTTTACTCATGGACGGATGGAGTAACATATAACCAATTCCTTTCAAATAACCACACATTCACCCTTAAGCATGGGACTCACACATAATATTTTATTTCATCTGCAATTTATCTCTCTTTTCTTTCTCTCCCCTGCAATAAAATAAATGCCCTTGCTCACTCATTTCAATATCAGTTAATAACACTCTATCTCCCTCTCTAAAAACCATCCTCCCAAATCCTCCATTTTATCAGACGAAGCTAGGAGGACGACGATGAAAACTTGGCGGAACTAAGCAAATCTATCACCAAGACGACGGCCTACACGAAGACGGCAAATCCATCACCAAGACGACGGCCCATGCAAACAGGGTGATGCGTTGATCTAGGTTGTGCGCCAGCCCCTCCCTCACAGATCTGAAAATTGACGCAATTCGGTGAGACAACGACCGATGGGGGCGAGGCGGCGATGTTGGCTAGACGACGATGACGCCGTTATTGGTGGAATTGTCGCCACCGCCTTGTATTTTTTAGGAAATCAAATCGTGATGCTTCAAAACCCCTTTCTCGCAGCCTTCGTCCTCCATTTTCCTCTCAAATCGCGTGGCGGCGAACAGATCGTAGGGGGTGCATCGATCTTGGAGTCCGCCCCAAGCACCGCCATGCTCGCAGAAAATTGCCAGATCTTGCAGCGTCTATCTGATAAAAAAAAATTGAGGTTCAAAAGCAGTTGATGGATTTTTTATTTTTTTTGTGTGTGAGGGGAAGATTAACGAGAAATTTTAAAGGACATCGACCTAATTCTAGAAGCGAATAAGATTATTCGAATGATGTTCTTTATTTTCTTTCTCGGGCTAAACGGTAACAATTGATTTCCTAATCCTTTGAGCACGTTTTTTCTGTTCTTTATTGTGTAAGAGGAATTATCTGTGTGTGGTTTTGATGCTCTTAATTCAAATGTTCCATCGGTTGTTGCGAATTTGTTCCGTCGGTCTTTTGATATTCTGGAAGAAAACGAGAGTGATTATTCCAACTCATTTGCAGTATTTTTCAAATTCTGCGTTGGTGTATACGAGTGTTGCAAGCACAACTGTCTTAACTTCGACTTTAGGGTTCTGGATCAGTGATCATCATCACTTTCTCAGTGTTTTTTAAATTTATTTAATTAATGTATGAATTTTTGGGATTTTATACGATAGAATTGTGATAGAATATTTGGGATTTATATAATAGAATTTGTAGATTAATTTCTGGGATTTTATATGATAGAATTCTGATAAAATTTATGGGATTTATATGGTGGGTTTGGGGTTGGGTGTATGTGTATGTGTTGGTGGGTTTGGTGTGTATTGGTGGGTTTGAGGTTGGGTGTTTGGAGTTGGTGTTGGGTGTATACGCAAATACTTCCGACATGCTTCCGATGAAGTATTTGTTATACCATAACCACTGACTCAGTTTATTTCAGTCAACAGGCATGCCTTTTCTTGTTATAAAGTCATTTTACTTGCCCACATTTGCTATGATCTAGTGAAAGGATTGTGTTTGGTTTCTTTTCTTTAAACAGATCAATCCTCCGTACTTATGCCCATGATGATATCAGTGTTGGATCATGATTTGTTGGGCTCGATGTTACACATGTAGATGAAGGGAAGTTTTGTTGCTCGGGTGTGATTTATGGGCATTTGGTGAGAGTAAATGTGATTAGTCCTATTTTATTTTGAAAATATTTTTAGTTGTGCATTTGAATGATGAATTTTGATTGTGGATTTTGATGTTCAGGTATTTTGATTGTAGTTGTCCAAATAGGAATGAAGTTGGAGGTAAAAGACTCATTTATGCAAAAAGGTATTTGCATTATGCGGAAATTTATTTTCATTATGCAAAAGTATTTTTTTTCATAATTCAAATATTTTTTTGCATAATTCAATTTTTTCTTCTTAGATTTAAAATGTAGTTATGTAATTTTAGAACATCACATATATAAATTTTAGATTTGTAATGAGAATAAATAAATAAATCGAAAGCGAAAATTGTTATATAAAATATTCTACAGATCAACCCGTTTTAATAGATGGATCTTTCACTGGAAAACAAAATAAAGAGGTAACTCCCCCAACTCAATACTAGTGATCTCGATGGTCGTTGCCGCATTGCCGGAGCGATGTCTCAACGTTCTTACAGAGCTCCTTCCAGGAGAAGGGGGGCACAGCCAGGCCCTGGGAGTCAGAGGCCTCCATCTCCACCGTGTGGAGAAGATTATTAAATATGATTAGATTTGATTTCTTATTACTGTTAATTCATTACATGTTAATAGTTTTATTCCATTTAGCATGGAATCGTGGATTGGTAACTTGATTTCTAGATTATCTTTTGGGTGTTTATGAGAGGGATTTGGGAATTAGTGCATATGAATATATGGCGTGTTTGGAAGAAAATGCCCTGAAATAGGTGAAATTGTTGTTGTGGATTGAAATTTTATAACAAGTTTACATGATGCAAATAGGGTAGCAATTCCCAATATGTTAATAGGGATGCAAAAGTCTCGTAACAAACCTTGCACACCACATGTTCGATCTAATGTCTCGAAAAGTTCCTAAAAATTTGTGTTACTTTTGGAGCAAATATGTGTTACTATTGGAGAAAATGTGTGTTACTAAAATATATGTTACTATTGGAGCAAATGAGTGTTACTATTGGAGCAAATTTGTGTTACTATTGGAGAAAATGTATGTTACTGCAAATGTGTGTTACTGTCAGAATAAATGTGTGTTACAATTGGAGCAAATGTATGTTACTATTAGAGTAAATATGTGTTACTGCATATACGTGTTAATGTTAGAGTAAATGTGTGTTACTTAAAATATGTGTTACTATTGGAGCAAGTGTGTGTTACTGTTAGAGGAAATATGTGTTACTATTGAAGCAAATGTATGTTAATGTTAGAGTAAATGTGTGTTACAGCAAATGGGTGTTAAAGTTAGAGTAAATGTGTGGTACTAAAAATATGTGTTACTATTGAAGCAAATGTGTGTTACTGTCAGAACAAATGTGTGTTACAATTGGAGCAACGTGTGCTAATGTTAGAGTAAATGTGTATTACTGCAAATGGGTGTTAAAGTCATAGTAAATGTGTGTTATTAAAAATATGTGTTACTATTGAAACAAATGTGTATTACTGTTAGAGGAAATATGTGTTACTATTGAAGCAAAGTGTGTTACTATTAGATTAAATATGTGTTACCGCAAATGTGTGTTAATGTTAGAGTATATGTATGTTACTAAAAATATGTGTTACTATTGGAGCAAATGTGTGTTACTGTTAGAGAAAATATGTGTTACTATTGAAGCAAAGTGTGTTAATGTTATAGCAAATATGTGTTACTGGATATGTGTGTTAATGTTAGAGTATATGTATGTTACTAAAAATATGGGTTACTATTGGAGCAAATGTATGTTACTGTTAGAGGAAATATGTGTTACTATTAAAGCAAAGTGTGTTAATGTTATAGCAAATGTGTATTATTGGAAATGTGTGTTAATGTTGGAGCAAAAATGTATTTGATGTTAGAGCAAATGTATGTTATTATTGGAGCAAATATATTTTAATATATAAAAAAATAAATTTAAATTTAAAGGGATGAGAAATAAATTAAAAACACATATTTGATCTTCTAAAAATATATATTTGTCATTATTATTATTTTAAAGTAGAAAAAATCTATTTTTTAGTGACTTGTAACACACATTTGCCCATATTGTAACATGCATTTTCCCTATCCTGTAACACAAACTGGGAGCGAAAATCCTGGAACATGGCCTGCGCGAGATTTTGGAAAAAACTCACCAAATCCGGCCCGACCCGGCCAAGATCCACGAATTTTTACCTGGAGGAACCCGACCCATGATGTTTTTAATATTTTCCTATTTTATGTATATTTCACATATGAAATATTTCATAAGAGAGTTCCTCAATCGAAAGTTGGCTCGAAAATAAATAGCTCGATATTATTTTTTGCCTGTTATGCAAAATGTATTTGTTGTTGTGCACCCAAAATTAACAGACAACATATTAATTTGATAAAATTAATTATGGCCCGTACAAAAGAATTAGCAGTCAAAAATAAAAAGCCCAACCCATAATAAAATTGGGTGGGAAATGAAATTTAAATATAAGTAAAACTGAATTTGAAATTTGAAAATATAAGTTCAAAAGGAAAAAAAAAAAAAAAACAGACCCTGTAATAGTAGGTCTGCGAAAAGGAAAAAAAACATTGGAGATGGCCCACCTTTTGTAGCTTCTTGAAATGTGGAGAAAGTAGGGTGGCGCTTTGAAATTATTGAACACAAATGGGGTTTCATGTAACTCACCCATAAATTTATAAGTACCCGTTTAACACAATATTTTCAAAACTAGTCGGACCGGCCTATTCAACCGGTTTAACCGGGAACTGGTCACGGTACCGGTCCGGTTCATAGCATCCACCGGGTTGTTACTAACCCACCTTGAATAGGTCAAAACCTGGGTTGAACCGATGACTCGGTGACCCAAATAAATCGGTTTTCCTTTAAAAAAGACAGCTTAAGGAACAAATCTATAATATACTTAAAAGTGGCTTAGTAATGTAAATCATTTTTGGACCTTCCTACCCCTATCATATTTTGATTTCTACAGTTTCATCCCAATTTATATAACCCTTTGTATTCCGTTTCAACATCTCTATTTATTTTTACGCATACCCATTTCCTTCGTATCTTTCATATACCTTTTCTCCGATTAGAAATAAAGTCATGACGGTGAGCAATCGTGTTCCGAGGCCGGAGATGGCTTATGATTTAGATGGGAGAGACTAGTTTTCTGGTTACAATTTCATATACAAAGTTTATGATATATGGGTTTTTGTATTTAGACTCAGTTTTTTTCTCGAATAATTCTTTACGATCCGAAACGCGTCTGTGGTATACTGATTCATCAAATGCAATAGGGAGTGCATGATCCTTCATTACCGGATGAGTAGTTCTCAATAAGGAGAGCCTTTTTTTTTCAACAACGCCTCTGCGAAGTTTGGGGGCTGATTAGGCGTGAAATTGTCATGATTTGTAGCTAGAAACGCCCTAGTTTTGGTCGATTTTATTGAGTTTTTAGAGCCAAATGAGTAATATTTCTATACATTGATGAATTGGTCTCGTTGATACTCATAGGTGAATCGAGGACGAAAAACGGAGTTCGTAGGACTTTGAATCGACTCAAACGGATGCCCAGATGAGAAGATATCGAAGAAATACGATTGGTATTAGTACGTGAGAAGAAAAGTGTTAGTTGCAAGGAAGGAGGGCCCATTCGAGCTCCATCACTCGAGCACCTCGCTCGAGCAACGTAGGTCGAGCACTCCAAACTTACAGAACATTTTTCCCGCTCAAGAGGCACAGCTCGAGCGCATCATTCGACCTCGTGAACCGCTCGACCAACACGGCTCGAGCGCCTCATTCGACCATGAATCCGTTCGACCACATAAGCTCGAGCGCCCCGCTCGACCGGGACAACTCGAGCACTTCCGAGGCCTATTTTCCAGATTTTGTTTTTCGGCCCACGAGATCCCATTTCGACCCGGTGCCTATATATACCTCTTCCAAACACGTTTTGAAGGATGCCCGAACTTTAAAAATAACTTTTAGATTTAGTTTTTAGAGAGAGGAAGAAGAGAAGAACGAGGAAGCTTTATTTACGTTTTGTTGAGGTTTTTCGTACGAATTACTAGTTTCTTTTCGTTTATTAGTTTCTTTTCATTAGCTTGGTTACTTTAAACGCTTTGAAACTTCGTTTTAGTTAATTAAACTTCAGTTCTTAGTATTTATTTTCTTTTAAAACCCTAGTTCATGTTTCTTATTTTCTTCGTTCAATTCATTATGTTTATGTTCGTTGTTTTTTCTATTGCTTTTATGTTTGTTAAAGCCATGTCCGGCTAAAACCCTTATATGCTTGGGGTAGGATGAACTCGTAGAAGTCGGATGTGGGTACGTAATTAGGGTAATTCGTGACGTGAGTTTTAATTCTCTTGATTAATGAATTCTTATAATTAATCTGAACTTTACCTTTGAATTTCGTATGAAAGTGTTAGAGAGAGGACGACCGCATCACTCAATAACAATTAGTAGTCTTAACGAGAAGGTTTAGGAAAGGTTAATTCATCTACCAGTTTAGCGAAGGAGGACGACCGCATCACCTTAGTTAAATTAGGGTCTCATTAATTAGGCACAATCTATTAACTTGTTAGTAGATTAGTGAAGTCGAGTGTTAGGGTAAAGTATTAGGGTTTAGAATCTTGAGCTTTCACCTTGCATTCTTAGACTTAGGTTATTTCTTGTGTGTCACAGTTATTCTGATTATGTACCTGCTCCGTTAGTATACGTAGGGATTCCTATCCTGAGCATCACCATCTCTCATTAGAACACAACCCTTAGTTAATTCGTCTTCTTAGGTATTTAAGTTTACTTAGTTTATTTTAGTTTTTAATTAATCTTTTCAAAAATCCAAAAATAACACACTCATATTAACTACGACGCGTAGATCTTCAGGGATCTATTCGCATATACACCATCCCTTGGGTTCGATAATACTTGGTCATTATACTTACTCTTACTACAGTGAACCCGTCCGCTTGCGGGTAAGCGACTAGTAGAGTTAGTATATTCGCTTCAAGTCAATGGCGCCGTTGCGGGGATGGCGTTGTATGTTTTTTTAATAGGACTTTTAGATAGCTTAGTAGTTAGTAGTGAGTGATTTTATTTTTTGTTTTTATTCTTTATTTTCATTCGTTCGGCAGTTGCGTTTTGATCCTTCTGCTAGTGTGTCAGGTTTATGAAAACACGCTCACAAGACAATATGAGCGAAGAGAGGTTACCTGCAGATCCTGAGACGATAGCAAGGAGAAACCGAGCCTTCTTGAGAAGGATGAACGCGGCCGACTTAGGGAAAGAACCAATGGACATCAATAATGAGTTGGAAGATGCCGAGAATGAGTTTAACCAGGGGTTGAACCGGATTGACGGCACTGATGGCAACACCAGTAAGAACCAAGATCCGTTAGGGGATAGTCAGAGCCAAAACCCGGGTGCACAAAACATTATCAATCCAGCTCATAATTTTGTCCATAATCCTCTAAACAACCCTGCTTACCCACAAAACCCAAATAACCCTTTCAACAACCCAGTATAGCAACATTACCCATACCCACCATACCCTTATCCACCATACCCATATCATCCACCACCTGTGTACCAACCACCTCCAGTTCAACACATTCCAGCACCACTTGTTGCTCCTCAGCCTGTGCCCCAGAACGCAGATCAGAATATGGCAATTCGGGGCAGGTTCGCGGTGCAGCCACAGCGGTACTACGATGGAGTGGCTTTACCACCTGTTGAGGCGAACAACTTCTCGATATCCCCGAGAATTTTAAAGCTGCTTACCGAGAATCAGTTCAAGGGGGTGATCGGGAAGGAGAATCCTCATACACACTTGAGGAGCTTTCTAATGATAGCCTCCATATTTAATTACAATGGCATGTCTGAAGATGCCAAGAGGCTTAGGCTGTTCCCATTCTCATTGACGGGAATAGCAAAAGAGTGGTACGATAATACGCTTCCACGGGGAGGTATTACCACTTGGGCCGAGCTCGAGCATCTGTTCCTCGAGCGCTTCTACCCTCCACCGAGAACGATTAAAGCGAGGATTGAAATCTCTTCCTTCCGCCAGAAGCAAGTAGAGGACCTACGTCAAGCGTGGGAGAGATACTCAAACATGCTGATAGAGTGCCCGCAGCACGGGTACAATGAGGGGGATATTATGGCATTCTTCTATAGTGGTGCCAACAAGGCGGGGCAAGACCATTTAGACGTCTGTGCGGGCGGAGCATTCCTGAATCAAGGCATAGAGAGGTGTAGGGAGATCGTGGACAACATTGTCACGAATGCCGGTGCTTGGAACGTGGATGCAGATTTCCAAAGAGTGCATCAGGTTGAGGAGGGAGAAGGAACGAGAAGGCTATTGATGGCCATGATGGAGAAGATCAACAACCTCGAGTTGGGGAAGAATTTAGGTGGAGAGCATACAGCAGAGAATGAGAGACTAGACCAACCAAGTGGACAGCAAGAGGTAGCCAATTACATGGGAGGTCCGTATTACAATCAGAATGGCTACCAAGGTGGAAATCAGTATGGAAGTACACAAGGAGTTCAAGGAGGCCAGCAGCCTCCTCAAAACACATGGAGGAAAAATGAGAATTTTTCTTATGCTAACCCAAAAGCTGGTATTACTGTTCCTGCAGGTGTTGATCCGGGGTCTAAACCTCCTGGTGGAGAAGGCGGTGCATCAACCGAGGAGATGTTGAGAGCTATTCTTCAGAAGGTGGAGGAAGGAAGTAAGAGGTTGTCATCCTTGGAGTACGATGTGAAGGAATTGCATAAAAAGGGTGATCAACGTGATCAAGACCTCCAGAAGATGAACGTTGAGTTGACTAGAACTCAACAAGAGAACAATCGAAGGTTCACTTCTATAGAGTTCCAGATGAGCCAGATTGCAAAGATGGTGAATAGAGAGCCGGGAAAATATCCTTCCATGTCGGAGGGGAACCCGAAAGAGCATTGCAAGGTGATCCAGCTTAGAAGTGGAACCAACTATGAAGGTCCTCAGATGCCTGCTGATTCTGAGACGCCTCAAGCTGAGATGGGAGAAAGAGAACACAAGAAAGATGGAGGTGTTACTGTTGAGAAGGGGGTTGAAAGTGAAGGGATTGAGAAGCATAAAGATATGGATGAGTCCCAGAAGGGCAAGGAAAGTGAGGAGATTGAGAGAGTTCCTAAGTGGAAAAAGGCAAAGGAAGCAAGGGATAAAGTGAAAGAAACAGAAAGAGATGAATGGGGGGTACCCAAATCTGTGATACCCGTCCCGTATCCACAGCGCTTCATGAAAAAGAAGCTTGATGAAAAATTTGCAAAATTTCTTGATGTTTTTAAACAACTTCATATTAACATTCCTTTTTATGATGCTTTAGAACAGATGCCGCATTATGCAAAGTTTCTGAAGGACTTGATCGCGAAAAGGCGGCGAGTGGATGAGCCGAAGTTGGTGCAGCTGAACCACGAGGTGAGTGCATTAGTGCACAAGACGCTTCCACCGAAGCTGAAGGATCCCGGGAGCTTCACGAACCTATGCGATATTGGGAACGGGATCAAGAAAGGAGCGTTGTGCGACCTCGGGGCGAGCATCAATCTCATGCCCTTGTCGCTTTTCAAGAAGCTGGAAGGTGGTGAACTTCAACCCACAATAATGACTCTTCAACTTGCCGATCGGTCTATTACTAGACCTCAAGGTGTGGTTGAAGACGTCCTAGTGAGAGTTGGAGATCACATTTTTCCAGCCGACTTTGTAGTACTAGAGATGGAGGAAGATGAGCACGTGCCCCAGATCTTGGGAAGACCGTTCTTAGCTACGGCGGGGATGGTGCTAGACGTAGCAAATGGGAAGATTACATTGAAGGTTGATGATCAAGAAGTGAAGATCTCCCTATATGAAGCCATGAAGCACCCGAAGGAGGATGAGAGTTTGTATTGCATGGATGCAATTGATCCTCGTGTTGAAGACACGCCTTCTATCCCTAATCCTTCTCATATTCACGATTTTGTTAGTCCTTCACTTGATTATTTAACCCATGAGCATTATGTTCTTGATTATGTTGATAGGGATAAAGTGAAAAAGTTAAAGGATGAAGAGGTGAAAAGAGTGGACGTGGTCCAGTTAGAAGGGAAAAGAGGAGTTAAAAAGAAAAAGTCCAAACTCAAGAAATTGTTTAGTAAGACTCCTCCAGATAAAGGTGAGAAGGAGTTGAGACCTATACCACTTGAGGTGGGGAAGGAAGCAAAAGGGCTCATGAAGGTGGGGCACCAAGGAAAGACATGCAAGCACCACTCTTATGAGAGTAAGGGAGGTATTTTTTAGTATGATGTCCCATAAGCTCCTTTGAGCTCGGTCCGGCATGAGGACTTTAAAAATAGCGCTGAATGGGAGGCTACCCATTATTTTTTTATTTATTTGCTTTGAGTTTTTTTTAGTTATTAGGGAGTTATTTTGAGTCGTATGTTTAAGCTCGTATTTGAGTGAGTTGCTTGTGGGCTTGTCTCTAAAGGAGTAAAGGTATCATGGAGTTATTCAGATTGAAGGGACCAACTCAAGCAAGGGAGTGTGCAAAGCTATTGAGAGAAACGGAATTATTTGGTTGAGGTAACCCACAACCCCAAACTTAGACCTCTAGCAAGGTCGAAGTTTGGGGGGGTGGAGTTTTTTTTTTTTTTTTATGTTTCTTGTTACATTGCACATGCATGCACGCCCTTATCTTTGAGTTGAGTTTGATTGATTATTGGTTTGTTGAGATACTCCTTGGGGTGATTTTGATTTGACTTGCTATTGCATATTTCATGCCTATCAACCATCTTATGCTTGTTGATTGCTATCTTTGAGTACGATTTGATGAGTAGAGTTGAGTTGTGAGGTTGAGTTAGGAGTTTTATTGTGTGAGTATTGAGTTAGAGTTGATTTGAGAGAGAACCCGTATGCTTATAAATTTTCCTTTTGAGTGCTTGTGTGATGATTGTGAGAATGCACTAGACTAGCATGGATGTGAAAGCCGTGAGATTTGAGCCTTATGAGATTTTATGCATGAATTGATCTCTTCGTTTGTGAGTGGATCGTCACCGTAGAGGATGCTAGAACTTGCATGTGCTCTTGCTTCTTGATTGTGTCCAGTTTGATATGCCGAATAGGATCTTAGGCCATCTTTGATTTTATTGAGTCACTTAGCCAAAATTTTCCTTACCAATGACATTGAATCCCTTGTTAGCCCCTTTAAGCCGAAAGCCTATTTTATTTGCTAGCACATATGAACACTATTCCAATTCATAAGCCTTTTTGTCCCAATTTGAGTGGAGAATAGGAAAGTGTGAATGTGAAGGGAGTGAATTGAGTTGAAAAAGGAAAAGGTTGTTTGTTGAGTGAATATGAGAAGATGTGATGAAGTTTTGAGTTGTGGGAAAAGAAAAAAATTGAGAATGAGCAAAAGAAAAATGAGCTCATGTGTTTGTGCGAAAAAGAAAAAAAAAAGTGAAGTGATTGAAAAAAAAGTGAAAAGAGTGAGAAAGAAAAAATTGAAGTGTTGAGAAAAGTGGAATTGAAAGAGTGTTGATTGAATATATTTGAAGTAGTCTGTTCCTAATCTCGAAGTACTAAAGTTTGATTTTTCTATTCTCCATTCACTTAAGTCACTTACCCATATTGTTATCCCACCTGTCCAAAGAGCCTACATTACAACCTTGAGAAAGTCCTTTTTGATTCGGCATTGATTTCTAGAGTATGGTCGGAGTTAAGAGCACTTACAAGCCTATGGCTGCCAATTTGTGTGATTGATTGTTTGAGTGAGTCCCTTAATCATTGATATACACTTGTGAGGGAGCGAAACACATCGTTGAGTGCACATCCATGTTTGATCTTGGTGTTTCTTGTTATTGTTGCATGAGTATGATAAAGAAAAGTGAGTGAGTATACGGGTGATTGATTTTTGAAGCTCGAGTTCATTAGCTTGCATGATTGATTCTTTGACTCATCCCTAACAATTTCACTTGACTTATTATTTCATTGCTTGAGGACAAGCAATATGGTAAGTCTGGGGGGGTTGATTAGGCGTGAAATTATCATGATTCGTAGCTAGAAACGCCCTAGTTTTGGTCGATTTTATTGAGTTTTTAGAGCCAAATAAGTACTATTTCTATACATTGATGAATTGGTCTCGTTGATACTCATAGGTGAATCGAGGATGAAAAACGGAGTTCGTAGGACTTTGAATCGACTCAAACGGATGCCCGGATGAGAAGATATCGAAGAAATACGATTGGTATTAGTACGTGAGAAGAAAAGTGTTAGTTGCAAGGAAGGAGGGCCCATTCGAGCTCCATCACTCGAGCACCTCGCTCGAGCAACGTAGGTCGAGCACTCCAAACTTACATAACATTTTTGCCGCTCGAGAGGCACAGCTCGAGCGCATCATTCGACCTCGTGAACCGCTCGACCAACACGGCTCGAGCGCCTCATTCGACCATGAATCCGTTCGACCACATAAGCTCGAGCGCCCCGCTCGACCGGGACAGCTCGAGCGCTTCCGAGGCCTATTTTCCAGATTTCGTTTTTCGGCCCACGAGATCCCGTTTCGACCTGGTGCCTATATATACCTCTTCCAAACACGTTTTGAAGGATGCCCGAACTTTAGAAATAACTTTTAGATTTAGTTTTTAGAGAGAGGAAGAAGAGAAGAACGAGGAAGCTTTATTTACGTTTTGTTGAGGTTTTTCGTACGAATTACTAGTTTCTTTTCGTTTATTAGTTTCTTTTCATTAGCTTGGTTACTTTAAACGCTTTGAAACTTCGTTTTAGTTAATTAAACTTCAGTTCTTAGTATTTATTTTCTTTTAAAACCCTAGTTCATGTTTCTTATTTTCTTCGTTCAATTCATTATGTTTATGTTCGTTGTTTTTTCTATTGCTTTTATGTTTGTTAAAGCCATGTCCGGCTAAAACCCTTGTATGCTTGGGGTAGGATGAACTCGTAGAAGTCGGATGTGGGTACGTAATTAGGGTAATTCGTGACGTGAGTTTTAATTCTCTTGATTAATGAATTCTTATAATTAATCTGAACTTTACCTTTGAATTTCGTATGAAAGTGTTAGAGAGAGGACGACCGCATCACTCAATAACAATTAGTAGTCTTAACGAGAAGGTTTAGGAAAGGTTAATTCATCTACCAGTTTAGCGAAGGAGGACGACCGCATCACCTTAGTTAAATTAGGGTCTCATTAATTAGGCACAATCTATTAACTTGTTAGTAGATTAGTGAAGTCGAGTGTTAGGGTAAAGTATTAGGGTTTAGAATCTTGAGCTTTCACCTTGCATTCTTAGACTTAGGTTATTTCTTGTGTGTCACAGTTATTCTGATTATGTACCTGCTCTGTTAGTATACGTAGGGATTCCTATCCTGAGCATCACCATCTCTCATTAGAACACAACCCTTAGTTAATTCGTCTTCTTAGGTATTTAAGTTTACTTAGTTTATTTTAGTTTTTAATTAATCTTTTCAAAAATCCAAAAACAACACACTCATATTAACTACGACGCGTAGATCTTCAGGGATCTATTCGAATATACACCATCCCTTGGGTTCGATAATACTTGGTCATTATACTTACTCTTACTACAGTGAACCCGTCCGCTTGTGGGTAAGCGACTAGTAGAGTTAGTATATTCGCTTCAAGTCAGGGGCGCGGTGAAACTCACAACGGCGGGAGCAGACGAGGTGAGGGGGGTAATTCGTATTCCCCTATTCATCATAATCATCGCGGCTAACGACGGGCGCTTCCTTTGGTTAAGAGGCATCCGTGTTGAGGTATATTTTGTGAAATCGCAGAGTTTGCCCTGGAAGCATGTGCTATCGGTGAAGTGGATTTTGATTAATGTCTTATTAAACAATTTTAATCATGGGTATGGTTGTAATTATTTCTTGATTTGGTTATCAATTAGTTACTTTTTTTCGTGCAATTGGTTCTTGTACCAAGCGAACTCATTCATGCTTCTTTTAAATTTCTATTTTAGTCTAGATTTGGAGGTTTATGGTTTATATTAGCCAATAAAGGACTTGTAGCAAATTATTTCTCCATATGTGCGGTTTGTGCGGCTCAGCTTACTTCTATGCTCATCATGGTTAGTCTTTGTTATTTAGTTTCTTTACAGTTGTGTAATTGTTTTAGGGCTTGTGATAATGATATAAATAAGAGTCTCACTACTCAAACCCCAAAATCTTCTAAACAAACCCCAAAATTTTAAAGAAAAAAAATAGACATAAATAAAATGACTAAGTTATCCTTATATATATATGGAATGAATTATACTCTAAATTTATGTTGATTTTGACTTTAGTCATTTAATTTCAAAATTAGTATTTTAACTTTTAATTGATCAATTGTTTTTCTTAAAAAAATTTAAACCCTAAAAATAATGTTTAAAAATGTATTAAATATTTAAATAATCAAATTAAATAAAATTAAAAAATCCTTAAAATTTGGAAAACAAAAGAAAATAAATCAACTAAATCTTCAAATTAATTTAATTAAAACAAATCCAATTTTTTTTAAAAAAAAATAAACTAAAAAATAGTTAAAAAAATCAATTAAATCTTAAAAAATTAACTAAATTAAGAAAATTATTTAAAAAAATCTTAAAAATTCAATTGAAGCTAAATAAAAATAAAATTTTAATTAATTATTTAGTTTAATTATTTACGATAATTTAATTAACATCTATAAAATATTTTTCTGATTATATTCATCTTTAGCCTTTTCCCTTTTGAATATTTTTTTATTCTTTTTTAAATTTAATTTGTTTAGATTTAGATATTTTTCTTATATTTATGTAGTTATTTTATTTTTCAAATTTTCATTTTAATTGATTATTTATTTAATTATTTTTTTAGATTTTTTTATTATTTAATTTTTGTCAAATTTTATTTAGGTTTAAATGATTTAAAAAAAATTAACTAGATTTTTTTTTAAAATTATTTTATTTTCTGAATTATTTAAAATAATTATCAAATTTACATTTAATATTTTATTTAAATATACTATACAATTTAATTGATTATTAAAATTATCTTTATATTTATTTTATTTTTTGAAATTTTTTTTATAAATACTTATTTAGAAGAGTTAGTTAATTATTTATAAAAAAAATCAAAATATATTTAATTTTTAATTTTTTTTTTATTTTGATTAAAACCAAAGAATATGAAAAAAAAAATTTAATGAGAATATGGAATGGTGAGAATTTTTAGTAAGTTATGTAGATTTAATGGAATTGTGGTAATATTAATGGAGGAAGGTTATTATAGGAATGAAATGGGGTATGTTCAGTAATATATGTTGATTTTTAAATTTTAATGGAGTATGTTTAGTAGGTGGGGTAGATTTAGAGGATTTTGGGGTTTGAATAGTGATACTCTATAAATAATTCATTATTTGAAGGGCTTTCTGTTTTTCATTAAAAAAGAGGAGAAAAAGGAAAAGTAAGGAATCATCAAAAGATCGCATGTTTTTTTAGAAAGATGAAAAGAGACCATCTTGGCTTTAGACATGGAAATAATCACGAATCACGATTCGATTTTGTAATCCCAATTTTGTGTTTTCTCGAATAGCGATTGGGGGTTATGTCATCAATTATCAAGAATTAAAGGGAACTACGTGGTAGAATCCATCTATTAAAGTGCATTAGGTGAGCATAACCAAATTTTGCATTGCGAGTATTTTACACATCAGTAGAGATCTCACAATATGTATACATGCTGACAAACCTCAACAGGTATAAAAAATTGAAGTTCACAAGAATAGCATGACGATGGTCGCACTCTTGCGGTCTAAAGGGAGACCACTCTACACTTTTTGACTCTCACTCCAAAGAACTCTTTTCACGATCTCAGAATAGGTAAAGCGTTCCCTATATCATGACTTGGAAAGTTACTGAGATATCTAGGGGTGGGCATCGGTTCGGGTTTTTCGGGTTCGGGACCCGAATTTCGGGTACCTGAAATTTCGGGTCCAATATTTAATTACCCGAACCCGAAATATTTCGGGTACCCGAAATTTTGGGTTCCCGAATTCGGGTACCCAATACCCAATTTTTTTAACTAATATTCATAAGAAAAATTGAACAAAGCAACATTAGTCACCCTTGGACTTGGAGTGGACAGTGGAGGGGAGTCGGTCGGCATCGGCGTCGGCGTGGGATCGCGGAGGGTCGGGTGTCAGGCGTCGGCCATCAGCTGTGCGAGCGTGGGACGGGGTGAGCGCCTGGGCAGGTGGGACGATGGACGGAAGAGATGGGGTTGGCGGACGGCCGTGCGGCATATGCCTGTGCCGCTTCGGAGACGGGTGGGCGCCTGGTAGTGGTGCCGCCGTGCCGGCGTGGGGACTGGGGGTAGGGAGTCGTAGGGTTTGGTTGGTATGAAGGATTCAGTTGAATTGATTTGGGGGCAGCAGAGTCTTGAGACCCGTGGCCGTAATACCCTTACCTTTTTTTTATTTAAAATTTTGAATTAATATTTAATAATTTTAGTATAACATATTAATTAATATATTATATTAAAAACTTAAAAAAAGTACGGGTACCCGATCGGGTAAATCGGGTACACCTTAGAAACCCGATCCCGAACCCGATATTATTATTTCGGGTTCAGGTAACCCGAAACCCGAAAAAAACCGACCCGATCATAATTTTTTTTTCGAGTTCGGTTCGGGTACCCGAAACCCGATGCCCACCCCTAGAGATATCAACAACTTAAGTTCCTAACGAGTAAAGGTCTTGATTTTGAAGGATCAAATATTATATTTTCCACTATGTTGCTCTAAATTTGTCTCATTAGTTTTATCTACTCTTTTTTGCTTATAGCATGAGCATGCTCATAAGCAATTGGCAAGAAAATTCATGTTGCACTGTTACAGTTACACAACATATAGATTGCATTGTTTAAAAAATCTGAACCTCTCAGCATAGTATGATGAATTGTTATGTTATTTTATGTGGCTGTTTTCAGCTTTTAGGATAAAATGTTCAGATCTTATTTCATTAATTTCTCTTTATGTATTAGCATTTTATACCATCATATGATTGCTACTTAAGCACAAATGTGTGTGTGCATTGCATGTGATGAGCACAATCAATTCATTTTGCAGATTTTGTTTCTCTTTCTTCTTCGACAAGACTCACAAGTATCTTTTTCTCTCTTCTTTTTTCCATTAAATCATGTCTCTCTATGTTTCTATATTATCTCACAATCCTTCATGTTTCCTTTTCATTCAAAGGATTGTTTCAATTCGATTTTGACTCCAGCAATTGGATTTGAAAAAACTGTTTGATGGTCTCCAATGAACAATTTCCGCCGGATTGAAAGAGAAGTTCTGAGATCTGTTTTGATGTTTGGTGATTTTAGTTGGCCTTTTGGTTACACTGTTACCGAATTATTTGGTCTTGAATTTTCCGGCAAGTGTCAATGTTTACTTAATTTTTTTTGCAATTTGGTTGGCTTTCTACGTTTCTTCGAGTGCTAATCATTCTTCAATCTTTGTAAAATTTTAATCAAAAATGCATTTTGTAATGTCTTTTTGTCCATATGGGCATGGTATAATTTAATATTCGCTTCTAAGGTTTTATTAGAAGCTGAATGGAAGTGTATTTCTCGATATTGCAGGATGGTATTGAGAAATTGGAAAACTAAGTGTACGTGTGGGAAAACAAAACTGATCCAGACTTACGCGGCGAGTGGGATGAAGTAAGTGCCTATTTTATAGGCAAGATATACTTCGAAAGTACGATAATTTGCTTTTTTTAAAGCCTTTTCAAGGAGAAGTTGAAAAGACATATTTTATTGATAATTTTCTGTTTTGACATTAAATGCCCTTATTTCTATTACAAATGAAATCACGTAATTGTACAAAATCTTTCAGCCCAAAAAACTTGGTTTGCAATTTTATTCAACCAACTTTCCTTCATATATAATTTGCTAGTTTATCATTCATCCAAATTCCTTTCTGGTTTACCACAATTGTAATAGGACTGAAAATTATTGGACATGGCAGACTTTTTGGTTCATCATAATGTTATAGTTCTTCTATCAAACACTGCGTCTTAGTCATTAGTTATTTTTGTTATTTGCATAATTACATAATTTCACACGTATGATCTTGCTAGCCAATGTATACTAACTTAAGTATTCCAGATGGAAATTTGAATAATACAAGTATAGCATGCATTGAATACATGTCCTAATTTTATCACCTTTAGATAATAACCAAAAAAATTCCTGGTTAAACAAATTCTAAGTGATTCTGTTTTATGTTTAAGAAGAGTTATAGAGGTTATTCGAAAAATTCATCTTTCCTTGATTCATTGCACAAGAAGACAATTTATATTTGAGGTGAAACCAGCATCACTGTTTAATCTTGTGGATAAGTCTTTAATAGTGAATCTATAATAAATGATATGTGCGATTTTTGCGCTTCATGCTATAAAGCTTTTCTGAAATCATAGACGAGGAGTTACAATATATAGACTTGGAAAATAGAAGCAGTGAATTGATGAAAGCATCTACTTTTATCAAATATAGACTGCTTGTTGTGATGATAATAAATAAATGATCAAGCCTATTGAGAACATACATTTAAACATTAGTTATATTGGATACATATATTGTTTCATATTAGTATAATGTTTAATTTCTCTTTCGAGGCTAGACAAAATTGTATGCAATCATTTATTTGAAGTCTATGCATATTAGGTTATAATGTTATATAAATTCATTTTGTATATTATGCGAATTCTTCTATCACCACTCATATGAATTAAAATCTCTCTACATTTTAAGTCTGCACGTTAAGTTTATCTTTTGTCTTGATATATGTATATTGCTAGAAATTTTTGTTTGCTATAAATTGCACGAATTGTGGTTATTTAAAACTTTGAAATGTATTAGGATTATGTTATATTTTTGGCATATCATGGAATATACTAATTTCACATTTTCAGAATATGCCGCAATTAGATATGAATTTTATGTCCATCATATTTTCTTATAACTTACGTACAACGTGCACCGTACGCGTTAAATAACTAGTATAGAAAGAAGAGAACTGATTGACGTTGAGGATTGATTGTTGTTAAATGTCAGTGTCGACTCCATTCCTATTCCATCAATAAATCTCTGGCACAATTAGTAAAAATATATAATATTATATCCTATTGTTTTTTCTCGGCGTGTAGAAATAGGCGAGAGAGGCGGTTACCTGTGAGTTGTATGTGAGATAATGGGGAAAGAGAGATGAAGGGAGAGAGATGGAGAAAATTGAGAGAAGTTGAAAGAGGCGCAACAATATGTTTCTGTGAATAGTATGTGAGATATTGAATTAGGATAAAAGAATTTAATGTAATGAGCTTTTCTTTAATAATATTAAGTTTGGACTTCTGCATATATGAAACATAAATTGCCTATGTAAATGGTATAAAAATATGTTGATGTTAGGTCAATGTTGTTTAGAATGTCACTAAATTTTCCGCAACATCATAATTTGTCTTTTCTTCTAACACTAACTCCGAATGTTTCAATGTTGTTTTTAATGTCTAAACATGTAGGATGATGATGTGGAGGTTACCAGGTCAAGCGGTTGCAGTTTTTGAGTGAGAAGATTAAAGATAAGCATGAGTAGTAACCAAGTTAATGGAGCTTAGTGTTGGACGGTTTTACATCATGGGGAACCATGATTTTCAAGTGTTCACATGCTAGATTCGAACTCTATAAATATTGTACGCATTGGACACTATCAAGTGAAGAAATCAAGATACCTATTTACCTATAGCAAGTGTAGTTGTTTCGGTTCTCTCCATTGTAATTATAAGAGTTTTAGGCTATTTTACACGATTAGAGTTCTAGGCTTTTGGTTGTATATCTAGGGTATACGGCCTTGATGTAAAATCTTACCGTAGAATTTTACTTTGTCTTTGTATCACAACTTTGTTATAGTGAAGTTTCACCATGAGGCATCATAGATTATTTTATAATCTATGATAAAATTTGATATCCCGTTTGCAATTTTGTTTTTCAAAGTCTTCCGCTGTGTATGTTGTTTTTTATGTTTCAATACTTTCGACAACATTCTGGAAAAATACCCACACACACCCTTCAATTGGCACCAGAGCCATAACTAGATATACTTAGTTAGATCCTGTGTTTTTTAGTGTGTAAATTTCATTTGCAATGGAATATCGACTTACCCCCGCACTTAAACCACCAATTTTGGATGGTTCGAACTATGCATATTGGAAACCAAATATGTGAATGTACATCAAATCCCTTGATGAATGAGCATGGAGAAGTGTACTATCTGGATGGACTCAACCCAGAACTCCAGCTGATGAAGATAATGAAGCAAGAATCAAGCGTGAACTTGATTGGACGAAACGAATGATGAAGTAACTGTGGCTAGTTGCAATTCAAAAGCTTTGAATGTTATATTTACATCGGTTGATGTATTTATGTTCAAACTGATTTTGAATTGTATCTCTGCAAAAGATGATAGGGATCGAGTACTGCAAGAACACTGTGAAGGATCCGAGAGTGTTCGTAGGATAAAGCTACGAATGTTGGGCACCAAATTCGAAAACCTCAAGATGAAAGAGGATGAAACCATTTCTGCCTAAAATGAGAGACTTTTTTAGATTGCAAATGAACTTCACTCTCTTGGTGATCCTATATCAAATACTAGGTTTATTCATAAAATCCTAAGAAATGTTCCAAAACGGTTTGATGCAAAAATATGTGCTATAGAAGAGGCTAAGATATTAATACGGTGAGTCAAAATGAACTAATAAGTATCTTAAAAACCTATGAAATGAATTTCGAACAGAAAGAAGAGTCAAATGACAAGAAAGTGTTTGTTTTCAAAGGTGAAATCTCGTCTAGTAATGAAAAGTCATAATTGGTAACTAAAGTTGATTCTGATTCTGAATGTGTTGATTTATATGATGACAATTTTGAGGACATTATTTTATTAACCAAATAGTTTAAGTCTTTTCTTAAGAATGTGGCTAATAGGTTAAAAAACAATATCCAACCTAAAGTAGAAATCAATAATAATCAACAAATGTCTGAAAGAAGAAATAGATTTAATCAAAATAGAAGAACAAGTAGTAGCAGTAGCAAACCTAGGTATGATCCTGAGTATAGAAAGTCAGTGAGATGCGATGCATGTACTGGTTTTGGTCATTATGCAAATGAATGTGCCAACACCATTCTTAGGAAGAAACTGAACTTCAATACTACTTTAAGTAATGAATCAGAAGATGAAAATGAGTCTGAGAAAAATGAAGAATGTGCTTTCTCTGCAAGAATTGAATATGGTGATACTTTTGATGTTCATTTGGATGACTATTATTCAGATGTTGACACATATGTTCCATCATTTGAGACAACATCTGGTGATATCAGTCCAGATGTGAACTATTTTACGAGTTCTTTTGTGGAGACAGGTACTTCCTCATTGGTGAAAACAAATTGTATCTCATGTCAAGAACACATCAAGGAGATAGAGTCACAAGATCGGATTCTTAAGTCTGACTTTCGAAAATTCTGAATTAAGAGACTCTTTGACAAAGCTTGAAGTAATCCTTACTAAGAAGGATATGGAGGTTGAAAACCTGAAGGAATAGATGAAAAATTCAACACTAAACTTCAAGAAGTTTGCAAATGACACTGACAATCTGGACAATGCCTTGGTTGTTGGTAATTCTGATAGATCTGGTCTTGGATATATTGATGATTCTTATAAATCTTTGACAAGTAATGAGCCTATAAAGTTTGTAAAATCAGGGGTGCTACATGATAAAAATATCCCTGATACTACAAATAAAATTTTATCAAAATCTGATAAGGGTTTTTCTTGTCATTACTGCCTTAAAAAGGGTCATATTAGACCATACTGCTGGAAATTGAAAAGAGATATGCATGCAAAAACAGTGTCACCGATTTTGTCACCTCATTCAAAAGAACATTTGTCAAAAACTACTTGGGCCAATAAGTCTAAAAGTTGTAATTTTATTTATACTTCATTAAAAGCTCATGCACCCGGTTCATGGTATTTTGATAGTGGTTGTTCTAGACATATGACTGGTAATCTTGATTATTTAACTGATTATAGATTGGATGATGATGGTCGTGTAATTTTTGGAGGTGGTTCTCGTAGTAAAGTCAATGGTAAAGGCACTTTGAATGTTCCTGGTTTTCCCAAATTGACTAATGTATTGCATGTTGATGGTTTGATTGCAAAATTGATCAGTATAAGTTAATTATGTGATGATGATTTACATGTGGACTTTGATAAAGACTCATGCTATTTTAAAAATGATAAAGGTGAATGTCTTATGATTGGTGATCTATCTGTAGACAATTGTTATGTGATTGATACCCTCAAAACCTGTAACAATGTAAAAACTGATGAAAGTTTCTTGTGACATCAAAAACTTGGTCATACACATTACCAAAATATTTTGAAATTGATTAGAATAGGAGTTGTAAATGACCTTCCTAAACTACTGTTGGGAAATTGTATAGACTTAAGTTTTGATTAAGATGCCAAAATATACCTCCTAAGTTATTTGTAAGTAAAATGTTCAGTAGAGTTAGTACTTAGTTAATTCAGTTCAAATGTTAAGGAACAGGAGTGTAGTTATAAATTTCTAGAGTATATTGAAGAATGAAGTCCACTGAAGACGAAGTCCGCTGAAGACAAGTGATCTGAGAATTAGTCTGAGTCTTGAATATTTTCTAAGTACATTCTCACTAAGACTAAAACCATCAGGAGAGGACCAAGGTCCACTGATGTAAACTAACAAAGAACATTCAATGTTAAACACATTAAAAACTGTTAGTTAATCTGGTTGGAACAAGGTAAAACGAATTTCAGTGAAGCTTGCAATAAATGAAGAATTAAGAAGGTTCTCTCAGAGAAGTTCCACCTTAAAGCAGGACAGGATTCTGAGCAAGCAGACTGAAGGCCCAATGAGAAGATGACACGTAGGTGTACTCTACTGACAGCCGACCTGTCCCAAACTGACAAGTACCAAAAGTCTTTCCCTAAGCTTTCCCCAGAAAGTTGGTGAATAAGCATGGTCTTTCAGCCGTTTCTTGACAAGACTTAAAGCTTCAAATAGAGTCGTTTGAACCAATCATATACAAGAAGACTTACTTGAGAAGATTCAAATCCAACGGGAAGATTTTCAAGGAAGCCTATAAATACAGAAGGACGTGCTCAATTCTATGCACGGGAAACTAAAAAGATCAAAGCTATCTCTACATTCATAACTATCTAGAAGCACTCGAAATTACCTTTGTTTCCCAAGTGTTTCACATTTTGTAGAGAGCATAGCAAGCCTTCTGTAACCAAGCTTAAAAGTTATATCCAAACCTTAGAAAGAGATAATCCATCCTAAGCTTAGAGCTAAACTGTAAGGATTATCTCACAACAGTTGGAACCAAAACCCTACTCAAAACCCTACTCAGTTGTTAGGTTGAGAGTTAGTGTTAAGTGGTGTTAGTAAGATGATTATTTGTATCAGTCTGAAAGCTGGTTTGTTTTGGGAACTAGAACCTGGAATTATCCTAGTGATCAATTATCCTAAGAGAGAATTAATTGATCAGTGCACCTTGGCACTATAACACAAGGAATTCCAAGTGAAAGGAATTCTCCTGTTTAATCAGGACAGTGGACGTAGGAGATTCTTCTCTGAACCACTTTATATCTTGTGTACTTACTTTCTGCTATTTCCTAAGTGTGTGTTATCCACTCAAAGTTTATCAAGTAAAACGAGTTTTCTAAAGGGCTCACTAATCCGCACTTGAGAGCTAATTAGATAGTAGTTCAACTGAAAGTCTTGAGCTTTCAGTGGAGGTATTATCTCAGTAAGCTTTCATAAGTAATTCTCTGCAGACTTAAAGTCCACTGACGAGTTACTATCTGAAGTAACCTAATAAGTTTTCAAGAAGTTTAAATTTGTAACCACAGGTGTATCCCCCCCCATACACCTGTTTACTCGTTTCGGGCCCAACAATTAAACAAGTTGAAAGAATATGGACCTTGTAAAAAAGGTAAGCAGGTTAGAGTATCGCACAAAATGCTGTCACATTGTTCTACACAACAATGTTTTGAACTTCTTCACATGGATCTTATGGGTCCAATGGAAACTGAGAGTATTGGTAGAAAAATGTATTCTTTTGTTTTAGTTGATGATTACTTTAGGTACACTTGGATTGAATTTCTTAAAGAAAAGTCTGAAACTTTTTCTGTTTTAAAAAATATTTACAAAAAGTTCAAAAATGCTTTCAGTTCCAAGATCAAGAAGATTAGATCAGATCATGGTAGGGAATTTGAGAATAGTGATTTTACTAAATTTTGTGAAGGTAAAGGTATCATGCAAGAGTTTTCCTCACCAAAAACACCACAGCAAAATGGTATTGCAGAAAGAAAAAATAGGACTTTACAGGAAATGGCTAGGGTCATGCTTGTGTCAAAATATCTTTAAAAAAAAATTGCGCTCAAACTTTAAACACTGCATGTCACATTTCAAATAGAGTCTATTTGAGGTCAGGTACTACAAAAACTTCATATGAAATCTTGAATAACAAAAGGCCAAATGTGAAATACTTCCATGTGTTTGGTTGTGTTTGCTGTATTTTAAATTATAGAGAACAGCTGCACAAGTTTGATTCAAAAAATGATAAAGAATTCTTTTTACGCTATTCTAGAAATAGTAAGGCTTATAGAATCTATAATTTGAGAATTGATACTGTGCAAGAATCTGTTAATGTAGTGTTTGATGATAATGCAAGTCTTACAGGTCCAACTATTGAAGGTGATATTTCTGGACTCATTGATATACCAATAGGTTCTACGGATTCTGGTCAAAATAAGGATGTTGTTCCAAATGTTCCGACATCTAGAACAACATTACCTGAAAAATCAAAATCTTCTGGTAATTCATTTGAGTATTACAAAGTTCCATCTTCCAGGATCATTAAAGATCATCCTGCATAATAAATCATTGGTGAAAAATACTTTGGAGTACAAACAAGAAGAAGGATGGATATAGTAAGTAATCTGGTAAGAACAATTTTCATGTCTTCCATATGCAACAAGGTAAACTATGAGTGTTATCATTCCTTGATCGAGCCTAAGAATGTAGTTGAAGCTTTAAAAGATGAAAACTGGATTAATGCTATGCATGAAGAGTTAAATCAGTTTGAGAGAAATAATGTTTGGACATTAGTTCCTAGGCCTTAACACACAAATGTTATAGGAACTAAATGGATTTTCAAGAACAAAACTGATGAATCTGGTATTATTGTTAGACATAAAGCTAGGTTAGTTGCTCAAGGATACACTCAGGTAGAAGGAATAGATTATGATGAAACTTTTGCTCCAGTTGCTAGGATTAAATCAATTAGATTGTTGATTGCTATTGCATGTTTCCTGGACATTAAATTTCATCAAATAGATGTTAAAGCTGTTTTTCTAAATGGAATTTTGATAGAAGAAGCTTATGTTGAGCAACCAAAAGGATTTGAAAATCAAGATTTTTCAAACCATGTCTATAAATTGAATAAGGCTCTATATGGTCTTAAACAAGCTCCTAGAGCATGGTATGGAAGATTAACTGATTTTTTTGGTTAGCTTTGGTTTTATCAGAGGTGAAGTTGATAGAACTCTATTCATCAAACAAACTGATAACCATATCATGATTACTCAAATCTATGTAGATAATATTGTATTTGGCTCTACTTGTGAAAAGATGATAGAAATGTTTGTGAAAGAAATGACTGCTACTTTTGAAATGCCAATGGTTGGAGACTTGAATTTACTTTTAGGTCTTCAAATTAAACAAGACAAAGATGGAATTTTCTTTTCACAGAGTAAGTATGCTAAAATCTTGTTAAAAAATTTAGTCTTGAAATTGCTAAAACTATGAAAATTCCAATGGGTTCAACACAAAAATTGTGTAAAGATGATGCTGGACAAAATGTTGATCCAACATTATATAGATCAATGATACGCATTTTACTATATTTGACCTCTAGTGGACCAGATATAATGTTCAGTGTATGTCTTTGTGCTAGATACCAAGTAAATCTAAAAGAATCTCACATGAATGTTATAAAAGAATTATCAAATATGTGGCAGGTACATGTGATCTAGGGATTTGGTATGGCAAAGATACTAACTGTACTTTGATTGGTTATAGTGATGTAGATTGGGCAGGTGATAGTGATGATAGAAAGAGTACAAGTGGAAGATGTTTCTACATGGGAAACAATCTCATCTCCTGGCAAAGTAGGAAACAAAACTGTGTGTCACAATCCACAACTGAATCTGAATATATTGCAGCAGGGAGTTGTTGTACTCTGTTATTATGGCTTAAGAAGATGTTTGATGATTATGATCTAGATAGTAGTATATTAACTATATTTTGTGATTATACTAGTGCAATCAATATATCTAAGAATCTTGTACAACATTCTTTTACTAAGCATATAAGCATTAGACACCACTTTATGAGAGATCTTGTTGAAAGGAAATTGTGAAATTAGAGTATATCTCCACTGAAAAGCAACTTGCAGATATATTCACAAAAGCCCTTGACTTTGAGAGGTTTTCTTCACTCGGGAAATCTCTTGGTTTATGCTCACGCTAAATAAATTATTACTGAGTTGTGAAAAATGTTTCACAACATTAGAAAACGCTTAGTAATTTTTCTATGTATTATTCCTATTTGATCTTTGACTAACTCTATTTTTTTATAGTTATTTGAATCTTAAAATGTGTTTATTTTTGTGGTCACCTATCATAGCGTGCTAAAAAGTGTGAAATATCACTATAAAATACTGTAATCACTGAGTAACTATGGGACACGAAGCTTGCTACTATGATGTACTCTTTTCAAAAGGTGAAATGTATCAATTTGTTCATAATCCACTGAGTAACTATGGGGCACAGAGTTCACTACTACGGTGTTCTCTTTTCAAAAGGTGGATCAATATGAAATCTTGTGATAAAAGTGTTTAAATTGATAAAACAATCCAATGTTGACTGTGTTATTAAAATGTTGAGATATGTGTTCCAACAATATAACGACATGTAGAAGATTCGAATTAATTTTTTTTTTTGAGTTAATTAAATTTCGAATTAGGGTAATATTAAGGGAATCTATTAAGAATATTCTTCAGTAATTATTTAATTTCAGTTTTTAAGTATAAGATCATGGGTAATTATTTTTTTTCTCAGAATTATCACAAACTCACACATACGTTCGAAACCTATTTTTGTGGAAGTTCTAAAAAACCACCACATAATGCATGATACAAAGTGGAGTATGTGTGATAACTTCTATATTTCCTCCCTATATAAGATTTCCTAATTCAGTGTTCATCTTCATATCTTATGAGCTTATTTCAAGTATTGTTATTCAGATTCCCAAGGTCTTTTTTGTTATTTCACTTCAGTATTACTTACAATAATAGTTAGTATTATCTTCTTTGACTTATAGGGTATTAAGTCTATTAAGTTTGAATATTTAATTCATTATTTCGAAACTAATATCAGACTTTATTGCAGGTTATAATGTCATCTAAAGGAGACCTTCCATCTTCACCAAAAGCTAATTCCCCCAAACATCCAACTTCATCTTCTACATCCGAAAATCCCCTAAACATCCTTGTTTCAATGGCTGCTAGAACTGATTCCCATAATATTTCGGCTAATGTTGGCACCTCTCCGCCAACATCTCCTTCCATTACGATCGATTTTATCGAGATACAACTTCCTCAAACAACTGCTCATTCCTCTTTGATTCCTGACCTAGAATCGACTCCTACTGAAAAATCTACACCTTTGTAGGATTCCACTGAAATTCCTTCTTTTTCTGTTAATCCAACTACTTAAATGATCCTTTACCTTGATCCTACGCCTATTACCATCAATTTCAACCTAGGAACTCCATTTGAGGAGATAGTTGCAGCATATCAAGATCTTAGGCTAGAAACCAAACATCCTAAAATCTTGCTTGGAGATGAAGAGGTTGATCTTACTGAACTTGAGAGAATGTGCAGTCCCTCTGAAAATGCACAGGATACTGGTGCTCAAGAAACTGCTGCTGATGAAAAGCAAGAAACATCAAATGAAACTGAAGGGCTTGGAGAAAGGATCAGAAATGCTTGGAGAAAGAGGAAAGACAGTCCTTCAAAGAAAGGTGGGAAGAGAAGAAGATCTTATAGAAATATGGGAAAAAAAGTTGACTATGTTGAGACAAAGAAGAAAGAAAAGAAAGAGGACACTTCAAAACCCATTTTATTTAATGAAAGCTCGGAGGAAACTACTACTGGTCCTGAAAGAGCAGAAGATGAAGAAGTCCAATCTGAGCTTGCACAAGTTCCAGATTCAGATTCTGAGATGAATGTCCCTCTTGCACAAGTAAGGTAGAAAATTAAAGCAAAGAAGAAAGTTGTTCCAATGTCGTCTGTGGCATAAAGTGAACCAGATGTTGCTGAGAATGCGCCATCACCTATGGCAACATCTGAAGGGTCAGAACCAGAACAAGAAAAAAGTGGAGACAAGAACAACACGGACCCTGAATCCAGTGATCCCTCTTCCGATGACTCTGACTCAAGTGCTAAGGTACTCTCTGACCATTCTTCTAGTGATGAAGAGTACAATGATATCAAGAGTGATAAATATATGAAGATACACACTAGAATACTTGTTGGAGAAAAAATTATTAAAATGGTTTATATTAGAGAACAAAGTCTGATTGAATTCTTTAGAGAGAGGTCATTGTTGTATGCACTGGAGTTTGCTACCCCGTACATAGTGGAATGGGTATATGAGTTTTATGCAAATTTGAGGGAAAGTCTAGGAAAAACAAATTCAAAACTTTATGGGACAATGTGGTTCAGAGGAGTCAAAATTCGATTTACTCCTAAAACAATCAATATGTTTTTTAAGACTAAAACAATGATAGAGGAACTTGTTGATGATGTGAATGAAGTTATTAAGGTCTTAAATGGTGGACAAATTGAAGTATGAGAGAATAGGCTTAGTAGTTCTAAACTAACTGTGTGTTTACAATTGGTTACCTTCTTCAAATACTATGGTGGTAACCAAAGAACAGACCATCTTGATGTATAAGATTGGACATTTGAAAAAGTTTAATCTTGGGCAAACAATTTTCAACAATGTCTTGTCTTATGCTGGTGACATAAATGGGAAGGGATTGTTGCCATACCCAAGTCTTATCTACAAGATGTTGGAGAATAAAAAGTTAGAAAGAAATCCGAGGGAGGAGACCATTAGTGGATTCACTGCCAGTTTTGAAATCTCTAATGTACTGCTCACAGGTCCCAGGGTGATAGACTTACCATATCAAAATCCAACCGAAGTGCAACAAGAACGAGAAGCTCTTGATGCCGCTGAGAATATTGGCAATACTTCTGTCAATATTCCTCATACCGCTAAACTCACTTCTGTATCTTTGACTCCTAATTATATTATTGAGCAAATTAACACTTTACAGACATCCATTACTAAGATGCAGTCATTGATTGAAGACAGGAAGAACCAGAAATCTTTCTAGGAGTTGCTGTTTTCTACTCCAACAAGGATGGTAAGACCTGATGTTGATGGTGGCTTAAACAGGGATGGAGTTGGTACAAGTGGTGTAAGATTAGAGGAGATCCCAGCTGAAGAAGAGACTGTTCCAGTTAACCTCGAAGATGTTGCAGACCTAGAGACACTCTATGGTGGTCTAGGTGGTGAGAAGTAAAGAGCTTGAAGAGAGGGGAAGAATGAAGATAGGGGGAGTTTATGCAGATTATGGAGATACAGATGACTTATGGAGATCAGCCCAATCCTCTCTCTACTTCACATGTTCAATCCTTGTGGTTCAAAAGCTCTGTAGTTTGTTTATTTAGTTCTTAAAAATACTGTTTTTAGTTTTTGGTAGTTTATATTCATAGTAGTTATTTTTTTTTAGATCTTTTTAAGAACATTTAGTTTGTTTAGTATTTCTTTGTAGTTTGGCCTAAGCACTCTGTTTGTGCTTAGTGATTGTTTTTATTAATTCCTGTTAGTCACTTTAATTTGGTTTAACAATTAAATGTCCTTGATTTGATGTTTAGTTGTGTTTATAACTTAACACATTTTACTGCATGTTTACAACATCAAGTGTGTTGTAGTAGAAAGGCCAAATTAGGAGAGATTGTTAATGTTAGGTCAATGTTGTCCAGAATGTCACAACATTTTCTACAACATCAGGAATTGCCCTTTCTTCTAACACTAACTCCAAATGTTTCAGTGTTGTCTTTAATGTCTAAACATGTAGGATGATTACGTGGAGGTTACCAGGTCAAGCGGTTGCAGTTTTAGAGTGAGAAGATTAAAGATAAGCATGGGTAGTTACCAAGTTAATGGAGCCTAGTGTTGGACGGTTTTACATCATGGGGAACCATGATTTTCAAGTGTTCACATGCTAGATTCGAACTCTATAAATATTGTAGAATTGGACACTATCAAGTGAAGAAATCGAGATACCTATTTGTTAGTGTTAGTGTTCTAGAGATAATCCATCGAAAGGACATAGTAATAAGATAATATTAAGATTTGATTTAATATTATTATTGGTTTAATATTAAATATATGGCATTACACTTATCTGAATATGATGTTTGATTGTTTGCATATATTCTTATTTGTGTTCCCATGAATCACTACTGTCATTGAGTGAGTGAGAACTCAGATGACTTAAGTATGATTCTCAAATAGCCCCAATCAAGGATCATCAAGAATGGGATATTGATGATACAATTGAGATTGGTGTGCGATCTGCATTATACTCTATGGTGAGAGTGTAGTAAGATCTTACTTACTACGAGATACTAGGTATCTCATAATGGATGCACAAATACCTTATAGGGTATTGGTATACCCATCCGAGAAACCGTTTGATGTAATTCCACATAATGTATCTACGGTGTCTCGGTTAGTGGGAGCGATGTGATACTCCTCTGACTTGAGGTCAATATGCACGACATGTATGGAGTGGTGAACTTTGACCATGACCGACGCTTGCACCCTTCCACGGGTAGATATGGCATGGATTGGGTTCATCACGAAATACATGTGCGTGGTAGTTGAGCCAAGAATAGGATTCATTCCTCAATATGGATTTAGAGAGATACTCGTCTTCTCATCATAATTGGATATAAGACATCGGCCGATGCAAGTCGACTTGGACTTTGTGGCCAAGTGCGGCATGAGCGATCAATTAGTGATTTGAGATAATATGATTAAGTTATTTGAATAGACACTTCATCATGTTCAAGGCTTAATCGAGTATTCGCGAATGAAAGAAAGATATCACAATAGCCCACAATATTACAGGTAGTTGTAGATTTCCTCGCAACATACCTCGTATATTGAGAATGTCTGATTTATTATCTAGGATTCAATTAAAACCGTTAGTTTGACTAATCGCTCGATATACGAGGGCCTATGGGTCACACAACAAGTAATGGCAATTTACCAATTATAGTTGGTTGATTAAATATTGTATTGGATATAATATTTAATTTATGGAGAATATAATAATAATTACATTTGGAATTAATTATTATTATTATTTAATTAAATTAGATTCAATTAAATATGAAATCCCAATAATAATATTTGGAATATTATTATACAAGAACAATAGATATGGTAAAGATATTATTCGTAGGAAAATATCTAGGAAAATATAATCCGTAGAGATTATATTACGGGCTAGGCCCGATATCTTGCTTAGGAATTAAGCCAAGTTTATCCCTATAAATAAGGGTCCTATGGGAATTCAGATAGTGACACAAGAAATATAATATCTCCATAAAATCTCAGTCTGAATTTTCCTAGCAAATTCGTCTCGAGATTCAACGCTGGCATATCGGTGTGGGTTGGTAGAAAGTCGTTACGTAGATACCATAGTTGAGGATTCCGCGTACAAATTACTGTAAGGATTTATATACGTGTTATTTATCCTTTATGTTTTATGTTATACAACCATGTTTCAGATTCGTTGCTGGTGAATCGTGTTCTTCCGCTGCGCCGAACATGGTGTTCGTGCCTCAAAATTCCAACAGTGGTATCAGAGCTTCAGGCTCGGTTGTATACATAATTTGTGTAAATTTGTTAGTAATATATCGTGTGCGATTCAATTTTATTTTGCCCAAAACCATGTTCATATTTATTTGGAATAGATTTGAATTGAATAATATTTTTATTAAAAATCGTGTACATGCTTAACAATTTTTGGAAAGTTATTAAAGTTGCACGTGGTTGTTTACTGGGAAATACTATTTTTTAAATAAAGGAACATAAAAAAAAATTTCTGGGAAAACATGTTCTAATGCTGTATTTTTTACCAAGTAAACACATTTGATTTGTTTTATTAAAAAAAAAACTAAGGGAATCACATAACTGGGTTTTGCTTATTCTTATTCTGGTTATTGTCGCCGCAAAATCCGGCGACTTTCTCCTTAGTCGAGGCACCGCAAGGCCGATTGAAGGGCGCTGGGAGTCCTTCCATCTGACGGCTAGCGTAAATCACGCCCGGTCCGATCCGAACGATATAAACGTCGGCTGCTGCAATTTTTTTATGGAGGCGGTCGACCAATATGAAACCTCCGATTCGATCTATTTTGTGACGCCTCCACCGGAGGCATGTCTTGCTGGGCAAGTTGTCTGCCATGGAAACCAAGGCGGCGGCGCTGGGTTTCGTTCAAAGGCCGGAGGCGGCGAATTTTGGTTGTTCGCCGCTTGCGATTGGAAATCACAATGGTGCCAATTAAAACCGCCATTGGGATTACTCGTTAGGCGAGTGTCGATCTCCAAGTATTTCGTATCGCGACCGCTGCAGTTTCTCCGTCGTGAACAGATGCGGAGATCGACTTCGTTGCCGCAGCTCAAACTTCGCAAATACGACTCGTTCACAAGGCGGCCGGTGTTAATGGCCGGAAGAGAACAGAATCACTGGTGGTAGCGCTTTCTTTTGGACGGTGGGGTGTGTCTTTCGGTCAACACCGCCCTTGAAGCCCTAGGGACTGTTTGTTCAAAATTTAATCTTCTTCAGGGATATATATATGCAATTTTAGAACTTTTAGAAAATTATAATTTGACCTTCTGACTTACTGTAATTTTGAAGTTTTGAAAACTGCAGTTTTGGCTTTGGGTCTTTGTGTAATTTAAATTTTCTGAAAATTGTATATATTGAATTCTGGAAAATTATTAAAGCTTTGTTTGGACGGAAGAATTTTGGAAATTCTGAAAAACAAATAAGGGGTTGTTTGGTTGGACCAAACTCGTGAATTTTTAATAAATTAATAATTTTTGGGCAAAATAAAATTGAAAAATGACTTTAGAAATTGACCGAGAGCTTGGAGTTCGTTGGTATTTCTAATTTTAGCAATATTTTACCTACGAATTAATAATTGTTAAGCACGTTTATTTGATTTACGTGTTATTTATAAATGTTGATTATTTATAAATATTAAATATTTTGCATGTTTATTTGATAAATGTGCTAAATATTTATTAGATGCTTTATTTATGCAAATTTAATTTTTTTAAATAAAGCATGAGAACTTGATTAGTTGCTCCCCACTTGTATAATTGTTTATGTGAATCGATATTTACATTATTAGTTATAGCCCACATTAAATTGTTTGGGTAGGCGGCACCCAATATTTGTCGGACCGTATATATGTTTTGCAGTAAACGGCGCCCAAATAAATGTTAGTCCGCATAAAAATCATGTTTGGGTAGGCGGCGCCCTATAATTGCTCAAATGTGATATAGATTAACATGTCGGATCTCGATTAAGCAATTAATACCCCGCCTTTAAAATGTTCCTCACTAAAATATGGTTTTTCATTAGATTGAAAGATGTCTTCCATTAAAATTAAAAGTAAACTGGAGATTTCGTTCCAATGAGTATTTAAGACCCAAGTCTTTTGCTCAGGTCTACATCTAACGGGACTTTTATAGGGACATGTTAATCGCCGCTTAATGGTTGTAAACCAACTTAATTCTGTTTCACCAGCCCAAGCAGGGAAACGAGAATTAGGTGATATCCGATTGAACTAGGTTCAATCAACTAGGAATTGTGTGAGGTAATTGGTTTAGAGACCTACTAGTTCTGCTATTGCAATGTTCAGCCCTAGCAGTCATTGCAATAGTAGGAATGTGAATCCTAGTCCATTACAATTTATATTAGATATAAATTCGTACTCTTCCGATGGGGTCGTTGAGTATGTGAAAATAATGGAGACAAAATAAATTAAAAGGCCATGTTTATTTTGATTGCTGAATATTGATCGTAGGAATTATGTGTTTAATTCCCGTTTTAGTTTATTTCTCTATAATTGTTGAAATGAATAACTTGTCATTGAGAAAAGTTCTGGAAACGAACAAATTGGCTGGGCCAAATTTTCTGGACTAGCATTAAAATGTGTGTTTGGTGCTAAGGCAAGAAGAGATTGAGTATGTGTTAGACACGACAATCCCTTTACCCCTGAGGCTGGTTCAGTTGAGGTTGCAGTGTTTGACGTTGCAGCTCAAAAGAAACATCAAGATGATGCTTCCCAGACTCTATGTTATGTTTGCTCGGCATGACTCTCGAATTGCAAGGCAACATGAGAAAATGGATACCTTCGAGATGCTTAAGCGTCTGAAGGATATCTTTGATTCTAAATCTCGTTTGAGATTTATGAAGTGATAAGAGATCTGTTCAGATGTCGATCAGCCAAGGAGGGAAGATTTCACCTCATGTGCTATCCTCAAGTCGCTCCCCGACTCATATTCTAGTTTCGTAGTAAATTTAATATGAAGAAGACGGAAGCGACGATGCCGGAGCCTCATAACATGCTTAAGACTTTTGAGTCTTCCACTGCTAAGGAAAAGCCCGTGCTCATGGTGAGTGCTTCTACTTCTTCTGACCCGAAAGGCGAGAAGAAACGAAGGAGTAAGGCTAAGAGGGCTTCGAGCCCAACTTCCTGAAGGCAAAAGATGGAGTTCAAAAGTAAGAGCGGGTTGATAAGGATGTGTGCCCCACTGCAATAGAAAGGGGCATTGGAAGAAGGACTATAAGGTTTTAGCAACCGAGAAGAAAACACAAGGTGTTTTAGTTGCTAGAACAAGTATAGTTGTTATTAAGATAAACATATTCACTAATAGTTCAAACTGCTAGGCATTTGTTGAGTTATGGACATGATGTTCTTAATATACAAAGTAGAGAAATAACTTGGTAAGAGTATCAAGACTCTTCGATTGGATCGAGGAGGTGAGTACCTTAGCTATGAATTCATGGATTACTTGAAGCTTCATGTGATCCAGTCACAATGGACTCCTCCCGGAACACCTCAGATGAATGGTGTGTCCGAAAGTTCAAACCGAACCTTGTTAGACATGGTAGGGTCCATGATGAGTTTCTCCTTCCTTCCAACATCCTTATGGGGATACGCATTACAAACCTCAATCTACATCCTGGATAGGACTCCGTTTAAATCAGTTGAGCAGAATTCATACGAGCTATGAAATGACAACAAACCATCTTTTCTACATATTAGAACGTGGGGTTGTCCCGCAGTTGTGAAGAAAATGCTAACTGATAAGTTGGAATCCGAAAGTGAAAATAGTTATTTTGTGGGATATCATAAGGAGACAAGAGGATATCACTTCTATCTACCGGAGAAACAAACAGTGATTGTTTCTAGGCAAGCTAAGTTCCTAGAAGAACAAAGCCGTAAGAAGATAGAACTTGAAGAGATTCAAGAACCACGAATTAACATTGAGACTGATAATTTATCAAAAGCAACATGATAAAGAATCAGTGGGAGCATTCAGCGACTCTTATGGTGGAAGTTTATCACTAGGTGATCCTCTTTCAACCAGTGGGAGCGTAATTGGAGTTGCACTGCCTTCGCAACAACCTCCAAGTGGGCTGAATGAGAATAACATAGTTCAAACTCCCGCCCAAGAGGCATATAAAAAATGTCGCTCTTGAGGACTATCCGGTCAACGATGAAGTCGCTGCACCACAAAATTTTCACGATCAGAATGTACAGCCTGCACAACCACAACTCCATAAGTCGACTAGGATTCGTAATCCATCCACTAGGTATTAAGGGTTCCTCGTGGAGGAACATGATGACGTGGAGATCCCGGATAAAGAAGAACCTAGAACTTGTACTGAAGCAACATTAGATGTTGACTCAGAGAAGTGGCATGAAGCCATGAAATCCGAGATGGACTTGATGTACACTAATTAAGTCTAGGACTTAAATTGAGTTGCCAGAAAGGGGTTAGACCCATAGGTTGCAAGTGAGTCTTCAGGGGTAAGATCGATGCAAATGGCAAAGTATAAACCTATAGAGATAGGTTGGTGGCGAAAGGTTATAGTCAACACGAGGTATTGACTATGGTGAGACTTTCTCGCCAGTTGCTGAGATCAAGTCCATTCGAATTTTACTTGCGATAGCAGCACACCACAATTATGAGTTTTGGTAGATGGACGTCAAAACAGCTCTCCTCAATGGCAACATTGATAAGGAAGTGTTTGTGACTCAAACGGAGGGTTTGATATCTAATCCAAAATCTAATCTTGTGTGTAAGCTTAAACGATCCATCTATGGATTGAAGCAAAATTCTAGGAGTTGGAATATCCGATTTGATGAAGCTGTGAAATCCTTTGTTGGGATATGTTTTAGTTTTGATGATTTTCCAAAACAACATGTAATAGGTTTGAAAGCAGCCAGAATAGTATCTTTTATTTCAGGTCAGGCTAGGTTAGCTTTCAGTAGAATAGGCTGTCAGTTGAGGGAACACTCAGTTGAGGGGGAACTCAGCGAGGGGGAACTCAGCAACACAGCCTGAAGATATCAAGATGACACCCAGAACTGACTAAAACCATGCCAGAGACCTGAAGCAGAAGAGAAGCCTGAAGGATGTCCCACTGAGTGTAAACCAGACTGATCTAAGCTAAGTCAGGTGGACCACTCAGTGAAGAGCATGATCAGGAGGATCAGTGCTGCACCGAGTATGCCCTGAAAGAGTCAGGCTACTGTGGTCAGGGAACTTTGTCATTCAGCCTTATGACAAAGTTCTTGGAATGATCTTCAAGCAGTCTCTGAAGGACAACTACACTGAAGACAAGGATGTCTGCTGAAGATCGTCAGAGTCAGTGGAGGATATGTTAACTGAAGTCAGTGCGCCCTGATCAAGCACACTGAGTCAAAGATCCGTTGGATTCAGTCCACGTGGACCAATGAAGTCAAGTCAAACATGTCTGACACTGACAAGGCCGCATTCCAAGAAAAGTGGTTGAAACCATTAATTGTATGGATTCAAATGTAATTTCCTCCAACAGTTACATTTGAATCCACACTATAAATACAAGCTCATAGCTTCGGTTTAAGTGTGTGAAGAAAGAAAAATCAACACCTACAAGCTATAAGAGTGTGTGAGTTGTTAGGGAGTCATAAGGAAGTGTTGCTCACACCCACGACACTGACCTTTCATGTTATCACTTATATTCTTTGAGTGTCAAGCTTGTAACTCATAACTTAGAGAGGTTTTCCTAATCTTAGCTTTAGGCTAACACATTGTAAAGGAAAACCTCACCTAGTTGGAGAAACCAAATTGAAACCAAAACCCTCTAGTTAGGTTTGTTGGTGGAAGTTAGTTAGTGAGGAGGGGCAGCCCAGGGAGCGGCGTGAGTCCAGTTGTAAGTGCACCTTGGCACGTTAAAAACAAGAATCCAGAGTTAGTGGATTTCCTGTTAAATTAGGCCGTGTATGTAGGAGCTTGAGTCTCTGAACCACGTTAAACTGAGCGTTTGGTATTTTATGTTTCTACTAAAAGTGTTGTGAAAATCAACTCACTGAGAGCTTTGTTAAGAAACCTTTAAGTAGTCAGGTCAGGGAGAGCCCTTCTCACTGACCAGTTCAGGCAACGCACTCGAGAGTTCAGCATCTCAAGTCACTGTCCTTGCTCAGAGCATGAGCCTCCAAGCCTTCTCACTGACTTGGTAGCTCAGCCTCTGAGCAGAGCGGTGACTTGAGGTGAAACCTCTCGAGTCACTGCCTTGTTACGAGACTGAGCTTGCAAGTCAGTTGCACTGACTTGAGTGCTCTGACTCGTAGCAATGCAGTGACTTGAGTATTACTCACTCTTGCTGAACTCCCTGGGGGAAGGTTTTAAAAAAAAAAAAATTTGCTCCTGAATTCCCATTTTGCCCTTCGAAAACGGGACCATCATCCTTGCGTTTATTGTAAACGCGGCGGGAAGAGTATTGTCTTTATAATCGTATATGTTGATGTCATATTGATTATAAGAAATAGCATCCCGCTAATGCAGTCCATAAAAGATTGGTTATCAAAGACCTTCATGATGAAGAATCTTCGTGAAGCATGCTACATCTTAGGGATCAAGATCCATAGGGATAGATCCAAGAAGATGGTAGGGCTGTCACAATCCACCTACGTAGATAAGGTGTTGAAGCGCTTTGCGATAGAGAACTCTGAGAGAGGATCTCTACCGGCAAATCATGGGATAAAGCTGTCAAAGAAGGATTGTCCTTCTAGCGAAGCTAATGTCGAGCACATGAAGGACGTTCCATATGCATCTGCAGTTGGGTTCCATCATGTACACCATGACTTGCACGAGGCCAGATGTGGCCTACGATGTCAACATCACTGGTACATACCAGCAGAATCCAGGTGAGTCTCACCGGATTGCTGTTAAGAATGTTATGAAGTACCTCAGGCATACTAAAGAACATGTTCTTGTCTACGGTAGACGGTCAAAGCTAGTCGTTACGGGCTATGCTGATGCGAGTTTCCAGTCAAACTGTGAAGATTACAAATCACAGTCAAATTATATTCTAAATCTCAATAATGAGGCGGTAAGTTGGAACAGTTCCAAGCAAGATCTGACCGCAGATTCAACAACCGAAGCTAAGTACATTGCTATATCAGAAGCCTTTGAGGCTTTCTGGATTTTAATGTTCTTGAGAGAACTAGGGGTAGTTCCGAGTACCAGTTGTCAAATAGAGTCGTATTTTATTTGATAACTTCTTAAGGGTTGCTCGCCCATTGGGGTTGCTTGTCCAATGGGGCGCACTCTTATTGGTTACTCGCCCACTATAGCTGCTCATCTAATGGGGTTTCTCGTCTCATTGTTCATTAACATATTTTGACTATTAATCTTGTATAAAGGAAAAAAAATGTTGCTTGCCTGTTCATTTAGTTATTCACCTATCAATACTATATCTATGTCATGGTTACATTTGTCATGTACTTATGTATTAACTTGCAGTTTAGAATATTTTACTATTTTATTGAATATTATTTTAACGGCTTTTGCTAATGGGTTTTGAAGTTGTATTCCCTGCAGAGGTAGATTAAACTTATTCCTACAGGATTTGTATGCACCCCCTCTTAGCACCATTTGCATAAAGCTCGATTTCATATCGTCCACAGTTTATATTATCCTTTTATGTATCATGCTTTCTTTTTTCTGAAGCTAATAGCTTTTTATTTGATTTACATAATGAGTGTCGAGATTATTATTTATTACTGAATTTTATGTCAAAATTGTGGATTATGTGAAGCATATTTATTTCTTCTGCTATGAATATGTTATCAAGAGGTGAAGGTTTGAAAATCGAGGGAATGATTAATAGTTTCTTTAACACTTCATCTGAATCTGAGTCGTCGCCCCTTTCAATAGGTGTTTGTAGTTTTTTGGTAGATTTTTATTAGTCGGGTGTATTATTAGTCTCGTGTTTTTCCTAACTTTATGAATGCATGTACTTAGGTTCTATTTGTGACATTGTAATGTTTGGTATTAATACCATTAATAATAAAAATAAAGTACTAAAAGTATGGTAAAACACCTTAATTCTCAAGGTGCAATTAAAAACTACTCCCTCCATCCAATTTTACTAGACATATTTTACTTTTTTTGATGTGCAATTTTACTAGACCGGCCTAAAAGGAAATATTTTACACTCAACTTACAACTGACATTACTTTTATTGTAAAATAAAGAACACAGAGACACAAATTTGTTTACTCAGTTCGTCATGAATGACTACGTCTGGGGTTTACCAAGCCAGTAGGTTTTCACTATATTTATGTGTTTTCTCTATTGTGCACTATTGTGCACACAATACAATAAACAATGATATAGTTATACTAATGATATGGATGTAACCCTAAAAGCCCATTAGGCATCTTGACTCATTAAGTAGCTTATCCTCCAAGTAATGTCCATAATTATAATATATTTACAACATTCCCCCTTGAATATTACGAAGCAATGTTCATGTGTTGGGAAAAAACGTGGTGCCCAGATCTATTCGAGATGAAATGTAAATATGACTTTTAATCGAATTATTACTAGCATTAATTAATCCTAAATTAAATCAAATAATAATTAATCCAACAACGAAATAACATGCATATGAATATTCGCACATAAAATTCTACGGCGGAAAAACTAAGAATTTATGTGAATATGTACCTCTTGAAGCGACGTCCAACCGAGATAAACAGGACAAGCGTAACGATCCTATCAACCGTAAAAACCTTCTCAAGTATTCCCTTTTTGCCTTATTCGTTCACCGGTGGGAAGCACTCACGAACAATTTAATATAATAAGGAAGAAGAAAATATTTTTTGTTTTCGATTTTTCCAACTAATGGAATCACAAAACTGTAAATTGGAGGTGAAATAATCATCCCCTATTTATAAGTGAGGGTGGACGATTTTTCCTAGTGGAATTAGGAGAGGAAAAAATATTTTCTTGATCTTCAAGAAATCTTGAATATATCCCTTTTTTTTTCTCCATAATAAAATATTCCACAAAAATCTCACCTTCTCATCCTTATACCAATTTTCGAAAAGTATGATCAAGATACCAAGATTTGGATCTTCTTGAATTTATGAGATAATCTTGTATTCCAAGAATACATATCTTCTATAATATTTTTCCAAGAAAATCAACAAAATCTTTTCTCTCTCCACATGTGCATATTTTCGAAAATTTAGGATTAAAATCAGCAATAATAATTTTTTTATTTTAATCACCTTATTATTATCAGACTACTTATTGAGCTACTTGAGGGACCTTTAGGAGAATTAAGATTGGACCTCCAATGGGCTACTGAATTACAATATTGAGCCCCAATATTATTCAGCTCATTAATATTAATTAATACCACTATTAAATTAATATTGCACTATCCATCTTAATTCATATTACGATAATATGGGCTCCCGGTTATTATTTTTCGTGTTTAAGATTATCTTGTCCATTAGTTAATTGAGCTTCTGAATAGCTCTAAATTAATTAATATCTTTCACCTTGGAGTAAAAGACAACTCAACATTATTATCCGTACCGAAGAAACTAATTCTTCACTTGCAAGATTTGGTACGATAAAACTTCTGAGTCCACCAAGGGGATAAATCACACGAGACGTTCTCGCACACGTTTCTCCGTATAGCAACCGTCATATGATTAATATTACTACCCAAAACACAAGGTTCGAAGTCGCGATGATTCTCACCTAACAGGAATCAAAGCAGTAATTATTAACCACACACGGTTCTATTTAAGTGACAGAGATTAAGAAATCAATAACTACTGAGATCTAACTCTTCACATTTCAGAACAGAAGAATTTGTCCTCGTTGTAGGTCCTCTTCAACACATACTAAATATGCTAGTGCAATCTCTTGGTCAAGACAGACCAATCTGAGATATACACATCGACCTTTCACGGCGGATTGTTCAATTCCACCCGGGTCGTGAATTTGTTCGTTTAGTTACAAGGAAAACCATCAATATGATCTTCTGTGATCTGGTATCACCACATTAACTACAATGTAACACATACTATATATATTGAACGGGTTGTAATAAATATTTAACATTCATTCATATTCAAAGCAAATGTGATAAAATAATTATTCTCATAAAACAGGTGTTTAATACATGAGTTATACAAAGTAAAAACATACTTGCACGTATAACTCCAACAATCTCTCACTTATACTTAAAGTCTGCTTTTTAGTATACACCATGCATGTCTAGTGTAGTTCTACGTAACGTCTCATGTCAACCTATACTAACCTAATAATTTCTCTCACTTATACTTAAAGCAGATTGACAATAGTCTTGACACCCATTTCATCTACATGTTTCTTGAATGTACTCTGAGGCAGACCCTTTGTGAATGGATCAGCTATGTTGTCCTCCGACGCGATCTTTGCCACCTCTATATCTCATCTCTTAACAATTTCTCGTATAAGATGGTATTTCCTTTCTATGTGTTTGCTGGCCTTGTGGGCTCTCGGTTCCTTTGAATTTGCAACTGCTCCGACATTATCACAATAGACAATGATTGTCTTGGGCAAATTCGGAATAACGTCCAAGTCCACTAAGAAATTCTTGAGCCAAACTGCCTCTTTCGCTGCTTCACAAGCAGCTACGTATTCAGCTTTCATGGTCGACTCGGCAATACATTTCTGCTTAACGCTTCTCCATGAAACAACTCCTCCTCCCATGCAAAACACACTACTCGAGGTAAACTTTCCGGAGTCTAGGTCTGATTGGAAATCCGAGTCCGTTTATCCCACGGGAATTAGACTGTCTGACTGGTAAATCAGCATTCTATCGTGAGTTCTTTTCAAATACCTCAGAATACATTTAACCGCAGTCCAATGGTCTTTCCCGGGATTACTTTGATATCTCGCCACCATGCCCACGACATAACAGATATTCGGTCTCGTATACAGCATTGCATACATAAGGCTTCCTACGGCCAAAGCGTATGAAACACTTTTCATGTCATCTATCTCCGTAGGCGTCTTAGGGCACAAGTCTTTTTATAGATGGATTTTGTGCCTGAAAGGTTAGAATCTTGCATGCTGAAACGCTTCAAAAGAGTGTCAATATATGAAGCTTGCGATAAACCCAACATCTTTTTCTTGCGATCACGAGTGATTTTGATCCCAAGGATGTGACCGACTTCCCATAAGTCCTTCATATCAAACTGTATTAACAACCATACCTTTACGTCTGACAATACCTTTACATTGTTTCCAATGAGCAAAATATTATCTACATATAATAATAAGAATACCACCGCAGTTCCATCACACTTTTTACACACACAACTTTCGAACTTATTTTGATCAAACCCATAAGACTTAATAACTTGATCAAAACACTGGTTCCAAGTATGTGATGCTTGCTTAAGTCCAATAATGGACCTCTTGAGCTTGCATATGAGATGCTCTTGGCCTTTTGCAATAAAGCCTTCTGGTTGTCGCATATAGATATCCGATCCGTCAAGACTTCCGTTAAGGAAAGTTGTCTTGACATCCATTTGTCAGATCTCGTAATCTAAATGCACAACGATCGACAAGAGAATACGAATGGACTTAAGCATAGCTACAGATGAAAAGGTTTCCTCATAATCGATCCCTTCTTTCTGAGTATATCCTTTTGCCACTAGCCTAGCCTTGAAGGTTTCAACCCTTCCGTCTGGTCCTCTTTTCCTCTTGTATGACCACTTGCATCCAATGGGTTCTATCCAATGGGTGGTTCGACCAACTCCCACACTTGATTATGATCCATTGAACCCATCTCAGCTTTCATTGTCGTTTGTCAAGATTTCACGTCTTTGTCTTAGATTGCCTCGTTGTATGTCCATGGGTCTGATTAATCTCTGGGAATCAAATCCGAAGATTCTCCTATTCCCATAAATCTCTCGGGTTGTCTAACAAACCTCTCACTACGACGGGGTTCTGGTTGTGTCGGTGTGATGATTGGTATATCATCTTGTATACTTGGTATCGGAGTTTGCCCTCTCAATTCTTCTATGGTAATTTCACTTTTAGGCTTTTGATTGTTCATATAGTCCTCTTCCAAGAATTTAAAGTGTGTGCTAATCACAGTCTTTTGATCTTTGGGACTATAGCATATACACCCTTTTGTTCCTGCGGGATATCCTATAAACATCCTTAATTCCGAACGTGGATCCAATTTACCGGCTTCCTTGTCTAGCATGTATGCCGGACACCCCCATATTCTCATGTGTTTCAAACTAGGTTTCGCCCGGTCCACAATTCTACCAGGGTCTTAGGAATCGATTTGGATGGTACCAAGTTTAGAATGTAAGCCGTCGTTTCTAAGGCATTACCCCACAATGATTTGGGTAAATCTGAATAACTCATCATGGATCTGACCATTTCTAAAATAGTCCAGTTTCTTCGTTCCACCACACTGTTCTGTTGAGGGGTTCCCAATGCGGTCAACTGGGATACGATCCCTTCATCCCATAGGTAGTTCAAGAATTCATCGCTGAGGTTTTCGCCTCCACGATCTGATCATAGAAACTCGATACTCTTTTCCCTATGCTTCTCGGATTTAGCCTTGAACTCCTTGAACTTGTCAAAAGTTTCAGACTTATGCCTCATAAGGTAGATGTACCCAAATCTCGAGTAATCGTCAATAAAAATGTTAAAATACTCATACCCCCTCTTGCTTTGATCATCATTGGACCACACACATCGATATGAACGAGTTCTAACACTTCCGTGGCTCTATTCCCCTTGGATCCAAATGCCCATTTTACCCTCTAAACAAGATTCGCAAGTTGGAAACGACTCAACTTGGAGAGACTCTAAGGATCCGTCTTTTACCAATCTTTGTATCCACTTTAGATTAATATGACCTGGTCTAATATTCCATAGAAGTGTTTCATTCATGTCCGAAGAACACTTCCTTTTATTACTCAAAATAATCGATGTGTTATTAGATTTATTATATGAGTGGTTTGCACACTTAATCGTATAGAGATTGTTTACCAACGTTCCACGACCGATAAGATCATTCTTAAAAGAAATAGTAACAACTTTCTTAAAAGTAACTGAATATCCATAAAAAAACAACTTAGAAATCGAAATTAAATTCTTTCTAAAGTTTGGAACGTATAAAACATATCTTAAAATTAAAACTCCATCTTCAAAAGACAGGTGCAAGTCTCCTACTGCTTCGGCTGCCACTCTCGTAGCATTACCCAAAGTGATGAGGATCTCATTCTTGCTAAGTCGTCGGGTTGGCTGGAACCCCTAAAGAGTGAAGTAAATATGATCAGTTGCTCTGGTATCCACTAACCAGACGTGGGCAGCATATATCGCAACATAAGTTTCAACGACTAAAGCATGAGAGTTACCTCTCTTTCCCGCCTTCTTAGGCTTGGAATAGGTAAATCTCCAATGTCCCTTCTCACCGCAATTGAAGCACTTACCCTTGACAGACTTCTTTCCACCTCCTTCTCCCTTAGCCTTGGCTATCTCTTTTGCAACAGTTGGGTTCACTTGGGTCTGACTCTTGGTTCTCTTCCTCTTCTTTCCTCCCTTGGGACCGGAAGAGGTGGACAGACCATTTGCCACCATAGCAACAGATTGGTGCCCCATTATCGCCTCCGCCGACACTAAAGCTTGCAAGAGCTCGGACAACTTACTTGCCCATTCATTCATTTGATAGTTTAATTGAAACTGCTCAAATCTTTTTGCAGAGAATGGAGTATGAAATCGACCTTAGTAGAGAGATCAAACTCGGCACCGAGTACCTCCAACTTGTTAAGGTGAGTCATCATCTCGAGAACGTGATCCCCACCCATGCTTTCCCTCCACCATTTTCTGTGAAAGCATATTTCGCATGGTGATTTGCCTAGCGGTATGGTTCTGGTGTTGAAATATTGCTTCAAGATTGAGCATAATCTCCGAGGCGGTCTCCATGTATTGGTGTTGGTGTTGCAACACATTAGACATTGAAGCCAAGATGGTAAACATAGCCATCTCATCGGAGTCCTTCCAAGTCTTATGCTCTTTCTTAACCGACTTGCTCGCATCTTCGGCAGGCTCATCGGGTTTAGGAGTAGTAAGCACTCATTTGTGGTGTTGTGCGGTTAGGACAATATCAAGGTTACGTTTCCAATCAACGTAGTTCTCACCAGTAAGTTTGTTATTTTTAAGTATACTAAACAGTGGATTAAAAGGTTGCGATATGATGAACTGAGAATAAAACATAAATTCATATTAATATCTAGAAAAATACAAAATTATCACATAATTCGATCACATCAATTATATTGAAACCTTAAAATAATATAATCATGCATCAACCGACATCTCGAAACAATTTGAATGTGCCACGAGGGGTGGTCTATGCATTTAACCACATTCAAGCAGGTTACAAACATGTATAGTTACAAACCTTTAATTCAAAATTAATAGTCGACTCCCACTTTGACCACATAAAAATTGACAGGGACTCCAAGGGAGTAAGTTAATATCAATTTCTTATGCCTAAGTAATAACCATAATTCAATACAAGATTATTATTTTACTTTGAGCAAGCCACTCTTGGCGAGGGTCAATACCGCCACTAGTCATAATCCACAATCATCCTTTCAGAATTTAGTCATGTGAAATCTGTCTTTTTGGCCGATCCTCCAAAAAGACTTCACAAATAAATAAATTATGGAGGTCAAAATTAATCTAATTTTATTATCCAAAATAAAATCGTGATTAAAAAAATACTTAGTAATTTTCGAAAGTAATATTTTTTTTACAATTAAAAATCATGCAAACACATATTATCAAATAATAAATGCACGAAAATAAAACATCCACCGAAACAAAAATTAAAACACATTGGAGCACTCAAATCCAATTGTCGCGGTCTAATTTTCTTCACGTCTTGATGTGAGAAATAGTCCTTATTACTTCCCACTCGAACAACAATAATTCGTCAAAAACGTCCTTCGTTTGGGGTCGGGACAACGTTCGACATCGTACAAAAAAAATAAGCACGAAAAATATAATCGCATGGGCCGAGATTCGGCACGCGTCGGCCCACGAAGGTGGGCCGCGCGCCTCTCGGTGACCACACGGGCGAGCAGTGCCCCAAGGGCTGGCCGCGCTCAATGCGTCGTGTCATGCCCGTTGCACATGGGCCGAATATGCCTTGCGCACACCGTGCACTCGGGCCTCGCCGTCCGTGCTCGTTTTCACTGCCATGCACGATCCACGTCCATGGATGCGCCCCGCATACATGCATCGTCTGGGTACGCCGTTCTTAATTCACCGACTCCGTCTTCATTCCGATCACAAAAAATAAATAAACCTAGATGTAGACTAGTCTATTACATTGATCGAATCAAACAAATAAAAAACAACAAATCTACTCGAGAAAAATGAATTCGAACGAATCGAATTAAAAACAAAACATTCATACGCATAAAAATAAAAACATTAAAAATCATGGCAATTGGATACCTGCAAAAAAGATCTAGCAATTCTACTATCCAATTTCAATTTAAAGATCAGAGCCCGAAACCATGACACTGATACCAGTTGTTGGAAAAAAACAGGGTGCCCAGATCTATTTGGGATGAATTTTAAATACGAATTTAAATCTAATTATTATTAGCATGACTTAATCCTAAATTAATTTAAATAATAATTAATCCAACAATGAAATAACATGAATATGAATATTCTCGCATAAAATTCTACGACGGAAAAACTAAGAATTTATGTGAATACGTATCTCTTGAAGCAACGCCCAACTGAGATAAACGGGACAAGCGTAACGATCCTATTGTTACACCCGATATTTACTACCCGACCCATCGGGTATCGGATATGGACCCACTATTGTAGCGGGCTCGGATGAGAGTAATCCGCCGACCGGTCAGACAGACGGGCGGGGACCTAGAGGCTACCCGACGCGAGCCTCTGGGAGCTGCCGGACAGGGTACTTATAACCCACAGGCCCAGATATCGGGCGGCCAGCGACGAGCTCCGGGGCAGGCGCTCTACCCGCCTACCCGTAAATGAACCACCAAGGCACTCTCGTCTGGACTCCTCCCGGTACCCGAGTACCCGTCTGCCCGACCCCAGGCTGCGCCAGCTGTGAGAGGACGTCGTGTGCCATCAATCCAGAGGATGTGACAGGGTCAAAGAGGGCAGCTGGGGCTACGTCCAATCACCTCAGGGGTGACAGCGCCACGTGGCGTCTCCTCATTGGCTCGTAGGGGAGGTTGTAGGGGGGGACCCACAGGTCCACCAACCAAGCATGGGAACACCCACCTTGTACACTATAAATAGGGCTTTTAATTCCCAAATGTAAGGGACATCACATTTATTGGAAATACACTCTTGAGAGCTCATTTACTCTCGTATTTATTACTTCTTGATATCAAATCCTACCCGCTAGGAACCCGGCAGCGAGATCCGTTATAAATCGTTGTCAACATTTTGGCGCTAGAAGGAGGGTGACTAATATCAAAGTACACTCGGTTTCGTTCATTCAGTCACCTCGAACAAAAACCTCATCCATTTTTCATTCCAAAAATGACTACTTCAAAGGTCACACGAACCCAGCAGCAAGCCGAGGACATCGGGGAAACCGCCACTCCGGCTCCGGCCACGGCAGAAACCCTCCAGGGTCCTTTCGAGTTTTTATCGGCGATAAGAACTCCGGAGGACCTCCAGGCCGCAAGGGCCATGATCGAACGCCGCCAGGCCGAGATCGATGCCGCTCCTATCCGCACTCACCGACCGGGAAAGGAGCCAACCCGGACCAGGGCCACCAGCCAGCCACGGCAGGAGCAAGAGGCGGCCAGGAGGGCCGCCAGTAACCCTCGGCCTTAGAATCTAAAGAGGCGCCTCGACGAGGAGGCCGACTCACAACGGGCTTCTCGCCGCCCTGTGGGATCAGTCTTCTCCAGACTGGGATCCCAGGCTCGGGGAACTGCCTGCCCTTGCGAGTCCAACGCCAGCTCCAGACCCTGGGAGCGAGAGCGGGCACGATCCCCCAGACGTCACAACGACGCGGCCTCGAGGCCATCGGTCCGTGATCGCTTAGGGGACAACCCTCGTCCCCGTTCTCCACCCGCGACCGACAGCGCTATGGCCGCTATCTTGAAAAAGGTCACAGACCTCGAGGCCAAACTCGAGAGACGGGATGGGCAACACCATGTCGCCCACATGCCTAACTCCCCTCTCGCCGACATACTGGTACGGGCCCCCGCCCAACCCAAAATCAACGTGGCCGCCGTGGGCCAGTATGACGGGGAGACAGACCCCGTCACCCATCTCAGCAAATACTCCACCTACATGATCTCCATGGGGGCAACGGATGCCACCCAGTGCAGGATGTTCCCATTAACCTTGGGTGACAGGGCTCACCGATGGTACTCCTCGCTCCCCGCGGGAAAGGTGGTTTCGTTCCACCAGCTAGGGGAACTGTTCTTAGAGCACTTCTCCTCGATGGCGCCACGTCTGGCCGGCGCCAATCGCATGGCCAACTTGGCCCAGGGGAAGGACGAGACGGACCGGGCGTACATCGACTGGGTAGACCGCATCATTATGGAGGGCGAGCCCGTCGGGGACGAGGTCAAGCTCGTCGGGATCATAGGCGGGCTCCGCCTAAAAACAAAATTGTGGAAGTCGATGAACAAAGACTACCCCAAGTCCTACGCGGAGTTCCAGCAGCGAGCCGGAAAAATCATCTATAACGCGAACATCCTGGCACAGCGGCTGGGCGAGAGCGCCCTTGCCGAGAAGGAGAAACCACGCGCCCAGGCGGGCACCACATCAAGCCGGAGGAACTTTTCCTACCGGGCTCCCCAGCCTTTCAAGCCTTTCGATTCCGTCGAGGTGAAGCTGGCCGAAAAATTATCGGCCACCCCGGAGTACGTCTATGTGCAGATCCGGGACAAAAATATGGTGCCCAAGGCGCGACTGTGGGTCCACAAGCCGGGGGTGCAGCTCAACCCCAACAAGTACTGCCACTACCATCAAACCGTCGGGCACAACACAAGTGAGTGATGCGACCTCCTGAAGCAACTCTGGCGACTCTTCGAGGAGGGGAAGCTGGAGGAGTTCGTGAAAAGGCCGGCGGCTAGGCCGGAGGCTCAAGCCGCTGCCCACCCCGTGGAGCCCAACCGGGAGGCAGGCCTCATCTGCCCACCAATGCCAGAACACCAGGCCCGACGGGCGGTCAACATGCTCTCCCCGGTGGGGGGCTTAGCACCCACCACCCCGCTCTCCAACCGCAGGCAGAAGAGCGAGCTGCGAGCGATGGACAATGTCCACCAAATAACTATGCCGGTCAACATGACGGCAAAGGAGTCAGACCTTCTCGCCTTCAAGGAGGAGGATCGCACCGGGGTCATCTACCCGAACCACGACGCCCTGGTCGTGTCTGTCAACATCATGGGTGTCACCGTCCATCGCATGCTCGTCGACAACGGGGCCTACTGCAACATTCTCTTCAAAGCCGCGTTCGACCAGCTGGACAGCTCCTTTGAAAAATATGTGGAGCCATGCGACCAGGTCATCAAGGGATTCGGCGACGCCACAGTAAAACCCTACGGGATAGTTAGGCTAGCTGTAGAATTAGTTTCTAGCATAGACGCTGAGGTTAAGGCTTCGAAACAGCTCGACTTTATTATCGTCGACCAGCCGTCAACCTATAATGGGTTTCTCGGCAGGCCATTCGAGCACGAGTTCGAAGCCGCCGCCTCAACATTCTATTATTGTATCAAGTTCCCAACCCCCTCCGGGAAGGTTGGGACTCTTAAGGGAAATCAGAAAATGGCACGTGGATGTTTGGCGTATATTGATGTTATTTCAAATTCTGCAAATCTAGATTATATCTGCACAATCGAGGAGGGAGACATGGAGATAGACGAAGAAATCCCACCCACTGACCGCCCAATGGAAGAAGATTCACAAACTTTTGAAAACATCCAAGTCGACCTGGAGCCAAGGCTCGGATACGAACCCATGGAGATCGACAAAACCCTAATAGGGCAGATCGACGATCCACGCTACGGCGAGCAGAGAGCCAGTCCGATCGAAGAATTGATTTCGGTCACAATGAAGAATCGGCCGGAGGTAAGTGTTCAACTCGGTTCGTCGATGTCCGACGAGATACGGGCAAAGATGACCGCATTTTTAGAAGAGAACTTAGACATGTTCGCCTGGTCCCATGAAGACATGGTCGGGATCGATCCAGCCGTATGTTCACACCAATTGCACATCGATCCATCCCGCAAGCCAATCTCACAGAAAAGAAGGAAATTTGGCCCAGACAAATACGCGGTCATTGCCACCGAAGTCAAAAAGCTGCTCGACAACAGGCTCATCGGGATGGTCGACCCCGACGACAAGCCTCAATGGGTATCCAACGCTGTACTCGTCAAAAAGAGCAACAACACCTGGCGGCTGTGCATCAATTTCACAGACCTGAACAAGGCTTGCCCAAAAGATCACTTCCCGATGCCACACATCGACCATCTGGTGGACAGCACGGCCGGGCACGAGATGCTCACGTTCATGGACGCATTTGCCGGCTATCACCAGATCCCGATGGCCGCAGACGACCAGAAACACACCACTTTCCTCACCGAGAAAAACATGTATTTCTGGAAGCGGATGCCATTCGGGCTCATGAACGCTGGGGCAACCTACCAAAGGCTGGTCAACCACATGTTTCACGACCAAATCGGGGCGACCATGGAGGTATATATCGACGACATCGTCGTCAAGAGCGAGAAGAAAGAAGACCACATCACACACCTATCCAAAATGTTCGAAATTTTGAGAAAGTATCGGATGAGGCTCAACCTGAAAAAGTGCAGTTTCGACGTCGAGTCGGGCAAGTTCTTGGGGCACATGGTTAGCCGGCGAGGAATCGAGGCAAACCCGACCAAGGTACAGGCGATCCTCGATATGAGCCCTCCCCGCACGGTGAAGGAGGTGCAGAGGGTGACGGGCAGCCTGGCCGCTCTCAGCCGTTTCATCTCCCGCATGGGGGACCGGTGCAAGCCTTTATTCGACAACATGCGGAAGGGGAAACTAAACTGGACTCCCCAGAGTCAGCTCGCTTTCGATAACTTGAAAGTATACCTATCAAACGCCCAGGTGCTGGCCAAACCCGTCCCCGGCGAGAAGTTTTTCCTGTACTTGGCGGCCTCAGACTCGGCTCTCAGCGTCGTGCTAGTGCGGGCTGAGGGGCAGACACATCTGCCAATCTACTATGTCAGCTAGACACTCCACGACGCCGAGCTACGGTACCCACCCCTGGAAAAATTAGCCTACGCTCTAGTAATGAGTGTACGCAAGTTGCGCCCATACTTTTTCGATCATCAAGTAGAGGTACTAACCACAATGCCACTTCGACAAGTGCTACATCGACCAGACACGGCGGGCAGATGCCTCAAGTGGGCAGTTGAGATCGGGCAATTCGGAGTCACATACGCTCCCCGAACATCAATCAAAGGCCAAGCCATGGCCGACTTCATAGTCGAGCTCACTTACCCAGAGGCGATGTCCAAGATCGAGCAGCCACCGTGGAAAATGTACGTTGACGGATCTTCCACAACTTCGCGGGCAGGCGCGAGAATCGTCCTTCTCAGCCCGACCGGCCAGTCGTTCACAACAGCCATCAGATTCGGTTTCCACGCGACCAACAATGAGGCCGAGTACGAAGCATTAATTAACGGCCTGGAAATGGCCATGGCCATGGGAGTGAAGAGACTCCAAGTCTATAGCGACTCCCAGCTCGTTACATGCCAAATCTCAGGAGAGTACGAGGCGCGCAGCGATAGGATGTTGGCCTACCAGGGATTAGCCAAGAACCTCCTCGAAAAATTCGATCAAGTTTGCATAGAGGTGGTACCCCGACTCGATAATACTCAAGCAGACGCACTTGCCCGCCTCGCAACATCCGAGGGGGCAGCCGACATGTCCCAGATCACAGTCACTTACCTGACCGCCCCTACGAGCTCGAACCAGCGGGTGACCAATCTGGGGCAGGAGGAGGACAGCTGGATGACCCCCATTCTAAAGTACCTCCGTGACGGCCAACTCCCAGTCGATCGGGTAGCGGCAAGACAGTTGCAGCTTCGGGCGGCCCGGTACACGATCATCAAGGACCAGTTGTACAAGCGAGGCTTCGCCCTACCCCTCCTGAAATGCGTTACACCGGGGCAGGGAAGGAAGATCTTGGTAGAAGTCCACGAAGGACGCTGCGGGAACCACGCCGGCGGCCAGGTGCTCGCCCAGAAAGTTATCCGGCAGGGATATTTCTGGCCAACCCTAAAGAAGGACGCAATCAACTACACACGGGCATGCCACAAGTGTCAAGTCTATTCACCAGCAATCCACCAGGCTCCAACCGAGCTTGCCTCAATCCTGAGCCCGTGGCCGTTCGCAAAGTGGGGGATCGATCTCATTGGCCTTTTACCTACGGCCCCGGGCAGCGTCAAGTACGCAATTGTCGCCGTGAATTACTTCACCAAATGGGCGGAGGCGGAATCACTGAAAACGATCGACCAGGAGCATGTTATCAGGTTCATCTGGCGCAACATAATCTGTCGATTCGGCCTCCCACAGATAATCATTTCAGACAACGGGAAACAATTCGACGGGTTGGAGATGGAAAGATTCTGCCAGAAGCACAAGATCAAGAGGCTGTTCTCGTCACCCTACCACCCCCAGTCGAACGGGCAGGTCGAGGCAGTAAACAAAATAATCAAGCACACGCTGAAGGCAAGGTTGGAGGAGAGCAAGGGAACATGGGCGAGCAAGCTACCCGAAGTGTTATGGTCATATAGAACGACATGTCGCACCGCAACCGGGGAGACTCCTTTTGCTCTAGCCTTCAGAACAGAGGCAGTCATCCCAGCTGAAGTCGTCATCCCGAGCCTCCGCACCTCACAACCCGTGGGGACCGAGAACGACCAAGCCATGCTAAACGAGTTGGACCTACTGGAGGAGAGAAGGTTGTCCGCAGAACAAAGAAATATAGCTTACAAACGCCGGGCTGAAAAATACTTCAACTCAAAAATCAAGATCAGGGAGTTCGAAACCGGGGACCTGGTGCTCCGACGGACGGTCGGGCAACCCAAGGGGGCATTTGGTCCGAATTGGGAGGGACCCCTAAAGGTCTCCAAGCGCCTTGCCAACGGAGCCTACGAGCTGGAAAGCCTTGAGGGCAACCCGGCCCAATACCCGTGGAACGCCTCCCTACTCAAAAGATACTACCAGTGACGGCGAAATAGTTTTAGCCTAAGTTATCGCGACAAGCAACCCTGATGTAATCGCTCTTCGAGCGCAAAGTTGTAATGAATAAAAGCGGTTGATAATTCAATCCCATCTTCGTGAAGTCGCTACCCGACATTCGGCTAAAGCACTTCATTAATTAATCTCTTGGTTAATTCTTTAAGCGATTGATAATTCAATCCCATCTTCGTGAAGTCGCTGCCCGACATTCGGCTAAAGCACTTCATTAATTAATCTCTTGGTTAATTCTTTAAGCGATTGATAATTCAATCCCATCTTCGTGAAGTCGCTGCCCGACATTCGGCTAGAGCACTTCATTAATTAATCTGTCGGTTAATTTTATAGTTGTTAGTTCAACCCTATCATCGTGAATTTGCTGCCCGTCTGTCGGCTAGAACACTTTATCTTTTATTATCCAATTACGTTATTAACCCAATCGTCAAACTAAGTTCAAAGAGACGAGAACGAAAGCGAAATAAAGAGCAAATGAGATTTCATTAAAAAAAGATTCGCAAGAGGGAAAGTACAAAAGGCCCGCGGCCAACAAACTTAGCAAAATAAAAGAAAAAACAAGGGAGTTCACGGGGCCGCCGCGTCCACCACGCCCGGGTCCTCGGTCACCTCCTTGTCGGCCAGAGGGTAAATGAAGGTCGCCGGGTCGCCGAGAAACGATAGATCCAGCCCGCGGTCGACCAAGTCCTTCAGAGTGATGTCATAGTCCGGGGAGGGAGGATTGGACTCGACATAACTCCTCAAATCAGCCAGAGGCCCGGAGTAGTCGGCCTCGGGATTCCGACGGAGCAAGGAGCGGATCGAGTCGGCGTAAGCGTTAATGTACACCATGGATCCGGCCGACTCGTTCTCGGCGGCCAATCGGGCACGCTCGGCTTCCAGGCGCGTTTCCGTCTCCGCCGCAAGAGCCTCCCTGGCTTGGAAGACTTCTTCAGCCGTCCTCGCCTCAGCTTCGGCGCGCGCTCTCCTCTCCTCCTCGCAGACACCCTCCAGTTCTACCCGACTCGCTCGAGCGGCCTCCAGCTCCTCCCGGAGCTTTTTGTTCTCCTCTTCCAGGCGGGCGGCTTCGTCCCTCTTCGTCTGGAAGGCTGCCTTGTAGGAGGAGGCAGTCCGCATCTCCCGCTCGAACTCGAGCATGATGCCCTCCATGGCAATGGCGTTGCGGGAGGTGCGGATGGCCGCCGCCCTCATCCGGTCGGCGAGCGAGACGGTCCTCGTAGCCTTCTGGCAGTTAAGGGTCCAGGACCGAGGAAGATTCAGCCCGGCGCGGCGAAGGTCCTCCGGCCAAGACTCCGGCACGGCCTCTGAGTACGGAGGATCCTGCGAGCGCAGGAATTGAAGGACCTCGGGCGGGGGCAGAGGATCAGGCCTGCAAAACGACGGGAAGAAAAGTTGTGTTAAATGACCTACAGTGCAAAATCGACCAGGAAACTTGGAAAAAGAAACAAAATACTTACGTGAGGTGATTGCCCCAGCCCAGGTAGGAGAAATCGCTGCGGTCGCGGGCAGGGGAGGCCGGGCTCCCTATGGTCGCCTCGACGGTGCCGGCCACAAGCCCACCTGTCGCCGGGTCCAAGTTGACCGTCACCATGGCCGGGTCGACAGACGTCTGGCCTTCAACCCGGGCCTATTTCGATGGACGCTGGCCGTCCGTCGGGGAGGGGGATGTTGGGGGCACCGAGGTCTCAGGTGGACTGCGGATCGTCACCCCGGTGGCGCGAATGGCTCCCCGCTTCGCCAACTTCGCCAAGGCGTTCTTTTTAGGAGCCATGTCGACGGTCTCCTCGGAGGATTCTACGTTGACGACCGGGATGGCTGCCTGACCGGCCTTAGGTGCTGCCCTCGGGGAGGCTGCCGAAGAAGCGGACGGTGTGGAGGATTCGGCTGGGAAGCATTGTGCTGCAGGAGGAATGGCGTGTTGGAAATCGAAAAGGCTATAGCGAGCATGAAAAATCATCAGGCAGGGAGAGACTTACCACCGAAATTCAAGTGGCGCGGGAAGGTTTGGAGCCCGGACAGCCTGCGGAAGTCGTTGCTGTTGAGAAGATCGACGTCGCGATTATCCAAGCTCTCGGACTTCACCAGGGCAAGTGCCTGCCTAAAATCATCGGTCAGGTCGGCTTGGTTTGGGACCGCGCAGCCTGCACAATGAAAGAAGAATTAGATCAGTACTAAGGGATGAGGGAAGAATTTAATGTCTACCTCGGCGGTTGCGATCCCGATACTCCCGGGGAACCGGGATGGTGTGTCCGTCAATACCAACGCTCTCCCAAGCGCCGCCGACCCACCACCACTTTTCCTGCCAGTGCGTCACCTTCGACGAAATGCCGAAGACGATGGCATCTCCTCCCCGGGGCTTCACGGAGTAATATCTGTGGTTCATTTGGCCGACCGAGACCACGGTGTAATACAGATAGTTGATCTCGGACGGAGTAGGCATACGATGCAGCCCGCGCCGACCGAGAGCAACCATCGCCCCCAGAATGTAGCTCCACCCGTTCGGGGTGATCTGGGTGATCGACAGGTTCCAGGCGGCGAGCAACTTGGAAATGGCCGGGTGAAGCGGGAAGCGGAGCCCGGCATGGAGTGTGTCCGAGTTAATGGCAATTAGGCCTTATGGAGGCTGATCGGCCCGTTCGTCCTCCCGGGGAGCGTAAAAGAAGACGTCGGAGGGCGCCTGGAAAGTCCAGTACAGCTCCTTCAAGTCGGCATCCGGGGGGAGGCAGCTGGGGCGGCGAGAGGCCCCAAATTCGGTGTCCCGAGCCTCGCGATACGCGTAGGCAGAGCGCCTTCGCACGAACCGGCTCATGTATTTCGAGTAGTCAAACCCAATTAGCCGGCTGTCTGCGTAGTCTATTTGGTCGGGCACAGCTTCCTGCTCGAATAAAAAATCTTCGGCCCTGGGCGGATAGGCTGAAACCGGGGAGACGCTTAGGGCTTCCCCCTCTCGCTGGGGGCTCATCCCCTCCAAATCTTCCGCGAAGGCATCCACGTCCGTGGAATTGCCCTCGCCTTCTCTGGCGGCGGCAGCGTGGGACGTTCCTTCCCCGGCCGGATGGAGAGGCCTCTCAGCTTCGGCGGCGGCGCGGCGGCGGAAGTGATAAGCATCGGCGGCCCCAATGCTTTCGGCGGAGTCGCTCATGATGAAGGAAGAGTAGAAAGGAGAATTTCGAAGAATAAAACAAGAAAATTACCTCGGAATTCGAAAAAGCCGCCGGAATCTGGGAAACTCGCCGGAAAACTTGAATCTTGCTCAAGGGGGCGCGGGATTGCAAAAGAGTGAAAATGGTATAATGGGCTGAGAGCCCCTATTTATAGGAGAAATGAGAGGGACCAAATTGCAAAAAAACGGGGTCGAAAATGGAATAAAACAAAATTCAGGGGGGCGCGTGGTGGCCATGCGCGCAACGGTTGGGAAGCAGGTTCGGCGGACGTGACCCCTGGACTTCTGCGCATCAGTCACGCCATCCCGTGATGTCAGTAGGCGCGGCATACGAGGCGTCATCTCGGAAACCGAAACGTCACCCCCAAAATTCAAATTCAAATTCAAAATAGTCTGCAGTTCGACCAGCCCGCCACCCGACGACTGCGGCCCCCCGATGACGGGCTGGTGGGGCATTTGTTACACCCGATATTTACTACCCGACCCATCGGGTATCGGACATGGACCCACTATTGTAGCGGGCTCGGATGAGAGTAATCCGCCGACCGGTCAGACAGACAGGCGGGGACCTAGAGGCTACCCGACGCGAGCCTCTGGGAGCTGCCGGGCAGGGTACTTATAACCCACAGGCCCAGATATCGGGCGGCCAGCGACGAGCTCCGGGGCAGGCGCTCTACCCGCCTACCAGTAAATGAACCACCAAGGCACTCTCGTCCGGACTCCTCCCGGTACCCGAGTACCCGTCTGCCCGACCCCAGGCTGCGCCAGCTGTGAAAGGACGTCGGGTGCCATCAATCCAGAGGATGTGACAGGGTCAAAGAGGGCAGTTGGGAATACGTCCAATCACCTCAGGGGTGACAGCGCCACGTGGCGTCTCCTCATTGGCTCGTAGGGGAGGTTGTAGCCACTTATTACCTTCCAGCAAGGAGTAGGGGGGACCCACAGGTCCACCAACCAAGCATGGGAACACCCACCTTGTACACTATAAATAGGGCTTTTAATGCCCAAATGTAAGGGACATCACATTTATTGGAAATACACTCTTGAGAGCTCATTTACTCTCGCATTTTTTACTTCTTGATATCAAATCCTACCCGCTAGGAACCCGGCAGCGAGATCCGTTATAAATCGCTGTCAACACCTATCAACCATAAAAACCTTCTCAAGTATTCCCTCTTCGTCTTATTCGTTCGCTAGTAGGAAGCGCTCACGAACAATTTAATATAATAAGGAAGAGGAAAATATTTATTGCTTTCGATTTTTTCAACTCATGGAATCACGAAGCTGTAAAATGGAAATAAAATAATCATCCCCTATTCATAAGTGAGAGTGGATGATTTTTCCTAGTGGAATTAGGAGAGGAAAAAATCTTTTCTCGATCACCAAGAAATCTTGAATATATCCCATATATTCTTTTCTCCATAGTAAAATATTCCACAAAAATCTCACCTTCTCATCCTTATACAAATTTTCGAAAATTATGATCAAGATACCAAGATTTGGATCTTCTTGAATTTATGAGATAATCTTGTATTCCAAGAATACATATCTTCCATAATATATTTTCAAGAAAATCAACAAAATATTTTCTCTCTCCACATATGCATATTTTTGAAATTTTAGGATTAAAATTAGCAATAATAATTTTCTTTTATTTAATCATCTTATTATTATTGGACTACTTATTGGGCTACTTGAGGGGCCTTTAGGAGAATTAATATTGGATCTCCCCTGGGCTACTGAATTACAATATTGGGCCCCAATATTATTCAACCCATTAATATTAATTAATATTACTATTAAATTAATATTGCACTATCCATTTTAATTCATATTACGATAATATGGGCTCCCAGTTATTATTTTCCGTGTTTAAGATTATCTAGTTCATTAATTAATTGAGCTTCTGAATAGCTCTAAATTAATTAATATCTTTCACCTTGGAGTAAATGACAACTCAAACATTATTATCCGTACCGAAGAAACTAATTCTTCACTTGCAAGATTTGGTATGATAAAACTTCTAAATCCACCAAGAGGATAAATCACACGAGTCGTACTCGCACACGTTTATCCGTATTAAATCTTAGCAACCTTCGTATGATTAATATTACTGCCCAAAATACAAGGTTTGAAGTCACGATGATTTTCACCCAATATGAATCAAAGCAGTAAATATCAACCACACACAGTCTTATTTAAGTGACGGAGATTAAGAAATCAATAACCACTGAGGTCTAATTCTTCACATTTCAGAACAGAAGAATTTGTCTTCGCTTTAGGTCCTTTTCAACACATACTAAATGTGCTAGTGTAATCTCTTGGTCAAGACAGACCAATTTGAGACATACACATCGATTTTTTACGGCAGATTGTTCAATCCCACCTGGGTCGTGAATTTGTACGTTTAGTTACAAGGAAAACCGTCAATGTGATCTTCTGTGGTCTGGTATCACTACATTAACTACAATGTAACACATACTATATATATTGAACGGGTTGCAATAAATATTTAACATTCATTCATATTCAAAGCAAATGTGATAAAAGAATTATTCTCATAAAACAGGTGTTTAATACATTAGTTATACAAAGTAAAAACATATTTTCACGTATAATTCCAACATCATGCCTCATTAAACATCGATAAAATAATTCTCAGAGAGAAATATTCGTAAAGGGGTAAAAAGTACAATCAGTGTGATATTCAGGATTCTATCTTCAGGATTATTTTGAACATGTCACTCCCCCTGAACAATAGTCTTTCAAGCGTATGTATTTCAATATCATGGACATATTTTTTCAAAAGTAAGTGTAGAAAGGGATTTTCTAGACAAATCTATCAGATTGTCACTAAGACACCATTTGTATAATGATTTTACCACTCTTCTGGAGTTCATGTGATAACAGAATTTTGGGGGTATGTATTTTGTCATTACTTCTAGTAATACCACATGAATCACAAATGTGTTTTATAGACGACTTCCAAACACGTTCTCGTGAAACCCTCATATAAAGTAATAACCACTATGTAGTTTAAGGAGGTGGTAACAATAGATTATTTACTATACCTCCATGGTATTGTAACATTAGTGCAAACAAAAATATAAGAGTATGAAGATCATACATATAACTAGCATCCATATAATAGTTTTATGCTAGTGCTCACATTAGGAACTTCTGGTCCAAGCACAAATCCACTCAAATGGATTAAATAAAGGTTCGAATGGATGAGATTTATGCACATTAAAATTTCTATATCTTCTGTAAGTATGTTTAACGTGTTTATAAAATCCATTTGTCCTTCAGGGAGATATCAAATTCATTTTTCCTTGGGGTAAATGCTTAATTCATTTTTCCTTTGGGGAAATGCTCAAATTCATTTTTCCATCATGGAAAAGAATTATTGTTAAATATTACTTCTTCGGGAGGAACTCATTAAGTCGATTGTATAACATTTCGACCCGATTATTTTAGATCATAATGATCTCTGTAGTTTTATACTACACATATTGTAATTTTCATCATTCTTCATTTGGGGATCTTAAATCCACCAGAGATTTTATATAAATATTGACATCTAATGACTATATAAATATGCGGTTACAAGGTCTATCAACTGTATTCTTAAATTCATATTTACTGCCAGGAATATATAGTAGCAGAACTGTATATTATCCATATCAGGACATTGTTTTATCAAAATCAATACCGGGTCTCTGCGAAAACCCATTAAGCTACTAATCTCGCTCACCACCTTATAATTCTCATTTGGTTTTTGTACAATTACTCACTTATATCCAACATGGATTACACTTCAGGTGTAGAATAACACTTCAGTCAAATGTTTTTTTTTTCATTTAGCGAGTCTAGCTCTGCCACATTTTGCTTCTTTCTATTTCATCCAATGCAAAATGCTTCAAGCACCCAACATGAGTATTTGATCCATATTTTAGAAAGAGCAATTGTGGACACAAAAATATTGTCGATAATGATAATATTTATATTATGTCATTTGCATTTATTTATAAAATTTATATCAATCAGATCCTCATTATTTACCAAAATATTTTGATCTGACAGTTCCACAATCCTAGTATTTTGATTATTTTGTGCACATGCATTTTTACTAGGATTTCCGTCTTCAGGACGAATCTCTTTCGGAGATTTCAAGAGTGACATAATAATTTCCTAGCTTTAATTTATCACTGGTTTTATATCTTTCATGTTGGAAGGTCCTTTATGCTTCAAGCGTATGGGGGCATTAAAATTTATGCTTGATTTTATTGGTACATCAACCATTTGTAGTTGCTTCTTTATATTTAGTAAATGCATCTGATATATTACTTGTTAAATATTGCAAGTTAATTGTCGTTTGAACTTTCAATTCACTTTGACTAGTGCTTGAGTCTAAATACTGAAGATCTTTTATCCTTCATGGAAGATCTTTTTACCTACAAGAAATTTTTTCGCCATTCATTTAATTTTGGATTCTTATATCCTCCTAATGCCGAGAAATGACTCTTCATCAAGTGTACAGTCAGCCAACTGGGCTGTTAAATTCGTTGTGTGGTGGTGATACAAGTACTGCACAACTAAATATTTGCAGATGGGAAATGATTGTTATTTTCTACGCACTAGTTGTAAGGGGAATAATAATATTATGCAGTAGGTCAGATTTGAATTAGAGTAGTTGCATATAAAATTTCATGACCCCAACATGAAATACATAAGTTGGAATTTTGCAGTAACTGTCTAGCAATTAATTTGATGCATAGGTGTGGACATAAGGGACTGAATGCTTCACTTAAATGTCTTCATTGTCAGCTCACTGACATTATCCATTTGAATGAATTTAATAGGATAATTTGAGAATTGAGATAGAAGTTCAAATTTTTTTGCAATAAGTTTGGTAAAAATGTTATAACATGTGGATAATAAACACACATCAAGTCCAACGTGTGGAAGCATCGATTGTGGCCATAAAATTATCAAAATAGTCCCTATACCAAATTAACCAGTCCACAAATATCTCCATGAAATCATTCAAGAAAAATAGAAGATTTAATTCCAACTTTAGTACAAGACATCTCACAAATAAATTCATTTATAAAAGAGTTTTTGTTATTTGACATACTCTAACCAATAATTTTTGACAAAATCCAACATATCATGTTTATTTTGGATGGACTAACCGTTTATGCTATGAATCTAAAATAGATTTTGAGACAATCTCTTTAACTCTTTAGGAGGTTGAATTTTGCAGCAGAGGTATCCTACGCTTCTGGCGTGCTATAGATTCATTAGCACTCTATTATTTTATCTTTTATAGACATCAATTTTAACCGAACTCTACTTTTATATGTGATTTGTTAACTCTTCTAGATTCATTAAAGGCATCCAGTAATTTATTTTCAAATTTTCGCAAATATATGATTCTCACTCATAGTATGAAATAAAATATAAACAAAACATACTTAAAATAAATACTAAAATAAGGCAAAAAGAATGCAAAATATAATATCATTATATGTCTTGATTACTCATATTATCTTAAGTCACCAAGTTCAATTTTAAAAGATCATTGTGCCCATGTTTGCTTCAGCCAAACTAGTATGTTGAGATACACTCGAGGGACCTCCGACCTCGACCATATCAACTATTATCTTGGCCTTGACCTTAAGGGATTTCACGGTCTTATTGAGATGGTATCGGAGAATTATAAATGTCTTTGCCTTCTGGACAAAGGTGGATTTAAAATTTCATTATAATTATTTCACTTAAATAAAATAAAGTAAGACGAATCTCAAAGTCTAAAGCCCAAGTCAAGTAATTATTAATGGCAAGTGTTGATAGCAGTTTCCGGGGAGAGATTGGTGAAAACTCTCGGCTGGGAAGGAATGCTAAATGTGATAAAAAAGAGTAATAAATGCAGCAGTGTTTAATGCTCTCAAGATGAGTCTTTTCTCATTAATAAGCTGTGTCTTACAAATGGGTATTAATGCCCTATTTATAGTTACAAATCGGGGGTGCCCACTTGGCCTGACCTCCTTATGGGCCCCGCTTAATAGTAATGATTGGCTATGGCCCCTCCTATGGGCCAATAAGGGTGTGCCAAGTATCTCTGTTGACTTCAGCTGACTTGACCCAACCTTTTGGCCATACTCTGCTTCTGTCACATCCACACGTTCGATAGGACAACACAGACCTAGTGACAGACTTTTGCTCTGAAACCTGTAGACGAGGCGGGGAGCGGCCTGAAGTACCCGGGCCAAGTAACTTCCGGGTCGCGGGCGGGAAAAGATTCCATGCAGTTTCTTCCCGCAAGCCGCTTCCTGGAGGACTGGTCCTCTCGTCCGATATGTTACTTCTTTAGGGCTCGACTCGCTCCCAGCTACATTCGGTTTGTGGCCGGTACCCGCTAGCCGATATTCTCTCGACTAAATCTACTAATGGTGGGCCGCTTCCTACCCTTGTCGAATCTCATAGTACACGTGGCCACTGCCCGTCTGGCCGCGTGACGCATGTTATTACCGGGTGTAACAACAAGCTTGATAAATTCTCAAATTAATATATTGCATTGTTTAAGTGAATACTATCGACAACAAAAATCAATAGGCATACAAAGAATTTTCCACATAATTTTAATTTCTACAAAAAATAATTCTGAAGCTTATTCCGCGGCAAACAGTTCTACTTGTTGAAATTTAAAAAGGAATTAAATCACTTTACCATAGCGGAACCCAATAATAAGAATTCCTAAACGCCTGTAGATAGACCTGGCTTGCACCGAGCGCAAACTCAATGAGATTATGTCCGCCCCAAACATGTAATCCAACAAGTAAAACAACCAAACAAGTATCGAGTTCAAAAGAAAACTCAAACACAGAGAGAGATTAGCCAAAAAATATAATAATATCAGAAATGTAATGGTCTCTACCCTAATTTTAAAAGTCTAACACATGATGCTAATTCACTAGGTAAAATAAGAAATCAAGTTACGAAATCTGAATTGTTCAATTTCTTAATTACTAAATTGTTACAAAAGAAGTAGGCTTCATCATTATATTATGAACCGAAGCCTTACAACTCTTTAACGATGAAACAAGTATGAAAAGTTAACAACCAATCATTCTCTTATAACTAAGAATATATCATACATAATAAGAACATTATTGAATTAATCAAATTTGGCAAACAACAAATTCCAACTATTATTATAACACAAATTATTGTAGGTACAATTATTATTGCACAAGTTTATGGCAAATACAAGAAAAATAAGAAGTCCGCGAAACTTTTTCTTTTCTTATGAAAAATCATGTAATTCAAATTGAAAACTTAAGTATTGAGCATTGAATCAACAAACAAATACTAGAATAAAAAGTGAGTACATACAGATACATTCAACTGCTTTTGACTCGCGACAGTCGGTTTATGGGATTCAATCAAATTCTCATTTTCTGGTAACGAAAGACTTTGAAATTCTAAAAGAATTAATTGGGCATAACATTCGTGCTGATAACGTATTGTAAAATAAAGAATACGGATTCACAAATTCGTTTACCTAATTTGTTATGAATGACTACTTCGGGAGTGTCAAGAGATTTTTACTATATTTATGTATTTTCTCTATTGGGTATACATTACAATAATCAATAATATATCTTTTTTTTTTTTGAACACGTAATCAATAATATATTTAGACTAATGATAAAGATGCAATTCTAAAAGCCCATTAGACATCTTGACCCATTAAATATATTATCCTCCAAGTAATGCGCCTTAGTAATATTATAATATATAAATTATAAAAGTAAATTACAATTAAATTAAATTAAAAAAAGAATTATGTATAGGACAGTAGCCTGCAAGAGAGGAATTGATGATTAGATCGTGCATCTCTCGAATCCCTATTCCTTCTGATTTCCTAATTTGCCCAACTCCAAACCCTACTTTCACGTCCGCGGCTTCCACTCCCACCGCCCTCCGACAACCGCCCACAGCCTTCGCCCACCGCCGCAATCAGCCGCCTGCGACGCGGCTCCCGTCTCCCACCGCCCAGCCGCCCACCGTCCACAGCCCACCTCAGATTAGGATTTTGGTTCTTCTGGCCTAAGGTAAAATAATTTTGTTCATACTGTTGAGATATTGACCGGTTATTTCAATTGAGTTCTCTATTCAGCCCTGTATATGACAAGAAAGAGCAGCTACTATATTCTGACCATATGATGTTTCTGTATTCTGCTTCGTTGCTTCTTTGTTCTGATTGCATTGTGGCAACATTGTGATGCAATCTAAGTGCTTGTTAAAAGGCCTTAAAGAAATTTAACGAGCCGAGCTTTTCGAAATTGAGCTCGAACTATGTTTGATTAATTTGCAAACAAGCTTTTTTCGAGCTCGAGCCAAGCTCATTTACTTAGTTAACGGATATCTCACGAGCCGAATTCGAGCTATTCACGAACTTAATAATTTACACATGAGCCGAGCTCGAGCCTATAACAATTCAAACGAGCCGAGCTTGAGCATGATAGTATTCGGCTCGACCCCACGTTAGAACAAATCTATTATGGAGATAATTTTTTCAAAATATTAGATAAAATCATTTTACATTTTTTTTTATTGTTGTTGGATATATTATATAAGTAGTTAATTTTTCTTCAACAGGGGCTCACTTTTTCATGTCCGCCCAAAGCAAAAAGAATGAAAAGGCCGGCTACAAGAGAACATAATGGGTTTGAAAAGAAAGTCTACACCTGTGGAAAAGTCTGTTGATTCAGACGACGATGAGCCTATAAGGACATTGTTAAAGCTGAAAGGCAAAAGAAAGTCCAAGAGAAGTAAGTTGGATGCAGATGGTGGTAGGAACAAGGTTAGAGGGGTCAAAAAGATGGCTGATGAGGATGAGGATTTTGGTGGTATGGATGACACACTGGCGAATTTTAGGAAAAAGTTGAGGGGTCCAAAAAGGGATGGTGGATGTAAAGATTTGAGCAGCAAAGAGGTGGAGCCAATGTGCAAATCCCTCAACGAATCTGGGAACGGCTGGGAATCAGATTCAAATTTGATCACCGAGACACAAGGAACATGTTTGGTATCCACTGAAGGTGGATCTTCAGGGGATACAACTGTCATGGAGGGTTTAAAAGTGAAGACTAAAATGAAAAGTGAGAAAGGCAGGGTTAACTTAGAAACGAAAATAACTGGGAACTCTGAATCTGATGATGGTTTCTATCACAGTAAATCTATCAACGATGCATCGCAGCATGAGAAAGAGGTTGTGTCACGGTCAGACGGAGAAGCTTTAGAGGATTCCTTATCTGTCTTCTTCCAAAAAGTGCAATCTGGGCTGATTTCAAAATCTCGTTCTTCTAAAGTCAAGCAGGGAAAGGAAACCCAACTGTTGGATGATGGGTCTAAACTAGATTCCTGTGCTGGCTTAGAGACTCTTAATGGGAAATCTCCTTCCGTCTCAAAATTAGTTAAGGAACTAGCAATTCCTAATGATAACTCTCATGCAGCTTCGGATCAAGGTTCCGTGAGACCAACCTCGATTTCTCAGAATGTTGATGATCATTTACCAGAAGCCTTAGATGATACACTGGGGAAACCAGCTAAGCCGCAGCAAAGACTTTCTTCTATTACTCCAGATTCCAATCCGGTATGGAGATCCACTAATCAAGTGGACGATTCATCGAGAGAAGTCGTCGTCTCACAGAAGTCAGCTTTAATGACCATGGCCCAAAGTTCTGTTTCAAGTCTTAGGACATGCTCGGTTAATATTGCCGAACTTGAAGATGGTAAAATTGATTATGAAGCCACTGAGGACCAACCTGAATTTGCAGATGAGCCCCCTGTTTCAGTCAGTATCATGGATAGGAGTAATGATGTGTTTCACTGTGCAGAAGTTAAAGTACCCCTGTGTGAAAACACCGCTAAAATTAGTGATGTAAAATTAGCCAGTGAGCTTGATACTGACGTGTTCCCGTCAGACTCTGGTCAACTGCAGCTCCACTCATCACCATGTGCATTTAATAGGCCGCAAAAGGAACATGAATCTTGTGTTTGCCCAGTTAAAGTCCTACGTAAATGCTCTGAAGAGGTAGATCTTGCAGCATTTTCTTCACAAAGGGCAGATGATCAGGTATCTGAGTGTAAGTCATCCCCGATGTCAGACCTTAAATGTGAATTGGCTTTCCCAAAGCATAATGATGAGCCCAAGAAAGTTGGTATTGAATCGGACAAAGCTCCAGAACCTTCTCGTATTTTGCCTGAAGGTGAATGCCTGCCAGACTGTAATGATTCTTCTGAGGATGAGGAGCTTAATAGGACTTCATACTCATCTACTATGCTAGAACATCATGAAAGGTGTGCTGAAGATAAAAGATCCCTAGCTGATCCTGGAACTAAAGACAACACTTTATCAGTTGGCCAGCGAGCTGTGCGAAATGCCAAAAAGCAAAGGCACGAGGACATGGCGTATGAGGGTGATATTGATTGGGAAGTTTTGATACATAGTCGAGAAATTTTTGGAAGCTTGATTGTAGATAAGACAAGGGAAAGACTCACCCCATCCTCTACTGCTGTGGATGCTGAAAACAGAAAAGTAGCAGCAGTAGCGGCTGGGTTAAAAGCACGCGCTGTTGGTCCCCTTGAGAAAATCAAATTTAAAGAAGTTTTGAAACGAAAAGGTGGACTTCAAGAATATTTGGAGTGCAGGTCAGTGTTCTCAGTTAATTAGCTGCCTACTTTTCCTGAACTATGTTAGAACTATTTTACTGGAGCACATGATGGAGGTTCATTTTTGTTTTATTGGTCAATGAATTCGATTACTCAAACCGAAAGCTGCTAATGTAGTTGTTTTTATTTGTGTTCAATCATTGTCTATGTTGGCTAGTCTTTCAGTCTTTAAATTAAATCTGGAGTATTTTCTATTACTTATATGAAGTGACTGCCTCATTAGTGTAGAAGATAATACTCTTCTTCCAGCATGCTGGGGCTACATAAGAGTTGTACATTATGTCTTGTTTTTGGTGTATATTTTGGCTCGTTTGATTTATTTCTCTTGCAAATGATTGTAAATGTGTGAACTGGGCTTTATTTCTTTACTGTAGTTTGTATATGTGCAGTGGTCCTTGTAAGACATAATATGTGCTGCTTTTCTTATCATTCTCTTATGGTTTTCTGTTTTGAAGGCTAATTTATCAAAATTCTTTTTCTTATTTGAATTCTGTCTTTACTTTAACTTTAACTTTAACCTGAATTAAGCTTAACATAATTTTAGACTTGAAGATGCATTTTGTTTTTTGGCCTATTATGCCTGGCTATAAGATATACAATCTTTCTGAATAATTTTCATCTCTTTCTGTCAACTCAGTAGGACTCAATTATTTGATGCTTTGCAGGAACCTTGTTTTAAATGTTTGGAACAAAGATGTCAGCCGCATGTTGCCACTGGCTGACTTTGGAGTGTCTGATGCTCCTTTGGTGGGTGAAAGCACGCGTGCTTCTCTAATTAGAGATGTCTTTACCTTTCTTGATCAATGTGTAAGTTTTCACATTCCATTACAACTAGGGTCAATACTCTGCTATATCAATCTTTTGTAAAAGTAAGGTTCATTGCCTATGTAGGCTATATCAATCTTGTAGATCAATGCAATAAACTATAAAATATAAAAAAATTAAGGTTCGAAAGCATCCTGTTATTTCTCTTTCTTGCATGTTTCACTTAATTTTATGCTTGTCACTTCTCGGCATTTGATACCTTATTTATCAAGTCATATTATATGTGCTGATTATATAAAATCATTCTACTCACGTATGTTGATTGAGTTCATATGTAGTGAATAATATTTTTGATAAAGCTTTCCTTTATTAAGAATTTACATGTCTAAAATCAATAATTAGCTAAAATGACTAGAGAACCAGTTACTTAAAAAATGGATCGTGAATCAAAGTTAAAAAAAAAATAATCTCAATTTGGATGTGTTAATCTATGCAACTTTTTTCTAACTGCACAAAACTAAATTTCTGTTCAAATAGACATAATCAAGAAGGCTGATGCTGGAAAAAAAAATGCATGCATAATAAGAAAAGAGCGAGGGATGTGGCCATGTACTATAACTTAAAAAAATATAGATCCTTCTTTGTCTTTTGCTCTTGCAAGATGTAAAACATAGTAAATACTAATTTTCCCATGTACTATAACTTAAAAAAATATAGATCCTTCTTTGTCTTTTTGCTCTTGCAAGATGTAAAACATAGTAAATACTAATTTTCCAAGTAATTCATCTATTTTTAATAGATTATCTTGTGTTTTGGATTTATGATGCCCTGTGTTTTCTTTGGGGGTCTTATTTCAATTGCTGGTTATATATATTTATTTTCACTGGTTAGAAGTATCTTTAAATTTTCTTCCCTTTTGTTCATTTGACGAATTTCTACTTACAGGGTTATATAAATTTTGGAGTGCCTTCTGAGAAGGAGAAGGTAGCAAATGGCATTCTGACTGAGGAGAAGTTTTGTGAACTCCCTCTCGCTGATTCAGATGAAGGAGTTTCCTTTATTCTTGGGAAGGAAAAAAGTCTAGAAACTTGCATCGGGGGAAACAATGTGGAAGCCTATGCTAGTGAAAACCTGGCTGGAAAAGTAATAACAGAACAAGGACTTACCAATGTTGACGCCTTGGAATCATCTGCCCCCTGTGTCGCTGAACAAAGTCTGTGTGGTATTAGTCAAGAAACCGATGCACTTAATTTGGGACCTCTTAAAGTAGCTGCTAGTTCAGAACATTTGTGTTCAAATCCTTCAAGCAAAGACAAGACTGGAAATTTGGTTCCTGCTCTGTGTCCCGATTTACTTTCTGCTGGTGAAACAGTATCTGCTATACCTGGGAAGCTCCCCAAAAGTGGCTCTGCTAATATATCAAATTCCATTAACTGTGCATGGAATAACTCAGGAGAAAGAAAAAATGTAATCGTTGTGGGCGCTGGTCCTGCTGGCTTAACTGCAGCACGCCACTTGCAGCGCCAAGGTTTCATTGTTACAGTTCTTGAAGCTAGGAGCAGAACAGGAGGTCGTGTTTTTACAGATCGTTCATCTTTAAGTGTTCCTGTAGATCTTGGAGCTAGCATCATTACAGGTGTCGAGGCAGATGTGGACACAGAAAGAAGACCAGATCCTTCTTCAATAATTTGTGCTCAGTTGGCACTTGAGATGACAGTATTGAACAGTGATTGCCCCCTGTATGATACCGTGACTGGTAAGAAGGTTCCTGCAGATTTGGACGAAGCACTGGAAGCAGAGTATAATAGCCTACTTGATGACATGGAACTGCTGGCAGCTGAGAAGGGGGAATTTGCAATGAAAATGTCTCTCGAGGATGGTCTAGAATATGGTCTCAAGAGTCGACGCATGGCCCATCTTAGGAAAGTTGGCATGGAAATTATGCCCATTAAGCCTCGAGATAATTCTGAGGTTGCTGATAGGTTTTTAGCAGATGAAGAAATTTCCAATCCTCAGATTTTTAAAACTGAGGGTTTGAGCCCTCTGGAGAGGAGAGTCATGGATTGGCATTTTGCTCACTTAGAGTATGGTTGTGCTGCTTTGCTGGAAGAAGTGTCACTTCCAAATTGGAATCAGGATGATGTATATGGAGGGTTTGGGGGAGCTCATTGTATGATAAAAGGAGGTTACAGCGCTGTTGTTGAATCTCTTGCAGAAGGAATCAGCATTTACTTGGACCATGTTGTAACAGATATATCCTATCGCCCAAAGGCCTGCGAAACAGATAGTTCTCTGCATAAAAGGATTAAAGTTTCTACATCGAATGGCAAAGAATTTTCAGGAGATGCCATCCTGGTCACAGTGCCACTTGGGTGCTTGAAAGCAGAAACCATCAAATTTTCACCTCCTTTGCCCCAATGGAAATATTTATCTATAAAAAGACTTGGATTTGGTGTTCTAAACAAAGTAGTCATGGAATTCCCTGAAGTATTTTGGGATGACAGTATTGATTACTTTGGTGCTACGGCTGAAGTTAGAGATCAACGAGGCCGGTGCTTTATGTTCTGGAATGTCAAGAAAACGGTTGGGGCACCTGTTCTTATAGCCTTGCTAGTTGGTAAGGCTGCTATAGATGGCCAAAGCATTTGCTCTTCAGATCATGTCGGTCATGCCTTGCTTGTTCTCCGCAAACTATTTGGGGAAGACAAGGTTCCTGATCCTGTTGCATCTGTAGTGACTGACTGGGGGAGGGATCCGTACAGCTATGGTGCTTACTCCTACGTTGCTGTGGGATCATCTGGAGAAGACTATGATATATTGGGCAGGCCAGTGGAGAACTGCGTATTTTTTGCTGGTGAAGCCACATGCAAGGAGCATCCTGACACTGTTGGTGGTGCAATGTTGAGTGGGCTCCGAGAGGCCATACGGATAATTAATATATTGAGTACAGGAACTGATTACATTGCAGAAGTGGAGGCCATGGAGGCTGCCAGAAGACATTCAGATATCGAAAGGAGCGAAATAAAGGACATTATCAGGAAGCTTGATGCTGTAGATTTCTCTGATGTATCGTATAAGAAGTCTTTTGATGGGTTCCAGGTCTCAACCTGGGGCTCAATGCTGAAGGATTTGTTTTTCACTGCAAGAACTACAGCTGGGAGATTGCATCTCGCTAAGGAGTTGTTAAACCTTCCTGTTGGATTTTTGAAGACGTTTGCTAGCACTAAGGATGGGCTCAGCACCCTTAACTCGTGGATATTAGTAATTGCCCTACTTGATTTCTGTTTCAACTTCTATGTTGGATTGCATTATAGTTTTCAAGTTTAAGAGTGATTTTTTTTTTTTAAATTTTGTTTTTGATCGCAGGATTCAATGGGAAAGGATGGAACTCAGCTCTTGCGCCATTGTCTCCGCCTACTTGTACGAGTTTCAAACGATTTACTTGCTGTCCGTTTATCAGGTGGTTGCACTCTCCCTCTATTATCTGACCATCCTTCCTCTTCTATTCTCGCTTTTGTTCACATCACTTTAAGTATCTTAGTTCATCACATAAGTTATCCTTTAAATTGAAGAATCAGACAATAATCTCACTTTCTTGCATATTTCTTATTTCAATGCTCTTATGACTGTAATAGCCACTTCAAAATCACTCACTTTAATTGTGTTGGTTCCTCTAATTACAATGCCAGCAGTTTTCCAGGGAGGATAACATTCTTTAGACCTAAGACATATCTTGCATGCATATTTTAACTTTTTCATCAATATTGCCTAGTCTTCACATTTGGAATCCTCAGAGTAGCTCAATTGTCATTATTTCCCTTAGGTATTGGAAAAACTGTGAAAGAGAAAGTGTGTGTGCATACCAGTCGTGATATACGCGCCATAGCTAGCCAGCTTGTGAGCGTGTGGGTTGAACTTTTCCGTAAGGAGAAGGCTTTAAAAGGCGGACGAAAGTTACTCAGGCAGTCAACTACTATGGATTCAAAGACTAAATCTAATGTTTCCGGAAAACCACCACTCCGTACGCATTCGTCCAACACAAGCATTAAGAATGTGGCCGATGAGCCTGTTCAATCAGGATCAAGAATTCACCCAAAGTCAGATGTTCAACTATCGAATGCTCATGGCTCAGAAAGATCCCGAGATGCCATGGAGGAGGAAGATCGTGAAATCCTCATGTCTGAAGAAGAAAAGGCTGCCTTTGCTGCAGCAGAAGAAGCACGTGTTGCAGCCATCGCTGCTGCCAAGGTTTGCTTCTTTTCTTTCCTCTTTGCACATACCTTCAATTTAAGGTCGCTTTCATTTCTCAGGTTCTATGTGCTGAATTTAGAAAAATTGATTGTTCCTAAGAACTTCTTGATCACCTAAAAAATATTCACCGAACCATCTAATGGTTCGAGCTCGGCCAGTCATGATATGTTCAATAAATACATACTTTCGTATGCTAGATAGCTTTCTAGCCCTCTCCCCAAGCCTTCTGTTTTGCTATTAAGTGCTATGAATCTGTAATCAGAAAAATGTTTGACAATCCTTCTTGATTTGCAATTTGAAATTGCTGAACTGATCTCTGTGTTCTAATATTGATTTGAGTTTAAATTATCTCTTTTGTGGAACATGTTATCTTCCTCCGTTTCGTCTTACCTTTTGTCTTTGGTAGGCAGATAATTGTGATATTTTCCTTGAGCCCAAAGTCCCTTTGGTACTATGCTGAATGTATCAAGTTTCCAGCAATCTTGCATATGATGTAATGTCTTGCAACAACATAAAATAAATGTCTTACTAGTTCATGATGCTGCATGTTCCTTGAGCAACTACTTTTTTTGGCATATGTGATTGCTCAATTTTTAATGCTATAGGTGTTGACGTGTTGTTTCTTTGGGAGTTGGATGTGGGATTAGGGTTTTGTGAAAGTTATAGGATTGCTTTTTTACAGTTATGCATCTTCACCTTTTTCACCTTCTCATTGTACTATAGGCATTTGCTGCTTCTGGTGCCAAGCAAAATGCATCACTACTGCCTCCAAAGATTCTGTCATTTCACAAATTTGCTATGCGTGGACAGCACACAAATATGGATGAGTCTAACAGTAGAAAGAACTGGTCTGGTGCTGCAATAGGAAGGCAAGATTGTTTGTCTGAAATAGATTCTAGGAACTGCAGAGTGAGAGATTGGTCAGTTGATTTCTCTGCTACTGGTGTCAACCTAGAGAGTTCCAAAATGTCGGTTGATAATATTTCACACCGGAGCCAATCCAATGAAATGGGTAATCAGTTGAATGTGAGAGAGCACTCTGGGGAAAGTGTAGCTGTGGATAGCAGCATACTGACAAAAGCATGGGTTGATAATGCTGGTAGCATAGGCATGAAAGATTACAATGCTATTGAAAGATGGCAATGCCAAGCAGCAGCTGCTAGTTCGGGCTTCTCTCATCGGTCAATGCACATAACAGACGAGGAGGACTCAAACATGAGCTCAAAATTGCATAAGCGGAAATATGATGCACCAGCAAATGAGAGCTCTGCCTCACAAGTTACAATAAACAAAGAATCAAAGGGAAATCAACCTAGAGGAGCAGAGCGTATAAAACAGTCAGTTGTGGACTACGTGGCTTCATTGCTTATGCCACTTTATAAAGCAAGGAAAATAGATAAAGATGGTTACAAGTCTATAATGAAGAAAACCGCCACCAAGGTTATTTCTTTACAATGATTTGTTCATCCTATATCGCCTAGTGTATTCTCCTTTGATGCCATCAAGTATATCTTAGCTGGTGTAGTTATTTTTTTTTTCAGGTCATGGAACAAACTACTGACGCTGAGAAAGCAATGGCTGTTTTCGAGTTTCTTGATTTCAAACGCAAAAACAAGGTTAAGATCGCATATTCTTTACTGACCATGTTCTCTAAGATTCTTCTTCATCTGTTATCTGGTATTCTTTTTCTTGTTCTTTTCTTGGTTGCTGATGGTCCTCTTATATTTATATTTTCAACACGACATCAGAAATCAGTGTATAGCTAGTGTAAAGGACTGGAGATTAGGGTCACCTATGGTGGTTTTAGTTTTCTTCCAGTAGAAACATTTTATTAAACTGAGATTCTTTAAAAAAATTAAATTATTGGTTTCGTCTTGCCATGATTGTATAATTATCATTTTGCAAAAGATATTTGGAAGCTAACAAAAACTTGTCTATAAGTATTATATTAGTATGTATCAACTTTTATGTGTTATTCATCAAAATTCTCAAATCCATGTGCTTCTGTGCTGGAGAATATTGTTTGGTAAGTCATCAGGATTATCTCAAAGCTTAGGAACTTGGCAATAATTATACTGTTGATAAAAATTAACTTCTTGTTTTGTTCCCCTGGTTGTCAAAATTCTTAAATCCATGAACTTCGGGCCTGGAAAATATTGGTCTTCTGCTCTAATTCTTTATTTTGTGCAACAGTATATATTGTTTTACGTAGAAATGTAGAGTTCTCAGTTAGTAATGATTAAAAATAAAATAAAAATAAAAGACATGCTTTATTTTAAATCTTTGATATATTGTGTACCATAATGTTCTTATGTTAGTTCACCATTAGATGCTGCATTAAGTCTTCTGTAATTACGTGACCTCTGACCTCTGGTATTTACTCTTCTCCATTTTGTGCCTCACTTTTTGACAAGGTGATTTTTTATTTATATTTTCATGTGAAGCCCAAAATCTAACTTTATTGTTTGGGCAGATTCGAGCATTTGTGGACATGCTAATTGAAAGATACATGGCAAAGAAGCCAGATTCCAAATCAGTATCTGGTGATAAGGATTGAAAAGGCTGTTTTGACTTTTGAAATTCTGGTCCAAGCAGTCTCTTCGAGCTTTCGGGTAATGGAGCTTCATTGGCGGATGGTACTTGTGCTTGCATCTGTGCTGTCTTCTCAACACATGGGAAATAGCAATTATTTTGGATCTTATATACATTTTTCGTCCTCCAATTGCCAAATGTCCCATTAACGTATGGTAGAAGGTGTAGAACCCCTAACCTTTTCATTCAGGGCACAGAAGAGTGACTTATCTTGTGACTTTTGAGGTGTGTACAAATTTCAGACTTGATTTATGAAAAAAAACATACAGAATTCTTCAGTTCAGTTGTATAACCTGCTTTTCTCTTCTCTAGTTTATTTTACTGCTACAAAAACAATGATTTCTTCAAAGAGTATCATGCTACTTCTTCTTTTCTTCTCCCAAAGTCCAAATCATTTATCCTATAAGCATGTCTTGGCGGCCTTTATGTTGGTCTTTATGTTCTGAAATGTGCAAGACTAAACGCAATTTTGGAAGAGATTGCAATCACGCTTCCCACTCTTCTTCCAAAGCTTGAATGTCTTAAAGGTAATTCAAATTTGTTTTATTTATTAATCATGCAATTTTGTTTGTACTGGATGAGATGCCACGTTTATGCAAGTTCAATAATCACTATCTTCCAATTCTTCATGTCATTTTATACATCGAAAGGGTTTACTGTTTGCTGGTTATCCTATAATTGTTACTCCCTCCGTCCATTTTAAGTAGACCTGTTTTCTTTTCACGGGGTTTATGAAAGTAGATATATTGTGTGTAAAAGTAGGAGATTGTAAATCGATAGTGTAAAATGTTGTCTTTCTAGGGAAGTGGCCTAAAAAGGAAAATAGGCCTACTTAAAATGAAGGAGGGAATATTTTGTAATATTTCCCTGATCGAGAATTATGTCTGATTTTCTTTTTCAAATACTTGTTTATTTGCATGGATTAATTTGAATAAATAATGTTTCATTTCATGTTCTAATGCTTTAATATATGTCATGTGTATATTAGTCATGTCATCAGATAGATGTAGGATATGGTGGGTATCTTGGAAAACAGTGTATTTTGTGTGAAATGAATTGCCCTTTCGTTCACATAACCCCTTCCCCTAAGGAAAAAAAAATTGGAAGAAAGAATAAAGAAAAATAAATGTTTGTGAGTTAAAGCGTGAGTATTAACTGTACATGTGGCAGAAGCTGTTGTGATGTTGTGAGGTATGGTGATGATAGGTTGGGGTAGCACCCCCATTGACATGTGGCAGCTTGGGATGACCTCCTTTGATATCTGGCAGGTTGATAGCACTTCCCTTTCTTTCTTTTCCCATTTGGCACCACTCTTGTATATCCATCCATCCGTCCATCATATTTTTGTTCAAATATGTACTGTGAATGCAGAAGCCATGGATGATCGATCATTGCTTCAATTGTTGGGCAACATCAATTCATAGGGAGGAAGTACGTACCTCAAGGATAGGGGTTAGTTTTATCTTCGTTTACATGTGTTTGGTTAGAGTCATTTGAAATCCAAGGATTTGAAAATGAATGGATTAAAAAATCTATGGATTTCAAATGACGTGTTTTTGCTAAGTATTTGAAATTCCTCCATTTTAAAATAGGATTAAAGCTAAGTATTGAAATCCATCTATTTGTATATTTTATCCAAACAAGTGGAGTGAATTTAGATTGTGGATTTAAAATCCATAGTCCAAATCCCTCCAACGAAACACAACCTTATGGTTTTCTTGGCTATTCTCTCTATCAAGAATTTGGTAGTTTGCATCTTTCTTCCTTGTGCAGGATGATAAAATAGTGCCTTGTTGCATTTGTGATTCTTTTTAGGGGAAATTGCGATACATACTCTCAAAGTGGAGCCATTATTTCACTTCAATTTGTGTATGAACACTTTACCAAGGCAATCTAGGTTGGTTGGACCCCCCTTTTTATCGATGTACAGAAAGATTGCATTTGGGATCCTTTCCTTAGGTTGTATTTTGTCTGGTGGAGAAATGAATGTAAAAATGGTCATGGAGAACTAATCATTTTTGGCCGTTCCTGATTTGCTGCAAGTGGTATATATAGGAACAGGAAGGGGCAAGCCTACAAATATAAAGTGAGAAGCAGAAACAGATGTCTGACTGCATTATATATATTTGTGTTTGGGGTGGTTGTTTTGTGTATTATTATTATTATTATTATGCTATTGTTATTTCCTTCTTAGAAAGCATGTTTTATTTGCTAATGCACCATTAGGCGACCAGTATACGAGTGAGATGTTATTTTGCTGTCCAACTCTTGTTGCTAACGATGTTCCATGTTGTACTTCAATATTGGTATGGTGGTAATTCGTGAATAGTAGATGGAACTCTATTTTTAGTAGATACTAATTTTTGTTGGTTGTTTTGGCATTTGCAATGTATTGGTTTGTATTTGAATGAGTATGTATAGCATGAAATTTGTTCCTCATTGAAGGATATTAGTTATTTCTACTAAAGATTTTAGTTTGTTTTTAATAAACAAATAATATTATTTAGTTAAAACAATTAAAATCCTTTAATAGACCATTTTTACTTTATACTGTCTTTGAATAGAGGTTGAACGAAATATGAAGGCTGTACAGCTTTGATTTTTCAGGAGCTTTTCTTTCGTTTTATTTTCAGCAGACAAGGAAAAGTGGCAAAAGAAAACTACTCATTGTGGTGTATTGGAGCATTTGGGAAGTAAGAAATGAATATATATTCAAAGAGATCATTTCAAATGAAGTGAAAATGTGTACTTGGAAGTGGATTAGCGATTCTTTTCCATCTTTTTGTTATTTTTTTAATGATTGGTGTTTTAACCCGCTAGGGTAGTTCTCATCTATTGTAATGTAATTCTGGCGTTTGTAGGGGATTTGAGTACCTATTGTAATGCATTTTTTCTGAACTTTAAAAGGAAAAAAGAAAATGCCGCTTTGATTTATATTTTCTTTATAACCAATTTTTATAAAGGTTTCCAATGGATTTTCTTTGAAGTAATGGAAGGATTTCTCTCATGTAGTTGGAGTCTAACTATAGTTTAACTGGATTATAAAATGATTTTAATTCCAATTGGATTAAGGAATTTGGGCTAGCTAGTCAATTTTAATATAACCATCAGTGTTTGAACTATTGGGTCTAACAACTAGAGTGTTTAGACACTCAATAATGTAGCAATGATACATATTAATATAAATTTAATGACATCATTTAAATTTCAAATAGTAAATTATTAATTTGTAAGTCATAACAAATTTCAATAATGTGCGTCTTTCGTTTGGTGTGGACAGATTTGATAGTTAGGTTAAAAAATAAAAAAGTGAATTACATATCTACTTTATTACTTATTCAGATTAAAACAACGACTAATTGGATTAGTTACCAACTAATTGCAAAACTATTTTTTAGTCGATTAGGCTGTTTTTTTAGAACACTGATAACAATTATATTTTACTGACATATTTGGATAATTTTTTTTAAACAAACGAGTAGTAATTTACTTTTTAGTCTTTGTTTTGAGCTTTCATTTGACTTCGATGTGAGTTTTAACATGCGAATTATATATTACTCCCTCTGTATGTAATAACAAATGTTTGAACCTTGCATCTATTGTGTAGATAGTTTTCAAGTTACTTGCCACTAAACCAATTCATTAGTCTTTGTATATTTTGAACAATTATTTAACTTAAGTCTATAAATCTATTTACTTATGAATCTCAAATTTGTGAACATTTCAAATAAAAGAATTAAATATAATTATTACATTGATGAATTGATTATTTATATTGATGAATTGATTACTTTAGACTTTAACAAGTCTAATTATGTGAAATTTAATATTCAATTAACTTATTCATTCTGTATTAAAAGCAAAATAAATTTATTTTATATTATCCTTTTGTATTAACTAATTATGTTTTGAATGTTTACGTGTCATCTATTTCGTCTATATGTGGCTTATGTGTCATCTATGTGGCCTTATATAATAAGGAATCTAATAATAATAAAAAAATGGAGGACATGCAAATGGATTTGAACCCTACACCTCATGAGCAATTGTTATGATATTTACCAGTTTAATCATACGACGAGTTTTTATGAAATTTAAAGATTTATTGTTTTAACTTGAGCGAATAAAAAATTACGTACGAATTTACATTTATTTAACTACATTTGAGGATATCTTATATATAAAAATCTTATTGTATTAATAATTCAAACAAGTAACTTAAATATATTTAATTCTACAGTATTATTACTAAATTGATTAATAAATTTTAAAAAAGCTATTATGTGAAATGTCAATGTTTAATTAACTTATTTTTATATTCTCAATATATTTGAGAATATCTTATTTAGAAATTTTTTATTTGTAAAAAATTAATTAATGGAATTAAAAATATTGCATAATTTTAATTTATACTATCGATTAAGTGATTAATTAATTTTTATTTAAATCTAATTATTTAAAATTTTATCATTTAATAGATAAATTTTTATTGTCTAGAAAACATAATAAACCAAAATTATAATTATTTAATTTTGTATATCTTAAATCAAATTTGATATGTCAATTTCTATTGATTGTATTGTGTTTAACATGTGACATTATGTTTGTGTAGTAATGTTGTCTCTAATTAAAAGAAATGCAATTACATGGATTTGAATCTTGCACACATATATATTTTATTTATTTTTAAATAGAAAATTCGTATTATAACCCACTAATAAATTTATATTACTAAAGTCTTTTTAATTCTGAAATGCTTATTAGTTTATTTAATATTATATAATTTAAATGACATATATATATAATAATTTTTACGTGTACAATATATTATTTATATAATTTAGAGATTTAACATATTTGAAAAAAAAAATTCTTAAAATATAAGTATTAAAAATATAGGGTTAATTCAATATTAATTCACGATCATTAAGCTTAATCTTAATTTAATCACAACTTTCAATAATGTTATAGAAATTCACCAATGTTTAATTTTTAAAATCAAATATATGACTTGCACTTTTAGCAAGAAAAAAAAAATGATGGTGCATAGTTGAGAAAAATATATCATAATTTAAAAGCGTATACCAAACTGGAAAAAAAAGTACGTGAATTTTAATAAAAATATTAAAAATTGAATTTAAATTGAGATTGAGCCTAAAAGTCGCGGGTTACTAAGAACTTAATCAATATTTTTATGCATACATATTATTTAAATATATTTATTATATAATATAATTATATTATTTTACGATGATCAAATTTATTTAAGTGTATATAATGCATATGTAATTAATTAAAAAAAAAAACAACGTACAATATATGTGTGTATTAAAATAAATTGAATTAATAATTTGATGATGCATCAATAAAATATAAAATTTTAAATTAATTTTGTGAACAACCCGCGTAAAACGCGGGACACTAATCTAGTATAACTATGTTTTGAGGGTATAATTTAGAACTTTATTGTCATTAAAGAATTGTCAATCTAGTATGTGAATGACTTTTTCAGTAATTGGACAATCTAATACGGGATGTAGCGAGTAGTATTTGTAGGAATAAAATACACTTTTGATTAGTGTTGTTTTGTAAAAATAAGAGAATGAGACAAAATGCAATCTTTATGTGTGTAATTATTAGTGATATGAGATGTAATTTGAAGATGTCTATATAGAGATATTTAGAAAAAGTGGAGTAAATATATTACTATTTTGGGTATGAGAAATCTAATAAGAAGACGGATCTTTTTGGTAAATGGGAAATCAAAACAAAGACAAAGGGAGTAATTTTTTTTTTTATGTCTAAAAATAGAAGCGTAATTTGAATCGAGTAGCTCAAGAGCTTGATTCGACTTAACTCATGAAAGCTCAAATGTGACTGGTTTATATGAATATATAGCGTAAAATACGCACATATTAAAATATATTTGGGAATATAACTCCCTTATGTTAATATTAGAAGGTGGAAGACATGTAGGTAGACGTCTAGGGTGTACGACTTTAGGTGTAAGGATTTAAAGAAGAAAAGACGTCACTCATAATATTAATATATACTAGATTTTTGCCCGTGTTGTAACTTTTCATTTTATAATTTGTATAAATACTACTCGATACTACTATCTTCGTTTCATACTTGTTTGCTGTATTACTAAAAAAACATGTCGCATACTTGTTTGCTACATTCATTTTTGGCAAAATGAACAATAATATTTTTTAATATTTTATTCTCTATACACTCCTAACTAAAAGCTTTTACGTGTTTTACACTTTATTAATTTAAATACTAATAAATAACTATTTTTTTAAAACCCGTCTAAATAGTAAATTAGCAAACAAGTATGGACGGATGGAGAATAAGTTAATGCAAGTAACAATCACAAAGGTTCCTGTTTATAGTAATTTTGTGCAAGAATAAGTCATGTAATTTCTTACATAAAACTTTTGTTTTTAATAGGACAATCAAGATACCTTTACATAATGTATGTTATAACATCGTAAAACTATTATTGTTCGATATTTTTCTGTATGATGTCATTTCCACTTGATCATCATTCTATTTGAAAGTGTTCTAATATATAAATGCGATACGGATGTAAGGTGTTCTCGTTTTGGATCAATTAATTAGATGGAAAATATATTATGAACACTTAACTTTAAATTTAGATGTTTCATTAATTTCCGAGAATAAACATAAGTAAAGTTTTTTATCAAAGTATTGAACAGAACAAATTGCATAAAGAAAATCCACATAAATTTTAATGACAAAAACTTGTATGAAACCGTCTCATAACACCCACCATACCAAAGTTTTAATGAGTCAATATTCTAGTTATACCAATTCTAATTTTCTCATGTTATGAAATGGTCTCATATAAGGTCTACTCAACTTTAATAAATGGGAGGAATAACAAAGACTGAATATGATTAATATATTATACTTCATAAAGGAAACGTAACTTTTTTAAAGTCATTATAAACTTCCCCAGACCTCCTAGTGTAATCTTCTTAACATTTTTGCAGTAAAGGTGGAAATAGTCCAAAGTAAAAATATCATTAATGAAACTGATTTTTTATGGTTTTAGCTTGTATTAGGTTATTTCTTCTCTAAAATTTTCACATCTTGCTTGTTCTTTGTTTTTTCATAGGAAAAGAATACCAAAACTTTTAGTTTTTGTTAATTTCTTAAGCTCTTTGGCCGAACAATTCATACAAAAAATGAAAGTTCAATTATTGATTTCATCTTACTCATTTTGTTGCTGTACTCTTTTTCCAGTTTCGCAAACGGGTCTTCTTTCACTGTGTCAACGTTAAATATATAACTCTTATTCTAGCTTACATCAACATTTTAACTGTGATTTTTTTATACGTGTTAGTATTCATAATGAGTTGATCCTAAAAAGACTAAATTAAATTATAATAAAAATAACTTTTTGAACACCACCAAATCAAATTGGTGCTTTTAACTTTGAGTATGTATAGGGCGAAATTGGTTTATATATGAATCACTGAAGAGTATTAGTTGTTTTCACGGAAGAATTTACTGAAGAGTATTACTGGTTTACACTGAAAAGTCTTAGTTCATTTTCGCTGAACAACTAAGACTCTTTAGTGTAAATCAGTAATATTCTTCAGTAAATACAACTAATACTCTTCAATGAATGCAACTAATACTCTTCAGTGATTTATATATAAATTAGTCTCACTCTATACTTTGTCTTTTATCTTTTATCACCTTCTCACCAGTTTCATCAATGCCAAAAGAGAATATATTGGTATTGATATCTTGTAGATGATCATTAAATCCTCTAATTACCAACTTCTATGGTATTCGCTCTTCAACATTGAAATTGACTTTAATGGTCTAATATAATTAATCTTCTTGTAGATTTCACGTTATCACAACATCAAACATTTGGCAGACAAAAAATTATAAACAATGACGAACTCACATAAATCCTCATGGTTTTTATACCCCTCTTTCATAACATCCTTTTATCGATCTCCCCATTTATATGAAAGGGCAATTAAGAGAATAAATACACTAATCCATTTGCATCCAAGAGAAAAAAAAGAATCAAGAAAAAGAAATTGTAAACTTCAAACGAAATTATGAAACACAAATATGTAAAGAATAAACCTTTTTGCTAGTGTTGCATTCCTCAGAAGCGTGGCAAAAGGTTCTAATATAAAGCACCTTCTGAATCTCCTTAATAAAAATAAAATGTCAAACCATTTTCCTGCCATTCTCGCCAATAATTTTCAACCACAAAAGCCTCGCGTTGTGTGAAGAAAAGCTCATCCATTTAACACTACTATAATCAAACAATGAAAACAAAAAAATAACTCAATTCGTCAACCAAAGAGTCCCTACCAAGGGGTCGAAGAGGCGAAAATGCTTCACAAAAATTATGAAATTCATAGCTTCAGGTTTATGAAGATAGGGTGTTGCACATTTGGGGTATTAGCCTATTAGGAATCAGTATTTTTAAGCCTCACTTAGTTTTGTGAAGAATATTTTATCTGCATGCGTAAAACAGAACTTGTTAAAAGAAAAATTGAACAAAGATATTGTAAGAGCTTATTAGAAGGAACATAACCAACAGAAGGATGAAAAATAAAAGTATAACACACAATCATAGACGTTAGCCACATATATTGCTATTCATAAAGTTCAATCTCTACATAATATGAAATACCTTAAATTGACCTTTAGAACAGTATAAGGACCCTAGAGAACACATTTTGTTAATCGAAACAAATGTGCACTGGGATTGGGAAAAATATCTAAAGCAATTCAAGGATTAAGTGATATTTAACAGAAACAATTGTCGCACTACTCAAAAACAAATTAGCACTCACATTAACCTCTAAAGTATCGAAAGCAACATGGCTGGAGCTATAAGTACTTGTATATTTGTTATTGATAAGTGTTGACTATCAGAATAAATCGTGGTTCATTAATAAAGTTGTTATAGCAACTCTACAGTTACTGCCTTTATTTCTTTTCCGCATTACGACATCGTTTTGATAGCGGTTACTTTCTATCATTTTTTCTCAGTATATGTACAAGAACTCAGCTCTTTTTCCAATTAATGAAATAACAGAGCATTGAAGAAAGACCTAATTCCTTTAGCTATGTTTCTATATCTTCTGCTTTTGATTTCAGAATTCATCATGGTATCAAGAGCAGGTTAATCCTGTTGTAGATCTGAAGCGATTTCGAGCTGGTTGTAGCTTGTAATCATCATGACGAGACGCCGTAATACAGCTTGGCCGGCATTAATGGCAGATTCTGGATCTGGAAGCGGTGTGGCTTCGGAGAGAGATCCGTTTTACTTACACGGAGCAGATCATCCTGGACTATTGCTGGTACAATACCCGTTGACAGGAGGAGGTAATTTCTTACCTTGGAAACACTCGATGTTACTTGCTTTGAGTGCGAAAAATAAAGTCGGATTTATTGATGGTAGCATTATTAAACCTGATTTGGATGATGATAGCTATGTTATGTGGAAGAAAGTAAGCTCTACTGTTGCTTCGTGGATTTTAAATTCGTTATCGAAAGAATTGAGTGAGACATTCGTTTATACTGATTCTGCTAAGAAATTGTGGGATGCGATCTGCAGTAGGTATGGAGAAAACAATGGACCGTTGAAATATAAGATAAAGAGAGAGATCAGTATTTTAACTCAAGGAAATGCTACTGTAGTGGAATATTTTAACAAACTTACAAAGTTATGGGATGAATTGGCATGTATTGTTCCTCCTATTCCTACTGACAGTGATATTGGAAAGATTGTGGCCAAAGAACATATGGATGATAAGGTAATTCAGTTCTTAATGGGACTCAATGAGAGCTATGATCACATTAAGAATCAAATAATGCTAATGGATCCTTGGCCATCGGTAGATAAAGCATTTTCTATGCTCTTAACGGCAGAAAGGCAGAGATCAGTGAGTGTGAGTTTTGCTGATAAAATAGATTCTACAGCTATGGCAGCTAGGGTTAATGATAGAGGTGGAGGAAAAACTGGTGGATGGAATAATTCTAAAGGAAAAGGGATCAACATTAGGAGAACAAAGGAAGAAAGGGCTAAATTAGTGTGTGACCATTGTGGAGGAACTGGACATGAAGATTCTACTTGCTTCAAGATACATGGAGTACCTGATTGGTATAAAGAGTTAAAGGAGAGACCTAGAACTTATGCAAATGCTGCTAATTACAGCCCCGAAAACACACAAAGGTCGTATGCTGGAGACAAGAAAGGAAGTTCATCTAGTGATTTTTCTGCCATTTTACAACAGTTGCAGGACATGACTAAATTCATTAAGGATAAGGCAACACCTGATGTGAGCTTGGACTTTGCTCAGTTTGCAAATTTTGCAGGTATTAAATCTGTTTCTCCAATACATTTTGCATTAAGTGTATTTGGAAATGAGTATCACAACACTTGGATAGTGGACACAGGAGCTAGTAGACATATGTGTAATGACTCTCGGTTGATGAGTAATCTAAGTATGATGACAAGGAAAGTTGTTGTGTGTTTGCCTGATGGAAAGACAGTGGATGTGATATACTCAGGAGATGTCCATATATCATCAGATATAGTATTGAAAGATGTATTATATATACCATCTTTTAAATACAACTTGTTATCTGTGGCTCAGCTATGTAAATCATCAGGCCTGAAATGTGTATTTCATTCTGCTTCTTGCACATTTCAGGACCTTCGGACTGAGAAGGTGGCTGGAGTAGGAGAGTTGATGGGGAATCTCTACATATTAAAGAATAAATCGCAGGTTTCTTCTGATTTTCCTGCTTGTAGTGTGTCATTACTTGATTGGCATAAGTACTTAGGTCATGCATCGTATAGTACTATGAGACATTTGTCTTTCATTCAAGAACATTGTACTGCTGATGATATTAATAAGATACAAACTTGTGAAGTGTGTTTCAAAGCAAAGCAACACCGAACTCCTTTTCCGCAAAGTTCTATACAAACACATGGGATTTTTCAGTTAATTCATGTGGATGTTTGGGGGCCATTTAAAGAAGACACTCTAACTAATACCCCTTACTTTCTTACTGTGGTGGATGACTATAGTAGAGGTACATGGGTATTTCTTGTGGGACATAAATCTGAAGTGAATAGATTGATGCAGAATTTTGTCATGATGGTAGAGAGACAGTATGACAAACGAATAAAGGTTATTCGAAGTGATAACGGATCAGAATTTTTGAGTAATGATTTTCAGAATTTTTTGGCTACACAAGGCATCAAACATGAGAGAAGTTGTGTTTATACTCCCCAGCAGAACGGGGTGGTGGAGAGGAAGCACAGACACCTCCTAGAGATAGCAAGATCGGTCATGTTTCAAGGTAATTTACCTATGAAATTTTGGCCTTTTTCAGTGCTTATTGCAGCTTATATTATAAATAGGCTGCCAACATCAGTGTTACAATGGAAGACTCCTTATGAAAGGATTTATGGAGTGGTACCTGATTTTTCTAGGCTCAAGCCATTCGGGTGTTTGGCTTTTGCAGCCAATGTGACTAATTTGAAAAGGAAGTTTGATTCAAGATCTCATGTGTGCATATTTTTGGGCTACATTGCTGGGAAGAAAGGGTATCATTTATATAATCTGGAAACAAAAGAGCTTTTGATTTCTAGGGACGTACGATTTGTGGAGAATGTATTTCCATTCCATACCTTACAACAAAAGGAGCAGTCACCATCTCCCCTACCTACTGATCTTGATTTTCAGAGAGCTAGTGATTCGGTTACTCAGGTTCAAGTGCCTACTCCCACTATGGCACCAGTACTCCGAAGAAGCACAAGGGAAACCCGGAAGCCTTCTTGGCATGAAGATTACGTTTGCACTTTAGATTCAGTCGCTCCTCATGATACATGTACATATCCGCTGCAGGCTTTTCCCCATTCCCCATCTACGATTACGGATACTAATCACTTAGCCTTTATGGCTACCATAACAATGGAGAAGGAACCTACACACTATGGTCAAGCCAGTCAATCTATGAAGTGGGTGATAGCTATGAATAAAGAGCTTGAGGCTCTAGAAAAAAATCAGACTTGGGAATTGGTCTCACTACCACCGGGGAAAAAGGCTATAGGATGCAAATGGGTTTTTAAAATAAAGAGGAACCCTGATGGAAGTGTTGAGCGGTACAAAGCTCGATTGGTCGCCAAGGGATATAGTCAAGTGGAGGGCGTGGATTATTCTGATTGTTTTTCTCCAGTGGCAAATCTTGTTACTGTGAGAATGTTGATATCTATAGCTACTGTGCATCAATGGGAATTACATCAACTCGATGTCAATAACGCCTTTTTGCATGGCTATATTTCTGAAGAGGTATATATGCAGGCTCCACCAGGTTATACTCATGCTAAGGATGGGCAAGTTTGTAGGTTGAGAAAAAGTTTGTATGGCCTTAAACAGGCCTCCCGGGAATGGAACAATGAGTTGTGTTCTACACTTGCCCAATTCGGACTTTGTCAATCAAAGTTTGATCATTGCCTCTTTACCATGGAGAGTAATGAAGGGTTTTTGGCAATGTTAGTTTATGTTGATGACGTTTTGATTACAGGATCAGCCACTTCTCTTATCCACAAGTTAAAGAATTTTCTTGATGATAAGTTCACCATTAAGGACTTGCACTTGGCCAAGTTCTTCTTAGGGGTTGAGATTGCTCGAAGTTCGAAGGGGACAGGTCTTTGTCAACGCAAATACATTCTGGATATTCTTGCGGACACTGGAATGCAGGGGTGTAAACCTGCTGTTACTCCTTTATCTCATGGTGTGCATTTGTCACTTGAAGATGGTCTTCCCCTTGATCAACCTGACCAATATAGAAGACTTATTGGACGTCTGTTGTATCTACGTATGACGCGTCCTGATGTGACTTATGCAGTGCAACAACTTAGCCAATTTGTGAATTCACCTCGCTCTTCACATTGGGAGGCAGCTATGCATGTACTTCGTTACTTGAAGGGTACTTCTACCCTTGGGTTGTTTTTTCCTTCAACAACTTCTCTTGAGCTGCGTGCATATTCGGACGCGGATTGGGCCACCTGCAAGGATACTCGTCGCTCAATCACAGGCTATTGCATTTTCCTTGGGGATTCACTTATCTCGTGGAAGAGTAAGAAACAATCAACGGTAGCTCGATCTTCAGCCGAGGCTGAATATAGGGCCCTTGCTTCGACTGCTTGTGAGCTTAAATGGGCCCGCAATATACTTGCCGACTTTCACATTCCAGTTCAGCTTCCCATTGATCTCAGATGTGATAACAAAGCTGCCATACACATCACTGCCAATCCTGTTTTCCATGAACGCACCAAACACCTTGATATAGACTGTCATATTGTCCGGGATCTATACAAGGCTGGTGTTGTTCTTCCCAAGCATGTTCCTTCTCATCTCCAGCTTGCTGATGTGTTTACGAAGGTCCTCACTGGAGCCGCTTTCTCACGTATGGTGTTCAAGTTGGGCATGGTTGATTCTTACCATGCTCCACCTTGAGGGGGGGCTGTTGACTATCAGAATAAATCGTGGTTCATTAATAAAGTTGTTATAGCAACTCTACAGTTACTGCCTTTATTTCTTTTCCGCATTACGACATCGTTTTGATAGCGGTTACTTTCTATCATTTTTTCTCAGTATATGTACAAGAACTCAGCTCTTTTTCCAATTAATGAAATAACAGAGCATTGAAGAAAGACCTAATTCCTTTAGCTATGTTTCTATATCTTCTGCTTTTGATTTCGGAATTCATCAATAAGTCCTGAAAAAAAGATTATTTCACTCAAAATTATGATACGCAATGGATAGAAGGGGCCGGGGGAGAAATTCGCAGGAAGCAATGAAAACCCAAATATTCACACACATAGAGATGCAATGCACGTTGAAGAATACCGGAACTATGAGTGGCGTTTGAGGAAAGGAAAGGTGAACAACAAAGAGATTCCGCCATTGAAGGAGCTTTCCAGAGGAACAATAAACTTGGAGCGTACTCCGATATCATTTCATATTTGGGGGTTAAAGGAGCCCGATCGGTGGGCAACGGTTTCCCAACCTTCACCGCGTGTTCATAACAACACTTCTCTTTGTGTATTGGTTTTTTGATAAATGTACCATTATTGCGAACCGACGATTAGAATTCCGGGGAGGGGCGATTAAAATTTTGGGTTTAGTTAATAAGATTTGGAATTTTTAATGGTGACACGTGGCAGTAAAGTAAAAGGAGACTAACACTTGGCAGAAGTAGGAGAGTGCACTTCTACTTTTATAATATAACTAGTACAAAACCCGCGTAACACAGTTATAAAACAAATTATAATATTTTACAAAGAAGATTATTTTTTTTAATAAAATATTAGAAATAGTAAATGAAATTAGCATTGTTATACTCCCTCAGTCCCAATATAAACTTCTTATATTGGTCTGTACCATAATAAATTTCTCATTTTCTTTTTGACAATCAATTTTTTACTTATTTACTTTTCGTTACTTTATATATATATATATATATATATATATATATATATATTATATCACTTGTTGTACAACTATTATTTTTGCAATTATTTTAACTCATGTGCCCATAATTCATAGAAAGTTTATATGGAGGCGGATGGAATATTTAAACTAACCCATTGAATTGTCACCTCACCTTGCCCTCTACCCCACCCAGCCCAAAGAATAGACACTGTCAATATTGTCCCTTAAAAAAATTGTCCCATGTTTTGCTTAAAATTGGATGATATATAAGTATAAATGAAAATTATTATAATATAAAACCACTAATTTTCCAAAAAGCTATGTAGTGACGTTTAAAATCTTATGTAAATATTCATGATTAATATGATAATTTCATTAATAAATAAAATGTTATAATTGGAAAAATTATAAAGATCCTAATTTTCTTTATTTATATAATCGATTAATCTTATGGAAAATCAATGGAAAAGACATGTATGTCCGAACAACCTTGAAGCTATCCAATTCAAATTAATTAAAGTCTTGTGTCAGATGTGTCATGCCATAAAACGATGGAATGAGTTATAAATTGAACATTATGCATTATTACTTTCACACAAGTGGATATTAATTTTTGTTGGTGGCACGCAAGTTTTTGCCCAAACGTAAATACATGGAGGAAAAAGCGGCAAAGCCACTAAAAGAATACAAATCAACAAAACCCATAGAAGACTTGTATGCATATTTTTTTGGTAGTTGACGTTGAATGAATGAAGGAATTTTACGCCACTATCTAAAATTAGCATTCTCTCTATACATAATTTATCATTGCGTCTGCAGCAGTATTATCTTCCCGATATATATGAGTTTAAGATATGTCGAACTAAGTTGTTGTGTGGCAGCGAAAACAATAGAAAGTTGTGAAACACTTTTAAAGCACACACTAAAAATTCATGAAAGCAACGTGCAAATTGTTATATTACACTTATGAAAGAATCATTATCCATTTTCAAATGTAATAAACAACAAATAATTCAAATAAGTATTTTATGATTAAAATGAATAGTATGAATCTTCGTCCAACTTAATTGTCATATGGATAACATGTTCAGTTACATTTTGGGGTTAATTGCAAATAAAATCACAACTTTTTCGCAAAATACAATTTAATCTAAACTTTTGAATCTTTGCAAATAAAACCCCAACTTAACATTTGGTTGCAATTTTAACCAACACACAATTTTTTTATTGTCCGAAACTGATGTTTCACTTACCTGACAATGAATAATTAATTGTATTAATATGTTTCTATTGTTTCGGGTGAGACAACGTATAGTTAATCATCATTTTCGGGTTGATTGAAAATTTTAATTTGGTTAAAATTGCAACCAAATGTTAAGTTGGAGTTTTGTTTGCAAATATTTAAAAGTTTAGATTAGATTGCAATTTGCGAAAATATTGTAATTTTATTTGCAATTAACCATACATTTTGAATTAGAATAACATGAATGTAAAGTTAAATTGATATTCATTTGTAATGTTACTGGTCAATAATTAAGTGAGCTAACCGGATATACAATGTTAAATAAGCCATCCAAAAATATTTCATTATGTTTATGAAATTCTCCTATTTTTTATCTTTTTTTTTAAATTAGAGTTGGGGGGATTGGGAGTACGGGACTTAGATTGTTTCAACAGAGTACTTCTTAGCAAGTGGCTTTGGAGGTTCTTGAAAGAGAGGGAAAATTTGTGGGCGAAGGTAGTGGAGTCAAAATTTGGGGTTGAGTGGAGTGAAGGGTTGTTAGGAGGTACGCTGGTGAGAAGGGAGAAAGCTAGAGGGTGGTGGAGAGAGGTGATCAAGGCAGGGGGAGGGGGGGAAAACGGGTGGTTCTTTGAGGGAGTAGAGAAGATGCTAGGAGATGGGAGTAAGACACTATTCTGGGAGGAGAGATGGGTAGAGGAGGGGGTCAGGCTGTGCGAGTGTTTTCCTAGGTTGCTTCATCTTAGTAATCAAAGAGGGAGAAAGGTGGGGGAAATGGGGGAGATGGAGGACGGGGTATGGAAATGGAGGTGGGAGTGGAGGAGAAATCTTAGAGATAGGGAATTATGTTTTGTAAACAACCTTGAAATTTTGTTGAACAGGTCGCAGCCTAAGCTCGGAATGGAGGACAGGTGGAAATGGAAGGAGGCAAAAGAAGGCATTTTCACAACAAGAGAAGTGTACGAGTGGTTAAGAAGGAAGGAAACAAATGCCAATCAGGATGCGGACAAAGGAAAGGCTTTCAAATGCATTTGGAACAGATTCATTCCCCGAAAAGTCTCGGTCCACGCTTGGAAAACGCTATGGAGAAGACTCCCAACCAGGGTGAAGCCGAGGAAGAGAGGTATTCTAAACTCAAATGACAACATAAATTGTTCCCTCTGTGATGAAAGAAGTGAGACGGTGAAGCACATATTTTTTGAGTGCAAACACTCATATGCAATCTGGATGGAGGTAGTAAAGTGGTTGGGGGTTGAAGCAGTTCTCTCGTCTAACCCCTTGGTGAACTTACTACATTTTAGTAGATTTCTCAAGGGGAATAGGGGTGAACAAGTAGCCATATGCATATGGGAATGTGCCCTATGGTTGATTTGGAAAGGAAGAAACGAAAAAATCTTTAATAATCAAGAATTCTCGGGCGTCAAGGTGGTGGAAGAGTTGAAAATCAGGACTTGGAGTTGGATGGTACACAAGGAGAGAAAGTATCAAGAGATTAGTTTTCAAGAGTGGTATGCAAATCCAAGAATAGTTATTGGAGTGAAGTAATTTCTTATTTAACAAAACTGTATGAGTATCAAAAAGATAGAGTAAAAGGTATCACTCATGCCTATGTATTCTATTTTGACTCTTTGAAGGAATGAAGAGAGTTTTTTACCGATCAAAAAAAAAAAAATTAGAGTATTTTCCGCGGGGGTGGGGTTTGGAAATGCACAGACTTGCCACCTCCTCATAGATTTAAAAAAAAAAAAAACTATGAATTAGTAATAGTGGAGATGTTAATAAATGTTTAGCAGGTTATCAGTCCAGTCAAACACACCATTCAAATTCAAAATGAGTTAATTGCAAATAAAATCCCAACCTTTCTGTAAATTGCAATTTAATCTAAACTTTTGAATCTTTGCAAATAAAACACCAACTTAACATTTAGTTGCAATTCGAACCAACAAATAAAATTTTTATTGTCCGAAAATAATGTTTCACTTACCTAACATTGAGTAATTAATTGTATTAATATGTTTATATTAGTTCTGGTGAAAACACATACTTGATCATCATTTTCGGGTTATTGAAATTTAACTTTTGGTTAGAATTGCAACCAAATGTTAAGTTGGAGTTTTATTTGCAAATATTCAAAAGTTTAGATTAGATTGCAATTTGCGAAAAAGTTATGATTTTATTTACAATTAACCCATTCAAAATAAATAGCATCACAATGCCAACTAACAAAGAACAAAACATATTAAAAACAGGGCAATATTCTTACAAATAAAACATGGCATATATCTTGCAAATTAAACTTGAAACAGGGAATGAAAACATTATAATATAACACAAACAAATTTCAAATAATCTTAATTAAATACCAATATAAAGAATGATACCATACACATAAATTTCTAGATTACTAATAAAACTCTACTATTTGTGGGTTAACCCCTTACTTTTTTTTTTTTTTTTTTATGGCTTAAGTTCGTTCCCCAGGGAGCCCACGATCTAGCTTTCATTTGAAAATAGTGGCACCAGACCAACTTTATCAACCAAAAAAACTGCTAAAGCTCGGCCTAAATACCAACAAAAGACAGAAAAAAAATGTAGAAAGCGGCCAATCGACAGACAGAGTGCCGACGGAATAGACCAAGGGAAGAGATAGTATGTGGCAGAAGGGAAAAAAAATGTAGAAAGTGGCGGTTTCTCTTTTTTACGTGTGGATCCAGATCGGCGTGGGTATTATTATTTTCAAGATCAAACTAACACAAGACAAACAAACAACAATAGATTAAACTTTAGACAATACAGAAAAACAACAATAGCTCAGAAACACAACGCAGGAGTCTATCCTTCAGTCGTGCCGGAATTGACAAAGAATTATGCAATAGTAGCAACTCCATGTTGTTTGAATGTAACAAAGTGATTATCCAAGAATCGGAGTGGAGAATAAGGGATTGAGCGGAGGCAGAAAAGAAAAAATATCAAAGAAGAATAAAAGGATAAAAAGAATTTAGCAAATATATAGGACTGGGGGAGATTTGGAAATAGATGTAAGGAAAGATTGACAAAAGGCAAACTCAACAACATCTAAGTCATGCCACCAAAATGAAATTCAATTGAGACATAATTGAAATGTAAAGCGAATAACGAACCAATAACAGTCATCATCCAACAAAATCCCTGATGCCAGCAATTTTACGAAAAATCTTATTTAATGACCAACAAAAATAATCAAACAAACATAACAACAAAATATCTACAACATATTTATCACTAAAAAAGGGCCACATAGTCTGTCAAGAAAAAAAGGGGGGAGGGCACATAGATTTATGGCGGAGATGGAATGGGGGAATGTTAATGACATATATGATGATTTTTTTTAATAAAAGTGCAAGTCTGCAAGTAACTGCTGTTGTGTAAAAAAAAAATTGCTGTAATTTTTAGTGGGAGAGCAGGATTTTGAAATGGGTAGACACATCAGCAGCCATAAACTCTGCTTTAGATGTAAAGTAGGATATTGAAACACTCAACATTATATTAACACCAATAACATCAAAGAATCTCCGAATAAAAAAATATGTAGAAATAAAGTTTTCACTTTAAATATGGTGAATTACCGAACATCTGTATATTAAGGATTCAGTTGTAAAAGGTGACGTTGTGAAGCATCCCGATCTTCAAACATCATATTTAGAATAGTAATATGCTATCCTGTCTCCTGAAAATGGTAAAATTTGAAGAGATTGAGGTAAGAAATAAGAACATGAGATAAGATATAATAGGGAGGTAAAAAAAAAATATTAACTTTGCGGAAGTGGCCCGATCAAAAGGTGATAGAGTTGGAAAACTGATGGGAAACCCAAACTTCTGAACATAAAATTAAAACCGAACAAAAAATTGACCATTCCAATCCATGATGCACATCTCAGAACAACCCAAAGTGATGAACAATAGATGGTGAAAAATAAAATATAAAGTTAGTAAAGCAGAATTCACATAAAACTTTCACACCTTCATCCTATAGAAGATTAGAAGAAAATTAATTAATAAATCTGAGTCACTGGTCATATTTATAACCGAATTAAAAGAATAATTTGTGAGCAAGAAATACCATAGTAGAAATATGTATGGAACAGTGTATGAGAATGGGAGTAAAAAAACGTAATAGAATAATTGAATTCCCTGCAGAGGTTTTTTCAACTGAGGCAAAACTATGTAGTTGGCGAAGATAGTTGTTGGAGAGACAGGACTATTATCATTCACTGGTCGACCATACAACAGGAAAAAATAAAAGAAATAGAAGGGACAAATGGACACCGTAGGAGAATTGACGCTGATAAATTAAATAGTGGAGGGGCGGTGATGGTATTCCAGATTGAAGATTAATCGGCGGCGTGAGAGAAGATTTAGGAGAGAGAAAATTTGGTGACAAAACTAAAAGTGAAACTAAGGAGAATGAAAACTGTTGAAAAAACTGTATTATTTCAGTGGAGGGCTTAGATTTAGTTTTAGTAGATAAACGGTGTAGATTAAAGAAGTTGAACAACTTTTAAGGAGAAGCGAGTATTTTAAAATAGTGGCTTGTGAGGAAATGGCGGAAACCTTAAAATATATGAGATAAAGATAAAGATGTGAATGGTATGGAGGCAAAGAAGATGGAGATGTTCTTCTTCATGGTTGTCACCGTGCAAATATGTTATCCACTTTTGTCTTTTTCCAACCCAATTTTTAGTTGAATTTTTTTGCACGCACTTTTGAGTGGGACCACTTCCCTCTTTTTTCTCTTCCAGCCCACTCGCCCACCTTAATCCATACATTTCAACCTCCGTTTTTTTCAAATTTTCCCTATTGTGCAGTCTTTTTATGTCAATACTATTTTTTTCTGTGCAAATTTTAATTTACAATTTTGTATTTTTTATATTTTTTAATTTTATTTTAGCTAATTACATAATTTGTGTTTAATAATTATAAAGTCATTTTTTATTAAAAATATCAAGATTCCTAAACTTACAGTTTCTCATACACTTTAATCCTTACCGTTGTAATACTTAATTATTTTTTTAATATTCAAAATTCCCATGCAAAAAGAACTGTGCAAAAAAATTATTTGTATAGTAGACATTGAAAAATCTGAATTTACATGATGTTTAATACCAAATTTACAAATAGATAAATATAAAAAAAAGTGTGCAAATAGTTTATTTGCATAATACACACCCAAAAATTCAAATGCAAAATTCAGTGTGCAAAAAATACAGTGCAAAGACATAAAAAATTGCAGTATCTTCATCTTCAATGCTGGGGCTCTTGTTTTTCCCACTGCCTTCATGATGATTCTTCTCCTCAAAGTATTATACAATAAAAGCCAAAAAATTCATGAGAAATTTGAAAACATATAAAAGATTGAAAAATATCAGCAAAATTGAAAGTAAGAGTAAATCCAAATTCAGAAAACCCTAACACAATTCATCAAAATTGAAAAATTGAGACCAAATCCCTAACCCAGAAAACCCTAACACAGTTTATCCGACACAGGTATCAAATTGAAAAAAACTGAGACTAAATCCAGAAAACCCCTAAGCCTAGCTGTAAAAATTGAGACCAAATCCAGAAAATTTAAAAAACGTACACAGATCGGAGAGCTAAATCACTACCCAATACTGATCAAACCAACAATCCAAGTTGATCTTGCAATTCTGAATTTGGAAGATCCACACCATGACACATTTCTAATCATGTCAAATTGAATCAAAATTGAGTTAAAATTATGCTTAAAATTCAAGTGCATAGTATGCACTTAAATGCACACAAGAACTACTCATTGAAGGATGGGGTTCAGGTGCTTTAAAAAATTTCAACAAGTTAATCATTTGTAATGATGCTTTCTAAAACACTTCGAAATAAAATCGTACCTTGGGATGCTCGACCGTATGAGTTGATACATTTCTCGGTGATCATTTCATGATTTAGAGTTCTCAAAAAAGAAATTTTACTACGTCGTCTTTTAAAAGAATTTAAATCTACTTACAAAATTTTGAAATTTTGAAAGAAATAAGAATTTTGGCAAAGATTTTAATCGCACTTTGATACAACCTTTAGCGCTCCAATTTTCTAAAGTGTAGATTCAACACTAAAAAACTCCGAGTAAAACGCCGTAACCATTTTTTTTGACTAAAAATCTAAACTATTTTTTGAAAGCTAACATTACATATACAACGGAAACATATAGTAAAGTAAAAGGCCGTAACCATTTTAACAAAATATCTAATACAGACCTTTAATAAAAAGTTTGGCCCAAAAGAGAAATTAAACACAAGTATTGAGAGACTATAATAATGTTCGTCATCTCGGTATACGAATAAAATTCATATTAAATATTAGTCATGTAAAAGTCTTAAGTAAAACACGTGGTATCCATCGGGATCGTATCCCTCCTCCACAGGCACGAAGTTCCCATCAACCTAAATATTAAAGATTTGGGGGGTGAGCTTTGAATTCTCAGTGTGGGTGACCTGCATGCTATTATACAGGCTGACCATATGCAAACATATGATTTTCGTAAAAACATATTATATCCTTTTGTGAAGCCCCAAAATGGGTGTCGTCATACTTGGGGAAAAATAGACAATATTTACCATGAAGAAAATAATTTTTTGAAAAGTAATTATCAATAGCAGTTGAGAATGAATATTTATTCTTCAAGCGGAAGACTATATAGTAAAAACATGATTTTTTTTTAATAAATATCTAACCAAACTTGTACCTAACTCATGTTAAACCCACATTTCTAAGCCAAACACTACATTATTTAAGATAATTTCAAACAATAGATTAATATGCATGTGATAAAATATTATAAATAATGTAACAGAATAAGGACTGATAAGAACAATCAACAGTGTTTGAAAATTAAACATTTCAAACGATCGACATATCGTTCGAGTAAATTATGAAAAGACTTCATAACTTAACCAAGTAATCTATAAATATATTATGGAAATCATTTTTAAAACGATAGCATACGAGTTTTTGTTAAAATAAATATCTAACCATGCTTGTACCTAACTCGTGTGAAACCCTCATTTTTAAGCCAAACACTACATTATTTAAGATAATTTCGAATAATAGATTAATATGCATGTGATAAAATATTATAAATAACTTAACAAAATAAGGACTGATAAGAACAATAGTGTTTGAAAATTAAACATTTCAAACGATCGACATAACGTTCGAGTAAATTATGAAAAGACTTTACAACTTAACCAAGTAATCTATAAATATATTATGGAAATCATTTTTAAAATGATAACATACGAGTTTTTTTTAATAATTATTTAACCATGCTTGTACCTAACTCGTATGAAACCCACATTTTTAAGCCAAACACTATATTATTTAAGATAATTTCGAATAATAGATTCGTCTGTCTCTTAGTCTTTTAATCATTAAATTATATAAATGTACATACAACTCTTTCATTATCTTTATTATCTAAATATGCGTATATATCATATACTTAATGTTCCATTCATAATATGATCTAAATATTTCTACCAACTTAATCATGCTTCAAGGAAATTCTAGATGCGAAAACTAGTCAAATTCACATGGAAAGACATGTTAATCGTAACATTTAAGTAAATTTCCATCCACTGCTAAAATAGACCATAAAAATATTCTAATGTGCACAAGGTAAGTTTGATTTATTCATTTTAGAATATTTATACTTTTAGTTAACTAGGTGATTAAATAAAACAATTTACCAACTCACCTTCTATGTGTCAAACCTCTAAAAGACAGCCTATAGTAAATTATTTATCATCAATTATAGACATGTTAGAAAGCTATGAAATTTATACAGTAAGTTCATATCTTGTATAGATACTTAACATTAAATTTTCAACCCAAAATAGCATGTTTATATTTTCTTATGATTTTCACAAATAGACTAAAAAACAAGCCACAAATAGGCCATACGTTAAATCATTTTCTAGAATTTGGTAAAATTCAATGTAATACTTATAAAAACATAAGGCTAAATCATAAATGACCTTAAGTCTCAGTAGTAACATATTTAAAATTTTCATATTTTAATTTTATGTATTTCACATTGTGCAAACATTCTAATAGAACACAAAAACAATTCAATTTCACTGGAAAAACGCTATTTGGAAGGAAAACCACTAAAAATAGGACATGTCTTCAAAAGTGGCTAGGTAAAATTTCTAAGACACATGAGAGGTACTAGAACAACACAATAAAAATTCACTCATAATTTCGAAGTGAGCTGACTATGGAAAGTTTTACAAACACGACCTTAAGACATGACGTTTTTACCTCTGTACAACATCTATATAGAAAAATCACATAAAATAAAAACAAACTCCTAAAAATTCGAATTTTTTACCACATATCCAGAACTTCTAATACTTCAGTCGGGTAAAAGGATTTAATCAAAAACCTTTGAAAAAGATTTAAAAATGTTCAGAAAAAATGGAGCAATTTCATTGGAAATTCCAGCAATACTTTTGACTCACAAAGAAAACATAGTTGAGGCACCCAACCGATTTTAAACATCAAATAGACATCAAAATAGTCCTAACATAACACATTGATATTTATAGAGTAGCTAAATAGATATTAAAGTCACATGCAATGATATTTTCAACATGCAATCCACTAATTAACACCAATTAATCACATAGTTACCAAATCCATCAAGATAATTAAAAACCTAATTGAAATCAAATTCCAAACCCTAATTTCATAAGAGTACCCAATTTCTTTCTATTAATCATATAATTTAAATCTTACCTTGAGAGGGGAATTCAGCGAAGGTAACTTTAGTTCATTCAATTGTATTTTTCTTTTCTTTCTCCCAAAAAGTAAATCAAAACATTCAGATTCTCCATATTTCTCCTTCCAAGAATTTTTACGCTGCTAGACCTTTGTTTCCATTGGTGATTTATGGAGGTTTTGGATGGAGAGATGGTAATCTTAGGAAAATTAATTTTAAAGAGAGAGTAGAGTAAAGGGAAGAGAACAACATAGTAAAGAAAGAGACGCAGAGTGAGAGAAAAGGGAGAGAAATAGAAACGCCAAAGTGATACGCAGAATTATTTTTGGTATCCTAAAATATAATGCATTCAACTTAATATATATATATATATTAGGGCTGTTCATGGAAATCGGAGATTACCGAACTCGTACCGAAATTCGCACCGAAAAAGAACCGTATCGAAAAATCGTGGGTTTTTTTATTTTAATCGTACCGAAACCGAACCGAATATTTTTTTGGTATGAATCTGAATATTACCAAATTAACCGTACCAAAAAACTAAATGTGACCGAACCGTACCGTTCCAAATCGAATAACGAATTAAATATGAATTAAATTTTAATTATTATATATCAAACATTATAATAATGTTATTGAATTCAAGTACAAGTAAACGATATCATAATTTTTCCCCCTTTTCAGAATACAAACATTATTTTATTTATCTTATTAAGTTCTTAAAACATAAACATATGTTTAGGTGTATATCAAAATTATTTAAATTTAATTTCACATTCTTTTAATTTCATTGTTCATGTATATTCATTTCTTACAAAAAATTGGATATGGTGTACCCTATGTCGATCAACGTGATTTTAATATTCCACTTTCCATTCACAAGATATTAAAAAAAAATATATTTTTATATATTGTATTTTAAATACTCTATTGGTGGCGATTTATGTGGATTTTTTAACCATCCATTATCATATAATGTGTTATATTCGAGCTTGTAATGATATATGTTAGATTGCAGTTGAAGTTATGTAGTATTCGTGTGAGTGTGCATGCATTGATTTTTTTAAATGATTAAAAAAAGGAGAGAATGATAAAAAAAGGTAAAACATCCGTTTCTCCGCTTTGTTCCGTACCGATCCGATTTGATCCAGTCCGTTTGTAACTGAAAATCCGCTCCGATCCATACCAAAAAATAAAATATCCGTACCGTACCGAAATTTCGGTACAGACACAGACACTCGAATTTTAAAATAACCGAACTTTGGTATGGTCACAGATATTTTTAAATATCCGTTTTGATCCGTACCGTGAACACCCCTAATATATATTAATTTATCAATATTATTTTTATTATTAATTCTAAATAAATCCAATGAATGTGGATAATTCTATGGCTAAGTAATATATGAATAATCTTTCTTGATATGATACTTATTTTCTTAATAAATATTGAATCTTATTATTACTAAATTTAATTATGACTAATATCATATATATATTTAAAATTTTAATTATAAACATATAGTATTAATTTATATCTATTTAATATGTGTTTAGTTTTTTTTTCCCTTACTTGTATGTGTCGAGTGAGTTGCAATCGAGCTTGACCTTCTCAGTAGACTATCCTGCAATTTTTTATTTTAAACTTCATTGAAAATATTAGATCTTTAATTAATAAATCATAAGCTTTTGAAAAACTAGAAAATAATTCACAATTTTAATGTTTAAGGAAATAATTAAGATGCTTAACATATCAAATGTAATTTTCTAAAATTTGGGTGTTACACCTTTTCACATATTCCATTTGTCACGACGCCTAGTTAACACAAGCCAGACCACTACACATCATTTGAGATATTTGCATTTGTCATGACACCTAGCTACACAAGTCAGACTACTACATATCATTTAAGATATTTCCATTTGTCATGACGCCTAACTACACAAGTCAAACCACTACATATAATTTTAGATATCATTCATCAAATATCCTGTAGGCTCATCCGAAGACATCATGTAATAACCTTTTCATAACACGACTCAAAAGCCAAAACATGCAATTTACCCACACCGACAATCCATATATTATTTCAGGCAATGCAATAAATAACACCCACCTTTTCCACTTTAAACCTTTTAACGTTCGAGCACAAATAACGTCTAAATCATCACACCATCGAGTTCCACTCGTACTTTCACAGTTTTATTTTGTATTTTAATAATTTTTTTTTTTTACTTTTGAGTAACTCCATATACTAGTCTTTTAAAAGATTTGATCCTTAAACACTCATTGATATTAAGATTTACTTCTAATCATTAATCCTACAATTGGGTTTCACCTTCTTTTACAAGAATAACCAAGTAGCTTCCCTTTTAGACATTTCACATATGTATATCAATGTGTAATGCACATATTCAACAATAATTATACATATGCAGTATCAGACTCACTCAGGGGGAGTGTGCGAGTGAGATTTGCATTGGATTCACACTCGATTTGCCACCTGGCGAATTAAGAAAAATAGATCCGTGAATTGGGTGGGGGAAAGCCACCAATCCGGGTTTAATTATTCGACGTTGACAAAATTCTTTCCGGTGGTGATTGTTAGAAAGCTCTGCAAATCAAAATTAACTTGTATCCAATACTGATGTTGAAGTTCGAATTAGATCGAATGCAACAATTAAGCTAAGGAATCATCACATTTAAATACTCAAACAAATCTTTCATTCTTTGTATATAGAATATAAGGTAAATATAAGAAATAGGTTGTGCACAATTAATATTTAAACGAATTTTATGGAATGATAATTAAATTTCTAAATTTTTATATATTTTAAATAATATATATATATATATATATATATATATATATAATATAAATATAATTAAATTTGGCGTATTCTTAACGAATTACACCCTATAATTTTTAAAAATTAGAATCCCCATACCTATATCGTATCACCCTCGCACTCGCGTATCCGCACCCGTGCAACATAGATACCATTACACCTTTAATATCTAGACTTCTATCATGCCATAAAAACATGCATTGACTTTTGAACATGAAAGTAGCATGTAAACACAAATTCCAACTTGAGCAATTTGCACACTTGTGCTACATTTACCATAACTTTGAGCATTTTTTTTAAAATACTTCCACATACCCAAAAATTATGAAATTTATATACTAGGTACAGATTCAAGTACAGATCACATAAAAAATTCATTCCTAGTTATTTGGTGTTCATAAACATTGGTTTTGGGCCCATTTAAAAAAGGTGTGGCAGAAAAGCGAAATTATTTTCGGAAGGCTTTCTAGCAAGATACAACTACCAAAACAAATTTGGTAAAAATATTTTTACTAATAAAAAAAAATCATGTGGCCACATAACTTCACACAATATTTTATTATATATTTTTAAAAAAATTTCTTGAGACAAAAGATACAGTTTATTCCGTATCTTGAAAAACATCGCAATTTGTCACACTTTCTTAAAAAATTCGTAGCTTATTAAGGAAAACTCCAAATTACACAAGACTTGTGGGATTCGAAAGCTAACTCAACCTAATTTTCATATTCTCAAAATAAAATACAGAAACTCTAAGCTTACTAAAAATGGTTTTTTATAAAGAACACACTATAACATCTCATTTTTAGCAAGAACACTTAGACTATCATGCTCACAAATTTCATTTTCACATTTCTCATAACATAAAACCATCAAGACTCAAACAACCATAAATAAACCTTCATCTAGCATGCCTATAAACATATAAAACCCTAATATACAAAATACTTCAATATTTTCTAACATAGTGAACCTATCATGTTCATATAACCATTTAAAAATAAGATTTAAGAGTTATAAAACTGGAGTTGTTTACAAACTTTGGAGACTTTTCTTGTTAAGCTAAGGGGGCCTTATTAGCTCTTGATTCATTATAGATTGAGAGACTTGTTGGTTCCTTGTGAGGATGATCGATGCTTGTTCTTGAGTTACACGAGGCTAAAGAAAAAGTTAGAAGGATGAACTTAAACTTGCTTGAACATTGACGAAGAGAAGGTAGGAGGGAGCTTATTCTTACTTGAATAGAGGATGAGAACTTCAACCATTGAGTGTTGCAAGCTTGGGGAATGGACTTGGACTCCTCCAATGGAAAAAATTTCTTCTCCCTTTTCTTGGTGATGATCGCAATATGAGTGGAGAGGGGAAGATAGCATTTTCTTTTGTGTTTGTATGAGAATGAGAAATGAAGATGAAAAGTGATGAGAGTGGGTTCAAGTGAATGCCATCCCCGATGAAAGAGGAGAAGAGGACCATAATTAGAAAGAGACCTTGGCAGGTATATTACGAGTCTTTGGAAATCCTTCTTATGTATTGTTTGATACGGGAGCTTAATTGCCTTATTTTAGGATATTCCTTACGATTTTAAGTCCGTATAAGATACTTGAATGCTAGACGTAAATAAATAAGGGATGCGTTTGACTCTTAGGTATATATGTGTAATGCCTGGATTTTCATTTTAGAAATAGATTGACTTCATGAGGATTGAACGACAACGTTATGTCTGAGGCAATAGGTAGATCGTGAGATAATTTTTCATATTTTTTCATCTTGGGAGATAAGGTAACAAATACCATTTACATTAAGGACCCTAGTGTCTTCACGAGAGAGGAAATATCCGAAATGATTATGAAGTGTCGTGTAAGAGGTAAGAGATGAAGAACGTCGATTAGACGTCAATGAAAGGAGACCCAACAGACAGAACAACAAGTTTTAAGTGATAATCGTTAAGATGTAAGTACAAGTACTTTTAAGTAAAAGATTGTGGAAGTAAGAGCCACAATTTTTTTCTGAGAAGGCAAATCCTGTACGAAGTACCAAATTGCTAAGAAGGACACATAAGTTTAGGACAAAATTTCTTATAAGGAGGGTAGGATGTAAGACCCCGGTCCAAATGACTAAGTTATATTTTATTGTGTGCATGTATTTTGTAATTCCTGGACCCAAATGTGTATTTTTAATTGGTTATATTTGTATGATTTTACGGTTATTTTCGAAAAGAGGACTATATGTTTAAATTTTGATTTTTCATGTGACGGACGAACAAACCGAACCGGAGACACTCCTAGCACTTAAATACAAATTGAAATAAGATGATTAAAATTCAAAAGTGAATAAAACACAATCCAAATAAACTTTCTACATGCCCAAAAATCACTTGTAATTATCGAACAAAAATAATAATTTTTTAATCTAAAAATCAACACAAAAAAATATAGTTTCGAGCAAATCGTATCCAAATACACCGGGGCCACCGAATGGCAGCCCCAATTAGAGAACATGCTAGGCCAAGGTGGGGAGGAAACTTCCTCCCCAAATAAAGCTTACACCTTTCATTTTTAATTCCCATCACCTTGTCATTAGTTATCTAAGATTAAAGCTTGCTAATTAGCCTATTGTATAATAAGCTTAATCCCTTTATTATGTCGGACCCGCATTGAACACGTCCCGTTTGGGGCGGATTTGGACCCGGTCCAACGGGTCTGGGGCGGGTCGTGGTTTTGATAGGACCCACCCCGCGGAACCGTCTCATAATATATTAATATTATTTTATGTATTTATATGCATATATATGAATTTATTTTCAAATTAATGTATATAAATTTATTAATATATTGATTGTATATGTTATTTTTAAGTATTGGATGAATATTAAATATTATTTGAAGTAAATATATGTTTAAATTTGATTTTTGAATGCAAAAATTATATATTTTATATTTAAAAATTAATTTAAAATAAATAAAAAATTAAACGGGGCGTGGCGGGTTGGACCTAGCAGGTCTCGGGGCGGGTCCAGGTCCTCTAAAATTTTGGCGGGGCGGCTTGATTGGGCGTGAAATTGTCATGATTCGTCGTTAGAAATACCCCAATTTTTGTCGGTTTTGTCGAGTATTTAGAGTCAATTGAGCATAATTTCTATACAATGATGAATTTGTCTCTTTGATGCTCATAGGTGAATCGAGGACGAAAAATGGAGTTCGTAGGACTTTGAATCGACTCAAACGGATGCCCGGATGAGAAGATATCGAAGAAATACGATTGATATTAGTGCGGAAGAGGAAAAATATTAGTTGGGGTAAATTTGGAGTCATTCGAGTGGCTCAGGTCGAGCACTAGCGCTCGAGCATGCTGCTTGAGCGTCAAAAACTTACAGAAGATTTCTTGCGCTCGAGCAGCTCGAGCGCCACCGCTCGAGCAATTGCATCATTCGAGCTACACAGCTCGAGCGCCACCGCTCGAGCGTGCTAGCTCGAGCACTTCCAAAATTTGTGCTTCCGGATGCGTTTTTCGGCCCACGGGTTCCCGATTCGGCTCGATGCTTATATATACTTCTCCCGAGCTCGTTTTTACAGACACCTCGACACCATTTGATACCATATTACTTTTAGAGTTCATTTTTGGAGAGAAGGAGAAGAGCAAGCTTTAGATTAACGTTTTTGAGGTTTTCTTTACGAATTCATAGTACGATTTTGCTTTTTAATTTCGTTTCTTAAGACCTTTGTTCGTTAATACTTTGAGACTTAGTTTTCTTAATTTAAATTCAGTTCTTAGCATTATTTTCTTTAAATCCTAGTTTATGTTTGATAATTTATTCGTCATAATCATTATGTTCATGTTCGTTTCTTCTTCAATTGTTCTTGTTTACGTAAAAACCACGTCTAGCTAAAACCCTTGCATGCTTAGGGTAGGATGAACTCGTAGAAGTAGGTTGTGGGTACATAATTAGGGTAATTCGTGACGTTAGGTTTTAATTCTCTTAATTAATAAATTCTTAAAATCAATCTTAACTTTATTCTTGAATTTCGTTCGAAAAGTGTTAGATAGAGGACGATCTTATCACTCTTTAACAACGAGTAGACTTAATGAGAGAGTTTAGAAAGGGTTAATTAATCTGCCGGTTTATCTAAGGAGGACGACCACATCACCTTAGTTTAAATTAGGGTCTCGTTAATTAAGCACGATCTATTAACTCGTTAGTGGATTAGTGAAGTCGATTGTTAGGATAAAGTATTAGGGTATTAATTCTTGAGCTTTCATCTTACAATCTTTAACTTAGGTTATTTCTTGCGCGTCACAATTATTTTGATTATGTACCTGCTCCGTTAGTATACGTTGGGATTCCTATCCTAAGCATCACCATCACATATTTGAATACAAACCTTAGTTAATTCGTTTAATTCATTCTTTAGTTTAATTCGTTTACTTTAGTTTAGAATTAATTATTTGAAAAAATCCAAAAACATACACTCATATTAACTACGACGCGTAGATCTTCAAGGATCTATTCGCATACACTTCATCCCTTGGGTTCGATAATACTTGGTCGCTATACTTACTCATACTACAGTAAACCCGTCCTCTTGTGGGGAAACTACTAGTAGAAAGTTGGTATTTTCAGCTTCAAGTCAATGACGCCGTTGCCGGGGATGGCGTTGTATGTCGTTTCAATAGGACTTGTCGATAGCTTAGTAGTTAGTAGTGAGTGCTTTAATTTTCTGTTTTATTTTGTACGTATTCGGCAATTGCGTTTTTATTCTTTTGTTAGTATTTCAGGTTTATGAAAATGCGCTCGCAAGGTAATACAAGCGAAGAGAGACTACAGTCAGATTCTGAGACAATAGCAAGAAGAAACCGAGCCTTTTTAAGAAGGATGAACGCTGCCGGAGGAGGGAAAGAACCAATGGACATTACTAATGAGTTGGATGATGTTGAGAATGCGTTTAATCAGACATTGAACCGGGCTGACGGCACTGAAGACAATTCCAGTAAGAACCAAGATCCGTCAGGGGACAGCCAGAGACAAAACCGGGTACACAGAACGTGAACAATCTAGCTCATAATCTTGTCCAACATCCTCAGAACAACCCTGCTTCATTGACTTGAAGCCGAAAATACCAACTTTCTACTAGTAGTTTCCCCGCAAGCGGACAGGTTCACTGTAGTATGAGTAAGTATAGCGACCAAGTATTATTGAACCCAAGGGATGAAGTGTATGCGAATAGATCCCTGAAGATCTACGCGTCGTAGTTAATATGAGTGTATATTTTTGGATTTTTTCAAATAATTAATTCTAAACTAAAGTAAATGAATTAAACTAAATAATGAATTAAACGAATTAACTAAGGTTTGTATTCAAATATGTGATGGTGATGCTTAGGATAGGAATTCCTACGTATACTAACGGAGTAGGTACATAATCAAAATAATTGTGACGCGCAAGAAATAACCTAAGTTAAAGATTGTAAGATGAAAGCTCAAGAATTAATACCCTAATACTTTATCCTAACAATCGACTTCACTAATCCACTAACGAGTTAATAGACCCTGCTTAATTAACGAGACCCTAATTTAAACTAAGGTGATGCGGTCGTCCTCCTTAGATAAACCGACAGATTAATTAACCCTTTCTAAACCCTCTCATTAAGTCTACTCGTTGTGAAAGAGTGATAAGATCGTACTCTCTCTAACACTTTTCGAACGAAATTCAAGAATAAAGTTAAGATTGATTTTAAGAATTTATTAATTAAGAGAATTAAAACCTAACATCACGAATTACCCTAATTATGTACCCACAACCCACTTCTACGAGTTCATCCTACCCTAAGCATGCAAGGGTTTTAGCTAGACATGGTTTTTACGTAAACAAGAACAATTGAAGAAGAAACGAACATGAACATAATGATTATGATGAATAAATTATCAAATATAAACTAGGATTTAAAGAAATTAATACTAAGAACTGAATTTAAATTAAGAAAGCTAAGTCTCAAAGTATTAACGAACAAAGGTCTTAAGGAACGAAATTAAAAAGCAAAATCGTACTATGAATTCGTAAAAAAAACCTAAAAAACGTTAATCTAAAGCTTGCTCTTCTCCTTCTCTCCAAAAACGAACTCTAAAAGTAATATGGTATCAAATGGTATCGAGGTGTCTATAAAAACGAGCTCGGGACAAGTATATATAAGCATCGGGCCGAATCGGGAACTCGTGGGCCGAAAAACGCATCCGGAAGCACAAAATTTGGAAGTGCTCGAGCTAGCACGCTCGAGCGGTGGCGCTCGAGCTGTGTAGCTCGAATGATGCAATCGCTCGAGCGGTGGCGCTCGAGCTGGTCGTGCGCTCGAATTTCTCTGCATATTTTGGGGCGCTCGAGCAACACGCTCGAGCGCAAGAAATCTTTTGTAAGTTTTTGGCGCTCGAGCAACGTGCTCAAGCTCTAGTGCTCGACCTGAGCCATTTGAATGACTCCAAATTTACCCTAACTAATACTTTTCCTCTTCCGCACTAATACCAATCGTATTTCTTCGATATCTTCTCATCCGGGCATCCGTTTGAGTCGATTCAAAGTCCTACGAACTCCGTTTTTCATCCTCGATTCACCTATGAGCATCAAAGAGACAAATTCATCTATATATAGAAATAATGCTCAATTGACTCTAAATACTCGACAAAACCGACCAAAATTAGGGTATTTCTAACGACAAATCATGACAATTTCACGCCCAATCATGGCTCCTGGGATTGACTAAACTCGTCCCAGACCCGCACCGCTTCCATCCCTACATGTCCCTCTAATCCCCACATTTCCTTCTTTAAATACTCATCTTCATCAACTCTCACCATTCATATCCCAACAAAAATAAATATAAACTCTCTAGCCATTCACAACAATCTCCATTCTAAGTAGGGGAATAAAATTTCTTCCCCCTTTTTCTTCAAGAAGAAGACCTTCCACCATCTTCCAAGCTCCTCTCATGCACCTAGGTTGAAGGTTTAAGCTTGTTTATGAAGAGAAACAACCTCTTTTCATCCATTTTCTCCTCTTGATTCTTTTATCCAAGCTATGTTTCTAACTTGTCTTTCATTTTTATCTTGAAGCTCAAAGATAAGGATTTCCATTCAAGGAGCCATCTTTCTAATTCAAAACATCAAAATTCAATAGCTATAAGCCCCCATAGCTAATCAAGAAAGAAACTACAAAAGATTTTTAAACCTACAACTCAATACTTTAAGTATTATGTTCATATGAGTAGTTTAGTGTCTTATAGAAAGACATGATGCTTAGGTTTAATATTCTTTTGGATGCTTGAATATATGTTTTATGAAGTATTGTTTGGTGAATATGTGGTTATATAAAGTATTATGACATTATAGGAGTAGAAATGAAAGATATGGATGTATATACATGACAAGAAGCATGAGTAGGATTTTCTGTGTATTCTTGAACAAAACAATTTTCGTATACTTTGTTATTTGAGAAATTTGGTTTTAATATTTGGAAATTAAGTTACAGTAGCTTTTATTTTCCATTGTTCTCATGTAATTTTTATTTTAATCAATAATATATAAATTTTTAGAAAAAGTGTGACAATCTACAACTATTTCTGTGTTTAGCAAAGTATGGTAGTTTTCGCCTAAGTTCCGATTTTTGGTAAAAATCATATTTAAATACTATATGTTGTTAGATATCTCTATGGATTTATCAATGATTTTAGGACTAGTCTAAATAGTATTTACCAAAATTATTTTGACGGCGGCGCATCACTGGAAAATAGTCTGGGAACCTTAAAAGTTTTTGGACCCAAAACCCTATTTTCGATCCACAAACTGTCAAAGGAATATTTTTTTAAAGTTTTTATACTTCAAGATGTAGCTACCGTACAAATTTCACAATTTTTGGATATGTCTAAGTAATTTTGAAAAATACACAGAATTGTAAGTAGGTGACTTAGAATAACAAACTCCACAACTTTTAACTTGTTGTTTTGAAGTGTTTTCTTTGACTAAATATTTTGTACTTGTCTTTCATGATAGGATAATGACTTAGAACACTTTAGTATCATGTGGATAGGAGTTTAGTAACAAGTGACATGCTTAAGAGTGTTAGTCTTGGAATGAATAATAGTTCTTGAAAAATATGTTTTTATGTGCTTTCTAGTGAAACATTTGCTAAGACAAAAATATAATGTGATGTATACTAAGAGAATGAAAATATTACATAAGTAAAAAGTCCTTTTTGGGCCAATGTGTTATGCATACAAAATTACGAGAAACCTTATAAGTGATAAATGATTAAAACGTGAAAAATAATTTGTGCTAGGTAGAGTGTGGTTCGTGAGTGGGTTCGAACGTCCCCATTGTCCTCAACTGGTTGTTTTGCAAAGCTCTTCGGAAAAAGGTGGATGCTTTTATCTGTATTGCCTGGAATATTATGTGATTATTGGTGTACTATTTTTGGTTGAAATTATACAGTTTTTATTTCAGGTGCAACAGAAGGTTGTTACAATTACGAGTATAATGAAAAGTTGTTATCATTACGGGTGCGATGAAAAGTCATTATCATTGCGGGTGCAACAAAAAAGTTGCATCACATGGTATGTTGAAATTAAAATATATATGCAGTGTAAGTTTAAACTAAGACTGCTCATAGGGTACAATGAAATTAAGACAACCCACAGGCATTGATGAAACAATCATTTGCCAAAATAGTTTTTATGATTGGAAAATAGTATAAAAAGGCTTGATATATGCCTGTTTTTATATAATAACATACATATCACTCACACTGAAAGTTCAAATCTCATCTACTCTTTAAAAACATTTTTAGGTACTGATGTAGAGGATAGAGAGCAGCTTTAGGCCTGACCCTCCCCACCACCGTCTTTTGATAAAACTCATTCTACTATTTATATTTATTACATCTTGGATATTCTGTTCTAATACGAGTAATTGTCTCTGTTAAAATGTATGTGCTTATGTTAAGAAAACTATCGTACTTATGATACTGTACTAGTGATGCATGTTTAGTTTCTATTTACTGATTCAGACCTTATATATATGTTATAGAATTATTCAGCTGTAAATTATTATCTTGAAAATTACACAGTTAAGTTCTAAGATATTTGTCTAAAAATATTCTTAGAGAAAAAAAGCTCCATTTTCTTTTATTACTATGTAATGACTCAAGTTTGGAGCGTTAAGCCACTGTGGGCTACGTTCTGAATTTGGGGTGTTACAATGGTTGCCTATCATCTTGTTTGGAGAGGATCTCTTCCTGAAATTTCTTCCAAGTGCTATTCTTGTTGGGAAAATGTATAAGACTTAGGTTTTGATTAGATGCCAAATGTTCCTCCTAAGTTGATTTGTAAGTAAAACATTCAGTAGAGTTAGTGTTTAGTTAAACAGTTCAATTGTTAAGGAACTGAAGTGCAGTTAGTAATTTCTAGAGTGTATTAAAGAATGAAGTCTGCTGAAGACGAAGTCCACTGAAGACAAGTGATCTGAGAAACAGTCTAAGTCTTGAATGTTTTCTAAGTACATTCTCACAAAGACTAAAACCATCAGGAGAGGACCAAGGTCCACTGATGAGAACTAACAAAGCACATTCAATGCTAAACATATTAAAAGCTGTTAGTTAAACTGGTTGGAACAAGGCAAAATAAATTTCAGTGAAGCTTGCAATTAATGAAGGAATAAGAAGGTTCTCTCAGAGGAGTTCCACCTTAAATCAAGACAAGAATCTGGGCAAGCAGACTAAAGGTCCAATGAGAAGATGACACGTCAGTGTACCTTACTGAATGCCGACCTGCTCCAGACTGACAAGTACCAAAAGTCTTTCCCTAGCAATCTACAGAAAGTTGGTGAACAGGCATGGTCTTTCAGCCGTTTCTTGACAAGACTTAAAGCTTCAAATAGAGCCGTTTGAGCCAATCAGATACAAGAAGACTTACTTGAGAAGATTCAAATCCAACGGGAAGATTTTCAAGGAAGCCTATAAATACAGAAGGACGTGCTCATTTCTATGTACGGGAAACTCACAAGATCAAAGCTATCTCTACATTCATAACAACTAGAAGCACTCGAAATTACCATTGTTTACCAAGTGTTTCACATTTGTAGAGAGCCTAACAAACCTTCTGTAACCAAGCTTAATAGCTATATCCAAATCTTAGAAAGAGATAATCAAATCCTAAGCCTTGATCTAAATTTGTAAGGATTATCTCAAAATAGTTGGAACCAAAACCCTACTCAAAACCCTACTCAGTGTTTAGGTTGAGAGCTAGTGTTAAGTGGTGTTAGTAAGCTGATTGTTGTATCAGTCTGAAAGCTGGTTTGTTTTGGGAACTAGGACCTGGAATTTCCTAGTGATCAATCATTCTAAGAGAGGATTAGTTGATCAGTGCACCTTGGCACTATAACACAAGGAATTCCAAGTGAAAGGAATTCTCCTGTTTGATCAGGACAGTGGACGTAGGAGATTCTTCTCTGAACCACTTTATATCTTGTGTACTTACTGTTGATGATCAGTTCTAATTTCGAAGATTGATGGCTGTTTTTGGTAGGTAATCGATCATCAAACAATTACGTGTGATTGATCACTAACGTAATTAGTGAATACGAATTTTTGGGTTTAGATGGGTTAGAATCGTTTGAAAGCTTACGTGTTTAAGTTCGATCATAAGTTAATCGAGCTGCTTTAGATTCGTAATCGAAGTTTGGAAATGTATAATAATTTGTGCTTGTTTTATTAGTTGAAAAAATCTAAGTATTTATAGACATTTGCCTAGCAGGAGGTGTCGTGACTTTTGGCCTACCAGGCCTGCATGCACGACACCTGGCCTTTGACTAAGTTGTAGGCCTGCATGCACGACACCTGGCCTTTGACTAAGTTGACCTTATCTAAACTAAATTCTATCCTTATCTTGTTGGACTTGCTCGCAGTCAAGAGCTGCTCGTCATATCGGACTTGTCTTGGAGGAGTCTTTAGTCTGATTTTATTGGTCTCTTGTCTTGCTTAGTTGTTGTTTTGGTTTTGTAGTCGGATCTGGTCGGCAAGATGTTAATTGAGTTTTTCATGTGGCTCTTAATCTGATTTTGTTCGCCCATTCGCCTTGGTGTAGCATGCAGGTTCTGCTCGCCAGATATCTTAGGTGCATCTTGAGTTTATTTTACCTTAATCTTTAAGCGCTTTGTGCTAATCCTGGTCGCCCAATTGCTGATTCTGCTCGCCCATCAACAATTGCCCCCTTGCCGATCAATAAATTGTGAAGATGATGAACGAGCAATTTTTGGGTTGGCAACTTTTAAGCGTCATTGGTGCGAACAGGAATGTCGTGGGGGCGAGCAACTTTTCACGGGCGGACAACATTGGTCGGGCAGACTTGGGCCGGTGACGGTTGGGATCCCAAGGCCCGGGTACGGTTCGAGGTGTGACGTGGGCGGAATGATTGCTGCCACCCACGCGCACGTGATCTCGAGGTGACGCACCTTCCCGCTTTGTCGGGCAGGTGCTGCTCGCGCCCATAAATTGCACTTCAGTCCCTCAATTCTTCAAGTTGCTCGCTCGGAACCCCGTTTTTCCAGAGAGTATATAAAGAAAAAAATCACGATTTTTTGTTATTTTCACTTGTTTATTGAGCGCGAATCTCTCCTCCTTCCTCTTTCAAATTTCCGGCGAACATTTCCAATTTCCGACGACCTTCAAACGACTTCGAGGTAGTTTCTTCTTTGCTTTCTTCTTTTCTTTCTTCTTTTCTTGCATTGCGTGTGTTCTTATTCCATAAACATCCCTACTCCGCCGTGGAAAGTCCTAAACCGCCGAGTTCTCCCTTGCTGGAATCTGCAAAACACTCAAATTTTTTACCTCCCCTTATTGGATGTCGTCGCACTCCGAGACCGGATCTTTCCCTCCTCGGAACCCCGAAAAATGGCCCGTCGAAGAGAATCCCCCCATTGTAAACCTGGAGTTCGATCCCGAGGCAGCTTCGGTCGCACGTTCCGTTAACTCTGGAGCTCGTCCCTCCGGGGAAAGAGAGGAGCGAGCAAATCCTGCTCGCCAGCTCTTGGAGGAAACGAGCTCGGATCTCCATGAGGACGAGGATGAGGAGGTCGAGGTACTTCAGCTGGTGAATCTCAACGAATTAACCTGGGCATTTCTTAGGGACATCGACTTTCCTGCGCCCAGATTGATCGAGCATCAAGCTCCAGTCGCGGTTGCTCGCCGTGTAGACTGGGACGAATATGAAAAGGAGCATTCAAACTGATTTGCCACTTCTGTACGCGGGGTACGAAAGCTTAAGGCGACCGAGTTCGCTGCGAGCTGTATCGTGTCCGCCGTTACCGAGGAGGACTTGCCTGGGATTCGGAGGGATTACAAGATTCCCTTCGACATCCCGATGTATGCTCCCTTGGCGGACGACAGAGCTGATCGCCCACCACGCGGATTGACGGCGATCAACCTTGCTACCCTGAATGCCGATGTTTCCCTACCGTTGCATCCTCTGGTCGGCCAATTCTTAAAAGATGTGAACTTGGCTATCACCCAACTTACTCCCATTGGGTGGATAAATTTGATGGCTCTGATGGTCATGTTCACCCTAGAGGAATACCCCAATAAGCTATCCGCCGAGGAGGTTTGCTACCTGATGACGATCACTGGTTGCACTGGGGAAGAAGCGGGTTGGTACTATTTGAAGGCGCGACTAGGCCAGAAACTGGTGGAGGACATCCCCGGGAAGGTGCGAGACTGGAAGCACGACTGGTTCTGGGTCGGGGACGACTGGCGTGCTTCTGCTCGCCCCTCTGGGGGTCCTGAGCGAATTGAGACCCCGACGGAGTTTAGGGAATTAAAGCGTGAGTCTTACCTCTTCTACAACTTTGAAGTGGTTAGACTAATTTTAATTCTCCTTTTCTTTTGTTTCAGGTCCTAAAAGCTTGGGGTGGCGAACTGTGAAGAATTGCATCAGCGATCAGTTTTTGTTCGTCGCGTGTTTGATCGCCCTCCGTCGCCGAGAGGACCGCAACATTGGCCATCTCTTCTCCGAAGACACACTACGTGTTGCCCACCTCACAACTTATCCTCACCATCTTGAGGCTTTGGGACCCATTCCGGAGGGTAAGCATCTTTGCTTGCTGAGCGAACATATCTGTTCGATATTACACTTGGTGTTTTTTAACTTGTTTTTTATTTCTTTTACAGATCAGCTCGTCACAGTTGTTCTTCACCCCTCCTTCTTTGAGCTTGATAATCGCGTCTGGGAAATGCCGACGAAATGAGGTCGCAAGAAGTCCGACCCCCTCTCAAAGATTATTGCCCTTGCGGCACAAGGTGGAAAGGGCGATCCCAGACAAGCTGAGGGGTCGAGTTTGGCGAAACCGCCTGTACCGGTGGCCAGCCCACCCAAAACTCTAGCTCCGAGGGCGAATAGGCTTCTTCGCGGAGACGGCACCCCCGTCTCTGACACTGAGAAGACGGCTAAGCGAGCAAAAACTGCTCAAGAGAAGGTGACCGTGGCTGTCCGGCCATCTGAAGGCAGCAGCGAGCAAACTCCCTCCGTGGAGCGTCCCGCCGAGCAAACTCTGGTCGCCACTGCTCGTGAAGGATCTGGCCCTTCAACCGACCCCACTTATCTCGAATGGGACAAGGGTCGTCTTGACAGGTACAACTCTCCTCGCCCTGGACACTTAGCAGCTTCTTCTTCTTTTTTTTACTAACTGAGGACTCCCTTCCAGCTACTTGCCCGAGCAGTACCCTGGGCGGTCTAACATGGTGCACCGTTTTGCCTGCTCAAAGGTGCCAACCAACCTCCGTGAGATTCCGGATTCTTTTGTCCGCCGCGCTTCTGAGGTCGTTGCTCGCAGCTGGACCAAGGAGCTGAATGAGACTGTTAAGACACAGGCGCCTCGCGACAATGACCGTCTGTGTCTCGTCGAGGCAGGAAACACCCTGGCGGCCGTGCAGCATCTGGTCGACCAGGTAGAAGATCTCGAGAAGGATTCTCGTCAGCATGCGGCCACTGTCAGCCGTATTGCCAAAGAGCGTGATGATGCTAAGGCAGAGGCGAAGAAGATTGTCGCCGACCTCGAGAACAAAGCCAAAGCTCATCAAATCAGCGAGCAGTGTGCTCTGGACCTGCACGTCAAGGTCTCCGAGGAATTGAAGGTCAAGATGGCCGAGGTCGAGCAAATGCGAGCAGAACTTGCTCGCGCTCAACAGCAGAAGGAGGTCGCGGAGAAATTCGCGACCGAGGCGACGGCTAAAATTGCTGACCTCGAATCTCAGCTCGCCAACTCCATTACCCTAGAGGAACTTATTCCTAAGATGGAGGTGAGCTCAATCCTGGGTTACGTGACAGGCTATGCCGAGAGCATTCGAATTGCTCATGAGTTTAAGGCTGCCGCTGTCGTTGAGGAGATCGGCAAGGAGCTCTGTAACTTCGTCGAATCAAACCCTCCAGCCCCAGGCACAACTCTGCAGATTGGCGACCTGCCTGATTATGGAGTCAAGTTTAACTTCATCGGCCCTGAAATTATTATCACAAGTCCTCCTGAGGACGAGGAAGAAGAAGAGGGCGATGTTGCCAAGGGCGAGCAGATCCTGCACGCCGATCAGAGTGAAAGAGCTCTCCAAGAGCGGGCTGATGCCGAGGGGCTGATTGCCGAACTGACTGAGGTGGTCCCAGTTGACCCTGCCCTCGCCGGCTCCCCCCTGGAAGATCCTAAAGATGATAACATTCCCCCTCCTGCCGGGCAAGGATATTAGCAGATAGGATTAGCTAGGGACTTGTACTTTTTTCTCTTTTTTATTTTTGTTGTTCGCTTTTATTGTAATGCTTTGGGCGATCAAGCCTTATTATTAATGAAACTATTTTGCACATCTGCTCGTCTTATTTATTTTAAATTAATTGTTCTTTACATTCTTATCCATGCTTCAACAATCTTAATGTAGTTAGGCCTTGTTCCTTAAGAACTTATTGGCCTTAGAATTTGATGGGCTTTTGGCCTTAGACTATGTCCATTTAAAAACGAACAGCCTTTAATGGGCTTGGTTGTATAATCAACTTGCGCCTTGAGCTTGTATTTCTATTTGAACGAACAACTTAACATTGGAACAATCTTAAAAAATTACAAGTGTTGAAAGCGACAAAAAATGTAATCCTGTACTAGCTAGGTTGGATCTTCTCGACAAAAACAATGTTAAGCTTCCAACCATTAAAAAACATAATTTACACCATGAGTCAAAAGTGCTCGACCACTATACATTTTGTCAAGGCGTCTTTAGACTCTTAAGAGGAAATAAAACCATACAAGATATTGGCATTCTAGATCGCGACCAAACTTGACCTAATCCAACCCAGTTCGACCACTTATACTTGGTGAAAATTTCAAAAAATTAGGCAACTTTTTGGATCCATCTTGTATCTCTGCCATTCTAGCTCACCCGGTGGACTTAGTAGCTCGCTCATCTCAACTCCACTCTCTCATGAGGCAAAACTGGTCGCCTACTGAAAGTACTTTCTTAGGTTAGCTGCATTCCAGGAATATTGGGCCGAGTTGCCATCTAAGTCTTCTATGTCGTATGCTCCATTGGGTAACCTGTCTGTTACCCTGTATGGGCCCTCCCAAGTCGGGCCAAATATGCCTGGAGGTGGGGCAAGCTTCTTTCTTAGAACAAGGTCACCAACTTCGAACTTTCTTATCTTGACTTGGGCATTATAATAACGCTCTGCTCTTTGTTTGTACGTGGCGTTCTTTAGCTCGGCATGTAATCTTCTTTCTTCGAGCAAATCTATTTCTGTGGCCAGAGCGGAATGATTTGCTTGTTCATCAAAGCTAGTTGTCCTGACTGTGTTGGTCTTTAATTCGATTGGTATCACAGCCTCTGTTCCAAAAGCCATTGCAAAGGGTGTTTCTCCGGTGCTTGACCTGGGAGAAACTCTATATGCCCACAAGACCTCCGGGAGTTTTACTGACCAACTACTTTTGTTTTCTGCCAGGCGTATTTTCAATGTATGCTTGATGATCTTATTTACAACTTCAACTTGCCCGTTTGACTGGGGATGATAGGGAGTCGAATAGTGTTTCCTGATCCCCCACTTTGCACATAAGTCTCTTAACTCATTTCCGTCAAACTGCGGGCCATTATCTGTCACAATTGTTCGTGGAATTCCAAAGCAACAGACAATGTTCTGCCATATGAAGTTGATCATGTTCTGCTGTGTAATTTTTACTATGGCCTTCGCTTCTGCCCATTTTGTGTAATAATCGACTGCTATGACGGCAAATCGAACATTTCCCACTCCTGCCGGGAAAGGACCAATAATGTCCATTCCCCATCTCGCAAATGGCCATGGACTATAAACTGATACCAGCTCCTGGACCGGGACATGAATACTTGGAGCAAAAATCTGACACTGGTGGCAAGCTCTGGCTAACTGGATTGCATCTTTTCGTAAGGTTGGCCAATAATAACCTTGCCTTACAGTTTTGTAGGCCAAAGCTTTCCCCCCAGTGTGGCTTCCACAAACTCCAGAATGTACATCCTCCAGAACTGTCCTTCTCTGCCCCCTAGACAAACACTTGAGCAATGGGAGCGAAAAGCCTCTTTTGTAAAGCTGTTCGTCTACCAGCGTATATCTGGCTGCTTGTTTCGTGATTCTTACAGCTTCAAACGAGTTGCTTGGCAGTTCCCCATTTTTCAAGTATTTGGATATAGGAGTTCTCCAATCATCGTCATTGTTTTGCTCAATTACTTGGTTCACTTCGTAATCCATTGTTGATGGTAGGACTTTTCTGGTAATGATGACGTCTGTCAGATCTGCTGGGCCATCGCTTGTTGCTAGTCTTGCTAGGGCATCAGCTTGTGTGTTACTTGTTCGAGGTATCTGTTGAATAAATACTTGGTCTAGCAGAGATACCAAGTGAGCAACTATTAGTTGATACTCGATCATTTGTTCGTCTCTGGCCTCATATTCGCCTCGCACTTGGCTTACAATGAGTTGAGAATCTCCAAAAATCTGGAGTCGTCTTACTCCGACAGCTAATGATAAGTGGAGACCTGCAATGAGGGCCTCATATTCAGCTTCATTGTTGGTGGCCATGAACTCGAATCTGACCGCTGAAGTGAATACTTGCCGATCGGGACTGATGAGCACTATCCCTGCCCCCGAGGCCAGATTTGTTGACGAACCGTCCACATAAAGATGCCATGGGTGATCCAGCCCTCTCGTTGGATTTTGAGGGAAGGTTAGTTCGACTATAAAGTCGGCTAACGCTTGTCCCTTAATCGCGGTTCGGGGTGCATATGTCACGCCAAACTGGCTTATCTCTATGGACCATTTCAAAAGACGACCAGCGGTGTCGGGTCGGTGTAGTATTTGTTTGAGTGGGAAAGTTGTCAATACTTCGACTTGATGATCGAAAAAGTATGGTCTTAACTTCCTGACACTCATGACAAGAGCATATGCCAGCTTTTCGGTTAGTGAGTATTTTATCTCAGCATCATGCAAGACTTGGCTGACATAGTAGATTGGCAGGTGAAACTTGCCTTCTGCCTGAACTAACACCGAACTTATGGCCGTGTCAGATGCTGCCAGGTATAAATATAACTTTTCACCGGGAATCGGTTTTGATAGAATTTTTACATCCCCAAGATATTCTTTCAGTTGATCAAAGGCTTTCTGGCAGCTTTCCGTCCAGGCAAAGTTGCCCTTTTTGATGGCCTCAAAAAATGGACGGCACTTGTCTCCCGACCGTGATATGAACCTGTTTAAAGCGGCTAAGCAACCGGTTAACCTTTGCACTTCCTTAACAGAGCGTGGTGGTTCCATGTCAACGATCGCTTTCACCTTTGCTGGATTGGCTTCGATTCCTCGCTTACTGACTAGATGGCCCAAGAACTTTCTGGAATGTACTCCAAAACTACTTTTCTTTGGATTTAACTTCATATTGTACCTCCGAAGTATGTCGAACACCTGGGAAAGATGATGGAGGTGATCTTCCTTCTGTGTACTTTTAACGACTATGTCGTCGACATACACTTCCACCGTTTCCCCAATATGTTCATCGAACATTTTGTTGACCAGCCTCTGGTAGATTGCTCCAGCATTGATCAGACCAAACGACATCCTCTTCCAGCATAGCAGATTTTTATTAGTATAGAAGGCCGTGTTTTCTTGGTCATCTGGGTGCATTGGAATCTGGTGGTAACCTGCAAAGGCATCCATGAATGTGAACATTTTGTGCCCGGCAGTACTGTCCACCAATTGATTGATGTGCGGGAGCGGAAAGTTGTCCTTCGGGCATGCTGCATTTAGATCTGTAAAATCTATGCATAGCCTCCAGGTTCCGTTCGGTTTCCGTACTAAGACAGGATTTGCTACCCATTGTGGACACAACGCCTGTTTGATCAAGTCGTTTTCCAACAACTTTTTGACCTCCTCGTTTAAAGCTTGATACTTGTCTGGTCCATATTTTTGTCGTTTCTGGTGGACAGGTTTTCGGACTGGGTTGATATTCAACTTGTGACTGGCATCCTTCAGATCGATTCCCACCATGTCAGCATGGGACCATGCGAAGACGTCTAAGTTAGCCTTCAAGAAGTCCGTCATGCGGGTTCTGTAAGACTCGGGAAGTTCGGATCCGATGTAAAGTTCAAGGTCATCTTGTTTGGGATCAATTTTGATGGCCTCCAATTCTTCGACCGGAGTTGCCCATCGCTTTTGCCCCTTCCATCGAGGGTCAATTATTGGTCCTTCTGGACTTAGCTCATCCTCGATGTTCATAGGTTCAGCACCTAACCGGGGGTCAAAATCTTCCGCGGGTTCTGGGTTGGGTTTGGTCACCATAATCGGGCTCTCCTGGTTATTGCTCGGACGTATACTGTCAGTTACGGGGAGTACCATTGCTTCTAGCAAGGTCTGCTCGCCTCCCTACAGCATCTGCTCGCCCATGGGCTAGGGCAGGTCGTCAATGTTCATCTTATCGTTCTGAGCCCCGAGAATGTCTTCCAAAATTGAGGGTTCATTCTCAAGTTGACTGGTTGATGCTTCCATCATAGACACTTATTCTTGTTTTGATTGAATTTGTAGGAGGCATTCTCGAGCCTTTCTCTGGTCTCCTTTTACTGTGCCAACTCCACTTGCTTTTGGGAATTTTATGCAATAATGGTAAGTTGAACACGCGGCCCTGAATTCATTTAAGAAAGGTCGACCCAGAAATCCGTTGTATGTTGATTCTTGATCAACGACTAAGAAATCCACCATTCTTGCGATGTTTTTCTCGGGCTCTTTGACCGTCACAAGTTGCATAGCGAAAGTTACTATTTCCAATGGGATCGTCACAGCATTTCCGAATCCCAGAATACGATGATTTGTATCTCTGATGTAGCCTGCATAATCTCCCATTTGGTCAAGCGTCTTTTTGAAAAGGACATTAGTGTAGGCTCCAATATCCACCAACAGTCTATGCACCCTAGTTTCCATGATCTTGATGCATATTACAAGCGAATCGTTGTGAGGGGTCAATACTCCTTCCAGGTCTCTGTCGGTAAAAGTTAATTCCGATGTTTGCATGGTAGGTGGAATAACCCCCATTTCTTGTACATGACCGATCACTCGTAATTCTGCTTTTCTTTTTCGATTAGAAATTGGTGGTCGTCCATTAGAATAACCACCTATGGGCCCTGCAGGTTCCATCATCTGGATGTCTGGAACTGGTCCTCCGGCTGGCGCCTGAGCTGGTCGCCTAGCTCGATTCCGACGAGGTGCCTGATCTTGGTCTTCCTCATCAGAATCTTCATCTCTGTTTCTTTTGCCGGGCTGCCTTTTAACGAACTCGGATAACTTTCCTTCTTCGTAAAAATGCCACAACTGCTTCAGCAAGTCTCGACATTCGCTTGTAAAGTGTCCCACGCTCTGGTGGTAGGCACAATACTTATTCTGGTTCAACTTGCTTGTATCTTGATGTATCTTACGGGGTGGTGTGAGCAATTCTTTATCCTGGACATTATTGTAAACTGTATCGATTGATACGGTAAGAATGTGGTTCAATTTGTCCTTCAGCTCCGTTCCTTCAGTAAATGCTTTCATGTTCTTGGGAGCTCGATAACCAGTCCCGGGCTTCTTCGCACCCTCTTTCTGCTCTCCTTTGTCTCCCATGTCCTTTTGCAGGGCTTCATGCATGGAGACAAAGACGTCTGCCCGATCCTGAAATTCAGCGTAAGTCTTCGGGCATCTAAGGTGTACATCTTTCCAGAGTTCAGTACCTTTCTTGAGCCTAGCCAGGACGGCCACAATCTTGGTGTCTTCACTGACAGACTCCCCTTCTAACAGGACCTTGTCGAATCTTTCCAAGTACGATCGGTCCGACTCGTCGTCAGTTTGTTTCAAGTCGGATAACTGATGTCTTTGGGATAAATAAGACCTGGCCGTAGAGAAATGGGACAAGAACTCTTTGCCCAGCTAGGCAAACGAATGAATTGAAGCTGGTGGCAAAGCTGAAAACCATTTATGGACACGATCCCCCAGAGTTAAAGGAAAGTTGCGACATTGTGTTGCGTCACTTGCCCCCATTGATACCATATAATTGGTATACTTCATCAGATGCACCCGGGGGTCCGCCGTGCCCTCATATTGGATACTTGCTGGAAACTGAATCTTTTGCTGAATCGGGGCTTTCAGAATTACCAAAGATAGTGGTGAGATTGGAAGGGTTGTGTTTCCATATCCTCTCTGTTGATCTAGCTGGCCCTGCATGCTCTCTATGGCCTTTCTCATGGAGGCGATCTCTTCAAAGGATCCCCCCTAACTCTGAGGCTGTCCGGCGAGCAGAGGCTCACAACCATCTGTTCGCTCTAGTCCCTCATTGGGAGCGGGAACCCCCTGAATTGGCCTCCTGGGATTGGGCTCTGCGTTTGGGCCAAGGCGACCATGGACTGACTGGCGAGCAGGTACTACAGCTGGACGAGCTGCTCCTACAGTGGGGTGAACTTCCATGATTCCCCGGCCACGACGACCTAACCTTTCTAGAGCACTTTGGCGTGTGCCCTGACTCCCTGCCATGGCCGAATTCTTAGTCGAACCTCCCTGACTGGCGGCCTCAACGTGCTGTTTTTCTTTGCCTTTGGCCTTACGAGCTTGGGCACTATCTGCTTCATTTAAATGATCCCCCCTAGCATTCTCATGTTCACGAGTCTTTGTGGGGCTACGCCTTGCTCGCACATAAGAAGGGCCAGGTTGGGCTTGTTGTCTTTGCAAAGCCTGGAGCATGGCAATTGTGCGTGCCAATTCATCGGGATTACGAGCAATAACGTCCAGCTCCGGTGGTATCAACTGACGAGCAACATTGGTTTGATTCTCTTGGTCGTTTCTGCTCGCCCCTGCTCGCCCACCAGCCTGGGACATCCGGGAGTGTGAATCCCTTGTTATATATTGTGAACGTTGTGTCTCTCGTGATTGAGGCATGTTCACAGAAGATATCAAGTATTGTTCTTAGTGTTCTTGAATTTTTTCTTTAAAAGCTCAAACTTGTTCTTCGATTTTGAGCCAACCTTCGTGTTTTCAATGATTCGAAGGTTCTAACCCTCCTTCTAGCACCAATTTGTTGATGATCAGTTCTAATTTCGAAGATTGATGGCTGTTTTTGGTAGGTAATCAATCATCAAACAATTACGTGTGATTGATCACTAACGTAATTAGTGAATACGAATTTTCGGGTTTAGATGGGTTAGAATAGTTTGAAAGCTTACGTGTTTAAGTTCGATCGTAAGTTAATCGAGCTGCTTTAGATTCGTAATCGAAGTTTGGACGTGTATAATAATTTGTGCTTGTTTTATTAGCTGAAAAAATCTAAGTACTTATAGACATTTACCTAGCAGGAGGTGTCGTGACTTTTGGCCTACCATGCCTGCATGCACGACACCTGGCCTTTGACTAAGTTGACCTTATCTAAACTAAATTCTATCCTTATCTTGTTGGACTTGCTCGCAGTCAAGAGCTGCTCGTCATATCGGACTTGTCTTGGAGGAGTCTTTAGTCTGATTTTGTTGGTCTCTTGTCTTGCTTAGTTGTTGTTTTGGTTTTGTAGTCGGATCTGGTGGGCAAGATGTTAATTGAGTTTTTCATGTGGCTCTTAATCTGATTTTGTTCGCCCATTCGCCTTGGTGTAGCATGCAGGTTCTGCTCGCCAGATATCTTAGGTGCATCTTGAGTTTATTTTATCTTAATCTTTAAGCGCTTTGTGCTAATCCTGGTCACCCAATTGCTGATTCTGCTCGCCCATCAACACTTACTCTCTACTATTTCCTAAGTGTGTGTTAATCTCAAAGTTTATCAAAGTAAAACGAGTTTTCTAAAGGGCTCACTAATCCGCATCTGAAAGCTAATTAGATAGTAGTTCAACTGAAAGTCTTGAGCTTTCAGTGGAGGTATTATCTCAGTAAGCTTTCACAAGTAACTCTCAGCAGACCTCAAGTCCACTGACGAGCTACTGTCTTAAGTAACCTGATAAGTTTTACAAGAAGTTTTAATTTGTAACCACAGGTGTATTCCCCCCCATACACTTGTTTACTCGTTTCGGGACCAACAATTGGTATCAGAGCAGTGGTTCAAAAGACCATTGCTCTAAGTATACCTTGTGCTTAAAGGTATTTTCAAGGTCATCTGAATTGATCTTTTGATAAACTTGTTTATACACTATGGCTGACAATGCAGCTAGGGTAGCACCACCAACAGAGAACAACATGGGAGTTAATCCCTTGAACCATATGTCTCATCACAAGCTTCCACAATTCTCAGTGGAAAACTATGACTTCTGGAAGATCAGAATGAGAACTCATCTTGCCTGTGTGCATGATGAAATGCTAAGGGTTATTACTAAAGGTCCATTTGTTTTTATGACACCTAACCCTAGAACTACAGCTGAGACTATTGCAGATCCTAGAGAAGAATGGCCCAAGGATGAAGATAACTTCACTGCAGATGAGAGGAGGAGAAACAACCTCAACTTCAAAGCCATGAACATTCTCTACACCACCATTCCAGATTCAGTAATAGGAAGAGTGATCCACTGCAAGACTACAAAGGAACTATGGGACACTCTTGCTCTCATGTGTGAAGGAACTGACAAGATAAAGGATAACAAGCTTTCAGTAGCTATTCAAAAGTATGAGCAGTTCACCATGGAGCCCACTGAGACTATTGACCAGCTTGATGGGAGGTTCACTGACATTATGAATGAAATAAACTCTCTGGGAAAAGTCTATACCAAAAGGGAAATTGCCTTAAAGATCCTGAGAGGTCTAACCTCAAGATGGGATGTGTACTCTGTGATGATGCAGAATACCAAGGATCTATCCAGCATGTTTATGCAACAGGTATTCTCTGAACTTAAGGCTTATGAGTTTGATCTGAACAGGAAAAGGGCTCCTGATGAGTCCTCAGCTGAGAAGGGAGTTGCCTTCAAAGCTAAGGAGACTGAGCCAAAATCCCCAAAGCCTCAGAAGAGTACAAAGACAAGCAAATCTCAGAGTAAGGCTGAGATGCAGGAGGAACTCAGCCTGATGGCTAGAAGGTTTGAGAAACTTAACAACCATTTTGGCAAATATAAGAGATTTTACAGGGATAACAGAGAAGGAAGAAGTTATCCTAAAAAAGACACCAAAGAAGGCGAGAAAAGCTCAACTGAGCCAGAGAAGAGAAAAGAATACAAGAACTATTCCAGAGGTGAAGGATCATCATCAAAGACCAAGGAGTCTACTGAGGAAAGAAATGATGATGCCAATAGATGTTTCCAATGCAAGAAAGTTGGGCACTTTCAATATGATTGTCCTCAACTTAGCACCAAGGAAAGGAAGGAAAGGCAAGCCAAAAGAGACAGGAGATATGGAGAAAGAAAAGCCATGGTGGCTGAGGATGTTGATGAAGATCTGGAGTCATCTGATGGTCTGTTCTCAGACAGCAGTGATGATTACATGTGCTTCATGGCAAGAGAAGAACCAGAGGTACAATCTAAACCATCCAATTCTCTAGGACACTCACCTGAGCTAAGCTCAGAGTCAACTGAGGAACTCAATCTTCAGTCCGCTTTGGAACAATTGATGATTGATTTCTCAAGGTTGCAAGAAGCAAGTTTTTGTCTCCAAGATGAAAACAAAAATCTCCTCAGAGAAAACACTAAGTTAATTGAGTCTGGGAATCAGGCAGATCTTAACTTAGCTAAGTCTACCATTGAATTGACAAAAGAGGTTGAAACCCTCAAGAGTCAAGGAAATGGCAAAGATCAACTGATAAAAGATCTTACTGAATCTAAGATAAGGTTAACAGAAGAGAATTTGAAATTTGTAAGCCAAGTAAAGGAATCTCTCCTGAAAATTGATGTCTTACAAAAATCTGAAGAGACTTTGTTAAAAAGGATTAATGCTATCAACAAACCCTCTCTTGCCATAGAGGAGATTCAAAACTTTCAAATCAATCCTAATAACAAATGTGGGATAGGCTTTATTCCAAAACCTTCAGAAGGTCCTCTAAGTGTTGCTTCTTCAAGTGGCACAAAGAGAGTTTTTGTTAAGTCTGTGACCTTTCAACCACAGATTTTGGATAAGGGAAAAAGACCAGCTGAGGTCCAACAAAAGAGAAGTCAAACTGAGCCAAAACCAAATGGAAAGGCTCAGGTGACTAATCAGAATAGATCTCAGTAGAGGTACTATCAGCCGAGGTCTTCACAGATGAAGCAACCTCAGCTGAGAGCACCCAGGCATGAGAGTTCCTCAAGGAATGACTCATACAGAAGACCTATTCCTTTTGTGCCTAAAGGAAAAGGCCCTTAATACTCTTATCAACAAAAACTCAGGCCAGGTGCACCCAAGCCTAAAAGAAAGAATGTAAAGAAGGTTCCTGTTCCTTCAAAGGCTGACACCCATAGAAAGTTTACTCCCAAGGCACCAAGGGAGATAAAAATCTATGTAGATGTTTATGGAAGACAAATTAGCCAATCTAAAGTGATTAGAACTGTGAGGAAAATTTGGATTCCGAAAGGTACAACTAACCTGGTAGGACCCAACACCAAATGGGTACCTAAAGCTTGATTTTGAATGCAGGACTCAGTGGACCTCAACAAAGGATATGCTCTTAAATCTTCAGTCTGGTATTTGGACAGTGGATGTTCTAGGCACATGACTGGCAACAAAGATCTCCTGACAGAATTTGTTAAGAGAGAAGGTCCACAAGTCACATTTGGTGACAACTCTCAAGGAGCCACAAAAGGCTATGGTACTTTAATCATTGGCTCAGTAAGAGTAAGCAATGTATCCTTTATCAGTGGACTTAAGCATAATCTTCTGTCCATAAGTCAATTCTGTGATAAAGGATACAGTGTTGAATTTTCATGTAACCTGTGTTTTGTCAAGAATATATCTTCACAACAGGTACTACTAACTGGGTCAAGGAAGGGAAATATCTATCTTGCAGATTGGAAGTCTTGCACACCAAATGCATGTCTTATTGCTAAGAGCTCAACTGACACTAATTGGCTGTGGCACAAAAGACTAAGTCATCTGAACTTCAAGATGATGAACAGGATAGCAAGACATGGACTGGTAGAAGGAATACCAAATGAAGTATACAACAAAGAACATATTTGCAAAGCCTGTCAGGAGGGAAATCAAGTGAAAGCATCTTTCAAAAGCAAAGTAGCAACCTCTACTGACAGAATACTTCAACTGTTACATATGGATCTCTTTGGTCCAGTAACCCCTGTAAGTATCAATGGGAGAAAATATACACTTGTTGTTGTTGATGATTTCTCCAGGTACACATGGGTGATATTCCTAACAAGCAAAAATGAGACTCAACTGAGGCTGCCAGAGCTCCTGAAGAAAGTTAGCAATGAAAAGAGCCCGAACATTGTAAAGATAAGATCAGATAAGGGCACTGAATTCATTAACTCTATTATATCTGATTATTGCAAAGAGTTAGGTATTGCACATGAGACATCAGCTGCAAGAACTCCACAACAAAATGGAGTAGCTGAAAGAAGAAATAGAACTCTCAAGGAGGCAGCAAGGTCAATGCTTGCAGAAGCTCAAGTTCCTAAAAGATTTTGGGCTGAAGCTATCAACACTTCCTGCCACACTCAAAGTAGATCCATGGTAACCAAACATCAAGGAAAAACTCCATATGAGTTATGGAATGGCAGAAAACCACATGTATCTTACTTTCACATTTTTGGTTGCAAGTGTTTCATTCACAACAATGGGAAAACTCAACTGAAAGTGTTTGATAGCAAAGCTGATGAAGGAATTTTCTTAGGATATTCCCAAATCAGTAGAGCCTTCAGAGTTTACAATTGTAGAACTCTTGTTGTGGAAGAAACACCTCATGTGGTCTTTGATGAATCTACTTTTGAGTCCAGAAGTAAGGAGAATGAGGAGGTAATCAACAAAAGACTAACCAGACTGAGTATCAAGTCTAAAGGCTATCCTGAGAATTATGTTGATACATACATCCTAACCAGGGATAATTTAGAAGATCAACAATTCAAGGAGGTCACCCAAAGTCAAACCACCCCTCAAAGCTCACCTGAGAGCTCTCCTGAACAAGCAACTGAACTGATGAACACTATCCCAGTTCAAGAGGTAAGTAATGTCAATGAAGATGTGGTCACAGCTGAGACATCCACTGAACCCATCATTCAAGGGGGAACTAATGAGATTACCATTGAGAATGAGAATACCTTGAATGATGACTCAGGACTTCAACCCTCTGTTTTATTTCCTGAATTTGATTTTATTCCTATATCTAGTGACTCAACTTCAGAAGAGTTAAACTCTACTGAAGGGCATCAGCCTAGGAGAACATGGCTCTCAGATCACCCTGTTGAGCAATCCTAGGTGATCCTACCTCAGGAGTCAAAACTAGAAGTTTTCATGGGGAAAGTGCTTTGTTTTGTTGTTTCTTATCAAACCAGGAACCAAGTTCCATAGCAGAAGCACTTCAAGATTCCAACTGGATCATTGCCATGCAAGAAGAGCTCAACCAGTTCACAAGGAATCAAGTTTGGGAATTGGTGGACAGACCATATCACTGCAATGTAATAGGAACCAAGTGGGTATTCAAGAACAAGAAGGATGGAAATGATGTCATAGTCAGAAACAAAGCCAGACTTGTTGCAAAGGGCTATTCTCAAGTTGAAGGATTTGACTATGATGAAACATTTGCCCCAGTAACCAGATTGGAGGCAATAAGGTTATTTCTTGCATATGCTGATCACAAGAAATTCAAGGTGTACCAGATGGATGTTAAGAGTGCCTTCTTGAATGGAGTACTCAATGAAGAAGTCTATGTGGAGCAACCCCCAGGTTTTGAAGAAAGTCACAAAGTATATAGACTGAGAAAAGCTCTATATGGACTGAAACAGGCTCCAAGAGCTTGGTATGATACTTTGTCACAATTCCTTTTGGATCATGGCTTCATCAAAGGAAGAGTAGATAGAACTCTATTCAGGATCACAAAAGGAGAGGACACTTTGCTTGTACAAATCTATGTGGATGATATCATTTTTGGTTGTCCCAATCAAGTCCTCTGTGAAAAGTTTTCTCAACTGATGAAGGGAAAATTTGAAATGTCAATGATGGGAGAACTGAACTTCTTACTAGGACTTCAAGTTAAGCAGTCTCCTGAAGGAATCTTCATCAACCAAGCCAAATATACAAGGGAGCTGATCAACAAATTTGGATGCCAGACCAGCAAAGTAGCAAGAGTCCCACTCAACACCAACACCAAAATGGAACCAGATGAAGATGGTGAATCAGTAGACCAGACTCACTACATAGCTATTATTGGATCTCTACTATATCTCACAGCAAGCAGACCTGATATCACTTTTGCAGTTGGGATTTGTGCAAGATATCAAGCCAATCCAAAAAAAGTCATCTGGAAGCTGCTGAAAGAATTCTCAAATACCTTAAGGGTACTGTGAATATGGGATTGTGGTATCCATCAGATGACAATCTGGAACTCACAGGATACTCAGATGCTGACTATGGAGGATGTAGAATTAATAGGAAATCAACCTCAGGCACTTGTCAATTCTTGGAAAGTAAGCTGATCTCTTGGTTCTCCAAGAAACAAAACTCAGTAGCCACAAGCACTACTGAAGCTGAGTATATGGCAGTTGGAAGTTGTTGTGCTCAAATTCTTTGCCTAAGACAACAACTGAGAGATTACAATATCTTTGCCAATGAAGTTCCTATTTTCTGTGACAACAATAGTGCAATTGCTATTTCAGAAAATCCAGTTCTCCACAAAAGATGCAAACATGTGGATATAAGACATCATTTCATCAGAGATCATGTGAAGAAGAAGTACATCAAAATGCTCAAAATCCACACTGACAAGCAGAAGGCAGATATCTTCACTAAACCTTTGGCTGAAGCAAGGTTTCAAGAGTTGTCAGTAGAGCTTGGACTCCTAGATCCAGGAGAGTAAAGAAAGTATTCAATCTCAGAAGAGTTATTTTCAACTCAGTGGAGGCTCATATTCAGAGGAGGATCTTTCTCAGTAGAAGCTCCTCATCTCAGAAGAGTCTTGAAGATCAGACGAGGTCAAACCTCAGTGGAGGTCAAAAGTTAATACTTATGATTCTTTCAAATCTAAAGCCTCTTAGTTTTTAATATATAATTTGGTTTCAATAAAATTACTAATGAGTGCTTTCTGAAAATTAAATCTTTCTTACACTTTTTTGAAGAGATTTTGGTATGGCAAGCATTTAATGCGCGTTGTACAAGTCAGGTTCACTTTTACAGTTACCTATCTCACGCGCCTTAAAACCCGGATGATGTGACCTTCCGGCTACCAACTTTTTCAATCCATACCTTTCATTTTGGGCGGTTCTTTTCTAACCGTCAAGATCTCTTAAAAAACTCCCCACTAACCTCTTGGACTATCCACGATCTCAAATCGAATTAATCTCAGATGTTAATCTCTCCTCTCAATCTCACCGTTCATTACTCATATAAAAATCCCAAACTTACGCTTGTAAACCTTTTCGAAATCACTCACAAGAAAACACTTACTCTGTATCCCAACCTCTCTCTGCAATTCTCTCTCAAATCCTATTTCAAAAATGGCCAAAATCAACCTAGGGTTTTTGAACAACAAAGATAATTTCTGGTATGAACCCATAGTGGTTTTTGGGAATCCAGAGATTGAATCTAGACCGGAGTTTGCTCACATTAAAGAGGCCTTGGAGATGGTCAAGGCTACGGGATTAGAGAAATTTCTATCAGTTCATCCAGAGCACTGTTATGATAGACAGGTTCTTGAGTTCTTCTACACCATTTCCAACTCTGACTCAAGAATCAAGTCTTGTCTATTCCTCCAAAGGAAGAAAAAGGTGATGAGAGATGACATGGAGGTCGTTGAACACCAGAAGATCAGGAAGGAAATTCGTCCGAGTGGAGATGTTTTGGAGGAGTTATTTGGACTCCCCTCTGAAGGCCCAAATCCAGATACCTGTATCTTGGATAAGGAGGAGGACTGGGTCTACACCATCATGGAGAAAAGGGTGAAATACAGTCCCACGATGAATAGAAGTTTACTCTCACCAGTATACAATGTCCTTTGTGAGATTGTTGGTAAATGTATTTTGGGAAACCAGAGAAGCACTGAGCAAGCAAGCAAGCCAAAGCTGAGATTGATGAAGGCAATAATTGAAAGCAAGGAGAAGACTTTCAACTGGCAACAGTTCTTCCTTAGGGCTCTAAACAAGGAACATTCAAAATTCCAGGCTGACAAATCTCCCCAGTTGGCAAGTAAGCTAAATTTTGCCACTAAAATTTCTTACTTGATTGAGAATGTGGATGTGGGAGTAGACTGGTTAAAGGAGAGGAAGTGGAGTAATCTGAAGGCTTTGTTCAAGTCTGGAAAGGCACTAGGAGCAAGAATGATTAAGCCTGCTGTGGAGAGCCCAGAGGCAGTTGAGGAGGAAGAAGCTGACCCTGCTGAAGGGAAGAAAACCAAACTGAAAAGAAGGCTGGTTAAACTAAGTGATAAGATGGCCCAACACAAGGAGGCCGAGGCAGAAAAGGCTTCTAAGAAGGAGAAGAAGAGGTCTACTGAGGCTGAGAAGGAGAGTGCCTCTAAGAAAGTCAGAGTCACAAACTCTACTGATGAGTCTTCATCAGGTAACCCTGACTCTTCCCCCAACTTAATCTCAAATGAGTCTGACTCAGATGCCCCTGCCCCTACCCCTATCAAACCCAAAACCAAACCTCGCACCCCTGCCAAAACCAAAACCAAACCCAAAACAGCCTGAAAGTGGATCCCAAACCACCACCACATCTGAAGCAACCTCAACCCCAACTGAACCCCTACCCTCAACCCCCTCTGAACCCCTACCCTCAACCCCCACTGAACAAAATCTTACCTCTACTAACACCCAACCCTAAACCCCATCTGAACCGAACCCTCCTAAAACTCACACAACTCACCTGGAGTCTATCCCAGAGGAGCCAACAGACAGCAGATCCCCTACCCCTTCCCTTCCTTCAGACGATGAAGAAGAGTACTCATTCTTAGACGCTCTTAAGGATGAGGTAGCCTACTCTTTGGAGTCTAAATATCCTGAGCTTGATGGGTTTCCCACCCTCAAAGCAATGTTCTTGAGACTGAGACTCCTTGTCCAGCTCAAAGACAGAAGACTTGGTGAAATTCTATTGGCTGTCAGAGGCAGCAATGCAGATGACTGGAAGAAGGAGGAGGTGGAAGTGATGCAATTTGCCGGTATGACCAAAACCAGACTTCTCTGTGATGAGAAGATCTTTGAGAGTCTGGTTATGGATAAAATAGCTGAAGCAAGGAAGGCAGATGCGGTGGAGAAGGTTAATGGAGGTGATAAAGAGAAGCCAGCTAAGGTTTTAGCTGAAGGAGGAGCTGAGATTGTGCAAACTATTGAGGCAGGTGATGAAGAGAAGGAGAAAGAGGAGGAGGAGGAGGAGAAGGAGAAGGAAAGTGTACAAGGAGAAGGTGCTTCACCTAGGCAAGGTGATGGTGAAGCAGCCAAGGATGTATCCATGGCAAGGGATACTGAGGCACAAAATTTGCCACAGGAGAGCTCAGTAGAGGTGTCTACTGAAGTTCTCCCACAACAGCCCTCAGTGGTGGCCAAGGAGTCAACTGAGGTGTCTGGTAATGTTGGAGTTGAAAATGAAAAAGAGAAAGAAACTGAGGTTGAGAATACTGGAGTTGTCAGTGAAGAGATTAGAGCAATCATCCCTGTAAAGGGTGAATTGGCTGAAAAGAATAAAGTCGAAAAAGAGAGTGAGAGTGAGAAAAGAGAGAAGAGAGAGGAGGAGGGAGTCCCAATGGAAGTAGAAGCTTCAGGAGACTTAGGTTGTGAGGCTGAGGGGGAAAAAGCTAACCTTATTTGTCATGCAGGTACTCAAACTGTTTAGATTCCCCCAGTAGAGGTCAACCTAACTCCCCTGAGTGATGCTGTTAACTCCATTCAAGATGAAAAGCTTCCTGCTCTTCAAGCATAACTGAGGGATGTCCAGGAGATAGTGCAAGAAGAAGTAGATGAGATGGTCATCCTCTCAGACCATGTTGATGAACTCATGGAATCCACAACAACATCACTTCAAAATCTTACTCTTAAAGTTGAAAATTCTCAGCAGATGGTGATTGATGTTGTTGAAGGACAGAGCGTGCTGGTCATAGAAGCCTTGAAGAAGCTGGAGCAGAAAGAGGAAGAGGCCAGAACTCAATTTCTCAAAGACTCAGTGGAGAATGTATCCATCAACCTAAAGTCCTCAGTAGAGGCTTTCTCAACGGACCTTCTTGGGAAGGTTGAAGGGTTGTGGAATTCAAAGCTGACAGAATTCGAGGCCAAGCATGCAGAATTGGGAGCTAAACTAGGAGAAGTTCTGAAGAAGGCAGCAGAGGACTTCCCCACTCAGGAGAAAATAAATGTGCTAATTGATGAGAAGTTAGCACAATTTGTACAATTTGGGCAAACGGCTGGAGCAGCCTTGGAAAGACTGGAGGATGAAGTTGATCATTGCTCAAATGAGTTGAAAGCCTTAGCTCATGATCAACTGAAGCTCAATATCAATGTGGCTGAATGTATGATTAATGCCGAAAAAGGGGAAAAGAGGATAAGTGCTAAGGATTTGAAGCTTGATCCCAAAAACAAAATGAAGATTATCCTTGAGACCCCTGACTTTGAGAAAGGCCAACAAGTGAAGTGCACGTTGAAGAAGGTGGATGCAGAGGCTCAGAAGATTGCAGAGGCCAAGAAAGGGAAGGAGACTGCATCAGAGGACCACTCAAATTTCAAGGAAGATCATCTGAAGGAAAAGGAAGAGAGAGCTGCAAAGAAGGGGGAAACCACCAAGAGAAAGGCATCTGATGCCCTCTCAGCAGAGGTTACAAAAAAGACCAGAACCTCAGGGAGGTTAGCAGCAAAGTCCACTAGCTCACCTTAAGATGTTGAGGTACTCCCCATTCTTAACCCTGAACCTCTTTCTTCTGAACCTCCTAAGTCTACCCCCACAAGAGTCACAGAGCTCACTGAGCTTATAAAAGAGGCTGGAGGGATGAATGAAAGAGCACAGAAGCTTGCTGCTCAACAACAAGAAATGAGGGATAAGGTGGTTGGAAAGATGGAGACCATTGCTGAGGTGGCAGAAAGGAAGATGAAGGAGAGGCCAACCACCTCTGATAAGACTACTTCCAAAAAGTTCAGGAATAGTTATCAAAGGTGGGCTGCTAAGCTAAAGAAAGACAAAATCACCCCCTCAAAGGACAGGTTTCCTCATCATGATGCTTGGGTGCCTAAGAAGCTCAATGATGCATGAGAAACTGCAAAAAGGGAATTTGTGTATTCCTTTTATGTCAGTGGAGAATTGGGAAACGACAATGTGCAAGAAGTCTTAAACTCATGGATGTTTGAAGTCTACCCAAAGCTCTTTCCTGCCATCATTGAAGCTTGGAATGATAAGTTCCCTGATCAAGCCTTGAAGGCCCCTGAGCAAATCGTCTACTGGCCTCCTCAAGATGCAACTGGTGCTGTGGATAGAGAAAGGATCACTGAAGAGTGGACATCCTTATGTGAACATCTTGGACTCAGAGGACATTCAAAAGAAGTGATGGAGAGGAAGAACGAGCTGAAGGTCAGAGTATTCAAGCAGTATGGCCTTGAACCCATTTTCGAATCTATCTGAGAAGTTAAGTATCTTTGCTGGGCATTTGTTTATAAGTCCCAGATGGTTTTAAGTTTGTATCTTTTGTTAAGTAGAATTCATGTAATCTGTACTTCACTATTTATCATGAAATGAACTCTACTGATGTTTTGCCCAAGATAATATCTCATTATCATTTAGGCTTATGTACTTGAATGTTTCCTACTTACAAAATCCTTGAACTTTGTATGTCATCTGAAGAACCTCATCTGAATGAAGATATGTAATAAGATAGGTTCCGGCATAATCAAAAATGGGGAAATTGTTGGGAAAATGTATAAGACTTAGGTTTTGATTAGATGCCAAATGTTCCTCCTAAGTTGATTTGTAAGTAAAACATTCAGTAGAGTTAGTGTTTAGTTAATCAGTTCAATTGTTAAGGAACTGAAGTGCAGTTAGTAATTTTTAGAGTGTATTAAAGAATAAAGTCTGCTGAAGACGAAGTCCACTAAAGACAAGTGATCTGAGAAACAGTCTAAGTCTTGAATGTTTTCTAAGTACATTCTCACTAAGACTAAAACCATCAGGAGAGGACCAAGGTCCACTGATGAGAACTAACAAAACACATTTAATGCTAAACATATTTAAAGCTGTTAGTTAAGCTGGTTGGAACAACGCAAAACGAATTTCAGTGAAGCTTGCAATTAATGAAGGAATAAGAAGGTTCTCTCAGAGGAGTTCCACCTTAAATCAAGACAAGAATCTGGGCAAGTAGACTAAAGGTCCAATGAGAAGATGACACGTCAGTGTACCTTACTGACAGCCGACCTGCTCTAGACTGGCAAGTACCAAAAGTCTTTCCCTAGCAATCTACATAAAGTTGGTGAACATGCATGGTCTTTCAGCCGTTTCTTGACAAGACTTAAAGCTTCAAATAGAGTCGTTTGAGCCAATCAGATACAAGAAGACTTACTTGAGAAGATTCAAATCCAACGGGAAGATTTTCAAGGAAGCCTATAAATACAGAAGGACGTGCTCATTTCTATGTACGGGAAACTCACAAGATCAAAACTATCTCTACATTCATAACAACTAGAAGCACTCGAAATTACCATTGTTTCTCAAGTGTTTCACATTTGTAGAGAGCCTAACAAACCTTCTGTAACCAAGCTTAATAGCTATATCCAAATCTTAGAAAGAGATAATCCAATCCTAAGCCTTGAGCTAAATTTGTAAGGATTATCTCAAAATAGTTGGAACCAAAACCCTACTCAGTGTTTAGGTTGAGAGTTAGTGTTAAGTGGTGTTAGTAAGCTGATTGTTGTATCAGTCTGAAAGCTGGTTTATTTTGGGAACTAGGATCTGGAATTTCCTAGTGATCAATCATCCTAAGAGAGGATTAGTTGATCAGTGTACCTTGGCACTATAACACAAGGAATTCCAAGTGAAAGGAATTCTCCTGTTTGATCAGGACAGTGGACGTAGGAGATTCTTCTCTAAACCACTTTATATCTTGTGTACTTACTCTCTGCTATTTCCTAAGCGTGTGTTAATCTTAAAGTTTATCAAAGTAAAACGAGTTTTCTAAAGGGCTCACTAATCCGCATCTGAAAGCTAATTAGCTAGTAGTTCAACTGAAAGTCTTGAGCTTTCAGTGGAGGTATTATCTCAGTAAGCTTTCACAAGTAACTCTCAGCAGACCTCAAGTCCACTGACGAGCTACTGTCTTAAGTAACCTGATAAGTTTTACAAGAAGTTTTAATTTGTAACCACAGGTGTATTCCCCCCCTCCCATACACCTGTTTACTCGTTTTGGGACCAACAATTCTCGATGCGTGCTGCTAGCTCGCGCCTATGGGTCACAAGATAGCTGCCAGATGATCTATCGCTCGTTGTCTGATGCAGTCTTTCCCTTTGTCACTTTCCTCGCGTGGTCGCTGGCTCGCACCACACATTGATAAGGCTGATGCCCGACCATTCTTTGTCTGTTGCTCGCCGTCATTTTGCCACCTGTTACTTTTCTCTTGTGGTCGCTATTCGTCTGGTTAGGTGGCTGGTCACCATATTCTGGCCCAACATTTATTAAAAAATAATTTATTATTATTATTAGTGTTACACAATATACAAAGTGTACATAATGTTGGGATAATGTCAGTTTTGAGTTGATCCCAAAGACCCTGAAAAAATGAATTTGCCTAAGTGTGTAATAGTCAGGTTAGTCTTGATAGGATTAGAATATATTAGAATTCTTTATATTCACTGGTACTCAGTAAGAGGAGAACTCACTGATGGCACTCAAGACTGAAGCCTGAAGAACACAAGAGCACCATCACTGAACTTGAGTTAGTCTTTCTAAGTTGGCTAACTGAGTGTCAGGATGAAGAGCATGATCCTGAGATCATTACTAACTCACCAGTCCTGAAGGAGGCAGACTACACTGAGTATTTGGGAAGACTTGGAGTAGGATCCAAGCAAGCAAAATGAATGTCAGCGATGGACCATGTACGAAGATGAGAACAAAACTGAACTCAGAAAAGACAAGACTGGACTGAAGAATGAGTTCTGACATTCTCACCTACCTGATGACGTGGACCAATTAGGGGAGGACAACGCACGTACGGACTTGACATCAAGCCTGACCATTCATGTAGTTTTCAACGGGCATGCATTTAATGCACTTACCAAATCCATGCAACTGGACGGCTGCATGTAGGACGATGACCGTTTGAAGTATCCTACAAGAAAGGTGACTAGGAGGCTATCTCTCCAACAGATAGTTTTCGAAATCATCTATAAATACAGAAGACCTTGACCCAAACAAGGTTACGGGAAATTTCGAAGCCAAGAAATTACTCAAGACTCACAAGCATTCATAGAAGCACTCGAAACCCTCATAAATTTCTCAAGTGTTTCTAAAAGTCTAGAGTCAACTGTATTCCATTGAGCTAAACTTTCATATCTTAAGCTTAGAGTGATAATCCAATCCTTATCATAGGTTTGCCTTGTAAGGATTATCACACCTAGTTGGAATCCAAACTTAAACCAAAACCCAAAAGCTAGTCAGTGATAGGTTTGTTGGTTGAAGTTACAAAGTGGTTAAGAAGAGGAGGACTAGAACTCTAATTCTAGGGATCAGTGTGGTTGATCATTGTGCACCTTGGCACGTTAAAAACAAGTCAATCCATTAAGGGATTCTCCTGTTCAATCAGGACCGTGGACGTTGGAGCTTGAGTCTCTGAACCACGTTAAATCACTCTGAGTTGTTTATTGCTTTGATATTGTGCTTAATTGTTTATCATATCATTCATTGCATACTTTGTCAGTGTTGAATCAACCAGCCTGACCTTTGAACTCATTGCATTGCCCTCTTAACCACGACTTCATAAGAAAGAAAAACTCAGTTTTCAGAAACAACATAACAAGTCTAAAATTTTTCAGGGCTCACACATTTCCGCACTCAGGCATAAATAGATAGTTAGCCAATTGACGTGTTTCAAAGCTGTTAGTAGGTGTATTATCTATTCAGTGCCTATCACTAAAACTCTGAGCTGAGGGACTCAGTTTGAAAAGAGAAAAAGTGTATTCCCCCATACACATATCACTTAGACTTGCCCGAAAGCTAGCAAGGTAGCAATTCCTATTAAAGAGAGGTAGTCAGGTCCGGGGCAAGCAAGACGCGAATAGAGCCGTCTCTTCTTTAATTGAAAAGATAGCTTTTTGATTAGTTCACAATTGATTCTTGCATTGGTTCCATATATTGTTTCTTTCCGGCCGGTATGTCACGAGTCAGCACCTTATTGAAACAAAAACTACAAATAAGCCGGCCTTTTCCCTTTAGCAAGGATTGGGAAAGAGGAATGTTTGGCACACAACCCAAGTCCACATTTTCTTGAAGAACAATCAATTCTTTTCTCTGTTCTTTTGTTTCTATCCAATACCATTATGTCAGGATGGCCAAAATACCCAACCACACACCCGTCGACGAAAGTATGTTTATTCGTCTTTGTTCCTCCGTATATAAAAATTAATTTCATTCTTTTGATGGAAATCATCGCTTTATTATCATACTTGTAATTAATTAGTTTTATTCATACATGGATACAACAATATCTTTACAATATCCTTATTTTATCTATTTTTCTTAAAATCCGTGTCCAATTTAATGAATATGGTTTTAGTGGATAGAGGGAGTACATGCTAAAAAATAAAAGAAATTAAAAACAAAATTGAATTATAATTAACACTTTATAGAAAAACAACTAACACCATTTAATAGTAAAACTAATACTAACTTATTTCAAAGGTGTATCTTATTGTTAAGAAAGAAATAGAAGAAATTGAAAGTAAAAAAGTTGAAATTGATTTACGGTGAAATTAAAGTAAATGTTAATTTTTTTGAAAAAAAAAAATTAATACTCTTTAACGAATAATTAATATTATCAAAAATTAATATCCTTTTAATAAAATAATTAATATTTTCCCGCCCCACTTAATTTTTACTTTACTATTTGTCACTTTAAATAAAATTGTATTTAATTAATAAATGTGAATTAATATGTGAAATAATAACATGAGATGTAAGTATACTAGTGCATGTAATATATATAAAAAAAATATTATTTTATTGTCATTTATAAAAATATCGATTGAACAAGGGAATGAGTAGTTTCGTTAAGGAGCACTTAAATTAAAACAGAAGTAATATTTTTTAATGAAACAATTAATACTTTTAAAATTAATTTTACAATGAAATTTATTTGCATAATTTCCCAAGGTAAAATTCTTTTGTTCTGATTTCATCTTATTTAATATGTAAATCGTTCCCTCGTAAATTCAAATTCAATAATTTCGACAACGACAAACTTAAAACTTGATAATTTACGATATCACATCACGTCAAGCAAATTAGTGACTTTCCCTAACATAATTAGTGGCTTTCCCTAAAATAATTTGTGACGTTTCCCAATTGTTATCAATCTGTTTGTTTTAATTAGGTGATACACTAATTTGGCGTCTCACCAAACCTGAAAATTGATTAATTTTTTCTTTAATATATTATCGTAAATCATACAATTTGGATCGATACATGTAAATTAGGATCAAATTATATATGAGAAACATTCTCCACGAATGGAATGTTACATACTAAATTTTCAACATGAAACTAGATATGGTTTTATATGAAAACGCTTCATAATAAACTTAACATAAAACAGTTTTAGAGTATCATTAATCTCATCAGGAGTATCATTAAACCTGTCAGGGGTATCAAAACAATTTTCTTGAACACAGACTAATGATATCCCCGATGAGATTAATGATACTCCTGATGAGATTAATGATACTTTAAAATATTTTCATGATAAACTTATCATGAACTATTTTCATATAATACGTTGCCTATATCGATAGTTGGACAACCTATTTAACATTCATATGAAACAGGCTGATTTATAGGAGCGCCAACAGTAACTTTACGGAATAATTAATAAATAAAATAAAATAAATTGAAAAAATAAAAAATAAAAAATACACTTACTTTGTACTACCCTAATTTGACAATTTTCTTGAACTGACAACTGCTTCTTTTAGCATCAACACGATCACCCGATCACAAACAAAAAATAAATTTGAACATGAACAACAGGTACAAAGGTGCTGAGTCAAATTTAGACTTTTTGCTGCAAAATGAACACGTTCTGGCTAGTGCTCATGGTTTGACGTGACGTTTCCAAAGGTAAAACGACTTACGTCTCTTGACGAGTAGTACTACAGTGTCAGGAGCTCCAACAAACTGAATTAGCGTAAGGAACTGGACAACTCTCTATATGCTTAAAATGCAGACGAGCAGACAACGAATGGATGCGAATGATGAATATGATTCCGACAAGATTTTTTAGGTGTTTTGCAACAAATTTTAAGTGAAATTCAACAAATTTTCAAGTATTGAATCACCATGCATGTACTCATATTTATAAGAGAACTAATTATATCCCCGCGAAATTCATGCGCTTATATAAAATTTGTTAATTTTTTTAATTAATATAAAAAAAATAATGATTTAAGGTTTATATACATATATATATATTATTTAATTATCTATTGGATTGTTAAAATATAGATTAAATTAAAATATTTAAATGTAAGATAAAAAATATATTATTTACCAATTTCGTAAATTGTGAAAACTACTCATTTTTCATATATTGAAATAAATATGAAACTAAGAATAAAAAATAGAGGAATGTGTATATTTAGCTATTGCAAGTGAGCAACACATGAAACAAAGACATTGTCATGCTTAATATTTAAAAAAGTATAAAAAAAAAAAAAAGAGAAAGAATTGAGAGATTTATTCCTTAATAAGTCCATTGAAGATCAAGATTTGAAAACAGGTCTCATAATTTCAACCAACAACTGTAGCTCTAAATGCATATTATTATTGTTATAAATCCAGTAGATTTATTATACCAAATCTAGAAGATTTGATATGGACATTACTAATGGACTTATAACCTAAACGGACTTTAGGTTTAGACTAGGTTTTATCTATTATAAATAGATCATTATACTCAGTATTGTATATACGCATACACACACATATTAGTGAAACTCCTGACTTTGTACGCCCTCCAGACGTAGTCGTTATCGACGAACTGGGTAATCAAACTTGTGTCTCTATTTTATGCTTACGATTTACAACACGTTATCAGCACGAGTCTCTGCCGGAAGCTAATCGGTATGGAACTAAATTAATTTTCTCTATTGCATGATTATTAATTATCGTATCGAATTTTGATTCATATGTGCTATAATTTTTATGTGCAATTAAATTATTTTATTGCACCGATGATTATTGTTTTGCAATTATTTTCATTGGATCGAAAATAAGAATTTTTTTTTTTGAAATCAGCCGCCCACGGCCGGACCGTCGCCACCGCCGCCGCGCGCGGTGCAGCCCCAAACCCAGCCGATGCCCACAAAAAGGCCTCCGCGAGCCTCCAGGCTGTCGCGAGTGGTGCGCCCCCGTTTCCCCCCCACACTAGAAACCGATGCGGGCCTCGAGGGGCACCGTGAAGCGACCGCTGCTGGCCTCGAAGGCCACCGCGAGCGACGTCGCCCCGTGTGAAGCCGCCGGGCGTAGAGCTCTCTCTCCGCCGTGGCCTTTTGCCCCCGTGACTTGAAGCGACTACACTAGCTTCTACTAGTAGTTACCCCGCAAGAGTACGGGTTCACTGTAGTATGGGCAAGTATAGGGACCAAGTATTATCGAACCCAAGGGATGGTGTAAATGCGAACAGATCCCTGAAGATCTACGCGTCGTAGTTAATATGAGTGTGATGTTTTTGGGTTTTTGAAAGATTAATTAAAAGACTGAAATAAACTAAGTAAACTAAAATACTAAAGCTATTAAATTAACTAAGGGTTGTGTTCTAATGAGAGATGGTGATGCTTAGGATAGAAATCCCTACGTATACTGACGGAGCAGGTACATAATCAAAGTAATCGTGACAAACAAGAATTAACCTAAGTATAAGAATGCAAGGTGAAAGCTCAAGATTCTAAACCCTAATACTTTACCCTAGCAATCGACTTCACTAATCTACTAACAAGTTAATAGATTGTGCTTAATTAATGAGACCCTAATTTAACTAAGGTGATGCGGTCGTCCTCCTTCGCTAAACCGGTAAATGAATTAACCTTTCCTAAACCTTCTCGTTAAGACTACTAATAGTTATTGAGTGATGCGGTCGTCCTCTCTCTAACACTTTCGTACTAAATTCAAAGGTAAAGTTCAGATTAATTATAAGAATTCCTTAACTAAGAGAATTAAAACTAACGTCACAAACTACCCTAATTATGTACCCACATCCTACTTCTACGAGTTCATCCTAACCTAAGCATGCAAGGGTTTTAGCCGGACATGGTTGTAACAAACATTAAAGCAATAGAAGAAACAACGAACATAAACATTATAAATTGAACGAAGAAAATACGAAACATGAACTAGGGTTTAAAAAGAAAATAAATACGAAGAACTGAAATTGAATTAATAAAAAAACGAAGTTTAAAGCGTTAAAAGTAATCGAGCTAATTAAAAGAAACTACGAATTGAAAAGAAACTAGAATTCGTATGAAAAACCTCAACAAAACGTAAAATAAAGCTTGCTCTTCTTCTTCCTCTTCAAAAACTAAGTCTAAAATTATTTCTAAAAGTCGGGGATATTATGTTCTCTCTTCAAAACGTGTTTGGAAGAGGTATATATAGGCACCGGGTCGAAACGGGAGTTAATGGGCCGAAAATACGCATCCGGAGGCAAAAATCCATGGGCGCTCGAGCAAAACGCTCGAGCGGTCCCGCTCGAGCAGTGTAGCTCGAATGACACAATCGCTCGAGCTGTTCTGCTCGAGCTGGTCGAGCGCTGATATCACACTGTATGTTTTGGGCGCTCGAGCGATTCGCTCGAGCGGTGGCGCTCGAGCTGCTCGAGCGCAAGAAAGTTTCTGTACGTTTAGGCGCTCGAGCAATGCGCTCGAGCGGGGGCGCTCGACCTAGTCACTCGAGTGACTTCTCTCTCCTCCCAAGTGATACTTTTCCTCGTCCGCACTAATACCAATCGTATTTCTTCAATATCTTCTCATCCGGGCATCCGTTTGAGTCGATTCAAAGTCCTACGAACTCCGTTTTTCGTCCTCTATTCACCTATGAGCATCAAAGAGACAAATTCGTCAATGTGTAGAAATAATGCTCAATTGACTCTAAATACTCTATAAACTCAACCAAAACTAGGGCGATTCTAGCTACGAATCATGACAATTTCACGCCTAATCAACCCCTCCAAACTTACCATGTTGCTTGTCCTCAAGCAACGAAATAATAAGTCAAGTGAAATTGTTAGGAATGAGTCAACGAATCAAATCATGCAAGTAAATGAACTCAAGCTTCAAAAGTCAATCACCCGTATACTCACTCACTTTCCTTTATCGTACTCATGCAACAATAATAAGAAACACCAAGATCAAGCATGGATGTGCACTCAACGATGTGTTTCACTCCCTCACAAGTGTATAACAGTGTTTAAGGGACTCACTCAATCAATCAATCACACATATTGGCAGCCATAGGCTTGTAAGCACTCTCAACTCCGACCATACTCTAGAAATCAATGCCGAATCAAAAATGACTTTTCTCAAGGTTGTAATGTAGGCTCTTTGGACAGGTGGGATAACAATATGGTAAAGTGACTAAAGTGAATGGAGAATAGAAAATCAGACTTCGATACTTCGAGATTAGGAACAGACTACTTCAAACATATTCAATCAACACTCTTTCAATTCCACTTCTCTCAACACTTCAATTTTTTTTTTTCCTTTCTCTTTTCACTTTTTTTTTCTTTTTCGCACAAACACATGAGCTCATTTTTTTCTTTTTGCTCATTCTCAATTTTCTTTCTCTTTTTCCCACATCTCAAAACTTCATCACACCTTCTTCTCATATTCACTCAACAAACAATCTTTTCCTTTTTCAACTCAATTCACTCCCTTCACATTCACACTTTCCTATTCTCCACTCAAATTGGGACAAAAAGGCTTAGGAATTGGAATAGTGTTCATATGTGCTAGCAAATAAAATAGGCTTTAGGCTCAAAGGGGCTAACAAGGGATCAATGTCATTGGTAAGGAAAATTTTGGCTAAGTGACTCAATAAAATCAAAGATGGCCTAAGATCACATTCGGCATATCAAACTAGACACAATCAAGAAGCAAGAGCACATGCAAGTTCTAGCATCCTCTAAGGTGACGATCCACTCACAAATGAAGAGATTAAATCATGCATTTAAATCTCATAAGGCTCAAAAGCTCACGGCTTTCACATCCATGCTAGTCCTAGTGAATTCTCACTCTTGTCACACAAGTACTCAAAAGAAAAATTTACAAGCATACAAGTTCTCTCCCTAATCAGCTCAAACTCAAACACTCACACAAAAGAATTCTAACTCACCCTTCACAATTCACCCTACTCATCAAATCATACTCAAAGATAGCAATCAACAAGCATAAGATAATTGATAGGCATGAAATATTGAGTAACAAAACAAATTAATAATAGCCCAAGGAGTATCTCAACAAACAATAATCAATCAAACTCAACTCAAAGATAAGGGTGTGCATGTATGTGCAATGTAACAAGAAACATAAAAAAAAAACTCCACCCCCCCAAACTTCGACCTTGCTAGAGGTCTAAGTTTGGGGTTGTGGGTTACCTCAACCAAATAATTCCGTTTCTCTCACTAGCTTTGCACATTTCCTTGTCTCAAGTTGGTTCCTTCAATCTGAATAACTCCATGATACCTTTACTCCTTTAGAGACAAGCCTACAAAATAAAACTCTCAAGTACGAGGTTAAACATACGACTCAAAATACTCCCTAATAATATAAAAAGACACTAAAAATAAATGAAAGCAAATAAAAATGGGTTGCCTCCCATTCAGCGCTATTTTTAAGGTCCTCATACCGGACCGAGCTCAAAGGAGCTTATGGGACATCATACTCAAATTTACCTCCCTTACTCTCATAAGAGTGGTGTTTGAACTCCTTTCCTTGATGCCCCACCATCATGAGCCCTTTTGCTCTCTTCTCATCCCCAAGTGTTATGGGTCTCAACTCCTTCTTCCCTCTATCTGGAGGAGTCTTACTAAACAATTTCTTGAGTTTGGACTTCTTCTTCTTAACTCCTCCTTTCCCTTCTAACGGGACCACGTCCACTTTCTTCACCTCTTCATCCTTCAACTTCTTCACTTTATCCCTATCAAAATAATCAAGAACATAATGCTCATGGGTTAACTCAACAGGTGAGGACTAACAAAATCATGAATATCAGAAGGATTAGGGATAGAAGGCGTGTCTTCAACACGAGGATCAATTGCATCCATGCAATACAAGCTCTCATCCTCCCTCGGGTGTTTCATGGCTTCATATATGGAGATCTTCACTTCTTGATCATCAACCTTCAACGTGATCTTCCCATTTGCCACGTCTAGCACCATCCCTGCCGTAGCTAAGAACGGTCTTCCCAAGATCAATGGAACGTGCTCATCTTCCTCCATCTCTAGCACTACAAAGTCGGCTGGAAAAATGTGATCTCCAACTCTCACTAGAACGTCTTCAACCACACCTTGAGGTCGAGTAATAGACCGATCGGCAAGTTGAAGCGTCATCATTGTGGGTTGAAGTTCACCACCTTCCAACTTCTTGAAAAGCGATAGTGGCATCAAATTAATGCTCGCCCCGAGGTCGCACAACGCTCCCTTCTTGATCCCGTTCCCAATATCACATAGGATCGTGAAGCTCCCGGGATCCTTCAGCTTAGGTGGAAGCGCCTTGTGCACTAATGCACTCACCTCGTGGTTCAGCTGCACCAACTTCGGCTCATCCACTCGCCGTCTTTTCGCAATCAAGTCCTTCAAAAACTTCGCATAGTGCGGCATCTGTTCCAAAGCATCATAAAAAGGAATATTAATATGCAATTGTTTAAAAACATCAAGAAATTTTGCAAATTTTTCATCAAGCTTCTTTTTCATGAAGCGTTGTGGATATGGGACGGGTATCACAGATTTGGGTACCCCCCATTCATCTCTTTCTGTTTCTTTCACTTTCTCCCTTGCTTCCTTTGCCTTCTTCCACTTAGGAACTCTCTCACCCTCCTTACTTTCCTTGCCCTTCTGGGACTCATCCATATCTCTATGCTTCTCAATCCCTTCACTTTCAATCCCCTTCTCAACTTCATCTCCTTTAGGCTCAATCTCTTCTTGGGGCGTCTCAGAATCAGCAGGCATCTGAGGACCTTCATAGTTGGTTCCACTTCTAAGCTGAATCGCCTTGCACTGCTCTTTCGGGTTCCCCTCCGGCATTCTATTCACTGATTATGCAATCTGGCTCATCTGGAGCTCTAAAGAAGTGAACCTTCGATTGTTCTCTTGTTGAGTTCTAGTCCACTCAACATTCATCTTCTGGAGCTCTTGATCACGATGATCACCCTTCTTATGCAGCTCCTTCACATCGTACTCCAAGGATGACAACCGCTTGCTTCCCTCCTCCACCTTCTGAAGGATTGCTCTCAACATCTCCTCGGTTGATGCACCACCTTCTCCACCAGGAGGTTTAGACCCCGGATCAACACCTGCAGGAACAGTAACACCAGCTTTTGGGTTAGCATAAGAAAAATTATCATTCTTCCTCCATGTGTTTTGAGGAGGCTGCTGGCCTCCTTGAACTCCTTGTGTGTTCCTCCATTGATTTTGAAGTGGCTGAGGGCCTAGAGGTACAAATGGTTGGCCATAAGAGGGCCTTCCATACTGATTTCCACCTTGGTAGCCATTCTGATTGTAATACGGACCTCCCATGTAATTGGCCACCTCTTGCTGTCCACTTGGTTGGTCTACTCTCTCATTCTCTACTGCATGCTCTCCACCCAAACTCTTCCCCAACTCGAGGTTGTTGATCTTCTCCATCATGGCCATCAACAGCCTTCTCATTCCTTCTCCCTCTTCAACTTGATGCACTCTCTGAAAATCTGCATCTCCACTCCAAGCACCGGCATTCGTGACAATGTTGTCAACGATCTCTCTACACCTCTCTATGCCTTGGTTGAGGAATGCTCCGCCCGCACAAACGTCTAAATGGTCTTGCCCCGTCTTGTTGGCACCACTATAGAAGAACGCCATAATGTCTCCCTCATTGTACCCGTGCTGCGGGCACTCAATCAGCATGTTTGAGTATCTCTCCCACGCTTGGCGTAAATCCTCTCCAGACTTCTGGCGAAAGGACGAGATCTCAATTCTAGCCTTGATCGTCCTAGATGGAGGGTAGAATCGCTCGAAGAACAGACGCTCGAGCTCGGCCCAAGTGGTAATACCTCCCCGCGGGAGCGTATTATCGTACCACTCCTTGGCTATTCCCGTCAATGAGAATGGGAACAGCCTAAGCCTCTTGGCATCTTCAGACATGCCATTATAATTGAATGTTGAGGCTATCATGAGAAAACTCCTCAAGTGAGTGTGAGGATTCTCCTTCCCTATCACTCATTTGAACTGATTCTCGGTCAGCAGCTTTAAAATCCCCGGTGATATCGAGAAGTTGTTCGCCTCAACTGGAGGTAAAGCCACTCCATCATAGTACCGCTGTGGCTGCGCTGCGAACCTCCCTCGAATTGCAATATTGTGATCTACGTTCTGAGGAACGTGTTGAGGATTAGCAGCAGGTACTGGTACTTGTTGGGGTGGTGGTTGGTAAACAGGTGGTTGGTTGTAGACTGGGGGTGGATGATATGGATATGGTGGGTAAGGATAAGGTGGGTATGGGTAATGTTGGTATACTGGGTTGTTAAAAGGGTTATTTGGGTTTTGTGGGTAAGCAGGGTTGTTAGGAGGATTATGGACAAGGTTCTGAGCTGGATTCCCTACGTTTTGTGTATCCGGGTTCTGGCTCTGACTATCCACGAACTGGTCTTGATTCTGACCACCACTCCCTCCAGAGCCATCAACTCGGTCTACTGCCTGATTGAAATCGTTGGCAGCATCGTCCAACTCATTATTTATATCCATTGGTTCCTTTCCTAAGTCGGCAGCGTTCATCCTTCTCAAGAAGGCTCGGTTCCTTCTAGCTATTGTCTCAGGATCTGCAGGTAATCTCTCTTCGCTCGTATTGCCTTGTGAGCGTGTTTTCATAAACCTGACACACTAGCAGAAGGATCAAAACGCAACTGCCCAATTGAGTAAAAATAAAAATAAAAACAGAAAATAAATCACCCACTACTAACTACTAAGCTATCTACAAGTCCTATTCAAAAGCATACAACGCCATCCCCGGCAACGGCGCCATTGACTTGAAGTGACTACACTAGCTTCTACTAGTAGCTACCCCGCAAGAGTACGGGTTCACTGTAGTATGGGCAAGTATAGGGACCAAGTATTATCGAACCCAAGGGATGGTGTAAATGCGAACAGATCCCTGAAGATCTACGCGTCGTAGTTAATATGAGTGTGATGTTTTTGGGTTTTTGAAAGATTAATTAAAAGACTGAAATAAACTAAGTAAACTAAAATACTAAAGCTATTAAATTAACTAAGGGTTGTGTTCTAATGAGAGATGGTGATGCTTAGGATAGAAATCCCTACGTATACTGACGGAGCAGGTACATAATCAAAGTAATCGTGACAAACAAGAATTAACCTAAGTATAAGAATGCAAGGTGAAAGCTCAAGATTCTAAACCCTAATACTTTACCCTAGCAATCGACTTCACTAATCTACTAACAAGTTAATAGATTGTGCTTAATTAATGAGACCCTAATTTAACTAAGGTGATGCGGTCGTCCTCCTTCGCTAAACCGGTAAATGAATTAACCTTTCCTAAACCTTCTCGTTAAGACTACTAATAGTTATTGAGTGATGCGGTCGTCCTCTCTCTAACACTTTCGTACTAAATTCAAAGGTAAAGTTCAGATTAATTATAAGAATTCCTTAACTAAGAGAATTAAAACTAACGTCACAAACTACCCTAATTATGTACCCACATCCTACTTCTACGAGTTCATCCTAACCTAAGCATGCAAGGGTTTTAGCCGGACATGGTTGTAACAAACATTAAAGCAATAGAAGAAACAACGAACATAAACATTATAAATTGAACGAAGAAAATACGAAACATGAACTAGGGTTTAAAAAGAAAATAAATACGAAGAACTGAAATTGAATTAATAAAAAAAACGAAGTTTAAAGCGTTAAAAGTAATCGAGCTAATTAAAAGAAACTACGAATTGAAAAGAAACTAGAATTCGTATGAAAAACCTCAACAAAACGTAAAATAAAGCTTGCTCTTCTTCTTCCTCTTCAAAAACTAAGTCTAAAATTATTTCTAAAAGTCGGGGATATTATGTTCTCTCTTCAAAACGTGTTTGGAAGAGGTATATATAGGCACCGGGTCGAAATGGGAGTTAATGGGCCGAAAATACGCATCCGGAGGCAAAAATCCATGGGCGCTCGAGCAAAACGCTCGAGCGGTCCCGCTCGAGTAGTGTAGCTCGAATGACACAATCGCTCTAGCGGTTCCGCTCGAGCTGGTCGAGCGCTGATATCACACTGTATGTTTTGGGCGCTCGAGCGATTCGCTCGAGCGGTGGCGCTCGAGCTGCTCGAGCGCAAGAAAGTTTCTGTACGTTTAGGCGCTCGAGCAATGCGCTCGAGCGGGGGCGCTCGACCTAGTCACTCGAGTGACTTCTCTCTCCTCCCAAGTGATACTTTTCCTCGTCCGCACTAATACCAATCGTATTTCTTCAATATCTTCTCATCCGGGCATCCGTTTGAGTCGATTCAAAGTCCTACGAACTCCGTTTTTCGTCCTCTATTCACCTATGAGCATCAAAGAGACAAATTCGTCAATGTGTAGAAATAATGCTCAATTGACTCTAAATACTCTATAAACTCAACCAAAACTAGGGCGTTTCTAGCTACGAATCATGACAATTTCACGCCTAATCACCCCGCACGCTCGTGCCCGCCCCTCCGCCTCCGTGCGTCGAGCAGCGGCTGAGCACTGTGCACCGCCGGGCGAGACGGCTGAAGGCCGCATCGCCACATGACGGTGTAGTGCGCGCCTCGCGCCGCTGCCTGAAGACCGCCGCGACCACTCCAGCTTTCGCCCCTGCCCTGTGTTGCCCTTCCCCTTCTGGGCCTTAGTGGCCCAACTCGATTTGGGCCACATCAAAAAAAAAAAATCTTGTTTTCTTTCTGGGCCTGAAGCCCACTACAAGGGCTGGAATTTTGTTTGGGCTTATCCTTTTCAATTTTTGGGCCTGAAACCCTATTTATGGGCTGTAATAATTTTATTTAATTTAATTTCGTGGGCCATTGAAACTTTATTATTTAATTTGAACCTCATATAATTTTTGCTAGTATTTTTTGTGTCCTCAATTTAATTTTTTAAGGTTCGAAAAATACTTGAAAATTAAAAAGTAATAATTATTTGCATATTAATTAAGCTCGAAATTTTTTAGAATTAATTTTAAAATTAATTCTCAATAAATTTATTATTTTATGTGCTTAGTTGCTATATGCGCATACTTTTATAATTTAATTATCTTGCATGCATTATTACTTTTGCGCATAGTCTCCATTTTTATAGTCCGCAAATATTGTCTGGGTAGGCGGTGCCCAGTACTTGTCGGACCGTAAATTATGTGTTGGGTAGATGACGCCCAATTCTTATTTCTATGTGCTTGAAAGTGATAAAATAAATCCTTATTTCTCTATTATCAATAAATTGGTCACAACACTATTGGCGATGATTCGGAATCAACTAACGCCCAGAAGGCGAAAGCATTGATTTTCCATAGACATCATCTGAATCAGGACCTGGAAAATGAATATCTCACTGAGAAAGACCCCGGAACGTTGTGGAAGTCCTTGAAGGACCGTTTCCAACAACAAAATGATATAATCCTCCCTCAGGCTCAATACGATTGACTGAACCTCCATTTCTAGGACTTTAAGTCTGTGACGGAGTACAACTCAGCCCTGCATCATATTGTATCTCAGTTAAAGCTATGCAAGCAAGCTATAACTGAAGCCGAATTGATACAGAAGACTCTGTCAACTTTCCACGCTAGCAACCTTGTACTCCACCAACAGTACAGAGCTAAGAACTACACTGTACACTCTGAGATAATTTATGCACTTCTAGTAGCAGAAAAGCACAACCAACTCCTTATGAAAAATCATAACTCGAGACCGGTTGGCTCACAAGCAATGCCCGAAGCACATGCTATAGCTCAAAGTAGTACACGTGGTCGTAAGCGTGGAAGGAAGAGAGAAAGTAAACGAACTCATAGCAAAGGCCGAGGTCGTAGTAAATCCGGTGGTTCAGGTACCTCGAAATACAATCAAGCTCAGGCTCGTGGAAAGGCTGCACCTAACACGAATCCCGCTCCTAAAAAATGTGGCACTCAAGATAAGGTTGAGCAGTCCTGCTACAGATGCGGATGCAAATGCCATTGGTCTCGCACGTGTCGTACTCCCAAGCATTTGGTTGAGGCTTATCAAAAGCAGCAGGAGGACGACAAGGGGAAGGCCCCTAAAGTCGAATATCACCATGCCAGCCAGAAGCAGAATTCAACCATGACAATGATGATCTCTTAGGCTTGGAGCTCAAAGAGACTATGGAGATAATGAGTGATTTGAGTATTTGATAATTTTAGTACTTTGCTTTTGGTTAAGACCATTTATTTTGGGATCCTGTCTTTTGGATATTTTATTTTCATGATTAATATGACATTTATGATTTAGCTTTGATATGTTTACCTCAATATATGATATCCGTTAAATTTATTTGGATATTGCTATTCTTATACATGGCTTGTAAACATATCAACTATTAGGTTTGAGCTTTTTCCTCTGGAATGATGGATACAAATTGTGATTTATGTTTGGTAGATAACGCCACCACACACACAATCTTAAGAGATAGGGAGTATTTTCATAACTTGGTAGAAAAAAAGGGTAGTGTAACCACGATAGCCAATGATAATATTATATGATAGTGGGCTCCAGAAGAGCTTCCATCGTCCTCCCCATGGGTACCGAACTCATAATTGATAATACTTTATTATTTCCACAATCTAAGCGTACCCTACTTAGTTTTAAAGATATAAGATCTAATGGCTATCACATTGAAACCGAAACTGAGAATAATAACGAATACCTTTTGATGACTATTACTCGAGGTAGCCGTGAATAAGTTATTGAAAAACTTTCCTCCTTCTCTTTCGGAATGTACTATTCCTACATCCAACCGTCTAATCTCCATCTAGCCATGAGTATGAAAATTTACGACCCAAACTCTTTTAAATAATGGCATCAACAGTTAGATCATCCAGGACAAACTATGATACATAGGATTCTGTCTAATTCAATTGGTCATAATATTTCGAATAATAGAATCCCTCCCGTCGATGAATTTATATGTGATGCATGCTCTAAGGGTAAATTAATAGTGCGCCCGTCGCGCACCAAGGTGGGACTTGAGTCTCCGGTTTTTCTTTGAACAGATTCAAGGAGACATTTATCGATCGATTCACCCAACATCAAGACCATTTCGGTATTTCATGGTCCTAATTGATGCCTTCACTAGGTGGACATATGCCTGTTTGTTGTCTACCCACAATCAAGCCTTTGCAAAGCTCATTGTAAAAACTATCGAGCTTCGAGCTCAATTTCCATATTATCCAATAAAATCGATTCACATGGATAATGCTGCTGAGTTTACCTTAAAAGCCTTTACAGATTACTGTATGACTCTGGGAATTAAAGTGGAGCATTCGATCCCCTACGTCCACACCCAAAATGGTCTTGCTGAAGCGCTACTAAAACGTATCAAACTTATCGCTAGACCATTACTTATGAACTCTAAATTACCCATGCAGTCCTACATGCATCACATCTAATACAAATCCATCCAACTGCATATAATGATCATTCCCCCTACAACTAGTGCGTGGGAAAGAACCAAGTATTTTCCATCTGTGTATTTTTGGATGTGCGGTGTATGTTCCGATAACATTACCGAAGCGAACCTCTATGGGCCCACAAAGGAAGCTAGGTATTTACGTTGGATTTGACTCTCCATCCATCCTGAAATACCTAGAACTCTTATCTAGGGATCAATTAACGGTCTGGTTTCGCTGACTGCACGTTCGATGAAGATCACTTCCCGGCATTAGGGGGTGATCTGAATTCAAAATTGAATGAATGCCGGGAACTTACGTAGAACATAAGCGGTCTTTAGTATCTAGATCCACACACTAGTAAATCTGAACTGGAAGTTCAGAAGATCATTAACAAACAATCTACCAGACGCGTTTACTGACCATAGTGGTGTAACTAAATCGTATATACCTGCAGTAAATGCACGCCAAAGGGTTGAGTTCCCAAGTAAATAAAAGTATACATGCCCCCACGCGCCAGAAGCGTAAAGGACCTACAATCGATACAAATACACCTAAAAGAAAGGCTAGCAAAACTGGTCAGCCGAACGTAAAATCTCCAGAAGAGATTCGTTTAGAAAACTTAAAGTCTCCAGAAGAGACTCGTCCAGAAGACGAGTGCCTTAGTAATGAAGCACGTGCACAAAATATTCAGCGCACTAGGACTACAGAACGACCAGATCTAGATACACTGGGAAATGAAGAATGTCTGGTTGATATAAACGTTGAAGTCTCTATGAATTTCATAGATATGGGAGAAACATATAATAGAAACATTACTGTCGTCGACAATACATTTGCAGCGACAATTGCTCTTTCCGTTATAAATAACGAACTAGATCCAGAACTCAAAACTATCGCTGAGTGCCGGAAGCGCTCCAATTGGGTAAAATGGAAAGAGACAATTGAAGCAGATCTCGCATCGCTAAATAAAAGAAAAGTATTTGGCTCTATCGTTCAAACACCTGCGCGCGCTATCCTTGTAGGATATAAATGGGTTTTTGTACGAAAATAAAATGAGAACAATATTGTGGAGAGATACAAAGTGAGGCTAGTAGCTCAAGGGTTTTTCGCAGAGACCCGGTATTGATTTCGATCAAACCTATTCTCCCGTAATGGACTCAATAACATTCCGCTACTTAATATCTTTGGCAGTTAAATTAAATCTCCAGAAGAGATTGATGGACGTTGTAACTGCATATTTATATGGATCACTAGATGCCGACATCTATATAAAAATCCCTGATGGATTCAAGATTCCCCAGATGAGGAATGGTGAAAATTGCAGTATGTATAACATAAAACTGCAGAAGTCGTTGTACGGCCTAAAACAATCAGGTCTTATGTGGTACAACCGACTTAGTGAATTCCTCCAGAAGAAGGGATACACAATTGATATAGCTTTCCCATGCGTATTCACGAAGAAATCGCAAAGTGGTTTTTGCATCATATCTGTATATGTTGATGATCTAAACATAATCGGAACATGCAAAGAGATTGAAGAAGCCAGTTCAATCTTGAAAGCTGAATTTAAAATAAAAGTCTTGGGTAAAACCAAGTATTGCCTCAACTTGCAGACCGAGCATCTCCCAGAAGGAATTCTTATACATCAGTCAACCTATGTGAAAAAGGTATTGGAGAGATTTCACATGGATAAATCTCATCCACTCAGCACACCAATGTTTGTCCGATCCCTTGAAGTGGATAAAGACCCATTTAGACCAAGGGAAGACACAGAAGAAACTCTGGGGCCAGAAGTTCCCTATCTTAGCGCTGTTGGAGCATTACTCTATCTCACAAATTGCACTAGACCGGACATTGCATTTGCAGTTAATTTGCTTGCGAGATATAGCGCTTCTCCCACAAGGAGATATTAGAATGGTGTTTAGCATGTTCTACGGTGTCTCCAAGGATCTCAAGATCTTGTACTATTTTACCGAAGGAACCAAGATAAAACCTTAGTAGGTTATGCGAATGCTGGCTATTTGTCTGATCCCCTCAATGCCATATCCCATACTGGTTACGATTTTCTCTGTGGTGGTACCGCGATCTCATGGAGATCGGTTAAACAAACTATGGTTACCATATCTTCAAACCGCTCAGAGATAATAGCTTTGTTTGAAGCCGCACGAGAATGTATTTGGTTGAGATCCTAGGTAAAACACATTGGTGACTCGTGTAGTATCGCTAAGAATGATACATCCCCTACTGTTATATTTGAAGACAATGCAGCTTGCATCGTATAAAAGAGTAATGGGTACGTCAAGGGAAACCAGACGAAACATATTTCACCAAAGTTTTTATACCCATACGAACTCCAGAAGGGTGGCATAATTACCATACAAAAGGTGCGATCTAGTGACAACCTAATAGATCTGTTCACTAAGTCCCTACCTACATCTACTTTTGAGAAGTACATTCATGGTATCGAGATGCGAAAAGTCAAAGGTTTGTTGTCTTCAGGGGGAGCGGTAACCTCGAAGTAAATCTAGAAGATTAGATCCGGAAGATCAATAAATTACATTCCTCCCTAATTAAATATTTTGTTGCTACCTAGCATGTGGAATTTTCATGACAAGACATATATGTTATGTTGTAATGTCCAAGGGGGAGTGTTATAAATCCAGTAGATTTATTATACCAAATCTAGAAGATTTGATGTGGACACTACAATGGACTTATAGCCTAAACGGGCTTTAGGTTTAGACTAGGTTTTATCTATTATAAATAGATCCTTGTACTCAGTATTATATATACGCATACACACACATATTAGTGAAACTCCTGGCTTGGTACGCCCCCAGACGTAGTCGTTATCGACGAATTGAGCAATCAAACTTGCGTCTCTATTTTAGGCTTACGATTTACAACAATTATGACTTGCCCAAATATTCCAAAAAATTAAAGTACTCTTGAGGTAGAAGTTTAATTTGGGAAGATTTAATCCATTTTTTTTATATAAGTATGAGATATAAAATCAAGTATAACGTCTCATATTTGAACTTGGTTGAAGTTCCATGTGGAAACAAAATCAAACATACCGCATTTCACCAAATATTCTACCACAAATACATAAGTTCAACTTTTATATTTTCCATCAAGGAGTGTGTATAAAATGATATTGGTTCATACATGAACCCTTTTACAATATTTTTCAGTATAATAACTAATACCCTTTAACCAACTAATACCTTTTAGTTAGAAGATTAATACTCTTCGTATCATTCAACTAATACCCTTCAATGAAAACAACTAGTGCCCTTTGGTGAAAATAACTAATACCATTTGATGGTTCATGTTTGAACCATTTTTACTCTATACTTTGTCTTGAGCTATATATGAAAACTAGTTTTAGAAGGTATAAACAAACGATTGAAAGAGATTGACCTTGAGATTTACTAATAGTCATTGCAAAACACAGTAAAATAGGAATCTGGTACATGCAGAATTTGTATTATGAAATAAAAACCCAAAATAATACTCAATAAACTTGATAGATACAAGCCTTCAATTCAGCTACACCTAACACGAACATACTATAAATACACTAAAATTTCCCATCACTAAAAAATAATTTTAAGCAAAAATATGATAACATGTACACAAATCAATTGAAGGACTGATGAAGTCTTGAGTAATGGAAATAAATTAGAAGAGAATGAGAAAATATGGATACCAATATAAATGACAGTGAATTGATGAATATGTTGACATGCCAAAAAGTCGCAAGATGATAAAGACATAGTTATACTATACATATTTTCTTTGTTTAACAATTTTACACAGTACATCCTATATTTTGTAAAAATATAGGTCAAATAATATTGAAAAAAGTGAAGAGATTCATTTATTTTGTAGTCATATCTTATATTGGACACTATCTTTTATGTTGAGCAAATTTAGACCAAATTTTATAAAATATGGGTCAAACAAAGTTCGATTCAGATATGCCCATTTAGCTATTTTTTTATAAAGTTTGGTCTAAATTGGACAAGATTAAAAGATAGTGTCCTAGTTTTGCATGTTTGTAAATATGTTATCCTAATTTTGCATGTTTGTAAAGATATTGTATAAATTTTGCATGCACGTACAAACAATGTCCTAATTTTACAAACATTCATAAGATAGTGTCCTAAAATAACAAATTTTCTCTTATAACCAATTTAGTTAATGGTAACAAAGAATATTAATTATTTATTAAAAGAACATTAATTGGTTAAAGTAAAGTGTATAAAATAATAATTATAAAGTAGTTCATATATGAAATAATTTAATTCTAAAACATATTCTCAATGGTAATATTTTATGATTATAATATGTAATACCACAATAAGGTTAATTATGTTTCTAATGTATGACCAATATTGTATGAACTACAAATTGATATGTATACAATAAGTCATAACTTATAATTTATCACTAAATTAACTCATATACACAAGAAAAAAAATATATTTAGGACATTATCTTATGGGTGTTTGTAAAATTAGGACACTATCTTTTCGGGCTTACAAATTTATGAAATTATATTTATGGGCTTATAAAATTAGAACTCTATCTTTACAATCTTGCAAAATAAAGACACTATCTTTTATGGTGGAAAAACTTAGGCCAAATTTTATAAAAAATGTGTGTTAAATAAAGCCCGATTTTGATATGCTCAGTTGGCCATATTTTATAAAATTTGGTCTAAATTGGCTAAAATGAAAAGATAGTGTTCTAATCTTGCAAGTTAGTAAAAATAATGTCCTAATTTTGTAAGTTCGTAAAGACATTGTCTCAATTTTGCAAGCTCGTAAAGATAACATCCTAATTCTACAAACACTCATAAGGTAGTGTCCTAAAATAACAATTTTACCCTTATAACCAATATATTTAAGAAAATCAAGATTGAAAAAAAATAAGGTCAATTTTAATGGAGAAAAGTATGGAACTTTAAAAAAAAAATATATTCTTATGATAACCGTTTCAGAGAAGAGTTGAAAGAGTCTCTAGTTGTTGTTTCCTTGCCGAATCAAAACCATAATTAATTTTTAAAAATTTGGCCTAACTTGCCCAAAATGAAAAGATAGTGTTCTAGTTTTCTCAAGTTTGTAAAGATACTATCCTAATTTTGCAAGTTCGTAAAAATATTGTCTCAATTTTGCAATCCCGTAAAGATAGCATCCTAATTCTACAAACACTCATAAGATAGTGTTTAAAATAACAATTTTACCCTTATAACCAATATATTTAAGAAAAACAAGATTGAGAAACAAAAAAAGTAAGGTCAATTTTAATGGAGAAAACTATGAAACTTAAAAAAAAAATAATTCTTATGATAACCGCTTTAGAGAAGAGTTGAGAGAGTTGACTCGATCTCTAGTTGTTGTGTCCTTGTGGAACATATTTAATTAATCTATTAGACATTATAGTATCATTCATTTTTTTAAATAAACTTTTTAATATGTGAAAACTACATTCAAGTTAATTATCTACGTAATTGTAGAAGTTGTTATTTATGATCACACCTTCCGGTTAAATAAAATTAAGGCCAATTTTATAAAATGTAGGTCAAATAAAGCCTGATTATGATATGCCCAGTTGGCCGTATTTTATAAAATTTGGACTAAATTGGTCAAAATTAAAAGATAGTGTTCTAGTTTTAGAAGCTTGTAAAGATCCTAATTTTGCAAGTTCGTAGAGATATTGTCTCAATTTTGTAAGCCTATAAGATAATTTTACAAACACTCATAAGGTAGTGTCCTAAAATAATATTTTTCCCTTATAATCAATTTAGTTAATGTTAACAAAGAGTATTAATTGTTTATTTAAATAAAATTAATTGTTAAAGTAAAGTGTATCTAAAAATAACTATAAAGTGGTTCATATATGAAAAAATCTAATTCCAAAACATACTCTCAATAGTAATATTGTATGATTAAAATATGTAATACAGTATTGAGGTTAATCATGTTTCTAATCTATCACCAATATTGTCTGAACTCCGAATTGATATGTATGCAATAAGTCATACCTTATAATTTATCATTAAATTAACTCAAATGCGCAAGATTTTTTTTAAAAGACATTATAGTATGGGTGTTTGCAAAATTAGGACTCTATCTTTTCGGGCTTACAAATTTAGGAAACTATCTTCATGAGATTATTAAATATTTAAATTAGAACACTATTTTTACAATCTTACAAAATAAGGACACTATAATTTATGTTGAGTATATTTAGGCCAAATTTTATAAAATGTAGGTCAAATAAAGTCTAATTATGATATGCCCATTTGGTCGTATTTTATTAAATATGGCCAAAATTAAAAGATAGTATTCTAGTTTTGCAAGTTTGTAAAGATATTGTCCTAATTTTGCAAGTTCATAAAGATATTGTCTTAATTTTGCAAGTCCATAAAGATAGTGTCCTAATTCTACAAAAAAATTCCTAAAAAAAAAAAAAAGTAAAGAAATACAAAAATCACATAATAATTTAAGGAATATAAGGCTACATTACCTCTAACCTTGGACATCTCCAAAACAATAATAAATTAAAAATACACACAAACCATCAATAATGGATAAAACTTCATTTGGCTCAATTTACGTCACAAACACAATCAAATGTATTTTTAGTCAGAAATCATGTACAATCGTACATTCAAGAAACATAATACTGCTAGATATCGAGATAACACTAATATTTGTTTGTAAGAGAGTTACAACCTCAAAGTCAGAAATGTTTGTAAATATTATGTTACTCACTCTAGTAATTAATACATTCAACCAATAGAATAAACTAACATAAGAAAACAAAAATGTTTAAAAAAACGTAAACCCTAATATTAAAATAATAGTACCCTATCACAAATAAAACCTAGGTAGAACAAAAGTAATGAAAATCTTACTAATTACTAAAGATGAAGTTTGGGATCTTGAAAGCAATACTAACCTCAACAAATTTGGAAAATAGTATATATAAATATAAATTTATTAATACTAACCTAAAAAATACATAAATAATACACAATAATAATCGTAAACTCTAGAACATAAAAAGAATACTAACCTTAACAATATCAACAATATGTTAAAGTATAGAGTGAAAATGGTTCATATGTGAATTATTGAAAGATATTAGTTGAATTGAGTTTTCCAAGATGAGAGAAAAATATGAAGCTTATTTTTTAGACTTTTCTAAGGGCTGCCATGGTTTCAGCCTTTCATCCCTCTGCCCTAGAACACACACAAATATATATTTATATATATGAAATTATGTATTTTCTTTTTTAATAAAAGATCATTATTTAGATAAAATGTACTAGCAGTATTAACAATTTATGGACAAAATTTGAATAAAACAAAGTCGGAGCGTAGACTTTTTATTTTATTTTTCCTTATGATCTTAGGAACGTTTTAATTTTCATTAGAAATTTCAATTTGTAAGTTTTTTTTAAAAAAAAAAAAAACCTTAATCTCGTATACCTAAAATAAATTTGTGAGACTATTTCTAAAAACCTGAGAAAATTTATTTTATAGATCGAGTAGGTATTATATGAAAATGGTTTATGATAAGTTTATTAAGAAACTATTTTAAGTATTGAATATTTGATCAGGAGTATCGATAATCTCATCAGCAGTATATTTAATCTGGGTTCAAGAAAATTTTCAACTATTACAGTATAATACCACAGACCCATATTAATGATACTCATGATCAAATATTCGATACTTTACAACAGTTTCATGATACGCTTATCATGAACTATTTACATATAAAACCTACTCACTTCAACCGTATTTGCTGTATCTATAATTTGAATTGAAGAACTAATAACAACCGGTTAAATAATCAATAGTTTTGGCACGTTATATTATAGTGCAATGTAAACTGCTATCAATTAGTAATTTAAAAAGTTAGAGGATCAAAACCAACATGTATAATCAGCGTTAATATTATGTAGGATGAAAAAAATAACGCAGTAAATACATTTGATTTCAATCCTTTAACTTCTTTTCTAAACCCTACAAAAGTTATAGGATCAAAATCCAACATGTACAATATTCCTATTTAAGAATCACGTTCAATGCTGATTACAAACATCCCTGATCATAAACCGGAAAACTATAAAATGTAAATTAATAAATAGTTTGAATACCAACTCATTAACTCCAAATATTTATGAAAAAATTAAAAGAAAACATCGCCTAATACAAAGGATTAATTCAACTAGTAATAAGTCATCCCGTGCTTCGCACGGCAGTCGTGGTCGTCACTAATTTGTTAGTATAATGTTTTAATCATTATATCTATTGTATATTATACTCATCATTCGTGTTATGCAGAAAAAATTAATATAACCTTTTCTAATTTAACGTAAATGTATCATATAAATATTTTGCTTATTACAACGTGTACATGGATAAACAAATAATTTTTTTAATATAGATTATTTTATTCAAATGATTTCATATGAATTTGTACAATCTATAGTTAGCTACAATATAGTACTTTCTCCGTCCCTTTTTTTCTAGTTTAACATTTTGCCAAAATAAACATCTTTAAAAGATTAACATATTCTTTTTGGAAATATTTCTTCAAAAAAAAATTATATACACTACACTCTCTCTACATTTTTATAACTTTTCTAAAAAAAAAAAACTTATATTTTCAGTTAACAATTTTATCATAAAATATTATATTATTTAAAATATTTGACACCCCTTAAATGTTATACTTAAATTGGGACAAAGAAAGAAAAAATTAATGACCATAACTTTATAAAATATAAAACTTAAACATCACTGACATTATGTTAATCATATTTTAATTAAGAAATAAGATAAAAATGTGGTATTCGGAGAATTGCATGTGTGGGAATATAATAAGAAAAATATTATTAAATTATTAGTTGAGGTAGATAATTAAAAAAAAGTAATATAATAAATAATATGTTGATGTAATAATTAATGTTGAAAGAATTAATTTGGAATTTGATATAAACATGATAATAAACTCAATGAAATAATAATGTGAAAATCATGTTTATATGAATACAAAATAAATGTATTTAAAAAACGATGATAATAATAATAAGAGAACTTGAGACTCTACTTTTAGTGTTGAATATTTTATTTTTAATATATTAGTCCAAATATATTGTACTTAAGTAAATGTAATGTTTAATTGGAATAAATATTTCATATTAATCAAATGAAAAAATACTTTAAAATAAATTGAGGTAGCATACTGTGATTTGTACCTAATAATTTTCTCAGTGAATGTTTTTATTTCAAGGCATTATAAATTCACAATAGATATACGACATTTTAAAAATGAATTCATTCATTAGTTAAGAAATAATATTATGTTACAACTTACATTTACAAATGTTTGACATTTAACTTTACCAAGTATACAATATCTATCTATATTAATGTGGATAAATTTTCAAATGATTAATTAGATAGTAATGTGTTTGCCATGTACCTCATTATGAGTGTATGTGACTCCAACTCAATTATGTTTTAGAATGAAGTATGATTCAAATACTTAAATGAAACATCATCTTATATATGAGGTTGTCTCACACAAGAGTGTCACCAACAATTAATTAAAATATAAATTTCTTTTAAGGGAAGTCATATAAATAATAAAAAAATTATCATTTAAACTCATAAACTATTAAATTATTTAGAACTAATTTATAAAATAATCAACTTTTTTAATTCAAAATTTTAATTTGATAGAAATCATCATCTCATGTACAATCACTCAGGAAATTGAGAAATAAGATAATTGTTGTTGCATTAGTCTAAAGTAAAAGAGTGGATATTCCAAAAGTCTTAAGTAAATGGATATCCCTTAGTCCAATGAAGAAAATAATATTTTTTTTTTTTTTTATGAAAATGGGTTGACATGAATTCTCATTGTTTAAAGTATCATTATTTAAGTATACGAAGTGCAAATATTTAGAATATGAAGTAATACTAATTAGTATACAAAGTGTCACTATTCAGTGAATTTGAGAAGAATAAATAGGGATGACAATGGACAGGTTCAAACCCGGACCTGCATTGAACACGCCCGCTCGGGGCGGGTTTGGACCCTGTCAACTTGATCCAAGATGCGTCGTGGTTTTTGTAGGACCCGCCCCTCGAACCCACATCATAATATATTAATATTTTTTTATGTATTTATATGAACTTATATTCAAATTTATATATGTAAATTTATTAATATATTGATTACATATGTATTTTTAAGTATTAGTTGAATATTAAATATTATTTAAATAAAATATGTGTTTAAATTTGATTTTTTTTAATTAAAAAATTATACATTTTACATTTAAAAATAATATAAAATTTAATGGGGCGTGCGAGTTGGACCCGGGGGGTTTTGGTGCGGGCCCGAGTCTATTAAAATTTCTGGTGGAACGGGTCCTAAGATTGACCAAACCCGTCTCAGACCCGCATTGTATATACTCCTTTCATCCACAAAAAGTGTGTCCGTGTTTCTTATTTGCTTGTCTACCAAAAGGGTGTTATTTCCTTATTTATCAATAATCACTTTAACTTTACACTCACAAATAATTATTTTATTCATTCTTTATCCTTAATTTATCTATTTTTTCTTAAAATTTGTACCCAAGAATATGAGACAAACTTTTGGTGGACGGAGGCTGTATTAAAACGGGAACACATTGTATACTAAATGAAGATACTTATAAAAGACAACTCTCATAAACCCAAATTTACATAACATGTTCCCTACATATAATGGTGAGAAAGAGGGTTTTTGAGATAAAAACCACAAAAATATGTAAGTGTATGTTACAATCTTATCATAATTTCAACTGCTTTAAAATTGAATGTATCTTAAATTATGGTGGCATTAGACATTTTCGTTACAAATTTATGCATTGTTATCATGTTCTGATTGCTTAAAAGATGTACTCCATCCGTCCCCCAAAAGTATGGTCGTTTGCTTTTGACACATTTTAAGAAAACATAGATAAAGTAGATAAATAAATGGTATTTTGGTATATTGTGTGATTCATTTATGAGCTAAGTGGTTGTTTATGAGTTAAAGTCGGTGACATGTGAAATAATTAAATAATGGTTGAATGGTGAAGAAAATAAAATTGATGAAAAAAACAGAAAGCCATACTTTTGGGGGATAGATATAGTATAATTTATGCATTGTTATTCTCATTTTCGTACGGTTTTTTTAGCCCTAGTGACTTTTTCAAGCAAATTTTATTTGTTATTTTATTATTGTTGGTATATATATATATATATATTTGACATATTCTGATTGCTTAAAAAATGTATAATTTATGCACTGTTATTCTCATTTTCGTACGATTTTTTTAGCCCTAGTGACTTTTGAATAGTTCTAGTGTGCACTTGAGTGCATGGTATGCACTTGGATTTTGAAAAAAACATTTTAAGCAGAAATCAGCAATACCCCAAGAAGTAATCAGTAATACCCTAGAAGACATCAGCAATACCCCAAGAAGGTATCACTAATACCCCAACTGTAAAAAAATACACAGTTCGGTGTATTTGTGTGTATTTTGAAAAAATCAAAATTGAAGTCAAAATTGAGCTTAAAATCCAAGTGCATGCTATGCACTTGAATGCATCCTAGAATTTATCGTGGCTTTTTCAAGAAAAAATTTTATTTGTTATTTTATTATTGTTGGTATATATTTGACCATATATATATATATATATATATATATATATATATATATATATATATATATATATATATATATATATATATATATATATATATATATATATATATATATTTGATATTTAACCATATTTGAAGCAATTTCAAATTCAATTTTAATCATGTAAATGATTATGAATTGTCTCATTATTTAACCTCATTGATGATTTGATAATCGTGTATCCCTGTTCTAGTCAAGGTATTTTATGGAGGCTACACAAATAAAATGAACAACATTGTAAATTTCATGATTTAAATGATCAGTGCTTATCTACATTTATAAAACACATTCTCCTAGAGATTACTTTAAAAAGAAAGAATTGATTTTGCCTCGTCACTCCAATGATTTTTTATTTTTTTATATTATAGTTATTTTTCTTTTGAAAAAATCTCGTTCAATTCCTTTCTACTTTTTTCTCCTGTGATTTAGAAAAAAAAAAGGAAATTCTTGAAAGATATATTAAATATTGATTTACCAATAATTTTAGATCAACAAATGTACGCCGATGATCATATGTAGAAATGTTGATCAATGGACACAAAAATTTCCGCCCCAAATCATATATGGCAAAGTAGTGCTTATTATATATTTATGGTAGATAGATAGATGAGATTGATGATGAGTATTTTTAGGGATATGTATGTTTGTATTATATGTTGGACAAAATTATAATTTTAAAATGGTTATGTTTAGTAAAAAAAAATATAAATAAGGTGGGTGAAGTTAGTAACATATATAGTTCATGTAGATAGTTGTGAGCAATAATTTTTTGATGACTCGATATTTGGTCCAAGGACCAAGTATATTTATCTATAAAAAAATATGTATATAATAAAATTGGTTCATACATGAATTATTTTGCAATATTTTTTAGTATAACCAATTAATATTCTTTGTATCCTTCAACTAATATTCTTCAAGAAAAACAACTAATACCCTCCAATATTAATATCGTTCAGGTAAATGCATTATATTCAAATAATCACTAAGTTTTCTTGTTTTCATAAAGATCAATACTCCGTAGTAAACTTGTATAAACTTGTTTGAGTAATATACAAAATTAATTAGTCAACCTTAAATATTGGATGCATTTTTTTTTTTAGCTATATACACAATTTATAAATACCAATTTTGATTGATGATAACAAATCTATTAAATCTATAAGTTTACGTTTCTATAAACCAAATATATTTTTGGTAATTTAATTAATAATTTATGTAAAATAATAATAATAAATAAATAAACAATAAATGGCGTAAGATACGGTGCAATATTTGACTTGATTGTATGAGATACACCACAATTTTAGCATGGAGGAAGATAATAAAAAATAACAAAGTAACCTTGAATTTAATAATAATAATTAATATACATGTTTTTATGTTACAAAATCTAAAAATTAGAAAATTCTGAATCTCAATACATTTAACTCTAATTCAATCCTTGAAATTTTCAATCTTCAAATCTTCTTTAATCTGCACATCTCATCCCCACTTAATATGAACAAAGAAAAAAAAAGTATCATAAGTTCAATTTGAATATTTGATTAGAATAAATTACAGGATGCGGAAGTCAATTGAAATTCTTAGGAAAGATTCAAAGCAAAAGATAGAAGTTAATCTAATAACACAATTATAGGAGACCCCAAAAACCTAAACAATACGAATTCCCCGTATCACGCAATAGTGGAAAAGTGAAAATTAAAAGCACACAAAATAACTTAACACACCCATTAAATAACTAAAATTATTTTAACAAATATCACAACCCCCTCCGTTGGCCCACATCGACAATCCACTATATATTATCAATAAATACCATACAATTATGGCAAAGTATAGAGTAAAACTGGTTTATACATAAATCACTGAAGGGTATTCGTTGTTTTTATTGAAGAGTATTAGTTGTTTTTACTGAAGAATATTACTGATTTACTCTAAAGAGTCTTAGTTGTTCAATGAAAATGAACTAAGACTCTTTAGTGTAAACCAATAATACTCTTTAGTAAAACAATTAATACTCTTCAGTGAATCATATATAAACCAATTTCACTCTATACATACTCTTCAATTATTGAAAATTGATCAAAACAATTTCAAAGGAACACCCCCAAAGATAATAATAATAAAAAAACAAAAAAAAAAAAAAACAAAGTAAATTGTATATTGAATGGGCGCTGATCCGCACCTTGAATTATGAATGAATAATCGTCCATTTAATTAATAAAGAAAAATAGTGCCTACAATATAACACATATACATTAGAAACTATAGAATTCATGTATTTCACAAAGCCACTATACAATATTACTTAATATTTTTAATTATTCTCATCAGCACCAATGAAAACTACCAAACAAAACCATTGCCAACACAACACCAAAGATTCACTATAAGCCAAACTCCATAATATATCACGCACAAATTGTATATACACGCTAATCGGAATAAAAAAAATTATACCTACAAATTTGTGGTATTAGTATTGATATTACTGTTATATACTATAATATTATTACTTATTAATATTAATATCTGGTGGCAAAAAGTAACCACATCTGTTATCATAACATACATGATTTTCAAGGAATTAAAACAATTCCTTTCTACCATTCAAAACGAAAGGCAGAATAGGAAAAAAAGTCTTCCACAAATAAAAACACGCAATTCGAGTATAAATAAACAAAACCATCCAGGAATCTTCTTTATTTATTCCAAAAAAATTGCTATCCATTTCTCCAACGAAAAAAAATAAAATTTACCACCAGGGAAAAAGAAAAAAATTACGTATCATCGGCTCCGAAAGCAAAACCGTCATAATCCAAAAAACAAACCATCAAGCCTACCCATCCACTAAACTACTAACATTCACGAACGATCTTCGCTCGAAACTCTATAGTCCGCGGCAGACAACAAAATCGGAGCCACCAAAGAATATAACCACGACATTCGTCCGGACAACATCCACAACCTACAAAGGCAATTCACAGCAATCAAAAATTAATTTAATAAAACAGAAGAAAAAATGCAAACGTAATTACACATCGAGAAAGTATGAACGATGAACTGTATATAAAAGGATGTCAAAACGTAACAGTCCCTAAATTGTAGCAAATTAAAATCAGAGAACAACTCCCAAATGGTCACGCAGCGAACGGCCGAGATCAAAAAATAAAAACCATCGTACGGCTGAAACAATCTCCCGCCCAAATCTAAATATAAGATAAGATTTTCAACAGAAAATTATTCATCCATTGCAATATAAATAGCGGGACGAAAATTGTTCTAACCGATTCCTTTTCACCCCACCAACATACTTTTAGCCAGCATCCAATTAACTGCGTAATATGAAAATCCAAGATTTATGATATGTATTTTCCTTGTTTATGATGTGAAATATATAATGCATCTGGAAAAATTCAAAGAAACGATCGATAAAATTAACACAAAAATTAGTATAAGGGATTAATTAAATGCCAATATTATCAATGCAACAAAAGAGATTAAATGTTGACTAATATTTTCACAGCCATCACGTTCAATATTAAGGGAAAAACAATTCATTAAACTTATAATTGGCTGCGTATTTTTAAGATTAACTCATTTAATTGGCACATTGCTATATTACTCATTTACAATTTTATATAAAATAGAGCAAAAATATCCTAAATGAACACTCACTTAGCTGCCATATCATTCATATGGAAAATTTCTTTAAATTCTCCAATATTTTGTGTAGTCAACAATAAATTCACTGAATCGAAGAAAGATCAACCATACATATTTGTTGTACCTATCATGTTAAATGTGTTGGTCAAAACATTTTTGGTATGGGACCCCTAACCTCTTAAAGGCACAAAATAATTAATTCCAAATAAGATAAGCACTTATACCCTTTAAAAGTTATAGGATCAAATTCAATACGTACAATATTCTTATTGTGGAGAAAAATACGAAAAAAATAAGGGAAGTTAACATTGAACGTGATTTTAATGTTGATGATAATAGTGATGGCACAATGTGGCTGTTAAAAATTTCTGGTTTTGGTATCCTAACCTTTTAAAGATCCAAAAAAAATTAGTTCGAAAAAATATAAATAATTAGTGACTTTAAAAGCTATGAGATCAAACTCAACATGCATAATATTCTTAATTGATTTGTAAGATAAAAAAATCACGTAGTCAATACATTTGATTTTGATCATTTAACTTTTTTTTTATAATCCCCAAAAAAGTTATAGGATCAAGATCCAACGTGCACAATGCCACTTAAGAATCACGTTTAACAATGATTACAACATTAATGGAAAAATAATTCATCAAAATTAAGGAAGTAATTAAATGTCAATATTATCAACACAAAATAAATTATTAAATGCTAATATTTTCACAACCATGACGTCCAAAATTAAGGGAAAAATAATTAATTAAACTTATAATTAGCTGTGCAATTAAAGGAACACACACCTAATTAATTACCATGTTGTAGAAAATGGAGCAAAATCTTTTCAAGTAAATTAACAACTAATTAATTGTTTTATTATTCACTTTTCTGTCCTTCAGAAAATGGACTAAAAACTGTTAAACCCAGCTTAGCATTAATTCAAAGAAAATATCCTACATGAAAACCCAATTTGCTGCCATATCTTTCATATGAACTTTCTTTTGAATTCTCCAAAATTATGTGAAGTGAACAATTTCTGGTTTTGGTCTCCTATCCCTTTAAAGCTGGAAAACAATTAGTTAAAAAAAATATATAACCAATTAGTGACTTTAAAAGTTTTGGGATAAAACTCAACATGCATAATATTCCTAATATCAAGTATGATAAGAAAATAATGTTTAATTTTGGTCCTTTAACTTTTTTATGATCCCAACAAAAGTTATAGGATTAAAATCCAACGTGTACAACATTCCCACTTAAGAATCACATGTAGCGACGATTACAACATTAAGGGAAAAATAATTAATCGAACTTAAGAGAGTAATTAAATATCAATATATTATCAACACAAAATAAAGGATTAAATGCTAATAAGTCAAAGCCATCACATTCAACATTAAGGGAAAAATAATTAATTAAACTTATAATTAACTGCATAATTAAAAGAACACACACCTTGATATATAACTAATTTACCATGTTATAGAAAATGGAGAGAAATTTTCTCCAGTATTAATATTATCAACACAAAACAAAGGATTAAATGCTAATATTTTCACGGTCATCACGCTCAACAATAAGGGAAAAATAAATAATTAACCTTATAATTAGCTGCGTGATTAAAGCAATACACACCCTGTTATACAATTAATTTACCATGTTATAGAAACATTAAGGGGAAAAATAAATAGTTAAGCTTATAATTAGCTGCGTAATTAAAGGAACACGCACCTTGATATATAACTAATTTACCATGTTATAGAAAATGGAGAGAAAATTTATGCATTAAATTAACATCTAATTAGTTGTTTTATTATTCACTAATCTGTCATTCTGGAAATGGAATAAAACCCGCTAATTTCAACTTAGCTATAATTCAACGAAAATATCTTAAATGATCACTAAATTAGCTGCTATATCGTTCATCTACAACCCCACAGAAAATGGTTTCTGGACAGAAGCTTGTTTTGGAAAATTAATTTGAATTCCCAAAAAATGTGTGTAGTCAACAATAAATTAATTGCATCGGAAATCAACCATATTTATTTGTTGTATATATCATATGAAATGTGTAGGTTAAAATATTTCTGGCTTTGGTCCCCTAACCTTTTAAAGGTCTAAAATAATTAATTCCAAAAAGATAAGCAGTTAGTGACTTTAAAAGTTATAGGATCAAATTCAACATGTATAATAGTTTAACGCAGAGAAAATTTCCAAAAAATAAGGGAAATTAAAATCAAATGTGACTTTAATTGGTAGTGCCATAAACACTGAATTGGTAGTGCCGAAAAATAAGGGACTTTAATGTAGATGAAAATTTCAAAGCAAGTGCCATAAACAATAACAGAAATAATGATTCATTCAAAATATAATTGGTAGTGCAATTACAGGAACACAGATCTAGGCAAGAATCTTGCTAAATAATTTATATACGAAGTTTAAATTTTATAAAAGCTGAATACATCTCCCTAAATTTATCATTTGATTATAGAATGAACCACTCGAACAAAAAAACAAACTATATCAATATGTACAATGTGATATCTTATCAAAATAATAGCTAAAAGCAAAGATGTACAAATCATCCGCAAAAAGAACCTAATGACAATAAGAAAACAAACGACCTCGAACACAAACAAAAAAACATGGACTAGAATCGACAGTCCTGCAAAACAAAAAACAAAAAAAATTAAAAAGAAGGTCTGAACAATGAGAAGAAAGAACAGTTACTGCGATCATCAGAAAAAAATTACATTACGATACAAAAACTTCTGAGAAAAAAGGATTAGAAAATTAAATACAAACGCTTAATATATAGACAATAATCAATTAAAGTGGTCCAATCGAGATTATGTGCATGTACACACATCCTTGGAGCATATTCGAAGGCAATGAGATAATTGAAGATGAAATTCTTGGGACTATTGCCAAATAACACGACGATAGAGAATGGCAGAAGTGAATGGCCGGTGAATGCATGGAGAAATGACCAAATTTATAGAAAAATGTAAGAAAACAAACGATCAAGATGAAAGTATACGAAAGAATGGCAAAGATTAAAAACCAATCTTTGACTCAATGAGAGACCAAAGTCTTAAGAATTGGAAGAAAACAGATAATGCCACATAGGCACATCGAGCATTTGCTATATTGATATCTTGTATGTGAGGAGTTTTTAGAATAAAACTCGAGCAATTTATGACATTGAATGTTATAATGGAAATTCTATAAATTTCAAAAGTACAGATTTGTAACATTTGGCAGTTACATATTTGACTTGAAACATCCACGTATCTAAAAACTCGAACGTCCAGATTCATTTGACATGTGTCTGAACAATCCAAACTTCATATTCTAACATATGTTATAACTATTGGGCCGCCCAATCTGATTGTGCCTCCATAGTTTGGACCAAATTAATTCCATGTGGGTCAAACCCAATTTCAGAGCTCCAAAAAGATATAAGTGGGCTCACTATCCTAAAGTCCACCTAAAGTTCAATTGTCAATTGCCAAGATCCAAGGCCCACGGGACACAGGCTCGGTCACGGTGTGGCTCGGCACACCCAGACTAGCAGGCATGCGTGTGCGCATATGTGGTCCATAGGATTGCTCCCCAGCTACTATAGTGATGAAGACTCTTTAGTGAAAACAATTATACTCTTTAATAAATTCAAGCAATGCCCAGTAATACCCTTAAATACTTCATTATGAAACAATTTCACTCTATACATTCTCATAAAAATTACCCAACCTCCTCCCCCCCTCCCTTCCATAAAAAAAAAAAAACTTGCCTATAAGAGGAGAATTTTGACCTATTTTCTTACACTAAAAATTAGTCTAGGAGGAAGCTTGTAGAAGAGGAAAGAGTTTAGATACAAGTAAGCCTAAATCCATAGTAGTTCTTTGCTTATATGAGCATTCTTGGAAGGAAGGTCCTCTTGAGGCGATGAATGAGATATGGATAGTTGAAGCTATGCATCTATAAAACCCACTATATCATTATCCTCTGGAGAAACCTCAATTTCAAGGATAAAATGTGATTATTTCCTGCGTGCTTCGAATTTATGTGTTTAAAATTGTTGAATTGTTGATGAAAACCTGTATTATTCAAGGTGTTCTTGAATCTTTGGAAATTTTTGAAACTTATGTTATACTTGTTCAAATCATTTCAATCTTTTGCTCAATTTTTTCATCTTGATGATTAGATCTATAAAATATATAATTGCATGTGAAATCCAAGATGTTATTGGACTTGTTTTATGCTTCAAAAAATCATCACTATATGTTATACATTTTAAATCATGTTAAATTTGTGCTCAATATGTTCAACTTGATGGGTAAATTAAGAATATATAATTTCATGTGAAACCCAAGGTGTTCTATGACTTGAAAACCGTTTCGAAAATAAGGACTATTTGCTAAACTTGCTTAAATCATGTCAAACTTGATACCAATAAGTTTATCTTGCCAATATGATTTCAAAAAGGGAAAATAGAGTTTTTTGTCCTCTAAGTTTGGTCAACTTTGTTTTTCGTCCTCTAACTTTTGACTTTATTTTTTAGTCCGATAACTTTCAAAAAATTAACGTTTTCGTCTTAAAACATAAGTTATCGGACTAAAATGTTAATTTTAGGACTAAAAAATTATCGGTTTTAGGACGAAAATGTTAATTTTTTAAAAGTTATCGGACTAAAAAATGAAGTCAAAAGTTAGAGGACGAAAAACAAAATTGACCAAACTTAAAGGACAAAAAAACCAATTTTCCCTTTCAAAAATGACATTGCATATGTGATTTCGTAAAAACCAAGAAAAATCCTATTTTCTTCGAAACTATTACTTCATACCTAAGGAATTGATACCAATGTGTTCTCTATCTTGAGTACTCCTTAAATGTGTAATTGCATATCTAATTTGACCCCTCCTTATGTTTTGAAATTTTAAAAAATATGTTGGATGTTAAATTTGCCACCATCAGACATAAAATGTTATGAGGATGAAGTTGTATAACTCAAGTGGTTAGGGCCCCACTACCTATGACTGGAGCTGTTAAAACGAGCTCGGCCTGATTGGCCGACCCGAGAAACCCGGTTTTAAGAATGGACCGGACCTCAAAATTATAGGCCCAAAAAGAACCGGACTTTTTTGGCCCGGTGGCAGGCCGCTCGGGCTTGACCCAATATTTTTTTTTTTAGAATTTATGATAATTTTTATTCTTCTTTAGCTTACGCCAAATATTAATTAAGATTAAAATATCACTTGTGTTTTTGAAAAAAAAATGAAAACATCACTTGTGGTGTTTATGAATATAGTAATATTATTGTGAATCACACAAGTATTTTTTAATAGACAATGTAATTATTAAATAATGAAAATTAGTTAAGGTTCCTGTAAAGATACATTATACATATCTTTAAAAGTTGTTATGTTGGATTATTGACTTTTATATTATTTTGGTTAGTTTAAATTTATTAAGATTTGTTGAACTATTGTTGTTTGAATATTATTTAGGAATTTGAGTTTTAATTTAATTATTGAATTGTTGTTGACAAACTAAACAATTTTTATAACTATATGAGTAGAATTTGTATACTAAATTATAAACTAATAAGGTAAATATATAAATTAAGTACACTAATAAAATATTTAAAAAATAAAAAAATTGTTTGAATATTATTTAGGAATTTGAGTTTTAATTTAATTATTGAATTGTTGTTGACAAACTAAACAATTTTTATAACTATATGAGTAGAATTTGTATACTAAATTATAAACTAATAAGGTAAATATATAAATCAAATACACTAATAATATATTTTCAAAAAAAAAATTAGGCCGGTTTGGCCCGGCTGTCCAAGATGGGCCAGGACGGGCCGAAAAATAAGTGGCCCGAAAACAACCGAGTCGGCCCGCCCCGCTCCGAAAAAAAGAAACTCATGGCCCGACCCATTTGACACCTCTGCCTATGACCCAAAGATTATGAGTTCGAGTCATAACTCTACCAATAAAAAAAAGAATGTTGTGAGGACTAAAATGATCTAATTGCATGTTTATTTTACTTATTTGGAATGCAAAGTCCCTAGCTTAATTCCTTGTTGGTGAACGGAAAGTGCTTCTTGGATGGGTGGCTGCGAGCTGGGAACCAATTCGCATGAGCGTTAAGCCTAGCCTAGGTACCTATGCAGGAGAAAAATGACCCCTTCCATTGGCGTGAGGGACTGATGAAGCAATCAGCCTCCTCGTCGAGTTGCATCTTTCGGTTCCAAGGCTAGGATTGATGCACGAGGCTGCTCGTTAGTACTATAGGGCTCTGTTATCGCCGTGGCCCCACTTTTTGCCCCCACTTTATGCAATGGCAGGTTCTTTTCTCTGTTGTTGCACAAGATTGGGTTCAGCTTAACGCTTTTAGATTAGGGCCATGGCGGAATAGAGATCTTTTGGGTTTTCCATCTCCGTGATGAACTTTAGATGCTCATTGCAAAACTGTGGTCCCCTTCTATTGGAAGTTAGCGTGGTGGCATCGACCACGTCTTCAACATGGGATTAACATAATTGTTCGCCATAATGTTTAAAGATTTGAAGACTCTAAGATGTGAAGACTCAAAAGGTAATTTAAGTAGCAAATCCAGAGTGATTCATTAGTAAAGATCATCATTAAAATTATCATGGCATTCATTGGCCTCTAAGGGCTTATTTATTGTTACAAATTAGGGTTTGCACCCCATATACCTCCATTCATGCATTAGTTGTAAGGATACTTAGTCTTCTTAGACCATGCTAGTGTTGGAGTTATACGTAAAAATATGCTTTTACTTTGTATAACCTGTGTATTAAACACTTATTTATGAGAATATATCTTTTATCACTATTGATTTAAATATGAATTAGGGGTGTTCACGGTACGGACCAAAACGGATATTTGAAAATATCCGTATCCGTACCAAAGTTTGGTTATTTTAGATCGGATTTTTGGTTACAAACGGACCAAATCGGATCGGTGCAGACCGGAGCGGAGAAATGGATGCTTTACCCTTTTTTTTTTTTTTTTTTTATCATTCACTCCTTTTTTTAATCATTTAAAAAAAAATCGATGCATGCACACTCACACGAATACTACACAATTTCAACTACAATCAAACATATATCATTACAAACTCGAATATAACACAATATATTCTAATGGATTTTTAAAAAATTCACGTAATTCACCACCAATTGAGTATTTAAAATACAATACATAAAATATATATGTATATTTTAAATATCTTGTGAATGAAAAGTGCAATATTAAAATCATGTTGATCGACATAGGGTACACCATATCCAAATTTTTGTAAGAAATAAATATACATGAACAATAACATTAAAAGAATAAAAAGTAAAATTTAAATCATTTTGATATACACTTAAACATATGTTAACGTTTTAAGAACTTAATAAGATAAATAATATAGTGTTTGTATTCTGAAAATGAGGAAAAATTATGATATCGTTTACTTGTACTTGAATCCAATAAAATTATTATAATATTTGATAAATAATAATTAAAATTTAATATATATTTAATTCGGTTATTTGGTTCGGTACGGTTCGGTTCGGTCACATTCGGTTTTTCGGTACGATTAATTTGGTAATATCCACTATTCGGTTAAAATAAAAAAGTCCACTATTTTTCGATGCGGTTCTTTTTCGGTACGACTTTCGGTATGGATTCGGTAATCTCCGAACTCCGTGAACTGCCCTAATATGAATGAATGTTAAATGTTTATTGCAAACCACTCAATATATAGTACGTGTTACATTGTTGTTAATGTGGTGATACCAGATCACAGAAGATCCCATTAACATTTCCTTGTAACTAAATGTACAAATTCATGACCTAGATGGAATTGAACAATCCACCGTGAAAGGTCGAGGTGTAGTTCTCAAATTGACCTGTCTTGACCAAGATATTGCACTAGCATATTTTGTATGTGTTGAAGAGGACCTACATCGAGGATAAATTCTTCTGTTCTGAATGAGAAGAATTAGACCTCAATAGTTATTGATTTTTTAATCTCCGTCACTTAAATAGACCGTGTGTGGTTAATACTTATTGCTTTGATACATGTTGGGTGTGAATCATCGTGACTTTGATACCTTTTGTTTTGGGTAATAATATTAATCATATGATAGTTGCTAAGATTTAATACGTAGAAACGTGTTTGAGTACAACTTGTGTGATTTGTTCCCTTGGTGGACTCATAAGTTTTATCGTACCAAATCTTGCAAGTGGAAATTAGTTTTCCGGTGCGGATAATAATGTTGAGCCGTCTTTACTCCAAGGCACAAGATACTCCCTCCGTCCCAGTTTTATTTTCCCATTTGCTAAAAGGGTCCGTCCCAATTTTATTTTCTCATCCCTAAAATGGAAACTACTTTATTCATTTAAATAACACTTTATTCACCATTAACCATTCTCAATACTACTTTATTAATTTAAATACTATTTTATTCACCATTCATCATTCCCAATACTACTTTATTCATTTAAATACTAAAATTCAACTCTCGCATTAAACTCCGCGCACAGCCAAACGGAAAAATAAAATTGGGACGAAGGAAGTATTAGTTAATTTAGAGATATTCAGAGGCTCAATTAATTTGAAAATCTTAAACACGGAAAATAATAACTGGGAGCCCATATTATCGTAATGTAGATTAAGATGGATAATGCAATATTAATTTGATTGTGGTATTAATTTTAATGAGCTGAATTATATTGTGGCTCAATATTGAAATTCAAAAGCCCATCGGAGGTCCAATCTTAATTCTCCTAAAGACCCCTCAAGTAGCCTAATGATAATAAGGTGATTAAAATAAAAGAAAAATATTTTGCTGATTATTTCTAATAAATTTTCGAAAATAGTGAATAAGAGAGATAATTTTTTTTGTTGATTTTCTTGAAAAGATATTATGGAAGATATGTATTCTTGGAATACAAGATTATCTCATAAATTCAAGAAGATTCAAATCTTACATTCTCATCTCCTAGTTATCGAAAATAGCCATATAATTAGGAGGGTGAGATTTCTGTGGAATATTTTGTTATAGAGACTAGAATATATGAGATATATTCAAGATTTCTTGGAGATCAAGAAACGATTTTTTCCTCCCATATTTCACTCTAATTTTTGGCCATTTACAATTATAAATAGGAGATGATTATTTTATCTCCATTTTACAAGTTCCATGAGTTGGAAAAATTAAGAGCAATAAATATTTTTCCTCTTTCTTTATATTATTAATTGTCCGTTAAGCGCTTCCCACCGGCGAACGAATAAGGCAAAAAGATAATACTTGAGAAGGCCTTTCGGTTGATAGGATCAATTCGCTTGTCCCGTTCTTCTCTACGGACGTCGCTTCAAGAGGTACATAATCGCGTAAACTCCTAGATTTTCTGCTATAGGATTTTACGTGAGTTTATTCATATGCGTGTATTTTTGTTATTTGGATAATTATTATTTGAATTAATTAGGATTAATTCATGCTAGTAATAATTAATTTTAAATTCATATTTAAAAATCATCCTAAATACATCCGGGCACCCCGATTTCCCCAACAGCTAGCCACAGTGTTGTCAGACCAGATGAACCACTATTAGAGCGCCACCTAGCGGGATAATTGACTTTGCTTGATTTCTTTCCTAATTTGTTCATGCGCTCTTATCCCATCACCTGGACAGAGGGAATTCTTCCTCTTTGGGCTTGATCTTCTAAACATGTTACCATTTTGTGGGTAGAGCCTGGTCGATGGTTGGCCGCCGGAAGCCTTTGGTGACCTTCGATTAAGGATGCTTTTGTTGCCAGCGGTCTGTCGCCCAGGTAACCAATCTCGTCGGTGTGACCTTTGGTCGTGGTCTACTTAGGTCCTTTCCTTGGCCAATCTTCAACCAGGTCGACCAGAAGGACTCCACGGTCTGTCCGTTGGTCGTTTTTATTGATAAGAGGGGCGTTACTGACTGATACACTAATAATTATTTTCAAGATTCTGTACACGTATTAAGGCGCGTAATTTATGTCATAGTAATTTCAAAATACCAACCAAACATTGATCACATTTAAATTTAATGATCTTGATAAACTGAAATCTATTTTAAAGTAAGAATAGTTATGGAAGTTGCATTTTTTTTTTAGAAAGAATGGAGTATGTGAGTGTGGAGTTGAATAAGATAATAATAACTTTATATTTTATTAACTTTTGTGAGAAATAATATTTCCTTTTTGGAGCGTAAAAGGAATCGTGGGACATCCATATAAGGCAAGTATGAAAATAATCATGAGACAGAGGGGAGTATATTGTTGTTAATAGACTATGTTATACTCTAGAGAGATTCTTATGATGTCAAAGAATAATTTTACAATACACACATCATCATATTTATATAATTAATTATTATAGATTTAATGTATTCAATTAAAAATCTAGAAAATATTTATTAGAATATCTTCAAGGAATTTTAAAATAAATAGTAAAGATAGTAGTGATGAATTAAATGAATATGCCCTTGAAATGAATTTGAAGAAAAGTGTTACCATTATGCTTCTAAAAAATATTGACCAAAAGTTAGGTTTGTGAAATGACACGGAATTGATTGTCACGAAGATTGGAAACCACATTCTTAAAGCAAAAATAATTTATGGAAGAGATATTGAGAATAAGATGTTCATCCCAGGATGACCTTGAGTAATTCACATTAAGCAATGTCAGTAAAGTTTCAAATGAGACAATTTATTATTATATTGCGTTTCATGATGATGATCAATAAAAGTTAGAGTCAATCATTTTCAACTGCAGATTTGTACCTTCACATACTTGTTTTTATATATACTAGGCGTAACCACATGCGTTGAACGTTATATGTAGAGAATCATCAAGTGATACCGTATAGCTTAAAAAAATTTAATGTTATGTGTGAAGTTACAAATCAGTAATAAATCCATCTTCTCCTTGCAACTGCTCGACTATGCCAACTTGAAGTGTTTCAGCCAATCGACACTGTCTACAAAGCATTCCATCGGACGCCATACAAAATCAGATGTGCCGAGAAGATCTAAACCTCCATGACATGGATAACCCAATAGCCGTCAAATGCCACAAACTATTCGGTTGCTACTTAATCAGATTTCTAGCATCACTGGAGGAGACTAAATTTTTAGTTAAATAAAACATGATACTCTACATGATGATTGTATTCCTAAGTGTTGGATCTACATCTCATGATGGTCTCTAAAGTCATAGTTGCAGTGATAAAGTTTATTCACTTGTGCATTCCATATGTTTTTAAAGTTTTGAAGGTTCTAATATATGCAAAATAATGGTTGCATAATATTTAGTTACTGTTATCCACCATATCGGAAACTTAAATATTTCGATTCTGATTAAAGGACAAAGAAGCATTGTCGCTATATTTAGAAATTTGCCATGCAACGACACCAACATATTGTGGAAATTATATCATCCTATTTCTGATGTGATTTGAACGTTTCCTTGAAAATGATCGTGAAATTAAGACAACCAGAGTATAGCATATGATAAAATATCCAAAACAAAGTTAATTAAAGCTTCAATTAAATAAAAAATGGGTGAAATCCAAAAAATATAGTAAAACGCGAAATAAAATTTTAGAATATCTTTAACTATCACCAAAGAAAATTGACAAAATTAACCACATAATTTAGGCATCAATATCCGACAAATAGGAACGCCTGTAAATAAAAAACTGAATGTAAAATTGATTGAAAAGAAAATAAAGATACCTAATTGTGCAAAGCCGATGAAGGGCGGAGCAGAATGACTGTTACAACCTTTTATATTTTGAAGATGAGATATATTATGTTGTCGAGAACATGATTTTAGCAACGCTGGTAAAAATCGAGTGAGGCGCATAATATGGTACATAATAGGCAACAGAGTCGGAATTGGAGAAGTTGAAGGTAAATGATGAATTCAATTGAGTATATGAAGGATTAATTATAATAATTATGCAGTAAGTAAGTTAATAACTAAATGGACTAAAACATAAATAATAAAATAAACAAAGGGCAAAAGTGTCCAAAAATGTTTCTCATGGACATGCCACTTTTTAATATAGTATAGATATACATCTATATGGTGCCGTTTCTTTTTATTTTTTTGAAACAACATGTTTCATTATTTAGGTTCCGCAAGCGCAGGGAACAACGGGAAGACTCTCCACAAATTCCGGAGGCTCGTTCCAAATAACCGGACTCTCATAATGGCGAGAGGCCCTAGCAAGCGAATGTGCCGTTTCTAAAGTCAAGTAAAAGTGGATTGAAAAAAGTTTTTCGGAATTTTTAATTACACGTATAACTCTTGCATAAAATGTAAATTTGTGGATTTATTAGTAATAAATATTTAGTTTCACCTTTTACATATTTGAATTACAATGTGTATTATAAATACTTTTGTTTATACATACAATTTTCTTTCAGCCCATGGAATTCGCAAGTCTAAGCACTAGTTTACATTGATATTGCTGCAACCACCAATCTCCACATGAGTATTAATATTTTAGCTCCTTTTTATCAACTAAAATCTAACACTAGTATTAATATTTTAGCTTCCAAAAAATTTGCACTATGCCAAAAAAAGGATACGACAACGGGGATTCCTCGTTGTCGTAGGTGTTTTCCCACCGTTGTTGATGGGCTCGTTGTCGTAGCCCCAGACTTTTGACAACGGTATTTCCACCGTTGTCTTAAATACTTAAGACAACGATGAATCACCGTTGTCTTAAATACTTAAGACAACGGTAAATCACCGTTGTTATAACTATTATATAACCGTTGTTGTAAAGTGTTACGACAACGGGTTTTAACCGTTATCAAAAGTTTGGAGCTACGACAACGAGCCCATCAACAACGGTAGAAAAAATCCTAAGATGAAGGGGAATCCCCGTTGTTGTAAATCTCTACGACAACAGTGAAAATCCGTTGTCCTTTCTATTTAACCGTTGACATAGCTATTATACATTTTAAAAAATATTGTAATAACCCCGTTGTCGTAGGTATTTGAATTTTTTTTTTTTTTTTTTGCAGTATCATATTTTACATAATTTTACTACCAACAAGATAATAAAAAAAATATTATAAAATTCTAATTAAAATAATATTCAATACATTATTAAATTCCATAATACATCAAGAACCAAATTATTTATAATACAAAAAATTATAATTCGACAATGTAAATTATGTACATTTTATAAGAACACAAGAACCTAGAGACTAATTAGAGATAACGTCTCCTTCCATGTTTCCGCCTTCTATCCCAAGTCATGTCATTCCTACAAAACAAAAATAAAAAAATGACAGACCACATTGACATTAACAATATAAAAAACAGATGATGTTACAGTGGTAAATATATGAAAATTAGCAACAAACTACAACCACTTCGTAAACTAAGAATTCGGAGTTATAGAAATCACACTTTTTCCAATTGAATTAGGACCAAAAACCTGAATATACTATTTTCAGTACATATATAAAAACTTATGGTTACACAACTTATGGTGATGACTGTGTCAGAAAATTCCCTTACAAAGGATCTTTGTAAAGTCAAAAGGTCACCATTATGAAAAACTCTATAAGGTGAATATAAAGCAAGTGTTATTCCATCTAGAGATATTTTAGCATGATTCTTAATTTATATATATATATATATATATATCTTCTTTGCCAATCAAATATTGCATCAAGCTAGAAAAGATCAAAATTTTCAGCTTCTTTTTAAACATACCCAAGCGGCAAGAACACCATACACTACCTAATATGGTTAAAACTTTTGTCAAACACTGTATATATATTAGTATGGTCAACTATGAAGAGTGATGTCAGATGCCATCATAATAATATAATCAAGGGGCTGGGGGGTCAATTAGAAGCACTCACTTTCTATTTTTCATCTTTTAGTGAGCTCAACTCCGGCTGAAACGATCCATTCAACTTTAGCTCCTCTAGAAAATAACTGAGATAACTGTCAGAAATGTGTATAAAGTCAAGTTTCATGGTATGAGTTGCATCTTCGTAGTCTTACACTTTCTTCTGATTATCTGATCAATATAGCAGTATGGTATTAAAATCTGATGATGAGGTTGAAGCAGAGGAATTAGAACAAAAAATCAAGAGTTCCATTCTTGAGATTGTAAGAATTAAAGAGGGGGATGAGATGATCGATGAGATCAAGGCAATTTATGTTTCAGGTATGCATGCATGAATTAATATCTATATACGGCTAATTAAAGGGTCATAAAGAAAATACACACAACTCGGAAGGATTAAGAGCAAAGATCAGAGTTGAAACCCAACGTCTCATATGCATAGGTAGATAGATACACAATTTAAAGCAGCAACAATACATAATAAGAAGCCCAAAATACTATAATTATCATCGGTTTCACCATCTTCACTTTTTATTTTGGTGGGATCCGAGATCCCCCTCCAACTTCCTTATTTTCTAGGCTTCAGGGCTACATGTTTTTTAGTGTTATGCATTGTCACTACAAAAAAAACACTTTTTGGTGGCGAAATTTTTCGTCACTAGAACATAAAATTTTGTCACTAAAGATTTGTAGTGATAATTTTTTTTGTCACAAGCGCTGTCACCAAAAGCCCGTCACGAAAGATATATGGTGACAACAAAAAGAAATCGTCACAAGAACTAGTGACGAAACCTATTTATCGCTAAAGATAATGTTATCGTGACGAATTAATCATCACTAAAACCCTATATTTTCGTCACCCAAATTATTTTTTGTCACAACATTCTTATGTTTTTGTTATTTCACGTGACAAAATCTATTTGTCACCATAAATTATATTTTTGTGACGAAATTATTGTCACTATAATTCTATATTTTTGTCACCCTAATTATATTTTGTCACAACATCCTTATATTGTTATTGTTTCACATGACAAAAGTTATTTGTCACAATAGATAATACTTTTTATGATGAAATTATTGTCACTATAATCCTATATTTTTGTCACCCAAATTATTTTTCGTCACAACATCCTTTTATTTTTTTTGTTTCACATGACAAAACTTATTTGTAACCATAAATAATATTTTCGTGTTAAAATTATTATCACCATAACTCTACATTTTCATCACTCAAATTAATATTTTGTCACAACATCATTACAATTTTGTGTTTTTATGGCAAAATTATCGTCACTATAACCCTATATTTTTTCACCCAAATTATATTTTGTCGCAACATTTTTTTTTTATTTTTGTTGTTTCACGTGGCAAAATATAACTCAAACACATAAAAAAAACATTGGTTTAAAAATTCAATACCGTCATTTTAAACAAATTACTGTAATCAAAACAGTGTAAAAAATCATCATCCTCAAAAGTTATAAACTACTAAAGTACTAGACTTCACAATCTAAATATCTTGAAACTACAAATGTATTTGCAATACATAAAATAATAATTCGAGTACTTCCTGATATATCCAAAGCTCCAGATCAAATTGAGAAGCCATCTTCATTCTATTCGAGAAAAGCTCCATTCTGCACACACACACACAAAAAAAAAGAACATTTGTAAACTATTAAGTTTAATAAAATAAAGCATATAAAATTTATACCAAAGAAAGTTAATAAGATCAACAAAAACAAAGCAAAAGCTCATGCAATCTAATATAGAAAAACAATTAGTGGCTTAAGAAAAGCCTTTCCTTAACACAAAGATTATTGAAATCAACTTTAGAAATAGATCCAGAGGTCTTACTGGTTTTATTATGTCATTTCCTATATGAAAAACTTACAAAATAACATTCAAGAAGCCATATGATTTTGATTGAGTGCAAAAATTATTTATGGAATCTATGTTAGTAATTTTCACAGATATATAATTTAGAGACAACAGCAAAGCATTTTCTTTTACAAGTTATGTTTAACCTCCAAAGTTTCATTTTAACAGCAAAAGCAAGTCCAACCAAACCAATAACAAGTAATAACAGTTTTTTTTTACAAAATATCTAGGTAATTATTTGATCCACCCTTCTAAAGTAAGAAAACAAAGAATATAAAATAGCAGAATAAGAGGTATCTTCCCTATCGGAAACATGATTTTACTACTTCATAATCATCATTTTAGATGCAATAAAAGTCTATTTATCAAATTAAGCAAATGATATCCTTCATAAATTTCTAATCGGGTTTTTATTGATCAACTTTACACCATTAATATCATCACACTATGATTTTTCTAAGAAGAAATTAAGTAGTAAGTAGTATGACCATGCTACTCATACCTAACATACGTGTCAAAAAATTCAGATGCATGCTTAAGATATATCAAGTACATTCACAATTAATTTCAAAAGACATTAAATAGTGACAAGTAAAATGTCCTTAATATTGACACCCAAAAACCTTCTTGGCATTTAAAACAATGAACACTACATGCAAATTAATAACTAACTGATAAATTATACACATTTATAAATTTGCACCTTTATAAAAATTTCACGAGCCTCAGGAAAATTCTCATCATGTAAAAGGTTCATAGAAAATTATAGGAAACTCCAAACAGGGTATTTGATTAATAAAGAAACATGAAGATAAACAAATGTCACAATATGGTTTCAAAAGGTAGTAATTAAACTGGAATAAAGTCTAGCTAATTAGGACAGAATATGCAAGTCTTTGGATATTGTAGCTTTCTTTACCTTTAGTATATTAAAGTCTTCATCAATCAAAGAAATGTCAATAACAGAAATGCACGTGAAGGGCCTCCATCAAGCAACACCAACATGAATCCTTCCTTTCAATGACATATTGACATGTAAAATATTAGAAATATAGAGGAGAAAACAATGATGTACACAGAAGCCAAAAGCAAGATCATACCGGTGATGACTTACAAATGCTTGATACTATGAGGACTCCAATAATATTGTCAATCACACCACATACAACATTGAGGACCTAGCATGCTAATGAAGGTTGAGAGAAAGTGAAAAGGTAGAAAAAAGAATAACCTATTTCATATGTTCTTTAACAACATTATTTCTCAAAGAGTGCTTATTGAATTCAATTGTCAGTTCTCATTTCCTACATATAAATTAACTTTAATTTCTCGTAAACATCAATAAGACTTACAGAAAAAGAAGTATTGGACTATTATCAGATATTAGTGTTAAGAGTGACTCACAAGTTGTTAAAAATCTTACTTTATAAAATTGTGGAAGTATACCATCTGAGCCATTTCCTTTGATGCTCCCATAATAAAAATAAGACATAAATAAATATTTCATATCCCAGAACACAATTTTGGCCACTGGAAGTTCAAAATAGAAATCATAGTTGTTGGTCAAGCTCAATATTAGAATAATGCAAAGACAGAATAACACTTAGACAAGAACTGCTAATCCTTATTATAGTAAATTCTGTAACAACACTTGCAAAGAGAGGGCAAAAATATAGACAGAATTCGAAATAGATACCTGACTTGGTGAAGTCAGAAAGACATTTTCAAGAACGAAGTTACAAGCAATTCGTACTTGAGAACTTTACTGGAGAAGCAAAATCAGTTTTGATTTACTTGTATGCTGAAATCTATGTCTGGAGTAGGCTATACTGGTACACCTTCAGATAAATAAGTTACCCTGAAAATTTTGAGGCAGTGGTGTGAGTATAAACAATTGCCTACCACCCTTAGTATTACATTTAGCCCCCAAGGATATATACCAAGGATGATGGAGGCAAGTGACTCCCACTTGGTTTCTTCGGGGCTTTCAATATTAGCCAAAGCTTTCTTTCAAACCAGAAACTAAACCTATGAACCCACAACTTCACGGAAGCGTCCATCTCAGGTAAAACCAAAATTAATAAGCCTCGTATTAGCATCTTCACTTCACAATAAAAAGAAAACAAACAAAAATGAACTATCTAGGGCAATGCTTCATTAAATAATTAAATCCATGGGGAATAATATTCGCTGTCATTAGAGGAAGCCTAATGAACTCATAACAATTCTCTCTTCTTATATTCAAATTGTAATAAAACCATGCCAACTTTTATATGTTTCACTAATCTTTCTAGGGAACTTGATGCATTACTAAGACGGTAGCCCAACATCACCATTTAGTAAAATGTAAAGAATATGATTCATAACCTAAAAAAAGATTTAAAAGGGAAAAAATAACTCAAACAACGCGAGCAATGGCAGCGCCGGAGAAACGGAAGTGACGATCAAAATCCACCAATAAATTAGGATTAGACAAATAATAGCCAGAGGAGTGAACAACGTGATGCAGTGTACGGTGGCGAAAAGGCGGCGCGAGGCGGCACTCCTCCTTAATTGCACTTTGCTTCAAATTAGTCAAAGAAGAACACGCAACCTTATGTACTCTATAGTTGAACTCTCGATTCCGAGTGGAGGAGGAAGAACAAGAACAAGTCTTCTCGGTTTGATTTTGGAGGCAGAGTGTGGTTAGTTGTTCAAATTTTAGGGTTGTGAGGGATTCACTTTTTAAATCACAGTAAAAAGAAATAGTGCACACATAATTTACATTGAAGCGCAAAAAATATTAGAATGAAAAAGATGTGTACTTTTATATTTTTAATAAAGACAAAAACTTGTATGAGACCGTTTCATGGCATGAAACCATACAAATTAACATGTATCCCTTCTAAAGTGTTAATAAGTCAATGGACTAGTTACACTCATTCTCATTGTCTCATGCCATGAGACGGTCTCCTACAAGACCTACTCTTTAATAAATATATATTATGGCGCACTATCAGTTGCACGGTGCACTATAGTTGAAGTTGTTTACACTATACAACAGTTGAGGTTGTTTACACGGAAAAGTATAAGTTAATTACATTAAAATATTTGTTTGAATTACACCGAAAAGTTTGCACTGAAAATTGGTTTTCAGTGTAAATATTTCAATATAATCAAATCATATATTTCAGTGTAAAAATTCTCAATTGTTTAGTGAGTAGACCATAAAACAAGTGCACAAGAATGTTACTCTATATTAAATTACATTTAGTTATAGTAGAATATTATTTCATCAGTAATATTTTTAATTAAAGTATAAATTTATACATATGATTCTAAATTATAATTATGTGAGAGAAACTATAGAGTGAAAATAGTTTATATATGAACCATTGAAACTATAGAGTGAAAATAGTTTATATATGAACCATTAAAGGGTATTAGTTGTTTTCACTAAAGAGTATTAATTTGTTTTCATTAAACAACTAATACTCTTTAATGAACACAACTAATATTCTTCAATAAAAAACTAACACTCTTTAGTGAAAACGACTAATATCATTCAATGCTTCATGTATGAACCAATTTAACTCCATACATACTCATTATAGATGAAATATTTAAGACTTGTATCTAATAGGAAAATTAGGGCTTAGTGTTTAGTATTTTTTCATGTTCGCATTAATCCCATTAAATATGAAAAAATTGATTATATATGACTTGTAATTTTACTAAAGATATTGTACATTTTTTTTGAGCTTGTGTAACATGTATTATCAAATATTATAATATAAAATAATTCTACTTAAAATTATTTATGTTTCTTATTGGTGTCATATCGCGTTGACACAAATATTTTATGTTCGTGCCGTAGCAGCACAAATTCTTATTTTATCGTAGCATGTTTGCATTACATCTTATTGTGTCGGCACGAAACACAATATGAAGAGAAGTTCTCCTGTGAAACTTATTCATGATATAAAACTGATATCATTAGATATATTTGATGATACCATTAAATGCATTTACTAATATCATAATAATTTAAACTATGATTTCAATTTAAAGTTTAATGATATCAGTGAATGCATATTATGGTATCAATTAATACATTTAATGTTATTAATTTCATACTATTAAACTTGTTCACAAATTTTTTTGTGCAATATCGTTGTTAATACCTTTTTGGAAATGGAACATTGATTCAAAATGCATCTATAGCGTACTACACTTTAAAGTTTGTGGTCATAAGCCTAAATCCAAAGTTAATTTGACAGTCTGTTTGTTTCTTTATTCTATTCTTATTTATTTTTCAATCCAACATGTCTCTTATGTGACGAAGATTGCAGTTGTCACCACAAATAAAAATTTGTTGTAATGGCTAATAATTCATCACAATAAGTCTCATCTTTATGTGACAGAGATGAAAATTTTCACCACAAACAAAAATTTCTAGTGACGACTTTCATATTGTCATAATAGATAAACAGATGCTTCTTGTGACGACTTGCGGCTTGTCACAAATGATCCCCTTTTTATGTGACAAAAATGGTAGTCGTCACTTTAATTGGGGCCTTTTTGTGATGATGTGCTAATTATCACAATAGAACATTTTTTATGTGATAAAGATGCACATCATCACCAAAAACAGATACTTCTTGTGACATCTTCAAAATTGTCACAATAGATCTCTTTTTTAAAGCGACGAAGATGAAAATCGTCACAAAAAATAGACACTTTTTGTGATGCTTAGCCAAATTATCACAATGGGTCCCACTTTTGGTGACAAAGATGAAAGTCGTCACTATAAATAGAGGCTTTATGTGACGACTATTGAATCATCACAATAGATCCATTTTTACGTGATGAAGACGAAATTCGTCACGGTAAACGAACGTTTTTTGGGACAACTTGTAGTTCGTCACAAAAGGTTTGTCACGATACAATAATTTTTGTTGTCGTGTATCACTACTTGTGACAACTTAACAATTGTCACAATATATATTATGTTTACGTGATAATATATGTGATCGTCACCGCAAAATTTACTTTAAGTGATGAATTTAAATATTGTCACGAAAATATAGGCTTTGGTGACAACTTTTGTATTCGTCACAATAATTTTGTCACAAAAAAATAAGTTTTTTGTAGTGTGTGTGTATTTTATTTTTTTAACTCATGTCTTCTAAACATCAGTTTAAAAAATTACTATTAGACTGCTGGTATTGCTACTGCCGCTAAAATGAAATTTTACATTGAACACAATAACAAAACCCACTTAAATTCACAACATTAACCTCAATGATTGTCTTGAAAATGTTTTAGTGCCACCATAAATTACAGGAAGTGAACCAGGTCATATCAAAATGTAGAACTGCATTTTTTTTGGACTATGTTGACGCATATTCATTTGCACCCTACATATAAGCAAAGTTCTACAATATTTTAAATGAGAATCAAAATTTGCACGATTAAAAGAAATTGTCAGCTCAAACAGAGAGTTATCACACACCTAATCCTGAGAGTTTTCACTTTGGTCATAGTTAGAGTCGGTAGAGTCATCACATGCAGGGATTTTAGATCTCATTTACAGAAATAAATAATAAGAACTTACAAATGGTTATCAAAACTGGTCATAAAAATTCTTGAATGAACATCCAAGCATCTTTTTTAACCTCTCATCTGAAGCAAAAATTTGGATCAATTATGAACTCTCTGCATATTATGGGTTGAATTTGAGACTTTTGCAGATGTGGAAGTTCGTAAATGAAGCCATTGTGCCTTACGAATTCACGTTGCCCAAAGTTCTTTTTCTAAAGCATAATATAAAGAGACACCATTTGTTCATCTCTCCACTTTTAATATATAATATGAGCCTCTAACCTTTTACTCCCCATTCAACCACATGATCTCTGGAAAGAATCTAAACGGTTCAAATGTCTTAACTAAGTTTTCCGACAAAAGAGTTCCTTACATATTTTCTCTACTGTGCATACATAAAAATGGTCATATTATTCAGGCTCTAGTCTACTTAATTCCTATCTTAGCTAATATGATGATGTTTGGAAATTCTATTATTTTCCTTTCAACTTCTTCATCAATTTACACTTTTTTACAACCTTTATAACAGATGATCATTGATAATTAAAGAAATAATACAACACTTGTAGGCCCTATGATACCTGGATAGACATAAGTATAACAACTACATCATAGATCAGACTCCACTGATTTTGCAATATATCCAAGCAAAATCTTTCATCTGCATAAACTGATTAAACAAAAAGTACATATGGACAACAATTACATAACTCTACGCCAGCCAAATTGAAACTTCGAGCTGATCCCTACTGATGGATGCCTTTCCATACTCGAGAAGTTGGAAGAAAGACGTTTAAGCCAAGGGATGAAGAGATGGGGATTTTTTTTTTTTAAATAGTTATGTTTTTAGCATTTAAAAAGTAAAGAAGAGAGAGAGAGAGCAAGAGGAGAAGGAAGCAGTTTACCTTAATCAGACACTTGGCAGGCCGTGGAGCGCAGCGACTTTGAGTTTCTCTTCTTCTTGATAGTTTCAATCCGGGTCCTTACACTCTTAAGATCTGATTTGCTAATACTCAGCTTGCAAATGATGACCTACTCAGAGAGGAGAGAGAGAAAGAGATGAATTGTGAATTTGAAAGACCTACAGGCATGGAAAAACTAAAAAAATATTGTCTAATTGTGGCTCTGACTACTGTCTAGTTGTAAGGCTCAAGAGCCCAATAACGGGCTCAAATTGTATATCAATTAACATGTCTACAACCGCTAAGTGAAAAGAAAATCATTATTATTAGTAGCATTATTAGTATTACTTATATAAAAGAAAGTGCAATATAGGTTTATACTATCCATCATTTATCCACCTCTTAATATAAAATCATGGTCCAACCAGGCTCAATATGTGTGGAAGATAAATAAGCTTCTCAACAGCAACTTTCTGCCACTTTGTCCCTTAGGCTTGAATAGTACTAATACCATAGCCCAAGTAATCAACTTAGGCTTTCGAACTATTGAGATAATAATTTACAAATACAAAGTAACTACTGAGACTATAGTAATATCATCATGACAACACAAACAGATAGTTTGTAGTAATTGGGGATGAAATTCAAAATTCCTGACCCCCATATATTCTCAGAATTAAATTCTAATTGTTGGCATTTTCACTGAAAAAATGCAACTGACTAACATAGGCCATTTTACAAAAATGCAACTGACTAACAAAGGCTATTTTCACAAAAAAGTAATCTAAATTAAGATAAGTTCAACTTACTGTACACAACTTTGTTATATATGTATTCAAACTATATACATACACGCACATTTGTATATACACCTAATATTTTTAACTTACAAGCCCCTTCTATGATTTTCTCTTATCAAAATTACATGTTAGTTGAAGAACTATAACACATATTTACTATCATTATTGTATTTATTTCATCCACTCTACTTTTTCCTTACGATTTGTCAAATCTCACTCAAGTTGAAGAAGAACACATCCTTATGAATCTAAACTAAAATGGGAAAGAAGTGAAGCATATGCTACATTGGTTCTTCATTTCCTCAGTAAAGAAAACACACACACACACATATATATATACAGGAAATATATATCTTGATGGTCACAGAAACAAACTAGCCTAATGATAAAAAACAGAGATAATGCTTCATTAAGCTATTAATTAAGAAAGAATATATTGTGACTGTACATGGGCATACACAAATTATGAAACCTAACAACCAATTTCAACTCTAAATTATCTGACAAACAAAAATTATGTGATAAACAATTTTGAGAATTGTACAAATAATGAAACCTAACAATTTCAACCCATAATTATCTGATTAATAATTTTGGAGTTTAACAAAAATTATGAAACCTATCAACCAATTACAAAGATAAATTAATTCATGAATACTAGAATGAAATGCGCTGGTGAGAAAATCACCTGGAAATCTGTAGTTTTTACTCTACAATCCATCGCTTAAAACCCCTTTCAAATTATAATCCCTTCTCTGCGTTATAACTTTTCACCATTTGTGAGAGAGAAAGGGAGATATTCAGTATATTCACAATACATTCGAGAGAGAGAGAGAGAGAGAGAGACGGAGACTAACGGAGTAACGAGATCAAAGAGGGTTGCACAATTTCAATTTCACTGTTGTATCTTGAATCAACACTAAGCAAATACCTGGGGAGAATTAGGGCTTTAGATGGTGAAAGAAATTAGGGCAAGGGCAGAAATTAGGGCTTAATTACCTGGGGAGAATTCGACTTAGACGATTCACGGTGGAGAATGAGCAGCCGGTTCACGGTGGAGGACGAAGTCGGCTGTTCACGACAGTGCGATCATGGCAGAAGCGAAAGCAAACTACGGTGGTGGAGGTGGAGCTAAGCGATGGTGGTTGAGGTGGCGCTGACCGAACGGACGGTGGTGGTGGTGGTGGTGGTGGTGGTGGAACGTGAGAGTCAGAACGAGAGCGGGTTAGAGCGAGAGGGTGAGAACGAGGAAGCTTCGAGACGGTGGTGGTTGAGGTGGCGCTGACCGAACGGACGGTGGTGGTGGTGGTGGTGGTGGTGGAACGTGAGAGTCAGAACGAGAGAGGGTTAGAATGGTAATTATTTCTAAGTGTCCATTTTATATATTCTTTATTATTAATTAAATAAATAAATAAAAATTTAAAAAAAATTAAGACCACGGGAAAAGACAACGGGGATTAAACCCGTTGTCTTATGTTGTGAAACCTGAGTTAAGACCACGCGGAAAGACCACGGGGGCTTAAACCCGTGGTCTTTTATTATGAACCCTGAATTTAAGACCACGGGGATACCTAAGACAACGGGATTTACACTTAAGACAACGGTCAAAACTGATACCCGTTGTCTTTATTCCGATGTCGAAAGTCATTTTTGGCATAGTGTTGTGTGCATTGAGTTTTCTCATAATAATATTCCATCAATTTTGGTTAACTTTGGTCGCACACATAAATTTTATTTTTATTAGTAAGTTCTCCTAATTATATTGACAAATATGTAATACAATTTTGAACCCATATTAATGATATGATATTGGATTCAACATCTAAATGCAATGAAGGATTCTATGATTTGAGTGGGACGGTCGTCAAAGACATTAGCGCTATATAAATTGTAACAATGGTAATCATAGGGCTCGGACTAGGAATGTGTGGTGAAAAAATAACATTTTTTTTTTTTCCAAATTCAGGGACCAGTAGTATCTATTCATGAAAAAACCATGTTTAATGTGATTAAATGTTGACTATGAATAAAACATATTTTTTTCCTTGATTAAATGTGCAACTTGTCCAATCCCAGGGTTTGGATGATGAGGATTTATGGCTTAAGAGTATGCTCATCTTTAGACTTTTAAGTTCGAAACCACTCGTATTTTAATTGGGTCCCCTGCTGATGTGGACGATGAGATGAACTACTCGTTAGTCATTGGACCAGATATTAAAAATTCATTTAATTAATTCATTTTCGTTTCTAATTTGTTAATTTATATAAATACTTTCACCAACTTTTTTTTATTTTGTAAATTTAATAATTTAGACTACCGGAAAACTTTATAATTTGTTAATTTTTTACATTTTATTTTATATGTATCCAAACTGAGTAATTTTTTTTTATTCATATAGTTAATAGAATCAAAATAATTTTACCTATATTTTTTTGACATGATTTAATCTAAATAAATTTTTTTTATCCAAATAAAAATAAATATGTAAATCCAAATACTATATAATAAAAAATAGTTCGATTCTTGTGTGAACTCAAGTGCATAACATGCATTTAGATTTTGAGTCTAATTTCAAATCAATTTTGACTTTTTAAAGTCCAATTTACTTAATGAGCTTTAAAAAATCAATTGATTTGATTTGGACTCAAAATCCAAGTGCATGCTATGCACTTGGGTGCATACAATAATTTGTGTAAAAAAAATATCTAAATGAAAATAAAAATTAATGAATCTTCAATTCAGGTCTTGAATGGTCCTCGGCCCGGTCCTCGTTCTCCTCGTCCTTATCCTCTTCGGCCCGAGTACCCCAAGTGCTTTCGATGTTAGGCATTTGTATATTCATCGTTGTTGAGGACATCGTCATCTACTTTTTCAGCTCATCCATCTCTTTAATTATTCTCCCTTTTTCTCTCCTTCCTCTCCTTCTCGTGAGTCCTCGCTAGTTTCTCCATCGACTTCCTCACATCATGTGGCTAGCTCTCTTACATGGTTGAGGGGTGGGAGTCGATAGTAGGCTGGGAGAACGAAGTAGACCCAAATTTTTTTACGATGGTTTTACCGTAACCGCGTAGCCCAAAGAGCCGTCTTTTTTTACCCCATCGGTCTTCACATAAATGATATCTCATCAATCGGGGTGGGGGCAGGGCTAGAGTTCTCCCAAGATGCCTCAGACTAACTAGCATCTGGCTAAGGTTGTGACTGGGCCTCTTTGATGACCTCGTTCATCCTCCTCTCTAAATGAATTATTTTTTAATTAATATATATATATATATACACATATATATACAAATGTAAATTTGAAATATTAATTTTATTATTAAAATTTAGTTAGTAAACTTATCTATACGTCTAGAACCTTTCGACGAGATAGTGTTTTTTCAACTCTCTCAAAATGGAATCTATACGGCTGTAGGTGGACTTCCTAGACGTCACGTCCACTGGGTGAGTGAGCTTCAGCCTCTCAAAATAAGAGGATGCACGCCCATGATCTCGCTCCTATTATGAATCAAATATAATTTAATAAATTATTAATAACTAACTATAAAAAATTAATAAATTTAACTTACAAACTTGAGCTTGTGCTCGCAAATGAACCGCGAACCATTCTAATATCTAGCGACTCCGTCCCCATCTGGGTGTCTCTAGCGATTCACATCTTTCTTCCCAAACTTCTCGATGAATGTAGGACTTGTCCAGTAGGCCACCAAGGCTCCCCTCCCCAACTCAAAAGTTTTCCCATTTGTCAACCACTCAAGTTTTAATAGCTACAAGTCGTTCTTGTACCGATATATGACTTTATTATAAAAGAGGTCATACATCTGGTCATCATACTCCTCTGCCCAGATGCACTTTTTTTTTTACAATAACATTTAAAATATAATATCAATTTTATATAAATATATAAATATGTAAAAACTAATAAGGGTATATGTACCTTGAATTCCTCAAAGTACTCATCCTTTCTACGAGCGGAGACGAGACCCCATGTGAGTGTCAACCTCGAATTCGATTATTTTAATGGCATTACTCACATCAGCAGCAACCTCGTGATCCAGAATAAAATTGTGACATGATAAATTCAAGTTCATTACATCCTTTCACATATAAAATAATTTAGTAAAAAAATATTAAAAGACTTATGAGCCACCAATGGGCTTAATGCTGATTCAAGCATGAGTTGTCGAATGATAGCGTGAGGATCCCTCGTGTGAAATCCCCATCATGGAAAGTTGTGACTGCGAGCCAGATGGCTCGTGTCGCTAAGGTTGGGACTGAGAACCTACAATCTGGTCCTTTGATGCCTGTGACATAAACCTCGATTGTCGAACCTCCATGACATAGGGCATCATGAATTCTTTCGCCTCTTCCCCAATCTTTTCTCCTGACAGGGGTCACTTTGATGTCTCCGGGGGTTGCTGCCTTGTCTACTCATCTGTAACAAATATATATATCTTAAAAAAAATCATACTCAATCAACTAATATTATTCAAACTAATGTACATATTCAACTTAAATGATTCAGCATACTAATATCCCTATACTGAATCATACTAAAGGCAAATGACTTAATTTACCCATAAACTAATACTATTCAATCAACATACTGATATCCATATCTACCCACATGCTATTCAATATACAATCAACATACTCAATCAATGGTATAAATAAACATACTAATATTTAGAGAAAAAAGTTTTTTTGTTCCCATAACTTATCTTGTGTCCAATTTACGTCCCAAAAAAATTAACTATTCAATTTTGGTCCCATAACTTATTTAGTTGTCCAATTTTGGTCCTAATTTCACCGGAAAAGCTAAAACAACATCGTTTTATGTCTCGTGTGGCTCACGCGCCGGCCAAAATTGGAGATTTATGTTGCCCCATGTTGACGTGGCGCTGACTGTATTTTTTCTTTTTTTAATTAATTATTTTTATTCAATATTTGTTTCCACCTCATTAAATAATTAATAAAATTAAGTTTAAATAAGATATCAACTTAATACCCATTCAAACTTACGAATTTACTAAGCCAATTCAAATCAATATTTTCAAAATTAAAAAAAGAATAGGGAAGATTGAAATCGGATTTCAAGAAGGGTATCTAAGAGTCCGCCTTTGAAATGACGATGTGAATTCTTTGTTCAGGTAATTCAATTTCTCTTATTCTATGTATTATTTATTTAGAAAATGTGAGTTTGAATTAGTTTAGAAAAACCGTAAGTTTGAATTGGTATTGAGTGGTATCTTATTTAAAATTAATTTTATTAATTATTTAATGAGGTGGAAACAAATATTGAATACAAATAATTAATTAAAAAAAATACAGTTAGCGCCACGTCAGCATGGGCAATAAAAATCCTCAATTTTGGCCGGAACGTGAGTCACGCGTGACATAAAACGACGTTTTTTTGGCTTTTCTGGTGAAATTGAGACCAAAATTGGACAACTAAATAAGTTATGGGACCAAAATTGAATAGTTAAATTTTTTGGGATATAAATTGGACACAAGATAAGTTATGGGACCAAAAAAACTTTTTCCTCCTAATATTCATATCTAATATCCACATGCAATTTAATCAATTTAAAACATACTAATATCTAAATATACATAATAATCTTAAACTGGTCAACTAATACAATGCAATCAACTAATACTATGTAATCAACATATTCAATCATCGATATAAAATCAATATACTAATATTCTTAACTAATATCCACATGCTATTCAATAAATTCTAAAATACTAATATCTAAAATCAACATGCTATTCAATAAATTTTAAACATATCTAAAAATCAACATACTATTATCCATATCTAATATTCACATGATAATAAATCAACATACTAATATTCACATGCTATTAATAAATTTTAAATGGTTCAACATAAACATGCTTAAAAATGACTTTTAAATGATTAAAAAAAAACTTTTGGTTAATGTATAGAGGATCGTGATATGAGCATTTTCAATGGAATGATTCGGCTCTAAGGCGACGACACATTGATCCTCCGTAGAATTATCTCTCTCTCTCCCTCTCACTATTCGCCGTCCGTCTGTTGTCTGAAATGACAAAAAAGAAAATTGGCAACGACTACTATTCGTGGCTTATTTTGCCGCTTAAACAACAAAAACATCATCATACTTTAAGATAAGCGATGGGCAGTCCATCAAAAAATTTAATTTAGAATTAGCAACAGATAGTCCATCGCTAATCTTGTCGGCAACTCCAGTGTGCCTTGATTACCAAGGTGCATCAGTCAATGAGTCGGTTTAGCGACGATCACCCGACTGTTGCTAATCCCAATTTAAAAATTTGCGACAGACATTGCATCGCAAAGTTTGGCGGTTCAAATGAATCTAGAAAGTCATTGTTTATCGACGGGCATTCCATTGTTAATCTAGAGAGATTAGAGACAGGTTTTGTTGTCTGTCTTTAATCTTTATAAAATCTGACTAGTGGACTTATCCATTTTAAATCCTTCTCTACTTCCTCTATTTAGTGACGGAAAAGATGTTCGTTTCAAATTTTTGTCGCTAAAATGTGAGTTTTTTTTGTAGTTATATATATATATATATATATATATATATATATATATATATTCATGCATATCAGTATAACAATGTCTAATAGTGAGTTATTTAATCATTTATTTGCTGTTAATATTGTGCGCGCATATATATATATATATCTTATATCACATTCTAATTAATCTTTACGTATGACAATAGTGTCAATATTAAGTCACATACTAAAACATCTAATTCCATTTGTTCTCAAACATATCTTGAGTGGTTGAAAAGTAAGAGTGGAAAGATTTATCAATTGAGTTGATAATTATTTGAGTGGGAGCTTGTCTTCTATCAAAAGTATGATAAGTGACATTTGCTCCTTCAAACACATCCCGTGTATTTACTTCGTCAATTCTAGTAGTTGGGATGTGCCACCGTTTGTATTCTATTAACTATTTCACCCTCCAGTTAACGCATAAGCCGTTGATAATTTTAATTGAATCACCCCTACTTCTACAGAGCTTTTATTTTTATATATGATATTCTTTTTAATTACAGATTTATTCTTTTAATTTTTTTAATTATAATTAATTAATTTATTTTGTCTTATTTTATTAATTATAAATTATTAATTCGCTTTGCCAAAGCAACGATCTTGTCGCCATTCTTGTTGTAAATCTAGAAGATTTGATGTAGACATTACTAATGGACCAATAACCCAATGGGCTTCATATCTTAGACTAGGACTTTATTCTTACAAATAGACTATTGTACTCATAATTGTAATTACTGATACACAAGAACATTAGTGAAACTCCTGGCTTGACTCGCCCCCAGACGTAGTCGTTCCCGACGAACTGAGTGAACAAATCCCGTCTTTTATTTTACGCACTTATTTACAACACGTTATCAGCACGAGACTCTGCCTGAGACTAAACGGTACGCCCTAAAATTAATTCTCTACAAATCATATGAATTAATCCCCGTATCGAATTATTTGATCCATGCGTTACTTGATTTATATGCTCTAAAATTATTAATTTGATTTGTTTATGTTCTTATAATTAATTGAATCAAATCGTGTTTCGAATTGAATTAATTTCGAATCGAGAATCGAACAAGCAACGGCCGCCGCCCGCCAGCAGCGCGCTAGGGCGCACGGCCGCCGCCCCAGGGAGCAGCACCGCCGCGCATGCATCGCGTCCCAACAGCGACGCCGCTGCGTGCAACGCTGCCTGGCACCACCGCGCGCCCCGCGGCCCAGCGCGACGCCCCCCTCCCCGTGCGCCGTCCGCCGCTGTCCGAGCGGCGCTCCCCGTGCACCGTCCGCCGCCGTCCGTCGCCTCCACGCGACGCCTCCGTGCGCTGCCAACCGCACCCAGAGCCGCGACGCCGCCAGTCGCCAGCCGCGACGCCTCCCGTCGCCTCCCACCGAGTGCGCTGCCTCCCGTCGCCTCCCGTGCGCCTCCATGTGCGGCGTCAAGGCGGCGCAAGCCCTTCGTATGTGGCGCCTTTTGATTAGGCGTGAAATTGTCATGATTCGTCGTTAGAAATGCCGGTTTTGGACGATTTTGTCGAGTATTTAGAGTCAAGTGAGTATTATTTCTACACATTGATGAATTTGTCTCTTTGATGCTCATAGGTGAATCGAGGGCAAAAAATGGAGTTCATAGGACTTTGAATCGACTCAACGGATGCCCGGAGGAGAAGATATCGAAGAAATACGATTGGTATTAGTGCGGAAGAAGAAAAGTATTAGTTGGAGCACTTTTGGAGTCACTCGAGTGGATCAACTCGAGCACTAGCGCTCGAGCATGTTGCTTGAGCGCCTAAAACTTACAGAAGATTTCTCGCATTCGAGCAGCTCGAGCGCCATCGCTCGAGCGTGTTGCTCGAGCGCCCCAAAACATGCAGAGAAATTTCGGCATTCGACCAGCTCGAGCGGAGGCGCTCGAGCCCTTGCACCATTCGAGCTACACTGCTCGAGCGCCACCGCTCGAGCGTGCTTGCTCGAGCACTTCCAAAATTCGTGCTTCCTGATTTGTTTTTCGGCCCATGAGTTCACGATTCGGCCCGATGCTTATATATACTCGTTCCGAGCATGCTTTTACACACAACTTGACACCACGACATACCACTTGAGAAGAGAGTACTTTTAGAGATAGTTTTTGGAGAAGAAGAGACGAACAAGCTTTAGTTTTACGTTTTTGAGGTTTTCTTTACGAATTCATAGTTCGATTTTGCTTTTTAGTTTCGTTTCTTTAGACCTTTGTTCTTGAATACATTGAGACTTTGTTTTATCAATTTAATTTGAGTTCTTAGCATTTATTTCTTTAAACCCTAGTTTATGTTTGATAATTTATTCGTTGAAATTATTATGTTCATGTTCGTTACTCTTTCAATTGTTCTTGTTTCCGTAAAAACCATGTCCAGCTAAAACCCTTGCATGCTTGGGGTAGGATGAACTCGTAGAAGTAGGTTGTGGGTATGTAATTAGGGCAATTCGTGATGTTTAGTTTTAATTCTCTTAATTAATGAATTCTTAAAATCAATCTTAACTTTACATTTGAATTTAGTTCGAAAAGTGTTCGAGAGAGGATGACCTTATCACTCTTTAACAACGAGTAGACTTAATGAGAGAGTTTAGAAAGGGTTAATTAATCTACCGGTTTATCTAGGGAGGATGACCGCATCACCTTAGTTTAAATTAGGGCCTGTTAATTAAGCACAATCTATTAACTCGTTAGTGGATTAGTGAAGTCGATTGTTAGGATAAAGTATTAGGGTTTTAATTCTTGAGCTTTCATCTTGCAATCTTTTACTTAGGTTATTTCTTGCGCGTCACAGTTATCTTGATTATGTACCTGCTCCGTTAGTATACGTAGGAATTCCTATCCTGAGCATCATCATCACTTAATTGAAAACACACCTTATTTAATTCCTTTAATTCATTCTTGAGTTTAATTAGTTTACTTTAGTTTAGAATTAATTCTTTAAAAAATCCAAAAATATACATTCATATTAGCTACGATGCGTAGATCATCAGGGATCTGTTCGCATACACTCCATCCCTTGGGTTCGATAATACTTTGTCGCTATACTTGCCCATACTACAATGAACCCGTACTCTTGCGGGAAAACTACTAGCAGAAAGTTAGTATTTTCGGCTTCAAGTCACCTTTCTCCCCGGAATTTTGTGAAATCCTAATCTAATTTCGTTTTTCATTTTAGGATAACACAAAATTCTAATTAATTTATTTTAAAATCCTGAAAATATTTCGTTAAATTTTATTAATATACATGAAATATTTAGCCTCATGAATATGCATGTTTATTAAGTCGCAAATTTTTCTTGAAATTATTTTCATGTGATTATCGTTCATAATAAATTATTTTGCATGTATCTATGATTTAATTATCTTACGTGCATTATTTTTCTCGCACATAGTTTATTTCTTTATAGTCCGCATATTATGCCCGGGTAGGCGGTGCCCGGTACTTGTCGGACCGTAATTTATATTTTGGGTAGACGACGCCCAATACTTGTCTCTATGTGCTCTAGAATAATCAAATAAATCCTCGTTTCTCCATTGTCAATAAATTTGGTCACACCTCTTACCATGTCACTTTAATAATTGTAGTATATCATGTCTGATATTACCATAAGAGAATTCGCCGAGCTTGCTCTTGATGGTAGTAACTACCTGACATGGGCGCTAGATGTTGAGATACATCTAGCCTCAACCAACCTAAGCGGTGCGATTGTCGATGATTCAAAATCAACTGACGCCCAGAAGGCGAAAGCTCTAATTTTCCTCAGACATCATCTTAATCAGGACCTAGAAAATGAATATCTCACTGAAAGAGACCCCGGAACGTTGTGAAAGTCCCTGAAGGACCGTTTCCAACAACAAAATGACATACTCCTCCCTCAGGCTCAATACGAGTGGTTGAACCTCCGTTTTCAAGACTTTAAGTCTGTAACGTAGTACAATTCAGCCCTACATAGTATTGTATCTCAGTTAAAGTTATGCAAGCAAACTGTAACTGAGGACGACTTAATCCAGAAGACTTTGTCGACTTTCCACGCCAGGAACCTTGTACTCCAACAACAGTATAAGGCTAAGAACTACACTGTACACTCTGAGCTAATTTCTGCACTTCTAGTGGCAGAAAAGCACAACTAACTCCTTATGCAGAATCATAACTTGAGACCGGTTGGCTCAAAAGCTATGCCCGAAGCACATGCTACAGCTCAAGGTAGTACAAGTGGTCGCAAGCGTGGAACGGGGAGAGGAAGTAAACGAACTCGTAGCAAAGGCCGAGGTCGTAGTAAGTTTGGTGGTCCAGGTACCTTGAATGACAATCAAGCTCAGGCTCGTGGAAAGGCTGCACCTAACACGAATCCCGCTACTCAAAAATCTGACAATCAAGATAAGGTTGAGCAGTCTTGCTACAGATGCGGATGCAAGGACCATTGGTCTCGCACGTGTCGCAATCCCAAACACTTGGTTGAGACTTACCAAAAGCAGCATAAGGACGATAAGGGGAAGGCTTCTAGAGTTGAATCTCACCATGCCAGCCTGCCTGAAGTAGACCCTGACCAAGACAACGTAGATCCTATGGACATTGAGCTTAAGGACTTTGGAGATGATGAGTGATGTGCGTATTTGATTAATTCTAGTACTTTGTTTTTTAATAAGACAATTTTATGTTTTTGGATCTTTTCTTTTGAATACTTCATTTTATTTTATGGATGATACTATTTTTTTTTAGCTTTGATGTGTTTACCTTAATAGTTGTCCATTACATTTATTTGGATATTGCTGTTCTCACTTATGGCTTGTAAATATATCAGCTATTAAGTTTGGACAATTTCCTCTTGCATGATGGACGCACATAGTGATTTATGTTTGGTAGATAGCGCCACCACACATACAATCCTAAAAGATAGGAAATATTTTTATAACTTGATAGAACGTAAGGGGAGTATAACTACAATAGCCAATGATAGTACGTTGATAGTGGGCTTCGGAAGAGTTTCCATTGTCCTCCCCATGGGTACCGAACTCATAATCGATAATGCTTTATTGTTTCCACAATCTAAGCGTACCCCACTCAGTTTTAGAGACATTAGGATAAACAAATATCACATTGAAACTGAAACTGAGAATAATAATGAATACCTTTTGATGACTATTACTCGAGGTAACCGTAAACAAGTTATAGAAAAATTTCCTTCCTTCTCCTCCGGATTGTACTATTCCTACATCCGGCTGTCTAGTTCCCAACTAGCTATGAGTATGAAATTCCATGACCCAAATTCTTTTAAATTGTGGCATCAGCGGGTAGGTCTTCCAGGACAAACTATGATACGTAGGATTCTATCTAATTCAACTAGTCATAATATTTCGAATAATAAAATTCCTCCTGTTGATGAATTTATTTGTGATGCATGTTCTAAGGGTAAGTTGATAGTACGCCCATCGCGCACTAAGGTTGGACTAGAGTCTCCGGTTTTCCTTGAGCAAATTCAAGGAGACATTTGCAGACCGATTCACCCAGCATTAGGACCATTTCGTTATTTCATGGTCCTTATTGATGCCTCCACTAGGTGGACATATGCCTGTTTGTTGTCCACCCTCAATCAAGCCTTTGCGAAGCTCATTGCGAAAACTATCGAGCTTAGAGCTCAATTCCCGGATTATCCAATCAAGTCGATTCGCATGGATAATGCTGCTGAGTTCAGTTGAAAGGCCTTTACAGATTACTGTATGGCCCTGGGAATTAAAGTGGAGCATTCGGTCCCCTACGTCCATACCCAAAATGGTCTTGCTAAGGCGCTAATAAAACGTATCAAATTTATCGCGAGACCATTGTTTATGAACTCCAAACTACCCACTTCATGCTGGGGGCATGCAGTCCTACATGCATCGCACTTAATACAAATCCGTCCAACTGCATATAACGATCATTCCCCCTACAATTAGTGCATGGGAAAGAACCTAACATTTCCCATCTACGTATTTTCGGATGTGCGGTATATGTTCCGATAACATTACCAAAATGGACCTCTATGGGCCCACAAAGGAAACTCGGTATTTACGTCGGATTTGACTCTCCATCCATCGTGAAATACCTCGAGCCTTTATCCGGGGATCAATTAACGCTCGGTTCGCTGATTGCATGTTCGATGAAGATTATTTCCCGGCATTAGGGGGAGATCCAAATTCAAAATTGAATGAATGCCGGGAGCTTACGTGGAACGTAAGTAATCCTCCGTATCTTGATCTGCACACTAATCAATCTGAACTAGAAGTTCATAAGATCATTAACTTGCAAAATTTAGCAAATAATCTACCAGACGCGTTCACTGACCATAGAGGTGTAACTAAATCGCATATACCTGCAGTAAATGCTCCCCAAAGGATTGAGGTCCTAAGCAAAACGAGTGCTCATGCCCCCACACGCCAAAAGCGTAAAATGAGTTTGCTAGTAAAGCTGAAACTAGCCTCACACAAATGCTATATTAGAGGCTTGATCAAAATGAGTTTGCTAGTAAAAGGCAGAAGAAATTGGATCATTTAAAGACAGGAATTTATTCAGAAAATGAGTAACTATCTCTAATTTAATTATTCACTTTTACAACAACAAGAACCAATCAGGCAGAGCAACCAATTATCAAATTCTGAAAGCCAAAAGGTGGATTAAAAGATTTTTACAAATCAAGACATGTCATGTGGATGTACGCACAAGGAAGATGCAAGTTACATTGTTCCTGCAGATTCTTCACATGTTCCTTTCGACGTCTATAGTAACAAATGACACTTATTCAAACCTACTTGTAATAAAAGAAAATCGTAAAGCTTGTAATTTATACCTACTTTTTGCTTCTTTTATACTAATTGCACCAAAAATGGGGTACTTGTAAAGAAAATACAAACATTAAAAGGTGTTATAGTACGTATTATCAAAAAATAACACGGTTTATAGGAAAAACTCAAGTCGATTTTGTAATCTACCCTAACAAATAATGGTATAACTATAAAATTACCTGGAAAACATTATGGACTCGAGAAAGGAAGGGGTTGGCATCGCCCAACTATGCAGTGCCAAACAATGCCCAACACTTTGAGACATGGGTGGAAGAGCTTCTACATTTTATGGCAACTCCTACATTCTCTGGAACGCATTGTCAAAAGTTGTTATGCAAGGTCAAAAGTGGCTTTTACAAGAATGGGTAAAGTAGGCCCAATGCTAAACTCAAAGCTTCACTAAAATCCTAAACAAACACTAGTTGCATCAAGCATCACAGGCTCTTTGCTTAGCAATACCACCTCCTACACCAACATAATAAATATTGTACTGTACTGAGAAACTAATTAAAATGATTTAGTGTGTTATTTTATTATTTATTTATTATAATTACATCAATAAGTCAAGATTAGGTAAGTAACTGATACAAAATTAATGGAGTCCCTTCCAATCTAACAGTCTGGCACTAATTTAGAGACTTCTTACTAACTCCATCTTCTGATAACTTAATTACTATATTGTAGTTGAAATCTGGGCACACAATATAATACTTGATCAAAGTCTTCCTAAAAATTTAGATCCAAGCAAACTATTCATGAGATCAAGATCAAAAGAAGGCTTGCCAAAGTCTCCCCCATCAGGTTAATTTAAAAAACTGCTATTGTGAAATGGGAAAGGATGAAGCACGGTACCTTCTAAGTTTACGCAGAATCTGTTGCATTCTTATCGTCCTCTCTTCCGTTTGCTCGTTTCTGCTTCTCTATTGGTCCTCCTATCCATCACCTGCTTTCCTGGTACTCATAAAATTCCGGTTTGGGAGAACCAAGACTAAATAAAGTATGTTGCTAAATCACCAACATATTAATTAGTTCTAAATAATAAATATTAAATCCTTAAACATAATAAATACTGTACTGGAAAGAGGGAAGATTTTTTTTGAATTGTTTTGTTTTGCAACCGAAAAGAAAATATGATTAATGATTTCAGGTGTTTCTAGATATGCATATCTCACTGTTCTTGCATCAACTGCATGCACGAATATTCCAACACACTAAATTTCTCTCAGGCATTTTCTCGAACACCTTATATGCCTCATGAATATCTCAAAATTTTCCATATAAATTCTTCACACAAGTTAGGGCAAAGAAATAGACAGCTACGCATTAATTTATTTTTCTAAATCTGGACAGGACACAACCGCTTACCCATTCGTTCATGACCACTTACGAGTGTTAAAGAGAGAGCGGGATAGAAAAATAGAGTAGAGAAATTGCTTACCAGTTCTTTCATGACCGCTTCAATGCCCTACTCAACCCATCTTTTTTGTATCACCTAGATTTCAGGGTGGAAGTAGCGTGTCGGAGGGAGGCGACGTCGGCGGTGAGATGATGGAGCACGATTGAGGCAGCGATGGGGCACGGTGGTGGCAGCAATGGAGGATGATGGATAGAAATTCGGTAGATGGCCGATGAAGTACGGTCGATAGATGAGGGGGAGGGAAATTGAAAGTGAATTGTGAAAAGAGGGGGAAATTGAAAGTGGATTTTGTCTATGTATTTCTAAAGTGCTACTCTTTTTTTAAAAAGTTGTTAATTAAAAAATGTTTAAAAGTGTTAATTAAAAATATTAGCTTAAGAGTGTTATTTCAAAAAATTGAAATTGCTATTCTTATTTATTTTATGTGTATTTGTAAAAGTGTTAATTCAATTTACTAAAAGTATAATTCCAAATGAATAAAAGCGTTATTTCAAAGATGTATTTGTAAAAATGTCATTCCAAATACATGTATTTGTAAAAGTGTTAATTCAAAAATGCTTAAAAGTGCTAGTTCCAAAAGTTGAAACTGTTATTCTTATTTTTTTTACGTGTATTTGTAAACTGTTAATTCAATTTCCTAAAAGTGTCATGCCAAATTAATAAAGTGTTATTTCTCATAGTTAATAGTGTTGAACTTAATATATGATCTTGGGACTTTATTTTTCTATTTTCGGCAATTATGTTTATTTCCGTTTTTCGTTTTAGGGCTTGTTCTGGCCCCCTTTAAATAGTGAGACCGAATATTGTAGACGCACTTTTTGACTAATTTTTCTTTCGTACGAAGAACGTTTGTCTTCTACGGTTATCGTCCCGTGTCAATAATACTTGATTTAAAATTGTGGAAAGACAATGCCCAAAAGACGTTGTTATAATACTTCATTGAAAAAAGATGTGCGCAATTTTACAAATTGGAAATACAACGGTTGAAAAGCATTGTCTTTCTATTCATTCCTTAAAAAAAACAACGATTAACTACAACGGTGTATAACCGTTGTATATGACCCATTTTTAATGGAATTTACAATGTGGAACTACAACGGTGTATAACCGTTGTATATGACCCATTTTTCGGGAATTTACAATGTGGAACTACAACGGTTGTCCATACCCGTCGTATATCATCAAATGCCTCATATGAAAGACAACGGTTATACTTTATGCAACACATTTCCGGAAACGTAAACGTCGAAGTCTCTGTGAATTTCACAGATACGGGAGAAACATATAATAGAAATATTACTGTCATCGACGACACATTTGCAGCGTCAATTGCTCTTTCCATTATAAATGATCTAGATCCAGAACCCAAAACAATCGCTGAGTGCCGGAAGCGCTCCGATTGGGTTAAATGGAAAGAGGCAATTGAAGCAGAGCTCGCACCGCTTAACAAAAGACAAGTATTTGGCTCTATCGTTCGTACATCCACGCGCGCTATCCCCATAGGATATAAATGAGTATTTGTACGAAAACAAAATGAGAACAATACTGTGGAGAGATATAAAGCGAGACTTGTAGCTCAAGGGTTTTCGCAGAGACCCGGGATTGATTTCGATCAAACTTATTCTCCCGTCATGGACTCAATAACATTCTGCTACTTGATATCTTTGGCAGTTAAAATGAATCTGCAAATGAGATTAATGGACGTAGTAAACGTGTACTTATACGGATCACTTGATGCCGACATTTATATGAAAATCCTGATGGATTTGACATTCCTCAGATGAGGGATGGTGAAAACCGCAGTATGAATAACATAAAACTGCAGAAGTCATTGTATGACCTGAAGCAATCGGGCCTCATGTGGTACAACCGACTCAGTGAATTCCTTCAGAAGAAGGGATACACATTCGATAAAGCTTTCCCATGCGTATTCACAAAGAAACCGCAAAATGGTTTTTGCATCATATCCGTCTATGTTGATGACCTGAACATAATCGGTACATGCAAAGAGATTGAAGAAACCAGTTCAATCTTGAAAGCCGAATTCGAAATAAAAGCCTTGGGTAAAACCAAGTACTGCCTCGGCCTGCAGATCGAGCATCTCCCAGAAGGAATTCTTATGCATCAGTCGACCTACGTAAAGAAGGTATTGGAGAGATCTCACATGGATAAATCTCATCCACTTAGCACCCATATGGTTGTTCGATCCCTCGAAGTGGATAAGGATCCATTTAGACCAAAAGAAGATTCAGAAGAAATTCTGGGGCCAGAAGTTCCTTATCTTAGTGCTGTTGGAGCATTGTTGTATCTCGCAAATTCCACTCGGCCGGACATTGAATTTGCTATCAATTTGCTTGCGAGACATAGCGCTTCTCCTACAAGGAGACATTGGAATGGTGTTAAGCATGTTCTACGGTACCTCCAAGGGTCTCAAGATCTTGGACTGTTTTACCGTAAGAACCAAGACAAAACCTTAGTAGGTTATGTGGATGTTGGCTATTTGTCTGATCCCCACAACGCCATATCCCAGACTGGTTACGTTTTTCTCTGTGGTGGTACCGCGATCTCATGGCGATCGGTTAAACAAACTATGGTTACCACGTCTTCAAACCACTCAGAGATAATAGCTTTATTTGAAGCCGCACAAGAATGTGTTTGGTTAAGGTCCTTGGTAAAACACATTGGTGACTCGTGTGGTATCGCTAAAGGCGATACACCTCCAACCTTTATATTTGATGACAACGCAGATTGCATCGCACAAATGAGTAATGGGTACGTCAAGGGAAACCTGACGAAACATATTTCACCTAAGTTTTTCTACCCATACGAACTCCAGAAGAGCGACGTGATTACCATTCAAAAGGTGCAATCTAGTAACAATCTAGCAGATCTGTTTACTAAGTCCTTACCTACATCTACTTTTGAAAAGTACGTTCGTGGTATTGGGATGCAAAGACTCAAAGTGTTGTTGTCTTCAGGGGGAGCGGTAACCCCGAAATAAATCTAGAAGCACTACAAGAAAAAAGAGGTTTTACAACGGTTCAAAACCATTGTCTCTCGAAAAAAATAGACGTTGTAGAAGATCACGTTGTAGTAGGTGGGTATAATTAGACGACGGTTAACTAACCGTCGTATTTCCTCAATTACTACAACGGTCAAGAACAGTTGTGTATTACTATTCAAATATGTTGTTGTAACGTAATAATTTCATAAATATTGGAATAGACAACAGTTGTCAACCGTTGTTGTTCTTTAACACATACAATGTCTTATAACCGTTGTCTTTCTTTAAAAAAGAAGTTGTTGTACCATATATTTTTTTTAAATTTGAAGGAAAGACAATGTTTATTAACCGTGGTCTGTTCATGTTAACTACATCGTATTTGGACCGTTGTCTTTCCATTAAAATACACATAGATATTTCATAAATTTCTTGGATAGACAACAGTTATAAACAATTGCTATTTATATTTACATCAGTTTTGCACCTTTGTCTTTTCTAAATATGAGCTATATTGTATTTTTTATATTTCAATTATGTAAATATATAATAAAACCTGCAATAAATTTTCAAGACAAAATTTAAGCAAAAATAACCATAATACCATCAACATTCATTCCAAATACTACACAATTATTGTATAATAGAAGTTCATAAAAATGTTCTACATCATCAACAAAATACCATAACTATGAGTTTTTAAAAGTTTAAACTACTAATTAAATGAATGCCTTAACATTCAATTACAAAAATTTTAACCAACTTGTGCATTTTTCTTCTGCTACATGCACCCATTTCGTAGCTCTCGTCACTACATTGAAAAATGAATAATATTTTAGCAAACATACACAAATAAAATTAATCTTCATAATGAAATAAATTATTTCCACAAAACAATAAGGTGTAGCTACGTCTCTATTGTTCCAATCCTTTCTATTAAACCATTACAGCTACAAGTATTAATTCCAAGAAAAAAATGAAGAAGTAGCTAAACAAACCTCGATCTATTCAGACATATTTCTTTGAATGAATTTAGTCCATTCAGCCCGCATTTCATCAATTTCTTTTACAGAATAAGCTGTAGTTTTTGGAAACTATAAAACACAAATGAATTATGCATCTATATCAAATATATATGAGACACTTATAAAACATACAATACTGGAAAATAATGAACAAATGGCAACAAGAAAAGAAACCATGCTTCAGCAAAGATAAGTTAATAGATACTTAGTAACAAATTATCAAAATTCAGAGAAAATGGGAATAAGCGCAGTAACTAGAAATAAATGTGCCAACACAATTCACAGGGATTTCAAAGAATTTTAGCTGTAAAGCAAATAAACAACAATTACATCAAGTTTATGATAGTCAGAGCTACTTTAACCTCTTTGATTACATACAATTTTCTGAGCACAAATAGGGAAAGCGGTATTACAAATGAAGTAAATGGGTGCAGAAATAGAAAATTGAGAAAAAAAAAAGCTTACAATTGAAGGGTCCAAAATATCAATGGCATAAAGGCCATAATCATCTTGAGGCACTTTAATCTCAGTACTATCATCCAACGGCTCCGTATACCCTACAAAAATTACATAAATAAAACACTCTCAAAAATCAAAAGAAAAGCCGAGAAAAGAACCTGTTTGGCGATTGTAAATGGACCAAAGCTTCCTCTTGAACTCCAAATTAGCTAATAATATTCAGACCCATACCCAGGTCTCCAACCCCAAATTTCTTGGGCTTTGAATTGAGGATTGAACCGGCAATACCCAACACCAAAATGACCGACTCACGATCATCGGAACTCTCACCTCCATAAAAACAGCAGCACAAGTCTCGCAGCATTATTTGGATCCGGATGGGTATTCGGATAGTACAGTTGATAAGTAGTTGGAGTTCCGTATACAAGCAATTTTGGACTCTGCTAGAAATTGCAAAGGTGGCTGATTCATTTGGTTAGCATATTTAATGAATAATAATTGCTATTTGCTACTGAAGAATCAAGACGTACAAATTGCAATAACTAAAGAACATATTATCAGTTTCAAGTCTACAAAAGATAAATGAATCAAAAGTGTACCTATTTCATTATATACACTCTCATGCCTTAAATCAAATTCAAAGTTACCAAATTATTTGTTCTGCTTTCCAAGAATAATAGAAATAAATCAAACAATGGTGTTAGTTACATAACAAAATATTTTTTAACTATTCAGCAGTGAAATATAACAGAAAAAACTCCTTGAGGATAGAGTTCCATACAAAATTTATAATATATGTTTAATGCAATTCAGACAGAATAAAGCTGAAACTAGCCTCACACAAATGCTATATTAGAGGCTTGATCAAAATGAGTTTGCTAGTAAAAGGCAGAAGAAATTGGATCATTTAAAGACAGGAATTTATTCAGAAAATGAGTAACTATCTCTAATTTAATTATTCACTTTTACAACAACAAGAACCAATCAGGCAGAGCAACCAATTATCAAATTCTGAAAGCCAAAAGGTGGATTAAAAGATTTTTACAAATCAAGACATGTCATGTGGATGTACGCACAAGGAAGATGCAAGTTACATTGTTCCTGCAGATTCTTCACATGTTCCTTTCGACGTCTATAGTAACAAATGACACTTATTCAAACCTACTTGTAATAAAAGAAAATCGTAAAGCTTGTAATTTATACCTACTTTTTGCTTCTTTTATACTAATTGCACCAAAAATGGGGTACTTGTAAAGAAAATACAAACATTAAAAGGTGTTATAGTACGTATTATCAAAAAATAACACGGTTTATAGGAAAAACTCAAGTCGATTTTGTAATCTACCCTAACAAATAATGGTATAACTATAAAATTACCTGGAAAACATTATGGACTCGAGAAAGGAAGGGGTTGGCATCGCCCAACTATGCAGTGCCAAACAATGCCCAACACTTTGAGACATGGGTGGAAGAGCTTCTACATTTTATGGCAACTCCTACATTCTCTGGAACGCATTGTCAAAAGTTGTTATGCAAGGTCAAAAGTGGCTTTTACAAGAATGGGTAAAGTAGGCCCAATGCTAAACTCAAAGCTTCACTAAAATCCTAAACAAACACTAGTTGCATCAAGCATCACAGGCTCTTTGCTTAGCAATACCACCTCCTACACCAACATAATAAATATTGTACTGTACTGAGAAACTAATTAAAATGATTTAGTGTGTTATTTTATTATTTATTTATTATAATTACATCAATAAGTCAAGATTAGGTAAGTAACTGATACAAAATTAATGGAGTCTCTTCCAATCTAACAGTCTGGCACTAATTTAGAGACTTCTTACTAACTCCATCTTCTGATAACTTAATTACTATATTGTAGTTGAAATCTGGGCACACAATATAATACTTGATCAAAGTCTTCCTAAAAATTTAGATCCAAGCAAACTATTCATGAGATCAAGATCAAAAGAAGGCTTGCCAAAGTCTCCCCCATCAGGTTAATTTAAAAAACTGCTATTGTGAAATGGGAAAGGATGAAGCACGGTACCTTCTAAGTTTACGCAGAATCTGTTGCATTCTTATCGTCCTCTCTTCCGTTTGCTCGTTTCTGCTTCTCTATTGGTCCTCCTATCCATCACCTGCTTTCCTGGTACTCATAAAATTCCGGTTTGGGAGAACCAAGACTAAATAAAGTATGTTGCTAAATCACCAACATATTAATTAGTTCTAAATAATAAATATTAAATCCTTAAACATAATAAATACTGTACTGGAAAGAGGGAAGATTTTTTTTGAATTGTTTTGTTTTGCAACCGAAAAGAAAATATGATTAATGATTTCAGGTGTTTCTAGATATGCATATCTCACTGTTCTTGCATCAACTGCATGCACGAATATTCCAACACACTAAATTTCTCTCAGGCATTTTCTCGAACACCTTATATGCCTCATGAATATCTCAAAATTTTCCATATAAATTCTTCACACAAGTTAGGGCAAAGAAATAGACAGCTACGCATTAATTTATTTTTCTAAATCTGGACAGGACACAACCGCTTACCCATTCGTTCATGACCACTTACGAGTGTTAAAGAGAGAGCGGGATAGAAAAATAGAGTAGAGAAATTGCTTACCAGTTCTTTCATGACCGCTTCAATGCCCTACTCAACCCATCTTTTTTGTATCACCTAGATTTCAGGGTGGAAGTAGCGTGTCGGAGGGAGGCGACGTCGGCGGTGAGATGATGGAGCACGATTGAGGCAGCGATGGGGCACGGTGGTGGCAGCAATGGAGGATGATGGATAGAAATTCGGTAGATGGCCGATGAAGTACGGTCGATAGATGAGGGGGAGGGAAATTGAAAGTGAATTGTGAAAAGAGGGGGAAATTGAAAGTGGATTTTGTCTATGTATTTCTAAAGTGCTACTCTTTTTTTAAAAAGTTGTTAATTAAAAAATGTTTAAAAGTGTTAATTAAAAATATTAGCTTAAGAGTGTTATTTCAAAAAATTGAAATTGCTATTCTTATTTATTTTATGTGTATTTGTAAAAGTGTTAATTCAATTTACTAAAAGTATAATTCCAAATGAATAAAAGCGTTATTTCAAAGATGTATTTGTAAAAATGTCATTCCAAATACATGTATTTGTAAAAGTGTTAATTCAAAAATGCTTAAAAGTGCTAGTTCCAAAAGTTGAAACTGTTATTCTTATTTTTTTTACGTGTATTTGTAAACTGTTAATTCAATTTCCTAAAAGTGTCATGCCAAATTAATAAAGTGTTATTTCTCATAGTTAATAGTGTTGAACTTAATATATGATCTTGGGACTTTATTTTTCTATTTTCGGCAATTATGTTTATTTCCGTTTTTCGTTTTAGGGCTTGTTCTGGCCCCCTTTAAATAGTGAGACCGAATATTGTAGACGCACTTTTTGACTAATTTTTCTTTCGTACGAAGAACGTTTGTCTTCTACGGTTATCGTCCCGTGTCAATAATACTTGATTTAAAATTGTGGAAAGACAATGCCCAAAAGACGTTGTTATAATACTTCATTGAAAAAAGATGTGCGCAATTTTACAAATTGGAAATACAACGGTTGAAAAGCATTGTCTTTCTATTCATTCCTTAAAAAAAACAACGATTAACTACAACGGTGTATAACCGTTGTATATGACCCATTTTTAATGGAATTTACAATGTGGAACTACAACGGTGTATAACCGTTGTATATGACCCATTTTTCGGGAATTTACAATGTGGAACTACAACGGTTGTCCATACCCGTCGTATATCATCAAATGCCTCATATGAAAGACAACGGTTATACTTTATGCAACACATTTCCGGAAACGTAAACGTCGAAGTCTCTGTGAATTTCACAGATACGGGAGAAACATATAATAGAAATATTACTGTCATCGACGACACATTTGCAGCGTCAATTGCTCTTTCCATTATAAATGATCTAGATCCAGAACCCAAAACAATCGCTGAGTGCCGGAAGCGCTCCGATTGGGTTAAATGGAAAGAGGCAATTGAAGCAGAGCTCGCACCGCTTAACAAAAGACAAGTATTTGGCTCTATCGTTCGTACATCCACGCGCGCTATCCCCATAGGATATAAATGAGTATTTGTACGAAAACAAAATGAGAACAATACTGTGGAGAGATATAAAGCGAGACTTGTAGCTCAAGGGTTTTCGCAGAGACCCGGGATTGATTTCGATCAAACTTATTCTCCCGTCATGGACTCAATAACATTCTGCTACTTGATATCTTTGGCAGTTAAAATGAATCTGCAAATGAGATTAATGGACGTAGTAAACGTGTACTTATACGGATCACTTGATGCCGACATTTATATGAAAATCCTGATGGATTTGACATTCCTCAGATGAGGGATGGTGAAAACCGCAGTATGAATAACATAAAACTGCAGAAGTCATTGTATGACCTGAAGCAATCGGGCCTCATGTGGTACAACCGACTCAGTGAATTCCTTCAGAAGAAGGGATACACATTCGATAAAGCTTTCCCATGCGTATTCACAAAGAAACCGCAAAATGGTTTTTGCATCATATCCGTCTATGTTGATGACCTGAACATAATCGGTACATGCAAAGAGATTGAAGAAACCAGTTCAATCTTGAAAGCCGAATTCGAAATAAAAGCCTTGGGTAAAACCAAGTACTGCCTCGGCCTGCAGATCGAGCATCTCCCAGAAGGAATTCTTATGCATCAGTCGACCTACGTAAAGAAGGTATTGGAGAGATCTCACATGGATAAATCTCATCCACTTAGCACCCATATGGTTGTTCGATCCCTCGAAGTGGATAAGGATCCATTTAGACCAAAAGAAGATTCAGAAGAAATTCTGGGGCCAGAAGTTCCTTATCTTAGTGCTGTTGGAGCATTGTTGTATCTCGCAAATTCCACTCGGCCGGACATTGAATTTGCTATCAATTTGCTTGCGAGACATAGCGCTTCTCCTACAAGGAGACATTGGAATGGTGTTAAGCATGTTCTACGGTACCTCCAAGGGTCTCAAGATCTTGGACTGTTTTACCGTAAGAACCAAGACAAAACCTTAGTAGGTTATGTGGATGCTGGCTATTTGTCTGATCCCCACAACGCCATATCCCAGACTGGTTACGTTTTTCTCTGTGGTGGTACCGCGATCTCATGGCGATCGGTTAAACAAACTATGGTTACCACGTCTTCAAACCACTCAGAGATAATAGCTTTATTTGAAGCCGCACAAGAATGTGTTTGGTTAAGGTCCTTGGTAAAACACATTGGTGACTCGTGTGGTATCGCTAAAGGCGATACACCTCCAACCTTTATATTTGATGACAACGCAGATTGCATCGCACAAATGAGTAATGGGTACGTCAAGGGAAACCTGACGAAACATATTTCACCTAAGTTTTTCTACCCATACGAACTCCAGAAGAGCGACGTGATTACCATTCAAAAGGTGCAATCTAGTAACAATCTAGCAGATCTGTTTACTAAGTCCTTACCTACATCTACTTTTGAAAAGTACGTTCGTGGTATTGGGATGCAAAGACTCAAAGTGTTGTTGTCTTCAGGGGGAGCGGTAACCCCGAAATAAATCTAGAAGATTTGATCTAGAAGATCGATTACATTCCTCCCTAACTTATTATTTGGCCGATACCTAGCACGTGGAGTTTTTATAACAAGACATTTATGTTATGTCGTAATGTCCAAGGGGGAGTGTTGTAAATCTAGAAGATTTATTATTCCAAATCTAGAAGATTTGATGTGGACATTACTAATGAATCAATAACCCAATGAGCTTCATATCTTAGACTAGGGTTTTATTCTTATAAATAGACTATTGTACTCATAATTGTAATTACTGATACAGTGATACACAAGAACATTAGTGAAGCTCCTGACTTGGCTCGCCCCCAGACGTAGTCGTTCCCGATGAACTGGGTGAACAAATTCCGTCTTTTATTTTACGCACTTATTTACAACAATTCTAAAAGTACTTTCTAATTTTTACAATTAATCTAATTTTTAAAATTCCAACCATAAATTTAATTAAGACACTAATTAAGGGCCATGAATTTTAATTAAGAAAACAATTCAATTAAATAAGAGGATAGTAATTTTTTAAACAAAATATGAATTTACTTAATCAAATTGATGAATTTAATGAAAAAACGGACATAAATATAATTGAGTTGAATTAATTAAATAAAATAAATATCAAAATATAAAATATAAAATTCATAGTATAATTTTTTTGACCTGCGTAATACGTGGGGTTCAAGAGTTAATGTATATATAAATTGAAGAGTATGTATAGAGTGAAATTGGTCAAGAAGTATCAAAGTATATTAATTGTTTTCATTAAAGAATTTTAGTTGTTTTCACTGAAAGACATAAGTTTTGTTTATATTGAAGAGTATTAATTTATTTTCACTAAATAACTAACACTCTTAAGTGAATACATCTAATATACTTCAGTAAGAATAACTAATATCATTTAATGATTCATGTATGAACCATTTACGATCTACTTTGTCTAAAGCGAATTACAAAATGAAACACCGAAAAATAAAGGTAGCAATCCGTCACATTATAACTCTAAACCTTTTTTCCCTCCCATGGTTCTGGTTATTGAAGAGTAGCCCTTTGCCAATGGTGGGTCCAAAAGTAAATTATAATTTTCTCACACCATTAAGTAGGTTAGTATGATTTGATTATTGTAGAGACAATGAGCTAGAAGGAAGATAATGATTGTAACTTCTCCACCCTTTGTGGTTGCTTTTATACACTAGGTGTATCATGTAATTCAGTTTGTTCTTATATGCATAGGTACACACAACTGAAATGTAATTTTGAAAAATTACCCTTATCTATTATCACTTTCGTAAAGTTTTTTAGTACACAAAAAGTAAGTTTTCAGTAATAATAGAGATAACTTTTCAAAAATGCACTTGAATTGCACGTTATACTTTATGCACAAAAGACATACTCTACAATTCAAATGTATTTTAAACAGTATCAAAATTCATTTGCATGATTCGCCTGATGCACACACGACTAAGAGCAAAAAGATATACTCCCTCTGTTCCAAATTTATTTTCTACATTACTGTTTGTCACCCTAAACTAAATTGAGGTTAATTTATAAATATGAATTAATATATGTAAAACAATAAATGATATGTAAATGCACTCATTTAAAAACAATATTATTATATGATATTTAATTATGAAAATATCGATTGAACAAGCGAAGTATTAGTTTCGATAAATAGCTAACAAGTTTGGAACAGTGGAGTAAATAGTTAACATTCTCTATCCTAGGTAGGTATGTTTAGAAAAAAAACCATTCTCTATCCTAGGTAGCAGGGGTAAGGTTGAAACTCTCTATGTTTAATTAAAGAAAACACAATTTTATCAACACACATTCTATTCTCATAAATCAGAATTGTTGTTCATCGATCAATATGTCTTGCACGTACCTTAATACCTTATCATGTCACGTGAAAGAATTCGAAAATAACATCTGGATCTGGAGAGAGAGAGAGCCACAAATTAAATTCTTGTTTGCACGCGTTTAGGTTGCGTGTGGAGATCTCCCACCTCCCTCCTCCCTCCTCCAATTTAAAGCTATTTAACCACCCTTCTCCGACTGAGCTAGCATTTCTACCAAGGCAAAAAACAACATGAAGAATATTCTTGTCCTTCTCCTTCTCCTCAATCTCAACCTCAACAGCGCCAATGCCAAGTGGGATTTGCTTCTGCCTAACATCGGCATCTCCGCCATGCACATGCAGCTCCTCCACACCGACCACGTCCTCATGTACGACCGCACCGATTTCGGGCGCTCCAACATCTCCCTGCCGCACGGGAAATGCCGCGTCGACCCCCACGACACGGCTCTCCCGCGCGACTGCACTGCCCACTCCATCCAATACGACGTCGCTTCCAACTCCGTCCGCCCGCTCATGGTCCTCACCGACGTCTGGTGCTCCTCCGGCGCCGTCATGCCCGACGGCACCCTCGCCCAGGCTGGCGGCTTCAACGACGGCGAGCGCGCCGTCAGGCTCTTCAAACCCTGCATTCACAACTCTTGCGATTGGTTCGAGATCCAGGGCGCCCTCACCCAGAGGAGGTGGTACGCCACTAGCCACGCTCTCCCCGACGGGCGCCAGATCATCATAGGCGGACGACGCCAGTTTAACTACGAGTTCTACCCCAAGAAGTCACGCGCGGAAGGGACCCACAATCTGCCTTTCCTCGTGCAGACAAATGACCCGGCAATTGAGAATAATCTCTACCCCTTTGTCTTCCTCAACAAGGTAGGTAATCTCTTCATCTTCGCCAACAATCGAGCTATACTGTTCGATTACGTGAAATCCACCGTGGTGAGATCCTACCCGACAATGCCGGGCGGGGATCCGAGGAGTTACCCCAGTACCGGCTCCGCAGTTTTGCTACCGCTCAGAAGCAATGCTGGAGCCGAAGTTATGGTGTGCGGTGGTGCCCCGAAAGGAGCCTTCGTTCGAGCGAATAACCGTGACTTTGCTGCGGCGCTCAACACGTGCGGCAGGATCCGAATAGATGACTCGAATCCCAAATGGGCCATGGAGACCATGCCCTCGGGCCGGGTCATGGGTGACATGATTTTGCTCCCGAATGGTAACGTTTTGATCATCAACGGGGCGGGTTCGGGCACCGCCGGATGGGAATTGGGTCGGGCCCCGAATTTATCACCCGTTATCTACTATCCAAATAATCCAGTTTCGCCTAGATTCAAGGTCCTGGACCCCACCTCTACGCCTAGAATGTACCACTCGGCCGCCGTACTGCTTCGTGATGGCCGAGTTCTAGTTGGTGGGAGCAACCCACATACGTATTACAATTTTACAGGGGTGTTATTTCCAACAGATTTAAGCTTACAATCATTTTCTCCTCCATATTTGGATCCGAAATTGGCATATCTACGACCCAAGATTGTTTTACCCGTTTCTCAATCCAAATACGGGTACGGGCAGCAGTTTACTATTCGATTCAAAATTCCTGTTGGGCGACTAGATACCTCTTCCATCATGGTAACAATGATTGCACCATCATTTACAACCCACTCATTTGCAATGAATCAAAGATTAATTGTTGTTGACCCAGCTGGTAATGTGGTACCCGTTGCAAAGTCCACATACCAAATTCGGGTCGTCCTAACGAATTCGGCCAATATTGCACCGCCGGGTTACTACCTTCTCTTTGTGGTTCATAAAGATATTCCAAGCGAGGGCATCTGGATCCAAATTCATTGAGTTATATATATTTAGCCTGAATTTAATTTGTATAGGTACAAATATATATTTTGTGTGACCCATTCATAATTGTTCAATTACAAATGTAGGGAATAAAAGTTTTTTCACAATATGATGTAACAAAGCTTTTTTTATTTCTATGAAGGAACAAAATCTTTGTTATTTATTGTTGAGTCATTGGTTGTCCGCAAAATATTATATGAAAATAATTTAAAATAAGCTTATCAAACTATGTTAAAGTATCAATAATTATACTAGAAATACCAATAATTTCATCAAGAGTATTATTAATTTAGGTTGGTGGTATTATATTGTAATTGTTGTAAATTTTCTTGAACCTAGATTAATGATAGTACTTTTGATGAGATCATCGATACTCCTGGTCAAATAATCGATACTTTAAAATAGTTTCTTGATAAACTTATCATGAACCATTTCATATAAAACTTATTCTTGCTTGTGAAATCACTACAAAAAATGTCTCTTTTAACAAGGGTCCATTAATTACGAGGAAATTAACGAGGGAAAAAAAATACCCTCGTCTATAAAGAGGGATTTAACGAGCAAAAATGGACCCCACCAATTCTGACGACCAACAGGACGAGGGTTATCTTTCCTCAGGCAATTCACGAGGGGAAAATCCCTCGCCCAACAACTTCTAAAGTTTCCAGAGGGGTATATCCCTCGGCAACTACCTTTTTTTTTTTTTTTCCCTTATTAAAACTGGACGAGGGACTTTAAATCCCTAGGCAACTTACCATTTCCTTTTTTTTTTCCTATTAAAACTGGACGAGGGACTTTAAATCCCTAGGCAACTTACCTCTTCCTATTTTTTTTTTTTTAACGTAAATGCGCCAACGAGTGTATATTTATATATAAATCTATTATATAAATATTTCTTATTTTTTTTAATTAATAAGTTATATAAATTCGTTAAAAAAAAAGTTATATAAATTATATTCTCTCCGTTTCATTATTATTTGCACACTATTTTTTTCGTATTTTAGCGAGTGAGTTGTTTATTAATATTTGAAATGATAAAATAATTTTTAAGAAATGGTGTGATAGATCTATCTCTCATCTATTTATATCTGCTTAAAAATTATTTTATCATTTTAAATACTAATAAAAAACTCGTTCGCTAAAACATGAGAAAATAGTAAATGTTAAAGTCTTGAGACGGAGGGAATAAGTAATTAATTAAGTATAAACTATATATTTATTTTGTAATTGTGTGCACGTATGTGACTATATATATTTATGTGGGTGTAATGTTTATAGTATTAGTATTTTAATTAACTAGTCTTAGTATTTATAATTATATATTAGTATTAATTTATTGTGCATGTGTATATATGTACAAATATATTAGTTGTACATAATATGTGTATTAATATAATTAAAATGATCAATATATGTGTATATATGTGTACAAATTAACGGTGAAAAACTGATTGTTTTATAATTAAATATAATTAAAATTTTATTGATTTTATAACGATGAAAATAATCAATATAATTAAAATTTTATTGATTTAAAAAAAAAAAGGAAACTCTATATGTGTATATGTGTACACATATTAGTAAATAGTGAAAATAAATATATGTGTATTAGTGTATTAGTGTACACATAATAGTAAATAGTGAAAATGAATTTAAAAAGTACTTTTTTATTTTATTTTATTGATATTTAAATAAAATAACGATCAATATATGTGTATATGTGTACACACATTAGTAAATAGTGAAAATAAATTAAAAAAGTACTCCCTCCGTCCCAATTTTGTTTACCCATTTCATTATGTACCCCCTTCAAACACTTCTAAATTACACCTCATTACATTAATAATTACGTAGAAAAGCATTTTTATTTTATTTCATGCACTTCAATTGAATAATACGCAATCATAAAAAAATCATTTTATCCATTTAAATACTACAAATTAAGTCTCACAAAAAAGTCAACAAAAGTCAAATGGGCAAACAAAATTGGGACGGAGGTAGTATTTATTTTTAAAAACAAAAACGATCAATATATGTGTAATAGTGAAAAATAATTAAAAGATATTTATTTTAAAGTTATATTGATTTTTAAATAAAAAACGATCAATAATAAAAATAATATATACAAGTGATAGTTTAATTTTATATGTAATAATAATCTTCATATAAAATATAAAAAATAATTAATATTAAGTAGTATTATATTTAAAATATATAACAGAAAATATAGTAAACATATATATTACACCCTAAAACATAACAAGTAAATAGCCTTGTCCAAGCGGCACGGCGAAACACGCAAGGCCTCCGCATACATGGAGGTCGCGTGTTCGAAACTTGGGGGGGCGAATCTCGCCCAATTTCAGCTTTGAGTGAGGTGGGAGGGTGCTAGCCTAGCGGATCTGCGGGGGAGGGGTTGTGCTTGAGGTCGTGGGTTCGAAACCCATGAAATTCATTTTTTTTTCGGAAATTGCTGCCCGAGGGAGTACACGAGGGAATTTCCCTCGCCACGTCAGCCGAGGGAAAATTCCCTCGCCCAATGACCGCCTGTCATGTCAAAATTGAAGAGGGATTTTTTCCCTCGTGCTCAGTTCCTGAGGGAAATGAAGAGGGATTTTTCCTTCGTGCTCAGTTCCCGAGGGTTTATTCCCTCGGCAGGTCCCACACAAAATCCCTCTTTAAAACCCTCTCCATTTTTCGAGGGATACTTTTTCCCTCGTGTACAGATTGGCGACGAGCATTTTGGAGAGAGAATAAATCCCTCTTCAATACCCTCTCTATCTTCGATTCCCTCTTTAAAACCCTCTCCAAAACCCTCTTTAAATCAACTTATTTTTGTGGTGAATATTGTACTCTCTCAGTCCAATTTTACTAGTTCTCACTATAAAAAACTCACGTTTTAGCGACCAAAAGAAACCACCGGTCTCAAATTAAAAATATTTGCGACCGTCATAAAGCACGGTCGCTAAATTGAAAGATTAGCAACCACCTACGACCGCTTAAACGGTCGCTAAAACTCAAAAAACGGTCAAAACTGACCAATAATTTTTACCGCCTGATTAGCGACCGCCGAGTCGGTTGCTGATTTCAAATTTAAATGGCGGTCGCAGACTTGTAACGTTTGACCCGAGTTGGTAACGGTTAAGGGTTATTAATGCAGGAGGTATAGCGACCGCCAAGAAGCGGTCGCAAATTCTAAATTGGTCAAACTGAACAGTCCAATTTGGTCAAGAAGACCAGATATCGAGAAATAGCGACCGCCAAGGGCGGTCGCTAATTATTTAAAAAAAAATTATATATACCTTCTCATCCGTACGCCATTTTACATACTCATAAAACTTTTCCTCCTACTCCGCCGTCGCCACCGACACCTTGTGCCGCCGCCAGCTTCTACATAAAAATTAATCGTGAGTTTTCAAATTTTTTTAACCGTTTAAATTTTTGTCAAATTATATTTTATGAATTTATGCGTATGTGTGTAGATTTTATGCGTATGTGAAATTATGTGTATGTGAATAAGTAAATTATTATATATTATAGTAGGTCCTGTTGTGATAGAATCTGTTAAGTGCAATTGAAAATATGATCACATAGGAAATGAAAACTGAAAATTACAATTATTTATCAATTTCAACGGAAATTTAGTTACAATTTTTTTAATTTATATATTAATTTATTTTATGAATTATATATAGTGAGTAAATAAGTAAATTATGCGTATGCGTGTAGATTTTATGTGTATGTGAAATTATGTGTATGTGTATGTGAATAAGTAAATTATTATATATTATAGTAGGTCCTGTTGTGACAGAATCTGTTAAGTGCAATTGAAAATATTATAGTTGTGTTTGACTAAATAATATCAGTTCTATATTTTGGTTATATTGATGAAAGTATTAGTTGTTTCACTAAAATTTGTTGATTTGATAGTAATATTGTCACATACATCATTCATCATTTAATTTAAGCATACAAATGTTTGTGGGAAATAATTATATTTATTAGTTGAATTTATAATTATTACAGATGAACCCAGTTCAAGATAATCGTCTCAGTGGCATTGTAGTAGACAACAGATAAGTATTTTTTAATGAATTATGTATATTTTTTATTATATATATTAATATTATTAACTTGATTTTTTTCATTTGTTGTCACAGGATGCTTCCAGCCCATGAGACTAGCCCAATCGTCTCACAGGTCATTAAGATGACCACGTTTGAGTATGGTGTCCACTCGTGGAGACAAGTGTCCGAGCAAAAGATGATGGAGTACTTTGATGAGTTCAAGGTATAAATTTTTTTTTTATTATGATTTTAACATTGATTTTTTAAATTAATTTGTTAATATTCTATTTTTAATTTATATGCAGAGGCGGTGCGTTTGGGACCCTGCCCACGATAGTGTTATGTACCACTTGTTATGCGTGAAAGCACAAGAACGGTACAAAAACATTATCTACGGGCTGAAGTAGCGGTGGGAGAAAGGGAATCGGACGGAGTTGGGTCGAGCACCAGACAGACAATTGATATGGGATGATTTCGTGGATCACTGTGAACCATCATTCAGAAGAAGATCGTAGAGAGAGAGAGAGAGAGAGAGAGAGAGAGAGAGAGAGAGAGAGAGAGAGAGAGATAGAGAGAGAGATGAGTTTTTTTGAACAATTTTTTTTATGTTTTTTTGAAGTATTTATTTATGTAATTTTGAACTTTTTATTTATTTTTTTGGAACAATTTATTTACTATTTTTGAAAAATTTATTTATGTTTTTTGAACTATTCATGTATGTTTTTATGAACAATTTTAAAATATATTTCATTTAATTAGTAATTTGATGAAATTTAAAAAAAATGATAGTCAATTTCGAATTATATACAATTAATTGTATAAAAACGAATGAATTAATAATTTATAATAGCCTAAAATATTAAATTCATAAAATCAATAAAAAAAATTATTAAATATATATATATAAAAATGAATTAGAAAAAAAAAAGAATGAATTAAAAAAACAGGACTCAATTCCGAATTATATACAATTAAATGTATAAAAACTAATGAATTAATAATTTATAATAGCCTAAAATATTAAGTTTATAAAATTAATAAAAAAGTTAGAAAAAATATATATAAAAACGAATTAGGAACAAAAAAAGAATGAATTTAAAAAAAATAAACGGGGACTTAATTTCGAATTATATACAATTAAATGTATAAAAACTAATGAATTAATAATTTATAATAGCCTAAAATATTAAATTTATAAAATTAATAAAAAAGTTAGAAAATATATATATAAAAACGAATTAGAAACAAAAAAAGAATGAATTTAAAAAAATAAACGGGACTTAATTTCGAATTATATACAATTAAATGTATAAAAACTAATGAATTAATAATTTATAATAGCCTAAAATATTAAATTTATAAAATTAATAAAAAAAGTTAGTAAATATTTATATATAAATTAATTATATACAAAAAGGATTGAATTTGATGAATTTAAAAAAAAAAGGAGTTAATTTGAGGTTATATACAATTAAATGAAAATAAACAAACAACAATAACATGTGTCCTAGTGGTTCACACATCTTCCGGGCTACCCGGAGGTTGTGGGTTCGATTCCCCTTGGGCGCATATTTGCCCATTTATTTCTACAAGCCTCACAAGGGCTTATATACAACATGACTCGCCTATTATAAGCTAGTGGCTCAGTGGTTCGCGCCCCGCTCGGAACCCAATGGGCGCGGGTTCGAACCCAATGTGCCATTTTTTTCGCAGGTTCGCTAATTAGCGACCGTCTCAAGGTTCGTCGTTAATCACAAAATAAAATTAAAAGATTAATTTTATTTAAAAAAAACAATTTTAGCGAGCGACCGATGACAAAAAGCGGTCTCTCACTAAAAAAAACACTGTTTAGCGACGGAATTTGCGATGGAAAATCCGTCGCAAATAGTATTTTGCGACGGATTTTTGCCGTCCGTCGCAAATTAACGACGGATAAAACCGTCGCAAAATTGGCATGTCAGACCCGGCAGGGTTTCACAAAATTTGCGACGGACAGTAGTCTGTCGCAAATTATTCGGGTCAGACCCGATCGGGTCAACAATATTTGCGACGACAAATGTCTGTCGCAAATATTTATTAATATTTTTTTTATTTTTTTCGGTTATAATTTGCGACGGAATGTGGCCGTCACCGAGCCTATACAAAAAAAAGTGGCTCGCGTGGTTCGAGCCCGTGCACCCGGGGCGGGCGGGGCGGGCGCGGACCACTGGGCCAACGGCCCATAGCTTATAATAGGCGGCCCACCTTCTATATGTCTCTTATTAGGCCTTGAACAATTAAACCAAATTTACGCCCAAGGGGAATCGAACGAGCGACCTCTTGTGCAAGTGGAGGGGGCGCGCGCCACTCGGGCACGTGCTACTTTCGTTCATTTTTACGCAATTAATTGTATATGTATTCAAATTAAGTCATCTTTTTATAATTCACCAAATTAATTTCTTTTCGTATCTAACTTGTTTATAAAAATATTTTGCCCAACAATTTTTATTATTTCGTAAAATTATTTATTTCGACAATGCGTAATTTTATAATTCGTTCATTTGTACACAATTAATTGTATATGTATCCAAATTGATTTTTTTCCATAATTCACCAAATTAATTCATTTTCGTTTCTCACTTGTTTTATAAATGTTGTGGCCATTTAATTTTTATTATTTTGGTAAAATTATATATTTCGACTCCCGCTTAAATTTATAATTCATTCATTTGTACGCAATTAATTGTATATGTATCCAAATTGACTCATATATTTTTCATAATTCACCAAATTAATTCATTTTCGTTTCTAACTTGTTTTTATAAATGTTGTGCCCAACTATTTTTTATTTTTAAAATTATTTATTTCGACAACGCGTAATTTTATATTTCGTTCATTTGTACGCAATTATTTGTATATGTATTGACTCAATTTTTTTCTATAATTCACCAAATTAATTCATTTTCGTTTCTCACTTGTTTTTATAAATGTTGTGGCCATTTTTTTTGGTAAAATTATTTATTTCGACTCCCGCTTAAATGTATAATTGGTTCATTTGTACGCAATTATTTGTATATATATCCAAATTGACTCAATTTTTTTTCTATAATTCACCAAATTAATTCATTTTCGTTTCTCACTTGTTTTTATAAATGTTGTGGTCATTTAATTTTTATTATTTTGGTAAAATTATTTATTTCGAACTAAAAGTAAATAAATTGTACTTCACAAAAAATAAAATAAAAGTAACATTAATTCAAACAAAAAAAAAATTGTATTTCACATTTATTAAAATTTAATTTTTTCTACTCGTCGGAATTAAATCCGGCTTCCTCTTCCTCCTCATCCTCGCCCAGGTTAACAATCGTCTGCTGCATCGGAGGCATCGGCTGCATCGACGGTTGGGTCGGCGGGATCGGCGGTATCGGTGGCGCAGGCATGTGCGCTCGTGGCACATCAGAGGCGAACAACCGCCACCACTCCTGCATGGCGGCTGTATACAGCTACAGTTCGGCTGTATACTGCTGCATCTTGGCTTCTTGCGCCTCTCGCTGCTGCCTCTGCATGTTCTTCATCTGTTCCACCACCGTGGCAAGCTGCCTCTCGACCTCACTGGGATGAGAGTCGATGGAAGACTGAGAGGAGGATGAGCCCGAGCCACGAGGTCGGAAAAAGTTCTTTCCGAAGCTGCCCAATCCAGCGAACCGCCCCTTTTTAGCCTTGACGTTCTTGAAGTACAATTCATTTTGAACGTCAACAGAAGGCTGTGTGGGGGCATCGACCCCGACCCCTCTGCCGTTTCCTCAGGTTGAGGTTGAGAGGCAAGGTCCTCGAGCATCTTTCTCTGCAAATTAATTAGACAAAATTAAATAAATTGAAAACAAAATATAAAATAATACTTTTAATATTAAAAATTGAAATATTACTATTAATATTGAAATAATACTTACGTGGATCTCGATGGTATGGCCGTAGGTAGACTTCCCAGTCTCCTCGACGACTGGGTGAGCGAGCTGCAATCTCTCAAAATGAGAGGGCTCGCGTCCTTGCTCCGCCGCCTAATTAGAAAAAAAGATAGTAAAAATTAATACCACTCATAAAAATTAGGAAAAAAAAAATAAAAATTCAAAAACTACAAAATTAAAGACGAAACTTACAAATCTCAACCCGTGCTCATAAATGGACTGAGAACCGGCCCGATGTCTCGCCATCCCTTCTCCATCAGGGTCACTACGCCGATTCGCCTTGTTTTTCGCCGACTTCTCTTTGAATTCAGGAGAATTCCAGTACCGGAGGAATTGGTCCCAAATTGACCGCTTTTCACTGTCAGTCCCCATGTCGGTGGCATCTCCCTTCTTGTACCACTTCTCCCTCATTCTAAAAAGGAGGTCTCTGTACCTTTCGGTCGCATATTTTTCAAAATTCTTCAACATCTGGTCATCGTGCTCCGGTGCCCAGATACATTCTTTCTGCAATTACAATTTAAATGTAAATATCTGTTTATATATTTGATATTAATGAACGGTGAATTAATAAATTAAATTAATACCTTAAACTCCTCGAAGTATGTCCGTTTTCTTGCATCAGACACTAGCCCCCAACTGTAAGCGGTGGGCTCGAATCCACCGGCAAGGATGGACTTGGAAACCTGATTACTAGCCTCATGACCCGGAATTCAACTGTAAAATTAAAACTTCAAAGTTAGTAAAATAATTAGGTTTTAATTAATAAAAAAATTGAGTATAAAATATTAAAACTTACGTTGAACCATGTGGCTGAACAAACATCCGTGCTTGAACAACCGGATGCTGGCGGGAGGAGGATGAGCCCTCAGCAGTCTGCTGTGAGGAGGAGGAGCCCGAGCCAAGCTGTGAAGAGGTCTCTGATAGAGACCTCAGCCTGAAAATAGGTGGAACCACGGGTCTCAGTGAGGCCCATCGTCTCCTCCCTCCTCGCCCTCCTCGACTCGCCTCCCCATCCCTCGGAGGCTGCTGACTACCACTGCCACTGCCACTGTCTTGTCCGCTCATCTATAACAAAATTCACGAATATTATTCGAAATACTTATAATATTATTCGAAATATTAAATTAAAATCAATGAATTAACTAATATAATTTAAACAATTCAACTAAAAACAATTCTAAACTTAAAAAATTCTAAACATGCTTTAAAATTAAATTAAAATTCGATCAACTAATTCAACTAAAATCAATCAATTAACTAATATAAATTAAACAATTCAACTAAAATCAATTAATTAACTAATATAATTCAAACAATTCAACTAAAATCAATTCTAAACTTAACAAATTCTAAGCATGCTTTAAAATTAAATTAAAATTCGATCAATTAAATTCGATCAACTAATTAAATTAAAATAAATAAATTAACAAATATAATTCAAACAATTAAACTAAAATCAATTCTAAATTTAACAAATTCTAAGCATGCTTTAAAATTAAATTAAAATTCGATCAACTAAATTCGATCAACTAATTAAATTAAAATCAATTAATTAACTAATACAATTCAAACAATTCAACTAAAATCAATTCTAAACTTAACAAATTCTAAATATTCTTTAAAATTAAATTAAAATTCGACCAACTAAATTCGATCAACTAATTCAACTAAAATCAATTAATTAACTAATATAAATCAAACAATTCAACTAAAATCAATTAATTAACTAATATAATTCAAACAATTCAACTAAAATCAATTCTAAACTTAACAAATTCTAAGCATGCTTTAAAATTAAATTAACATTCGATCAACTAATTAAATTAAAATCAATTAATTAACTAATATAATTCAAACAATTCAACTAAAATCAAGTCTAAACTTAACAAATTCTAAGCATGCTTTAAAATTAAATTAAAAATTCGATAAACTAATTAAATTAAAATCAATTAATTAACAAATATAATTCAAGCAATTCAACTAAATCAATTCTAAACTTAACAAATTCTAAACATGCTTTAAAATTAAATTAAAATCCGATCAACTAAATTCAATTAATTAACTAATATAAATTAAAAAATTCAACTAAAATCAATTAATTAACTAATATAATTCAAACAATTCAACTAAAATCAATTCTAAACTTAACAAATTCTAAGCATGCTTTAAAATTAAATTAAAATTCGATCAACTAATTAAATTAAAATCAATTAATTAACTAATATAATTCAAACAATTCAACTAAAATCAATTCTAAACTTAACAAATTCTAAATATTCTTTAAAATTAAATTAAAATTCGATCAACTAATTCAACTAAAATCAATTAATTAACTAATATAAATCAAACAATTCAACTAAAATCAATTAATTAACTAATATAATTCAAACAATTCAACTAAAATCAATTCTAAACTTAACAAATTCTAAGCATGCTTTAAAATTAAATTAAAATTCGATCAACTAATTCAACTAAAATCAATTAATTAACTAATATAATTCAAACAATTCAACTAAAATCAATTCTAAACTTAACAAATTCTAAACATGCTTTAAAATTAAATTTTAAACGGTAAAAATGAAGAAAACTTACGGTTTATTTGTAGAAGATGACGAAACGAGCACTCGGTGGGGACGGATTGACTCTACAGCGACGACACCTGACTTCTCCTTCCTTTTCCTCTTTTTTTCCTTTTCTTCTTCTTTTCTCTCTTTCTCCGTCTGCATTGCGGCGGGTCTGTATATATAAGTGGAAATTTTTTTTGCGACGGACGCCTGTCCGTCGCAAATTATTCCCGTCAAACGCAAAACGACACCGTTTTTTACTGATTTGCGACGGCTTTTCCATCGCAAATTAGTCAACGCACCGTTTCCCGAAAGGTCACAAAAAAAAAGGTAAGATTTGCGACGGCGCTATCCGTCGCAAAAATAAAGTTAAAAATTGCGACGATCAAATCCGTCGCAAATCAGTCAAATGAGTCGTTGCCCGAACGGTCACTTTTAAACGGGTAGATTTTGCGTAGGAAGAGTCCGTCGCAGATTTCAACTTTGATTTTGCGACGACCTATCCGTCGCAAATGTAGCCGGTATAAGACGAAGGTCGTGGGCCCTAGATTTTGCGACGGACATTCCCGTCGCAAAACACTAACATTTGCGACGGCTATACTAAGTCGTCGCAAATTGTCATTTTTTCCGACGGCTTACCACAATCCGTCGCAAATTCACGAAATTTGCGACGGATATTTGGCCGTCGCAAATTCTTCGTCGCTAAACCCCGTCTTTTTTGTAGTGGCTAATATTAGCTATCCGCTTTTTAACGATCGGTTTTTTTCGGTAAAAAATCGGTCGCTAATTCCCCTTTTTTTTGTAGTGTCTACTTTCAATTTTGGTGTGCCCAATAAAATTAGTCTTTTTTCCTGAAAAGAAATATTTTATGCTTCCAACTTACAACTCACTAATTATCTTACACATAATATACTACTTTTCTTAGAGTCCATGCAAAAATTAGCATAATTAAGTAAAATTGAACGGAAGAGGAATACAATTTATTTGTAATTTTATTCATCCATAATTTTATTTGGTCATACCTGTTATACTCTAATACTCCCATTAACTCAACTTATTTTTTATTTATGGATTTTTTACACGAATTAAAAAAAAATCATTAAATACCAACTAACGTATGCGTAATGTGTGATATTTTTACTCTTTTAATCGTATTATTCCTTTAATTTTCTTCGTGATAGTAATTGTTATTGGTGGTAGTGGAATATTCGATCAAAGACACTGATAAGCCATACTAAAACTATAGAAATATTCGAATTATAGAAATATATGAAATTAATTAATTTAATTATTTATTTCCCTTATATTCCTCCTACGCATGGGTCGAACTCAATTCCCTTCTTTTGGGAGACCCACTGAATAAAAGTATCTGATAGCATGAAACAATTTCGCTTTATCTAAAAAATGTGAACTTATAGAAAAGTATGAAATTAATTAATTTAATTATTTATTTACCTTACAAAAAATATGCTATATATTGGAATATATCAACCTTGAACAACTTCCTAAGAGATACTTGTGGAAAGTGCATGCAATTTTCAATATCTGATGGTAAAATATGTCTGGTTACCCCTAGTAACTATCTGTTTGCATTCTAATTTTATTAAGTCCTCTGACAGGCTACTTGGACCATCTGAAAACAAATGTTGTTCTTTCTTGGGGCTTAGGCCATCTTTATCAATGACACTATTACAACCCACCTTTTTAATATAATATTCATTTCTCACTCATCCACATATACAATTTCAATCTAACTTAATTTTAATTTTTTTTTGCACTTTATCAATGACACCAACTCAACCTACAATAATTATTTTTTTATCTATTATTTTTAAATATATATTATGAATAATCAATTTTTATTATATTTTAATGTGTAAAAGAGTATATAAAAATTATTTGATATTCTAAATTCTTAAACATATAAAAAAAATTACCATACACTTAAAATAAATTACTAACTCAATAACAAATTTAAAATTACAAGATTTGAAAATACGAAATTGGAAATAAACAAACTACATAGAAATGCATGAAATATTAAATTACAAACACAAACAATGCTAATAACATATTTAGTCTTGATGGCCAAATTTTTGCCATATATGCTCAATTAAGTCGTTCTTAAGAGCAATATAAGCTTCTCTATTGCGAAGAAGTTCCCTATTAGCCATATAAGTGGATAAACTTGCAATGCGGTCGGTAGAGTATTGAAAACGTTGATCATCATTTGTGGGATTGTCCACTAAGAATTCTGTGGGATCATAGTAATTTTGGTATGTGTCTCGTTCATCTTCTACTATCATATTGTGCATGATGATACAAGCCATCATTATTTTTCCCATCAAAGACTTATCCCAAATAAGACATGGGCGTCGAATAAATGCAAAACGAGCTTGTAGAACTCCAAATGCTCGTTCTACATCTTTTCGTGCAGCCTCTTGGTGTTGAGCGAATAACTTATGCTTTCGAAGTTGTGGAGACGTAATTGACTTGACAAATGCAGCCCATGAAGGATATATGCCATCAGTAAGATAATAGGCCATATTATTTTCGCGGCCATTTACGATGTAACTAACAGTTGGTGCTCGACCTTCCAAGACATCGCTAAAAACCGGAGATCGATGGAGTACATTAATATCATTGCACGTACCTGGTGTTCCAAAGAAAGCATGCCATATCCATAGATCATATGATGCAACGGCTTCCAAAATGATTGTTGTTTTTCCACTCCTCCCTGCATATTGTCCAGCCCAAGCTGTTGGACAATTTTTCCATTCCCAATGCATGCAGTCAATACTGCCTATCATGCCCGGGAATCCACGTTGATCCCCTATATGGAGCAGTCTGGCCAAATCGTGCTCATTAGGCCTTCTAAGATACTCGTTTCCAAAGCAAGAAATAACCCCTTCTACAAAATTTATGAGAGCTTGTCTGGTCACGGCTGCACTCATTCGCAAGTATTCATCGACAGCATCGGATGTTGTCCCATACGCCAACACCCTCATAGCTCCAGTACATTTTTGCAATGGTGAAAGACCTCGTCTACCTGTAGCATCAGGTCTTTGTTGAAAATATTCATCATTCGCAGTAACGGCCTCCACTATACGTAGGAATACTGATTTTCGCATGCGAAACCTTCGTCGGAAGATCTCAGGAGCATACGTCGGATTGTCGCTAAAATAGTCGTTGATCAAACGCTCTTCACCAATCTCGCGATTTCTTTCACAATGCCTTCTTCTGGCTCTAGGAGTATGATCTCCTACAACCAGATTAGGATTGTCTATGATCATATTCTCGATGAAAAGATCAAGTTGACGATTCTGTTGAGCAACCCGTTTCTTCCATTCATAAAATGCATTGAACTCAACAGAATTAGAACTTGAATCTGAATCATTGGAAGACATTTGAAAAGCTTTGAAAGTAAACAACAAAGGGAGAAATTATATTTGAGAGGAAAAAACTGAGTAAAGTTATGAATTTTGGTGTAGGTCTAATGTGGATTTAATAAGTATATATAGGGGATAATAATGGACTAGACAATAGCATGTGATATAGGATACAATAATGGACTAGACAATAGCATGTGTTATCTGATATAATAAAGTGCTAGACAATAGCATGTGATATCTGATACAGTAAAGTGGACTAGACAATAACATGTGATATCTGATATTATTTTGTCATGCACATGCCTTCTATCATGATTTATTACTTTTATGATATTTAATATAATAATATTGATTAGACAATTGCATGTGATATCTAATATAATAAAGTGAACCATATAATTGCATGTGACATTTGATATCTGATACAATAATGTTTCATAAAATTATTGACTGAAATCAAACACACAATAAAAAAGGCTTACAAGGCAGTACTAAAAATTAGACACACAAATTAAAAGGCCTACAAGACAATACAAAAAACTAAACACACACACAAACTAAAAGTCTTACAAAACATAAACTGAAGTTATATGAAAATAAAAAACATTCACTGTTTAAACACAACTCCCATCAAATAACGTTTCATCTCTTCATCTTCAGGGGTTAAGTGTTCTTTCGCCATCAGTGCCATCAACATTTTGCGATTCGACATCATAATCTCGAATTCCATTTTCTCTCTTTCCAGATTGTTCATCGCTTCAAATTCTTTTTCTCTAACGAGTCTCATTGCACGAAGCTCTTCAGCAACTACATTAGATTGTGATGCCTTATTTTTTTCCTTTTCTTTTTGCTTGTTCTCTACCCATCGGACGTGGAATAGTTGAACATCCACTGCCTTGATTTTCTGGGTTAGTCGGGATGAAATATTCTCCATCTTCACTGGTCTTTGATCTCTTTGAGCTGCCACCACTTTCTGCATTAACCTGTTCATTTTCATCAAATACAGGCGTTGAATCATGATCTAGTTTAATTTCCCATTTGGGATTTTTACACATAACCTCATTAAATACAATAAAATCCTGAAACTTGTTGCCAATTTTGTCTTCATAAATTGCATGAGCTTCTTTCTCAATATCGTTCTGGCTCATTCCGCTCTTTTTTCGACGATTTGCTTCCTTGCAAGCAGCAACCCACTTGTTTGCACTTTCGCTTAGTCGTTTCCAACGACCTTTCATTGACTCTATGTTTCTTTCATTTATCTCTTTTGGATTTTCTTGTTGAGCTTTCTGATACATATTCTTCACTTGTTTCCACAACGAATCAACCTTCCGATCTTTACCACGTATACTATTGGTGCTAACGTAACACCAAGATGCCATTAGAGCTATATCTTCTTTCACACACCAAGGAACACTTGCCCCCTTTTTATTTTTGCCTCTCGGTGGAGCTTCTTGGAACAAATTTCGGGAGATATTTTGTGAGTTTGGGACTTGTTCGGAGATAGGAACTTGATTAAGATCCGGAGAAAATTGAGAATTTTGATAATATTGTGTGTTTGAAAATTCTTCAGAATTTGAAAAAGAAGAGCTATAAGATCCAAAGTTTGGATACTCTTGAGAGAATGGGTAATTTTGAGAGTTTGAAAAAAAATTGGGATTATTTGGATCCATAATAGATCAAATGATAGAAATTAAACTAGAAATATTACCAGAGAAAGAGAGAAAATTTGTTTGTGTTTCAAAATATTTGGATATTGGACTCTATTTGTAGAGAATTTTATTTTACGAATTTTAATATTTTTTTTTAATTTTTTTTAATACACATTATCTTCAATATCTGCAAAATCTAATTATATCCAAAAAAAATTTAATACAACCAATTAAAAAAAGGACATGTGTCAATTTATGGGATTGGAAGGATTGTTGCCACTAGGTTGCTGCCAAGCCACCAGGGCGTGCCATTCATACAAGCACTCATTATTTTAATTTTTTTTTTTTGTCTGTATTCTTGCCCCTATCAAGAATGGCATCGTTAAAGGTAGCCTTATAATAAAACCATTGACATTTGTGACAAACATTACCAATTAGAGTAAATTGATTTAGAGAATGATACCCAATATTTAGATATTGCACACCCTGGCTGCGTTTACTTTAAAAGTTGGGATTGGGTAGTTAAAATTAAATAGTAGAATAAGATAGGATTATCTCAAGATATATGTTGTTTACTTTATATGATTTGTGAATGGTTTAATATAGTATATTTATGTTTACTTCTCAAGATTATATATAGAATATAAATTTTAAATTATTGATGTACACCCTCTTTCAACATTAAACAATTTCAAGCCCTAAATTGCATCTTCAACGATCCTTTCTGCGGAAATAAGCCGCGGTGGGCGAAGGATGGTTGTGGTGGACAAAATTATATTCGGCCCAGTAATTGATCACCGCTAACACCCGAAAATTAGAGAGAAGTGTTGGTCATTTTTCACCCAATAGCCAAATATGATCGACACAATCAAGAACATTCAAAATTAATTGCAAATTATCACAACAAATAAATCAAATATTAAATTTTCTGCAATTGTTATCAGAGTCCATGAATGACCAGATTGCACCTATCTTTTATTCACCTAAAAGAGCCCTTGATTTTCCCTTCAACAGGGTAGACTTTATAGCTAGCAACCCTTTTCTTCCTCTGAAACTCAGGGTCATCCAAGCTCCAAGACTTTGAAGTTGATCCGCCGGTGCTCTTGCCTTTCTTGAGCTTTAGCGGCGGCGCCGCCGTGTAGTGGTGGGAAGAGAGAGATTTCTTTTCTTGCAATAGAGAGATTTCTTTTCTTGCAATAGAGAGATTTGACAGAGTAGAGATGAGAGAGAAACAGTCAGAGAGAGGGGGAAAAATTATTGTGATGGTCTCGAGTTAAAAAAAATTCGCCCAACTTGGGCTGATTAGAACAGTGGTTTTAGTGGGTGTTTAGTTCGGGCCGTCTGGTTAGCCCACATTTACGGTCTTGCAAAGTAAACGGCTGATAAAGGCCTACTAATTTTGTAATTGACCTTTATTAGGGAAAGTAAACACAACCTATGGTTTTAATCATTTTCTGATGTACTGAAAGATTTGAAACTGTGATGGAGTGAATACCCGTAGACAACATCGTGTGGGGCAAGAAGAGCTGGAGGTGCCAAATAGGAAAGTTCTTCCTTCCATCAAAATTACTAGTGATCGTTCTACCCGTGCTTCGCACGGCCGGAATTTGTGACAATTTTACATTGATATTAATAACCTATTTCAAATTACAAAACTTTAAAATAAAATAGTTTGTTAATAAATCTTCCATAATTTTTTTTTTATCTCAATTAAATATACTTTAATTGAAATTTGTTATATTCGTCATTATTATTTAATATTCAATAATTTAATCTGATCACTAATACATTAAAAAATTAGCATGGGCGGTTGTTTATTTATTTGAAAATAATACTATTAGAGATTGTATCAAATATTTTTTCTAAATTTTATGAAATTTACTTTAATAAATAGTAATTCATATCATATTGAAATATTCATTAGAAACACTTAGAGGGTGTTTGACTAAATTTATTTGAGACATCTTATAAGTTGTTTTAATAGTTTATAAGATGTAATTTTTAAGTAGCTTATAAGTTGTTAAAGTGTTTGGCTAATACAACTTATAAGATCTTTGATAATTTATAACAAATATTTTTTAAATTTATAAAAATAATTTTTTTCTATTTTTTATTTTGAGGTAGGGGTGGGTGGGGGTTGGGGAGGGGTGGGGTGGTTCCAGGGTGAGGTGGGTGGTTGAGGTGGAGATGGTTAGGAAAATAAGTTGGGAAATTCCAACTTATATTTTTACAGCTTATAAGATCTTAGGAGCTTAATTTATGATCTTATAAGCTGTTAAACATCTTATTTTACCAAACACATTGGTAGTACTTATAAACTCTTAAACAACTTATAAGATGATTTAATGAGCTTATAAGCTCAGCCAAACACCCTCTTAATGTATTCATGAGTTGATGACACGTATTGGTGGAGGGATACACATGGATAATATCTAATTAATAGTTGTCCCTTACACTCGATAATTCCAAAGAAATTAACACAGTTCAAATGCTCCCCTGTACATGAAATCAAACCATATTCCTACAAACCTAATACAGCAATAAAGAAGTTGAGAAAATTATTAACAACTCAACACAAAAGATCTCGCCTGCAACTCTAACATACGAAGAAGGTGATATATTCACAATTCGGGAGCCATTGAAATTAAGGTAACTGAATAAAAAAAATTATTTACAAAATTGAAGATAGATGTCTGAAATCTATATTGATTCACAGGTTGATTCTGTTAATTATTTCAACTTCTTGACATTTTAAGCTTAGATCGAAAAACAGGATATTCAAGGTCAGTGAATCGTGTAAATATTATAAAAACATATGTGTAATTCCATAGAAAAAGAAGAACAACTGCATGTGAAAATCCAGGCCATTTAATTAGTTAAATATACATTCTAAGTAATATTGATTACATTTAATACTATTTCGATTGAATTTCTTGATTAACCATTAAAATGCTTTCAATTCTTAAACAGAGCATCCAGAAGGATTTTGGAAAAAGAAAATGCATCTGAAGAAAACGACTTTCTTATAATTGATTACCCATACATTAGATTGTTTAATTACCCAGAAAAATGTTGCTGCACTTGCGAGATAAGTGGTTATGCCGTTAAAAAAACACTAAATAATTCTAATTAATATAGCTTACATTCTAATTTAATTTCAATTTTTGTAACTTAAAACTTTTGTCCTATTCACAGGGTTGATCTATTCGAAGTTGGGATCGATTCTCACAAGTATTGGTTATACCTTATTCGAAGTTGGGATCGATTTTTGCAAGTATTGGTTAATACCCTATTGAAAACACAAATTTAAAAATAACACAAAACAGAGGTACACAAGTATTTTCACCTTATCTAAATTATGGTGCTTCGTTTAAAAAAAACACTTGAAGTTTCATTACAATTAATACTTGATTAGTGTTCATGGATAAATCTTTAGAATATAGAGCATATTTAATTTTTTTTTAATAGATATAATGAAACTTTTATTAAAAGAGGCAATTGTGCATTAGCAATATCTGAAATGCCTAAAAGTACAGTTTACAGCGTATAGAAAATTCAGCCTATCTTTTGGAAACTAACAAAATAAATTACAACAAAATTTCCAATTTCTCTTCTAAGGCCTTAGCACAGTAGTTTATTTAATTTTATGTTGATATAATTTAAGACATTTAAATTATTATGCATGACTATGACATCTTCATCATTATCTTATATCTATAAATATATTGTATCATATTTATATAAAATTACGTACAAAAATGAAAAAATAAAATTAAAAGTAACAATATCATATATTATATATGAAATTGAAAAAATTAAGCTTTTTCTATATGCAAACTACAATTTAATTATATTGAATTTTTTATATAAACTTGTTGTCAGATTAACATTTATTGTATATTTTTTCCCCATAAATATTAATTAATATTCAGAAAGTAAAATGCAACAGTAGTTTATGTTGCACATATAATTACAATTTTTGTTTATAAAAAATTAAATCTCACTTAATTAACATATAAGCAAAGAACACGAAACACTTAAAATATAAGAAGGAATCCAGGGGAAAATAAAGATTTGGAAGCATCAGTATGTGTCCTAAAAAAAAAGAAAAAAAGAGGTATTTTTTTTCGAACTTTCTACTCCTTTCATTGAATGAAAAATATGCAAGTATAATTACACAAATGCACTATGAAGGATAGAATGAACATGTTGAATATAATCAGGCAACTATATTATATAAAAAAAAATTATGAAAAGAGAATCATCCAATAGATGATAAATAATAAATTAAACAAATAGTTGCAAAAATATCAAATCCATAGTAAAAGAACATTATTATAAAGACCTTATTCAAACCAACAACATTATTGGCACCTAAAAAACTTAATTGTCATTAGTGCTAACAATATAACATTTCGTCTTCTTCGGAGATTCAGAACAGGAAGACTTGTCATCAATTGTCCTTTTCAAAATAGAACTATCATTTTGCTTGTCATCAACATCCACACCATAGCTAAGGCTTATGATCGGCAACCAAGAATCTTGCGCCTTTTAAAACACAAATAAAAAATTATAATTAATCCAGGGCCTGGCAAAATAATATTTTTCAATCTTTCAATAAAAAACATAGAAATTATAATATCTTTCATAGGTTTGAATTAGTAACCGAAATATCATTGGTCTCCTACATATTATAAGAAATTAAACTTATACAATTAATACATAGATATGAATATTAAATACAACAATATAACCAACTATATATAAACGAACACAATTAAGAAGTGGGTGAACTTATTAAAATAGAGTTGTAAGATATCTCCATTCTATAAAAAATATCGGATTTAGTGTGATTAATAATTTTTCATATTTGATTTTTGATATATAAAACAAAAACAATATTATTTATTTTTAAGACGTTTAAATAATAATAAATTTAATGTTATTTATAAGCACAAACTAATTTTACAATATAATCGTAAAAGCACATAGATGAAATTATAAAAATTAAGTAATTAAGATATATTTAACAAAAATAAGTATCTCAAGTCAAGTGAAAAAATATATTTTAAGGACTGTAACTTAACTTTTGAGATTGCAATTAAGGAAATTAATTTTTAAAAGTCGGAAATTGAGGTTAAACATTCCAAATAATTCAAATCGAACTATGCTACATGGCTCAACTTGGCTGAATTCGATCTAAAATTTGGGCTAATTACTACGGTTTGGCCTGACTGGGGGGCTTAATTCGGGCCCAATTTGGGTTTATTAGGCTAATTGTGCATAAATTCTCAACTTTTAGAAATTACAGTCCTTAAATTGTCAACTCCAAAGCTACGGTACTTAAAAAAATTTCAAGATATTAACTTTCACCTTGAGGATTGAGTGATATACATTAACTCTGGAGGTGTTATTTAATTGGGGGAATGGGCAAAATAAGGACAAAACCTCTTCAGGCTGAAGTAATTAGGATCGTAACTCTCCGAGCTGACAATTTAAGGACATTAACTTTTAAAATAAGTGATTTTTGGGTTAATTAAGTTTAATTGTGCCTAAATTCGCAACTCTTGGAAATTACAGTCCTTAAATTGTCAACCCTAAAGCTAAGATCCTTAAAAATATTTTGAAAATATTAACTTTCACCTTGATAATTGAGTGATAGACATTAACTCTTCGAGGTGTTATTTAGTTGGGGGGAGAGGTAAAATGAGGACAAAAACTCTTCAGACTGGAAAAATGAGGATCAAAACTCTCAGAACTGACAATTTAAGGACATTAACTTTTATAAGTAGTGAATTTTTTGGGTTTATAGGGCTAAGCGTGCTTACATTTGCAACTCTTAAAAATTACAGACCTTAAATTGCCAACCCCAAAGTTATGGTCCTTAAAAATTCAAAAGATTAACGTTCACCTTGAGGATTGAGTGATAGACATTAACTCTTCGATGTGTTATTTAGTTGGGGGAAGAGGAAATATGAGGACACAAACTCAGGCTGGAAAAAATTAAGATCATAACTCTCTGAGCTGACAATTTATGGACATTAACTTTTAAAAGTAGTGTATTTTAGGGTTTAGGGTTTAGGGAAATTGATATGGAAAATGATAATCAACAACTTGCAAAACTCGAGTATTGGAAATAAATTGGATCTTCATGTTATTAGTTATAGTCTTGGAGTAGTTCTAGTGTGCACTTGAGTGCATAGTATGCACTTGAATTTTGGAAGGAAAAAAATACCCAAACAAAAATCAGCAATACCCCAAGAGTTAATCAATGATATTCCAAGAAGCAATTAGTAATATACCAAGAAGCAATCAATAATACTCCAACTGCAAAAAAATACATAGTTCAATGTATTTGTGTGTGTTTTGAAAAAAAAATCAAAATTGAAGTCAAAATTGAGCTTAAAATCCAAGTGCATGCTAAAATTTGTGATAGTCTTGAAATAAGATATGCCAATTATAACAACAATATTGTGAAAAAAATAAATCTTTTTTTAGAATGTATTTTTAAATTTATCAAGATGATAATGTTTTATTTTAGCATGAACCCTATTATAGTACTAATATATAATACTACCTTCGTTGCACTAATGTTTGCACGATTAACTTTTTACTTATTTTAATATAGGAGTTTATTAGTCGTATTTAAATTAATAAAATAATTTTTTGATGAGTGTATACTGTTCATCTTAAGTGAATAAAACAAAAGAAAGATAATTTTGTGTGTAATTATTAATAAATTAAGATGTAATTTAGAGATATTTAATGTGTAAATAAAATTGGGACGGATGGAATAATAATTATAACAAATACTTAAACTAATTTCATTAAAAGATTGATATGTTATAATACATGTGACCATCTACAGCAGTGCTGGAGAATGGTGTGGAGTAACAAAAAAGTACTCCAGTAGTTACTCTACATCCTACACTAAAATGGTGTTAACACTATTATTTGGATTTGATACTCCACATGTGGTGTCCCAAATTTGGGACGCCCTTCTTCTTCTTCTTCTTCAAATGTAATTAGACATTTATATTTGATGATATTAATAATTTTATTAATATTTAATCAATTTAAAAATATCGTATAAATATAGATTATTATTGCATAAATAAATAGTAATTCATTAATAAAGAATATTAATAGAATACTATGTTTTAAGGCTAAAAATAGTGTAAATTGCTGAGAATTTGTTGCTGACACTATAATAGAGTAGTGCAGAATTAGTGGTAGAGTAGTGCAACTGCTGGAGATGTCAATAATACCATGAGATGTGAGATGCACATTCCAAATCTTTTAATATAATTTTGGCACCATCAGCAAGAGTTTCGTACACAAAAAAACAACTCAACTTCAAGAGCCATTTTTTCAGAACATCTTATTTATGTCTATAAATACTAATAAAATAAAATAAAATATAATATAATATAGTAACATTAAGTAAAAGAATTATGTTACTATATATAAATTTTACAAAAATGGAATATGCAATTGAAAATCCGCTAGTGTTTCTAATGGTAGAATAGTTAATTTGATCTTTATATATAGATGTTGACACAATATACAAATTTAGAAAGTATATTAATATCTATGCATGACAGTGTGACATTTATTATAACTTATACATTTCTAAATAATTTAAAGTTAATTATTATATATATATATATATTATTAAACTATTGAGTATTGCAAAAAATAATTATAATAATAATCAGTGTGTCTATTCAGTAGCTATATGTTATACCATTATATTAAGTAAATACTATATTGTTGATAAGAACAAAATCATACAATAATTATTATACATGAATATCTTATTTCTCTTACCCAACTTTTCCTGAATTTAAGAAAAATTGTTTTCTCGTAAAAAAAAAATCCCCTCTATTTTCATCCATAAAAATAACCAATTGTAAATACCCTTAAAAATTTATATCCTTGAAAACAACTACTTCATCCGTTTTGCAACTATTTTCACACTTGTCTTATTTCCATAACTACTATCACACTAAAAACGTAATAATCCCTTCTCACAAAAGTTTATAAAATAACATTACTTTATTAAAAAATATTCAACATCACTCTCACTCACTCATTTTTTCTTAAAAAATTGTGTCATTTTCTACTATAAAAGTAATTTTGGGACGGAGGAAATAATACCCTTTATTAAAAATATTTAATACCTTTCTATATAATTGCACTAACACATAACTTAATTATACTATATATAACTCATGATAATGCAATGTTTGATTATTGTTATGTAAAGTCCATAAATAATAAAGGTAATAGCGTGGTTATAGGGTGCACAAATAAATTATGACCGATTATATATATATATATATATATATATATATATATTAAAAAGAAATTAATCATTATATATTTAGTGACAAATAATGAATGACATAATTCAAACTAAATACTACATGCAAGTGCATACAATGTACTTGAATTTTAAAAATTTATTTGCAAAAATATTAAAAACATACATTTTGGTGTGAAGTGTATTTTCTAAATCAGTAATACCCAAATTAATAATCAACAATACCTCATGCAATATTCAATAATATCATGGACAATAATCTACAATATCTCAATAAGTAATTAATAGTATCCTAAGCAGTGTTCAATAGTACCCCAATATTATTTTAATTATATATCTTTAATTGAAAAAATATAATTTTAGTTAAAATTGAGCATAAAATTCAAGTGTACAGTAAACACTTGGGTGCATGTTAAAATTTATAAATATTAAATTTTAATTAAATAGTATTTTATATGTATAACTAAGACGATTGATTTTAAATGGAGAAAATTAAATCACAATGACGAAAAGTATGCATCAAATGAGGAAAATAAACCTACCAAAAAAAAAAAAATGAATCGGCCTAATGAATCCATATTAAATCTATGAAATAATTTTTAGGCTAAATCTAAGGCATAAAATTAGAAGAGTTATATATTAATATATAAATATAATGTTAATAATAGCTTTCATTATGGAATAATTCAATATTGTTTTTATAGAATTATTAATAAAGTCAACATTAAATATATAGTTAGTGTTATTCTTAAGTATGTTTAGGTTAAAAATTTTTATGTTAATTTAACATTAAAAAAACCTTGATTAATTTATTCTTATTAATTTATAGTTAGTGTTATTATTAAGTGTGTTTTGGACGTGCCCAACTGCAATGCTCGCTTCTAGCCTCAATAAGCATTAATGGCTCGTTTACTAGGTGAGATGTGAGACGTTGGTATGAATTTTAATAATTTGTTTGGTAGGAGATATTATACATAAGAAAATAATAAATAAATAAATAAAACCTATTTGCCCTTCAACACTGTTTCAAAAATATCTCACTAACCAAAGACACAAATTAAACATTAGAAAACTGAGCTATATTAACGAAAAGAAATTAAAGAGTTCTTAAACAATCCATATTATGCAAACAAATTGAGTTTTGTAACAGCCAACTCACCCAACATTTATAATAATTCCTGGTAGCAAGAAATAAGTATAAATTTTCCTATAAATTTATATTAATCATATATTTCACTTAGCTATTATATTAATTGTAAATTTGATTATAATCTAATGTTAATTAAATTAGGAGATGCTCTGGTTGTTACTTATTAGCTAATGTGTAAGAACATAATATATATAGTGAATATAAAATTAGAGCAAAAAAATCATAATAAAAATAAAATATTGCAAAATTCGTATTAATTCATATGATTGTCATCATATTCCAGAACCACATTCCAAAAGTTTATCATCTCAAAACTACGTCCACAAATTATCAAAACCACCAACTAAAAATGAAAGCTCATGGCGTCCAAATTGTCAACTAAAGTCGGGTTTTTCTAATTCCTCAGACTTCAAAGATCATTTTACTAATCCAAAATATTCGCAAATTACTTTAAATGAAGGGGTCGATTTGAGGCTGAAAAATAAGAAACAAATCAACTATTGCTGTCGGAAACGATATTGACAATTGCCCATCTCACAAAGCGTCGATGTAATCCATCGTCTTTACCTATTGCACGGAGCGCCAACACAATATGGAATGAATTAGCAGTGTGGACAAATGATAGAGGAAGGAGATTAAGGAAGGATATAAACTCCCTATTCTTCATCCCGTTTAATGTAAGCAGAGTGGTAGAGTCTACTAAATTTTCTAAAGAAGTGAGGCGGGAGGAACTTGCATATTCGAAAATCATGTTAATTTGCATACAATATACAATACTCCTACATAAGAGCAATTAAAACATACATAATATATACAACATTCATAGGAATACAAATTCCAAAACATGAAACGTTGAAGATTGGTGGTGATGAAATAATAGATCAAAACATATAAATAGGACATAAAATGTAACCGTTCCTGATTTATAGCCATTAATCCAATGTAACCGTTCCTGATTTTTAGATAACAAAATTACCATAACTATTAGACAACTAAATGGGCGGTGATGATCCATTATAGAAAAGTAGATCAACGATCGAAAATTATTGGCGCCAAAACTATTTTAAGAAATCCTGGCTCTATTATATATTTATAGATTAAGCGTAATCGAGTGCAAAAATATAGAGATTAAAGGGTTAGCTTAAAAGATTCATTATAGAAATAAATGCACCCTGCTACAATTCATAAGCCTTAAATACACTATAAAATATAAAAAATCCCAAAATCCAAATTAATACAATTGAATGCTGAATTGTATTTAAAAAAGGTAGACCCCACCCAATCCTCTCTCTCCTCTCTCCCCTAAATATCAACCCCTCATCTACTCACTCCTCTCTCTCATCCGTAACATCCCTCCTCTTTCTCTCTCTCAATTAAAAAATACACCATAACCACCTTATAATTTTCAGCGATCTACCACCGCCACCCATGAGTGAGAGGATCCAAAAGAAGTGGCGGTGGCGCTATTACGTATGGTGGAGGGTAGATCAAGGGTTTCGATGCCATGGTTGACGGAAGCCCCAAAAAAATTCGATGAAATCCTTCCCGATCTGTGCACTAACGCCTCAGACCGGAAGAAACAAAAAGACGATCGGAGGAAGCTTTATGGCCTCAAATCGGCGCCCGTCCGGTCTCAGAGATGTGTCGCCACTGTTCTGACGGCAAGACGGATGAAAGTAATATTTATTATTTATTATTTACTGTATTTTTTTGAACTAGTGGTTGTGGTGGTGGTTTTGTTTCAGAGACGTCATTTTCTGCATATTTCAACTGAATAATGTACCCTTTTATGATGATGATTTAGTTTTGGCATTGAATTTGATTTTTTTTGTTTAGAAACTGCGTCCATTTGAAATACATGTTTTTTTAACGTGATGTTCTACCTATAATTAGAGATATGGCCACTTCAAATAGATTCAGATTTAATTGAATGATTGCTTTGTATATGCTGGCATATGAGAGGGTTATCGAATGTATATTTTGTTCAGGATAGACGTTTATGCACAAACTACAAAATCCGTAAATTAATTTAGCAGACTTTTGGTGTTGGTAAATTGATTCTAAAAACATTTGGGGTATGGTGTAAGATATTTGGGCAACTTCATCTATCTTTCCACAAATATGATTTTTATAAATTTTCTTGTGATTTCAGGCATTAAAGTATGAAGATTTCTGAAAATTCGAAGATTAAAAGGCTTTTGAAAACTCCATCATAAAGAAGTTGGGCATCTGTTCAATTTTTTTTTATTTGTTCATAATATTTGGTCGATTGTTCATAAATTTTGTGCATATTAGCACATTTTTTTGACAAAAGTAATATTTGAATATTTGGCATCTGTTCATAATATTAAGTTGATTGTTCATAATTTTTTTGTGGGTATGTTCATTTTTTTTTGCAGGTTGTTCATAAATTTTGACTGCATAATCCTTACAAATGTAATATTTTCATTTTTTTAATGTAATACAGATGTAATATTTTTATTTTTTTAATGTAATTTCAAAATTATTAACAAAGGAGGTACTTTTGAACATGTTTGAATTGTTTGATTATGTAGATGATAAAAAATACTGTTAAAATATAATGTTCAAAATATATTATGAAAGTGTTCAAAATAAAATTAAGTTTATGTTCAAAATAAAGAAAGATTCGAAAATAATAAAAATTATGGTAAAAATAATTCCTTGAGAAATGTGAAAAAAGTATTATGAATGAAATTTTATATTGCACTGATGCACGAGAAAGTTTCAAATTTTTGGAGGAATAATTTGTTTTGAAAATTAGGCATGGAATTGATAAAAAAAAAAAAAACATTTTCTTGGAAAAAACCACCATGCAGCAAAAAAAAAAAAAAAAAAAAGTTGAAATAAACTCTATAACACATCTGCGTAGTAGTCTAATATGGCAGGTTAGTATACTTTTTAAATTTTTAATAGTAGGCTCTTTTGTATGAATTTGAGTTTTTGAATAGAAGGTGGGGACCACTAAATGTACTAAAACATATCAAGGGATTTTCACAATCCCATTTTGCATATTTAATGCTATAGGATTGTACCATTTATTAACTACCCCTTCATTTTATATTGGGATAATATCATTTTGCAACCCGTACAATTGTCATTTTTTTAAATTGCAACCCGTACTATTTTCTTTATCAGATTGCAACCTGTACTATGTAAATTTGACAGTTTTCTACCTATTCTCAATTCTGATTTCATTTTCCGGCAAAGACAATAATCCCCAAAGGTTATAATGGTCTTTTTCCAATTATTAATTATTTTTTTAACCGTAAAAAAAATTAAAAGAACCAATTTAGTTTTCATATGGAAAAATCTCATGCCTAAAGACCAGTACATATACCCTGACTGTTGGAGTTATACTTCCCCAACAATGGCTCCCTGCAGCAATATGATCCAAGAAAAATGAATTCGCAGAAAATAATCACTACAATAATATAAACTTTTAGATGCATCCACCAACAAGACTGGCACAAGTGACCTCTCCTAATTCTTTAAAGTAAAATCCATTCACAGCATGTGATTAAAAGATTAAAGATGGCCTCCAACATTCAATAGTTTACATGTTTATCGAACTTTGGAAAACTAGATATCAATGATCCAACTATTCCAGGAGGAAAAAAAATTACTTAAAAAGAATAAAAGACCCCCGATTAAGCATTAACACCACATTAGATTGTCGAATAATTAATAACAGGAAGAGAAGTATTGAGATTCTTACAACTGATACAACCTTTATATGTGAGTGATGAAGACAGGGCTCCCCGATATTGCGAACTATCGGCCTCAGTTTTATAAAATTCACTGGACCTCCCTTTAAACATCACCATTGCTTTCCAACCCCTTCAAAAGAAATCACATAATCCCCACGGCGTTTCTTATTGGCTTTCAAAAAAAAAATACTTTTACTTAAAATAATTAATAATTGTAAAGTTAATTATAACTTTTGGGGATTATAGTATGGCCGGAAAATGGAATAAGAATTGAGTGTAGGTAGGAAACTGTCAAATTTACATAGTATAGGTTGCAATCTGATAAAAAAAATTGTACTGGTTGCAATTTGAAAAATGGACAATAGTACAGGTTGCAAAATGATATTAACCATTTTATATTCTTGTAGATCTTAAATTAGGTATTTTTCTTTTCTTTGATTGATTTTTGCTTTCTTGGCTCACTTTTTAAAAGAATATGTGACTATGTGTAAGATAATTGTTTATTGATATTTACTATTAGTTTACTGGTGCGAAGATTTATTTTTTGTTCAGAAAGCTTTTAAGGGTTCAACAATATATTTTTAATGGATGTTATTTTATTATACTATATTTTCAATTTTCTTTAAGATGATGTGTCAACAACACATTTATGATTTTAATAAATGAAATTAGTATACTATAATTTTTCTTATTTTAATAAAAAAGATTATTAAATAAAAAAAAGTATCTAAAAATATTTTAATAATTTCATAAAATATTTAAAATTATAAATGAAACATAAGTATTAATTTAAGAAACAAATTATGGAAGAAAAGAGTATTTGAAGTTTTTCTTCTTTTTTTTTAACGGCGGGAGTATATGGAGTATTTTTTTAAAAATATTTTTGTTAAATTAATATTTAGGTTTCATTTATATTTGTAAAGGTTTTATTTTTATATTTTTAGATTATTTTTTATTTTAATAATTTATTTTTGTTAAACAAATATTTATATAATAATTTAATTTATAAAAATTAGAAATTTTTAAAATAATTTATTTTAAAATTTGTATATGTATTGTTTAACTATTTTTAGAATTTAGATTTTATTTATTAAATTAAAAAATTATATTTGGCACCCTAAATAACTTATTCCGTTAGTTGTTTAATGGTCAACTGATGTCCTAATAAATAAAGATTAAAAATATACAGTTTAATGATCAATTTTGATGACGAGTGAAATTTAGTGATCAAATTTTAAATTGAGATAAAATTTGGCGACTAAAATTGATATTAACCCACGAATAAAGCTAAGAAAAATAGAAGTATAAGGGGTGATACTTGTGAACTAAATTATAGGGGTGACTAAAAATTATGCCTATTTTTATTGATATTAAATGATCAATTTTATATTCCGTGTAAAACAATATTCAAACATCACTTAGGCTATGTTTATTTTGGGTTTCAAACTCTTGGATTTGGATTTTGGAATCTAAAACTCAATTTAGTTTGGGTTTTAAAATTAGGTTTTTGAAATCCTAATTCTACAACCCTATAAATAACCTATACAACACTCTTTTACTTTTACATAATAAAGTTAAAAACGAACACAAATTTTAAAAAGTCAATGGATTAAAAAATCATTGATTTTCAAAAATGGTTTTAAAAAAAAAAAAAACCATTTAAAACCTACAAAGAACATAGTTTTAAGATATAGGTTAAATGTTAATTTGATTGTCAAACCAAAAATGTGAAAATACACAATAAAAACAAATTAAAGAGATTTATTGGTCAAACCCACAAACTTATCGGTGTTTTTTGTCTGGATAATGCATGATATGTGTTAGTGAGTTAACCCCGCGCGTCCTGAACTCAATGAGGAAAATTTGCTTCACTTGTCTTAATGGGTAAATAATTGGTTTTTAGAGACCACACTGCATCCAAATTTAAGGGATACATCGGTCTTGTATGAAATCGTCTCATATTAAAACGAGGTATAAGTTGAGTATAACACATTAACACTTTAAAAGGGGTGCATATTAAATAGTGTTATGTACTTTGTGAATTATTTCACCGTGAGAATGTCTCACTAAAATTTTTGTCAAATTCTAGATATATATTTATGTATCAATTAAATTTTATGTCATATAAGTGCGAAAAATATTAGGCAAAGTATTATGTGATAATAGTTCATGACAAACTTATCATGAAACTGTATTAAAGTATCGATATTTGACAAGGAGTATCGATAATCTCACACTACAAAAAACGTGCATTTTAACGACGAAATTTTGCAATGGACAATAAATACGTAGCAAATATGCGTGCTTTGCGACGGATAGTGACCAGTGCTCGTCAACGGTTAGTATTTACAACGGACTAGATAAGCCCGTCGCAAACTACGTGAATTTGCGATGGATATGTCTGTCTTAAAATAAGCGGCCCTTGACCTTTGTATATATCGTCAAATTTTACGACGGACTGTCCGTCGTAAATTTTGAATTTGTATATTGTGACGGCTATGTCCGTCGTAAAATTCTATCGTTTGACCGAGACCTTTCAGAATTGGTGCAAACTCATTGTGGCCGACAATTTAACGACGGATGCGTCTGTCGTAAAATTCAACTTTATGTTTTGCGATGGATATGTCCCTCACAAAATCGGATGTTTTGACCGCGAACTTTCGGGAACCAGTGCATATTTATTACCGACGACTAATTTACGATGGACATGTCCATCATAAAATTTAATTTCAATATTATTGACGGACTGTCCATCGTAAAACGCCAAATACGACGCCGTTTTGGGCATCAAAGACGGTAAATTTTACGACAGACTCCTGTCTATTGCAAATTTTTTTTGCCTATAAAAGACAGTGCTGACGAGCTCATTCATCACCCGAGCAAAAAAGAAGAAGAAGGAAGGAAGAAATGGAAGAGACGTCTGGCGAGCACTCAAGAGCTAAATTCATCCCGATCAAAGTCCTCATTTCGTCGATCTCTACACAATAATCGTAAGTTTTTCTATTTTTTACTGTTTAAATTTTATTTTAAAACATGTTAATTAGTCTTAAGTTTTTTATATAAATATGAGGATTAATAGTTAGTATGTGATGAAACATGTTGTTGTTATATTGAATGTTTTATATTTTTAATATTCTAGGATATAGTTGTTTAGATTTTTATATATATTGACTGTTGTTATATTGAATGTTCTAGTTTTTTAATATTGTAGGATAATTGTTTAGATTTTTATACATGTTGATAGTTGTTATATTGAATGTTTTATATTTTTAATATCTTAGGATATAGTTGTTTAGATTTTTATATATGTTGATTGTTGTTGTTATATTGAATATTTTAGATATTTAATATTTTAGGATATAATTGTTTAGATTTTTATATATGTTGATTGTTGTTGTTATATTGAATGTCATAGATTTTTTAATATTTTAGGATATAGTTGTTTAGATTTTTATATATGTTGATTGTTGTTGTTATATTGAATGTTTTAGATTTTTAATATTTTAGGATATAGTTGTTTAGATTTTTATATACGTTGATTGTTGTTGTTTGATTAGGCGTGAAATTGTCATGACTCGTAGCTTGAAATACCCCAATCTTGGTCGAGTTTATCGAGTATTTAGAGTCAATTGAGCATTATTTCTACACATTGATGAATTTGTCTCTTTGATGCTCGTAGGTGAATAGAGGACGAAAAACGGAGTTTGTAGGACTTTGAATCGACTCAAACGGATGCCCGGATGAGAAGATATTGAAGAAATACGATTGGTATTAGTGCGGACGAGGAAAAGTATTAGTTGGGATGAGTTGGAAGTCACTCGAGTGACTAGGTCGAGCGCCACCGCTCGAGCGCATTGCTCGAGCGCCTAAGACTTACAGAACTTTTCTTGCGCTCGAGCAGCTCGAGCGCCACCGCTCGAGCGCCCAAAACATACAGTGTAATTTCAGCGCTCGACCGGCTCAAGCGGAACCGCTCAAGCGATTGTGTCATTCGAGCTACACTACTCGAGCGGGACCGCTCGAGCGTTTTGCTCGAGCAACTTCGGATTTTTGCCTCCGGATGCGCCCATTAACTCCCGTTTCGACCCGTGCCTATATATACCTCTTCCAAACACGTTTTGAAGAATCCCCGAACTTTAGAAATAACTTTAGACTTAGTTTTTGGAGAGGAAGGAGAGGAGCAAGCTTTATTTACGTTTTGTTGAGGTTTTGCATACGAATTCTTAGTTTCTTAGTTCCTTTTCATTAGTTTGATTTCTTTAAACACTTTGAAACTTCGTTTTAAGTAATTAAATTTCAGTTCTTAGTATTTATTTCTTTAAACCCTAGTTCATGTTTCATATTTTCGTTCTTCAATTCATTATGTTTATGTTCGTCGTTTCTTCTATTACTTTTATGTTTGTTAAAACCATGTCTAGCTAAAACCCTTGCATGCTTAGGGTAGGATGAACTCGTAGAAGTAGGTTGTGGGTATGTAGTTAGAGTAACTTGTGACGTTAGGTTTTAATTCTCTTGGTTAATGAATTCTTAAAATTAATCTAGACTTCGCTCTTGAATTTCGTTCGAAAGGTGTTAGAGAGAGGACGACCGTATCACTCTTTAACAACGAGTAGACTTAACGAGAGAGTTTAGGAAAGGTTAATTCATCTACCGGTTTAGCGAAGGAGGACGACCGCATCACCTTAGTTAAATTAGGGTCTCATTAATTGAGCACAATCTATTAACTTGTTAGTAGATTAGTGAAGTCGAGTGTTAGGGTAAAGTATTAGGGTTTAGAATCTTGAGCTTTCACCTTGCATTCTTAGACTTAGGTTAATTCTTGTGTGTCACAGTTATTTTGATTATGTACCTGCTCCGTTAGTATACGTAGGGATTCCTATCTTAAGCATCACCATCTCATATTTGAAAACACACCTTTTAATATTTCGTTTAATTTTCCTTTTGCATTCGTAGGATAATTTCAATTTAGTTTAATTACTCTTTCAAAAAAATCCAAAAACAATACACTCATATTAACTACGACGCGTAGATCTTCAGGGATCTATTCGCATATACACCATCCCTTGGGTTCGATACTACTTGGTCATTATACGTACTTATACTACAGTGAACACGTCCGCTTGCGGGTAAGCGACTAGTAGAAGTTAGTAAAATCGTTTCAAGTCAATGGCGCCGTTGCCGGGGAATGGCGTTATATGCTCTTTGAATAGGACTTGTAGATAACTTAGTAGTTAGTAGTGGGTGATTTATTTTCTGTTTTTAATTTTATTCCCATTCATTAGGCAGTTGCGTTTTGATCCTTCTGCTAGTGTTTTAGGTTTATGAAAACACGCTCACAAGGGAATACGAGCGAAGAGAGGTTGCCTGCAGATCCTGAGACAATAGCTAGAAGGAACCGAGCCATCTTGAGAAGAATGACTACTGCCGCGGAAAACAAAGACAAGATTTCTGATGAACTTGGGGAGTTAGACAAAATAGCTGCAGAGTATACTACTATTGTGGAACGGGCAGAGGGTGCCAATGGAAATAGCAGTAATCAGCAGATACCCATAGGGGGAACTGAGAGCCCACACCCGAACCCACAAGACACAATCAACTCTGCACAAATACAACCCCAAAACCAGAACCAAAACCCTGCTTACCCACAAAACCCAAATAACCCTTTCAACAACCCAGTATACCAACATTACCCATACCCACCGTATCCTTACCCACCATATCCGTATCCTCCACCCCCAGTCTATAATCAACCACCTGTTTACCCACCACCACCCCAACAAGTACCAGTACCTGCTGCTAATCCTCAACACATTCCTCAGAACGTAGATCACAATATGGCTATTCGAGGGAGGTTTGCAGCGCAGCCACATCGGTACTATGATGGAGTGGCTTTGCCTCCTGTTGAGGCGAACAACTTCTCGATATCCCCGGGGATTTTAAAGCTGCTTACCGACACTACAAAAAAATACATTTTTTGTAACGAATTTATTTGTAACCAGTTGCTTAATGGTTACAAAAAGATGGTTTATTGTAACGAATTTTTATTTTTGTTACAAAAAGTTCTATTTTAAATAACATTTTATATTTATCGTTACAATTAGTGAAATATTGGTTATAAATAGTCACTACAAGAATATGCATTCATTGCAATGAATTTATTTGTAACCAACAGTGAAATGGTTACAAAAAAAGATGACTTATCGTAACGATACTATTCTTTTTCGTTACAAAAGTCTTACTTTAAATAATATTAAGTATTTATCGTTACAAATAGTAAAAAGTTGGTTACAAATAGTAAAATGACCTTTTGTTATAAACATCTAAACTATATAAGTATATAAAAATCAAAATTACATTTATACGACTTTATAAGAGTAAAATAAATTAAATAATATTATATTTTAAAATATTATATTAATTAAAAAATTGGTGAAATGTATCTATATAATTAAAAGACAAAATCTTGTGTAAGACCGTACCATGGTCTGAGACAACACAAATTAACATTTACCCATGTCAAAGTGTTAATGCGTCCTGCCCAATTTATATCTCATCCCACTGTCTCATGATATGAGATTATCTTACACAATACCTACTCTAAGACAAAGTATAGAGAGAAAATGGTTCATATATGAACCATTATTTTGAAGGGTATTAATTATTTTCACAAAAAAATATAATTGTTTTCACTGAAGGTTATTAGTTGTTTTAACTGAAGAGTATTAGTTGTCTATTGAAAACAAACTGAGACCCTTCAGTAAGAAAAATTAATACTCTTTAGTGTAAACAACTAATATTTTTTTAGTGAAAACAACTAATTTTTTTTAGTGAAAACAACTAATACTCTTCAATATTTCATGTATAAACTAATTTCACTCTATACATACTCCTACTCTAATTAAAAATAGAAATATATTATAACAAAAAGTAATATGAAAAAAACGTTAATTTTATATTTTAAATTTTTGAGTGTATTTGTTATCATTATAATATATATAGCACTGTTGTATCATATAGTTAAGAAAAAGTCATTTAAATAGCACTGTTGTATCATATAGTTAAGAAAAAGTCTTGTTTAAATGATAAAGGTACACGTATATCCTATTAATTACAATATTTTATATTATCATGTTATATATTATATATTATATTTTACATTATATATTCTATATATGATTTATACGACTATGCGTACACCATATATGCCCAAAATAAGTTGGAGAAAAGATCAAAACACTTAATTTTTAGATTAGGGTGTAGGGAGGCGGAAGCCTAACTTTTAAGTTGAACGAAATAATTGAGACAAAATCCACCAGCTTTTGGAAAGGAAATCATAAATTTCCTTCAAAATTGAACGACACCCTTCAGTTTTTTGTTCGCTAAATCCTTCGGCTTTTGGGGGGAAATCGCGAAATCCTTCAATGGGGGAAGAAGCAGTATTTCAGCATCAAATTTGGGTGTAATTCTGGGCGTAATTAATGAGGAATTTGATTTTCAGGTATGTTTTTTCTCCCCTTCTCGGTCATTTTTTCACTGTGTTCTTAATTTTTTTCAATAGATATCGCGAATTGTGTCCGTTCAACTGTGATTTAGCATAAAATTTGTGAATTTTAATTTTTCAGACTGGGATATTGTTCTTCAGTTCTTTTATTCTCAGACTTTGATTTGTGTAATCTCATGTTTAGTTTCAATTTAGTTTGATTGTCACTTTTCCTGCTTGGGTAACCCTGTTAGGCTTTAATTTTCTTGAATTCGAGGAGTTCTTCAGCAACTTTTGATTTAATTGTTGGTTTGGGAAGAATTCTGTATGAATTTGTTGCGTTTTGGTTCTCTTGTTAATTTTTCAGCAAACTGTGCATCTTGATGGCACTTTGACTTAATTTATGTATGTATCACGTTTATTTTCTCCGGTTGAGATAAAAAAAAAAAGCCTTTGCTTTTTAATTAAGATCAAATATGTCCCTCGTATCAATATGACCAAACAATCACACACTCTCTCTCAAATTAGAATACATGCTATTAGGCAAAACCAAGAAATGAGAAACCAATATTTGCTAGAGCAATACTTCTACGAAATGAATTTTTTTATTTTATCATCTCCTCCCAACACATTCACTTTGTACTGGTTATATAAAGGTGAGTCAAAATAGGAGTATCAATCAATACAGAGAATTCAGTCCCATTTCTGGTAATAGCTGCAGCAAAACTAAACCATTTAGTTCTATATTCTTCTGTATAATTACTGAAATAAAAATATGAGAGTAAACACCTATTATACCAGATTATGTCTCTCAACATCTTCTTGAGACTAAATTGCCACAGTTTCCTTCTCCTGTATTAGTGATTTCTTGTGATGCCACTTTGGAAGGAGAAGGCCATCTTGCACACAAATATAGAGATAATTATGATCGATGAAGGATTGCGCTTAGACAAAGCCACCAAGTCATCGAGTATTGACAAATTAAATGAATGAATGTGTTTGTTTATGATTCATTTTCTTTTGGTACTTGTGGTTGAGTTTGGTGGCTATATGAAGGACTGTGTTTAAGTTCTGCATTTTAGTTGTTTATTTTGAAATTTTAGTGGGTGGAGCTTTTGATGTTGGTATTTCTCAATTTGGCTGTTTTAATTTATACAGAGATTTAGAGACAAAGTTGTGATTAAGATTTTGTGGTTGACTTATATGGGTTTAACCCAAGTAATATTTTTTTTTTTTGGCATCTCATTGTTTTTCAGCCTATCCTCGGGCTTTTTCTTGTGAGGTTGAGTTTAACCTTGAGTCATATTTGTGTCTCACCTTTGGAACTGGGTTATATATTAGATTTCACTATCTATTTTCTTTTAATAATATCACACTTATTGGTTCATTGTTTTGTATTTTTTATAGGAACGTGAAGTTTCAATTTGATCGTGGGATAAGAAGACAAATCAAGACTTCAAATTCAACTCAATACTACTTTTTTTTATTGAATGTTATTATGTAGAGTAAGGTGTTCAAACACATTGATAGTGTTTCTTTTGTGTTTGTTGATATTATTGACTTTAATGTATTTGGAGAATTGTTTATTTTCTTGTAATAAAATTCCTACATTATGATTATTTATTTTTAAAGTTTTCCCGTAGGTGATCATATGGTCGTTTGCATTATGGCCCTTTATTATTACATTATTTGTAACCAATCTCTTTTAATAAAGTGAGATTGTAAATGTAACCACATATTCGTGACAAATAAAATATTTAAAATTAAAATATGGTTTTATGTAACAATTTATTCGTAACGAAATAAGTTTTAGTAACAAAACTTTGATTATTGCAACTAAAGTTTTTGTAACGAAAAAGATTTCGTTACAATTGTATTGGTAACGAAATTGATATTTTTCTTGTTACAAAAACTTTTTGCGACGGACTTTAAAGCACCAACGTTTGTAACAAATATTTCGTTACTAAAGGTTTTTGTAACCAAAAATGAACTTCTTGTAACGAAATTTTTCGTTACAAAAAATGCATTTTCTTGTAGTGCGAGAATCAGTTCAAGGGGGTGATCGGGAAGGAGAATCCTCATACACATCTGAGGAGTTTTCTCATGATAGCCTCCACCTTCAATTACAATGGCATGTCTGAAGATGCCAAGAGGCTTAGGCTGTTCCCATTTTCATTGACGGGAATAGCTAAGGAGTGGTATGACAACACGCTCCCGCGGGGAGGTATTACCACTTGGGCCGAGCTCGAGCGTCTGTTCCTCGAGCGATTCTACCCTCCATCTAGGACGATCAAGGCTAGAATTGAGATCTCGTCCTTTCGCCAGAAGTCTGGAGAAGATTTACGCCAAGCGTGGGAGAGATACTCAAACATGCTGATTGAGTGCCCGCAGCACGGGTACAATGAGGGGGATATTATGGCATTCTTCTATAGTGATGCCAACAAGGTGGGGCAAGACCATTTAGACGCCTGTGCGGGCGGAGCATTCCTGAATCAAGGCATAGAGAGGTGTAGGGAGATCGTGGACAACATTGTCACGAATGCCGGTGCTTGGAGTGGAGATGCAGATTGTCAGAGAGTGCATCAGGCTGAAGAGGGAGAAGGAACGAGAAGGCTATTGATGGCCATGATAGAGAAGATCAACAACCTCGAGTTGGGGAAGAGTTTGGTTGGAGAGCATGCAGTAGAGAATGAGAGAGTAGACCAACCAAGTGGACAGCAAGAGGTAGCTAATTACATGGGAGGCCCATATTACAATCAGAATGGCTACCAAGGTGGAAACCAGTATGGAAGGCCTTCTTATGGCCAACCATTTGTACCTCCAGGCCCTCAGCCACTTCAAAATCAATGGAGGAACACACAAGGAGTTCAAGGAGGTCAGCAGCCTCCTCAAAACACATGTAGGAAGAATGAGAACTTTTCTTATGCTAACCCACAAACTGGTATTACTGTTCCTGCAGGTGTTGATCAGGGGTCTAAACCTCCTGGTGGAGAAGGCGGTGCATCAACCGAGGAGATGTTGAGAGCTATTCTTCAGAAGGTGGAGGAAGGTAGCAAACGATTGTCCTCCTTGGAGTACGATGTGAAGGAGCTGCATAAGAAGGGCGATCATCGAGATCAAGAGCTCCAGAAGATGAACGTTGAGTGGACTAGAACTCAACAAGAGAACAATAGGCGGTTCACTTCTATAGAGTTCCAGATGAGCCAGATTGTAAATATGGTGAATAGAGAGCCGGGAAAATATCCTTCCATGCCGGAGGGGAACCCGAAAGAGCATTGCAAGGCGATCCAGCTTAGAAGTGGAACCAACTATGAAGGTCCTCAGATGCCTGCTGATTCTGAGACGCCCCAAGAAGAGATTGAGCCTAAAGGGGATAAAGTTGAGACTGAGGAGAAAGAAGTTGAGAAAGGAGTTGAGGGTGAAAGCACTCAAGCGAGCAAAAAACTTGAAGAGGAAGGCATTGAGAAGGGTGAGAGAGTTCCTAAGTGGAAGCAGGCAAGGGAAGCAAGGGATAAAGTGAAAGAAACAGAAAGAGATGAATGGGGGGTACCCAAATCTGTGATACCAGTCCCATATCCACAACGCTTCATGAAAAAGAAGCTTGATGAAAAATTTGCAAAATTTCTTGATGTTTTTAAACAAATTCACATTAACATTCCTTTTTATGATGCTTTGGAACAGATGCCGCATTATGCAAAGTTTCTGAAGGACTTGATTGCGAAAAGACGGCAAGTGGATGAGCCGAAGTTGGTGCAGCTGAACCACGAGGTGAGCGCATTAGTGCAAAAGGCGCTTCCACCGAAGTTGAAGGATCCCGGGAGCTTCACGATCCTATGTGACATTGGGAACGGGATCAAGAAAGGAGCGCTATGTGATTTAGGGGCGAGCATCAATCTGATGCCGTTGTCGTTTTTCAAGAAGTTGGAAGGTGGTGAACTTCAACCCACAATGATGACGCTTCAACTCGCTGATCGGTCTATTACTCGACCTCAAGGTGTGGTTGAAGACGTCCTAGTGAGAGTTGGAGATCACATTTTTTCAGCCGATTTTGTGGTCCTAGAGATGGAGGAAGATGAGCACGTGCCCCTGATCTCGGGAAGACCGTTCTTAGCTACGGCGGGGATGGTGCTAGACGTGGCAAATGGGAAGATTACATTGAAAGTTGATGATCAAGAAGTGAAGATCTCCCTATATGAAGCCATGAAGCACCCGAAGGAGGATGAGAGCTTGTATTACATGGATGCAATTGATCCTCGTGTTGAAGACACACCTTCTATCCCTAATCCTTCTCATATTCATGAATTTTATACTCCTTCACTCAATAATTTAACCCATGAGCATTATGTTCTTGATTATGTTGATAGGGATAAAGTGAAGAAGTTGAAGGATGAAGAGGTGAAGAAAGTGGACGTGGTCCAGCTAGAGGGAAAAGAAGGAGTTAAGAAGAAGAAGTCCAAACTCAAGAAACTGTTTAGTAAGACTCCTCCAGATAAAGATAAGAAGGAGTTGAGACCCATAACACTTGGGGATGAGAGGAAAGCAAAGGAACTCATGATGGAGGGACATCAAGGAAAGGAGTTCAAACACCACTCTTATGAGAGTAAGAGAGGTATTTTTGAGTATGATGTCCCATAAGCTCCTTTGAGCTTGGTCCGGCATGAGGACCTTAAAAATAGAGCTGAATGGGAGGCAACCCATTATTTTTTTTATTTGCTTTGAGTTTTTTTTAGTTATTAGGGAGTTATTTTGAGTCGTATGTTTAACCTCGTATTTGAGTGAGTTGCTTGTAGGCTTGTCTCTAAAGGAGTAAAGGTATCATGGAGTTATTCAGATTGAAGGGACCAACTCAAGCAAGGGAGTGTGCCAAGTTGATGAAGAGAAATTGAATTATTTGGTTGAGGTAACCCACAACCCCAAACTTAGACCTCTAGCAAGGTCAAAGTTTGGGGGGGTGGAGTTTTTTTTTATGTTTCTTGTTACATTGCACATACATGCACGCCCTTATCTTTGAGTTGAGTTTGATTGATTATTAGATTGTTGAGATACTCCTTGGGGTGATTTTGATTTGACTCGCTATTGCATATTTCATGCCTATCAATCATCTTATGCTTGTTGATTGCTATATTTGAGTATGATTTGATGAGTAGAGTGAGTTGTAAGGGTGAGTTAGAAATTCTTTTGTGTGAGTGTTTGAGTTTGAGCTGATTAGAGAGAGAACTTGTATGCTTATGAGTTTTTCTTTTGAGTACTTGTGTGATGAGAGTGAGAATGCACTAGGACTAGCATGGATGTGAAAGCCGTGAGCTTTTGAGCCTTATGAGATTTAGATGCATTAATTAATCTCTTCGTTTGTGAGTGGATCGTCACCTTAGAGGATGCTAGAACTTGTGTGTGCTCTTGCTTCTTGATTGTGTCTAGTTTGATATGCCGAATATGATCTTAGGCCATCTTTGATTTGAATGAGTCACTTAGCCAAAATTTTCCTTACCAATGACATGTATTCCTTGCTAGCCCCTTTGAGCCTAAAACTTATTTTATTTGCTAGCACATTTAAACACTATTCCAAGTTCCTAAGCCTTTTTGTCCCAATTTGAGTGGAGAATAGGAAAGTGTGAATGTTGAAGGGATTGAGTTGAGTTGAGAAAAAGGGAATTATGATGGTTGAGTGGTGATAAAATAAGGGTGTGAATGAGATTTGAGTTGTGGGAAAGAACAGAAAAAAAAAAAGTGATTGAAAAAAAAAAAGTGAAAAGAGTGAGAAAGAAAAAAATTGAAGTGTTGAGAGAAGTGGAATTGAAAGAGTGTTAATTGAATATGTTTGAAGTAGTCTGTTCCTAATCTTGAAGTACAGAAGTTTGACTTTCTATTCTCCACTCACTTGAGTCACTTTACCATATTGATTCCCACCTGTCCAAAGAGCCTACATTACAACCTTGAGAAAAGTCCTTTTTGATTCGGCATTGATTTCTAGAGTATGATCGAAGTTAAGAGCACTTACAAGCCTATGGCTGCCAATTTGTGTGATTGATTGTTTGAGTGAGTCCCTTGATCATTGTTATACACTTGTGAGGGAGCGAAACACATCGTTGAGTGCACATCCATGCTTGATCTTGTTGTTTCTTGTCATTGTTGCATGAGTACGATAAAAGAAAGTGAGTGAGTATACGGGTGATTGACTTTTGAAGCTTGAGTTCATTAGCTTGCACTAATTGATTCTTTGACTCATTCCTAACAATTTCACTTGACTTATTATTTCGTTTGCTTGAGGACAAGCAATATGGTAAGTTTGGGGGGGTTGATTAGGCATGAAATTGTCATGATTTGTAGCTTGAAATACCCCAATCTTGGTCGAGTTTATCGAGTATTTAGAGTCAATTGAGCATTATTTCTACACATTGATGAATTTGTCTCTTTGATGCTCATAGGTGAATAGAGGACGAAAAACGGAGTTCGTAGGACTTTGAATCGACTCAAACGGATGCCCGGATGAGAAGATATTGAAGAAATACGATTGGTATTAGTGCGGACGAGGAAAAGTATTAGTTGGGATGAGTTGGAAGTCACTCGAGTGACTAGGTCGAGCGCCACCGCTCGAGCGCATTGCTCGAGCGCCTAAGACTTACAGAACTTTTCTTGCGCTCGAGCAGCTCGAGCGCCACCGCTCGAGCGAATTGCTCGAGCGCCCAAAACATACAGTGTAATTTCAGCGCTCGACCGGCTCGAGCGGAACCGCTCGAGCGATTGTGTCATTCGAGCTACACTACTCGAGCGGGACCGCTCGAGCATTTTGCTCGAGCAACTTCGGATTTTTGCCTCCGGATGCGTATTTTCGGCCCATTAACTCCCATTTCGACCCGTGCCTATATATACCTCTTCCAAACACGTTTTGAAGAATCCCCGAACTTTAGAAATAACTTTAGACTTAGTTTTTGGAGAGGAAGGAGAGGAGCAAGCTTTATTTACGTTTTGTTGAGGTTTTGCATACAAATTCTTAGTTTCTTTTCGTTTCTTAGTTCCTTTTCATTAGTTTGATTTCTTTAAACACTTTGAAACTTCGTTTTAAGTAATTAAATTTCAGTTCTTAGTATTTATTTCTTTAAACCCTAGTTCATGTTTCATATTTTCGTTCTTCAATTCATTATGTTTATGTTCGTCGTTTCTTCTATTGCTTTTATGTTTGTTAAAACCATGTCTAGCTAAAACCCTTGCATGCTTAGGGTAGGATGAACTCGTAGAAGTAGGTTGTGGGTATGTAGTTAGAGTAACTTGTGACGTTAGGTTTTATTTCTCTTGGTTAATGAATTCTTAAAATTAATCTAGACTTCGCTCTTGAATTTCGTTCGAAAGGTGTTAGAGAGAGGACGACCGTATCACTCTTTAACAACGAGTAGACTTAACGAGAGAGTTTAGGAAAGGTTAATTCATCTACCGGTTTAGCGAAGGAGGACGACCGCATCACCTTAGTTAAATTAGAGTCTCATTAATTGAGCACAATCTATTAACTTGTTAGTAGATTAGTGAAGTCGAGTGTTAGGGTAAAGTATTAGGGTTTAGAATCTTGAGCTTTCACCTTGCATTCTTAGACTTAGGTTAATTCTTGTGTGTCACAGTTATTTTGATTATGTACCTGCTCCGTTAATATACGTAGGGATTCCTATCTTAAGCATCACCATCTCATATTTGAAAACACACCTTTTAATATTTCGTTTAATTTTCCTTTTGCATTCGTAGGATAATTTCAATTTAGTTTAATTACTCTTTCAAAAAAATCCAAAAACAATACACTCATATTAACTACGACGCGTAGATCTTCAGGGATCTATTCGCATATACACCATCCCTTGGGTTCGATACTACTTGGTCATTATACGTACTTATACTACAGTGAACCCGTCCGCTTGCGGGTAAGCGACTAGTAGAAGTTAGTAAAATCGCTTCAAGTCATTGTTATATTGAATGTTTTAGATTTTTAATATTTTAGGATAGTTTAGATTTTTGTATATGTTGATTTTTGTTATATTGAATGTTAATATCTAGGATTATTATATATAGGAGAGTGGTATGATTAGGTTAATTAGTTAAATTTTAATATTTTTGTGTTTATTGATTTTTTTTATAGATGAGTGGACAAGACAGTTGATCCGCTAGTGGGAGTGGGAGTCAGCAGAGGGGCTGAGGAAGAGGGGGGAGATGGACGGGATCACTCAGACCCATGGTTTCTCCGATTGTCCCACCTGAGGGATCCTCATCCGTATCCCAGGCTGATCAGGGCTCATCTTCCTCCCGCCAACATCCGGATTCTTGGGAGTGGATTCCTGTTGAGCTCCGTGGTTCAGCATAAGTTTTAATAATTTATAGTCAATTTTTTATTAAAATATAATTATTTTACTAACTTCAAAATTTTAATGTTGCAGTTGGATTCCAGGACATGAGGTTACTATTCAAGTGACCCAGTCCATCTTGAAGGGTGGATATGAGTCCATCGGTTTCCACTGGGTGGCGGTGTTCGAAGAGAAGAAACGATAGTATTTTGAGGAGTTTAAGGTATAATTTATTTAATTTATTCATCATTTATTAATATAAATTATATAAATAAATTGATATATACATATTTAATGTAATTGCTGAAATTATGTGTCTGGGTACCAGATCACGAGACCCAGATGTGGAAGAACTTCTGTGGGAAGGGCGTTGATCGATAAGAGACATGATGTATCACATTCGGTTAGCATATACCACGGATGGGACCCCGACTAATATGGGGACGAACAACAGGGGTCGGGAGGTTTGGCCCCAATTTCTCGTCTACTGGAATAGCGATGAATTTAAGGAAAAGTTGGAGAAGAACAAGACGAATCGTCTTAGCAACCCTAATGGAGAAGGAATCGCGAGACATTCGGCCGGTTCTCGGTCCATTTTGGAGCACGGGTTGCAATTTGTTAGTGACAAGTATATTTTTAATATTTTTTTTATGAATTTTTGGTAATATTAATTGCTAAATATTTATTTATAGGAGCGGGAGCATGAACGAGAGCCCTTTTATTTTGAGAGACTACAACTTGCCCACCTGTTAGATGAGGAGACTGGAAGGTCCACCTACGGCCGCACCATCGAGATCCACATAAGTATTATTTCTAATTTTAATTAAAGTATTATTTTAAAAATTTTAGGGTTCATTTATTAATTAAAAGTATTATTAATTTGTAGAGGAAGATGCGCGGTAACCTTGCCTCCTAGTCTCATCCTCCGGACGGGGCGGATAGGTCGAGCTCTATGCCCCCACCCCTCAGAGTCTTCTGTGGACGTTCAAAATGAGCTCTACTTCAAGAACGTCAAGGCTAAAAAAGGGTGGTTAATTGGATTGGGTGGTTTTGGAAAACACTTACTCCAATCTTGTGGGTCCGGCTCATCCTCCTCCCAGCCTTCCATCGACTCTCATACCAGCGAGATCGAGAGACAACTTTCGACTCTCGTCAAGCAGATGAAGCTCCTCTAGCAGCGAGAGGCGAATCGAGAGTACGAGAGGAGGCAAGGAGAAGCGGAGAAGGAGACGCAACGGAAGAATAGGGAGGAGATGTCCAAGTGGAGGAGACTACTTTCCTCCATATTAGGTGGAGCGGTACCACCATCGCCGGACGCGGTGCAACCTGAAATCCCGTCGCCGCCATCGCCGCTCCAAAGGCTAGTGACCAGGATGAAGAGGGGGATGATAATGCCGGATTTCATTCCGATGTTTAAGAAATTTTAGATTTTTTTTATATTATGTACCAAATATTTTTTTAATCGATATATCTTTTTTGCCAATTATATATTTTATTAAATAAATAATTTACATATTTTAGTTTACAAACGAACGAATTAAAAATTTACATTGTCGAAATAAATAAGTTTGCAAAATAAAAAAAATATAATTGGTAACAACATTTATTAAAACAAGTTAGAAATGAAAAGAAACTAATTTGATGAATTATAAAAAAAAGACTCAATTTGGATACATATACAATTAATTGCGTACAAATAAACATATTATAATATTACGCGTTATCAAATTAAATAAATTTACAAAATAAAAAATATATAATTGGTAAGAATATTTATTAAAATAAGTTAGAAACGAAATGAAAAGAAATTAATTTAATAATTATAAAAAAATTACTCAATTTGGATATATACACAATTAATTGCGTACAAATGAACGGATTATAATATTGCGCGTTCACGAATTAAATAAATTTAGAAAATAAAAAATATATAATTGGTAACAATATTTATTAAAACAGGTTAGAGACGAAAATAAATTAATATGATGAATTATTTAAAAAAATGACTCGATTTGGATACATATACAATTAATTGCATACAAATGAACGGATTATAATATTACGCGTTTTTTGAATTAAATAAATTTAGAAAAAAAATATAATTGGTAACAACATTTATTAAAACAAGTTAGAAACGAAAATGAATTAATTTGATGAATTACAAAAAAAAAAAAAAACTCAATTTGGATACATATATAATTAATTGCAAAAAATCGAACAATAGAAGCAAGTGCCCTAACGGCGCGCCCTCTCTACATGCAAGAGAGGTCGTGGGTTCGATTCCCCTTGAATGCGAATTTGAAATTAATTGTTCCAAACCCAATAAGACTAATATGTAAGTTGGGCCGAAGTATATAGTTTGGGGGCCGATGGCCAAGTGGTTCGCACCCGCCCTGGGTGCGAGAAGCGTTCGGGTTCGAACCACACGAACCATTTTTTTTCTTCAAGGCTCATGATTTGCGACGGCCACGTGTCCGGTCACAAATATTTTTCGGGGTAAATAAAAATCGGAAATCCGGTCATTTTTGTGACGGCCTTTTGTCCATCGTAAATTTTGGTAAACGGATCGGGTCGTGACCGGGGCATTTTGCGACGGGAAAGACCGTCGTAAATTGTTGGTCCCGAAACGAGTAAACAGGTGTATGGGGGGGGGGGGGGAATACACCCGAGGTTACAAATTTAAACTTCTTAAGAACTTATCAGGTTACTTCAGATAGTAACTCGTCAGTGGACTTTAGGTCTGCTGAGAATTACTTATGAAAGCTTACTGAGATAATACCTCCACTGAAAGCTCAAGACTTTCAGTTAAACTACTATCTAATTAGCTTTCAAATGCGGATTAGTGAGCCCTTTAGAAAACTCGTTTTACTTGATAAACTTTGAGTGGATAACACACACTTAGGAAATAGCAGAATGTAAGTACACAAGATATAAAGTGGTTCAGAGATGAATCTCCTACGTCCACTGTCCTGATTAAACAGGAGAATTCCTTTCACTTGGAATTCCTTGTGTTATAGTGCCAAGGTGCACTGATCAATTAATCCTCTCTTAGGATGATTGATCACTTGGATAATTCCAGGTCCTAGTTCCCAAAACAAACCAACTTTCAGACTGATACAAACAATCAGCTTACTAACACCACTTAACACTAACTCTCAACCAACAACTGAGTAGGGTTTTGAGTAGGGTTTTGGTTCCAACTGATGTGAGATAATCCTTACAGTTTAGCTCAAGGCTTAGGATGGATTATCCCTTTTTAAGGTTTGGATATAACTTTTAAGCTTGGTTACAGAAGGTTTGTTACGCTCTCTACAGATGTGAAACACTTGGGAAACAAAGTAATTTCGAGTGCTTCTAGATAGTTATGAGTGTAGAGATAGCTTTGATATTGTGAGTTTCCCGTGCTTAGAAATGAGCACTCCCTTCTGTATTTATAGGCTTCCTTGAAAATCTTCCGGTTGGATTTTGAATCTTCTCAAGTAAGTCTTCTTGTATCTGATTGGTTCAAACGACTCTATTTGAAGCTTTAAGTCTTGTCAAGAAACGGCTGAAAGACCATGCCTGTTCACCAACTTTCTGTAGAATGCTAGGGAAAGACTTTTGGTACTTGTCAGTCTGGGACAAGTCGGCAGTCAGTAGAGTACACCTACGTGTCATCTTCTCATTGGGCCGTTTAGTCTTCTTGCTCAGAATCTTGTCTTGCTTTAAGGTAGAACTCCTCTGAGAGAACCTTCTTATTCCTTCATTTATTGTAAGCTTCAATGAAATTCGTTTTGCCTTGTTCCAACCAAATTAACTAACAGCTTTTAATGTGTTTAGCATTGAATGTGCTTTGTTAGTTCACATCAGTGGACCTTGGTCCTCTCCTGATGGTTTCAGTCTTAGTGAGAATGCACTTAGAAAACATTCTAAACTTAGACTAATTCTCAGATCACTTGTCTTCAGCGGACTTCGACTTCAGCGGACTTCATTCTTCAATACACACTAGAAATTTATAACTGCACTACAGTTCCTTAACATTTGAACTGATATAACTAAGTACTACTCTACTGAACATTTTACTTACAAACAACTTAGGAGGAACCTTTTGGCATCTTAATCAAAACTTAAGTCTATACAATTTCCCAACAATTTCCCCATTTTTTATTATACCGGAACATATCTTATTACATATCTTCTTTTAGATGAGATTCTTCAGATGACATAAATGTTTAAGGATTTTTGTAAGTAAAAGCATTCAAGTACATAAGCCTAAATGATAATGAGATATTATCTTGGGCAAAAACAGCAGTAGAGTTTCATTCCATGAAAAATATGATGAGTACATTTACATGAAGTCTGCTGTCAAAAGTTCAAAATCAACACAACTGGGACTTATAAACAAATGCCCAGTACAAACACTAACTTTCTCAGATGGATTCAAACACAGGTTCAAGTCCATATTGCTTGAAGACTCGGATCTTCAATTCATTCTTCCTCTCCATGACTTCTTTTGAATGTCCTTTGAGACCCAACTGCTCACACAGGGACACCCATTCTTCTGTGATCCGATCTCTATCAACTGCTCCAGTTGCATCTTGAGGAGGCCAGTATGTGATTGGCTCAGGAGCCTTCAAAGCAAGATATGGGAATTTATCATTCCAGGCCTCATAGATCTCAGGGTAGAGTTTTGGGTATGCTTCAAACAACCATGAATTGAATACTTCTTGTGCATTATACCTTCCCAATTCTCCACTGACATAAAAGGAATACACAAATTCCCTTTTTGCAGTTTCCCATGCATCATTGAGTTTCTTGGGCACCCACGCATCATGGTGAGGGAACTTGGCCTTTGAAGGAGCTACCTTGTCTTTCTTCAGCTTTGCAGCCCACCTTTGATAACTGTTCCTGAATTTTTTTGATGTAGTCTTATCAAAGGTGGTTAGCCTCTCCTTCCTCTTTCTTTTAGCCAACTCAGCAATGGTCTCCATTTTCCCAACAACCTTGTCTCTCCTGTCTTGCTGTTGAGCAGTTAGCTTTTGAGCTCTCTCATTCAAGCCTCCAGCTTATTTGATTAGCTCAGTGAGCTCTGTATCTCCAGTGGGGGCAGATTTGGGGGTTTCAGAAGAGATAGGTTCAGGGTTTAGGATAGAAAGTACCTCAACTGACTCAGTTGAAATAGTTGACTTTGCAGCCAATCTTCCTGAGGTTCTGGTCTTCTTAGCCACCTCCGCTGAGAGGATGTCAGTTGCCTTCCTTTTTGTTGATTCCCCCTTTTTGGCAGCTCTCTCTTCCTTTTCCTTCAGATGGGCTTCTTTGAACTTTGACACGTCTTCTGAGGTAACCTCATTTACCTTCTTGGCATCAGCAATCTTCTGGGCCTCAACATCTACCTTCTTTAAGGTGCTCTTGATTTGTTGGCCTCTTTCGAATTCTGGGGTTTCAAGGATCATCTGCATCTTGTTCTTTGGGTCCAGCTTCATGTCCTTAGCACTTACTCTCTTTTCCCCCTTTCCGGCATTAATCATAAACTCAGCAACATATATGTTTAATTTTACATGATCATGAGCAATGTCCTTCAATTCAGTAGAGCAGTGGTCAACCTCGTCCTCCAGCCTTTCCAAGGTTGCCCCAGCTGTTTGCCCAAAATGCACAAACTGAGCCAGCTTTTCATCGATCAAAACGTTTTTTCTTCTCTTGGGTAGGGAAGTCCTCTGCAGCCTTCTTCAGGACTTCACCCAGCTTGGCTCCCAGCTCCTTGTGCTTTGCCTCGAACTCTGTCATCTTCTGGTTCCATAACCCTTCAACCTTCCCAATAAGGTCAGCTGAGAAAGCCTCTACAGAGGACTTTAGGTTAATGGAGACGTTTTCCACATAATCTTTCAGGAACTGAGTTCTGGCCTCTTCTTCTTTTTGCTCCAGTTTCTTCAGGGCCTCAATCACCAGTACACTCTGGCCTTCAACAACATCTAGCACCATTTGCTGTGAATCTTCTATCTTTAGAGTTAGATTCCGGAGTGAAGTGGTGGTAGACTCCATCAGCTCATCGACGTGGTCTGAGAGGATGACCATTTCATCTACTTCCTCTTGAACTATTTCTTGGACATCTCTCAGCTGAGCTTGTAGAGAAGGAAGCTTTTCATCTTGCATGAGTTGGACAGCTTCTCTCAGTGGAGTTAGGTTGACCTGGACTGGGGGGATTTCATCAGTTTGAATACCTGCATGGCAAACAATGTTAGTCCTTTCCCCCTCTTTCTCACAACCTAAGTCACCTGACATATCTACCTCCATTGCAACTCCCTCCTCCTCTCTCTTCTCACCTTCTTTCTCACTCTCTTTTTCTTTTTCAACTATTTTCTTTTCAGCCAATTCATCCTTTACAGGAATGATTGCTCTTATTTCTCCACTCACAACATTAGTGATTTCTACCTCAGTTTCTTTTTCATTCTCTTTTTCGACTCCTTCTTTCCCAGACACCTCAGCTGACTCCGTAGTCACCACTGAGGGCTGTTGTGGGAGAACTTCAGTAGACACCTCTACTGAGCTCTCCCGTGGTAAGTTTTGTGCCTCAGTATCTCTTGCCAAAGATACATCCTTGTCTACTTCACCACCACCTTGCTGTGGTGAAGTACCTTCATCTTTCTCCTTGCTTTCCTCCTCACCTTCAACCGCTTTTACTTCCTCCTCCTCCTTTTCTTTTTCTCCCTCCTGCTCCCTCTCAACTTCCTCTGGCTTCTCCTTCTCTCCTCCATCACTCTTCTTTGCCTCAGCCAGTTTGTCCATAACCAGACTTTGAAAGATCTTCTCATCACAGAGAAGTCTGGTTTTTGGTCATCCCAACAAACTCCAACACTTCCTTCTCTTCCTTCTTCCACTCATCAGCATTGCTGCCTCCAACAGCCATTAAGATCTCACCCAATCTCCTGTCTTTGAGCTGGACAAGGAGTCTTACTCTCATAAATATAGCCTTTAGGGTGGGGTAACCATCAAGCTCAGGATACTTTGATTCCAAAGAGTAAGCTATCTCATCCTTAAGAGTATCCAAGAAGGAGTACTCTTCTTCATCGTCTGAGGGTAAGGAAGGGGTAGGGGATCTGATATCAGTAGGCTCTTCTAGGATGGATTCCAGGTGAGTGGTATGGGCTTCAGGAGGGTTGGGTTCAGATGAGGTTTGGGGTTGGGGTTCAGATGAGTTTTGTTCAGTGGGGGTTGATGGAAAGGGTTCAGAGGGGGTTGAGGATGCCTCAGCGGATGCCTCAGAGGGGGTGTCATTTTGGAAACCACTTTCAGGCTGTTGAGAGCCTTCAGTGGTGGTTTTGGAGATTTTGGAGATTTTCTTAGTTTTGACAGGGGTTCTGGGCTTGGTTTTGGGTTTGATAGGGGTAGGGGCAGGTACATCTGAGTCAGACTCAGTAGATATAACATTCGGAGATGAGTCAGGGTTACCTGATGAAGACTCATCAATAGAGTTTGTGGTTCTGACCTTCTTAGAGGCACTCTCCTTCACAGCCTCAAAAGACCTCTTTTTTCTCCTTCTTTGAGGCCTTCCGTGCCTCCTCCTCCTTGTGCAGGGCCATTTTATCACTTAGTTTGACTAGCCTCCTCTTCAGCTTGGTCCTCTTCCCTTCAGCAGGGTTTGCTTCCTCCTCCTCTGCTGCTTCAGGGCTGCCCTCCGTCATACTCAGCTTTCTTGCCTCCAAGGCCTTTCCAGATTTGAAGAGTGTCTTCAAATTGCTCCACTTCCTATCCTCAATCCAATCCACTCCCACATTAATGTTTTCAATCAGATAGGAGATCTTGGTGGCAAAATTCAGCTTACTTGCCAGTTGGGGAGTTTTATCAGGCTGGAATTTTGATTGCTCCTTATTCAGCGCCCTTAAGAAAAACTGCTGCCAGTTAAAGCTTTTCTCCTTACTCTCCACTATAGCTTTTATCAATCTCAACTTTGGTTTGCTTACTTGTTCCGTGCTCCCCTGATTTCCCAGAATGCATTTCCCAACAATCTCACAAAAAACATTGTAAATGGGAAGAAGTAAACTTCTGTTCATTGTGAGACTGTACTTCACTTTCTTTTGCATAATGGTGTAGACCCATTCCTCCTCCTTATCCATGATACATGTGTCCGGATTTGGGCCTTCAGAGGGAAGTCCAAACAACTCTTTGAGATCATCTCCTTCCAACCGGATCTCCTTCTTTACTTTCTGATGCTCAATAATTTCATTACCATCTCTCATCACCTTCTTCTTCCTCTTTAAGAATAGACAGGACTTGATTTTAGAATCAGTGTTAGCAACACTGAAAAAGAATTCCAGAACTTGTCTATCGAAGCAACTTTTAGGGTGGATAGACAAGAATTTTTCTAATCCTGCGGATTTAACCATTTCCAGGGCCTCCTTTATATGAGCAAATTCCGGCCTGGATTCAATCTCTGGGTTATCGAAAAGAACTGTAGGCTCATACCAGAAATTATCCTTGTTGGTAAGAAAACCTAGATTTACTTTGACCATTTTAGAAAAGGATTGTGAGAAATTTGCAGAGAGTATTTTTGGGAAGATAATAAGTGTTTGCTTGAAGGTGTGTTCGAAAAAGGTTCTTAGGCTGATTTTGGTGGCTTTTATATGAGTAACTAATGGTGAGATTTAGTCCCACAATCAACGTCTGAGATTAATTTGGTTGAAAAGTCGTGGATAGTCGAAGGGGTTAGTGGGGAGTTTTTTTAGAGATCTTGACGGTTAGGAAAGAACCGCCTAAAATGAGAGGTGGGGATTGAAAGAGTTGGCAGCCGGAAGGTCACATCATCCGATTTTTAAGGCGCGTGAGATAGGTAACTGAAAAAGCGAAACTGACTTGTACAACGCGCATTAAATGCTTGCCATATCGAAATCTTTTTGAAACAGAGTAAAAAGATTTAATTTCCAGGAAAATACTCATTAGCTATTTTTTATAAGAGCTTTATATTATAAAACTAAGAGACTTCAGATTTGAAAAATAGCAGAGTTAAAACATTTGACCTCTACTGAGGTGGAACCTCTTCTGAGAGATATAAGCTCTTCTGTGATCAGTGGCTCCACTGAGGTTGATCCTCTTCTGAGGTGAAACCTCCACTGACTCGAAATCAACTCATCTGAGATTGTCTCCTTCCTCTACTCTCCTGGATCTAGAAGTCCAAGCTCTACTGACAGTTCTTGAAACCTTGCTTCAGCCAAAGGTTTAGTAAGTATGTCAGCCTTTTGTTTGTCAGTATGAATTTTGAGCATTTTGATATCCTTCTTTTCCACATGATCTCTAATGAAATGATGCCTTATATCCACATGTTTGCATCTTGTGTGGAGAACTGGATTTTCTGAAATAGCAATTGCACTATTGTTGTCACAGATAATAGGGACTTCATTAGCAAAAATGTTGTAATCCCTCAGTTGTTGTCTTAGCCAAAGAATTTGAGCACAACAACTTCCAGCTGCCATGTATTCAGCTTCAGTAGTGCTTGTGGCTACTGAATTTTTTGTTTCTTGGAAAACCAAGAGATCAGCTTACTTCCCAAGAATTGACAAGTACCTGAGGTTGATTACCTGTCAATTCTGCATCCTCCATAGTCAGCATCTGAGGGATACCATAATCCCATATTCACAGCACACTTGAGATATTTAAGAATCCTCTTAGCAGCTTCCAGATGACTTTTCTTGGGATTTGCTTGATATCTTGCATATATCCCAACTGCAAATGTGATATCAGGCCTGCTTGCTGTGAGATACAGTAGAGATCCAATGATAGCTCTGTAGTGGGTCTAGTCTACTGATTCACCATCTTCATCAGGTTCCATCTTGGTGTTGGTGTTGAGTGGAACCCTTGCAACTTTGCTGGTCTGGCATCCAAACTTGTTGATCAGCTCCCTTGTATATTTAGCTTGGTTGATGAAGTTTCCTTCAGGAGACTGCTTGACTTGAAGTCCTAGGAAGTTCATTTCTCCCATCATTGACATCTCAAACTTTCCTTTCATCATTGAGAAAATTTCTCACAGAGGACTTGGTTAGGACAACCAAAGATGATATCATCCACATAGATTTGAACTAGCAGAGTGTCCTCTCCTTTTGTGATCCTGAAGAGAGTTCTATCTACTCTTTCTTTGATAAAGTCATGATCCAATAGGAATTGTGACAAAGTATCATACCAAGCTCTTGGAGCCTGTTTCAGTCCATATAGAGCTTTCCTTAGTCTATATACTTTGTGACTTTCTTCAAAACATGGGGGTTGCTCCACATAGACTTCCTTATTGAGTACTCCATTCAAGAAAGCACTCTTGACATCCATTTGATACACCTTGAATTTCTTGTGAGCAGCATAAGCAAGAAATAACCTTATTGCCTCCAATCTGGCCACCGGGGCAAATGTTTCATCATAGTCAAAACCTTCAACTTGAGAATAGCCCTTTGCAACTAGCCTGGCCTTGTTTCTGACTATGACATCATTTTTATCCTTCTTGTTCTTGAATACCCACTTGGTTCCTATCACATTGCAATGATATGGTCTGTCTACCAGCTCCCATACTTGATTCCTTGTGAATTGGTTTAGCTCTTCTTGCATGGCAATGATCCAATTTGAGTCTTTAAATACTTCTTCAATGGAACCTGGTTCCTGGTTAGATAAAAAACAACAAAACAAAGCACTTTCTCCATGAAAACTTCTAGTTTTGACTCCCGAGGTAGGATCACCTAGGATTTGTTCAACAGGGTGATCTGAGAGCCATGTTCTCCTAGGCTGATGCCCTTCAGTAGAGTTTAACTCTTCTGAAGTTGAGTCACTAGATATAGGAATGAAATCAAATTCAGGAAATAAAACAGAGGGTTGAAGTCCTGAGTCACCATTCAAGGTATTCTCATTCTCAATGGTAGTATCATTGGTTCCCCCTTGAATGATGGGCTCAGTAGATGTCTCAGTTGTGACCACATCTTCATCGACATTAGTTACCTCTTGAACTGGGATAGTGTTCATCAGTTCAGTTGTATGTTCAGGAGAGCTCTCAGGTGAGCTTTGAGGAGTGGTTTGATTTTGAATGTCCTCTTTGAATTGTTGATCATTGAAGTTATCCCAGGTTGGGATGTATGTATCAACACAATTCTCAGGATAGCCTTTAGACTTGATACTCAGTCTGGTTAGTCTTTTGCTTATCACTTCCTCATTCTCCTTACTCCTGGACTCAAGAGTAGATTCATCAAAGACCACATGAGGTGTTTCTTCCACAACAAGAGTTCTACAATTTTAAACTCTGAAAGCTCTACTGATTTGGGAATATCCTAAGAAGATTCCCTCATCAGCTTTGCTATCAAAAGCTTTCAGTTGAGTTTCCCATTGTTGTGAATGAAACACTTGCAACCAAAGATATAAAAGTAATATACCTGTGGCTTTCTGCCATTCCATAACTCATATGGAGTTTTTCCTTGATGTGTGACAGGCAGTATTAATAGCTTCAGCCCAAAATCTTTTAGGAACTTGAGCTTCTGCAAGCATTGTTCTTGCTGCCTCCTTGAGAGTCCTATTTCTTCTTTCAGCTACTCCATTTTGTTGTGGAGTTCTTGCAGCTGAGGTCTCTTGAGCAATACCTAACTCTTTGCAGAAATAAGATATAATAGAGTTAATGAATTCAGTGCCCTTATCTGATCTTATCTTTACAATATTCAGACTTTTTTCATTGCTAACTTTCTTCAGAAGTTCAGGTAGCCTTTTTGCTTGCTATAAATACCACCCATGTGTACCTGGAGATATCATCAACAACAACCAGTGTATATTTTCTCCCATTGATACTTACAAGGGTTACAAGACCAAAGAGATCCATGTGCAAAAATTAAAGTACTCTGTCAGTAGAGGTTGCTACTTTGCTTTTGAAAGATACTTTCATTTGCTTTCCCTCCTGACAGGCTTTGCAAATATGTTCTTTGTTGTATACTTCATTTGACATTCCTTCCACCATTCCATGTCTTGCTATCCTGTTCATCATCTTGAAGTTCAGATGACTTAGTCTCTTGTGCCATAGCCAATTAGTATCAGTTGAGCTCTTTGCAATAAGACATGCATTTGTTGTGCAAGACTTCCAATCTGCAAGATAGATATTTCCCTTCCTTGACCCAGTTAGTAGTACCTGTTGTGAAGATATATTCTTGACAAAGCATAGGTTACATGAAAATTCAACATTGTATCCTTTATCACAAAACTGACTTATCGACAAAAGATTGTGCTTAAGTCCACTGACATAGGATACATTGCTTACTCTTACTGAGCCAATTAGTAAAGTATCATAACCTTTAGTGGCTCCTTGTGAATTATCACCAAAGGTGACTTGTGGACATTCTTTCTCAACAAATTATGTCAGGAGATCTTTGTTCCCAGTCATGTGCCTGGAACATCCACTGTCCAAGTACCAGATTGAAGATTTTAGAGCTTCTCATTTGTTGAGGTCCACTGAGCCCTGCAGTCAAAATCAAGTTTTAGGTACCCATTTTGTGTTGGGTCCTACCAGGTTAGTTGTACCTTTCGGAATCCAAATTTGCCTTACTGTTCTAATCACTTTAGAATGGCTAATTTGTCTTCCATAAACATCTACACAGATTGTTATCTCCCTAGGTGCCTTGGGAGTAAACTTTCTATGGGTGTCAGCCTTTGAAGGAACAGGAACCTTCTTTACATTCTTGCTTTTAGGCTTGGGTGCACCTGGCTTTAGTTTTTGTTGATAAAGGTATGAAGGACATTTTCCTTTAGGCATAAAAGGAATAGGTCTTCTGTATGAGTCATTCCTTGAGGAGTGCTCATGCCTGGGTGCTTTCAGCTGAGGTTGCTTCATCTGTGAAGACCTCGACTGATAGTACCTCTGCTGAGATCTAGTCTGATTAGTCAACTGAGCCTTTTCATTTGGTTTTGGCTGAGTTTGACTTCTCTTTTGTTGGACCTCAGCTAGTCTCTTACCCTTATCTAAAATCTGTGGTTGAAAGGTCACAGATTTAACAAAAACTTTCTTTGTGCCACTTGAAGAAGCAACACTCAGAGGTCATTCTGAAGGTTTTGGAATAAAGCCTATCCCACACTTGTTATTAGGATTGATTTGAAAGTTTTGAATTTCCTCTATGGCAATAGAGGGTTTGTTAAGAGCATCAATCATTTTTAACAAGGTCTCTTCAGATTTTTGTAAGACATCAATTTTCAGGAGAGAATCCTTTACTTGGCTTACTAGTTTTAAGTTCTCTTCAGTTAACTTTATCTCAGATTCAGTAAGATCTTTTATCAGTTGATCTTTGCCATTTCCTTGACTCTTGAGGGTTTCCACCTCTTTTGTCAATTCAATGGTAGATTGAGCTGAGTTAAGATCTGCCTGATTCCCAGACCCAATTAACTTAGAGTTTTCTCTTAGGAGATTTTTGTTTTCATCTTGGAGACAAAAACTTGCTTCTTGCAACCTTGAGAAATCAATCATCAATTGTTCCAAAGCGGACTGAAGATTGAGTTCCTCAGTTGACTCTGTGTTGGTCCAACTAGATAGATTAATTGCGGAAGCCTTTATAGCCAAAATGTCTTTAGAGAAAATCTTTTCTAAGAGCACAAATAATAAACAACAGGTATTAAAGAAAGCAATAAATAACACCGTATATATAGTGGTTCGGATCTGAATATCCTACGTCCACTCTCCCTTGATCAAAGGGGTCTCACTATCCAACCAACAAACTCACTAACCACTGGAATTTCCGAAGTACCAGCACCTTCTTACAATCTCTTTAGATCTAACTTCGATCTAAAGACAGACTTACTCCAACCTTGTCTAACAAGATGAACAGGTTGAGTATATAAACTCCTTACGAGTTGGATGAGTAATTAAGAACAAAGTGAGTGCAAATGCGTAGTGATCAAAAAGCTTAGTATGCTATGTGCGCGTGTAGAGTCTCTAGAGCTTTTTCTTGAACTGCACTCTTGTATATATAGAGGAGATTAGGGTTAGCCGTTGGAGGGCTAATCCAATCAGATCCTCTATATAAGGAAGCCTCAATCAATCAATTCCCTAATTGATTGATTGGGTTGGTGGGATCCTTGGATTGATTATCTTCAAATACTTTCCAATCTTGATCTTGTTGACTTGATTTGAATCACCAACGGTCAATAGCTTCCTCTGCCTAACTCTGATTCTCTCCAGAGAAGGCAGGACCAGACACAAGGCAACCTCGGTGTCTTCTGGTCCTTATCTGGTGAACAACCAGAATACTCAGTAGAATAAGGGGATCAAACTGAGCATCTTTTGTTCCACCAGACTCGTCTGGTCCGGACTCGTCTGGTCTGGGGAAGGTCCTCTACCTCTGGTCTGTCTCATCTGGTGAAGTCTTCTGGTGGAGTCCTCTGGTGAAGTCCTCTGGTGGGGTCTTCTGGTGACTCTTCTGGTGAAGTCTTCTGGTCTGGCAGTTCCCCCTAGACTAAGTCCTAATCTAGATCATCATCTGGCTAACAGGTCCAGATGGTCCTATTACATCTTCTGGTTTGTTTTAACTCATCAAAACTAACAATTTTTATCCTAACAATTTCCCCCTTTTTGATGGAGTTAAAACACTACCAGAACTGATCAAAACTTAAGCAGGAAAATATTAAAGGATAAGACCTTAGAATAGATCTTATCAGGCAAACAATTAAGACAACAAGAGGTTGTCTTTTGAACAGAGAAGATATGATATTTTCATTAATAGAAAGGACAGGGATGATTACAGATTACATTGAGGATCAGATCCTATTCTATGCATATCTTCTGTTTTCCTTGGGCACCAGAAACCAATCCAGAAACCTATCCTGGATGGCCTTCAGCTCTGCAGAAGATGTTGGAGTGAAGTTCACCAACACCTTTGTCTTGTAAAGTCTCTTCAGCTCAGCCCAATCAACCTGGTCTCCTGCCATAGGAGTGTTAAGATAAGTGAACTCAGGGGCAGTCACCTCCAGGTTGAACTCAATGGTTGAGTCCATCAGTTGCTTGTACAAATCTGCATCATAGGCTTGCATCCAGGTGTGAAAGGTCTTGTTGATTAGCTCATCATCCTCTGGTGCTGGCCTCTGGATATAATGTTGGATGAACCAGAGAGTCTTTGCCTCCTTCCATTTTTCAATCAGGGGCACAGGCACAGTAGAGTCAAAAGACCCTTCTGTCCTGAGAGGCAGAATGTTCATCATTTCAATGGGAGCTTTCCTCCTCTGGCTTGAGCCACCTGCACCAGAAGAAGCACCTGCTTCTCTGCTCTTCTTGTTTTGCCTTCTAACATATCTGAGCCTCTGCTCTTCATCTATGTTCTTCCTAATTCTTGCTTGCTTCTCCTCTGGAGTCTCTTCTGAGCTTCTTCAACAACAGTCTCAAGGAAGCTTTTCTTGACTCTTCTTATCTTCCTCTTTGTAGGTCCAGAGATGGAAATTAGATCCTGCTCTGCTTCAGACTCCTCTTCTGCAGCAAGCTGCTTAGCCATGGAAAGAGACTTGAACTCTTCCTTCTTCTTCTTCTGCAACTCAGCCTGGGCCAAAGTGTTCTCCAACAGGTCCAGACGAGCTCCATGGCTGAAGAGAGTTTCATTGGTGGTCTTCGCCAGATCAGTTCTGGCCTTCTCTTCCCCCTTTTTAACTTCATCAAGGAGGGGCTCCACTACCTGCCTTATAAGATCAGGCAAGGCAGTGTTGGAGGAAGAGTGAAGATCACGAAGCTGCTTGGCTTCCTCCAGATAGGCTTTAGACTCTGCAACAAGTCTTTCCTGCTTCTCCAACATCTCCTGGAGGGAGTCTTTCAGCTTTGCAGTCTGAATCATCTGGATGGCCATCTCCACCTTGAGAACAGAGACTGGTCTCAATTGCTCCAGCACGTGCTCCTGGAGCTGCTTCTGGCTGTGCACGACATCTAGCTTGACAAATAAGCCATTAGCCTTGAAGGAAGCTTTTACCTCTGCCAGAGTGGACTTGATCTGCTTCAGGAAGATTCTCCTCTCATGCTTGATCTGGTGCTCTATCATAGCAGGGGCCATATGTTGAATTGCTTTTGAAAAGTACCCTATCTGCATGATCTGCTCGTTGAAGAAAGCCTTCATCTTCTGGAGCACAGCAGGAGACATCTCAAAGTCCTCCTCGTCTGAATATAGCTCAGGAGGGAAAGTGAAATGAGGACCAAAGTTGTAGGAGAAGCCCTCTAGAGTGAGCATAACTCCTCTCTGGATAAGGAGAGTCTTGATGAGGATCTTGGCCGCTTCTGGTGTCTCCAACTCTGCCGGGTTTTGAATATTTAGCTTCTTCTTCAGCTCAATCTCCCAAGCAGTGAAGGTAGATGGAGACATCTCCTCTAGCAGAAGCATGAGATCTTCAACATCCTGGAGTCTAGCCATACTCCAAACCTTGGCATCAGTCAGATCTGCCAGGAGGGGTGAGTGCTCCAACAAAATTGGAAATTGCTCTCTTAGCCAGAGCTGAGCACTCACACTCATACTCTGCCTGATGGGGCCTATCTCAACAGAAGAGAAAAAGAAGGGTTTGGGCCCAGAGGCAGAGGAGGAAGGTGCTAAGTGAGCAGGCTCAAGTGAAGCTTCCTCATCTTCACTATCATCGCTTGTTAAACAGGTTGGAGAGGGGGGAGGGGCAGGGAATCCCAGAGCCATAGCAATGGTTGGGTCCTGATCTGTATGGGTTTGGGGAGGGTTAGGATTTTGTGAAGTAGAGGTGGTAGGAATGGGTTGGTCTGCACCATAAGAGGAAGGAATATCTGGTACAGAATGTGTAGGAGGTGTCTGGGAGGTAGAAGTGTTTGGAGGGGGGATGTCTGCACCAGAAGAGGTTGAGGGTACCTCTGGTGCAGAAGGTGGGGGAGAGGGATCTGTGGGAAGATGTGTTTGGGAAATTGGGGGAGAGGGTGTTTGGGTAGGAATGGTAGAGGGAGTATAGACAGGGGTATCTGGGATGATCTGCTCTGGTGGAACAAAAGGGTTACCAGAGGCAGAAGGGGTTTGGGGTATATTATCTGGGGGAGAGGTAGAAGGGGAAACAAGATTAATGGGGGAAGAAGATGGAATGGAGGGATTTACCTCTGCTGGGTCAACACCAGCAGGTATAGCAGTCTCTGGAGCATCCTCCATCATCTGGGAGGCCTCATCAATGGCCTTCTCCAAGGCCTCTCCAAGATCAGATCCAGAGTCTGAATCTTGAAGAATTGCTTTCCTGGCCTTGGATTTCCTCACAAGAGGCTCAACCTCTTCTTCCTCTTCTTCTTCTGATGGCTCATCCACCAGAAGGGTTTTCTGGGCCTTCCTGCTAGTCTTAGACTTCTTAGCAGAGCCTCTCCTGGCCTCCTCTGGCCGCTTCCTCTTGGCTGCTCCAGCCTTCTTTACAGCTTTATCATCATCACCCTTCTTCTTAAGCACATCAAGAAGGGGAATCTGGTCCTCCTCTGAGGAACCAGAAAAGGCAACGGTTGAAGAACCAGTTGCTTCAGCAGCTTTCTTCTGAGTCTTCTGCTTCTGCTGCTTTTTCTGCCCCTTTGGAGGTGAAGGAATAGATTGAATAGGAGGGGCAGGGATGGCTTTCTCCCCATCAGAGTCGGCATGGCCGTGGAGAGGACCATCCTTGGAGAAGAGGATCTTGGACTTGTGATAACTGTGGCACCAAGAAGACTTCCACTTCTTCTCTGGAAGGAGAGAATCCAGAATGAGAGTTAACTTAGTCCCCAAAGAGACATTTGCAGTGAAATGGAACTGCAACTCCCCTGGCTTGGAAGGACAGGGCTCCTTCTTTACCTTCAGCCTGTTCTTCCTCAACACATCCCAGAAGAACTCCGCCCAATTACACTGCACACCATCATATAAAGCCCTCATCACACACATCCTACCATTGAAAATGGCATCTGTGCTGTGATTCTCACACATAAGTACTTTGACCATGATATCAAATAACACCTTGAACTTCTGCCTTAAATGCTTGTCCACAAAGCCCTTTGTGATGTTCTGGCAGGAAGAACGAGCAAAAATCTTGAATGATCCAATGATATCATCTTCCTTGTATGTCAACGGATCCACTCCCACCGCAGAAATGTTTTCGAACAAAGCGCAGAAATCGTGCTTAGAGAACACCAAATCATCTTCATCAATCTTCGAAGAAAAATAATCGCCATGAATCTTCATACGAACCAACAACTGGGCCGCATAACCGTCAAGAGTACGAAAATCCCTTGGAACAGTGGAGATCAACTTCTCCACCCCTGCATTCTGGAACATCTCCAGAACCGACAGCACAACCGGGTTCTTGGTGGTATAAAAGTCCACCACCATCTCCGTCTTAAGCTTCTTCATCATCAGGACATGATCGAAGTTGCACGGAGGGGCCATTACTGTGAAAGAGAGAGAGAGAGAGAGAAAAAGCTTTGCAGAGAGAGGTTAGGGTTTGAAAGTATGGAAACGTGAAAGGACAGATTGAAAGGAAATTTGAATTAAATAGGGTAATACGCGTGGCTAGATTATTAAATGAAGTGTGAACGCGTGTAATTTTAAAATTTAATTGAGGAAACAAAATCAATTTTAGCATTGATTGACATTTTGCACAGTGATTAAATCCAATGGCCACGATGAAAGGCAAGATACGGATTTAATCTGGTGCATTGGCATAGTCATTGGGACTGGGCATAAAGGGATTTTGAGGCAGTCAAGAGAAAAAGCGAAATGATTGCCTAGGCCCTATACCCTAGTCTTAAATACACTCCGAAGTTGAAAGGTTTTAAGTGTACTTACTAATTTGAAAAGTGTATCCCAATGATCAGAGGCCAGAGAAGTAAATGCATACCTGTCACCTGATATTATAACCAGATGAAACCACAGCTACATCTCCTCTGATGGAGCTCATCTGGTCCTGGTCAGAGAAGATTTTGGACAAATGACTCAGCACCTCATCTGGGACAAGTGTCACCTGGTACATACCTCATCTGGTACCTTCTCTGATATATCTAATCTGCAGGTATGTTAGAGTTAAACGAAATAAGGAATCTGCAATAAAATAAAAGGATACTGCTCTGATGTTCCCCCTAAGACAAATCTGTCTCTGGATCCAACAAACCTAACTCAAAAGCTAACTCTCTGAATCTGGTCTCAGCCAAAGGCTTAGTTAAAATATCTACTCTCTGCCTCTCTGTTGCAATCTTTTCCATCCTTATATCTCCCTTCTCAACATGATCTCTGATAAAATGATGCCTTATATCAACATGTTTACACCTGGTATGAAGAACTGGATTCTGGGTGATTGCAATTGCACTATTACTGTCACAGAATATAGGAATATCCTTGGCTCTAATCTGGTAGTCCCTAAGTTGTTGACTAATCCAGAGAAGTTGAGAACAACAACTCCCTGCATCCATGTACTCTGCTTCTGTTGTTGATGTAGCAACTGAAGTCTGCTTCTTAGAAAACCAGGATACCAATTTATTCCCTAAAAATTGGCATGTTCCACTAGTAGATTTCCTATCTATTCTGCACCCACCATAGTCTGAATCCGAATATCCACTCAATTCTAAATTGTCATCTGCAGGATACCATAATCCTAAATTCACAGTTCCCTTGAGATATTTCAATATTCTCCTAGCTGCTTCCAAGTGACTCCTCTTGGGATTAGCTTGAAATCTGGCACAAACTCCTACAGCAAAAGTAATATCTGGTCTGCTTGCAGTCAGATACAAAAGAGAACCAATAAGTGCTCTGTACTGAGTCTGGTCCACACTCTCTCCAGACTCATCTGGATCCATGTTGAAATTTGTCATCATAGGAATCTTGGCTGCTTTGCTAGATCCTACTCCAAATTTCTCTAACATGTTTCTGGTATACTTAGCTTGATTTATGAAAATTCCTTTCTCTGATTGCTTAACCTGCAAACCCAAAAAGTAATTCATCTCACCCATCATGGACATCTCAAACTGTCCCTGCATGAGCTCACCAAACTTCGCACACAGCTTCTTGTTAGGGGATCCAAATATGATGTCATCAACATATATTTGGACCAGAAGGATGTCCTTTCCTTCTTCTTTCCTAAACAAGGTCCTATCAATCTTACCTTTTGTAAAACCATTGTCCAGAAGAAATTGAGAAAGAGTGTCATACCATGCTCTGGGTGCCTGCTTCAGCCCATAAAGAGCTTTCTTAAGCTTAAACACCTTGTCACCTTGTTCAAAACCAGGAGGTTGTTCCACATACACTTCCTCAATGAGAATCCCATTAAGAAAGGCAGATTTCACATCCATCTGGTATACTTTGAACTTCATGTGAGCAGCATATGCTAAGAACAATCTGATGGCTTCTAGTCTGGCAACAGGAGCAAATGTCTCATCATAGTCTATTCCTTCAGACTGAGAATAGCCCTGGGCCACTAGCCTTGCCTTGTTCCTAGTAATGACATCATTCTCATCTTTCTTATTTTTGAAAACCCACTTAGTGCCTATCACCTTTTGATGTCTTGGTCTTTCTACCAGCTCCCAAACATCCTGTCTGGTGAATTGATTCAATTCCTCCTGCATAGCCACAATCCAATTTGAATCTTTCAGTGCCTCCTTGATGTTCTTGGGCTCAATCAAGGACACATAGCAACTGAATAAGGCAGCTAAGTTAAGAGTTCTCCTAGTCTGGACACCCTTAGTTGGATCTCCTAAGATCAGGTCATTGAGGTGATCAACCAGGGTCCTCCTTCCCGTGGTCTTGCCTGGGTGATCATCTTCTGCAGTACCTTGGTGACTATCACCACCTGCAGAAGAGCTTTCCCCTACAGGAGTTCCAACCTCTTCTGGTTCTGCTTCTTGTGAAGTCTGCTGCTTCAGAGAACCAGGAGATGGGTAATCATCTGAATCTGAATCTGAATCAAGAATAGGTGGATTGACCTTGATAACTTTGGGTGTAGTCTGATTCTGGATCTCATCTGAAGACTTAGAATCCACCTTGCACTCAAAAGTAGATTCATAAAAAACAACATGAGGTGTTTCCTCCACACAAAGTGAATTCTTATTAAAAACTCTAAAAGCTTTACTGGTGCTGGAATATCCCAAAAATATTCCATCAGCCACTTTAGCATCAAAGGTTCTTAATTTAGATTTCCCATTGTCATGGATGAAACACTTACATCCAAAAACATGAAAATATGAAACAGATGGGGTTTTACCTTTCCATACCTCATATGGAGTCTTATTATGTCTCTTGGCAATCAGGCACCTGTTCTGAGTGTAGCAAGCTGTATTGATGGCCTCTGCCCAAAATCTTTGTGGAGTGCTGTACTCTGCCAGAAGTGTTCGTGCAGCTTCTTTGAGAGTCCTATTCCTCCTTTCTGCTACTCCATTTTGTTGGGGTGTTCTGGCAGCAGATGTCTCATGAAAAATCCCATGATCCTTGCAGTAATCTGCAATGTGTGAATTCAGAAACTCTGTTCCTTTGTCACTTCTGATCCTGACTATGCTCTGGTTCTGCTCATTCTGAATCTGTTTGAAGAACTCTGGCAGCTTAGTTATAGTTTTATTTTTCTTAAACAAGAACACTACCCAAGTGTATCTTGAAAAGTCATCTACTATCACTAAGGTGTACTTCCTTCCACTGAAACTAAGAGGAGAAACAGGTCCATGTGAAGTAGTTGAAGTACTCTGGTTGTGGTTGTGCTCTGGACATCCTTAAAGGAAGTCTTGGGTTGTTTACCCTTCTGGCATGAACCACAAACCTGATCCTTCTTAAACACTTCATTTGGGAGACCTCGAATGAGACCTTTTCTGGCAATCTTGTTCAATGTTTTGAAGTTAAGATGACACAATCTTTTGTGCCAAATCCAGCTGTTCTCTGCAGATCCTTTAGCAACCAGGCAGGCATTTCTTGGGCAACTGCCAAAATCTGCAAGATAAATGTTACCCTTCCTCAAGCCTATTAGCAAAATATCATTATAATCAGAAGAGAAAACAGTGCATGAATCACTAGAAAACTTCACTGAGTATCCCTTGTCACAGAATTGGGATACTGAAAGCAGATTATGCTTGAGTCCTTCTACGTAGTAGACTTCGTCTACAGATACTCCATTGAAGGTCAACTTTCCAACTCCTCTGGTGACGCCATAATTGTTGTCACCAAACATCACTCTTGGTCCATTCAATGGCTTGAAATCTTGGAGATTATCTTTCTGGAAGGTCATGTGCTTGGAACATCCACTATCAATGTACCAGACATGGTTGCTTGAAAATCCTTTCTCCAATGGACTCTTATCTACCTGCAGAGAGATCAATTAGGTCCCCTACTAGTGCTGGGTCTTGATTGGTTAGTTGCAGGTTTTGTAGGAATCCAAAGATAAAGATCATCTCTTGATGGATGAGGAGATCTTATCTTTCTTCCAAATCTATCTACCAGCACATGTCCTCTTACAATGACATATTGAGCTACTGGTCTGATAAGGACACCTTTCTTATAAACAGGTCTGGTGTACCTTTTCTCAAATCTGGCCTTTGGAATGGCCTGCCTCAAAGACATGGTCTTAAAGGTCTGGTTGTAAGGGTACATCCTAGAAGAACCATCTCTGGTGTCATAACTTCCCAGATCAGTTGGTTTTCTATAGATGGGTCTGGAATACCTCCTCTGGTTCTGATAATTTGACTTTCTCTGGTAATTATTGTTCCTTTGAGTAGACCTATTCTGGAATTGATTCCTCTGAGAAAATTGTCTCTGGGGTACCTGGTTCTGTTGAACATTGTTCCTTCCCTGGTAGTTGTTACTCTGATTGGTATTCCCCTTTCTTGAGTTTTTCCTTTGAGGTCCCCTAATCTGTTTAGGTTCCCTTTGAGGATTTCTCTGGGGTCCTCCAATTTGAGTATTTCCTACTCCTTGGGACTCATTGTTCACAGAACCATCAATCTTTAATGGTTCCCCTTGTTGACACTTATTCTCTAGCATCTTTTCTTCCAGAACAGTCAACTCTTCTGGACCATTTGTTATGTGATTAACAGAGTGGTTCCTTTTCCAATCAGGATTGTGAACCACCTTGTAACCATTACCAGTTAAGTCTTTATCATTCCAGATTTCTACCAATTTACCAGCTCTTACAGACTTGTCTTTATTATAAAGGTATTTATGAGTTTTAGTGGTAATTCCAGAATATCCTAAACCACTCTTATCACAAATGCGCTGAGAAGTCTCTGATATGATAGATACAACATATGGTATCTTAGGAGCTTCTCTGGGCATAGGTATCTCCTCTATGTTGTGAACAACTTGTTTTCCCTTGATAAGAGTTTGGTATTTGGCTCTGAGTTCAGTGATCTCATCCTCTTGAGAGTTCCTTTCTTTTATGAGTTAATCTACCAGAGTATCTCTTTCTGTGATCTTATCCTGAAGTTCAGAGACTTCTTTGGAATGATCTTTCATGAGTTCTCTGGTGGATTTGTACTCATGAGAGAGAGATTGAACTTCAGCTCTGAGCCTACCATTCTCTTTCTCAAGTTTTTGACAAAGTTGGACACAATTTTGGAGATCTGATAGCATTTGTTGCATATCAGACTCTCTGGAGTTACCAGATGAATTAGAGGATTCAGTACATTTGGAATTTGATAAAACTAGAGTAGTTTCATTTACCTCAGTGATGTCTGCCATAAGACACACATCATCATCTGATCCAAAGTCAGAAGAAGAAGAACTGGAACTAGTATCCTCCTCCTCTGCTTCTGCCAGCAATGCTCTCTTATCTGCATATCTCCTATCTCTCTTGATTCTTTTCTCTTCTCTTTCCCTAGGAGTAAGCTGAGGACAATCATAACTGTAGTGACCAGTCTTGTTGCATGTGTAGCAGGCATTGTCTCCTCTGGGACTAGGACTTGGCTCTCTCCTCCTCTGGTTGTACTCTGATCTGGCAGGACTACTCTCTCTCCTCTGGTAGTCAGGTCTGCCAGAGCTACCATCCCTCCTCTGATAATCTGATCTCCCAGAGCTGCCAGGGTTGTCATCTCTCTTCCTCTCTGGAGTTCTGAATCTGGTCTCCCTTGAGTCTCCAGATGCCTTCTCCTTCTCTGCAGGCTTGAAGGAACTCTTCCTGTCTCTGGTAGACTCCTTCCAATGCCTTTTGTACCTGCCATATTTTGAACTCATTTTGTCTAATTTACGAGTTAGAAGTGCTACCTGCTCCTTGAGGCTCAAGTCATCTGCAGTAGTCTCCTTTGGCTTGACATCAGGCTTGAGAGTTGAAGAGAATGCAACTCCTTTCTGGCCAGAAGAGGAAACCTCTTCTGTTTGATCCTCCTCTTGAAGATCATATTCGTAAGCTTTGAGATCAGACAACAGAAGATGATGATCCAGAGTATTGAGATCCTTGTTGTCCTTGATCACAGTTACTTTGATTCTCCACCTGCTAGTTAGTGAACGCAAAATTTTACTATTAATTTCCTTTTCAGAGTAGGTCTTACCTAAGGCACTAGCCTTGTTTAAGAGGTTTGTGAGGCGCATGTCCAGCTGGTCTATGGTCTCGTCTGGTTTCATTTTGAACGTATCAAACGAGTGTTGAACAGCCTGGAGCTTGTTATCTTTAATCTTCTCTGTTCCTTCGCAGAGAAGTGCAAGTTTGTCCCACATCTCCTTTGCAGTAACACAGGTTCTGACCTTCTCTATTACCTCCTTGGTGAGAGTGTTGATAATCTCGGTTCTTGCCACCTGGTCCAGGTTATGTAGCTTTCTCTCATCGTTGTCAAGTTCTTCTTTCTTTTTGAGGATTCGTTGTCTGGGAACTCTATCCTCTGCAGCGTCGCTAGTTTCTTCTCTGGACTCTGACCTGCCACTATCAATAGGAGTCCAGTAAAATTTAATGGGGCCACTCTCTACCACATCTAACATGCGGTGGTGGATAGCTCCCAGATGATTACTCATCATGAAGCTCCAGTGGCTATAGTCCTCAAATGAGAACTCTGGCAATTTGCGACTCTTATAAGAAGATTTTGCAGACATTTTAAATAAAATTTGGGAAATAACAAGAACTTTAACAAAAGCACTAAGGAGCAATGGATCTGCCCGGTGACCACCAAAAGCTTTACAAAGCAGTGGTCGTTGGACACACTGCTCTGATACCACTTGTTGGTCCCACTAGATAGATTAATTGCGGAAGCCTTTATAGCCAAAATATCTTTAGAGAAAATCTTTTCTAAGAGCACAAATAATAAACAACAGGTATTAAAGAAAGCAATAAATAACACCGTATATATAGTGGTTCGGATCTGAATATCCTACGTCCACTCTCCCTTGATCAAAGGGGTCTCACTATCCAACCAACAAACTCACTAACCACTGGAATTTCCGAAGTACCAGCACCTTCTTACAATCTCTTTAGATCTAACTTCGATCTAAAGACAGACTTACTCCAACCTTGTCTAACAAGATGAACAGGTTGAGTATATAAACTCCTTACGAGTTGGATGAGTAATTAAGAACAAAGTGAGTGCAAATGCGTAGTGATCAAAAAGCTTAGTATGCTATGTGCGCGTGTAGAGTCTCTAGAGCTTTTTCTTGAACTGCACTCTTGTATATATAGAGGAGATTAGGGTTAGCCGTTGGAGGGCTAATCCAATCAGATCCTCTATATAAGGAAGCCTCAATCAATCAATTCCCTAATTGATTGATTGGGTTGGTGGGATCCTTGGATTGATTATCTTCAAATACTTTCCAATCCTGATCTTGTTGACTTGATTTGAATCACCAACGGTCAATAGCTTCCTCTGCCTAACTCTGATTCTCTCCAGAGAAGGCAGGACCAGACACAAGGCAACCTCGGTGTCTTCTGGTCCTTATCTGGTGAACAACCAGAATACTCAGTAGAATAAGGGGATCAAACTGAGCATCTTTTGTTCCACCAGACTCGTCTGGTCCGGACTCGTCTGGTCTGGGGAAGGTCCTCTGCCTCTGGTCTGTCTCATCTGGTGAAGTCTTCTGGTGGAGTCCTCTGGTGAAGTCCTCTGGTGGGGTCTTCTGGTGACTCTTCTGGTGAAGTCTTCTGGTCTGGCAGTTCCCTCTAGACTAAGTCCTAATCTAGATCATCATCTGGCTAACAGGTCCAGATGGTCCTATTACATCTTCTGGTTTGTTTTAACTCATCAAAATTAACAATTTTTATCCTAACACTCTGAGCTTAGCTCAGGTGTGTGTTCTAGAGAAATGGATGGTTTAGATTGTACCTCTGGTTCTTTTCTTGCCATGAGGCACATGTCATCATCACTGCTGTCTGAGAACAGTCCATCAGATGACTCCAGATCTTCATCAACATCCTCAGCCACCATGACTTTCCTTTCTCCATATCTCCTGTCTCTTTTGGCTTGCCTTTCCTTTCTTTCCTTGGTGCTCAGTTGAGGGCAATCATATTGAAAGTGCCCAACCTTCTTGCATTGGAAACATCTATTGGCATCATCATTCTTTTCCTCAGTAGACTCCTTGGTCTTTGATGATGATCCTTCACCTCTGGTATAGTTCTTGTAATCTTTCCTCTTTTCCAGCTCAGTTGAGCTTTTCTCTCCTTCTCTGGTGTCTTTTTGTGGATAACTTCTCCCTTCTCTGTTATCCCTGTAAAATCTCTTATACTTGCCAAAACGGTTGTTAAGTCTTTCAAACCTTCTAGCCATCAGGCTGAGTTCCTCTTCTGTGGCTTTGGGGATTTTGGACCAGTCTCCTTAGCTTTGAAGGCTACTCCCTTCTCAGCTGAGGTCTCATCAGGAGCCCTTTTCCTGTTAAGATCAAACTCATAAGCCTTGAGTTCAGAGAATACCTGTTGCATAGACATACTGGATAAATCCTTGGTATTCTGCATCATCACAGAGTATACATCCCATCTTGAGGTTAAACCTCTCAGGATCTTTAAAGCAACTTCTCTTTTGGTATAAACTTTACCCAGAGAATTTATCTCATTCATGATGTCAGTGAACCTCCCATCAAGCTGGTCAATGGTCTCAGTGGGCTCCATGGTGAACTGCTCATACTTTTGAACAGCTACAGAAAGCTTGTTCTCCTTTATCTTGTCAGTTCCTTCACACATGAGAGCAAGAGTGTCCCAAAGCTCCTTTGCAGTCTTGCAATGGGTCACTCTTCCCATTACAGAATCTGGAATGGTGGTGTAGAGAATATTCATGGCTATGAAGTTGAGGTTGTTTCTCCTCCTTTCATCTGCAGTGAAGTTATCTTCATCCTTGGGCCATTCTTCTCTTGGATCTGCAATAGTCTCAGCTGTGGTTCTAGGGTTAGGGGTCATAAAAATAAATGGACCTTTAATAATTACCCTTAACATTTCATCATGCACACAGTCAAGATGAGCTCTCATTCTGATCTTCCAGAAGTCATAATTTTCCACTGAGAATTGTGGAAGCTTGTGATGGGACATATGGTTCAAAGGATTAACTCTCATATTGTTCTCCGCTGGTGGTGCTACCCTAGCTGCATTGTCAGCCATAATATCTAAACAATTATATCAATAAGATCAATTCAGATGACCAAATAGAAAATACATTTTTAGCACAAGGTATACTTAGAACAATGGTCTTTTGAACCACTGCTCTGATACCAATTGTTGGTCCCGAAACGAGTAAACAGGTGTATGGGGGGGGGGGAATACACCTGAGGTTACAAATATAAACTTCTTAAGAACTTATCAGGTTACTTCAGATAGTAACTCGTCAGTGGACTTTAGGTCTGCTGAGAATTACTTGTGAAAGCTTACTGAGATAATACCTCCACTGAAAGCTCAAGACTTTTAGTTGAACTACTATCTAATTAGCTTTCAAATGCGGATTAGTGAGCCCTTTAGAAAACTCATTTTACTTGATAAACTTTGAGTGTATAACACACACTTAGGAAATAGCAGAATGTAAGTACAGAAGATATAAAGTGGTTCAGAGATGAATCTCCTACGTCCACTGTCCTGATTAAAAAGGAGAATTCATTTCACTTGGAATTCTTTGTGTTGTAGTGCCAAGGTGCACTGATCAATTAATCCTCTCTTAGGATGATTGATCACTAGGATAATTCCAGGTCCTAGTTCCCAAAACAAACCAGCTTTCAGACTGATACAAACAATCAGCTTACTAACACCACTTAACACTAACTCTCAACCTAACAACTGAGTAGGGTTTTGGTTCTAACTGATGTGAGATAATCCTTACAGTTTAGCTCAAGGCTTAGGATGGATTATCCCTTTCTAAGGTTTGGATATAGCTTTTAAGCTTGGTTACAGAAGGTTTGTTACGCTCTCTACAGATGTGAAACACTTGGGAAACAAAGTAATTTCGAGTGCTTCTAGATAGTTATGAGTGTAGAGATAGCTTTGATATTGTGAGTTTCCCGTGCTTAGAAATGAGCACTCCCTTCTGTATTTATAGGCTTCTTTGAAAATCTTCCCGTTAGATTTTGAATCTTCTCAAGTAAGTCTTCTTGTATCTGATTGGTTCAAACAACTCTATTTGAAGCTTTAAGTCTTGTCAAGAAACGGCTGAAAGACCATGCTTGTTCACCAACTTTCTGTAGAATGCTAGGGAAAGACTTTTGGTACTTGTCAATTTGGGACAGGTCGGCTGTCAGTAGAGTACACCTACGTGTCATCTTCTCATTGGGCCGTTTAGTCTGCTTGCTCAGAATCCCGTCTTGCTTTAAGGTAGAACTCCTCTGAGAGAGCCTTCTTATTCCTTCATTTATTGTAAGCTTCACTGAAATTCGTTTTGCCTTGTTCCAACCAGATTAACTAACATCTTTTAATGTGTTTAGCATTGAATGTGCTTTGTTAGTTCACATCAGTGGACCTTGGTCCTCTCCTGATGGTTTCAGTCTTAGTGAGAATGCACTTAGAAAACATTTTAGACTTAGACTAATTCTCAGATCACTTGTCTTCAGTGGACTTCGACTTCAGCGGACTTCATTCTTCAATACACACTAGAAATTTATAACTGCACTCCAGTTCCTTAACATTTGAACTGATATAACTAAGTACTAACCCTACTGAACATTTTACTTACAAACGACTTAGGAGGAACCTTTTGACATCTTAATCAAAACTTAAGTCTATACAATTTTCCAACATAAATTTACGACGGGTGTCCAATTTCCGTCGCAAAATTTTGCTATGACTGTTTTGACTACGGACATGTGTCCATCGCAAATGCCGTCGCAAAACAGAATATTTTTTGTAGTGTCACCAGGTGTATTGTAATTGCTGTAAATTTTTTTTACTCAAATTAATGATACTTCTGATCAAATATTCGATATATTAAAATAATTTCATGATAAGTTTATCATGAACCAATTTCATATAAAATTTACTCAAAATATTATATATACATGCAGTATTTTCGTTAAAATATATAAATTCTAAAATTGATTAAAATTCTTAAAAATGAAAAATAAATCATTAAAATTTACCCACAATATTGTGGTTGTAAGTTGCAACGTACGATCCTCTGTGGGGCAGAAATGAGAATGTCTAGTTGTGGCTCTTGTCACGCATTAAGTTGGAATTGGACATGTTACATAGAATGAACATGCAAGTTATGATTATTTAGTTAAGATATCCCAATCAAAAGTAAAGTTACGTGTCCGAAAAATATTTCTTCCCAAGTCTTTACCTTCCAGGCAGCATGTGCATGCAAATTAAGGTATACCAGAGGACACACCCACCATTATTAAGATCGTTACTTGAAGGACCAATTTGAAAATAAATGTAATTATACAAAAATGATAAAATAAAGGAATGATTGGATCAAAGTTCAGTATAACCCACACTAATATAGTTGTTTGCGTCCACATTTATAATTCCTTTTGAAAGGCCCTTATCATGGAAATTAATTAATTAATTAATTTGTGCAATTTGCTTGTAGGGGTCGCACCAGTTTCTTAAGATTTGTGTGAATCAAGATAAAGTTACATTAAATACACTAGTATATAATAAAATAGAAATGATTTTAATTTTTATTATAGTTAACTTTAATGTTTCATAGGGTTTAGGGTTTAGGGTTTAGGGTATAAAAACAATAGTATCACTGCTTCTGCTATTTAATGTTAATTGCTAAGAACCGAACCGAAGTTATCGAACCGGGATCTTTGCTTTCAGACCGGTTTTATCTCTAACTGAATTAGTTAATGGGAAAATTAACTAACTTGTTAGTTATGTGATCGAATGCAGGGCTGCAAAGAGGGTCGATCAATTGGTGGAATTCTGTTGCAACTAACCACAATAGCTTGGAGGAGGAGTTACGGGGAATATATATCTACATTTCTCTTGTTTCAATTTGTTACAATTTTATCTTACACAGAGAGTTAGGGTTCTTAGAGTTTGAGTTAGAATTCTGGATTAATTCTCAAGCAAGTGTTTGTAATCTGTAAAATTGATTCCTCGAATAGTGAATTGAGTGTGCTCTGATCCCGTGGACGCAGGTATTTTTGGCCGAACCCGTATATCTTGTTGTTCGTTGATCCGTGATTGAATTGTTCGTTTCCGCCGCGCTTCGTTCTTCAGCTCTTAATTGGCAACAAAGTTTTAACAATTGGCATCGTCTATGGGAATCTTTGGTATTAAATATGTCATCATTGAAGCTGGAGGTGGAGAAATTCACAGGGAAGAATGATTTTGGTCTATGGAAGATCAAAGCGAAGGCGTTGCTATCTCAGCATGGGTTATCGAACTCTTTTCTATCGGATGAACAATGGGTAAGTGCGAGTAATGTGTACAGGAAGGCTGAGATCCTAGAGAAGGCTCACAGTGTGTTGATTCTCTGTCTTGGTGATAAACCTTTGAGAGAGATTTCTGAGGAGAAATAGGCCATTAATGTCATGAAGAAACTAGATGCTCTATATCAGACTAAGTCAGTTTCCAACAAACTGTTTATGAAACAAAAGATGTTAGATTTCAAGATGACAGATGAAAAAGGATTGAATGAACAACTAGATGAGTTCAACAAGTGTGTGGATGATCTGGAAGGCCTTGATGTAAAACTGGAGGATGATGATAAGATTTTGATGCTACTGAATGCACTCCCTAAGTCATTAGCTCATTTCAAGAATGCTCTAATGTTTGGAAGAACTGATGATTTAACCTTTGATGCCATACAAATGACAGTGAAAAGAAAATTCCTGGAGATTCAAGGTTGCAAGAAATCACAAGCCTCTGCTGAAAGCCTTGTTGATGATCTTGATTCAATGTAGATGATTAGTGGTTGTTTAGGCTTGGAAGATCATCAAACAAGGTGATTAAACTAGGATTAATTACTAAATTAAGACAAGTAAGGGTTGAGAATCGAAATTGCAAGAGTTTGGGCTTGTTTTTTAATAATTCAACTTATTTCTCCCCTCTCATAAAGGGGTATTTATAGGGTACAAGCAAGCATGAGTGTTGGTCCCACTAGATAGATTGATTGCGGAAGCTTTAAAGTTATGTCTTAACAAACTTCTTATTGTAAGAGCACAAAACAAATAAGAGAATAAATAAACGAAAGCAATAAATAACACCGGATATATAGTGGTTCGGATCTGAATATCCTACGTCCACTCTCCCTTTTATCCAAGGGGTCTCACTATCAACCAACCAACTTACTCACGTACTGAAATTTTCGAAGTACCAGTTCCTTCTTACAACTCCTTTAGATCTAGCCACAATCTAAAGTAAGCAACCTTCAACCTTATCTTAAAGATGAACAGGTTAAAGTCCAACAACTCCTTAAGAGTAGATATGTAATGTGAACAATAAGAGTGCTAAGAGTGATTATCAAAAGCTTGGAATGTGACTTGTGCGCGTAAGAGTCTCTAGAGCCTTTTCTTGAAACTGCAGTCTTGTATTTATAGAGGGGATTAGGGTTAGCCGTTGGAGAGCTAATCCAATCAGATCCTCTATATAAGGAAGCTTCAATCAATCAATTCTCTAATTGATTGATTGGGTTGGTGGGATCCTTGGATTGATTGACTTCAGATACTATCCAATCCGATCTAGTTTGACTTGATTTGAATCACCAACAGTCAAATACTTCCTCTGCCTAACTCTGATTCTCTCCAGAGAAGGCAAGACCAGACACCAGGCAACCTCGGTGTCTTCTGGTCCTGATCTGGTTAACAACCAGAACACTCAGTAGAAATAGGTGATCAAACTGAGCATCTTTTGTTCCACCAGACTCGTCTGGTCTGGGGAAGGTCTTCTGCCTCTGGTCAGATCTCATCTGGTGAAGTCTTCTGGTGGAGTCCTCTGGTGAGGTCTTCTGGTGAAGTCTTCTGGTCTGGCAGATCCCCTAGACTAAGTCCTAATCTAGATCATCATCTGGCTAACAGGTCCAGATGGTCCTATTACATCTTCTGGTTTGTTTTAACTCATCAAAACTATACAATATTTATCCAAACAATTTTCCCCTTTTTGATGAAGTTAAAACACTACCAGAACTGAACAAAGACAGAAAATAAGCAAGAAAACATTAAAGGGATAAGACCTTAGAGTAGATCTTATCAGGCAAACAATAAGACAACAAGAGGTTATCTTTTGAACAGAGAAGATATGATTTTCATTTATAATAAGGATAAAATAGATTACAGATTACAAATCAAGTCTGGTCCTAGTCTAGGCATATCTTCTGTTCTCTTTAGGCACCAGAAACCAGTCAAGGAACCTGTCTTGAATGGCCTTCAACTCTGCAGAAGATGTTGGAGTGAAATTGGCCAACACCTTGGTCTTGTACAATCTCTTCAGCTCTGCCCAATCAACCTGGTTCCCATTCATAGGAGTGTTGAGATAGGTAAACTCAGGAACAGTCATCTCCAGGTTGAACTCAATGGTAGAATCCACCAGTTGCTTGTACAGATCTGCATCATAAGCTTGCATCCAAGAGTGAAAGGTTCTGTTGATCAGCTCATCATCTTCTGGTGCTGGCCTCTGGATATAATGTTGAATGAACCAGAGAGTCTTTGCCTCCTTCCATTTCTCTATCAAAGGCACATGCACAGTAGAGTCAAAGGACCCTTCTGTCCTGAGAGGCAAAATGTTCATCACCTCAATAGGAGCTTTCTTCCTCTGACTAGATCCACCTGCACCAGAAGGAACACCAGCTTCTCTGCTCTTCTTGTTCTGCCTCCTAACATATCTGAGCCTCTGCTCTTCATCTATGTTTTTCCTTATCCTGGCTTGCTTCTCCTCTGGAGTCTCTTCCTTATATCTCTTCTGAGCTTCTTCCACTACTTCTTCTAGGAAGCTTTTCTTGACTTTTCTGATCTTCCTCTTAGCAGGTCCAGAGATTGAGGTAGGATCCTGCTCTGCTTCAGATGCTTCCTCTTCTGCAGCAAGCTGTTTAGCCATGGTAAGAGATTTGAGCTCTTCCTTCTTCTTCTTCTGCAGCTCAGCCTGGACCAAAGTGTTCTCCAACAGATCCAGGCGCGCTCCATGGCTAAATAAGGTCTCATTGGTGGTCTTCGCCAGATCAGTTCTGGCCTTTTCTTCCCCCTTTTTAACTTCATCAAGGAGGGGCTCCACCACTTGCCTAATGAGATCAGGCAAGGCAGTGTTGGAGGAAGAGTGAAGATCACGGAGTTGCTTAGCCTCCTCCAGGTAAGCTTGAGATTCTGCAACTAATTTCTCCTTCTTGGCAAGCATCTCCTGGAGTGAATCCTTGAGCTTAGCAGTCTCCAGCATTTGAGTGGCCAACTCAACTTTCAACACAGAAACTGGCCTCAGCTGCTCCAGCACGTGCTCCTGGAGCTGTTTCTGGCTGTGCATCACGTCCAACTTGACAAAGAGGTCATTTGCCTTAAAAGAAGCTTTAACTTCAGCAAGAGTAGACTTGATCTGCTTAAGGAAAATCCTCCTCTCCTGCCGAATTTGATGCTCGATCATAGCAGGGGCCATATGCTGAATTGCCTTAGAGAACCGGCCAATTTGCATGATCTGCTCATTGAAGAAAGTCTTCATCTTCTGGAGCACGGCAGGAGACATATCAAAATCTTCCTCATCAGAGTAGAGCTCTGGAGGAAAGACAAAATGAGGCCCAAACTTATAAGAGGGGCCCTCAGGGGAGATCATCACTCCCCTCTGGATCAACAAGGTGCGAATGACCACCTTGGCCGCCGTTGGAGTCTCCAGCTCTGCTGGGTTCTGAATATTTATCTTCTTCTTCAGCTCTATCTCCTAGGCAGTGAAGTTGGAGGGACCCATTTCCTTAAGCAATAGCATAAGGTCCTCCACATCTTCAAGTCTGGCCTTGCTCCAGACTTTGACATCAGTAAGGTCTGCCAAAAGTGGTAAGTGGTCCAGAAGAACTGGGAAATGCTCTCTTAGCCAGAGCTGAGCACTCACACTCATACTCTGCCTAATGGGACCCATTTCTGCAGATGAGAAAGTGAAGGGTTTGGGCCCAGAGGCAGAGGAGGAAGGTGCTAAGTGAGCAGGCTCAAGTGAAGCTTCCTCTTCTTCACTATCATCGCTGGTAAGGCATGTGGGAGAATGGGGAGGGCCAGGGAATCCCAAAGCCATAGAAAGAGGGTTCAAGTTTGAGGGCTGATATGTTTGAGTTTGGGGAGGGTTTGGATTTTGGGAGGTAGAGGATGAAGGAATGGGTTGCTCTGCACCAGAAGTAGATGGGATCTCTGGTACAGAGGGTGGGATTGGAATTTGTGATGTGGAAGGGGAGGGAATAGAGGGTTCTGCACCAGAAGTGGAGGGTACCTCTGGTACAGGGGCTGGGGGAGATGGGTTTGTGGCAAGGGGTGTTTGTGAAGGTGGGGGAGAAGGTGTTTGAGTAGGTATGGTGGAGGGAGTATATATGGGGGTATCTGGGAGAGTCTGCTCTGGTGAGGCAGTAGGGGCACCAGAAACAGATGGAGTTTGGGAAGGGTTATCTGGGGGAGAGGTGGAGGGGGTAACAAGATTAATGGGGGTAGAGGTAGAGATTGGGGGAATTACCTCTTCAGAAGGGACTGGAGCAGAGGAGTCCTGCAAGATTCTGGCAGCTTCATCAATAGCTTGCTCCAGTGCATCTCCAAGATCAGAGCCAGAGTCTGAATCTTGAAGAATGGCCCTCTTGGCCCTGGACTTCTTCTTCTTCAGAGGCTCAACCTCTTTCTCTACTTCCTCTTCTGATGGCTCATCCACCAGAAGTGTCCTTGGAGCTCTTCTGCCTGTCCTCGGCTTCTTGGCAGATTTTTTCTTGACCTCCTCTGGCCTCTTCCTCTTGGAAGCTCCTACCTTCTTGGCAGCCTCAGCTCCTTCACTCTTCTTCTTCAATACATCAAGAAGAGGAATCTGGTCCTCCTCTGAGGAACCAGAGAGTGCAACTGTTGAGGAACCAGTTGCTTCAGCAGCTTTCTTCAGGGTCTTCTGCTTCGGCTGCTGCTTCTGCCCCTTTGCAGGTGAGGGAACTGCCTGTAGAGGAGGGGCAGAGATGACTTGCTCACCATCAGAGTCAGGATGGCCATGAAGGGGACCATCCTTAGAGAATAAGATTTTGGATTTATGAAATCCTCTGCACTAAGACTCCTTCCATTTCTTCTCCGGAAGCAATGAATCCAAAATCAAAGTTAGTTTCGTTCCTAACGAAACATTTGCAGTGAAATAAAACTGCAACTCTCCTGGAATGGAAGGACAGGCCTCCTTCTTCACCTTCAACCTGTTCTTCCGCAACACATCCCAAAAGAATTCAGTCCAATTGCATTGAACTCCATCATACAGGGCTCGCATCACACACATCCTGCCATTGAAAATGGCATCTGTGCTGTGATTCTCACACATAAGCACCTTCACCACTATATCAAAAAGAACCTTATACTTCTGCCTCAAATGTTTGTCCAAAAATCCCTTCGTGATGTTCTGGCAAGAAGATCTAGCAAAGAGTTTGAAAGAATCAACAACTTCATCTTCCTTGTACGTCAACAGATCTACCCCTTCTGCCGAAATGTTTTCAAATAACGCGCAAAAATCGTGCTTGGAAAATACCAAATCATCCTGGTCGATCTCGAATGAAATGTAGTCGCCGTGGATCTTCATACGAACAAGAAACTGGGCCGCATATCCGTCCAAAGTCCTAAAGTTTCTAGAAACTGTCGAAATCAACTTCTCCACCCCTGCTTTCTAGAGCAACTCCAGAATCGCAGCGCCACAGGGTTCTTCGTGGTGTAGAAATCAACCACCATCTCCGTTTTCAACTTCTTCATCATCAACTCATGATCGAAATTGCACTGAGATGCCATTGCTGTGAGAGAGGGAGAGAGAGAAACTTTGCAGAGAGAAGTTAGGGCTTTGAAAATATGGAAACGTGAAAAGACAGATTGAAAAGAAATTTGATTAAAATAGGGTAATACGCGTGGTAAGAACAATAAATGAAGTGAACGCGTGTAATGTCCAAATATAAATTAGGGAACAAAATCAATTTTCGAATTGATTGATATTTTGCACAGTAATTAAATCTGATGGCCAAGATGAAAAGGCAAGATACAAATTTAATCTGGTGCGTAGGCGTGGTCATTGGGACTGGGCATAAAGGGTTTTTTATGGCAGTCAAGAGAAAAAGCGAAATGATCGCCTAGGCCCTATACCCTAGTCTTAAATACACTCTGAAGTTGAAACGTTTTGGGTGTATTTACTAATGTAAAAGGTGTATCCCAATGATCAGGGGCCAGAAAAGTAAAAACATACCTGTCACCTGGTATTGTAACCAGATGATACCACAGCTAGTCTGGTGTGACATCTCATCTGATGAAACCTATCTGGTTCTAGTCAGATAAGACCCTGGTTTTGATTCAGCACCTTATCTGGGACGTACCGCATCTGGTACAGGTGTCACCTGGTGCGTACCTTATCTGGAGAAGTAACTTCTCTGATATATCTGTCCTGTAGGTATGTTAGTTGAGAAAATAATGAAGTATGTAAAAATAAAATTAAGGATACTTCTTCTCTGATGTTCCCCATAAAACAAATCTGTCTCTGGATCCAATAATCATAACTCAAAGGCTAACTCTCTGAATCTGGTCTCAGCCAAAGGCTTAGTCAAAATATTTGCTCTCTGCTTCTCTGTTGCAATCTTTTCCATCCTTATATCTCCCTTCTCAACATGATCTCTGATAAAATGATGCCTTATATCAACATGTGTTGCATCTGGTGTGAAGAACTGGATTCTGGGTGATTGCAATTGCACTATTACTATCACAGAATATAGGAATATCCTTGGCTCTAATCTGGTAGTCCCTAAGCTGTTGACTAATCCAGAGTAGTTGTGAACAACAGCTCCCTGCAGCCATGTACTCTGCTTCTGTTGTTGATGTAGCAACTGAAGTCTGCTTCTTAGAAAACCAAGATACCAATTTATTCCCTAAAAATTGGCATGTTCCACTTGTAGACTTCCTATCTATTCTGCATCCACCATAATCTGAATCTGAATAACCACTTAACTCTAAGTTGTCATCTGCAGGATACCATAATCCTAAATTCACAGTTCCCTTAAGATATTTCAATATCTTCCTAGCTGCTTCCAAATGACTTTTCTTAGGATTAGCTTGAAATCTGGCACACACTCCCACTGCAAAAGTGATATCTGGTCTGTTTGCAGTCAGGTACAGAAGAGAACCAATAAGTGCTCTGTACTGAGTCTGGTCCACACTCTCTCCACACTCATCTGGGTCCATGTTGAAATTTATCATCATAGGAATCTTGGCTGCTTTGCTAGATCCTACTCCAAATTTCTCCAACATGTTTCTGATGTACTTTGCCTGATTAATGAAGATTCCCTTCTCTGATTGCTTTACCTGCAAACCTAAGAAATAATTCATTTCTCCCATCATAGACATCTCAAACTGACTCTGCATGAGTTCACCAAACTTCTCACACAGCTTCTTGTTAGGGGGTCTAAATATAATGTCATCAACATATATTTGGACCAGAAGAATGTCCTTTCCTTATTCTTTCCTAAACAAGGTCCTATCAATCTTACCCTTAGTAAAACCATTGTCCAGAAGAAATTGAGATAGAGTGTCATACCATGCCCTGGGTGCCTGCTTCAGCCCATAAAGAGCTTTCTTAAGCTTAAACACCTTGTCACCCTGTTCAAACCCAGGAGGTTGTTCCACATACACTTCCTCAATGAGAATCCCATTAAGAAAGGCAGATTTCACATCCATCTGGTATACTTTGATCTTCATGTGAGCAGCATATGCTAAGAACAATCTGATGGCTTCTAGTCTGGCTACAGGAGCAAATGTCTCATCATAGTCTATTCCTTCAGACTGAGAATAGCCCTGTGCCACTAGCCTTGCCTTGTTCCTAGTAATGACATCATTCTCATCTTTCTTATTCTTGAAAACCCACTTAGTGCCTATCACCTTTTGATGTCTTGGTCTGTCTACCAGCTCCCAAACATCCTGTCTGGTAAATTGATTCAACTCCTCTTGCATCGCAACAATCCAATTTGAATCTTTCAGTGCTTCTTTGATATTCTTGGGCTCAATTAAGTACACATAGCAACTGAATAAGGCAGCTAAGTTAAGAGTTCTCCTAGTCTGGACACCCTTAGTTGGATCTCCAATTATCAGATCATTGGGGTGATCAACCAAGGTCCTCCTTCCCGTGGTCTTGCCTGATTGATCATCCTCTGCAGTACCTTGGTGCATATCACCTCCTGCAGAAGAGCTTCCCCCTACAGGAGTTCCAACCTCTTCTGGTTCTGCTCCTTGTGAAGACTTCTTCTTCAGAGAACCAGGAGATGGGTTATCATCTGAATCTGAGTCTGAATCTGAGTCAAGAATAGGTGGATTGACTTTGATAACTCTGGGAATAGTCTGATTCTGTGTCTCATCAGAAGACTTAGAGTACACCTTGCACTCAAAAGCAGATTCATCAAAAACAGCATGGGGTATTTCCTCCACACAAAGTGAATTCTTATTAAAAACTCTAAAAGCCTTACTGGTGCTGGAATATCCTAAAAATATTCCATCTGCCACTTTAGCATCAAAGGTTTTTAATTTAGATTTCCCATTGTCATGGATGAAACACTTACATCCAAAAACATGAAAATATGAAACAGATGGGGTTTTACCTTTCCATACCTCATATGGAGTCTTATTATGTCTCTGGGCAATTAAGCATCTGTTCTGAGTATAACAGGCTGTATTGATGGCTTCTGCCCAAAACCTTTGTGGTGTGTTGTACTCTGCCAGAAGTGTTCTTGCAGCTTCCTTGAGAGTCCTATTCCTCCTTTCTGCTACTCCATTTTGTTGGGGTGTTCTGGCAGCAGATGTCTCATGTAAAATCCCATGGTCCTTGCAGTAATCTGCAATGTGTGAATTTAAAAACTCTGTCCCTTTGTCACTTCTGATTCTGACTATGCTCTTGTTCTGCTCATTCTGAATCTGCTTGAAGAACTCTGGCAGCTTAGTGATAGTTTAATTTTTCTTAAACAGGAACACTACCCAAGTGTATCTTGAAAAGTCATCTACTATCACCAAGGTGTACTTTCTTCCACTGAAACTAAGAGGAGAAACAGGTCCAAACAGGTCCATGTGAAGTAGTTGAAGTACTCTAGTTGTGGTTGTGCTCTGGACATCCTTAAAGGAGGTCTTGGGTTGTTTACCCTTCTGGCATGAACCACAAACCTGATCCTTCTTAAACACTTCATTAGGAAGACCTCGAATAAGTCCTTTTCTGGCAATCTTGTTCAGTGTTTTGAAGTTAAGATGACACAATCTCTTGTGCCAAATCCAGCTGTTCTCTGCAGATCCTTTTGCAACCAGGCAAGCATTTCTTGGGCAACTGCTAAAATCTGCAAGATAAATGTTACCCTTCCTCAAGCCTATTAGCAAGATATCATTATAATCAAAAGAAAAGACAGTGCAAGAATCACTAGAGAACTTCACTGAGTATCCCCTGTCACAGAATTGGGATACTGAAAGCAGATTATGCTTGAGTCCTTCAACATAATAGACTTCATCTACAGATACTCCATTGAAGGTCAACTTTCCAACTCCTCTGGTGACTCCATAGTTGTTGTCACCAAACATCACTCTTGGCCCATTCATTGGCTTGAAATCTTGGAGATTATCTTTCTGGAAGGTCATGTGCTTGGAACATCCACTATCAATGTACCAGACATGGTTGCTTGAAAGTCCTTTCTCCAATGAGCTCTTATCTACCTGCAGAGAAATCAATTAGGTCCCCTACTAGTGCTGGGTCCTGATTGGTTAGTTGCAAGTTTTGTAGGAATCCATAGATAAAGATCATCCCTTGTTGGATGAGGAGATCTTATCTTCCTTCCAAATCTATCTACCAGAACATGTCCTCTAACAATGACATATTGAGCTACTGGTCTGATAAGGACACCTTTCCTATAAATAGGTCTGGTGTACCTTTTCTCAAATCTGGCCTTTGGAATGACCTGCCTCAAAGACATGGTCTTAAAGGTCTGGTTGTAAGGGTACATCCTAGAAGAACCATCTATGGTGTCATAACTACCCAGATCAGTTGGTTTTCTATAGATGGGTCTGGAAGACCAACTCTGGTTCTGAAAATTGGATCTATTCTGATGATAGGATTCCTTCTGAGGTTTCCTGTTCTGGAATCTTCTTGGAGCATTCCACCTGTGAGATCCCTGATTCTGATTGAGGTTCTCTGGTTCAGTATACCTCCTCTGGTATCTCCTATTCTGATTAGGTTTCCTCTTAGAGTCTCCTTTTTTAGGTCCCCTAATCTGCTTAGGTTCCACTCTTTTAGGATTCCTCTGAGGTTCTCTAATCAGGTTAGGCATCTGAACAGAACCATCAATCTTCATAGGTTCTCTTTTTTGACTTGTATGCTCTAGAATTTTTCCTTCCAGAACATTCACCTCTTCTGGATTATGTTTTGAATTATCAGCAGGGGGGTCCCATTTCCAACCAGGTATGTGAACCACCATGCGATCAGAAGGATCCTCTTCATTCCGGAGTTCCACAAGTTCACCAGATCTTATAGACTTGTCTTTAGTAAAGCAATATTTATGAGATCTTTTAATAATTCCAGGATATCCTAAACCACTCTTATCATTTATGCGTTGAGAAGATCCTGAAATAATAGATAGAACATCTGGTTTCATGGAATCTTCTCTGGGCACAGGTATCTCAATAGTTTGCTCAACTTGTTTTCCCTTGATAAGGGTCTGGTATTTGGCTCTAAGCTCATTGAGTTCATTCTCCTGAGAATTCTTTTCCTTCATGATTTGATCTACCAGAGTATCTCTTTCTTTGATCTTATCCTGAAGTTCAGAGACTTCTTTGGAATGATCTTTCATGAGTTCTCTGGTGGATTTTTGTTCATGAGATAGGGATTGAACTTCAGTTATGAGCCTACCATTCTCTTTCTCAAGTTTTTGACATAGTTGAACACAATTTTGGAGATCTGATAGCATTTGCTGCATATCAGACTCTCTGGAGTTACCAGATGAATTAGAGGATTCAGTATATTTGGAATTTGATAAGACTAAAGTAGTTTCTTGTACCTCATTGATGTCTGCCATCAGACATACATCATCATCAGACCCGAAATCAGAAGAAGAAGAACTGGAACTAGTATCCTCCTCCTCTGCTTCTGCTAGCAATGCTCTCTTGTCTGCATATCTCCTATCTCTCTTGATTCTTTTCTCTTCTCTTTCCTTAGGAGTAAGTTGAGGACAATCATAACTGTAGTGACCAGTCTTGTTGCATGTGTAGCAGGCATTGTCTCCTCTGGGACTAGGACTTGGCTCTCTCCTCCTCTGGTTGTAGTCTGATCTGGCTGGACTACCCTCTCTCCTCTTGTAGTCAGGTCTGCCAGAGCTACCATCCCTCCTTTGATAATCTGATCTCCCAGAGCTGCCAGGGTTGTCATCTCTCCTCCTTTCTGGAGTTCTGAATCTGGTCTCCCTTGAGTCTCCAGATGTCTTCTCCTTTTCTGCAGGCTTGAAGGAACTCTTCCTGTCTCTGGTAGACTCCTTCCAATACCTTTTGTACCTGCCATATTTTGAACTCATTTTATCTAATTTACGGGTTAGAAGTGCTACCTGCTCCTTGAGGCTCAAGTCATCTGCAGTAGAGTCCTTTGGCTTGTCATCAGTCTTGATAGTTGAGGAGAATGCAACTCCTTTCTGACCAGAAGAGGAAACCTCTTCTGTTTGATCCTCCTCTTGAAGATCATACTCATAAGCTTTGAGGTCAGACAACAGAAGATGATGATCCAGAGTGTTGAGATCCTTGTTGTCCTTGATCACAGTGACTTTAATTCTCCACCTGCTGGTTAGTGAACGCAATATTTTACTATTTATTTCTTTCTCTGAATAGGTCTTACCTAAGGCGCTAGCCTTGTTCAGGAGGTTTGTGAGACGCATATCCAGCTAGTCAATGGTCTCGTCTGGTTTCATCTTGAAGGTGTCAAATGAGTGTTGAACAGCTTGAAGCTTGTTATCTTTAATCTTCTCTGTTCCCTCACAGAGTAGTGCAAGTTTGTCCCACATCTCCTTGGCAGTGGCACAAGTTCTGACTTTTTCAATCACCTCTTTAGTAAGTTTGTTGATGATCTCAGTTCTTGCTACCTGGTCCAAGTTGTAGAGCTTCCTTTCATCATTGTCTAACTCATCTCTCTTCTTTAGGATTCTTTGCCTGGGGACTCTGTTCTCTGCAGCTTTCTGGGCAGTTTCACTAGTTTCTTCCCTGGACTCTGACCTGCCACTATCAATAGGAGTCCAGTAAAATTTAATTGGGCCACTTTCTACCACATCTAACATGCGGTGATGAATAGCTCCAAGATGATTGCTCATCATGAAGCTCCAGTGGCTATAATCCTCGAATGAGAATTCTGGCAGTTTGCGACTCTTATAAGAAGATTTCGAAGACATATTTACTAAAATAAGGATTTGACAAGAATTTGAACAAAAAAATAATAAAGAGCAATGGATCTGCCCGGAGACCACCCAAAGCTTTATAAAGCAGTGGTCGTTGGACACACTGCTCTGATACCACTTGTTGGTCCCACTAGATAGATTGATTGCGGAAGCTTTAAAGTTATGTCTTAACAAACTTCTTATTTTAAGAGCATAAAACAAATAAGAGAATAAATAAACGAAAGCAATAAATAACATCAGATATATAGTGGTTCAGATCTGAATATCCTACGTCCACTCTTCCTTTTATCCAAGGGGTCTCACTATCAACCAACCAACCAACTTACTCACATACTTGAATTTTCGAAGTACCAGTTCCTTCTTACAACTCCTTTAGATCTAGCCACAATCTAAAGTAAGCAACCTGTAACCTTGTCTTAAAGATAAACAGGTTAAAGTCCAACAACTCCTTAAGAGTAGATATGTAATGTGAACAATAAGAGTGCTAAGAGTGATTATCAAAAGCTTGGAATGTAACTTGTGCGCGTAAGAGTCTCTAGAGCCTTTTCTTGAAACTGCACTCTTGTATTTATAGAGGGGATTAGGGTTAGCCGTTGGAGAGCTAATCCAATCAGATCCTCTATATAAGGAAGCTTCAATCAATCAATTCTCTAATTGATTGATTGGGTTGGTGGGATCCTTGGATTGATTGACTTCAGATACTATGCAATCCGATCTAGTTTGACTTGATTTGAATCACCAACGGTCAAATGCTTCCTCTGCCTAACTCTGATTCTCTCCAGAGAAGGCAAGACCAGACACCAGGCAACCTCGGTGTCTTCTGGTCCTGATCTGGTTAACAACCAGAACACTCAGTAGAAACAGGTGATCAAACTGAGCATCTTTTGTTCCACCAGACTCATCTGGTCCGGACTCGTCTGGTCTGGGGAAGGTCTTCTGCCTCTGGTCAGATCTCATCTGGTGAAGTCTTCTGGTGGAGTCCTCTGGTGAGGTCTTCTGGTGAAGTCTTCTGGTCTGGCAGATCCCCTAGACTAAGTCCTAATCTAGATCATCATCTGGCTAACAGGTCCAGATGGTCCTATTACATCTTCTGGTTTGTTTTAACTCATCAAAACTATACAATATTTATCCTAACAATGAGGTGTCACCTCCTTACTCATTCTAATTTATGTATTGACAAGTGTTTTTACACTTGTTTTGTCTCTAAGCTATTACATTTTATACAATGACAAGTGTTAAGACATTTGTTTTGTCCCTAAGCTATTACATTTTATACAATGACAAGTGTTAAGACACCTGTTTTGTCCCTAAGCTATTACAGTTTATACAATGACAAGTGTTAAGACACTTGTTTGTTCCTAATGCAATGCTAATTAGTGGGATCCTTGATCATTCTCGGAGGTGCCCTGTTGCTCGCCTGCTCGTCCTTGAAGCTCATTCTTGAATCCTCTTATTAGAGCTGCTCGCTCAACTTTGTTCCTTTGTGACCAGCTACTTGTCTGACCAGCTGTTCGTTTTGCCCGACTGTTCGTCTTTATATGAATTCTTCATATAGGTTCCCTGCTGCTCGCCTATTTTGATCTTCCTAACATAAATGATCTTCTATTGTTTATTTATTCTTTAATTAGCTTAACCCTGTTGCTCGGCTGCTCGCCTATCAACAATGCCCCCTAGTTTGACCTATTAGGATGAGAATCATTACTTTTTAGGTCAAACTATGATTGTTAGACACTACTTTGTGACCATAGGCGAGCAATAGGATTCAAAAAAATTTGAGGGGGAAATCCGGGCGACTAGTAGGGCGTGAGGCTTGGGCTGGTGACGGTTCGAATTTCGAGGCCCATTTTCCGAAGTGGTGTGGGCAGTTCCGACGTCAGCTGCCGCCCACGCCTATTTCTTATTTTGCACGTAGGGGCTTCAATTTCTAGTAATTTTGATTTTCACCCCCTTTTTATTTTCTTATAAATACTCTTTCTCTCCTTCTTCATTCCTTTTTCGCATCTTCCACTCGAAATCATGCCATTGTTGATTTCTCAAGCTTCTAATATCTCAAATTCTTACTTTCTTTTGCTCGATTTCCACCATTTGTGAGGTAATTTGTTTGCTTGCTCCATTTTAATTTGCTTTTTCGTACTTGCATTTCGATTTTTCTCAATTTCTCGCACTTAATTCCAATCATCATTATCTCCAAATTGTCACCGCCGCTGTATCTCCGTTCCTGCCACCGCCGCGTTGTTGTTGGCATCGCCTTGTTTTCTCCCCCAATTTTGTGTTAACTCTTCATTGGATAAAACCCTAAATTTCATTTTCATGGCGTCTCCATCTTCGAGTAAAACTATCTCCGATGAACATTCTGGCCGGAATCCAGAGAAACAACCGATGGAAGTTGAAAAGGCATCCCCTGTTCCTCGCCGCTCGCTTCATTAGGCTATTGTTCGGAATCCTCGCACTTTACTCGTTGACGAAGACGTTGGTTCGGAGGCGAGCTCCGTTGCTCGCTCCATTGATGTTTGTTATGCCGTGGATAGATCAGGTGAGCAGGACGTCGTTCAACCAGTTGCTCGCCCGGATGTTGAGGGAAATACTTCATCTGACTTGGGGGAAGACTCCGAGGAGGTCGCTGCAGAGATTGATGAAATGAGCATTCCTGAGGTCGTTGGGGCGAGCAGGTGGGCGAGACAAGGGGCGACCAACGGGGTCAATCTTCTCGTGGGGTGACTTGGAAATTTCTTAGAGAAATCAAATTCCCAATCTCCAGACCAACTCCCGAATCTCAGATACCGGAGGGGGTAGTGCATAGACAAGAATGGATTGACTATGCTGCTCGCCACCATAATTCTTTCCCGCGTCCTGAAAGGATCATCATGACGGCTCAAGAAACTAAATACACAGCGAACATGGTACCAAGTCTGGTCACAGAGAATGACTTGGCACTTATTCGATCTGCCTACTGGATCCCCTATGATATTTTCCTGTATGCTCCACAGAAGGGAGAGACAGCTGATCGCCCCCTTCCTGGTTGCACGACAATTAACCTCGGTGTCTTGAACACCGGATTCTCACTGCCCCTACATCCTGTGATCGGTTATTTTCTGGAGGATACCAATTTAGCGATTACTCAAATTACCCCCAACGGGTGGAGCAGGGGACATCCAGAGCTGAGTGAAGAGTTTCTCTATGTACTCACCGTGATCACCCTTCAGAATATAAGTGATCGCAGTATTAAGCATCTTTCCAAACCTCACTGTCGAAATCTTACCTTGTTGACTAAGTGCGCATTACTTGGTAGCCCAAGCTGCTATCCCGGAAGGTAACTTTTTACTTTAACTTGTGTTAGTGTCTTCTTGTTCGCCTGGTCGCCTGTTCGCCTGTGCCTCAATGTAACATTTTGTCTTTGTTTGTCTTGGAACAAAGGGTGACAGTTGATGTTCCTGAGATCCCAGAGTGCTATCATCTGCTTGCTCGTCGTGTTAAATAAATGGCCTCCGAGGATCCTTCAAAGAAGAAGAAATACGATCCTCCCACTTCCCTCATCAAACTGAGAGCTGAGGAAGAAGATGAGCCTCCTCAGGTGAAAGGTCCTGCTCCTCGCCCGCCCTCTCGTTCCTCGCCGCCCATGGCGGAAAAAGACAACCAGGGCAAGAAGAGATTAACCAAGGAGGTTGCACCCGCTCGTAAAGAAGATGACCGTTCGAAAAGGTCTAAAGGTCAATCCCAGGCGAGCAGGAGGGATGAGCCGCACTCCTCATCCGTAGAGGAAGAGAGCGAGTAATAGGTGGTTGGCACCGTCGTGGCGAGCAAGAGGAAGGGATCTTCTCCGAACAACTCTTATCTGGGTTATGATCCTGTCAAGCTAAAGGAGTAAGTCCTCTCCCTATTATTCGGTTGATTGCCACTTTGTTATTCACTTTGATTAACTTTATTATTTCTTGTTATAGGTATAAACCTGAGGAGTATCCTGGTCGGGCAAAGGTACTCCATCAGCTCAGCTGCGTAAAAACCACCTCTCCTTACCAAGATATTCCCGACTCGCATGTTAGGCGAGCAACTGAGCTCATCCCTCGCTCGTGGACCAAACTGTGTGAGGAGACCGTTCAAGGCCAGAGTCTGAGTGACAATGCCCGCTTGCTGAGCTATAACGCTAGTCACCAGACTGTGTCTTCCCAGAGATTCCTCAACCAAACCATAACGTTGGAGAGGACAAACCGGAGCTTGGGGCGGAAGATTGACCATTTTGAGGCGGAGAAGGCTACAATCTTGAAGAAGAAGGATGAGGAGTTGGCCCGATTGAAGAATGAGTACAAGAGAGCCAAACTCAACTGGGAAAGAAGTTTGAAGGCTGCTGAGGACCGGGAGAAAGTTGCTCTGAACACCTCTGAAAAATTGAGGTTGGACTTGGGGGTCGCCACTGATCGCCTTCAAGTCCTGGAGACTGAGCGTGTTGGCCTGGTAGAAAGGGTCGATTCCTTGAAGGTTCATGTTACTCGTCTGGAGACGGAGGGTAAATGTGTCGTTTCTTATACCAACTATGTGTAGGATGTAACTGATAACACCAACTTCGGTTACATCTGCACATACGCTAACTGTGTGAGGTCTCTGAAGTATGCACTTGACAACGGTCTTGATATTATGACTTCGGTCACGAAGGACTTCACAGACTATGTTATAGAGAACCCTCCTGCCGCCGGTTTTGATATTCCCGTTGCTGACTTAGGGGAAATGGGTGTAAACTTGGATGCCTTCAAGGATGATGTACGGGTGATCACGCCAAGGTTGAGGACTGAGGAGGTAAACAAGGATGCCTTGGTTTTTTACGCCTTAAGCTCCCTTTTCCCGACCTCTTTGGATGAGGCAGGTACCCCTGCTGTTGCTGGCGAGCAGCAGGTCCCCATGCCGGCCACCACAGACGTTGCCCCTTCAATTGAGACCACTTCTGCTCCCCCAACTCCTCAGGGATGAAGACCTTTGTTTTTCTTTTTTTGATCTTAGCTTTGTAATAGGTCCTTATCTTGTAATTTTCCCTTCAATTATACTACTTTTTTTATCTATTAATGAAATGAACCTGTTCTCTTCCATAGCTCCTTTATGTTACTATTTTCTTTATGTTCGCTTTACTGTTCGGCCTTTGTATTTATGCTTCATATTCTTGCTTAAGTACTTCTCTTTTATTTTCCAAGAGTAAGGCACTTTTGTTTGCAAGTCTGTATATACCACTTTATATTGGTCTTTTTTGGTTCTCGAGGAACTTGACCTTCATTGATTGGGATTTTTATATTAGTGCGTTTCATTTGGGCGAGCAATTGAGCTTTGTGGGCGAACAGGAGGGCCTTGCTGCCTTTCCAAGTTAATCTTAACACATAATATACAATACATCAAATGATCATTTTTGTTGCTCGAATTTGACAATCTTACTAGCATTCTAAACTAAAAATTTAAAATTTACACCCAAATTTATAACGTACAATAGTGATATGCAAAATTTACATCGACTCTTGACTATTGATAATACTTCTTCAATAAGGCCGCGTTCCAGGAGTATTGAGCCGAGTTGTCTTTCATATCTTCGAGGTCATACATGTCGTTATACCATTTGTGAATTATCCTGAACGGGCCCTCCCAAGTCGGTCCAAATACTCCTAGTGGTGGTGCTAACACTTTCCGAAGCACTAGATCTCTGACTTCAAATTCTCTAATTTTTACTTTCGAATTGTAATATTTTGCGATTCTTTTCTTGTATATTGCATTCTTCATTTCTACCGAAATTCTTTTTTCATCGATTAGGTCCATTTCTGTAGCTAGTTGTTCAACTATTCGTCGAACCCTATTGTTTGCTCCGTTGGAACCTTGAGCTCTATAGGTATAACTGCTTCGGTGCCAAATGCCATGGTGAATGGAGTTTCCCCGGTGCTCGTCCTATATGATACCCTATAAGCCCATAGTACTTCTGGCAGTTCTTTTGACCATTTTTCTTTTTTGTTGACTAAGCGGATTTTCAAAATGTGTTTTATTATTTTGTTGACCGCTTCAACTTGGCCGTTGGATTGGGGATGATACGGAGTTGAAAAATGCTTTTTGATCCCCCATTTTTTTACAAAAGTCCCTTTTTCTTGCCTTCGAATTGCTTCCCGTTGTCTGTTAAGATTGCTTGTGGGACTCCAAATCGGCACACAATGTTTTTCCAAATAAAACTAATCATCTTTTCTTGCGTGATCGTTACGAGTGCCTCTGCTTCAGCCTATTTTGTGTAATAGTCCACGTCCACTACTGCAAATTTTACATTCCCCTTTCCGGTTGGGAAAGGTCTTATGATGTCTATCCCCCACTTTGTGAATGGCCATGGACTATTTACTGATATTAGTTCAGTTGGCGGCCAATGAATGCTGAGGGCGAATAGCTGGCACCTATGACATGTTTTCACAACTTTAATAGCATCTTGTAGTAGAGTTGGCCAATAGTATCCTTGGCTTACTGTTTTGTATGCCAATGCTCGCCCTTCTGCATGATTTCCACACACGCCTTCGTGAATTTCTTTTAAAACTTCTTGGCCTTGCCCCCTTGCCAAACATTTTAATAGGGGAAGTGAAAATCCCCTCTTGAAAAGTTGCCCATCCATGATAGTGAACCTTGCTACTCGCCTGGTCATCTTGGCTGCTTCTTGTGGATCTACGGTTACTTCACCATCCTTGAGGTACTTGAATATTGAGATTCGCCAGCCATCTTCCCCAAATTTTTCCTCAACTTGATTGATTTTGTAATTGTTAGTTGATGGGTGAAGTATTTTGGTTATCGTGACCTCTGAAAGTTCTGCCGATCCCGTGCTGGTAGCCAGGCGAGCAAGTACATATGCTTGGGCATTATTATCTCTTGGCACTTGTTCAATGTAGATTTGTTCGAATAAGGAGGCTAGATGAGCTACAATATTTTGATATAGAGCCATGTTTTCATCTTTTGCCTCGTATTCCCCTCGGACTTGGTTGACTATCAACTACGAGTCTCCATATATTTGCAATCTTCGTACCCCCATATCCAATGCTAACCGAAGTCCGGCAATTAGTGCTTAATACTCAGCTTCGTTGTTTGTTGCCATGAACTCAAATCTGACAGCTGAGGTGAATACTTGCCTATCAGGGCTAATCAGCACTATTCCAGCTCCTAATGCTGTATTAGTTGATGATCTGTCAACGTACATGTGCCATGGATGGTTGTGACCTCTCGTCGGATCCTGAGGAAAAGTTAGTTCGACTATGAAGTCGGCTAACACTTGTCCTTTGATCATTGTTCGAGGTGCATAAGATATTCCGAGCTGGCTTATTTCGAGGGACTATTTGAGGAGGCGACCAGCGGTGTCAGGCCTTTGCAAAACTTATCTCAATGGAAATGTTGTCAATACTTCTACCTGATGGTCAAAGAAGTATGGTCGTAGCTTTCTTACACTCATTACAAGTGCGTAGACTAACTTCTCCATCGGTGAATATTTGACCTCTGCTTCATGTAAGGCCTGACTCATATAATAGATTGGTAAGTGAAATTTTCCCTCTGCACGAACTAATACCAAGCTGATCGCCACTTCCAATGCAGCCAGATACAGGTACAACTTTTCTCCCGAAACAGGTTTTGACAGTATCTTGGTGTCGCTAAGGTATTCTTTCAGTTGCTCAAATGCTTGTTGACAATTGCTTGTCTATTGAAACTGTCCTTTCTTAATAGCATCAAAGAAAGGTCGGCATTTGTCACCGAATCTTGAAATGAATCTATTCAAGGCTGCTAAACATCCAGTGAGTCGTTGGACCTCATTGACTGACTTTGGTGGCTGCATGTCCATGATTGCTTTCACCTTCGAGGGGTTCGATTCAATGCCCCGTTGACTGACCATATGTCCAAGGAACTTTCCTGAAGGAACTTTCAAATGCTTGTGATAAGTGCTCTAGATGGTCCTTCTTCCTTGGACTATTGACGATTATATCATCCATGTATACTTCCATCGACTTGCCAATGTGTTCATCGAACATTTTATTGACAAGTCTTTGGTACGTGGCTCCCGCGTTAATCAATCCGAACGGCATCCTCTTCCAACATAAGAAGTTTTTGTTGGTGTAAAATGTTGTGTGCTCCTGGTCATCCAGGTGCAATGGGATTTAGTGGTAGCCTGCAAACGTATCCATGAATGTGAGGAGCTCGTTCCCGGCCGTGTTGTCTACCAGCTGGTCAATGTGTGGAAGTGAGAAGTTTTCTTTTGGGCAGATATCATTCAAGTTAGTGAAGTCAATGCACAACCTCCATGTTCCATTCGGCTTTCAGACTAGCACCGGGTTCGTTACCCATTTAGGACATAAAGCTTATTTGATGAGATCGTTGTCCAGTAGCTTCTTTACTTCCACATCCAACACCTCGTACTTGTCGGGTCTAAATTTCCTCATTTTTTGCTTCATCGGTTTCCTTGTTGGATCAATATTCAGCCTATGGCAAGCATGCTCAGGGCTAATGCCTACCATATCGGCATGTGACCATGCGAATAAATCAAGATTGACATGCTCAGGGCTAATGCCTACCATATTGGTATGTGACCATGCGAATACATCAAGATTGGACTTGAGAAATATTTCCATTTTGGATCTGTATGGCTCAGGGAGCTCAGATCCAATGAAAAGTTCTAAGTCTTCTCGGTTCGGGTCAACTCTTATTGTCTCCAATTCTTCAACCGGTATTGCTATTCTCTTTTGGCTTTTCCAACGAGGATCGATTATGACTCCTTCTAGGTTAAGCTCATCTTCGACCACCATCGGCTCCGCTCCTAGCCTTGGCTCGATATCTTCAACTTCGTTTGGAACAGGTACAACTTCCTCTCCTTGCTACTCGTTTTGGACCTCCTACTCGCCTTCACCCTGCTGCTCGTCTACTTCCATCATCTCCGTGTCTATGGATTCCATGATTTTTTCTAAGATGGAAGGTTCGTCTTCAACCCTGCTGCTCGGCTGTTCGTCCATGACGGACACTTTGTTATCTTTTGGTTGTAGTTGCAGGAGGCACTCTCGAGCTCTTTTCTGGTCGCATTTCATTGTACCTGACCCTTTCGAAGTTGGAAATTTAAGATAATAGTAGTACGTTGAAACGGCTGCTTTGAATTCATTCATAAAAGGACAACTGAGAAACCCGTTGTAGGCAGATTGTTAGTCTACAACCAAAAATTCTACCATTCTAGTTAACCTTCTATCAGGGTTCTCGGTTGATACAAGTTCAACCGATAACGTAATTACTCCTAAGGGAATGGTTACAGCTTCTCCAAATCCCACTATTTTATGATTAAAATCTTTTACATATTCAGCATAATCTTCTAACTGATCTAGCGTGCTGTTGAACAAGATATTTATGTAGGAGCCGGTGTCCACTAGCAGGTGATGGGCTCGAGTTCCCATGATATTGGCACAGATGATCAGCGAGTCATTGTGATGGGTGAGTATCCCGTCCAAGTCCTTCTCTGAGAACGTTAAGTCTCCCATCTTCTTAGTCGCTGGGTTCACTCCCACCTCTTTAACTTGAGCTACGACCCTCAATTCTATCTTCCTCTTTCTTTTGGACATCTGGGGCCTTCCATCTAAGCAACCTCCTATTGTTCCAGTTGGTTCGAGCATCAAGATCTCTCGTACCGGTTTAGCTGGAGCCGTCATTGTCTTTTTTCCTTTCTTATCCATCCCGCTCGGCTGCTCGTCACGCTCATCATCTTCCGAGCTGGATGGTGCTGCTGTTCTTGGTCTCTTTCCCGGTGTTCTTTTTACGAACTCAGATAATTTTCCCTCTTCGAAAAACCTCCACAACTGCTTCAGAAGTTCCCGACATTCACTTGTGATATGACCTATATTTTGATGATACGCGCAGTATTTGTTTGGATTTAACTTTTCTCGTTCCTGTCGAATTTTCCTAGGCTCTGATAACATATCTTTGTCTTTCACCTTGTTGTAAATAGCCTCTACTAAGGTAGTTAGGACTTGGTTCAACTTTTCTTTCAAATCTGCTCCTTCATTAAAGGCTTTCATGTTTTTGGGAGCTTTGTATTCTCCTCATCCTAATTTTTTCCCCGATTTTTTCGGGTCGGCTTTATCTCCCAACTCTTTCTGAAGAGCTTCTTGTATTGAGATGTACACATCAGCCTTTTGTCTGGACTCTGCATATGTCTTGGAGAAGGCCAAATGCATTTCCTTCCATAGGTCTGTTCCTTTCTTGATTCCCGCCATCACGGCTACAATTTTTGTATCCTCGCTTACCATTTCTTCTTCCAATAAAACTTTGTCAAATCTCTTGAGAAATTTTCTGTCAGACTCATCGTCTTCTTGCTTTAGATCTGCCAACCGGTGTCTTTGTGTCATATAAGACCCAGGGGTAGAGAAATAGGATTGGAATTCCTTGCTCAACTGTGCAAAAGAGTTGATGGATCCCGGGGTCAATGCTGAGAACCAACGATGAGGTCTGTCTCCAAGTGTAAGTAGGAAATTACGGCATTAAGTCGCATCCGTAGCCCCCATGGATATCATGAAATCTAAATATTTTGTCAAGTGGACTCTCGGGTCTGTCGTCCCTTCGTACAAGTTAATAGCTGGAAATTGTATCTTCTTTTGTACGGGAGCATTAAAGATTACGGAATATAATGTTGATGATGGTAACACCGTTGATCCGATGTCATTTTGGGTCTCCAATTGCTTCTGCATCTCTTCCACTACTTTCTTCAAGGCTTTCCATTCGCCTGGAGATGTTCTTCCATTGGAAGGTTGTTCATCGTGATCAAGCCCAACTTAACCACGATGCAGTCCCTCTCCGACGGGATATTTCTCCTGTGTAGCTCGCCTAGCAATGTTGCTAGCTCCGTTGGGACCCAAACGACCAAAAGATGACCTTCTTAGCATATCATAGATTGAGGGGCGAGCAGCAGGGTGTTCTTGCTCCTCGCTCTTTTGGAGAGTTTCTCTTCTATTCCTTCCCCGATTCTCTATTCTTCCTCTTGTCTGGGGGCGGCCTGTATCCCTGGTTGTTTCCCTGCTCAAATCCTCACCTTCTCCGGGAGTGGATTCACCTCGGCTTCCCAATCGTTCGCTTATCGGAGCTTTGCCTCTGTTCTTTCTAGCTTGGGCACTATCTGCTTCATCCACTCGTATATCTTCATGTTGTTTGGCCACTTGCTCGGCTGCTCGGTTGCTCGCCTCCTGAGCTCTTAACGGACCAACAGCTTCTTGACACCTTTGCAACGATTGCAGGACGGCAATCATTTTTGCCAATTCTCCAGATTTTGAGCTAGGGCTTCCACCTCTGGAGGGAGAGTGTCGATAGTAACTTGGACGTTTCTTCGGGATGTCATCCGCACCATTTGTGCATGGTCACACTTTGACGATATCCTAGTTCGTGACTTGTTGGACGGGTGTGTACTTGATGATTGTTGCTCTTGTGATCTCGCCATTATCAAATATTGAATGTTTGATGAAGGTTTTGTGTTTATGATTGTTAATTTAAGGATAACTAGCCTTGTATGTGTGAATTTGGCTATTTACAAACCCTAATTCACACATGCATGCATTCAAATTCTTAAATGTGAGTAAACTTATCACAAATGATCACCAAACACCTTTATATCCAGTTTCCAATAACTTCTTGCCAGATTCCGGCTGTAATTTGCAGATTCCAGTGCTTGCTTGCCTAATTTTCTCTGAATCTTCAACCAACCGAAGGTCCAGACCCTCCTTCTAGCACCAATTGTTATTGATCTTGATTAAATGTAGATGATTAGTGGTTGTTTAGGCTTGGAAGATCATCTAACAAGGCAATTAAACTAGGATTAATTACTAAATTAAGACAAGTAAGGGTTGATAATCGAAATTGCAAGAGTTTGGACTTTTTTTTTAATAATTCAACTTATTTCTCCCCTCTCATGAAGGGGTATTTATAGGGTACAAACAAGCATGAGGTGTGTGACGTCCCCACTTAATATAGTACGGAAATATGATGTGGCACAAGTAGGAACGACACTAAAATAGTACTTTGTATTAAAATATATACACGCCACACATCTACACAGCGGAAGTAGTAAATAAGTATGATCGTAGCTTAAGATACAAACCAAAATTTAAAAAATATAAAATTCTTGAAATATAAGATCTTTAAGGAAACTTCACAGCCCGCCGAGTTCATTCGCCCACGTCCGGATCCACAACATCTGTAAAAATTTAAAAGTGGAAGGGATAAGTGCTTGAAAACACTTAGTGGGAAACCTCTTGTTAATTGCACAAACTAAACATCAATTGTTTATAATATGTGAGCCCCCGGAATTTCATCAGGTATCTCCTTGGGTGGCGCGACCAAGCCGTGGTGCCGGAGCGACTGGACTATCTCATTTGCCAACATATAGTTGGACTATCTCAGGGGCCAGTCGATAGCGGGCCAGACTCAAAATATTTAGCATTCAACATTTAATATGTGCAATTAAAATAATAATAAAACACTCGGTGAAGAGTGAAGTGATTCCCCACCTTGCAGGTTTGTACCTACAAGTAAAATTTTTAAAATAGAAAGATTGTTACTTATCCCTTCACTTTTGTAAATTGTAAGACTTGAATTCAAATCTCCATACATATTCAAATATTGTATACTAACACCCAAATATCAATTAAGTGTATAAAATCATCAAATAACAAGTTATAAATAAATATCGACTGTAAAAATGTAACCGGACCATTTCGAACTTTTCATACAAAAAATTCGATTTTGGCAGATTACACACCTAACTTTGAAAATTCATATTAAATCATCTATACGTCCAAAATTATGAAATTTTAACAGTAGATTCCCAACTCAATAAAGTTTATCACAATATTTTCAGATTTCTCAAACTCTTTTCCAAACATCAAATATTTCGTGATGAACACACTGTTACAGATTCTGGTCACTTAACTTTAAAAATTCACCATAAATCAACCATAAGTCCAATACCCCTGAAATTTTAACCATGAACTCCCAACTTCATGTAATTTATCAACATACTTTTGTTTTCTGTAAAAACCTAACCGATTATTCTCAGATTATAGCAAACTTTTACTGTTCCTGCTATAGAGTCCAAAACCCTAGTTCAACTTTGAAAAGTCTAATACTACTCCAAAAGCTATGAAATTTGAAACCTAAGTTCCTTCAAAAGTCTATTTTCACGTATAAAAATTTCAGAATTTTCCACCGAATGAATTGGTCAAAACAAAATTTACCCCAAAGTTGGTCCAGAAATTCGGTTTTATGCATACATGAAGAACATACAATCTTAAACTCACTTTAAACCATATAATTTCATGATTTCTACTTCTAAAGCATAGATAATCAAATAATAAACATGATTTTGGTCATAACTCATGAAGAAATTGAACTAAACATTCAAACATGAAGTAAAACATGTATAACATGCAAATTACTCATCAAAACTCATTTTCCTATCATTTAATTCACATATCATGCATAAACTTCATACTACCACTTAAATAATTACTCAATCAATAAGAGAAACTTACTTAGAGATAGGTAGCTACAAGAAATTCCTTCTTCTCCCTTTTCAACTTCTAAGTATAAGAGTAGTAGTAGTATTTGTTTTAAACTTTTTCTTATGAATATTTTTGCATTAATGGCCATGTATTTATAGAAGAAGTCAAACTTGGAGGCTACTCCACCAATATGGCTGACTTTTTGAAAGCTTGTGGAGGAATTTGGATAATCTTGGAGGTTAAGTAAGTTAAACACATGGCATTCTTAAGTTAGTTGCTAATTTTGACTTTTCTACTAACCTTATCTTATCTTATCTTAATCTTAGTCTTGAAGTTTCTCTAATTCTCCTAATTCTTCTTCAAATTTTAAAAAATTTTAAGAAGTACAAGAGTAGTCTTGTGTTTTGTAGAAATAACACATATATACTATGAATTTAATAAGTAGAAATTGTGATTATGGGATAATTCTAATAAAATTTACTTATACTATCTTATGAAATAAAATTAAAACCCTTCTAAGACTCTAAATAAATTACAAAGTCTATATACTAATCATAAAAATATATCGAGTAATCGATACGCAATTCGTTTCTTGAAGAAACGTTCATTTTTCAACTTATAACTTATGAAATAAAATTACTATTCTTAAGGACTATATTAATTTCTATATCAAATACTTTAAGACATAAAATAAAGAACATATAAAAATTATAAAGTCTCAAGAAATAGCATGTATTGAGCAAATAATACAGTTATTGTAACTATCGAGTAATTAAAATACATAAATGTGCCTTTGCATAAATTTGGATGTAAATGCGTCACATAGATTCATGAAGAATTATAAAGCATTTAGTAAAGAAAATAAGATCACGAAATTTCAAGTGTTACCGTGGATATTGAGGTAAGGGTACTTTGCTAAGATTTCATCCTCTCGCTCCCACGTAGCTTCTTCCATTCCATGTCTATTCCACCGGATCTTAACCATAGGAATATCTTTATTTCTTAACCTATGAAGCTTTCTTTCAAGTATGGCTATAGGGACTTCCTCATAGGTTAAGTTGGCATCAATTACTAATTCAGGTTGGTTTACTATGTGGGTAGGGTCGGATACATACTTTCGGAGCATCGAGATATGGAATACATCGTGTACTCCTTCCAATGATGGTGGTAACGCCAGTCTATAAGCTAATTCTCCAACTTTTTCCAATATCTCATAAGGTCTAATATATCTAGGCTTCAACTTTCCTCTTTTCCCGAAGCGGAAAATTCCTTTCATTGGAGATACATTCAAGAATACCTTTTCTCCAATCTCAAAACTTAATTCTTTCCTTCGCCTATCCGCATACATTTTATGTCGATCTTGAGCTGCTTGCATCTTTTCTTTAATTTTCTTTACTACCTTATTAGTCTCTTCCACCAATTCCGGTCCCAACAATTTCATTTCTCCAATTTCATCCCAACATAGTGGAGATCTGCACTTCCTTCCGTACAATGCTTCGTACGGTGCCATTTCAATTGTAGCCTGATAACTATTGTTGTAGGCAAATTCCACTAAAGGTAGGTACCTTTCCCAACTTCCTCCAAAATCAATGATATAAGCTCTCAACATATCTTCCAAAGTTTGAATTGTTCTTTCCGGTTGACCATCTGTTTGAGGATGAAAAGTTGTACTGAATTCCAACTTGGTGCCCATAGCTTCTTGAAGACTGTACCAGAATCTTGATGTAAATGGCGGATCTCTATCTGACACAATAGAAATTGGAACTCCATGTAATCGGACAATTTCCTTAATATAAATCTGAGCCAATTTATCCAATGTGAACATCATCTTTATTGGTAAGAAATGTGTCGTCTTGGTCAATATGTCAACAATTACCCAAATAGCTTCATTTCCTTGTATTGACTTGGGCAATCCTACCACAAAATCCATTGTAATATGTTCCCATTTCATTTCAGGAATCTCAAGTGGCTTTAATAATCCTGATGGTCTTTGATGCTCAGCTTTCACCTGCTGACATGTCAAACATTTCTGTACGAAATTTCCAATATCCCTCTTCATATTTCTCCACCAGAACAACTTCTTTAATTCTTGGTAAACTTTCGTTCCTCCAAGATGTACTGTATATGGTGTAGAATGTGCTTCTTCCAATATTTCCTTCTTGAGTTCTTTTTCTGGGACACATATTCTTCCTTGACATACCAATGTACCATCCTCACATACTGAAAACTCCTTTGTTTTACCTTCCTTGATCTTTCGTTTTATTTTCTCTAAGAATGCATCGTCATATTGAGCTTTTGCTATTCTTTCCTTCAAGGTAGGTTTCACAATCAAAGCATTGATCTTTCCCTTGCGACTTAAAGCATCTGCTACTAAATTTGCCTTTCCCGGATGGTATAATATTTCACAATCATAATCCTTTACCAACTCTAACCATCTTCTTTGCCTCATGTTCAATTCCTTCTGTTCGAAGATATACTTCAAACTCTTATGATCTGTGTAGATCTGATATTTACTTCCATACAAGTAATGCCGCCAAATCTTGAGTGCATGCACAACTGCTGCTAGCTCTAAATCATGCGTAGGATAGTTCTGCTCATGTGGTTTTAATTGTCTTGATGTGTATGCTACTACTTTCCCATTCTGCATAAGTACACATCCCAAGCCTTGCTTAGAAGCATCACTATACACAATAAATCCTTCTGTACCTTCAGGAATTGTAAGAACTGGGGCCGTTGTTAATCTTTGCTTGAGTTCTTAAAAACTCCTTTCACACTCTTCTGTCCATTCAAACTTTGTTTCTTTCCAAGTCAATTGAGTCAAAGGTTTTGCAATCCGAACAAACTCATCAATGAATCTTCGATAATACCCGGCTAAACCAAGAAAACTCCTGACTTCGTTCACATTAGTTGGTATCTTCCATTGGTTTACAGCTTCTACCTTTGTTGGGTCAACTTCTATTCCCAAAGCTGAAACCGTATGTCCAAGAAATACAACTTTATCCAACCAGAATTCGCACTTCTTGAATTTAGCATACAATTTCTCTTTCCTCAGAGTTTCCAATGTAATTCGAAGATGTTCTGCATGCTGCTTCTGATTTCTTGAATATACTAGAATATCATCAATAAAAACGATCACAAATTGATCCAAATATTGATGAAATACCCGATTCATCAAATCCATGAATATAGCTGGCGTGTTACTGAGTCCAAAAGGTAACACTACGAACTCATATTGACCATATCGGGTTCTGAATGTTGTCTTCGGAATATCGCTTTCTTTAATCTTTATCTGATGATATCCCGATCTCAAATCAATTTTTGAAAATACACAAGCTCCTCTTAACTGATCAAACAGATCTTCGATTCTGGGAAATGGATATTTATTCTTGATAGTGAGCTTATTCAGTTCTCGATAATCGATGCATATCCTCAACGATCCATCTTTCTTTTTCACAAATAATACTGGTGCACCCCATGGTGACACACTTGGTTGAATAAAGCCCTTGTCCAATAATTCTTGCAATTGCACCTTCAACTCCTGTAACTCCTTTGGTGTCATTCTGTAAGGTGCTTTAGAAACAGGCGCGGCTCCAGGTATTAAATCAATAGTGAACTCCAACTGACGATCTGGGGGTAATCTTGGCAAATCGTCTGGAAATACATCTTTGTATTCACATACTACCGGCACATTATCCAACGTTGGACCATTGGATTCCGTTGCTATAATATTTACTAGAAATGTCGTATTCTTTCCTTTCCTCAATAATTATCGGGCTTTCATTGCTGAAATTACTTGAGGTATAGTTCCAATTCTAGTACCATATAGTGTAAAGTTCTCATCCTTTGATCTCCGTACTGATATTTCTTTTTCTTGACACTTGATGAGAGCATGATTAGCTATAAGCCAGTCCATTCTCAAGATAATATCAAAGTCCTTCATTTCTATTATATGTAGATTTACCGGGAGTATTGCATGCTCAAAATCAATCTCCACATTCCTACACAGTCCTAAGGATTGTGTCGTACTACCAGAGGGAATGTTTACTTCTAGGAAATTTCCTTCTACCATAATATGGGCAGTCTTAATTTGTTCAAACATCTTTGTAGAGATGAATGAATGTGTAGCACCAGTATCGAATAACGTAAAAACAGGTATTTGGAATATTTTGAACATACCTGCCATCACTTCCGGATTTGATGTCGCCTCCTGCTGACTCATGGCAAACACTCGAGCAGGTGCCATCTTCTGTTGTCCCCTCAGCTTTGGACAATTAGTTATAAGATGTCCAGGTTCTTTACACCTATAACATACCCCTGTTCCTTTCAGGCATTGTCCAGAATGTTCTTTTCCACAATTTCTGCATTTAGATTGCCTCTGTTGCTGTTGTGGTATCATTTCCATCTTTTTGACTTGCTTAAAATTTTCTCCTTGTTTCGTACCAACCCACTTCCTTTTATTTGGCTGTGATTCTGAAATTCTTACTTCTTCTGGTTTCATATATGCTGCTATCGTTTGAGCTTTCTCGAACATCTGGGCATAAGACTTAATATCTTGTGCTGCTAAGATGGTACTAATCTCTGGACGTAGGTTTTGAACAAATCTCTTTACATTCCTGTCATCAGTATTAATCAAATGAGAAGCATACCTTCCCAATTGATTAAACTTCCTTTCATATTCTTGCACTGTCAGATTTCCCTGCTTCAACTGTAGAAATTCGGTCTCCTTCTGATCTAAAAATGACTGTGGTATGTAATTCTTAATAACTGCTTCTACGAATTTCTCCCAAGTAACTGACATTCGTTCTTCTTCAGTCATTGTCCTACAGTGAGCTTCCCACCAATAATCTGCATCTTCAGTCAGCTGAAATATAGCGCAGGAAACTTTCTGCTCATCGGTGCACTTAAGATAAGCGAATATCTTCTCCAAGCTCCGAATCTAGTTCTCTACTTCCATAGGGTTTTCTTTTCCGGTCAGGGTTGAGGGTCTAAATTTCTTAAACTGACTAACAATATCATGGTTTTGGGCTGAGGATACAGGTGTTTGGGATGATTGGCTTTGCTGACCTAGTTGCTGAGCTAACCCCCTTAAAACGGAAGCTAGATCCTCGCTCATGTCTGAGTTATTTTGGTTTCCCCTACGACTCATGGTTCTATTCAAACAATAATGTAATGCAATAACTATACAAACTTTTAAATAATCGATCACAAATTCAAACAAATAACATAATTTAAGCATTTATGAAATATTTACCTGATCCCGTCGTGGAGAATGATCTCAGTGCGACTGTTTCCTTTTAAAATTTTAAAACACACTATTTTTTAAAATACTTTAGCAGGTGAACCTGCTCTGTTGGGAAATATCCTAGCAGTCTCCTGCCTTCCAGGCTTGAGCGCTCAAGTCCTGCCCGCTCGCTCGATTAAAGGCATAGTTGGGTGCCGCTCGTGACGCTGCAGCTAGATATGGGTTAAAGGAAATAAAGTAGCACCTTACTACAAGTCCGGGCTTTTAGTCTAGTGGCAAGCGCTTGATCCTACAAGTGGTATCAGAGCACAGGTCACGGGTTCGAGTCCCCCATGGCGCAAATAGTGGTATTTTTGGCGAAAAGTCAGGATACTGCTAGGGAGGGATTGTTGGGAAATATCCTAGCAGTCTCCTGCCTTCCAGGCTTGAGCGCTCATGTCCTGCCCGATCGCTCGATTAAAGGCATAGTTGGGTGCCGCCCGTGGCGCTGCAGCTAGATATGGGTTAAAGGAAATAAAGTAGCACCTTACTACAAGTCCGGGCTTTTAGTCTAGTGGCAAGCGCTTGATCCTACATGCTCTGATACCACCTGTGACATCCCCACTTAATATAGTACGGAAAATATGATGTGGCACAAGTAGGAACGACACTAAAATAGTACTTTGTATTAAAATATACACACGCCACACATCTACACAGCGGAAGTAGTAAATAAGTATGATTGTAGCTTAAGATACAAACCAAAATTTAAAAAATATAAAATTCTTGAAATATAAGGTCTTTAAGGAAACTTCACAGCCCGCCGAGTTCATTAGCCCAAGTCCGGATCCACAGCATCTGTAAAAATTTAAAAGTGGAAGGGATAAGTGCTTGAAAATACTTAGTGGGAAACCTCTTGTTAATTGCACAAACTAAACATCAATTGTTTATAATATGTGAGCCCCCAGAATTTCACCGGGTATCTCCTTGGGTGGCGCGACCAACCCGTGGTGCCGGAGTGACTGGACTATCTCATTTGCCAACATATAGTTGGACTATCTCAGGGGCCAGTCGATAGCGGGCCAGACTCAAAATATTTAACATTCAACATTTAATATGTGCAATTAAAATAATAATAAAACACTCGGTGAAGAGTGAAGTGATTCCCCACCTTGCAGGTTTGTACCTACAAGTAAAATTTTTAAAATAGAAAGATTGTTACTTATCCCTTCACTTTTGTAAATTGTAAGACTTGAATTCAAATCTCCATACATGTTCAAATATTGTATACTAACACCCAAATATCAATTAAGTGTATAAAATCATCAAATAACAAGTTATAAATAAATATCGACTGTAAAAATGTAACCGGACTATTTCGAACTTTTCATACAAAAAATTCGATTTTGGCAGATTACACACCTAACTTTGAAAATTCATATTAAATCATCTATACGTCCAAAATTATGAAATTTTAACAGTAGATTCCCAACTCAATAAAGTTTATCACAATATTTTCAGATTTCTCAAACTCTTTTCCAAACATCAAATATTTCGTGATGAACACACTGTTACAGATTCTGGTCACTTAACTTTAAAAATTCACCATAAATCAACCATAAGTCCAATACCCCTGAAATTTTAACCATGAACTCCCAACTTCATGTAATTTATCAACATACTTTTGTTTTCTGTAAAAACCTAACCGATTATTCTCAGATTATAGCAAACTTTTACTGTTCCTGCTATAGAGTCCAAAACCCTAGTTCAACTTTGAAAAGTCTAATACTACTCCAAAAGCTATGAAATTTGAAACCTAAGTTCCTTCAAAAGTCTATTTTCACGTATAAAAATTTCAGAATTTTCCACCGAATGAATTGGTCAAAACAAAATTTACCCCAAAGTTGGTCCAGAAATTCGGTTTTATGCATACATGAAGAACATACAATCTTAAACTCACTTTAAACCATATAATTTCATGATTTCTACTTCTAAAGCATAGATAATCAAATAATAAACATGATTTTGGTCATAACTCATGAAGAAATTGAACTAAACATTCAAACATGAAGTAAAACATGTATAACATGCAAATTACTCATCAAAACTCATTTTCCTATCATTTAATTCACATATCATGCATAAACTTCATACTACCACTTAAATAATTACTCAATCAATAAGAGAAACTTACTTAGAGATAGGTAGCTACAAGAAATTCCTTCTTCTCCCTTTTCAACTTCTAAGTATAAGAGTAGTAGTAGTATTTGTTTTAAACTTTTTCTTATGAATATTTTTGCATTAATGGCCATGTATTTATAGAAGAAGTCAAACTTGGAGGCTACTCCACCAATATGGCTGACTTTTTGAAAGCTTGTGGAGGAATTTGGATAATCTTGGAGGTTAAGTAAGTTAAACACATGGCATTCTTAAGTTAGTTGCTAATTTTGACTTTTCTACTAACCTTATCTTATCTTATCTTAATCTTAGTCTTGAAGTTTCTCTAATTCTCCTAATTCTTCTTCAAATTTTAAAAAATTTTAAGAAGTACAAGAGTAGTCTTGTATTTTGTAGAAATAACACATATATACTATGAATTTAATAAGTAGAAATTGTGATTATGGGATAATTCTAATAAAATTTACTTATACTATCTTATGAAATAAAATTAAAACCCTTCTAAGACTCTAAATAAATTATAAAGTCTATATACTAATCATAAAAATATATCGAGTAATCGATACGCAATTCGTTTCTTGAAGAAACGTTCATTTTTCAACTTATAACTTATGAAATAAAATTACTATTCTTAAGGACTATATTAATTTCTATATCAAATACTTTAAGACATAAAATAAAGAACATATAAAAATTATAAAGTCTCAAGAAATAGCATGTATTGAGCAAATAATACAGTTATTGTAACTATCGAGTAATTAAAATACATAAATGTGCCTTTGCATAAATTTGGATGTAAATGCGTCACATAGATTCATGAAGAATTATAAAGCATTTAGTAAAGAAAATAAGATCACGAAATTTCAAGTGTTACCGTGGATATTGAGGTAAGGGTACTTTGCTAAGATTTCATCCTCTCGCTCCCACGTAGCTTCTTCCATTCCTAACAAGAAGAAAGGAAACAAAACTAATAAAATTGATAAGAAGTCCACATGAACCTTTATGGAGAGGAGGAAATGTTTTGCATGTCATAAGGTTGGGCATCTAAAGAAAAATTGTCTAGAGAGAAAGGATAAACAAGATTCCAAGAATGAGGATGGAGGAGATGCAGCTGTAGCAAAAGAAGGTTATGAAAGTGCCAAAGTCCTAATGGTAACCAGAAACAAATTGAGTCAAGAATGGGTACTTGATTCTGGGTGCACTTTCCATATGTGCCCCAAAGAGTGTTGGAGTTATACGTGAAAGTATGCTTTTACTTTGTAAAACTCATATATTAAATACTTGTTTTAATGAGAATAATTCTTTTATCATATTTTGCTTTAGATATGAATGAATGTTAGATATTTATTGCAACTCGTTCTATTTATAGTATGTGTTACATTGTAGTTAATGTGGTGATACCAGATCAAAGAAGATCACATTATCGAGTTCCTTGTAACTAAATGTACAAATTCATGGCCCAGGTGGAACTGAACAATCCACCGTGAAAGGTTGATGTGTATATCTCAGATTGGTCTGTCTTGACCAAGAGATTGCACTAGCACATTTAGTATATGTTGAAGAGGACCTACAGCAAGGACAAATTCTTCTGTTCTGAAATATGAAGAATTAGACCTCAGTGATTATTTATTTCTTAATCTCTGTCACTTAAATAGGACTGTGTGTGATTAATAGTTATTGCTTTGATTCATGTTGGGTGCATATCATCGTGATTTCGAACCTTGTGTTTTGTGCAAAAATATTAATCATACGACGGTTGTTAAGGATTAATATGGAGAAATGTGTGTGAGTACGGCTCGTGTGACTTGTCCCTTTGGTGGGATCAGAAGTTTTATCGTACCAATCTTACAAGTGAAGAATTAGTTTCTTCGGTACGGATAATAATGTTGAGTTGTCTTTACTCCAAGGTAAAAGATATTAATTAATTTAGAGCTATTTAGAAGCTCAATTAATTAATGGACTAGAAAATCGTAAACACGGGAAATAATAACCGGGAGCCCATATTATCGTAATATGGATTAAGACGGATAGTGCAATATTAATTTTATAGTGGCATTAATTAATATTAATGAGCTAAATAATATTGGGGATCAATATTGTAATTCAGTAGCCCATTGGAGGTCCAATCTTAATTCTCCTAAAGGCCCCTCAAGTAGCCCGATAATAATAAGGTGATTAAAATAAAAGAAAATTATTATTGCTGATTTTTCTAGTGATATTTTCGAAAATGGCTTATAGGAGAGAGAAAAGATTTTGTTGATTTTCTTTGAAATATATTATGGAAGATATGTATTCTAGGAATACAAGATTATCTCATAAATTAAAGAAGATCCAAATCTTGTGATATCTACCTATAATTTTCGAAAATTAATGCATAGATGAGAAAATGAGATTTTTGTGGAATATTTTACTATGGAGAAAAGAATATATGGGATATATTCAAGATTTCTTGGAGGCTAAGAAAAATATTTTATCTCCTCTTATTTCTCCTCAAAAATTCGGCCACTACCTCCTATAAGTAGGAGATGATTTTCTCATCTCCAGTTACACAATTCCATGAGTTGGAAAAATCAAGAGCAATAAATATTTTCTTTCTTCCTTGTTATTTTAAATTGTTCGTAAGCGCTTGCCACCGGTAAACGAATAACGCAAAGAGGGAATGCATGAGAAGAATTTTACGGTTGATAGGATCGTTACGCTTATCCCGTTTATCTCGGTTAGACTTCGCTTCAAGAGGTACGTTTCATGTAAAACTCCTAGATATTCCGCGATAGGATTTTACGTGATTATATTCATTGGCATGATATTTTGTTGTTGGTAAATTATTATTTGAATTAATTTAGGATTAATTCATGCTAGTAATAATTGTATTTAAATTTCATCCCGAATAGATCCGGGCACCCCGATTTCCCCAACAAAGAGCAGTGGTTTACAGACCTAAACAAGTATGATGGAGGTCTAGTTCTCCTAGGAAATTATGAAAGCTGCATAGTTCAAGGGGCTGGATCAATCTCTTTTGGTCGCTAAAAATGGTAGAACAGTAATGAAGGGCAACAAATCAAATGGGCTATACTCATTAATTGGTGAAACTGTTGTGGGATCTACTGATGTTGTCATGAGCAATGAAGAGAGTATGTTGTGGCACAGAAGGTTTGGCTCATGTAGGAGGAAAAGGGCTTCAAGAACTTCCAAGAAATGGGTCATAACTGGAGGAAACTTCAAGAAACTTCAATTATGTGAGAAATGCATCCTGGGAAAGGCCAAGAAACACTCATACCAGAGAAGTACACACACCACCAAAGTTCCACTTGACTACATTCACTCTGATGTCTGGGGATCCTCAAGAGTGGAATCTCATGGTGGAGGCAGATACTTTCTAACACTCATAGATGGTTACACTAGAAAAGTGTGGGTCTATATACTTAAAAAAAAGTGATGCATTTTCTGAATTCAAGGAGTGGTTAGCTGAAATGGAAAATAAGAAGGGTAGATGCATAAAACACTTAAGACTTGTTTGTTTCGGGATTTAGGTGTGCGTGTGAAGTCATGATTTTACATCCACAAGATGTAAAGTCTTTGATGATAATAAAAATATGTGTTTGTTTTGAGATTTTGGTAGGGTGAGATTTTACTTTATGTCAAATCATGTGTAAGAATAAAGTAGGATATGTAATAGAAAAGTAAGAAAAATAGTGTGAGTGAGAGAAAATTGATATGTGAGTAATGATTGAGTGAGAGAAAAGTGATAAGTGAATAATGATAGGTTTTATAGGTATTTATAGGCGTGGGTAGATAATGAGATGGAAAAACTGGATGTTATATCTCTAACTAGAATGGGATGGGGGTCGGAAAGTCCTAGTCTTATCCGGGTGAATCCAAAAACAAACAAGCCCTTAAGGACTGACAATGGTTTATAGTTCTTATCTGAGGAATTTCAAAATTTTTGTAAAGAAAAAGGAATCACCAGGCATAAAACTGTTCCTGCTAACCCACAACAAAATGGGCTAGCTGAAAGGATGAACATAATCATATTAGAAAGGTCTAGATGCATGCTATCTGATGTAAATCTTCCTAAGTTTTTTTTTTTTTGGGTCTGTTGCTACTGCTTGTTATTTGATAAACAAGACCCCGTCTTATGCCTATAGAGTTTAAAACTCCAGATGAACTGTGGCATGGTAGGCTTCCAGATTACACAAAACTGAAGGTATTTGGTTGTCTTGCCTACACTTGCATAAGACAAGACAAGCTTGAACCAAGAGCACTGAAGTGTATATTCATAGGGTATCCAAAGGGAGTGAAAGGGTACAAACTGTGGTGCCTGGAACCAGGTCACTAGAAGAGTATTGTTAGCAGGTATGTGACATTTAATGAGCATGTAATGGGGTACAATGGTGCTGAAAGCTCACATGATTTGGATGGTGATATATCTGATATCACCACTGGTGTTGAGGTGGAGGCACATGATACTTCAGATGCAAATGGAAATGATCATAATCTACCTGTTGAAGAAGAGAGTGATAATGGACTAGGTGAACACCAAAGTGATGGAGATGATGATCAAGCTCATGATCTATCAGATTATAATCTTACTAGGGATAGAGTAAGAAGGTAAATACACCCTCCTGAGAGATTTGGGCATGTTGACCTTGTATCATATGCTCTCATTACTGCTGAGGAACTTGATTATTATGAACCTGTTAGGATATTTTTGTCCTAAGAATGTTCTTCCAGATTTTGATAATGTCAAAACATATATTCTTGTGAAAACTAACATTGCAGGTACACAAAGAAATGAAGAACTTAAGAGATGGAAAGTCTACATCTGCAGGATTGGATAAAGACTCTACAGTTAGTTCAAGACAAGTCTACATCTGCAAAGTTGAAGATAAGTCCACAACCGAGAAGTCTACATCTGCAGAGTTAAGGACTGCAAGTTATAAACTTGAGATTAGTAGGACTAATTGAGTGTAGTATAATCTGTACATTCACCTACTTAGTTTGAAATATCTCACAGTTTATCAGAGCTAATTATTAGCCAGTAGAAACAAGTATCTCGGTGATTAAAAGCTCTTTGAGCAGTCATCACTAAAAGACAACTTGTACTACTTCAAGTACTAAGCTATATGACAAGAAGCTTTTATTAGCTGAAGGAGAAGCTATTTCAAATTATTTTGAATCCCTCCAACGGCTAGAGGACCCCTCAAGACTCCTATAAATAGGAGAGGAGACCTCATAGGAACATGAACAACAACCTCAAGCATTCGAGCAAAACATACATCAAGTCTACAGTTCTCAATAGTCTACAACTATCACAGTTAGAATTTTAGGACATAGAGGATAGGGATTTGAGTTGGATTTCAGTTTGTTTGTTGTTCCCTCACTAATATATACCCTTGTAAATCTACTTAATATAGATACCATTTTTAGTGAGTGTCGTGTTCTGAGTGAAAGAGAGAGAGAAAGTAGTTCTGAGTGAAAGTGTGTTTAGCCCAAATCATCCCAAAACCCAAGAAGAAGTGGACAGATGAAGATAAGAGGAGAGTAAACCTTGACAATGTTGCAAGGAATACTATTTACCATTCTTTGGATAAAATTGTTTTCAGCAAGATAAAAAGTTGCAAAACTGCAAAAGAGATATGGGAGAAACTTGAGATGATCTGTGAAGGGACTGGTCAAATTAAATAGAACAAGCTTATGATAGCTGTCCAAAAATTTGAGAACTTCAAGATGAAAACTAGAGAAACTCTTGATAAGTTTGATTCAAGATTTATTGAGATACTCAATGAGCTTGAACTACTTGGAAAAGAGTACTCACAAAGGGAAAAGAACATGAAAGTTCTAAGAGCCCTACCTTCTGAGTGGGACATGAAAGTTGTTGCTATGAGAGAATCTAAGGATTTATCCAAAGTGTCAACATTTGAATTATTCTCTGACCTCAAAGCCTTTGAATTTGATATTGACAGGAGGAAAGACAAGGACTCAACTAGCTCAAAAGTGACAGCTCTTGTAGCTGCAGAGTCTAATCCAACTGTAGAATCAGACTCAGAAAGTGATGAGATGGCTCTTCTAATTAAGCAATTCAAGAAATTTGCCAAGAGAGCCAACTGGAAGAAGAGTTCACCTAAACAAGAAGGTAAGTCAGTTAAGCCAAATGCTAACTCCAACTATCTTTGTTATAATTGCAGGAAACCTGGACACTTCATCAAAGATTGCCCGTATCCTGAAGCAAAGAAGTATACTGAAGAGGAGAAAGCTTCAAGACTGGAAAAGAAGAAAAAGTTGGATAAAGAAAGAATAAGAGCACTACTATCCGAGTTTGAAAAGACTCAGGAAGAAAGTCCCTCTTCTTCTTCTCACCCAACTGTAGAGTGTGAATCCACAAATTCTGAGGATAATAAAGCACTAATTTATCTTATGGCAAAGGATGAAGAGGTACAATCCTCATCCAGTTCTTTAACTGAAAAGGATTCTTCCAGTGATATGATTCACTTGCTCCAAAAAGGTTTTGAAGGACTGCTTCACATAAGAAGTGATTATGATGAACTCTTAATAGAGAATCAGAAGCTAAAGCAAAGAATTGAGGAATTGCTTATTGAAACTTATGAATACAAGCATAAGTTGTCCTCAATGAATGATTTGCACGAAGAATTTGATTACTTAAAGATGAGTCATGAAGAACTATTTGAAGAAGCTACCTGCAGAATTGCTGACTGCATAGATCTCAAGAATGAAGTTGCAAAGAAAGACAACATTATTCAAAATGTTGAGGCTGAGAGAGATTATTTCATAAAACGATTGGATTGCTATGGTAAATCTTCTAGAAAGCTAAAAGCAATGCTTTTACAACAAAGACCCTCTGGAGATATGACAGGCATTGGCTACAATCCATGTGATTGGATGGAATATCTTGAAAAATCTGTTCCTACCTTTGTGAAACAACAACAAGAGTTTGAGGGAGAAATCATTCTACTACAAGAACTTGAGGAACCAACTGTCCAAAGATTAGTAAAAAATCTATCTAATGAGAAACAAAAGAAGATTATTGACATTATCTATGGAAAAGTTGAAAATGAACAACATTTGGAAGAAAAGATCAATCTGTACACAGACAAGATCAAATCAATCTGTAAAGAAGAAACTTCGAGTCAAACCTTACAGACAACAACTGTGCAGCCGGAAGCAGCTGTAGACTTCAAAAGGAAAGAAAATTATAATAAATTCTGGAATGGAAAGAAGTCTACAGATGACAAGAAAGTTGCTCAGGAAGTTCCATACAAGAAAGGCAAAAGACCAACTATTGTAAAACCAACTTGGATGATTAAGAATGTCACTGGAGGAGATCCAAATCTCTGAACACCTAGAAACTAATCTTCCAATTTTTGCAGGGACATTTGACAACCACTCCAAAGGAGATATGGTACATTGATAGTGGTTGTGCAAGACATATGACATGTAATAAAGAAGCACTTTCCAGTCTTAGAGAACTAAATGGACCAAGAGTAGTTTTTGGTGATAATGCCAGTGGAACTGCTAAAGGTTCAGGTTTAATAAGAAGAGGAAATGTTCAGATCAATGATGTATATCTTGTGGATGGATTGAAGCATAATTTGCTCAGTGTAAGTCAATTTTGTGACAAAGGCTACATTGTAGACTTTACACCTAACTCATGTACTATCAAAGATGTTGAAACCAAACAAGTCAAACTTTGTGGTACTAGAAAAGGAAATGTGTATATAGTCGAATGGAGCTCAGCTGAAGAGAATATTTACTTTATTGCCAACAACTCTACATATACAAGCTGGCTTTGGCATAAGAGACTGAATCACATAAATTTCAAAACCATGAATGATCTTGTGAAGAATAAATTTGTAAGAGGTCTACCAGAGACAAAATTTAAGAAAGACCATCTTTGTGATGCATGCCAAAAGGGTAAGCAAGCAAAGAAGACTTTTAAGAATAAAATTTTTGATGGCTCAAACAAGGTACTAGAACTGCTTCATATGGATCTTTTTGGACCCATAGAACCAATTAATATCAGTGGGAAAAAGTATATTCTAGTATTTGTAGATGATTACTCAAGATTCACATGGACTGTATTCCTAAGGAAAAAGAGTGAGACTCTACAGAGACTGCCTGAACTCATGAGAAAAATTCAAAATGAGAAAGGTTTGAAGATTGTAAAAATCAGATTTGATAGAGGAACTGAATTTACAAACCAAGTTATTGAGGAGTTTTGTTCTCTCGGTGGAATTCATCATGAATACTCTGCAGCCAAAACACCTCAACAAAATGATGTGGCTGAAAGAAAGAATATAACTCTGAAAGAAGTTGTTAGAACCATGTTAGTAGAAGCTCAAAGGTTTTGGGCAAAAGCTACCAACACTGCTTGTTACACACAAAACAGATGCTTAATCAATAAGACACATTCAAAGACCCCTTATGAATTGTGGAAAGGTTTTAGTCCTAATATATCTTATTTTCATATTTTTTGATGCAAATGCTACATTTTGAATAATGGGAAAGACAAACTAAAAACATTTGATTCTAAAGCAGATGAAGGATTCTTTCTTGGATATTCAATAGTAAGCAGAGCATTTAGAGTATTTAATAAAAGGACTATGCTTGTGGAAGAATCTACACATGTTGTGTTTGATGAACCACATATTGCAGACAGAGAAAATCAAAAGATCATTAAAGATCTGCAGAAAAGAGAAAATTCTACAGATAGAACTCTACATCCATATGTAACAGTTGAAATTCCAGTAGGAATAACTGAACAAGGCAATAGAGAATCTTCTAAAGAGTTGCCAAGAACTGAAGAACACTTGAATGAAATATGTCAAGACAATCAAGGTAATATTCCTACAGTAGAAGAGTTGACTGAAGAATTAAATGAATCTACAGTTAATAACTCTACAACTGAACATAATATTATCCATGACCCTTTGAATATGAAATGGCTTAAAAACCATCCCCCTGAACAAGTTATTGGAGAAGTTACTGATAAGGTAAAGACTAGAAGACAACAGCATGAAGCTATGTTTGCAAGTTTTCTATCACAGATAGAACCTTCAAATATAGAAGAAGCTCTTATGGATGTCAACTAATTACTTGCCATGCAAGATGAACTGAATGGATTTGAAAGAAATCAAGTTTGGGAATTAGTTCCCAGACCAAGGCTCCAAAAAGTAATTGGTACAAGATGGATATTCAAGAACAAGCTTGATGAAGAAGGTGTTGTAACAAGAAATAAGACCAGACTTGTAGCACAAGGATACTGTCAAGCTGAGGGAATTGATTTTGATGAATCATTTACTCCAGTTGCAAGATTAGAGGCAATTCGGATATTTTTAGCCTATGCTGCTCATATGAAATTTATTGTATACCAAATGGATGTAAAGAGTGTATTTTAATGGACTTTTGTCAGAAGAAGTTTATGTAGAGCAACCTCCTGGTTTTGAAGACTCTAAAGATGGAGATAAAGTTTACAGACTAAGAAAAGCTTTATATGGATTAAAGCAAGCCCCCAGAGCATGGTATGATACTCTATGTGATCATTTAATCAAGAATGGTTTTAAGAAAGGAACGGTGGATAAGACCCTATTTAGACTCAAACATGGTGAAGACATCTTACTAGTTCAGATTTATGTTGATGACATTATTTTTGGATCAACTAATGAAGAACTATGTGGGACTTATGCAAGAAAAGTTTGAGATGAGTATGATGGGAAATCTAAATTTCTTTTTGGGACTACAAGTAAAGCAAATGGATAAAGGAATCTTTAAAAGTCAGGCCAAATACACTCAAGAACTGATCAAAACATTTGGAATGAGTTGTTCAAAGCCTACATTTATTCCTATGTCACAATCAACCCTGTTGGATAAAGATGAAAATGGAAAGAGTGTGGATGTTACATTATATAGAAGATTGATTGGATCTTTGATATACCTTACAGCTAGCAGACCAGATATCATGTTTGTTGTGGGTGTATGTGCTAGATTTCAAGTCAACCCTAAGGAATCACACTTGAATGCTGTGAAAAAGATAATCAAGTACATCAAATCTACCCAGAATCTTGGATTATGGTATTCAAAAGAGGGTGGAATAGAACTGAAAGGTTACACAGATTCAAACTTTGCTGGATGCAAAGTTGACAGGAAAAGTACTAGTGGGATATGTCAATTTCTTGGATAAAGATTAGTTTCATGGCATAGCAAGAAACAAAATTCCATTGCACTATCTACAGCTGAAGCAGAGTATATAGCTGCAGGACGTTGTTGTGCACAAATTTTGTGGATGTAATACCAATTGAAGGATTATGATATTGAGTCAAAGAACGCCACTATATTCTGTGATAATACAAGTGTCATTGCTATCACACAGAACCCTGTTCTTCACTCAAGATCAAAGCATATTGATGTGAGACATCACTTTATTAGAGATCATATTGAAAAGAAAGATATCAAAATGGAAAAGATCCATACAGATCTTAATCTTGCAGATATCTTTACCAAGCCCCTATGTGAATCAAGATTTTCTACTTTGAGAGGTGAATTAGGAATGTTAGAGTTATGAGGAAATCACTCAGGAATGAAGTACACAGTTGAAAATTCTCAGTAGTAAGTCAAAAAGTTATGATAAGTTATTCAAATGTAAGCTTAAAGTATGCAGATGCAGACTTAAGTTTACAGATGCAAACTTTAACTAACTGCAAACTATTCTAAGTGAAGAGTTCTAACTGCAAACTTCAAACTGTAGATTTAACCTTTGACTTGTACATTCTTAAGTATTAATTGCGTACACTACTTAATTCCAAATACTTGTACTTGACTGTGCACATAATTTTGGATTTTTATTCCAGGTTTTTAATTGATAAAATCGTAGTGGACAGTGTACATTTATACACTGACTTTCAAAATTGGATTGTATTTATTTCATTTTTAAGCCGTTGATCTTTTAAGTGAATAAATATTCCAAACATTTTTTACCGTTGATTTCCAAAATTATAGGAAAAACTGTTGCCAACGTTAACATTTTCCTTGAGCTTTGTGCGCATATATATACGACCCTTGGTTCAATATTGGTTCATTTTTCATTCTTACACTTACACCTTTCACATTCTAAGCTGCAAACCTTGAACCAAAACTTTGTTCGATTCTAAAAACACCAAGAAATCATAAAGATACTCTTTGGTTCTTTTTTTGATTTCAATGCTCTAATCGAAGCCCTAGATAAGTCTGAAGTTATGGCTCGTATATTCAGACGTATCAAGACTCAAGGTCTGGAATACATTTTGACAAATAAGCCCGAAGGTTATAGTGATGTGTTACCACAAAAATTCTACGAAAATGCCTCGTATACGGAAGGGAAAAACTACATCACCGCTGTTATTGACGGAGTTCACGTGAAGATCACCATTGGTGTGATAATGAAGTCTTGAAGATTCCTTATGGAGGACTTCACTTCATGGAGTTCGATTTTAAGAATGAAGATATCATCTACTACAACAAGTTCACAAGAGGTTTAGATTTGCCTGAAGGTTGGAATATACACTTCAAGAAGAACAAGTTGTCAAAGGAATATGTCTACCTCTATGAAGTCGTGGACAAAGCTCTTCTCAACAGGACTGGAAGCCATGATGATGGTCCTGAGATAGCTTGGGACTTAATGATCGCCTTTGATAAAGGAGAAAAGGTAGATGTAAGCTCGTTAATCTTTAATAGGATTGCCTATAATGTGTCAATACCTGGCAAGACTAAAGGATTTGGACTGTTTTTTAACTACATATTGAAACACCTGGGTATTCCATTGATTCAAGCTCGAGGTCCTGTACCCATATTTGTACACAGGATTATTGGATTAGGAAAATTCAAGAGAGGTGCTGCAAATGCTCTTCTGGCTGCTAAGAAGAAGCAAAATAAGCCCAAAGCTGTTGAAACCTCAAAGCCCCCAGTTGTTCACCAATATAAATCTAAAGCTAAGAGAAAGCTTGAGCTCATTGATGAAGATGAAGATGATACAATAATTCTCAACCACAAGGAGATTTCGAAAGAAATGAGGAGAAAAAGAAGACACTCTAAGGAAGTTATGGAGTCTACAGCTCAGATGACTAAGTCTACAGATATAGACTTAGAAACTGCAGCTGAGACTGATGTAGGAAAGGAGATCATTGTTAAGGAAACTCATGATATAACAACTTCTATACCTGCAGACTTGACAAGACAGGATGTTACAAAGAAAGTAAAAGAGTTGCTATTGGAAGAAGGATCTGCAGAGATGGATTTAGAAGATGAGCAATTATCTGCAGAACATGTGCAACAACTGCAGAGATATGAGAAGTGGAGAGATCTGAGAAACAGACAGGAGATTTTTAAGAAGAAAGAACAAGAGGATCTGTTATGGATTAAAGAGTGGAGCAATACTTCAAACATTGAAGAACTCTTGGACAACAAATTTTTCTTCAAGATGATTGCTGAATTGAAGAAAAGACAGATTTTTTAGAGAAAAACCCTTGAAGCCAAGAAGACAAAAGGAAAGGAAGTGGTATTTGAACACCCAAGAGGAAAACCTCTGAGCAAAGGTGCAGCTGAAGCTTTGAGAGTAGTTTTAGCCAACGAACCAGATGATAAAGCTATAATCCCTGGAGTGGAACTACTTTCTGCAGCTGGAGAAGAAGAAAGCTCAGATGAGGAAGATATGCCTCATGTTGGAGATGCTGGTGGAAGCTCAGTTATGCCACCAAGTCCACCTTTGGAAGATCTATCTAATCTCAACACCTTAGTTGAAGGAGTATAGATTGCTGCTCAAACTGGATTATTGAGTGAGAAAGATACTAAGGAGAATGATGAGGAAGTAGATGGAGATGATGATACTGAGAAAGCTAATAAATCTCCATGTAAGCCTGAAGATCTGAAGAAAGGAGGGGATGATGATAATGATGATGATGTTGGAAATGGTGGTTTACCACCCCAAGGAGGACAATGTTTTGCAAATTTATCACTTGAACCAAAAGCAAGTGAGGCAGAGTCTACAGAAAGGATTGCTCAGGAGTCTGCAGATGGGACTCAGCAGTTGTTGTCTACTGGCAATTTGGGTAGGGACTTTGAAACTTTTAAAGCCCAATCTGCCTTCATTGTTTTAGACACTGCTGGCCCATCTACACCTTTAGGTGAAGAGACCATGACAGAGAAGGACTTTGATGACTATTTAAAGGAATTGGCTACACCAGATGTGCCTACTCCTTTAACCCAGAAAAGGAAGACCCCTGCCCCTCCCAAGACTGGCCCTAAAAGACAGAAAATTATTGATGGAAAAGGAAATTCTGATATTGTACTAAGAATATCTGAAAGTGAAGAGGAGGATATTCTTGAAGATGAAGAGATTATGAACAATGAGGAAATTCTGAGGAGAGTGACCAAGATTGAAACTACTGTGGAGGAAATGTCAAAGAACATCAAGGATGAGTTAAGAAGAATCCCTGATCAAGTTATTTCTAAAAAGATCAAAGAAGGAATTCAAGATATGCTGACCAAGCTCCTTGAGAAAGCAAAGGAAGAAAAACTGCAGATTCAAGCAAAATTCAAAGAATCCATTGAAAACCTTGTGAATATGCACTTGGTAATGAAGAAAGAGCTACATCAAAAGGATGAGATGATTGCTGACTTGAACAAGACTCTTGAAAAGGTTCTGGACGATAACAGGTTGATCAAAGATGCTATTGTTGGAATCAATAAGAACATCAGTTCTTTAGCTGTAAATTCCAAAAAGATGGAATCCGGCCTAACTGCTAAGATGGATACCCTCCTAGGATATTTTGCTGATGGCAAAAAGGGGGAAGATGCTAGTATATCCATGGAGTTAGTAGGGAAGTCAGATGAGAATCAAGCTTTTGATAAAGCCCTTACCAACATTCAAAATCTTCAAGGAAGTTTTGAGAAGGAATTTAGTTAAGCATTCACTGCTGGACTGAGTAGTTTTGAGAAACCTGTTGGAAATGTGTCCTTACTTGCAAGGCCGCAAGAGAAGCCTCAAGGACAATTTCATAGAAGAATTATAAAACTTCCACAACGCCATAAACATATTGGAAAATGGGAAGCTAAGGTGATTCAGAGGAGAGAAGCTAAATTGCAAGCTTCCAGAGTACAAGAGAGGGCTATTCAACCTGTTTCAGCCTTTACAAAAAACCGTTGGGAACTATTCAGAGTGAAGACTTTGAGAATCCTACTGTAGAGAGAGACTTAATGTCTGCAGACCTGGTTTCGGCAGCTGAGGTGAAGCCTGCAGCTGAAGTGGTAAAGGAGTCTGCAGCCATTATTGCTGAGGAAGATGAGAATATGGTTGTAAGGACCAAGAATTTGATGGAAGAGTTTAAGAAGATTGGTCCCCTACATCCATTACTCAAGAAACTTTCAAGTCTCTCGGACAGATTCAAACTCTTTAAGACCCTGAAAGGACAAGGAACTCTTTATACATGAGACAATACTAAGTTGCTCACCAAGATAGGAGGTGGAGATCAAAGGAAGCAAGCTGCAAAGAAGAAGATGCCTAAAGATTTATCACCCAGGCCCAGAGCAAGAAAGGAAGGGGAAGAAGCTGAAAGTGCTAGGATCGAATTAGAGATGTTAAAAGCCTATGAAGAGGAAGACATGAAGAATGCTGCATTGATTGCCCAAGGGATCATTCCAGAGAGTCCAGAGAGGAATGATTCTGATGAAGAAGATGTTGATCCTAAACACAGAAGGAGGTAAGATGGTTGTTATTTAGTCTGATTTAGAAAGAATTGTAATAGATTTCCAGAACTGTAATGATCTTGCAGAAGAATACAATTATCCCTATATTATATGATTTTTGTTTATCTCTTTATGAAATTTTAGTCTTTCAATATTTAGTTTGAAGGTTTTGCCATCATCAAAATAGGGGAAAATTGTTAGGATATTTTTGTCCTAAGAATGTTCTTCCAGATTTTGATAATGTCAAAACATATATTCTTGTGAAAACTAACATTGCAGGTACACAAAGAAATGAAGAACTTAAGAGATGGAAAGTCTACATCTGCAGGATTGGATAAAGACTCTACAGTTAGTTCAAGACAAGTCTACATCTACAAAGTTGAAGACAAGTCCACAGTCGAGAAGTCTACATCTGCAGAGTTAAGGACTACAAGTTATAAACTTGAGATTAGTAGGACTAATTGAGTGTAGTAAAATCTGTACATTCACCTACTTAGTTTGAAATATCTCAGAGTTTATCAGAGCTAATTACTAGCCAGTAGAAACAAGTGTCTCAGTGATTAAAAGCTCTTTGAGCAGTCATCACTAAAAGACTAGTTCAAGTACTAAGCTATATGACAAGAAGCTTTTATTAGCTGAAGTCAAAGCTGAAGAAGAAGTTATTTCAAATTATTTTGAATCCCTCCAACGGCTAGAGGACCCCTGAAGACTCCTATAAATAGGAGAGGATACCTCGGAGGAACATGAACAACAACCTCAAGCATTCGAGCAAAACATACACCAAGTCTACAGTTCTCAAAAGTCTACAGCTATCACAGTTAGAATTTTAGGACTTAGACGATAGGGATTTGAGTTGTATTTCAGTTTGTTTGTTGTTCCCTCACTAATATATACCCTTATAAATCTACTTAATGTAGATACCATTCTTAGTGAGTGTCGTGTTCTGAGTGAAAGAGAGAGAGAAAGTAGTTCTGAGTGAAAGTGTGTTTTCTACTTAGATTAGAGTAAACTGAGTGAATATTCTAAGTCTAAGGGGGAACAATCCTGTATCTTTGTGATACTGTTCTTAGTGAATTTGGCACCTATGTGGTGTAACAGTGGATGTAGGAGGATTACAACACCTCTGAACCACTATGAATCTCTATCTCTCTCTATTTATTTTGTGTATCCTTCATACTTATATTATTTATGTGCTTTGTGCTTCATTCATATTTTTCTCATCATCTGGTCATTTAATTTTTCACTTCACACACTTATTTATTTCCGCTGCACACAGTGTTAAAATAATCAAAAGTATTACAACACTAACTTTGATAAGTACTTGAAACCCACAGACTTCGAATTTCTTAAGTCTGTAGATGCAAGCTTTTATTTTCTAACTCTACAGCTGCAGAGTTTAAAACTGCATAGTTTTATTAAAGTTTGTTTTTAAAATCTATTTTTGAAAACCAAGGTCTATTCACCCCCCCCCCTCTAGACCTTGGTACACCCTTGGGACCAACAGAACCCAATCCTTCAAAGATGCAATTTCAGCACTGACAAAGAGCACTGGATCACTGCAATGAGTGAAGAAATGCAGTCTCTTGAAAAGAATCAGACCTGGACTCTGGTGAACAAGCCTCAAAACCAGAAATTGATAGAGTGTAAATGGATTTTCAATAGAAAGGTTGAGATGGGATCCACTGCTCATACCAGATTTAAAGCCAGGTTTGTAGCAAAGGGGTACACAAGAAGAGAAGGAATTGATTTCAATGAGATATTTTCCCCAGCGGTAAAACATTGCTCCATCAGAATATTGCTGGCAAAAGTGGCACAAGATGGCCTAGAACTACAACAGTTAGATGTTAAGACAACATTTCTACCTGGAGATCTCATTGAGGATATATACATGCAACAGCCTGAAGGCTTTGTAGAACCAGGAAAGAAGGATAAGGTCTATCTTTTAAAGAGGTCCTTATATGGACTAAAACAAAGTCCAAGACAGTAGTATGTGAAATTTAACAAATTCATGTTGTCTATTGGTTTCACCAGACGCAAGTATAATATATGTGTGTACTTGGAAAGGGAAGATGGAAAGGTCTTAACCTATCTCCTAATATATGTAGATGACATGCTCATAGCCAGCAAAAGCATACAGAGAATTCAGAAATTGAAGAGAAAACTCGGTGAGGCTTTTGAGATGAAAGATCTTGGAGAAGCTAAGAGAATTCTGGGCATGGACATTTTCAGAGACAGAAATATGGGAGGTTATTCTTGTCACAGAAGGGATATAAAGAGAAGGTACTTTAGAAGTTTAGAATGAATGAATCTAAACCTGTTACCACACCTTTTGGACAGCAGTTCAAACTGTCAAAGGACCTATATCCTAAAACTGAAGCTGAGAAACATGAGATGATGAAGATTCCCTATGCAAGTGGAGTGGGAAGCTTGATGTATGACATGGTTTGTAGCAGACCAGACTTGGCATATTCAGTAAGTATGGTTAGTAGATACATGGCAAATCTAGGATCAACTCATTGGGAAGCACTCAAGTGGATAATGAGGTACTTAAAAGGTTCATCTGAGCTGGGATTACTGTTTGAGAGATCATCTAGTGATAAGCTTCCTTTGGAAGGCTTTGCAGACTCAGACTTTGCTGCAAGTCTTGACTCAAGAAGATCCTTAACAGGATATGTCTTCACATTATTTGGAACAACTGTAAGTTGGAGATCTGTTCTTCAAACTATAGTGGCAATCTCTACCACAGAAGCTGAATACATTGCCATGTCAGAGGCTGTAAAGGAATCTATATGGCTCAGGGGGATAGCTAAGGATTTTGGGATTCCACAGAAAACTATTACAATACACTGTGATAATCAAAGTGCTATCCATTTAGTGAAATATCAAGTATTTCACGAATGATCGAAGCACATAGATGTAAGACTACATTTTGTGAGGGACGTTGTGGAAAAAGGGATTTTTCAAGTTCGAAAGGTATCAACAAATGATAATCCTGCAGATATCCTAACCAAGGCTATACCAAGTGCTAAGTTTCAGTACTGTTCCAGCTTGGTGAATCTAGATGGTTGGGATGTTCACTAAAAGGTCATTTGAGGAATCGAAAGTGATGAGCATTTTAGATGATACTTTGTTTTGAGGTGGAGAATTATGGAGTATAAAAAATAATAGTATCACCGCTTCTCCTATTTAGTGTTAATTGCTAAGAACCGAACCGAAGTTATCGAACCAGGATCTTTGCTTTCAGACCGATTTTATCTCTAACTGAATTAGTTAATGGGAAAATTAACTAACTTGTTAGTTATGCGATCAAATGCAGGGCTGCAAATGGGGTCGATCAATTGGTGGAATTTTGTTGCAACTAACCACAATAGCTTGGAGGAGGAGTTATGGGGAATATATATCTACATTTCTCTTATTTCAATTTGATATAGTTTTATATTACGCAGAGAGTTAGGGTTCTTAGAGTTTGAATTAGAATTCCGGATTAATTCTCAAGCAAGTGTTTGTAATCTATAAAATTGATTCCTCGAATAGTGAATTGAGTGTGCTTTGATCCCGTGGACGTTGGCCTTTTTGGCCGAACCACGTATATCTTGTTGTTCGTTGATCCGCGATTGAATTGTTCGTTTACGTCGCACTTCGTTCTTCAACTCTTAATTGGTAACAATGTTTTAACATATATATGTGTTTGTAGGAAATTATATATACGTTTGTTATGAAATTATATAATTGTTGTGGAAATTATATATTTATGTGTTGGTTGGAATTGATATACATGTTTTATATATGAAATTATACATGTTGTTAGGAATATATATGATTACATGTTGATTTGCATGTTAGTTGATTGATATATATTTATTGTTTTTGTTGGAATTGATATACATGTTTTATATATGAAATTATATATGTTGTTAGGAATATACATGTTTACATGTTGATTGGTATGTTAGTTGATTGGTGTGTTAGTTGATATATATATATATATATATATATGTATATATATATATATATATATATATATGTTAGTTGATTGATATATATATTTAGTTAATTGGTATACATATGTATCAATTTAGTTGATTGGTATATGTAGGTATACATTTAGTTGAATGTATATAAATATAACATTGTATGTTGATTTGTTGAATTTATAACTATTACAAATGAGATCTCAAGATCATAGGAGCAGAGTGGGGGTCAGGGTCGAGAGAGGGGAGGGGGTAAGAGGAGGTCAGGATCGTTGAGACCGGAGTTCCCGGAGGATAGACGGGCCCCGGAGATGACATCATCCTCTTCACAGCAGTCTAGTGCTGCTGTAAGCTCTTCTTCAGCAGCCGAATCTTCGGCTTCACGGCAGCATCCTCTAGTGGATAACCGCCTCACTGTTGTCCCGTCCGACAACATGTAAGTATTTTTTAATGAATTATATACTTTTAATTAATATTAATTATTAATATTAACTTGAATTTTTATTTTATTATCACAGTATGCTTCCAAGCCATGAGGCTAGTGCTCGCGCCTCAGAGGCCATTAAGAAGATCTTGTTCGAGATTGGTGCCTCCTCGTGGACCCTAGTGTCCGAGCGAAAGAGGATGGACTACTTCGAGGAGTTCAAGGTATAAAATATTTATTTATTATGATTTTTATTTTTAATATTTTATTTTAAATGTATTTGTTAATATTTGATTTTTAATTTAATTGCAGAAGTTGTACGTCTAGGACTCTGCCCACGATAGTGTTATGTGCGGCTTATTCTATGCGAAACCGCAGGAGTGGTACAAAAATATTATCTATGGGCTGAATAAGTAGTGGGAGGTGCAGGAGCAGCTGGAGCAGGGCTGAGAGCCAGACGAGCGTTCTGTCTGGGACGCTCTGGTGGATCACTGGAATAGTGATGCATTCAGAGCCATGTCCCAGAAGGCCAAGAAGAACCGGTTGAAGGACCCCACCAGGCACGGCGTCGCCAGACATCGGGCTGGATCCCGATCCATCTATGAGCACTCCCTCACCTTTGTAAGTATTATAATTTTTTGGGATAATGTCAGTTTTGAGTTGATCCCAAATACCGTGAAAAGATAATTTGCCTTAAGTGTTGTAATAGTCAGGCTAGTCTTGATAGGTTAGAACTGTTAGAGTATTTTATATTCATAGGTACTCATTGAGAGGAGAACTCATTGATGACAATCAAGACTGAATCCTGAAGAACACGAGAGCACCATCACTGAACTTATGTTAGTCTCTCTGAGCTGGCTAAGTAAGTGTCAGGATGAAGAGCATGATCCTGAGATCATTGCTCAGTCAGCCTGAAGGGAACAGGACTACACTAAGTGATTTGGGAGAAGACTTGGAGTAGGATTCAAGCAAGCAAAAGGTATGTCAGTGTTGGCCCATGTACGAAGATGAGAACAAAAATAACTTAGGAAAGACAAGTCTGAACTAAAGAATGAGTTCTGACATTCTCACCTACCCACTGACATGGACCAATGAGGAGAAGACAAGTCATGTACGGATACTGACTTGAACCTGACATCCCTGCAGTTTTCAACGGGCAAGCCTTTAATGCATTTACCAAATCCATGCAAGGACGGCTGATGCATGAAGATTATGTTCGTTGAAGTATCCTATAAGGAAGGTGACTAGGAGGTTATCTCTCCAACGGATAGTTTTCAAACCCACCTATAAATACGGAAGACCTTGTCCCAAACAAGGTTACGGAAAATTTTACAAGCCAGAAATTACTCAAGACTCATAAGCATTCAAAGTATCCAAAGAAGCACTCGAAACCCCTTGAATTTCCCAAGTGTTTCTATAAGTCTAGAGTTTGTTCTGTATTCCACTGAGTGTATCATAAACATTTTAAGCTTAGAGTGATAATCCAATCCTTAGCTTAGGTTTACCGTGTAAGGATTATCACAAATAGTTGAAATCCAAACTGAAACCAAAACCCTAAGTGTTAGGTTTGTTGGTTAAGGTTAGAGAGTTGGTTAGAAGGAAGAGGACTAGAACTCGCATTCTAGGGATCAGTGAGCTGGTCATTGTGCACCTTGGCACGTTAAAAATAAGTCAATCCTTTAGTGGATTCTCTTGTTGAATCAGGACCGTGGACGTATGAGCTTGAGTCTCTGAACTACGTTAAACACTCTGAGTTCATTTACTGCTTTGATATATTGCTTTGCATTGCTTATCTTTGTTCATTCCTTGCATACTTTATCAGTGCTGAACCAATCAGACTGACCTGAACTCATTGCACTGCCCTCTAACAACGGCTTTATAAGAAAAGTAACATTCAGTTTTCAGAGTGCATTTAAACAAGTCTTTAAACTTTCAGGGCTCACACAATTCCACACAAGTCATAAATAGATAGTTGGCCAACTGACTTGCCTTAGAGCAGTTAGTAGATTTATTAGCTATTCAGTGCCCAACACTACTCTGAGTTAAGGGGACTCAACTTTGAAAAGAAAGTGAAAAATTTGTATACATGTATTCTCCCCCCATACACGTATTTACTCAGATTTGTACGGGACCAACATAATTTTTATTTACATTTGAATATAAATAAATTTTTAAATGCTTAATATTTAATTATCTATTGAATTTAGTTCGTAATAGGAGAAGGAGCACGGACGATGGCCCACTCTCTATAAGCAGAAAGAGATCTCCCACCCAGTGGACCCGGTGACTGGGACGTCTACCTACGCCCGCACCATCGAGATCCACGTAAGTATTTTTTAAATTTTAATTATTATTTTATGTATTTTATTTATATAATTTCAGAACAAGTTCAAGGATTGTCTCGCCCAGGCCTCACAGTAGGTGGCTCCCACCGACGACAGTGGGGAGAACCTCATCCCTCTCCTGATTGACAAGGACCTCATTTATTTAGATGTGGCCGGAGTCAAGAAGGGGAAGATCGTTGGTCAGGACGGTCACAGTAAGGCCGTCCTACAATCCCACCGCCCGACTAGTGGATCGTCCTCCTTAATCGACTCTGCTCCCTCTCAGGTGGAGCGTCAACTGAGAGACGTCCGAAAGAAGATGGAGGTCCCGACGAGCTGCAACGAGATTCTTTTTAACTGGTGCTCCTCAGTCTCTCACTCGATGGGAGTCACTCCTCCACCTCCACCAGAGCTTGGTGTCGGGGGGAGTGGACATGGAGGGAGTGGAACAGGTGGCACGGGTGGCCAGGATGACGATGACGAGAAGAACGAGCTGATAAGGGACTTCTTCATATTTGATGCAGAATAGGTGTTCATCAGATTTGAGAGAGAGAGAGAGAAGAGAGAAAAATAATTTATTTAATTTTTTTTTTATAATATTTTATATATTTTTGTTGAATATTTTGGATTTTTTTAATGTGTTAATATTTCTATTATATATTTATTATGATTTTATAATTAATTTGTATGAATCATTATAGATTTGTATATATTGTATGAATATTGATATGTGAAACTATCTATATAAATGAATTAGAAACAAAAAAATGATTTAATTTGATGAATTTTAAAAAAAAGGGACTCAATTTGGAGTTATAAACAATTAAATGCATAAAATAAGAAAAAAATTATAATTTATAGTAGTCAAAAATATTAAATTTACAAAATAAAAAAATAGTGAATATATGTATAGAGAAATAAATTAGAAACAAAAAGAAATTAAGTTGATGAATTTAAAAAAAATGGGACTCAATTTGAAGTTCTATACAATTAAATGCATTAAAATGAATAAAATAATAATTTATATTAGTCTAAAAATATTAAATTATATATATAAATGCATAAGAATGAATAATAAAAGCAAGTGTCCGACTGGTTCACGCCTCCTCCGGGTAACCCGGAGGTCGGCGGTTCGATTACCTTTGGGCGCATATGTGTCCAATTGTTTCTACAAGCCTTTCAAAGGCTTATATACAACATGACTCGCCAAATATGAGCTAATGGGTCCGTGGCTCAGTGGTTCGCGCCCCACATGGGCCCCAATGGGCGCGGGTTCAAATCCACTTAGCCATTTTTTCACAAGTTCGACGATTAGCAACCGCTGCCAAATCGGTCACTAATCGTCAATTTTAAATTAAACAATTTTTTATTAAAAATAAGGTTAGCGACCGCCAGCTCCGGCGGTCGCAAAACCCACGATCCAGCCGGGTCATACCCGACCGGATCAGCGACTGATCGGAGGCGGTCTCTGATCGGTGACCGAAAAAAAAATGGTTGTTAATATTAGCTTCCCGAGTTTTAACGACCGTCATTTATCGGACTGAAATCGGTTGCAAATCCTGTTTTGTGACCAAAAATTGGTCGTTAAGTCGGTCGCTAATCAATATTTTTTTTGTAGTGTTTTACATCTTTTGTGTTGTTGATTATTATTTTTTTAAGTGATTGTATATATAGTACTCCCTCCGATTTGATTTTGATTTCCATTTTGAAAGTGGCACGGGTTTTAATAAAGGAGTTGTTTATTAGTATTTTTTGGTATAAAGTAGATTTTTAAAAGGGATAAGAGTTGTTTATTAGTATTTGTGGGTATAAAGTTGATAAAGTAGTGGCATAAGTGTAAATAAATGATGTTTTTAAGGGGTAAGTTAAAAGGGGTAGTGTTTGTTTTTTGCTATTTTGGGTAAGTGGAAAAAAACAAAAAAACCTTCCTTTTATGGTAATACGGATAATCAAAAATGAATCGGAGGGAGTACATTTTATTTTTGACGATCGATGTGTGAATATTTTTATTTTTTACTTTTTAAATATGGCACATATAATATCTGCAGTTAAAATGTGAAAAATATCTATAATATTTAGTAAGACAATATATATATATATATATATATATAAGTGTGTGTGTATTGTAAATTAGGTTTTAATATACTTATGAATGATTCGACATGTTCATATTTTAAAATTGACAAAGTTTTATATGAAAACGGTTGATAAACTTATCATAAAACTATTTTAAAGTATAAAAAATCTTGAATATTGTAAAGTATAAAATATTTGTCATAAGAGAATATTGTAGCTCATCAGATGTATGTTACAGTCAGGGATGCAAAAAATGGCCCAGGCGGCCGCCTAGGCGCCGCTCCTCCGCCGCGATTTGGTGAAAATCGGCCATCCCAGGCGTTTTTCGTTCCGGGCGCCGCCTAGGCGGCAAAGTTTGTCGATTTTCTATTTTTTTTTAATTGAAACTTATTACTTAAAAGTAAAAAAAGGAAAGCTGGCTTTTTTTAATTGAATTCGAACAAAAGTTAAAGAAAGAAAAACCCTAACTCTTCTCTCACTCTCTGCCGCCGCTGGCCGGTGCTGCTGCCCGCCGCCGCAGGTCCGCTGCCGCCGTCCTCTTCCGTCCGTCACGCTCAGCGCTCGCTGCTGAACCAAGTAAGTCAAAAAAAAATTCAGTTTTTTTTTAATTTCATTTTCAATTTTTGGGGTTATTAATTATTATGGGCAGCCACTTGTTATGTTGGATTTTATAATAATAACATGTGAAGTGTGAATTAATTCAAAGGATGGGATATTTGAGCCACACTTTTTTTTTTTCCATTCATAAAGATTAAGATTTAAGACTATGATTCATAAAAAAAAAAAAAAAAATTCTAGGCTGATTTCCTAGGCGGCCAAAAAACGTCCGCCTAGCGTTTTCCGACTTCTGCATCCTTGGTTACACTACGTTAGAGGTAGTTTCATTTATTTGTAATAACATTATATGCAGGTTTGACGTTCCATTGGAAATTGTAAACTATCTATGGATCACAATTGATCATCAGTGAATACACAAGATATTTTTGCAACAAATGGAGGATAAAACTTAGGTTTTCAACACCATAATATTCACAAGCCAACGACCAAGCGGAGTCGAGCAACAAAACCATCATTAGCGACGACTTAAAGCTAAAAAAAGGTGGGCTGAAGAGTTGCCAGCCAACCTGTGGGTGAATAGGATGACACCAAGGATGACAATGAGAGAAACCCTATTTTCTTTGGTGTATGGATGTGAAGTTGTAATCTCCACGGAGGTGATGATTGCAACAGCAAGGTGTAAACTTATGACAACGAACACAAATGACAAAGAGCTCTTGCACTCTCTCGACCCCTTAAAGAATTTAGGGAAGTTGCATTGGTTCGAATGGAGGCCCAAAGAAAAATCATTGCTAGAAGTTTTACTAGAAACGTCAAAGCTAAAATCTTTAAACTTTCCAAGAAGGTATTTCAAAACACTCAAGTACAAGTGACAAGTAAGTTAGGTCTTACATGGTAAAATCCTTATCAAATCATCGAAATATACTGGAATGGAGTCTATCAATTGAGCAACCCGGATGGATTTCCACTATCTAAGAGTTGGAATATTACGTATTTGAAGAAATACCACTTCTATAAGGACGGTGAAACTTAATGCCCACTCATTATTCAATTCCTCTTTTTTATCAGCTGTTTATTTTCTCGTGTAGGTTTTATATAAAAATAATTCATGGTAAGTTTATCATGGAACTGTTTCAAAGTATTGATTATTTGATCAGAAGTATCACAAATCTGATCAAGAGTATCGAAAATTTGGGTCAAGAAATCTACAATAATTACAATATAATATTATTGGTCCAAATTAATGATACTCCCAGTGAGATTTTTTATACCCCTGATCAAATATTCAATACTTTAAAATTATTTCATGATAAACTTATCATGAACTATTATCATATGATACTTTGCCTATTTCTCTAATGTAATCACTCGACATTGTCTTAAACATCAAAGGGCCACGGCTAACCCCATGATAATTTATTTATTTTTTGCTGTAAATGAGCTAAAAAAATCTTATTTCGTGACCTACAAGTATTCTTACATATCCAACATAAGACAACATCAGAAGTACATAGACTTGAAACAATTCAAAATGACAATGCATGGCTTATGTTAAGGCCTCTAATCATATAAAGTCCTGACAGTTAAAATGCATACATCTAAGATATTTTCCCGCAAAAACGAATAACATTCGATAAATGGCTCAATTGCAAGAAACAAAGGGCACAATCAAATTGGGCAAACATACACATAAAATATGTTACCTATTGCAATGGATAAAATTGAAAAAAAAGTACATGACAGTGTAACATCAAAATAATTGAAATAAAGCAAAAGGGGATCATCGATGTCAATGCCCCCTAGAAAACCGTTTTCAGGAGAGTCGCCGTCACATGCAACCCATATAAAAAACATGAAAAAGAATATAAGATTATTCTACCACCACCGAGGATGGGCAAGTATTATCATTGTTACATGAAAGTAAAAGATTGTCAGGAAAACCAATAATATTGAAAACATGAGAGAAGTACATGCCAAGAGTCATTTCTCTATCACTAAATCAGAGGTGGAGTTGTCAATCTTTTTATATGCCTCATAACACTCGCCGTCGGGTTCCTAGCGGGTATAAATTATGAACTATAATAACTCGAAAGCAATAAATGTTGTAGTAACTGAGCTCTCAAGAGAGTATTTATAATAAATGAGATGTGTGTTACAAATGGGCATTTAAAGCCCTATTTATAGTGTACAAGGTGGGTTTCCCCACTTGATCAGATCTGCCCGCGGGCCCCACTAAATCCTAGTTGTTCAATCATGATTGGCTACAACCTCCCTTATGGACCAACGAGGGCGTACCACGTGGCACTGTTGACCTCTATTGATGAGACTCCTCCTACTGGCCCTACTCTGACCCTGTCACATCCGCACGTCCGATGGGATTGGACCGGCCAAGTAGCTGGCGTTGCCTCCAAATGGGTATCCAGGTAGACGAGTAGGCGGGTAGTGATCCTTCAGCGGGCATCCAGAGACGAATGTCTGCGGGTAGCGGGCAGAAGATCCGACGGGATGGCCGGAACCCTACCCGCTGGCCGACGGGCCTTCGCAGACCCGCCAGAAAGGGTCTCTCTGCTGCCCTCCAGGAGTTCGTCGCCGCAGCTGCCCCAGCTCTCTATCTGACGGTTCATCTGGGCTCGCCGACGCCTCTATCCTCCTACCCCATCTTGACCGGTTAATCCGCTTGCCCACTGGTCGGGTAGTATTACCGGGCATAACAATTGCCCCACCAGCCCGTCATCAGGAAGGAGATGTCGTCGGGTGACGGGCTAATTATTCTCGTGACTCCGTAATCATTGCGCCATTTTGTCTCCCGAGGCACCGCTTTGTATTCTGTTCCTGCTGACGTCATTGGCTGGCGTGCTTGATATATAGGATCTCACGCATCACGTCTACCGATCTTGTCGCCCAATTGACAGGCGCGTGTTGGGCACGCGCCCCCATACTTTGAGTTAATTCCAATCTTGACCCCATTTTTTGCAGTTTAGTCCCTCCCTCATTTTTCTATAAATAGGGGGTTTCAGCCCTCATTTTCACTTTACACCTTCTTCACCTTCGCGCCTCCTAGCAAAATTTGAATTTTTCGGCGACTGTTCCTCTTCCTTCCTTCCAGATTCCGGCGTCCACTCCGTTTTCAAGGTAAAACTCCGCCGTCGACTTCTCACTTTCTTCTTTTCCCGTTTTCTTCCGACTATGAGCGATTCTGTGGAGAGTGTGGATGCCGCCCATATCTACCAGTTCCACCGCTGTGCCACCGAGAGGCCTCTCCGCCACGCCAGAGAAGGGACCTCCATGGCCGTCGCCGCCCTGGAAGGCGAAGGTACCTCAACGGATGTTGACGCCTTCATCGACGCCCTCGATCGGATGAGCCCCGTATGGGATGCCCCAGTTCTAAGCGCGACCCCAGTCGCCATCTACCCGCCAGTGGCCGAGCCAAGCGACGACCAGGACGAGGTCCCCGAGCCCATCAGGTATTCGGACAGCCAAATGACGCAGCTTGACTATGCCAAATACATCCATGGGCAAAGACGTGAGCGCACTACCCGTTCTTATCGGGAAGCCGTTAAGAGTAAGTTTGGTGCCTTCCACCGTCCCAGCTTCCTGCCCGCGAACGCGGATCTCTCGAGCCTGTATTGGGAGTTCGAGGTCCCCGCCGACATCCACTTCTACACCCCGTTGGCCAATGAGCGTGCTGATCAGCCACCCGAGTGGCTGATTGCCATCAACGCCGATACTTCGCTTCCCGCTCCACCAGGCGATTTCCAGGCTCCTCGCCGCTTGGAATCTGTCGATCACTCAGATCACGCCCAATGGGTAGAGCTACCCGTTAAGTGCCATGATTGCTCTCGGGTGTCGGGGACTCCATCGGATGCCTTTCCCCGATGAAATGAACCACCTATACTACACGGTGGCCTCCACTGGCGTCACGAATGCGGGTTACTACTCCGTGAAGCCTCGGGGCGGGGATGCCATTATTTTCGGCATCTCGTCAAATGTGATCGACTGGCACCAAAAATGGTGGTGGGTCAGCGGCGCATGGGAGAGTGCGGGGCCCGACGGGGCGGTCATTAAAGTTCCCCGGGAATACCGTCGCCTAAATCGGAGAGTTATAATCTCATTTTCCTTCTTTTTCTTATGTACTGATCTAATTTCTTTTTTATCGTACAGGCAACTTGGCATCAAACCCTAGCGATCTCACTGACGACTTCTCCTACGCCCTTGCCCGCGTGAAGAAAGAGCTCGACATCGATCGGTTTGTCGATCTGCTGAACGACAACGAGCAAAGATGTCTCTCCGGCCTCCAAACTTTTCCCTGCCATCTCAACTTCGGCGGTAAGAGTTCTCCGGCCCGAAGCTGTCTAATCCTCCTCTTGATTCGTTTTGTCCGCCATCTAACTTGTATTTATTCTTTTTGCTAACCCCAAAACAGCGTTTCCCGACGGACAACGATCTCGACCTCTCTGACTCGCCTGCTCAGAAATTCCCCCGTTGCCAATGACCAGCCTCCACCCGACGTTGGCCAGGTCCCAGTAATCAACTGCGAATCCTCCGAGACGACACTTGATATGGCGCCCAAGAAGAACGCCGTTGCCGCCCTGACGAAGAAGGGAGCCGTAAGGGGCACGAACGACCATGCCACCCGGGCAAACCCCCAAGCGCTGCCGCCCGCCGCTAAAACGACGACCACCAGCGGCCAGCCCCCCGCCAAGAAAGCTCGGGTCGAGGACCAAACTCCCATCGAGCCGGCCATGGTTACCATTTCGGTGCACCCGACCACTGGAGGTCTGGTAGCGGGCACCTCTGAGCCCGCCGTCGGGAGACCGAGCCCGTCTACTCGCGGCAGGAGCGACTTTTCGTTCCTGGGTTGGAGCAACCATCTCACATAAGTAAACAAATCCCTCCTATGTATAGCATGTATTTAGATCACCTTCTCGCCATCTCACCGTCCCGATATTCACAGGCCTGACCCTTTGCCCCCGACCGAGGTCCTTCAATTCATCTGGTCGCGGGATCCCCCCTACGTGGAGGCTGTCCCCGAGTCCTGGCTGGAGGATCTTCGCCGCGCCGTGGTGAACTTGCCCCGGTCGTGGACGCTTAACTGCCAGAAGGCCTCGCAGGTCGCTACCCTGGCCGACAAGATGAGATCGTCAGCTATTCAAGCCGCCCGCGATACCATCAACATGGAGGGCATGATGATCGACTATGAGCGGGAGATGCGGACCTTTTCCACCTACAAGGCCAGTTTCCAATCCAAAAAAGGATGAGGTCGCCCGGCTAGAGGAGAAGGTGTAGAAGATCGAGGAGGAGCTGGCTGTCTCCCGTTCCCACTGCTCGGAGGCGGAGGGTCTCCTAGAGGCCGAGAGGAAAGCCCGAGCCGATGCTGAGGCTCAGGCCGCTGCCGCAAAGGAAGAGTCTGAAAAGGCTCGACAAGCCTTTGTCGAAGAGGTCGAACAATGCATGGCCACCGAGCGTGCCCGCCTAGAAGGGGAGCAGGAGGTGGTCGGGTCTGTGATCTACATCAATGCATACGCCGACTCGATCCACTCTCTCCTCCGGAAGAACGCTAAGGCCGATCTTTCTGGTCCCCTTGAGGACTTGAAGGATTACGTAGCAGCCAACCCCCCGTCGGCAGAATACGAACTTACACTGAAAGATCTGACCGACCGTGGGGTGAATGTATCCTTCTTCCCCAATGTGGAGGCATTCATCTATCCTCCTGTCGACGAGAAGGTCGCCGAGGGGCCGGTGGTGGTGGACGGCGAGCGGGCAACTGCGGGCGATGGGGATATCGAGCTTCTTCCTTCTTAGGAAAAAATTGTAATCTTTTATTTCTGCTTGCCTACGGGCACTTTGTATCCGGACTTCTTTCTTTTACTTTAATGGAATATTTTTTTTCCTTTTTACAAGTGTGGTTCCCATTTTTTATTTGAGTTTGCTTGAATTATTTTTCTTGTTCGTCCAAATATGGGTGTGACTTTCCTAACACGAGGTTGATTCGATAATCAATTAAATGGTTAACCAAACGATTAATGAGTAAAGTACTTTAACCGATTGATGGGTAGCGACTTCACGAATACGAGATTGAATTAACAATCGATTAAAAGAATAATCACATGATTAATGAGTGAAGTGCTTTAGCCGATGACAGGTAGCGACTTCATGAATACGAGATTGAATTAACAATCAATTAAATGATTAACCAAATAATTAATGAGTGAAGTGCTTTAACCGATTGACGGGTAGCGACTTCACGAATATGAGATTGAATTAACAATCGATTAAAAGAATAATCACATGATTAATGAGTTAAGTGGTTTAGCCGATGATCAGGCAGCGACTCCACGAACACATGATTGAATTAACAATCGATTAAAAGAATAATCACATGATTAATGAGTGAAGTGCTTTAGCCGATGATCGAGCAGCGACTCCACGAACACAAGATTAAATTAACAATCAATTTTATTGATTGTACAATGCGTTCCAGACGCAATTACAGTGTGGCCCACAGTGAGCAATAGGTGGTACGGGTTATACCCGTTACAATTTAACGGTCTGCTCGATTTATTGGGTATGCCGTCATTGGTAATATTTCTTGAGAAGGGAGGCGTTCCAAGGGTACTGGGCCGGATTGCCCTCGAGGCTCTCGAGCTCATTGGCCCCGTTGGCCAAGCGTCTCGAGACTCTTAAGGATCCCTTCCAATTCGGGTCAAATGCACCATTGGGCTGCCCGACCGTCCATCGTAGGACGAGGTCCCCAGCCTTGAACTCTCGGATTCTGATCTTCGAGTTGAAATACTTTTCTACCCGCTTCTTGTAAATCATGTTTTTCTGCTCCGTGGACAGTCTTTTTTCTTCCAGGAACTCCAGTTCGTGCAACATGGCTTCGTCGTTATCGGCCCCCACGAGCTGCGAGGTGCAGTGGCTCAGGATGGCGACCTCAGCCGGGATGACCACTTCCGTTCCGAAGGCCAGAGCGAAAGGGGTCTCCCCAGTGTCCGTGCGGCAAGTGGTCCGGTACGACCATAATACTTCGGGTAGCTTGCTTGCCCAGGTTCCTTTATTCTCCTCCAATCTTGCCTTCAGGGTGTGCTTGATTATTTTGTTGACTGCCTCGACCTGCCTGTTTGATTGGGGGTGGTAGGTAGTCGAGAACAGTCTCTTGATCTTGTGATTTTGGAAGAATTTTTCTATTTATGACCCGTCGAATTGCTTCTCGTTGTTCAAAATGATGATTTGAGGAACCAAAATGGCAAATTATGTTGCGCCATATGAACTTGATGACGTGATCTTAGTCGATTATCTTCAACGATTCTGATTCTGCCCACTTGGTGAAGTAGTCGATCGCCACGACCGTGTACCTGACGCTGCCCGGGACTGTGGGCAAAGGACCAATGAGATCGATCCCCCACTTTGCAAACGGTCATGGGCTAAAAATAGAATTGAGCTCGGTCGGTGCCTGGTGGATAGCTGGCGAGTATACTTGGCATTTGTGGCACGGCCTTGCGTAACTGATTGCGTCCTTCTTCAAGATGAGCCAGAAATAGCTCTGGCGGATAATTTTCTGGGCGAGTACCTGGTCCCCTGCGTGGTTCCCGCAGAGCCCCTCGTGGATCTCCTCCATGATCTTCCTTCCTTGCTCTGGGGTTATGCATCTTAAGAGAGTTAGAGAAAAACCCCGCTTGTATTAGTGACCTCCCACCATTGTATATCTGGCTGCCCGAAGCTGCAACTGCCTTGCTGCTACTCGATCAACCGGAAGCTGCCCGTGGCGAAGGTAATTGAGGATGGGGGTCATCCAACTGTCTCCGCCTTGCTCGAGGCTGGCAACCCGCTGATTTGAGCTTGATGGGGCGGGCATGTATGTTATCGTGATCTGTGACATATCGTCCACCTCGTCGGACATCGCGAGGCAGGCCAATGCGTCTGTCTGAGTGTTGTTGAGTTGGGGCACGACTTCTATATGCAACTAGTCGAATTTTTCGAGCAGGTTCTTGGCCAGTCCTTGGTAGGCCATCATCCTGTCGCTGCGTGCCTCGTACTCCCTCAAAATCTGGCATGTGACCAACTGTGAATCGATGTAGACTTGTAGCCGCTTCACCCCTATGGCCATTGCCATCTCTAAACCGTTAATCAAAGCTTCGTACTCGGCCTCATTGTTTATCGCATGGAACCCAAATCGTATGGTTGTTGTGAATGATTGGCCCGACGGGCTGAGTAAGATGATTTCTACCCCGGCCCACATGTTGTTGGATAATCCGTTGACGTACATCTTCCAGGGCGGCTGCTCGATTTTGGACATTGTCTCCGAGTAGGTGAGCTCGACTATGAAGTCAGTTTGATGGGTGTTCGGAGAGCATAAGTGATTCCAAACTGCCCGATCTCCATTGCCTATTTGAGGCACCTGCCCACTGTGTCTGCCCGATGTAGGACTTATCGTAGGGGCATGGTTGTCAACACTTCAACTTGTTGGTCGAAGAAGTATGGACGTAACTTTCGTACGCTCATCAATAACGCATAGGCCAGTTTTTCCAAGGGCGAGTATCGCAGCTCGGCGGCATGGAGTATTTGGCTGACGTAATAGATTGGCAAATGTGATTGCCCCTCAGCTCGTACTAGCACGGCGCTGAGAGCTGACTCCGAGGCCGCCAAGTACAAGTAAAGCTTCTCACTGGGGACGGGCTTGGCTAGTATCTGGGCGTTTGAGAGGTACGCCTTCAGGTTGTCGAATGCGAGTTGGCTCTATGGCGTCCAGTTTAGTTTCCCCTTCTGTATGCTATCAAACAAAGGTTTGCACCGGTCCCCCATGCGGGAGATGAAACGACTGAGTGCGGCCAGGCTGCCCGTGACTCGCTGTACTTCCTTCACCGTGCGGGGAGTGCTCATGTCTAGAACTTCTTGAACTTTGGTTGGATTAGCCTCGATGCCTCACTGGCTGGCCATGTGCCCCAAGAATTTGCTCGACTCGACATCGAAACTGCACTTTTTTGGGTTGACCCTCATACGGTATTTTCTTAGAATCTCAAATGTCTCGGTCAGGTGGGTGAGGTGGTTCTCCTTCTTCTCTCTCTTAACGACGATGTCGTATATGTAAACCTCCATTGTCGTCCCAATCTGGTCGTGGAACATATGGTTGACCAATCTTTGATAAGTTGCCCCTACGTTCATCAACTCGAACGGCATCCGCTTCCAGAAGTACATGTTCTTCTCGGTGAGGAAAGTGGTGTACTTCTGGTCCTCGACAGCCATCGGGATCTGGTGGTAGCCGGCAAAAGCGCCCATGAACGTGAGCATTTCATGCTCGGCAGTGTTGTCCACCAGATGGTCGATATGTGGTATCGGGAAGTGGTCTTTGGGGCATGCTTTGTTTAGGTCAGTGAAGTCGATGCATAGCCGCCATGTATTATTATTTTTCTTGACGAGGACTGCATTGGATACCCACTGGGGGTTGTCATCGGGGTCGACCATCCCGATCAGTTTGTTGTCGAGTAGCTTTTTGACTTCAGTTGCTATGACTGCGTATTTATCTGGCCCGAACTTCCTCCTTTTCTGTGAGACTGGCTTGCAGGCAGGGTCGATGTGTAGCTGGTGGGAACATATCGCTGGAGGCACATGGTCAAATATATGGCGGCGGCTTCGTCTATCTCCATATCTCTCTCCCCGACTGTACAAATATAATCTAATTTTGCAGAATTAAAAGTAAGATCGATATACGCCAAATATTTGTGTGCCATTTTTTTATTACCCTTAAGAGTTCCCACCTTCCCAGAGGGGATTGGGAACTTGATACAATAGTACTATGCTGAGGCGGTGGCTTTGAACTCGTGCTCGAATGGCCTGCCGAGAAAACCGTTATAGGTTGACGGCTGGTCGATTATTATAAAGTCGAGCTATTTCAAAGCCTTAACCTCAGCATCTATGCTAGAAACTAACATTACAGCTAGTCTAACTATTCCATATGGCTTCACGGTGGTGTCCACGAAGCCTTTGATGATCTGATCGCACGGCTCCACGTACTTCTCGAAAGAGTTGTCCAGCTGGTCGAAGACGGCTTTGAAGATGATGTTACAGTATGCTCTATTGTCGACGAGCATGCGGTAGATAGTGACGCCCATTGATGTTGACCGACACGACCAGGGCATCGTGGTTGGGGTAGATGACCCCCGTGCGGTCTTCCTCCTTGAAGGCGAGGAGGTCTGATTCCTTAGTCATCATGTTGAGCGGCATGGTTATCTGGTGGACATTGTCCATAACCCACAACTCGCTCTTTTGCCGGAGGTTGGAGAGTGTTGTGGATGCGGCGAATCCTCCCACCGGGGAGAGCATATTGACAGCACGGCGGGCAGGATTCTTCGGCATCGGCGGGCAGATGAGGGTCGCCTCCTGGTTTCACTCAACGCGGTGGGCCGCGGGTTGCGCCTCCGGCCTGGCCGCCGGTCTCTTTACAAACTCCTCCAGCTTTTCCTCCTCGAACAGCCGCCACAGCTGTTTCAGGAGGTCGCGGCACTCACTGGTGTTATGCCCGACGGTCTGGTGGTAGTGGCAGTTTTTGTTGGGGTTGAGTTGCACCCCAGGTTTGTGGACCCATGGATGGGCCTTGGGCACCATGTTTTTGTCCCGGATCTGTACGTACACGTACTCTGGGGTGGCGGAGAGTTTCTCTGGGGTGGCGGAGAGTTTCTCGGCTAGCTTTACGGCTGGAGAGCCCGATAGGAAAAGTTCCTTCGGCTTGGCGTATTGCCCGTCTGCACGTGGGGCTTCTCCTTCTCGGCCTGGGAGCTTTCTCCCAGTCGTTGGGCCAAAATGTCGGTGTTGTAAATAATTTTTCCGGCTCACTGCCGGAATTCCGCGTACAACTTGGGGTAGTCCTTGTTCATGGACTTCTACAGTTTTGTTTTTAGGCGGAGGCCACCTATGATCCCGACCAGTTTGACCTTGTCCCCGATGGGCTCACCCTCCTTGATAATCCAGTCGACCCGGTCAATGTAAGCCCATTCCGACTCGTCTTTACCTTGGGCCAGGTTGGCCATACGGTTGGCGCCGACCAGATGTGGCGCCATCGAGGAGAAGTGCTCTAGGAACAGCTTTCCGAGTTGGTGGAATGAGACCACCTTCCCTGCGGGCAATGAGGAGTACCAACGGTGAGCTCTATCACCGAGGGTCAATGGAAACATCCGACACTGGGTGGCATCTGTGGCCCCCATTGATATCATGTACGTCGTGTATTTGCTTCGGTGGGTGACGGGGTCCATCTCCCCGTCGTACTGCCCCACTGTGGCTACGTTGATCTTTGGCTGGGCGGGAGCTCGCACCAGAATATCCGCTAGAGGGGAGTTGGGCATGTGGGCGAAGTGATGTTGCCCGTCCTGTTTCTCGAGCTTCGCCTCCAAGGTCGTTACCTTTTTTAAGATTTTGGCCATAGCGTTATTGGCAGCAGGTGGAGATCAGGGACGAGGGTTATCTCCCAGACGGTCGTGGACCAACGGCCTCGGGCCGCATCATTGCGACATTTGGCAGATCGTTCCTCGCCCCGCTCCCTTGGCCTCGAGCTAGTGTTGGATTCACAGGGTCGGGCAGCACCCCGAGCCTGTGAGCCCAGCCTGGAGAGAAGACTGAGCCCGCCGGATGACGGGATGCGTGGTGAGAGTCGACCTCCTCGTTGAGGCACCTTTTCAAGTTCTGCAGCCTCGTGGCATAGGTTGCCGCCCTCCTGGCCGATTTCCGCTCTGGCCGCGGGTTGCTGGTGGCCCTAGTCTGGGCTAGGCTAGCTTCTTTCCTGCCCGATGGGTGCGGATAGGGGCCGCATCAATTTCTGCCTGGCGGCGCTCGATCAGTGCTTTTGTCGCCTGTAAGTCCTTCGGTATCCGTATTGCAGAGATGAACTCGAATGATCCCTGGGGTGTCACCGACGTGGCTGGAGCTGGAGTTACAGTCTCGGCGATGTCTTCAACTTGTTGCTGGTTTCGAGTAGCTTTGGAGGTGGCCATTTCGGTGTGGGTTTTCTAGGGATTTTTAGTGAGTAAAGGGGTGGTTCAGTTTAGATAGCTAGATGAACGAAACCGAGAGTACTTCGCTATTAGCTACCCTCCTTCTAGTGTCAAATTGTTGACAGCGATTTCGTGAGGAACTCGTCGTCGGGTTCCTAGCGGGTAGAAATTATGAACTATAATAACTTGAAAGCAATACATATTGTAGCAAATGAGCTCTCAAGGGAGTCTTTGTAATAAATGAGATGTGTGTTACAAATGGGCATTTAAAGCCCTATTTATAGTGTACAAGGTGGGTTCTCCCACTTGATCAGATCTGCCCGCGGGCCCACTAAATCCTAGTTGTTCAGTCATGATTGGCTACAACCTCCCCTATGGACCAACGAGGGCGCGCCACGTGGCACTATTGACCTCTATTGATAAGACCCCTCCTACTGGCCCTACTCTGACCCTGTCACATCCGCACGTCCGATGGAACTGGACAGGACAAGTAGCTGGCGTTACCTCCAAACGGATAATCTGGGTAGGCGGGATGTGGTCCTTCAGTGGGCATCCAGAGACGAATGTATGTGGGTAGCGGGCAGAAGATCCAATAGGATGGCCGAAACCCTCCCCGCTGCCCTCCAGGAGTTCATCGCCGCAGTTGTCCCAGCTCTCTATCCGACGGTTCCTCTGGGCTCACCGACGTCTCTATTCTCCTACCTCGTCTTGATCGGTTAACCCACTAGCCCGCCGGTCGGGTAGTATTACTGGGCGTAACACCCGGAGCTGAGTGCAAGGGAAAGAGAAGAAAGGAGGACTAAGAGAGAGACCAGAGATATGTAGATATGAGAGCTATGCTTGCTGAAGACGCCACTGACTCGGATGGTCTTGAGGAGAGGTCGCCTGAACTCTTTTCCGATGATGAGTATGATGATTTGTGCCTTATGGCTAGGGAGGAGCCTGAGGTAACTTCTAACTCTGCATGTGGTTCACACACTGGTCAAAATCCTGAGCTTAGCTCAGAGTCAGTTAGAGAAATGAACCTTCAAATCCGTTTGGATCAATTGATGGTTGATTTCTCCATACTGCAGGAAACTAATGTCTTCTTGGCGAAGGAGAACGAGAAATTGAGTACTGAGGTTTAAAACCTGACTGAGCAGCTAACTCAGTCAGATCTAAAGGAGTCAGCTCAAATTGTAAGGCTAACTCAGTAAATTGACATAATCATTGTTGAGCGCCTTCCAAGAGAGAAGATTCTGAAGGAACTGGCTGATGAAGAACTAGTCAGGAAGGAATAGCTAAAGGCACGCAAGAGTAAGTTTGATGACCTTTATGCCAGACATAAAATCCTGAAAAAGAGTGAGGACTCTCTCAAGCAAAAAGTTGCAGCAATGAATAAATCCTCAGTGGCTTTAGAGGAAATAAATAGCAACCAAAAGCTTGGGAAGGAGAAAGCTGGGATTGTATATGCTCCCAAGAAATCCTCACGGGGTCAGTCTTATGTTGCTTCGGGGAGCAATATTGAGACGGTGTTTGTTCAGGCGGGCCAGAGTACAAAGAAGGTTGTATTCGAGGCCAGTCAGACTGATAAGGGCAAGGAAACTATTGAGACTGTCAGGGTTGCCCCTAAGGTTGTGAAGCCAAAACCCAAGGGAAAGGCTAAGCAACCTAAAGAGGCCCCTGAGAACTCAGGCCAGAAAACTTCTCAGCGCAAGCCGAGGAGAGCTCAAGCCCAGAGCACTCAAACTGCTCAACAAGGGTATCATCATGCTTGGCAATACCATCAGGGAAGGCCAAATATGATGACACCCCATGGTTTTGGCATCCTGAGGCCTTTAACTGTTTCCAATTCCCTCACTTGCCTAGGGGGAATAAGAAACAGGGTCCTTATTAAGAACAAGCTCCAAGACCCGCTTCACCAAGGCCTAGGAAGAACAGGAAGCCAGCCCCAAAGGCTCCCACTCAGGCTCCTGTGACTCCAAAACTTAACACGCATACACCATCTTCCTCTCAGGCTAAGAAGAAGAAAGTAGTGTATGTGGATGTTACTGGGAGACAGATTTATGACTCTGAGGTAATCAAGGTAGTTAAGCAAGTCTGGATCCCAAAAGGTACAACTGACACCATAGGACCCAACACCCAATGGGTACCTAAAGCTTGATTCTGTTGCAGGCGACTGTGGGCCACAGGAGAAGGAAGGATGGCTCAATCAAGATTGTTTGGTACCTAAACAGTGGGTGCTCAAGGCACATGACTGGAATGAAGAGTCTCCTTCAAGATTTTAAAGCTAAAGATGGCCCACAGGTAACCTTTGGTGATAACTCAAAAGGTTTAACTAAAGGTTTTGGTGTTTTGGTAATAGGTACAGTCAGAGTGGAGAATGTGTCCTTTGTTGAAGGACTGAAGCATAACCTGTTGTCAGTGAGTCAGTTCTGTGATAAAGGTTTCAGTGTTGAGTTCTCATCGAATATTTATTCAGTCAAGAACCAATCAACACTTCAAGTGCTTCTCTCAGGTATTAAGAAAGGTAACGTTTATTTAGCTGATTGGAGCAGCACTATTCCTAATACTTATTTTGTTGCTAAAACCTCTTCAGAGCTCAGTTGGTTATGGCATAAACGATTAAACCATCTGAACTTCAAGATTCTTAACAAGATTTCTAGACTTTCACTTGTTGAAGGTTTACCTAATGAAGTTTTTAGCAAGGATCGTGTGTGCAAGGCCTGTCAGGAAGGGAAGCAAGTTAGAGCTACATTCAAGGAGAAAGCCACCTTCTCAACTGACAGGGTTCTTCAGCTCTTGCACATGGATTTGTTTGGCCCTATAACACCTGTGAGTATGAATGGTAGGAAATATACCCTTGTGGTCATTGATGATTATTCTAGGTATACTTGGGTTATTTTCTTGTTGAATAAGAAGGAAACACAGGTGAAGCTTCCAGAGTTGCTCAGGAAACTCAGCAATGAGCAGAATCAGTCCATAGTCAAAATCAGATCTGACAAGGGCACTGAATTTATAAATTCATATATTTCATATTTCAGTAATGAACTTGGTATTGCTCATGAGAATTCTGCAGCTAGAACCCACAACAAAATGGTGTCGCTGAGAGAAGGAACAGGACACTGAAGGAAGCTGCCAGGACCATGCTGGATGAGTTAGTATTGCCCAAGAAACTCTGGGCTGAAGCAATCAACACTGCATGCTACACTCAGAATAGATCCATGCTAAACAAACAACATGCTCAGACCCCCTATGAGACATGGAACAAGAGGAAGCCTCGTATCTCTTAATTCTATGGGTGCAAGTACTTCATCCTCAATAATGGGAAGACCCAATTAAAGGCTTTTAATAGCAAGTCTGATGAAGGAATATTCTTAGGATATTCTGAAGTCAGTAAAGCCTTCAGAGTCTATAATTGTAGGGCCCTTATTGTGGAGAAATCACCACATGTTGTGTTTGATGAATCTGTCACTGAGTCTAGGGTAAAAGCGTTGGATCCTGACTCTGAGGAGGTCACAAGGAGAGTGACAAGGCTGAGCTTGAAGAATCAATCTGATCCTAAGGTCAAGGCAGTGCCTATACCATGATGGGATGATGACGAAGATCAGGATGATGAAGCAAGAGTCACTCCTAAACCCAGCACATTAGGGACAGTTGAGCCTCAGACTGAGGAATAGGCTCAACCTGAGGTAAGTACCGTCAATGAAGATGCGGTCGCAGCTGAGACAGCTACTGAGTCACCATATCAAGGGGGAATCGATGCCCCTGACATTGAGTTGGCTATTCCCATTGGTATAGACTCGGGTTCATCCCCTTCTGTTCATTTCCCTGAATTTATAGATCCTGTAGATACTAACATTGTAGGTACATCTGGGATAACTCCAAGCAAGAGGTCACGACTAGAAGATCATCCCATTGACCAAGTCATTGGTGATCCAACTGAGGGAGTCAGGACTAGGCGGTTCCATGGTGAGAGCGCTCTGTTTTGTTGCTTTCACTCTGAGTAAGAGCCTCAGAACATAGAAGAATCTCTCACTGACTCGAACTGGATCATAGCCATGCAAGAGGAGTTGAATCAGTTCACAAGGAATCAGGTTTGGGAACTGGTAGATAGACCTAGGCATCAAGGTGTGATTGGTACTAAATGCGTCTTCAAGAACAATAAGGATGAGAATGGTGTTGTAGTAAGGAACAAGGGAAGGCTGGTTGCAAAGGGGTATTTTCAGTCTGAAGGAATAGACTATGATGAGACCTTTGCTCCAGTGGCTAGGCTTGAAGCAATCAGGTCGTTCCTTGCATATTCTACATACAAGAAGTTCAAGGTGTATCAAATGGATGTGAAGAGTGCTTTCTTAATTGTATCCTGAATGAAGAAGTATATGTGGAACAACCCCCAGGGTTTGAGTTGGAGACAAGGTATACCACTTGAAGAAAGCATTGTATGGACTTAAGCAAGCTCCTAGAGCTTGGTATGATACCATCTCTCAATTCCTGACTGACCATGGGTTCAGAAAGGGAACCGTGGATAGGACATTGTTCAGGATCACTGAAGGTGATGACATTCTCTTGGTCCAAATATATGTGGATGACATCATATTTGGATCACCAAACCATCAGCTATGTGAGAAATTCTCTATGTTGATGACTGGTAAATTTGAGATGTCTATGATGGGAGAGATGAACTTCATTTTGGGATTGCAAGTCAAGCAAACTTATCAAGGGATTTTCATTAATTAGGCCAAGTACACAAGAGACTTGATTCAGAAGTTTGGAGTTCAGAATTACAATCCAGCCAGGATCTCAATGAACACAAATTGGAAGATGGATCCTGACACCGATGGGGTATCAGTGAAGCAGACTGAGTACAGAAGGCTTATTGGTTCACTATTGTACCTGACTGAAAGCAGGTCTGACATTACTTTTGCAGTTAGTGTGTGCTAGAGTCTGACCCTAAGAAAATTCATCTGGAGGCTGCAAAGAGGATACTTAAGTATTTGAAAAGGACATTCAATTTAGGACTATGGTATCCTTCAGATGACAACCTAGAACTGACAGGGTATTCAGATGCAATTATGGAGGTTGTAGGATTGATAGGAAATCAACCTCAGGGACATGTCAGTTTTTAGGAAGTAACTTGATTCTCTTGGTTCTCAAAGAAGCAGAACTCAGTGGCGATATCCACAACAGAGGCTGAGAATATGGCGGCAGGTAGTTGTTGTGCTCAGATTTTATGGTTGAGACAACAACTGAGAGACTACCAAGTGTTTACAAATGAAGTCCCAATTTATTGTGACATCAACAGTGCCATAGCTATCACTCAGAACCCAGTGCTTCACACAAGGTGCAAGCATGTAGATACTAGGCATCATTTTATAAGAGATCGTGTAAAGAAGAAGGACATTAGGATGGAGAAGATTCACACTGACAGGCAGAGAGCGACATCTTGACTAAGCCTTTGACTGAATCAAGGTTTATGGAACTGTCAGTGGAGTTAGGACTCTTAGATCTGGTAGAGCAGTCAGTGTAGGATCTAGGGGGAACTCAGGTTCAGAGTCGAAGGGGGAACTCAGGTTCAGACTCGACTCACGAGGTATCAGGGTGCTACAATGTCGCCCTGGCTGCGTGTCAGGGTCCGTACGTGCATGTCCTCCCTGGATTGGTCCACGTCATCAGGTTGGTGAGAATGTAAGAACTTATTTCTAGGCTTCAGGCTTATCTTATTAAGTTTTTTTTGTTTCGAGCACAACGGTCTTATTTTGGCGCTGACATTCCTTTTGCATTGCTTGGCTCTACTCCAAGTCTCTCTCATTACTCAGGATCATCATGTTCCCTTCAGGACTGAGTTAGTAATGACCTCAGGGTCATACTCTTCATCACTGACACTTACTCAGCCAGCTTAGAAAGATTGTCGTTAGTTCAGGATGGTGCTCTTCATTTTCAGGCTCTCAGTCTTGATTGTCATCAGTGAGTTCTCCTCTCACTGGGTACCTGTGAAGTGTAAAATACCTAAGTACAAAACTAACTAAGACTAGCCTGACTACAAATGCATAACATCTTTTCAGGGGCTTTGGGATCTTAATCAAAACTGACAATGTCCTAACAATTTCCCCCTTTTTTATGATGCCAAAACAATGAAAAGATCATCAAAACACTTAGAGGAATAACAGGTCCTATCTATAAGATAAGTCAGTATTAGAGGAATTCTTGATAAAGTACAAAATTTAAATGACAGCCAAAAAAGACAATGAGTTTTTGTCTGTGGGCAAATGTAATAGATTTTATTGATGATATTGAATTGGTACAATAAACCTGATCTATTACAAAGAAAGATGTAAACACCTAAACTAATCTCATTTCAGGCTCGAGTCCATAACCAGCATAGACTCTAACCTTCAACTCGTCTACCCTTTTAGGTTGGTTCACATAACCTTCAGCCTTGGCAATCTTCATAACTTCAGTCATGATGGCCTTTGTATCGTGCTTTCCAGTTCCAGATACAAGAGCTGGTGGGCGTGCAACGAATTCAGGAGCATTGGCTTGGACTTGGGCTGCTTCAGCTTCTTCTAAGATCTTCTGAATAAGTTCAGGGTGATTGTCCATCATATAGTCAATGAAGTGGGCATTTATGTCTTCAGTGTCGCCCCATTTCTTCACCACATACCATAGCCTGACAAATTCATCCCTAGCATCAACACAGAACTCTTTCAACGTCTCTGAGATGAACTTATCGACAAGAGCTTCCCTCTGAACTATCTCAGGCCTTCTGACTTGTAGCAAAGTTGATTTCCTAGTTGTTGGCTTCTTTTTGTACTTGCGCGGCTCAGGCTTCGCCTTCTTCCTCCTTAGCAAACTGACCACAGCATCATCCAATTCACGTTGTTGCATATCAGTGAGATAAGTCAGCTTCTCAACCTTCTTCTCCAGGATGCGCATCTTTTCCTTTTGAGCAATGTCAGCCATGCGCTCAGCTTCAGACTTCTCCGTAGAGGCTCCCCATGCCTCAGCGCATAATTCAGCCACCGTCTCCGCAGAGTAAGTGATTGGATTCTTTCTCGTGTTTACTGGGGGAGATTTCTGAATCGCTGATACTGGTTTGGAAGGGAGTTGAGGTACATCCTTTGAAGGTTCACTAGTCTTCTCCGCTGCGGCTTCAGCTAGCCTTGCTGACTTCCGCACAAAGAGGACATTCCCCTCAGGGTTTGTCTTAGGGTCCGCTACTTCTACTTCTCCTTATGTCTTAGCCTCCGATGCCTCAGGCTGGGATCTTTTCCTCTTCTTTTCCTCCTTTTTGGCATCATCCTTGGTAGATAGGGATGGGAACATGTCTTGTCCGCTGTTGATAACAAAGGCAGCAAGTGATTGAACTTCTTGAACGCCCTCCTTTAGCATATCAACTCCCGTGGCTATCCCTGTTCCTGCATACGAAACTGAGCTGATGGCAGCTTTGAGCTTCTTTTCAAAGACCTACATATTGTGTTGGAGACTTTGTTCAGCCTTGGTGATCATTTCCTCAATCTTCAAGGACTCACCGCTGATTCTGCCAACTTCACTCAGCACCTTCGCAGACTCTGATGTAGCTTTGGGTAAAATCTCTGCAGCTGACTCTGAGGACTGAGCAATCCTCCCCGACTCCAGTGCCAACTTGGCCGCTGAGTCGTTCAGTGCCTGAGTGAAGAGTACTCGAGCCTGAGCTGCAAGACGCTCGTCCCTCTCATCAAGCTGTTTCATCGTCCGCCTTAGCATCTTCTTCGTCCTCTGCCTCTCACTCCTCACTTACTTGGCCATATCTACCATTGTGCACTTCAGCAAGATCAACTCCTTGTTGGCAAGTGTGTTGTACGTTGATTTGGTCCATCTGATGTGTTTAGACAGGGCTTTGGCATCTTGCTCTTTCTCATCCCTGAGCCTCATCACCTCCTCTTGAAGCTCAGCCAAGTTCTCAGTCGTCTTCTCCTTCTTTACTTCGACGATACTGGTGAACTCAACCCTTCCGACTCCAGTGATAAACACATCTTCATCCTCATCGTTGACCTCATCAGTGAGTGGCTATTTTCTCTTGTCCAGCCCTTCATCCTCAGTCCCCTCTTCAGGGTGCACTGAAGGCAGTTGTGGAGTGGTCATAGCCGTCTGCACAGGCTCAGCTAAGTCAGCTCGAACTTCGGGAACAAGTCCCTCAGAACTAGGAGTCACCTTGGATGCCTCTACATCATCCTTCTTTATCTCAGGGCAGGGAATCCCGTCATCGACTGATGTATCATTGGAAGCTGAGATGTTCTCAACATCCTCAGCAGTTGGTCTACCCTTGGCACCAACTTCCTTTGCACCTTCCTCCTGAGCCTGAGGCTCGGGGTTCATCGCGTCAACCTCATCCGCGGTCTCTTCCACCATCTTCTCACTAGCTCCACCCTGAGCTTCATCATCCTCATCATCCTTCTCCTCAAGCTCTTTATCAAGGTCAGCTTTCAACCCAGTCATCATTCCATTCACCAGCTGCTTAAGGTTTTCAAAATTTAGCAGCTGCAGCCAACTAGTGAGATGGAAAAAAGTGCATAGCCTTGCCTCCTTCTGCTCCCAGTGCTCCCAGCCTCTGGCATCGACAAGCATGTGTTGTTCTTACATGTTTGATTGCTTGAAGTCGAGCCAGACCTTGACCTCTACGATATTGGCACATAGCTCCCTGTACATATACAAGCTAGGCCAACACTTTACTGCCCATTCGGTGGCGTTCCCCCTCAGATTATTCTCCATAATCCCTCCTAACATCCCAGCATCTAACTCCTCCTCCTCCATCTCCAGAAAGTCATCAGCTAGCTCTCCTTCATTAGAAGTTTTGGGGCAGTCTTTGGGGTTTGGGTAAGTGGGGAAATCCTCAGGGTTGGGAATTTGTATGGTTGGCTCAGTGTCTTCAGGGTTTGGATGGTTTATGGTGGGATCAGTGATCTGGTCAGGCTCAGTGTTTGGTGAGGTTGATGGCACTGACTCAGATGAGGTGATTTCAGGGATGGGAATTTCAGGTTGGGTGAGAGTGGGATCAGGGTTGGCTGTTAGGGAAGGGTCAGTGGGGGTTGGGTTAAACACAATCTCAGGCTGGAGAAGTTCAGTCGTCTCGATTGTTCCTCTTACTATCTCTAAGTCAGAGGCTCTAGGAGAGCTTGACTCCTCCCTCACTGGACTGATCTCCTTCAGGCCCTTAGCCGGAGATCGCTTGGGACCCTTTCTCAACCTCTTGAGAGGCCTATCAATCACTACCTCCTCTCCCCCGAACCTGACATCATCGTCAGTCTCCTCAGCCACAGAGACGGCCTTCTTGGAGACCTTCTCAGTCCCCTTGCCAACTCCTTTGGCTGTGACCTTTTCTTTCAATTCCACCTTCAGCCTGGTTCTCTTCTCCTCCAAAACCTTTGCCTCTGCTTCATTCACTTTCTCCTTCTCAGAAGCGACTTCAGCCTCTGCCTCCTTGCTCCTTTCAAAGAGCTCATCAACCTTCTCTATCAGGCTCGTTACCACCTTCTTGGCCTTACCCGCAGGCTTCTTTCTTTGACCCTTTGGTGGACCATTGGGGTCAGTGAGACCAAGAACCGCATAAGTGTCACCAGAGGTGGTGAACATTATCTTCTTCCAAGTCAAACGTACAGCCCTGACACGCATGGGCGATGAGAATGGATAACCTCGTCCCGAAGGGAAGAATGGCTCCAACTGAAATATGCCTCTTCTCAGCATCTTTCTTCAGTTTGTCAGCGGCAGCCTGACTTATCTGGTCCAAGAAGAACTGTTCCCAATTGGCTTTAACACCATCGACAAGGGCGCCCATTATCCTTAGCTTGGGCAAACTGAGCTACTCGTGAGAGCCAGTAGTACCCATAATGATTTTTGAAACAATATCGACCAGCACGCGATATTCAGGCTTCAGGGTCTCTTTGTGTTGTCTCACCCTGAACTCTGGTGACCCAGTCTTGGTCCATTTCTCAAGTAACTCCCCTTCAGCATTCTCCTTGTATGTTTTAGTGTTGATGTCGGAGCATGGAAGTGCATAAACCTCCTTTATGGCCTTCCTCAAATTGATGTCTCGCGTCTCTTCGTTGTAGAGAGGCTCACCATCTTCATTCTTCTCTCCCGTGGGGACCATCACCGTCACCCTGGTGAATAGCTCACCCTTGCGAAGGAATAAATTTAGATAAGCTTCCACTACAGTCTTGGGAAGCACAGAGGTGGGTCGCAATGTGAAATATTTCTCCAACTTAGCTTTGGAGATCCAGTTGAAAACTGGAAGAATCTTCGTGACTGTTAAGCATGTTCTTTCCATGGAGATAACATACTCCATGAGCACAAGCTTGCTTTTGGCAACCTCATCAATGTTGTCAGTTGTCCAGTTTGAGTCTAGGAATGTCATTTATTTTTTATTTTATTTTGAGAAAGGATTTGCAAAGAAGTGTTTGTGCTTGAGCGAGAGAAAACTCAGTGTGCAATGTGCATTTGTGTTTATGTAAATTCCTCAAATGGCAGACTAGATTGATATTACTTGTTCAGTTACTCAGACGAGAGGTTGAGATTAATTCCTGAATTTGAAAATTTTTGAAATGAAGGGCCAGAATTAATCTCCGCATCAATCATTTACTCACGTCAGTCATATTCCGTATAAAATAGACACATATATGGAAAAGCAATTGAAGCATTAAATGCTCCACTGCGCGTGAGTTTAAATATGAAAAGGCACGCTTTTAATGAAAATGGAATGCATTTAATGAAGATTTTCAGGACGAAGGACTCAGGGAGACGCTTTAAATTCACAAGAGTCGGGATAGAACTCATACCTGTCAGGGAGACATTGTAGCACCCTGATACCTCGCTGAGTCGAGTCTAGCCTGAGTTCCCCCTAAATCCTATACTAACTGCTCTCCCGGATCTAAAAGACCTAACTCCACTGACAGTTCCATAAATCTTGCTTCAGCCAAAGGCTTAGTCAAGATGTCAGCTCTCTGCCTGTCAGGGTGAATTTTCTCCATCCTAATGTCCTTCTTCTCCACATGATCTCGAATGAAGTGATGCCTAATATCCACATGCTTGCACCTTATGTGAAGCACTGGGTTCTGAGTAATTGCTATAGCATTATTGTTGTCACAATAGATTGGAACCTCATTACAAAATACTTGGTAGTCTCTCAATTGCTGCCTCAACCATAAAATCTGAGCAACAACTACCTGCAGCCATATACTCAGCCTCAGTCGTGGATGTTGCCACTGAATTCTGCTTCTTACTAAACCACGAGATCAACTTACTTTCCAAAAACTGACATGTTCCTGAGGTTGATTTCCTATCAATCCTACAACCTCCATAATCTGCATCTGAATAACCTGTCAGTTCTAAGTTGTCATCTGAAGGATACCATAGTCCCATATTGACTGTCATTTTCAAATACTTAAGTATCCTCTTAGCAGCCTCCAAATGACTTCTCTTGGGATCAGACTGATACCTTGCACACACACCAACTGCAAAGGTGTTGGGATATAGATTAGATGTTTTGAAGATGTTAAAATAAGAACTGGTAACTAGTCTAGGACTAGAATAGGTCTTAGGCTAAGGGGGAAGGGAATTAGACAAGACAAGAGAAGTCCCAGACAAGAGGAGTCTTGGATAAGATGAGACTTGGACAAGAGGAGTCTTGGACAAGAGGAGTCTTGCACAAGAGGAGTCTTGGACAAGATGAGACTTGGACAAGAGGAGTCTTGCACAAGAGGAGTCTTGGACAAGAGGAGTCTTGGACAAGATGAGACTTGGACAAGAGGAGTCTTGCACAAGAGGAGTCTTGGACAAGATGAGACTTGGACAAGAGGAGTCTTGCACAAGAGGAGTCTTGGACAAGATGAGTCTTGGACAAGAAGAGTCTTGGACAAGATGAGACCTGGACAAGAGGAGTCTTGGACAAGAGGAGACTTGGACAAGATGAGCTCTGGACAAGATGAGGTCGGGACAAGATGAGGTCGGGACAAGATGAGGTAGAGGACCAGATAAGGTAGATAACCAGATGAGGTAGAGGACCAGATAAGGTAGATAACCAGATGAGGTAGAGGACCAGATGAGGTAGATGACCAGATGAGGTAGAAGACCAGATGAGGTAGAGGACCAGATGAGGTAGAAGACCAGATGAGGTAGAGGACTAGATGAGGTAGAGGACCAGATGAGGTAGAGGACCAGAGGAGGTAGAGGACCAGAGGAGGTAGAGGACCAAAGGACCAGATGAGGTAGACAAGAAGAGCTCTACCAGACTACTCTACCAGAAGAGCTCTACCAGACTACTCTACCAGATGAGCTCTACCAGACTACTCTACCAAGAAGATCTTGTGATTCAAAGATAAGAAGAATCAAGAAAGGGAAGTCAACTGATATCAAGGAAGATTGGTTGTAGATCAAAGAAGAATCAATCAAAGAAAGAGTCAACCAATCAATCATATAATCAATCAAGATGATTGATTATATTCCTTTATTTGTAGATGTTTGAATTTCTAGCTTCCAACGGCTAGTTATTTGACACCTATAAATAGGAGTGCATGGTGATAAAGTTCAACACAAGAAAGACGTGCAAGAGAGCACAAAAGATAGAGAAATACACGAACACACCATACACTCACCTTGTTCATACACGTATTATATCTACTCTTGTAGGAGTTCTAGTTGGAATATTACTCAACCTATTCACCACATTTAAAGGTTGTTGTAAGTTGTACGAAGGAGCTGGTACTTCCCAATTCCAGTAGTAAGTAAGTTGGTTAGTGAGTGAGACCCCTTTGGTGAAAGGGAGAGTGGACGTAGGATCGTTATATCCGAACCACTATAAAATTCTCGTGTCTCTTTTATTTACTATTTTTATTTATAATTTCTGCATAATTAATTTTAGCACTTTAAAGGATTTTTCTTAAAATTAAGAATAAAACACTTTCCGCAAATAATATTTTTGGGACCAACAAGTGGTATCAGAGCAGTGTGTCCTAGACCACTGCTTTGAAAAGCTTTTGGTGGTCACTAGGACAGGTCCAATTTTTTGAAAAACCCAAATATTTTTTTGTTCTAACAATTTCTTACAGAAATGGGTTCGAAGAAAAGTAGTAAAAGATACACTAGGAGTCACTCCAAAAGAAGCTTCACAGCCGAGGAAGAAGAGGTATCCACTTCTGGTTCATCATCAAATTTTGGACCAAGTAAAGAGATATGTCTTGTGACAGATGAGGTATGTAATCGAACTCCCTCTTCTTCTTCTTATTCTTCTTTTTCTGAACAATCAGAGGAGTCTTATACGCAAAATTTGCTATTAGATCTCCAAAAATTTGTACAACTTTGTCAAAAGTTGGAAGATGAGAACACAAAGCTAAAAGCAGAAAATCAGAAGCTTTCACAATGTTTAGGCAACCCAACTGATCTACCAGCTGAACAGGTTCAAACACTGGTAGAAGAGTCCACTGACTTGAAAACTAGATGTGATGAACAAACTAAGCTGATAGAAAAGTTGCTTGTTGAAAACATTGAGAAAGATAATGAATATACTCTGCTGAAAGCTAAGTTCGATGAACTCTTCCATCAAAACAAAATTGTAAAAGATAGTGAGGACAAGCTCAAGCTGAGATTGGAGCAGCTGACTACAGCAAATAATGTTGTGTCACACATAGCTGCCTCATCTCAAAGAGAGCATGATAAGACAGGCCTTGGTTATTCCAAACCTGAATCCTCACATGTTCAGAAAGAAGAAAAGTCTAGTAATTTTATTGATAAGGGTAAGAGGTCAGCTGACCAGGCAACTCAACCTAACGGGCATATGAGTTCTAAATCTCAAAAACCCAAAAGGAAGAGGAGGAATTTTAAAAGACTTCAGCAAGGTCAGCAGAGTAGAAAACAGCCTGGACCTTCTCAAAAGAAGCAGTCCCAGCCGACTCCTACTCAGCTGCAGAAGACTTTTAAGTCATCTGCCAGACCAGCTGGAACTTTTGATGGTTCTAGCAAGACTTATCCTTATCAACAAAATTTCAAGACTGTTGCATTAAGACAAGTTATTCCTTCTACTGGACAAGCTCATAAGAGAAGAAGAGCCTCTAGAAAAAATAACCATGTCGAAGCTTCTTATGTTCAGTGTGTTTTTGTGGATATGTATGGAAGAAAGATAAGATCTCCAGATTCAAAAGGGGATGATCTATTCTTGTGGCTTCCTAAATGTTGTGCTAACCCCCCTGGACCCAAAAGGGTACCAAAAACTTGATTGCCTGCAGATACACAAGAAGACCAGCTGATATTATGCCCTAAATATCAGCTGAGCATATTTTGAGGGGGAAGATCAGTTGACCCTGCTTGATTAGACTTCTTATCTTAAGATTTCAATTTTCTCTTGTCTTGTTTAAATCCAGTTCTTTCATTTTAACATCATCAAAAAGGGGGAAATTGTTGGGATATAGATTAGATGTTTTGAAGATGTTAATATAAGAACTGGTAACTAGTCTAGGACTAGAATAGGTCTTAGGCTAAAGGGGAAGGGAATTAGACAAGAGAAGTCCCAGACAAGAGGAGTCTTGGATAAGATGAGACTTGGACAAGAGGAGTCTTGGACAAGAGGAGTCTTGCACAAGAGGAGTCTTGGACAAGATGAGACTTGGACAAGAGGAGTCTTGGACAAGAGGAGTCTTGGACAAGATGAGACTTGGACAAGAGGAGTCTTGGACAAGAGGAGTCTTGGACAAGATGAGACTTGGACAAGAGGAGTCTTGGACAATATGAGTCTTGGACAAGAAGAGTCTTGGACAAGAGGAGTCTTGGACAAGAGGAGACTTGGACAAGATGAGCTCTGGACAAGATGAGGTCGGGACAAGATGAGGTCGGGACAAGATGAGGTAGAGGACCAGATGAGGTAGATAACCAGATGAGGTAGAGGACCAGATGAGGTAGATGACCAGATGAGGTAGAAGACCAGATGAGGTAGAGGACCAGATGAGGTAGAAGACCAGATGAGGTAGAGGACCAGATGAGGTAGAGGACCAGAGGAGGTAGAGGACCAGAGGACCAGATGAGGTAGAGGACCAGAGGAGGTAGAGGACCAGAGGACCAGATGAGGTAGACAAGAAGAGCTCTACCAGACTACTCTACCAGAAGAGCTCTACCAGACTACTCTACCAGATGAGCTCTACCAGATGAGCTCTACCAGACTACTCTACCAAGAAGATCTTGTGATTCAAAGATAAGAAGAATCAAGAAAGGGAAGTCAACTGATATCAAGGAAGATTGTTTGTAGATCAAAGAAGAATCAATCAAAGAAAGAGTCAACCAATCAATCATATAATCAATCAAGATGATTGATTATATTCCTTTATTTGTAGATGTTTGAATTTCTAGCTTCCAACGGCTAGTTATTTGACACCTATAAATAGGAGTGCATGGTGATAAAGTTCAACACAAGAAAGACGGGCAAGAGAGCACAAAAGATAGAGAAATACACGAACACACCATACACTCACCTTGTTCATACACGTATTATATCTACTCTTGTAGGAGTTCTAGTTGGAATATTACTCAACCTATTCACCACATTGAAAGGTTGTTGTAAGTTGTACGAAGGAGCTGGTACTTCCCAATTCCAGTAGTAAGTAAGTTGGTTAGTGAGTGAGACCCCTTTGGTGAAAGGGAGAGTGGACGTAGGATCGTTATATCCGAACCACTATAAAATTCTCGTGTCTCTTTTATTTACTATTTTTATTTATAATTTCTGCATAATTAATTTTAGCACTTTAAAAAGGATCTTTCTTAAAATTAAGAATAAAACACTTTCCGCAAATAATATTTTTGGGACCAACAAAAGGTAATGCCAGGCCTGCTTGCAGTCAGGTACAACAATGATCCAATCAGCCCTCGGTACTCAGTCTGATTTACTGAAGTTCCTTCAGTGTTAGGATCCATCTTCCAATTGGTGTTCATGGGATCCTAGCCGGATTGCTATTCTGAACTCCAAACTTCTGAATCAAGTCTCTTGTATGCTTGGCCTGATTAATAAAAATCCCTTGATCAGTCTACTTAACCTGCAATCCTAAAAAGAAGTTCATCTCTCCCATCATTGACATCTCAAATTTACCAGTCATCAACTTAGAGAATTTCTCACAGAGCTGACGATTTGGTGATCCAAATATTATGTCATCCACATAAATCTGGACCAAGAGAATATCATCACCTTCAGTGATCCTGAACAGGGTCCTATCCATGGTTCTCTTCTTGAACCCATGATCAGTCAGGAATTGAGAGAGGGTATCAAACCAAGCTCTTGGTGCTTGCTTAAGTCCATAGAGTGATTTCTTCAAATGGTATACTCTATCTCCAACCTCAAACCCGGGAGGTTATTCAACATATACCTCTTCATTGAGTACACCATTCAGGAAGGCACTCTTGACGTCCATTTGATACACCTTAAACTTCTTGTATGTTGCATATGCAAGGAACAACCTGATAGCTTCCAACCTAGCCACTGGAGCAAAGGTCTCATCATAGTCTATTCCTTCAGACTGACAATACCCCTTTGCAACCAGTCTTGCCTTGTTCCTTACTACAACACCATTCTCATCCTTCTTGTTCTTGAAGACCCACTTGGTACCAATAACACCTTGATGCCTATGTCTATCTACCAGTTCCCAAACCTGATTCCTTGTGAACTGATTCAACTCCTCTTGTATGGCTATGATCCAGTTCGAGTCAGTGAGAGCTTCTTCAATATTCTGAGGCTCTTGCTCAGAGAGAAAGCAACAGAACAGTGCACTCTCACCATGAAACCGTCTGGTCCTGACTCCCTCAGTTGGATCACCAATGACTCGGTCAATGGGATGATCCTCTAGCCATGTTCTCTTACCTGGAGTTGTTCCTGAAGTACCTGTAATGTTAGTATCTACAGGCTCATAAAATTCAGGATATTGAACAGAAGGGGATGATCCTGAGTCTATACCAAAGGGATTTACCAACTCAATGTCAGGGACATTGATTCCCCCTTGATGAGATGACTCAGGAACCGTCTCAGCTGCGACCGCATCTTCATAGACGGTTCTTACCTCAGGTTGAGCCTGTTCCTCAGTCTGAGGCTCAACAATCCCTGATGTGCTGGGCTTAGGAGTGGCTCTTGGTTCATCTTCCTGATCGTCGTCATCATCCCATCTTAGAATTGGCACAATTTTGACCTTTGGATCAGGTTGATTCTTTAAGCTCTGTCTTGTTACTCTCCTTATGACCTCCTCAGTGTCAGGATTCAACACTTTCAACCTAGACTTATTAGCAGATTCATCAAACACAACATGTGGTGATTCTTCCACAACAAGGGTCCTACAATTGTACACCCTAAATGCTTTACTGATTTCAGAATATCCTAAGAATATTCCTTCATCAGATTTGCTATCAATGGCTTTCAATTGGGTCTTCCCATTGTTGAGGATGAAGCACTTACAACCAAATACATGAAAGTAAGAGATACGTGGCTTCCTCTTATTCCATGTCTCATATGGGGTCTGTGCATGTTGTTTGTTCAGCATGGATCTGTTCTGAATGTAGCATGCAGTGTTGATTGCCTCAGCCCAGAACTTCTTGGGCAATCCTGACTCAGCCAGCTTGGTCCTGGCAGCTTTCTTCAATATCTTGTTCATCCTTTCAGCGACACCATTCTGTTGTGGGGTTCTAGCTGCAGAAGTCTCATAAGCAATACCAAGTTCATTGCAGACATCAGAAATATATGAGTTTATAAATTCAGTGCCCTTGTCAGATCTGATCTTAGTAATAGACTGATTCTTCTCATTGCTGAGTCTTCTGAGCAACTCTGGAAACTTCACTTGTGTTTCCTTCTTATTCAACAAGAAAATAACCCAAGTATATCTAGAATAATTATCAATAACCACAAGGGTATATTTCCTACCATTCATACTCACAGGTGTTATGGGACCAAATAAATCCATGTACAAGAGCTGAAGAATCCTGTCAGTGGAGAAGGAAGCTTTCTCCTTGAACGACGCTCTGACCTGCTTCCCTTCCTGACAAGCTTTGCACACATGATCTTTGCTAAAAACTTCATTAGGTAGACCTTCAACAAGTGACTGTCTAGAAATTTTGTTAAGAATCTTGAAGTTCAGGTGGCTTAATCGTTTATGCCATAACTAACTGAGCTCTAGAGAGCTTTTAGCAATAAAATAAGTATTGGGACTAGTGCTGCTCCAATCAATGAGATAAAAGTTACCTTTCCTAATACCTGATAGAAGCACCTGTGTTGATTTATCCTTTACTGAACATATATTCGATGAGAACTCAATATTGAAACCCTTGTCACAAAATTGACTTACTGACAACAGGTTGTGCTTCAGCCCTTCCACAAAGGACACATTTTCCACTTTGATTGTACCTATTATCAAGACACTAAAACCTTTAGTAAAACCTTTTGAGTTGTCACCAAAGGTTACCTGTGGACCATCTTTAGCTTGGAACTCTTGGAGAAGACTCTTCATTCCAGTCATATGCCTTGAGCAACCAATGTCTAGGTACCAAACAGCCTTGATTGAGTCTCCTCTCCCCTTGTTGTGATCCACAGCCGCCTGCAAACAATTCAGGCTTTAGGTACCCATTGGGTGTTGGGTCCTATTGTGTCAGTTGTACCCTTCGGGATCCAGACTTGCTTAACAACCCTGATTGCCTCAGAGTGGTAAATTTGTCTCCCTGAAATATCTACATACACAACTTTATTCTTCTTAGCCAGAGAAGAAGATGGTGTATGGGTGCTAGGCTTAGGCTTTACAGGTGCCTGAGTGGGTGTCTTTTGGGCTGGCCTCCTGTTCTTCCTAGGCCTGGGTGCAGCAGGTCTCTGGGTTTGCTCTTGATAAGGGCCCTGTTTTCTGTTCCCCCTAGGCAAGTGAGGGAAGGGAAAACAGTTAAAGGCCTCAGGATGCCAAAACCATGGGGGTGTCATCATACTTGGCCTTCCCTGCTGGTATTGCCACGCATGATGGTACCCTCGTTGACCAGTCTAAGGGCTCTTGGCCCGAGTCTTCCTCTGCTTTCGCTGAGGTTTCCTCTGGCCTGAACTCTCAGGGACCTTATTTGGCTGCTTGGCCTTTCCCTTAGGTTTTGGCTTAGCAACCTTGGGGGCAACCCTGATTGTGTCAACAGTTTCCTTGCCCTTATCAGTCTAGCGGGCTTGAAGTACAACCTTAGGTGCATTCTGGCCTGCCTGAATGAAAACCATGTCAGTGTTGCTCCCTGAAGCAACATGAGACTGGCCTTGTGAGGATCTCTTAGGAACATAACCAAGTCCCTTTTTCTCATTCCCAAGCATCTGGCTGCTATTTATTTTCTCTCTAGCCACTGAGGATTTATTCATTGCTGCAACCTTTTTCTTGAGAGAGTCCTCACACTTTTTCAGGATTTCATATCTGGCAAAGAGGTCATCAAACTTACTCTTAAGTACCTTAAGTTCTTCCTTCCTGACCAGCTCTTCCTCATCTAAATCCTTCAGAATCTTCTCTCTTGGAAGACGCTCAGAGTTGATCATGTCAATCTCCTGAGTTAGTCTCACAATTTGAGCTGACTCTTTCAGATCTGACTGGGTGAGTTGATCATTTAGGTTTTGAACCTCAGTACTCAATTTCTAGTTCTCCTCTACCAAGAAGACATTAGTTTCCTGCAACCTGGAGAAATCAACCATCAATTGATCCAAGCAGATCTGAAGGTTCATTTCTCTGGCTAACTCTGAGCTAGGCTCAGGATTTTGACCAGTGTAAGAACCACACACAGAGTTAGATGTTACCTCAGGTTCCTCCCTTGCCATAAGGCAAAAATCATCGTACTCATCATCAGAGAAAAGTTCAGGCGACCTCTCCTCAGGACCATCCGAGTAAGTAGCATCCTCAGCAAGCATGGCTCTCCGATCAGCGTCCCTCTGGTCTCTCTTGGCCCTCCTGTCCTCTCTCTCCCTAGCACTCAGCTCTGGGTAGTCATACTGATAGTGTCCACTCTTGTTACAGTTGTAACACGTAGCTTGCTCATCACCTCTTTCTTTTCTTGACTCAGGATTCCTTCTTGAGTCAGGTTCCCTTTGTCTTGATGAGCTTTCAGTCTTTCCTGAGTGCCTATCATCACGAGTACGTCTCTGTTCATCTTTTTTATCGAGCTTTGGGTCTGAATATCTCCTTTCATCGCCACGATCTCTCCTCTGGTCAGTGTTCCTTCTTTCCTTATATCTCCTTGAGCTTTGGTGGGTTCCATCAGGTTTCCTATCACGAGTATCCTGATAATATTTCTTATAACAACCAAACCTGGAATTAAGCTTCTCAAAGCGTCTGGCCATCAGGCTGTACTCCTCAGCAAGTTCTTCCTTGCTCATCTCCATCAGTGACTTTGATGAAGACTCAACAGGTTCAGACCTGGCTTTGAACGCCACACTCTTCTCAGGAGTTTTCTCTTTCTCTTCCTCTTCCTGCTGAACTTTCTTCTTTCTCTTGTTGAGATCATATTCCAGTGCTTTGAGCTCTGAAAAAAGTAAAGCAGAAGTTATGTTACTCATATCCTGAGTGTTCTTTAGCATAATTACACTGTTGTCCCATCTCTCAGGAAGGGCATTCAGGATTTTGGAAGCAACATCTCTCTTTGGAACATCTTTGACCAACATCACCAACTCATTCATCAACTTGATGAATCTTGACTCCATCTGATCAATATTCTCATCAGGCAGCATCTTGAACGCTTCAAACTTATGAATGGCAATATTCCTCTTGTTCTCCTTTATCTTTTCTGACCCCTCACACATCCTGGTCAGCTCATCCCAGACCTCCTTTGCCGTCTTTAAGTTCATCAGCCTCGCTGACTCCTCGAAAGGCCCCGTATGCAGGATGATGTTCCTGGCCACATTGTCCAGACCCACCATTTTGATCTCATCATTGGCCATATCCTTCCTCTCCTTAGGAACAAGTACACCAATGTCGAGATGATCATATCCCAGTCCTCTAACATTAGGAATAGTGATCTTGATAGGTCCTTCCCAGATAACACGCGGCATCTGGTCATGGATGGCATCAAGATGTGCCTCAAGTCTGAACTTCTAATAAACAAAGTTAGAAACAGAGAATTCATGCAAAGAAGCTTCAAGTTTCCTCGAAGTCATGATGCTGCAAGTTTTATGAAAAGCAAACTCAGATCTATTCAGTGACCACCAACAGTTTCTCCTCTGAAACTATTAGTATTAGAAGTCAGTGGTCTTTTGAACCACTGCTCTGATACCACTTGTTGGTCCCGGTACAAGACTGAGGAATACGTGTATGGGGGGGAATACATGTATACAAATTTTTTCTGACTTTCAATCTACTGAGTCCCCTTTACTCAGAGTGTTAAAGAACTGAGGGTTGATAACACACCTACGTACTGCACTGAATACTGGTCAGTTGGCTAACTATCAACTTGAGTTCAGTGCGGAAATGCGTGAGCCCTGAAAGTTTATAGTCTTGTTTTATGTTTGCTTTTTGAAAACTTGTTTACTCAATTCTGAAATAGTGATTAGAAGGGCAGTGTTTAGTTTAATGATCAGGCTGATTGATTCAGACCTGATAAAAACTAATGCTATGAATGACTTAAGTAAATAGACAAATAAGAGCAATATCAAAGCAGTAAGAACACAGGGAGTTTAACGTGGTTCAGAGACTCAAGCTCCTACGTCCACGGCCTGATTTAACAGGAAATCCACTATTGGGATTCTTTCTTTTTACATGCCAACGTGCACCAAGATCAGCTACCCTCACTGGCCTATACAAACTCCTTACTAACTCACTAAACACAACTTACTACCAACAAACCTGACTAAGGGTTTTGGTTTCAGTTTGGATTCCAACTAGGGTGTGATTATCCTTACAAGGCTAAGCTATGCTAAGGATGGATAATCACTCTAAGCTTATGATAAGGCTAGAAAGCTCAATGGAATACAGAATAACTCTCACTAATCTAAGAAACACTTGGGAAATTTAGTTGGTTTCGAATGCTTCTTTTGAACGCTGAATGCTCTTGAAAGCTTGAGAGTTTGAGTAATTTATGGCTTGAAAATTTCCCATAACCTTGAATGGGTTCAAGGCCTTCTGTATTTATAGGTGATTAGAAAACTATCCGTTGGAAGAGATAGCCTTCTAGTCATCTACGTAGAGTGGTTCAAACGGACATATCTCCCATGCAGCAGCCGTCCTTGCATGAATTTGGTAATGGTATTTAATACACCATTTAATGCTTGCCCATTGAAAGTGCAGTCTGAAGTCAGTCTCCATGTCAGGGTCCGTACGTGCGTGTCCTCCCTGGATTGGTCCATATCATCAGGTTGGTGAAAATGTCAGAACTTATTCCTAGGCTTCAGGTTTGTCTTATTAAGTTCTTTTTATTTCGAGCACAACGGTCTTGTCCTGACGTTGACATTCCTTTCGCATTGCTTGGCTCTACTCCTAGTCTTTCCCATTACTCAGTATCATTTTGTTCCCTTCAGAACTGAGTTAGTAATGACCTCAGGGTTATACTCTTCATCACTAATACTTACTCAGCCAGCTTAGAAAGACTGCCGTAAGTTCAAGATGGTGCTCTTCGTTTTCAGGCTCTCAGTCTTGATTGTCATCAGTGAGTTCTCCTCTCACTGAGTACCTGTGAAGTGTAAAATACCTAAGTACAAAACTAACCAAGACTAGCCTGACTACAAATACATAACATCTTTTCAGGGGCTTTGGGATCTTAATCAAAACTGACAATGTCCCAACAGGTTTGTTGGTGAAGTTAGTTAGTTGGTTAGAAGGAAGAAGGGTCAGTGAAACTGATCTTGGTGCACCTTGGCACGTTAAAAATAAGTCAATCCTTAGTGGATTCTCCTGTTGAATCAAGACCGTGGACGTAGGAACTTGAGTCTCTGAACCATGTTATCTCGTTGTGTTCCTTACTGCTTTGATATTGTGCTCATTTGATATTAATTTCATAAGTCATTCATTGCATTTTTTATCAGGCTTGAATCAATCAGCCTAACTATTGAACTCAGCGCACTGCCCTTCTAATCACAGCTTCATAAAGTAAAATCAGTTTTCAGAAAGCAAACTTTAAAAATAATCTTAAATCTTTCAGGGCTCACATATTTCTGCACTAGAACATAAATAGATAGTTGGCCAACTAACTCGCCTCAGTGCAGCTAGTAAGTTTATTATCTATTCAGTGTTCAACACTTAAACTTTGAGTAAGGGGACTCAGTGTAGAAAAAGAAAGAAACATTTGTATATGTGTATCCCCCCCATACACGTATCACTTAGACTTGAACGGGGCCAACAGAAAGAAATCAGCGCAGAAAAAAAAGGAATTAAAAATAGTTATTAAATTTTGAAAAAAAAAATAGGATGGAGGTAGAGTTGGTAAAAAAAAATCTATAAGCTAAAAAAAACTCTTGACAAAATAGAACTTTTTTTAGAGTATGTATATAATGAAATTGGTTCATACATGAATCGTTGAAGGGTATTAGTTATTTTAACTAAAGAGTATTAATTGTTTTCACTTTTTTTTTGTCATAAGTTCGATAGTATTATGAGATATTGTGAGGTCCATTTATAAATAAAGTGATTGTTTATGAAAAATATGATACTTATATTTTCCATAAACAATAACTTTACTGATAAGTGGACCTCACAATACCTCATAATACCCTCCAATTTATGACTTAAAATAACAGCCCAAAAATCAGGACTATTAATATTGGACAGAAGGAGTAGTACTCTTTAGTGAAAACAACTGATATCCTTTTCACTCTATAGTTTGTACTTTTTTTTAAGTAGAATTGACAAAAGATGAGAGTATTTTTTTTTTAATATTACTAGTATTTTCACCCGTGTGACTCATGGTCTATGATATTTATTAAATAAATATAACTAATTATATTATAATATATGTGTGTGTGTTCCCGCCCGCACGCATTGACATAAGATTTGCAATGTGAAAATATTAATTTCTAGAGAAAGTTATGTGTGAGTCGATCTCATAGAGTTTCAGTTTTATATATAAATGCACAGAGACATATAATCTCATCTTGTACAACTATTTATTTATTCAAATATAAAATAAATATATAAATATATATTTTATGATATCATACAATAAATCTATATATATATATATATATATATATATATATATATATATATATATATATAATAATGCTAACCGACCTACGGTTAGAAATTATCAAATTTTTCCATCCAAAATTATTGCTAAATTTAGTAATATTCGTTTTAAAACTTCGGTATATATCTTTGAAATATATTTAATTATAAATATTAACAAATAATTGCAAAATATATTGAATATATTTTTTAAATATAATTTATAATAAATATTGAAAATAATATAAAAATATGTTGAATATATCTTTGAGATATATGTTATGATAAATCTCTCTATTTTGTGGTAAAAAAGATATTTCAATTATTTTAAAATAATATTTATTAAATATTTTTGTGAAGGATCAATGTATAGAAATAATTCGGTATATAGTTTGTAGAAGTTTATTTTTTATAGAAGTTATTAAAATAAAAAATTATTAATCAAAAAAAGAAAAAGAATAAGACCACTCTTTAATTTTTGGCAAAATAGAGTGAAAATAATTTATACATGAACCATTTGAAGTCTATTAGTTGTTTTCACTAAAGGATATTGTTTTCACCGAAGGATATTACTTCTTGAGGGTATTATTTGTTTTCACTTAAGGTTATTATTTCTAGAGAGTATTCATTGTTTTCATTGAAGAGCATTAGTGAGTATTAGTTGATTAGACTAAAGTGTATTAGTTGGTTATACTAAAAAGTATTGTGAAAATGTTTATGTATAAACCAATTTCACTCTGTATATACTCTTAATTTTTGTAGAAGAGAGATATTATGTAAATTAATTAATTCGAATAAAGATTATAGTAGACATATAAAAATTAATATAATTATATCTTTTATTGGGCGAACCACCGTATACATATGAGCATGATTTGGGTTAATTAGTTAATGCAGATTGTCATCTACAAAGCAAAGGAAAGAATACGATCTCCAACAAACACCATATTCCTCAATGTTTTGGCCTCTAGATTCGGGATAATAATATGAGCAATGCATTTCAATTGAAGATAGAGCAAAATTTTGTATTGACTAACCCAATACAGGATATAAATTGAGGGTTTTCAACCTCAAACCTAAATTATTTTGAGGATATAAAAAATATATGTGAAATGTATACATACTTAAATTGCATAATTATTTTAATACATGTATTTATCTCAATATTATAAAATAAATCTTAAACTAATATGTACATGTAACAATATGAAAGGAAAACTTCATAGATGAACTTTTTAATTGAAAAAAGAAAGAAGTGTAGAGACTCCATTATTAATTTTAAAAATATTTCGTTCAAAACAACACTTGAAGAATATTGTGGATTATCAGAATTATTTGAAGGGCATAGCCATACTTGCCCCTACTCTTTGAATAACTTGAAGTGTTATGGTGTGTCGAATCATGATTTGGATTTGAAAGTTGAGACTCTAGTTATATTACTCAGAAATATAAATCATTCACGAGGATTGTGCAACAGAACTAGATTGACTCTAATAAGACTAGGTGACAATGTTCTGAAAGGTATAAACATAACCAGAAACAATTCAGGTGACATGGTGTCGGTTTCTATCACTGACTCCATTCGAGCCGAGACTTTTGTTCAAGTTTCAGAAGAGACAGTTCACATTAATTGTCTCACATGAAATGTCAATAAATAAGAGTCAATGTCAATCACTCGCTAATATTGACCTATTCTTAAAGAATCCAGTTTTGAGTCACAACCTGACGTACGTGGACATTTTGAGAGCCATCAATCACAAGAATTTGAAGATCTTGACGCGTGGTGACTAGCGATGAACGTTCACCGAAAAAAAAATTAAAGAGATGTTTCAAAATGTATAGTCTATTTGATTCATAGCTACTACTAATATTTATTAATGCGTAAATCATAAAAAAAATGGTGAAATACAAATAATATTAAGATTGTCTACTATAAATAAAATATAATATTTATTACATTTTATTTTAACAAAATTTTCCCGACATCTGTATTACTTTCTCTTTAAAAAAGTAAACCTTCAACTAAAAATATAATAATATTATTTATTAGAAACGAAAAATACTTTAACAGGAATATTAAACACTCTCAAATGTAAACAAACAAATTTCAATATAAACTGAGAATTCATAAATTAATTGTACAATTATGGTCGTGCATCGTACGGGTTCAATTACTAGTTAATTCAAAGGGACAAAATTTATATGAAAATAGTTCATAATAAGCTTATCATAAAAGTGTTTTAAAGTATCATATATTTGATTAGGAATATTAAAAATCTCATCAGGAGTATCAATAATTGGGGTCAGTAGTATTATATTGTAATTGTTGCAGATTTTTTTATCCCAACTTTTAATACTCCGCATGAGATTTTTTATACTTCTGATTAAATATTCAGTACTTTAAAACAAATTCATGATAAGCTTATCATTAAATATTTTCATATAAAACTTACTCATTTAAAGAATATTGGTCTTTTGTCAAAAAAAGTACCCGATTTTAAAGTTGTGTTTTAATTTTTATTAACATACACATATTCTTTCAAACTACAAAATCAGATCAATGTAAAGTAAATATTAAACTAATAAAATTTACATGCATTAATAATAACTCAACTAATCTTTAACCCATATAGACTTTCTAGATATATCCAGTCCTTTAGCTCATATAAGCTTTGACATAACCCAACCCACGAGAACATTTATCATCTAAATTTGCATTGCATAGGAAACTGACAATCTAAAAAATAAAAGTGCACTATCAGTAAACGGTCTACACAGCTGCACATAGTAGACGAATAGAAAATCTTACCTCCAAAACAGCGATGCATAAAAAAATATTCGCATTTCCTTGATTTCGAGCCAAATCCTCTCTCCTGATGTCATACAAAACCAGGCTAAGCGAATGTTGACCCTATTCATCAAAGTTGTAGGTGTATACCTCCCGTTAGTGGACGGTGGATTGCTAATCCTCCGGATTGTTGGAGTTATACGTGAAAGTATGCTTTTACTTTGTATAACTCGTGTATCAAACACTCGTTTTATGAGAATAATTCTTTTATCGCATTTGCTTTAGTTATGATTGAATGTTGAATTTCTATTGCAAACCGTTCAATATATAGTACATGTTACATAGTAGTTAATGTGGTGATACCCGATCACGGAAGACAACATTAACAGTGTACTTGTAACTAAACGTACATTTCACGACCTAGGTGGAATTGAACAATCCGCCGTGAAAGGTCGATGTGTAAGGCTCAGATTGGTCTGTCTTGACTAAGAGATTGCACTAGCACATTTAGTATGTGTTGAAGAGGTCCTACAGCGAGGATAAATTCTTCTGTTCTGAAAGGTGAAGAATTAGACCTCAGTGGTTGTTGATTTCTTAATCTCCGTCACTTAAATAGGACCGTGTGTGCTTAGTAGTTACTGCTTTGATTCATGTTGGGTGAGAATCATTGTGACTTCGAACTTTGTGTCTTGGGCAGTAATATTAATCATACGACGGTTGCTAAGATTTAATACGGAGAAACGCGTGCGAGTACGGCTCGTGTGATTAGTCCCCTTGGTGGGCTCAAAAGTTTTATTGTACCAAATCTTACAAGTGAAGAATTAGTTTCTTCGGTACGAATAATAATGTTGAGCTGTCTTTACTCCAAGGTGAAAGACGTTAATTAATTTAGAGCTATTCAGAAGCTTAATTAATTAATGGACTTGATAATCTTAAACGCGGGAAATAATAACCGGGAGCCCATATTATCGTAATATGGATTAAGATGGATAGTGCAATATTAATTTATTAGTGGTAATAATTAATATTAATGGACTGAATTATATTGGGGCTCAATATTGAAATTCAGAAATCCATTAGGAGGTCCAATCTTAATTCTCCTTAAGGCCCCTCAAGTAGCCCAATTAAGTAGTCCAATAATGATAAGGTGATTAAAATAAAAAGAAAATATTATGCTGATTTTTCATGAAATTTTCGAAAAAATGCATGTGTAGGAGAAATTAGATTTTGTTGATTTTCTTGAAAAGATATTATGGAAGATATGTATTCTAGGAATACAAGAATATCTCATATATTCAAGAAGATCCAAATCTTGGATTTTATCCTCATATTTTTCGAAAATAATAACCTTATAAGCTAAGTGAGATTTTTGTGGAATATTTTATTTTGGAGAAAAGAATATATGAGACATATTCAAGATTTCTTAGAGATTAAGAAAAGATTTTCTCCAAGGCCCATATTCTTCATAATTTTCGGCCACTATGCTTATAAATAGGGGGTGATATTTTCATCCTCAAGTACATAATTTCATGTGTTGGAAAAATCAAGAAGCATAGATATTTTTCTTTTTTCCTTAGTTTATTAAATTGCTTGAAAGCGTCTCCCACCGGCGATCAAGTGAGGTGAAAAGGGAAATACTTGAGAAGGCTTTGGGTTGATAGAGCGAGATTACAAGTGTCCCGTATATCCAAAGGCCATTACTACGAGAGGTACGTTAATCGCATATTTACTTGTTTATTCCGCCTAGTTAAATATGTGAAATTAATTCAACATGCATGATGATAATTAGTTGTTGGAATTATTATTTGAATTAATTAGGATTAATTCATGCTAGTAATAATTGTATTTAAATTTGTATTTAAAATTCATCCCGAATAGATTCCGGGCACCCCTATTTTCCCAACAACTGGTATCAGAGCCACGGTTTCGGGCTCTGAATTTTAAATTGGAATTTAAATTGTTGAACATTAAATTGAAATTGGATAGTAGAATTGTTAGATCTTTTTTGCAGGTATCCAATTGTCATGTTTTTTAATGTTGTTAATTTCATGCGTGTGAATTAATTGGTTTTTAATTCGATTTGTTCGAATTCGTTTTTCTCGTGAGAAAATCCACGAGTAGATTAGTTGTTTTTATTTTGATTCGATCATTGTAATAGACTAGTCTAGATCTAGTATTTATTTTTTTGTAAAAATAAATTGTAACCGGATCGTGACGAAGAACGAAGAATTAAAAACGGCGTACCCGGATGACGCATACAAGCGTGGCGCGTGTATGGACGTAAACTCATGCAAGGGGTGAAGAAAACGAGGACGAACGGCGAAAAAAACGGCGCACGGGGGTGCACGGCGCACGCCGTGCGCGACGGGAGGCCGGCGCCGCGCGCACGCGCGCGCGCGCGCCTCGGGCACGGCCTGGTGCGCCTCGGGCGCGCCTCGGGTGCGCCTCGGGCGCGCCTCGGGTGCGCCTCGGGCGCGCCTCCGTGCAGTGCCTCGGGTGCGCCTCGGCTGCGCTTCGGCGCGCTTCGGGCGTTGTTTCAGCGCTTTTTGGGCCTCGGATGCGCGCTGTATCTCAGGCCGTGGAATTTTTTTTGGTTCGTGTTTTTTTTCGTGTGATTTTAAACGTCGTCCCGAACCCCAAACGATGCTGTTTTAAAGAAGTGTTGCTGTTCGAGTGGGAGCACGTCGAGACGAACGTCGGAAAGCAACAAGGACGATTTTTCGCATCAAGACGTGAAGAAATTAAACCGTGACAATTGGATTTGAGTGCTCCAATGTGTTTAATTTTGTTTTGATGGATGTTTTATTTCGTGCAATTATTATTTTTTGTTAATATGTGTTTGCATGAATTTAATTGTCCAAAAAAAACCTTACTTTCGAAAATTACTAAGTATGTTTTTATAATCGCAATTTTATTCCGGATATTAAAATTGGATTATTTTGGCCTCCATAATTTATTTATTTGTGAAGTTCTTTTGGAATACATTTCCCCCTCGGATCGGCCAAAAGAACGGATTTCACATGAATAAATTCCGAAATGATGATTGTGGATTATTACTAGTGGCGGTATTGACCCTCACCACGAGTGGCTTGCTCAAAGCGAAATAATAATCCTGTATTTAATTATGGTTATTACTTAGGCATAGGAAATTGATATTTACTTACTCCCCTCGGAGTCCCTGTCAATTTCTATGTGGTCAAAGTGGGAGCCAACTATTAATTTTGAATTAAGGATTTGTAACTTTTAAGTTTGTGATCCGCTTGAATGTATTTAAATGTATAGACCACCCCTCGTGGTGCATTTAAATGGTTTCGAGATGTTGACTGATGCATGATTATATTGTTTTAAGGTTTCAATATAATTGATGTGATCGAATTATGTGATAATTTCATATTTTTCTAGATATTGATATGAATGTATATTTTATTCTCATTTCATCATGTCGCAACCTTTTAATCCACTGTTTAATATACTTAAAGTTAATAAACTTTTTGGAAGAATTATATCGATTGGAAATGTTTTTTTAAAATTTGTCCTTACTGCACGAAAACACTATTGGGTTATTTATGTTAATATACCCGGCAAGCCTAATGATAAGTCAAGCAATGGGAAGAGGCAGTTTATGATCGGAAGCGTGACAATGAATGAAGTGCATCATCTTGACATTTCTGTCTGAGGATTTGAGGCGCATTCATGAAGACATTGTATCCGCTGTTGAAATCATGGAACACCTTGAAGAGATGTTTTCACATCAGAATCCCATGACTAATCAGTTCACCAAACATGACTCGGTCAAGTTGGAAATGGTGGAAGGAACGCCCGTGAGGGAGCACATTCTCGAGATAATGGCATACCTTAACAAGTTGGAAGTACTTGGTGCGGATTTTGATTGATTTCATATACCATTCCCTACCGAGAAGCTTTGAGTAGTTTCATCTGAACTGTCAGATGAATGAACGGACAAGTTGTTTGCCCGAGCTCTTGCAAGCTTTAGTTTCGGTGGAGGTGATAATGGAGCACCAGTCTAGTGCTATGGTGGCTAATGGTTCGTCTACCTCTTTTGGTCCCAAGGGAGGGAAAAAGAGGAAGAGAACCAAAGGCCGGATCCAAGCAAATCCAATTGTTGCGAAAGGCAAATGCAAAGGCAAGCATCGAAGGGGAAGTGTTTTAGTTGCGGTGAGAGAGGACAATGGAGGACTGCCTGTTCCAAGCCTAAGAGGCTAGGAAAGTTAGGTAATTCACACACCTTAGTCGTCGAAACTTGTGAAGTGGCGTATGCTGTCTATTCGTGGATAGTGGATACGAGAGCTACTGATCACATTTGTTTCATGGGTTTAAGCTAACCCGACGACTTAACGGAAGTGAGATCCCCATCACATCGGGCAATGCTACGAGAGTGGCAGCTGAAGCAGTGGGAGAAGTGCGCCTATCTTGTGAAGATAGAGTTATGGTCTTGAGAGACGTTCCTCATGTTCCTAGTTTAGAAAGAACTCAACCTTCAGTTTCTAAACTGTTTGAATAGATACTCAGTTTCTTTTAATAAGGATGTTATTATTGCTTGAAACGATGAGTTTATCCGTTCCGGAACTTTAATGGATGATTTTTATACCATTATTTGGGCACACCACTCACAAAATGGAATCTAATAACACATCGATTATTTCGAGTAATAAAAGAAAGCGTTCTTCGGAGATGAACGAAACACTTCTATGGCATCTTAGACTAGGTCATATTAATCTAAAGTGGATAGAGAGATTGGTGAAAGACGGATCCTTGGAATCATTCCAAGTCGAACCGTTTCCAACTTGTGAATCCTGTTTAGAGGGTAAAATGACCAAGAGGGCATTTGGAGCCAAGGGGAATAGAACTACGGAAGTGTTAGAACTCGTTCATACCGATATGTGTGGTTCAATGACGATCATAGCAAGAAAAGGTATGAGTAATTTGATGATTACTCAAGATACGGATACATCTACCTTATGATGCATAGGGAAAGAAGTATCAAGTCTCTACGATTTGTTCGTGGAGGCGAATACCTTAGCAATGAATTCTTGAACTACCTATCGGAAGAAGGGATTGTATCCCTGTTGACCACATCGGGAACCCCTCAATAGAACGGTGTGGTGGAACGAAGGAGCCAGACTCTTTTAGAAATAGTCAGATCCATGATGAGTTATTCGGATTTACCCAAGTCATTTTGGGGTAACGCCTTGGAAACAATGACTTATATTCTAAACTTGGTGGCATCCAAATCGGTTCCTAAAACCCCAATGGAATTGTGGACCGGGGCGCAAGCCCAGTCTAAGACACTTGCAGATTTGGGGTTGTCCGGCATACGTGCTAGACAAGGAAGCCGGTAAATTGGATCCATGTTCGGAATTAAGGTTGTTTATAGGATATCCCATGGGAACGAAAGGGTGTATGTTCTATAGTCTCAAGGATTAAAAGACTGTGATTAGTTCGCACTTTAAATTCTTGGAGGAAGACTATATGAACAAAAGAAAGCCCAGAAGTGAGATTACCTTAGACGAGTTAAGAGGGCAAACTCCTATACCAAGTATACAAGATGATATACCACACGTCATACCTTCACAACCGGAACCCCGTCATAGTGGGAGGATTGCAAGGCAGCCCGAGAGATTCATGGGAATTGGAGAATCTTCGGATTTGATTCCCGGCGATGAATCAGACCCATGAACGTACGACGAGGCAATCCAAGACAAAGACGCGGAAGTGTGGCAAACCACAATGGAAACCGAGGTGGGTTCGATGGATTATAATCAAGTGTGGGAGTTGGTTGATCCACCTAATGGGGTAGAGTCCATTGGATGCAAGTGGGTGTACAAGAGGAAAAGAGGACCGGACGGAAGGGTAGAGACCTTCAAAGCAAGGCTTGTGGCCTGTGGCCTGTAGCTATGCTTAAGTCCATCCGTATTCTCTTGTCGATCGCTGCGCACTTAGATTACGAGATCTGGCAAATGGATGTCAAGACAGCTTTCCTTAACGGAAGTCTTGATGGGATCTATATGCAACAACCCAAAGGTTTCGTTGAAAAAGGCCAAGAGCACCTCGTATGCAAGCTTAAGAGATCCATTTTATGGACTTAAGCAAGCGTCGCGTACTTGGAACCAGTGTTTTGATCAAGTTATTAAGTCTTATGGGTTTGTGATCAAAACAAGTTCGAAAGTTGTGTGTATAAAAGGTGTGACGGAACTGCGGTGGTATTCTTAGTATTATACGTAGACGATATTCTGCTCATTGGAAACAATGTAAAGGTATTGTCAGACGTAAGGGTATGGATGTCAAATCAGTTTGATATGAAGGACTTAGGGAAAGCCGGTCACATCCTTGGGATCAAGTTCACTCGAGATCCAAGAGGAGGATGTTGGGTTTATCGCAAGTTTCATACAAAGCCACTGTTTTGAAGCATTTCAGCATGCAAGATTCCATGAAAGGTTTTGTACCTTTTAGGCACGGAATCCATCTATCTAAAGAAATATGCCCTAAGACGCAAGTGGAGATAGATGACATGAAAGACGTTTCGTACGTTTCGGACGTAGGAAGTCTTATGTATGCAATGTTGTGTACGAGACCGGATATCTGCTTTGCCGTGGGCATGATGGCAAGATATCAAAGTAACCCCGGGAAAGCACATTAGATTGCAATTAAATGCGTTCTTTAGTTTCTGAAAAGAACTTAGTATGGAATGCTGATTTAACAATCAGACAATCTAATTCCCATGGGATACACGGACTCAAATTTCCAATCAGACATATACTCCAAAATACCTACCTCGGGTAGTGTGTTTTGCATGGGAGAAGGAGCCATGACATGGAGAAGCGATTTGCAGAAATGCATCGCAGATTCGACCATGGAAGCCGAATAAGTAGTTGTTTGTGAAGTAGCGAAAGAAGCGGTTTGGCTCAAGTACTTCTTAGTGGACCTGGACGTTGTTCCGAATTTACCCGATAAGATAACTGTCTTTTGTGACAATGCCGGAGCAGTTGCAAATTCAAAGGAACCGAGAGCCCACAAGGCCAGCAAACACATAGAAAGAAAATACCATCTGATACGAGAAATCGTTAAGAGAGGAGATATAGAGGTGGCAAAGATAGCGTCGGGTGACAACCTAGCGGATCCATTCACAAAGGGTCTGCCTCAGAGTACATTCGAGAGACATGTGGATGGAATGGGAGTCAAGACAATTGCCAATCTGCTTTAAGTATAAGTGGGAGGAATTATTAGGTTAGTGTAGGTTGACATGAGATGTCACGTAGAGCTACTACACTAAGACATGCGTGATGTATACTAAAAGCAGACTTTAAGTATAAGTGGGAGATTGTTGGAGTTATACGTGAAAGTATGCTTTTACTTTGTATAACTCGTGTATCAAACACTCGTTTTATGAGAATAATTCTTTTATCGCATTTGTTTTAGTTATGATTGAATGTTGAATTTCTATTGCAAACTGTTCAATATATAGTACGTGTTACATAGTAGTTAATGTGGTGATACCCGATCACGGAAGACAACATTAACAGTGTACTTGTAACTAAACGTACATTTCACGACCTAGGTGGAATTGAACAATCCGCCGTGAAAGGTCGATGTGTAAGGCTCAGATTGGTCTGTCTTGACTAAGAGATTGCACTAGCACATTTAGTATGTGTTGAAGAGGTCCTACAGCGAGGATAAATTCTTCTGTTCTGAAAGGTGAAGAATTAGACCTCAGTGGTTGTTGATTTCTTAATCTCCGTCACTTAAATAGGACCGTGTGTGCTTAGTAGTTACTGTTTTGATTCATGTTGGGTGAGAATCATTGTGACTTCAAACTTTGTGTCTTGGGCAGTAATATTAATCATACGACGGTTGCTAAGATTTAATATGGAGAAACGCGTGCGAGTACGGCTCGTGTGATTAGTCCCCTTGGTGGGCTCAGAAGTTTTATTGTACCAAATCTTGCAAGTGAAGAATTAGTTTCTTCGGTACGAATAATAATGTTGAGCTGTATTTACTCCAAGGTGAAAGACGTTAATTAATTTAGAGCTATTCAGAAGCTTAATTAATTAATGGACTTGATAATCTTAAACGCGGGAAATAATAACCGGGAGCCCATATTATCGTAATATGGTTTAAGATGGATAGTGCAATATTAATTTATTAGTGGTAATAATTAATATTAATGGACTGAATTATATTGGGGCTCAATATTGAAATTCAGAAGTCCATTAGGAGGTCCAATCTTAATTCTCCTTAAGGCCCCTCAAGTAGCCCAATTAAGTAGCCCAATAATGATAAGGTGATTAAAATAAAAAGAAAATATTATGCTGATTTTTCATGAAATTTTCGAAAAAATGCATGTGTAGGAGAAATTAGATTTTGTTGATTTTCTTGAAAAGATATTATGGAAGATATGTATTCTAGGAATACAAGAATATCTCATATATTCAAGAAGATCCAAATCTTGGATTTTATCCTCATATTTTTCGAAAATAATAACCTTATAAGCTAAGTGAGATTTTTGTGGAATATTTTATTTTGGAGAAAAGAATATATGAGACATATTCAAGATTTCTTAGAGATTAAGAAAAGATTTTCTCCAAGGCCCATATTCTTCATAATTTTCGGCCACTATGCTTATAAATAGGGGGTGATATTTTCATCCCCAAGTACATAATTCCATGTGTTGGAAAAATCAAGAAGCATAGATATTTTTTTTTTTCCTTAGTTTATTAAATTGCTTGAAAGCGTCTCCCACCGGCGATCAAGTGAGGTGAAAAGGGAAATACTTGAGAAGGCTTTGGGTTGATAGAGCGAGATTACAAGTGTCCCGTATATCCAAAGGCCATTACTACGAGAGGTACGTTAATCGCATATTTACTTGTTTATTCCGCCTAGTTAAATATGTGAAATTAATTCAACATGCATGATGATAATTAGTTGTTGGAATTATTATTTGAATTAATTAGGATTAATTCATGCTAGTAATAATTGTATTTAAATTTGTATTTAAAATTCATCCCGAATAGATTCCGGGCACCCCTATTTTCCCAACACGGATTAGTTGGTCCTGGGTCGGATACCAACTATAAAAAAGTTGTAGATGTATCTTCAAATGTGATATGAAATGACAAAATTAAGTCTTACAATTCAACTTCTAGAAATATCGATGCATCACATCGACCACCTCAAATAAAAATCTTGTAGTATAGATATAAATATATCTTTCAACGACTGCAAGCACATTCCTATTGTAGCAAACACATTCCAAGTTCTTATGTGTAGTTGTGTGGAAATGCAGGTTTGTAGAGTTTTGGAAGAATATATCTCAATTTACCTACTTGAAGGACATTTGAATTTATATTTGCGCCTTAAAAAAATGATTTAACTTGAAAGAGGCGGAAATAAAATCAAAGTTAAAAAAAATATTCATCAAACTAGTTCGTCTCCGAAAAAATTATGAGATACTGAAAATAGGGTTCATGAGTCTTATACTTAAAACACAAGATAATGAGAAGTCGGAAATTAGGCTTAATTCCAAGAAGCCTCTTCAAATTTTAAAATAAAGACTTTTCAGATTTTAACTAAATAATGTCAATACATTATCATTTAATCAAATAGTAAATTAACTTTTCAATTTTTTTTTTTGTAGAAGTTTAGTTTTTATTTTAGGGAGAATGTTTTGTTATTATATTTGTATAGATATCTTCATTGAAAAATAATGAATCGAACACCTAAATGTAAAAGTATAAAACTACAAATACAACAATTAATACAGCTACATGTTTTGATTGGCTCAAGAATATCGCAGATGATACTACTTCGATCAGGTTGGTTTAGCTTTTTCATCAAAGATTATAAAAATTAATAATAAAATTGTATAATATATTCACCCCTGTTTTATATTAAAGTTGCCACGTTTTTTATTCCAAAATTGTTTGGCCATCTTAAAAATAGATAATGGTCCAACATATATACATCATACAATTCATTTATTTAATTTATACATAAAATTTACGATATTACCCCTCAAAATTCTAGTCATTACTCCCTTTTTTTTACTGTGTACCTAACTGTGGGTGCAAGTTAATCAGGAACCAAGGGGCATGAAATTGTTAAATAAGCTATTTATCTTGATTTATGGCTAATATTAAGACAAAAGATTGATACAAAGCACCCAATAACCATAACCTGGATTACAAATTTCCTGTCTTGAGAGAGAGAACATTACATGCAAGTGCAGATCTTTCCACACCCAAAAAATTGCATGGATCGTCTCTTCTTCCTCTCTAATGCGCTCAAATGATGATTTATTGTAGAATGAGGCATTATAATAGAGAGTGAGAGATCCCCCTTTCCCTACCATGAATTTTGCCTAGACGAACTAGTTTGATGAATAGAGAGTGAGAGAACCCCCTTTCCCCACCATGATTTTTTCCATGATCGTGGAACATGAACCCCCCAATACCCCACTTGTAGCACGGCCTTAAAACCCCCGTGCAAGAGCAAATGGGCACGGGCATTGTCGTCTCATCAAATGCAACCAGGTTCAACCCAAGATCTTGATCCTTCCAATCTTGCTTCATTTGCCCATTTAGGTCATCATCCCCACAACCCATATCCAGCCCGTTCTTCCCTAACATTGTTTTGTTAAGGTCCTCACTTTCCTGTTTAACTTTCTTGGAAGATTTAGAGGTCTTCCTCGCGGGCTTTGGCTTCTTTGGACGCTTTGGTCTACGGGCCTTTGCAGGCTCGGGAGCAATAGGGGACATTGGAACGGGCATATCTCGTATATTGTTGTATTGAGGTTCGAGCAGATGATGCGAGTGTTGGTGAGGATGGTGCATGTGTTTAACTCCGCGTGCAATTTGGCAGCTAGGCGGGCATGGAGACATGTTGTTCATGGCATTCTCTCGGTACTTGAGAGTGGAAATAGCGTTGTCTCTTTCCATAATGGTGTTATTACGTTCTGCTATTGCTGAATCTCTTTGTAAAATCGCTAAATCCCTCTCTGCTAAGGCTGCCTTTTTTTTTTCAGAAATCACCAAGTTCCGCTCTTGGATTGCAGCATCTCGTTCTTCCATAATTCCCATTATTTGTTTCATGGATGGCTTGTGCTTTATCAACCACTGAAGAAGAAAATAATTCGTGAGAGAAAATAAAGAGGGTATAAAGCAATTAAAAATTATGCTAAGCAGCTACCTACCTGACCCTGAGGTGGTTTGTGTCTTCCATTTTCACGATGACCGTTGTCGTCCATCTCGATCCACAGCAAAAAATCCAACTAGTGCATATGTTGACTTTAAACCTAGTATAACACCCGACGTAAATTGCCTCTCAAATCATTTAGTGATGGGGGTGGGTGAATTAATACATTTCTCAAAACTTCTTTGTTAAAACAGACTAGCAGGAATAAGCAAACATAAATTGTTTGCATGCACGAGGAAGAGTTCGAGTGGAACAAGACATATTTTCAAGAATCTTCCTACAAAGAAGCGGTTAATCCAAAAGAGGAATGTGTGAAAAGAAAAGCACAAGTGTGTCGGGAAGAGTTCATGTAGCAGAAGAGCAACTTTTGAAGAATATTTTTACCAAGAAAATGTTAATACATAAAAGTACACTAGATATAAAAATTCATGTCATGTCCAAGAAGAAAGAGTAAAGATTACGATAAAGAATTGTGGTAAAACTAGTATCCAAACAACAAAATGCTTGTTGAATCGCATCTTGTTATCATGATGCAAAATTGCACAACAATTTAGGCAAAACCACCATATAGAGACTATAAAATAGTGTTCAGAAGAATCAAAGTGTGCGGTTAGACAACAAAAGGATAAAAAATACCGTCACATAAAAAAATCGTATAGTTAGTGCAAAGTCAACAGTGATTATATGAACACTTATAGTTTGATAGTTAAGTGGACAACGTAAAAGAAACCACATTGACTTCATACAGACACGGGAACAACACAATCAAATCAGTGAAAATAAAGCAAGTCCTAGGTACCAAATAAGCATCATATTATGTATTCCATTTTTCATATCCCACAATGTGAATGTTTGCCAAGTGTATGCGAGAATTAATGAAATATCATATAGTATACTTTAGCTAGTGATCAAGAAAAGCGAAACGGAGAATTTGAAGCCTAAAATAATTATTATATATTGTGTGACTTTACATACAAAATTCACAAGACATCAAGAAATACTTTTATCCTAAACCTGCGGAACCAAATCCCCAGCCTTCAAAAGCTAAACAACAGCAAACCATCTTTACAATGTCTTCTACCTTTAATCTTCACACAAAATCACCTCATGACTCAAATTAATTATCTTCAACAACTTTTGTTTTGCAAGATCAAATAAATTACAAGAAAAAGATATCATCTATATTAGGTGATTTCATATCTGAACCTGAGCTACAAATAAAATTCAAAAGACCCAATCATATAACAGTAACACCCAAGAAAGTATTAGATAAAAAGACAACAAGAATTGAGCATCAATAGAGCGAGACCCACATCACCAAAATCCCCAAATCAACAAAAGCAAACCCTTACAAGTCAAATTCACTCACAATAGAATCCCTAATAACAACCTCTTTTCGCAATGAAAAAAGAAGATACTAACAAAGTGGAGGATCAAGAAAAAAATGAATTTTAGCTTACTTGGTAACGACAGCTGAAACGGGAAAATGAGAAGAATCTGTGATGAACAGTTGTGTTCTTCAGAAGAAGAAGAAGAAGAAGAAGAAGAAGAAGAAGAAGAAGAAGAAGAAGAAGAAGAAGAAGAAGAAGAAGAAGAAGAAGAAGAAGAAGAAGAAGAAGAAGAAGAAGAAGAAGAAGAAGAAGAAGAAGAAGAAGAAGAAGAAGAAGAAGAAGAAGAAGAAGAAGAAGAAGAAGAAGAAGAAGAAGAAGAAGAAGAAGAAGAAGAAGAAGAAGAAGAAGAAGAAGAAGAAGAAGAAGAAGAAGAAGAAGCGTTAATTTTGTCTGTTTCTTTCTCCATCGTTTATTGCAAATTTTCAATTTCTACCATAGGATAGGATAGGAATTTGCTTTTACTACTATAGAAAGAACAGAGGAGTGAAATGTGTTTCTTTAATTGAGATAGTGGGAAAATGGATGGTAAGGTGGGCCCCTTTTGTACATGTATATTAGTACATCCATAATTCAGCATAAACATACTTCCTACTAAAATACACATTTCACCTGCAATCACATGCTCCACTATTTCTAATGTGTACTCTATTTAGCAGCTCAATTTTTTGGGAATTTTTTTTGCCCGATTTTTGCGTGAATTCGAAATTCCGAATTCGATAAATGCATATTATGCGCTCCATTGTGGTTCTTATATAACACACTCTGAATTGCTTTATTGGAACGAACATCTTATGATTCTTTCATTGTCTTCAATTATTTAAATTGTAGTATTTTAGACTAAAAATTCATTTGAAAAAATTCATTAATATTTATACTTCAAAAAAAAAATTTAAAAATTGTTGAATACATGCTTTGTAATTTTATTTACCATGTAGCATTTACAAAGAATATAGTTTAAAAACTGTGAAAATAATCATAAATTTCATTATATGAACAAAGCTAATAAAAAAGATGAATGGCAGTATATTATAAATAAATTTGTCGATAAATGTATGTCACGCACTCCATTGTGATTCTTGCATGACACACTCTGAATTGCTTTATCGGAAGGAACGTCTTATGACTCTTTTGTTGTCTACAATTATTTAAATTGTAGTAATATTTTAGACTAAAAATTCATTGAAAAAAATTAATTAATATTTATACATAAAAAAATTTTAAAAAATTGTTGAATACATACTTTGTAATTTTATTCACCATATAGCATTTACAATGAACATGGTTTAAAAACTGTGAAAATAATCATAAATTTCATTATATGAACAAAGCTAATAAGAAAGATGAAATGGTTGTATATTATAAATAAATTTGCTAAATTTAAAATACTTATAAGAATAGACAAAGTATAGAGTGAAAATAGTTCATGTATGAGTCATTGAAGAGTATTAGTTGTTTTCACTAAAGAGTATTAGTTGTTTTCACTAAAGAGTATTAGTTGGTTTCACTGAAAACTATTAGTTGTTTACTGAATTAAGATTCTTCAGTGGAAACAACTAATACTCTTCTGTGAAAACAACAAAAACTCTTTAGTGAAAACACTAATACTCTTCCGTGATTCATGTATAAATCAATTTCACTCTATACATGATTCAATGATTCATGTATGACTCAATTTCACTCTATAAATAAATCATAATTCTAAAGAGTTATTCAATGAATCATATAATTGGTGAACGGAACACTGGTGTACAAACTAGAAGAATGTTAGAAGTTGATCCAATGATGTGGTAAGATCTATTTGCATGTATGCAATCAAGTAAACCTTGTATGTTAAAATTCATTAATTGAGCCTAAAAATGTTGATGAAGCTTTTAATGATAAAAATTTGATAAATGCTATGCATGAAGAGCTAAATTAGTTTGAAAGAAATGAAATTTAGAGTCTAGTTCTTAGCCCTAGTCATACTAATGTCATAGGAACAAAATGGAATTTAAAAAAATAAAATAGAAGAAAAATTATGGGTAAAACAACAAGAAAAAAACGACAAAATTGACTTCGTTCATGCGGTAACATGCTTTTTATATATCATTATCACACTTTCGTTGATGTAATAACACACAAAAAATGTGGAGAAAAAAATAATGTAGTAACACATATTTGTTAATGTAGTAATACATAAAAAATTATGGGAAAAACATACAATTAACTTCGTTCGTGTAGTAACACATTTTGTTCATGTAGTAACACAAAAAAAAATGTGATTTTTTTAAAAGAAATAAAAAATATAATGTAGTAACACATTAAAAAATTATGGAAAAAAATATGAATATTTATTCATGTAGTAACACAATTTATGCATATGAGTTACATAATTTTGCTAATGTGTTAACACATAAAAAATATCGATAAAAGAAAAGAAAACAACATGAAAAGAAAAAAAAAAGAAAAAAAACTAGTAACGCATTTGTATTCATGGAGTAACATATAAAAATTGGGAGCAAAAATAAAACCTAAATAAAAAAAAAACATGCCCTCACTAAGAATTAAACTTATGACCTGGTACTTTAGTAAAAGTACTCAAACCACAAAACTACTATATATTATTAGCAAAAATCTTTGCTTACATATATATATAGACCTGAGCGCCAGCCTATATTAAGGGTGACACGTTTGACCCGCTTGTTAATCTGCAAATTTTGAAATATAATATACATATATTGTATAAGATTGCACACAAGACTTACTCCTGATATTGTTTGCACTATATGGTAATTACTTGCAATAAACTTTAATTGCAAATAGAATAGTGTATATACAAAATACACAAATTAAGTTTCTGCTCACAAACCCATTACAAGCATATACCAAAACACATCAAAACCACATTCTTTAGTGTTTTCACAAAAAATTCATCAAAAGATTTAAGAAGAAAAATGATCCACCAAAAATTCACCAACCTAGAGGAAGGCATTTATTTCACCAAAAACATTCAAAGCATAATCCACCAAGTGTCCTGAAAAATCGCAGTTGGCCCGGATAGATCTGGAATGGAACTCAAGATCGAACAACACTCCCATGGTTTGGGTTTGTCAATGTCGACAATGTGAATTCGTCGAGGCTTTGGCACCGATTTGGCTGTAGTGGTGCAACAAAGTGTGTTGTATCTCGACGGCGGCGGTGTAGATGCTTTGAAATTGAGAATGACGATCGTCGTCTATCTGGCTGATGACGCATCAGTAGTGCAACAACCACAATCTTTGAGTAGCGCCAACGCCACCACCATCATCGAATCTTATCAGTAGTGAATGCCCGACTTCTTTTTGTGGTGGTGGATGCCATAGCGTCGGGCTTCTTACATCAGCTGGATTTTTGTGTGTTGTGGTGCCATGGCATCGGCTTCATCGCCAATTGACTTTTTGAAAGAGAAAAATGAAATAGTTTATAATTAATAGTATATGAGGTATTAAACAACTCAATTCGTAAGATTCATAAATGCCAAAAAGTTGTGTATTTTTTATTGTCTCATGTACTATGTTGTGATTATTTGTAACGCCCCAAAAGGAGCATCGTCATACTCCGGGAAAGATAGACAATATTTACCATAATAAATAGAATTTTGAAAAGTAAATATCAATTGCAGTTGAAAATGAATATTTATTACTCAAGCGGAAGACTATTTTGTAAAAACACGAGCTATTTTTTTTAAGTGTCTAACAATGTTTGTGCCTAACTGTTGGGTTCTATTGGGACGAACATCATGTTCGACGCAGTGGAAGTTATAGATTCACCAACAACGAATCGAGTACATGGTTGTATAACATAAAAGATAAAGGATAAATAAACAATATAAATCCTTACAGTGCTTCGAAAACTAAATCCTCCACTACGGTATCCACGTAACTCACATTTACAGATTCGCACAGATTTGCCAACGTTGAATCCCGAGACGAATTTGCTAGGAAAATTCAACTAGACTTTATGGAGAGATTATGAAACTATCAAACTCATGAATTAATAAATCTCTACGGTCTTATATTAATAGGTAATGTTCTAAAAAACGGTCTAGTCGGCCGACTAGTCGCTAATCGGCCCCAAGCCATTCCGATTTAATTTAAGACGGTGAAAAAAACGGTCATGTAATTAGTCGGTGACTAATTGAATTAGTCGGCGACTAATCTAATTAGTCGGCGACTAATCTAATTAGTTGTCTTCTAATCCATTTTTTTCTAAATAAATAATAAATCAAATATATAATTTACTTTTTTATTTTTTAACGTAACTATCAAACCTCTCCACCACGGACGTTGAATGTCGCGCCTCAACCACCGACAGTCGGACACCAATCCTCCTCCACCGAATGTTCTGCCACGGTCCTCCACCACCGAATTGCCCCTACCCTCCACGCTGCTCCCCAACCTTTCCATGGAATTTGGATGACGTCTTTTGATTTATATTAATATGAATTAGTGTTACTTTATTGAATTTTGAGTTTTATGGTATTGCTTAGGGTGATGATGTATCACTTATAATTTTAATATTAAAGGTTGGTGATGTTATATTTTTTTATGTATTTAATATATTAATTTATTAAAAAATAATTATTTTATTACGACTAGTCCCCGTCTAGTCGTTCTAGTCGCTAGACCCCAGTAGTCCGACCGACTAGCGACTTTTAGAACACAGTTTATAAGGAAAGTTCAGCTTATATCTTAAGCTATCAAGATTAGGAAATATATTCCCTAATCTTGCAAATTAAATCTTATAGATTTGATTCTCTATCTATATAAAATCCTATAATAATATTCCATATATTATTCTGGAATTCCTATTTAATTAAATATAATTTTATTAAATAGTAATAATAATTAATTCCAAATTAATATATTATTAATTCTCCATAAATTAAATATTAAATCCAATTTAATATTTAATCAACCAACTTTAATTTGTGAAGTGAATTACTTGTTGTGTAACCCATAGGCCCTCATATATCGAGCGATTAGTCAAAATAACGGTCTTAATCCTATACAATAAATCAGACATTCTCAATATATGAGGTACGTTGCGAGGAAATGTGCAACTACCTGTAACTAAACGTGAGTTATTGTGATAATGTCTTTTCATTCGCGAATACTCGATTAAGTCTTGAACATAATGAAGTGTCTATTCAAATAACTTAATCATATTATCTCTAATCACTAATTGATCACTCGTGTCACACTTGGTCACAAAGTCCAAGTTGACGTGCATCGGTCGATAATTTAGATCCAATTATGATGAGAAGACGAGTATTCTCTCTAAATCCACATTGAGGAATGAATCATATTCTTGGCTCAACTACCACGCACATGCATTTCATGATAAACCCGATCCAAGCCATATCTACCCATGGAAGGGTGCAAGCATCGGTCATGGTCAAAGTTTATTACTCCACACAAGTCGTGCGTATTGGCCTCAAGTCAAAGGAATATCACATCGCTCTCACTAACCGAAACAACCATAGACAAGTAAAGTGGAATAACATCAAACGATTTCTCAGATGGGTATACCAATACCCTCTAAGGTATTTGTGCATCCATCATGAGATACCTAGTATCTCGTAGTAAGTGAGGTCTTCCTACACTCTCTATGAGTATGATGCAAATCGCACACCAATCTCAATTGCATCATCAATATCTCATTCTTGATGATCCTTGATCGGGACTATTTGAGAATCATGCTTAAGTCATCTGAATTCTCACACTCTCAGTGACAGTAATAACTCATGGAAACACAAATAAGAATAAATGCAAACAACCAAACATAATATCCAAACAAGTGTAATGTCATATATTTAATATAAAATATCTAATAATATTAAAACCAAAACTGAATATTATCTTAGTATTATGTCCTCACAATGGGATTGTTTCTAGGACACTAACACTAACACCAACTCGTGTCAAATCCACATTTCTAAGTCAAACACTTACTTAATTAAGATAATTCCAAATAATAGATTAACATGCATGTGATAAAATATTATAAATAAATTAACATAATAAGGATTCATAGAAATAACAGTAGTGTTTGAAAATTAAACATTTCAAGCGATCGACATAATGTCCGAGTAAATTATGAAAAGGCTTGACAACTTAATCAAACAATCCATACATTTAGTTTTGGAAATTATTTTTAAAATCGTAGATATATAATACACCTATATTTCCTTTTTTATTTTGGGAGGGTTATGTTTTCGTCCATCGATTGTAACGCCCCGAATCCAAAATACATAAATATCTCAGATTCGAGGTGCCACTTGTGACTAAAATTCGAACTATAAAATTTTTAAGACGAAAAGGGATACTAAAATAAGAGATGTGTTTTACGCAGCGGAAAAAGTGGGGGAAATAATAAGTGTTTCACAAGCACGCATATATATACGGTCTAGTACTTTATGAAACTACATGCAGGGTTTTAGTTTACGAAAAACATAGGAATTATATCATTTGAAAGTAGTAGGGATAACATTTATTTTAAGGTAGCATATTATTAATAGTAATAGTTTATTTAAGTGGGGAACTCCATGTCGTCCCTATTGCTGTCCTTACTCCAAAAAATCATAATCTGCAAAGGGTTGTAAAACAGGGGGGGCATGAGATTTGAATTCTCACGTATGGGTGATTTGCAACGTCGTGGGGTTGGTAAATCCGAAGTATATTAAATACATACTCATTAATAAAGTATTTAATTCATTTAAGCAATTCTACATATTAACAAAAATAACATATATCACAAAAGTAACAAATTCACGTAATAATTACTTGACATAACAGGTTTCACATCATATAATTGATATATGACAAGTTGATTCACAGTAAGGGGCAAAGCCCAAAATCATTTTCACGTATCAGCCCAAATCTGTCAAAATCATTTTTCACATATTGTAAATCTCCCCCAAACCATTTTCGTACGACATCCTTGACTACTTCCAAAAACCTTACTCATTCCAACTACTGACAAAATAAAATTACGCAAACCATCAATGGTCTTATTCCCAGTGCGCAACATAGGCGTCTGACTCGGGGACCAGATATGTTTGAATCAACAACCTTGTACCCGAGGGCGTCCCAGACAGCTCCCTGGAGGTCAGATTTAATACCCGAACCACAACTCCATACTTACTAACTTTCCTTTCCTTTATAAAACTGACATTTCAAACTGTGGGGAGAATTTACATAATTTACAATTGAATTGATTCATGCTCACATAATGTACTTAATCATGCAGTGGTGATTGATTTATAAAAACAATAGACATTCTGTATCATATATAATAGTATCACGTAATCCAAACAGTTATATAATAGGTGTACATTTATGTTGGATAAGTTGGTTTAGATTGATTCGGTCGAGTTCAGAGTATATTAGCACAACGTATTATTAGCAGATCAATCACCCACATGTGGGCATGTGTATAATAAGATAAGCAGTAGAACTGGAACGGGGAATATGAAACGACATGTAGATACTTGTCCTAGGAGAAACACTCATGATGTCGAGAAGATTTTGATTTCTAAAAGTTGTGCTCCTAAATTTGATGTTGACACTTTCGTGAGTTGTTATGTGCGGTTGTGGTTGTTCATGAATTACCTTTTTATTTTGTTGAATATGAGTGCATCAAGGCTGCTTTTGAGTACCTTCGTCCTGACATTAAGTTAGTTTTCTAGAAATACATTGAAAGCCGATGTCTTGAAAATGTATGCATGAGAGAAAGTAAGGATTAAATCTATGCTAGAGATGACGCCTGGTAGAATATGCTTAACATCTGACTGTTGGAGCTTGATTACTATTGATGGTTACATTTCCTTAACTTCTCATTTCATTGATAAAGACTGGGTGCTGCAAAAAAGGGTATTGAATTTCTCTCTTATGCCATCTCCACGCACCGGTGTTGCATTATCTAATAAATTGTTGTCTATGCTTTCTGAGTGGGGGATAAAAAAACAAGTTGTTTGCATTGACCTTAGATAATGCTTCTGCAAACGATGTTGCAGTTGACTTATTAGTCACACAGTTGAAATTAAATGGTGCACTAATTTCTAATGGTGAGTTTTTTCATGTTCGTTGTTGAGCTCACTGTTGGAGTTATACGTGAAAATATGTTTTTACTTTGTATAACTCATGTATTAAACACTTTGTTTTATGATAATAATTCTTTTATCACATTTGCTTTAAATATGAATGAATGTTAAATGTTTATTGCAACCCGTTCTATTTATAGTACGAGTTACATTGTAGTTATTGTGGTGATACCAGATCACGGAAGATCACATTAATGAGTTCTTTGTAATTAAACGTACAAATTCACGGCCCAGGTGGAATTGAATAATCCGCCGCGAAAGGTCGATGTGTATATCTCAGATTTGTTTGTCTTGACCAAGAGATTGCACTAGCACATTTAGTATGTGTTGAAGAGGACCTACAATGAAGATAAATTATTTTGTTCTAAAATGTGAAGAATTAGACCTCGGTGGTTATTGATTTCTTAATCTTCGTCACTTAAATAGGACCGTGTGTGGTTAATAATTATTGCTTTGATTCATGTTGAGTGAGAATCATCGTGACTTTAAACCTTGTGTTTTGGACAGTAATATTAATCATACGACAGTTGCTAAGGTTTAATACAGAGAACTGTGTGAGAGTACGGCTCGTGTGATTTGTCCCCTTGGTGGGCTCAGAAGTTTTATCTTATCAAATCTTGCAAGTGAAGAATTCGTTTCTTCGATACGGATAATAATGTTGAGCTGTTTTTACTCCAAGGTAAAAGATGTTGATTAATTTAGAGCTATTCAGAAGCTCAATTAATTAATGGACTAGATAATCTTAAACACGGGAAATAATAATCTGGAGCCCATATTATCGTAATATGGATTAAAATGGATAGTGCAATATTAATTTATTACTGGTATCTTATTATAATATATATGTAAACCTCCCCAAGATGATGTGTCAACACCACCTTATTCTTAGGCTGATGTGGCATGTCTCAAATCTCTTCATTTCAAAATATTGCGCTCTCATTAAAAGTTAATTTAAGTTTTGATTTCGGTCATTCATCTCACAAAATTAAATCTAAACCATTCATTTTATATTTAAGTTTTATTAATCTCTTATTAAGAGTATCGCACACACCGTCCCTTTCTCTCAAATATGCAGCATGTTTCTCTCTCCCGTTGCAGCCATCATCGGCGATGTCTTCTCTATTACATCCAACATCGTCGTCACCAATATTGTTTACGCGACGTCGTTGCTCCGACTTGATCGATCATTGTGCCAACTTCGAACCCATCTCAGACGACTTATCCGCCTAGCCCAGTGATTCAAGTGGCGGGCATCTATCGTGGACTACGGCTAGCGCGTCGAAAGCGGATATGCAAAATAGAGATAAATTCAAGGTATGTAGATCCCGAACTGCCACCGTCTCTCCTCTATTCTTTTCTCACTCCGTCATCCCTTTCCTGTCAGATTGTTTACAAATCAGCGCTGTCTCGCTGCTCTATTCCCGCTGCCTCGAACCACATCAGATATCGCTGCCTTGAATCGAATGTATGATACTGATTTTTTATAAAAAAAAAATTGTCTTAGGTTCTTTTCTTCTAGCCTCTTTTTTTAGTTTTTGTCATCCTCCATTGAATAGTCTCGGCGCCTCCGCTATGTCCTCTAAGATGTAAAACAGACATTTTTTCCACAGATCAACGATTTTCTTACTTAGATATTTTTGGAATTTATTTTTGCAAAATATATATATATATATGCTAATTTTTGTAGGAGGATATTGAAATATTTTGCAAAGGATATTGTCACATAAAAGATGACAAGATTCCCAAAGAAGTTTGTCATCCAATACCATATCTTACCATAAATAATAGATTGTAACTTTTTTTTGACAAAATTTTACTATCCAAAAGATATTGTCACTGAAATAGTATATTATTCCCAAAAGATCTTGTCATGAAATGCAATATCTTACCATGTATAATACAATACTATATATTTTTGGAATAAATATTTTAGCAAAATATTTATATATGCTAATTTTCTAAGAGGATATTGAAATATTTTGCAAAAGATATTGTCACGTAAAAAGATGACAAGATTTCCAAAAAATCTTGTCATCCAATACCATATCTTACTATGGATAATAGATTGAAACATTAATTTTTTTTTTTTGACAAAATTTTACTACCCAAAAGATATTGTCACTGAAATAATACAGTATTCCCAAAAAATCTTACCATGATATACAATATCTTACCATGTATAATACTATATCACTGAAAGTTAGCAATTTTTTTTTTAAATTTTCGATATTTTTAATAATTTTTTTTTCAAAATACATGTATACATGAAATGTTTATGAGGGAATTGAATTTTTTTTAAAATAATTCGAATTGGCGCTTAAATATAATTCTCATTATTGGATTTTTCCAATATAAATACCAACATATTAATCAATTGTTCCGACACAAACATCTACACACTATTCCATTTTAAGTATGATATCTCTTTTGTCAAATGTTACATTTTAGATCCGAAATTTGTGAATCTGTGTTTAGAGTTAAACTTTTACGTTTAATTTATGTTGCATCTTCATACTATGGAGGGAATCTCGGCATGATGATGCTATTGTTAGATATACAAGTTAAGTTTTATAAATTATACATTTCATCATTTTAAAAAGAATTATGTTTCTGATATTTGATGCATAAACATTGATAACATTTTTTTTATTGTCAATTTTTTTATGCAATTAATATAGTTAAATTATTTTTGCAGTGTACGAGAATTCATGCTTTTATTCCTAAGAATCTTATGTCTACGTATGAGAATGTTGTGATTGAGGGGAAGGAGTGCATTTTACAATATATTAGCATTGCTCCAAATCTAATATCATACAATTCACCAAACATAACTACTGCTTCGAATTTCTTCCTTCAACTCAAATGACTAAATGTGGTGAATCTATTATTATGAAGCCTATTTTTCAGTTCGTTACATTTTAAGATATACGTAATCAGACTTATGAAGAAGATTCAATTCTTCAAGGTAAGTTCTTTTTATATTTTGAATAAAATTATTTAAATTTCATTCACATAAAATTAAAAAAAAAATCCGGATATCCATGCACATGTGGTTTTCATTGGACAAGTTGAAACATTCCATGGATATGGTGATATCATATATAGGAGAATAGAACTTGAACTTGAAGATGGAAGGTAACCGTTTTTCTTTTTGCTAATTTGATGTAAGTATTCATTTTTTTGTACTCAATTTTTATTATAGAGGTACGACAATGAAATGTATATTGGAGCGACATTTATGTGAACAATTTATAAATTGTGTTGTGCGAGAACCTGGGCCTTCCGTGACAATTATTCTTGAATATTCAAAGACCATTCATCCGAATGGAGATTAGTACTTTTATATTCAACTGCTATTATTATTATTATTATTATATATAATTATATTAAAAAATCTCTATTTTTTTCCAGAGAAATGTCTCACAAATGATATCATGACTACCAAGATGCATGTCAATGTGGATCTATCTGGAGTGTTCGGTTTAATGAAGATTTGATCGTTTCATACTAGACTTTATCTTTTTTAAGTTTGATTTTAATTTGATTATGTTTGTGTTGCTACAATTATTTCAGTATATGTTCTATATTTCCAGACAGTTATGTTCTATATTTGAGTATCTTTATTATGAATGTTTTCAAATAATATTGATGTTGCTCTATTTTTTTATTATATTCCTTACACTCAATATGTATATAAATTATAATATAATATTGTATTAAATTTTAAAAAATTTGATAATGTACTAAAGCATACCAAAAAAATACCCGCGAACCATAATTTTTTTATGATGCGTAACATGTGTATGCCAACTTAAGCATACAATATTAAATTAAAAACTTAAATTAATTGCTTATTAAAGCCGCAAACCATAATACATGTGTCTAACTCCATCTACTTCTGATGAGATATCTAAGTTTTCAGATTGGATTTTGAAAGTTGGAGATGGTGAACTTGGGAATAGCAGAGATGACTTTGCTGATATTTAGATTCCTGAAGAAAATCTTATTTATGATGTAGTTGATCATATAGCTGTCATAATAGAAAGTATATACTCTTCCATTTCAGAAAAAATTTGCACGCGTGGTTATTTGAGGATAGAGCAATACTTGCTCCAACTCACAGAGAAGTGGAATGCATTAATAAGAAGATTTTATCTATGATACCTGGTGAAACAAAAGATTATTTAAGTTCTGATACTCTTTGTAAATCCGAGTAAAAACTCGGTGGTCGTGGAGAACTGTTTTCTATTGATTATTTGAACTCGGTCAAGTGTTCCGGACTTCCACACCACCGTTTGGTATTGAAAGTTGGTGTCCCCATAATGCTTCTCAGAAATATCGATCAAAAGTCAGGACTATGTAATGACACCAGATTGGTCGCTACAAAATTTGGCAATCATATTTTGAAAGCTAGCTGAAATCATATCTGGAAGAAATATTGGGAGTAAGGTATATATTCCCAAAATGACCCTGACTAATTCTGGTGATACTTTGCCTTTTAGAATTCAGATAAGATAGTTCCCGATTCTTTTGTGTTTTGCAATGACTATAAATAAAAGTCAAGACCAATCTTTGTCCTATGTCGGTGTGTACCTTCTGAAACCAGTTTTTACACATGGACAATTATGTGTTGCAGTCTCGAGGGTTAAAAGTAAAATAGATTGAAAATTCTCCGTCTTGATTCTAATGGAAGGTCGTGCAAGTATACAACAACTGTAGTCTACAGAGGAGTTTTCACAAACGTTTAATTTTAAATAATATTGTGTTATAATAATTTTAGATGAAAAGTGTGAATTAGTTAGAATTTTTCAAATTTTCTATTATTCACGTTTAGTGTTTTTTATTGTTCGTAGAATTATAATTACAATTTAAATATTATATCGAAATTACAAGATATTTAAAATAAAAATATATTTATATTTATAAATTAAAAATAAAAATAACATTTTTTTCTAGTCCGCGAAATTTGCAGGGGTATACACTAGTTAATTAATATTAATGGGTTGAATAATATTGGGGCTCAATATTGAAATTCAGAAGTCCATTGGAGGTCCAATCTTAATTCTCCTAAAGACCCTTCAAGTAGCCCAATAATAACGAAGTGATTAAAATAAAAGAAAAATATCGTTGCTTATTTTTCCTCATAAATTTCGAAATTAATAAAGTATAGGGGAGAAAGATTTTCTTTGGATTTTGTTATGGAATGAAGATAAGTATTCTTGAAATACAAGATTATCTCATTAATTCAAGAAATTTCCTACTTGACATTTTATTTGATAAATTCGAAATTGGATGATTAATGAGAAGAAAAAGATTTTGTTGATTTTCTTGAAAAGATATTATGGAAGATATGTATTCTTGGAATACAAGATTATCTAGTAAATTCAAGAAGATCAAAATCTTGAATTTCATCTCTTAAATTTCGAAATTCATCCATAATAATAGGAGGATGAGATTTTTGTGGAACATTTTATTATGGAGAAAAAAATTATTTGGAGATCAAGAAAAGATTTTCTCTTGCCCTTTTCCACATAAAAAAAATTTGAAATTCACTTTTATAAATAGGGGGTGATACTTTCATCCCCAGTTTACAGTTCTATGAGTTGAAAAAATCAGCAATAGTAATATTTTATTTATTCCTTGTTTTATTAAATTGTTCGTTAAGCACTTCCCACATGTTAATGAAAAAGGCAAAAGAGGAATACTTGAGAAGGTCTTTTGGTTTATAGGATTAATTTGCTTGTCTCGTTCTTCTCAACGGTCGTCGCTTCAAGAGGTACGTAATCGCGTAAACTCCTAGATTTTCCGTTATCGGATTTTACGTGAAATTATTCATATGCATGAATTTATTTCGTTGTTGGATTAATTATTATTTGAATTAATTTAGGATTAATTCATACTAGTAATAATTAGATTTACATTTGTATTTAAATTTCATCCCGAATAGATCCGGGCACATCGATTTTCCCAACACTCACATCATAAATTTGGTGGTGCAAGATGGTCTAAAAGATATTGACAAAGTTGTTACTAAAATCCGTGAGAGCATCAAATATGTAAGGGGATCACAAATGAGAAAGCAAATCTTTTTAGAATGTGTGAGCATGGTATCATTAAGTAGTAAGAAAGGATTGAGACAAGATGTGCCTACAAGATGGAATTCGACATTTTTTATGCTTGACAGTGTTTTGTATTATCAAAAGGCTTTTATGCATCTACAATTGAGGGACCCCAACTATGTTAACTGCGCTACTTCAATTGAATGGGAAAAGGTAGAAAAAATACGTAGTTTCTTGGGGTTGTTTTATGAGGTTTCCAACATGTTTTGTGGGAGTAAGTACCCCAACTTTCAACCTCTATTTTCGTCCAATTGTGACCTGCTACGCTTCTTTGAGACAAAGTAAGAATAGTGAAGATGTACAAGGAATATGGCAAAAAAATGTTGGAAAAGTTTGAGAAATATTGGCTGAATTTCAGTTTGATATTGACAATAGCGGTTGTCTTTGATCCTCGTTACAAGCTTCAGTTTGTTGAATTTTCTTATAAAAAACTGTATGGGATTGATTCTCGCCAATATTTGCAAGTTAAGGAGAAATTGTTGGCACTCTTTGATGAGTATTCTAAAACATGTGTTGATCAAGTTGAGAGTGACACAAAAAATCCGATTGGTGCTTCAAATGCTGATTTTGAAAGTGAAATGACAGTGGCCATGTTTGAGGTTGTATGAATTTGAAGGTTAAAGTTTATATGTAGTAGTTTTTGCCATTTATGGATTGGGGGACAACCCGAAAAGAAAAGTGAGAAGTTTACTTAAAGACGGAGGGAGTATTATTATACATTCTGATTTTTTCCCCTTGTTTGTAGGAATTTAGTGCTTTTGATACTGAGTTTGGATTGAGCCAACAAAAATCACAGTTAGAACTTTATTTGGAAGAACCACGCATGGATGTGAAGGCTAATCTAGACATTCTCGAGTATTGGAAAGGAAATCAGTATAGATATCCTCATGTTGCTTGCATGGCTCGTGATATTTTGAGCATTCCTATAACCACAGTAGCTTCAGAGTCAACTTTTAGTGTTGGTGGAAGGGTGCTAGACCAATATCGAAGTGCGCTTAAATCAAGCACGTTGGAAGCATATCATTTGTTCAAGAGATTGGTTGTTTGGAGATAAATGTGTGACTTTTATTAAATATGTGAATTTTTTTAATGATTATTGGCTTACTATAGTGGTTTAAGTTCCATAATTGTTTCTCATTATGTTCTTTTTATTTTATTTTTCTAGTTTCTGAGAAGCATCTACCAAATGATGAATTGGTGGAAGATTTGATTGATACTAATTCTGATATTACAACAGAATGTCCTACCTTTACACGAAAGGTATGAGTTTATAATTCTTTTTCCATTTTTATGCTATGTTGATGTTTGAGTCATTCAACAATACTAAATATTTTATTATTCTTATATTATCTACACAGGTGATTGGTTGGTTTAGAAGGTTGAAGTTGGATTTTGGGAATGACAACTTGGTTTGCTTATTTCAGCTTGAAGAATGATGATTTTTAGAAGTATATGTTTTGTTTATTATTAATGATGGAAATCTAGATATAGACTTGCAGACTTAGTATTTCAAAATTGGAATTTGTATTTTGCTTATTGTTGCAAGCTACAATTTTAGATGTTTTTATCATATTTGATGCTTTATTTATCAAATATTTAGATGGTAATATTTATTTTATCAATTTTTTTAGATTATATTATTATTTTCATTATCGTGTTCTTATCGTGTCGTGTCGACACGAAAATCTTCGTGTTCATGTCGTGTCGACACATTTCTTTATCGTGTCGAGTTCGTGTTTACCCTTGTCGTGTCAACACGATAAACGACACGATTATACGATTTGCCACCCCTACTCACAATTGACATTAAGTATCTAACATAAACTATAAACAGCAAAGCAAGAAATTATATCCTCAATTTAGACATTTGTTACAGTCCAGTAATATGAGCATGGAAGGCAAGAAGCTAACCAACCTACAAAACCAGCATAAGGCATATAAATATGCATACATAATCAGAGTTCTCTTTTGGTCAATAACCAGCACAGTTTTTCACTAGGTATTAAATTAGCAGTCTCCTCATTCCATTTGGCATCATTGGCTTCCATATGTGAACAGAAGAAATCGAGTTTTCAGCCCCAACAATGACCACGTGGAACCGGATGTGCATCAAACTAAAAGCCACAGGAGAAGCGTGAGAGCGTGACAAACACAAAAGACATGCTTCTAACTTGCATGTATTTTCTTCTCAACGCTCGACTTGCTTAGAACTATAACGCCAATTACTATAAGCACTGCACCTGAAAACCACTGTAATGGAGTACTTTCATTACAAAAGTGACTAATGTTATTCGTTTCTTTATATCAGTATCAGAAATTAGGATCTTTGAAATCATGTTGAGTTGATATGGAGAAGATATCTTGGCAAAGTGCACATTTGAACAGTTTCTCACACTGCGTGAGTATTGCTTAAGATTCACATGGAATTTACAAATCTAAATCCCAAACGTCTACATTTTTCTTTAAGAAAAAAAAAATTATGCTAATGCAGTCATTAATTGATAAAGGATAGGCTCTCTATATAAGGAACAAAATAAGTTAGAAAGTTGCCATGCATTTCTGTCATTGCCCAAATTTTAAGTAACTATAACAAAGTCTTGGTTTGAACAAGATGTTATGTGGTGGGCAGACAAATTTTTCATCATACATACCAAAGGTTTTCTGTTTTCATTTTTTGACCAAAAACATAACTTGGATGGCAGTTGAACCCCTCAACACATCACCACCCCTCCCCACCCCCACCCCCACCCCCAAAAAAAAAAGCACCGATCTGATAAAATGGCAGCAGTAACACCACAAGCAAGGGGAGAAACTCGAGCTCATACAATGGATAACAAAATATGAGTGGGAACTACAAGCTTTCTATGTTTAGCTGTTTCTCAATACCAATACCATCTTCCAAACTTGGCCTACCTGTTACTTTTCAGTAATATAAGCAGCCCGACTATCAGTTCCAATTTTAAGCTAGTTTTGTCTCAATCAAATGTATTGAAAGAACTTTAAGCAGAAGACAAAATGGGTATCATGGAGAGTCATGAATCAGATCATATCAGCCAGAAAACTTTAGTAGCAATAAGCTCTCCGATAACCATATTAGACACAGGTTCTCCTTTACTGCTTCCAATCTTAGCTGCTAAATTGTCCAGTTTTAAAACTTGAAATGAAGTTAGACTCAATCATTAATTGGTCTTAGAGAACTATCGTCCCATCCCATGGCTACTATGGAATTAACGCTATGGCTTTCACAAGAACAGATATTGTTTATGTTATAATCTAAATTTTAGTTGGAGAGAGGTCCTATAAACTTTTCAACAGTTCATTTTCATGAATGATGAGCATCAGCTGAAACAAAAGTTTGTACGATAAAGCATTACCTTAAAAGATAGTGCCTCCCCGAAGAGTAAAAATCCAGACAACCCGGAAGCAAGAAAGTTAGTTGCGAAGTTTGTCACTGTGGCTTGTAAGGATGAGAGAGACTTCATGCTATTAACATAGCATCCCCACATTATAACATTGAGAATTACAACCAGAGCATATTTCAACTGTCAATTAGGAGATAAGAAGCAAATTAGTACTTCATGCCTTTCTTTTTTCCAAGTTAATAAGATAAGAAGTAGAGGAACTCATTTACATTATTTTGAAGTGTAATAACAGCATAAAATTAGAATTTCCATGGCATTGTTGAAATATATCACGTTCAGAGAAATATCTAATGTCATATCATGAAGCCCCATCTTTTGCTCCCCTTAACCACTTTCAACTACACGACATATTCACGCACACAAATTAATCAATTACTTAGAAGGAAAAATAAAAATAGGGCCAGTAGGTAAATGTGAAAAGGGAAAAGATTAAGGGTTAATTGCAAAAGATTCACGAACTTTATGGTTTTATCAATTACAACATATACTTTTTTTTATTAATGAATAAAATGCCAAAATGGGAAATTATTTTATCAAGATTTGTGGGAAATTGCAGCAGTGGCAGTAAAATGCAAGAAAAGCATGCTACTGTAAAGCAAGAAGAGTTCACATTCGAAAACCTTGAAGCCCAAAACCTTATTTTAAATGCAAATAGAAGTTGTAAAAGAGAGAAAAGAAAAATGTCAGAGAGAGGAGAAATTTGCAACTTGTCTAACACTACATCTCTCACTAGAATTTGTCATTCATATAAAGTTAAGGAAATTTGGGTATAGCAGAACACAAGGCAGGTTAAATTAAACAGTATTTCAACACAAAATTGAAGACGACAACGGATAAATCGAAACAGAAAAGTAAACATTTTTATATGAAAATAAATCAAAGCTGAACAGCAAACCAAGCAATGACTAAAATCAATTGGATCAGACTCTAATGAATCTAATTTAGTTTATGCAGCTATAAATTTAAGCCTAGAAGTAATTAGTGGGTTACAGGTTGAATTAATTACTTACCAGGGACGAAAAATACTTAGCAGAAATGGCGGCAAAAGCAGCGTTGATTCCGGCTGAAATTGCCCATGCGTAGCCTTTCTTCTTTTCACTCTCCATCCCTAACCTCATCCACAAACAGCTTTGCCCGTATTAATTGTGGTAAATGCCCCTTCAAATTTTTACTATTATATTTTCTTTTTGGAAGAAAGACCCCTCTTTAAACACGGTTTTATTAGTGCTTGTTTGTTTCGGGATTTAGGTGGGTGTATGAAGTCTTGTATGATGATAAAAGTATTTGTTTGTTTTGAGATTTTAGTAGGGTGAGATTTTACTTTATTGTCAAATCATGTGTAAGAGTAAAGTAGGATGTGTAAGAGAAAAATTAGAAAGAGAGTGTAAATGAAAGAAAAATGATATGCGGGTAATGATTGAGAAAGAGAAAAATGATATAAAGTGAATTGTATTGGGATGAGTAATAATATATATTTATAGGTGTGGATGGAGAATGAGATGTAAAAACTGGATGTTACATCTCTAACTAGAATGAGACGGGGGCCGGAAAGTCTTAGTCCTGTCCGGGTGAATCCCAAAACAAACAACTTTATAATACAATAGTATGCGACAAATTTTAATAGAAATTTTAACATTTGTTTTGTTCATTTAATCTTTTTAAAATTTTCTTTTAAATATTTTTCTATAATTTATCATCATTTGAACAAATTATGTTTTAAAAATAAATACATTGGTCAAATTTCATGATTTCTTATAAATATTCATTGCTAAATAAATGTATGACATGGTAGTATTGAATTATTCTTATGAATATTTATAAATGTACACTCCGTCCATGAAAACTATACTCACATGAATGAACACATGTTTTAAAAAAAAATAGATAAAGTAACGATGTTGAGTAGTGTGAGGTCCATTTATAAATTAAATAATTGTGTACGAGTATAAAATCAATAATATATGGGTAATTGAGTTATGGTTGGAGCATGGTAATAAAGTGATTGTTTACATAAAATGAATGTGCATACTTTTAGTGGACGGACAAATATGTAATTTTTTGTGGGATATTTAAAAATAGCCCAATCCCATTTTTTTTTTTTAAAAAAAAAACTCTGGTTAAATATATAAATATAATATACTCCACCCAAAAAATGTTCAGAAACAAAATAAAAAAATTTAACAATTTTCAGAAATTTTTTCCGTAAATACACAGGAAAAAAACATACACATGTTTGGAAAAAAAATCTGAATATTATTAAGTTTTTCGGGATTTTTTCAAATATTTTTTTAGTTGAGTGCATTAACAAAATATATGAACGTATTTAACTTGGGCCCATAGAAAATATAATGGCCCAATGCCTTTTTTTTTTTTCCCTAATTGGACAATATAACACAACACAAATGTCTCTTCTACCTTAAAAAGCAAAGAAATACGGGTTCGATTATATACCCTCTGTATTTATTTGATACATCCACCCATTTAATTTACTCACTCTATTTTACATAATTATTCAATACACTCCTCACAATATATCTAAATTACCCCTATCTTTAATATTATTTCAAAATATTCATACACCCACATAAACTCCTCCCCTTCTACACGTTCTACGTTTTCTCTCTTCCTCACAGCGCCGCCACCGCCACGAAACCCCCATGACACGCAGCGCCGCCGCCAGCGGCCAAAGGAACGACAGCAGCAGCCTCACGACTGCCACAGCAGCGCCTTCCCTCTTCCTCACAGCGCCACCGCCACGACACGCAGCGCCACCACCGGCAGCCCCAGGAACGACAGCAGCACACTCGCGACCGCAACACCTTCCCTCTTCCTCACAGCGCTACCGCCACGACAGCATCAGTCTCGCAACGTCTACCGCCAAAACAACCAGCATCCGCCAAATTCTAAAAGAATAATAAAAATAACATTATGGTTCAACAATATTTATTCGAAAAATAGCTCATATTTCGACAAATACATATCGAAAAATGACTAATATTTTGACAAAAATATATTTTCAAAAATCTAACCAATTTTCGACAAATGTTTGTCGAAATACTATCTATTTTTCAACAAACTGGGTTCGAAAATTAGTAACATGATTTGTTTTCCACAAAACGCGGGAATAACAATCTTAGTACACAATATACGAAAATTATAGGCTAAAAATACGAAAATCTTGGTACACAATAGTCATTTTATAAACAAAAAACAATATTCAAAGAAAAAATAAAGTTATACTTCATCAAACAAAATATTCAAACAAATGCGCTTACACACATAGCATAAAACTCTAGCGTGTACACCATTTTTCAACAAAACACACGAACTAAGGTTGCATCACCGTCGTAAAGATGATAAAATGTTGGACAAGATGAATTTTATCTTCTCTTTCCGTATCTTCACCGATTCTCTTCTTGTGTTTATGTTTCTTGTGTCTTTGATATTCTAGTGGGTATATCAAGAATTCAGATTTTTTTTAATTGCAAGGGTATAAAAGTTTTTTAAAATATATTATAATAAGTTAAAAAAATAAGGTGGGAGTATCAAATAAATATGGAGGGGTATATAGTAGAACCCAAGAAATACGGCATAATAAATGAACCCACCTACCCTCGCGGCCCCATCTAACCCACTGAGAAGCAAAATCCACACTCTTCTTCATTTCTCCATTAACATTTTCTTTTACATCACAATCACTGAGAATGGATTGATTCCATTTCTTCAAGTTTACACTATATTCTTCAATGCTAGTATTCTGTGGACGGAACATCAACTATTTTCCGTCCATAGTATGTGATCGCATACATCGTCCAGTCAATGGGGGGATGTTTACTTACGGTTGTGTCCATCCGAATGGGGGATGAACTTTCCCCCATCCCAGCCACTTTTTGGATTTGCACATTCCATCATCCATTCAAATACACATTCAACCCTATTATATACCTACACTCCTAAAACCATCACATCACAACTTTTTCTTACACCAACTCATCATCTCTCATACTTTTCTTACACCAACTCATCATCTCTCCTACTTTTCTTACATCTAATCATTATATCTCCTACTTTTCTTACACCTAATCATTATTCCACTAACTAACAATAATAAAATAATACATCATCACTACTCAAAAGTATTGATTTGACATAAAACTCCATCCACCACTACCACATCCAGTACAAAGTAAAGACAAATTTATTATTCACAGGATTTGCCCCATCCACTTTTTTTCTCCATCCAAATGTGTTACATCCACCTCCATCCCTAAGTAAACACTCCCCGAAGGTTTCTTCTGCTTCTCACAAACCCTAGATGCATCCTTTCTCCCTCAACCTGCAAAACCACCCCATCGACCTGAAAGGAGAAGTCATGCATAGAGGCAAAATAATTTCCTAATCATCTGCTTTTAAGTTCTTTTCCTCAATCTTTCCCCGTCTCATTTTCAAGATCTTGGCTTTACATCTGCATCTGCATATCTTATGGTAACATTCTTGGAGCCATGCTTTTATTGGCTCATCTTCTTGAAATTGACATGATATTATTCCCTACTATTTGTTGTTCTGAGCAGATACTCTCAGGTTTGAGAAGCATTTGAAACTATAAGATCTAGAATTAGGTGCACAGATTTAGCACTTCTTTGGATTAGTGTTATTCCCTATAGATTGAATCTTCTACTTCTTTTTTCCTTTTTGTAATAATAATTCATGGAATTATTTTCCTGATGGATTTTTATTTTTGGCGGATTTAGGGAAACAAATGTGTAAATTTTGGTGGGATATCTCCACCAGGCTTATTACTTAGGAAGCCTTCTGAGCACACTTCAATTAGATGTAAGTAGCAAGAACAACGTAGTTTTTTTTAAGATGACCTTGTATAGCTCAAATTATAAGTATTATTAATTATCGGGATTAAAATATTGTCATTCCTATATGGTTTTTACCCTTTACATTCAGGTAAAATGTCTTTGGAGTATCTATATATATTGAGGTTGTTCTACTAAAAGATAAGTTGTCTTGTTTCTATTGGCGTATGAAGCATTGATTTTAATCAAATTTTTTGCTTACAATTTAATGGTATATAGCACATTAATAAGAGTTTGAATAATTTTTTTTGATGAAGTACATTTTGGTGCATTTAAATCGATTGAACATTTCTATTTGTATTCTTTTTATGGTTTCATATGCTAAATATTATGGTCATAATATATGTTCACTGCTCTTTTAATTGTTTGTTTTTTTTCTTTTTACAGATAATGATTATACAAAGGTGGCTTTCACAAAGTATGTTAGCTTGGAAATTCCGCGTATATAGTAAGATCAATTGATAAGTTATCATCCTCTTGTCTGATACCATATAGTAACTCCCCAGGACTAATGAAGTACCTTTCAGAAAAGTAACAAAATACCTTTTGGAAAAGTTATGGCTAAAACTTCATTTTCGAGTATACTAATTTGGTTAAGCCTGAAAAAAGGATTTTACACCTCACTATTCAAATGCTTCTTATAAATATAAATTTTGTTTCATGTTTGTTTGGATGAACAAAACTGAAATTCAAATATAATTTATAAATGCTAAAGTTATCAATTTATGCAGCATAAAAGATCTCATTGTAAATAAAGGTTAATGTGAATTTTTTTAAGGATAACTTACATACCTGATTGTTAATTTTTCAAAGTTTGAAACCAAATGACTTCTGACATTGCGAAATTGTTCATTCGTACTCTACTGAAACATCCTTGTTAAACTGTGAAAGGAATCATGTATACTTGCATAGATTTTATTTCCTTTTTGTTTGGATGAACACCTTGTTAAACTGTGAAGGGAATAATGTATACTTGCATACCTTAAGCAAGAGCACAAAATTTTGTTATTCAAAGTTGTGGAATCTGATGGTTTCTCTTAATTTTTTAAATTCAGGTACATAGCATGCCTAGATCATTTGAATCTTTATAACCCTATTCATGGAAATTATTCCCTTGAATATTCCGAAGTTGAGTGCCCTTCAATGTTGACCTGTGAAAAAAGATGAAAGCGCCATTATAAATCTCGTTATGCAGAACATGCAATAGATTACACAAAAATACATATAATACTCTGTCAAAAAATGGAAATATTGAAAATAAGCCTCTGCAATGTGATTGATAGAGTCATTTTGTAGCCGAAATTAACTATTTATATTGCGCAATGTGTAAATGAAAAAGTCACAAAGATGGAGTTTAGTTTGATATTTAAATTTGAAAATGAACATGGCGTGATCTTTTGCACAACTTTTTATACATATATCCCACTTATCAAAGTCTAATGAATGCAAGGAAATAAATAATTATGATTGCGAATTACGAAAACCGATTTCTACCTCGAAAGTAACAAAAAATGTCACATGAAAGGTTTGGCAAACATTACTCACGTGAATTTGAGCGCGTGATGTGCACGGTTGCACTAGGAAGCAAGTGTAATACACCCTAGCAGCATAATTATCCATCCCTTTTGCGCTGCTTTTATATAGTTATAGATTAATTACTTCCTACGACACTAAAATTTTCAAAAATACAATCATCCAACTTTTTCAAATAACACTAAAAGACATTTTATTACACTAAAAAACACTTGCTGGAATACCACACGTCATATCCATTTCAAACCCTATAGCCACCCTTCTCTCTCTACTCTACCAAAAATAAAATCATTTGTCATCTCTCTCTCCATGGCCGCCAAAATCATTTCCCCATCCCTATCTCTAACCATCTCCCCCTCTCTCTTTCTCCGTTCTCTATGTTGTAGGGCCCCGACGGCCTATCATTCCACTACGAATCGATCTCTCTATTTTCTCCAATCAAGCCACGGGTGTCGGCCCTAAATCCATACGACCAAGCCACAAGTGTCGCCCCTAAATCTTTCCGACCACCAACACCATATCTTTCACCTCTTTCTCTCTCCGATCTCTATCGTTGGCAACCACCGACGAAGTCACGGTGGTTACTCCTAAATCAAGCGAAGTTTTGATGTCGTCTTCTCAAAGTGGTGTCACGTCTCCTGCATCGAAGATGGGGCATCGATCTGATTTCTAGTTTCAGGGCTCCGATATTTGTCGAAGATGGGGCATCGATCTAATTTCCAGTCTATGGTTTTGTTGAAGATGGGGCAGCGTCTCCTCCATCGAAGACAGGGCATCGATCTGATTTCCAGTTTTAGGGCTCCGATATTTGCGGTCAAAATCAAAGATTGGGCATCTTCTCAATTTTGGGGTGTGCGGCCTTCACCACCAACAAAATCGAAGAGAGGGAGGGAGAGAGTTTTGGGGTTTCTGAGCATCTCAAGCCCCCACATCGAGCTAATAACTCTATTGAAGAATGAGTAAAATTTCTTATTTTCTTTGTTAATCTTCATTTCGCTTTCAATTTTCTAGGATAACAGAGTTTGATTTCAGTTGCAAAACTAATAGAGATGTAATTTTAAAATTTGATGGGGTCGATCCGATTTTTATTCGTCTCTTGTTATTCTGCAATTCTTCCGTCTAAATACGATGGTGGTACACAATATATTTTAGTAGTGGTTGAAGGAAAAAAAATCAGGTTTGAAGATCTTTTTCTACCTTTTCTATGTGTAATTATGTTTTTTAGAGGTGTAATTGAGATTTTAGGAATTTTTGTTTTGATTTATCCTCCTACAATTAATCTCATGTTTCTGTTAGATACATTTGGAGGTGAAAAAATGTAGGAGAATTTAGGAGTTTTTGTATTGATTTTAGGAGTTCTTGATGGTTGGAGATAGTTGCAAATAGTGGAACGTGGATAGGAACGTGTTGTACTATGGTAATATGTGTTGTACAATTTCACATTACAAATAGTGAAATGTGCAATAAAAGTGTATTGTACCAAGATATTATGTGTTGTACCATATTATTATGTATTGTACTATATAGTTTATGGTTGTACCATTATATTATGTGTTGTATCATGGTATTATATATTGTACTATATAGTTTCTGGTAATACAAAAATGAAACAAGAGAATATAAAACTCCACAAAGAAGATAGACTGAAATTTTCAAAAAAAAATTTGAAAAGGTTATTGTTAGAAAGCATGAATGAATAGTATAAAGTAAAAGGTGATTTGATATGTACTTTTGTTGTGTCTTGTAATTTATAAAAAAAAAGTAGTGTTTGTACTGCTATTAAGACTTTAATTTTGTTGCCCAATGTAAATGCCCCTTTTATTTAATCATTCACCCTATCGAGTTGTCTGATATCGTTTGTAGATCATCAGATCTAAAATTTAATAAAATTTAATGATTTAAAATTAGAGTATGTATAGATTGAAATTGGTTCATTCATGACTCATTGAAGGATATTAGTTGTTTTTACTGAACAATATTAGTTATTTTCATTGAAGAGTCTTACTTTGTATTCAGTAAATAACTAATACCCTTTAATGTAAACAACTAATACTCTTTAATGAAAACAACTAATATATTTTAATGGTTCATGTATAAACCATTTTCACTCTATACTTTGTCTTAAAATTAATAATCTGCAATTTGTTGAGTTAATCATCTAGCTTAGTATCATTTTGCATCGAGTACTATCGAGTTGTGTCCTATTATCTTACTATTATATTAAATTTAATAATTTAAAAAATATAATTGTTTATTTACTAAATTAACCTTATTCAATTTAGGAAATTAGTTGCAGTAACATCATTGATATAAATATTTGTCAAAATAGCCTATGGCCCAAAATCATTTATTCTACTAAATTAAAATTTTAAAAAAATCAATTAAAATTTTAAAAATATACCTACAACTTTTCATAATTTGCAGATTGACCTCAAGGACTAATTAATCACCACATTCACACTAATGAACATACTCGAACTTACGCCAATGAATCTTGTTTGATTTCTTCTACAACCAAAACCTGATTCATATCAAAGCTGAAAGAACTCTCTTTTCCCTTTGATTCACTTCTTTTCTTTCATTGAGTGTTACAATGTTTTCGACAAGGTGGAGTTTTGAACAGGGGTGTCATTTTGGTGAGGCAGCATCGCCGGTCAAGTTCAGCCAGTCATGAGCATTTTCAAGAAGGTCTTCCACAGTTTCATTAACGCATTGTTAACAGTTAGTTGTTTGATATAATATCTAGGATAAATAAAGCAATTAAAGTGTTTGATATAATGTCCAAGTGAAATAATGTTATTAAAGTGTTCGATATAATGTCTAAAAAAAGTTTGCATCTTGCAATTTTTAAGGTGAACACTGTTGGAACTCCCATTCTGCAGAAATGTGATACATGTTTACTATTTTCCCTTCAAGGAATGTTTTCATGTGAAAATTGTTGGTGGTGTTAACGATATTCTTGACCATTATATCATTATCATCTGCACTTCTTCATTGGTTTATTAAGTTGATGATCAGTCTATCCTCAGAGACTAATGAACTCTATCAGTTAGAATATGTTGTTGTTCCGCTGAATTTTGTGTGGAAAATGAAGCTTTGAATATCTTAGTTGTTGGTAAGTTTGTTTCTGGGGTCTTTTATATATAGGTTCTAAGTGATACCATTTATTAGGCTTTAGTTCAAAGTTCAATTATAAATGCAAAATGGTGCAAAAAGTGGGGTCTTCCTCCCCTAAATGTTGTCGCCTGTCAGTCAATGGGACAGTTGTCCCCCCTGTGCAAATTTTATTTTAATTTGCACATGTAATTTTTGTCCATTTTTCTTAATCCAATTTTCAACTTTTATTTTGTTTCTACAATTTCTCCAAATAAAAATTTAAAATTCTTTCAACTAATTTTTATTTAATTATTTTTTAATAAAGAATATAGATTCGCCTGTTTTTATTGAATGAACTTAAAATTTGCATATTCAAAACACGGTGCAAATATTTAAATATTTTGCACATAATAAAATTCATAAAAATAATTGAAACTATTTAAAATTTCTAAATTATATATTTTAAATTTTAAATTGATAGATTTATAACTAAAATTACATGTTTATGCTCAGATTCAAAAAATAGAACAAAGGCACAAGGTCTTCTTTTTCTCCTTATCTTCATCTTCAAATCTTCCCCCAATTAGACTCATGCACACATACACACAGACACAAATAAATAAATAAATAACTTACCTCCACGAATTTACGACCACCGACGATTGCTGAGCAGCAACAAGTACGGCGATAATTCTGCTCTATGGCACGACGGATGGCGGCTAGCGGCGTTGGGAACAAACGTGGATCTGGACATCGTGAAGAGAGTAGTGCTAGCAGAGATTAGGGTCTCCAATGATGCTATAGGAATGGTGGCAGAGACTGGGGGCTCCGACGGACATAAAATGGGTACACGGCAGTGCAGATCTTTTCTAAGAGTGTGGTAGATCCATTCTCCAAGAGAAGTGCAGATCTATTCTCCAATAGCAGCACCAAACAAATCGAAGGACGAACAAATACGGATCTTCACGAAGGTGTTGGATCTGAAACCTAGTACACAGAGGCGCACATGGCCACATACAACGATGGGCGATGGGTCGGTGCCACTGATCTACCTCCGCGACATAAGTTGATACCCTTTGGTCGGACACGGCGGCACTGCTCATCTTTAGTGAGAGGAGGATTGGGAGAATAAGGGATTTCAGAGAGAGAAATGAGAGACATGTGGGGTGGTGGTAGTCGGCATCGTTGGGGGGGCATGGGCTACGCCGCTGGGTTGTCGTGGCGATGGCGGCATCGCTGGGTGGCTGTGGTTCTCCATTTTAGAGAGAGGCTAGAAGGGTTAGAGAGAGAGAGGGGGACGGTGGGATTAACGAGAAAAGGTGAGGGGGAGAGGGAAAATAAAGTGGGTGGGATGGTGGTGGGTTTGGGTTGGGTGACTTGTTTTTTTAGTGGGGCCCTATTTTGAACCTATAGGTGATTTTAAAAAAGTGTAAAACCAAAACTTAATTTAGCACCTAATGTAGAACCTATTTGTAATAATTTATTGTTTCTTATATGCATCCTCCCCATAATGTATGTAAGTATGTTGGAAATGTGTTTTATTGGTATTTTTCAATTGTGCTTTGATTAAAAAAAAAAGACTGAGAAGCTTGAGGCATTACTTGTTGGGGTTCTTTTTTTTTCAATTGCATTTGCGTGATTATGTGCAATTTGAGGGAAATGGGGGAAGGGGGGGGGGGGGCGTAGAAATATATTGAGTGCACACACACTAAATTACTCTCCACATTAGTGTTGGAGTTATACGTGAAAGTATGTTTTTACTTTGTATAACTCATGTATTAAACACTTTGTTTTATGATAATAATTCTTTTATCACATTTGCTTTGAATATGAATGAATGTTATATATTTAAAGATACTCGTTCAATATATATAGTATGTGTTACATTGTAGTTAATGTGGTGATACCAGATCATGGAAGATCACATTAACGGTTCCCTTGTAACTAAACGTACAAATTCAGGACCTAGGTGGAATTGAACAATCCGCCGTGAAAGATCGATGTGTATATCTCAGATTGGCCTGTCTTGACCAAGAGATTGCACTAGCACATTTAGTATGTGTTGAAGAGGACCTACAACGAGGATAAATTTTTATGTTCTGAAATGTGAAGAATTAGACCTCAGTGGTTATTAATTTCTTAATCTCCATCACTTAAATAGCATCGTGTGTGATTAATAGTTATTGCTTTGATTCATGTTGGGTGAGAATCATCGTGACTTCGAACCTTGTGTTTTGGGCAGTAATATTAATTATACGACGGTTGCTAATGGTTAATACGGAGAAACGTGTGCGAGTACCACTCGTGTGGTTTGTCCCCTTGGTGGGCTCAGAAGCTTTATCATACCAAATCTTGCAAGTGAAGAATTAGTTTCTTCGGTATGGATAATAATATTGAGCTGTCTTTACTCCAAGGTAAAAGATACTAATTAATTTAGAGTTATTCAGAAGCTCAATTAATTAATAGACTAAATAATCTTAAACACGGGAAATAATAACCGGGAGCCCATATTATCGTAATATGGATTAAGATAGATAGCGCAATATTAATTTATTAGTGGTAATAATTAATATTAATGAGCTAAATAATATTGGGGCTCAATATTGAAATTCAGAAGTCCATTGGAGGTTCAATCTTAATTCCCTAAAGGCCCCTCAAGTAGCCCGTTAAGTAGCCCGATAATAATAAGGTGATTAAAATAAAAGAAAATTATTATTGCTGATTTTTTCATATAATTTTCGAAAAAGATATATATGGAGAGAGAAAAGATTTTGTTGATTTTCTTGGAAAAATATTGTGGAAGATATGTATTCTTGGAATACAAGATTATCTTATAAATTCAAGAAGATCCAAATCTTGTATTCTTTAACCATTATTTTCGAAAATAAGCTTATAATAAGGAGGTTGAGATTTTTGTGGAATATTTTATTATGGAGAAAAGAATATGAGTGATTCTAGGGTGCATCCAAGTGCATATTATGCACTTGGATTTTGCACCCAATTTAAAATCAATATTTATCAAATCTTAAAATCTGCGGGTCAGTCCAACCCGGAAAAAAAATCGCGGGTCAGTCCAACCCGTTATCAACGAGTCACATATCCCTTTTCTTCTCCATCTTCTCTCATCAACACAAATCGTATATCTTCCTTCTTCTTCATCCCTCGCCTCCTCCTCACAAAATACATCAATTAATTGCATCTTCGAACATCCAATCATCTTTATCACTGATTCTCGTATCAAACAAGGGTAGAACTCTTTAATGCACATTTGATAGTGAGAAACAGACCTGGGGGACTGATTCATGAAGATTTACATCAAGAAGAAGATCATTCCAGTTTGAAGTGAGTGCATCATCACCAATTGTAATCAATTGGTCCGCCCAATCTTCTGGTACCGTCACACCAGTAGATGTCTTTATTTGGCCGTTCTTAGAGGAATTTCCAACGGAGCATCTAGAAAGTTTTCAATCAATCGCATTCCATGAAGTACCAATTTTCTCCACGGAATAGCCCTCTAATTGTGTAGATTGCATGAATGAGTTGGGAAATTGGGTTTCCGAATATAAAATTAAATTTGTAGATCCACTGGTATAGGGTGGCAAACGAGGACTATGGGTATCAGATGGATATAGATGTTCCATGTTTTTTAGGTTAGATGAGTGCATATTAAGGCAAGAAGTTGTAGCGTTTGAAGTCAATTCCAGAGGCTTCCATCTCATTTTACTATCGGCAAAGGTCTTGTTCTGGGAACTATTTAAGGAACTGTTATGTACTTATGCAACACAATTACTTTGGCCAGTGTCTTTTACTGGAGAACACCTCATATAGCATGTGTTGTAATTTGTAATATGTGTGTTGGTGATGGTACATTAATTCTAATAATAATTTTTTTTTGGATATTCGTGATAATAACTTGGGGTATTCTTGATTAATTCTTGGGGTATTGTTGATTATAACTAGGGGTATTGGTGATTATAACTCGGAGTATTGGTGATTATAACTCGGAGTATTGGTGATTATAACTCGGAGTATTGGTGACTATATCTTGGGGTATTGGTTTTACAACTTGGGGTATTGGTGATTATATCTTGGGGTATTATTTATTATAACTTGGGGTATTGGTGATTATATCTTGGGGTATTGGTTAATACAACTTGGGGTATTGGTAATTATAGTTTGGGGTATTGGTGATTATAACTTAGGGTATTGGTGATTATAACTTGGGGTATTGGTGATTATAACTTCGGGTATTGGTGATTATAACTTCGGGTATTGGTGATATAACTTTGGGTATTGGTGATATAACTTCGGGTATCGGTCCGAAGCGCGCGCGACCATTTGTGACCCTGTTTGTTGCCAGACCCGCGAATTTTGGTTGGGTTGGGCCTGACCCGCGAGTTTTTGTTGGATCTTAATTGGTCAAAATTAATTTCAAATTAGAATCAAAATTTCAAGTGCATTCTATGCATTTGGATGCACCCTAGAATTTGCGAAAGAATATATGGGATATATTCAAGATTTCTTGGAGGCCCAAGAAAAGATTTTATCTTTCCTATTCTACATCATATTTTCGGCCACCTCTTCTTATAAATAGGGGATGATTATTTCATCCGCAAGTACATATAAAATTCCATGTGTTGGAAAAATCAAGAGCAATAAATATTTTCTTTCTTCCTTGTTATTTAAAATTGTTTGTGAGCACTTTCCACCGGCGAACGAATAAGGTGAAAGGAAATACTTGAGAAGGTTTTTATGGTTGATATGATCGATACGCTTGTCCCGTAGATCTCGGTTGGACGTCACTTCAAGAGATACGTGTATACGTAAAGTTCTTAGTTTTTCCGCCGTAGAATTTTACGTGCTTATATTCATATGCATGTAAATTTGTTGTTGGCATAGTTATTATATGAATTAATTTAGGATTAATTCATGCTAGTAATAATTAGATTTAAATTTCATCCCGAATAGATCCGGACACCCCGAATTCCCCAATATTTAGAATCAATTGTATCTAAATTTTAAACCTTTTGCAAGAGTTTAATTATTTATTCCTTTTCCGCAACAACCTTTATTAAAGCTTAATCAATTTTTTGTTGAATTTGTTTGTGATTTTAATTTCTCGGAATGATTCTATGCAGTCTCTAGTGCCTAGAATTCATTCTGAACTTGTGCTCTTAATGTGTTTGATAAAATGCTTAAAAGAACTTTGAAATAAAATTTAGTTTTGAAGCTAGGATTCAATTTATTGGTATTAGAGAAACATAAATGGACACTGAGAGTTGCGACATATTCAAATATGGATATTGATTTTCGAATTTACTTGGAGGGCATGAAATACTATGAAAAAAAACAATTGGTGCATGAATATATTTTTTCAAGTAGAAAATTGTTATTTTTTAAATTTGAATTGAGTTGGTCTAGTTTGTTATTTGTTGAAACATTTTCTCAATTAGCTCACATATCCCAAAAAAATATAAGCAAGATTGTCAAATTGCCAGATCTTCAAGAGCTCAAATTGCAATGTTATGCCTTTTGAGAGGAAACGTGGCATGTGCAGAATACGGAATTCCCGAGTCTTAGCTATCTTTCAATTGAAGACACTAACCTTGTGCAGTGGATTGCCAGTTACAGTTCACTCCCAACGTTTTCTTGACTATCCCTTAAGGATTGCTACAATTTACAAAAGATAAAAATTACATCATCTCTAAGAAAGATCTGGCTCATCGACTGCCACCCTTGAGTTGCAACTAGTGCGAACCAAATTGAACTTTGCGATGTTAATGTTGATAATTCATACATGGCCAGATAATTTAAATTTGATTCAAAAGGTTAGTAAAATTCTACCCTCCCCCCCTACACACACAGGTTACAATTATGTCCATTTGTATGTCTTTTGTCTCAATTTGATTATCTGGTATATAAAGAGGATCATCAATGAATGGGAGAAAGTGTGGATCATTGTGGACTCTATTTTTGTTGTCCATGTTGATCCTTAAGGGTCTCTTGAATCCTCTCTTTACCTATTTTTCTTTTTAATTTATTTTTATCTCTAATCTAGCTTTTTTCCTTTCTTTATTATTAACTTGATAGGAATTCCCATTTTTACATTGTAGAGAGTCCTATTTAAGAGAGAAAGGACAGTCACTCGTAGCATAGTAAGCAAACCATGAGTGTAATTGTAGTCCTATTGTTTGATTGTAGGACAAGCAATAACTGATCATCATGTGTGTATTTATATGAATAATTGGCTACCTCCATGCACATATATACTCATATAGAACTGTGTGCTACACTTTTCCTTGCATATTAAATTATTGTAGGACTACGGATTGTCGATTTGCACTTGATATGACAAGAAATACAAATTGGTTACCCTCACAAATTCCCTCTTTCTCTCTCTCTCCCTCTCAAGTTCACAAGGAATTTAATTATACCATGATCGAATACTCTCTCTTGTTCGCAACTCCTTTTATTGAAGAATGGTCGGATAATACCACATATTTTTTATACGAATTAATATGTTCTCTCTTGTTCACAACTGCTTTATTGAGGAGTGAGGCTTGTTAGCAAGCTTTTGAGGCTAAGTTGATCGAAAAACACTGTAGGTTAATGTTATTTTACTATCGAGTAATTTGAGACTAGAATAATGATGTACTTGTATATATATTTATCATTTAGGATGTTTGATGCTTTAACGTATTTCTTTTTAATTTATTCGCTAATTTGTAACTTTCTCTATATTTCAAAAGTCTTCATGCAGTTTGATTTTGTGTTTTGAATGTTTATGAAAGAGAGGAGAAATCAAATGATGTGTAAGTTGGATAGTAATTCTCTTAACAAGGATTGGTAAGCCAGCCAACCATTTATAATGAGTTTAAAGGGAAGAAGGAGAATAAGAAATAAGTACAAAAAGTAGGGTAGTTACTTGGAGTTTTCTTAGGTTAGGCACTCTCTCAAGTTGCCTGATATCAGGTATGTATTAAAAACCATTAGATTTAAAATTTAATAAAATCTAATGGTTTAAATTTGATGACCAGCAACTTGTTGAGTTAACCATCTAATTTTCTATCGAGTTGCATTGAGTATTATCGAATTGGGTCGTTTTATTGTACTATTATATTAAATTTAATAATTTAAAAAATACAAATTTTATTTACAAATTTACCCTTATTTATAATAAAAATCTATTTTAATGTATAATCATCAATAATCTTAGAGTAATATTATATTGAATTAAGATCTAATTATCATTCTTTGCTCTGTAAAATTCATCACCGATCGCCACCCATCACAATTTTTGCCGAAAATTAAAAAATAATGTCATTTTTGTCACACGTCGGCGAAAGTTTAGGGTTTCCATCTGTTGGATTTTAGAGGCATGAACACCATGTTCGGCGCAGCGGAAGAACACGATTCACCAACAACGAATCTCAAATATGGTTGTATAACATAACAATTAAAGGATAATAACGATATATAAATCCTTACAGTGATTTGTACGCAGAATCCTCAACTACGGTATCCACGTAACGACTTTCTACCAACCCGCATCGATATGCCAGCATTGAATCTCGAGACGAATTTGCTAGGAAAATTCAGACTGAGATTTTATGGAGAAATTATATTTCTTATGTCACTTTCTGAATTCTCATAGGACACATATTTATAGGAATTATAATATATAGGTTAATTTCTAAGCAAGATAATATACTTGGCCCGCATAATATAATCTCTACGGATTATATTTCTCTAGATATGTTCCTACGAATAATATATTTACCATCTCTATTATTCTTGTATAATAATATTCCAAATATTATTATTGGGATTTCATATTAAATTAAATCCAATTTAATTAATAATAATAATATTAATTAATTCCAAATATAATAATTATTATATTATATTCTCCATAAATTAAATATTATATCCAATACAATATTTAATCAACCAACTATAATTGATAAATTTCCATTACTTGTTGTGTGACCCATAGGCCCTCGTATATCGAGCGATTAGTCAAACTAACGGTCTTAATTGAACCCTAGACAATAAATCAGACATTCTCAATATATGAGGTACGTTGCGAGGAAATCTGCAACTACCTGTAATATTGTAGGCTATTGTGATATCTTCCTTTCATTCACGAATACTCGATTAAGCCTTGAACATGATGAAGTGTCTATTCAAATAGCTTAATCATATTATCTCAAATCACTAATTGATCAAGTATATCACACTTAGCCACAAAGTCTAAGTTGATGCGCGTCGGCCGACGACTTAGATCCAATTATGATGAGAAGACGAGTATTCTCTCTAAATCCACATTGAGGAATGAATCCTACTCTTGGTTCAACTACCACGCACATGTATTTCGTGATGAACCCAATCCATGCCATATCTACCCGTGGAAGGGTGCAAGCGTCGGTCATGGTCAAAGTTCACCACTCCACACATGTCGTGCGTATTGACCTCAAGTCAGAGGAGTATCACATCGCTCCCACTAACCGAGACACTCGTAGACACATTATGTGGAATTACATCAAACGGTTTCTCGGATGGGTATACCAATACCTTCTAAGGTATCTGTTTATCCATCATGAGATACCCGGTATCTCGTAGTAAGTGGGATCTTACTACACTCTCTAAGAGTATGATGCAGATTGCACACCAATCTCAATTGCATCATAAATATCACATTCTTGATGATCCTTGATCAGGGCTATTTGAGAATCATACTTAGGTCATCTGAGTTCTCACTCACTCAATGACAGTAGCGATTAATGGGAACACAAATAAGAATATATGCAAACAATCAAACATCATATTCAGATAAGTGTAACGCCATACATTTAATATTAAACCAATAATAATATTAAATATTATGTCCTTTCGATGGATTATCTCTAGGACACTAACACTAACACCAACACCATCTGGATTGCTTATGTTGGTGATTTGATGTTTTCGCAGAAGAGAGTGTTGAGGAATCCTGCCAATTTTCCGCCAGGAGAAATCGGTTGCTTCACCTTCTTTTAATCGCTGTATATTTTAAGCATTCACAGTTTCATCCTCGAAAATCTGCCCTCACTCCTCTGAATTTATCCTGATTCGTGACGATTGCTTTTCTCTTTCTCAATTCCCGTTCGCAATGGCTTCAGCCCCGCATCCGATGACAAGAACGGAAGAACGTGAGAAAGAAAGAAAGAAAGAGGAACGGTGGGCGTGAGAATGATGTTAATTTGTAAGAAATTAAAAAAATGTGCCTTGATGCTTGCCCTTGCATATTTCTGCAGAGTCAGTTTGCAGAACACAGAAAAATAATAACAGAACATTAATTGCATAAAGAAAGAAAGTATGAATAGAGAGAGGAAACCATATGATGTTTGAAAGAGAGAAATCAGAGAGAGTGTGGAATGGTGGGCGTGAGAATAATGAGAAGGGAACATTAGAGACAAATTACTCTGTTGATGGTGGTTGGGAATGTGTTGATGATGGTTGGGATCAAAATATTGGAATTTGATTATTAATTGGACAATTAATTAATGTTATTTCAAATAAAAAGGATATAATAGTAAATTTAAATTTAAATTTAAAAATATATATGAACTCAATAGGTAGCAAGTTAGTGCGACACAGTACGATGACACGTGGCATAATTATAGAGTATTACTGATATCAGTCAACTCGATATAGTGTCTGACCTAAGAAAAACCCTAGTTACTTAGAGGGGTAAAAGATATAGTGTTATTACAATGTGGCGCAAGCCCAAAAAGTAATAACAAAAAAGGGCAAAATACACCCTATCCCACCCCTTTTTTTCTCCCTACTTGCAGATGCCCCCAACCCCAAACCCCTCCCCACCCCCACCATTTTCTCTCTCCCATACGGCTGATTCCCAGTTTCCCATTTCAACCCCTCCCCTTTCCCCTTCCCATTTCAATCCATTTTCCAATTTTCCTGTTGAACTTTATCCGGAGATTCGGTGCAATCCGCCGATGCCACCATGATTCTTCCCCAAATCCACTGCCACCGTGATTCCTCCCCAAATCCATCGTCATGAGTCCCTCCCAAAAGGCTTCCCACAACCACTCCCTTCATTTCTCAAACAAACGCTGCTTATCTGTAACACTCCTAATTTTCAAGTAAAGTATTTCGAGATACATACATCATGCAACATTGCAAGTTTAATTCAAAATTATTTCATGTTATAAAATTATGCCATCAAATTATTACAAAGTGTTGGGAAATTATATAGACTTAAGTTTTAATTAGGATGCCAAAAGGTTCCTCCTAAGTCTTTTGTAAGTAATGTATTCAGTAGAGTTAGAACATAGTTAATCAGTTCAAAATGTTAAGGAACTGAAGTGCAGTTAGTAATTTCTGGAGTGTATTGAAGAAGCAAGTCCGCTGAAGACAAAGTCTGCTGAAGATAAAAGGATCTGAAGAAATAGTCTAAGTCTTGAATGTTTTCTAAGTGCATTCACACTAAGACTAAAACCATCAGGAGAGGACCAAGGTCCACTGTTGTGAACTAACAAAGCTCATTAAATACAAAACACATTAAAAGCTGTTAGTTAATCTGGTTGGAACAAGGCAAAATGAATCTCAGTGAAGCTTACAATAAATGAAGGAATGAGAAAGTTCTCTCAGAGGAGTTCCACCTTAAAACAAGACAGGATTCTGAGCAAGCAGACTGAACGACCCAATAAGAAGATGACACGTAGGTGTACTCTACTGACAACCGACCTGTCACAGACTGACAAGTATCAAAAGTTTTTCCCTAGCATTCTACAGAAAGTTAGTGAACAAGCATGGTCTTTCAGCCGTTTCTTGACAAGACTTAAAGCTTCAAATAGAGCTGTTTGAACCAATCAGATACAAGAAGACTTACTTGAGAAGATTCAAACTCCAACAGGAAGATTTTCAAGAAGGTCTATAAATACAGAAGGACGTGCTCATTTCTAGGAACGGGAAACTCAACAAGATCGAAGCAATCTCTACATACATAACTTACTACGAAACACTCAATATTACCTTTGTTTCCCAAGTGTTTCACATTTGTAGAGAGTATACTAAACCTTCTATAACCGAGCTTAAAGCTATATCCAAACCTTAGAAAGAGATAATCCATTCCAAGCCTTGAGCTAAACTGTAAGGATTATATCACAACAGTTGGAACCAAACCCTACTCAAAATCCTACTCAGTTGTTAGGTTTAGAGTTAGTGTTAAGTGGTGTTAGTAAGCTGATTGTTGATATCAGTCTGAAAGCTGGTTTGTTTTTGGGAACTAGGACCTGGAATTATCCTAGTGATCAAATATCCTTAGAGAGGATTAATTTGATCAGTGCACCTTGGCACTATAACACAAGGAATTCCAAGTGAAAGGAATTCTCCTGTTTGATCAGGACAGAGGACGTAGGAGATTATTCTCTGAACCACTTTATATCTTGTGTACTTGCATTCAGTTATTTCCTTAAGTGTGTGTTATTCAAATAAGTTTTATCAAAGCAAAACGAGGTTTTCATAAGGGCTCACTAATCCGCATCTGAAAGCTAATTAGATAGTAGTTCAACTGAAAGTCTTGAACCTTTTGTGGAGCTAATATCTCAGTAAGCTTTCATAAGTAGATCTCAGCAGACTTCAAAGTCCAATGACGATCTACTGTCTTAAGTAACCTGATAAGTTTTAAAGAAAAGTTTGAATTTGTAACCTCAGGTGTATTCCCCCCCCATACACCTATTTTACTCGTTTCGGGACCAACAAGTGGTATCAGAGCTGTGGTTCAAAAGACCATTGTTCTAAGTATACCATGTGCTAAAAAGGTATTTTAAATTTGGTCAACTGAATTGATCTGTTGATAAACTTGTTTAGATATTATGGCTGACAATGCAGCTAGGGTAGCACCACCAGCGGAGAACAACATGAGAGTCAATCCCCTGAACCATATGTCCCATCACAAGCTTCTACAATTCTCAGTGGAAAATTATGATTTCTGGAAGATCAGAATGAGAGCTCATCTTGCCTGTGTGCATGATGAAATGTTGAGAGTCATAACTAAAGGTCCATTTATCTTTATGACTCCTAACCCTAGAACCACAGCTGACACTATTGCAGATCCTAGAGAAGAATGGCCAAAGGATGAAGATAACTTCACTGCAGATGAGAGGAGGAGACACAACCTCAACTTCATAGCCATGAACATTCTCTACACCACTATTCCTGACTGAGTTATGGGAAGAGTAATCCATTGCCAGACTGTAAAGGAACTTTGGGACACTCTTGCTCTCATGTGTGAAGGAACTGACAAAATCAAAGAGAACAAGCTTTCAGTAGTTGTCCAAAAGTATGAACAGTTCACCATGGAGTCTACTGAGACCATTGATCAGCTTGATGGGAGGTTCACTGACATCATGAATGAGATAAACTCTCTGGGAAAAGTCTACACCAAAAGAGAGGTTGCCTTAAAGATCCTATGAGGTTTAACCTCAAGATGGGATGTGTACTCTGTAATGATGCAGAATACCAAGGATCTATCTAGCATGTCTATGCAATAGGTATTCTCTGAACTCAAGGCTTATGAGTTTGATCTTAACAGGAAAAGGGCTCCTGATGAGACCTCAGCTGAGAGGGAGTTGCCTTCAAAGCTAAGGAGACTGAGCCCAAATCCCCAAAGCCACAGAAGAGTACAAAGGAAAGCAAATCTCAAAGCAAGGCTGAGATGCAAGAAGAACTCAGCCTAATGGCCAGAAGGTTTGAAAAACTTAACAGCTGTTTTGGCAAGTATAAGAGATTTTACAGGGATAACAGGGAAATGAGAAGTTATCCACAAGAAGACACCAGAGAATCGGAGAAAAGCTCAACAGAGCTAGAGAAGAAGAAAGAATACAAGAACTATACAGGAGCTGAAGGATCATCATCAAAGACTAGAGAGTCTACTGAAGAAAATAATGATGATGCCAACAGATGTTTTCAATGCAAGAAGGTTGGGCACTTTCAGTATGATTGTCCTTAGCTGAGCACCAAGAAAAGAAAGGAAAGGCAAGCCAAAAGAGGCAGGAGATATGGAGAAAGAAAAGCCATGGTTGTTGAGGATGTTGATGAAGATCTGGAGTCATCTGATGGGCTGTTCTCTGACAGCAGTGATGATGACATGTGTCTCATGGAAAGAGAAGAACCAGAGGTACAATCTAAACCATCCATTTATTTAGGACACTCACCTGAGCTCAGCTCAGAGTCAACAGAGGAACTCAATCTTCAGTCCGCTTTGGAACAGTTGATGATTGATTTCTCAAGGTTGCAAGAAGCAAGTTTCTGTCTCCAAGATGAAAACAAAAATCTCTTGAGTGAAAACTCCAAGTTAATTGAATCTGGGAATCAGGCAGATCTTAACTCAGCTAAATCTACCATTGAATTGACAAAAGAGGTGGAAACCCTCAAGAGTCAAGAAAATGGCAAAGATCAACTGATAAAGGATCTTACTGAATCTAAGACAAAGTTAACTGAAGAGAACTTAAAATTGGTAAGCCAAATAAAGGACTCTCTCCTGAAAATTGATGTCTTACAAAAATCTGAAGAGAACTTGTTAAAAAGGATTGATGCTCTTAACAAACCCTCTCTTGCCATAGAGGAGATCCAAAATTTTCAAATCAATCCAAATAACAAGTGTGGAATAGGCTATGTTCCAAAACCTTCAGACGGTCCTTTGAGTGTTGCTTCTTCAAGTGGCACAAAGAGAGTGTTTATTAAATCTGTAAATTTCCCACCACAGATTTTAGATAAAGGGAAAAGACCAGCTGAGGTTCAACAAAAGAAAAGTCTAACTCAGCCAAAACCAAATGGAAAGGCTCAGTTGACTAATCAGACTAGAACTCAGCAGAGGTACTATCAGCCGAGGTCTTCACAACTGAAGCAACCTAAGCTGAGAGCACCCAGGCATGAGCACTCCTCAAGGAATGACTCATATAAAAAATCTATTCCTTTTGTGCCTAAAGGAAGAGGTTTTTCATACCTTTATAAAAAAAAAAAACTAAGACCAGGTGCACCCAAGCCTAAAAGGAAGAATGTTAAGAAGGTTCATGTTCCTTCAAAGGCTGACACCCATAGTCAGTTTACTCCTAAGACACCTAAGGAGGTAACTATCTATGTAGATGTTTATGGAAGACAAATTAGCCATTCTAAAGTAATTAGAACAGTGAGGAAAATTTAGATTCCGAAAGGTACAACTAACCTGGTAGGACCCAACACAAAATGGGTACCTAAAGCTTAAATTTGACTGCAGGGCTCAGTGGACTTCAACAAAGGAGAAGCTCTTATAACTTCAGTCTGGTACTTGGACAGTGGATGTTCCAGGCATATGACTGGCAATAAAAGTCTCCTGATAGAATTTGTTGAGAAAGAAGGTCCACAAGTCACTTTTGGTGACAATTCACAAGGAGCCACTAGAGGTTATGGTACTTTAATAATTGGCTCAGTAAGAGTAAGCAATGTATCTTTTGTCAGTGGACTTAAGCACAATCTTTTGTCCATAAGTCAGTTTTGTGATAAAGGATACAGTGTTGAATTTTCATGTAACCTGTGTTTTGTCAAGAATATATCCTCACAACAGGTACTACTGACTGGGCCAAGGAAGGGAAATATCTATCTTGCAGATTGGAAGTCTTGCACACCAAATGCATGTCTTATTGCAAAGAGCTCAACTGATACTAATTGGCTGTGGCACAAAAGACTAAGTCATCTGAACTTCAACATGATGAACAGAATAGCAAGACATGGACTGGTGGAAGGAATGCCTAATGAAGTATATAACAAAGATCATATTTGCAAAGCCTGTCAAGAGGGGAAGCAAGTGAAAGCATCCTTCAAAAGCAAAGTGGCTACCTCAACTGACAGAGTACTTCAGCTGTTGCATATGGATCTTTTTGGTCCAGTAACCCCTGTAAGTATCAATGGGAGAAAATATACACTTGTTGTTGTTGATGACTTCTCCAGGTACACATGGGTGGTTTTCCTTGCAAGCAAGAAGGAAACTCAAGTCAGGCTACCAGAACTACTGAAGAAAGTTAGCAATGAAAAGAGCTTGAACATTGTAAAAATAAGGTCAGATAAGGGTAATGAGTTCATTAATTCTATAATAACCGATTTCTGCAAATAATTAGGTATTACCCATGAGACCTCAGCTGCAAGAACTCCTCAACAAAATGGAGTAGCTGGAAGAAGAAATAGGACTCTTAAGGAGGCAGCAAGGACAATGCTTGCAGAAGCTCAAGTTCCTAAAAGATTTTGGGTTGAAGCTATCAATACTGCCTGCCACACTTAGAATAGATCCATGGTAACCAAACATCAAGGAAAAACTCCATATGAGTTATGGAATGACAGAAAGCCTCAGGTATCTTTCTTTCATATCTTTGGTTGCAAGTTTTTCATTCACAACAATGGGAAAACTCAACTGAAAGCTTTTGATAGCAAAGCTGATGAAGGAATCTTCTTCGGATATTCCCAAATCAGTAGAGCTTTCAGAGTTTACAATTGTAGAACTCTTGTTGTGGAAGAAACACCTCATGTGGTCTTTGATGAATCTACTTTTGAGTCCAGCAGTAAGGAGAATGAGGAAGTGATAAGCAAAAGACTAACTAGACTGAGTATCAAGTCTAAAGGCTATCCTGAGAATTGTGTTGATGCATACATCCCAACCTGGGATAATCTCAATGATCAACAATTCAAAGAGGACACTCAGAACAAGAACACTTCTGACAACTCAACTGAGAACTCTCCTGACCAGTCAACTGAACTGATGAACACAATCCCAGTTCAAGAGGTAAGTAATGTCGATGAAGATGTGGTCACAGCTGAGACATCTAATGAACCCATCATTCAAGGGGGAACCAATGACACTACCATTGAGAATGAAAATACCTTGAATGATGACTCAGGACTTCAACCCTCTGTTTCATTTCCTGAATTTGAATTTATTCCTGTATCTAGTGACTCAACTTCAGAAGAGTTAAACTCTACTGAAGGGCATCAGACTAGGAGAACATGGCTCTTAGATCATCCTGTTGAGCAAATCCTAGGTGATCCTACCTCGGGAGTCAAAACTAGAAGTTTTCATGGAGAAAGTGCTTTGTTTTGTTGTTTCTTATCTAGCCAGGAACCAGGTTCCATTGAAAAAGCACTTCAAGATTCAAACTGGATCATTGCTATGCAAGAAGAGCTCAACCAATTCACAAGGAATCAAGTGTGGGAATTGGTGGACAGACCATATCATTGCAATGTGGTTGGAACCAAGTGGGTATTCAAGAATAAGAAGGATGAAAATGATGTCATAGTCAGAAATAAAGCCAGGCTAGTAGCAAAGGGATATTCTCAAGTTGAAGGTTTTGATTATGATGAAACATTTGCCCCGGTGGCCAGATTGGAAGCAATAAGGTTATTCCTTGCATATATTGCTCACAAGAAATTCAAGGTGTATCAAATGGATGTCAAGAGTGCTTTCTTGAATGGAGTACTCAATGAGGAAGTCTATGTGGAGCAACCCCCAGGTTTTGAAGAAAGCCACAAAGTATATAGACTGAGAAAAGCTCTATATGGACTAAAACAGGCTCCAAGAGCTTGGTATGATACTTTGTCATAGTTCCTTCTGGATCATGGTTTAATCAAAGGAAGAGTTGATAGAACACTCTTCAGGATCACAAAAGGAGAGGACACTCTGCTAGTTCAAATCTATGTGGATGATATCATCTTTGGTTGTCCAAACCAAGTCCTCTGTGAGAAATTTTCTCAACTGATGAAAGGAAAGTTTGAGATGTCAATGATGGGAGAAATGAACTTCTTCCTTGGACTTCAAGTCAAGCATTCCACTGAAGGAATCTTCATCAACCAAGCCAAATACACAAGGGAGTTAATCAACAAATTTGGATGTCAGACCAGTAAGGTTGCAAGAGTTCCACTCAACACCAACACCAAAATGGAACCTGATGAAGATGGTGAATCAGTAGACCAAACTCACTACAGAGCTATCATTGGGTCTCTACTGTATCTCACAGTAAGCAGGCCTGATATCACATTTGCAGTTGGAATATGTGCAAGATATCAAGCTAATCCAAATAAAAGTCATCTGGAAGCTGCTAAAAGAATTATCAAATATCTTAAGAGTACTGTGCATATGGGATTATGGTATCCCTCAGATGACAATCTGGAACTCACAAGATACTCAGATGCAGACTATGGAGGATGCAGAATTGATAGAAAATCAACCTCAGGCACCTGTCAATTCTTGGGAAGTAAGCTGATCTCTTGGTTTTCCAAGAAACAAAATTCAGTAGCCACAAGCACTACTGAAGCTGAATATATGGCAGCTGGAAGTTGTTGTGCTCAAATTCTATGGCTAAGACAACAATTGAGATACTACAACATCCTTGCTAATGAAGTTCCTATTTTTTGTGACAACAATAATGCAATTGCTATTTCAGAAAATCCAGTTCTCCACACAAGATGCAAACATGTGGATATAAGGCATCACTTCCATAGAGATCATGTGGAAAAGAAGGATTTCAAAATGCTCAAGATTCATACTGACAAACAAAAGGCAGATATATTTACTAAACCCTTGGCTGAAGCAAGGTTTCAAGAATTGTCAGTAGAGCCTGGACTTCTAGATCCAGGAGAGTAAAGAGAAAGATCTTCTCAAAATCTCAGAAGGGATGAGTTCATTTCAGCAGAGGTTCAACCTCAGAGGAGCATCAACCTCAGAAGAGTCAATTATCCCAGGCGAACTTCAACTCTCAGAAGAGGTTCAATCCCAGTAGAGGTCGATGTTCTTTAACTCGTGATATTTTTCAAAATTTGTTTGACTCTTAGTTTTTAAATGTAAACTCTTTTCAAAAATTGTTAATGAGTACCCTCTGTGAAATTAAATCTTTTTACACTATTTTGAAAAGATTTTGATTAAAGGAGCATTAAATGCGCGTTGTACAGTCAGTATTACCTTTTTCAGTTTCCTATCCCAAGCGCCTTAAAAGCCGGATGATGTGACCTTCCGGCTACCAACTCTTTTAATCCTCGCCTTTCATTTTAGGCGGTTCTTTTCTAACCGTCCAGATTTCTCAATAACTCCCCACAAACCTTTCAACTATCCACAATCTCATCTGATTCAACCCCAGCCGTTGATCAAACATTTAATCTCACCATTCATTTCACATATAAAAGACATTAAAATCAGTCCTTAGAACCTTTCCGAACACTCTCTCAAGCAAATACTCTCTATCCCACCCCCCCCCCCCCCTAAAATACTCTTAATCCTTTCAAAATCAAAAATGGCAAGAGTCAATCTAGGTTTCTTACCAACAAAGACAACTTTTGATATGAACCTATTGTGGTTTTTAACAATCCAGAGATTCAGACCAGACCAGAATTCAGGCACATTAAGGAGGCCCTGGACATGGTCAAGGATGCCGGTTTAGAAAAGTTCTTGTCTATTCACCCTAAAAACTGCTTTGATAGACAAGTACTTGAATTCTTCTTCAGTGTTGCCAACACTGATACCAAGATTAGGTCCTGTTTGTTCTTGAAGAGAAAAAAGAAAGCGATGAGGGATGATATAGAAATTATAGAGCACCAGAAAGTGAGGAAGGAGATCCATCTGGAGGGTGATGATCTCAAAGAACTTTTTGGACTTCCATCTGAAGGCCCAAATCCGGATACTTGTATTGCGGATAAGGAGAAGGACTGGGTCTACACGATAATGCAAAAGAAGATGAAGTACAGTCCCACAATGAACAGAAATGTACTCCTTCCCGTATACAATGTTCTTTGTGAGATTGTTGGGAAATGCATCTTGGTAAATCAAGGAAGCTCAGAGCAAGTGAGCAAACCCAAGTTAAGATTGATGAAGGCCATTGTTGAAAGCAAGGAGAAGAGCTTCAATTGGCAATTGTTCTTTCTAAGGGCATTGAACAAAGAACACTTGAAATTCCAGCCTGAGAAGACTCCTCAGTTGGCAAGTAAGTTGTGTTTTGCCACGAAGATCTCCTATCTCATTGAAAATGTTGATGTGGGAGTGGACTGGAAGGAGGATAGAAAGTGGAGTAATTTGAAGGCTCTCTTCAAATCTGGAAAAGCGTTGGAAGGAAGAAAGTTGAGCATGGAGGAGGAAAGCCCAGAAGCAGCAGAGGAGGCGGAGGAAGCAAACCCTGTTGTGGAGAAAAAGACAAAACGGAAGAGGAGGCTGATAAAGCTCAGTGATAAGATGGTGTTACACAAGGAGGAGGAGGCAGAGAAGGCCTCAAAGAAGGAGAAGAAGAGGTCATCTGAGGCTAGTAAGGGAGGTGCCTCAAAGAAAGCCAGAACATCAAACTCTACCGATGATTCATCTTCAGGTAACCCTGATTCCTCTCCGAACATTATATCTACTGAATCTGACTCAGATGCCCCTGCCCCAACCCCCATCAAACCCAAAACCAAACCACGTACCCCTGTTAAAACCAAGAGAATATCCAAGATCTCTACAACCCCCACTGAAGGCTCTCAACAGCCTGAAAGTGGTTCCCCAAAAGACACCCCATCTGAGGCATCTGCTGAGGCAACCTCAAACCCATCTGAAACCATCTCTTCAACCCCCACTGAACAAAACTTAACCCCTTCTAAAACCCAAACCTCATCTGAGCCCAACCCCCCTGAAACCCAAGTTTCCCACTTAGAAAATATTCCTGAAGAACCCTCAGACATCAGATCCCCTACCCCTTCACTTCCATCTGATGATGAAGAAGAGTACTCCTTCCTGGATACTCTTAAGGATGAAGTGGCTTACTCACTGGATCCAAATATCCAGAGCTAGATGGGTACCCTGCCCTGAAGGCCATGTTTTTTAGAGTAAGACTACTTGTCCAGTTGAAGGATCGGAGATTGGCTGAGATCCTTATGGCAGTAGGTGGAGGTAAGGCAGAGGAGTGGAAGAAGGAGGAGAATGAAGTCCTAGACTTCACTGGAATGACCAAAACCAGGCTACTCTGCGATGAGAAGATTTTTCAGAGCCTGGTGATGGACAAGATAGCCGAAGTGGAGAAGTCAGTGGAGGTTGAGAAGGCACCTGAGGGAAAAAAGGTAGTTGGAGAAGAGAAGGAGAAGCCAGAGGAGGTGGAGAAAGTGGAAGAATGAGAGAAAGAAAAAGAAGGAGAAAAGGAGGAAGGTACTTCACCACAGCCAAGTGGTGGTGAAGTAGCCAAGGATGTATCCCCGGCAAAGGATACTGAGGCTCAAAATTTACCAAAGGGAAGCTCAGTAGAGGAGTCTACTGAAGCTCCCCCACAACAGCCCTCAGTGGTGACTAGGGAGTCAGCTGAGGTGACTGGACAAGAAGGAGTTGAAAAAGAAAAAGAGAGAGAAAAAGAGGTTGAGATAACCAAAGTAGTGAGTGGAGAGATACAAGCAATCGTTCATATAAAGGGCGAATTGGCTGAAAAGAATAAAGTTGAAAATGAAAGAGAGAGAGAAAGTGGGGAGAGGGAGGAGTAGGGAGTCTAAATGGAGCTAGATGAAAATGCTGGCTTATGTGGTGAGAATGAGGGGGAAGGTACTAACATTCTATCTATTGCAGGTGTTCCATTCTCTGAAGTACCCCAAGCTCAAATTCACTTAAGTCCACTGAGAAATGCAGTTCAAAGACTTGAAGATGAAAAGCTTCCATCCTTCCAAGCTCAACTGAGAGATGTCCAGGAGATTGTCCAGGAGGAAGTTGATGAAATGGTCATTCTCTCAGACCATATTGATGAGCTCATGGAGTCTACCACCACTTCCCTCAAGAACCTGACCCTAAAGATTGAAGATTCTCAACAAATGGTCCTTGATGTTGTTGAAGGCCAGAGTGTGCTGGTGATTGAGGCTCTGAAGAAGATGGAGAAGAAGGAGGAAGAGGCCAGGATACAATTTCTTAAAGACTCGGTGGATAACATCTCCATTAACCTAAAGTCCTCTGTAGAGGCTTTCTCAGCGGATCTGATAGGAAGGTTGAAGGGTTATGGGACAAGAAGCTGACAGAATTTGAGGCCAAACATGAAGAGCTGGAAGCTAAACTGAAGGAAGTAATAAAGAAGGCTGTTGAGGACTTCCCAACTCATGAGAAAACAAATGTCCTCATTGATGAGAAGCTTGCACAATTTGTCAGTTTTGGACAGAATGCTATGCAACTTTGGAAAGAACTGAAGAAGAAGTTGATCACTGCTCTACTCAACTCAAGGCCCTTGAACATGATCAAATGAGGCTTAACATCACTGTTGCTGAGTGTATGATTAATGCCGAAAGGGGGGAAAAGTTAGTGAGTGGAAAGCAGATGAAGCTGAACCCCAACAATCAGATGGAAATAATTCTTGAAACTGATGACTTTGCAAAGAGTCAGCAGATCAAGAATACCATGAAGAAGGTGACAAATGAGGCTCAGAAGTCAGCTGATGAGAAGAACAAGGGAGTAAGAGGCAAAGAAGTCCAAGAGGGGAGGGACTTAACCATGTTCAAGGAAGCTGCAGAAAAAGAGAAGAGAAGAAAGAAAGAATTTCCCTAAAGGGGGAAACAACCAAGAGGAAGGCTGCTGATGTACTCTCAGCAGAGGTAACAGAGAAGACAAGATCCTCAGGTAGGTTGGCTGCAACGTCAACTGAAGACTCAGTTGAGATTCTTCCTATTTTGAATCCTGAACCAATCTCATCTGAAGCCCCCAAGTTTACACCAACAAGGGTCTCTAAGCTCACAGAGTTAATTAAAGAAGCTGGAGGCATGAATGAAAGAGCTCAGAGACTCTCTGCTCAACAACAAGAAAGAAGAGATAAGGCGGTTGGAAAGATAGAGACCATTGCGGAGCTAGCTGAAAGGAAGAGGAAGGAGAGGCTGACTACATTTGACAAGACCACTTCCAAGAAATTCAGGAATGGCTATCAAAGGTGGGCTGCTAAGCTGAAGAAGGATAAGGTTGCACTTGCAAAGGCTCAGTTCCCTCATCTTGATACTTGGGTTCCCAAGAAGCTTAATGATGCTTGGAAAACTGCCAAGAGGGAATTTGTGTACACTTATTAAGTCAGTGGAGAGTTGGGTAAAGAGAATGCACAAGACTTATTCAATGACTGGCTTTTTTAGTCGTACCCAAAACTCTACCCTGATATTAATGAGGCCTGGAATGACAAGTTTCCAGACCACGCCTTGAAAGCTCCTGAACCTATTATCTACTGGCCTCCAACAGATGCAACTGGAGCAGTTGACAGAGAGCGGATCACTGGTGAATGGGTGTCCCTTTGTGAGCATTTGGGACTCAGGGGACATTCTAAGGATGTGATGGAAAGGAAGAATGAACTGAAGATCTGAGTCTTAAAGCAGTATGGACTGGAGCCTTTATTTGAGTCTATTTAAAGTGTTTAAGTGTTTTCTGGGCATTTGTTTATAAGTCCCAGCTGGTTTTGTGTTTTGAACTATTTGACAGTAGACTTTTTGTACTTGTACTTACTCCGTTCTATGAAGAAATGAAACTTTACTGCTTTTAAATGCCCAAGATAATATCTCATTATCATTTAGGCTTATGTACTTGAATGCTTTTACTTACAAAAATTCTTTAAAAATATGTCATCTGTAAAACCTCATCTAAAAGAGAATATGTAATAAGATAGGTTTCGGCATAATCAAAAAGGGGGAAATTATTTAGAAATTATATAGACTTAAGTTTTGATTAGGATGCCAAAAGGTTCCTCCTAAGTCTTTTGTAAGTAATGTATTCAGTAGAGTTAGAACATAGTTAATCAGTTCAAAATGTTAAGGAACTGAAGTGCAGTTAGTAATTTCGGGAGTGTATTGAAGAAGCAAGTCCGCTGAAGACAAAGTCTGCTGAAGATAAAAGGATCTGAAGAAATATTCTAAGTCTTGAATGTTTTCTAAGTGCATTCACACTAAGACTAAAACCATCAGGAGAGGACCAAGGTCCACTGATGTGAACTAACAAAGCTCATTAAATACAAAACACATTAAAAGTTGTTAGTTAATCTGGTTGGAACAAGGCAAAACGAATCTCAGTGAAGCTTACAATAAATGAAGGAATGAGAAAGTTCTCTCAGAGGAGTTCCACCTTGAAACAAGATAGGATTCTGAGCAAGCGGACTGAACGACCCAATAAGAAGATGACACGTAGGTGTACTCTACTGACAGCCGACCTGTCATAGACTGACAAGTACCAAAAGTCTTTCCCTAGCATTCTACAGAAAGTTGGTGAACAAGCATGGTCTTTCAGCCATTTCTTGACAAGACTTAAAGCTTCAAATAGAGCCGTTTGAACCAATCAGATACAAGAAGACTTACTTGAGAAGATTCAAACTCCAACGGGAAGATTTTCAAGAAGGTCTATAAATACAGAAGGACGTCCTCATTTCTAGTAACGGGAAACTCAACAAGATCAAAGTAATCTCTACATACATAACTTACTACGAAGCACTCGAAATTACCTTTGTTTCCCAAGTGTTTCACATTTGTAGAGAGCATACTAAACCTTCGGTAACCGAGCTTAAAGCTATATCCAAACCTTAGAAAGAGATGATCCATCCTAAGCCTTGACCTAAACTGTAAGGATTATCTCACAACAATTGGAACCAAACCCTACTCAAAATCCTACTCAGTTGTTAGGTTGAGAATTAGTGTTAAGTGGTGTTAGTAAGCTGATTGTTGATATCAGTTTGAAAGCTGGTTTGTTTTTTAGAACTAGGACCTGGAATTATCCTAGTGATCAAATATCCTTAGAGAGGATTAATTTGATCAGTGCACCTTGGCACTATAACACAAGGAATTCCAAGTGAAAGGAATTCTCCTGTTTGATCAGGACAGTGGACGTAGGAGATTATTCTCTGAACCACTTTATATCTTGTGTACTTGTATTCAGTCATTTCCTTAAGTGTGTGTTATTCAAACAAGTTTTATCAAAGCAAAACGAGGTTTTCATAAGGGCTCACTAATCCGCATCTGAAAGCTAATTAGATAGTAGTTCAATTGAAAGTCTTGAACCTTCAGTGGAGCTAATATCTCAGTAAGCTTTCATAAGTAGATCTCAGCAGACTTCAAAGTCCACTGACGATCTACTGTCTTAAGTAACCTGATAAGTTTTAAAGAAAAGTTTGAATTTGTAACCTTAGGTGTATTCCCCCCCCCCCCATACACATGTTTTACTCGTTTCGGGACCAACACAAAGTTATGATATGCTACGACCACGATTACATTGACATGACTATTTCAAAGTTCAGCACATGCATGCATCACTTTAGTACTGATTTTCGTGGATGATATATTTTCTAAAAGGGGTAGAATGTAACGCCCATAAAATTATGAATGTAGTTATTATGTATTGAATTTGTGCATATATAATTTATTATTGTTATTAATGTATTATTATTGTAATTATTAATTTGATTATAATAAATTAATATTGTTATCATTATTATTAATAATTATTATTATTAATGTGATTGCAATAAAATAATATTTTTCATCTTATTTAAAACCCCAACTCTACTCCATAACCACTCTCGTTTCATTTCTCTCCATTGAAACCCGCGTACAACATATTTTCTTCTGGATGATATTGCACATTTTTGCTTTTCACGACATTGTGTATAGATGGAAATTTCGATCTTTTAAGTTTGTCACTATTAAATGTGATTTGTGATTATATTAATGTTCATGTGAAATATGTATCAGGATAGATCTTCTGACCTTTATAAACGAGGTGACCTTATGTCTTTTGACCTTTATAAATGAGGCGATGATATTAAAATGTGTATGTATGTGATTGATTAATTTAATTACTTATTGTATCTAGTTTTGACAAGCTTGTCTCCATTGAGTGTGCTCGCATACTCACCCCATTCATTTTAATATTTTTTAGACTGTGTAGCTGATGGCAAGGAGAGGCGATGGATGACATTCATTCAATTTATTTCATGTTAAAAATCTTACAAATTAGTTAATTTGTTTATCAAGTTTTTCCTAGTGACGTTCTTCTGGGATAATTTTTTTTTACAATTTGTATTTTAAATTTATTTTTAAAAGTTAATAAATATTTAAGTCTTCCGTTGTTGTCAAGTAATTTTTATGTTGAAATTTTTAGTTCACGCCTCTTGTTGTAAATAAACCATATGTTTTATATAAAAAATTAATATTATAAAAATTGGGGTGTGACACTATCTTTCAAGATTCATCGTCGCCAGGCTGTGTTTTCGTGCACGGTGATGATGTGGTCTCACCAACGGAGAGGGTTGTGCTCCTGAACCGCGTGGATCTCAAATCTCGCTAGATCTGTGGCTAATCGGATGTCGTTGTTCTCCTCCCCGCTATGCCACTACCTACTGTCCTCCCCATCACGCCATCATGACTAATCCTCCCCACCGCGTCTCCGTTGTTCTCTTCCCACTGTTTCGTGCACCGCTTGGAGTCCCACCACCGTTTCTCATAGATCTATCACTGGGATACACTTCAGATCTGCCCCCATTGCTTGTATTCCCCAATGTCGCCAACCCCCTTTTGGTGTTCCACCTTCCAAGACAAATTTCTTTAGGTCAATTTTCCCCTTTTGATCTCTGAAAATTCTCTATTTTCATAGAAGTATGTGAAAATTCTCTGTTTTTGGTTTACTTGCAGAGTAGTTAATACTGATGTGTGAGAAAATTTGAGTTGTTTTTTGGCACTTTTTTTTCCAGATCGGGAGTGTTGATGATGGGTATTAATGTGTGTTCGCCAATTTGAGTTTTTTTTTCCAATATTAAAAGGTATCTGATGTGTATCTCAAAATTTCTGATGAACATCTTCAAATCTCTAATGGATGTCTTAAAAAATTCTCTGATGGATATCTTCGAAAATATTCAAATATCCGGTGAATATTTTGAGAAATCTTCAAATCATCTTGATCAAACGCTCTAATCTACGAATACAAATGTTATAATACATATTCAAAAATTATTTCAACTTACATCAATTAAAAAAAATTACATGACAACTATACACGATGAAAAAACTCATAAAGATGGTGGAAAGAATTAATAAAGTGAAGGGTATAAATAGGATACAAAATAAAATTGCTCATAAAATCTTGCAAGTCATCCAATGGTAAACAATTAAAAAAAAGGTTAAATTGAATTTATATTAATGGACAAATTAAATGTTGATTGATAGAAAAAATTTAACATTATATTTAAAGAAAAAATTGATGGTGATGATGAAAACACAAAATGATGATTAATGGTGTTGAAAAGTTTCTGCCCAAAATATATAAGGAAATGTGATTGCCTTGTGTTTGACTGACTTAAGTTGGGAGTAGTTTTTAATAATTGATATGTTACATTATTAAAACATTATATAATATACAAATAAAAGACTAGTTCAAGTATGCACTTGAGTGCATAATGTGCACTTGAATTTTGAAAAAAAAATACCCCAAGCAAAAATCAACAATACCCCAAGAGTTAATTAGTAATATCCCAAGAAGTAATCAATAATAATACCCCAAGAAGTAATCAATAATACCACAACCATAACAAAAATATATAATTCGGTGTGTTTGTGTGTGTATTTTGAAAAAAATCAAAATTGAGTTTAAAATCTAAGTGCATCGTAGAATTTGTGTAAATAAGATATTGGAATTAATAAGAATAAAAGATTCTTGAAATACTTGAATGTGCACATAAGATGGAAAAACTTGGTCTTTATATAGTGTTTGGATAAGATTTTAGATGATCTAAGCAATAGATTACAGTCGTAAAAATTCTAAGACACGAAACCTTATCTTATCTTTCGGAAAAGATTTTGAGGTGATCATTGTGAAACACTTGTAGCAAAGGGCGAAGCCCTCGCCCCCAGGGCCCCCACCCCCTGGCCCGACAGGATTGGGTGGAGGAAGTAAATCATGGTGACTCAGCGGCCCATTAGGTGGGAGGACCAGTGCCTAGTGCCCACAAGGAGCTATCCCCCACATTGGAGGGATAAAACTCCCACACTGCGGCTGCCAGGGCTCGATCCTGCGTCCTTGTAGCAATCTGTCACCTAGGAACCAGCTGAGCTACGCCCATGCGGGCGATCATTGTGAAACACTGTCCATGTGTCTCTCTGACATGTTTCCAAGAATATAATTGAATTATAAACCTTAATTTTGTCGCAAGCCACATTAGAAGATATTCTCACACTTTTAATGAATCAAAATCTTTTTCATTAGATCAGTACTCAAATATCTCAAATTTGTATGATTTGTATAGAGCAGTGCATTATATCAAGAGAAATGGGGATGAACATTGATGAATTCAGGAATGGAACTTGGATTTTTTTTTAATAATGTTTAATGCGTTGTATTGGTTTTTTGGAGCCTAGTTTTTTTTAGTGTATTAATTGTGTGTTGACTCATAATTTACTATTTTCTAATTTATTTATGTATATGTTATTTAAATTTGGGTAACAAGTTGTCTTTTGGACCATAGTTTTTAGTGTATTAATTGTGTGTTGACTCATAATTTACTATTTTCTAATTTATATATGTATATGTTATTTAAATTTGGGTAACAAGTTGTCTTTTGGACCGTAGTATAACTAAATATATTTTATACGGGTTTGGTCAAGTTATTATTCAATTTTTTTTGTATCTTTTATTGTTTGTGTTGTAGTGTTGGACTGATTTTACAGTTGAGGGGATATAAGTACGCTAAATAGTTTAAAAATTATTATTTGATATATATATATATATATATATATAACAACTTTTTTAGAAGCAAACAATACATTAATGTAACCCAGCTATTACAACAGAGACTTTACAGGTCATGGGTTGTGCTTCTAATTGGTATCAGAATATCTACTCCGTTCCAGTCTTGAGGACTCGGAGAGTCGAACGCAATTCTGGCTAGTTCATGCGCCATAGAATTTTGTTTCCTCGGAACATAGTTGATGGCGTCCACTTGGCCATCCTTCAGTGCATCCCAAATCTCCCGTAGCCACATACCCTCCGGTCTAAAATACTTCTCTCTAAGATTAATTGTTTCTACCGCTTCCAACGAGTCCGACCGGATTCGTGCATTTCTAATCCCAAGCCTTATGCATCTTCTTATCCCCTCGCAAATGGCCCGGATCTCCGCGCCTAGGACCGATCCAGGAGGGTCAATTTGCATACATCCCGCCACGACCGGTTCGGCTTCATCTTTTACCAAAATATATCCAATCGAGAACATCCTTCTCTCCTCGTTGTAGCTTGCATCAACTAGGGCTGTAACTCCATCATACTTCCTCGGATCCGGTTGATATTTCCTCAATGTTCTTGCCGTGCTTATAAACTCCTTTAGTTGTTTGTTAGCCGATCTATAAGAGTTGAGGAATTCTAAAGCCCACTCCACTCGAATTTTGCTCTTACATACACCGTTACTATTTGGGCTCTCATGCATTTTCCGGTATCTTTCTTGCCGAATTCCCCACATTACCATAGTAGCTTCCTCATTTCCCCTATCATCAAGCTTCTCCAATATCATTTGCATGAAATCTCTAGTACCCATAAAGCTGCCCCTTTTAAGATCCTTCCACAACCCAAAATCTTTCCAGATTTGTCGAACCCCCGGGCAAATAAATAATACATGTACGGTACATGCTTCCCATTTTCCACACCAGCCGCAAATGGGCGAGATAGGTACGTGATGATTCAGATTTCCTTCAGTCGCCACAACCTCATTCACCATCTTCCACACGAACAATTTCACCTTGGGGGAGGGGTGGAGGACAACAATCTTCCACACTATTTTCCACCATCTTTCCTCTATTTTTTTCCCATCCGAGCTTTCCACTCCGCCTTCCTTGCCCATGCTGTCCACAACACACATATAGCCAGATTTAACAGAATATTTCCCCTCAGGTTCTAGCTTCCAGTACCTAGTGTCTTCCTCACTATCTCGATCAATCGGTGTGTTCAGGATGACCTCTTTCTCGAAGGGGAGGAAGGCCTCCGAGATCAGCCCTTCGTCCCAATAACTATTTGGCAAAATAAATCTTGTTGTCATGGACCCGCTAGCCCGCCTTGATTTTATGCGGCTGTCATTTAAGCCATCTACCCAAGCATCTTTGAAGACATGTACCGATTGGCCATCCTTTTGTTGGAGTTATACGTGAAAGTATGCTTTTACTTTGTATAACTCATGTATTAAACACTTGTGAGAATAAATCTTTTATCGCATTTACTTTAGATATGATTGAATGTTGAATATTTATTGCAACCAGTTCATTATAAGTAGTATGTGTTACATTGTAGTTAATACGGTGATACCCGATCACGGAAGATCACATTGACAGTCACTTGTAACTTGTTGTAACCATATTTATCACGAGGACAAATACGTCCCACTATTTTTGAATGATCACCATGGGCAGCTCCTCATACACCCATCATGATGGAAAATACACCCAAATATGGATGATTAGAGAATTCAGAGTGAGAACCCGTCCATGGAGGTGAGGTCGGCCACCCCGGTTGATCATCACCATCTTTCATACACTCAAGTGGCTAGTAAATACACCCATTTTTGTAGGACCTGCAGAAAACATGAAAGAGCTAGCAACAAAGGCACCAAGACGTCCCCAACAGATTAGAATAAAATCATCCAGGTGTCATGGGCCAAAGGAATAACCGCACTCCAATATCAATCAAGTTGTCGATACCTCATTGGTTCGTACTCTGCACCCACAGGCTACGCAATACAGAGGACAGAGCATCTTACTGCAGGCCCTAAATTCCCTTTTGTACCCCCCCCCCCCCCATGTATACTATATATGGAGAGCTATTAAGAGCTAAAAAAAACAAGTGAATATACACAGAAAAATCATTAAGTCCAGGGCCCAACAAACCCTGGCAATCCCTCTCGCATTTTATCGCTTTCTTACTTTCTGCAATCATTATTAGCTAATCATTAGAATATGAGATCATTCATGGCTTTTTGTGATCTCATAGCTTTTATTTGATGCTTTTGCCTATTTTAGCCACATAAAATCCACGTTTACCCCCGCGATATTTAGGCAAACAACATTTGGCTCTAGAAGAAGGGTATCAAACCCAGAAAATCATAAACCCTGAAGAACACTGTTCTTCAGAAACTTGTTCCAAAATCTTCATATCTTCAAATCTTCAAACCTTTTCATCACTTCTCAAGTCTCTATGGAGAAAACTACCGCTACCTCCAAGGCAACTACCCCAAAATCAGGTGCGGTCCAAAATCCCATGGCTGCTCTGATCACCCAGGAGGCCGCTATGTGGAGATTAGCCGGAGGATCCGAAAAAGCCCGAGCATCGCCGATACGCTACCCTGAGGAATCTCAGCCGACTCCTGCCCGAAATTTTGTAACTCCACAATGAGCGGATTTGGCCCGTAGATAGGCCAAAGAGTTGCGCACTAGCCTGAGCACTCCCTCCGCCTTGAAGAGGAGGTACGGAACAAGGTTCGCCCTGGGAAAGGCGAAAGTCTTTGAACAACAAGGGGAGAGTCATCCTCACTCCGCCTCCTCTGGGTCATACAAGAGTCGGTACTCTGGACAAAGCCACTCCCACACTATTTTTAATCGTTTGGGGTCAGACTCATCATGGCATCCCAGTGGCCAGTCTGGCCACCCCGACACGAAGACCATGTCCTGCACTAGGAGCTCCGCCTACCAAACTCCCAAAAGACTGGCCGAGGTTAGCTTGGCTCCCGCCAACTCGGCAAGAAGGAAGATAAGCTTCTCCCAAAGTGGTCTCCTCTCCCACGATGGTCCACGCGGAGCCGTGCTTGACCGCCACGATGGACCGCACGGAGCCGTGCATGACCGCCTCGGGCCGGTCATCCCTAGAAATCAGCCGGAAGGACAAAACCACACTATGGCGGAAATGCAGAGGCAACTTGATGAGATGCGTACCCTTTTGGAGGCCTAGAACCGTCCAAATGGGGTGACAGTAGCAAATAAACCACTAGCTGTGGACATTGAGCTTGCCCCTGTACAGCTGAAGATCGCACCTCCCCCGACTCTTCTCTATGAAGGAAAGACGGACCCTGAAACTCACTTGAGCAAGTACCGGATCTATATGACCGGTCATGGTGCCACTGATGCCACAAAGTGTCGTCTCTTCCCTCTCACTCTTGGAGATCTGGCGCACAAATGGTATGTCTCCCTCCCCTCGAGGTCGATCAACTCTTTTGCTACGTTGAGCAACCAATTCTCAGCCTACTTCGCCGCTAAGATAGTGCGCCCTGAGAATTGGCATAGGCTCATGCGCATCAGGCAGGAAAAGGGGGAGACGGACCAGGAGTACATAGATCGGGTGGATGAGGTCATTCTCACTGGCGAAACCGTAGGCGACCAACTTGCTCTCCACTCCGCTTTAGGGGGCTTCCACGGAAAGTCTCCCATGTTCAAACATCTGACTAAGGACATCCCGAAAACTTACGCAGAGTTCCGATCAAGAGCTGCAGATTTCCTTTCCCGTAAGAAGTTACTCGCCCTCAGGCTTGGTGAAACGGAGACAACGGACAAAGTGGCGGAAGCTTCACAGTCTACTTCGAAGGGTGTTCCAAAGGCAAAGAAGGTGGCCAAACCACCCGGAAATTTCAAGTCTTTTGAGGATGTGGAGGTGCACCTCACACAAAAGTTGAAGCGATCACCTACCAACGTGTTCAGTGCCATCCAGCACAAAGATATCCTCCCCAGGCCCAAGCCCTACACTGGGGACCGATCTAAGCTAGACCCTAAGAGGTTCTGCGTCTATCACGACAGTATAGGCCACAATACGAGCCAATGTCGTGATCTCCTCAAGCAGCTATGGAGGCTGTTTGAGGAAGGGCGTCTGAACGACCTAGTCCAGAGACCGAACTCACGGAACGACCAGAGGCCCCCCCCGTCGAGAAGAGAATGGCCGACCACGATGCCCTGTTGCCGCAGTTGATGAAGAGGAGGATGACGAGGATGACCCACTCCCTCCAATGAATGCTGGAGGAAGAGTGAGCATGATCCAAGCAAGCGGAGGAACACTGGGAGGCCTAGCCTCAGTGTCTACCCTATCGAACAGAAAGTGGAAGGCCGAACTCCGGGCCTTTGCCAATGTGAACATCGTCAAACCTCTAGAGCCGACCATCCACAAAAATTTGGAAATTACCTTCACCAACAAAGATCGAGAAGGAATACTATGCCCCAAGGGAGATGCCTTGGTGGTCACTACCAAAATCTTGGGAAAAGAAGTTCACCGGATTCTGGTTGATAATAGGTGCTTCTGCAATATCATTTTTAAGTCCGCACTGGATCAGTTGGGTGACTTGGCTAGTTTCATCAAGCCTTTTAATACACAACTGAGAGGATTCGGGTATGCGACCGTAGCTGCTTACGGAAGAATTAAGCTGTCTGTCGAGCTCATCTGTAGCTCAGACCCTAGTGTTAGGATCACTAGGCCCCTAGAGTTTGTAATTGTCGACCTGCCGAGTATCTATAACGGCTTCTTAGGTCATCCATTTCTAGAAACCTTTGAGGCTGTAGCTTCCTCCTATTTTTACTGTGTCAAATTCCCAACACCCGAGGGGGTGGTTGGTACTGTAAAAGGTGATCAGGCAATAGCAAAGAAATGTTTGAACTACACTTATCCAATTTCAATTTCTGCAAATTATTTAATTTCTCAAAACATAGCAAACCTCGAGCCCGCTGACGTCCCGGCAGAGGCCGACCAAGATATGATGGATCTAGATAGGCCTCTGGCCGACCATGTTGATACCCCAATGGTTGACCACACCCCTGCCGGAGCTGCAATCCAGAATCCCCCTCAAGGAGATGACCTTGAGCCACGGATCGAATTTGAGCCCACGAAACTTGACTTGGACCCCAGGTTCGATGCACAAGATCGATGAAGTCATGAATAGGCAACTGCTATAGAAGATCTTGAACACATTCCAGTCGACCCTACAAGACCAGAGCTAGAAGTGTTAATCGGCTTGCGGATCCCAACTGAAATGCGGGGGGCTGTGATAGAGTTTCTTAAGGAACACGTAGGCGTATTTGCCTGGTCTCATCAAGACATGGTCGGAATTGATCCGAAACATGCATGCCACCGTCTAAAGATTGACCCAAAGAAGAGTCCAGTCTACCAAAATAAGAGAAAGTTCGGTCCCGACAAGTATGCAGCTCTAGCCGAGGAGGTCAAGAAATTGCTGGACAACAAATTAATTGAGCAAGCTGAGGACGAGCCACAGTGGGTGGCCAACGCAGTCTTGGTTAAAAAGGCAAATAACTCCTGGAGGCTATGCATCGATTTCACCGACCTTGTTGCTTGTCCAAAGGACCACTTTCCAATGCCGCATATAGACCACTTGGTGGACAGCACAGCTGGCCACGAGATGATGTCATTCATGGATGCCTTTGCAGGATACCACCAGATCCCTATGGCGGTAGAGGATGTAAAACACACATCTTTCCATACCGAGAAAAACATGTTTTCCTGGTTGAGGATGCCTTTTGGTCTGATCAACGCTGGGGCAACCTACCAGCGATTGGTGAACAAGATGTTCGCTGATCAAATTGGGAAGACCATGGAAGTTTACATCGATGACATCGTCGTGAAAAGCTTGAAGAAGGAGGACCACTTGAGAGACCTCGCCGAGACATTCAACATCCTTAAAGCTTACAACATGAAGTTAAACCCCAAGAAATACAGTTTTGGGGTCGAGTCAGGAAAGTTTCTTTGACACATTGTGAGCCAGAGAGGAATCGAAGCTAACCCTTCGAAGATCAAAGCAGTCCTCGATATGCAGGAGCCGTGGAGCATCAAACAGGTGCAACGTTTGACCGGGTGCCTAGCGTCTCTAAACAAATTCATATCCAGGCTCGGTGACAAGAGTAAACCTTTCTTCACCACCATCAGAAACGGAAAAATTTCATGGAACAGGGAGAGCCAGATTGCTTTCGCCAAATTAAAGGAGTATCTTTCTAACCCTCAAATCCTTGTCAAGCTAGTGCCAGGAGAGAAACTTTTTCTCTACTTGGCCACTTCTGAGGTCACTCTCAGTGTCGTGCTCGTGAGGGCGGAGGGTCAAGAGCACCTCCCCATCTATTTTGTCAGTCAGGCTCTCCATGATATCGAGCTCAGGTACACACACTTGAAAAACTTGCATATGCCTTGGTGATGAGTGTCCGAAAGTTGAGACCTTACTTCTTTGACCACCAAGTAGAAGTGTTAATCACCCTCCCACTAAGGCAAATTTTGCACAAACAAGACACTAGCGGGAGACTTTTAAAATGGTCCCTTGAGATAGCCCAGTACGGAGTCACATACGCTCCACGAACGGCCATCAAAGGACAGGTCATCGCTGATTTTGTGGTGGAATTAACCTTTCCTCCAAAATTTTCAAGGATAGACCACCCTCTGTGGAAGCTTCACGTAGATGGATCCTCAACAAGCACGTGCGCTGGCACTGGGATAATTCTAACCGGACCAGATGGTCAATGCTTCACCTATGCGGTTCGTTTCAACTTTGCTGCGACTAATAACGAGGCAGAGTATGAGGCCTTGGTCGGCGGGTTGGAGCTCGCCATCGCCATTGGAGTCTGCCGCCTACACATCTTCATGGACTCCCTATTGGTGGTTGTTGGGATATATTTTAGTTTTGATGATTTTCCAAAACAACATGTAATAGGTTTGAAAGCAGTCAGGATAGTATCTTTTATTTCAGGTCAGGCTAAGTCATTTTTCAATAGAATAGGCTGTTCAGTTGAGGGGGAACTCAGTGAGGGGGAACTCAGCAACACAGCCTGAAGATATCAAGATGACACCAAGAAGAACTAACTGAAGCCATCCTTGCAACCTGAACCAGAAGAGAAGCCTGAAGGATGTCCCACTGAGTGTAAGCCAGGCTGATCTAAGCTAAGTCAGGTGGACCACTCAGTGAAGAGCATGATCAGGAGGATCAGTGCTGCACCAAGTAGGTCCTGAAGGTGTCAGGCTACTGTGGTCAGGGAAGTTTGTCATTCAGCCTTATGACAAACTTCTTGGAATGATCTTCAAACAGTCTCTGAAGGACAACTACACTGAAGACGTTCAGTCCACTGAAGATCATCAGTCAGTGAAGGAGGAAGCTACCTAAAGTCAGTGGGTCTTGGTCAACCCACTGAGTCAAAGATACGTGAATCCAGGCCACGTGGACCAATCAGCACGAGGCAGCAACTCTGACACTGACAAAGGCCGAATTCCAAGAAAAGTGGTTGAAACCATTTAATGTTGGATTCAAATGTATCTTCCCTCCAACGGATACATTTGAATCCCCATTATAAATACAAGCTCATAGCTTCATTGTAAGGGTGTGTGAAAGAAGAAAATAAACACCTACAAGCTGTGAGGGTGTGTTAGTTGTTAGGGAGTCATAAGGAAGTGTTACACACCCACGACACTGATCTTTAGGGTTATCACTTATATTCATTGAGTGTCAAGCTTGTAACTCTTAGCTTAGAGAGGTTTTCCTAATCTTAACTTTAAGGCTAACACATTGTAAAGGAAAACCTCACCTAGTTGGAGAAAACCAAACCAAACTAAACCCTTTCAGAAGATTGTTAGGTTTGTAGTGAGGTGAGGAGAGGCAGCCCAGGGAGTGGCGTGAGTCCAGTTGTAAGTGCACCTTGGCACGTTAAAAACAAGAATCCCATGTAGTGGATTTCCTGTTAAATCAGGCCGTGGATGTAAGAGCTTGAGTCTCTGAACCACGTTAAACTGAGCGTTGTTTATTTGTCTAAGCACTTGCTAATTATTTGTAGTGTATACTCTCTGAGTGTACTTGGAAAGTTTGAAAAGAAGATTAGCTAAGTATTTTAGTCAGGGAGAACCAATCTCACTGACAAGCTTAGGCTAGCACTCGAGAGTTCAGTCTCTCGGGTCACTGCCTTGTTAAGAGCCTGAGCTCACAAGTCAGTTTGGACTGACTTGAGTGCTCTGACTCTTAGCAACGCAGTGACTTGAGTATTCCGTCACTGAACTCAGTCAGGGTGCAAGCTGTGTTTTACAACGTACTCGAGAGTTCAGCATCTCAAGCCACTGTCCTTGCTTAGAGCATGAGACTCCAAGCCTTCTCACTGACTTGGTAACTCAGCCTCTGAGCAGAGCAGTAACTTGAGTATTTCTCACTCGTGCCGAACTCCCTGAGGAAAAGGTTTTAAAAAAAAATTGCTCATGAATTCCCATTTTACCCTTCGAAAACGGGACCATCAATTGGTATCAAAGCGGGTTGTTCACATGACCACTGATCCAGTTTTGTTAAGAAAAATGGTCAATCGAACAGATCTAAAACGTGTTAAACTATGGGAATTCCTGCATATTTCAAACTATTACTTATGTTCTGACATTATTCTTGTAATAGAAAATCATTTGGTTAGAAGTATTGGAATCATCAAAAAGGGGGAAATTGTTGGGATATATTTTAGTTTTGATGATTTTCCAAAACAACATGTAATAGGTTTGAAAGCAGTCAGGATAGTATCTTTTATTTCAGGTCAGACTAAGTCATTTTTCAGTAGAATAGGTTGTTCAGTTGAGGGGGAACTCAGCAACACAGCCTGAAGATATCAAGATGACACCAAGAAGAACTGACTGAAGCCATCCTTGCAACCTGAACCAGAAGAGAAGCCTGAAGGATGTCCCACTGAGTGTAAGCCAGGCTGATCTAAGCTAAGTCAAGTGGACCACTCAGTGAAGAGCATGATCAGGAGGATCAGTGCTGCACCAAGTAGGTCCTGAAGGTGTCAGGCTACTGTGGTCAGGGAAGTTTGTCATTTAGCCTTATGACAAACTTCTTGGAATGATCTTCAAACAGTCTCTGAAGGATAACTACACTGAAGACGTTCAGTCCACTGAAGATCATCAGTCAGTGAAGGAGGAAGCTACCTAAAGTCAGTGGGTCTTGGTCAACCCACTGAGTCAAAGATACGTGAATCCAGGCCACGTGGACCAATCAGCACGAGGCAGCAACTCTGACACTGACAAAGGCCGAATTCCAAGAAAAGTGGTTGAAACCATTTAATGTTGGATTCAAATGTATCTTCCCTCCAACGGATACATTTGAATCCCCATTATAAATACAAGCTCATAGCTTCATTGTAAGGGTGTGTGAAAGAAGAAAATAAACACCTACAAGCTGTGAGGGTGTGTTAGTTGTTAGGGAGTCATAAGGAAGTGTTACACACCCACGACACTGATCTTTAGGGTTATCACTTATATTCATTGAGTGTCAAGCTTGTAACTCTTAGCTTAGAGAGGTTTTCCTAATCTTAGCTTTAAGGCTAACACATTGTAAAGGAAAACCTCACCTAGTTGGAGAAAACCAAACCAAACTAAACCCTTTCAGAAGATTGTTAGGTTTGTAGTGAGGTGAGGAGAGGCAGCCCAGGGAGTGGCGTGAGTCCAGTTGTAAGTGCACCTTGGCACGTTAAAAACAAGAATCCCATGTAGTGGATTTCCTGTTAAATCAGGCCGTGGATGTAAGAGCTTGAGTCTCTGAACCACGTTAAACTGAGCGTTGTTTATTTGTCTAAGCACTTGCTAATTATTTGTAGTGTATACTCTCTGAGTGTACTTGGAAAGTTTGAAAAGAAGATTAGCTAAGTATTTTAGTCAGGGAGAACCAATCTCACTGACAAGCTTAGGCTAGCACTCGAGAGTTCAGTCTCTCGAGTCACTGCCTTGTTAAGCCTGAGCTCACAAGTCAGTTTGGACTGACTTGAGTGCTCTGACTCTTAGCAACGCAGTGACTTGAGTATTCCGTCACTGAACTCAGTCAGGGTGTAAGCTGTGTTTTACAACGCACTCGAGAGTTCAGCATCTCAAGCCACTGTCCTTGCTCAGAGCATGAGACTCCAAGCCTTCTCACTGACTTGGTAACTCAGCCTCTGAGCAGAGCAGTGACTTGAGTATTTCTCACTCGTGCCGAACTCCCTGAGGAAAAGGTTTTAAAAAAAAATTTGCTCCTGAATTCCCATTTTGCCCTTCGAAAACGGGACCATCAGTGGTCAACCAGGTTAAAGGTGAATACGAGGCCCGGGGTGGGCAGATGGCCAAGTACCAACAGCTTGTCGCTACTCTATGTGAGAATTTCCATCAAGTCTTCATAGAGCAGGTCCCACACGAACAAAACTCACAAGCTAATGCCCTCTCCAAGCTCGCAACTGTGGAGGGAGCAGCAGATTTCTCAAATATCCAGCTCACCACACTCAAGGCGCCGACCATCGATAAGGTAGCTCTAGCACTTGTCCTCAATGTTGAAGAGAACTGGAGGACCCCGATAATCAAATACCTAAAGACTGGAGAGCAACCAGAGGACAAGGTGCGGGCTAGACAACTACAGTTACGATCGGCCAAGTACACTCTCATTGATGATCAACTTTACAAGCGGAGTTTTTGTTTACCATTACTTAAATGCATCACACCCGAAGAGGGCCAAAAAGTGTTATCTGAGATCCATGATGGGGTGTGCGGGAACCATGCCGGAGGACAAGCGCTCGTCCATAAGACCATCAAGCAAGGTTACTTCTGGCCTACCCTCCGTAGGGACGCAGTTGCCTATGCCCGGGTATGCCACAAATGCCAAATTCTGGGGCCGAACATCAAGCTATCCCCAGAGCAGTTGACCTCGATGTATAGTCCTTGGTCTTTTGCGCAGTGGGGCATTGACTTAATTGGTCCAATGCCCACTGCGCCGGGTAGCCGCAAATTCGCAGTGGTAGCAGTGGATTATTTCACGAAATGGGCTGAAACAGAACCCCTCAACAAGATTGACCAGTCACATATCATCAAATTCATTTGGAAAAATATAATCTGTCGTTTTGGGCTTCCTCAGGTGATCATATCTGACAATGGAAAACAATTCGATGGCCTCGAGCTGATTCAATTTTGTGAAAAGTGGAAGATCAAGAAACTCTTTTCCACCCCGTACCACCCGCAAACGAATGGTCAAGTTGAGGCAGTTAATAAAATCCTGAAGCACACCATCAAAGCTAAACTTGATGAGAAGAAAGAAAAGTGGGCCGCCGAGCCCAGATGTGTTATGGGCATACCGAACAACTACCAGAAATTCCACGGGCGAGACCCCCTTCGCTTTGGCATTCGGCACCGAAGCAGTCATACCATCTAAAGTCATTGTCCCAAGCCACAGAACTACCCAAACAATTAATGAAGATAATGACATTGCTCTGAGGGTGGACCTTGACATGCTAGAAGAAAGAAGACTTGCGTCCGAACACAAAAATGCCGCCTACAAGCAAAAATCTGAGAAATTTTTCAACTCTAAAGTCAAGGCGAGAGAGTTTAAGGTCGGGGATCTAGTACTGAAGAAGATTCAAGGCCCGAAAGGGGTATTTGGCCCGAAATGGGAGGGCCCATTTAGGGTGTCTAAGTGGCTCACCAAAGGAGCATATGAGCTCGAACACCCGAACGGCACTCCGGACCAATACCCCTGGAATGCGGTACACTTGAAAAAGTACTATCAGTAGTTTATTGTATTAGGAAAATCACGTGATTGAATGAAGGACTGTCAAGTCTAAGTTTTTATTTTTCCTAAAATATTCTCAATTAGTGGTCGTCCGAATTTTTTCTCAAGTATGGGTTGCCTAAATGGCCGACCCACCAACGCTTAGTATAGGGTAAGCAGACTTTGCAGTTGGCTTACCACCAAAATCTAAGTTCAATGCGTAGGCTGATTACAAATGATCAGCCCACCACACTTAGTACAAGATGGACACACCTCACATGGTCGGCCTATCCCAAAATCTAAGTTCAAAGTGTGGGCTCACTCAAGGAATTGACCCACCACACTTAGTGCAGGATGGACAGACTTCTAATGATCGGTCTATCATCTAAATCTAAGCTCAAAACAAACAAAAATGCAAAACATAAACACTAAGGGTATGTTTGTTTTGGGACTCACACGGATGGACTTTGGACTTTGCAATCCACGCCCCATACGAGTTCGGGATTTAAAACTGGGTTTTCAAATCCCAAACTCAATCCCTACCTATAAACCTATTACTATTTTTCATATAATTAAATACAATCACATCATTACTTTTTTATCATTCACTCAACCTCTCTCCTACTTTTCTCTTACATAATATAATAAAATAATACAATATTAATCACTAATAAACATTGATTTGACATAAAGCAAAATCTCACCCTACTAAAATCCCCAAACAAACACATACTCATATTATTCATCAAGATTTTTACATCCTAAGATTTCAAAGTCATGACTTCCCCCGCACACTTAAATCCCAAAACAAACATACCCTAAGGGCTTGTTAATTTCGGGATTTAGGTGGGCGTGTGAAGTCATGACTTTACGACCACAAGATGTAAAGTCTTGGATGATAATAAAAGAGTGTGTTTGTTTTGGGATTTTAGTAGGGTGGAATTTTAATTTATGTCAAATCATGTGTAAGAGAAAAGTAGTATGTGTAAGAGAAAAGTAGGAAAAAGAGTGTAAGTGAGAGAATAGTGATATGTGGGTAATGATTGAGTGAGAGAAAAGTGATATATGAGTAATGATTGAGTGAGAGAAAAGTGATATATGAGTAATGATTGAGTTGGAGAAAAATAATATGTAAGTAATGATTGAATAAAACAAAAGAGAATAATATTTTTTAATACTTAGTTGATTGTGGTATCTAATCATTTGTATTAATCTATATATTACACTTCAAATAAATACACTACAAATTAAATAAATAATTAGAACAATACTTAAATAACAATATAATTCATTACACAACTTAACAACCAAATGAGTCATGTTCATTTTTGCACATAGTAGTAACACTGCTACTGCTACTACTACTACTACTACTAATAATAATAATAATATATTATCATATATTAGATGTCAGGTGGACACTCAATTATTCCTATTTTGCCACATCGCATTCGCTATAGCATCTCAAATTATGCACTGACCTTCGATGGCTTGTTGAGTTGCTTGGGAAGACTGTGAAAACACAAACTCATCATTTTCATTATACTCGGAATTTCCTTCGAAAATTTCATCTTCCAAACCAAATCGTCGAATGAAATTATGGAGTACACAACATGCAATGACTATCTTCACTTGACGAGTCATTGTGTAACGTGTCATATCCCATTTCAACATGGGGAAACGATTCTTCAACACTCCAAAACTTTGCTCAATTGCATTTAGCAAAGACGAATGACGATGATTGAATAGTTCCGCTGGTGTCTGCGGCGCCATTCCAGATGATCTAAACTCATTCAGATGATATCGGGTTTGTCTATAAGGAGCGAAAAACCCCCCATAGTTCGTGTAACCAGCATCAACCAAGTAATATTTTCCTAGATCAAACAATAATTTTCAGTAAATTCTAAAAATAAGTAAAATGAATTAATCAATAAATTCTACAATAGTTAATTTTGAACACCTTCATTTGGCCATGGAAAACGTTGATCAGAAATTATCGCATTTGACAATACGTGAACATCACTTGCACTACCTTCCCACCCAGCATACACATATGTAAACATGAGGTTGAAGTCACAAATTGCAAGCACATTTTGGGAGATTGTCCCTTTTCGAGACCGAAATGCATTTTGATGGTCGGCTTGAACCGCAGCAGGAATCAGTGTGCCATCCATAGCACCAATCGCACCCTACATGCATTGTTAAATTATTCGATGATGAATTATAAGCTAACATTTTTAGTTATTAAAGTAGATCAAATTACCTCAAAATATGGATAAAAACGAGGATCATTAAGTACTTGCGGTGGTGTATCGGCTACATTGGGAGGCGTGATAAAAACTGGAGCTAGGCTCACTAATGCGTTAACCACTTCGTGTATCGATCGATTAACTGTTTCAAGCGAATGTTGAAAGCGATGCATTGTATCTCTTTGACGATGGTGCATTGAAACAATACGAGTGAACATAATAACTTTCTCAATTACCAAAACTCTTGCTCGTTCACCTTGACTCATTACACCCCGTGATAACAACTCCTCAATTAGAGCATGGAAACATGGCTTGGTCATTCGAGCATTATAGTAAAATATAGTATCGGGGCCCGTTAATAACTCTCCCACCCAATCATTTCCAGTTAATCTTGAAATATTTTGTGGTATCTGCTCACGACGCATGCAAAAGTTTGGTATTAGAACATCAAGCATGAATCGATCTATGATCTCATTATCTGAATTACCTTCATTACTATCATTATTTGCTTGTGATCCAGACGTGTCATCAACTGGCAATGTAGACATGTTCCCTTGACACGCATGCAACATGAAAGGGTGAAATAATAATTTTCAAAGTATACCACAATAATGACTTAAGACATTTTATTGGTATAACACAAGCCCTTCAACTATATATAAAAGAACAAATATTTAATACACATTGCAGTTTAAAAAAAAAATGTAGACGTCCCTTTGATACTTCATACGTATATAATTAGTATTAATTAATAATGAGGCACATTTAATCGCTGGACCCAACTGGACCCAACTATCCATAATGAGGGACATTTAATAATACGCTACAAAAAAACACTGTTTTGCGACGGAATTAGCGACGGAAAATCCGTCGCAAACAGTGTTTTGCGACGGTATCTGCGACGGACACGTATCCGTCCCTAAAACAGCCGTAGCTAATTTTTGCGACGGATTTCGCCTTCCGTCGCAAATTAACGACGGACAAATCCGTCGCAAAATCGGTGGGTCAGACCCGGCCGGGTCACACAGAATTTGCGACGGACAGTATTCCGTCGCAAATATTTCGGGTCAGACCCGTTCGGGTCAACAACATTTGCGACGGCCACATTCCGTCGCAAATGTTTATATATTTTTTTTTTATTTTTTTCTGTTATAATTTGCGACGGGTTGTTTTCCGTCGGAAAATTCAATATTTGCGACGGAATTTCCGACGGAATTTGGCCGTCGCAAATTACCGAGCCTATACAAAAAAAAAAGTGGCTCGCGTGGTTCGAGCCCGGGCACCCGAGGCGGCCGGGGCGGGCGCGGACCACTGGGCCAACCGGCCCATCTCTTTTTATATGCGGCCCACCTTCTATATTAGTCTTATTAGGCCTTGAACAATTAATCCATTTTTTGCGTCCAAGGGGAATTGAACACGGGACCTCTTGTGCAAGAGGAGGGGGCGCGCGCCACTAGGGCACAAGCTACTTTCGTTTATTTTTATGCAATTAATTGTATATGTATTCAAATTAAGTCATTTTTTTTTATAATTCACCAAATTAATTTCTTTTCGTATCTAAGTTGTTTATTAAAATATTTTGCCCAACTATTTTTTTTATTTTGTAAAATTATTTATTTCGACTCCCGCTTAAATTTATAATTCGTTCATTTGTACGCAATTAATTGTATATGTATCCAAATTGACTCTTTTTTTTTTCTACAATTCACCAAATTAATTCATTTTCGTTTCTAACTTGTTTTTATAAATATTGGGGCCATTTAATTTTTATTATTTCTGTAAAATTATTTATTTCGACTCCCGCTTAAATTTATAATTCGTTCATTTGTACGCAATTAATTGTATATGTATCCAAATTGACTCATTTTTTTTTTCTATAATTCACCAAATTAATTCATTTTCGTTTCTAACTTGTTTTTATAAATATTGGGGTCATTTAATTTTTATTATTTCTGTAAAATTATTTATTTCGACTCCCGCTTAAATTTATAATTCGTTCATTTGTACGCAATTAATTGTATATGTATCCAAATTGACTCATTTTTTTTCTATAATTCACCAAATTAATTCATTTTCGTTTCTAACTTGTTTTTATAAATATTGGGGCCATTTAATTTTTATTATTTCTGTAAAATTATTTATTTCGACTCCCGCTTAAATTTATAATTCGTTCATTTGTACGCAATTAATTGTGTATGTATCCAAATTGACTCGTTTTTTTTTCATAATTCACCAAATTAATTCATTTTCGTTTCTAACTTGTTTTTATAAATATTGGGGCCATTTATTTTTTATTATTTCTGTAAAATTATTTATTTTGACTCCCGCTTAAATTTATAATTCGTTCATTTGTACGCAATTAATTGTGTATGTATCCAAATTGATTCGTTTTTTTTTTTCATAATTCACCAAATTAATTCATTTTTGTTTTTCACTTGTTTTTATAAATGTTGTGTCCATTAAATAAAAGTAAATTCAAACTAATAAATTCACAAAATTATAAATTAAAGTAACAATTCAAAAATTAAATTAAAGTAACAATTCAAACTAAAAAAAAATTGTACTTCATAGTTATTAAAAATCAAATTTTTTTAACAATCGGAATTAAATCCGTCTTCCTCTTCATCCTCGCCCAGGTTAACAATCGGCGACATCGATGGCTGGGTAGGCGGGATCGGCGGCATCGATGGCTGGGTCGGCGGGAGCGGCGGCATCGGTGGCGCAGGCATTTGCGCTCGTGGCATTGAATCAGAGGCGAATATCTGCCACCACGCCTGCATGGCGGCTGTATACGCCTGCACCTCGACCCGATACCGCTCCACCTCAGCTGTATACCGGTCGTGCGCCTCTCGCTGCTGTCTCTCATACTCTTCCTTCTCTCGCTGCTGCCTCTGCATGTTCTTCATCTGCTCCACCACCGTGGCAAGCTGCCTCTCGACCTCACTGGGATGAGAGTCGATGGAAGACTGAGAGGAGGATGAGCCTGAGCCACGAGGTCGGAAAAAGTTCTTTCCGAAGCTGCCCAATCCAGCGAACCGCCCCACGAGGTCGGAAAAAGTTCTTGAAGTACAATTCATTTTGAACGTCAACAGAAGGCTGTGTGGGGGGCATCGACCCCGACCCCTCTGCCGTTTCCTCAGGCTGAGGCTGGGAGGCAAGGTCCTCGAGCATCTTTCTCTGCAAATTAATTATACAAAAAATTAAATAAATTGAACACAAAATATAAAATAATACTTTTAATTTTAAAAATTAAAATAATACTATTAATATTGAAATAATACTTACGTGGATCTCGGTAGTACGGCCGTAGGTAGACTTCCCAGTCTCCTCGACGAGTGGGTGGGCGAACTGCAATCTCTCAAAATGAGAGGGCTCGCGTCCTTGCTCCGCCGCCTAATTATAAAAAAAGGTAGTAAAAATTAATACCACTCATAAAAAATTAGGAAAAAAATAATATAAATTCAAAAACTACAAAATTAAAGACGAAACTTACAAATCTCAACCCGTGCTCATAAATGGACCGAGAACCGGCCCGATGTCTCGCCATCCCTTCTCCATCAGGGTCACTACGCCGATTCGCCTTGTTTTTCGCCGACTTCTCTTGGAATTCAGGGGAATCCCAGTAGCGGAGGAATTGGTCCCAAATCGGCCGGTTTTCACTGTCAGTCCCCAGGTCAGTCGCCTCTCCCTTCTTGTACCACTTCTCCCTCATTCTAAAAAGGAGGTCTTTGTACCTTTCCGCCGCATATTTTTCGAAATTCTTCCACATCTGGTCATCGTGCTCCGGTGCCCAGACACATTCTTTCTGCAATTACAATTTAAATGTAAATATATGTTTATATACTTGATATTAATAAACGGTGAATTAATAAATTAAATTAATACCTTAAATTCCTCGAAGTATGTCCTTTTCTTTGCATCAGACACTAGCCTCCAGGTGTAAGCGGTGGGCTCGAATCCACATCCAAGGATGGACCGGGAAACCTGATTAGTAGCCTCATGACCAGGAATCCAACTGTAAAATTAAAACTTCAAAGTTAGTAAAATAATTAGGTTTTAATTAATAAAAAATTTAGTATAAAATATTAAAACTTACGTTGAACCATGTGGCTGAACAGTCATCCGTGGTTCAACAACCGGATGCTGTCTGGAGGAGGATGAGCCCTCAGCAGTCTGCTGTGAGGAGGAGGAGCCCGCACCAGGTTGTGTAGAGGTCTCTGATTGAGACCTCGGTCTGAAAATAGGTGGAACCACGGGTCTCAGTGAGGCCCGTCGTCTCCTCCCTCCTCATCCCTCGGAGGCTCCTGACTGCCACTGCCACTGCCTTGTCCGCTCATCTATAACAAAATTCGAAAAAAAAACAATTCGGCTCTACAATTCAACTATTTCTAAACATGCTTTTAAATTAAATTAAAATTCGATCAACTAATCTAATTCAACTAAAATCAATTCTAAACTTAACAAATTCAACTATTTCTAAACATGCTTTAAAATTAACTATTATAATTCAAACAATTCAACTAAAATCAATTCTAAACTTAACAAATTCAACTATTTCTAAACATGCTTTAAAATTAATCGTTATAATTCAACTAATTAATTCAACTAAAATCAATTCATTTCTAATATAATTCAAACAATTCAACTAATTCAATTCTAAACTTAACAAAAATTAATTATGCTTTAAAATTAAATTAAAATTCAATCAACTAATTAAATTCGATCAACTAATTCAACTAAAATCAATTCATTTATATATAATATAATTCAAACAATTCAACTAATTCAATTATAAACTTAACAAAAATTAAACATGCTTTAAAATTAAATTAAAATTCGATCTACTAATTAAATTATAATTCAACTAAAATCAATTCATTTCTAATATAATTCAAACAATTCAACTAATTCAATTCTAAACTTAACAAAAATTAAACATGCTTTAAATTAAAATTTGATCAACTAATTAAATTATAATTCAACTAATTCAACTAAAATCAATTCATTTCTAATATAATTCAAACAATTCAACTAATTCAATTCTAAACTTAACAAAAATTAAACATGCTTTAAATTAAAATTCGATCAACTAATTAAATTATAATTCAACTAATTCAACTAAAATCAATTTATTTTTAATATAATTCAAACAATTCAACTAATTCAATTTAATACCACTTAAAAAAAATTAAACATGCTTTAAATTAAAATTCGATCAACTAAATCAACTAAAATCAATTCATTACTAATATAATTCAAATAATTCAACTAAAATCAATTCTCTAAACATGCTTTAAAATTAAATTTTAAACGGTAAAAATGAAGAAAACTTACGGTTTATTTGTAGAAGATGACGAAACGAGAACTCGGTGGGGACGGATTGGCTCTACAGCGACGGCACCCGACTTCTCCTTCCTTTTCCTCTCTTTTTCCTCTTCTTTTCTCTCTTTCTCCGCCTGTAAAGCGGCGGTTCTGTATAAATAAGTGGAAAAAAATTTGCGACGGACGCCTGTCCGTCGCAAATTTTGTCCGTCAAACGCAAAACGACGCCGTTTTTCACTGATTTGCGACGGCTTTTCCGTCGCAAATCAGTCAACGCAACGTTTCCCAATAAGACGCGTAAAACGGTTCGGATTTGCGACGGAAATTCCGTCGCAAATCAGTCAATGGGCCGTTTCCCGAAAGGTCGCGAATACAAATGTAAGCTTTGCAACGGCTTTTGTCCGTCGCAAATACAAAGTTTAAAATTGCGACGGCCTGTTCCGTCGCAAATTAGTCAAACGGGTCGCTTCCCGAACGGTCACCTTTAAACGGGTATGTTTTGCGACGGAATTGCCCGTCGCAAACTCAAAATTGAAATTTGCGACGACCTTTCCGTCGCAAATGTAGCCGGTTCAAGACGAAGGCGGTGGGCCCTAGTGTTTGCAACGGCTTTTCCGTCGCAAATTACTATCATTTGCGACGGACTTTCTAAGTCGTCGCAAATTGTCGTTTTTTGCGACGGCTTACAAAAATCCGTCGCAAATTCACTGAATTTGCGACGGAAATTCTGACTGTCGCAAAAAACCCGTCGCTAATCTCCTTCTTTTTTGTAGTGATAAGTATTAATTAATAATGAGGACATTTAACCGCCTTTGCTTTTAGCAAAATAATTCTGATGCATTTTTCGTTCAAACAGGAAATTACTATATAAAAATCTGTGTTGAGCATAAAATAAAAAATTGCAAAAAAAGCAATGTGTGCAAAGAGAAAAAGAAAAGGATCTAAATACCTTGACCAAAAGAGAAGGGGGAAAAATCCACACACCAAATTGAAGTAAGAAAAACGAAGAAGCAGCAAGAGTGTTTGGAAAAATATGTTAGATTAAGGAGAAATATATTAACATGAGACAAATGTAAATGGTAGAAAGAATGGATAGAAGTCTCAGCAAGAGTGTACCAGAGAATATATTCCCTTTCTGGTCAAATATGCATGTAAGGAATATATTCTTGTATAATGGAGATAGTAGTACACTCACGTGAAAAAAACAGCAACAAAAGTGAAAAAGTTATCCAACTTTATTGATAAAGTTCGTTGGAAAAAGGCAAAGTATTATATAAAAATATTTCATGATAAGCTTATCATGAAACAATTTTAAAGTATCATTAATCTCATCAGGAGTATCATTAATCTCATCAGGGGTATCATTAGTCTGAGTTCAAGAAAATTGTTTAAAATTTCTTGAACTCGAACTAATGATACCCCTGACAGGTTTAATGATACTTCTGATGAGATTAATGATACTCTAAAACTATTTCATGTTAAGCTTATTATGAAGTTATTTCATATAAAACCTACTCTTGGAAAAAATACACAGAACAAAAGACAAACAATTGGCACCATTGAATTTTATTCAAAAAAGCTATATAATATTCTATTAAAATCAATTCTCATGAAACAACAATTCTAGTAGAAAGCCAATTGTCATGAAAAATGGCTTATAATGAAACTTGCATCATTTAATTAATTGTACAAGCCTATATATAATGAAAATGGCTTATACAACAATATTAATTACTAAAACATAGCTGGTAATTCATACAATACTTAATAGAAGTAAGTAGAAGTGATTAGAGGTCCAAGGACATCAACCAATTACGCCTCTGATACTCATCATATTGGAGAAACATATGACGAGTGGGCGATCCGCTAAGGCGTTCCCCCGCCTTAGCCTGAATACGAGGTGGGATATCCTCCATAGCAAGCAAGATGGTAAGACATGTGTTGTACTCCTCCCTCTCATTAGCTAACCGAGTCATTTTCTCAGTAAGATAATTATCAAAGTTTGTCAATGTTTGAACAAGCAAAGCATCTCGCTCACTCGAGCTTGAGGTGCATTTACGCCTTCGGCTACTTGACTCAGGTGCATCTTGTGAAGATAAGTCTGGAGTAAAATTGTATGTTGATTGCGATGGAGCAGATGATGTATCAAAGCTTGGGAGAGTATCATCCATAGTCTCGTCATCAGGAGCCTCACTTTCACTTGGTGGAAGAGTAGATGAACGAGAATAGTTACCCGTTGCAACTTTCTTGTGAAACATTTCAGAGCAAAGGTCAAAGTGTGGTAGCCCACGTTTGATTATGGATTTGTTATCACGATGCTCCTGTGGAGGAAAATATTATAATATGCATTTACCATGATTGTATATACTACTATAATAAAAAAGTATGAAAAAACAAGAGTTATACCGCGTATATAGCTTCCAATTGATCAACTGTCCCAACAATGGTCTCCTTTTCAGGATCCCAACCAAGTCCTGACCCACGTGTGAATCTCAGTCCGTACAACAGCTTCCAAGCCCTCTTAAAAAATTTCCACTTAGTCCTCAAATGAGATAAATCGTAAGTTACGTTACCACCCACCAAAGCATTCAAACGAACACCAATTTGGCTTAATATAAGCCTGCTGAAGCAGGTGGTAAGCAATTGTCCATTCAAGTACTCTTGATGGCACAAGACAACAAATTGAGCTTCAGTATCTCGTGTCCAATGCACCTTTTCCCCCCTCTTAGCAGACATCTGGAAATTGATGGACTAGTTTAAAACAAATTATTCCACTCAATTTCTTCCAGCATAAAACAAAATGATGAACTATAATACCCCACTCAATTTCTTCCAACATAAAACATACACTACAACACAATACTTCAACCACATACAACTAATCATACAAAATATATATCATACACTCAACCCTATACATAAATCCATCAACATCAGTTTAAGTAAAATTTATTGTTAATTTTTTTTTCTTATAATAGGCACTAATCAGGAATTTCATTGGACGAAAAGTGGTAGTACCTTTCTCAGCAATTTTGGTCGTTTTGGACAAGGTTCTGTATTGCTCCCAACTGACTCAGCCCTTGAATCCTCCTCACTCGAACCAAATCGCTGTTGTGTGCATCCTTTCGCCACAGATTCCCCAATTGCCCACAGTTTACTTGTGTGTACAATTTTCATGGAGTTGAATATTCATAATCCTTTGAATTTATAGAAGCAAATTAGAAAGGGGTAGATATACAATTAATACCATATTCAACAACTAAATCTGAATCGCAGATTGAGGCGTGGAAAGCAGTAGAAGCATCGTTTGAGAAAGAACAAATAAGGCAAATATGATGATAAATGCAAAAGAACAGATTATTTCATAGAATATAGCCATGGAACAAGAAAGGAAAGAATAGAGGAGTGCTGATTGATGTTTTTCAGAGAGTAGGGTGGGTTTGATTTAAATGTGATTTGGTAATTTGTGATAAATGTGTTCATTCTCACGGTTGTAGCGTGTAGCCATGGAAGGAGAAATGAAAAAATAGGGAAGGTTTCACGTTTCCAGAGATTAGTTTTTACAGAGGTAGGGTTGATTGATTTTAATTTAAATGCGTGCAGAGAGGTAGATGGAGATGGTTGTAGAAAATTTAATTATGTTGATTTATTTTTAAGTATAAATTTAATTTCTGAAAGAAAAAGGTAATAAAATTAAATTAGTGGGTGGTTTATATTTTATAGGAAATAATTAAATTGATGAATTAATTTAAAAATAGTTATTTTTATTTGAAAGAATAGTAATAATTTTAATAAAAAATTATATTGTATAAAGTGAATTGTATTGGGAAGAGTAGTAATATTTTTAAATTGTATAAAGTGAATTGTATTGGGATGAGTAATAATATTTTTAAATTGTATAAAGTGAATTGTATTGGGATAAGTAATAATAGGTATTTATAGGTGTGAATGTAGAATGAGATGTAAAAACGGGATGTTACGTCTCTAACTCGAATGCGGCGGGGGCCAGAAAGTCCTAGTCATGTCCGAGTGAATCCCAAAACAAACAGTCCTTAAGGAGACAACGGATTACATTAATGAAAACGGCCGGAGCCAACTACATCAGGTTCAACAATAAAAAGACGGCCGAAGCCGTTTACAGCATGTCCTAACAATAAAAAGGTGGCCAAGGCCAATCACACCATATCCTGCCTGTTTCCCACCTCCACATCTACGTTGGGCTGATCACCCACGAGCAGGGAGGACACCTCATCATCATCGGGGATGTCTTGGTCAGGCAGAAACAGCTTTGACCGATCAGGATACCAAGAGAGACTAACTCCGTGCACAGTCTCCAAATCCAGAATACGAAGATAAAAACTCTCATGAAGGGGATGCTTCCCAGCATAGTCTTTGAGAGAAGCCTCAAAGCAAGTAGAGTCAAGCTGAGCTTTCTTCGCATCCCGGATAATATTAGCATATGCCATGTAGTAGCAAAAATCCGCAAAAAACTCGGGTTTCTTCGCAGGGTCATCAGTGTCTACCTCCTCCAATTTTTCTTTAGCCTCGGACAGCTCCTTCTGGACAGTCTCAAGATCACGGTTGAGTTTTTTTACTATAGCCTCTAACGACACCACTCGAGATACTGCATCATCTTTCTCTTTGGCGACCCCCTCGACCCGAGCAGCCATCGCCTCCTTTTCTCTCACGGTTGTCTCAACCCGGGCAACAAACTCATCTTTCTCCTTTGTGACCCTCTCGACCTACAAGGGCAACTATTTTTTCTCCTTCAAGAAGGAAATAATCTCGCCCTCTAATGTGGCCGATCTATCCTCCAGCATCTTTTTCTCTTCTCTCTCCTTCACAAGTTGTGATTCCAACTCCCGGAGCTGAGAAAGTCTAAAATAATGCCGACTCTCGGCCCGATGGAACATGGATAGAGTCTGGCTAGCGAGAGCACTGGCTGCTGGAAAGGCATCGTCCGGCCGACGATCGGCAATATCCTCCAATTCCACAGTCCAAGCTGTTGGAATAGAGTTTAATGACCTATTAATGTGGTCGGGCATCTCCGCAAAAGAGTCAGGAGTGCGGGAGGACATGTAGTCCAAGACCAGTGACGGACGGCCGGGGTCTTCTCTGACCAACCTGCAGAAAGGAAAAATTATATAATTAGACAAAGTATCTAAGCAACAAGAGAGAATATTCATGCATCCGTGTAATAATAGAAGGCATATATATTTGAGAATCTTACTTTTGAAATTTAACCACGTCGCATCCAAAGTAGGTGTGATCAAAAGCGTCCCTAGTAGGATCGGCTCGAGGGGCAAGTTGTGGTCGATCATGCTCAGGCGTTGGGAGATCAGTCAGATCGACGAGCGACCAGCTCAAAGCCTCCCCTTGGCGCCTGGCCTCCCCGGTATCCTCCCGAACTCTCTTCTTCCCTAAAATTGGGGATGATGTGCCAATCCCAGGCGATCCCCCGTGGTCCGGTCCTACCATATGCAGATCAGAGCCATCCCCGCCGGCCTCTTTCTCAGCTGAAGTGTCCTGCAGGATGATCGGCCTGGACTCGGGGGCTGACGGTTTCTCACGAGAAGCTCCTTTCTTCTTCTTCCTTGTCGCACCTCCAAGCATTGCTAACATTTTAGGAATTTTGATCTGGAGAGCAGGAGGACAATCTTTATAAGTGGGAAATTCTGAACCGGAAAGGCCAAACACCACAAGATGTCTCGGAAATCTGAAGAGACGTGCGTTCAATCGAGACTCTGGGGTATTTAATACAGACTGGTCTCGTTCACTGAGTGGCAACTGCAAAATCTTCCCACGGACTACCAAGAAATCAAAGTTGTGATCATCTTCAGTGGGAAAATCATAACCTGCAAAAACAACAAAGGAAATTAGATCAGTACATGTTTCCAATACAAATTAAAAAATCTTACTTGGTTCCTTCAGACGTGGCTCAGTGGGAATATCTACTTCAGCCCCACCAGATGTGGTCTTCCAAGCCCCACTCACAAAGAACCATCTATCCCAATATAGACGAGATTTGTTCGGCAAGCCGCCAATAAGCTTAGCCCCCTTGGACTGAAGATACACATCACCGAACCGATTTTTCTCACCAATAATCTTCAACATACTAGTCATCTCCCCCGGGTTTGGCAAGCGGTAAAGGCAGTGGAGACCAAATAGGGTCATCACACTCAATATCTGCAACCATCCATTCGGATGGATCTGGAGTGGCGATAAACCCCAAAAGTTAAGTAGACGGGAGATCGCTGGGTGTAAGGGAAAACGAAGGTCAGCCTGCATTATGGAGAAACTAATAGCAACCATCCCCTCGGGAGGCTGGTTCGCCCGCTCTCCCGGTTCCGGTACAAAGAGGTCAACATCCTGAGGAACATCCCACTTCAGTCTCCATGTAGCCAGTTTACTAGCAGTAACTACACTGTTGGGAAAATGTATAAGACTTATGTTTTGATTAGATGCCAAAATGTTCCTCCTAAGTTGTTTTATAAGTAAATTATTCAGTAGAGTTAGTACTTAGTCAAACAGTTCAAAGTTTTAAGAACTGGAGTGCAGTTAGTAATTGTAAGAGTGTATTTAAGAATGAAGTCCGCTGAAGATGAAGTCCACTGAAGTGAAGTCCGCTGAAGACAAGTGATCTGAGAATAAGTCTAAGTCTTGAGTGTTTTCTAAGTACATTCTCACTAAGACTAAAACTATCAGGAGAGGACCAAGGTCCACTGATGGTAACTAACAATGCACATTCAATGCTAAACGTATTAAAAACTGTTAGTAATCTGGTTGGAACAAGGCAAATCGAATTTCAGTGAAGCTTACAATAAATGATGGAATAAGAAGGTTCTCTCAGAGGAGTTCCACCTTAAAGCAAGACAAGAATCTGGGCATGCAGACTAAAGGTCCAATGAGAAGATGACATGTCAGTGTACTTTACTGACAGCCGACCTGCCCCAGCCTGACAAGTACCAAAAGTCTTTCTCTAGCAATCTACAGAAAGTTGGTGAACAGGCATGGTCTTTTAGCCGGTTCTTGACAAGACTTAAAGCTTCAAATAGAGTCGTTTGAACCAATCAGATACAAGAAGACTTACTTGAGAAGATTCAAATCCAACGGGAAGATTTTCAGGAAGCCTATAAATACAGAAGGACGTGCTCATTTCTATGCACGGGAAACTCACAAGATCAAAGCTATCTCTACATTCATAACAACTAAGAAGCACTCGAAATTATCATTGTTTCTCAAGTGTTTCACATTTGTAGAGAGCCTAACAAACCTTCTGTAACCAAGCTTAAAGCTATATCCAAATCTTAGAAAGAGATAATCCAATCCTAAGCCTTGAGCTAAACTTGTAAGGATTATCTCAAATTAGTTGGAACCAAAACCCTACTCAGTGTTTAGGTTGAGAGCTAGTGTTAAGTGGTGTTAGTAAGCTGATTGTTGTATCAGTCTGAAAGCTGGTTTGTTTTGGGAACTAGGACCTGGAATTTCCTAGTGATCAATCATCCTAAGAGAGGATTAGTTGATCAGTGCACCTTGGCACTATAACACAAGGAATTCCAAGTGAAAGGAATTCTCCTGTTTGATCAGGACAGTGGACGTAGGAGATTCATCTCTGAACCACTTTATACCTTGTGTTCTTATTATCTGTTTTCCTAAGTGTGTGTTAATCTCAAAGTTTATCAAAGTAAAACGAGTTTTCTAAGGGCCCACTAATCCGCATCTGAAAGCTAATTAGATAGTAGTTCAACTGAAAGTCTTGAGCTTTCAGTGGAGGTATTATCTCAGTAAGCTTTCTCAAGTAACACTCAGCAGACTTCAAGTCCAATGATGAGCTACTGTCTTAAGTAACCTGATAAGTTTTAGAAGAAGTTTTAATTTGTAATCACAGGTGTATTCCCCCCCCCCCCCATACACCTGTTTACTCGTTTTGGGACCTACAATTGGTATCAGAGCAGTGGTTCAAAAGACCATTGTTCTAAGTATACCTTGTGCTTAAAGGTATTTCTCAAGGTCACCTGAATTGATCTTTTGATAAACTTGTTTTATACTATGGCTGACAATGCAGCTAGGGTAGCACCACCAGCAGAGAACAACATGGGAGTTAATCCATTGAACCATATTTCTCATCACAAGCTTCCACAATTCTCAGTGGAAAACTATGACTTCTGGAAGATCAGAATGAGAGCTCATCTTGCCTGTGTGAATGATGAAATGTTGAGGGTTATTACTAAAGGTCCATTTGTTTTTATGACACCTAACCCTAGAACTACAGCTGAAACTATTGCAGATCCTAGAGAAGAATGGCCCAAAGATGAAGATAACTTCACTGCAGATGAAAGGAGGAGAAACAACCTCAACTTCATAGCCATGAACATTCTTTACACCACCATTCCAGATTCTGTAATGGGAAGAGTGATCCACTGCAAGACTGCAAAGGAACTATGGGACACTCTTGCTCTCATGTGTGAAGGAACTGACAAGATAAAGGAGAACAAGCTTTCAGTAGCTGTTCAAAAGTATGAGCAGTTCACCATGGAGCCCACTGAGACCATTGACCAGCTTGATGGGAGATTCACAGACATCATGAATGAGATAAATTCTCTGGGAAAAGTCTATACCAAGAGAGAGGTTGCCTTAAAGATCCTGAGAGGTCTAACCTCAAGATGGGATGTGTACTCTGTGATGATGCAGAATACCAAGGATATATCCAGCATGTCTATGCAACAGGTATTCTCTGAACTCAAGGCTTATGAGTTTGATCTGAACAGAAAAAGGGCTCCTGATGAGACCTCAGCTGATAAGGGAGTAGCCTTCAAAGCCAAAGAGTCTGAGCCAAAATCCCCAAAGCCTCAGAAGAGTACAAAGGCAAGCAAGTCACAAAGCAAGGCTGAGATGCAGGAGGAACTCAGCCTGATGGCTAGAAGGTTTGAACAACTTAACAGCCGCTTTGGCAAGTATAAAAGGTTTTACAGGGATAACAGGGAAGGTAGAAGTTATCCACAAAAGACCACCAGAGAAGGAGAGAAAAGCTCATCTGAGCTGGAAAAGAAGAAGGAATACAAGAATTACACCAAGGCTGAAGGATCATCATCAAAGACCAGAGAGTCCACTGAGGAAAAGAATGATGATGCCAACAGGTGTTTTCAGTGCAAGAAGATTGGGCACTTTCAATATGATTGTCCTCAACTGAGCACAAAAGAAAGAAAGGAAAGGCAAGCCAAAAGAGACAGAAGATATGGAGAAAGGAAAGCCATGGTGGCTGAGGATGTGGATGAAAATCTGGAGTCATCTGATGGACTGTTCTCTGACAGCAGTGATGATGACATGTGCCTCATGGCAAGAGAAGAACCTGAGTTACAATCTAAACCATCCATCTCTCTAGAACACACACCTGAGCTAAGCTCAGAGTCAACTGAGGAACTCAATCTTCAGTCCGCTTTGGAACAGTTGATGATTGATTTCTCAAGGTTGCAAGAAGTAAGTCTCTGTCTTCAAGATGAGAACAAACAACTCTTGAGTGAAAACTCCAAGTTAATTGAGTCTGGGAATCAAGCAGATCTGAACTCAGCCAAATCTACCATTGAACTGACAAAAGAGGTGGAAACCCTCAGGAGTCAAGGAAATGGTAGAGATCAACTGATAAAAGATCTAAATGAATCTACGACAAAGTTAACTGAAGAGAATTTAAAATTGGTAAGCCAAATAAATGATTCTCTCCTGAAAATTGACGTCTTACAAAAATCTGAAGAGACCTTGTTAAAAAGGATTGATGCACTAAACAAACCCTCTCTTGCCATAGAGGAGATTCAAAATTTTCAAATCAATCCTAATAACAAGTGTGGGATAGGCTTTATTCCAAAACCTTCAGAAGGTCCTCTGAGTGTTGCTTCTTCAAGTGGCACAAAGAGAGTTTTTGTCAAGTCTGTGACATTTCAACCACAGACTGTGGATAAAGGAAAAAGACCAGCTGAGATCACTCAAAAGAAAAGTCAATCTAAGCCAAAACCAAATGGAAAGGCTCAGCTGACTTATCAAACCAGATCTCAGCAGAGGTACTATCAGCCGAGGTCTTCACAGATGAAGCAACCTCAGCTGAGAGCACCCAGGCATGAGCAATCCTCAAGGAATGACTCATATGGAAGACCTATTCCTTTTGTGCCTAAAGGAAAAGGTCCTTCATACCTTTATCAACAAAAACTAAGACCAGGTGCACCCAAGCCAAAGAGAAAGAATGTGAAGAAGGTTCCTGTTCCTTCAAAGGCTGACACCCATAGAAAGTTTACTCCCAAGGCACCTAGGGAGATAAAAATCTATGTAGATGTTTATGGAAGACAAATTAGCCAATCTAAAGTGATTAGAACTGTGAGGCAAATTTGGATTCCGAAAGGTACAGCTAACCTGGTAGGACCCAACACCAAATGGGTACCTAAAGCTTGATCTGTGATTGCAGGGCTCAGTGGACCTCAACAAAGGAGAAGCTCTTAAATCTTCAGTCTGGTACTTGGACAGTGGATGTTCTAGGCACATGACTGGCAACAAAGATCTCCTGACAGAATTTGTTGAGAAAGAAGGTCCACAAGTCACCTTTGGTGACAACTCACAAGGAGCCACTAAAGGTTATGGTACTTTAATCATTGGCTCAGTAAGGGTAAGCAATGTATCCTTTGTCAGTGGACTTAAGCATAATCTTCTGTCCATAAGTCAATTCTGTGATAAAGGATACAGTGTTGAATTTTCATGTAACCTGTGTTTTGTTAAGAATATATCTTCACAATAGGTACTACTAACTGGGTCAAGAAAGGGAAATGTCTATCTTGCAGATTGGAAGTCTTGCACACCAAATGCATGTCTTATTGCTAAAAGCTCAACTAACACTAATTGGTTATGGAACAAAAGGCTAAGTCATCTGAACTTCAAGATGATGAACAGGATATCAAGACATGGACTGGTAGAAGGAATGCCAAATGAAGTATACAACAAAGAACACATCTGTAAAGCCTGTCAGGAGGGAAAGCAAGTAAAGGCATCTTTCAAAAGCAAAGTAGTAACCTCTACTGACAGAGTACTTCAACTGCTACATATGGATCTTTTTGGTCCAGTAACCCCTGTAAGTATCAATGGGAGAAAGTATACACTTGTTGTTGTTGATGATTTCTCCAGGTACACATGGGTGATATTCCTAGCAAGCAAAAAGGAGACTCAACTGAGGCTGCCAGAGCTCCTGAAGAAAGTTAGCAATGAGAAGAGCCTAAACATTGTAAAGATAAGATCAGATAAGGGCACTGAATTCATTAATTCTATTATATCTGATTACTGCAAAGATTTAGGTATTTCACATGAGACATCAGCTGCAAGAACTCCACAACAAAATGGAGTAGCTGAAAGAAGAAATAGAACTCTCAAGGAGGCAGCAAGGACAATGCTTGCAGAAGCTCAAGTTCCTAAAAGATTTTGGGCTAAAGCTATCAACACTGCCTGCCACACTCAAAATAGATCCATAGTAACCAAACATCAAGGAAAAACTCCATATGAATTATGGAATGGCAGAAAGCCACAGGTATCTTACTTTCATATTTTTGGTTGCAAGTGTTTCATTCACAACAATGGGAAAACTCAACTGAAAGCTTTTGATAGCAAAGCTGATGAAGGAATTTTCTTAGGATATTCCCAAATCAGTAGAACCTTCAGAGTTTACAACTGTAGAACTCTTGTTGTGGAAGAAACACCTCATGTGGTCTTTAATGAATCTACTTTTGAGTCCAGGAGTAAGGAGAATGAGGAGGTAATTAGCAAAAGACTAACCAGACTGAGTATCAAGTCTAAAGGCTATCCTGAGAATTGTGTTGATACATACATCCCAACATGGGACAATTTAGAAGATCAACAATTCAAGGAGATTACCCAAAGTCAAAACACCCCTCAAAGCTCACCTGAGAACTCTCCTGAACAAGCAACTGAACTGATGAACACTATCCCAGTTCAAGAGGTAAGTAATGTCAATGAAGATGTGGTCACAGCTGAGACATTCACTGAACCCATCATTCAAGGGGGAACCAATGAAATTGCCATTGAGAATGAGAATACCTTGAATGATGACTCAGGACTTCAACCCTCTGTTTTATTTCCTGAATTCGATTTCATTCCTATATCTAGTGACTCAACTTCAGAAGAGTTAAACTCTACTGAAGGGCATCAGCCTAGGAGAACTTGGCTCTCAGATCACCCTGTTGAGCAAATCCTAGGTGATCCTTCGTCAGGAGTCAAAACTAGAAGTTTTCATGGAGAAAGTGCTTTGTTTTGTTGTTTCTTATCAAACCAGGAACCAAGTTCCATAGCAGAAGCACTTCAAGATTCCAACTGGATCATTGCTATGCAAGAAGAGCTCAACCAGTTCACAAGGAATCAAGTTTGGGAGTTGGTGAACAGACCATATCACTGCAATGTGATAGGAACCAAGTGGGTATTCAAGAACAAGGAGGATGAGAATGATATCATAGTCAGAAACAAAGCCAGGCTAGTTGCAAAGGGCTACTCTCAAGTTGAAGGATTTGACTATGATGAAACATTTGCCCCAGTAGCCAGATTGGAGGCAATAAGGTTATTTCTTGCATATGCTGCTCACAAGAAATTCAAGGTGTACCAGATGGATGTTAAAAGTGTCTTCTTGAATGGAGTACTCAATGAAGAAGTCTATGTGGAGCAACCCCCAGGTTTTGAAGAAAGTCACAAAGTATATAGACTGAGGAAAGCTCTATATGGACTGAAACAGGCTCCAAGAGCTTGGTATGATACTTTGTCACAATTCCTTTTGGATCATGGTTTTATCAAAGGGAGAGTTGATAGAACTCTATTCAGGATCACAAAAGGAGAGGACACTTTGCTTGTACAAATCTATGTGGATGATATCATTTTTGGTTGTCCCAACCAAGTCCTCTGTGAAAAGTTTTCTCAACTAATGAAGGGAAAATTTGAGATGTCTATGATGGGAGAAATGAACTTCTTCCTAGGACTTCAAGTTAAGCAGTCACCTGAAGGAATCTTTATCAATCAAGCCAAGTATACAAGGGAGCTGATCAACAAGTTTGGATGCCAGACCAGCAAAGTAGCAAGAGTTCCACTCAACACCAACACCAAAATGGAACCAGATGAGGATGGGGAATCAGTAGACCAGACTCATTACAGAGCCATCATTGGATCTCTACTGTATCTCACAGCAAGCAGGCCTGATATCACATTTGCAGTTGGGATTTGTGCAAGATATCAAGCCAACCCCAAGAAAAGTCATCTGGAGGCTGCTAAGAGGATTCTCAAATATCTTAAGGGTACTGTGAATATGGGATTGTGGTATCCCTCAGATGACAATTTGGAACTCACAGGATACTCAGATGCTGACTATGGAGGATGTAGAATTGACAGGAAATCAACCTCAGGCCCTTGTCAATTCCTGGGAAGTAAGCTGATTTCTTGGTTCTCCAAGAAACAAAACTCAGTAGCCACAAGCACTACTGAAGCTGAGTATATGGCAGCTGGAAGTTGTTGTGCTCAAATTCTTTGGCTAAGACAAAAACTGAGAGATTACAACATTTTTGCCAATGAAGTCCCTATTTTCTGTGACAACAATAGTGCAATTGCTATTTCAGAAAATCCAGTTCTCCACACAAGATGCAAACATGTGGATATAAGGCATCATTTCATCAGAGATCATGTGGAGAAGAAGGACATCATGTTGGGAAAATAGGGTTGCCCGGAATCTATTCGGGATGAAATTTTAAATACGAATTTAAATACAATTATTACTAGCATGAATTAATCCTAATTAATTCAAATAATAATTCCAACAACTAATTATCATCATGCATGTTAAATTAATTTCACATATTAACTAGGCGGAATAAACAAGTAAATATGCGATTAACGTACCTCTTGTAGTATTGGCCTTTGGATATACGGGACAATTGTAATCTCGCTCTATCAACCCAAAGCCTTCTCAAGTATTTCCCTTTTCACCTCACTTGATCGCCGGTGGGAGACGCTTTCAAGTAATTTAATAAACTAAGGAAAAAGAAAAATATTTATGCTTCTTGATTTTTCCAACACATGGAATTATGTACTTGGGGATGAAATAATCATCCCCTATTTATAGAGGGAAGTGGCCGAAAATATGAGGCTTAATGGGCTTGGAGAAAATCTTTTCTTAGTCTCTAAGAAATCTTGAATATATCTCATATATTCTTTTTTCCATAATAAAATATTCCACAAAAATCTCATTCTTATTTTCAAGGCTATAATTTTCGAAAATTTGTAGAGAGAAATCCAAGATTTGGATCTTCTTGAATATATGAGATAATCTTGTATTCCAAGAATACTTATCTTCCATAATATCTTTCCAACAAAATCAACAAAATCTTTTCTCAATCTACACCTCTAATTTTCGAATTTAACATGAAAAAATCAGCATAATATATTCTTTTTATTTTAATCACCTTATCATTATTGGGCTACTTAATGGGCTACTTGAGGGACCTTAAGGAGAATTAAGATTGGACCTCCTAATGGACTTCTGAATTTCAATATTGAGCCCCAATATAATTCAGCCCATTAATATTAATTATTACCACTAATAAATTAATATTGCACTATCCATCTTAATCCATATTACGATAATATGGGCTCCCGGTTATTATTTCCCGCGTTTAAGATTATCAAGTCCATTAATTTAATTAAGCTTCTGAATAGCTCTGAATTAATTAATATATTTCACCTTGGAGTAAAGACAGCTCAACATTATTATTCGTACCGAAGAAACTAATTCTTCACTTACAAGATTTGGTACGATAAAACTTCTGAGCCCACCAAGGGAACTAATCACACGAGCCGTACTCGCACGCGTTTCTCCGTATTAAATCTTAGCAACCGTCGTATGATTAATATTACTGCCCAAGACACAAAGTTTGAAGTCGCAATGATTCTCACCCAACATGAATCAAAGCAGTAACTATTAAGCACACACGGTCCTATTTAAGTGACGGAGATTAAGAAATCAACAACCACTGAGGTCTAATTCTTCACCTTTCAGAACAGAAGAATTTATCCTCGCTGTAGGACCTCTTCAACACATACTAAATGTGTTAGTGCAATCTCTTAGTCAAGACAGACCAATCTGAGCCTTACACATCGACCTTTCACAGCGGATTGTTCAATTCCACCTAGGTCGTGAAAATGTACGTTTAGTTACAAGTAAACTGTTAATGTCGTCTTCCGTGATCGGGTATCACCACATTAACTACTATGTAACACGTGCTATATATTGAACGGTTTGCAATAGAAATTCAACATTCAATCATAACTAAAGCAAATGCGATAAAAGAATTATTCTCATAAAACGAGTGTTTGATACACGAGTTATACAAAGTAAAAGCATACTTTCACGTATAACTCCAACACATCAAAATGCTCAAAATCCATACTGACAAGCAGAAGGCAGATATCTTCACAAAACCCTTGGCTGAAGCAAGGTTTCAAGAGTTGTCAGTAGAGCTTGGACTCCTAGATCCAGGAGAGTAAAGAAAGGATTGAATATCAGAAGAGTTACCTTCAACTCAGTAGAGGTTCATATTCAAAAGAGTATCTTTCTCAGAAGAAGCTCCTCATCTCAGAAGAGGTCTGAATATCAGACGAGGTCAAACCTCAGTGGAGGTCAAAAGTTTATACTTAGTGTTTTTCAAATCTAAAGCCTCTTAGTTTTTAAAATATATATTTTGTTTCAATAAAATTTCTAATGAGTACTTTCTGAAAATTAAATCTTTCTTACACTTTTTCGAAGAGATTTTGGTATGGCAAGCATTTAATGCGCATTGTACAAGTCAGGTTTACTTTTACAGTTACCTATCTCACGCGCCTTAAAACCCGGACGATGTGACCTTCCGGCTACCAACCCTTTCAATCCATACCATTCATTTTAGGCGGTTCCTTTCTAACCGTAAAGATCTCTTAAAAATCCCCACTAAACTCTTAGGCTTTTCACGATCTCAAACCAGAATCAATCTCAGACGTTGATTTCTTTGATCAATCTAACCGCTCATTTCTCATATAAAAGCCCCAAATTTCAGCCTAAGAACCTTTTCGAACACACTTTCAAGCAAACACTTACTATTCATCCTATACATTCTGTAAATTTTCGCTCAAACTTCTTTTGTTCAAATGGCTAAACTTAATCTCAGTTTCCTTACCAATAAGGAAAACTTCTGGTATGAACCCATTGTGGTTTTTGATAATCCGGAGATAGAAACCAAACCGGAATTTGCCCATATCAAAGAAGCCCTAGAATTGCTAAAATCTGTTGGGTTAGAGAAATTTCTATCTGTTTATCCTACGAACTGCTTTGACAGGCAGGTTCTTGAGTTCTTTAATAATGTTTCCAACTCTGATTCGAAGATCAGGTCTCATCTTATACTTCAGAGGAAGAAGAGGGTGATGAGAGATGATACTGAGATTGTTGAACACCAGAAAATTAAGAAGGAGATCCGTGTCAGTGGTGATGATCTGAAGGAGTTGTTTGATCTCCCCTCTGAAGGTCCGAATCCAGATACCTGCATCGCGGATGAAGAGGAAGAATGGGTCAATACAATTATGCAGAGGAAGGTCAAGTATAGTCCAACAATGAACAGAAATATACTCTTACCAGTATATAATGTTCTATGTGAAGTGGTGGGAAAATGTATCTTGGGAAACCAAGGGAGCACAGAACAAGTGAGCAAGCCAAAGCTCAGGTTGATGAAGGCAATAGTGGAAAGCAAGGAGAAGCCATACAACTGACAACAGTTCTTTTTTAGAGCATTGGACAAGGAGCACTCTAAACTCCAACCTGACAAAACTCCCCAACTATCCAGTAAGCTCAACTTTGCAACTAAAATTTCTTATCTGATAGAGAATGTGGATCTGGGAGTGGACTGGATTCCAGATAGGAAATGGAGCAATCTCAAGGCCTTGTTCAAATCTGGAAAGGCCCTGGAGACAAGAATGATCAAGCCTGCTGAGGAGAGCCCAGAGGCAATTGAGGAAGAGGAGGCTAACCCTACTGAAGGGAAGAAAACCAAACTGAAGAGGAGGCTGGTTAAATTGAGTGACAAGATGGCCCAACACAAAGAAGCTGAGGCAGAAAAGGCCTCTAAGAAGAAGAAGAAGAAGTCTCCTGAGGCAGAGAAGGACAGTGCCTCCAAGAAGGTCAGAGTTACCAACTCTACTGATGAATCTTCATCAGGTAACCCAGACTCTTCTCCCAACATTATCTCAACCGAGTCTGACTCAGATGTTCCTGCACCCACCCTCATCAAACCCAAATCCACTAAACCTCGCACTCCTGCCAAAACCAAACGCATCTCCACAATAACCAAAACCCCCACTGATGGCTCTCAACAGCCAGAAAGTGGATCCCAAACAACCCCCACTGATGGCTCTCAACAGCCAGAAAGTGGATCCCAAACAACCCCCACTGAACCTATCCCAACCCCTACTGAAACCACCCCATCAAACCCTACTGAACCCATCCCCTCAACCCCTTCTGAACCCACATCATCAACCCCCACTGATGAAAACCAAACATCCACTGATACTCAAAACCAAACCCCCACTGAACCAAACATTCCTGATTCACACTCAACTCAACTGGAGTCTATCCCAAAAGAGCCCACTGAAAGCAGATCCCCTACCCCTTCCCTTCCTTCAGACGATGAAGAAGAGTACTCATTCCTAGATACTCTCAAGGATGAGATAGCTTACTCTTTAGAGTCTAAATACCCTGAACTTGATCAATTTACCACACTCAAAGCCATGTTCTTGAGACTGAGACTCATTGTCCAGCTCAAGGATAGAAGACTTGGTGAAATCCTTCTAGCTGTAAGAGGCAGCAATGCAGAGGAGTGGAAGAAGGAGGAAGCTGAAGTACTGCAATTTGCTGGGATGCACAAGACCAGACTTCTCTGTGATGAGAAGATCTTTGAAAGTTTGGCCTTGGAGAAGATTGCAGAGGCAAAGAAGGAGGGAGAAAAGGCTGCTGATGGAGAAAAGCCAGCTGATCCCATAGCTGAGAAGGTGGTGGAGAAGGAGAAGAGTGCAGAGGAGAAGGTAGTTGAGTCTGAACATGAAGGAGGTGCTTCACCTAATCAAGGTGGTGGTGAAGCAGCCAAGGATGTATCCATGGCAAGGGATACTGAGGCACAAAACTTGCCACAGGAGGGCTCAGTAGAGGTGTCTACTGAAGCTCTCCCACAACAGCCCTCAGTGGTGGCTATAGAGTCAACTGAGGTGTCTGGCTCTGAAGGAGTTGAAAAATCAACTGAGAAAGAAAAAGAGGTAGAAATCACTGCTGTGAAGAGTGGAGAGATAAGAGCAATCATCCCTGTAAAGGGTGAATTGGCTGAAAAAATAGCAGTTGAAAAGGAAAGTGAGGAAGAGAAAAGTAAGAAGAGTGAGGAGGAGGGAGTCCCCATGGAGTTAGAGGCATCAGGAGACCTAGGTGGTGAGGTTGAGGGAGTTAGAACTAACACTTTTTGTCATGCAGGTACTCAAACCATTGAAATTCCCCCAGCTGTGGTCAACCTAACTCCACTGAGTGATGTTGTTCACTCAATCAAAGAAGAAAGCCTTCCATCTCTTCAAACTCAGCTCAGGGAGGTCCAGGAGATTGTACAAGAGAAGGTAGATGAGATGGTTATTCTCTCAGACCACATTGATGAACTCATGGAGTCCACAACTACATCACTTCAGAATCTCACACTTAAAGTTGAAGACTCTCAGCAGATGGTGATTGATGTATGATTAGGCGTGAAATTGTCATGATTCGTCGCTCGAAATGCCTTTATATTGATGGATTCATATAAGTATTTAGAGTCATTTGAGTATTATTTTCCCAAACTAACAAATTTGTGTCTTTGATGCTTATAGATGGATAGAGGGCAAAAAGAGGAGTTCGTAGGACTTCGAATCGACTCAAACGGATACCCGGATGAGAAGATATGGAAGAAATACGAGAAATATTAGTTCGAGCGAGCAAAAGTGTCATTGAAGTACTCAAGATGAAGGTGCTCGAGTAAACACTACTCATGTACTCGAGTAGACTACTCGAGCCAGCGTCGGTCGAGTAGCCAATACTCAGGCACTCGAGTAGTGCACTCGAGCAGAAGCCGGTCGAGTAGGCAGTACGCGGGCACTCGAGTAGACTACTCGAGCAGGGCCCGGTCGAGTAGAACTACTCGAGCTAAGGGGCTCGAATACTTTTCATGTTCTGTACAAATTCGACACTCGAGCTCGCATTGCTCGAGTACTTTTACTCGACCTCTACTCGAGCTCGACGGAATTTTGGCCTATGAGATCCCGTTTCGACCCGTTGCCTATAAATACCTCTTCCAAACACGTTTTGAAGAAGCCCCGAACTTTAGAAATAACTTTTAGACTTAGTTTTTGGAGAGGAATGAGAGAAGCAAGTTTACGTTTACATTTTGTTGAGGTTTTGCATACGAATTCTTAGTTTCTTTTCGTTAGTTTGATTTCTTTAAACACTTTGAAACTTCGTTTGAGTTAATTAAATTTCAGTTCTCAGATTTATTTTCTTTTAAAAACCCTAGTTCATGTTTCTTATTTTCTTTGTTCAATTCATTATGTTGATGTTCGTTGTTTCTTTTATTGCTTTTATGATTGCTAAAGCTATGTCTAGCTAAAACCCTTGCATGCTTAGGGTAGGATGAACTCGTAGAAGTAGGTTGTGGGTATGTAATTAGAGTAACTTGTGACGTTAGGTTTTAATTCTCTTGGTTAATAAATTCTTAAAATTAATCTAGACTTCGCTCTTGAATTTCGTTCGAAAGGTGTTAGAGAGAGGACGACCTTATCACTCTTTAACAACGAGTAGACTTAACGAGAGAGTTTAGGAAAGGTTAATTCATCTGCCGGTTTAGCGAAGGAGGACGACCGCATCACCTTAGTTAAATTAGGGTCTCATTAATTAAGCACAATCTAGTAACTTGTTAGTAGATTCGTGAAGTCGAGTGTTAGGGTAAAGTATTAGGGTTTAGAATCTTGAGCTTTCACCTTGCATTCTTAGACTTAGGTTAATTCTTGTGTGTCACAGTTATTTTGATTATGCACCTGCTCCGTTAGTATACGTAGGGATTCCTATCTTAAGCATCACCATCTCTCATTAGAACACAACCCTAGTTAATTTGATTGCTTTAGTATTTTAGTTTACTTAGTTTAAATTTTAGTTTAGTTTAATTAATCTTCCAAAAAATCCAAAAACAACACACTCATATTAACTACGACGCGTAGATCTTCAGGGATCTATTCGCATATACACTGTCCCTTGGGTTCGATACTATTTGGTCATTATACGTACTTATACTACAGTGAACCCGTCCGCTTGCGGGTGAGCGACTAGTAGAAGTTAGTAAAATCGCTTCAAGTCAATGGCGTCGTTGCCGGGGATGGCGTTGTATGCTTTTTGAATAGGACTTGTAGATAGCTTAGTAGTTAGTAGTGAGTGATTTATTTTCTGTTTATTTTTATTTTTATTCAATCGGCAGTTGCGTTTTGATCCTTCTGCTAGTGTTTCAGGTTTATGAAAACACGCTCACAGGGGAATACGAGCGAAGAGAGGTTACCTTCAGATCCTGAGACAATAGCTAGAAGGAACCGAGCCTTCTTGAGAAGAATGACTACTGCCGCGGGAAACAAAGACAAGATTTCTGATGAACTTGGGGAGTTAGCCAAAATAGCTGCAGAGTATACGGCTCTTGTGGAACGGGCAGAGGGTGCCAATGCAAACAGCAGTAATCAGCAGATACCCATAGGGGGAACTGAGAGCCCACACCCGTACCCACAAGACACAATCAACTCTGCACAAACACAACCCCAAAACCAGAACCAAAACCCTGCTTACCCACAAAACCCAAATAACCCTTTCAACAACCCAGTATACCAACATTACCCATACCCACCTTATCCTTACCCACCATACCCGTATCCTCCACCTCCAGTCTATAATCAACCACCTGTTTACCCACCACCACCCCAACAAGTACCCGTACCTGCTCCTAATCCTCAACACGTTCCTCAGAACGTAGATCACAATATGGCTATTCGAGGGAGGTTTGCAGTGCAGCCACAGTGGTACTATGATGGAGTGGCTTTGCCTCCTGTTGAGGCGAACAACTTCTCGATATCCCCGGGGATTTTAAAGCTGCTTACCGAGAATCAGTGCAAGGGGGTGATCGGGAAGGAGAATCCTCATACACACTTGATGAGCTTTCTCATGATAGCCTCCACATTTAATTATAATGGCATGTCTGAAGATGCCAAGAGGCTTAGGCTGCTCCCATTCTCACTAACGGGAATAGCCAAAGAGTGGTACGATAATACGCTCCCGCGGGGAGGTATTACCACTTGGGCTGAGCTCGAGCGTCTGTTCCTCGAGCGATTCTACCCTCCATCTAAGACGATCAAGGCTAGAATTGAGATCTCGTCCTTTTGCCAGAAGTCTGGAGAAGATTTACGCCAAGCGTGGGAGAGATACTCAAACATGCTGATTGAGTGCCCGCAGCACGGGTACAACGAGGGAGACATTATGTCATTCTTCTATAGTGGTGCCAACAAGGCGGGGCAAGACCATTTAGACGCATGTGCGGGCGGAGCCTTCCTAAATCAAGGCATAAAGAGGTGTAGGGAGATCGTGGAGAACATTGTCACGAATGCCGGTGCTTGGGGTGTGGATGCAGATTTTCAGAGGGTGCATCAGGTTGAAGAGGGAGAAGGAACGAGAAGGCTGTTGATGGCCATGATGGAGAAGATCAACAACCTCGAGTTGGGGAAGAATTTGGTTGGAGAGCATGCAGTAGAAAATGAGAGAGTGGACCAGCCAAGTGGACAGCAAGAGGTAGCCAATTACATGGGAGGTCCGTATTACAATCAGAATGGCTACCAAGGTGGAAATCAGTATGGAAGGCCTTCTTATGGCCAAGCATTTGTACCTCCAGGCCCACAGCCGCCTCAAAATCAATGGAGGAACACACAAGGGTATCAAGGAGACCAGCAGCCTCCTCAAAACACATGGAGGAAGAATGAGAACTTTTCTTATGCTAACCCAAAAGCTGGTGTTACTGTTCCTGCAGGTGTTGATCCGGGTTCAAAGCCTCCGGGTGGAGAAGGCGGTGCATCAACCGAGGAGATGTTGAGAGCAATCCTTCAGAAAGTGGAGGAAGGAAGCAAAAGGTTGTCATCCTTGGAGTACGATGTGAAAGAGCTGCATAAGAAGGGTGATCATCGTGATCAAGAGCTCCAGAAGATGAATGTTGAGTGGACTAGAACTCAACAAGAGAACAATCGAAGGTTCACTTCTTTAGAGTTCCAGATGAGCCAGATTGCAAAGTCAGTGAATAAAATGCCGGAGGGGAACCCGAAAGAGCATTGCAAGGCGATCCAGCTTAGAAGTGGAACCAATTATGAAGGTCCTCAGATGCCTGCTGATTCTGAGACGCCCCATGTTGAGAAGGGGGTTGAAAGTGAATGGATTGAGAAGCATAAAGATATGGATGAGTCCCAGAAGGGGAAAGACTTTGAGGAGATTGAGAGAGTTCCAAAGTGGAAAAAGGCAAAGGAAGCAAGGGAGAAAGTGAAAGAAACAGAAAGAGATGAATGGGGGGTGCCCAAATCTGTGATACCCGTCCCGTATCCACAGCGCTTCATGAAAAAGAAGCTTGATGAAAAATTTGCAAAATTTCTTGATGTTTTTAAACAACTGCATATTAATATTCCTTTTTATGATGCTTTGGAACAGATGCCAAATTATGCCAAGTTCCTGAAGGACTTGATAGCTAAGAGACGAAGAGTTGATGAGCCGAAGTTGGTGCAGCTGAACCACGAGGTGAGTGCATTAGTGCACAAGGCGCTTCCACCGAAGCTGAAGGATCCCGGGAGCTTCACGATCCTATGTGATATTGGGAACGGGATCAAGAAAGGAGCGCTATGTGATTTAGGAGCGAGCATCAATTTGATGCCTCTGTCACTATTCAAGAAGTTGGAAGGTGGAGAACTTCAACCCACAATGATGACGCTTCAACTAGCCGATCGGTCTATTACTCGACCTCAAGGTGTTGTTGAAGACGTCCTAGTGAGAGTTGGAGATCACCTTTTTCCAGCTGACTTTGTAGTTCTAGAGATGGAGGAAGATGAGCATGTGCCCCTGATCTTGGGAAGACCGTTCTTAGCTACGGCGGGAATGGTGCTAGACGTGGCAAATGGGAAGATTACGTTAAAGGTTGATGATCAAGAACTGAAGATTTCCCTATATGAAGCTATGAAGCACCCGAGGGAGGAAGAGAGCTTGTATTGCATGGATGCAATTGATCCTCGTGCTGAAGATACGCCTTCTATCCCTAATCCTTCTCAAATTCATGATTTTGTTAGTCCTTCACGTGATTATTTAACCCATGAGAATTATGATCTTGATTATTTTGATAGGGATAAAGCGAAGAAGTTGAAGGATGAAGAGGCGAAGAAAGTGGACGTGGTCCAGTTAGAAGGGAAAGGAGGAGTTAAGAAGAAGAAGTCAAAATTCAAGAAATTGTTTAGTAAGACTCCTCCAGATAAAGGGGAGAAGGAGTTGAGACCTATACCACTTGAGGTGGAGAAGGAAGCAAAAGGGCTCATGATGGTGGGGCATCAAGGAAAGGAGTTCAAACACCAATCTTATGAGAGTAAGGGAGGTAAATTTGAGTATGATGTCCCATAAGCTCCTTTGAGCTTGGTCCGGCATGAGGACCTTAAAAATAGCGCTGAATGGGAGGCAACCCATTATTTTTATTTTTTATTATTTGCTTTGTTTTTAGTTATTAGGGAGTTATTGTGAGTCGTATGTTTAACCTCGTATTTGAGTGAGTTGCTTGTAGGCTTGTCTCTAAAGGAGTAAAGGTATCATGGAGTTATTTAGATTGAAGGGACCAACTCAAGCAAGGGAGTGTGCAAAGCTATTGAGAGAAACGGAATTATTTGGTTGAGGTAACCCACAACCCCAAACTTAGACCTCTAGCAAGGTCGAAGTTTGGGGGGTGGAGTTTTTTTTATGTTTCTTGTTACATTGCACATGCATGCACACCCTTATCTTTTGAGTTGAATTTGATTGATTATTGTATTGTTGAGATACTCCTTGGGGTGATTTTGAGTTAACTCGCTATTGCATATTTCATGCCTATCAATCATCTTATGCTTGTTGATTGCTATCTTTGAGTATGATTTGATGAGTAGAGTGAGTTGTAAGGGTGAGTTAGAAATTCTTTTGTGTGAGTGTTTGAGTTTGAGCTGATTTGAGAAAGAATTTGTATGCTTATGAATTTTTCTTTTGAGTACTTGTGTGATGAGAGTGAGAATGCACTAGACTAGCATGGATGTGAAAGCTGTGAGATTTGAGCCTTATGAGATTTTGATGCATGAATTAATCTCTTCGTTTGTGAGAGGATCGTCACCTTAGAGGATGCTAGAACTTGTGCGTGCTCTTGCTTCTTGATTGTGTCTAGTTTGATATGCCGAATAGGATCTTAGGCCATCTTTGATTTAATTGAGTCACTTAGCCAAAATTTTCCTTACCAATGATATTGATCCCTTGTTAGCCCCTTTGAGCCTAAAGCCTATTTTATTTGCTAGCACATATGAACACTATTCCAATTCCTAAGCCTTTTTGTCCCAATTTGAGTGGAGAATAGGAAAGTGTGAATGTGAAGGGAGTGAATTGAGTTGAAAAAGGAAAAGGTTGTTTGTTGAGTGAATATGAGAAGAAGGAGTGATGAAGTTATGAGATGTGGGAAAAAGAGAAAAAAAAATTGAGAATGAGCAAAAGAAAAAAAAATGAGCTCATGTGTTTGTGCGAAAAAAGAGAAAAAAAATGAAGTGATTGAAAAAAAAAATGAAAAGAGTGAAAGAAAAAAATTGAAGTATTGAGAGTATGGAATTGAAAGGGTGTTGATTGAACATGTTTGAAGTATTCTGTTCCTATTCTCGAAGTGCCAAAGTTTGATTTTCTATTCTCCATTCACGTTAGTCACTTGACCCTATATTGTTATCCCACCTGTCCAAAGAGCCTACATTACAACCTTGAGAAAAGTCCTTTTTGATTCGGCATTGATTTCTAGAGTTTGGTCGAAGTTAAGAGCACTTACAAGCCTATGGCTGCCAATTTGTGTGATTGATTGTTTGAGTGAGTCCCTTGATCATTGTTATACACTTGTGAGGGAGTGAAACACATCGTTGAGTGCACATCCATGTTGGATTTTGGTGTTTCTTACTGTTGTTGCTTGAATATGATAAAGGAAGGTGAGTGAGTATACTTGTGATGCATCTTTGAAGCTCGAATTTATGTACTTGCATGATTGGATTCCTTGACTCATTCCTAACAATTTCACTTGACTCATTATTTTGTTGCTTGAGGACAAGCAACATGGTAAGTTTGGGGGGGGTTGATTAGGCGTGAAATTGTCATGATTCGTCGCTCGAAATGCCTTTGTTTTGATGGATTCATATAAGTATTTAGAGTCATTTGAGTATTATTTTCCCAAACTAACAAATTTGTGTCTTTGATGCTTATAGATAGATAGAGGGCAAAAAGAGGAGTTCGTAGGACTTCGAATCGACTCAAACGGATACCCGGATGAGAAGATATGGAAGAAATACGAGAAGTATTAGTTCGAGCGAGCAAAAGTGTCATTGAAGTACTCAAGATGAAGGTGCTCGAGTAAACACTACTCATGCACTCGAGTAGACTACTCGAGCCAGCGTCGGTCGAGTAGCCAATACTCAGGCACTCGAGTAGTGCACTCGAGCAGAAGCCGGTCGAGTAGGCAGTACGCGGGCACTCGAGTAGACTACTCGAGCAGGGCCCGGTCGAGTAGAACTACTCGAGCTAAGGGGCTCGAGTACTTTTCACGTTTGGTACAAATTCGACACTCGAGCTCGCATTGCTCGAGTACTTTTACTCGACCTCTACTCGAGCTCGACGGAATTTTGGCCCATGAGATCCCATTTTGACCCGTTGCTTATAAATACCTCTTCCAAACACGTTTTGAAGAAGCCCCGAACTTTAGAAATAACTTTTAGACTTAGTTTTTTGAGAGGAAGGAGAGAAGCAAGTTTACGTTTACGTTTTGTTGAGGTTTTGCATACGAATTCTTAGTTTCTTTTCGTTTATTAGTTTCTTTTCGTTAGTTTGATTTCTTTAAACACTTTGAAACTTCGTTTGAGTTAATTAAATTTCAGTTCTCAGATTTATTTTCTTTTAAAAACCCTAGTTCATGTTTCTTATTTTCTTCGTTCAATTCATTATGTTGATGTTCGTTGTTTCTTTTATTGCTTTTATGATTGCTAAAGCTATGTCTAGCTAAAACCCTTGCATGCTTAGGGTAGGATGAACTCGTAGAAGTAGGTTGTGGGTATGTAATTAGAGTAACTTGTGACGTTAGGTTTTAATTCTCTTGGTTAATGAATTCTTAAAATTAATCTAGACTTCGCTCTTGAATTTCGTTCGAAAGGTGTTAGAGAGAGGACGACCGTATCACTCTTTAACAACGAGTAGACTTAACGAGAGAGTTTAGGAAAGGTTAATTCATCTGCCGGTTTAGCGAAGGAGGACGACCGCATCACCTTAGTTAAATTAGGATCTCATTAATTAAGCACAATCTAGTAACTCGTTAGTAGATTCGTGAAGTCGAGTGTTAGGGTAAAGTATTAGGGTTTAGAATCTTGAACTTTCACCTTGCATTCTTAGACTTAGGTTAATTCTTGTGTGTCACAGTTATTTTGATTATGTACCTGCTCCGTTAGTATACGTAGGGATTCCTATCTTAAGCATCACCATCTCTCATTAGAACACAACCCTAGTTAATTTGATTGCTTTAGTATTTTAGTTTACTTAGTTTAAATTTTAGTTTAGTTTAATTAATCTTCCAAAAAATCCAAAAACAACACACTCATATTAACTACGACGCGTAGATCTTCAGGGATCTATTCGCATATACACTGTCCCTTGGGTTCGATACTACTTGGTCATTATACGTACTTATACTACAGTGAACCCGTCCGCTTGCGGGTGAGCGACTAGTAGAAGTTAGTAAAATCGCTTCAAGTCAATGGCGCCGTTGTCGGGGATGGCGTTGTATGTTTTTTGAATAGGACTTGTAGATAGCTTAGTAGTTAGTAGTGAGTGATTTATTTTCTGTTTATTTTTATTTTTATTCAATCGGCAGTTGCGTTTTGATCCTTCTGCTAGTGTTTCAGGTTTATGAAAACACGCTCACAAGGGAATACGAGCGAAGAGAGGTTACCTTCAGATCCTGAGATAATAGCTAGAAGGAACCGAGCCTTCTTGAGAAGAATGACTACTGCCGCGGGAAACAAAGACAAGATTTCTGATGAACTTGGGGAGTTAGACAAAACAGCTGCAGAGTATACGGCTCTTGTGAAACGTTCAGAGGGTGCCAATGGAAACAGCAGTAATCAGCAGATACCCATAGGGGGGACTGAGAGCCCACACCCGTACCCACAAGACACAATCAACTCTGCACAAACACAACCCCAAAACCAGAACCAAAACCCTGCTTACCCACAAAACCCAAATAACCCTTTCAACAACCCAGTATACCAACATTACCCATACCCACCTTATCCTTACCCACCATACCCGTATCCTCCACCTCCAGTCTATAATCAACCACCTGTTTACCCACCACCACCCCAACAAGTACCCGTACCTGCTGCTAATCCTCAACACGTTCCTCAGAACATAGATCACAATATGGCGATTCGAGGGAGGTTTGCAGCGCAGCCACAGCGGTACTATGATGGAGTGGCTTTGCCTCCTGTTGAGGCGAACAAATTCTCGATATCCCCGGGGATTTTAAAGCTGCTTATCGAGAATCAGTGCAAGGGGGTGATCGGGAAGGAGAATCCCCATACACACTTGAGGAGCTTTCTCATGATAGCCTCCACATTTAATTATAATGGCATGTCTGAAGATGCCAAGAGGCTTAGGCTGTTCCCATTCTCACTAACGGGAATAGCCAAAGAGTGGTACGATAATACGCTCCCGCGGGGAGGTATTACCACTTGGGCCGAGCTCGAGCGTCTATTCCTCGAGGGATTCTACCCTCCATCTAGGACGATCAAGGCTAGAATTGAGATCCCGTCCTTTCGCCAGAAGTCTGGAGAAGATTTACGCCAAGCGTGGAAGAGATACTCAAACATGCTGATTGAGTGCCCGCAGCACGGGTACAACGAGGGAGACATTATGGCATTCTTCTATAGTGGTGCCAACAAGGCGGGGCAAGACCATTTAGACGCATGTGTGGGTGGAGCCTTCCTAAATCAAGGCATAGAGAGGTGTAGGGAGATTGTGGAGAACATTGTCACAAATGCCGGTGCTTGGGGTGTGGATGCAGATTTTCAGAGGGTGCATCAGGTTGAAGAGGGAGAAGGAACGAGAAGGCTGTTGATGGCCATGATGGAGAAGATCAACAACCTCGAGTTGGGGAAGAATTTGGTTGGAGAGCATGCAGTAGAAAATGAGAGAGTGGACCAGCCAAGTGGACAGCAAGAGGTAGTCAATTACATGGGAGGTCCGTATTACAATCAGAATGGCTACCAAGGTGGAAATCAGTATGGAAGGCCTTCTTATGGCCAAGCATTTGTACCTCCAGGCCCACAGCCGCCTCAAAATCAATGGAGGAACACACAAGGGTATCAAGGAGACCAGCAGCCTCCTCAAAACACATGGAGGAAGAATGAGAACTTTTCTTATGCTAACCCAAAAGCTGGTGTTACTGTTCCTGCAGGTGTTGATCCGGGTTCAAAGCCTCCGGGTGGAGAAGGCGGTGCATCAACCGAGGAGATGTTGAGAGCAATCCTTCAGAAAGTGGAGGAAGGAAGCAAAAGGTTGTCATCCTTGGAGTACGATGTGAAAGAGCTGCATAAGAAGGGTGATCATCGTGATCAAGAGCTCCAGAAGATGAATGTTGAGTGGACTAGAACTCAACAAGAGAACAATCGAAGGTTCACTTCTTTAGAGTTCCAGATGAGCCAGATTGCAAAGTCAGTGAATAGAATGCCGGAAGGGGACCCGAAAGAGCATTGCAAGGTGATCCAGCTTAGAAGTGGAACCAACTATGAAGGTCCTCAGATGCCTGCTGATTCTGAGACGCCCCATGTTGAGAAGGGGTTGAAAGTGAATGGATTGAGAAGCATAAAGATATGGATGAGTCCCAGAAGGGGAAATACTTTGAGGAGATTGAGAGAGTTCCAAAGTGGAAAAAGGCAAAGGAAGCAAGGGAGAAAGTGAAAGAAATAGAAAGAGATGAATGGGGGGTGCCCAAATCTGTGATACCCGTCCCGTATCCACAGCGCTTCATGAAAAAGAAGCTTGATGAAAAATTTGCAAAATTTCTTGATGTTTTTAAACAACTGCATATTAATATTCCTTTTTATGATGCTTTGGAACAGATGCCAAATTATGCCAAGTTCCTGAAGGACTTGATAGCTAAGAGACGAAGAGTTGATGAGCCAAAGTTGGTGCAGCTGAACCACGAGGTGAGTGCATTAGTGCACAAGGTGCTTCCACCGAAGCTGAAGGATCCCGGGAGCTTCACGATCCTATGTGACATTGGGAACGGGATCAAGAAAGGAGCGCTATGTGATTTAGGAGCGAGCATCAATTTGATGCCTCTGTCACTATTCAAGAAGTTGGAAGGTGGAGAACTTCAACCCACAATAATGACGATTCAACTAGCCGATCGGTCTATTACTCGACCTCAAGGTGTTGTTGAAGACGTCCTAGTGAGAGTTGGAGATCACATTTTTCCAGCTGACTTTGTAGTTCTAGAGATGGAGGAAGATGAGCACGTGCCCCTGATCTTGGGAAGACCGTTCTTAGCTACGGCGGGGATGATGCTAGACGTGGCAAATGGAAAGATTACGTTAAAGGTTGATGATCAAGAAGTGAAGATTTCCCTATATGAAGCCATGAAGCACCCGAGGGAGGAGGAGAGCTTGTATTGCATGGATGCAATTGATCCTCGTGCTGAAGACACGCCTTCTATCCCTAATCCTTCTCAAATTCATGATTTTGTTAGTCCTTCACGTGATTATTTAACCCATGAGAATTATGATCTTGATTATTTTGATAGGGATAAAGCGAAGAAGTTGAAGGATGAAGAGGCGAAGAAAGTGGATGTGGTCCAGTTAGAAGGGAAAGGAGGAGTTAAGAAGAAGAAGTCAAAATTCAAGAAATTGTTTAGTAATACTCCTCCAGATAAAGGGGAGAAGGAGTTGAGACCTATACCACTTGAGGTGGAGAAGGAAGCAAAAGGGCTCATGATGGTGGGGCATCAAGGAAAGGAGTTCAAACACCAATCTTATGAGAGTAAGGGAGGTAAATTTGAGTATGATGTCCCATAAGCTCCTTTGAGCTTGGTCCGGCATGAGGACCTTAAAAATAGCGCTGAATGGGAGGCAACCCATTATTTTTATTTTTTATTATTTGCTTTGTTTTTAGTTATTAGGGAGTTATTGTGAGTCGTATGTTTAACCTCGTATTTGAGTGAGTTGCTTGTAGGCTTGTCTCTAAAGGAGTAAAGGTATCATGGAGTTATTCAGATTGAAGGGACCAACTCAAGCAAGGGAGTGTGCAAAGCTATTGAGAGAAACGGAATTATTTGGTTGAGGTAACCCACAACCCCAAACTTAGACCTCTAGCAAGGTCGAAGTTTGGGGGGTGGAGTTTTTTTTATGTTTCTTGTTACATTGCACGCTGAGCTAATCAAAGAGGCTGGAGGAATGAATGAAAGAGCAAGGAAGCTAACTGCACAGCAGCAAGAAATGAGAGATAAGGTGGTTGGTAAGATGGAGACCATTGCTGAGTTAGCTGAGAGAAAAAGAAAGGAGAGGCTAGCCACATTTGATAAAACTACTTCCAAGAAATTCAGGAGTGGTTATCAAAGGTGGGCTGCTAAGCTGAAGAGAGACAAGATCACACCATCTCTGAACAGATTTCCTCACCATGATTCCTGTGTTCCTAAGAAGCTCAATGATGCTTGAGAGACTGCTAAAAGGGAATTTGTGTATTTCTTTTATGTCAGTGGAGAGTTAGGAAGGGACAATGCTCAAGAAGTCTTCAACTCATGGTTGTTTGATGCCTATCCCAAACTCTATCCTGAGATCAGTGATGCTTGGAATGATGCCTTCCCTGACCAAGCCCTAAAGGCCCCTGAGCAAATCACCTACTGGCCCCCTCAAGATGCAACAGGTGCTGTTGATAGAGAAAAGATCACTGAAGAGTGGACATCCTTGTGTGAGCATCTTGGACTCAGAGGACATTCGAATGAGATAATGGAGAGGAAGAACGAGCTGAAGATTAGAGTTTTCAAGCAGTATGGACTTGAACCCATCTTCGAATCCATCTGAGAAGTTTGTACTTTTTGCTGGGCATTTGTTTATAAGTCCCAGGTGTGTTTAAGTTTGAAACTTTTTTTAGAGTAGACTTCATGTATTATGTACTTCATCACTTTATCAATGAAATAAACTCTACTGATGTTTTGCCCAAGATAATATCTCATTATCAGTTAGGCTTATGCACTTGAATGTTTTACTTACAAAATCTTTGAACTTTGTATGTCATCTGAAGAACCTCATCTGAAAGAAGATATGTAATAAGATAGGTTCCGGCATAATCAAAAGGGGGGAAATTGTTGGGAAAATGTATAAGACTTATGTTTTGATTAGATGCCAAAATGTTCCTCCTAAGCTGTTTTGTAAGTAAATTATTCAGTAGAGTTAGTACTTAGTCAAACAGTTCAAAGTGTTAAGAACTGGAGTGCAGTTAGTAATTGTAAGAGTGTATTTAAGAATGAAGTCCGCTGAAGATGAAGTCCACTGAAGTGAAGTCCGCTGAAGACAAGTGATCTGAGAATAAGTCTAAGTCTTGAGTGTTTTCTAAGTACATTCTCACTAAGACTAAAACTATCAGGAGAGGACCAAGGTCCACTGATGGTAACTAACAATGCACATTCAATGCTAAACGTATTAAAAACTGTTAGTTAATCTGGTTGGAACAAGGCAAATCGAATTTCAGTGAAGCTTACAATAAATGAAGGAATAAGAAGGTTCTCTCAGAGGAGTTCCACCTTAAAGCAAGACAAGAATCTGGGCATGCAGACTAAAGGTCCAATGAGAAGATGACACGACAGTGTACTTTACTGACAGCCGACCTGCCCCAGCCTGACAAGTACCAAAAGTCTTTCTCTAGCAATCTACAGAAAGTTGGTGAACAGGCATGGTCTTTCAGCCGGTTCTTGACAAGACTTAAAGCTTCAAATAGAGCCGTTTGAACCAATCAGATACAAGAAGACTTACTTGAGAAGATTCAAATCCAACGGGAAGATTTTCAAGGAAGCCTATAAATACAGAAGGACGTGCTCATTTCTATGCATGGGAAACTCACAAGATCAAAGTTATCTCTACATTCATAACAACTAAGAAGCACTCGAAATTATCATTGTTTCCCAAGTGTTTCACATTTGTAGAGAGCCTAACAAACCTTCTGTAACCAAGCTTAAAGCTATATCCAAATCTTAGAAAGAGATAATCCAATTCTAAGCCTTGAGCTAAACTTGTAAGGATTATCTCAAATTAGTTGGAACCAAAACCCTACTCAAAACCCTACACAGTGTTTAGGTTGAGAGCTAGTGTTAAGTGGTGTTAGTAAGCTGATTGTTGTATCAGTCTGAAAGCTGGTTTATTTTGGGAACTAGGACCTGGAATTTCCTAGTGATCAATCATCCTAAGAGAGGATTAGTTGATCAGTGCACCTTGGCACTATAACACAAGGAATTCCAAGTGAAAGGAATTCTCCTGTTTGATCAGGACAGTGGACGTAGGAGATTCATCTCTGAACCACTTTATACCTTGTGTTCTTATTATCTGCTTTCCTAAGTGTGTGTTAATCTCAAAGTTTATCAAAGTAAAACGAGTTTTCTAAGGGCCCACTAATCCGCATCTGAAAGCTAATTAGATAGTAGTTCAACTGAAAGTCTTGAGCTTTCAGTGGAGGTATTATCTCAGTAAGTTTTCTCAAGTAACTCTCAGCAGACTTCAAGTCCACTGACGAGCTACTGTCTTAAGTAACCTGATAAGTTTTAGAAGAAGTTTTAATTTGTAATCACAGGTGTATTCCCCCCCCATACACCTGTTTACTCGTTTCGGGACCTACATACACTTTTACACCCTGACATCCACCAATCATTCTCGGTAGGGGTGGCACGTCGAATTGTTTCAGGATCCCGAGGGGGCAGTATGTACGGGTGTGTCTCAAGATAATCAGCAAAATCAAAGGTTAAAGGTACCCCTGCTAACCCATCCACATACTCCTCCCATATTCTGTATGTTATCTCAAATTTCTGTTTAGAAGTGGATTTTCTTTTTGACCCCTCCTCAAGACTGCCTTTTTCAAGCTCTCCCGCACTCTCAATTTCCTCTTCACATTCAACAGAAAGATCACCCGCTTCATCTTCTTCCATAATATCATCTAAAGGCTCCCCAACATCACTACTTTGACAATCATCAACCAAACGCCGGGCAGCGGGAAAACATGTTCCTAAACCATCATCATCAATAGGACAATATTTTCCAAAAATCATCCTAGGCTGAAAAATACTACCAGAACTACTCTCACCAAAAGATAAACAACGACTAACACCACCGTGCTCAAGTGCACAACCCCCACGCGCTGCACCCGGCGTCAAGCCCCGACGCACAGCGCCCCAACCCGCCACGACCGCACCCCCAGCCCCCACCTCGCGGCCGCGCGTCCCCTACCATGGGTGCTCTGCCCACCAACCTCTACCCTTCTTCCGGTTAAACCAGGACCGGCCGGAGCACCACCGTCTCCAACACCCCTCCGCGATTTACCCCCACCCCTACACCGTGACATTTAAAGGAAAATTGAAGAAAATATTGAAGAAAGCAAAAGGAAATTTTGTTCTCACCTTCGAGGTCTTCGACTGCTACGTTAAAAAAAACCAGTCTTCAAGGGAAGGACACGGTTTCCCCTTCTTTTGTGAAAATAATTGAAGAATAAATGAGAGGAGAAATGTTTGCTTACCATTTAGAAGTTGCTGTCATTGTCAATGGTGTGTAAGAGATGAAGAAAGAAAACAAGATGTGCTTTTCACCCTCAAAGCCGTAGACCGCTGATTTTTTGGAGGAGGAGGAGGAGGAGGAAAAATTTCAGTCTTCAGGGGAAGAGTGTGATTTTCCCCTCTTTTGTGTGAGTATTGAGTTTTTGATTTCAAAATTGAGAGCCCCTTTTTACTGCTACAAGGCCCAAGTCAACTAATTTCAATAAAAAAAAGAGGGGGCGCTGGCCAGTTCGGCCTCTTTTCAGTACTGCTGCCCAGGTCGGCTTTTTTCCAGATCGGCAGTTTCCAATCGGCATATTTCATTTTAATAAAAAAAAAAGGGAGGGGGCGCTGCTCCAAGTTGGCATATTTCATTACTGCTGCCCCTGCTACTTTTTTTTTTATACTGCCGCCTAGGTCGGCCAATTCCCTTTAAAAATAAAAAATAGAAATTGAAGGGAAATAACCTCTTGGTCGGCCAAAGTGGCCAAGTTATTTCCTATTGTCAGGCCCAAGTCGGCCAACATCAAATTAAAAAAAAAAAGGGGTAATTCCCTGGTCGGCCATAATAGCCATGGTTTTAAAAAAAAAGGGAAAATTGTGAAAAAATTTCCAGGACAGCCAATTTTCCTCATGGTCTTTCCTTCATTTTCCTTTTCTTACTCTATCGAGAAGGCCCGGGTAGGCCATTTTTCTTTTTTGGGCCTACTCGCCCCTTTTGTAATTGTTTGGGCCCAAATCGGTCACTCTTTAAATGTGGTAAAGTACACAATTTTTATTTTCTATTTTTTATTTTTTGTCACATAGTGGGCCGCCCCCATCAAGTACTATGTTCCCGGAGATTCAAGTTTAGTCAAGCACGAATTCCAGTCCCTCTCCTACTACACATAGGAGACAGACTGGGGGGCAAATGTTGTAACCATATTTATCACGAGGACAAATACGTCCCACTATTTTTTGAATGATCACCATGGGCAGCTCCTCATACACCCATCATGACGGAAAATACACCCAAATATGGATGATCAGAGAATTCAGAGTAAGAACCCGTCCATGGAGGTGAGGTCGGCCACCCCGGTTGATCATCACCATCTTTCATACACTCAAGTGGCTAGTAAATACACCCGTTTTCGTAGGACCTGCAGAAAATATGAAAGAGCTAGCAACAAAGGCACCAAGACATCCCCAACGGATAAGAATAAAATCATCCAGGTGTCATGGGCCAAAGGAATAACCGCACTCTAATATCAATCAAGATGCCGATACCTCATTGGTTCGTACTCTGCACCCACAGGCTACGCAATACGGAGGAAAGAGCATCTTACTGCAGGCCCTAAATTCCCTTTTGTACCCCCCATGTATACTATATATGGAGAGTTATTAAGAGCTCCAAAAATAAAACAAGTGAATATACACAGAAAAATCATTAAGTCAAGGGCCCAACAAACCCTGGCAATCCCTCTCGCATTTTATCGCTTTCTTACTTTCTGCAATCATTATTAGCTAATCATTAGAATATGAGATCATTCATGGCTTTTTGTGATCTCATAGCTTTTATTTGATGTTTTTGCCTATTTTAGCCACATAAAATCCACGTTTACCCCCGCGATATTTAGGCAAACAACATAACTAAAACGTACAAATTCACGACCCAGGTAGAATTGAACAATCCACCGTGAAAGGTCGATGTGTAATTCTCAGATTGGCCTGTCTTGACCAAGAGATTGCACTAGCACATTTAGTATGTGTTGAAGAGGAGCTACAATGAGGATAAATTCTTCTGTTCTGAAATGTGAAGAATTAGACCTCAGTGGTTTATTAATTTCTTAATATCCATCACTTAAATAGGACCGTGTGTGCTTAATGGTTACTGCTTTGATTCATGTTAGGTGAGAATCATCGTGACTTCAAACCTTGTGTTTTGGGCAGTAATATTAATCATACGACGGTTGCTAAGATTTAATACGGAGAAACGCGTGCGAGTACGGCTCGTGTGATTTATCCCCTTGGTGGGCTCAGAAGTTTTATCGTACAAAATCTTGCAAGTGAAGAATTAGTTTCTTCGGTACGGATAATAATGTTGAGTTGTCTTTACTCCAAGGTGAAAGATATTAATTAATTTAGAGCTATTCAGAAGCTTAATTAATTAATGGACTAGATAATCTTAAACGCGGGAAATAATAACCGGGAGCCCATATTATCGTAATATGGATTAAGATGGATAGTGCAATATTAATTTATTAGTGGTACTAATTAATATTAATGAGCTGAATTATATTGGGGCTCAATATTGAAATTCAGAAGCCCATTGGAGGTCCAATCTTAATTCTCCTAAATGCACCTCAAGTAGCCCATTAAGTAACCCAATAATAATAAGGTGATTAAAATAAAAGAAAATATTATTGCTGATTTTTTTCCTTAATTTTCGAAAAATGCATATATGGAGAGAGAAAAGATTTTGTTGGAAAAATATTATGGAAGATATGTATTCTTGGAATACAAGATTATCTCATAAATTCAAGAAGATCCAAATCTTGTGATTTCAATCTATATTTTTTGAAAATTGCTAATATATGAGGAGGTTGGGATTTTTGTGGAATATTTTATTATGGAGAAAAAAATATATGAGATATATTCAAGATTTCTTAGAGATTAAGAAAAAAATTTATCACCCCTATTTCACATGCATAATTCGGCCACCCTCACTTATAAATAGGGAATGATTATTTCATTCCCAAGTACATGATTCCATGTGTTGGAAAAATCAAGAGCAAAAATATTTTTCTTTCTCCCTTGTTATTCCTGATTGTTTGTGAGCACTTCCCACCGGTGAACAAGCAAGGCGAAAGAGATATACTTGAGAAGGTCTTTTGGTTGGTAGCACGTTCGTGATTGTCCCGTTGTTATCAAAGACCATATCTACAAGAGGTACGTAGTCACATAACTTCTTAGTTATTCCGCCACAGGTTTTATGTGAATTAATTCTACATGCATGATGATAAAATTGTTGTTGGAATTATTATTTGAATTAATTAGGATTAATTCATGCTAGTAATAATTAGATTTAAATTCGTATTAAAATTTCATCCCGAATAGATCCGAGCACCCCTATTTTCCCAACACCTTTATTTTCCACCGTAACCCTTCTCTAAGTAAATCTCTACACCAACACAAGATCTCCAAACAAATGAAGGATTGGAACCAATTTTCGCATCTAAAATGTCACCATGCTTATAATATCTTGTCTTGAAGACTCGTGCTGCCAAGGAGTTTGGCATGGCAATAAAACGCGACACCTGCTTTGCTAAAATGGCTTTATTGAAGTCCCCTACTTGCCATTTAGGTCTTGAGAGGACTTCACAGGTCTTCCAATGCATCTTTTTTCCTTTTTCTATGAGTCCCCACCAAAAATCGGCAAGCATACCCTCCATTTCATGACATAGCGAGAATGGGATTCGGAAACAGGACATAGCATAAGTTGGAATAGCATTAAGGACAACTTTGATTAGAACTTTCTTACCTCCTTCGGAGAAGTCTCTTGTTTTCCAGACCTAGGTAGATATTGTGGCCTTGTCTCATTTTCACATCCAGGATCCCCTTCACGGCTCTCTTATTATTTAGGCTCGTGTTCGGACTGAAGGTGATCGCTAATTTCTCATAATTAATTAACTGACCCGAGGCTCGTTCATACTTATTCAGACCCTCTTTGAGCACTGCACAATCCGTTGTTGAGGCTTTAAAGAGTATCAAGCTGTCATCGACAAAGAACAAATGTGAAATGTTAGGCCCACCTCTTGCAATTGGAACCCCATGTATTTTCTTCGCCTAAAAATATGTAGTTATCAAAGTTGATAAGCCCTGTCCGCAAATGGAAAAAAGGAAAGAGGACAACGGATCTCCTTGTCTAAGACCTATGGACGGTGAAATCTTCCCCACAATTCTATCCCCCAGTTTGAAAGCATATGTGACCGATTTGATGCACCTCATAATTAGATTCACCCACCTTTCATTGAAGCCCATTTTCACCATGATTTTTTCCACATATGTCCACTCCACTTTGTCATAAGCCTTGGACATATCTAACTTTAAAGCAGCGTAGCCAACTCCACTCTTATTGTGCCTAAGCCAATGCATGCATTCATATCCAACAAGTACGTTGTCGATTATTAGCCTTCCCGGTACGAACACACTTTGGTGTGGATCAATAATTTCCCCCATAACTGTTCTCAGCCTATTGGTAATAGCTCGGGCAAGGATCCTATATCCAACATTGCAGAGGCTTATTGGCCTAAAATCTTTTAGGCTCTTTGGTTCTTTTATCTTTGGGATCAAGGTGATGACTGTTTCATTCCAATTCTCTAGTGTTTCTGTGCCATTAAGAACTCTAAGGATGCTAGTCAATATTCTGCTTCCCGCCATATCCCAAGATTTTTGGTAGAAGCCCGTCGTGAAGCCATCCGGCCCCGGGGCTTTATTAGAGTTAAGATCAAAAGCTGTTTTTCTCACTTCTTCAACGGAAAAGGGAATGTACAGATAGGAGTTCATCGCTTCACTAACCACTGGCTTTATCCCCTAAATAACCTCATCCACATCTCCGTCGATAGGGTTACTTGACTTGAAGATCTTGCCATAGAACTCGAACACTATCTGCTCAATCCCGTGTGCATCCGAGCGCCATACTCCATCTTTATCAAATAACCCTTCTATCGTGTTCGTTCTTCTTCTTTGGGATGCCTTCATGTGGAAGTAAGTAGTATTTTTATCTCCTATCGTGAGCCAAGTATATCGAGATCATTGGTGCCAATAAACCTCTTCTTGGAGCTCTAATTTTTGCAGCTCCTTCTCAAGAAGTCGTGTATGAGCCCAGTCAATTTCCCCTTCATCTTTTTCCCATGTTCAATCGAGTTCGGCTCTAATTTCCTTTATTCTCTTGCTTGCGTTAGCTTCCTTTCCCTTAGCCCATTGCATCAAACTGCTCTGATATTTTTCCACCATCTCGGGGAGATCGTGTGCATCTCTGTTTTCTTCCCATGTTCTTTGAAGCGCCCCATTAAAGTCTTCTTCAATAAGTCACTTATTTTCAAACTTGAACGTGCCTCGCTCACCCTGTCTCTGCACTCTGCTTCCCTTAAAGAAAACGATTTGTATAACCCTGTGATTCGAGTTATAGAAACTCACATTCTTCACCTCAAACATTTTGAAAAGATTCATCTAACTTTCATTTGCCAAGAATCTATCAAGCTTCTCTCTAATAAAGTTTCCTCCCCCTTTTATTTGTCCTGGTAAACAAAGGGACCTTAGCTGCAAAGTCCTTTAATTCCAGCTCATCTATTACCTCATTGAAGGCTTTGATTTGGGTATATAGCCTTCGGTTGCAACCTCTTTTTCTGATTCACACCTTATTTCATTAAAATCACCTCCAATTAGCCAAGGTGTTTGAGAATGGCTCCCACAACTAGCCACTCTTCTCAAGAGTTCCCAGGACAAAGTTCGTTGATTAGCATTAGGATTCCCATAAAAGTCGGTGAAATTAAACTGACAATTATCAACATCAATACGACTATGTATGTGCCATAGAGAATAAGATAAAACAGAAACATCCACTGACAAATTCCAGAAAAGCAAAATATCATCGACACTTTCGACCGCATCAACACCAAACGCGCAATCAAAACACAAGCCATTTTCCCAAGAAAAACCTAAACGACTTGACACTTTTGACTCTATCACAAACAGCAAGGAAGACTTTAAATCAGCAACGAGGCGCTGGAGTAATCGGAACGCACGACGGTTACCCAAACCTCATGCGTTCCACACCACAAGTTTCATGGTGCTAGGCAGTTTGACCGCTGGGTTTTTTAAATGAGCAAAGAGCTACCAGAAGACCCACTCATAGGGGTAAATAATACCATTGTGGTTGGGGAAACGCACCAGAGACGCGACATTCCTCACTAGAAATCCAACCCAACGGATGTCCTTAAACCATGGAAGTGTTAATCCATTCCACGAGGGACGAAGGCGGCTAGAAATTCTAGGAGTGGAGAAGGCGATTCACGCCTAGAGAGTGGAAATTCTGTCGCCGATTCACGCCTGGGGACTGAAATTCCGGTTGGGGTTTTCATGCAACGGAGAAGAAGGTAAAGGTAAAGGTAGAGAGAGATTTTTTTTTTAAATTGACAACAAGAATATTCAATCTATATATATATATATATGTATAACAACTTAAAATCAAGTAATATATACATTTTCAACAAAATAAAATATTTTTTAAATTAATTTACTTTTAATTCTAATTTATGTAATTTCTTCATTAAAGACCAACACACACACACACTATGTATATACATATGTACATATAAACCCCCCATCCGCACACGCAATATCCTAAATTTACACAAAATATCATTACTTTTAAGTTCACACACACATAATTAAAATAATTTTTTATTTTTATATATAAAAAGTTTGCAAAATTTTCTCTTAAATATCTACTTTTTTTTTTTTATTTGTGTTCTCCCTTTTATTAAAGATTTTATGAAATGGGGGTGTAACTAATAATAATACTAATATAATTGCATTTATATTATAAATTAAATACATGAACTGTGCATCGTACGAGTGAAATACTAGTTACTATAATGATAAAGATTTGATAGCATGAATAAGTTTCACCTGAAAATTTGTATTACTCCGTCCTTTGACACTTTCACAGTTCACTATGCATCCCCTATAAAGACCTCAAAATTACACCTCATTCGACTATTAGTTACACGCTAAAACAAGTTTTGTTAGTTTTATTCACTTAAATTACACAATAGACTCTCATAAAATAATATTTTATTCATTTAAATACTATAAGTCAGTTCTCATATTGAAATCTCTGAAAAGTCAATTATGAAGAGTGTTTTGGGTATGAAGGTAGTACATAAACAAAACTTAATTGAAAAATCATGTATCATGAAAATATTAATGGATAATTCATTTTTATTTAATACGTTTACCCAAAAGATACTTCTTTCGTTCCAGGAAAATTTGCACCTCTGAGATTGCACGTGAATTAAGGAGACGCTTGGTTAGCAACTTTTCAATGTTAATAAGAATGAAAATTATTTTTCATTTATGCCCCCATAATAAATATGATATGTTGGGGGAAGAATTGTTACAATTGTGACTCCATTGGTAGTGACATGTCCCAATTTTGGAATAAAAATAGAAAACAAATGGTTGTTGGTGGAGGATTGTGGGATTAATTGAGGAGGATGATTGTAGGAGGAGAATAGAATAATAAAAATGGAGTAGTGATTACCTTATTTAGAAGATGAGGTAGTGATTTTGTTCTCATTAACCATCATAATTACACTAGTTTTCAATCTCATTCCCATTACCATTGAAGAGTGGCTAACCAAACGCCCCTTAAGAAAATGAGTAAAGTAGTGACATATGGGTAAATATGTGTATATTTGTGTGAATGTGCATGCAAATCAATATTTTCTTTTTAGACAATGTGCAAATTGGTGTGAGAAGTCCAAATAAGAAAAATGTGCAAATTCCACTGGTAGGAGGGAGTATAAAATTTTAGTATGCACTTGAATTTTAAGTTCAATTTTGACTTTAATTTTGATTTTTTTTAACACATACAGTAACACACCGAATGTATTTTTTTGCAGTTGGAGTATTACTGATTACTTCTTGAGGTACTAGTATCACTCATTACATCTTGTGATATTACTGATTTTTATTTGATTTTTTTTTTTTTTTTTTTTGAAAATTTAATTCAATATCATGTAGTACTCATAATTAAGTTATCAAAAAGCTATTCAGAATTCTCGCAAGCCACAAAATAATCCCTCTTATCCCTCACGCTTTTCTTTCCCCTGGATATAAATTATAAATTAAATCACTCATTACAACTTACAAGTGGTTGCAGCAGTAGGGTTTACAACTTTGAAATTCTACTTTTCGACTCTCCCAATCCAAAGCCTTCCTTTTCCTTCTCTGTTGTTGTAACCCTAACTCTCCGACAATTAATCACCCGTTTGTACTAGGCATTCTTCTCTGGATCTCCGTATTTTGAAATTTTTGAGCGGTTGAGTTGGCGGGAAATGGCGGCGGTGGAGAATGAGACGAAGGCGGAGGAGGTCAAAGGTGGAGAGTTACTTTTCTGCGGCACTACCGCGTGGGATGCAATGGGCCGCCGGAGGACCTCGCCGGAGGAAAATTTGGTTTCGCCCACTAGGCTGCGCCCTCTTATGGGGGTCGACATTCGCTTTGTCGCCTCTGGTTGCGGTAAACAACACATTTCAATGCTTTTCTCTTTTGTTAATTTTTCTGAGCAATGCGCGTTTATTTTTGATATATTTGCATAGATTTGATGCGTTGAGGTTTAGTTTGCCCTTGTGAAATTTGAATGTTGAGTTCTTTTTTTGAAAATGTAGTGTCTTGTCACTGTGTGGCGTTAGATCTAGAAGGCCGCTGTTATACGTGGGGGCGCAATGAGGCAAGTTTCTTCTGCTAACTGAATTTCAACATCTGTTGGTAGTATATTATAATTATGATATTGTGCTTGTTTGTTTAATGTGCGCAGAGAGGCCAGCTTGGTCATGGGGATAAGGTTCAGCGGGATAGGCCGACAATCATATCAGAACTATCCCAGTTTGTTTCTTTTCTTTACCTAATATTTCTAATAAAAACAATAATTGCACAAGTTAGTATATTTTCTTTACCTATTATCTGGTCAAAATGGTATTGAGTAAAATGTCTTCTCTCTTTTGTTGCTCTTGGGTAATGAAAACCAACAGTAGTATGATGTTCTTATTTCACTCTCCCATGACTGCATCTCCTGTACATTATGCATTTGCCATACCAGAAAATGCTCCGTAAGTCCGTTGTGTGAGTACATATATATGAAAGTCTGTTGAGTTGAAAATCCAATGCCATGAGTAATGGAATTCTTGCTCACTAGTTATGCCAGGACAACTTGATTTGACTGTGTTCTATGTGACCATCTAACTAGGAAGTAATCTTATTTTAGGTATAAAGTTGTTGCAGCAGGGGCTGGCAGGAGTCATTCTGTGGTAGTCACTGAAGATGGTCTCTCGTTTGCATTTGGTTGGAATAAGCATGGGCAACTTGGTTCAGGTTCTGCAAAAAATGGTGAGCTGCTCTTAAATTTATTTCTGATTTCCCAATTACAATTGCTTAATTGAATGTGTGATATACCCCATATCTTAGTGCAGTTAATATACATTTGAATCTCACGTAGTCATGGTTTGGGATATTACCATGTGCTGATATGATATATAATCTCACAGTCTTGGTGTGGGATATTACCATGTGCTGATATGATATATTTACTCACTGCTGACATTATTTTAGTTAACAGCTGAGGTCTCATCTCTCATATCATAAGTATATTTTGTTTGGGAAAACCACAAATTTATATTTACCCCTCCCCCCTTCTCAAGAGTACACCCTTTTGTTCTTGGTCAATTGGATAATGGTAAACCATGAATTTTCATGTATGTTACACTGTTTAATTTTTGCTTCAAAATTAATCAAATGATAACTTCTTTTCATCAGGCTAATCTTTTTAAAATTGAATTTCAATATTATATTTGCATCCAAACAACTTCCATGTTTATCTAATAACGGAGTTATGTCTAATTAATAGTTTTCCCGTTTTCCCCTATTTTTATGCAGAATTTGAATTATCTCCAGTTCGTTGTCAAGTATCTGAAGTTAAATCTGCTGTTTGTGGGGCTGAATTTACTGTTTGGTTGACTTCTGTTGAAGGTTCTACTATATTGTACGTTTTCTGGATATTGTTGTCTTTCCCCCAGAATTTCCTGATAGGCCGATTTCTATTTTTTGATTGGTCTATCTATTTCATAAGTGCTGATCTTTTTATCAATTGCAATTTCTAAGAACTGGTGGTCTTCCACAATGGGGTCAGCTTGGGCATGGCTCCAACAATGAGGTATGGTCAATTGAGTAAAAATATGATGCATAGTGAATATAAGTTGTTTTGCTATTTTAAATTTATATTTCTTCACCTCCTGGTTAATAGATGTGCTACAACTTTTAAGTTTTTGAATTTTATGGACACATGTATTATTTGAGAGTTAATATTCTTCGACGTGTTTGTGCTTAATTTTCTGAGGGGGGCTTGTCTGCATTTGCTGATATACTAGAGTGTCTTAATATTGTTTACATTTTATCTAGTTATGGTGTTATGCCAAAAATTTCCTTTTTCTTTTTGCTAATACATAAATTGGTATTGCTCAAGGTTTCAGCTTCAGGTTATAATGGATTCTTATGCTGTCTGCTGCTGCTAATGCATAATACATCTGAAATTATATGACATAAATCTTTTTTTTTTTTTTCCAAAAAGAATTTGGAAGGAGAAAAAGAGGGAACGTTATGTGAAGATTTCCTTTTGTTCTTGAGTTTATGCTACATACCATACTGGATACCTTTCATAGTTCAATTTGTAAAGACATTAGAAGTAACTATCATTGCTTATAGACTTGGACTGGATACCTTTATTTTATTTTTACTTCCTAACTTTACAAATTCAACTATGATATAACACATCCTTTTTAGTACTTTTTGCCTTCCAATTGTCAATATAAATTTGTAACTTTTCTATTCTGCAATGGAATCTCTGCATAAACTTTTTGTATCTTGGTGATGACATGTGAAAGATTTTATCAATTATTTGACGTATCAAATGCTCAAACTTATAAGAATTCACGTTTTTGACTATCTTCTGTTAACATATATTCCTTTGTGCTCAAGATTATCATTTGATGTTTTTTGTTCATTTAAGTACTAACCGGGGATCTTTTCGTTGGCAGTATAATACTAAAGATAGCTCTGTGAAGCTTGCTTACGAAGCTCAACCTCGCCCTAAGGCGATAGCCTCTCTTGCAGGAGAAACTATTGTAAAAGCTGCTTGTGGAACCAATCATACAGGTATTCATACAATAAATTTACCTTTTGTTCTATTCTTATCTAATTCAATGTATGATCATATTGTGCAAAATAATTAATATGTAAGCCCTGTTTATTATTGATCTCAGTGGCAGTTACTAAGGGTGGACATGTTTACACGTAAGTATGCGTTTTTGCTTGGTGAAGTTGTGTCTCTTAAGGGAACTTATTTTATTTAACACAAAACACCTGACATGTGTGTTCTTTGTATTTCTTATTGCGGCATATGATTAGGTGGGGCTTTGGTGGTTATGGAAGGTATTACTCTTAACTTGGCGTTTTTTGAATGCTTTCTCTAGCTACCTTCTTTATTGTTATGGGCTTAGTTATATAGCTGCTGATGACAGGCTTGGACATAGAGAACAGAAGGATGAATGGTCTCCACGCCTTGTAGATGTTTTCACAAGGCATAACGTCCTGCCTCCTAACGCAATTGTTTCAGCAGGATCTGCCAATTCTTCATGTACAGCTGGTAAGGTTTAGTAACTATTTCTCTATTGATTCTCCTTGCTTATATTCAACTGCTTGCATTCATCCTTTCTTGGCAATGTTTGAGACTGTATATTTCAGGTTTGAATTGAGATGCAATTTTTTATAATCCTTGTTGCAGTACAGGAGTTTGATACTATATTCCTATATCGGTTCTTATGGGGTATGAATTGTGGCCTGTGGGTCTACATGGCTTAGGGCTCTCCTATTCAATATCTAGCTTTTGGGTTAGGTCCGGTCATTGAAATCATATCATTTGATGTCAAAGTCACCTCTGCTTCCCATATTTCAGTTTTGTTGCATGTGTGATTCTGGCAGTCCAGTGATGCGAACTAGCACAAAATCTACCCCATCTGCAAGGTTGTTGTAAGATCCTGAACTAAGCAAACCTGTCTGTTGGCCAGGTCTACAGAGTGTGGATTGCTGTGATCCTAAGTTCAAGATACAATACTTTTTACTCTCATGTTGGATTGTGGTATGAGTCTGGTGCTTTACTTGGCTTATACCACGGCAATAGATAGCTTTTGAGGGAGAGTTCTCTGTTAAGGTTGTATAACCAATACTGTGTGTGTAGAATAAACCATACATTAAATCCCTTAGTACTGATGTAGGATTGAGATCTTGTACCTTAAGTTAGGATCACCTAAATAGATTGTAAGTTGTAACCGATCTAAGTTGATTTGCTGAGATGTACCATGATTTCATGCTCAATTTTCTTGTGAAAGGAGTAGATTAGGTGTGGAGAAATATTTCATTAACTTTAAGATTACATGCATCCATTTTATGTGAGTGATCCATGTCTTGGTCAGCAGTGGTTTTGGCATAAGAAAACATATTGTTATCTTGAAGTTCCAGTGGATTTATTACGTGAAAGTTTCTTGATTGGTGCAAGTTTCTTAAATTTTTATGGACTCGAAGAGCCATATATTTGGGACCTTTAGAACAAATTACTTTGCTAAAACTACTGTTTTTACAGGAGGTGGACAACTTTACATGTGGGGCAAGATAAAAAACAGTGGGGATGACTGGATGTACCCCAAGCCTCTTATGGATTTGAGGTTCTCTACTTGCTCCACTGACTCAGTGATGTGTTTTATTGTTCAAATGAATTCTCTGACTGATGGAAACATTTCTTGATCAAGGCATTTTACATTTATATTTGTTTTCAATTGCAAAACAATCTATATTTACACTTAACTCGGTAATTGATGAAATTTTGGTATGATAATATAAAAGGAGATGCTTCAAGTTAAGTTCACGCTTGCCTGCTTGAGTGCCAATATATTTCATTCTTGCAGTGATGCTACAAATTATAAGAGAAATGGTCTGGAAGAAGCTTGAGTATCTGATCTTTTGTAGCTGCATGAACCTTGTTCCTCTTATGCCCGCTTCTTGCTTTTCCCAGTGCCTCCCAAGACAAGAAAATAAAGTAAAAGGATAACTGATTTATCCAACCTGAGCCAATTCTGAAATAAGACATTCTTTTAGTTTATATAACTTAAGCTGTTTCCTTATTTTCTACCTTTATAGTAGGGGATGCAATGCAGTGTGTTAAATTTAAGTTGCAAATGTGGAGTAGGTATTCCCTTATGCCAACTGGAATATAGTTCTTTATTAATGGATTGACAAGCTAACGTATTTTACAGTGGATGGAATCTACGCTGCATGGATTCAGGCAATATGCACCACTTTGTTGGTGCTGATTCTTCATGTATTAGCTGGGGTCATGCACAATCAGGAGAACTGGGATATGGACCTGACGGGCAAAAGTACTTAGTGGTTTTAATACATAAATTTTGCATGACACATGATGAATTGCAACTCCTGAGCCATTGTTCTGCTTGTTTCTGTTTGCAGATCTTCTGCAATTCCTAAGAAAGTGGACATCCTAGAGGGAATGCAAGTTATTACGTCAGTACCATTTGCTACAAATTTAAACTTGTCCTTGGCTTTTTTGTTTTTTCCCTTTTATAGGGAAGGGAAGTAGTTTTGACTTTGATTTATAATTGTAGTGTTGCTTGTGGATCTGCCCATTCCTTGGTGGTTGTTGATAGAACCAGTGTTGTTGATCGACTTGACCAGGTACTATTTTCTCTTTCGAATACGTACTTGACTATTGGGCAGTATCAACATAAAGAGAGTAATTTAGTGCAACTAGTATTTCTGATTGTTCATTTCCTAAGTCATATATTTGTAGTAGAAATCCTGACCGTTGTGTTTCTTAACAGCTTGAAGTGCATGATGGCAAAGCTGCCGAAGAAGGTATGGTATATATGGATATTTAAAATCCATTTGAAATCATAAATAACATTTCAACTTGGAATTATTTTTTGAGCGATTGAGATGCACTGAGAGTGCACTTGCTCAGGTTTCAGCATGTTCTCTGATATTCTCATGGTGCAGTAACCGACAATGGAGCTTCGGTGGCTGAAAAGACTCCGAAAAAGACATCTGTCAAAAAACCTCAAAAAACGAGCAAGAGGAAGAAAGAAAGCTCTTCAGAGGATGAGGAAAATGATGAGGACGATAGTGACGACAGTGATGACATGGTCAACGGTGGGGGGAAGTCCTCCAGGGGGGGAAGGGGAAAAAGTAGAGGTAAATCTTCTGCTGCCGCAAAGAAGGGGAGTGGTCGTGGAAGGGGGCGTCCCCCATCATCAGAGACAAAAAGCTCCGCCGAAGGAAAAACACCCGGTAGGAGGGGAAGACCAAAGAAGTCATGAATGTGATGGTCCTTGTTTGTTGTAATCTCTAATTTTATGCGACAAGTGTGCTGCATTGCTATGGTTCTTGATTCTTCTCTCCTTTTCTGGGGTGCATGTAAGGTGTCGCCCTGAATTTAGGTTACTAACCATGTGTGGAGTAGGCTAAGACTGAGCTGGTTTATATGTATTTGACAATTTCTTTTTTGGCAGAGAGGGGGAGAGAGAGAGACAAAAGGAAAAAGAAAAGAAATTGCTTTAACTGCGACTCTTTTTTGTTCACTTATTCACATTTATACTTTTTAATTTTTTAATATATTTGTTATTTAAAAAGCAATAAAGATTGAAGACGAAGTATAGAGTGAAATTAGTTTGTACATGAACTATGGAAAAATATTAATTATCTATATATTAATTGTTTTTACTGATTATTTTTATCAAGAGTATTAATTGTTTTTACTGATTATTTTTATCAAGAGTATTAATTGTTTATTGAAAATAAATTAAGATTTTTTAGTGAAAATTACTAATGTTCTCTAGTGAAAATAACTAATACTTTTCAGTAAAAATAATTAATATTTTTTGATAATTCAGGTATGAATTAATTTCACCCAATATATGCAAGATAGAATGCATCTTTTTTAACTTTTTGAAGTGTTATCTGTTTTAAAATGTATTTAAAGGATTGATTGACATTTTGAGGTTCATTCTAAATGGCCATCAAAACTGAACTCCCATTCTTGCACCTGATTATGAATAAGAAAACATAATTATAATTAAAAAGAATAATCGAACAAAATATTACTTATATTCCCTCTATCCATCAAATTTATACTACCTCCGTCTCCAAACATTCTCGTATTTTTACGAGCAAATTTTTTATTAGTATTAAAAATGATAAAGTAACTTTGAAGTTATTTTATAATATAGGAGATATAGATCTATTATACCCTACCTTAAAAATCACTTTATCATTTCAAATACTAACAAACAACTTGTTCGCTAAAACACGAGAAAAAGTCGATTGTGAAAAGTATCTGGGGACGGAGGGAGCACCTGCCTTTTATTTTGGGTTGTCCATCAAATTTATACCTCTATCATATTTTGGAAATAAACACCACTTACAAACAAATAAATGTGTCTTTTATTTTGGGTTGTCCATCAAATTTATACCTCTATCATATTTGGAAATAAACACCACTTACAAACAAATAAATGGGTCCCATAATACCCCCTACAATACCCTTATTTTATCTACTTTATTTACTTTTTCAATAAAATACTACTCCCTCCGTTCAAAATTAGTAGTCCTACTTTTTGGGCTGTTATTTTTTGTCATAAGTTGGAGAGTATTATGAGGTATTGTGAGGTTCATTTATCATATTATATTTTCCATAAACAATAACTTTATTGATAAATGAACCTCACAATACCTCATAATACTCTCCAACTTATGACAAAAAATAACAGCAAAAAAAGTAGGACTACTAATTTTGGACGGATGGAGTAATTTTTATTAAATCCTGCGTCCAACAATAATTGAGTATAAATTTTGTGGACGAAGGGAGTAATATTTTAATCTAAAATTAGTAATTCTTTTACATCCTCGTATTACGCGGGATTATTACGGTGTAGTGTGCTATATGTTGCACGGATGTGGATACGCGGGTGCGAGAGCGACACAATGCGGATACAGGGATGCTAGTTTTCAAAAAATTAAGGGTGCAATTCGGCGATGATACATTTATTTATTTATTTATAAATATATATATATATATATATATATATATATATATATATATATATATATATATATATATATATGTGTGTATATACAACCCATAAATGTTTTTTTTAAAGGTAGACAATCAATAAAATTAATTTCTGCAAAACCCAATTAATATAGCCCAAATCAATTCATTTATATTTTTGGTTGAAGCCAAACTCCTTTAAATACATAAGCCCAACCATATCTATTAAATAAAGAAGCCCACATTCCTAACCCTAATTATGAAGACACGTACACGTTGTTAGTGTTAGCTAGTGTCCTAGAGACAATCCATTGTGAGGATATAATACTAAGATGATATTTAGTTTATGATTTAATATTATTTATTGATTTAATATTAAGTATATGACATTACACTTATCTGAATATTATGTTCGATTGTTTGCATTTATTCATATATGTGTTCCCATGAATTAATATTGTCATTGAGCGAGTGAGAACTCAGATGACTAAGTATGATTCTCAAATAGCCGCAATCAAGGATCATCAAGAGTGGGATATTGACAATGCAATTGAGATTGATGTGCGATTTGCATTATACTCTATGGGAGAGTGTAGTAAGATCTCACTTACTACGAGATACTAGATATCTCATAATGGATGCACAAATACCTTAGAGTGTATTTGTATACCCATCCGAGAAACTGTTTGATGTAATTTCACATAATGTGTCTACGGGTGTCTCGGTTAGTGGGAGCGATGTGATACTCCTCTGACTTGAGGTCAATACGCACGACATGTGTGGAGTGATGAACTTTGACCATGGCCGACGCTTGCACCCTCCAAGGGTAGATATGACATAAATTTGGTTCATCACGAAATGCATGTGCGTGGTAGTTGAGCCAAGAATATGATTCATTCTTCAATGTGGATTCAGAGAGAATACTCATCTTCTCACCATAATTGGATCTAAGTCATCGGCCGATGCACGTCAACTTGGACTTTATGGCCAAGTGTGACACGAGTGATCAATTAGTGATTTGAGATAATATGATTAAGTTATTTGAATAGACACTTCATCATGTTCAGGACTTAATCGGGTATTCGCGAATGAAAGGAAGATATCACAATAGCCTACAGTATTACAGGTAGTTGCAGATTTCCTCACAACGTACCTCGTATATTGAGATTGTCTGATTTATTGTCTAGGGTTCAATTAAGACCGTTAATTTGACTAATCGCTCGATATACGAGGGCCCATGAGTCACACAATAAGCAATGTCAGTTCACCAATTATAGTTGGTTGATTAAATATTATATTAGATATAATATTTAATTTATAGAGAATAATAATAATTATATTTGAAATTAATTATTATTAATATCTAATTAAATTAGATTTTATTAGATATGAATTCCCAATAATAATATTTGGAATATTATTATACAAAATATTATATGGTCAAGATATTATTCGTTGGAAAATATCTATAAGGAAATATAATCCGTAGAGATTATATTTTACGGGCTAGGCCTGTTATCTTGCTTAGGAATCAAGCTAAGACTATCCTTATAAGTATGAGTCCTATGAGAATTCCAGACACATATAAGAAATATAATTTCTGCATAAAATCTCTAGCTCGAATTTTTTTAGCAAGTTCGTCTCGAGATTCAACGTGGTAAGTCGGTGCGGGTTGGTGAATAGCTGTTGCGTGGATACCATAGTGGAGGATTCTGCGTACGAAGCGCTGTAAAATTTCTTGTTTAAGATTTCTCGTATTTAATTATGCAATTAATTGTTCGTTGTTGGTGAACTATTTATCCCGCTGCGCATGTATTACGTATTTATGTGCTTGTAAAACCCAACACACACACCTACAAAATCAATTTGTGTATTTTTTCTCTTTCTTCTTCACACAAACGACTGCTTCTCCCCCATCAATTTTTCATTTTTCTCTTCTTCTTCTTCTTCTTCTTCTTCTTCTTCTTCTTCTTCTTCTTCTTCTTCTTCTTCTTCTTCTTCTTCTTCTTCTTCTTCTTCTTCTTCTTCTTCTTCTTCTTCTTCTTCAGGCAGACAACCGCTTCTCTCCCAAGAGGCCCTAAGCCTGAGATTGATTCCAACAAGTATTATACTTCGTCTTCTCTTTCTTATTCTTCATCTTTACTTCTATTTCTATGTAAATCAACACATATACTTCGTCTCCTATTTCGTATTCCTTCATCTTTACTTCTATTTCTAAGTAAAGGAACACATATCGGCAATGAATGATCATTCTGGAGCTGTAATTGTTGTTATAAAAAAAAACTCGGATACAACGGGATTCGTGATCTTCCCGCACCGAATTCGCGAGTTCGATAATTTTTTTACGGTTTCGCTAGGTGGCAAATTGGGTGCAAATCCGAAGCGAATCGCGCCCGCACCCACCCCCTGCGCTAATCGAATTTTGCGTACTACTAATTTTCGACGAATCTGTGCATTACAGAGTGTGCTGCTATAAGCACTAAAAGTCTGTGATTATACTATAAGGACTATGCTGAAGCAAACCTTGACTGCATATCATATATGTAGGTTTGAAAATGGAATGGAAAATCCCCATCACATGGATCTGCCCCGAACGGGGTATGGGATCCCCAATTATTTTCTCCACGAGGTGGGGATGGGGATCGTATTTCCCTTCTCGTTCTCCGCTAGAACTGGATAAATTATTACTATTATATTATATTATTATCATTCCCTCCATTTGTCCCAGTTTTATTTTCTCATTTCACTATTTACCCCCTCTTCAAATACCTCTAAATTACATCTTATTCTACTAATAAGTATATAGAAAAATATCTTTATTTTGTTTCATTCACTTAAATTGAAAAATATATCATCATTAAAAAAATATTTTTATCCGTTTAAATACTACAAATCAAGTTTCATATTAAAAATCAAGAAAAGTCAAATGAAAAAACAAAATTGAGACAGAGAGAATATTACATAATAAGGCCCGTTCTCCAAGGGACTTTTTTTTTGTAATAGGATCCCGGAAAAGGGTACTTATGTTTTGTTTGAATGTTTATTTGCATATGGAATATGTATGAGGTGTTAATTGGTTGGAAGTAAAATCTGATTTTTCCACAAACCCCTCTACGACTCTACTAGTCTATTGCATTTTAGTAGGCTATTAAGAGGGAGGAGAGGGAGAGAAGTGAAATTTATTTGAGAGTGTGTTGTATGGATGTTGTGGAAGATGAGAAACATGATGGCATTTCAAAGAAAATTTAGGACTTCGCGTAGTTGGAATGGGGAGAGAACATAATATAAATTTGCTTCTATTGCGTAGGAAGTGGGATGATCAATAAAGTGTTTACTATTTTTTATTTTTTAATTCATTGCATTCAAGTTTAAGTCTTAAACTTTTTTTTAAGAAAATGTTATTGCAAAAAGGACTGGATACACGAATTCTTGGAACCGTATACACGAGTCCCTTTTTTTTTTGAACGAGTTCGTCATGTAGCAAATCTCACGCCAATTCAACCCGTACCCCCACCCTGCAAGTATCTGATACTGCATAATAGTGATTTTTGAAAAAATTGTGCATCATAGGTACACAAATATTTGAGGATAAGTAGTGGTCAAGAAAAAATAAAGGACAAACTAATTCTCACTTGTTGATCGAAGAGATGCGACGACGATGATGAGGAGAACATGAGTATTGAAGAAAATTGTGATTGTAGACGGTGAAAAAGGGTTTGAGAATATATCATGCATCAAGTATATACACATAGACGTGAGGGTATGATCGTTCAATTTTTCGCTATTTGGAGGATAATAGCGATAATTTCAGTCGGTAGAAGTGGGACAAATGTCAAGTATTATAATCTCAATCAACCCCCCTTCCCCCCCGGTTGGGGATATCTTTTTGCCCGGATCTGGGATGAAATTTAAATACGAATTTAAATATAATTATTACTAGCATGAATTAATCCTAATTAATTCAAATAATAATTTACCAACAATATGTAATTTCATGCATATAAATTAAATTCATGTAAAAGTCCTATAGCGGAATATCTAGGAGTTTACGCGATTACGTACCTCTTGGAGAGACGACCTTTGAGTAGAACGGGACAAACTAATTAATCTTATCAACCGAAAGACCTTCTCAAGTATTCCCCTTTAGCCTTGCTCGTTCACCGGTGGGAAGTTCTTAACGAACAATTTAATAAAACAAGGAATAAGAAAAATATGTTGATTTTTCTAACACATGGAATTATCAACTGGGGATGAAAGTATCACCCCCTATTTATAATAGAGGTGGCCGAATTTTCATGTAGAAAAGGGAGATAAAATCTCTTTCTTGATCTCCAATAAATCTAGAATATATCTCATATTAGAGTTGTTATGCAAAACGAGCCGCTCGGGAGCTCGGCTCGACTCGGCTTGACTCGTAGGGTTAAACGAGCCGAGATCGAGCTCGAAAAATACTCGATTGCTTAATGAGCTCAATCGAGCTCGGCTCGCGAGCTACTCGTTAAGCTTGAATAGTAAGGATATATATGTAACAACATAAGAAACTACTAGCCCACAATGCAAATTTAGAAAGATAAAGTACTAAATTGCAAAGGATAATTGGAAGTTATTAAAAATACAATTAAAACAGATAGTTGTTGTTGGCCAAAATGCGAGGCCCAAATTTAGTCTTCATTTATCATCTTTACCATTGGATGAACATGGGGATACTCAAACCCATCTCCCGAAATTGTGTCCACCTCCACTCATTTTTTCACTTTTTCATCTTCTCTTTCCATTATCTTCTGGATAAATCCCCTTTTCTCAGCCACAATTGTTGATAGGCGAACATCAATTACTTCTTGGCGAACAAGAGTTAAAGCCTAAATGAAGATTATAAAGCAAAATATTCAAACAAAAAATGACTAACAAGGATAGTCAAAATGGGAGTGCACAAATCAATCCGAGAAGTGTATTAAATAACGAGCAACTACTTTGGCGAACAACTTTTAGGCGAATAGGTCCAAGGCCCGGGGCCGAGAATGATCACCATACCGAGTCCTGGGTGACGAACAACATTACTAAAATGTGGTGCATTTACCAGCGCATAGAGTGTATGTCACCAATTAGCCTGTCAAGTCAACTAGACCCTTGTCGAACAAGAATTAAAGATCCAGAGCGATATCAACATTGAACATTCAAGCGAACAACTTCTTAATCACATGATCAAGGAGCGAGCAACAAATGCACCAGAGACAAATGAAGTCCCCAAGCAAATAACGACGAACAACGTTGAATCTATGATAAGATCAAATACAAGACCTTGTAACTAAGTTTCAGCTTAGATAAGGTCAAATGTGGTCAAAGGACACATGTCAAACATGCAAGCTTGGTAGTCCAAGAGTCATGTACACCTCCTACTTGGTGGTTAGTATAAATAGTTGTTCTCCAGCAATAAAATCTAAGTTCAAATTCACAAATACTCCAATTACACACACTCATACACCTAAACATACACACACAAAAAATAAATACGAACTCGATACTCATATTTATGATTTACTAACCCAAACAATCGAATTTACCATTTACGGTGGTAATCAATCACACGTTCTTGTTTGGTGATCCTAAAACCGGTTAAAAACAGCCACTAATCCTCACGATTAGAATCGATCACCAACAATTTGGCACTAGAAGAAGGGTTCGAACCTTCGTTTGAAGTGTGATTATCAAGAACTTCAAGTTTAAAACTTGAAGATTTGAAGGAATATTTAAGAAATTCTTGAAGATTCAAACAATAGTGTTGGTGTTCTTGGTATCCTTCAATATCAAATTTGAAGATTCAAAGATTGAGAAGATAATTCAAATTAGGATGCCTCAATCCAAAGAAACTAGAATTTCACATCCCTCAGTGGGAGTTGTGATCCACGCCATGCGAACAAGGTTCAACCTTCGGTTGCAGCCCACATAATGCCTCCAGATTTAGAGGCATTGGCTAGAAACCCCCAGGAGTTGGCCAAAACAATAGCTGCTCTCCAGGCAATCCAGAAGCAACAAGAACAACATAGACCTTCACAAGCAAGGTCTAAGTCTCGCCAACTAGAAGTAGTAAGAGCAAGGTCTGCTTGCAGCGAGCAACATGAGGTCAACAGTACCCAAAACCGAGGGGACAAAGGCAAAGCTAAAATGGTGGAATAAACGGAAGGTCAGGCTGAATCTGCCCATGGGCGAACATCAATGTCAAGCCATGGGACGTCTCATTCCAGCGCACAGGACAGATTGGGCCTGACCACAACCCCAGCCAGGAGTTGCTCATCCAGAGCAAGGGCAGGGGCGAGCAACTCACAAGAAAGTATGCCCATCGGTGCATGAAAGGTTGACAAGGTCCACTTTTGGGCATCTGGGGCCACCTGCAGCGAGCAACCCAAGAAGGCAGCCTCAAGAGATTCCCCCTCCAAGTGAGGGACTGCGGCGAGCAAAAGGACAAGAATCCTTGCTCGCCGAACAACCTCCAAGTTAGGGGGCATCACTTGATGAATTGTCCAGTCTAAGGAAAGCCGTGAAGAGCATGCAAGGACAACTTGACCACCAAAGAGGGATTGGGGTGACCAGCATGCCATCCTCACCACTATCTTCAATTATTTTGAAGGCCCCAATCCAGAAAAAGATACAATTTCCGGCAAGCTTACAATATGAAGGCATTGTTGACCCCCGTGTCCATCTAACGAAGTATTCATATTACATTATCTCAGTGGGGGCAAGCGATGCAACTCAGTGTCGGAACTTTCCCCTAACTCTAGGGGACAGAGTACATAAGTGGTTTTCTGCAATGCCAGCAACATCCATCCACTCGTTTGCTCAGTTGAGCCGAGAGTTCCTCCCTCACTTTTCAACTGCAGGATCATACCTTTCCCAGAAGCACCGACTATCAGATTTAAAATAAAACGATGACGAATCAGATCAGGCTTTCATGGAAAGATTCGATAAAGTATTGTTGGAGGGGGAACCTGTTAGTGAAGATACAAAGATTGTAGCTGTCATGGTCGGGCTGAAAAATGGATCAGACTTATGGAAGGAGGTACATCTGAAGTACCCAAAGAGCTATGCTGAGTTCAAAAATCAAGCCGACATATTCATCTCATGCATGAAGCTCTACAAGAAAACTTGGGGGACAACAAGGCTGATCCAAAGGAGAACAACAAAAAGCCCGGTGGAACAGGCTATCGAGTCCCTAAAAACATGAAGGCATTCACTGAAGGGACAGAGTTGAAGGAAAAACTAAACCAGGTGCTAACAGTATCCATCGATACTGTGTACCACAACGTGAAGGAGAAAGAGTTGCTCTCCCCTCCTCGGAAGATTCGTCAAGAAACTGGCAAACTCAACCCAAACAAATATTGTGCCTACCACCAAAGTGTGGGGCATTTTACGAGTGAGTGTAGAGATTTGCTCAAGCAATTATGGCGATTCTATGGGGAGGGAAAACTCTCCGACTTCGTCAAAAGGCAACCTGGGAAAAGAGGTCGGGAGAGTAGCTCAGGAGATGAAATTGACGACCAACCTCCATGGAACAACAGCTTGGACGACAAGCCCCCACCGTTGCTGCTCATCCGGTGGAAGATGTATACATGATGGAACCCTCAGGACCTGCCGGGGGGTGCTCTGATGGACGACCACTAATGTCTAATCGAAAGAGAAAGACAGAATTACGAGCAATCGATCATGTACAAGAAATGGGGGTTAATCCGTCCGTCCTACAAACATCGGAAGTAACCTTTACTGAGAAGGACTTAGAGGGAATATTGAGCCCCCATAATGACTCTCTCGTAATATGTGCCAAGATTATGGGTACCAGAGTGCATCGATTGTTGGTGGACACAGGGGCTTACACTAACATCCTCTTCAAAAAGACAGTCGATCAACTAGGATTTGGAAATGCTATAACGATCCCTCTGGGAATAATTAGGTTTGTTGGGATATATTAGTTTTGATGATTTTCCAAAACCACATGTAATAGGTTTGAAGCAGTCAGGATCGTACTCTTAGTTTCAGGTTAGGCTAGTTTATTTTTCAGTTGAACAAGGTGTCAGTGGAGAAGAACTCTGCTGAGGGGGAACATAGTGAGGGGGGACTCACTGACACAGCCTGAGGAAGTCAAGATGACATCACAAGAAAGACAGACTGAAGCCATGCCAAAAGACTTGAACCTGAAGAGAAGCCTGAAGGAAGTCCCACTGAGTACAAACCTGACTATTCTAAGCCAATTCAGTGGACTACCCAGTGAAGAGCATGATCAGGAGGATCAGTGCTGTACCTAGTAGACCCTGAAGGAGTCAGGCTACTGAGGTCAGGAAGATTGTCATTCAGCCTTATGACAATCTTCTTGGAAAGATCTTCAAGCGTCTATTGAAGGACAACTACACTGAAGACATTCATGTCTATTGAAGATCATCAGAGTCAGTGGAGGATAAGCCATCTGAAGTCAGTGTGCCCTGATCAAGCCCACTAAACCAAAGTACCGTTGGATTCAGTCCACGTGGACCAATCAAGTCAAGACAACTCATTCGACACTGACAAGACTGCATTTAATGAAAAGTAGGTTTCCCTACTAACAGTCTGGATTCAAATGTTATTCTCTCCAACGGTAACATTTGAATCCACACTATAAATACAAGCTCATAGCTGCGGTTTCAAGTGTGTAAAAAGAGAAAATTAAACACCTACGAGCTGTGAGGGTGTGAGAGTTCTGTGTAGTCAAAGGGAGTTATAAGGGAGCACATCTCACATCCACGACATTGACCATTAGGGTCTTCACTTATATTCATTGAGTGTCAAGCTTGTAACTCTTAGCTTAAAGAGGTTTTACCAATCTTAGCTTGAGGCTAACACATTGTAAGGGAAAACCTCACCTAGTTGGAGTGAACCAAACCAAACTAAACCCTTTCAGAAGAATGTTAGGTTTGTAGTGAGGGGAGGAGAGGCAACCCAGGGAGTGGCATGAGTCCAGTGTATCTGTGCACCTTGACACGTTAAAAATAAGTCAATCCTTAGTGGATTCTCCTGTTAAATCAGGATCGTGGACGTAGGAGCTTGTGTCTCTGAACCACGTTACATTGAGTGTTATTTACTGTTTTCAGTATTGCTTAAGTACTTGCTAAACGATTTAAATACATGCTCACTGAGAGTAATTTGAAAGTAAGAAAAGAAAATTAGCTAAGTATTTTAGTCAGGGAGAACCAATCTCACTGACAGGCTTAAGAACGCACTCGAGAGTTCAGTCTCTCGAGTCACTGCTTTGTTGAGAGCCTGAGCTCACAAGTCAATCGTCACTGACTTGAGAGCTCTGACTCTCAGCAATGCAGTGACTTGAGTGTCCCGCACTGAACTCATTCCCAATTTTTTTTTGGTGTTATCTCCTAAATTCCCATTTTTTTATTTTAAAGTGAAATATCGGGACCATCAAGGTTATCTGTGCAACTTGTAATGGCCGAGGAACCCGAGAAAAATATCACAAGAATGGTAGATTTCTTGGTTGTAGATCAAGAGTCCACTTATAACGGGTTTCTTGGTCGACCATTTTTTTAATGAATTCAAAGCCGCATGTTCGACCTACTATTATTGCATAAAATTTCCAATAGCAAGTGGGGCTGGTTCAGTAAAGGGAGACCAAATAAAAGCTCGTGAGTGTCTCCTACAAATGCAATCAAACGAAGGATGAGTTTCCATGATGGAAGCCACCACCAGCTACCCAGTTGATGAACCATCAGTACTAGAAGACGTGATGGAGGCAGGGGAGGATCATATGGATCTGGACGAGCAACTCTTACCTGCTGACGAACAACTTTTTGGCGAGTAGCTCATCACCACCAAGGAGGCACCTTCACCTGACGAACAACATTTGGGTGGCGACAAGCAACTTGCTACCAATGACTTGGAGGGCCACAATCTGGTAAACAATGATGAGCCAAGATAAGCAGACGATCTTGAACCCCGTCTGGATGCAGACCCAATGAACATCAAAAATGATTTCGACCCAGAGGGACCAATAATAGATCCTCGTTGGAAAGGGCAAAAATGACGAGCAACTCCGGTTGAAGAACTGGAGGCCATTAAAGTTAGCCCTGAAAATAAGGACCTAGAATTATACATAGGATCTGAGCTCCCTGAGCCATATAGATCCCGAATGGAAGAATTCCTCAGAAGGAATCTAGATGTTTTTGCATGGTCCCTTGCGGATATGGTGGGAATAGATCCAAAACATGCTTTCCACAAACTCAATATCAACCAAGCAAGAAGGCCAGTCCATCAAAAAAGAAGGAAATATGGCCCAGACAAATATCAAGCTCTAAACGAAGAGGTGAAGAAGTTGCTAGACAATGATCTAATTCGGCAAGCACTTTGTCCAAAATGGGTAGCAAATCCGGTCTTTATGCGGAAACAGAATGGTACCTGGAGACTATGCATAGATTTCACAGATCTGAATGCAGCATGCCCAAAGGAAAATTTTCCTCTCCCACACATTGATCAATTGGTGGACATCACTGCGGGGCACGAGATGCTAACATTCATGGACGCATTTGCTGGATATCATCAAATCTCTATGCATCCCGACGACCAAGAAAATACAGCCTTTTATACAAATAAAAATCTCTTGTGCTGGAAAAGAATGTCATTTGGCTTAATCAATGCAGGAGCGACATATCAAAGGCTGGTGAACAAGATGTTCGACGAACAAATTGGGGACACGATTGAAGTCTATATTGACGATATTGTGGTCAAAAGTCCCCAGAAAGAAGATCATATACAACACTTAGTCCAGGTATTTGATACCATCCGACATTACAACATGAAGCTAAATCCAAAGAAGAGCAGCTTTGGAGTACATTCGGGGAAGTTCTTAGGCCATCTTGTTAGCCAGCGGGGAATTGAAGCCAGCCCAACAAAAGTAAAGGCTATCGTGGATATGCAACCTCCTCGTTCGGTAAAGGAAGTTCAAAGATTAACAGGCTGCCTAGTAGCTCTGAACAGGTTCATATCCCGATCATGAGATAAATGTCGTCCGTTCTTCGAAGCCATCAAAAAAGGAAAGTTCACATGGACAAACAACTGCTAGAGAGCATTTGAACAACTCAAAGACTACCTGGGAGATGTGAAGATATTATCAAAGCCCGTCCCAGGAGAAAAGCTCTATTTATACCTAGCAGCATCCGAAGTGGTAATCAACTCTGTCTTGGTGCGCGAAGATGGTAAATTCCATCAACCAATTTGCTATGTCAGCCAAGCTCTACATGAGGCGGAGATCAAATATTCATCAATTGAAAAGCTGGCATACACACTTGTCATGAGTGCGAGAAAGTTAAGACCTTACTTTTTCGACCACCAAGTCGAAGTACTAACAACTTTTCCACTCAGACAAATTCTCCATCGCCCAGACACAGCTGGACGTCTATTAAGATGGTCACTAGAGATCAGTCAGTTTGGGGTAACTTATGCTCCTCGAACAACGATCAAGGGGCAAGCATTAACCGATTTTATCGTCGAGCTAACTTTCCCCCAAGATCCAATGAGAGGACTTGATCACCCATAGCATCTCTATGTTGACGGATCGTCCACCAACATGGCCTCGGGGGCAGGTGTGGTGCTCATTAGCCATGGCAGACAAGTTTTCACCTTGGCTATCAAATTTGACTTCATGGCTACCAATAATGAAGCTGAATATGAGGCTTTAATTGCTGGTCTCCACCTATCACTTGTTGTAGGTGTCAGACGGCTACAAATATTCGGTGATTCACAACTAATCGTCAACCAAGTCCGAGGTGAATATGAAGCAAAAGATAACCATATGATCGAGTATCAAAGAATAGTTGCTCACCTGATATCCTTGTTGGATCAAGTTTTCATTAAACAAATACCAAGGACAAGCAACACTCAAGCTGATGCATTAGCTCGACTAGCAACAAGTGAAGGACCAGCTGAATTGGCAGATATTGTCATAACCAAGATGAACAACCCATCAACGATAAGCTATAATGTTAACCAGCTAGACGAGCAAGCTAATGAAGAAGAAGAAGACTGGAGGACAGAAATAGTCAAATATTTGAAGAATGGGGAAAAACCAAACAACCCTTTTGAAGCAGCCATGTTAATTAAACGAGCCGCCAGATACACTCTGGTGGGAGAACAACTTTTCAAAAGAGGAATATCAATCCCAATCCTCAAATGTTTGCCTAGGGGGCAAGGACGAGCAATACTTGAAGAAATACATGCCGGAGTATGTGGAAATCACACTGGGGGGCAAGCCTTGGCCTACAAAACTATCAGACAAGGTTATTATTGGCCGACTTTACGACAGGATGCAATCAAGAAAGCAAAAACTTGTCATCAATGCCAGATTTTTGGCCCGAACATTCACACCTCGGCTCAGGAGCTCATATCAGTTTACAGCCCATGATTTGCAAGATGGGGGATGGACATTGTAGGTCCCTTCCCAACTTGAGTTGGAAATATTCAACTTGTCGTCGTGGCAGTCGATTATTATACAAAATAGGCAGAAGCAGAAGCCATGGTAAAAATCACACAACAGAAGATGATCAACTTTATATGGAAGAACATTGTCTGTTGTTTTGGAGTTCCACAAATAATTGTGACAGACAATGGTCCGTAATTCGACGGAAAAGAGTTGAGAGACTTCTGCACAAAGTGGGGAATCAAAAAACATTATTCTACTCCCTATCATCTGTTGGGAAAATAGGGGTGCCCGGAATCTATTCGGGATGAAATTTAAATACGAATTTAAATACAATTATTACTAGCATGAATTAATCCTAATTAATTCAAATAATAATTCCAACAACCAATTTAACATCATGCATGTTGAATTAATTCACATATAATCTATGGCGGAATAAACAAGAAAATATGTGACTTGCGTACCTCTTGTAGAACTTGGCCTTTGAATAAAACGGAACAAACACGAACGCGCTCTATCAACCCAAAAGTCTTCTCAAGTATTTCCCTTTCGTCTTACTTGATCACCGGTGGGATATGCTTTCAAGTAATTTAAATAACTAAGGAAAAAGAAAAATATCTATGCTCTTGATTTTTCCAACACATGGAATTATGTACTTGGGAATGAAATAATCATCCCCTATTTATAGAGGGGGGTGGCCGAATTTTTGTGATGTTATGGGCTTGGAGAAAATCTTTTCTTAGGCTCTAAGAAATCTTGAATATATCTCATATATTATTTTCTCCATAATAAAATATTCCACAAAAATCTCACTCTCCTAAATAAGCTTAAAATTTCAAAAATTTCAAGTAGAGATCCCAAGATTTGGATCTTCTTGAATATATGAGATATTCTTGTATTCCAAGAATACATATCTTTCATAATATCTTTTCAAGAAAATCAACAAAATCTTCTCTCTCCTTGATGTCCTATTTTCGAAAATTAGAGGAAAAAATCAGCATAATATATTCTTTTTATTTTAATCACCTTATCATTATTGGGCTACTTAATGGGCTACTTGAGGGGCCTTTAAGGAGAATTAAGATTGGACCTCCTAATGGACAGAAGAATTTCAATATTGAGCCCCAATATAATTCAATCCATTAATATTAATTATTACCACTAATAAATTAATATTGCACTATCCATCTTAATCCATATTACGATAATATGGGCTCCCGGTTATTATTTCCCGCGTTTAAGATTTTCAAGTCCATTAATTAATTAAGCTTCTGAATAGCTCTAAATTAATTAATATATTTCACCTTGGAGTAAAGACAGCTCAACATTATTATCCGTACCGAAGAAACTAATTCTTCACTTGCAAGATTTGGTACGATAAAACTTCTGAGCCCACCAAGGGGACTAATCACACGAGCCGTACTTGCACGCGTTTCTCCGTATTAAATCATAGCAACTGTCGTATGATTAATATTACTGCCCAAGACACAAAGTTCGAAGTCACAATGATTCTCACCCAACATGAATCAAAGCAGTAACTATTAAGCACACACGGTCATATTTAAGTGACGGAGATTAAGAAATCAACAACCACTGAGGTCTAATTCTTCACATTTCAGAACAGAAGAATTTATCCTCGTTGTAGGTCCTCTTCAACACATACTAAATGTGCTAGTGCAATCTCTAAGTCAAGACAGACCAATCTGAGACTTACACATCGACCTTTCACGGCGGATTGTTCAATTCCACCTAGGTCGTGAAAATGTACGTTTAGTTACAAGGAAACTATTAATGTTGTCTTCCGTGATCGGGTATCACCATATTAACTACAATGTAACTAGTACTATTATGAACTGTTTGCAATAAATATTCAACATTCAATCATATCTAAAGCATATGCGATAAAAGAATTATTCTCATAAAATAAGTGTTTGATACACGAGTTATACAAAGTAAAAGCATACTTTCACGTATAACTCCAACATCATCCCCAGTCTAATGGACAAGTCGAAGCCGTTAATAAGATTATCAAGCATACATTAAAAGTACAATTGGCGGAAATCAAAGGCAGATGGTCTGAAGAACTTCCGGAAGAATTGTGGGCATACAGAATTTCTCCCTGGTCTAGCACAGGAGAGACACCTTTTGCAATGGATTTCAGAACAGAAGCCGTAATACCAATCGAGTTAAAGGCCAATACAATCAGGACGACCAACTTTGATGAACATGTGAACAACTCTGCTTTAGCTACTGAAATGGATTTGCTCGAAGAAAAAAGATTAAATACCGAGCTAAAAGATGCTACATATAAGCAGCGAGCAAAACGTTATTATAATTCCCATGTCAAAACCAGGGAATTCAAAGTTGGAGATTTGGTTCTAAGAAATTTGCTCGCCCAACCTCCAGGTGTATTGGGACCAACTTGGGAGGGCCCGTATCATATAACTGATAAATTCCTTAATGGTGTATACGATATCGAAGACATGGAAGGCAAACCGGTCCAATACTCCTGGAACGCTATACATCTGAAGAAGTACTATCAATAGGTCGAACAAGTTCAACTCTCGGGTGAGCAAATATCTTAGGGGGCAAGTGAACCAAATGAATAAAAACTTGCCTAATTTTTTGGAAATTTTGTTAAGTATAGAATGAAAAGTTGTTCGGCACATTGTATAGTTTGATGTTGTTCAAGTTTTTTGGTTGTAAATAGATTTGCTCGACAAAAGTACTATAAGCGAGCAAAGCTTTTTTGTGTTAGTGTTCAAAGTTGTTCGTCAGATTGTATATGTTAATGATGAGCAGTTTTAACACACTTGTAAATTTTCATGATGTAAATATAGTTGTTCGTTGGGAGATAAGTCTAAAGCTCAAGGTATAAATCCAATTTTAAGGATCAAGGCCATTTAAAGGTTGTTCGTCTTTTAAGATGAATAGAACCTAAGGCTAAACCCATATTCTATTAAAAAGGAAAAGTTCAAATCGAACAAAGCCCAATATTCTATGTTATAATTGCAAAAGCATTAAACAATAATGTAAAAGCAATTAACATATTAAAAGATGATGAGCGAATAAAAGATACTTTCATAAATGAAAAGGCTTTGAGCCTAAAAATAGTACAAAGATGTGGAAGTAAAGGACTATAACAGAAAGTTGACGAGCAACTATTACAAAAGATTACATCGAGAGATTCTAAGTCCTAGCAGAGGAATCTAAGTCCTACTCCTGATGTTGCTCGCCTTGAGGCAAATCCAGAGGCTGGTCGGCAGAAGGATCGACAATCATGTCACTAACCATCTCCTCAGCCGCTTCTTTTCCTGCTCGGCAGCATCTTGCTCGGCATCTGCTGCTTGCTCATCTTCAATAGGGACTGAAGGACGGGTAATGATAATGCTGGGATCAAGTTTATCAATCTTGATCCCATAATCTTCCATGTCTCCCAGCTGGAGTTCTATCCCATTGGGGGGAGGATAATGCTCGACAAATTCGGCAAGGTCCTTCCCAATGTCTTCAACAATATCAGGCCTATCATAGCAACCAACTGCACGAATGCAGTCAGCGTAGACACATATATACCCCAAGTTTGAGGAAGGACCCGTACGAACTTGTACTTCAGCCTCAAGTTGCTCGGAAGTGTACATTCCCCTCATCACCTCCTTGAGGTGAGCAACTTCAGCCTCGGCCTCTGCCAACTTTTGTTCGACAGCAGCCTCTTTCTTCTTCTGCTCCTCGAGCTCAACATCCTTGCTCTTGAGTTCGGCCGACAACACTTGATAATCTTCAATGTATTTTTTCTCGATATCGTCGACGAGCTTCAGTTGATTATTCAGGCGATCAATCCTGGCCTCATACTGACCAACCAGGCCATCCTTCTCCTCGTAAGCTGCCGAGCAGTATTTGAATAGCGTCGAGCAGCATCCTCCAGCTCGGCAAGCTAGGCCATCCCCTTTTGGGCAGTAACAAAAGAGTTGGCGGCTTGCATCATAGAAAAATGAAAGTTGTCCGCCACTCCTTGTGTGGAGATGGATTTCTCCATTGGCCTTGTCCAGGACCGGGCGATCAACTCCGTGGCCCGACGAACATGCTCGCCCGAAATATTCCTTATGTTGACCTGGGTCTTAAAGCAGGCATACAGATGGACGGGACTTACTCGCCCAGGATAATTTTCCACCCTGTAACTGCGAGCAAAGAAATAAATGATACTTAGAAATTTTTATGGAAATAAGAATTTGCAAGGTGCTTGGATACAAACTTACTCGGCAAATTTCTTGGCATCCCAGCCAAGATGTGTGATATCCTCCAGCCCTCTTGGAGGAGTCTGCCCGTCTTTGCCGGATTTGCCCGTCCTTTCAGTTGGCTCGATTGAAGTATGGCGAGCAACTTCAATGGCTTGGGTGCGAGAGGAGCCTTTGCCCACCTTTTCTTTTCCCTTATCGCCAGCAGGGGCAGCCTGGGTTACAGGAGTCCCATCTTCCCATTTCAATCTTTTAGCCCCATTGGGGGATCCAGCGGGCGGAGACGGTGTAGAAGCACCAGCGGGGGGGCAACTTACCGACTAACTGGAGCCCCAGTCGGCTTGTTCGTCATTGCCAAGACCTTGGAGGGCGAGTCTCCTTTGATTTTTCTACCTTTTGGAGGCGGCATCTCGTGAACTCTCTGCTCTAGGAGGCTGAAGCAAGGAGAAACAACTATTGCAACTTGCTCGGCTATAAAAAAATAAAAAATTATTAGACGAGCAAGTTTTGAAACAAGAAGCTATTGACGAGCAAGTTTACATTGGAAAGTTAGAATTATTTATACCTGCGGGCACCTCGACTTGTGCTTCGAGATGGTTGGGGTACGTGAACAGGCGAGCAGCTTTTTGGCACTTCTCCTTGTTTACGTGCTCGATGGTCCTATCAGCTCTATCTCGCAGGGCGACCAAAAAAGAGGTGAAGAGGAACTCTGAGCCAATCCCTTCCTCTTCGGTGTTCCACTTGAGCAATCGGGGACCTACGAGTAAACAAGAAAAGTTAAATTAGAACAATTTAGTTCAAAGACGAACAAAAGTAAGCTTACGTCTAATTTTCCCGCAAGTGGTGGGGGAATATATACGCCCAGCACCACCGTGTGGACCGGAAGATGCTCGCTAATCACCCCCGATGAAGAAAAAGTGCTATTTCCAGTTTCTGATTTTGTTCGGCACTCCTTCAACCATTTTAAGTCCAGTTCGGGCCTTCAAATAATAGTACCCTCTTCGCCCACCGGACACTTGGTGATCGTCATTAGGTAGTTGACCTCTTCAGCAGTAATACGGTCAACGTACCTTTCCAGGGCGAACAGACCCATTACGCCGAGCAAATTCATCCACCCAATTGGTGTGATTTGGGTGATGGCAAGGTTGGTCGCCTCCAAAAAGTGACCAACAACTGGGGGCAATGACAACCTTAGCCCGACGATAAGGGTGTCGATATTGATCGTTGTACATCCAAGTGGGGGCCGATCAACTCTTTCCTTCTTCTTCGGGGCCCACATATGGATGTCGTACGGGATTTGATACGCCTCCCGGATTAAGTTAAGTTCATCTTTACGAACAACACTCCGAATCCTACTCGCCTGGTAGTCAGTCCTCACCAGATCCAATACTTGTCGTAGAGGGTAGGGAAAGCTGTTCGCAAATTCAACAGCATATGCTCGCCATTCAAATGGGCGAGCAACACCAAAGGGGATTTCATTTTCGAGCATCTTGGGACTTGGGAATTCTATCCCCTCCAGAAATTCACGGGTAAGCTCGTCAAACTCCGGATCTACCTCCTCGGATTCTGAGCTCGATGAAGACTCCTCGTCTGAATTTCTGCTCGCGGCCGCTCCAATTTCTTCGCCGGATTGGCAAACACCAGTGTCTTCCACTGATCGAACCACATAATCAACGTCGGGGTGTGTTTCCGATGAGATTTCGAACGACGGCGGTCCCTCGAACGATACTATAGGAAAAAGAGGGTCCAGATCTTCCTCGAAATTTTGGTTACTTGAGTGGGAGGACATGGGTTTCGAGTTTAAGGATCGAATTTGAAGAAGCTTATGAAAAATTTGCTAAAGTAGCAGATTCCGGTGGGGGATTGGTAGAGAGTGATGGCAATTGTTGCAGAAGGCGGCGGCGCTACTCACACACGGTGGCGGTGGTGCGATTTCGAAATGGAGAAAATGAAAGAACAAGAAAAGAAATTAAAAGGGAGGTGTGAATTAGTGCAAAATACCTTGAGATTCGCCGGAAAAGCTTTAAAGTCACCGGAAATGGAAAATAATTGCCGGAATTTCTGTTGCAAAGGGTGAAGAGTGGGAAAAAATTCATTTTCCACTCGTTTAAATACACAAGCAAAAAATGGGGTAAAATCCATCATTTCCTCAAAATTTAAGGGTTAAAATGATAAAAAAAAAACAGGGTCATCTTCGAGCAAACTCAAGTGTTAAAGGACCTACATGCAATTATATGGGCGCGTGGCCTCAGGCTTGATCGCGCGTGGGCAGCTCATAATCATGCCGCCCACGTCATTATTGGGCGACTCCCAGATCTTGGGAAGACGAAATGGTGGCCCAAAGCTGCTCGTCTAAGGGAAGTTGTTCGGCCCAATCCTTACCAACTCGTCACAAGGTTGCTCGTCTTAGACAACATCTAGCCAGGATAGGGGGCAATTATTGATAGGCGAACATCAATTACTGCTTGGCGAACAAGAGTTAAAGCCTAAATGAAGATTATAAAGCAAAATATTCAAACTAGAAATGACTAACAAGGATAGTCAAAATGGGAGTGCATAAATCAATCCGAAAAGTGTATTAAACGACGAGCTACTACTTTGACGAACAGCTTTTAGGCGAACAGGTCCAAGGCCCAGGGCCGAGAATGATCACGATAACGAGTCCCGGGTGACGAACAACATTACTAAAAGATAGTGCATTTACCAACGCATAGAGTGTGTGTCACCAATTAGCCTGTCAAGTCAACTAGACCCTTGTCGAAAAAGAATTAAAGATTCAGAGGGATATCAACATTGAACATTCAAGCGAACAACTTCTGAATCACATGATCAAGGAGCGAGCAACAAATGCACCAGAGACAAATGAAGTCCCCAAGCAAATAACGACGAACAACGTTGAATCCGTGATAAGATCAAATGCAAGACTTTGTAACTAAGTTTCATTTCAGCTTAGATAAGGTCAGATGTGGTCAAAGGACACATGTCAAGCATGCAAGCTTGGTAGTCCAAGAGTCATGTACACCTCCTACTTGGTGGTTAGTATAAATAGTTGTTCTCCAGCAATAAAATCTAAGTTCAAATTCACAAATACTCCAATTACTCACACTCATACACCTAAACGTACACACACACAAAATAAATTCAAACGCGATACTCGTATTTACGATTTAATAACCCGAACAATCGAATTTACCATTTACGGTGGTAATCAATCATGCGTTCTTATTTGGTGATCCTAAAACCGGTTAAAAATAGCCATTAATCCTCACGATTAGAACCGATCACCAACAATACTATCACCGGAAACGACACTGTGGCCAACATCCATTAAAGTACTCATGATAGATACCCACCACCGCGAACGCGATGTCCGCCACTTCGTGATGCCAGCACATGTCACCCACTACCGCACGATGCTCATCTCCACTTCCAGACCGACGAGATTTTAGATTTTGAATTTTCTAATTTTGAATTTTCAGATTGTGATTTTTCAGTCTGCGAGCTCGAGCTCGAGTTTGATAATTCAATTTCGAGCCGAGCCGAGCCGAGCCCAATTTCGAGCTCGATAGCCTTATCGAGCGAGCTCGAGCTTGGCTCGATACATAGTCGAGCCGAGCTCGAGTTGTCACTACTCGGGCTCGCTCGGCTCGTGTAACAGCTCTATCCTATATATTTTTTTCTCCATAATTAAATATTCCACAAAAATCTCACCTCTTTATTTTTATGACTTTATTTTCAAAAATTATGAGACGAGAATTCAAGATTTGGATCTTCTTGAATTTATGAGATATTCTTGTATTCCAAGAATACATATCTTCCATAATATATTTTCAAGAAAATCAACAAAATCTTTTATCTCTCCTAATTATCAAAGAATTCAAAAATTACATAATAAATAGCCAAGTATGAGATTTTTTAAATTTAATGAGATAATCTTGTATTCAAAGAATACTTATCTTCATTCCATAACAAAATACAAAGAAGATCTTTCTCCCCTAATTTATTAATTTCGAAAATTGTAGGAAAAATTAGGCAACAATATTTTTCTTTTATTTTAATCACCTTATTATTATTGGGCTACTTGAGGGACTTTTAGGAGAATTAAGATTGGACCTCCAATGGGCTTCTGAATTTTCAATATTGGGCCACAATATAATTAATACCACTATTAAATTAATACTGCACTATCCTTTTTAATCTATATTACGATAATATGGGCTCCTGGTTATTATTTTTCGTCTTTAAGATTATTTAGTTCATTAATTAATTGAGCTTCTGAATAGCTCTAAATTAATTAATATCTTGTGTCTTGGAGTAAAGACAACACAACATTATTATCCATACCAGAAAACTAATTTCCACTTGCAAGATTTGGTATGATAAAACTTTTGAGCCCACCAATGGGACAAATCACACAAGACGTACTTGCACACGTTTCTCTATATTAAATCTTAGCAACTGTCGTATAATTAATATTATTGCCCAAAACACAAGGTATCGAAGTCACAATGATTCTCACCCAGCATGAATCAAAGCAATAAGTATTAATCACATACAGTCCTATTTAAGTGACAGAAATTAAGAAATCAACAACCACTGAGGTCTAATTCTCCTTCGTTTAGCACAAAAGAATTTATCCTAGTGCAATTTCTTGGTCAAGACAGGTCAATCTGAGAACTACACCCCAACCTTTCACGGTGGATTGTTTAATTCCACCTAGGTCGTGAAGTTGTACATTATATACAAGGAACTGTCACCCCCCCCCCCTACGTGACAAAGTATCAGCTAAATTTAATGATAATTCTAAAAAACTGGCCCAAGTCAATTTTATTTCTTGGGTCATAACAAACCAAACAGTCGATTAATTTAGATAAAATAATCAAACCAACCTAATCCAGCACAACAAATGAACCCATATATTGATAGTATTCTTTATATTTCTTATATGTAACTGTTATTTTGAATATTTATATTAACAACTATTGTGTATAAATCGAGATATATTTTTTGTGATGTATACTCTATAATGCACAAATTCTTCTAAAAGTACTAGTATGTAGTATCTAATTCACACACGTCTACTAAAAGAGGTGTGATTCTCGAATCTACAAATTCAACTGCCACTTGTCGAACCCCACTGACGGACTCGCGAATTTGGTGTGCGAATTCAACTTGGTGATTGGACATGGTCATGCAATTAAATATTAATATGTTATTTCAAATGAACTTTATTATGTAACTTAATTTAAATTAACAATATGACATTTTTTTTTAAAATTAAATTCACTATTATGGTTTATGTATTGAACTAATGAAATTTGAATTGATGTCTTGTTACTTAATTATGTTAAATTATTGAATATGCTTAAGTTTCAGGTGGAATTTTTTATATGCATTAGATTTGCAAATTTAAAAAAAAATATATATATATATATATGTTATGTATATATAAATACTAGATGAGTGCCCGCGTATTACGCGGGACTATTGTAAAAATAAATTATATATATGTTATACATATTAAAATACATTTGTTTGCCATAATATAATTATATTATATAATAAATATATTCAAATAATATGAATTTATAAAATTATGGGAAAACTTTTTAATTCACGATTTTTAGACTCAATCTCAATTTAATTACGATTTTGAATATTCTTATAAAAAATCACGTAACTTTTTGTTTTAATTTAGTATAAATTTTAAAATTATGACATAATTTTCTCAATTACTGCCTCCCTAAAATGATTTCCTCAATGTAGGGAGATTTTCAATTCAAGCACTAATACACTCTCGTGCATCTATTATTTTCTTCTTCTAAAAGTGCAAGTCGAATATCAAATTAAACAACTAATGGTGTAGTGAATTTTCATAAAATTATTGAAAGTTGTAATTAAATTGCAATCGCGATTTATATTTAACCCTAAAGTTATTAAATTTTTTTTTTTTTATTTAAAGTTTTCTTTCCAAAAATATGTTGAATCTATAAGTTATTTAAATAATATATTATACAATATAAGTATGCAATTCATTGCATGTATAAAATATGTAATTAACATATATGTCATTTAAATTATATAATAAATAAATTCAAGCATTTTTAAAATAAAAAAATTAAAAAAATGTATAAATCATTAGTAGGTTTTAATACAACTTTCGATTTTAAAAAAATAAAATTATGTTAAATAATTGATATTCAAAATATAAAGATTTATAGATGTGTGCAAGGTTTAAATTCATGTGATTGCATTTCAACACAAACATAGTGTCACATATTAAACAAAATTAAGTTAAAAAGAAAATGATATATCAAGTTTGATTTAAGATTAAAAAGGATCAATAAATATAATTTTGGTTTATTGTGTTTTCTAGACAATAAGAGTTTATCAATTAAATGTTATATTTAAGATAATTAGATTTTTTTTAATAATTAATATTTAATCGAAATTAAAATTATTTAATATACTTAATTATATTTTTTATTTTTTCAAAAATTAAGATTTTCTAAAAATGAAATCCTCAAATATAGTGAAACAATAAAAATAACTCAATTAAACATTAAAATTACATAATTAGAATTTTTAAAATTTATTTAATCAATTCAGTAATAGTATGTAGAATTAAATATACTTAAGCTACCTAGTTGAATTAATTACTAATACATTAAGATTTTATTAAATATAGAATATCCTAAATATCGTTAAATAAAATGTAAATTAGTATAATTATAATCAAATTTATAATATACTTTTGTAAACTCAAGTTATATACAATAATATTCAAAGTTTAACCATGTTCATTACATGGTTTAATTGGTAAATTTCATGAATAGTGCTTATGAGGTACATGGTTCAAATCCTTTGTGAGTACAATATTTTTTGTTAGAATCCTTATTGTATAATAAGACCACATGGATGACACATATGATTTATAAAATTGGCATGTATGGCTTTCACACACATAAGCATGAAAAACTTCCTATTATTATAATAAGATGTGGCTTACACATGGAAAATGACATGTAAATTATGTTTCTCTAAAAAATTCTCAAAAGGACACATAAGCAAATTGAATGAGAGAATGACACATGGACAATTAGAACTCCCTTTTAGTAATATAAGGGATATATATATTTAAGTGTGATACATAATAAAATATAAATAAACACATATATCCTTAACAAATAACATCCTAATTTAAAAAAAAATGTATTCTCGTACATATATCGCTCCCGCACTCGCATTTCTGCACCTGTTCGACTTAGTGTACATTACTTGATATTGATATAAATATAATCAAGCATCCCCAAAATAAAGTATACGCTTTCTTGAGAAATTGGGAACAATCCACAACAAAACCACCTCGAGATGGTTGGCATGTTCTGCCCCCATCACAACTCACAACTATGTACATTTAGATTTTCTCTTATTTTTTTAAAGCATGCACCACTATCTATCCACTTAACAACCAGAGTTGCAATTTCAACTACTGTGGCACTATTTATCCACAATAAATCTAAGGCGACCTTGACGAGCCACTTAGCTGGCCTCGTCAAGCCACCAAGACCTCGGCAATACAAAACCTTCTTCACTGGATTGCCAAGACCCCGGCCATGCAGTTGGTCAACTCGTTGGCCTATCAAAACCTCGATGAGATACCTAGTTAAATGGACGAGGAGATGCCACGCGCGTGATTTCAAAACTAATCCAACAAGATTTGGTTTTAGAGGACTAGGTCAGATGATTAAGACCCTTTTGAAAATGAAACAGTAAGTCAGCATCAAGAATAACACTCAGGGCCTACATTAGTAAATAAATCCCACAATAAGAGAATATCTTGTATCAACAAAACAATTGTCATGTTTGTATTGGGCCGAACCCATCTAACACAGAGGATTTGGCCCAGCTCTGTTAACAGAGTCAATCCATGCAATAAATGCATGGATTACCCAAGATACTAGGGCAACACAGGGATCACTCCTTGTACTATAAATACAACCTTTAAGGCTCATAGTAAACTATCTCAAACCTCCAAGCTCAAGTCTACACAAAGACTTGACAAATATCTGAGTATTTATTTCTTTCTTATTAACTGTTCTTCAACATTTAATAGTCATCACAATATTCCAATCATCATCATTTATAGTTGTAGTTGTTACACAAGCCACATCCTCATATAAATCCCACAAATTATAAATGACTAACAACAATTCGTGCTAGAAGAAGGGTATCTAAACCTCAAAATTACCTAGAAAAAGCTCGAACACTCATTGTTCTTCAAGCAAGTCTTCAAATCTTCAAACTATCTCCCAAACTCAGCATGTCGGACAGAGCCTCTGGAGAAGATATGTCATAACCTAACCAAGATGTCGTCACTACCCCTGTCAAGTAGATGAGGGACATACCATCGCGGTCTAGGATTTCTAAACTCCAGAGCAAGTGGACTTCATAATCGACCAACTCACTCGCCAAGCTCGAGAGATGAGGTGTCATCTCAACATCAACGCCACCCTCACTATCCCACGTAGACAAAATCCTCCTCGAGTTAGTCGAGGCAAGAGGATGGTCGAAGAACAACAGATAGAGAGCCATACCGAAATACCTCAGACCTCGTAGTCAGAAGGTTCAAGCTCGAGATCAGTCTTTAGCTGCCTGGGCAGCAAGTCGTGAGCGGCAACATAATTCCTAGAGTCGGAATTCGAGACCTACACTTGGTCGTCGAGATATTCATCCCCAGCCAGACCCGTCATAATGAAGGTTGAGGCCACACAGGATGTCTCCATCTGACGGAGACAAGGGTACACTCACAACTCCCTCACTGGTCAAAACACACATCGTGTTTTGGCCTATGAGTGACTCGGCCCCGAGGTCACGTTGCAGTCCTACAGAAATAGCTCAGCAATATGGAAGACAAGATCGAGGCTAAGAACAGCTTGACCAAGCACTCGGCCTTCAGAAACGAGCCTCTCTCCCACAAAGTTGAGCACGCCCCAGTGCAAACCAAGCTCACTCCACCACAAACTCTCCACTACGAAGAGAGAACCGATCCAAAAACCCATCTGAACAAGTACCAATTCTACATGATGGGACGAGGCGCAACTGAAGCCATGAAGTGTTGTTAGTCCGCTCTCACTTTAGCAGAGCTCACCCACAAGTGGTACGTGAACCTGCCTTCTCATTCGATCCATGGCTTCTCAGATCTTAGCGAGACATTCATCACTTACTTTGCGGAAAATATCTCTAGACCCAAGGGCCGTTATAGACTAATGAACATCAAACAAGGAGATTGTTAGGATATTTTTGTCCTAAGAATCTCTTAATTTTGATTTTGATGATGTCTAACACATGTTATTATTATTGTGCAGAAACTAACCTTTCAGGTATCAAGAGAAGAAAAACTCAGAATTTTTCTAAGTATACAACTGACGAGTTAGAAGTCCATAGCTGAAGAGATGAAGATCGAAGTCTATAGCTGAAGAGTTCACATCAACTGCAAGATCAGAGTCTACAGCTGAAGACTTGTGTTAATCAGGTTTGTTTGAGTTTAGTACTATTTGTACACTCACTCACAAAGCTTGAAAAATATCACAAGTTTAAGGAGATCAATTATAGCCAATAGACACAAGATGCACATTGATTAGTTGACTATATTAGCAGCTAACACTAAAAGACAACTTGTAATACAAAAGGACTATACAAAAAGATAAGAAGCCTTAATTAGCTTAATTCCTATAAATAGGAGAATCAACTTCAGAGGATAACAACAACAACAACATTCAAGCTCTCAAGTATTCTACTCAAGCAAATCTACAACTACCCATAGTCTACTGTTCTCAAAGTTAGAAATATAGGACTAGGTTGCTAGGTTACTTTGTTTAGATAAATTAGGTTGTTGTTCCTCACAAATAAAACCCCCATTGTAAATCTACCTTGTGTAGACATATTTTCTTTGTAAGTGTTTAGGCGTTCTAAGTGAGAGTTGATTCTGAGTGAAATTGTATTTCCTACTTAAGTTTAGACAGAGTCTGAGTGAAGAGTCTAGTTCCTAGGGAGAATATCATTAGATCTAAGTGATTAATCTTAGTGATTTTGGCACCCAAGGGTGTAACAGTGGATGTAGGAGGATTACACCACCTCTGAACCACTATATATCTTCTCTCATTTAATTTCTATCATTTACTTACTGTCATTTATATTTTGCTATTTATATTGGGTTAGCATATATTCTTCATTCATCATCTTACTCAAATTGCATTTCAAAAATTGAATAAGTTAGAAAAATAGAGAAAGTTACAGGTGTAGATTCTTGTGATCATTCAACTGAACACTTTAATTTCTAATTGGTTTTTCATTCACACACACACACACACTATTATTCCGCTGCATTTAGGTTTCTCAAAACACTTATCAAAGTGTGAGATATCCTCTCTGAAAAACTTCTTTGTGAAAAGTTGAAATCTATACAGACTTAACAATATTTCTAAACCAGACTGCAACTGCACACTTTAATTTACAACTCTACAGCTGCAGAGTTAAGTTTTGTTAGAATTTTTTTTAAAAAAAAAACTAAAGGTCTATTCATCCCCCCCTAGACCTTCACCACTTTGGGACCAACAAATGATATTAGATATTATGGATGCAATATCAACTGAACGATTATGATATTGAGTCAAAGAACACTACTATATTCTGTGATAACACCAATGCTATTGCAATCACACATAATTCTATTCTTCAGTCAAGATCTAAGCACATTGATTTGAGACATCACTTTATTAGAGATCAAATTGAGAGAAAAGATATAAAAATGGAAAAGATCCATACAAATCTAAATCTTGCAGATATCTTTACTAAGCCCTTTTGTGAATCAAGATTCTCAACACTTAGAGGAGAACTAGGTATGTTAGAGTTATGAAGAAATCACTCAATATAAAAAGTATACAGTTGAAAAGATTTCAGAAAGAAAATCCAACAGTTGCACAAGTTAGTCAACTGAAGACTTAAGTCTACAGTTGTAAACTTATACTTTATTGGTCCCACTAGTAACAATAGAAAGGTAATAAGAAGTCTAGAAGGGGGGTTGAATAGACTTCTCATACAAAACACTTTAATTTTTAACTTTTTGAAATAAGCAGACTCGTCTGGTGCAGACCTGTCTGGTGAGGAATGCGGAAGCTAAAATAAACTAACTTTTGATAAAATCTTTTATTGTCCTTTTAAATGTGAACGTAATAATATGAATGTAAACAAGACCTCCATCAAACTTCTCAAGATCCAGGAACCAGCCTTCATGTGGACACATATGAAAAGTACACCCAGAGTCTAAGACCTATTCTTGACTTAGTCTCTCACGACTAACCATCAAGACTTCAGCACTATCATATCCATCAACCTCCACCACAGCTGCATCTCCATCTTGATCATCTTGATTGTCTTTCTTCCTTCTTTCAGGGTAGTTCTTTCTCAGATGGCCTTCCTTGTGACAAGTGAAACACTTTCTTCGTTCAACAAACCCAGGTTTTTTATCACCCTTATTCCCTTTTCCACCTTCCTTCTTCTTGGCTTGAAACCCTTTCTTCTTCTTGGATTGAACAGTCAAACCTTCAGCAGGTTTCTTGTCTTCAGTTTGAATATGTAGAAACTTGGTTTTGAGGGCTGCTTGCACATCATCAAACTTAACCTGATCTTGTGTCTCAAACAATAAGGCATCCTTGAAATTCTCCAGAGACTTAGGTAGGGAATTCAACAACATCAATGATTTATCCTCATCATCGATAATAACATCCAAAATCTCCAAATCATCCACCAATCTGTTGAACTCGTCCAACTGATCACCAAGATTCTTGTTTTCATTCATCTTGAAGACTTGAAGCTTCTGTTTCATGTATAACTTGTTCGTAACAGACTTGGTCTGGTATAATTGCTCCAGTTTATTCCAGACTTCAAGAGCGGTCTTCTCCTTCGATACTTCCATCAACGGTTTATCCCCGAGATACAAGATAATCGCACTATACGCATTCCTCTTGTTCTCCTCCACCTTCGCCGGATTAGTTCTAGAAGCCCTCCTGATCAGGCGGCAACGTACAAACCATTGTGTACCAGAAGAGCCTTCATCTTAATCTTCCATAAACTGAAATCGTTCTTCCCCGTGAACTTCTCAATATCGAACTTGGTTGCAGCCATGATTGCTTTCCCACAGACGATGCCACTTGTTAATCAGAATTTGAGGCTCATAAGAAAACTTGTAGTCAAGGAATTGAATATGGCACAATAAGTAAGAATATTGAAATCAACGGAACAATAAAGAACACCAAAATTTTACGTGGTTCGGAGAGAAACTCCTACATCCACGGGATCGGAGAGATTCGATCTTTCACTATAAGAGCTCAAGGGAATTTACAGTCGCTCAATCTCACAAACTCTTAAGGAATTTCTTCTCAACAATGTAAGTGAAGAAACCCTAACTTTGTTACAGAGATATCGTACACAAAACCCTAAACTTGCTATGTAATGCGAAAGATCGATCTTGATTCTTGTGCAAGGCATCATATATATAGTAGTAATCCAGCAAGTAACCGCCTTTGGATGAAACCGCCTTCACTTCAGCTTAGATTCAAAATCCCGCTAATAACAATAGGTCAGTGGACTTCTCCTCAACTGATCAGGAGACTTCAGATCCACTGAGCTAACTGAACTTCAGCTGACTTCATCTAAGTATACTGACTTCGGCTAACTCCAACTCCGCTGACAATTGAAAACTCAAACTCGACTGATTACATACTTCACATATGACTTCACACCAGGTGTATTTCCTACCAACCAACAGAAGTTCGAGAAGGTTGCTTTGGTTGATGAAGCAATCAAAATTTGTCATCTCTCTGTACTTGAACCCATCCCTTCTGCCTACTCTTTCACTTGGGCATCAAACCCCATTAAAATCCCCCACCACACAGATGCAATGATCCTCGTTTTGTTCCGCTGTTCCTTTTAAAATATTCCATAACTCTGGCTTTTCCTGAGTAGAACAAGGAGCATAAACATTCAACGGACTGACTAAAGAACCATTTTCCTTCCAGTAGCCATTCACAACTAGTACCCATTTAATACCCCAAGAACTAATTTTGCAAAATACATCTACATTCCAGATAGTCAGAATACCACCAGCCCTACCCTCTACAGCAACACATGCCCAATCGAAATTATTGTACCCCCAAATTTCCTTACAATTCCAATTCTCCATCCTTTCTAATTTTATTTCTTGAAAACATACCACATCGAAATGGAAATTTGCAAGCATCTCCTTTACAAACCTTCTTTTAAATCTCCTCCCAAACCCCTAACATTAAAGCTTAAAATCTTCCTTAATTTACCTTTTTGCCGCCTTTACCTGTTTCTCTTCTAGCCTTCCTTTCCTTTGCCCTGTCTCTCCTCTCAAGCTCCACTAATTGTTTAACCAAAGCTTCATCGGAAATCTTACCCATAAGTCCTAGATTTTTCCCAACTTCCCACGCTCTTTTGACTTCTTCTGAAATCTCTGCCTCCCGATTGTAGTGGTGCCATCTTACTTCCTCTCTGCTGGAACGACTCGAAGAAACCTTCGGATCACCTCTCTTGGATTTGCTGGGTTTCGAAATCTCCATCACGCTGCTGCTCGAAGGATTACGGCCCTTTATCAAGTGAGAGGCTACCTTCATCCCTTGCATCTCGCCTACGGTTGAAACCTGTTGACTCCGATTTGTGCCTAAAGGGGACAACGCAGAATCAATTTCCATAGGGCACTCTAATTGATTTTCCTCGGTGATGGGCCTATCCTGAATTATCTTTGGACTATATGGGTCCCAGACTCACTTGCACAAGGCCCATTAAGATCGAATTTAAGTGGGGCCTTTGCAAGGGAATTGGGCCCCTGGAATTATTTCCTCCTCAAGCCTCGGCCCAAGCCCAATACACGGTTGCATATCCCGTAATTGTGGCGATAAGGTTTTAGTATCCCTAGACTCCAGATTTGTGGGTCTAGCCGCATTCTCCACAATTAAAGAGGCAATCTTCTTCTTGGTATATCCGGGATAGGAGTTTTGATCAGGACTCTCTTCTCAGGTTAATAGTGTCCTCATCCACTTGAATCATAGAACCAAACTTTGATGAAACAAGACTAAAGAACTTGGGATTCTACGCATGAAGTGGCACTCTGTACCATCTTGTCCAAATCACCCTGACATTCTGAACGTCATTCTCACTCCAGGCGTCAATTGCAGATAATCATTCCAATGCCCCCAAGAGATTCTGTTTCGATAACTCATTGTCATCAACAGGTTGGAAAAGGACAAGATTACCTCCCATGTATTTAGCCTCAGCCTCAGCCTCAGCAATCCCGTCGCATTCTTTCTGTAACCACACACACTTATCTTTTAGAATCCCAGTGAAACATTTTCGTAAGAACACTTTTTCTTCCTCCGTTGAAGAATAATTCATTCTGGCAGGGCGGTTATCCACCGTGTGACTCCTTAGAATGTGATCCGCCTTATGATTTTTAACTCCGATAGCATCTGCATACGAACATTTTTCTCTCCTTAGCGCTTGCTCCTTGATAAGGTTATACAGGTATAGCCGGTTCCACTCTCAATTTCCTATGCTCCCTATTGCGTTCAAATCTGGAGACATTGGCTCTTAGTTTAAACGACCCAATCCAAATCTCATTCAATTTCTTTTCAACCAGAACTTTGTCAATGTTGCTCCCAAATCTTGACGAAACCATATCTCGATCCTCCTTTGCCTTTCTTGTTAGGGATGAATAAATCTCGAACTTGTTCCACTTCATTGAAGATCTTGGAAAGAGTCTCCATAGTACAATCATCCGGAAAATTCCAAAAGAAGAAGGTTACGCATCCCATTCCTGAACTCCATACTTTGATCCAATATGCTTTTCCTTGGGCCAAAACACTGCCTATCCTAGGGTTAGGGTTCCTATGACTTCTTTTCTGCCTCACCGGAATCCACTCGGAAGAAGGACAACTACCTATCCCCCACCTCTCTCAAACTTTCTCTCTCTACCTCTCATCTTTTTTCTTCCTTATCTCATATAAAACTCTTCAGTGGAAACAATTAATATTTTTCACTGAAAACAACTAATACTCTTTAGTGAAAACAACTGATATTCTTCAATGATTCGTGTACGAATCAATTTCATCCTATACATACTCATAGGAGAAATAAGAGATTTCTTGGAAATTAAATCTCTAGTAAATATTAAGATATGAAAAATATTTAGTTTACATGCGGAGAATCTAATATTTTAGTATATCCAGATAAATTTTTAATTGGCAACACAAGGATCACTTCTTGTGTTATAATATACACCCTTTAAGGATCATAATAAACTAACGAAAACCTTCAATCATCATCAGTTATAATTGTTGTTACACAAACCACACCCTCATATAAATCCCTCAAATTATAAACGACCAATATCATCAACAAACCCACTGCATTCATTTATAAGATGACACATCGAAAAACCTTGAAAAAGCATATGCACACAACAAATTAAGAAAATGATAACACTTAAAAACATCCTTATTAATTCTTCGGAGTTATATCGGATCAACAGCAAAAAAATACCCCCAAATTTAAATCTTTATAGGAGGAGCTGTATTATCCCTGACTTCAAAATTGGGGACAAAATATCATCACAGAAACCAGAAGAACAAAAATATGAAGACCCTTGTCCCAAAGAACAAAGGAGATGCCATAAACTTGATAAAGATATACATGAAGACGTTGATTGCACAATTTATGAACCAGTGAGTTCTCTATCCAGTTTCATTCTCTTACTACTTTGAACCTCTGGAACACTATTGGCCTTGTGCTGCGTCGATACATCGTGCTGAAAAGTGCAGTTGGCTCCATTCCTACAACCCCTTGAGCTGTTGAAATAAATGCAAGGCTTCATTATCTTTGGTTTTGACTCCCGTGGTTTCATCATCATATTATTCATGGGTTCTTGATTCGTCCCTGAGAACTGATTGCTTTGATGACCAAATTGTGGCGTAGATTCTCGTCTCTCACCTCCGTGTTGCTGAATGAGGCTTTTATAATAGTTGATATCCTTTACAGGAACTGGAGAGGGTGCGGAAATCGCATCAGGTACAGATGGCCGTAGATTGGGGGGGACAGACCCCATCCTACTATTTGGAGGGTAAAATGGTCCAGTTGCTGTAGCCATAGAAGATGGGATGAGCTCTGGTCTGGTAACGACTGGATCTCGCCTATTGATGGCAATGTTAACTGGATCAAATGAGTTCTTAGGAGGCGACCTCAAATTGGAGACACACTGTGTGCTAGTAGATGGCATACCAGGTGAAGTCGAAGATGCAAAATTTTTCATTCCAACAGAAGTTGCCAAATGTTGTGTCCCATGGAAGCTGGAAGAGGATGGCATAGTCATGGATGATGTGAGATGTTGGCCACTAGAAGATGCAGCTCGATTTGTAATGAGATGCTCAATCATTTTTGGGTCCTTGAGAATTTTGATGAGCAGCTCACCATCGATCAGATTTCCCTGATCATTATTATTTGACATGACAGACGACAAGGCAGCTTGGACAGCAGCCACTATATCGGGATCGGAGTCTGCCATTGGAGAAACGTTCGCAGACGATTTAACAGCAGCATTGGCCTGAGAAGAGATGGGAGTTGTATCCAACGAAGCATCCTCGTCTTCAATTGGTGTGATGGGAACCACAGGAGTGTGCTGGCTGATGTTAGTTGTCTCTTCCATACCGACTAATGCAGAAGGACTGCATGAGGGTAAACAAAAATGTTAAAATGGTAAACAGAAATATTCATGTTTGTTATGGGATTTCGCGCCAGGGACGTGGGATGTTACGTCCCCCATCTTGATCTAGTTTGGGATTTAAAATCCAGATTTCAAAATTCAACCACATCCAACCCTAAAAACCTCCTCACTCTTACACAAATTGATTTGACATAACATTTTTTCAATAATAATACCACATTAACACTCACACACATTTGATTTAACATAAAAGTTCTCCAACAATAATATAATACAGCATCATCTACTCTTCACATAAATTTACATCTAACTTAACTCAAAATCTCAAAACAAACACATACTTTCACTCTTCATTAGGATTTTGCAATCCTAGATTTCACCATCCAAAATTCCACCATCAACCATAAGCCCAAAACAAACACACCCGAGGATTGATAAAGCATCATTGTGATTGTAAAAACCAAAAAGGAAACATTGAAAGTGAGGCAAGCATAGTACTTTGGAGGAATGGCAGATTGGCGCGGGTAAATTGCTTCTAGCACTCTCATCTCCCGTTGATTCTGGGTTTCTGCTTCTATGCTTTCTTCCCCAGCAACGACTCGCCAAGCACTATTTACTTCAAACTGAAACACAAGAAAAGATGGAATACACGGGTATCAGAAATGTTCCTCACTCACTTAGTACAAGGGCAGACAAATTACAAAACCTACCCTCAGGTATGACCTATTTAACACTAATAAAACTATTGAAATTACGGATACACATTTAGGCATTACAATCACCCAATTTTTCTTTAAGATACACCCACAACATGTGCAATTTGTTGGGCAAAAAAGGAAAGGTCAAGAGTTGAATTTGTAAGTTCTGCAAGAGTGCTGGATTTTTTGTAATTAAGCTTAAACCTCAAAGGTAATTTTGTAAATTATCCACATACGAAATGCAGGAAACCACCAACAAAGAAAGTAAAAACTCAGAGTAGGTAATCACGAGCATGTTAGGAACAGGCTAAGCAAGTTTGGGCAAATCATGCCTTTGAAGTTGAAATCCGTGGATTTGAATCGTTTGAAAATCTTGATGAATACAAAATGTATATTTGTTTTGGATAGTTGTAGAATAAGTTTACTAGGATGTCAAATCTTGGAAAAGTATGTCGGGTGTTTTTTTATATTGCGAACCGGATGTTTGGATTAGTATTGGGGATAAAAAGATGATGAGATATTTTATTGGACTCCAAAATCCAGAATTTAAAGTTGACGCAAGCATAATGTTTAGAGAGTTCCAGCCTTCGCCAATCCAATGAAACTTTAATTCCGAGACAGCATTTTGGAAAAATGAAGGAAATGCCTCTACATTTGACAATTTTGCATCTGGACAATTTAATGAAACAAGACAATATAAATTAACCGAACATACTCTGGGAGGGCATTTCCATTTCATTAGAGGTATTTGCGACAGCTGTACTGTCCAAGGATTTGCAGGCTGGATTCCCTCAAACCCCGGAGGCAAATTATCGTCAGGCCCCATACCTCCAGGATGTGCTTGCCATAATGTCTTTGCCTGAAGATGATCTTGAGTACTCAATCCAACTTGTGAAGGAGAATCTTCGGACAAAAACAACCTCACCTATTAATATGTTTATATTAGTCCAATGTGCAGCAATATAAGTTTAATATCTCATAATTAACTGAATCTACAGATGCAAAAATGAAAGAAATTAATTATGTAAAATTAATCGGACTCATAATTTGAGCTACACTCCAATATGCAGCCAACCACTAAGGGATAGAGACCATGATGTTATTTTCATCAAGATAACATAATGGTAGTTTGGATAAGCAAGTAGCAAAGAAAACCAGAACAGAAGCAAGCAAAATACAATCTAATTAAAATAAATTTCACAATATAAAGATATGTTAAATAAGATCAAGGGAGAATATGCACTTTCCTCTACCCAGACTGCAAAAAGCACACCACCAAATTCCATTTATCAGTTCATGGAGTACACTTAAATATCCAACAAATGGCATGAACCAGATATCATTTCTTTTTTGTTAGTCATGCACGATATACTGATTATAACATTTTGCCAGGATGGGAATAAAGGAAACTGCAAATGCATACAATGATACAACATCGCCAATACTGATTATAAACTAATCCAAGACGCAAAATGAAGAAAAGTGAAACTCCCTAAGGCAACCACAAGTCAAATGAATCCAATCAAGGTCCATATCAACAACTTTAACATTCTAATAAACCATCAACTAGAAAAATATATATTAGGCTTCATCATCCAGAGAGAATGTTGGTCTTCACGGCAGAAAACCCTACTAGTTTAAAACCTATAATAGGAAAGTGTGTACTTGTTTTGGGGTTTTTAGTAGGGCCAAATTTAATTTTATGTCAAATCAATGTGTGAGAGAGAGTGAATGAAGTTGTATTATATTATTGTTGAGTGTGATTGAACGGCGTGAATTATGATATAAATATACTCCCTCCATCCCATGTTAGGCTTCCCATTTCCTAATTTGGAAAGTATATGTCCTCACATATTTCTCCATCTCTCTCTACCTTTTCTTTTTTCTATCACACACTCCATTGCATATTTAATACGACATTTCTTAATCCTTGTTCAACAGACATGGAAACTTAACAAGGCATGGAGGGAGTATTAAAGTGTAAGGAGAGAGAATTGATTGTACTGGAAAGTATTGGAGTAGTCATAGGTGTAGTAGTGGTGGGTTTCTTTAAAGCCGGTGTTCAAAATCCTGAACTAGGAAGTTTTTAAAACCCAAAACAAACATCACAATAATGACCACTCCTTTCTTTATTAAACAGAAAGATCGGGTATAAAATAATGTGCAAAAACTGAAACCTTAGCCACTAGCACAAACACTTATTCCAAACAAGGGGTGAATGACACAGAATGAATTATTACTAACCACGCCTTCCATGGGGAGATAGAATACATAAAGGACAGGAAAATGGCTAAAATAAGGGTAGTGATCAATCTATTTCTTTTATCGATTCTATTAAACAACCAAAAGGATTTATTTTTTATTTGTTATCTGATGTAACGATACGCAAAGGTATATGTCCAGAATGCACATGTCAATAATTTCTCTGGCAGTTTGAACTTTTTGCACTTCTTCCTTTTACTTGTATTTAATAAATAAAATAAACAAAAAATTCAGAGCCCCACTGCCACGCCCACACCGCATGCATGCACAACAACACATCTAAATCCAGATTTAAGATAATTTCTTTTACAATTCAAAACTTTCATTTTAATGCTGAGTGAAACATCTGATTTTTAATGCTGAGTGAAATATCATTTTAATGCTGAGTGAAACAATAAAAACTTTTAACAACATATCCATTGGATAAGATCTTAATCCAGATCTAAGATAATATTCTGGCAGAATTGCTGCTACATGAAACTCAAAAATCAGATTAAAAAAAAAAAAAATGCAATCAAAGATTTTATGTACATTGCACATGGTGGAAAAGTATAATGCTGAGTAAAGGAGGTACCTATGGTTCCACAATATGAGACCTATATTTACTAAAGGGTGTGAAATATATATATGCATCTCATAGGAAATACAAAAGTCATTCAGAAGAATTTCATACTTCCCATATTTTTCTACTGAGTCTTCTGGACCCTTCTCTCATAGAAACAATTATATTTTTGTATTTCTTTTCATCATATTCAATAATGATAACAAAAATGTGGAAGGAAGGTCTCCTTCTCGAATCAAATTATCCAAAACACTGTAAAGAAATATAGAAATGTTTGGAATGAAACCAGGATCTATTAACTATTAAATGTGAAGCATTTCGGATGCCTCAACCTCCACTTTTCTAATCCAGTAGTGCACTAATGCCTTAAACAAAAGTAAACACTCCAGCAGGTAGAATATAACTGACAGCTATTGGAAGAGAAAATTAGAGGTAGCACTATGGATGCCTCATCCTGCACCATTCAAATTCTGTTGTGCACCAAGAATACAACTAAGCCAGCATCACCAAGAGTAAATACTCCATGAGGTGGAAGTTAGCTTGCCCAAACTAGTGATTCCAAATAAACACCCTTCGATGTCTCGAGTAAACACTCCATGAACTAAACATAATGGCAAATATCCTCAATAAACCAGGAGAACAGGAAGAGGAAATTGTCTCAATTTGAATCATGTGCAGAATTTCCCCCAGAATGCTAAACCACAAGAATAGGAAGAAAAATCATGGAGGGCGAGGTATTCTGGAGACAGCTAAAAGATGATGTAAACTTTTTAGGTAAATTGATAAAGTTCTTCTTTAGCTAATACCTTTAGATTTTAAATAAATTATTTTATATCAGAAGAAGGATCCTAGCTAAAGGAAATTACCACGAATTCCCATTGCTACAACTAGAAAAGTGCCTACAGTTGCATAACTATTTCATAACAAATTGAATTGCCACCCTTAGAGCATAATAAATGCACATGAGTATGACTTTCCTGTGATCCAATCTCAAAACATTAAGAGAAGTATGCAAGTGATTAATTATCTGATTTATAAAAAAAAAACAAAGCGAGCATAGCATTTATAAATTAGCACTGCACAAATTCATTGAAAGCAATTGCACCATGATATAAGGCGATAAACTCTTTTTAAGAGAGAGAAAAAGCTCCGAAACTATCAATGCAAACTCAACTACCTATAACATTATCAACGAAAACAAAACAACCATTAACCACTGGAAGATGTATTATAACTATGAAATTAATCATCTAATTCTCAAACAGTTCCTGTAATTGGAGTCAAATTCCACGGGCACTTTTGAGGAAAAAATAAGATAGGTACAGTATGAAAGAAAAGAAGATTTATGCTAATTTTTTTACCTTAATACCTTCATATATCCATTGCATATGACTAATTGCCGTAGCCTACACAATGTATTGCATGTTAAACAATAACTTTCCTTTTGGTATTTCCATTTTCACAGTGAAAATTTTAAATGTCAAGCCAACTTTTCTGAAATTTTGCAACATTTACAAGTTCATTCAACTAGTTAAAACCAGCATCACTTGGCATCCACAGGAATGAAATTACCCACACCAGCCCTACACATGGTTATGCTTTTTACTAGGGTATCTCTTACACTACTTAAGAAGAATTTTACAAGATACAACAAGCATCAGATGACATTATTCAGTGTCTGCAAAAAGACAGTAAATGCTGCATTAGCCTTCCAATATACTAGGTGATTTGACTGCTATTCTAACACAATTTACTCATTATGTCGTGTTCTACTCCTTATTCAATTCAAATTTCATTTACTTATACAATGCAAGGATAAGGATGAAATGGGTTCTACATGATTCCTATCATCTTAAACACAACTTTCCCTTATAGTCATTAACAGGGACATTGAAGAAAGTCCATTCACTAATTGAAACCTCAAATGTACTGTGAAATTCCAGGACAGGTCTCAATATATTTTTATATAATTGCACATCCAATAACTTCAGCAAGTTTCTTCCAAAAATAGAATTAAAATTAAAATTAAATAAAAATAACTTTGTGAAGTGCTTATAACTAGTTTGCCTGAAAACTTCGAGTTGTGAATTCATGCATTGTACAGCACAAGCAAGGCTTTGAATTTCATGGGCCATTAAAACTAATAATTTTTTCCCGGCTGTTTTATAATTCCCAAATAAATGAATAGCGGTAATGCAGTTAGCTTCAGTCGTCTATTGGATTCAAAGTTTTCGATTCAAATTTATTGCAGTGCTTACCCCATTTACCAAGAATTCCAACAATAAGATCATTAACGCAAAAACATTCAACAAACAGAAGATTTACCTGACAAAGATTAACATCGGATGCCCAAGTAACCCTTTTTGATTTCTGCGATCCTCCCATATTATAAAAACCAAATATGTTCGGATTCGATTCTCAAATAAATGGGTATATTTATCTTATAAATCAATTCAACAGCTTTTTAGCAATCAATCGAGAGTTTCCTGAATCGGAAAACCATTAAAGAAACCTCCAATTGGCAAATTAATATCCAGTTGATTGTTTCATTGAGTGAAAGGGGAAAGATGGTAGGAGAGAGAAGAGAGTGAGGATAAGTCCGAGAAAACCCTAGAGAGGAACCCTAGATCCTCTGATTTTTCTTCTTTTCTATTTTCCTTTCCTTTTCGCTGTGCGTTGGCTTTTTATATTACACGCACTAAAATGAAATATTATCCAGTCCTCCTCTCCTCACCTCACCTCACCTCATCGCATTTATATAGCCCTGCTTTCTCCTCTCATCTCAGTAACGTCCGAACGACCTTCTCTTTCTTTTCATTTTTCCAATTCTTTAAAATAACCAATTAAATCCTATTTTTCCTGTATAAATAAATAAAATTAACTTCTACTTTCTTATTTTTTTTTTTTAGGTTATATTAATACTATTATTATTATTAGTATTAATATGACAGGGTTTCGGATTTTTGACAACCGTGCGTGAGCCGTGACACGTTGTTAGGCGACTTGAGAGTTGGAGGTCACCAATAATGTACATAAATTATTTTATTTGTTGTGTAAAATAATAAATTAATAGTAGATCAATTTAAATCACATCCTTTTTCAAAATGGTAATTTAATCTAAATTTTTAGATCTTATTAAAAAAATTAATTTAACTTTTTTTTGACAATTAAAATTTATGAGCAGATTTGTCTCTATCCATCGTTGATGTGGTGTCTACGTCCACAAAAAAAATTTAGGTGGCAAAAAAATTTAAAACTTAATTGCAATTTAAATCACGACTATTTTCAAAATTGCATTTTAAGCTAAATTTTTAGATCTAGTTAAAAAAACTTCAATTTAAGTTTTTTTTTTTTTTTTTTTTCAATTAAGATTTAGAGACATATTTATAGAGACCCGTCGTTGACGCCACGTGGCAACAACCCAAAAATACTTAAATATTGTGGCAAACAACTTTAAATGCATGTCATAATTTAAAATTAAATTCTCAAATTCTAAACAGATTATTAAAATTGTTTTATGGTAAAACAGTTGTGTTTATCCTATTTGGATTCATTTATATTCTTATTAATGCAAGAATTTTATATCTTTCTTACACCTTTTCTTTCTATTTGAATTCATTCATTCATGTTCTTATTAATGCAAGAATTTTGAATTTGATAATTTAATTTTAAGTTTTGTCACGTATTTAAAGTTTTTTGCCACATAATTTAATTTTTTTGTGAACCATTGACACGTAGACGTCATTGTTGCGGAAATCGTTTTGACGGATTTATTCGGGATAAAATTTAAATACGAATTTAAATAGTTATTACTAGTATGGATTAATCATAATTAATTCAAATAATAATTTACCAACAACACGTAATTTCATGCATATGAATTAAATTTACCTAAAATTCTATAGCGAAATATTTAGGAGTTTATGTGATTACATACATCTTTCAGAGACAACCTTTGAGTAGAACGAGACAAGCTAATTGATCATATTGACCGAAAGACCTTCTCAAGTATTCCCCTTTAGTCTTGCTCGTTCATCGGTGGAAAGTGTTTAACTAACAATTTGATAAAACAAGGAATAAAGAAAAAATTATTGTTGCTAAATTTTCCAACTCATAGAACTGTAAACTGGGTATGAAAGTATCGCCCCCTATTTATAATAGGGAATTTCGAAATTTTTGTGTGGAAAAGGGAAGAGAAAATCTATTTCTTGATCTCCAAAAAATCTTGAATATATCGCATACTAGTACATAGTCCCGCAAATTTCGCGGACTGGAAAATAAATTGTTATTATTATTTCAAATTATAAATATTAACTTTTTAAAAAATATCTTGTAGTTTCGATATAATTTTAAAATTATAATCCAACAAATAAAAAAAATACTAAACATGAATAAATAGAAAATTTAAAAAATATTAATTAATTCACACATTCAATATCAAATTAGTATAACACAATATTACCTAAAATTACAGTTGTTATATACTTGCATGCCCAGTTTTTCCCCATAGTATGAAGACACAATAACAATCGAACGCAAAATTTTAACTCTCAAGATAAAATCACACATTTTAGATCTAAAGCTAACAATTGACAAATAAGATGTCATAATAAAAAAAAATTGTGTAGATGTTTGTGTGGGAATAATTGATTAATGTGTTGGTATTTATAATACACAATTCAATAATAAGAATTGGCCTTTAGGCACCAATCGTAGTTTTTTTTTTTAAATTCAATATCTCTCCTAGACATTTTACATATACAGATATTTTCCAAAAAATAAAAAAGAGTTTAAAATATATCTATATTTTACAGTTTTAAATTCTATTTTGCAGGTAGAATTTTATCCACAAAAAAAAAAATTGTGTAATAATTTATGGTAATTGCCTCCCCACGACATCATTTTAAGTCAGGTTGATTAATATTAAAGCCCCAAAAAATAATTACTCTCCACAACAATTAAGTTCCTATTCACTAGCTCCATAGGTACTACCTTACCCCCCCCCCCCCCCCCCCCCCCGCAATCACACCCCACGACCGCCCCCCTTCCCAATTCCTATATATCTGCCCATTTCCCCATCCTCATTTCACCTTTCCCTCTCTCCCCTTTTTGATTGAATTTCTGCCATTGGATTCTCCTTTCCCATTTCCCTTTTATCTCTCTCCCCTTCTTGATTGAATTTATGCCATTGGAGTGACCATAATTTAGAAAATCAATAGAAACTTCCGTGGAAAATCAACAGAAAAATAGAAAATCCTCCTACGACGGTGGATGACGGTGGGGTTTCGGGAAGTTGGGCTTCTTACCAAAATTAGGGGCTTTTTACCGCCCCCCAACTCGCGGAGCAGCTTCAACGGTGGATCGGTGAGGTTTAGATCAGTGGCTAGGGGCGGCTAATGGTGGAGATCGGTGGCTAGGGGTGGAGTTCATGGTGGAAAATCGGCGGCCAGGGTGGAGATCGAGTACTCGGTGGAGGGTGGGCGACGACCAGAGGTGGAGATGGGCGGCCGTGCAAAGGCGTCGAACAAATTTCAGGAAATATAAGAAATAGCCCAAAACCCACCAAGAATTCGAACAAATTGAGGAAGAAGAACCATCCTCCTCCAAGTTGGCGGCTAGGGGTGGAGAATAAATTGTTGACTGATTTAATTTTCAAATTTTTAAGAGGTTGTCCTGCATTGAGATCTTTGGCTCTTGATAATTGAAAGGTTTGTCCATGTAATAAATACTTTTATTTCCTTGATACCCCTTTTAGTCTAGCTTTGCTGCTATCATCATGTGAAACTTGATCATGATAAGCATTAGTTTTTGTATGCATGTGAGACTCTTTATATGTATTGAGTTCTATGTATTGAGACTCTTGCTACCATATGTATTTCAAAATCTATCTATTTATCATAAAACTCTTGCTACCATAGTAAATAAAGTTTTTTTTGGAATGAGTTCTATGTATTGAGTTCCAATATTAAGTTGGGTGAATTGAACTTCTTAGTTGAGTTGGGTTCCCGTAGAATTCCAGTATTGAGTTTGTGTTTAATGTTGTTTTCTTCAGGGCTGGAAATGTATGGGTTGGGTTCTATGATGTGTTTTTCTGGGATGGAAATATTTTGAACTTATAGGCAATTTTATAATTGAACTTTAACGATAATTTTTTGAACTTTACGGATGTTATATTGAACTTTTCAAGAAATTTTTGAACTTACAAATATTTTTGAACTTTACGGATGCTATATTGTGTTCTATGTTGTGAAGTGATCGTTTATAGATAATGAGTATTAATTTCTCAACAAATATAGATATGTTCAATTTTGAACTTAAATTTGCAATTTATTTTTTGATTTTAGATGATGAAGATAATGTTAAAATTAAAGAGTATGTATATTTTTTCTATGTGAAGTGGGAAATATTTTTTCTATAGAAAGTGGGGGAGTATTTATATTTTTTTTATGTGATGATGAAGATAATTTTTTTTTTCTATGTGATGATGAAGATAATATTAAAGTTAAAAAGTATGTATATTTTTCTATGAAAAAATAGGTTTGGGAGGGTGGGTGGGTGGGGAGTAGGAGGGGGTTGTGTGGGGTAATTATAGTGACATTCTTGAAATTAAATAGCAACTTTTGTAGTTGAGAGTAAGTAAGGGAAATGGCACAAGTGCTAAGCAAGTGGCCTCTATGTTTTGCACTCCAAAACAAATTACCCAACAATTTATTATTGATGTTAAAATATTATATTTGGTGACAATTTTTTTTTTTGGAAATCATATGTTATTCCAGTGGCAATATCTTTAAAAAATATTTCAATTCCTTGCTAAAAATTTCACATCTATCAATATTTAGCAAAAATAAATTCCAAAAATATCAAAAAAATGAAATCGTTCAACCGTGAAAAAAATCTGCTTGCATTAATTTAATGTTTAAAATAATATTTTATATTATACGTAAATATTATGTTTCCATTGATTAAAATATATTCACATTTATTGTATTTTAGAGTAAGATGTTTTTTAAAGTTATATTCCCTCCGTCCCGGTACAAGTTTCTTATTTTTTTTTGTTTAAGAAAGTGTATTGTTTATTAATATATGGTGGGTCATATATTAACTTTTGTGTAAAGTTATGGGGAGTTGTGAAAAAGTAAAGAGTGTTTGTTTAAGAGAGTATTAGTTTATTAATATATGGAGTGTTGTTTTTTATAAAATAGAAAACTTATAGTGGAATATCTAAAAAGGAAAAGTAGGAAACTTATAGTGGGACGGAGGGAGTAATACTTAATTTTGTTGTAAATTGAGAGTGTAAAATAGAGACGCGAATTTGTTCACTCAGTTCGTCGATAACGACTACGTCTGGGGGCGTACCAAGCCAGGAGTTTCACTAATATTTGTGTGTATGCGTGTATACAATTTTGAGTACAATGATCTATTTATAATAGAAAAGACATAGTCTAAACCTAAAGCCAGTTTAGGTTACAAGCTCATTAGTAATGTTCACATCAAATCTTCTAGATTTGGTATAATAAATCTGTTAGATTTATGACACTCCCCCTTGGACATTACGACATAACATATATGTCTTGTCATAAAAACTTCATGTGCTAGGCAGCGACCAAATATTTAGTTAGGGAGTAATGTAACTTTATTAATCTTCCGGATCAAATCTTCTGGATTTACTTCGGGGTTACCTCTCCCCCTGAAGACAACAACCCTTTGAGCTTTCGCATCCCAATACCATGAACGTACTTTTCAAAAGTAGATGTAGGCAGGACTTAGTGAACATATCTGCTAGATTGTCACTAGATTGCACCTTTTGAATGGTAATCACGCCACTCTTCTGGAGTTCGTATGGGTAGAAAAATTTAGGAGAAATATATTTCGCCAAGTTTCCTTTGACGTACCCATTACTCATTTGTGTGATACAAATTGTGTTGTCTTCGAATATAACAGTGGGTACCACACGAGCCACCAATGTGTTTTACCAAGGATTTCAACCAAACACATTCTCGTGCGGCTTCAAACAAAGCTATTATCTATGAGTGGTTTGAAGACGTGGTAATCATGGTTTGCTTAACCGGTCTCCATGAGATCGTGGTACCACCACAGAGAAAAACGTAACCAGTCTGGGATATGGCATTGTGGGAATCAGACAAATAACTAGCATCTGCATAACCTACCAAGGTTTTATCTTGAATCTTACGGTAAAACAGTCCAAGATCTTGAGACCCTTGGAGATACCGTAGAGCATGCTTAACACCATTCCAATGTCTCCTTGTAGGAGAAACGTTATATCTCGCAAGCAAATTAACTACAAATGCAATGTCCGGTCTACTGCAATTTGCGAGATAGAGTAATGCTCCAACAACACTAAGATAAGGAACTTCTAGCCCCAAAATTTCGTATGTATCTTCTCTTGGTCTAAATGGGTCCTTATCCACTTTGAGGGATCGGACAACCATAGGTGTGCTTAGTGGATAAGATTTATCCATATGAAATCTCTCCAATACCTTCTTCACGTAGGTTTACTGATGTATAAGAATTCCTTCTGGGAGATGCTCGATCTGCAGGCCAAGACAATACTTTATTTTACCCAAGACTTTCATTTCAAATTCAGCTTTCAAGATTGAATTGGCTTCATCAATCTCTTTGCATGTTCTGATTATGCTTAGATCATCAATATATACGGATATAATGCAAAAATTACCTTGTGATTTCTTCGTGAATACGCATGGAAAAACTATATCAATCGTGTATCCCTTCTTCTGGATGAATTCACTAAGTCGGTTGTACCACATGAGGCCTAATTGTTTTAGGTCGTACAATGACTCCTGCAGTTTTATGCTATACATACTGCGATTTTCTCCATTCATCATCTGGGGAATCTCAAATCCATCGGGGATTTTCATATAGATGTCGACATCTAGTGATCCGTATAAATATGCGGTTACTACGTCCATTAATCTCATCTAGAGATTCAATTTAACTGTCAAAGATATTAAGTAGCGGAACGTTATTGTGTCCATTACGGGAGAATAGGTTTGATCAAAATCAATACCGGGTCTCTGCAAAAACCCTTGAGCTACTAGTCTCGCTTTGTATCTCTCCACAATATTATTCTTATTTCGTTTCCGTACAAAAACTCATTTATATTCTACAAGGATAGCGCACACGGGTGTACGAACGATAGAGCCAAATACTTTTCTTTTATTTAGCGATGCGAGCTCTGCTTCAATTGCCTCTTTCCATTTTACCCAATCGGAGCGCTTCCGGTACTCAGCGATAGTTTTGGATTCTAGATCTAGATCATTATTTATAACGGAAAGAGCAATTATCGCTGTAAATGTATCGTCGATGACAATAATATTTCTATTATATGTTTCTCTCGTATCTATGAAATTCATAGAGACTTCAACATTTATGTCAACCAGACCTTCTTCATTTCCCAGTGTATCAGGGTCTGGTCATTCCGCAGTCCTAGTGCTTTGAATGTTTTGTACACGTGCTTCATCACTAGGACGCTCGTCTTCTAGAAGAATCTCTTCTAGAGATTTCACGTTCTGTTGACCAGTTTTGATGGCTTTTTTTAGGTGTTTTTGTATTGGTTGTAGGTCCTTTACGCTTCTGGCGTGTGGGGCATATATACTTGATTTGCTTGGGACCTCAACCCTTTGGGGAGCATTTACTGCAGGTATATGCGATTTAGTTACACCTCTATGGTCAGTGAACGCGTCTGGCAGCTTGTTTGCTAAATTTTGCAAGTTAATGATCTTCTGAACTTCTAGTTCAGATTGACTAGTGCGTGGATCTAGATACTGAAGATTACTTACGTTCCATGTAAGCTCCCGACATTTATTCAATTTTGAATTCGGATTTCCCCCTAATGCCGGGAAGTGATCTTCATCGAATGTGCAATCAGCGAACCGAGCCGTTAATTGATCCCCGGATAAAGGTTCTAGGTATTTCACGATGGATGGAGAGTCAAATCCAACGTAAATACCTAGCTTCCTTTGTGGGCCCATAGAGGTCCGTTTTGGTAATGTTATCGGAACATATACCGCACATCCAAAAATACGCAGATGGAAAATGCTTGGTTTTTTCCCACGCACTTACTGTAGGGGGAATGATCATTATATGCAGTTGGACGGATTTGTATCAGGTGTGATGCATGTAGGACTGCATGCCCCCAGCATGAAGTGGGTAATTTAGAGTTCATGAGTAATGGTCTAGCGATAAGTTCTATATGTTTTATTAGCGCTTCAGCAAGACCATTTTGGGTGTGGACGTAGGGGACCGAATGCTCCACTTTAATTCCCAGAGCCATATAGGAATCTGTAAAGGCTTTTGAGGTAAACTCAGCAGCATTATCCATTCTAATAGATTTTATTGGATAATCTGGGAACTGAGCTCGAAGCTCGATAGTTTTCGCAATGAGCTTTGCAAAAGCTTGATTGTGGGTAGACAATAAATATGCACATGTCCACCTGGTAGAGGCATCAATTAGGACCATGAAATACTGAAATGGTCCTGATGCTGGGTGAATCGGTCCACAAATGTCTCCCTGAATCCGTTCAAGAAAAATCGGAGACTCTAGTCCCACCTTGGTGCTCGACGGGCGCAATATTAATTTACTCTTAGAACATGTATCACATATAAATTCATCAACATGAGGGATTCTATTATTCGAAATATTATGACCAATGGAATTAGATAGAATCCTACGTATCATAGTTTGTCCTGGATGACCTAACCGCTAATGCCATAATTTAAAGGAGTTCGGGTCATGAAATTTTGTACTCATAGCTAGATGGATATTAGACGGCCGGATATAGGAATAGTACAATTCAGAAGAGAATGAGGAAAGTTATTCTATAACTTGTTTATGGCTACCTCGAGTAATAGTCATCAAAAGGTATTCATTATTATTCTCAGTTTCAGTTTCAATGTGATAGCCATTAGATCTTATATCTTTAAAACTGAGAAGGGTACACTTAGATTGTGGGAACAATAAAACATTATCAATTATGAGTTCAGTACCCATGGGGAGGACAATGGAAGCTCTTCCGGAGCCCACTATCATAATATTATCATTGGCTATCGTAGTTACACTCCTCTTTCTTTCTACTAAGTTATGAAAATACTTCATATCTCTTAAGATTGTGTGTGTGGTGGCACTATCTACCAATTATAAATTACAATTTGTATCCATCATGCCAGATGAAAAAGCTCAAACCTAATAGTTGATATGTTTACAAGCCATGTATAGGAATGGCAATATCCAAATAAATTTGACGGATAGCATATATTAAGGTAAACATATAAAAGCTAAATCATAAATGTCATATCATCCATAAAAATAAAATATCTGAAAGATAGGATCCAAAATATAAATTGTTTTAACAAAAAACAAACAAAGTACTAAAATAATCAAACACTCAAATCACTCATTGTCTCCAAAGTCTTTGAGCTCTATGCCCAAGAGATCGTCGTTGTCATGGTCAAAGTCTTTTTTAGGCAGGCTGACATGGTGAGATTTAACTTTAGGAGCCTTCCACTTGTCGTCCTTCTGCTTCTTTTGATAAGCCTCAACCAAGTGCTTGGGTGTACGACACGTGCGAGACCAATGACCTCTGCATCTGCATCTGTAGCAGGACTGCTCACCCTTATCTTCAGTGCCAGATTTTTTAGGAGCGGGATTCGTGTTAGATGCAGTCTTTCCACAAGCTTGAGCTTGATTGTTATTCGAGGTACCCGGACCACCGGATTTACTACGACCTCGGCCTTTGCTACGAGTTTGTTTACTTCCTCTCCCCCTTCCACGCTTGCGACCACTTGTACTACCTTGAGTTATGGCATGTGCTTCGTGTTGGAATTTTGAGGCACGAACACCATGTTCGGCGCAACGGAAGAACACGATTCACCAACAACGAATCTGAAACATGGTTGTATAACATAAAATATAAAGGATAAATAACGATATATAAATCCTTACAACGATTTGTACGCGGAATTCTCAACTATGGTATCCACGTAACGGCTTTCTACCAACCCGCATTGATATACCAACGTTGAATCTCGAGATGAATTTGCTAGGAAAATTCCAACTGGAGATTTTATGGAGAAATTATATTTCTTGTGTTCATTCGGAATTCCCATATGACACATATTTGTAGGGATTAACTTGGCTTAATTCCTAAGCAAGATATCGGGCCTAGCCCGTAATATAATCTATATGGATTATATTTCCCTAGATATGTTCCTACGAATAATATCTTTACCATATCTATTATTCTTGTATAATAATATTCCAAATATTATTATTGGGATTTCATATTTAATTAAATCTAATCTAATTAAATAATAATAATAACTAATTCCAAATATAATTATTATTATATTCTCCATAAATTAAATATTATATCCAATACAATATTTAATCAACCAACTATAATTGGTAAATTGTCATTACTTGTTGTGTGACCCATAGGCCCTCGTATATCGAGCGATTAGTCATACTAACGGTCTTAATTGAACCCTATACAATAAATCAGACATTCTCAATATATGAGGTACGTTGCGAGGAAATCTGCAACTACCTGTAATACTGTAGGCTATTGTGATATTTTCCTTTCATTTGCGAATACCCGATTAAGTCTTGAAAATGATGAAGTGTCTATTCAAATAACTTAATCATATTATCTCCAATCACTAATTGATCAAGTATATCACACTTAGCCACAAAGTCTAAGTTGATGCGCGTCGGCCGACGACTTAGATCCAATTATGATGAGAAGATGAGTATTCTCTCTAAATCCACATTGAGGAATGAATCCTATTCTTGACTCAACTACCACGCACATGCATTTCGTGATGAACACAATCCATGTCATATCTACCCGTGGAAGGGTGCAAGCGTTGGTCATGGTCAAAGTTCATCACTCCACACATGTCGTGCGTATTGACCTCAAGTCAGAGGAGTATCACATCGCTCCCACTAACCGAGACACTCGTAGACACATTATGTGGAATTACATCAAACGGTTTCTCGGATGGGTATACCAATACCCTCTAAGGTATCTGTGCATCCATCATGAGATACCCGGTATCTGGTAGCAAGTGAGATCTTACTAAACTCTCTAAGAGTATGATGCAGATCGCACACCAATCTCAATTGCATCATCAATATCTCATTCTTGATGATCCTTGATCGGGGCTATTTGAGAATCATACTTAGGTCATTTGAGTTCTCACTCACTCAATGACAGTAGTGATTCATGGGAACACAAATAAGAATATATGCAAACAATCAAACATCATATTCAGATAAGTGTAATGCCATGCATTTAATATTAAACCAATAATAATATTAAACCAAATCTGAATATTATCTTAGTATTATGTCCTTTCGATGGATTGTCTCTAGGACACTAACACTAACACTTCGGGTACTACTTGTGAACCAACTGGTCTCGAGTTATGATTTTGCATAAGGAGTTGGTTGTGATTTTCTGCCACTAGAAGTGCATAAATTAGCTCAGAGTGTACAGTGTAGTTCTTAGCCCTGTGCTGCTGATGGAGTACAAGGTTGCTAGCGTGGAAAGTTGATAGAGTCTTCTGGATCAACTCGGCCTCAGTTACAGTTTGCTCGCATAGCTTTAACTGAGATACAATACGATGTAGGGCTGAGTTGTACTTCATCACAGACTTAAAGTCCTGAAAACGGAGGTTCAACAAATCGTATTGAGCCTGAGGGAGGAGTATATTGTTTTGTTGTTGAAAACAGTCCTTCAGGGACTTCCACAACGTTTCGGGGTCTCTCTCAGTGAGATATTCATTTTTCAGGTCCTGATTAAGATGATGTCTGAGAAAAATCAGAGCTTTCGCCTTCTGGGTGTCAGGTGATTTTGAATCATCGACAATAGCACCGCTTAAATTAGTTGAGGCTAGATGGATCTCAACATCTAGCGCCCATGTCAGGTAGTTACTACCATCAAGAGCAAACTCAGTGAATTCTCTTTTGGTAATATCAGTCATTATACACTACAATTTTTGACATGGTAAGAAATGTGACCAATTTATTGACAACGAAGAAATAAGGATTTATTGATTATTCTAGAGCACACAGAAGCAATAATTGGGTGTCGTCTACCCAAAACATGATTTACGGTCCGACAAGTACCGGACGCCGCCTACCCGGGCAATATATGCGGATTATAATAAGGAGACTATATGCAAGAGTAATATTGCATGCAAGATAATTAAATCATAAAAGCATGCGCATATATCAATTAAGCATATAAGGTAAAGAAATTTTTTTATTGAGAACTAGTTTTGAAATTAATTCCAAAAAATTTCGGGCCTAATTAATATGCAAAAATTATTACCTTTTAATTTTCCAAGTATTTTTCGAAAACTTGATAAAATAATTTGATGACACAAAACTATTATCGAAATTAAATGAAGACCCATGTAAATAATAAGGTCCACATTGCATTGGGCTTAATTCGGCCCAAAAAGGGGCAAGAGTTGCATGGACGGTGGTGGAGCCAATGGGACTCGGCGTCCTGAAGTGTGCGGCCATGTGCAACGATGGGCACTGTGTTGGGAAAATAGGGGTGCCCGAAATCTATTCGGGATCAAATTTAAATACGAATTTAAATACAATTATTACTAGCATGAATTAATCCTAATTAATTCAAATAATAATTCCAACAACTAATTTTCATCATGCATGTTGAATTAATTTCACATACTAACTATGGCGGAATAAACAAGTAAATATGTGATTAACGTACCTCTTGTAGAATTGGCCTTTGGATATACGGGACAATTACGTTCTCGCTCTATCGACCCAAAAACCTTCTCAAGTATTTCCCTTTCACCCCACTTGATCACCGGTGGGAGATGCTTTCAAGTAATTTAATAAACTAAGGAAAAAGAAAAATATCTATGCTTCTTGATTTTTCCAACACATGGAATTATGTACTTGGGGATGAAATAATCATCCTCTATTTATAGAGGGGAAGTGGCCGAAATTTTGTGTCAAATATGGGCTTTGGAGAAATCTTTTCTTAGACTCTAAGAAATCTTGAATATATCTCATATATTCTTTTCTCCAAAATAAAATATTCCACAAAAATCTCACACTCCTAAATAAATAGTAATTTTCGAAAATTCATAGGAGAAGAATCCAAGATTTGGATCTTCTTAAATATATGAGACAATCTTGTATTCCAAGAATACTTATCTTCCATAATATCTTTTCAAGAAAATCAACAAAATCTTTTCTTTCCTTGTGATGCTATTTTCGAAAATTCAATGAAAAAATCAGCAAGATATTATCTTTTTATTTTAATCACCTTATCATTATTGGGCTACTTGAGGGGCCTTTAAGGAGAATTAAGATTGGACCTCCTAATGGACTTCTGAATTTCAATATTGAGCCCCAATATAATTCAGCCCATTAATATTAATTATTACCACTAATAAATTAATATTGCACTATCCATCTTAATCCATATTACGATAATATGGGCTCCCGGTTATTATTTCCCGCATTTAAGATTATCAAGTCCATTAATTAATTAAGCTTCTGAATAGCTCTAAATTAATTAATATATTTCACCTTGGAGTAAAGACAACTCAACATTATTATTCGTACCGAAGAAACTAATTCTTCACTTGCAAGATTTGGTACAATAAAACTTCTGAGCCCACCAAGGGGACTAATCACACGAGCCGTACTCGCACGCGTTTCTCCGTATTAAATCTTAGCAACCGTCGTATGATTAATATTACTGCCCAAGACACAAAGTTCGAAGTCGCAATGATTCTCACCCAACATGAATCAAAGCAGTAACCATTAAGCACACACGGTCCTATTTAAGTGATAGAGATTAAGAAATCAACAACCACTGAGGTCTAATTCTTCACATTTCAGAACAGAAGAATTTATCCTCGCTGTAGGTCCTCTTCAACACATACTAAATGTGCTAGTGCAATCTCTTAGTCAAGACAGACCAATATGAGCCTTACACATCGACCTTTCACGGCGGATTGTTCAATTCCACCTGGGTCGTGAAATTGTACGTTTAGTTACAAGTAAACTGTTAATATTGTCTTCCCTGATCGGGTATCACCGTATTAACTACAATGTAACTAGTACTATATATTGAACGGTTTGCAATAGAAATTCAACATTCAATCATATCTAAAGCAAATGCGATAAAAGAATTATTCTCATAAAACGAGTGTTTGATACACGAGTTATACAAAGTAAAAGCATACTTTCACGTATAACTCCAACAATCTCCCACTTATACTTAAAGTCTGCTTTTAGTATACATCACGCATGTCTTAGTGTAGTAGCTCTACGTGACATCTCATGTCAACCTACACTAACCTAATAATTCCTCCCACTTATACTTAAAGCAGATTGGCAATAGTCTTGACTCCCATTCCATCCACATGTCTCTCGAATGTACTCTGAGGTAGACCCGTTGTGAATGGATCAGCTAGGTTGTCACCCGACGCTATCTTTGCCACCTCTATATCTCCTCTCTTAACGATTTCTCGTATAAGATGGTATTTTCTTTCTATGTGTTTGCTGGCCTTGTGGGCTCTCGGTTCCTTTGAATTTGCAACTGCTCCGACATTGTTACAAAAGACAGTTATCTTGTCGGGCAAATTCGGAACAACGTCCAAGTCCACTAAGAAGTACTTGAGCCAAACCGCTTCTTTCGCTGCTTCACAAGCAGTTACTTATTCGGCTTTCATGGTCGAATCGGCGATGCTTTTCTGCAAATCGCTTCTCCATGTCATGGCTCCTTCTCCCATGCAAAACACACTACCCGAGGTAGTTATTTTGGAATTTATGTCTGATTGGAAATTTGAGTCTGTGTATCCCATGGGAATTAGATTGTCTGATTGTTAAATCAGCATTCCATACCAAGTTCTTTTCAGAAACTAAAGAACGCATTTAATTGCAATCTAATGTGCTTTCCCGGGGTTACTTTGATATCTTGCCATCATGCCCACGACAAAGCAGATATCCGGTCTCGTACACAACATTGCATACATAAGACTTCCTACGTCCGAAACGTACGGAACGTCTTTCATGTCATCTATCTCCACTTGGTCTTAGGGCATATTTCTTTAGATAGATGGATTTCGTGCCTAAAAGGTACAAAACCTTTCTTGGAATCTTGCATGCTGAAATACTTCAAAACAGTGGCTTTGTATGAAACTTTGCGATAAGCCCAACATCCTCCTCTTGCGATCTCGAGTGAATTTGATCCCAAGGATGTGACCGGCTTTCCCTAAGTCCTTCATATCATACTGATTTGACAACCATACCCTTACGTCTGACAATACCTTTACATTGTTTCCAATGAGCAGAATATCGTCTACGTATAATACTAAGAATACCACCGCAGTTCTGTCACACCTTTTATACACACAACTTTCAAACTTGTTTTGATCACAAACCCATAAGACTTAATCACTTGATCAAAACACTGGTTCCAAGTACGCGATGCTTGCTTAAGTCCATAGATGGATCTCTTAAGCTTGCATACGAGATTCTCTTGGCCTTTTTCAATGAAACCTTTGGGCTGTTGCATATAGATATCTATCCCGTCAAGACTTCCATTAAGGAAAGCCGTCTTGACATCCATTTGCCAGATCTCGTAATCTAGGTGCGCAACGATCGACAAGAGAATACAGATGGACTTAAGCATAGCTACAGGCGAAAAGGTCTCCTCATAATCGATCCCTTCTTTCTGAGTATACCCTTTGGCTACAAGTCTCGCTTTGAAGGTCTCTACCCTTCCGTCCGGTCCTCTTTTCCTCTTGTACACCCACTTGCATCCAATGGGTTCTACCCCACTGGGTGGCTCGACCAACTCCCACACTTGATTATGATCCATCGAACCCATCTCGGCTTCCATTGCCGTTTGCCACGACTCCGCGTCTTTGTCTTGGATTGCCTCGTCGTACGTCCATGGGTCTGATTCAACACCGGGAACCAAATCCGAAGATTCTCCTATCCCCATGAATCTCTCGGGTTGCCTAGGAACCCTCCCACTACGACGGGGTTCCGGTTGTGAAGATGTGACGTGTGGTACATCATCTTGTATACTTGGTATCGAGGTTTGACCTCTCAATTCTTCTAAGGTAATTTCACTTTTAGGTTTCCGATTGTTCATATAGTCTTCTTCCAAGAATTTAAAGTGTGTACTAATCACGGTATTTTGATCCTTGGGACTATAGAACATACACCCTTTCGTTCCCGCAGGGTATCCTATAAACAGCCTTAATTCCGAACGTGGATCCAACTTACCGGCTTCCTTGTCTAGCACGTATGCCGGACAACCCCAAATCCACAAATGTCTTAGGCTGGGCTTGCGCCCGGTCCACAATTCCATTGGGGTTTTAGGAACCGATTTGGATGACACCAAGTTTAGAATGTAAGCCGTCGTTTCCAAGGCATTACCCCAAAATGACTTGGGTAAATCTGAATAACTCATCATGGATCTGACCATCTCTAAAAGAGTCCGGTTCCTTCGTTCTGCCACACCGTTCTGTTGAGGGGTTCCCGGTGCGGTCAACTGGGATACGATCCCTTCATCCGATAAGTAGTTCAAGAATTCATCGCTGAGGTATTCGCCTCCACGATCTGATCGTAGAAACTTGATACTCTTTTCCCTATGTTTCTCGGCTTCGGCCTTAAACTCTTTGAACTTATCAAAAGTTTCAGACTTATACCGCATAAGGTAAATGTACTCATATCTTGAGTAATCGTCAATGAAGGTGACGAAATACTCATACCCCATTCTCGCTTTGATCGTCATTGGACCACACACATCGGTATGAACGAGTTCTAACACTTCTGTGGCTCTATTCCCCTTGGCTCCAAATGCCCTCTTGGTCATCTTACCCTCTAAACAGGATTCACAAGTTGGAAACGGCTCGACTTGGAGCGATTCCAAGGATCCGTCTTTCACCAATCTCTCTATCCGCTTTAAATTAATATGACCTAGTCTAAGATGCCATAGAAGTGTTTCGTTCATCTCCGAAGAACGCTTTCTTTTATTACTCGAAATGATCGACGTGTTATTAGATTCATTATTTGAGTGGTGTGCACACTTAATCGTATAGAGATTGTTTACCAACGTTCCATGACAGATAACATCATTCTTAATAGAAACAGTAACAACTTTATTAAAAGTAACTGAATATCCATCAAAAAACAACTTAGAAACTGAAATTAAATTCTTCCTAAAGTTCGGAACGTATAAAACATCTCTTAAAATTAAAACTCTATCTTCAAAAGATAGGTGCACGACTCCCACTGCTTCGGCTGCCACTCTCGTAGCATCCCCCAAAGTGATGGTGATCTCATTCTTGCTAAGTCGCTGGGTTAGCTGGAACCCCTGAAGAGTGAAACAAATATGATCAGTTGCCCCGGTATCCACTACCCAAACGTGGGCAGCATACGCCGCAACATATGTTTCAACGACTAAAGCATGAGACTTACCTTTCTTTACCGCCTTCTTAGGCTTAGAACAGGTAGACCTCCAATGTCCTCTTTCCCCGCAATTGAAGCACTTACTCTTACAGGATATCTTCACGCCGTACGGCTTGAAAGCACTTTTCTTTCCTCCAAAAGTGAGTCTACTGGGTTGGTTCCGATCAACCACCTCCTTCTCAATCTTACTCTCTATTGGCCTAGATTTCGAGAAAAAGCTCATGATCACCAAAGTATGACTCTACCTCGTCCCTACTCCCCAAGTATGACTCTACCGTTATCAGGGCTTTGAGCAGGGTATCTAAAGTGAACTTGTGTTCAGATAACACGTATTCCCAAAAGAACCCATCAAAACTACTCGATAGCTTTAGGAGTATGGAATCGATTTGACTTTCTTCACTTTGTCCGGCACCAAGAAACTCGAGTTTCTCAAACTCACGCCTAAAATTGAGAACATGATCCCTTACAGGTGTTCCCTTCACCATTTCCTTCGTGAGCTTCTCACGAATGGTGAACAGATTCGCCATGGGGTTCTGATGTTGAAACATCTCTTCAAGTCTATTCATGATATCAACAGCCGCTTCAATGCCTTCATGAATGTGCTTCAAATCTTTAGACATAAATGTCAAGATGATGTGCTTCATGTGCTCATTGGAATGCTTCCAATCATCGAATATCGTCCTTTCCCCATTACTTGACTTATCATTAGGTTTCTTGGGTACGTTAACGCTAAATATCCAATAGTGTTCTTGCGCAGGAAGGACCATGTTCATATTACGTTTCCAATCAACATAGTTCTCACCAACAAGTTTATTATCTTTAAGTATACTAAACAGTGGATTAATAGGTTGTGACATGATGAACTGAGAATAAAACATACATTCATATCAATATCTAGAAAAATACGAAATTATCACATAATTCGATCACATTAATTATATTGAAACCTTAAAACAATATAATCATGCATCAGCCAACATCTCGAAACAATTTAAATGCGCCACGAGGGGTGGTCTATACATTTAAATACATTCAAGCGGATCACAAACTTAAAAGTTACAAATCCTTAATTCAAAATTAATAGTTGGCTCCCACTTTGACCACATAGAAATTGACAGGGACTCCGAGGGGAGTAAGTTAATATCAATTTCCTATGCCTAAGTAATAACCATAATTAAATACAGGATTATTATTTCGCTTTGAGCAAGCCACTCGGGGTGAGGGTCAATACCGCTACTAGTAATAATCCACAATCATCCTTTCGGAATTTATTCATGTGAAATCCGTTCTTTTGGCCGATCCGAGGGGGAAATGTATTCCAAAAGAACTTCACAAATAAATAAATTATGGAGGCCAAAATAATCCAATTTTAATATCCGGAATAAAATTTCGATTAAATAAACATACTTAGTAATTTTCGAAAGTAAAGTTTTTCTTGGACAATTAAATTCATGCAAACACATATTAACAAATAATAATAAGTGCACGAAATAAAACATCCATCAAAATAAAATTAACCACATTGAAGCATTCAAATCCAATTGTCACGGTTTAATTTCTTCACGTCTTGATGCGAAAAATCGTCCTTGTTGTTTTCCGACGTTCGTCTCGACACGCTCCCATTCGAACAGCAACACTTCATCAAAAACAGCATCGTTTGGGGTTCGGGACGACGTTTAAAGTCACACGGAAAAAAAACACGAACCGAAAAATTCCATGGCCCGAGATACGGCACGCGTCGGCCCACGAAGTGGGCCCGCGCGCCTCTCGGCCAGAAGCGCCGAAGCGCTGCAGGAGGCGCGCCGGGGCGCTGCACGGAGGCGCCCCGAGGCGCCGCAGGCCGCGCCCGAGGCGCGCGTGGGGGTCGTGCGCCGTGCATCCCGTGTGTCGTTTTTCACAGTTCGTCCTCGTTTTCTTCACCCCTTGCATGATTTTACGTCCATACACGCGCCACGCTTGTATGCATCGTCCGGGTACGCCGTTTTTAATTCTTCGTTCTTCGTCACGATCCGGTTACAATTTATTTTTCAAAAAAAAATACTAGATCTAGACTAGTCTATTACAATGATCGAATCAAAATAAAAACAACTAATCTACTCGTGAATTTTCTCACGAGAAAAACGAATTCGAACGAATCGAATTAAAAACAATTAATTCACACGCATGAAATTAACAACATTAAAACCATGACAATTGGATACCTGCAAAAAAGATCTAGCAATTCTACTATCCAATTTCAATTTAATGTTTAACAATTTAAATTCCAATTTAAAGATCATAGCCCGAAACCGTGGCTCTGATACCAGTTGTTGGGAAAATAGGGGTGCCCGGAATCTATTCGGGATGAAATTTAAATACGAATTTAAATACAATTATTACTAGCATGAATTAATCCTAATTAATTCAAATAATAATTCCAACAACTAACTTTCATCATGCATGTTGAATTAATTTCACATACTAACTATGGCGGAATAAACAAGTAAATATGTGATTAACGTACCTCTTGTAGAATTGGCCTTTGGATATACGGGACAATTACGTTCTCGCTCTATCGACCCAAAAACCTTCTCAAGTATTTCCCTTTCACCTCACTTGATCACCGGTGGGAGATGCTTTCAAGTAATTTAATAAACTAAGGAAAAAGAAAAATATTTATGCTTCTTGATTTTTCCAACACATGGAATTATGTACTTGGGGATGAAATAATCATCCCCTATTTATAGAGGGGAAATGGCCAAAATTTTGTGTCAAATATGGGCTTTGGAGAAATCTTTTCTTAGACTCTAAGAAATCTTGAATATATCTCATATATTCTTTTTTCCAAAATAAAATATTCCACAAAAATCTCACACTCCTAAATAAATAGTAATTTTCGAAAATTCATAGGAGAAGAATCCAAGATTTGGATCTTCTTGAATATATGAGATAATCTTGTATTCCAAGAATACTTATCTTCCATAATATCTTTTCAAGAAAATCAACAAAATCTTTTCTTTCCTTGTGATGCTATTTTCAAAAATTCAATGAAAAAATCAGCAAGATATTATCTTTTTATTTTAATCACCTTATCATTATTGGGCTACTTAATGGGCTACTTGAGGGGCCTTTAAGGAGAATTAAGATTGGACCTCCTAATGGACTTCTGAATTTCAATATTGAGCCCCAATATAATTCAGCCCATTAATATTAATTATTACCACTAATAAATTAATATTGCACTATCCATCTTAATCCATATTACGATAATATGGGCTCCCGGTTATTATTTCCCGCGTTTAAGATTATCAAGTCCATTAATTAATTAAGCTTCTGAATAGCTCTAAATTAATTAATATATTTCACCTTGGAGTAAAGACAGCTCAACATTATTATTCGTACCGAAGAAACTAATTCTTCACTTGCAAGATTTGGTACAATAAAACTTCTGAGCCCACCAAGGGGACTAATCACACGAGCCGTACTCGCACGCGTTTCTCCGTATTAAATCTTAGCAACCGTCGTATGATTAATATTACTGCCCAAGACACAAAGTTCGAAGTCGCAATGATTCTCACCCAACATGAATCAAAGCAGTAACCATTAAGCACACACGGTCCTATTTAAGTGACGGAGATTAAGAAATCAACAACCACTGAGGTCTAATTCTTCACATTTCAGAACAGAAGAATTTATCCTCGCCGTAGGTCCTCTTCAACACATACTAAATGTGCTAGTGCAATCTCTTAGTCAAGACAGACCAATCTGAGCCTTACACATCGACCTTTCATGGCGGATTGTTCAATTCCACCTGGGTCATGAAATTGTACGTTTAGTTACAAGTAAACTGTTAATATTATCTTCCGTGATAGGGTATCACCACATTAACTACAATGTAACTAGTACTATATATTGAACGGTTTGCAATAGAAATTCAACATTCAATCATATCTAAAGCAAATGCGATAAAATAATTATTCTCATAAAACGAGTGTTTGATACACGAGTTATACAAAGTAAAAGCATACTTTCACGTATAACTCCAACACACTGGCGTGTGCGGGCGGGTGCAGTCGTGCGACAGGTGCGACGAGCGCTACAGGCGTGTGGGCGACGAGCGACGGGCGCTGGCGTGCGTCGGGCGCATGGGCGCTGCAGGCAACGGGGTGCGCGGGCACTGCGTTTAAACCTTTTTTTTTCATTTGATTTGATCTAATTAACTGCAAACAAAATAATAATTGATGCAATAATTCAAGTGTACATAAAAATATAATACGCATGGATCAAAGAGTTCGATACGACAATTAATAATCATGGAATAAAGAAAATTAATTTAGATCCGTACCGATTAGTTGCGGGCAGAGTCTCGTGCTGATAACGTGTTGTTAATCAAGAGCATAAAATATAGACGCAAATTTATTCACCCAGTTCGTCGATAACGACTACGTCTGGGGGCGTACCAACCCAGGAGTTTCACTAATATTTGTGTGTATGCGTGTATACAATTCTGAGTACAATGATCTATTTATAATAGAAAATACCTTGTCTAAACCTAAAAAGTCCGTTTAGGTTACAAGCCCATTCGTAATGTCCACGTCAAATCTTCTAGATTTGGTATAATAAATCTGAGATCTATAACAAATTTGTTAGTAAAGAATCTTAATATCTTTTTTTTTTCTTTTTGGCCAACATTATAATTTTGTATCTATAAAAAACTTATTCCACATATTAAAATATATATATATATATATATTAATTATATAACATATAACAACCTTTTACTTATTTATCATTTACAATACTATTTTAATATTTGTATGTTAAAATAATATAAAAGAAAAATCGAAATCCTAGTGTATAAAAGAATATATGTAGTTTACGGTGTAATAGTCTATTTTGACAGCATAATATTATCCAAAAAAAAATTGTATTATAATCTATTATTGAAGGCAAGATATTATATTTGGTGGGAAAAAAATTGGTATCATATACTATTTTGGTGATAATATATTTTCTTAAATATTTCAATTTCCCTCCTACAAATTTAACATCTATCAATATTTTACAAAAATAATTTCCAAAAATATCTTAGAAGAGAAATCGTTCAACCGTGAAAATATATCTACTTGCATTAATATAATATTTCATATTTTACGTAAATATTTTGTTTCCCCATTGATTAAAATATATTCAGATTTATTGCATTTTAGAGTAATATACTTTTTAAAGTTTCAATACTTAAATTGTTAGTATAGAAACTTAATGTCCTTTTTTTTTTTGTCAACACTATAATTTTCTATCCATAAAAAAAAATTCCACATATTTAAAAAAAATATATATATACATTAATTATATAAGATATAATTTTTTTTTACTTATTTATAAATTACATTACTCGTTTAATATTTGTATGTTAAAAATAATATAAAAGAAAAATTGAAATCCTAGTCTAGAAAAGAATACCTGTTAATTGCAGTTTAATAGTCTATTTTGGCCGCATAAATTTATCCAAAACTAAAATTTTGTATTACAATCTATAATTGAAGGCAAGATATTATATTTGGTGGCAAAAAATAATTGGTATCATGCATTATTTTGGTGATAATATTTTTTCCAAAATATTTCAATTTTCTCTTACAAAAATTTCACTTATATCAATATTTTGCAAAAATAACTTCAAAAAATATCTAAGAAGAGAAATCGTTCAACCATGAAAAACTATCTACATCACCTTTAGGTTACCTGCAATACAAAATGAAAAAATATAAAATTTAATCAGATATCACCAATAACGTACACCTTATTCGGAAAGATAATAATTGGATCAAAATCATAGGCGTGCGGTGGGAGAATCTTCTTAATGAAAGAGAAAAAAGTTATTAATGGTGGATTCTAAAAAATTACGGATGTAAAGATATGAATATGAATATACTTTAGAAACTTACAAATAATTTATGGATACGCTCGAATGATCTTCAACTTAGATTGATGCACATATAATTTTTTCTTAATGTGCGCTTAATCATCTCCATGTGCATAATAAATTAGTTTACCTGCAAAAAAAAAGAGGGATATGATCTATACAAAAAATTATAGAAATAATCCAAATAAATGAACAAAATATAAAATTATATTTCTTCACATAGTAGATAAATGAAAAAATGAAGAGAAGAGATGAGGATTAGGGTTGAGAATCAGAATGAAAACTAAAGAGAGATTTGACATTTATAGAAAATACAAAATGAATTGTATGGTTGAGATTAAAAGTGTAAAATATATGGAGTGAATTAAGTCTTAATATGATTTAAAATATGCCTAAAATAATATTTTAGGAGAATGCAGAATGTTGAAATGAAATGATTTGAGAGATGTGATTAGGCATGAAATGGTTATGTTTTGTAGCCCGATTTGCCCATGTTTTGAGTATTTTTTATGAGTGTTTAGAGTCATTTGAGTATCATTTTTCATAAACTCATCAATTTGTCTCTATGATTTTCATAGTTGGATAGAGGGCGAAAAGAGGAGTTCCTAGGACTTTGAATCTATCAAAACAAACTCCCGGTTGAGGAGATATGAAGGTTTTTCGAACAAATATACTGCTGCTGAAAAGTACTCGAGCACTCGAGTAGAAAGCTCGAGTGGAATCAGGTCGAGTACAAAGTACTCAAGTAAAAGGTGCTCGAGCACTATTTTGGTTTTGTTGGTTTTAAGTACTCTAGTAAGATCATTTGAGCACTTAGTACTCGAGCAAGTAGAGTTGTCATGGATTTCGGCCCGTGAGCTCTCGAATCGACCTGTTGCCTATATATACCCATCCCGAACACGTTTTTGGACACCACTTCACGCATAGAGATAGTTTTTAGATTTTAATTTTGATTTTTTTTCTTTTGTTTTTCAACACTTAGTACGTGAGACCTTTGATTTCTTTATTTGATATTCGTTTTTAGATTAAACTTCTTTCTTCAAAACCCTAGTTTATGTTCTTGAATTTTTCAATTCAATTCGTCATATTTATGTTCGTTGCTTATTTAATTGTTGTTGTTATCGTTAAAACCATGCTAGGCTAAAACCCTTGTATGCTTGGGGTATGATGAACTCGTAGAAGTAGGATGTTGGTACATAATTAGGATAACACATGATGTTTAGTGCTAGTTCTCTTAATTAATTGAATGCTTAAAATAAACCCTAGAATTATCTTGGAATTGAGTACAAAAATTATTAGAGAGGGGACGATCTTATCACTCTTTGATAATAAGTAGACTTAACGATAGGGTTTCAGAAGGGGTTTATCATCTACCGGTTTATCTAGGGAGGACGACCGTATCACCTTGGGTAAATAAGGGTCTCAATAATTAAGCATAATCCATATCACTTGTTTAGTGGGTTGTGAAGTAGGTTGATATGACGAAGTATTAGGGTTAATTCTTGAGCTTTTAGTCTTTCAATCTGGTGCTAGATTAGGGAAGTTGATTGCCTAGTTTTAATACACTTAGGATTAATACTTGCACATCACGGTTATTTTAGTTATCGTACTAGCTCCGTTAGTATACGCAGGGATTCCTATCCTGAGCATCATCATCTTATATTTGCAAACAACCCATAGTTAATTAGTTTAATTCGTTCTTTAGTATAATTAGTTTAATTTTAGTTTAGAATTAATTTCTTAAAAAGCCAAAAACATACACTCATATTAACTACGACACATAGATCTTCAGGGCTCTATTCGCATACACGCCTTCCCTTGGGTTCGATACTACTTGGTCCCTATACTTGCCCATACTACTGTGATCCCATACTCTTGTGGGGTAACTACTAGTTGAAGCTAGTATTTTGCGTTCAAGTCAAGGTGTCACATCATCCTAAGAATAAGGCGGTGCTGACATATCATCTTGGAGAGGTTTGAAAATATAGTATAATAAGATATTTTTTCTCTATAATTAATTATCAAAAATTAAAGATAAGAATCAAGATTTGGATCTTCTTTAATTTATGGGATAATCTTGTATTCCAAGAATACATATCTTCCATAATATGTTTTCAAGAAAATCAACAAAAAAAAAAAATTCTCTCTCCTAATTATAAAAATTCAAAAATATCTATACAAGAAACCAAGTAGGAGATTTCTTGAAATAATGAGATAATCTTGTATTCCAAGAATACTTATCTTTATTCCATAAAAAATTCAAAGAAAATCTTTCTTCCCTAAATCTTATATTTTTCAAAAATTGCATGAAAAATATGCAACAATATTTTTCTTTTATTTTAATCACCTTATTATTATTGGGCTATTTGAGGGACCTTTAGGAGAATTAAGATTAGATCTCCAATGGGCTTCTGAATTTTCAATATTGAGCCACAATATAATTCAGCCCATTAATATTAATTAATACCACAATTAAATTAATATTGCACTATTCATCTTAATCCATATTACGATAATATGGGCTCCCAGTTATTATTTCCCGTGTTTAAGATTATTTACTCCATTTATTAATTGAGCTTTTGAATAACTCTAAATTAATTAATATCTTGTGTCTTGGAGTAAAGACAACTCAACATTATTATCCATACCGGAAAACTAATTTCTACTTGCAAGATTTAGTATGATAAAACTTCTGAGCCCACCTAGGGGACAAATCACACAAGACGTACTTGCACACGTTTCTCTATATTAAATCTTAGCAATTGTCGTATGATTAATATTATTGCCCAAAACACAAGGTATCAAAGTCACAATGATTCTCACCCAGCATGAATCAAAACAATAAGTATTATCTACACACAGTCATATTTAAGTGACAGAGATTAAGAAATCAACAACCACTGAGGTCTATTTCTTCTTCGTTCAATACAGAAGAATTTGTCTTCTCTGTAGGTCCTCTTCAGCACATACAAAATATGCTAGTGCAATCTCTTGGTCAAGACAGACCAATCTGAGAACCACACCACCTTTCACGGTGGATTGTTCAATTCCACCTAGGTCGTGAAGTTGTACATTCATATGCAAGGAAATGTTAATGTGATCTTCTGTGATCTGGTATCACCACGTTAACTACAATGTAACACGTACTATATATTGAACGGTTTGCAATAAATATATATAACATTCATTCATATTTAAAGCAACAATGATAATAGATTTATTCTCATAAATAAGTGTTTAATAAATAGGTTATACAAACTAAAAACATATTTTCATGTATAACCCCAACAATCTCCCACTTATACTCAAAGTCTGCTTTTAAGTATACTACAACATATCTCGTGTATCACGTGACATCTCATGTCACCTACACGAACCTAATAATATTTCTCCCACTTATACTCAAAGCAGATTGACAACGGTCTTGACACCCATTCCATTCACATGTCTCTCGAATGTATTCTAAGGTAGATTCTTTGTGAATGGATTTGCTAGGTTGTTCTCCGACACGATCTTTGCCACCTCTATATCTCCTCTCTTAACGATTTCTCGTATAAGATGGTATTTTCTTTCAATGTGTTTGTTGACCTTGTGGGCTCTCAGTTCCTTTGAATTTGTAACTGCTCCGACATTATCACAATAGACAGTGATTGTGCTGGGTAAATTCGGAACAACGTCTAAGTCCACTAAGAAGTTCTTGAGCCAAACCGCTTCTTTCGCTGCTTCACAAGCAGCTACTTATTTGGCTTTCATGGTCGAATCTGCGATGCATTTCTGCTTATCGCTTCCCCATGCCATGACTCCTTCTCCCATGCAAAACATACTACTCGAGGTAGATCTCCTGGATTCTAAGTTTGATTGAAAATCTGAGTCTGTGTATCCTACAGGAATTAGATTGTCTGACTGATAAACCAACATTCTATCACGAGTTCTTTTCAAAAACTTCAGAAAGTTTTTAACTGCAGTCCAATGATCTTTCCCGGGGTTACTTTGATATCTTGCCACTATGCCCACGGCAAAGCAGATATCTGATCTCGTACACAGCATTGCATACATAAGGCTTCATACGGCCGAAGCTTACAGAATACCTTTCATGTCATCTATCTCCACTTACGTCTAAGGGCACATATCTTTGGATAGATGGATTCCGTGTCTAAAAGGAATAAAACCTTTCTTGGAATCTTGCATGCTGAACCGCTTCAAAACAGTGTCTATGTATGAAGCTTGTGATAAGCCCAACATCCTTTTCTTGCGATCTTGATCCCAAGGATGTGACCGACTTCCCCTAAGTCCTTCATATCAAACTAATTTGACAGCCATACCTTTATGTCTGACGTAACCTTTACATCATTTCCGATGAGCAGAATTCCATCTACCTACAATATTAAGAATACCACTGCAGTTCTGTCATACCTTTTGTGCACACAACTCTCGAACTTATTTTGATAGAACCCATAAGACTTTATTACCTAATCAAAATACTGATTCCAAGTATGAGATTCTTGCTTAAGTCCGTAAATAGACTTCTTTAGCTTGCAAATGAGATGTTCTTGACCTTTCGCAATGAAACCTTCAGGTTGTCGCATATAGATATCCCCTTCAAGACTTCCATTTAGGAAAGTTGTCTTGACATCCATTTGCTAGATCTTAAAATCTAAATGCGCAACGATCGATAAGAGAATACGGATAGACTTAAGTATAGCTACAGGCGAAAATGTTTCCTCATAATCGATCCCTTCTTTCTGAGTATATCCTTTTGCCACTAGCCTAGCTTTGAAGGTCTCAACCCTTCCGTCCGGTCCTATTTTCTCTTGTATACCCACTTGCATCCAATGGGTTCTACCCCACTGGGTGGTTCGACCAGCTCCCACACTTGATTATGATCCATAGAACCCATCTCAGCTTCCATCGCAGTTTGCCAAGATTTTGCATCTTTATCTTAGATTGCCGTACATCGATCTATTTCGTTATCTCTGGGAATCAAATTCGAAGATTCTTCTATTCCTATGAATCTTTCGGGTTGTCTAACAAACCTCCCACTACAACGGGATTCCGGTTGTGTAGGTGTGACGATTGGTATATCATCTTGTACACTTGGTATAGAAGTTTGCCCTCTTAACTCGTCTAAGGTAATCTCACTTCTGGGCTTTCTATTGTTCATATAGTCTTCCTCCAAGAATTTAAAGTGTGTACTAATTACAGTCTTTTGATCCTTGGGATTATAGAACATACACCCCTTTTCATTCCCATGGGATATCCTATAAACAACCTTAATTCCAAACGTGCATCTAATTTACCAACTTCCTTGTCTAGCACGTATGCCAGATACCCCCAGATTCTCATGTTTCTCAGATTGGGCTTTCGCCTGGTCCACGATTCTGATGGGGTTTTTTGGAACTGATTTGGATGGCACCAAGTTTAGAATGTAAGCCATTATTTCCAAGGCATTACCCCAAAACGACTTGGGTAGATCCGAATAACTCATCATTGATCTGACAATTTCTAAAAGAGTCTGATTTCTTCATTCTGCAACTCCGTTCTGTTGTGGGGTTCGCAGTGCAGTTAGCTGGGATACAATCCCTTCGTCTGATAAGTAGTTCAAGAATTCATCCACGATCAGATCGTAGAAACTTGATACTCTTTTTACTATATTTCTCAGCTTTAGCCTTGAACCCTTTGAGCTTGCCAAAGGTTTCAGATTTATGCTTCATTAGGTAGATGTACCCATATCTCGAGTAATCATCAATGAAAGTGATAAAATACTCATAACCCTTTCTTGCTTTGATCGGCATTGGACCATACACATCAGTATGAATGAGTTCTAACACTTCAGTGACTCTATTCCCCTTGGCTCCAAATGCCCTCTTGGTCATTTTACCCTCTAAACATGATTCGCAAGTTGGAAATGACTCAACTTGAAGTAACACCAAGGATCCATCTTTCACCAACCTTTGTATCCGCTTCATATTAATATGACCTAATCTAAGATGTCATAGAAGTTTTTAATTCATGTCAGAAGAAAACTTTCTTTTATTATTCGAAATAGTCGATGTGTTATTAGATTCAATTTGAGAGCGGTGTGCACAGTTAATAGTATAAAGATCATCCAACAATGTTCCAGAACAGATAAGCTCATTATTTCGAGAAATAATAACATCCTAATTAAAAGAAACTGAGTGTCTATTCAAAATAATTTAGAAACTGAAGTTTGAATTCTTTCTAAAACTGGGAACATAAAGAACGTCTCTTAAGACCATAACTTTATCTTCAAAAGATAGGCGCGCTTCTCCCTCTGCTTTAGCTGCCACTCTCATAGCATCGACCAGTATGATGGGGATCTCACTTTCACTAGTCGCCAGATTAGCTTGAACCATTTAAAGTGAAACAAATGTGATCAGTGGCTCCCGTATCTACTACCCACGAATGGGCAGCATACGCCACTTCACAAGTTTCAACGACTAGGGCGTATGAATTACCTATCCTTTTTGGCCTCTTAGGCTTGGAACAGACAGACCTTGATGGTCCCGTTTTCGAATACCAAAATATGGGAATTTAGGAAATTTTTTTAACTCTGCATTGCACCCTGAAAGAGTTCAGTGAGTGTGACACTCAAGTCACTGCATTGCTAAGAGTCAGAGCACTCAAGTTAGTGCAAACTGACTTGTGAACTCAGGCTCTTAACAAGGCAGTGACTCGAGAGACTGAAATCTCGAGTGCTTGCTTAAGCCTGTCAGTGAGATGGATTCTCCCTGACCTAAATACTTAACCAAAGTTTCTTAACAATGCTCTCAGTTAGCAGATTTTCACAACACTTTAGTCAATGCTAAAAACAATGAAATGCACAGTTTAACGTGGTTCAGAGACTCAAGCTCTTACATCCACGACCTGATTTAACAGGAAATCCACTAACTTGGATTCTTGTTTTTAACGTGCCAAGGTGCACCCAGATCTACAACTCCAGATCTTGCTAACTTCCTTCCTAACTCACAAAACAACTTACTACCAACAACCTGACAATGGTTATGGTTTCAGTTGGGTTTTCTCCAACTAGGTGAGGTTTTCCCTTACAATGTGTTAGCCTAAAGCTAAGATTGGGAAAACCTCTCTAAGCTAAGAGTTACAAGCTGAACACTCATTTGTGTATAAATATAAACCCTAATGGCCAGTGTACAAGATGTGAATCGTGCCTCCTTATAACTCCCATATAATGTACTTAAGCGCGCACACCTTCACAGCTCGTAGGTGTTGATTTTTCTTACTTCACACACACTTCAAACCGCATCTATGAGCTTGTTTTTATATTGTGGATTCAAATGTAACCGTTTGATGAAATTACATTTGAATCCATACATTTAATAGGTTTTACCTACTTTTCTTGGAACTCGGCCTTGTCAGTGTCAGATACGCTATCTTGACGTGATTGGTCCACATGGACTGAGTCCAACGGATCTTTGACTCAGTGTGCTTGATCAGGGCGCACTGACTTCAGATAGCATATCCTCCACTGACTGATGATCTTCAGTAGACATACTTGTCTTCAGTGATGTTGTCCTTCAGAGACTCTTTGAAGATCTCTCCAAGAAGTTTGTCATAAGGCTGAATGACAAACTTCCCTGACCACAATAGCCTGACTTCTTCAGGGCCTACTTGGTACAACACTGATCCTCCTGATCATGCTCTTCACTGAGTAGTCCACTGACTTAGCTTAGATCAGCCAGGTTTATACTCAGTGGGACATCCTTCAGGTTTCTCTTCAGGTTCAGGTCTCTGCCATGGCTTTAGTCAGTTCTTCTTGTGATGTCATCTTGATTTCCTCAGGCTGTATTGTTGAGTTCCCCCTCGCTGAGTTCCCCCTCAACTGAGTGCTTCTCAACTGACAGTCTATTCTACTGAGAAGTAACCTAGCCTGACCTGAAGCTAAAGATAATATCCTGACTGCTTTCAAACCTATTACATGTTGTTATGGAAAATCATCAAAACTAAAACATATCCCAACAGACCTCCAATGTCCTCTCTTATCGCAGTTAAAACACTTCCCCTTAGCAGGTTTCCTGCCTTCTGCAACAGTTGTATTTGCTTGGGTTAGCAGGTTTCCTGCCTTCTGCAACAGTTGTATTTGCTTGGGTCCAACCTTTGGTTCTCTTCCTCTTCTTCCCTCCTTTGGGACCAGAAAATGTAGACGGACCATTTGCCACCATAGCAGTAGACTGGTGCCCCATTATCTTCTCTGTCAAAACTAAAGCTTGCAAGATCTTAGGTAAGTTATTTATCCGTTCATTCATATGATAATTCAGCTGGAACTGCTCAAAAAAATTTGGCAGAGAATGGAGTATGAAGTCAACCCGTGTAGGAAGGTCGAATTCGGCACCATGAACCTCTAACTTGTTAAGGTGTGTCATTATCTCGAGAACATTATTCCTCACGGTCGTTCCCTCCACTATTTTCTGCTTGACCATGTCATGCCTAGTGATCTGATTAGTCCTGAGGTTCTGATGTTAAAACATCTCTTCAAGGCTCTGTATAACTTCCGTAGCCACTTCAACGTCCTGGTGAATGTGCTTCAAATCTTCAGACAATGATGTCAAGATGATGCACTTCATCAGCTTGTTAGAATGCTCCTAGTCATTATACATTTCCTTTAACACATTACTCGACTCTTCAGTTGGCTTTTCGAGTTTATTTACATGAAGAACACAATTGTGTTTTTGTGCAGTAAGGACGAATTTTAAATTATATTTCTAATCGACATAATTCTTTCCAAAAAGTTTGTTGACTTTAAGTATACTAAACAGTGGATTAAAAGGTTGCGACATGTTGTAATGAGAATAAAGCATACATTCGTATCAATATCCAAATAATTATGAAATTATCACACAATTTGATCACATAGATTATATTGAAACATTAAAACAATATAATCATGCATCAACAAACATCTCAAAACAGTTTAAATATGTCGTGTTGAGTGTGGTCCGTTATTTAAACACATTTAAGCAGGTTACAAACAAAGACAGTTACAAACCTTTAATTCAAAATTAATAGTTGGCTCCCACTTGACCATATAAAATTGACAGGGACTCCGTTGGGGAGTAAATTAATATAAATTCTTATGCCTAAATAATAATCATAATTCAATACAGGATTATTATTTCGTTTTGAGCAAGCCACTCGTTGGGAGGGTCAATACCGCCACTAATAATAATCCACAATCATCCTTTAAGAATTTATTCATGTGAAATCCGTCTTTTTGGTCGATCCGTTAGTGGAAATGTATTCCAAAAATACTTCACAAATAAATAAATTATGGAGGTCAAAATTAATCCAATTTTATTATTCGGAATAAAAATTTGATTAATTATATAAAAAAAATACTTAGTAATTTTCGAAAGTAAGGTTTTTCTTAGGACAATTTAATAATCATTCAAACACATCTATAAATATATAATACAAGCAAGTTTGCCTTATTTAGTTTAGGCGGGAACTTTTTTGGACCGTTGATCAACCATTCGTAACTTAATCTTCATCGTACATTTATTTGCTTAACAATTACGGTAATTTGGTAATTAATAGGCCCATGATTGGCTTAATTTTAGGAAACGTTATACTTCCTCTTCTATATATACTCTATGCCTATCAATCATTTCACCACATATAATTTTGATATCTTCTTTATTCTACGTATGTAATCTATGTAAAAATTTGTGTATATGTATTTAGCATGTATATATTTGTAGATTTCATTCAATAGGTTGTTTGTAAATTTACATGTTTTTTCCTTGATTTCTATGGATTATAAAAAAAATCAATATATTACTCAAAAGTTTGAAGACATGCGTCAAAGATTTGAAGATATTTATCGGTGATATAGCGATTTATTCAAGATATTATTAGTGTTCTAACCATTATTTTGTATAACTCAGATTTCTTCCGCATGTGAGTCCCACTTTTTTTACGAATTTTTCATCGTTTTATGTAAAAATGATCCCACACAATATCTATTCGTGAACAATTTTCATTTAATTGTTAGAATATTAGAAATATGTTTGAGTATATTATGTTCTTTTAATTTTTTAATAAACTAAATAATTTACACCCTTCACTTATATTATATTGTTTCTATTATTATCTTTTGAGTATTGTGGACATTATGCAAATTTGATATCAGTTCATTTTAATCATTTATTGTTTCCGAGGATTTTCTCCAAATTTAATTTCCATTGAAAATAGGTGATTGACGGATTAAGACAGCTCATTTTCCATTGATTGACTTCACCATACATTTATTTGTTTAGTAATTAAGGTAATTCGGTTTTAAAAGATATGGGTATTTCCCCTATAATTTTGTTTTCGTTTCTCCATATTTTATTTCCATTGAATATGGGTGATTGGTGTATTAACACAATTATTATATATATCTCATTTAATATTTACACCTCATTTAAAGAACAAAAATCATTAAAAATTACTTGGTATACCCCTAATTTTTACTATTGGACCATTTCCACTAAACATAAAAAAAAAAAAAAAGTCTCCCACCCTTCTGAGACACAAGAATGGAATCATCATTTCAAAATTAATTTGAAAGTTGTATTATGTGATTAACTCCTTGAGTTAAGTTATTTCTTAATAGTGCCTCTACAAAAGATATTACTTAATAGTGCCTCTACAAAAGATATTACTTAATAGTGTGTTGTTGTAATATGCAAAAGTAACATGAATATCGGTTAAATTAATTAGGACTATTTTGGTAAATTTTTAAATTTGGAGAAAAAAGATTAAGATTTTGTGTGCCCTCGAAAATTGTAGATAAATACCAATATATTAGTCCACAATTTTAGGAGGATGAAATATTATCTTTAGAAAACAAAATCGAGTGGAAGTGTTTAAAAACATAAGTTTTCAGGCGTAACAAGTTAATTTATTTGTTATGTAGATGGAATATTCTCCTACATTAGTCAACAATGGATTAATGTCTTTTAAAAATAACTTTAATGTTTTTATTTCTCATTAATATAAATAATAATTTCTACAAAAGGAAAATAATCCAATGTTCATCGATAGGCATAAATTTATATGATCACCATATAAAATTTAAAATTTATAATGATATATAAGTAGGAGTCTCACTATTTAAATTGCTAAATTAAGTGTGCTTATTTGTCACGATCATATTCATGGATATATAAATTTGTGTCCGCCTACAAAAATATATCACACAAAAAGAGAATCTTAGAATGAAGATTTTTAATTCATAGAGACTCCAAAGTCCAGACTATGAAATCTTAGACGTAGGATATCATGATATATATTTTTTACATTGCAGGTCAATATATATAATCTATTTTAAAAAAAACATGAGGTTAATTAAAAAACATGTTAATTGCATGAGGTTTATTATTTTTCATGAAATCGCTAATTTCTCTAATTTTTTTCTGACTTCGAAATTGCAATATATTTTGTTATGCTTGAATTTCTCTATGACTTCGACATAGTGTTTGTAATGTCAAGTAAGTTGGATACTATTTTTAGGAAACTTGGCATAACCAGATATTTAGAATTAATTTCAAGGTTAAGAATGTGATCAGAATTGTACTTTAAATAATTCACCTTTGTTTATGAATAAAATTGATAAATAATTATTTTTCCTTTGTGAGACAATTAGTGCAACTCTCTCCAATTATCAATTATCCATATGATCACTTATTTGGAGTCGGTGTCACATGAACCAAACACATAATTGAATGAGATTCAATCATCTATCCTTCCTAATCAAATGAAGCAAACACACCCTAAAGATTTTGAATCTAAATTGTTAACATGGAATCTAATCGAAGTCTCAAATTAATGAATTGATCTTGAAAATTACCAAATAAAATAATATGAGTAGGTATTGTGTAAAATTGTCTCATATCATGAAACGGTGGGATGAGATTTAAATTAGGCATGAACGCTTTAACACTTTGACAGTGAGTTTAATTTGTGTTGTCTCATGCCATGAGACGGTTTCAAACAAGTTTTTGTCAAATAATATTATTTTAGTGCAAATATAGCTATTTAATATATAACCTTTTATTTAAAACGATATCATTCTCTATTTAAGAAAATATCAATTTTCAAAAAGTTATAAAAAAATTAGATTAACTAAAGACAATCTCACTTTTTAATTTCGGCAAATGAACGAGATTATATATTGGTTCGAATTGCAACCAAATATTAAGTTGAGTTTTTTTTTTAATAAAGATTCAAAAGTTTATATTAGATAACAATTTGCGTAAATGTGGTAATTTTATTTTCAATTAACATATTAATTAAATTTAACTGTGATGCATTCGTGGAATGTAAAATAGGAAAATATTTTCCCTGTCTTCAAATATACCAATGTTCTAAAACTTTTAATAATCACCGTTCATAATGATACATTCATATATGGTTGTAAGAGTATGATTTGTCATTGATTTACTATTATTTAGGAGCAGTCACAATTTTTTTAGCCTATTTATACCCTTAGATCATCAACATTGTAACCACATTTTTCATAGTTTCAATTATGTACAGAATTTTGTATATTTATCGTAGTTTTGTAATCGATTTGATCCTATAGATTTATCATTCTTATGTAATCGATTTGGTCTTATAGATTATACTCATTTAATTTATAATTGTTCTTTTGTAAAAAAAAAAAAAAATTGTAGAGATTAGAATGTTTAAAGTCTTTAAATTTGTAATTGTTGTTGTGTACAAATTTTTTGTAGATGATATTTAATATAGATCTGTAAATGTAATTGGTAAAGTATTCTTCAAAGATTAATAATTTATCAGAGATTTGAAGAATTTTGTAATCGTTCGGAATTTTGGAAGATATTGATCTCTTCATCATGAAGATTTAAATATTATTATTGATGATGTTCATAATAAGGTTTTGAAGTGCACGAAATTTTTAATATTGTACTTAAAAGTATACAATATTTTTATGAAAGAATATTGTAATCACCATGTATGTATGATGATTCACTTTTATATTTTTGCGCTTGGAATAGTGTTCAAAATAAAAAAATTCATACTCATCCCAATTTTTTTCTTCGTTAGTAATTTTATATAATTTGTATTTTGATTCCTATCAATCTATTTATATATTCTTCAACTTAATTGTAAATTGAGAATTTTCTTTATCATATTACTTTTTTTCTGTTTTGAATTAATGAGTATATGGATTTTATCATTGTTATTTTAGTAAAACAAAATAAAATAAATCTAGGATTTTATTTATTTTATAATACTTCTATTGGTCAAAATTTTTTAAGTCTTCTTTGAAGATTTAAATACTTTAATTGTAGATTTAGGATTTATTGAAGGTAATCAATCATTAGTGATTTTTATGTGTATTATTGTATTTACATAGATTTCTACAAGTTGAGATAATGTTGTATTCTTTATGATTCATTTATGTATTTTTATAGTTGGGTAAATTCTTTAGAAATATTTTTTTGTTTCACATTCATCTCTAATTTGTTTCTTTTTGAAATATTATTTTATGTAATTTGCATGTTGAATCCTAATTATCTATACACATATTTTTCATTTTAATTGTACATTGCGAATTCTATGTGGTTGTTTTTGGTATATAGTCAAGTTACAATGTTTATTAGAAGGTTATAAGTTTAAATGGAAGTAATTTTCAAATTTTTGGAACATTAAAAAATAATTTATATAATAGATAAATTTAAAATAATTTAATATTGCAATGGTGATAGAACTAAATCTATAACTATATAATACAAGCTTCACTGCCAAATTTAGATTTAGGCGGAAAACCATATTGACCGTTGATCTTTTTTTTTTATTCGATCTCTGTCGTTCATCTCTTATGTATTGGTTTTTATGGTATGTTTCTTATGATTTGGTTAATTTATTTCCTGATTTTTTGCTTTCATTTTTTTTATTTATGATTGCCTATTTACAGTGATTGCCCTCTTCGATCATAGCCATCATCCCACCAACTTTTGTGGACCGTTTTCTTCTTTGTTCGTTCTTCCTCTTCGATCATAGCCATCATCCCACCAACTTTTGTGGGCCGTTTTCTTCTTTGTTCGTTCTTTTTTTTTTTTTGGTTGCAGAGCATGTGTAAGATTGCAGGGGTTCCTTTGGTTCGTCTATGTAGTGCATTGGAGATGTGATTTATTTCTACAAGACTTTTGGTGTTTTGACCCTTTTTTTTTATAATTTCAGTGGTGTACAAAGACTGAACATGTATACTATCAGAATTTTGGTTATAATGTTGATGGTCAATTCAATGTATAAGTATAAAGCCTGTGGAAGAAATTTGCATATATTATTTGTAATTGTGGGGTATATTTTAACGACCCTTTTTTATTTATATAAACGTATTGTATTTTTGGTTTTGTGGAATATTTTTTATTGACTATTTTTTGTTGGTTGGTCCGTTGATATCTTTGGAGCGAGATAATTAAAATTTTAGTCGATTCGTTTGTGTTTTGAATGTTCGTATGAATTCATGGAATTTTGATAAATTTCTTTAAATCAAGTTTTAAGGAATAAACCATATTTTAGTGAACTTCTGGGATTGAAATTTTGATTAGTTGCGAAATTGCGAAAGAGTAGGGATATTTTAACTAAGTTTGCCAAAGATTGGGGATATTTTAGCCAAATTTTTAGAAAGTATTAGTCATATTTAAATTTAAATTTATTGGTAGTTAATGATATCGTCTATATTTTAGTTAACTTCTGAGTTTGAAATTTTAGTGAACTTGTGATTAGTTGCAAAATAGTTACCTTTCGCATGTTGCAAGGGAGTGGGAATATGTTACCCAAGTTTGTAGGAGGTAGTTATATTTTAATGAACCTCTAAACTCGAATTTCTTAATTTAAATAAATACGAGATTATTAATTTAAATAAATTATAATTTATTAATTTAAATTTATTAGTAATTAATGATTCAGTGGCAGATTTAAAAGAGAATTGTGTGTTATTAATTAAGTTTTTATACGTAAGTCTCATTGGCCTGCCTTCCTTTCAATTGCAGGTTTTTTCATTTTGCAAAGAATTAGGGATATTGTAACCATGTTTTTTAGGAATTGATGATATTTTAGTGGACTTCTGTAATTGAATTTTTAATAGAATATTGATTATTATTGACGTTATAATATTTACGAATTTATAAATTCTACTTGATTAACAATTGATAATTGACGTTAGCAATTGATAACTACAACTAAAAAGAAAATTTTATAGTTTAATTATCATTTTGGTTTAATTATGTGTTTAAAGTATATCATTAAGGTTCGAGCGAGAATTTCGTAGTTTAATTATTCTCTTAAATTTTTTTTTTTTTTTTTGAATTAACTATATTTGAATGAGCTTCTAGAATAAAACTTTTAATAGGTAATCTGCATGGCACATTATTTCCGCCAGTACCATCTTTTAAGTAGGGATATTTTGACCAAGTTTTTTTGAAATTGGTTATGTTTTAATGAACTTCTGATATTTATTGATATTCGTTTATTAGTATATTTAAGTTAAATTTATTTTCAAATAAATGATATTCGTTTATTAGTATAATTAAAGGAATATTCTGTAAAAAAAATTTGAGTATATATAAATAAGTTGTGTGGCTCCACCTTCCTTTCAGAATCAGAAATTTTAGTGAGCTTTTAAAATTGAACTTTTAATAATGAGTGTGTTGGCTAGCGCGTAATTGCCTTTGTTTCCTTTTTCTTTTTTCTTTTTTTTGATCGTGTAGTTTTAATTCTGAAAGTATATCATATGTGAAAATGGATTATCAGCCAACTTTTAGTTTATGAGAATTTATTAATTACCTTCATTTTTTTTTAAGTATTTAATGATTTGCCAATTTTTTTTCCACATTCTCTTTTTAGTTATAGTTATCAGTGTATTATTTATTTGGTAAGATAAGATTACGTGCAGATTAAATAGGTTATTTGATGTCAGAAAATCAGGTTTATTCATTTAGCTTTATTTTAGGGGTTTAATATTTTGTTTAGTGCTACATGCTGGAAAAGATAGTTCAAAGAGTAGTATTTTGCAAATTCAAAGGATATGTGCTGGAGAAGATTTTTTTTTTTTTTTGAATATATGCTAATCAATAAATTATTTGAATCTAGGAATATTTTTTGTTCACTTTGTAGTGGGCTGTTTTTACAGTTGTAAGTGATAATGACATGTTATAAGAGATATTATAATATATACTATTTTATACTCCATGCATAACTAAATAAGATTTTTATGTTTGTTACTAAGTTTAGTGGGCTCTATATTTTGGTCAAGTAGCCATATTTTAAACGGTTCATCGATCCCATATATTATGAAATTATAGATATAATAATATTACCTTGAAATTAATTGTTTAAAAAAATAAATTCAATTGGAGTTATTTTTTCTCTGTATTAGTTAATTATGTTTCATTATATCTTTGTGTTTTAAAATTGAGTATCTACATTAATTTGATTTAATCTGCTTAATTGTTGAGAAAGATATTTGAAATTAATTTTGCAGGAAATTAGTATTTTTTGGATACAAATACGGGCTAAATGAGATTGATCGAGAAAATGAATCGAGGAGGATTTAATTGGGCTCAGTTTAATATTTGCACCTATTTTTCATTTGAGCCCAATATATTAATTCGGCCCAAGTACTTGAGGAGTAGGAAAGTTTCGGCCCAAGTAAAGCAATTAAATTGAAGAATGGTTTGAGGCCCAAAGTAAGAAGGCCCATTTTAGGGAATTCATATTGATAGCAATGAATTGGCAGCTCCAAGCATCTCACGTGAACCTCCCAAGGCAGAAATGAATTCACCTCTATTTTTGCGTGGGAGTTATATTAAAATTAATAGCGAATACAGTATGTCATTATTGGTGATAATGTATATTTTGACTTATTCTTCTCCTATTAAAATACCATGATTTTTTCAGTTTCCATAATATGGTTTATTTGTAATTGACTATAATGTATTTGTATGGATAATGTGCTATGTTCGTTCTATCTGTTCAGTGATTCATTATTGGGTGATAATTCCATGTGATCAGCCTAATTGTTCGATTTATTTAATCATTGTGTATTGGTATTATTAATGTGAATGATTGTTGCCTAGAGATATTCCTTTCTATTTTTTATTTTTTTTGCGTATGTTAGCTATTTATAAATATGTGTTTAGTGTATTTTGCTGGAATATTGTAATTGCTGCATATTAAGGTTCATATTTTTTATTTGCGTTCAAGTGTTTTTTTTTTCCCCGTAGTATAATTTTTTTTATCTAATATGTAGGTTTTGAACATTTATCAAATATGTTTGCAACCTTTTCCTTGATACGACATGTTAATCCAACTAAGACTACATGATTAATGAAGTTGTGTTGTGTTCGTGTATACGAAGGTCTTGCTTATGGAGTTAATTCTTCACTTAAAAACTTGGAATGCATTTTTCACGATGTTGAGGTTAATATATATATATATGTATATATTTATATGTATACATTGTACAATATTATTTTTATATATATTTGTATGTTTAATCCTTTTTTGTATTTTTCTATTTTAAAGGGTGAGAGGATTCATGCCACTGTTAAGTCGTTCCACACTCACAAGTTCAAGGATAAAATTTTAGAAGGGAAGATATATTCTGTGCGAAATTTCATTGTTATTGCAAACAAGACGTCTTTTAGGACAACTATCAATAATTATAAGATACAATTTATTTCAAACACTCGGATAAACCATATTATTGATGATGAGTTCCCCAGTATGATGTATTTGCTGAAGGATTTCTCGGAATTGACAATCAATAATAATATTGATGAGAATCTTCTAATTGGTGAGTATAATTTTTTTCCATTGTTTATTTTTATTTAATGCTAAGCTGTATAGTTTTAATCTATATATTTTTAAAATATGTGTATACTATATTGGATTTTAATTTTTTTAATCTTTTTTTTCTTGCAGATGTTACTGGCAGAATTTATGAAATTGGTGATATTGTGGATAGAGATGTTGGTAATGGACAAGTAAAATTGTTGGAATTGACACTTGAAGATTCTCAGTGAGTATTTTGAATTGTTTTTTATGTTTAGAGTATTTTTTTACATTGAATTATGTAATTTTTGTATTTAATAATTTGTAAACTGGTGATAAGGGGATTGAGGCTTAAGGTTTCCCTTTGGGGAGATTTCATTGATGAGCTAAGGAATGTAGAAAAATCAGGATGTGATGTTCCACCTGTGTTAATTTTCCAGATGTTTAGACCCAAGATATTTGGTGGTACGTTTTTTATGGTGTTTGTGATTTTTTTTTTTTTATATTCACTATTGATTGTTATTACTGTTTTTTTTCTTACTTTTAGACTTTAAAATAAATATTTTGTCTTTATGTAATTATAGTAGTATTGTTTTTTAGGTGAAGTCATTATTTCCAACTCCTTCAATAATTCAAAAATTGTCTATGACAGTGACATCAAGGAGATTTTGGATTTGAAGAGAAGGTCTTTTACACATATTATTTATTTTTTTATTAATGATTTTTGTAACAATATTTTAATCAATTGTTTTATTAGATTTCGTATCAATTCAAAGGGTAAATCGGTTTCTGGGATGTTTTCTTGGTCGTGTCTCAGTAATAGTTTTGAAACAACTGGTGATCTTGAACTAGATGTGAAAACTATTGATTGGGTTCTTTAGAATAACAAGGTGAGTGTGTTAGATATGTTTATTATGTATTTTATGTGTTGGAATTTTTTTATTAAATATATTAATATTATGTTTTTAAAATATAGGTTGACACTTATTGGATTTGTGCAAAGATAATTGAATTGGATTCGTATGACAATTGATGGTTTTATTCATGTAAGAGGTGCTTTCGGAAAGTTTCAAAAGCTAATGGACATTTTGAATGCTTTAAATGTGGAAAGAAGGATGTGCCTTCTGTAATAAGGTCGTCAACTTGCATAAGATTTTTTAAATTGTTTAGTATATTTTTTATCTTTTAGTTACAGATTGTGATATTCTTTTATATATAAATATATATGTATATACTAAGCAATTAAATTTATATATTTATTTAGGTATGACTTAAGGGTTATTGTTGTGGATGGAACAAGCAATGTCTCTCTTAATTTATGGGATAACATTTGTGTAGATCTAATTCAGAAGACTGCCTCTGAATTATTGCAAAATAAAAAAAGTGTAAGTTTGATTGTGTAAATATTTAATTTTTTAATGTATGCGTGCATATTTTATTTGTGTATTCTTATAAATTATTTTTGATAATTACTATTTAATTCTGTAATTATTTTATAAGTTTTTGGTAGATGATTTATTAAAGATTATTTGTATTTTTTTTTATATTGGGTTTCTTATATTAAAATTGTATGTGTATAATATCAGGGTGATGATTATTATATTCCCATTGAGATTCAAGCTATTATTGAGCGGACACTTCTCTTTAAAGTTCAGATAAAACCTGAAGATATCTGCATTGAAACATGGTTACACTTTAGATTTAACTTACATCCTAATTTTAATTACTATTGAATAAATTGAGAGTTGGGTAGAAGAGGATGATTGAGAGATTTATTTGTGATTAGCCTACGACTGATACCTTTCGGTAGAATTGTTATGACTCTTTGTTTGGTAGTTAATTAACGTAAGCATTGGTATAGGTACATGCTTATTGTACTTGATGAAACATTTTATTTTAGTGGTATAGAACGTCTTACAAGCCTAAATTAAATATGACTTGGGTGAAGTAGAAGATCATTGGTGTTAATCGATTTTGGATTCACAAGAAAACTTGTTTCCGGGAATCGGAATCTGAAAGCAATAAGAACGAAATTGAAAATCACACAAGAACACCAATTTACGTGGTTCGGAGATGAATACTCCTACGTCCACGGGATCCGAGAGGATAGAGTATTCCACTAAGAAAAGAATTTGAAGTTACAAGTTACAATCACACACAATCTCACAGTGTTTGCGCTCACAGATGATAAAGTTCTTCTTTCAGCTGAGAAGCCCCTTTTTATAGATACAGAGATTGGAAACGAACCCTAGATTCGATTCAGTTGTAACAAACTCATAAGTAAAGGTAGTTATCCAGCTGACTAACAAACTCCAATAACCGCCATAGTTGATTCAGTTAGAACCGCCTTCGAATTAGTTCCAATTTGGTGTACGTCGCGAATAATGAACTTCAGGATCAGATGACAAGACCTCCTCTGGCTCTGGTCACTTACACCAGATGACCTCTGGTCCCAGACCTCATCTGATAGACCTCCTCTGATGACTTATCTACCAGACTCGTCTGCCAGATCTCACCTGATGGACCTCCTCTGATGGCTCTCCTGCCAGACTTCTCTGGTCAGGCTTCTCTGGTCAACCTCATCTGGTCCATCTCCTCTGATATCCCAAATTTACCAATTCTCACGGCTAACACTTTCCCAACTTAGCCTCCTATTGAATTAAGCCCAGCAGATTACTTACTTCACATATGACCCTTCACAATTCTCCACCTCAGATGAGAAGTATCAATCCTCTCCTCCTCTCCTCCATGCTCCAGCTTGGGCCTAAGGAACATCCCATACACTCATCTCTACCAATTCAACACAAAATTTGAATTTAGCACCTGGTAAAGACTTTGTACACATATCTGCAGCATTGTCCTCTGTAGATATCTTCTGGATGAGAACCACTCCTTTGTCAATGATTTCCCTCACAAAATGCAACCTTACATCAATATGCTTTGACCTCTCATGGAACACTTGATGTTTCACCAGATGAACTGCACTCTGGTTATCACAATGAATGACCACAGCCCTTTGACTTATGCCAAAATCCTTGATTATGCCTTTCAACCACAAAGCCTCCTTAACAGCCTCTGACACTGCAACAAACTCTGCTTCTGTAGTAGATAAAGCAACTCCACTCTGCAGAACAGATCTCCAGCTTACAGCAGTATTGTAAAGTGTAAAGATATACCCTGTTAAAGATCTTCTGGTATCCAGATTAACAGCAAAATCAGAATCTACAAATCCTTCCAGTGGACTCTTCTGGTCAGTCATCCTCTCAAACATCAAACCCAGATCAGATGACCCTTTGAGGTATCTGAAAATCCATTTCAAAGCTTCCCAATGTAATCTTCCAGGATTAGCCATGTATCTGCTCACCATACTCAATGAATAAGCTAAGTCTGGTCTGCTGCAGACCAGAGCATACATCAGGCTTCCAACCCCACTTGCATAAGGTACTTTCATCATAGTCTTCTTCTCTTCATCAGACTTTGGTTCCATTTCCTTAGATAATTTGAACTGTTGTCCCAGAGGAGTTGCCACAGCTCTACTCTCATGCATGTTAAACCTCTTCAGGACCTTCTCAATGTAACTCTTCTGGGATAAGAATAGTCTTCCTGCTTTTCTGTCCCTAAGAATATCCATTCCAAGAATCCTTTTAGCATTTCCCAAGTCCTTCATATCAAATCTAGCACTTAGCTTCCTTTTGATACTCTGAATCTTCAGAAGACTCTTACTGGCAATAAGCATGTCATCTACATAGATCAGAAGATAGGCTATCACATCACTACCTTGCCTTTCCAGGTACACACAAGTATCATACTTGCTTCTTACAAATCCAATGGATAGCATAACTTCATTGAACTTCTTGTGCCACTGTCATGGACTTTGCTTAAGGCCATACAATGATTTCTTGAGCAGGCACACCTTCCCTTCTCTCCCTGGTTCAACAAACCCTTCTGGCTGGTGCATGTACAGATCCTCAATAAGATCACCATGCAGAAAAGCTGTCTTGACATCAAGTTGTTGTAGCTCCAGATCTTCTTGAACAACTCTACTGAGAAGTAATCTGATTGAACAAAGCTTAACAACAGGTGAGAAAACCTCATTGTAATCAATTCCTTCCCTCTGAGTAAATCCTCTGGCAACTAACCTGGCTTTAATCCTCACCTGATCCTTTACACCAGATTCAAGCTTCCTTTTAAACAGCCATTTACAAATGATCAGCTTCTGCCTAGGTGGCTTATCAACAAGAATCCAAGTTTGATTCTTCTTAAGAGACTCCATCTCTTCTGTCATGGCTGTAATCCATGACTCCCTATCATCACACTCAAGTGCTTCCTTGTAGCTCTTAGGTTGTTGGTACTCTATGGCTTCTGCTGTAACAAGTGCATAGGAGACCAGATCCACTCGGCCAAACCTTGCTGGAGGATGTATTTGTCTTCTGGATCTGTCTCTTGTCAGACTATAATTTCTCAAGTCTGCTTCTGGCACTTCTTCCTCTTCTGGTGCATTATCCTCATCTGATGACTCATTCTCTCCTGTTTCCTGCTCTGGTTCAAAACCAGATGCACTATCATGTTTATCATGATCAGGCTCCACCTCTACTTGAGTAATTGGCTCAGAAATAACACCATCCATCTCTTCAGCTGATGGCTCCCTATCACCTCCACCTGACTTGTATCCCATCTGTGATTCATTAAACACAACATCTCTGCTGGTAATACACTTCTGGTTCCCAGGCTCTAGACACCACAACTTATACCCCTTAACACCCTTTGGATACCCAATGAAAATACATTTTAAAGCTCTAGGTTCAAGTTTGTCTTGCCTCACATGAACATAAGCTAGGCACCCAAATACTTTCAATTTTGAGTAATCTGATATCTTTCCATACCAGGCCTCATCTGGGGTTTTAAACTCAATAGCAGATGATGGCACTTTATTAATGAGAAACACAGCTGTGTTAACAGCTTCACCCCAAAAACTCTTAGGTAAGTGAGCATCAGATAACATACACCTAACCCTTTCCAGAATAGTTCTATTCATCCTCTCTGCTAGACCATTTTGCTGGGGGTTTGAAGGAACAGTTTTATGCCTAGTAATACCCTTCTCCCTACAAAGTTGTTGAAACTCCTCTGATAGGAATTCAAGCCCATTATCAGTCCTTAAGTGCTTGATAGTCCTGCCTCTCGTATTCTCAAGTTCAACCAACCATTCTTTGAACTTAGAGAAGGCATCACTCTTTTGTTTAAGAATGTAAACCCAAACCTTTCTGGAATAATCATCAATAAGGGTAAGGAAATACCTGCCTCCACCATGAGTGGATACCCTTGCTGGTCCCCATACATCAGAATGTATGTAATCCATAACCTCCTTGGTGGTATGCTTCCCTTTCTGGTATGCTTGCTTCTTTGATTTCCCAAGAACACACCTCTCACAGAATTCCAGCTTGCATATCCTCTTCCCAGGGATTGCTCCCTTCTTGGATAACTCCACCAGGCCCTTCTCACCAACATGTGCCAATCTCTTGTGCCACAAGTTAACATCAGAAGAATCCATGGTAACATCAGCTGACCCTGTAACAGTTCTTCCAATCAAAGTATACAAACCATTCTTGATAGTCCCCTTCATAACAATCCTTCCAGATTTGGTTATTGACAGAATTCCTTTTTCTGTCTTGAATTCAAAACCTTTTGAATTCAATGTACCAAGAGAAACAAGATTTCTCTTCAACTCAGGAACAAACCTGACATCAGATAAGATCCTATCAACCCCATCAAACATCTTGATCTTGATAGAACCAGATCCCTGCACCCTGCAGCTCTCATCATTACCCAAAAGAACAAGACCTCCATCAATCTTCTCAAGATCCAGAAACCAGTCTTCATGTGGACACATATCAAAAGTACACCCTGAGTCCAGGACCCACTCTTGACTTAGCCTCTCATGACTAACCATCAAGACCTCTGCACTATCATATCCTTCAACCTCCACAACAGCTGCATCCTCATCTTGATCACCTTGATTGTCTTTCTTCTTTCTTTCAGGGCAATTCTTTCTCAGATGACCTTCCTTATGGCAAGTGAAACACTTTCTCTTCTCAACAAAATCAGATTTCTTCCCACCCTTATTCCCTTTTCCACCATCCTTCTTCTTGGACTGAAACCCCTTCTTCTTCTTGGATTGAACATTCAATCCTTCAGCAGGCTTCTTCCCATCAGTTTGGATCTGTAGAAACTTGGTTTTCATGGCAGTTTGAACATCATCAAAATTCACCTGATCTTGTCTACCAAATAACAAGGCATCCTTGAAATTTTCCAGAGACTTGGGTAGTGCATTCAACAACATCAATGACTTGTCTTCATCATCAATTGTAACATCCAAACTCTCCAGATCATCCACCAATCTGTTGAACTCGTCCAACTGATCACCAAGGTTCTTATCTTCACTCATTTTGAAGACTTGAAGCTTCTGTTTCATGTATAACTTGTTCGTAATAGACTTGGTCTGGTATAACTGCTCCAGCTTATTCCAGATCCCAAGAGCGGTTTCCTCCTTCGATACTTCCCTCAATGGCTTGTCCCCAAGACACAAGATAAGTGCACTGTGTGCCTTCCTCTTGTTCTCCTCCACCTTCGCCGGATTAGATCCAGAAGCCACCTGAGCCGGTGGCAACAAGGCTTCGTACAAACCATTGTGTACCAGGAGAGCCTTCATCTTGATCTTCTATAAGCTGAAATCATTCTTCCCCGTGAACTTCTCAATGTCGAACTTGGTTGCAGCCATCACATCCTTCTTCCCACAGACGGCGCCACTTGTTAATAGATTTTGGATTCACAAGAAAACTTGTTTCCGGGAATCGGAATCTGAAAGCAATAAGAACGAAATTGAAAATCACACAAGAACACCAATTTACGTGGTTCGGAGATGAATACTCCTACGTCCACGGGATCCGAGAGGATAGAGTATTCCACTAAGAAAAGAATTTGAAGTTACAAGTTACAATCACACACAATCTCACAGTGTTTGCGCTCACAGATGATAAAGTTCTTCTTTCAGCTGAGAAGCCCCTTTTTATAGATACAGAGATTGGAAACGAACCCTAGATTCGATTCAGTTGTAACAAACTCATAAGTAAAGGTAGTTATCCAGCTGGTTAACAAACTCCAATAACCGCCATAGTTGATTCAGTTAGAACCGCCTTCGAATTAGCTCCAATTTGGTGTACGTCGCGAATAATGAACTTCAGGATCAGATGACAAGACCTCATCTGGCTCTGGTCACTTACACCAGATGACCTCTGGTCCCAGACCTCATCTGATAGACCTCCTCTAATGACTTATCTACCAGACTCGTCTGACCAGATCTCACCTGATGGACCTCCTCTGATGGCTCTCCTGCCAGACTTCTCTGGTCAGGCTTCTCTGGTCAACCTCATCTGGTCCATCTCCTCTGATACCCCAAATTTACCAATTCTCACGGCTAACACTTTCCCAACTTAGCCTCCTATTGAATTAAGCCCAGCAGATTACTTACTTCACATATGACCTTCATAATTGGGATGTAACATTAGTTTGACAATAGAAAGATATTTACTTATATTATCTTTTAAAAAGTAATATTTTTTCATTGTAGTGTAAATGTGTGGTAACTCTTATATGAAAAATTATGTAACAAGTACTGGCCGTGCGAAGCACGGGTTTTACAATCACTAGTACTATCAAATAATAAATGCATGAAAATAAAATATTCATCAAAACAAAAATTAAAGCAAGTTGGGCACATATATCCAACTGTCATGGTTTAATTTTCTCATGTCTTGAAGCTGAGAAATCATCCTAATAGCTTTCATCGTTCGTTTTGAAAAGCTCCCACTCAAACATCAATAATTCTTCAAAAACATCCTCTATTTGGGGTCGGGACAATGTCCAATGGCCTACGCCTTCGCTCGGAGACTCCAAGCATGGGCCGCCTGTCATCTTAGGTCCACACGAGTTGAGCCGAGTACGCGTAGCATAGCGCACGCGCGAAGGCGCACGCCTCGCATCTCGGCCATGCGAGTGACGTTCATTCACATGCATGCTTGCATGGCCGAGCCATGCGCATACGGCCGATGTCCTCGCCCTCATCGTCCAACGTCCATGCATGCATCCATGCACGCGTCGTCTGAGTACATCGTCTTTAATTCATCATCTCCATCTTTGTTTCGATCCGGTTACAATTTATTTTTAAAGAAAATAAATAAACCTAGATCTAGACTGGTCTACTACATTGCATAAATCAAACAAAAAGAAACAAATAATCTACTTATGGATTTTCTCACGAGAAAAATGAATTCGAACTAATCGAATTAAAAATAAAACCATTCATACGCATGAAAATAATAACATTAAATACCATGACAATTGGATACCTGCAAAAAAGATCTAGCAATTCTACTATCCAATATCAATTTAATCTTTAACAATTTAAATTTCAATTTATAGATCAGAGCCCGAAACCGAGGCTCTGATACCAGTTGTTGGGGAAATCGTTTTACTGGATCTATTCGGGATGAAATTTAAATACGAATTTAAATATAATTATTACTAGCATGAATTAATCATAATTAATTCAAATAATAATTTACCAACAACACGTAATTTCATGCATAAGAATTAAATTCACATAAAATCCTATAATGAAATATCTAGGAGTTTATGCGATTACGTACCTCTTGCAGAGATGACCTTTGAGTAGAACTGGACAAACTAATTGATCATATCAACCGAAAGACCTCCTCAAGTATTCCCCTTTAGCCTTGCTTGTTCACTAGTGGGAAGTGTTTAACTAACAATTTGATAAAACAAGGAATAAAGAAAATTTTATTGTTGCTGATTTTTCCAACTCATGGAATTGTAAACTAGGGATGAAAGTATCACCCCCTATTTATAATAGGGAATTTAAAAAAAATTATGTGGAAAAGGGAAGAGAAAATCTCTTTCTTGATCTCCAAGAAATCTTGAATATATCTCATATATTCTTTTCTCCATAATTAAATATTCCACAAAAATCTCATCTCCTTATCTTATGGTAATTATTGAAAATTAGAGATGAGAATCAAGATTTGGATCTTCTTGAATTTATGAGATAATCTTGTATTCCAAGAATACATATCTTCAATAATATCTTTTTAAGAAAATCAACAAAAAAAATTTCTTTCCTAATTATCAAAAATTCTAAAATATCTATACAAGAAACCAAGTAGGAGATTTCTTGAATTAATGAGATAATCTTGTATTCCAAGTATACTTATCTTCATTCCATAAAAAATTCAAAGAAAATCTTTCTCCCCTAAATCTTGTATTTTTAAAAAATTGAATGAAAAATAAACAATAATATTTTTCTTTTATTTTAATCACCTTATTATTATTGGGCTATTATTGTGCTACTTGAGGGACCTTTTGGAGAATTAAGATTGTACCTCCAATGGGCTTCTGAATTTTCAATATTGAGCCACTATATAATTCAGCCCATTAATATTAATTAATACCACAATTAAATTAATACTGAACTATCCATCTTAATCAATATTACAATAATATGGGCTCCCAGTTAGTATTTCCCGTGTTTGTCTTGGAGTAAAGACAATTCAACATTATTATCCATACCGGAAAACTAATTTTCCACTTGCAAGATTTTGTATGATAAAACTTCTGAGCCCACCAAGGGGACAAATCACAAAAGATATACTTGCACACGTTTCTCTGTATTAACTTTTAGCAATTATCGTATGATTAATATTATTGCCCAAAACACAAGGTATCGAAGTCACAATGATTCTCACTCAGCATGAATCAAAGCAATAAGTATTATCTACACACAGTCATATTTAAGTGACAGAGATTAAGAAATCAACAACCACTGAGGTCTAATTCTTCTCCGTTCAGCACAGGAGAAATTTATCCTCTCTGTTGGTCCTCTTCAGCACATACAAAATGTGCTAGTGCAATCTCTTGGTCAAGACAAGACAATCTGAGAACTACACTTCAACCTTTCACGGTGGATTGTTCAATTTCACCTAGGTCGTGAAGTTATACCTTCATATACAAGGAACTGTTAATGTGATCTTCTGTGATCTAGTATCATCACACTAACTACAATGTAACACGTACTATGTATTGAACGATTTGCAATAAACATATATAACATTCATTCATATTTAGAGCAACAATGATAAAAGATTTATTCTCATAAATAAGTGTTCCAGATAAATAATCGATGTAGAAGGCCCCATTATAGTAGGTGGGTTTAGTTAGACGACGGTTATGTAACCATCGTCTTTCGTTATTTATTACAACGGTTTATCACCGTTGTCTATTAGTAAAATATATGATGTTGTAGCGTATTATTATCCTAAATTGTGACGATAGACAACAGTTTACAACAATTTTTGTTCAGTCTTTAATACAATATTTTATAACCGTTGTCTTTCCATAACAACATGTCGTCATAGTATATATGAACCGTTGTCTGTTCATGTTTACCACATCAATTTTCGACCATTGTCTTTCAAATAAAATACATTCTTGTAGCAAATATTATTCTTAAATTCCTTTGAATAGACTCTTATAAACCATTGTCTTTCTTAAATATACATCATATCATACAAATTATAGTTAGAGACAATATTTTTAAATAAACAAAATAACCATCAACATTTGTTCCAAGTACTTACACAACCATTGTCTAATAAAAGTTCACAAAGGTGTTTCCACACCATCAGTCAAATACCACAATATTGGTTTAAAAAGGTTTAAACTACTACCATTAATATTCATTTCAACTACCACGAACAATTGTGCATCTTTTTTCTTATGCAAAAGACATGTCTCCACCACCAACATTTATGCACCTCGTCATAGCTCTCACCACTACATTGAAAACAAATAATACTTTAGCAAGCATACAAATCAACAAAAGAGGTAATAAACAAGACATAAATGTATATAATCCTAAAGAACTTGAATTGCCATAAATGTATACTCCCATGGACTTTCAATTTCCTCAATTTCGCTTATGCATAAGTAAATCAACTATAAGTAGAAAATGGAGAAATTCAAGAGAATTAGGATCCCAAATTAGATGAACTTTCCCAGGTTTACCCACATCACATAGTACATATGTGTGTTCACACATCGCATAAACACATGAATGTATTACAAAGAATTTGCCCGCAGTATAAAAAAAGCAGCCACTTATTTCAGCCATCAGAAATAATCAAACAGATCTTGAGACTGAAAGAAATTAATTCCACAAATTAATAAGATGCACTTATGCTCCTTTTTATCAAACCATTGTAATAAGACTTATTCATTTCTTCAGTTAAATGTAAAACTATATAGTTATGCTCAATCAATAGAACACCAAGAGCAATTGCTAAAATGAGTGATCTCATATGAGAATTGTGAGACTAATTTAATTATAATCTCAAATAATTTACTTATAGTTTCATAAATGCATACCACAGGATAACTGTCTGGTCCAATCTGCATTTCAGTCCTTGAGAGGAAACTGAATGCCCTACTAGAAATAACGGTTACACTACTTCCAATATATTACAGACCTCACTTTACAATGAAGAGAGAAAACAGAAATATGGACACAACTTCTATAAAAGAATTATCAATAATCAACAAGGTAATAAAATTAAAAAAAATCATATTACCCTTAACCTCACATTAAAAAATATATAAAATTAAAAAAATATCATTACCCTACTTTATGGTATAGTTTTCGTATAACCAAAAGAAAACTCAAATGTCTGAAACCATAGTCCACAATACATCCTAGAAAATATATTTAACAGATGTAATATGGGCAATGGATTAAAATTCAAAAACAGATTCACAAAGGACTTAACGCAAAATTTAAACACTGAAGTCAAGTATCTTACACCTCAAGGGTTCTACATTTGGAAAGACAGTGTTCGCAGGAGATTATTCAATGTCTATATCAATAAATGAAGTACTAGATTGTTATATGTAACAAAAATGAAGAAAATGTAAAAAAAAAAAAAAAAAAAAAAAGATAAACAATGCATAACTAAACAAAACTGACTTGAAATTACCTTTTTGAACATGAGAAAGTCTAATTTTGACCACAACACATATTTATTGGAACAATCCTCAATTTAATTTGGTCATAATTATCCATATAAAGAAATATGTGAATGAATAATATGACTTCTCCAGCATTATATTGTAATTAACAGCCTGTGGAACATGACTCAATTTGATTCCATTATTCTAGAAGATGTAAAATTAAGGCCCCAAAATATTACTTTTCAACAGTTAGATACAAAATAAAATTTCAATACAACAAATGCAGTTCACCAAAAAGCAGATTTCATCAATGAACTGGAAAAATTAGTTCTAGGGCATTAAATAAAAACCCCTCACAAAAAAATGGCAATTTGAAAAGCCTAAATAGAAGAGGAAAAATACAAACAACTAACTTCATTAACGTTAAGAATAAAATAATGATAACAGAAGCACTTACCTGCTATCAAAGACTGAAATTATCTATGCACAATAAATAAATTATTAAAGAAATAATGAAACAAAAAAAATCACAAGAGAGAAGAGGGAAACTGTAGCCATCCTCTCTTTCGAAGTGCTAATGTGATGTCCAAATTCCAACAAATCTTTGAGTTTGCAGGACAAATTCAAGCTAAAAAATGAGTTCCTCTAAGACTCTAACACTACAACCATTTAAACCCTAATTTAGTCACAATCGCATACCAACAGAGAGGTACTGGATTCGGCCAATTAAGAAATCTAGAAATTCAGTCTCCAATTCAAGCACAAGCCAAAAATAGAGACATAAATTCAGCCAACAACCACACACACACAAAAAAGAAAACAGAGAGGTACTGGATTTGTGAGGGGGGAGGGAGAGACCGAGCGAGAGAGGGGGGGAGAAAGAGAGCGAGAGCGAGAGAGGGATAGAACGTCCTTACCCGGCAAGAACGTGTGTGGTTAACAATCCATCAATCCACGGGCTAAGGCTTGCAGATGGGAGTTGCTAGGGCACGCCGTTGTAGCAAGGTGGAGGATAATGGCGACCAGAGCTAGTTTTCGGCACATTGGCGGAGGAAATTTTTTGGGAATAATTTTTTGGAAAAGGATTTTCTAGGGCTTTTGATGAATTTGGGAGGGATACGTGCACAGATGTTAAAAGAGTGTAGAGGGAATTGGAAAAAATTCCAAGTGTGAAATAGAAGTGCTACTTCAATTTAATTTGAAAAGTGCTAATTAAAAATACTTAAAAGTGTTAATTTATAGAGTAAAAGTGCTGAATTTAAATAAGTAGTCAAACTATAAGGTACAATAATGGTTGACAACTGATGTATTTCAAAGTTTTCTAAATCCTGAACAATGCTTATCTACAACGGTTTTGGGGTGTTGTCCTTCTATGGATAAACATGGAACTACAACGTAAAATAACGTAAAACTACAACAATTAACTTTAACCGTTGTATATCACCAAAATTCTACTCGGAGAGACAGTGATTATTACTTATACAACACGCTCTATACTTTATACAACGATTTTTACCGAGAATCGTTTTCTTTCCATTGTTGTATAACATTATTTTTCTTGTAATGTACTGCAATTTGTCTCCCTTCACTAATTTGTTGTTTGGCTTTTCTTCATATAATACTAATGCTTCTTCTTGTTACACCATATTTTGCAGGATTACAATTTTTGCAGCCTTCCAAGAAGAAACAAGGCAATGTTGTTCCTTGCATCATTGGTCAAGTTGGGCTTTGAAGGCATTTTAGTGGAGTATTTATGCTAGTTGGATATTTTGTTGCAGTAAAGACTGATATTCCACCATTAATGTGTTGTATTTGTAGTTGTAAAAGTTGGGGGGGGGGGATTTACATTTTTTTTTGTAATGGAGGGAACATTATTATTGTTTGTGTCAGCCGGAAAGGTTAAAATTTCCTATTTTAATAGTATGCACTTTATTTGGTAGCCAATTAGTATTCTTAATTGCAAAGTTTATTTTTTCTTAATACTCATATATTCTCTTCTCTCTCCATCACATCATCTATACTATATCTATATTTTACTATCCTTCTTAAATGTTGTGCCCAAAAGTGATGGAAAGATAATACCGGGACGGAGGAAGTATAATATAAAATATAATTAATCATAATACTCAATATTATAATTTTTAAGGAAAATCACATAGTTAAAATTATATAAAAAAAAAGTCAAGAACATTAAATTTAAAATGAATTATAATTCATATATTTTATTATATGAATATTTCAAATAAACATAGTCTTGTATGCACCAAGTACACTGTGCAACTCAAATGTATTTTAAAAAAAATTATCTCTACTATTATTGAAAAGTTACCCCTTCTATAAATGAAAAGTGCATTTAATAAGGGACAATTTTTCAATAATAACAGTGGTAACTTTTGAGTAATAGTAAGGGTAACTTTTTTAAAATACAATTGAGTTGTACGGTGCACCTGGTGCACAGGAGACTTACTCTTTTAAATATTATAATATCAAATTTTAAATAGATAAATTGTTTGAGATAATATATTAGTTAAAGTAATTTATGATATATTAGTAAAAATATCCATATTAATATTTTTTTCAATCAATCATTTCTTAAAACTTATGAACTCATTACTTTACACATCATCATTGTTAATGTTATGTCAGTATTGTCATGAATGTTAAGACAATATTTTGGATAACATTACATAATTTGTCATTTCTCCTAACACTTACTCATTTATTATATGTAATGCTTAATATTGTGGACGCAAGTTGAGGAACTAGAAGATTCCAAGTCATGCGGTTGCAGTTTACAAGTGAGAAAGTTGAGCATATCATTGAGGGTTATTTCAATCATGGATTAGGGAATTATTTCCAAGTCATTCCAAACCTACTTAGTGGTCCTATTGACGGTGGATACTTGATCTATAAATACTTGAAGCTCGTTGGAGAAATTGGACAAGTCGAAGAGGAATAAACGAGAGTTACACTATTGAATGTTCTAGTATATCTAGTACAGATGAGCAGTTATTCACTTTCTTTAAATTGTTCGAATGTTGCAACACTTATATCAACAATTATGTCCAAGGATAAGTTAAATTAGGCTATGAGAGTCGTTGACTCATAGTCGAACTTTGTGGAAAATTTCAGTGGGAACCGATTGAATATTATGGAGAGGGAAGAAGATGAAATGTAGTAGATAGATATTTAGTAAGAGAAGATATATAGATATAGAGATAGAGCGATTATAGATATAAAAAGAGTAAAAAGTATAGATATATACACACATATAGATACAAACATTAAATTTGAATTTGAATTCTTTTTACCAAGTCAAAACTTTTTGGAAGAGAAAGAAACAAATCTGAATTCAAAATTTTAAAATTTTCGGTTAAATCAATGCTGAAAACATGTTTTTTCATCAAGGGTAAAATAGTCATTTAACAATTTTAGATGGGTGAATCTACTAAAATGTCTTTCACCACGTGGTGAATCGCCGCACCTAGCATTATCCAATTGTTTATATTGTTTGTGAATGGTTAAATTAGGTATTTTTCATGGTGGTATCTTATGTTGGGAGAAAAACAACTGGTTATGGGGATTAGTACCATAGCATTTTGTTTTGTACTATAGATAAAGTGAATTTAGTTGATCTTCTATAAAATTATCTTTTGCACTATAGTTAACAACTTTATGCTATGCTATTATAATTTGTACCATAATCTTAAAAATTAATTCCAACTATTTTTTATCCTATATTTTTTATTATAAAGATAGTAGTTGATTTTCTTGTGTAAAGTGTCAAGTCTAAGAATGGAGAAAAAATGAGTTCAAATTATCTTGGCAAAAGTGTCGAAGAGTTAGATACTATATAAAAAAAAGTAAAAAAAAAAATTACTTTTGCAATGTTTTGAATTACAATTTAAGTAGTGTACTTATATGCCTATGAGTTTAATATTTTGTACTTATATGTGGACGTCCCATTTTTATTTGACACTCATATTAGTCATACTTAAAAATAAATTTTCAAGTTGATTTCTTAATTTGGGTTATGAACTTGAGACTTGAACTAAATGCCAAGTGTAATTTGTTAACAAAACGGAAAAAAATTAAATCATAAAATACGTATAAAATATAAGGAAAATGTATAATTTTAACCTTAAATTAGTGTCTTGGGTGCGAATTGGACCTATTTTTTTTTTTGTATAAATAACTACTCTAACTTTTAAAAGTCAAACAAATAACCCCATCAACTAATAAAACGAGGCATGAAGGCTCTTTCATTAAATAAATTGACATTGCACATTATTATATTAAGAGTATGTTTTATATGAAAACGCTTCATAATAAGCTTAACATGAAATAGTTTTAGAGTATCATTAATCTCATCAGGAGTATCATTAAACCTGTCAGGGGTATCACTAATCTGGGTCAGTGGTATTATATTGTAATTGTTTTAAATTTTCTTGAACTCAAACTAATGATACCCCTGATGAGATTAATGATACTCCCAATGAGATTAATGATACTCCCAATGAGATTAATGATACTTTAAATTTATTTCATAATAAGCTTATCATAAACTATTTTCATATAATACTTTGTCTTATATTAATGAGTAAAGACATTATGATACATTCTAAAAATGAGCTGAGAATTAGCAACATTTGTTTATGTTTTGACAATGGACTTGGAAAATTTATTTCTTTAACATGCACTATGTAGTTAAATCTATAATATTATTAAAAGTGACTTAGCCCCATAAATCATTTCTGGACCATTTCGCCCTTGCCTTTTTTTTCCCTTGTCATTTCCTCCCTGCACCTTTATTCCCTAACATTTCTAATTCCTTGCGTTTCCGTCAAATAGGTCGATAGGAGCGATACCCAACGGATCTCAAGCGACGAACGGCGTCGAAGCTCTAGCGACATATCTCAGGCGACGGGTCCTTGCGTTTCCGTCAAATAGGTAGATAGGAGCGATCCCCAATAGATCTCAAGCGACAAACGGCGTCGGAGCTCTGGCGACGTATCTCAGGCGACGACCGCGTTTCCGTCCTTGTGTTTCAGAGAGTCAAATTGGGCAGCCAACTTAATCATATCCAACTCCTCACCCGTGATCCCTTCCGGAAGCCTAACAGTGTATTGATCGGCCTCCGGAGGTTCTAGAACCTTCCGAACAGGTCTAACTTCGGCGGAGCATCAGTTGAATCAGTACCCAGGGAAGCTGATTCAGGCGCCAGCTCAGCTGGCTGTGCAGGCTGTTGGCCCGAAGACTGATTCTGGGCCCGAGCTTCCGCCAGGCGGTGCTGGTAGTAAGCATGGTAATGATCGGAGGCGCGTAAGAAATTGAATTTAGGGTTCCCTTCATTGTTCGCAATAATCCTTTTCTCAAATTTGGGCCCATTCTTAGCCACAAACTGAGAAGTTTCGTCTACAATGTTTCTGATATCAGGGGATGGGTATATAATTCCTATAGTTCTTGTATGGGTTGCTACAGATGCTGGAGCCGATTTATCATCGGACTCATCAATCTTTTTCTCATCATCGAAATTAGAGTCCACCACTTGTGCGAGCGGTAATGGACCCAGATTCCCATCCGTGGGCGGTGCAAGGAGCGGCAATATCGGCAACGAACCCAACATTTTTCAATCTGTAAATTATGCTACTCGATTTACTGGGAAATTAAATAAAACAGGCACAGAAAGAAAGGAAAGAGACTAACCTCCAAGTTCGATCGGTAATTGCTTCTTTCATTCTAGGTAATCTCATGTCTATTGATGCTTTGAATTTCCTTCATTCTAGGTTTCCGTATTTTGATTTTGCAAATCCTTGCTTCTCGACTTTTTTTTATTATTATCGTTGTTATTAAAGTTCTAATTGTTTCGATCTCTTATTATTTCGCACGCTGAGAAGTGGAAAATCTTGAATGCAGATGCATTCCCAGAATGCCTAATTTGTGCTTTACTGTAATATGTTTCCATTTCAAACCATATGGCCTGTTGTTCAATATTTAGTTTGCAGTTCAATCGATTAACATTTTCTATGTCAACTAGGTGCAAGTGTTTGATCCATTCAGCATTCTTGGATTAGAACCTGGGGCATCAGAGTCTGAAATAAAGAAAGCATATAGGAAACTTTCCATTCAGTACCATCCTGATAAGAATCCTGACCCATGTATATTTCGTTGCTTCTGCTGTGCTATTTTGTATTGACATCTAGATACTTGTTTACGATTCTGCTTTATCTCTTTTAATGGTAATTTCAAATTTACAGCTGCTCATTAGTACTTTATCGAGTTCATATCCAAAGCTTACCAGGCGCTGACAAATCCAATTTCTCGGGAGAATTTTGAAAAATATGGTCACCCTCATGGTAGGCAGGTAATACAAAATAAAAAAAATCGAAAGAACAATTGGAGCTATAACTAAAATCTAACCCAATTATATTTTTGATGCAGGGTTTTTAAATGGGAATTGAACTTCCTCAGTTTCTTCTTAATATTGATGGTTCATCTGGTGGATTATTGTTACTGTGGATAGTTGGAATTTATATATTGTTGCCACTGGTGTCGGCTGTCGTGTATCTGTCTAAATCTTCCAAGTATACTGGAAATCATGTCAAGAATGACACTTTAGCTGCCTATTTCCACTTGATGAAACATTTCTTGGCTCCTAGGTACATATTTTGTCTTTCACATCTGTATATTGATTGCTTAAATAACACTATGAATGTGATTATGAAATTAGAGCGATCATCTTGAATTGAGCTTTTTGCGACTAAAAGACATTTGAAAATTATTAAGCTTGTTTGAAGTATGCATACCTACTAAACGACTGGCCTTAGCAGATAAAAATTTCAGATTTTAAATGTTATCAGTATCTTTGTTGAATATGATTATTGTCATGCTCTAACTTTGACCTAAGATGGATCTCTATCTCTGCTGCTATTATTACTGAGAAATGCTTTGTTAGAAATACATTAACTTACTCGAGTGAAACTAATTATTGTCTTTTTAATAGTTAAGTTTGCTTTGTTGCCTCATAAACTAGCTATATTTTGATTGTGGTCTTAGTCTGGTTACTGAAAATCATTAACTGACATCAGTATCTTTGTTGAATATGATTATCGCCATTCTCTAACTTTGACCTAAGATGAAGTGAGATAGCTCTACTGATATCATTACTGAAAAATAATTTCTGGGAAATGCATTAACTTTCACTCTAATGAAACTAATTATTGTCCTTTTAATATTCATGTTTGCCTTGTTCCCTCATAAATTAGCTATATTTTGATTGAAATCTTAGCCCGTACGATGATTGTAATCTGCAACAAAGTCATGGAAGTGTTCATCAAGGCTGAACTGCGACGGAACTCAGGCGATGGACCCGTGACGACGATCCTTTCATTCTAGGTTTTTTCGATCTATAATTGCTTCTTTCATTCTAGGTAAACTCATGTCTATTGATGCTTTGAATTTCCTTTATTCTAGGTTTCCGTATTTTGATTTGCAAATCCTTGCTTCTCGATTTTTTATTATTATTATCGTTGTTATTAAAGTTATAATTGTTTCGATCTCCTGTTATTTCGCACGCTGAGAAGTGGAAAATCTTGAATGCAGTTGCATTGCTACTCGGTGAAGTCCTTGAACCATGGTTTTCTAGGACACTTTATATTGTATGCTCCTTGTGGTCGAGCCAGTGGGATCCACGAGGGAAAATTAATAGCAGACTATCGAATATTACGCAATTAAGAGTGTAGATAAGTTTCAGAGGAGTAAAGTTCATCAGGAAGTAAGCATGTTCTGGTTCAATTTTGAGTTATGGTCCGATTTATGCGATTTGAGGTAATTACGGGGTTTGATAGGTGGATTGTCATGTATTTTAGTTATTTTGATTAATTCTGAAACTGGTCGATGTTAGATTTATATATTTCAGTAATTCCAGTAAGCTGATTCCCATAATGCCTAATTTGTGCTTGATATATCTCTACCTTTATGACTTAATTACATAAAAAAAAGCTTATTAGCTGAATTTATGTTTCCCCTTCGCTCCATCCAATGACCTCACCATGCTAGGACCTTCGTGATGAATGTATCTTATAGGAGTAAAGTTCATCAGGAAGTAAGCATGTTCTGATTCATTTTTGAGTTATGGTCCGATTTATGCGATTTGGGGTAATTATGGGTTTGATAAGTAGATTGTCATGTATTTTAGTTTTACTCCTCTTGATTTCTGTTTAGTTGATTAATTCTGAAACTGGTTGACGTTAGATTTATATTTTCCAGTAATTCCAGCAAGCTGATTCCCAGAATGCCTAACTTGTGCTTGATATATATACACCTTTATGACTTGATTTCATAAAAAAAAAATAGCAGACTATTGAATATTACGCACTTAAGAGTGTAAATAAGTCTCAGAGGAGTAAAGTTCATCAGGAAGTAAGCATGTTCTGATTCAGTTTTGAGTTATGGCCGGAATTAAGCGATTTGGGGTAATTCTGGGGTTTGATAAGTAGATTGTCGTGGTATGCATATTATATATATCATAATCCTTGTAATTTAACCCAATTTGACAATCTCGTTGTTTTTGCTTGAGTTTGTTGTTATTTTGTATTATTGCTGATTAAAGTTTTTTATTAATTATTTTTTTTGCAGGTGGTTGGTATTCCTGATACTTTAAATGGAGACCTTAGAAACCAGTTTGTTGAGGCAAATGTGGGTTTTTGACACAATATGCAAGGTAATAATAAGCTATCATAAGTGAAATGTAGTTCCTTCAATTAATATGGCATGTCATTCCTTTGCATTTAGACTTCTTGTCTGTTTTCGTGATGGATTAGTTCCTCTAACAGTTTATCATGTAGTATTTAAAGTGGTTATCTATGCTCTTCATCCAAATAAATGCTCCAGATAAACAATAATGTTTTCTTTTTCTAAGATGGTCAAATGATCATTGGACTTCCTTACTTATTTCAGGTCAAATCCCAGCTGATTAGTAACATTGCTACTGATGCGCTTTCGGCAGAGAAAGTAAGTTATCCTTTAGGTATATCTTTTTTTTTTTTGTTAATATTCTCTTAATGAATAAGGTTATTATTTGGATATTGAGTTGATACAAGCAATGATAACAATGAACTTCCATAATATTATTAAGGAGATCTGGTCCAGCAATACTGCTGACTCAAAACGATGATTCAAAAGATAATCAGTAATCTGAAAAAGCAATGTACTCAAAGACTCCAATACCTCAAGGCAATGTGCCTTGATGGACAGGCACAACATTGGCCAATTATTAAAGACACATCAATAAATAATCACCCAACAAGAATTAATTAACACCAAGTCTAGCTCCATCCGGCTTATGCCTGCAGTTGTAAACTCATACGTTATCAGAAATGAACCGAAAAAGTTTATGTAAATACCTGAAGTGTGCTTAGTGGCTTCCCATGATTTCCATTTATATTTAAAACACATGACCAACTCTCGGTACATTTGCAGTGTTATTATTTCATCCGACTAATGGGGAGGAAGGCATCTCATGTTGCATTGGAATGCACTCTCCAATCTCATCCCAACATGGTGTGTTATATTCCTTTTCCTCATTTTAATTAGAAATAATTCACGAGAGACGTCGAGCTTCAAAATATTTTCTTTTTTCGTTGTCTGTTAGGTGGTTTGATCATTCTTGCAGGTAATTCTTGCTGAAGATGTGGCTGATTCTAAGCTTACACTTTTTGACATCACAAAACAAATATGTGATGTTGTTCCTGAAGTTTCCTGACCACTTTTATTTATTATTCCCTTATGCATTTTGTTTCACTTTTTTTGGAAAAGCTTATTAATATGACAATATCTACCTAGCCACGGGTAACTTGAAATAAAGATGTTGTTATCTAGCCTGGTTTTGGAAGTTTTGGCAGTTCTGGAACACACTTCTTTTTCCAGAACCTCATACTATTTCTACTTTATAAATACATGATAGACTTATTGGATGAGGCCGATGGCTGTTTGTAGTGGTTTATGGCCAACATCTGTTTCCTGTAACAACTCCTCTCCAGTCGGTTTCGAATAGACATTCCAATATATATCAAAGCTACATGGATGATATGCCCAGATTTCGTAGTGGGACTGGAACTTACCTGCCTAATCCTGTAAATACACTTCTATTTTATTTTCTTCTTTGCCTATATTTTTTCTCCTTTTCGTGTCTCTTCTTGTAATACTATTTCACTTTTATATTATTGTTGATAATGAAATATGAACATTTTGTTCGTGCTATCATGTGAGTCAAGCGTGGAGGTTAATGGTTTGGGAATCATTCTAGGTTAGCATACATGTCTGTCAATATTTGTTTATGAGCTCTCTTTGTTGAAAGTTGATTTGAAGTTAAACATCAGCAGCATAAAATATAGATAGGAATTAAGTTACCTTAGGGGGATTTTCTTCTGGGTTATAATTTTCTCGACTGAAATTTAACTGTGCTTTTTGGAATAAAAGTTGGACAATCTTGATTGGAGTGAAAGTTGGACAATCTTGAAGTTTTTCTTACTTTGTAGTGAAGTTATAAGTTTGTATCTATTTCTATATCATTGTTTATAAGTAGTAAAGTTATAAGTTTGTATTTATTTCTATATCATGGTTTATAAGGAGTTCTTAGTAGTATTACAAATTATACCATACGTACTCAGCTAAATTGTCCAAGACTGATAAACAAACCGTATTATCATATTACCTGATTATTAACTTTGATTTCTATTTTAAAATCTATTTGTATGGTAACAATTTATAAGGAGTAAATCCGCAAATAAATCGTACTAACATTATTTAATTTACAGAGCATTTATGAAATAAGTGCATTAACATGTATGACCCTACAAACTAAGTTGCATGTGGAGCTCTGGCATATTATTAATAACTCTTTTTTTTTTTACTTCGGCAATTAGTTTCCCCATTATTTTTCTCTTGAAATATGTAAGCATGACTTGATTTCCATAAACTATTAATTAAATCTTACATCAAATTATAATTTACATTTATTTTATTTACTTAGCTTTTTTGTGACTTTTCAAGATTGCCGGTAGCTGTAATGGTTACATGTTGTATCATTATGAAGACATATTTATAAGGAGTTCTGCTTTTCTTTGTCTATATGTAACATGATAAAGTCGCCATATAACCATAAGAACACCCTTTTCCACAAATATTCTAAATGCTGCTCCCTCTGCCCCCCTTTCTCTTTCACACTTGGGAGTGATATTTTTTAAGGAAAAAGAGGACATGTGAGAGTGAGGTTGAATAAAATAATGAAAAATTTATGCTTTATTGACTTTTGGGAGGAAACATAATATTTTGATAATTCATGATGTTGCAGAAAAAATTCTGGTGAAAAATGAATTTTTTGATGCTGAGGTCTAACAGTCAGGAGACTCAAGCAGAGGTAAATATTATCTCCAGTACTGCTGCTACTTTAGAGGGGCTGATTGCTGAAGATACATTTCCAGAAGGTACATCTTCTGAGACACGCAAAGCAGAGAGAGATGAAATTGGAGATGAGAATGACATCACAACAATTTCAAGTGCATCAGAATTCGAATTCCGTTGTATGACTTAAAAGAGTAAGAATTTTGTGTTTATTTTTTACTTAATTTTATGTTTACATGTATTCATTTCGGACCTTTTTGCCCTTACTCTTTTATTTCCTGACATTTTCCCCTTCTCCTTTAATCCCTAATCCTAATTCCTTTTCCAAATTTTGGCCTTTCTCTTTCTCGGCCCCACGACGTTGGCGGCGGACAACGCGTCCACGACCCTTATCGCCCCCACAGAAGCAAATTCTGTCGTTGGATGCGGTTACCCGATTCGTAACCGGACCGAGTCTCGCTGATCCGGCTACCATCTAATCTCAGGGAATTCTTTAAGATATATGTTGTGTATTACTCCGAGAAACTTGCTGAAAGAATTGCAAATTGTTTGGTGAAGTCGTTGCATTGAAGTCAATGCTGCAATAGAGACCGAGCTATGTTGCCGCTAACGAGGTACCTTTCTTTGCTTTGTATGTGTGATTTCATTTTCTCTTTTGTTTTTCATTGTGTTTGGTTTTTGTTTTCTGTGAAGTATTGGGTGAAAGTATGAAACTTTTTGTTACTTTTTATTGCTCTTGCATTATTGGTATTAGTGATTCAGCTTTCTTATTGAAATTTCTGGGGCCAATTTTGATTGTTATACAGATATTCAATTTAATTATATGGTCATATAATCTTGATTTGGTTTTGGAAATGAAGCAGCTCTAGATTTTGATATGTGGGGGCATCTAGGACAATACTCAAATTGACATAATTATCGGCACTGGGGTTTGTTCTCTATGGTGGAAGGTGATTTAACTTTCCGTCCTTTGATGATTGATCAATGCTAGAATGGGTCTTGTTTGTTAACTTCGTAAGGCTTTTAACTTTTAACATTTCCCACTGAAATGCTGTTGTTATTGCCCTTATTTATATTGAAGCCCACATTTTCTTCTATTTAATTGCTTAATTTTTTGTAAATTATGTCCAGGGACGGGAGTGTTTTGCCCGTGCACCAACTGGTTATGGCAAAACCTTTGCATTTGTCTGCCCAATCCTTATGAAACTTGTGGTATGTCGAACCAAATACATACTTTTAATTTAATTATTTTCTCGTCTTTTGCTAAATGACAATTCATGGCCAGCATGCTTCGAAAGATGGCATTCGGTCTGTGATCCTTTGTCCTACACATGAATTAGCCACTCCGACAGCACGGGAGTGCAAGAAGTTGAGGCAAAGAATAAACGACAAACAAAAAATATTGTGTACAAAGAAATTCTGATGTAAATGAGAAGTTTTAAAATACATTTTATTTAAGTGTCGTACTTAGCGTATTAATTATCTCAAAATTTCTTATTTAATATATATCGTATCCTAATATGACATTTTAAAAAAAATAAAATCTCTAACTAAAATTTTTCAACCACACTTTATTAGCTTTATGAAAACAGTGGAATTTGGACCAGTAAGACAATGAAAAAAAATAAGGTATTCTACCCCCGTGAAAAAGAAAAAAAAGGACTTAGGATACGAAAATTACAATACAAAAACCATACCAAATTTTTTGAAAAATACAAAAAAAAAAAAAAAAAAAAAAAAAGAAAAAAAACTCCATCCAGAAAACCTCCTTTGGACCTCTGGTTTCATCCTTTTTCAATAAAAAGTGTTCCCTCGACAATAACTTTAATTTTCTTTATTGTTATTTGTTAGAAACATCATCTAAATTTTTAAATAGCGCTCACCCGACAACGATTCAAGTTTCTTGTTTGATGGTTAGATACATCAACTAAGAGATCCAATATTAATGATCAAATTATTTTTTAAATAAATTTTATCCGACGTGCAACGCACGTGGTTTAGCCTAGTTAAGAAAAAAAACCACATACCCATACATAAGTATGGACCTACATTTATCACACTACAAAACTTAATCTCAATATCAACTAAATACAATTCGGCACAAAATTCCTGTCCAAGTGTACAGTTAATTGATTTGACACCTTACATTTTTTTAAGAAGAAAAATCCCGACAAAAATAATCGAGCTAATTCTTCAATCCAAAAAGGAATTTCCGGTCCAATCCAATCCAAAGTTGAGGTATGCGCAAACTTTGCAAGAGCATCAACCACTGCTCTCAGAATATAAGACAATTGTCCTCTAACGTAGCCCAAAGATAATCTAAAGTGAATCCTTAAGAAGACTCCCTTTGAACCAAATTCAAATACACCCAAACAGGACTCAACATCAACGAATTATACAAATCAAGTCCAACCTTCATTGCCATAAGTTTCGTATTTAAAATCTAGTTGCCAAAAAAGGTTTACTGCAGTATGCCGCTATATATCACTTTCAAGTCTTCATTAAAAGCTACCACTCCCATCGACTACTTACTATTAGAATCATCAAAATCGACATCCACCCCGATCGAGGACATTACAATCATATTTTTTTTGCTCTCATCCCACTTCGAATTTGCAAAGTATTTCCAGCCCTTTGGTAATCTTTCAAAACAATTCAATGCCCAATCAATATTAATTAAGGACCAAGAAATTGAACTTGATCCACTACTCTTACCCTTCCCCTCTCCCTTTAAATTCCCCAAAGTAAGACCAACATCATCTTTATTCTTTAAAATAAGATCAATAATCTCCAAGTGTTGACACTATTTGCAATTACCCAAAGCTCCCAATCCCTTCCAAATATGTCGACCACATTTATAGATAATTAAATGTCATACAAACTATTAAACATTAGGGTTTGCAAGAGACCTAACCTCTACACAACACTAGACAATACAAAATAAAGCTTATAAAACTTAAAACCAACATCAATAGCATATAAACTTAAAGATACACAAGAAAGAAAGAAAGAAAGACAATGCAGACAGACCAAACGCTGAAGGATTATAATCCTCATCACCACCTCCACCTTCTGTGTCGGTAGACAAGTCAATGATCACTATATGCTCTTGTAGGTTCTAAGCAGCCTCAAACATGTATTTCTAGTTGTTCACGAGAGACTCATCATCTAGAATGATTCCGCGCACAGTGGCAGACCTGTAGAAGCCTCATGTGGAAAATTTTAGTTTTATCTCCTTCAACTTTTTGTATTCTTGCTCATGCGGTGGTTAGGTTTGGCAGCGGGGCGGAAAATCCTAGATCCCCGCGGGGATCCGCCTCGAAAGGGGTAGAGAATCCCCAGAGAAGACGGGGATGGGAAATTATTTGCCCCATAGGCGGGGACCGGGACCGAGATAGTATTTCCCGCCTTATTCCCTGCGGAGACCCCCATTTTTTAATATAATTAATATATTTATATGTACTCCCTCCGTCCAATATTAGTAGGCCTACTTTTTTTGCAGTTATTTTTTGTCATAAGTTGGAGGGTATTATGAGGTATTGTGAGGTTCATTTATCAATAAAATTATTGTTTATGGAAAATATGACACTTATATTTTTCATAAACAATAACTTTATTGATAAATAAACCTCATAATACCCTCCAACTTATGATAAAAAATAACTGCTAAAAAAGTAGGCCTACTAATATTGGACGGAGGGAGTATATAATATATAAATTTAGAAGTAAATTAAAAATAAATATTTCATAATTTTCTACTCAATTTACTATTTATTCAAAATTACATCTATATTTTATTTAGTATTATGTTATTAGTTCCAAATTATATAATTTTCACTTTAATATATGTATTAACTAAAAATATTAGAATTAGAGGTTTTTCAAATTGCTTAAATTAGTTTTTTTTTTTTAACATCAACTTAAGCTAATTGTTGTTTATGATTAAATTTTTAATTTAGATATTATTTTATATTTTAAAAATGAGATAAAAATGCAACGGGGAATGGCCCCCGTCTCCGCCCCACCCTTTTGACATTCCTACCGATGGTAGAGCTCTTCAAGAGCTCGCAGAGATGGAGGGGTCCTCAATTCCAATTGTAGGATAGCGTTTCTGGGTCAGGTTGCAACCATATTTCACTTTGGGGTCTAGGGTTTAAATAGAAGTTTGGAAAGAGGGGGTTTTAGTGGGATGAAATTATGGGAGTTTATACAGGCAAATAATTAGTGTGGATGAGCTATAGAATCTGATAAAATTCTCTGGGAAGTAACACTGTGATGAGTGGGAAGTGTGGTGATTTTTTCCCTCCTCCAAAATATAGTGTACTTTGTGTGATTATGTAATTTAGATGATTGCATTATTATTGAAGCTATTTCTTTTTTCTTTATTTTAAATAAAGTTTAATAATCTGTTTCATATATTCCATTTATTTTTATAATATTCTTTCATGATATTTTCAGTATATTACTTATTTTATTTATTTTAAAGAACTTATATATAATACACAAATAAACTTGATTTTAATTATTCCAAAATTATTAACATAAATTTAAAATGTAGTTGTTTGAATTATTAAGAGACTTAAATGCTATGCTGCAACAATAACTCATATATGCACTGAATTATTATCTTTATAATTACCTTGCATTTTTTACAGATAATAATGCAAGGTAATTATAAAGAGGCTTAATTACAAATCTTTATGTATATCCAATATTTATAATTATTATCTTTATAATTACCTTGCATTATTATCTATTTGTTTGAATTATCGTTATGTAGCCGTAATAGTTTAGTTTTAACATTTTTTTCACAAGAAGTTGTTTTTTATGTATATCCAATATTTTAACACTCTACTGAAATTATTCTACCCTCTTATTTCCCCTAAATTGAACCTCAGATTTCAGACCTAAATTCCCACCACCCCACGTCTGAAACAAGATGGAATACATGGTCAAGTAAGTTATGTCATCATTCATTTAATCTCAGTCATTCATCGTGAGATTTCACACAATTCCAAGGACAAAATTAATCGGTAGGTCTGCCATTAGCATTCCCTAGAGTCTCAAAAGATTAATGTAATTCATAATTGATTTCGGTTTTCGGATGTTGATATGGTATCTGCTTGAAAAAATAATCATAATTTAACGTAAAATAACTTATCTGCAACAATAATTTTTGTGATACTCCATTTTTTTTTCTGGATTTGACACCTTAAACGTTGTTTCAGATCTACCACACTAAAAATGTATTGTAATAATTAGTGTGATTATACTTAGTGTTTTTTTATATAACTTATTAGTATGTGTTCCACAATATAAATTGGAAAGAGTTACTTGTATAACATACTTTTCATCATTCCAACTATTACTTTTTGCGTTTATACTATATCATTTTTCACGTGTAAATTATCAAAAAATTAAATTTATTATTCTGCATTTTATTTTGTTTATCATAACACAAATTAAATGTAATAATACTAATATTAAAACAAGCTGAATAATGAACATAGTATGTATCCATGAGTTTGGCATGAGTTTAATTAGTTAAGATGAAAATATCCTAAAAATGTTCAACAATTATGATGGGACAATGTCAGTTTTGATTAGATCCCAAAGCCCCTGAAAAGATGTTATGTCTTAGTAGTCAGACTAGTCTTGGTTAGATTTGTACTTAGTTATTTTACAATTCACAGGAACTCAATGAGAGGAGTACTCATTGATGACAATCAAGACTGAAGCCTGAAGACGCAGAGCACCATCCTGAACTTACGACAGTCTCTCTAAGATGGCTGAGTAAGTGTCAGTGATGAAGAGTATGACCCTGAGGTCATTACTAACTCAGTCCTGAAGTGAACAAGATGATACTGAGTAATGGGAAAAGACTTGGAGTAGGGCCAAACAATGCAAAAGGAATGCCAGCGTCAGCGTCAGGACAAGACTGTTGTGCTCGAGACAAAAAGAACTTAATAAGACAAGCCTGAAACCCAGGAATGAGTTCTGACATTCTCACCAACCTGATGACGTGGACCAATCCAGGAAGGACACGCACGTACGGACCTAACATGGAGACTGAGTTCAGACTGCACTTTTCAACGGGCAAGCATTAAATGGAGCATTAAATGCATTACCAAATCCATGCAAGGACGGCTGCTGCATGGGAGGTGTATCCGTTGAACAACCCTACGTAGATGACTAGAAGGCTATCTCTTCCAACGGATAGTTTTCAAATCCATCTATAAATACAGAAGGCCTTGAACCCATTCAAGGTTACGGGAAATTTCCAAGCCAGAAATTACTCAAACTCTCAAGCATTCAAACCACTTAGCGTTAGAAAGAAGCACTCGAAAAACCTTAAATTTCTCAAGTGTTTCTTAGCAAAGAGAGTTATTCTGTATTCCACTTAGCGAACCTAGTTATATCATAAGCTTAGAGTGATTATCCATCTTTAGCATAGCCTTGTCTTGTAAGGATAATCACAATCTTAGTTGGAAACAAAACTGAAACCAAAACCCTCTTGTTAGGTTTGTTGGTTGAAGTCAGTTAGTGAGTTAGGAAGGAGTTTGTAAGGGTCAGTGAGTTAGCTGATATGGGTGCACCTTGGCACGGTAAAAACAAGCTAATCCTTAGTGGATTATCCTGTTCAATCAGGACCGTGGACGTAGGAGCTTGAGTCTCTGAACCACGTTAAACTCCTTGTGTTCTTTACTGCTTTGATATTGTTCTTATTGCTTATTCATTAAGTCATTCATTGCATCCGTTTTATCAGGTTTGAATCAATCAGCCTGATCATTAACTTGAACACTGCCCTACTAATCACTACTTCAGAATTGAGTAATCAAGTTTTCAGAAAGCAAACATTAACAAGACTATAAACTTTCAGGGCTCACGCATTTCCGCACTAAACTCGAGTTGATAGTTTGCCAACTGACCAGCACTCAGTGCAGTCAGTAGGTGTGTTTTCAACCCTGAGTTCTTTACCACTCTGAGCTAAGGGGACTCAGTCAGTTTGAAAGTCAGAAAAATTTGTATACGTGTATTCCCCCCATACACGTATCCCTCGGTCTTGTATCGGGACCAACAAATTAATTATGAACTAAATCAATTACAATTTTGCATACATACCCTAAACCACTAGTAAAAGTATATCTCGTACAACTGCAAACAATTGATGTCTTGTTACTTTTTTCAATGGACTATTCCCAAGAAAAAAAATCATCATTACATTTAAGGGTTCATTCTATCACACCACATTATTGTCCACTTAGCAAATAATAATTGGTAAATACAAACACTCAACAAGAAGTTTTGTATATGAAAATTTTCATTTATTTGGTCTTAATAGTGTTGGTTGTAAATGACTAAATTGCACTCTATATAAATTTATATGAATATCATACCCACCAACAATAATTAATTAAAATTTTCAAATCAAACCCCAATTTATTCCCATTGAAGAAAGATGTCAAGCCCTCCCTTTTTCCGCCGCCCCCTCCTTAGGTGTTCCACAGCTTCGACAACAACCCAAGAGTCTTGTTCGGTGAACACTAATTCTCACTGGTTGGATTTGGAGAAGAAAGAAATGTATTTACTATGAAAAAAAATTAATTTTCTTATATTGTTGATGTGGGTGATCTAGCAACTTGAACTAAAATTTGTGTGCCAAAATTTTTACCATATTGTTAATCATAGAGGGGTTAAACATGACTAATTTAAAAAGGAATTTAAAGAGATTTAATGTCCAGATTAATCCAAAGCGCTATTTCTTGTAGATTCTTAGTGTTCTTCCATGTTGGTGTTTCGAAAATCTTAATTTAAGTTTAGTTTTTTTCTTTTGTGTGGATACTGTAAAAAAGATGAAGAAACATATACTTTATGGATGATACGTGGGTGTGAAAAACAATAGGCTTAGAGAATTCAAATTTCAAAGGTTATATTAGTATTTTTACATTAAGGGTATTCTTGTCAAAAGAGAAAAATGAAGAAATTCAGTCCTTTTATTTTATGTTGGTGAATTGCCGCACCCATTCCAATTATAAAAGTACGGTATACCAATGATTTCAATATTTTCTCATCAAAAACATCCGCTAATAAAGTGTACATAACAAATTTAAATTACTTTTCAGGCTTTACTAGTCACATCTAATCTAATCTATTAATGAGTTATATGCAGTGGCCTAATATAAATTATAATTACAATGGATCCAAGCCATTATCATATCATCACTATAAAGGATCAAGAAAGGCAGCAAATTCAAGAATCTGGCGTCTAACAATTGAAGAAGATAAACCCATAATAAAAATGCACTCAATTTGAGACTATCACAATCAAGAATGTGGCATGCAGTACTCAGCAAAGTTTATAATGCAGATTCCATGGACTAAAGGTCAATTGGTACATCTCTTCAAGAAACTTTCAAGATATAAGATTTAACTGCTACCTCAACACTACAATTGAAGATAACCTCTATATTTTCACAACATTATATAATAGTATATAAGGGGAGATATATCACTTTATATATATATAATTTAAAGCACAAATTCTAACATGCACTTGGATTTTAAGCTCAATTTTGATTTTTTCAAAACACACACTGACACGCCGAACTGTGTGTCTTTTTGGTATTACTGATTACTTCTTGGAGTATTACTGATTACTTGTTGGGGTATTACTAATTTCCGCATGAGATATTTTTTTCAAAATCCAGATGCATACCATGCACTCCAGTGCACAAATCACAATAGAACTGCTCAATTTAAAGTAATGATATGGAGCCGATGGTGCAAGTAATTTATGCGGATGTGGGCTCCATAAGAAACCCCCGTCGGGCTCCATACACAAACCATATACATATATATGTATTGGGTTTCTTATGGAGTTCAACCTTTGCATAAACTTGTTCGGTTGTACCATGCTATAGTGTACACGTGTTTTATGCAGGCACTGGGCTGCATATCATTACTCTATATGTATCACATCTTCCTAGAATTTTACACCCATAGCCTTTTTACTTTTGAATGAGTACTTAATGTAGTGCGTCTTCTAATCTAAGGGATCCTAAAGTAGTGCAATGATCCTTAGAAGATACCATACATCCTCTATTTCTCAGCTCCTGAGGAGATGTCGATCTCTCCAGATTCCCTATTCTGCTGTCATCACTGATATTACAAGTAAGCAGAAATGGAAACATCAGTTGTACACTAAAAATAAGCTCAATAGTTGGATCATTAGAAGCTACGGTTATGGTTTCATATCTACAAACCTAGTTGTGATCTTAACCTTGCTATTTCTTTCTCGTTTTAGACACACTACTTTCTTACACCCGAAATAAAGATCTTCCAGCTTTTTTTCAAGATGGAAAGTACACCCAGAATCCCACTAGAGTTATATTGTGTCCATTCCTATGTGAAATATAAGAAGCAAATCGTTGATTTCACTATTAGAAATCATTTAATTGAGCATCTGGTCATATTTTCAAGTCAGAGTTGACATGGGTGTGCTATTTCTGAGATGTTCCAACAAAATTACTTCCGAAAAAGTGCGAGGCTAGGGTGAACTCAGATGAAAATGAATCGTATTACAGGATCAAATATATTCATCTGTACATAAACATGAATCAATTTTAAGCTACCTTAAAGAATAAACAAGTGAAATTAACAAAATGCATTCTCACACGAATCCATAATAAGAATAAAATAAGCTAACTACAACACTTTTTAAAGAGAGATATCTGATAACAAAGCCTTCTCCAATTTCAAATCAAGACTTGTGCAGATACATTCATACGTACGTCCCATCAACTAAAGTTTGGATCACAAAATACTATAACTCTCTTGTCTAGGTTCCTAAGGGTGATGCAATATCATTATCATATAAGAAAAAAGCTATTAGAAATACAGCAGAAAATGCACCATTTTTAGTTGCAATATCAATAACTATATCATCTTCACTTATTTGACATAATCAAGAAATCTTGAGCTTCTAAATAATGAACTTGGATGGGATGAATTCTACATTACAGAAAACGAACCTTTACCGAAAATCTCCCACAGGAAAGAATGTTGTAACTATGCCCTCACTGGTTTCTGCAGAACAGCAGATAAGTAAGCCTCAGATTTGCCTGAGCCATTAATTTTCTCCCCCACAACCCACTTCAATTTCTTATACCCAAATCTGTCAATCAACCGAGTTAGAGCCCGTTTCTTATCATCAGTGGAACAATAAAAGCTATCCAACCAAAACAACCCCCCTGCTCTCAGTACGCGGTCGATATCAAACATCAAGAACTCCAATTTCTCAGGCCTACCCCCCACATCCAACCCGTTCGAAGCATGAACCAAATCGAACACATTATCATAAAATGGAAACCTATAATCCAAGCTAAAATACAAAGGGAAAAGCCCTCTAGCAGCAATGAATTCATTAAAAGGTGCATCAAGGTTCAAAGTGGCAGTAACTACAGTCACATTTCTCTCAGCCATTCTAGCAGCAAAACTCCCGGACCCGCCCCCAATGTCAAACCCTATCCTAACCCCACCTCTACCCATACCCAACACGTCATCAATAACGAAATCATTCTTGCTTAGGGCTTTGACATATCTCTGCTTCTCAGCCCCCCCAGCAATATCAAAACACCCCCCACAATCCCTATTCAGTTTCTTGCTATTCACACAAGCAAGATTCTTGCATCCCAGACCACTCCAGCTATAACTCTTTTCAGTAACGTTTTTCCAGAGAGAAAGAGGGAAAGGGTGCAAACCCAGTTTAGGGATTGTTTTTGCAAAGCATCTCCGCCTGGGCAGAGGCTCACACCCCTGAAGAATCAGCTTCTGGCCGAGGCTCCAGTCATCAGGGCAAAGCCCATTGACTTTATAGCTCATGAACTGGGACAAAGAATCCATGGATTTCTCGCAAGAATGGCCCACGGATGCCACCATTTCGGTGATCCCAGTTCTGGAATCTTTCCCCAATGGCAAGGGATGCTTGTTTAAGAAGTCCTTGAGCTCAGTGGGGATGTTGGGCCGGGCAAGATCGATGCTCTCATAGCCGACGAGATCTTTCTCCATCTGGGCCAGCTTCTTTTGGGAAGATGCGATCTCTCGGAGGATTAGGCTTACTTTTTCTGAGAGGAGGGACATGTTCTTGGGGTAGCTGTAGCTGTGATGGTGAAGAGCGCGGGGGTGATATGTGAAAGCATAGAGAGCGAACAGATTTGTGGTTAGTACTGAGAAAAGCATGACAACATTTACTGCCGACGAACACACCGATGCCCTCTTGAATCTTGCCGTTCCATCTCCTATCTTCAGGGAAACTGAGCCCATTCCTCCTCTCACTCGATCTGATATGCCTATGCCTATGCCTATGCCTATGCCTATGTGAGAAAGAGAGAGATATGGATTCGACTTCGAGTGAACAAGCAAGTGGAAGAAGAGAGAGAGGATTAAAGAAAGGTTTGATTAAGACATTGACTAGTGTAGTAAGCTTGTATTTACTATTACATGTCGGTGCTTCAAATTAGTGGTCAACCGTACACGTGTACGTAGATCATGAGATAGCCCATATTTTAGGGGTTTAGCTTCTGCCTCAAAACTATGGCTGGGTCGGTAACCGAACAGTATGGCATAATTCATATTGTTACCGTATCGATATACCGAAAATTTCGTATGCTCAAAATGTATACCTTATATCGTACCAAATTTTTCGGTATATACTGTTAGATATCGAAATTTCGTTATACCGTTTCATACCGAAATTTTAATATATCGTTCTATACCGAGATTCCGGTATATTGTTTCATATTGAAATTTTAATATATCGTTTTATACCGAAATTTCACAAATATAACCTGTACAAAATATGAATACACGTCACAATAATCCAAAAATATGAATGTATCGTCACAATAATCCAAAAATATAAATTCACATCACAACAATCCAAAAATACGAATTCACATCACAACACAATAATTCACGTCCCAACAATTTAACACAACAAATATTAAAAACAAGAATTCACATCGCAAATATTTGGAGTCAACTCCTTACACACTTCACACCAATCTGCATAAAACTCCACAACAGTAGGTCGTGGCCTTGTGGATTTACCATCTGCGAGAGTCTGCAAACTACAAATTAAAAGGAAAAAGATTGCAATGAGACATCAAATAATCAAAATACATAATTTAAAAGAAAAAGATGTAAATGGATCGCTTGAAGCCAACATTAAATTTTTCCACAAACAATACCTATATTTTTTTCACGGATATAAACTTCAACAAAATTATTAAAATATCACTTCAAGAACATATCACTTCAAGAACAACTTCAATTAATAAACATATAAGTCTAAACCCCTATACTATCAAATTATATTCCTATATTAAGAATCTAACATATCACTTCAATAACAATTTCAATTAATAAATATAAAGTTAATCCTCAATACTATTAAACACCCTCGCAAGTAAATAAATAAATAAAATATCACTTTTCAATTTGAGGTCGGGGTGAGAGTTAGATCTTGATTGACATTTGCAGTTGTAAAAAAATATTAGAAATTATTAATACAATTTATACTAAATTAACAAAGATAAACATGATTTCAATTTAATAAGATAAAATAAAACTATTACCCTTTTCAATTTCTTCAATTTCTTTGTATAAATCAAGATCATCATCTGTTGAATCCTTATAGAAGTTGATCTCCTATGCTCTTAGTCAATCACTAGTGCACACCAAGGCTTCTACCATTTTGGGACTCCAACTACTCCTAAAAGGATCCACAACTCTTTTAACCAAACTAAAGGCGGACTCACTAGCAACAGTTGAGCTTGGAACGTGATTAGGCGTGAAATTGTTATGATTTATAGCTCGATTTGCCCGTGTTTTGAGTTAATTCAATGAGTATTTAGAGTCAATTGAGTACTATTTTCATCAACTAATGAATTTGTTCTCTTTGATGCTCATAGATAGATAGAGGGCGAAAAATGGAGTTCGTAGGACTTTTAATCGACTCAAACGGATGCCCGGATAAGAAGATATTGAAGAAATATGAAAAATATTAGTTCGAAAGAGCAAAAGTGTCAATTGCAGGTGCTCAAGCAAGAGGACTCGAGCACTAAGCGCTCAAGCACTCGAGCGGACGCTCGAGTGGATTCAAGTCGAGCGTCTAGCGCTCGAGCAATAGGGGTCGAGCACCACTTGGCGTTCTGGAAGAGAGAGGCACTCGAGCGGGCGCTCGAGTGGACGTTGGTCGAGCGCCTAACGCTCGAGTAAACCTGCTCGAGCGGTTTGCGGGCTCTGGACAATTTGAGCGCTCGAGTGGATGTAACTCGAGCGTCTAGCGCTCGAGTAAGCACTCAGGTCGAGCGGTGAAGTACGATTTTGGCCCATGATGTTTTTAATCAGCCCATGCCTATATATACTTCATCCCAAGCATAATTTTGGACACTACTTCATACTTAGAGATAGTCTTTTATAGAGAATAGCTTGAGAAAGTTTAGCAAGAGTTTTGAACGTGTAATCGAGGTTTTTGATCTTACGAATTCTTAGATTAGAGTTTTATTTAGTTCTTTCTTTCTTCAACACTTGATACCATTTATCCTAGTTTTCGTATTTTATTGAGATTTTTTTTTTGAGACTTTGGTTCATTGTTAATCCTAATTTATGTTCTTAAGTTCTTTTGTTAAATTCACTATGTTTATGTTTATTGTTAGTTTAATTGCTTTAGTTAGTATAATCACCATGTTAGGCTAGAACCCTTACATGCTTACGATAGGATGAACTCGTAGAAGTAGGATGTTGGTGCATAATTAGGATAACTCGTGATGTTTAGTTTTAATTCTCTTAATTAATTGAATTCTTAAAATAAATTCAGGAATAATCTTGGAATTGAGTACGAAAATTGTTAGAGAGAAGACGACTGCATCACTCTTTAATAACAAATAGGCTTAACTAAAAGGTTTTAGAAGGGGTTTATCATCTACCGGTTTATCTAGGGAGGACGACCGCATCACCTTAGTTAAATTAAGGCCTCATTAATTAAACACAATCTATATAATTTTATTATTGGATTAGTGAAGTAGGTTGATAGGACGAAGTATTAGAGTTAATTCTTGAGCTTTTAGTTTTTCAATCTTGTGCTAGATTAGGGAAGTTGATTGCCTAGTTTTAGTACACTTAGGATTATTACTTGCACATCACGATTATTTTAGTTATCGTACCAACTCCGTTAGTATACGTAGGAATTCCTATCCTGAGCATCACCATCTCATATATCTTATTTAAACCCATTTATTTGCTTAGTTTGATTTCATTATTCGCATTAAGAGTAGTATAATATAAAGTAGTTTACTAGAATTCGTAAACCCGAACATACACTCATATTAACTACGACGCGTAGATCTCCAGGGCTCTATTCGCATACATACCTTTCCTTGGGTTCGATACTACTTGGTCCCTATACTCGCCCACACTACAGTGATCCCATACTCTTGTGGGGTAACTACTAGTATAACTATTATTTTGCGTCTAAGTCAATGGCGTCGTTGCCGGGGAAGGCGATGTATGTCAATTGAGTAGGACTTGGAGATAGTTTAGTAGTTAGTAGTGAGTGTTTTTATTTTTCTGTTTTATTAGTATTCATTAGGCAGTTGCGTTTTGATATTTCTTTTGGTATTTCAGGTATATGAAAACACGCTCATAGGGAGAATCGAGCGAAGACAGAACAAAATTAGACCCTGAGACAATCGCTAAAAGAAACAGAGCCTTCTATCGAAGGATGAACACTACCTGGGGAGAAAATTAAAACAAGGATTTAGGTAATAAGTTGGATGGAGATGCAGCTAAATACAATCAGGTAGGGGAACGGGTTGGGGGAGGTGATGGAGACAGCAGTCAGAAGCAGGCTCCCACAGGGGAAAGCCAAAGCCAAAACCCGGTCCCACAACATCGAGACAACCCAGCTCAAAACCAAAACCCAAACACTTTAAACAACTCTGTCTACCAACAAAACAACCCACTTTACCCATACCCGTATCCACCATACCCTTATCCACCATATTACCCTCCACAACCTAACTATAACTCACCTCCTATTCCACAAATACCTCTACCACCAGTATATCCCCAACATGTTCCTCAGAACGTTGATCCTGGTATGGCAATCAGAGGAAGGTTTGAGGCGCAGCCTCAACGGTACTATGATGGTGTAGCTATGCCATCAGTGGAAGCAAACAACTTTTATATCTTCCCAGGGATCCTGAAGATGCTAGTCGAGAACTAATTCAAGGGGGAGGTCGGAAAGGATAATCCTCACACTCACTTGAGGAATTTTCTGATGATAACTTCAACTTTCAATCACAATGGGATGCCTGGGGATGCCAAGCTTAGGTTGTTCCAGTTCTCTCTAATGGGAATAGTCAAGGAGTGGTATGACAACACGCTCCCACGGGGAGGTGTAACTACATGGACCGAACTCGAGCGTCTGTTCCTCGAGCTATTCTACCCTCCTTCTAGAACGATCAAAGCAAGGAAAAAGATCTCCTCTTTCAAGCAGAAGTCAAGAGAGAAATTAAGTCAGGCTTGGGAGAGGTTCTCTAATATGCTCATTGAGTGCCCGTAGCACGGGTACAACGAGGGTGATATCATGGCCTATTTCTACTGTGGAGCCAGCAAGGCAGCTCAAGACCACCTCGATGCATGTGCTAGTGGAGCGTTCCTGAACCGTAGTGCAGCTCAGTGCAGAGAGATAGTTGAAAATATTGTCAAGAATACGGGGCAATGGAATGAGGATCAAGAATTTCAGTGGGCTTATCAGATGGAAGAAAGTAAGGGGACGAGAAAGCTGATGATAGAGATGATGGAGAAAATTAGTAACTTGGAGGTTGGTCAAAATCTGAGTGGAGGGAATAGTGAGTGAGAAAGTGGACCAACCAGCATGCCAACAAGAGGAGGCAAACTATATGGGAGGGCCTAATTATAATCAGAATGGCTATCAAGGTGGAAATTATCAGGGGCGACCAACTTATGGTCAACTGTTTGTACCACCGGGTCCACAGCCTCCTCTGAATCAATGGAGGAATAATCAGAAGTATCAAGGAGGCCAACAGCCTCCTCAGAATCATTGGAGGAAGAATGAGAACTTGTCCTACAGTAATCCGAGAGCAGGGAGAATTGTACCTCCAAATGTCAACCCCGGCTCAAAACTCCCTGTAGGAGAAGGAGGTGCTACTACCGATGAGATGTTGCGTGTCATCCTTTAGAAGGTGGAGGAAGGTAGTAAGAGGCTATCCTCTTTGGAGTATGATGTGAAGGTGATGAGTAAGAAGAATGATCAGCGTGATCAAGATCTTCAGAAGAGGGATATGGAGTTGAATAGAATTCAGCAGGAGAACAATAGGCGGTTCACTTTCATGGAGTATCAGATTAGCTAGATCGCGAAATCATTGGGTAGAGTGCCTGGGAAATATCCTTCTATGCCGGAGGGGAACCCGAAAGAGCAATGCAAGACGATCCAACTAAGAAGTGGAACCAAGTATGACAGTCTTCCAATGCCTGCTGGTTTGGAGGAGATACATAAAGAAATAGAGAAAGAAGACGAGGAAAAGAAAGATGGAGATGAGAAGGTTGAGGAAGAGGTTGAGGTAGAAGAAACTCAGAAAATCAAAGAACATAAGGAGGAAGGGATGGAGAGAGTTTCAAAGTGGATAAAGGTAAAGGAAGCGAGGCAGAACGTAAAGGAGACCGAGCGTGATGAATGGGGGGTACCAAAATCTGTGATTTCAGTCTCATATCCGCAGCGGTTCATGAAGAAGAAATTAGATGAAAAATTGGCAAGTTTCTTGATGTTTTTAAAAAGCTGCATATTAACATACCTTTTTATGATGCTTTGGAACAAATGCCTAATTATGTCAAGTTCTTGAAGGCCTTGATAGCGAAGAGGAGGAGATTTGATGAGCCCAAGTTGGTGCAGCTAAACCATGAGGTGAGTGCATTAGTGCACAAAGCGCTTCCCCCGAAATTGAATGATCCCGGTAGCTTCACGATATTATGTGATATCGGGAATTGAGTCAAGAAGGGAGCATTGTGTGACCTTGGAGCGAACATTAATCTAATATCATTGTCGTTATTTAGGAAGTTGGAGGGTGGAGAACTTCAGCAGACAATAATGGCGTGTGTCGCATCAGACGGAAACAAATCGTCTTCTGCAAAAAAAAAAAAAAAAAACCAGGGAGGCTCTATTCTTCATCACCCAAAGCTCATTACGACCGCCGCCTTCAACCTCTTGTTCGCATAGCATTTAAGGAAGCAACCGATCGAATAATATCGCTGCGATTTTTGAGGAAGTTTCATGTGAAATGTTTGTATAAAATTTTCAGATATTTTCCCAAAAATCAAATGAAACTTTAGCTCCAGTATCGCCCACCAATCAACCCATGAAAATTGATAATTCCGCAGTCGGCATAATCCGCGCATATCAACTGTGTTGTTGAAATTGAAATTAAAAAAAAAAATCCCCAAAAACTTCAAGGCTCATTTGGATATTTTCAAAAGGAATTAAGAAATTGAATTTAAAAAAACAATAAATTAATAAATTGGTTAAGGGACAAACTTGTAATATCACATTTATCAAACTTACCCTCAAAGTAAACACACACTAACAATCCTGGTGAAAAAAGTGAAAAACCAATATTGGCTAAAAACGACAACGCATTGCTTCCAGCAATAGGTGCTGGGTTTTGATGCACAGTAGAGGATCCAATTCCATCTGGTGCAGGGTTCGAATTCGTGGGAGTTTCATTTCCTATACTTTTTTTTTTCTTCCACTTCCGCCGTAAAGACGAGTAGGAGGGGAGGGGGTGGGGTTTTAGATTGGTATGGGGGTGGGTGTTCTGGTGAACAAAGGCTGTCATCCTAATCCAGTTGTTTTCTAAATTTAGCCGACAAAGCAAGATCCATCATCCCTCCATCTGTTCTATGGTGAGATTATCTTGTATATATTTTAACTCCTTTCATGTATGTGTTACCAAATTAAATTTGCTATTCAGGTGTATATGTATATTTTTAACATCTGTGTTGGTTTTGATTTTCGGTGGATTTTTGTAGGCGAATTCATTGCGATTGTATCTAACCTGCATTCGGAGCACTCTGGAAGCTGCAATGTGCTTGCAGGTGTGTTTCTGTTTATTTTCGACCTTTAATATCGAAAATTAGCAATTCTTTTTTGAGCTGAGTCCTCTGTTGTCTTTTCTTTATATTTGTCTTACTTTTTGAATAATCGTTTTACAGATTTAAATTCCTAACTTTGTTTCTACACTGTGTTTATAGAATTTCCCATGCCAGGAAGTTGAAAGGCACAATAAACCAGAAGTTGAACTCAAGTATGTATTTATTCATTTGAAAGAGGAAATCCATTGTTAATTTGTCTTTTTCAGGTTTTGTATTGAATGTATGAGCTTGACTTTAGATTTGGCCTTAAGCTTGGTGGAATTAGACTAGATAGAGTTAGTGGAATATAAATATGGTGGAGAAATTAGTTGGAATTACGGAATGCAGCATGAGTACCTATAAAATAATAGGTAGGTGCGATTGACATTTGCATTTGTAGAAAAAGGGGGATGGAAAATTATGTTCAGATAACTTGCAAGTAATATTTGCGCAAAGTATGTTGGACTGACTTTGTTCGGAAATCAGTGTGAGCGAGTATAAAGGGATGGTCTCTTATGTAAACTGAGTTCCGGGAAGGAACTACTATGTTGTCTTGTTGCTACCAAATGACTATTGAATCAGTTTGATATGTCAATTAATTGCAATTACGTTATTTTGTTTGTTTGTGAGCCATAAGCAGATATGCTTGACAAATTGAAGCATAGGAAAAGTTTTAGAATTAAAACAATATATTGGCACACACCTCATTGAATATTTTCATTAAGTCCACATAATTGGTTGCTGATTTGGCTGTAGCTTGACCTTTAGGACACAATTTTCTTCCTTGGAAAATGAATCATCTACTACCGAGAATACATCTTATATTAATAGGTTTTTTGTTATGTTAAGACTTATGCTAGGAGATCTCGATTTCATTCAACTAATGGATCATAATAACTTCCATCTACATACAACTATAAAAACAATTATAAGTTAATGATTTCTGTTTTGGCTTTCTGGTTTCAGGACCAGCCCAGAGCTTCTTCTGAATCCGGTAAGAATGCTTATTGTCTCATTATGCTGTACTTTTGTTTTCATGCATGGCTGTTCTACTAGGTTGGTCTAATTTTACTTAAAAGTTTGAGGGAGTATTCTAGATTGGTCTTTACCTGCTATTAAGTCAATCAACCTGTGCAGGTATTTATTTTGTGGATGTAACATATCTTTCCAAACCTTGTACAGAGACACACCCCTTTACATTCCTTACTTTAGACGAATAAAACTTTTGGAGATGCCTAAACCATGCAAAAGTAGAAAACCAATGATAAAAAAATAGAAATGCATCACCATTAATGCGATCATATTGTGCATTATTAATGTGTAATTGAATTGACATGAAAATGAATGTCTTGACATTGTTAGTAATGTCGGATTTGTTCAGCTTACTAAGAGTAACCAGGCCACTTCGATCTATCTTATATTTTACAGTTTATGAACTATAGTTTCTTTTAAGGTCTTATTTTTTACAATTGCACAACTAAGCATTCTCTTTTTCCATGAATGTGTATATATATGTGTGTGTATATTAGTATATATATACAAGTATTGCTTGTCAAGTTCTGTAAAATATGGTTTTGCTGACATGGTGCTCTTCTATGTTTTTTTTTTTTTTTTTTTTTTAAATAAATAAATAGTTCTATTTGCCTCTTGGTTCTATTTTTCCTTACAGAAGGATTATTTTCTTTCAGATAATTGGTACTGAAATACTTATACTTACATGTAAAAATTGCATTATCCTAATAGGTGCAGCATTCATGGACTGTGCCCTATTTGGATGACTAATAAATGTAACAAGCCATACAGAAAGAGTTTTTTTCTCAAATAATGTGGACTTCTTGGTCCAGAAGCTACATACTCCATTGAATCATATCTGCTTTCAATATTTTGGTGTTTAATGTCATTTTTCTTTCAGTTTCTTCTTTATATTTCAACTTACACTAATAGTTTACATTTGGATAGATCTCTCATTTTTTTTATAATTGTCCAATGTTATATTTTTTTTTCTGTCTCTATGCCTTTTCTTTTGCCTCTGTTGAATATGTTACATATCAATTTTATAGTAGAATTAAGCATGACTTCTTTTCCTTTTACATTTGTCTAATTGGATCGCATTTACTTTTTGCAACTTTCATCACACAGGTTCTGATCTGTAGAAATGAGGCTGAGAAATGTTTGATAGAGACATCTATAAATTCATTACGTATTAGCCTTAAGGTAAACTGTGGTAAGCTTTAAACATTTGATTATTTCTACTACTAAGTTTATAGGGAAGCATCAACTCTAAAACATTCTACTCTGATAATTTGTATTATGGCTTCACCAATTCCAAGAGTGTGCAATCCGTAATGCTCTTGGCTTGGTGAAGATTTCTGTACTTTATTTCTGAAATACAGTGGGGTGTAAACTTTACTGGTGTTGATCCTTTAGGAGACCAACTCTTGATGTTCCTTAAAGAAAAAAAAAAAAATAGCTATGTGCTCTGTAGGGATTGTGTTGATTGAATGTGCACTATTACGGATGAAACACTCACGATAATATACATGTCTATCCTTAGTTTGGTCAGCTTCCGGAGATCATTTCCCTAAGTTGATCCAGATTTTTATTGGTATACTGCTGTTAGCTTTATATTTTATGAGGGGAAGCAGCTGTGATGACATTTATTGATTATCTTGTAGCTGAGATGTGCTTGAAAGATGCTGAGGTGTGATGGGGATTGGAGAGGGTTTATGTTTGTACTAGGCCAAGTCTTTTATGTGCTCAAGTTGTAATTACCTGTTATTTATGTAGAGGATCAGGCTTTCTGTAACACTCTGTAGACAATATCTCTTCTTATTATTAATATGGAATCTTTCTATACATCTAAAAATGAGAAACTATAAAATTCCTATGCTCCGTATTTGTTATAGGTTAAGCAGGCAGATGAGCTTGAGAACATATTGACAAAAAAGTTTCTTAGATTTTTGTCTATGAGAGCAGAAGCATTTCAAGTATTGAGGAGAAAACCAGTTCAGGTTTGCATTCTAGTTTTCAATAAATGTCAACTGAAGTTATCCGATTCCAAATATTATATCTCCCTATATTGATGACCTACTGCCTGTTTGGCTATTAGCAGTGCCGGTTAAATACTCCTGCAAAAAATATTGGATCGTCGAACCAGTAATTTATTGAGACTTGTCTTAATCATATATGTGCCATGTAATTACCAAAATCAACATACACATGCACTTGGAAAGTTAAGATTGTATAATGCCCAAAGAAATATTAATGTTCATGGTCAATTAATATTACTAAATTTATTGATATATTAATGTTCATGGACAATATATTGATGTTTATTACGTTATTGCTTGTATTCAGCAGTAATATTGATCAGTACCGTGGCATCTTCATCTCTAAGTCTAAAAGATGAGCCTTTCATACACTTTCCCTCGTCCACTTGTTTGCCTTTACTTTTAAATAGCTTAAAACTTGAATTACCTACACTCGTTGCTGATTTCTTCCGTCTAATTTGATATGTGGGCTTAACTCCATGAGCATCATCGTCTAATTTGATTTGCTTTCCTTCAGAAACCCTAGTTATTTGTTTAACCAAGTTTAAATGTTTTATTCCAGCCCTTGTTAACTTAAAAAAATGTGTAGGATAATAGGAGGAGTAAAAGTGTTAGTATCTTTTTAAAAAATTACCCAAAAATATGCAAAAGTTGCTGTGAAAATGTTTTGACCAAGAGTCGCGCCTTGGTCGCCTCAACCGAAGCGTCAGAGGTGCAAAAAGGCGCACGCCTGTGAATCTGCGCCTGAACAAACTCAAGAAAGGCGCATACCCCATAGCCTCAAGTGCCTCGTGCCTTTTCAAAACTATGCATGTCTCTGATGTTAGATACTCCCTCCGTCCCAGGGGTATTTGCAACCTTGGGATTGCACGTGGAATAAGAAAAGGGGTAAAGTAATGGCATATGGGTAAATATATGTATATTTTGGTGAGTGTGCACGCAAATCAATGCTTCCTTTTTAGGTAGTGTGCAAATTGGTGTGCGACGTCCAAGTAAGGAAAGTGTGCAAATTCCTCTGGCACGGAGGGATTATAGAATTTTAAATTGCATCTGGAGAAAGTTTTAACTGTTAAACTGTAGGTATGCTCTGATTTTATGGTTTGTTTCCATATTAATGAAGTAAAATATGAAAAGCATGACAAAAATGAAGCATAACTCTTTCAAATAGGTCTTAAATGTTCTTGACTACAAATATATATGAGATGATGCCGACTCTAGTTAATGTCTTTATTGCGTTTAATATCCCTATTTCTAGTTCATTGATGCCTAAATTTCCCCAGTTAGTGCTGAGAAACAATAAAAGGCATAGATTATCTATATCTGGAATATCCACTTTTGGATGTTCTTTGATATTCACGAGACGGGGTTTTTATTGTCAATCGACTTTTCTTTTTTAAAATTTTAATCTTAGTTATTGAAATATCCCTGGCTGTTTTGGTGAGCAGCACTTTTCAACTCCGATTGTTGGATGTAGTTTGGTTCATATGGACACTTTCTTGACAGAACTGTTTAAAATTGTGCCCCGTGATTAATATTTACTTTAAGTTGTCTGTTTAAGGTTTATTCTCAGTTTTGCTTATCTTATTTTATTGATCTAAGCATTTTAAACTTATTTCTTATCTTACTGTTTGTTTGCTTTCCTCAGGGTTATGACATTAGTTTTCTCATTACCAATTATCATTGTGAGGAGATGCAGAAGCAGAAGTTGATAGATTTTATTGTCCAGTTCATGGAGGTAACTTATCTCTAATGTTGATGCAACTTCATAGCTTTAAAAACTTAGGTTTTTCTCATACGACTTTAGTCAACAAGACGAGATGATAAATAAGAGTATCTGAATTGATAATAAATTACGATATGACCTTTTATTTAATTATCGAAGGAAATAAGGCTTTTACATCTAACTATATCCTTCTTTGTTTTGATCCTCTAAATATTAGGCGTAGGAGAAAGGGGTTTTGCTATAATATCAGAGAGGTTAATACAGATTACAGAATATACAAAAGGGTAAAAATAACAGAAGGGAAGAAATCATGATGATTGCTAGAGTTTTAAGTATGTCACAGTGATTGGAAGATCTATGAATCATGCTTTTTGTTAGCTATATTTTTATTGGATTGTCTGTATATTTATGCTCAAATCAGTAATAGTGGTGGTACTAAATTGTTACATTCATATGATAATTCTTAAAAGATTCATATATTATGGACTACATCTCAAATATTCTGAAGAAACATTTACATGTAGCAATAACATAAATTGGCTGATAAAAACACCGCTTTCTCGAACAATTATTATAATTTATTTTCGTTATATGGAAGGCTGCATAACGAATAACGAGAGTTTGCCAGATGAAATTGACCTCAACATAAGGGAAGTGGGCAATTCTGTTTTATTTCAATGTTTAGCATCAACTAGCAATGTTATAAACATATAGAAGTTATCCTGAGAGAAGTGGCAATATTCAGTCATTGTTCTTTTGTGTAAACTGCAGGACATCGATAAAGAGATTAGTGAACTGAAATTGTCAGTGAACACACGAGGTAGGCTCGTTGCAACAGAGTTCCTGAAGCAGTTCGTCTGACTACAACTCTCTTTCCTCGGTGAATGCTTAGATTATCATCACTTGTATAAATTGGAGGAAACTGTGATTTGTGTCCTCCATTTTCGTGCATTTATTCATACGCTCAGTTTTCATGTATCGAATTGAGTATATTAGGATATGGGATCTGGCTCTTTTAAGCCCCAACGAATACTAGATGATGATTTTATTGATCTTTTTGGTGTTCCGCAATTCGTGTGCCTCAAATTTTGGTGTAATTACCAAAACAGCACTTGAGAAAATACTCATTCCCAAAACGTATTTTGAGTCTTTTCACTTGCGAGCGTCTCATGGATACGTGACACATCAAAGATTAGGGAAAATATTATATGAAAATAGTTTATGATAAGTTTATCATGAAATTGTTTTAAAATATTAAATTTATAATTAGAAGTATAAAAAATTTCATTAGGGTTATCATTAATTTGAGGTTAGTGGTATTATTGTAATTTTTTTAAAATTCAAATTAATGATACTCTTGATGAACCTTTTGATACCCCTGAGGCCTTAATTAAATATTCGATATTTTAAAATAGCTCGTAAAATAGATTTTATTAAAAGAAAAGAAAAACACCCAACCCGGGGAAGATAGAATGTAGAGTGTAAATGAGCCGCATTAAAAACCTCACCGTAAACCTCCCTTGAGGATAAATCGGTGTAGGCGAAAAAATGTTACCAACCACTTACCCCCTCCATCTACCATAGGAGCTGCCCAAAATACAAAGCAGTAAGGTGTGAACTTCGGTCAACAGACCCAGAAGACACAACCTCAATCAAGCTCTCAGTCGCAAAGGACTGAATAGAGACTGATCGTACAATCCAGTGCAAAAAACATAAACCAGGCCCGGAAATACACGGCCAAAAATAGTCAACGAAAGTAAGCCTCATGGAGGTTAGCATAAAGGAAGTCCTGAATACAAGAAGGAGGAGACCCAAAACCTGAAGTCCTAAGTTTGGACAAATAATCGGCAACCTTGTTACCCTCCCTCCATATATGAGAGTAACAGATCTCCATCCCCTGAGCAAAATGCATAGCAACACTCCAAAGTCCTCTAAGTTTCCAAGGAACCAGAGGGATCTTCTTTAACATTGTATGAATCGCCAATGTTGAGTCAAATTCCACCCAGAGCCGTCTCTAGCCTCTACCGTGAGCAAAGAGAATTGCAAAGAGGATCGCTGCAATTTCCGCTTCAAGTGCGAACCCCTCGCCATGGGTTTCGCAAAAACCAGCAGCAAAAAATCCACAAGCATCCCGGAAAATCACACCCATGGATATGGCGCTAGGTGCGCCAACAACGTTGCCATCCGTGTTGGCCTTTAACCAAGGCGAAGGTGGAGGGATCCATCTAAATCCCTGCTTCGGGCAGACCTGCTGTATACGCAGCGCAACGCCCAACGCAGCAGCCTTGTGTACGTCCGATGTTGTACCCGTCGAACAATTACCACACAACGGGGTAGCTTCACGAATTAATGTGAAGATAAATGTTTTGCATGCATGAACTGAAGGTGCGATATCCTAAAAAATTGCTCTATTACGCATCCACCATATTACCCATACTGTCGTAGCAAGGCCCACTTGCCAAAGCTCAAGAAGTTGGCCATCTATCTGGGAGGATTTAATCTGCATGATGAATTCTGAAATGTCCAGCTGAAAATTGAGATCCACATCAAACAAACTAGCTATGTAATTAAATAAAGATTTAGCAAAACCACAATGCAAAAGGATATGAGATTGAGTTTCCTCATGGCAACGACATATAGGGCAGATCGAAGGGCCGTGAATTCCAATATGATGTAGCCAATCCGAAGTAGGCCATTTGTTCCATAAAGCTTTCCAAACAACTGTGCTCCTACAAGGAGGTATGGACTTCTTCCAGATTCTCGAAGCCCACTCTTCCTTAGGGAATGCCTGGCGAAGATCATCATACAAAAGCCGAGAAGTTAACTCCCCCGAAACTGTGTTCGACCAAATAACCCTGTCAGGTTCCATGGACACATGTGTGTTCAAAATATCCCGTACAATGTCCGTATAAGCGAGCACAAAAGTAAGTTCCAGGTGCCAACGCCCATCGAAGTAAAAGTCACCCACTGTTGTCGTCAAGGAGTTCGAAAAGTTGTGCGGCAGCCCTATGTGCTCAGCTATTGAGTAAACCAACCAATTGTCGTGCAAAAAAGCCACCGTGGAGTTCAAACCCACCACCCAATGAGCATTTTCAGAAATACGAGCAAAATGTGGTCTTATGCCAGACCATATCGAAGACTTGCCCTGGAAGCTTCTCGGTTGATTGTTCTTCTTGAAATAACAATCGTGAAGGAAGCGAAAATCCGTAGTAAGCATTGAAAAAATGTCCCATGCTAAGTTCCCCGTGTAAGAATCATTTACCATACGTATCGATCTGATTCCCAGCCCGCCCTCTTCTTTCGGGGAGCAGCAACGCGCCCAACGTATAGAGCATGAAGTTTGCCTCTTGGATATGTCTCCTGTCCATACGAAATTCTGCATGGCTTTGCCAATTTTGTCAAGCAAGGTAACCGGCCATCGATAAACCATCATTGAGTGAACCAATGATGAGGTAATAACTGAGTTAACCAAGCAAACACGACCATCCATCGATAAGGATTTCCCCTTCCAGGTTGAAAACTTTGCAAGTATAGAGTCCGCAATAGGAGTGAGATGAGAGGCTCTCGGGGCACTGATGAAGAGGGGAACACCGAGATAAACAAATGGAAACTCTCCTTCAGTGATTTGAAGTTTGCGACGTGAGTAGGCCTTAGTTCCTTCCTCGACCGAAGGACCAAAAAATACCCTAGACTTCGAAGGACTGTACTTCTGCCCAGAAATTCGACCATAATCATCCAGTAAAGTTTTCACGCACTTAATGTCTTGTCTCGATGCTTGAGCAAAAATCATAATGTCGTCCGCATAGAACAAGAACCTTGGATAGCCCTTAATTGGAGAGAGCAATTTCATGTCTCCATACCATTGTAACAAACACCCAAGCGTCTCTTCCGTCAAGCAGAAAAGCAGCGGCGACAAGGGATCCCCCTGGCGAACCCCTCGTGAGTAACCAAAAAACCCCTTTGGTTCTCCATTAAGCAGGACCGAGAGCCGAGCAGAAGAAAGGATTGCAAGCACAATTTATAAAAATCTTGGACTATAACCCATGCGACGAATCACAGCACAAAGAAATTCCCAGCTAATGGTGTCAAATGCCTTAGTCATATCCACTTTAAGCGCCATGTATTTACGTGTCCGACTTACAATGTGCGAGGAAATAGCCTCTTGGTCATGAACAAGCACCCCATCAATCTCGAGCTCCGAAATGCCTATATTCTTTTGCTTTAACTTGTGCATGATATGGAAGAACCTAGAATTACGATCCCCATCGTTCAGCCACTGGAGTCTGTTATGCTGCATATAGTAAAGTTGCTTCCTGGAGAGAAGTGCATTTAAGGAAATTTGGCAATTGACTTCCTGAAGTAAGAGCTCCTCTGAATCCCCATGTTGATGAATGCGGGATTGGATGTCACGTAGCTTCCCAGTCTCAATATCAATGCCTTTGAAAATGTTCCGAAAATCCCGGGTGTTCCAGACTGATAAGCTGAACTGGAGCCGTTTTAACTTCTGCATAACCTTGACAATAGGGTTGCCTTGCGTAAGTTGTCTATTCCAGGAAGCTGAAACAGTGGGAAAAAACTATCATGGTCAGTCCACATGTCCTGGAATCTGAACGAGAAACCGCGACGGACGTGTCTCGTATCAAGTTCCAACTCAAGCAAGAGAGGATGATGGTCAGAACAGTATCTACAAAGCAATTTTAATCTAACTTCAGTCCATAGCTCCAGAAACCCCGTGGATGCTAAGGCACGATCCAGGCGTGCCGCAATAAACCCGTGGCGAGCGGTTCTGGAAGACCACGTAAAAATCTGATCAGAAAAATCCACTTCAACAAAATTGCCAATCTCAATAAAAGCAGAGAAATTCTTAGAAGCCAAAGGCTGAGTAGACATAGAGGTGGTGCGCTCATGCATGCCAAGCACCACGTTAAAATCGCCGATCATGCAAAGACTGTCTCCTGAAAAAGACAATAAATCAAGCCACAAAGAACGTCGGTGAATGTAATTAATTTTTGCATGAATAAAGGCAAAATTACAATGATAATGTTGAAAAGAGACAACCAAGCATTGCTCCGAAGAGTGTAGAAGGTGGCCTTGGTCGATGATATCAGGTTTTCCGAGCAGCCAAATATTCGGCTTTTTACCCGAACGAGTGTTGTGTGCAAATAACTGTAACTTAATTAATCTCCAAAATATCGTCGGAATGGATGAGAAATGAACTTTGGGTTCATATATCGCCACCCAATCCGGCCTCTGACTGGCGCCGAACGAAGCAAGTGCATTACGGGATTGCTCGTTCCCCAGCCCTTGTATGTTCCATGATAAAATATTCATTTCACCTCGTCTGAGCCGTGCTTCGGCGGCTGCAATCCCTGTCCCTCAACTTGATCTGCCCAATACCAACCATAGCCAATTCCTTCGATTTAGGGAGGCTGTTTGTGATGACAAATGAGGCCTTGGTCGTGGTTTTCAGGCCCTCTATAACTTCCGGGGCCGATCCTTGTGCAATCACCGGTGTGATCAAGTTACCCAAAATAGCCGTCTTCAGTGGCACTCCAACCGGTAGGGATCCATCCCTAAAGTTTGACGGCTGCTTAAGCATAGATGATGCCTTTTGCCTCACTAGAGCAAGTTGCGCTTGTTCGGAAGGGTCGTTTTGAGTTGAGGCAACTCCAGCGCCAGGATCCGTGTTTGAACACCCTCCAATTTTTGTTCTTAGTCATCCGTAGGCAGCGTCTCCGTAGAGAGGACATCGAATTGGTTTGCTGTAGTAACTTAGCGAGAATCTTGCACGTCACCATTTTTACCGATAGCATCGTGGTCACCCTCTCCACTCCCATCCTCCGGGGTAGATAGAACCATATTAATTGTCTTATTGCCCATCTTCCTATAAATCCATCGCGACCACCACCGCATCCACATCAAATACTCTGTCATTTTGAGCAATAGGGGTATCTTCAACTGTGCCACCATAAATTATCCCCTCCATAGCTTTCCTTCCTCTGCTGCGGCTCCTACTTCATCGGGATTTGGTTGGGGCCGCAGATTGAGCTTTCTTCTTGTTACATGCAGCTGTAGAATGTCCAATAACACCACATTCCGAACAGTATAATGGTAATCACTCATAGGTAATGTGAGCAAAATAACCCTTAGTGCCACACCTTTACATTATCTTATTCTCAAGTGGCTTAGACATGTCAACTTCCACCAGCATTCGGGCATATAAACCAAACGTTTTATTAGTTGTGGTAGGATCCAAACGCACAAATGAACCCAACACTACAACCATTGCCTCAAGTATCTGAGGTTGCCAATACTCTATGGGAAGATCCGAGATTCTGACCCATACCTGAGCCGTTGAAATCCTGACAGAGTTAGGGTTGAAGTTGGGAACCCAGTCTTGCAGGCGGAATGTATCAGAACCAACCGACCAGTATTTCTTGTGCACTAGGTGTTGTCGTCTCAAATTATTCGGCACCATCACTGTGTAATAACCTTTCCCCAACGGGGTTAATTTAACCTCCTGAAGAGAAGACCCCCAAGCAGAACACAGCTGTTGCTTGAGCGCCATAGTAGTAAGCAGCTGCTTCCCCGACAAAGTGATCATACGACTATAAACGCATCTTTGAAATCCTGGATACCCCTCTGGTAGTCCTCCTCATCTATCTCAACTATGGTGAGATCCCCATCCCTGATCGGTTGAAGAGGGGGTCTAACATTCTGCCGTGGTAGGTCGCGGTGACCAGCCTTGTCGTCAAGAACATTTGCAAAGGAAGCCTTATTCCCAGAATTGACAGGAGGAACGACCGTGGCCCCCGAGAGAGGGGGAAAATCTCCATTATTCTGCGATTGAGAGGCCAAACGCGTAGTATTCGACATAGAAATTTGAACATCTGAAACAAGGTGCTCAGTAGACTTACAAGATGCGCCGGAAGTGACATAATTGTCAATTCCGGCTGCAGTCTGAGGTGCGCCAACCAGGACATGATTCCCTTGCGTATGTGATTAGTGTGATTTTTGCTCGAAATTCATATACTTAATTTGCCTAATTTCATTGGATTTCTTGCATTTATTTACATTAATATGACTATTTGTACTTAATTGTCGAGAAAGGTATTTTTGCTATTTTTGCAGGAAAAAGTGTGAATTTTAGAAGAAAACACGTGCCTCTAATTTTGTGAAGATAATCGGATGTCAAGCGAAGAGAAAAATGGAGGATGAGAAGTAATTGGGCTCATTTTATTCCAACAATTTCGGCCCGATTGAATTTGAAATGCACCAGGCCCATTTGCATTTTCAAAAGGCAGCAGCCCATTCAATTGCTAATGAATTAAGAAAGGGCATTCTTATGCCAATCACGTGAATTGCTAAGGCTAAAGAAGCAAACAAGAAAGCTGGGCCCTACGTATTTTGTTGACCAAGGAATTCAAGAGAGCAGCCATTTTCATTCAATCGAAGAGAGAGAAATCTTCATACACCCAAACCTCCTTCACGCCGGAATTAAAGAGCAAAGCCGCACCGAGCCTCACCGGAAATTGAAGCTGCCTTCGTCGGAAATTCGAGCCACCACCACCTCTCGCCAGAAAACAGCCGCGCCGGAATTCATGGCGAGAAGCTTCGCTCAAATTCACTTCGCCGGAAACTGGAAGCAAGCTCGCGCTGCAAGTCCGCCGTGCCAGAAAGCTCCACCACTCCCATCACTAGCCACCGCATCGGAGAAGCCATGAAAGCCGGAAATCGAAACTCGACCACCGTCTCGATGCCGGAATCGATGTTGCCAATTTGCAGAATAAAAAAATGAATGAAGAGGAAGAAGAAGTTCGCGCCGGTCGAGCCACATAAGCTCAAACCGGTACCAATATGTCCAAATCGGTACATTGGCTACGGTCCTTGAAGACCGGTTAACGCTAATCCACACCGGCCGTTCTACAAAATGCAAACCGGTATGGATTGTGCAGAAAATCAATTTTTCAAGCATTTCAAAATCTCGCGAGATTTTGAAAATCTCGCGAGATTTCACGAGATATCGCGATAAATTCGGTAATGGTTAAAAATGCGAAAATTCATCATTTTTCAGGGATTTAATTGCAAATTCGTCTCAAGCCCTATTTCCACACTATATATTCTTCATTTCTCAGATTTAGGGAGAACAATCAAAGAACCAACACAAGCCAAAAACCCTAATCCCCTAGATAGTTTTCTTTTATTTTTTCTTTTGCATTTTTTTCTTTTAATTTCTAGAATAGATTAGATTAATATTTCATTAGTAGTATTTACATTTCAAGCAAGGATTTGAGCTATTGAAGATTTGTATTTCCATTTCATCACAAGAGGTGATATCTTTATTTTATTTCAAGCTTTATTGAGTAATTTCATTTTTATGTGTTATTTTAGCTTATTAGCCATGAGTGTCTCTTCTAGAACCATGGGCTAATCCCCTAATGCTTTGGGTGTTTGAATTATGATGGAATTAGTGTTATGGTATTAATGGAGCTTTGATTGTGCTATTGAGTTGGTTCTATTGCTTCTATTAATGTGTTTTTCTTGATTGAATTGATTGATTAGGTTTAGTAGCTCTTGTTAGGTTAATTCGTGCTACAACGAGAGTTGGGTGTGGGTTAAACGGACTTGTGGTGAGGAATTTGGTTAATTAATCGGATTCAATTAGACGTTTATTAACTCGAGAGAGGGTAGACGGCTAGACCACCATTAATAGACACTAGGTGCCTTAATTTACGGGTTTAGGTGCTTAGTGAAGGGGGAATACTTGAAGTGCATCGCGTGCTTCAAGTCATTCACTATCTTAGGTGCTTTTGGTAGCTAATTAGGTGCTAGTTAGCTCAATTGATCACCCAAGCCTCAAAAGGGATCGGTATTCAATACAATCGTGATAGCTCTTAGTTAGAACCAACAAAATATCATAAGAAAAGCGAGATTAATGTACGTAGCCTTGATTCCGTCATAAGGAAGACACTCGAAGCATTTCTCTCTCTTGCACTTTCTTAATTGAAAGTTAGTTTAATTGGTTAATTGATTTCTAGATTTAATCTTTGCTTAGTTTAATTTTTCATATGCCTACTTGCTCGTCACTATAGTACCATGCCAATGCACAACTTTAGGGATCCACTGCACTCCTAAGTCCTTGGATCGATACTACTTGGTCGTATACTTGCATGCTATAACGAACCCATCCGCTTTTGGGTCGTGTTTGCTTGTTTGATTTGAAGTTGCAAAAATACGAAAAAGTCAGTATGCGGCAAGTCTCTCGTCTCATTAACCTGCGTTAATAGTGGAGAGGACCCAGTATTCCGCGTTTCTATATCCGAAGTATTTAAATTCAGTATAGAATGCTTACAGATTACACCGAAAACGGGTTGAGTGGCGTTTCCGGCTGTAGTCATGAGTCCGCCAGTAGGGTTACAGTACCCTTGCATAGTATTTTGTGGTTTAGCTCCGACTCCCTGCACAAAAGAAGTAGAGACCGAAGTATTCTGTAGCAAAACATGCCCTAAATTTGAGTTAGGGTTGATGGACTTACAAGATGCACCGGAAACGGGATGTGAATCGTTTCCGGCTGTAGTCCTTTGATCGCCAGTAGGGCTAATAAGCCCTTGCATATTCGGGATTGATCCATGCACCAGATTAGTGCCATACTGATCAATCACGTCCAATTGTTGCAGTGATTCGGGTGAAGGAGGAAGGGGCCGCCAGGAGTTCGTTGATGGAGGCGTTATGGTTGATGTAAGGTACCGCAAGAAATACGGATAACACCGTTCAACCTCTTGAAGGATCACATCTGGCGACCCGTCTATGTTACGACAAAAATCAGCGGGAGGTGGAGCTAGGGTTTCTAGCGCCTCCTTTTTCAAGGCAAAATATTGTTTGAGAAGTGGATTAAGAAGGATAATCTGATCCAGGACTTGCTGCTCAAACATGGCCGCATGGTCCAACTCCGAGATAACATCATCCGGTGCTGTCATCGGAGAGTTTTTTAGAGAGAGAAAGTTAGACGATTCCTAGAGAGAGCCGTCATCGGTTCCTCATCAATTTATGATAAATTTATTATGAATTATTTTTATATAAAATCTACTAAAAATTTTAATGACTAGTAAAAGAAAAATACTTATCATATTGTGCTATCTATTAACATAGCAAGTAAACTCTGCTGATGTTGCCAATACAAATATAACAAACTAGTTATAGTCCCATGAATTTCGCGGGTTTAAATTAAATTTTAAATTTTTTTTTGTCTAAATACAAATTAAAAGAAAATTATTTTTTATACTAATAAAGTATGTAATTATTTGTTTTATTATTATAATATTAATTAAAGCTAAACATTTATACGTATTATTCAATATATATTAATTACAATGTCTTAAAGTGAAAAATAGTTTTTTTTTCCATATAAATAACACTCAATATAAGAGTAATTTTTTTACAATTTTTATAACTTATTTAAATTTGTAACATAATTAATTAAAATTGTACCATAATTTATTTAAGCGAGTACCACAATTAATTCATATCGTACAACTATAATTTATTTATATATGTACCACCATGTTTTAAGTTCATACCACACTTCCACTAATAACTAATACTAATGGCCAAATATATAAAGTAAACCAAGCATTAAGGCTATGTTTGACTTTAACCTCAACTATTCTACTTCAAATTTTCGTCTACACTAAGAATATTATACATGTTAGACTCCGACCATATTACCTTATAAAGGACTAAAAGAGATGTCGGAGGACCAATATCAAATATATTAACTATGTAACTGTTTATTTGGTAACAATATGTATATTACTTAGGATACTGACTAAATATGAAATTAATTGTGGGAATAATTTTTTGTAAAAGTACATATACTCATTAATAGTACCACAATAAACAACAACTTATCTAGAAATATATTGATTATATATTTTTTTTATTTTGATCATGCAATATCGAAATTTCTTTGTTTAAGACCTTTAAAAAGATACAGGACCAAGACCAGAACTATTCTAACCGATTATTTTTATCACTCAATTACAATATTGAACTCATATCATAAATAAAAACAATAAACACATACCATAAAACTTGGAATTTCTATTATTAATATTCTATTATTTCCATGTTAAATTCGAGACATTATACCTATTAATTAATATTTAATTCGTATAATTAATTCAATCTCCAACATTATACTTATTAATATTTATCTCTCATCACTATATGCCTAATTTTTTTGGTAGGTTTATTAACCTCAGTTGGTACCTATTTTTCGGCATTATAATTTATTTTTGTCATTAAAATGAATAATCTTAGTTGCATATAATATTTAATGGCAACTCTAATCAATATAAATCAAAGTCCACTCAATCAATTAAATTAAGTAATTGAAAATAGACGTGCAAAACATGGAAGTGTGTTCATAGCAACACGTTTGAGACATTATTACACAATTAGAAATCTTTCAAATTTGTGCATATTACAAAAAATACTAAGTAGTAATGTTATACATGTTGACTTTGATCCTATAACTTTTAAAAAATGACTAAGTAATAGGAAGAAGTATTCAATTACAACAGAAAAATAAAGGAAAACCAACAAAATCACTGACCACATTCCAATAAACACACATGATTAATAAAACAATTAAGAAAAGTCAACCTTCAATCTACAACAGTATGCACTGATTATGAGCAACAGCTCCAATGGACGTTTTTTTCCCCACCATGATAATTACTCATCTGGCAAGACAAAATTTACGCAACTAAATCCGTTATCATCATTAAGACTACGATCAATAAAATAAATACAACTCCTCAAAAAAATTAACTAAAAATAAAAAAAAAAATTGTTAAGCCTAATAATATGCACACTAAAATTAAAAAGCCTAATATCATGCACTCTAAACTTGTAAAGCATATCATCATGCACTCTAAACGTACTACAATTTCTCAAAATCATCATATCTTGAACCTTAATATTGACAATACAATTATTAGGAACACAAAATTTGTCAAGCCTAATAATATGCACACTAAAATTAAAAAGCTTAATATCATGCACTCTAAACTTGTAAATTAAAAAGCCTAATGTATGCTTTGTGTTCAATTTTTGGACTTCTAAAGGCTATAAATTGGCCGTGGAGTTAAAATATTTAACTATCAAAGTATTTTATAAATTCTCATCTAAACTAATGAATTTAAAACTGATAATTTAAACTAAAATACAAAAGTGTGTAGTTTCAATTTTCTTTTAAATATTATGTAACCTTTTGAAACTAAATTATTGGTGAACTTGTTATTGATAAATTAAGATTGAATTATTGAAAAACATACTAATAGTGATACAAAAGTTTGATTTTCCATAAAAATGAGAACCAATCAATTAACCATATAAATTATGCTTATGCAAATTAATTAATATATCTTAATATAGAAGGAACTATTTAACAGAATTAATTAATAATGAAACGGTGACAATAATTCGGATTCAAAAAAGTCATCATTAATATCCATGGACCATACCCATAAGTACGCTGCCAATCAAACGAAAATTGCGAATATATTAATTTAGACTTTGTTAATATTCTATTTATTATCTAATTTTAGGATGGATCCACAAAAACAAATATATCATGATTATAATTATTATATTTATATTACTTCCAATCAGCATAAATAGCAAGTCTTCACAAACGCAAAAATAGTAAAATAGGTATACTAATTATTGCCACTTTTGAATTGCCAATCTCTCTTTTAGCAAAATTTTGGATCCTACGACAAAAAATGACATACTTCTTAATATACACGTAAATACATATAACGGATGATGTATATATTACAATAAAATCGAACCAATCCTTATATTATAAAATGGAACAAATCCTTACAAACATTAATACAAAAAGAATTGCGTACAATCGAACAAAAATGTCTGCACCATACAATAGAGAGCAGCAACAACTCACAAAAAGAAAAAATGAACAAAAGAGATTACTAAACGTCACACACGGTATAAACTACACGTGCCACGCGATACAACCGAATCGATCACAAACAACTCCTACCCTGGACAGGAAAAAACAAAGAACAAACAAAAAAGTCAAAACAGTAAATGCTAGCGAAATCAACAAAAAAACAACAATTCAATTGGAACGTACAAATGGAATCAATAAAAAAAATAACGAATAAAAAATTGGAAGTCGAGAGAAGTCATACTGTAACTGTAAAATTCGTTTTATTAAAATAATAAACACGAATACAATTTACAACTTGAATTTGTTCGGATCGAACCAAGAAATTTTGTGCGGGTTCTTGACTCTAGACTTGGTCCTCTGATTCTTCTCTTCAGCTGACTTTGACCTTGATCGAACTTTGACTTCGATCTTGAGCTTGAATATTTATAACATTAATCCAAGGGTGAAAACACCTTGTTTTGGATTAAGCGTTGTTTCTGGATGAACGCCTTCGAGTTTGGTGAAGAACACTCTTTTAATCTTTGAAGGCAAACGTCGGATCAGAGGGGTGTTGGACCTTAGTCTTCAATCTCGAGCTGGTTCAGGTGGATTTTGGAGAAGAACGTTCTTGAGGAATCTTCGAATCTTCAAGTAGAAAACACCGGATCGAAGGGGCTTCGGGCCTTGATCTTCGATCTTGAGCTGCTTCTGACTGATTTGGGTGAAGAACAGCGAAGAACGTTCTTGAGGAATCTTTGAATCTTCAAGTAGAAAACACCGGATCGAAGGGGCTTCGGGCCTTGATCTTCGAACTGGAGCTGGTTCAGGTCGCTTTCCATGAAGAACGCTTTGAGTCTTCAAGAATGGTTGCAGAGGATTCGCTTTTGATCGTCTGGATGCTCGTTCGCTTGTGTTCATCCGCGTGTTCAATCTCCTCAAATGAATGAGAAAGGACCCTATTTATAGGGTGGAGGTTTACAAACCTTCCTTTCTTATCGCGCCACGTGGCGCAGCCTGATTGACCCGTGCCATTTGATTAGCGTGATTTGCGAATTAATTTAATTCACTTCCATTTTTAACGAGATATCATTTAATTCTCGTTCTTATGGTAAATAAGGCAAATTTATTACCCAATATGAGTATCAAACACTCATTTAATTTGTCCGACTTGTACCGTGTACATTTAATATCAAGTTAACTATTTAATTCAAGAATTAATTTAATTAAATTCTCAAAATCAAATAGTAAATTTTATTTGATATTAATATTTGATTTGTGCACATGTCACCATTTAATTGAGTGCAAAATTAATTTGCTTACAAATGCCCCCTCGTGCTTTGTTCACGGACGTGTCTGTCTTGGAGTGAATGAAGCACGAAAGTCTTTTGCGCCCTCATTTACTTTTGGACTTTTGAATCATGACTGAACTTAGAAGAGGATCAAGTCAAAACATAGTTCAAGGGGGTGCCATAAACAGTTTATACTCATGTAGGCTAGGAGTGACATACAGTTTAAACTCGTGTGTCAAGGAGACATCATTTGAATTTGTTTGATAGTTTATACTCGTATCAAGGATAATTTATTTGATGGAGACTTCAATTTGATCTCCGGCTTGAGAGCTTCAGACAGTTTATTCTCTTATCAAGGAGAATTGATTTAATGGAGACTTCAATTTAATCTCCAGCTTGAAAACTTCAAATAGTTATGTCTCTTATCAAGGAGAATTTGATTTGGCTTTGAGACAGTTTTCGCTCGTATCAAGGAGCATCACAGACAGTGTATGCTCTTGTCAAGGAGCTTCACGGACAGTTTATACTCGTATCAAGGAGCTTTGATTTAATCTGGAGAGGTTTAACTTTGATCTTCGGCTTGAAAGCTTCAGACAGTTTATTTTCTTGTCAAGGAGCATCTGATTTGAAGGACTTGGTGAAATTCAGAAAGTCTCTTCGAGCACTATATCTCCTTGCTCGACCAATTGCATAACTTTTTCTTTGAAGATAAAACAGTCTTCAATTGAGTGGCCCACTAAGCGGTGGTACTTGCAGTATTTTGGGTCGTTAATACGCCCAGCTTCCTTCGGCCGTTTCATCTTAGGCAACTCAATAAGGTTTGCATCCATCAAGTCATCGAATATCCCCAAGACATCAGAGTCTAAGAAAGGATATTGTTTTTTTCGTAGCTCTTTCAGAGTCAAGCCGCTTTGCCCCCTTTTGTGAGAAATGTCTGTTATGTATTCCTTACTTGAAGGCTTAACATGAGCCTTGTCACGAGGTTCACGAACTGGTGGTCCGGTTGTGGCCATGCTTAGCTCCATGTCATAGGCTCTTGTAGCAAGTTCTTCGAAGGTCTTTGGCTGGATTCCTTGAAGAATGTATCGGAGACCCCACTGCATGCCTTGGATGCACATCTCGATTGCGGAAGACTCAGACAGTCGATCCTTGCAATTCAGACTCAAGTTCCTCCACCGATTGATATAATCAATCACGAGCTCATCTTTCCTTTGGCGAGTATTTGTCAGCTCGATCATGCTAACTGTTCTTCGTGTGCTGTAGAATCGGTTCAGAAACTCCTGTTCCATTTGATCCCAGCTGTCGATAGAGTTAGCCTCTAGGTTAATGTACCAATCAAAGGCATTTCCTTTCAAGGAGCGGACGAACTGCTTGACTAGGTGATCTTCATATGTCCCGGCGTTATTGCAAGTTTCCACGAAGTGAGCAACATGCTGCTTCGGATTCCCTTTGCCATCGAATTGTTGGAACTTCGGTGGTTGGTAGCCAGTTGGCATCCTTAAGTCGTCGATCTTCTTGGTATACGGCTTGGTGTAGCTGAAGGATGGTTTGGAACTATCATCGAACTTGCTCTTTACCGTCTCTAGTATGAGATCCTTGAGTTAATCAACTTGGATCCCTTCATCTGATGAAATCTGAAGCTCCCTTGCAGTTGTCTCCGTTTCTGCTGCTTGGTGTTTGGTTGAGGTCTCCTCGTCATCGTGACTCTCAACTTGCTTCCCTCTAGCGTGGCTTGCATCGGCACTGTCCACCTTATTCACTAGGTTGGAGATTTGAATGTCTTGATTTTTGACGTGTTGGGAAAGCCCTTCAACAACTTTGAGCAGACTGGCAAGTCGTTCTTCTATGGTTGAGACATCCTTTGTCATGGTAGTTAAGCTTTCTTGAGAAGAGAAGAGATGAGAGGTAGAGTAGGTCCCATCGAGCGTGCCAAATTTGTAACTGTAAAATTCGTTTTATTAAAATAATAAACACGAATACAATTTACAACTTGAATTTATTCGGATCGAACCGAGAAATTTTGTGCGGGTTCTTGACTCTAGACTTGGTCCTCTGATTCTTCTCTTCAGCTGACTTTGACCTTGATCGAACTTTGACTTCGATCTTGAGCTTGAATATTTATAACATTAATCCAAGGGTAAAAACACCTTGTTTTGGATTAAGTGTTGTTTCTGGATGAACGCCTTCGAGTTTGGTGAAGAACGCTCTTTTAATCTTTGAAGGCAAACATTGGATCAGAGGGGTGTTGGACCTTAGTCTTCAATCTCGAGCTGGTTCAGGTGGATTTGGGCGAAGAACGTTCTTGAGGAATCTTCGAATCTTCAAGTAGAAAACACCGGATCGAAGGGGCTTCGGGCCTTGATCTTCGATCTTGAGCTGCTTCATGCTGATTTGGGTGAAGAACAATGAAGAACGTTCTTGAGGAATCTTTGAATCTTCAAGTAGAAAATACCGGATCGAAGGGGCTTCGGGCCTTGATCTTCGAATTTGAGCTGGTTCAGGTCGCTTTCCACGAAGAACGCTTTGAGTCTTCAAGAATGGTTGCAGAGGATTCGCTTTTGATCGTCTGGATGCTCGTTCGCTTGTGTTCGTCCGCGTGTTCGATCTCCTCAAATGAATGAGAAAGGACCCTATTTATAGGGTGGAGGTTTACAAACCTTCCTTTCTTATCGCGCCACATGGTGCAGCCTGATTGGCCCGTGCCATTTGATTAGCTTGATTTGTGAATTAATTTAATTCACTTCCATTTTTAATGAGATATCATTTAATTCTCGTTCTTATGGTAAATAAGGCAAATTTATTACCCAATATGAGTATCGAACACTCATTTAATTTGTCTGACTTGTACCGTGTACATTTAATATCAAGTTAACTATTTAATTCAAGAATTAATTTAATTAAATTCTCAAATCAAATAGTGAATTTTATTTGATATTAATATTTGATTTGTGCACATGTCACCATTTAATTGGGTGCAAAATTAATTTGCTTACACATACCATTGGAAGGACGGGGGAGGAAAATCAATGAATCAAAGATTTGCTAGAAATGAGAAATTTATAGAAAAAACTAACCAAATGAAGGGTTGAGGTTAAAGGTTAAAATATCAACAAACGAGATCAAATCCACAAACTTGGAAAAAGGAGAATAGAGAGAGTTGAAAATAGAGGCCAAACAAACATGCGACATAGGCAAGAGATGTTTGGCCTATATTAAAGTATAGATCCCAAGAGTAGGCGTTCATTCATAAAAAAATGCCCACATGTCTTATAATTCGCTAAAAATATTCACGTCTTTTTGAAGCGCATTTGTACTTTTACATTTTTTAGCCTACGATATAAATACCCGAACTATTCGCTTTAATTTTCAGTTTTATCGTGTAATTGATTTTCAATTAAAATAAACTCTTGTATTTTTCTCCATTTCTTGGGGATCTTCTTCGATTTTTGATCGACCATTTCACTGAACCAATTAGGAATCATATTCCTTAATGCTCTATCTTTATAACATACTAATTAAATAAAAAATATTGATCAAATTAAATTAAAATTATATCAATTGAATGGTGTAATTAGTGTATAAAGTCGTCCTTAAAACATGCAAGGTTGAGATCATGAAATTTAACACACACTCGAATCTGGCAATTCTTTTTCCTAACTGAGACAATGTTGGAAATTCATGTAGGATACTCCACTTCTCGAATGAATCCTACTTCGATAAGTTTGTTCACTTTGTTTTCAATTAATGGAACCAACTCAAGCCGGAATTGACGTTGGTCTTGCTTGACTGGCCAAATATCTTTCTTTATTGACAAGTGGTGAGTTGCGACCTTCGAGTCTAACCCTGGAATTTCCTTGTATGACCATGCGAATACATCCCTAAACTCTTTCAAGAGTTCAACATATGTCTCTTCTTCCTCAATTGCCAATAAGACACTTATGTAGGTTGATCGCAGGTCATTGTCATCGCCTAAATAGTCTTCCTTCAATTCACTGACAATGATTTTAACACCTTCCTTAAGTTCTGGAGGGGCATCTTCAACATCTTCTTCCACTGTTAGAGCATCCTCAACTATGGTGATGTGATTCACTGTTGCAACATCTTCATCAATTTTCACTTGTCTTATGAAATCGATAATTGGTCTTATTCGACCATCCCTTTCCTCTAACTAAGATCACCGACACAATGTCATCGGTGTTGGTGATGAATCTATTTCTAATCATCGAAGTCATTCCCTTTGTAGGCCTCTTTCAGTTTCTTGAGTTATTGACTTTTGAGTAATGGAGACATTGAAAAAGTTAGACGATGCAACACTTTCTCTATCATCATCATTTTTCTTAGTATAGATGATTGTGTGTACCTTTCTTGTCAAAACTTCTCCATAGGACGCTATCAAAGTTGTTCGTCACCTCATACGAGATGGAATTGAACTTCGAAGTTTTTGGGGGTCTGAAGTTTTGGCAATCCTCAACTTCCCATGGTCATTTTTTTTGTGTCCTCAATCTTCCAAAGACAAATCCCGGCTTACAATGGCTATTTCTTCCAACTGATCCTAATCTTTCAAAGACAGATATGGAATTCTTCCCGGCTCAACCCAATCTTTCGAAGATAAAAACTTTCTTCACTTTTCTACCATTCTTGTTGAATACATCTTTTATTGACGAGATTGCTTCTTTGCTGATAAGGTTCGTGCTTGAACTTGCTCTTTTAGTCGTGATGTGATCTGGGTTTTGTGCTGTGTACCATAGTTCAACTCTGGCATTCTTGACGGGAGTATAAACGCTCTTCCTCACAAGCTTTTGAGTGGTGCTAAATCCATGTTTTGGTGGTTTAATAACCTCACGGGGTGAACCTTTCAACACTGAACTTTCTTGTGGGTCATATCCAGCTCGGACTAGGAGTTTGAAGGCTTGAAGGCCATATGATTTTGACATCACAACTTTAGCTATCTCTCCATGTTCCATCTTAGACCCATGAATTGGACGGATAAACCCTTCGAGCGGGTGTGAAAAAGGCCTCATTGCATCAAGTTTAGTCAAGGGCAATGTCAATGCCTCATCAATTTTGAGTTGTTGTTTGCCTTTGTCAATGTGAGATGGTGGTACATTTTCCCCACCCTTTGCAGTCTGCTCTTCTTTGGTTGTCTCTTGTGACGAGTCTTCTTCTACTTTAGTTGTACTTTTGAAGTAGTATTAACATCAACGAAGTATGACTCAACTTCTGTGAAAGGTTTGGCATTGCCAAACACTCTTTCTACGTCACTGTCTGTAAAGTATTTAAAATATTGGTGCATTGTAGAAGGTATTACATCATTCCCTTATAACCACAGATGTCCTAGAAGCATATTATATGATGTATTTACACCTATCACATGGAAGAGTGCAGCCGAGACCATCTCGTCAATTAGCAAGTTTAGTGTTATTGTGCCAAGAACTTTTTGATCCTCTTAGTTGAAGCCTTGGATATTACCAAGTTCTTCCATGGGTATACCCAACTTCCTCCTCATCCTCTAAGGAAGGATGTTTACTTCTGAACTTCCATCGATTAACATCTGGTTAACCTTTTGGTCTTTTGTGTAACCTGTCAAGAATAATGATCGGTTGTGAGGTTGTGATTCAAACACTAAGTCTTCTTCTGTGAAGCTCACAATTAGTGCACACTCAGTATTTTCGCTATATTCCTTCTCTCTGATTTCACCCATATTCACCATATGACATGAGATGTTACCATAGTTATTATCTTGTTAAATAGTGACAAAACTCACAATTGCTTCTTCTTCTAGCAGGATTGTTCCTTGCTCCTCCAGATGCATAACTTTATCTTTGAAAATGAAGCAATCTTGGATTGGATGACCCACCAGCTTATACATGGTATTTATAGTACTTCAGGCCATTAGTACATCTAACTTCTTCTAGTCATTTCACTTCTGGCAGCTCGATGATCTTACTTTTTACCAAATCATTGAATATTCCTGAGACATCGGAGTCCAAGAATAGACATTGCCTTTGCTGCATCTCTCTTAAAATCTTTCTCCTCTGCCCTCCTTCTGGGGCAACGACTTTTCCTTTGTCATTTCGTTCTTCCTTGTTCTTTGGGTACTTGACAGACTTAAAATTTGTTTGCATGACTTTCTTGTGAGAGGCTTTGATGAAGGTTTTGCCCCCTTTCTTGGCCTCTTGCTTATCTTTGAACCTTTGAGATTCTGGGATTGGCAACCCACTGGATCTACTTGCGGCCATACTTAGCTCCATATCGTGAGCTCTTGTGGCCAATTCTTCAAAGGTTCTTGGTTGGATGCCCTGGAAAATATATTGAAGACCCTATTGCATCCCTTGGATGCACATCTCGATCACATAAGTTTTAGATAATCATTTCTTATAATTTAGACTTAGGTTTCTCCATCGATTAATGTTAGATAACAAACTCCTCTTTCCACTGACGCGAGTTTGTTAACTCAATCATTCTAACCGTCCTTCTCGTGCTGTAGAAACAGTTTAAAAACTCTTGTTTCATCTGATCCCAACTGTCGATTGAGTTAGCCTCCAAATCGATGTACCAGTCGAACGTATTTCATTTCAAGGAGCAGACACACTGTTTGACAATATGATCTCCATAAGGTTCGACATTGTTGCACGTCTAAAAAAAGTGGGCCAGGTGCTGCTTTAGGTTTCCCTTAGCGTCAAATTGTTGGAATTTAGGAGGTTGGTAGCCGGTTGACATTCACAAGCTATCGATCCTCTTTGTGTAAGGTTTGGTGTAGCTGAATATCGATTTGGAGCTATCGTCGAACTTTTCTTTCATCGTCTCTAGAATGAGTTTCTTGAGTTGGTCGACTTGGATCCCTCCATCGAATGAGATCTGCAGCTCCCTGGCAGTTTCCTCAATTTTGCTTACTTGGCGTTTAGTTGAGGTCTCTTCGTCGTCATGACCCTCAACTTACTTTCCCTCAATATGACTTTCATTCTCATTATCCGTCCTATTCATCAAGTTGGCGATCTGAATGTCCTATTTTTTGACGAGCTCTATAAGCCCCATTATGGCCTTGATCAAGCTGTCAAGTTTTTCATTGATGGTTGAGGCGTTGATCATCATGACTGGTGCTATGCTCGAGTTTGCGGATGAGCGTGGAGTAGAGCATGCATAATTGACCTCCTCATCTTCAGTAATGTAGAGAGTCTCGATCATAACTGTTCTAGCTGAGTGGCCCTCTCCTAAAGAGGTCCGTGTCAATGACTTTTTTAGACATACTTCTTGTAATGAAATTTGCGCGAGGAGCTTTTGAAGGGTTGGTCCTTAGAAAAATAATCTTGCGCGGAGGAGTCACTCCGACGATCTCAAGTTTTCTTGAAAAGAGAAGAGATGACAGGTAGAATTTGTCCCACTAGGCGTGCCAAATTAGTAACAACAAATTTCATATTATTAATATAATAAACACGAAAATATTTACAATTAAATTTCTTTCGGATCGAACCAAGAAATTTTTGCGGGTTGCGAACTCTAAATTTGTTCCTTTGATTCTTCTCTTCGATTTGACTTTGACTTTGCTGATTTTCCAAATGAAATCTTTGCCTATCTTATTCGATCTTGGATTTAGGGACTTATAACGTTAATCTGAGGGCTCATCGCCTTATTACGGATTAAATATTATTTTGACGACTTTGTAGATGAACTCCTTTGAACTTGGTGAAGAACGCCTTTGAATTTGTTGAAGACCTCTGCTGAAGTAATCCTTTGGTTAAGACCCATGATGAAGAACACCCACAAATTTGATGAAAAACATCTCTGAATTTGACAAAAGATCTTTGAGAAAAACATTGATCGGAGAGGTTTCACACTTTGATCTCAGATCAAATGTAGTTTCTCACAAAAGCCACTAAAAACGTCCTTAGAGTTGCGAAAAATGCCTTCGAAGTTGTGAAGAACGCTAGTAGAGAATTATGAAGTTCTGAAGTTTCTGACTTGCTGACGTATGGAAAATGAATGAATAAAAACCCTTATTTATAGGGTGTGAGATAAAAAATTTCCTCATTTACAGTGCCACATGGCGCATTCTAATTGGCCAAAGCTGATTTGAATGGCTTGAGAAGATTTAATTTGGTCTACTGGGCTTTAAAGGCCTGATTTGGTTTTATGGACTTTAGAGGCCCAATTCCATTTTATTAGACTTTAGACCCCGATTTAATTTATTGAACTTTAGAGTTCCAATTTAATTTATTAGGCTTTAGAAGACCAATTTAATTTATATCAATTATTTATTTATTTAGAAATTAAAAGTATCTAATTCCATAAAAATAAATAATAAATATATTTAATGCGTAATTTTCACTTGCCGCCTTTTAATCGAGTGCAAAATTAAATTTGCTTATAGTAATATTGTTTAGTGGTAAAATTAGTACATTACTAATTTATCAAGAAGAATTACAAAAACCAACAAATTTTTTATTTGTAATGATTATGGCATTGTGCAATTAATAGGTAATTTAATTTTATTTGTAAAAAAAAAAAAATATTAGTCAAACTAAATGTTAATCTAGTAAAAAAAAGTAAAAAACTTGTAGAGTTATTAAATCATAAATAAAACTAATACAATGAAAAAAAACTATCGGGCTAATTGCGCTTGAGCCCACTAGCCCACAATCCAAATTGGCCGGATCTAATTAGGCCAACGACCCACTTGGGTCGGACCATATAGATCCAATTTTTATGGGCCTGTACTTTTTATAGCCCAACCTACTCTTGCCTTCGGATTGGCTGGGCCAGCCCATCGAGGAGCGCTCAAGTTGCAGGCTCTATTAGTAACATATAATAAAAGTCAAATACTCCCTCTGTCCAGGAAAAATATGTTCACTTATTTGCATGTGATTTAATGCAATATGTCAGAGAGTATTATGAGGTATTGAACAACCACTTTATTCATAAACGGACCTCACAATACCTCATAATATCATTCGACATATTGCATTAAACCATGTGCAAATAAATGAGCATATTTTTCGTGGACAGAGGAAGTATAATATACTCCCTCCGTCCATGAGTAAGTTTTCCATTTCTTTTTGTTGAATGATTTAATAAAGTGTATTTGTTTATTAATATATGGTGGGCCACATGTTGACTTTTGAGATAAAATAATGAATATTGTTGAAAAGTGAATTGAATGAGTGATATTTTTGGTAATATTGTGTGAATTTGAAGGTTAAAGTGTTATTTTTGTCATTTATGAAATGATAAATTTACTGGGGGACGGTCCAAAAAGGAAAATGAGAAATTTACTTAGGAACAAAGGGAGTATAATAATATAATTAGAGATTTATTTGATCTCCTGGACTAAGGATTTATTTGATCTCCTTGATTAAGGATTTAAAAGAAGAAGTGTTTAAATAGAGACTAGTCCAATCTTAATGTTAAATTTTTTTCTGTAGCGGGGTGGTATTCCTTTCTAGTTAAAAAATAAAATAAAAAATAAGTATACTCCAAATGGAGGACATCATCTGATCTACCGCAAATAATTGTGGCTCGGCATCTTCTTCCAATCAGACATCAAAATTTGTAGAAGAGGGCTCTCTCTCTCTCCCACATCCAATGGAGAGCATAGTTCTTCCCTGCAAAATCGTAATACCCTCGAAAATAGTAGAAACCCCCGAAAAACCCAAACTGTACTCTAGAAATGCTCCACCAAAGCTCACAAATGACGCCTACTTGAAGCGCCTCTGCAAACTGGGGCGCCTTAGCCAAGCTATTTCCGCTTTAGACTCCAGCGGCTCCACGGTAAGACACAGTACCCTCTCTTACCTGATCGAATCGTGCATTCACTCCAATTCGCTTGAATTATGCTATAAGATCCATACTAGTATCAGGAAACTGATGAAGCAACCCGACCCGTTTCTCGACACCAAATTGGTTGGTATGTTTGCTAAATGCGGGTCCTTAGGTAATGCCTTCTCAATATTCGACGAAATGCGTCAAAGGAATTTGTACACCTGGTCCGCCATTATCGGGGCTTGTGCGAGAGAGAGGATGTGGAGTGATGTGGTGGAGCTATTCTATTGGATGATGGAAGATGGTGATGTCGTTCCTGATGAATTCCTGTTTCCAAAGATTTTACAGGCTTGTGGGAATAACGGGGATGTGGAAACCGGGAGATTAATACACGGGTTAGTGATTAAAAGTGGGATGAGTAGTGAGCTTCGTGTGAGTAACTCGATTCTCTCTGTTTATGCTAAATGTGGATGGTTGAGCTCTGCTAAGAGGGTTTTTGAAGGGATGAGAGTAAATGACACAGTCACTTGGAATTCAATGATTAAGGGATATCACCAGGGGGGCAACATGATTGAGGCACAGAGATTGTTTGATTTGATGCAGGAACAAGGTGTGGAACCTGATGCTATCACATGGAATATATTGATCTCAAGCTACAGTCAATTGGGCAAGTGTGATCTTGCAATGAAATTGATGAGTGAGATGGAGGTGTGTGGGATGAAACCCGACGTCTTCACATGGAGCTGTATGATTTCCGGTTTAGCTCAAAATAATCGGGGTTTGGAGGCATTAAAATTGTTTAGGGAGATGGTTTTAGCCGGGGTTGAACCCAATGGAATTACGCTCGTAAGCGCTGTCTCAGCATGTTCCCTTGTGAAGGATATTCGGAGAGGGAAGGAAGTTCATTTGATTGCCATGAGGTTAGGGTACGGCGAAGATGTGCTCGTTGGTAATCCACTCATCGATATGTACTCCAAGTGTGGGAAACTCGAGGCTGCTAGGGAGGTCTTTGATATGATCTTGGAAAAAGATGTCTATACTTGGAACTCAATGATTGCAGGGTATTGCCAGGCTGGATATTGTGGGGTTGCACATGATCTGTTCAAACGAATGCAAGAATCGGATGTTTCCCCGAACGTCATAACATGGAATTCGATGATCACAGGGTACATTCAAAAAGGAGATGAGGATCAGGCTATGGATCTTTTTCATAAGATGGAGAAAATTGGAGGTGTTAAACGGGACACTGCCTCTTGGAACGCTCTCATTGCTGGCTACTTACACCATGGCCACAAAGATAAAGCATTGGGGGTCTTCCGGAAGATGCAATCATTTGGTGTCAAACCCAATTCGATTACTATATTGAGCATCTTACCTGCTATTTCAAATATAGTTTCAATGAAAAAGGTGAAAGAGATCCACTGCTGTGTTTTACGCAGCAGTTTGGAGTCTGAGGTTTCAGTTGCAAACTCTCTGATAGACACGTATGCAAAGTCCGGGAATATAAACTACGCAAACACCATCTTCAACGGAATGCCATCCATAGATGTCATCACTTGGAACACATTGACAACTGGTTATGTTTTACATGGATGTTTCAACGAGGCGATTCACCTCTTTGAACTCATGAGGAAACAGGGGTATAAACCAAATAGAAGTACATTTGCTAGTGTAATTTCTGCCTATGCTCTTGCTAAGAAAGTTGAAGAAGGTAAATGCATTTTTACCGCCATGACTGAAGAATATCAGATTTCACCGAGTTTAGACCATTATATTGCTATGGTAAATTTATATGGTCGTTCAGGGAAGCTTGAAGAAGCATTGGAATTCATCAGAGCTCTACCCGTGGAACCTGATGCCTCTTTGTGGTCTACGTTTCTTACTGCTTGTCGTATGCATGGGAATGTTGAACTGGCAATGCATGCAGGGGAAAGGTTGCTTTACCTGGAGCCAGATAACGCTTTCATTCGGAGACTAGTTTTACAGATATATAATCTATGTGGGGTTTCCAAGGGGTCGTTCAGGATACGAAGGCCTCGGATAAGAAATATTGCTAATGAATATATTGGGCGGAGTTGGATTGAGGAAATAAACACAGTTCATTGTTTTGTTAGTGGTGATGTTGGCCAACTGGATGGTAAATGTGTACAGTCTTGGATTAAAAGCATAGAGCAAAATAGCAAGGAGTCAAGATGTGACAATGTGCTTAACATCAAAGAGGAGGAGAAAGAAGGAAGTCATAGTGAAAAGCTAGCATTGGCCTTCGCTATAATCGGGCCTTCTCTACCATCCCGGACTGTTAGAATTGTGAAGAACCTGAGAATATGTGATGAGTGCCATAGGTTTGCTAAGTCGGTGTCTGCAGCACATAGGTGTGAAATATATGTAAGTGATTCAACATGCTTACACCATTTCAAACACGGGGTCTGTTCTTGTGGTGATTATTGGTAGGCATGGCATAAAAATGATCGATGGTCCTTTTATAGACACATTTTATAGGGGAGCTATGGAATCACGTTAAACAATTCTTTTCTATGTACATATATTGTCTAGTTTCTACAGAGTCTTAGACTGCAGCTTTGGTTGATTTAAGTAAATGGTTGTCAACTTGGGAGGGAATGGGGATATCATCAGGTATATTTTGCAATGGTTCGGGAGCAGGAATGAAGGATGGAGTGCCTATTTTCTTTTGAAATTGTATATATCCCAATCAATCTTTTGATAAATCATTCTGAGATTTTGTGCCTCATCATGAATTTTGTTTTGATATATTTGTTGGCATTATTCCACTACTCTTTATTCTTCGTTGTTTCTCTACACTTGATAATGTTAAACATCTAATGAGCTTTTAGTAAAAAAAACACCATTATCACAATGCTAGATCTTATTAGAAGGTAACTACTTTCAATTGATTGCATTTCATTATTCTTCTGACATTATATTTAAAAACTATGTAACCTTTAAAAAACGCTTAAAAAGTCAATATGGGGCAAGGATTCACAAGGTACTTGATTTAGTGAAGGACGAAATACTAGGAAATCTTAGAACATCATAAAATGATTGATAAGTTTTTCCTTTAAATGGATATAAAAGAGATTCTTCACTAAGTAGTTAAAACCATGTAGCTAGTTAAAACAGGACCAAGAATTTGCTACCTCTGTAATTCAGCCTGGCTTTCATGGAAATTTACTAGCAGATACCAATTCAGGATTAACTAAGATACAACAGCTGTCTTCGTCCCCTGTTTCAAGAATCAATGGTTAAGATTATAACAGCCATCTCATGATCCTCTGTTTTATATAGTCTTTAATCCTTATAGTATCTCAGAATGATTACATATATCTATGTCTCTTATTTTGTACTCCTCACTCCCACTGCTTTCTGAAACCCCAAGTATGAATTAAGACAATACTTTGTATGAATCAAGACAATACATTGTTAAGGCAAATGTATTGGATACGCCTCACCCCTCCAGGGTACAGCAAGCCTTACCAGGCCAGGTCTGTCGATTGAGAATAAGCCTATATGGCTTAAAACAAGCCTCTCGAGACTGGAACAGTGAGTTTTGCAACAGTCTCCTTGCTTATGGTTTCAAACCAATGATTCATACTCTCTTTACCATGGGGACGGGCACGGATCTCTTGATACTGTTAGCCAATGTGGATGATGTACTACTAACTGGTCCAAATATAAAAAAGATTGATAGAAAGCTCACATTCATAACAGCTTTACCATCAAAGATCTTGGGTTCGCTAAGTATTTCCTAGGCATGGAAAATTGCTACTGGTACAAATGGTACTTATCTAAAGTACATTAAGTTTACTTGAAGACACAAGACTTCTAGACTGCAAGCCAATGCTGATTCCATTTCCACCAGGGGTACATCTTACAAAGAAGCTTGGTACACCTTTGCCTGATCCAGCGGTTTTGGTTGGCTTCCGGAAGGTGCTTTTCCTTGTTTCAACCATTTATGCAGTTTTCAATTGGTTATTATAGGAAATTTGTTTTCATTTAAAATGCCTTTTTGATTGATGCTTAAAGCTGCTTTCTTTGTATGAATGACTTAATTCGGCGCCGGATTACTAATAGCCTGGATAAATGTGTATGCATCATATAAATATTTGGTGTTTTATTGTTGCATTTGCTGTGCTTTGATGTGATGTTTATGATGAGCTTTTCCTCTGTGTTTGAGTGTGACTCATGAAGCAAGGTAGCTTTTATTTGAATCTTGAATTTTCTGGGAGTGACTGAGTCAGTTCTATACTCTCTTCATATTCTCTCCTGACTTCTGCTTATTCTTTCAAACTGACACTATTATCACTGGTGGGTTTAATCGAAGTGTTTTTGGTATCAGGCATTCAAGTATTTTTTGTACTTATCATAAAGTGTGTGAATTTACACTTTATTTCCATAAATTTTCTGACTCGAATAATTTCGTAAATTTCCCAGTACTGATCTTTTATAGAACTCCTGAATGCTGATAGAATTCCTATCCAATGGTTATTAATTTTTTTTTTCTGACTTATTTTTTTCTTTCGTTGAATTTAATCATGAGACACGTACCAATCCCCAATATTTTTTTATTTTGCGTTTTTACCAATTCAGTATGAGTTATGGAGCATAGACTATAGTTTGGTATATTAACTTGGGTTGTTTTGAGTATTTTGATTTATGTGCTGTCTATGACCAGTATTTATTTCAATATGAAACTTATAAGTTACTTTCCTATGTCTGATTTTACAAAGCCTATTTAATTTGATACTAGTTTTAAGAAAATGAGTATATTGTGTATAAAAGTAAAGTGAGTTGTAAGTTGTGAGTGTAAAATATTTCTTTTTTAGGAAATAGGCCTAGTAAATTTGGATATACAAAAAAGGAAAATAGGCCTAGTAAAATTGGAAGAAGGGAGTATAATTTTAAATTTTTATAAGTGAAATTTATTTTAGTTTTAATGTAACATAGAGAATATTAAAGGAAATAGACGTATATTATTTTAATGGTTGGAAAGCCGGTTGGACTGTCAACGGGTGTCTGGTTCGGTTATGAAAACATTGGATGTGGCTGTTAGATAGATACGAATGTGCTTGTGAACTGGTATGATATAGGGACTTTAGAATGAGAGAATTGTTCAGATAATGAACATTGAAACTCATACACCCTTTCTTTAGCTTGCTGTGATGATCTTTGAAAGGAAAGGGTTTGATTTTGCTGGATAAGGGCAACATCACTCTGTACCTAGTGACAAATGTTTCCTTTTCCACACTATTTTCGAAACTATCATTTTCTTTGGTTGTGATTTAGTCACCTCACTAAGATGAACATGTATGATTAATGCCTTCTGAGTTTAAAGGAATGTGCTTATCTGATTATTGATAGATCTTTCAAAGTGCTTAATCATCTCAAATGTATTAACCATATTGCAATGTGATTTTTTGATCAGTTTTTTAATCTGAACTTGTGATATCATAATCAGCCTTTAAATAGGGAATGCTCTTCATCGAATGTAGTATATGAACCCAAAAATCTGGGGATTTGTTTATCCCTGACTTTCTCTTTGGTAACTGGAAACATAATTTTTGTGGGTAGTAAAGCATTTGGTTGTGCAGTGGAACTTGAGATGTGGTCTTTTGCCAGGTTGTGATCACTTTTTTCTTTTTACTCGGTATTCGGCTCATTGAACGACTAATCCGGAGAATCCATAACCCACCGTCCACAAGTGGGGGGTCCCATTTTAAGCCAGAGCTTAGTTCTGTATAGATTAGTCCATCTCAAAAATTAATCGCACCTAATGAGTTTCGAATATGAGAGTGGATGTTTCCTCAAGCATTATTGCCCCCACCCATTAAGTGTTAAGTACTTTTGATTAGACCATATCTTCTTTCAAGTTCTGGTGTTGTATCTTTGTACTGGTGATAAAGTATTTAACAAATCCAAATAGATTCTTATAATAATAGTTTTGGGTTTGTCTTAAAAGTTTAAGGTTGTGTTTGGATGGAGGAATTACACTCTACTTGTTTAGATAAGATATTCAAATGAATGGATTTCAAATACTTAACTTTAATTCTAGCTCAAAGCGGAGAAATTTCAAAAATTTAGTAAAATCATAGATTTTTAAATCCCTTGAGTTTTAAATGACTCTATCCAAATATAATATAATGATACGTCTGGTTTGCTATATTAAGTTGGTTTGATTGTTTTATGAGCATGAGTTGGTCGTACATGAATTTTTTATTAATACACATAAAATGAAAAAAAAAAAAAAAGGATTTTACAATTAACGCATCAAGAAGCTCTTTCCAATTAACCAAGTACATGTGATTTCTTTTTAAATGCTGATGTGATAAGCTTGCATTACACTCCTTATATGGTGATACATTAAATTAAAAAGCAAGTGAAGAATAAAAATTGTGCAAATGATGCTACATTATTATATAACAAAAACCATAATTGTCTTAATTTATTAGATTGAAGTTGATGTGATTAATTTTAGTTAGGATAAACCTCAATCAAAGACCTCACACCAAATGCAGGAGTAATCTTGTAGCTAGTGAAACCAGCTTTAAGGAAGAGCTTTTCCCATTCTGTCTCACTTCTTTCTTTGCCGTTGAGAAATGCCATCATTGCCATGTCTAAGAAGAGTTGGTCTTCCATAATGGTGTTATCGCCTTGCTCCTTGATGTCCACAACCATGTCTATGATCATCACTTTCCCTCCTTTGTCCTTGCTCGGGATAGCCTCTTTGCATTTCTTTAAAATCTTCACACAATCCTCATCATCCCAGTCGTGCAATACCCACTGTTTATTGTTTGTTTCATGTTGCCCAAGAAAATTGACTTTTAATGACAAAATTATGCTGTTATTGCTTTATCAAACTAAAATCAGTGTTTCCGGTAATAAAAATATTTTAGTTAAAGACATGATATATGTCATTAGGATTAAATTTTGTGTAGTGAAATTCTCACTAGGGACAAAAATGCCAAATTTTGAAGTGCTCAAAGTCGTATTTTAGAACATTAATATTTCATACCTTAAGAAGAGCAACATCCGAATGAGGTATAGTCACAAACATATCACCTCCAACATAGGTTAAGTTATCCGTCCCTTGCAAGCCTTCCACAACATGTGGAAGGTCAAGAACGATGCATTTCACGTCGCGGAAAGCATCGGCAATAGCCCTAGTCGTTGTTCCGGTCCCACCACCAACGTCCACCAACGACTCGATCCCCTCGAACGCGTGCTTGCAGTCTCTAACAAGTGCACCTGTCACAAGCCTCGAGTCGCTAGCCATGGCATCATGGAACAAACTACTCAATCTCGGCTCGTGTCCTATTTTCTCCCACATAGATTCACCATGCCCCATTTCAAAAGGCGAGGCCCACTCCTCGTTCGCTAGCCACTCACTCATACTGTACCACGGCTTCGTCAGAAATACGGGGTCCAGTATGAGTAGCACGAGTGGCGCCAATGTCAAAGGCGCGTCCCTCAAGAGGAGACGGGAGGCCGGGGTTAGCCAATAACGCGCCTTTTCTTCATCGTCAGAGTTGTCGAGTTTGACGAAGAACTTGGAATGTACCAACACGCGCATCAAACGAGGGATGAATTGGGACTTAGCTTTGGTGATGGGAAGAGATTGGAGTATTTGAGAAAGTGTGATAGGTCTGCCATGCTTGTGAATGATATCGGGTATACCTAGTTGAACGGCATATTTTAGGGACATAGAGTTTATAAAGGAAAAAATGTGATTCCATACATGGGCTTGAGCTTCAAGGAGATTCTTTGTGGAAAGCTCTCCATTACCCAAAACATTATCTCCAGTCACCAATGCCATTATAAATTGATCGACCTATACAACAATATTTTGCTACTATGTATATATATGATAATGTGAAATCCATGTATACTATATATAGTGTCACCAAATACATGTTTGCATTAATAAAAGAAAACTTCACCCATCCTCCTAGAAAAATAAAAAATAATATTGTATGATCAAAATTTCTATATTACTATTTGTAAAAAATATATGATTAGGGGTCACATAATATGCGTATATACACAACTTAACTAAAAGTTGGTGGAAAAAATAAAAATAAAAAAAATGAAAAAATAAAAGAAAAAAGAGTAGTTCTAGTGTGCATTTAAGTGCATCGTATGTACTTAGATTTTGAAAAAAATACTTCAAGCAGAAATCAACAATACCCTAAAAAGTAATCAGTAATATCCCAAAAAGGCATCAGTAATACCCCAATGACAAAAAAAACACATAGTTCGTTGTGTTTGTGGTATTTTGAAAAAATTAAAATTGAAGTCAAAATTGAACTTAAAATCTAAGTGCATACTATACACTTGGATGGAGCCTAGAATTTGCCATGAAAAAAAAGGTAACTTGGGAGATAATTAAACGACTTTTAATATGCATGTGTATCAATTATGAGAGATCTTGTCTATTACGATTTAATAACTGAGATATAACTTCGTAAATCATGTATCATATAACATACGTAGATGTGATTTTTAGGGTGCATTTAAGTGCATAACATACACATTGATTTTAAGCTAAATTTTGATTTTAATTTTGATGTTTTCCAAAATACACACAAACACACCGAACTGTATATTTTTACAATTGGGGTATTACCGATGTCTTCATGGGGTATTACTAATTACTTCTTGAGATTTTGCTGATATCTACTTGAGATTTTTTTTTTTTTTTCAAAATTCAAATGCATATCATCATGCACATAAGTGCACACTAGAATTACTCTTTTTTAGAAGGGGAGGATTTAGGGACATGGCTTGCGTTCGCCCCTTGGATTTGAAAATATACATGATATTACATATCAAGATTTTTGCCCCTTTAGTTAAAATTTTAGTGCAAAATATTATATGAAAATAATTCATGATAAATTTATCATAAAACTATTTTAAAATATCGAATATTTGATAAGGAGTATCGATAATCTCATCAGAAGTATCATTAATTTGGGTCAGTTGTATTATATTGTAATTATTGTAAATTTTCTTGAATCCAAATTAATGATACTCCTGGACAAATATTCGATACTTTAAAATAATTTTATGATAAATTTATCATAAACCATTTTCATATAAAACCTACTCGATATATCCGTCTCATTATATATCATCACTCCGCATCTAGGGTTCACTTTGAAATAAAGTTATGATTCCCCCCCCCCCCCCCTAAAATTGATGAGTATGTACTGAAAAAAATTGATTTATACATGAATTATCGAAATGTATTGATTTTGTTTTCACTGAAGAGTCTTCGTTTGTTTTCACTGACCAACTAAGACTCTTCAGTGTAAACTAGTAATACTCTTCAATGGAAACAACTAGTACTGTTTAGAGAAATCAATTAATACCCTTCGATAATTCATGTATTAACCATTTTCATTTTATACTTGGATTAATTGTAAATAAAATCACAACCTTTTCTCAAATTGCAATCTAATCTAAACTTTTGAATCTTTGCAAACAAAACTCCAACTTAACATTTGGTTGCAATTCGAACCAACAAATAAATTTTTTATTGTCCGAAAATGATGTTTCACTTACTCGACAATGAATAATTAATTGTATTAATATGTTTAGATTGATTCGAATGACAACACATAACTAATCATCATTTTCGGGCAGATTGAAATCTGTCATTTGGTTAGAATTGCTAACAAATTTAAAGTTGAAGTTTTATTTGCAACGATTCAAAAGTTTAGATTAAACTGCAATTAGCGAAAAGATCGTGATTTTATTTGCAATTAACCCTTTATACTTTGTCAAAATTGATACACTTGATTAAATATATAATGACAAATTTTAGTATACACTAACCGTACTATATAATTGGTGTGCATTTTTAAATGGTATTAATTGCTTTTATTAAACAATATTAATAGTTTTAACAAAACAATATTAGTTTCTTTAATTAAAAAATATTAATTGTTTTTATTGAATTTTTATTAATTTTTTTTCTATTGAACGTTATTAGTTGTACATCACAATGCAATTGGCGTACACTGATGTTACTCATATATAAATATATAGGATATACACGTGTGACTTCGTGCATGGAGATATAATGATGTAAGATATCATGTCGTATTAGTAATACCGATACTATATCTTATTCAATGATTTGTTCATTGTGGATAGACATTTGTTATATCTAGTTATAGTTATAAATTTTGATAGAGAAGCTTTTTCATGCTTGATGAGTCGCCATCCGTATCTTTTTGCAACAAAATATAGTAACTTTTTAATCAATATTACTAGTAATTAAAGAAGGATTGATTTCAATACTACTAAAGAAAGTTTGATTTCAATGACGCATGAAACTTGCAAGTATTATAGGTTTCATGAAAGACTGTTATTTCAATGACGCATGAAACTTTCAAAAGTTTGATTTCAAATGACACACGAGACTTGCAATATTATAGGTTTTATGAAAGAGAGTTTGATTTCAATGACGTGTGAAACCACAAGAAAACACATTTTCTACCGAAATTGTCAAATATTATTAAAAAAAAATTAACAAAAAATAGAGTGGTTTTAGGGTGCATCCAAGTGCATACTATGCGCTTGAATTTTGCACCAATTTTGAAATCAATTTTGACCAAAAAATAAAAATTTGCGGGTCAGCCCAATCCGACCAAAACTCGCGGGTCAGTCTAACCCGAGGAAAAATTCGCGGGTCTATCTCTGGTTGAGTTTTCTAGTTGATGCGCTTAACGCTGCCACGACGAGCAAGGTGTCGGATCACGTTCTCTCTGAATGCGTTCTCTTTGTATATTATATATGTGTGTTAAACCAAAAAAGAACAATTGCTAATCCTTTTTTGGATCATACAGTTAGAAAAATTAGAATATTGACAAAATCACCGATCAAAAAGAGAAAGAAGAATACTGACCAAATAGCAAATTAAGATAAAATAGAAGCCCATACCTACACGGTAATCGCAATAGTCGTTCCAGAAGGAGACAACGATGACGAGACAACAAATTAAACTGCAACTTGGTGAGGAGGAGCTGTTATCCAAGTCTTGCTAAGTTACAGTGATATGCACAAATGGTCAATGGGTATTTGGGTGCAGAAAAACAACTTTGAGAGGGAAAGATACCTCCTATTTTACGAAAATAATTATATTGCGTGGGTGGGTATTGGTGATTATAACTTGGGTATTGTTGAGTAATTTTTGGGATATTGTTGATTATAACTTGGGGTATTGGTGATTATAACTTGAGATATTGTTGAGTAATTTTGGGGTATTGGTGATTATAACTTGAGCTATTGATGATTAAATCTCGGGGTATTAGTGAAATTTTTTTTGGGCATATAACTTGAGGTATTGATATTATTACTTGGGCTATTGGTAATATAATTTGGGGTATTGGTGATTATAACTTGAGGTATTGGTAATATAATTTGAGTATTGGTGATTATGACTTGGGGTATTGGTAATATAACTTGGGGTATTGGTGATTATAACTTGGGGTATTGATGTGATATAACTTGGGGTATTGGTACGAAGCGTTAGCGACCCATTTGCGACCTGGTTTGTTGTCAGCCCTGCGAATTTTGGTCGGGTTGGATCTGACCCGCGAGTTTTTACTATTTGGTCAAAATTAATTTAAAATTGAGATCAAATTTCAAGTGCATGCTATGCACTTGGATGCACCCTGGAACTTGTCCAAAAAAATCATGGTGGAGAATGCCTACGAAATTGCCAACTTTAATTATTAGGTATTTCCATTTCTTACCTACAATAAATTTTCCTACATAATTTTTGTAGACAAACTGTTTGTGGGTGAATTTTTGTAGGCAAATAGCTTATAGATAATTAATACACAGAAAATACATTTCGTAGGCAAATTGATTGTAGGTTGAGTAATGAATATACCAACATGATTAAAAAAATTATACGCAAATCGTAGGCAATTAGACTATGCAACTTTTTTGTTTTTTGAAAAATTGCATAGACAATTCTAATTTTATAACAATTATTTATTTATTTTTGTAGTGCGAAACTTGAAAAAATATAGGTTTTTCTGCATGAATGAAATGTAGCGATGTAATTAAATTAAGTCATTCGAGAATTGTTTAGGATTCACCTCGAAAAGTATTTGTTCGAGCTCGTTTAGTAAAACTCATAAATAAACAAACTCAAGTTCATTGGTATTGAATTCATTAGCTCGCGAACACGCTCATTTGTATTGTGACCCTATCTATCCGTGTCAGATTGAGACCCACCTTGGCACACTCATTTGTATCGTGGCACTATATATCAGTCAAGACCTCGGCCAGGCAGGGTCGACCTCGCTGGGTTATGAGAACCTTGGCGAGGTGCATGGACGACCTCGGTGAACAAGATTGACCGCGGTAGTGGGCCTCAACCTCGACAAGAAGAGTATACCTCGACAAAGAGCCTGACCTCGGACGAGTATCTCGGCCTCGACAAGACCAATTGATGGAGTGATGACACGCACACCCAACCTTGTAGTCTTATCCGAAGGGATATGGGCTACATAGATCTCGTCAGAAGATCAAGACCTTTTAGGTAAAGGAGCATTAAATTGGCGTCAAACATAGCCTCCAGGGCCTAGTTTAGGTATTAAATCCCTTGATATAAGGAGATCTTGTACCAACACCACAACTATCCTATTTGTATTGGGCCGAACTCATATGACACAGAGGATTCGACCCCAACTCTCTTATCAGAGTCGACCCCTGCATTAAATGCTTGAATTGTCAAAGATATTAGGGGCAGTACAAAGGTATCCCCTTGTGCTATAAATATAACCATTAAGGCTCATAATAAAGGATCACAAAACCTTCAAGCCCAAGTCTAAACATTGACTTGACAAATCTCTAAGTACTTATTAGTTTGTGTTTATTGTTCTACAACATTAAATATTATTGTTCTACAACATTAAATACCACTCTTTGCATTCAATACTCCAATATTCAACATTTATTAGTTGTTGTTTCTCAAGCCACATTCCCACATATAATCTCTAGAAGTATAAAGACTAACAAAAGTTTGTAAGCTCGTAAATATTTTAAGGAGAATTTTGATTTTAATTTATAATTTTAACACTTAAAAAATATATAAAAAAAAATATATGTAATTAAAATTAGATAAATTATAGAGTTTAATAGATTTATACGATTTATAGAAATATATATATTTTTTATGTCTATTACTAATTTATTGATTAATAATCTACTTTAAAGTTGATATCATTAATGTAATACCCCAAACCAAATTATTATTATTATTATTATTATTCCTTATCATTATTAGTATTATAAATAATTGAATGATTTCATATTTTAAAAGAAGCACAAAGTATTTTAAAAATAGATTTCTACTTGACGGTTGGTTGAAAATCGAAACCAGGAGCACCCTTAGAACAATAATATGAAACGAATTTATACAAACTAATAAAATAAGTGAAATGAAACTTTAGATAATTATTTTAAGGCCTTTAACTTCATAAAGAATTCCCAAACAAAAATTTGTACTTTTGTCACCAAAAGTCGAACGAAAAACCCAAAAAACCACAAATTTTGAATCCGACGAATAAATACGGAAAGTTAAGGTAACAAAAGAATATTAAAGGCACTAGAGGTGAAGGCCTGTGTGTAAATTTTTCTTCGGGAGAATCAACTAAGATAGATACTTTAGTAAAAGGGTTTAAGTTTGAACTCAGAGGCCATTCAGTGGAAGCTAACCTCCATGTTCTAGCAATAAAAGAATTTGACCTAATCCTAGGGCTGGACCGACTGACCATAAACAAAGCAATGACCAGGTGTGTAGATAGAGAGATCGACTTTGTAACCACAAATGATGAACGAATCATTTTCTGTGGCCTCAAATCTAAGCTAGGAATACAAATTATCTCCGCCGTCAAAGCCGCAAAGCTTTTACAGAAAGAAAGATGATAGGGGTATCTGGTCAATATTTAAGAGGTCGTGGAGGACAAAGAATCGACAACCTCAGTATCAGTAATGAAGGACTATCCTGATGTCTTTTCTGTAGAGCAATCAGGTTTACCCTGGAACCGATAGATAGAGTTCTCCATCGACCTGATATCCAAAGCTACACCGGTATCCAAAGCTCCATATTGGATGACACTCAAAGAATTATAAGAGTTGAAGGAACAACTACAAGATTTACTGGATAAGAAATTCATCAAGCCCAGCGTCTCACCCTGTGGAGACCAGTGTTGTTCGTCAAGAACAAGGACAGATCCCTCTGAATGTGCATCGACTACAGAGAATTGAATCAACAGATTATTAAGAATAAGTACCTCCTTCCGCGGATTGAAGATATGTTTGACCAGCTGAAGGGCGCTTGCGTGTTCTCGAAGATCGACATGAGGTCCGAATATCACCAGCTAAAAGTGAAAGAAAGTGATATTCCAAAGATGGCCTTTAGGACCCGATATGAACACTACAAGTTCACAGTTATGGCGTTTTAAGTAACGAACGCACCAACGATATTAATGGATCTAATGAACAGGGTATTCCACCAGCACTTGGACCATTTCGTCATTGTGTACATTGATGACGTGCTCATATACTCCAAGAATAAAGAGAAACATGAGGAGCATCTCAAGATCATCTTGGAGAAGATGAGGCTTGAGAAGCTCTATGCGAAGTTCAGCAAGTGTGAGTTCTAGATAGATCGGGTAATGTTCTTGGGACACATTATCTCAGAAAAGAGAATAGAAATGGACCTGGATAAATTAGAGGCTATCGTGGATTGGAAAAACCCATCTAATGGCAATGAGATTCGCAATTTTCTTGGATTGATAGGATATTATCGGAGGTTCATCCAAGACTTCTCCTAAATTGCAAAGCCTCTGACACAGTTGACAAGGAAGACGGAGAAATTCGTTTGGGTTCTGCATGTGAGGAAAGTTTTTAGGAGTAGAAGAAGCAGTTAACCTCAGCACCGGTGTTGACCATTCCTGATGGACCTTATGGTTAGGTTTAATACTTATACTTATTACTCTTTTGTGAAAAACATTTTATAAAGATCCTTGCATGATTCCTTCAAAAATAAAATTGTAACAGCCGTAGCTTTTTTTAACGAAAATTTTATGCTTTCGTAATGCATGTGATGTTGTCGTCATCTTTTAAATAAAAAAGAAAAATTTTAGCTCGGATTTTAGACATTAAGTGATGACTTGGAATTCTAGAGTGTTATAATCTACACTTTGGAAAACTAGGGCGTTACAGGTGGTATCAGAGCGTGGTTAAATTTTTTGACTAAATTTATCATTTCATTAGAATTTCCAAAATTTTATATGTAAATTGGATTCTTTTTAGAAAGAAAACATAGTAGAATTTCTTTATTTTTATGAGAAGTCATCGTCGGGAAACATATCCACTCCTACAACCAAGCACTCTGAGGTTTACTTGAAGCGAATATACCAACTTTCTACTAGTAGTTTCTTCGCAAGAGTACGGGTTCACTGTAGTATAAGTAAGTATAGCGACCAAGTATATCGAACCCAAGGGATGAAGTGTATGCGAACAGATCCCTGAAGATCTACGCATCGTAGCTAATATGAATGTATGTTTTTGGATTTTTTAAATAATTAATTCTAAACTAAAGTAAACTAATTAAACTAAAGAATGAATGAAACAAATTTATGAAGGTTTGTATTCAAATAAGTGATGGTGATGCTCAGGATAGGAATCCCTACGTATACTAACGAAGCAGGTACATAATCAAAATAATTGTGACGCGCAAGAAATAACCTAAGTAAAAGATTGTAAGGTGAAAGCTCAAGAATTAATACACTAATACTTTATCCTAGCAATCGACTTCACTAATCCACTAACGAGTTAACAGATCGTGCTTAATTAACGAGACCCTAATTTAAACTAAGGGGATGTGGTCGTCCTCATTAGATAAACCGGTAGATTAATTAACCCTTTCTAAACCCTCTCATTAAGTCTACTCGTTGTTAAAGAGTGATAAGACCGTCCTCTCTCGAACACTTTTCGAACTAAATTCAAAGGTAAAGTTAAGATTGATTTTAAGAATTCATTAATTAAGAGAATTAAAACCTAACGTCACGAATTACCCTAATTACATACCCACAACCTACTTCTACGAGTTCATCCTACCCCAAGCATGCAAGTGTTTTAGCTAGACATGGTTTTTATGAAAACAAGAACAATTGAAGAAGTAACGAACATAAACATAATGATTATAACGAATAAATTATCAAACATAAACGAGGGTTGAAAGAAAATAAATGCTAAGAACTGAATTTAAATTAAGAAAACGAAGTCTCAAAGTATTAACGAACAAAGGTCTTAAGAAACGAAATTAAAAAGCAAAATCGTACTATGAATTCGTAAAGAAAATCTCGAAAACGTTAATCTAAAGCTTGCTCGTCTCTTCCTCTCTAAAATCTAACTCTAAAAGTAATATCGTATCAAGTGGTGTATGAAATCGTGTTCGGAAGGGATATAAATAGGCAACAGATCGAATCGGGAATGTATGGGCTAAAACCACGCATGCTCGTGCACTAGGTGCCCGAGCTCATCCCAATCGTGCGCTCCAATTCTTCCAGAGGGCAAAAAGTGCTCGACCTCCCTCGCTCGTGCACTAGTGCACGACCCGCGTCTACTCGTGCGTAGTGCACGAGTGCTCGTGCACTAGGTGCACGAGTTGCACCTGCTGGAGCGCTGTACTCGAGTACTCGTGCACTAAGTGCACGAGTGCTCCTCGCTTGTGCACTCCAATGATACTTTTGCTCCCTCGAACTAATACTTTTCGTATTTCTTCGATATCTTCTCATCCGGGCGTCCGTTTGAGTCGATTCAAAGTCCTACGAACTCCTCTTTTCGCCCTCTATCCATCTACGAGAATCAAAGAGACAAATTCCTTAGTTTATAAAAATGATACTCAAATGACTCTAAATACTCATATACATCAATCAAAACAAGGGCATTTCGAGTGACGAATCATGACAATTTCACGCCTAATCAACCCCCCCAAACTTACCATGTTGCTTGTCCTCAAGCAACGATATAATAAGTCAAGTGAAATTATTAGGAATGAATCAACGAATCATATCATGCAAGAAAATGAACTCGAGCTTCAAAGATCAATCACAAGTATACTCACTCACCTTTCTTCATCATACTCATGCAACAATAACCAGAAACACCAAGATCAAGCATGGATGTGCACTCAACGATGTATTTAACTCCCTCACAAGTGTATATCAATGATAAAGGGACTCACTTAAACAATCAATCACACATATCGGCAGCCATAGGCTTGTAAGCACTCTCAACTCCGACCATACTCTAGAAATCAATGCCGAATCAAAAAGGACTTTTCTCAAGGTTGTAATGTAGGCTCTTTGGACAGGTAGGATAACAATATGGGTAAGTGACTTAAGTGAATGGAGAATAGAAAATCAAACCTTGATACTTCGAGATTAGGAACAGAATACTTCAAACATTTTCAATCAACACACTTTCAATTCCAACACTCTCAACACTTCAATTTTTTTTCTTTTCTTTCTCACTCTTTTCACTTTTGTCAATCACTTTTTTTTTCTCTTTTTTTTTTCACAAACACATGAGCTCATTTTTTCTTTTGCTCATTCTCAACTTTTTGTTCTTTCCCACAACTCAAAACTTCATCACACCTTCTTCTCATAATCACTAAGCAATCACATTTTCCTTTTTCAATTCAATTCAATCCCTTCACATTCACACTTTTCCTATTCTCCACTCAAATTGGGACAAAAAGGCTTAGGAACTTGGAATAGTATTTTAATGTGCTAGCAAATGAAATAGGCTTAAAGCTCAAAGGGGTTAACAAGGGACAAATATCAATGGTAAGGAACATTTAGGTTAAGTGACTCAATCAAAACAAAGATGGCCTAAGATCACATTTGGCATATCAAACTAGACACAATCTAGAAGCGAGAGCACACACAAGTTCTAGCATCCTCTAAGGTGATGATCCACTCACAAATGAAGAGATTATTTCATGCATCAAAATCTCAAAAGGCTCAAATCTCACGGCTTTCACATCCATGCTAGTCCTAGTGAATTCTCACTCTCATCACACAAACACTTAAAAGGAAAATTCACAAGCATACTAGTTCTCTCTCATATCCACTCTAACTCAAACACTCACACAAAAGAATTCCTAACTCACCCTCACAACTCAACTTTTCTCACTAAGACATACTCAAGAATAGCAATCAACAAACATAAGATTATTGATAGGCATGAAATATGTAGTAGCACATCAAAACAATATCAGCCCAAGGAGCATCTCAAGGTACCAAATAACCAAACTCAACTCAAAAGATGATGTGCACCTGTGCAATGTCACCATAAAACAAATAAATAAAAAACTCCACCCCCCCAAACTTCGACCTTGTGAAGAGGTCTAAGTTTGGGGTTGTGGGTTACCTCATCCAAATAATTCAGTTTCTCCTAACAACTTGGCACACTCCTTGGTCTCGAGTTGGTTCCGTCAATCTGAATAACTACATGATACCTTTACTCCTTCGAGACAAGCCTACAAAATAAACTCTCAAGTATGAGGTTAAAACTTACGATTCAACAACACCTTTATAATATAAAAATACTGAAAAACAAATAAAAATGGGTTGCCTCCCATTCAGCGCTATTTTTAAGGTCCTAATGCCGGACCGAGCTCAAAGGAGCTTATGGGTCATGATACTCAAATTTACCTCCCTTACTCTCATAAGAGAAGATGTCTAAGTTCTTTGTTCTCTTCCCATCCTTCTTCTTCACCTCGGGCGGTGGGTGTCTCAACTGCTTCTCACCTTTGTCTGGAGGAGTCTTACTAAACAATTTCTTGAATTTTGACTTTTCCTTCTTAACTCCTCCTTTACCCTCTAGCTGGACCGCGTCCACATTTTTCACTTCTTCATCCTTCAACTTCTTCCCTTTATCCCTATCAAAATAATCAGGATCATAATGCTCATTAGTCAAATTATCAAGTGAAGGATTATCAAATTCATTACTAAGAAAAAGATTAGGGATAAGAGGTGTGTCTTCAACATGAGGATCAATTGCATCCATGCAATAACAACTTTCATCCTCCTTCGGGTACTTCATGGCCTCATATAGGGAAATCTTTATCTCTTGATCGTCAACTTTCAACGTGATCTTCCCATTTGCCACGTCTAGCACCATCTCGGCTGTTGCTAAGAACGGTCTTCCCAAGATCAACGGAACGTGCTCAACGGAACGTGCTCTGATACCAATTGTTGGTCCCGTTTTTTCATTCACAAACAAGGACAATATGGGAAATTAGGAGAAATTTTTGTTTTAACACTGATGTTATGCAAGTCAGTAAAGCAATAAAGAACACAGCAATGTAAAGTGGTTCGGAGGCTCAAGCTCCTACATCCACTGCCTGATTTAACAGGAAATCCACTACCCGGGATTCTTGTTTTTAACGTGCCAAGGTGCACTCACAACTGGACTCACACCCCTCCGCGGAGCTGCCTCTCGAACTGGCCTCACATCCCTCTTCACTCAGGGACTGCCTCTCCTCACCTCACTGCAACACCTAACACTATTCTGGAAACGGTTTAGTTTGGTTTGGTTCTCTCCAACTAGGTGAGGTTTTCCCTTACATGGTTTTAGCCTTTGAGCTAAGGTTGGGAAAATCTCTCTAAGCTTAGGATGTATATGATAGGCTCGAGTATACAAACTGGAACACTCAAATATGACTATGAAAAACTCAGGTCAGTGTTCTTGATGGAGATGGTGCACCCTTATGACTCCCTCATGACTTGCACCACTCTCGCACCACCAGCTCTCTTTCAAATGAAGCTTGAGTTTGTATTTATAGTTTGGATTTGAATGTTACCGTTGGAGAAAGTAACATTCAAATCCAGACTATCTCTGGAGTGAAATTCTCCTTTTCAGTGAAGTATGGCCTTGTCAGCTTTTGTCAGATTCGCTGCCTTGACTTGATTGGTCCACGTGGACTGAGTCCAACGGCTCTTTTCTTCAGGGTACTTGATCAGGGTAGTCCTGACTTCAGGCGGCTTGTCTTCAGCTGACTTGTAATCCTCTCAGGATACCTTTCTTCAGTAGACTTGAAGTCCTCTTAGGAACCATCATTGGACTTTAAGTCTTCTCAGTGGACTTCCTTCAGTAGACTTGAAGTCCACTCAGGGGAGTTGACATAAGGCTATTTGTCAAGCTTCCCAGCCTCAGTAGCCTGACTCCTTCAAGCCCTACTAGGCACAGCACTGATCCTCTCAATCATGCTCTTCACTGAGTAGTCCACTGACCAGCTTAGAAAGTCAGGTTTATACTCAGTGGGACTTCCTTCAGGCTTCTCTTCAGGTTCAGGTCTTCTGACATGGCTTCAGACTGTTCTCCTTGTGATGTCATCTTGACTTCCTCAGGCTCTGTCAGTGAGTTCTCCCTCACTAAGTTCCCCCTCAGTAGAGTTCTTCCCTCAGCTGAGTTCCTCTCAGCAGAGTTCCCCCTCACTGAGTTCCCCCCTCAGATGAGTTCTTCCTCCACTGATAACCTGTTCTCCTGAGAAACAACCTAGCCTGACCTGAAACTAAAAGATACTATCCTGACTGCTTTCAAACCTATTACATGTTGTTTTGGAAAATCATCAAAACTAAAGTATCCCAACATCGAGCACTACAAAGTCGACTGGAAAAATGTGATCTCCAACTTTCACGAGGACGTCTTCAACTACACCTTGAGGTCGAGTAATAGACTGGTCGGCAAGTTGAAGCGTCATCATTGTCGTTTGAAGTTCTCCACCCTCCAACTTCTTGAATAACGACAAGGGCATAAGATTGATGCTCGCCCCAAGGTCGCACAACGCTCCCTTCTTAACTCCATTCCCGATATCACATAAGATCGTAAAACTCCCGGGATCCTTCAACTTTGTGGGCAGCGCTTTGTGCACTAATGCACTCACCTCATGGTTCAGCTGCACCAACTTGGGCTCATCCACTCGCCGTCTCTTCGCAATCAAATCCTTCAGGAACTTGGCATAATTCGGCATCTGTTCCAAAACATCATAAAAAGGAATGTTAATATGAAATTTCTTAAAACATCAAGGAATTTAGCGAATTTCTCATCAAGCTTTTTCTTCATGAAGCGCTGTGGATATGGGACGGGTATCACCGATTTGGGTACCCCTCATTCATCACGCTCGGTCTCTTTCACTTTCTCCCTTGCTTCCTTTGCCTTCTTCCACTTAGGAACTCTCTCACTCTTCTCAATGCCTTCCTTTTCAGGCTCTTTGCTCTCTATCTCAATTTCTTCCTCAACTGTCTCACCTCCATCTTTCTTATGTTCTTGTCCCTCCATCTCAATCTCTCCTTGGGGCATCTCAGAATCAACAGGCATCTGAGGACCATCATAGTTGGTTTCACTTCTAAGCTGGATGGTCTTGCAATGCTCTTTCGGGTTTCCCTCCGGCATGGAAGGATATTTACCCGGCTCTCTTCCCAATGATTTTACAATCTGGCTCATCTGGTACTCTAATGAAGTGAACCTGCGGTTGTTTTCTTGTTGAGCTCTATTCCATTCTATGTCCCTCTTTTGGAGTTCTTGATCACGTTGATCGCCTTTCTTATGCAACTCCTTCACATCGTACTCCAAAGAGGACAATCTCTTGCTACCTTCCTCCACCTTCTGAAGGATAGCTCTCAACATCTCCTCAGTTGAGGCACTGCCTTCTCCACCCGGGGGTTTCGAACCTGGATCAACACCTAGAGAAACTGTAATTCCGGCCTTAGGATTAGCATATGAGAAATTCTCACTCTTCCTCCATGTATTCTGAGGAGGCTGCTGGCCTCCTTGATATCCTTGTGTGTTCCTCCATTGATTTTGAGGTGGCTGTGGAACTGGAGGTACAAATGGTTGGCCATAAGAAGGCCTTCCAAACTGATTGCCACCTTATGGATACCCGCCTTGTGGATAGTTAGGCTTTCCCATATAGTTGGCCTCTTCTTGCTGACTCGTGGGTGGGTCCACTTTCTCGCTCACTGCTACATTCCCTCCAACCAGATTCTGCCCCATCTCGAGGTTACTGATTTTCTCCATCATTGCCATCAACAACTTCCTCGTACCCTCATTCTTTTCCAACTTACAAGCTCTCTGAAATTCTGGATCCTCGTTCCATGCCCTGGCATTCGTGGCAATATTATCGACGATTTCTCTACATCTCGCTATCCTTTGGTTCAGAAAAGCTCCACTGGCACATGCATCTAGATGGGCTTGGCCAGCCTTGCTGGCTCCACTATAGAAGAATGCCATGATATCTCCCTCATTATACCCGTGCTGCGGGCACTCAATCAACATATTCGAGTATCTCTCCCAAGCCTGACGTAAATCCTCTCATGGCTTCTGGCGGAAGGAAGAAATCTCTATCCTTGCTTTAATCGTTCTAGATGGAGGGTAGAATTACTCGAGGAACAGATGCTCGAGCTCGGCCCACGTGGTTACACCTCCCCGTGGGAGCGTGTTATCATACCGCTCCTTGGCTATTCCCGTCAAAGAGAAGGGGAACAGCCTGAGCCTCTTGGCATCTTCGGACATGCCGTTATAATTAAATGTGGATGCGATCATCAGAAAACTCCTCAGATGAGTATGAGGATTCTCCTTCCCAACCTCCCCCTTGAATTGATTCTCGGTAAGCAGCTTTAGAATTCCAGGGGAAATTGAGAAGTTTTTTGCATTTACAGGGGGCAATGCCACTCCATCATAGTACCTCTGCGGTTGTGCCGCGAACCTTCCTCGAATAGCCATGTTCTGATCTGCGTTCTGCGGAACGTGCTGAGGATTAGCAGGTGGTACGGGTACTTGTTGGGGTGGTGGTGGTTGATAAGCTGGTGGTTGATACGTTGGTGGTTGACTGTAAACAGGAGGTGGAGGGTACGGGTATGGTGCATATGGATAAGGTGGGTATGGGTACGGGTAAGGTAAGTTGTTTTGTGGGAAGTTGTTCAGTGGGTAAGCAGGGTTGTTTTGAGGTTGTTGGACAAGGTTATGAGCTGGATTGTTCATGTTCTGTGTACCCGGGTTTTGGCTCTGGCTGTCCCCTAACGGAACTTGATTCTGGCTATCACCCCAGCCAGTATCGTCAACTCGGTCCACTACCTGATTGAAGTTATTCGTAGCGTCATCCAACTCATTGGTGATGTCCATGTTTACGTTCTCATTCTCTCCTCCGGCAGCGTTCATCCTTCTTAAGAAGGCTAGGTTTCTTCTTGCTATTGTCTCAGGATCTAGAAGTAGTCTCTCTTCGCTCGTTTCACCTTGCGAGCTTATTTTTATAAACCTGAAACACTAACAAAAGAATAAAAATGCAACTGCCAAACACGTAAGAATAAAACAGAAAAATAAATCACTCACTACTAACTACTAAGCTATCTACAAGTCCTATTCAAAAGACATATAACGCCATCCCCGGCAACGGCGCCATTGACTTGAAGCGAATATACCAGCTTTCTACTAGTAGTTTCCCTGCAAGAGTACGAGTTCACTGTAGTATAAGTAAGTATAGCGACCAAGTATATCGAACCCAAGGGATGAAGTGTATGCGAACAGATCCCTGAAGATCTACGCGTCGTAGCTAATATGAATGTATGTTTTTGGATTTTTCAAATAATTAATTCTAAACTAAAGTAAACTAATTAAACTAAAGAATGAATGAAATAAATTAACGAAGGTTTGTATTCAAATAAGTGATGGTGGTGCTCAGGATAGGAATCCCTACGTATACTAACGAAGCAGGTACATAATCAAAATAATTGTGACGTACAAGAAATAACCTAAGTAAAAGATTGTAAGGTGAAAGCTCAAGAATTAATACCCTAATACTTTATCCTAGCAATCGACTTCACTAATCCACTAACGAGTTAATAGATCGTGCTTAATTAACGAGACCCTAATTTAAACTAAGGGGATGCGGTCGTCCTCCTTAGATAAACCGGTAGATTAATTAACCCTTTCTAAACCCTCTCATTAAGTCTACTCGTTGTTAAAGAGTGATAAGGTCGTCCTCTCTCGAACACTTTTCGAACTAAATTCAAAGGTAAAGTTAAGATTGATTTTAAGAATTCATTAATTAAGAGAATTAAAATCTAACGTCATGAATTACCTTAATTACATACCCACAACCTACTTCTACGAGTTCATCCTACCCCAAGCATGCAAGGGTTTTAGCTAGACATGATTTTTACGAAAACAAGAACAATTGAAAAAGTAACGAACATAAACATAATGATTATAACGAATAAATTATCAAACATAAACGAGGGTTGAAAGAAAATAAATGCTAAGAATTGAATTTAAATTAAGAAAATGAAGTCTTAAAGTATTAACGAACAAAGGTCTTAAGAAATGAAATTAAAAAGTAAAATCGTACTATGAATTCGTAAAGAAAACCTTAAAAATGTCAATCTAAAGCTTGCTCGTCTCTTCCTCTCCAAAATCTAACTCTAAAAGTAATATCGTATCAAGTGGTGTATGAAATCGTGTTCGGAAGGGGTATAAATAGGCAACGGGTCGAATCGGGAATGTATGGGCCAAAACCACGCATGCTCGTGCACTGCTCGTGCACTAGGTGCACGAGCTCATCCTAATCGTGCGCTCCAATTCTTCCAGAGGGCAAAAAGTGCTCGACCTCCCTCGCTCGTGTACTAGTGCACGACCCGCGTCTACTCGTGCGTAGTGCATGAGTGCTCGTGCACTAGGTGCACGAGTTGCACCTGCTCGAGCGCTGTACTCGAGTACTCATGCACTAAGTGCACGAGTGCTCCTCGCTTGTGCACTCCAATGATACTTTTGCTCCCTCGAACTAATAATTTTCGTATTTCTTCGATATCTTCTCATCCGGGCGTCCGTTTGAGTCGATTCAAAGTCCTACGAAGTCCTCTTTTCGCCCTCTATCCATATATGAGCATCAAAGAGACAAATTCATTAGTTTATGAAAATGATACTCAAATGACTCTAAATACTCATATAAATCAATCAAAACAAGGGCATTTCGAGTGACGAATCATGACAATTTCACGCCTAATCAGAGGTACAATTTTAAGTATTTAAAAGAGCATATTGACATATGTTTAAGCTTACATAAATTATTTTTCTTAAAATATTATACCTCATCCTTTAGTACGTTAGAGACCTTGTCCTTTATTATATAATATGATTAATGATTTATACCTCCTTCGACTTAGGACGATCTGGACATCAACTTAGGAATACGTCAGTGCATCGAGGACTCCATCGCCGCTTACCTATTCCATTTTTTGGAGGATCCAAAACCATACAACCCTTTTCATGTACCCCATTACCGAGCATGAGGTGGCACAACACGTTGTAAAGTCCATGTTGCCTGAGTAGCACACTGTTGCCAGCAGGGCCTTAGACGAGCATACGATCTACGACTCCACCGTAGGGGTGAGGATGCAGTTTGGAAGCTTCATCGAGACTTTCGAAGCCGAGATAGCCGAGAGATGCCACAACTAGGGGTTAGAGGTGGCTACCGATGCAGCCGAATAGCAAGAGATGGCTGACTTCTACCGCTCCCGGATCTCCAGGCGCAAGCGAAAGATAGTCGAGAGGATATCACAGGTTCAAACACTTTTGAGGCTAAATCATGAGGCTATCGATTAGAATGCCGAGGAACAAAAGTTGCAGGATAAACATGAGATGCGTGCTCGAGAAAAGGATGTTGGGCTTATCGCAAGCTTCATATATAGACACTGTTTTGAAGTGTTTCATCATGCAAAATTCCAAAAAAGGTTTTGTACCTTTTAGACATGGAATCTATCTATTGAAAGAAATGTGCCCTAAGACGCTTGCGGAGATAGATGACATGAAAGGTGTTCCGTACGCTTCGGCCGTATGAAGCTTTATGTATGCAATGCTGTGCACGAGACCGAATATCTGCTTTGTCGTGGGCATGGTGGCAAGATATCAAGGTAACCCCTGGAAAGATCATTGGACTGCAGTTAAATGCATTCTGAAGTATTTGAAAATAATTCGTGATAGAATGTTGATTTACCAGTCAGACAGTCTAATTCCCGTGGGATACATGGACTCGGATTTCCAATCAGACCTAAACTCCAGAAGATCTACCTCAGGTAGTGTGTTCTGCATGGGTGGAGGAACCATATCATGGAGAAGCGTTAAGCAGAAATGCATCACAGATTTGACCATGGAAGCCGAATATGTAGCTGCTTGTGAAGCAGCAAAAAACACGATGTGGCTCAGGAACTTCTTAGTGGACTTGGACGTTTTTCTGAATTTGCCCAACACAATCGCTGTCTATTGTGATAATGCCGGAGCAGTTGCAAATTCAAAGGAACCGAGAGCCCACAAGGCCAACAAATACATAGAAAAAAATACCATCTTATACGAGAAATCATTAAAAGAGGAGATATAGTGGTGGTAAAGATCGCATCGGAGGACAACCTAGCGGATCCATTCACAAATGGTCTGCCTCAAAGTACATTCAAGAAACATGTGGATGGAATGGGTATCAAGACCGTTGTCAATCTGCTTTGAGTATAAGTGGGAGAAATATTATTAGGTTGGTGTAGGATGACATGAGATGCCACGTAGAACTACACTAGACATGCATGCTATATACTTAAAAGCAGACTTTGAGTATAAGTGGGATATTGTTGGGGTTATACGTGAAAGTATGCTTTTACTTTGTATAAACTATGTATTAAACACTTATTTATGAGAATAATTCTTCTATCACAATTGCTTTAAATATGAATGAATGTTAAATATTTATTGCAAACCGTCCAATATATAGTACGTGTTACATTGTAGTTAATGTGGTGATACCAGATCACGGAAGATCACATTAACAAGTTCCTTGTAACTAAATGTACAAATTCACGACCAAGGCGGAATTGAACAATCCACCGTGAAAGGTCGATGTATAGTTTTCAGATTGGCATGTCTTGACCAAGAGATTGCACTAGCACATTTTTTATATGTTGAAGAGGACCTACATCGAGGATAAATTATTCTTTTCTGAAAGGTGAAGATTTAGACCTCAGTGGTTATTGATTTCTTAATCTCCATCACTTAAATAGGACCGTGTGTGGTTAATACTTATTGTTTTGATACATGTCGAGTGAGAATCATCGTGACTTCGAACCTTGTGTGTTGGGCAGTAATATTAATCATACAACGGTTGCTAAGTTTTAATACGGAGAAATGTGTGCGAGTATGGCTTGTATGATTTGTCCCCTTGGTGGGCTTCGAAGTTTTATCCTACCAAATCTTGCAAGTGGAAATTAGTTTTTCGATATGGATAATAATGTTGAGTTGTCTTTACTCCAAGACACAAAAAGTTAATTAACTTAGAACTATTCAGAAGCTCCATTAATTAATGGACTTGATAATCTTAAACACGGAAAATAATAACTGGGAGCCCATATTATCGTAATATGGATTAAAATGGATAGTGCAATATTAATTTTATAGTGGTATTAATTAATATTAATGAACTGAATTATATTGGGGCTCAATATTGAAATTCAGAAATCAATTGGAGGTCCAATCTTTATTCTCCTAAAGGCCCCTCAATTAGCCCAATAATAATAAGATGATTAAAATAAAAAAAATATAATTGCTAATTTTTCTATGAAAATTTCGAAAATAACATATATGGAGAGAGAAAAGGTTTTGTTGATTTTCTTGGAAAGATATTATGGAAGATATATATTTTTGGAATACAGAATTATCTCATAAATTCAAGAAGATCCAAATCTTGTTATTCGTATAGATGAGAAGATGAGATTTTTGTGGAATATTTTATTATGGAGAAAAGAATATATGACATATATTCAAGATTTTTGGAGATCAAGAATTTTTTTTCCTTCCCCTATTCCACTAGGAAAAATCGGCCACCTTCCCTATAAATAGGAGATGATTATTTCATCTTCAGTTTACGAGTTCCATGAGTTGAAAAATCGAGAGCAATATATATTTTTCCTCTTCATTAGATTATTAAATTATTTGTTAAGCGATTCCCACAAGCGAACGAATAAGGCAAAAAGGGAATACTTGAGAAGGCTTTTCGGTTGGTAGGATCTTTTCACTTGTCCCATTCTTCTCTTCGGACGTTGCTTCAAGAGGTACGTATTCGCGTAAATTTCTAGATATACCGCCGTAGGATTTTACGTGGTTTTATTCATATGCTTGAAATAATTTTTTGTTGGATAATTATATTTAAATTAATTAGGATTAATTCATGCTAGTAATAATTGAATTTAAATTCGTATTTAAATTTCATCCTGAATAGATTCGAGAACCCCGATTTCCCCAACAATTGGTATTAGAGCCACGATTTCGGGCTCTGATCTTTAAATTATAATTTAAATTTTTAAACATTAAACTGAAATTGGATAGTAGAATTGCTAGATATTTTTTGCAGGTATCCAATTGTCATGGTTTTAATGTTTTATTTTTTCATGCGTGTGAATTATTTATTTTTAATTCGATTCGTTCAAATTCATTTTTCTCATGATAAAATCCACGAGTAGATTAGTTGTTTTGTTTGATTCGATCAATGTAATAGACTAGTCTAGATCTAGGTTTATTTAATTTTTTTAAATAAATTGGAACCGGATCGGAATAAAGACGAAGAAGATGAATTAAGAACAACATACTGGACGACGTATACACGCATTGGCGCATGCATAGATGTGGATCGTGCAAGGGGGGAAGGAACGAGCATGGACGGCATGACCCGGGCGCATGCGTGCGCCACGGGTACGACTCGCCCACATCGGGCACCGCATGCCCGCGCTGGGTGCCGAGGCAGTGCTGCCCAACCTCCATGGGCCGATGCGCGCTGGGCCTTTAGCCCATGTGATCTTGTTGCGTGCTTGTTTTTTTGTACGGTGCCAAATTTTGTCCCGACTCCAAACGAACGATGTTCCAGATGAATTGTTGCTGTTCGAGTGAGAGCTTTTCGATACGAACGATGAAGGCTGCTAGGACGATTTCTTGCATCAAGATATGAAAAAAAATTAAACCGTGACAATTGGATTTCAGTGCTCCAATTTTTTTTTTATGGATGTTTTATTTTCATGCATTTATTATTTGATAATATGTGTTTGCATGTTAATTTAATTATCCCAAGAAAAACCTTACTTTCGAAAATTACTAAGTATGAATTTTAAAATTAATCGATAATTTTATTCCAGATAATAAAATTGGATTAATTTTTTACCTCCATAATTTATTTATTTATTTGTGAAGTCTTTTTGGAATACATTTCCACCAACGAATCGGCCAAAAAGATGGATTTCACATGAATAAATTCCAAAATAATGATTGTGGATTATTACTAGTGGCGGCATTGACCCTCCTAATGAGTGGCTTGCTCAAAGCGAAATAATAATCCTGCATTGAATTATTGTTATTACTTAGACATAAGAAATTGATATTAACTTACTCCCAACGGAGTCCTGAAAATTTTTATGTGGTCAAAGTGAGAGCTGACTATTAATTTTGAATTAAAGGTTTGTAATTGTCCTTATTTGTAACCTGCTTGAATGTGTTTAAATAATGGACCGCACTCAACGTGGCATATTTAAACTGTTTTGAGATGTTGGCTGATGCATAATTATATAATTTTTAAGGTTTCAATATAATTGATGTGATCGAATTATATGATAATTTTATGTTTCTCTAGATATTAATACGAATGTATGTTTTATTCCCAGTTCATCATGTCGCAACCTTTTAATCCACTGTTTAGTATACTTAAAGATAACAAACTTACCGAAGAAAATTATGTTGATTGGAAACGTAAACTTGATATTGTCCTTACCGCACAACACCACAAGTGGGTGCTTACTACCCCAAAATCCGATGAGTCTACTGAAGATGCGAGCAAGTCGATTAAAAAAGAGCATAAGAATTGGAAGAACTCCGATGAGATGACTAGGTGTACTATATTGGCTTCAATGTCGGATGTGTTACAACAACAACACCAACACATGGAGACAGCCTAAAAGATTATACTCAATCTTAAAATGATGTTTCAACATCAGAATCGTACAGCTAGGCAAATTACCATGCGAAAGATGCTTTCGTAGAAAATGGTGGAAGGAACGCCCATGAGGGAGCACATTCTCAAGATTATGGCGCACCTTAACAAGTTGGAAGTACTTGGTGCTGAGTTTGATGTCCCTACTCAGGTCGAATTCATACTCCATTCTCCACCGAAAAGCTTTGAGCAGTTTCAATTGAACTATCAAATGAATGAACGGACAAATAGCTTGCCCGAGCTCTTGCAAGCTTTAGTTCGGCGGAGGCGATAATGGGGCAAAAGTTCACTGCTATGGTGGCTAATGGTCCGTCTACCTCTTCTGGTCCCAAGTGAGGCAAGAAGAGAAAAAGAACCAAGGGCCGGATCCAAGCAAACCCAACTATTGCGAAAGGTATCGCCAAGGCTAAGGGAGAAGGAGATGGCAAGAAGTCTGTCAAGGGTAAGCGCTTCAATTGTGGTGAGAAGGGACATTGGACGTCTGTCTGTTCCAAGCTTAGGAAGGCGGGAAAGAAAGGTAATTCTCATGCTTTAGTCGTTAAAACATATTTTGCGGAATATGCTGCCCATCTTTGGGTAGTGGATACGGTGGCCACTGATCATATTTGTTTCACTCTTCAGGGGTTCAAGCTAACCCGATGACTTAGCAGAAATGAGATACTCATCACTTTGGGTGATGCTACGAGTGTGGCAACCGAAGTAGTGGGAGACGTGCACCTGTCTTTTGAAAATAGAGTTTTAATTTTAAGAGATGTTCTTTACATTTTGAACTTTAGAAATAATTTAATTTCGGTTTCTAAGTTATTTTTCGATGGATATTCAGTTACTTTTAATAAAATTTTTATTATTTCTCATAAGAATGTGCATATTTGTCATGGAACGTTTGTGACCAATCTCTATACGATTAAGTGTGCACACCACTCGCAAATTGAATCTAATAACACATCGACTATTTCGAGTAATAAAAGAAAGCGTTCTTCAGACATGAACGAAATACTTTTATGGCATCTTAGACTAGGTAATATTAATCTAAAGCGGATACAAAGGTTGGTGAAAGACGGATCCTCGGAGTCACTCCAAGTTGAGCCATTTCCAACTTGCGAATCCTTTTTAGAGGGTAAAATGGCCAAGGGGGCATTTGGAGCTAAGGGGAATAGAGCTATGGAAGTGTTATAACTCGTTCATATTGATGTGTGTGGTCCAATGACGATCAAAGCAAGAGGGGGGTATGAGTATTTTATCACTTTCATTGACGATTAATCGAGATATGGATACATCTATCTTATGAGGTATAAGTCTGAAACTTTTGACAAGTTCAAGGAGTTTAAGGCCGAAGCCGAGAAACATAGGGAAAAGAGTATCAAGTTTCTACGATCTGATGAATACATCAGTGATAAATTCTTGAACTACCTATCAGACGAAAGAATTGTATCCCAGTTGACTGCACCGGGAACCTCTTAACATGACGGTGTGGCAGAACGAAGGAACCAGACTCTTTTAGATTCGTCAGATCTATAACGAGTTATTCAGATCTACCTAAACCCAAATCATTTTGGGGTAATGCCATGGAAACAACGACTTACATTCTAAACTTGGTGCCATCCAAATCGGTACCTAAAACCCTAACAAAATTGTGGACCATGCGAAAGCCCAGTTTGAGACACATGAGAATCTGGGGTGTCTGGCATACATGCTAGATAAGGAAGCCGGTAAATTGGATCCACGTTCAGAGTTAAGACTGTTTATAGGATATCCCATGGGAACGAAGGGGTGTATGTTCTATAGTCTCAAGGATCAAAAGACCGTGATTAGCACACACTTTAAATTCTTGGAAAAAGACTACATGAACAAAAGAAAGCCCAAAAGTGAAATTATCGTAGAAGAATTGAGAGGTCAAACTCCTATACCAAGTATACAAGATGATATACCAATTGTCACACCTTCATAACCGGAACCCCGTCGTAGTGGGAGGGCTGTCAGACAACCCGAGAGATTTATGGGAATAGGAGAATCTTCAGATTTAATTCCCGGAGATGAATCAGACCCATGGACATACAAGGGGAAATCCATGACAAAGATGCGACATTTTGGCAAACGACAATGGAAGCCGAGATGGGTTCAATGGATCATAATCAAGTGTGGGAGCTGGTCGAACCACCTAGGGAGTAGAACCTATTGGATGCAAGTGGGTATACAAGAGGAAAAGAGGACCGGATGAAAGGGTTGAAATCTTCAAAGCCAGGTTAGTGGCAAAAGGATATACTCAGAATGAAGGGATCGATTATGAGGAAACCTTTTCGCCTGTAGCTATGTTTAAGTCTATATGTATTCTTTTGCCGATCACTGCGCATTTAGATTTTGAGATCTAGCAAATGGATGTCAAGACAACTTTCCTAAACGGAAGTCTTAAAGGAGAAAATATCTATATTCGACAACCCGAAGGTTTTATTGCGAAAGGCCAAGAGCATCTCATATGCATGCTAAAGAAGTTAATATACGGACTTAAGCAAGCATCACGTACTTGGAACCATTGTTTTGATCAGGTTATAAAGTCTTATGGGTTCGATTAAAATAGGTTTGAAAGTTGTGTGTACAAAAGGTGTGACGAAACTGCGGTGGTATTCTTAGTATTGTACGTAGACGATATTCTGCTAATCGGAAATGATGTAAAGGTGTTGTCATACTTAAAGGTATGACTGTCAAAATAATTTGATATGAAGGACTTAGGGGAAGTCGTCTACATTCTTGGGATCAAAATCACTTGTGATCGCAAGAAAATGATGTTGGGCTTATCACAAGCTTCATACATAGACACTGTTTTGAAGCGTTTCAACATGCAAGATTCCAAGAAAAGTTTTTTACCTTTAAGATATGAAATCCATCTATTGAAAGAAATGTGCCCTAAGACGCCTGTGGAGATAGATGACATGAAAGGTATTCCGTACGCTTCGGCCGTAGAAAGCCTTATGTATGCAATGTTGTGCACGAGACCGAATATCTGCTTTGTCGTAGGCATGGTGGCAAGATATCAAGTAACCCCGGGAAAAATTATTGGACTGCAGTTAAATGTATTCTGTTAGGATATAAGTTGTTAGTTTTGAAGATGTTAAAACAAACCAGATGATGTAATAGGACCAGCTGAGCCTGTTAGTCAGCTGAAGAAAATAGACTAGGACTTAGTCCAGGGGGAACTTGCAGACCAGATGAGTTGGACCAGAAGACCTCTTTCAGATGAGGTTCAGAGCAGAAGATTATCAAGCCTCCTCAGACCCAGACGAGTCCTGGTGGACCAGACGAGTCTGGTGATTTAAGAAAAGTCTTAGAATCACCTCCTGAATCTAGGTAAGTCTTTAAATCACTACTCTGGTCTGGACCAGACGACTTCAAGTCATCTGGTACCTGGTCTTATGAAGATCAAGATTGGAAAGTCAAATAAAAGATTCAGGCTAAAGGATCTCACCAACCCAATCAATCAATTAAGAAAATTGATTGATTGACTTCCACTTATAAGGATCTGATTAGATTAGCTCTCCAACGGCTAGCCCTAATTCACCCCTATAAATAAGAAGTATTGGAAGAAGAAGACAGATACGCGCAAGAAACCTTCAAGCATTCATTGATTAAGCTTTAGCATCCCAGTACTCTTACCAGATTAATACTTTATATACTCATTCAGGAGTTATTGTTGGAAAAACTATATTCAACCTGTTCATCTATTCAAGACAAGGTTGAAGTATTCGAAATTAGATCAGTTTTGATCTAAGGGTGTAAACAAGGAACTGATACTTGTCAATTCCAGTAGTAAGTGAGAAGGATAGTGAGAAGGACCCCTTGACAAAGGGAGAGTGGATGTAGGATTTGATATACGAACTACTATACATCTTGTGTTGTTTATTTTCTGCTTTGCATTAAAAAATGCATTAAAGGATTTTATCAAAAGTTAGTTTATTTAGCTTCCGCATTACTTATCAGACGAGCCTGCTACAAGACGAGTCCGCTTCTTTCAAAAAGTTCAAAAATAGTACTTTGTGTGAGAAGTCCATTCAACCCCCCTTCTAGTCTTCTTATCATCTTTCTACTGTTACTAGTGGGACCAACATATTCTGAAGTATTTGAAAAGAACTCGCGATAGAATGATGATTTACCAGTAAAACAGTCTAATTCCCATGGGATACACGGACTCGGATTTCCAATCAAACCTAGACTCTAGAAGATCTACCTCAGGTAGTGTGTTCTGCATGGGAGAATGAGTCATATCATGGAGAAGCGTTAAGCAGAAATGCATTGCAGATTCGACCATGGAAGCCGAATATGTAGCTGCTTGTGAAGCAGTGAAAGAGGCAGTGTGGCTCAAGAACTTCTTAGTGGACTTGGACGTTGTTCCGAATTTGCCCAACACAATCACTTTCTATTGTGATAATGCCGAATCAATTGCAAATTCAAAAGAACCGAGAGACCATAAGGCCAATAAACACATAGAAAGAAAATACCGTCTTATACGGGAAATCATTAAGAGAGAAGATATAGAGGTGACAAAGATTGCGTCGAAGGACAACTTAGCGGATCCATTCACAAAGGGTCTGCCTCAGAGTACATTCAAGAGACATGTGGATGGAATGAGTGTCAAGGCCATTGTCAATCTACTTTGAGTATAAGTGGGAGGAATATTATTAGGTTGGTGTAAGATGACATGGGATGTCACGTAGAACTACACTAGACATGCATGATGTATACTTAAAAACAGACTTTGAGTATAGGTGAGAGATTGTTGGGGTTATACGTGAAAGTATGTTTTTACTTTGTATAACCTATGTATTAAACACTTATTTATGAGATTAAATCTTTTATCACTATTGCTTTTAATATGAATAAATGTTAAATATTTATTGCAAACCGTTCAATATATAGTACGTGTAACATATAGTTAATGTGGTGATACCAGAACACGGAAGATCACATTAACAAGTTCCTTGTAACTAAATGTACAAATTCACAACCCAGGTGGAATTGAACAATCCACCGTGTAACTAAATGTACAAATTAACAAGTCTAATGTTGTATTGTGACAACGTTGGTGCAATTGCATGAGCAAAGGAACCGAGATCAGATAACAAAATAAGTATGTACCGAGGCATTATCATTTGATCCGAGAGATCATATCGATAGGAGAAATGAAATTAAAACATTTCCCATAAAGGATAATCTTGCAAATCCTTTTTACTGTTCATGTACGCACTAGACATTTGATGGTCTAGGGGTTAGACATATAGGTGATTGGCTCTAGTCCAAGTGGGAGATTGTTAGTGTTAGTGTCCTAGAGACAATCCATCGAAAAGACATAATACTAAGATAATATTCAGATTTGGTTTAATATTATTATTGGTTTAATATTAAATGTATGGCGTTACACTTATCTGAATATGATGTTTGATTGTTTGCATATATTCTTATTTGTGTTCCCATGAATGAGTGAGTGAGAACTCAGATGACTTAAGTATGATTCTCAAATAGCCCCAATCAAGGATCATCAAGAATGAGATATTGATGATGCAATTGAGATTGGTGTGCGATCTGCATCATACTCTTAGATAGTGTAGTAAGATCTCACTTACTACGAGATACCGGGTATCTCATGATGGATGCACAGATACCTTAGAGGGTATTGGTATACCCATCCGAGAAACCGTTTGATGTAATTCCACATAATGTGTCTACGGGTATCTCGGTTAGTGGGAGCGATGTGATACTCCCCTGACTTGAGGTCAATACGCATGACATGTGTGGAGTGGTGAACTTTGACCATGACCGACGCTTGCACCCTTCCACGGGTAGATATGACATGGATTGGGTTCATCATGAAATGTATGTGCGTGGTAGTTGAGCCAAGAATAAGATTCATTCCTGAATGTGGATTTAGAGAGAATACTCGTCTTCTCATCATAATTGGATCTAAGTCGTCGACCGACGCACATCTACTTAGACTTTGTGGCTAAGTATGATATACTTGATCAATTAGTGATTGGAGATAATATGATTAAGTTATTTGAATAGACACTTCATCATGTTCAAGGCTTAATCGAGTATTCGTGAATGAAAGGAAGATATCACAATAGCCCACAATATTACAGGTAGTTGCAGATTTCCTCGCAACGTACCTCGTATATTGAGAATGTCTGATTTATTGTCTAGGGTTCAATTAAGACCGTTAGTTTGACTAATCGCTCGATATACGAGGGCATATGCGCCACACAACAAGTAATGACAATTTACCAATTATAGTTGGTTGATTAAATATTGTATTGGATATAATATTTAATTTATGGAGAATATGATATAATTATATTTGGAATTAATTATTATTATTATTTAATTAAATTAGATTTAATTAAATATGAAATTCCAATAATAATATTTGGAATATTATTATACAAGAATAATAGATATGGTAAAGATATTATTCGTAGGAACATATCTAGGGAAATATAATCCGTAGAGATTATATTACGGGCTAGGCCCGATATCTTGCTTAGGAATTAAGCCAAGTTAATCCCTATAAATATGAGTCTTATGGGAATTCAGAAAGTAACACAAGAAATATAATTTCTCCATAAAATCTCTAGTCGGAATTTTCCTAGCAAATTCGTCTCGAGATTCAACGCTGGCATATCGGTGCGGGTTGGTAGAAAGCCGTTACATGGATACCATAGTTGAGGATTCCGCGTACAAATCGCTGTAAGGATTTATATACTCGTTATTTATCCTTTATGATCTATGTTATACAACCATATGCAAATTCGTTGTTGGTGAATCGTTATCTTCCGCTGCGACGAACATGGTGTTCGTGCCTCTAAAATCCAACATATGCTTATTACTCTTTTGTGTCAAATCCTTTATAAAGATGCTTACATGACTTTTAAAAATAAAATGGTAATAGTCGTACCTTTTTATAACGAAAATGTTATGCTTCTGTTGTGTATGTGATGTTGCCGCTATCTTTTAAATAAAAAGCAAAAATTTTGCTCGAATTTTAAACACTAAGTGATGATTCAAAATTCTAGAGTGTTATGATCTACACTTTGGAAAATTGGGGCATTACAATTAAGCTCGTTTAGGCTTGTATATGATTGATTAAGTTCGAAAAAGCTCGTGAAATTAGATGATCAAACTTGAGCTCGATTCAATAATAAACCAACTAAGTTCAAAACAAATCAGCTTGATTGGACTCGATTATATCCCTAATGAGATGGTCTTGTACCAAGTTTTTGTGCTAAATCAATATTCTTCACGGATATTGATTATTTGTTAGCATTTGAACTCTTTTTAAGTTAATAAAAAAATCTTTCCAAGTTAGGATTTTCTATTCTTAAAGTTTCGTCTTACCTTATTTTAGGAAATAGATTGGATATCGTTGGATCATTCATTCAAGAATATATTTTATATGAAAATGGTTCATGATAAGCTTATCAAAAAAACTGTTTTAATGTATCAAATATTTGACCAGGAGTATCAAAAAGTTCATCAAGAGTATCATCAACCTGGTTCAAGAAAACTTACAATTACAATATAATACCACATACCCAGATTAATGATACTCCTGATGTTATTATTAATACTCCTGATCAAATATTTGATACTTTAAAACAGTTTCATGATAAACTTATAATGAACTATTTTCATATAATATTTTGCCATGATTCAATGCATGAAATTTAATTTAAGTGATTGCACTGTGTCATGTGCAATTACACTATATCGCCCTACTAATATATTATTTTTATAAATATGAAATGATGAAATTATCCTTTTTATTTAAACTAAGTATAAATATTTAATTGTAAAATTACACACATATTCTTATTAATATGTTTATATATATATATATATATTAAAATACATTTAAACATATCTAATTAAAAAAATCACTATTCATATCTAACGTTCTTTCATATTGAGCCCTAATTTTTTGGAAGAAGACAAACCTGTCTCAACTCTCTCAAATGGTGAAGCATGATCGAGTCTCCATTTTTGGCAACAGAGGTCCATGTTCATTTTTTTTGCTTTAAATATATGACAAATTTCACGCTTCAACAAATATTTAGGGTTCTTAGATTCTACAATTTTTTGTTTCGAGTTTCAATGGTTATATTTCTATTTTTTCAATGCTTGGATTTAACACGCATCATACTTTCTCTTGCAAAATCTATTTGGGGGACCATTTCTGCATTCAATCTCTTGCACAAAATTAAAAAAAATCTTAGTGGATATTTGTGTTCTGATGGTTCACAAATTGTTATATGAAATATTTTACAGATATAGAATCCGTAGAAAACCCCATATTACAAAAAAATGCGGATCCTGATCGGGTCGGGTTGGATCTAGAGAATTTTCCCCAAAATCTCGCGCAAGTCTAATTTCAGAATTCTCGCTCCTAGTTTTTATTACTATATGGGTAAATGCATGTTATTGAAGGGCAAACTGTGTGTTACTATCAGACAAAATGTTATTTTTCCATCAATTATTGTGTGATATTACTAAAATAAATATTTTTCCATATAATATAAGGGCAAAAGGTGTGTTAGTATCTATTCAAATATTAGTTTTCACAAATATTTATTTATTTTTATAAAAATAAATATTTTTCCATTCAAGAACACATGTGAGGTAATGAAAAATGTATTACTAGCTAATAACACAAATAATTTACTCAATGGATAAAGATGTATTTGCACAAATATATAAAATCACCCTCCCAGGTTGTGTTGCCATAAAGACAATCATATGTTATCGTAAAACAAATGTGTGTTACTGTTGGAGCAAATGTGTGTTATTGGTGGAACAAATGCATGTTAATATTAGAATAAATATGTGTTAGCACAAATGTGTATTGTTGGTCCCAAAAAAGTTATCCAGCGGAAGGCGTTTTATACGTAATTTTGAGAAAACCCCTTTTTAAATAAAGTGCTAGAATTGAAATGCAGAAATCTAAAGTGCAGGACCAACTTGTCCTACGTCCACTCTCCCTTTCTAAAAAAGGGACTCTCTCTCCAACAAACTTACGAACTTTTGGAATTGCGAAGTACTAGCTCCTTCGTACACTTGCTTACTCCAACCTTTCTATATGATGAATAGGTTGAGTAAAGTTTCAACTAACAACTCCTAAAGAGTATATATACGTGAAATGACAAAGGTGAGTGAGTGGAGAGTTCGTGTGCTTTGTGCTCTTGCCCAACTCTTGTGTTGAACTCATCACTATGCACTCCTTTTTATAGTTGTAGGAATTAACTAACCGTTGGAATGCTAGAAATTCAAACAATCATAATTAGAGAAATATAATCAATCACAAATTGATTATATTGATTGATTAGTTGACTTTATTCATATTAAGATCTATATCAATCAATCAATCAATCAATTGCATCCTCCTATCAGTTGACTCTCTAGATTGCCTTCTTCTCTATCATTGAACTCCAAGATCTTCTTGTCTCCAGATTACAAGCAGCCTCCATGTGGGTGAACTAATCCGTCTCCCTCATCTGGTCAGGATTCGTCTGGTCTGGCCTCTTCTGCTCTGGCCTGGGATCGTCCGGTCAGGACTCATCTGGTCAGAGCTCATCTGACCAGAGCTCATCTGGTCAGAACTCATCTGCTCTGGTGACTCATCTGCTCTGATGACTCATCTGCTCTGATCTAGTCACCTTATCTGGTCTGCACAAAGTTATTCCCCCTTAACCAAAGACCTATTCTAGACCTAGACTAATCTGTGGCTGACTAACATGTTCAGCTAGTCCTATTACAAGTTCTTTGTTTTAACATCTTCAAAATATCTAACCTATATCCCAACATTTGTTAATGTTAGAGTATTATATGTTTGTCAATATTGGAGTAAAGTGTGTTAATGTTAGAGCAAACATGTATTAATATTAGAGTAAATGTGTGTTATGGCAAATGTGTGTTATTGTTAGAACAAATGTATGTTATTGTTGGAGCAAATGTGTGTTAATGTATGAAACAATAAATCTAGATTTAAAGGGATGATGAATAAATTAAAAAAACACATATTTGTCCTTATAGTCACTTTAAAGTATAATCTATTTTTTAAGGACTAGTAGCACACATTTTTGCCTTAGGGTATTACACATTTGCTCATATAGTAATACAATCTGGGAGCAAAAATTCTAGAGCGATTTTTTTTTTGGAAATTAGCTTGACCCGATTAGGATCTGCGAGTTTTGGCTAGGAGCGATCCATGACCTGCAAATTTTCTAATATTTACCTATTTTAAGTATATTTTACATGTGAAATACTTTACAAAAGAGTGTCACTTGATTGTTTTAATTCTCATGAAATAAGGATTTTGAATTATTTGCAAAATGGATCTGTGCAAACTTCATATTTGTTAACATTGAATACACCAAGTGGTAATACACATACTAATGGATAAAATCAATTATATAAATTACAAATTAAAGAAAAAACAAATTACAATGCCCATTTTAGAATTGAATCGACGTTATTTCTCTGTGGACTAAGACAAATTGAATTTTTTGATGGAGCTCATGTCATTATTTTGATATAGAATTTAGCGATTTTGAATTTGGAACAAAACTATTAATATTTTTAGTAGATGAAGTATTTTAATTAAGAGTGATTTGAAAAAAGTACACAGTTCGATGTGTATCTTGTGTTTTGATTTAATAATACTCAAGCAGTAGTCGGTAATACCCCAAACAATAGTTAGTGAAACCCCATGCAGTAAACAACAATAACTCAAATAATCATCGGTAACATCATGAGCAATAATCTACAATATCCCAAGTGGTAGTCAATAATACCCCAAACAATAGTCAGTAATACCCTAAACAATAATCAACAATACCCCAAATTTTTTTATTATATATTTCTAATTGAAAATTTTAAAATTAAAGTCAAAAGAAAGCTTAAAATTCAAGTGCATGTTCTGCACTTGAGTACATACAAGAATTTCTATGAATAAGAGAGACATAACTTATAGTTTTGGATATGAAGCTGCTTTCAATGAATTAATCTTGATGTTCAAAATCCAACTTAAGGAGAAAGACTACCATTCCAGGAATTTTGATGTTCAAACTCGTTTAACAGTTGTTGAGAGTGAATTAACATTTGTTATCACTTATCAGCCTTGTACAAAAAATTGTGAATGCACCACTCAACACTACGAAGGATGCTATTTCTTTAGGTGTTCTGCTTATGATGACGATGACATGACTAATTTTGACAATGAGAATGAGGATGATGATCAATACCTTAGTGTTCATGATGATAATTTTGGTGATGATGGTGGTGGTTCTTCCAGAGTTTTAATATATCTTTTATTATTGTAGTTTCTTTTTTTGGTAATAGGAGTTGGGAGGATGATTTTTTATTATCGTAGTTTTACTGTTTTGGTGGTGATGAGAGTTGGGAGGATGATAATATTTTTTTATGAAGTTATTATAGGAAGGCGTTTGATGTTGTAATTATTATATATTTGATTAACGAGATTTTATATATTCATTTTGTTAGTATAAATGTGTTATTTTGAATGATTTTGATGGGACCTTTTTAATATTTTTATTTAAAATAAATTCCTACTAAAAAAGTATCATTGAAATTCAAACAATAATAAATTTCCAACGAAATGATGTTGCGATTAATTTTGGAATCAAAATATAATATTTTTCACAATTAAATATTCCAATAGTATATGTTTGTTGAAATTTTTATCCCAACACAAAATTGTCGTTGGAATTTACGATGAATAATTTTTCAACAAATGGAATTTCAATGGCCAAAATCCATTGGAAAAATCCAATAGAAAAATACATTTGTTTTGAAGCTGAAATTTGCATTGGAAATTATTTCAAAAGCCTAAATATTCCAACTACACATGTCCTTTGGAATTTTTATTCCAATGAAAAATCTCCATTGGAACTGATACCGACAATTATAAATAAGTTTTCAATAATTAAAATTCTAATAATCAAAATTCGCTGGACAAAATCAAATGAAAAATGTCCATTGAAATTATTGATGTAATTTTTATGTTGGGAAAAATCAAACAACTGAATATTCCAACGGTATATGTTCAATGCAATTTTAGTTCCAACAGAATATTTGCTGTTGGAATTGGCATAGGAATTTCCGACGAATAAGTTTTTTTATCATTGCAATTCCAAAGGTCGAAATCCGTTGTAATAATTTCCAACGAAAATTTACCATTGGAATTATTATTGGAACTTGTGTTGGAAACTGTTTCAACATTTGAAAACTCCAATGGTGATGATCTGAAGATTTTTTTACTAATTTTCGTTCAATTTTTCCAATTCCAACATGCATTTTTCCTACAGATGGATTTCTATTGGAATTATTGTTGGAATCAATGATTTCAACGACAATACCCTCAATTTTCATTGGAATTTGCTTTTTTTCTTGTAGTGGTAGGATCAGCAATAAGCACCGTGTAGTATCTCTTACCCAACAAAATCAACTTCCGACCTTCATGAAATTCTCATAGTTTCTTGAGCTTGTCATAAGGTCCAGGTTCAAAAGGAGGGGCTTATCCTGCATGGTTATCATTCGGCCTATGAAGGCATTCTAAAATTCAATAAGTCCACATTGTCAATCTTCCTCTTCAATATCTACAAGGAAGAACTTCCCTTGGCGTGTATGCTTAGAGGGTTTAGGAATCGAGGTACCCTGATCCATGGGGCTTTGCTGTGATTTTTGAAGTGAACTGACAAAGAATTTCTCAAAATTGATGTTGTTAACCTGAGAAGCATAAACACAAACAGTAGAAGTTTGTTATATAACATGAGACATGTTTTTTAGAAGGGTTTGAGAGGTACCATTATGGATGCAAACGACAAAGTGTGTGTTCCCGATGTTCTTGGTGAGCTTTGGAATTCCACGTCAAGAGCACGTGTGTCCCTCACATTATTGATGTCCATTGCAACAAGGGCTTCCTGAGATTGAAAAGAAACAACATAGTTCTGTGGAGGCAAGAGCGAACGACATTGTGTGTTCTCTTACCAGATGCATCGAAAATGCCTAGGGTTACATTTCCGGTTAGAACCAAGTGGTCGCTTTCTACATTCACGTGCCTAGGGTTTTGTCAAGTCTCCTCAGATCGCCACTAATTCCTGAGCAATATGAGAAACAGAGGTAGGGTTTTATTGATCCATATTGATTCACATACGGATTGGTGTTACAGGTTTTGTTGGGTTCTTGCAAATCAAGATACCTATCATTAAGATTGAAAAGTTTTGCTACATAGTATTGCATAACAAATTTCCTAGCGACATGTCTCACGAAAGTGAGATACTTCAACAAGACTGAAAATTGTGATTTTAGATGGAGCATGGTCATGTTCCGAGAATCATCGATATTGACTACCATCATATGAGACACCGGTGCTAAGGTTGGAGGTGTCGTGTCTCGGGCTTCTATAAAATTATGTATATATGTAGGCTTAATTGTTTGAGATGAAGGAGGATTCTATATTGAAAGGAGAGATCAAGATGATCGCCGGCAGGAACCATGGCGGTCGTCGACGATGTACTAAGGATTTTTAGGGAGAGAAGTCTAGGGATTCCCTAGAGGGAGAAAGTTTCATTTTTAACTCTCATCTAGGGCCAATATGTCCTCATCTAGAATCAGGCTTCGGTGTAAAGGTTTTGGCTTATACTCCACTCTGTCCATTAAAATTGTCTTCACTTTTTTTTATTTGTATGTCCATAAAAAAAATTGTTCATTCCTTTTATGTGAACAATTATCTTTATAAACCAACACTTAGTTATTCAAAAATGTCATTGTCTTCAAACTAAAAAATAGTAGTAATAATTTTATTAATAAATGACCTCACAATACTCACAGAAGACCCACACAATGTTATTACTATCTATTTTTGCATAAAACTCATGCAAAAAAGAAAAATATATTTATATGAGCACATTTTTTTGTGCGAGTGATAGAAACATGTGGGGAGAGAGCTAACATGATTCAATTTCTAGGCCAATAAATGTTTCAATACAGTTTTTTTGCTAAGTAAATTTTCTTTAACATTGTTTTTTTTTTATTTTTGGGCTTTAGGCCAACAACTGTTTCAATACAATTTTGAGTATTTTTACGTTTCTTTTAATTTTCACTTCTTCTCATATTTGGGCTGACTTTTTTTTTTATAATAAAATATCAATTTAGTATATTTAGTAAAATGATTTTGATTATGTGATGTAACTGTAAGGGATCGTCATGTGCACCAATAACACATGGTAGATCCAATTGAGTCTATAATGTATTTAGTTTGGTGAGGTAAAACCTATCGAATTTACCGAAATTTATTTGGTAAATGACGATCATGTACAACATAGGATCAAAATCCTACTGACATTAGATGGAAGATGATATGAGAATGTTGTTTTTAGACTATTCCTCTCTTTAATTAATTTTCTTTCTTCTTTCTATTAATAATATATTATATATTATATATGAAATTGGTTCATGATATGAATTACTATTCAATTTCATAAATTATTTTCCAATTTTTGATATTCTTTGCCAAATATTTTAATTTTTTATAAAAAGAATTGATACTTTAAACTTAAATATTATTATTATTATTTTATATTAAATATGAATAATTTAAATATTAAAAAAATAATTGTTGTTGATACTCTTGAATAACAATATGATATCACTGACCTAGATTTTCTTGATAAATATGATTGATTCCTTATTATACATTTTATCAATATATAATACTTTAAAATTAAAAAAAATAGCATTATATATCATAAACCATTTTTATATAAAACTTTGCATATGAAAATTTTACTCCATCTATCCCCCAAGTCTATTATCATTGGAATGGACACGCGTTTTAAAAAAAAGAAATAAAATAGATAAAGTAAGTGTATTGTAATTTTATTGTGGAGTCTATTATTTATGAATAAACTGATTGTTCGTGAAAATAATAATAAATTAATAATTTTTAAAAAGAAAATGACACAAGAAAAGGAGAGTGGAAATAGATTTGAGGGAGAGATATTTCTTTTCTTTCTTTTGTCACTCACCCCAAGAGTCTCTTTCTGTAAGTTGTGTTGTACTTTTTGATATTAGAGCAATATTTTTGCTCAAAAAATAAAATTTTGCTTTTTCCAACAAAAAAAATCTTTCCACTTCATGCACTTTCTAATTCAAATAGAGAGCTCATATTCTTTATTTGCAAAACACATCAAGATCCATTTATTTTATATCATGTATGATCAAGAATAAAACAAAACACCTAATTAACTTTTTTTTTTTTTTAAAAGAAAAAAGTTTAAAAAAGTTAATTGTTTGATCATGGACTTAGAAGAGATTGTCAAAGCTAGGGTATTAGTTTTTGTTTTTATTTTTTATTGGTAAAGTCATGATTCGAATACATGATCTCTCGATTATAAATAGTGAAGTTCTAAGTGCACTTCCAATGAAGAAGTCAATTGAAGAGGCAATGACAAATTGCCTCCAATACCTCCCACAATGGACCGGCTATTGTAAGCAATTTGGACCACAATGAACAGTGTATGAGCTATTTATACACTGTTCAATAAACAACTCTTTTTTTTTAATTTATTAAAATTATATAATATTTTTTTTGAGTGAATAAAATATTATGTATTTATTTATTGTTTATTTAAAATACAATGTAACATAAAAATTAAATATTGACTTGAACTTGAACTCAAAAGTAAATTGATTTGAAATTGAACTCAAAATCCAAATGCATGTTATGCACTTGATTACACAGAAGAATCACTAAAATATATCAATTTGATTATATACAAATATAGATAAAATTTAAAATAAATTTGATTAAATTAAAAATATTTTAAGAGAATATTCCCTTTGAGTTAAGATTTGAGGTGAATGATTTATTGTTGGAGGCAAATTTAGAAGCAAATTTGGTGAAAGTAGTGACAAATTTGATGTTTAGCATTTGAAATGTTCTAACCACTTGAGCTATACTATTTCATCAAATACTAGGATAACACATATTCTAATATGCAATATTGCACGGTGCAATATTACTTTAAATAGAAATTTTTAAAATTCTTGGGTCAAAGACGGGTCAAACGGGTTGCCCATTTTTTATATTGCTGAAAATTGTGTTACTCTATGAACAAACGATTGTTATTGCATGAGCAAAAGTGTGTTACTGCTTTAAATAGAAAATTCCAAAGTTCGTTGGTCAAAGGCGGGTCAAACGGTCGCCCATTTTTCATACGACTAAAAATTGTGTTACTATGAACAAACGAGTGTTACTGCATGAGCAAAAGTGTGTTACTAGCTTATAGCGTAATACTATTTAGTTCTTGTAGTAACACTCATTTGTTCATGTAGTAACACATGAATTACTTAATCATATTGTCTTTTTATTATTCAGATTCTTCCAATTTCATATGGTAACAACACATGAATAAGAATTATGATGTTATGATTATCTAATAATTTTAAAATTTTATTGGTGTTTATCAAGTTTTTCTTCTTCATAATTTAAACCTTTGTTTTTTCGCGATTTCACATTGTTTCTGATGTAGTAACACATACGTACTCTTACAGTAACACCCACTCTCCCTTAAAGTAACACAAACTTGAGAGCGAATTTTTTTATTTGCTTTTATGCGAATTTTTTGGGAATATCAATTTGACCAGCGAATTTTATTATGTTGACCCGTAAATTTTTCAACTTTCCTTTATTAGCACAATATTGCACGGTGCAATATTGCACAAAGACCCACTTAGCATAATAGTAATCCCACCCACAAAACATTATTAGCTGGATAATAATTTTCTTTGTAATGAAAAAATAACAATAATTTAATTTAATTAGCATTAGCTACACTATATTACAAAGCTTTTCTACACGTACACTTGTCCCATCATTAATGATCGATCTAGTATTATTATAATATATATCATACCTGTCGTATATTGTACTTTTTTTTTTCTTAGAATATTTATTTGTAGGTCTGATTTCATGCACGTCTTCTTAATTTGCATCTAAGCATTATCGGATCTCAACTATATCTAAATTAATGCTACACAACAAAATAAATCTGCTGTCTCCGTTCTGTATTTCTCAATTTATTATAATTTTGTTTAATAAATTAATTAGTTAATTAGCAGGAATGATCAACTGGCACTAACCCCTTATCTTCAAGCCCCCTGTATTTAAGTACACCAGTGGTTTAGTCTCAATTCAATATCCTTCAAACAGTGACTGACCAACGATTTGTCAAAAAGTTAGTACATCTGATCATGTATTTCTCCGTATTGTATTTTCCGCCCAGTATAAATTGATAAATATTTTTTTTATCAATTCAATATAAATAGTCACAGACTAAAAATATTCATAAATGGACTCCACAATATTTTTCAACTTTGCTATTAATTATAAAACATAAACCATTACTTGATCCGTCCAATTTACTAAACTTATTTGTTTCCGCATGAGTTTTAAGAAAGTGAGTATATTGTGTATGAAAGTAAATTGATTGTAAGTTGAGAGTGTACAATATTTCTTCTTTAGTAAAATTCGTATAAAAGATTCTTTCCTCACTGTAGCATATATAATGAACAAATTTCTACGTGACACCACGTTATTTAAAACCAGCTGTGAATCGAATTCAAATTAAATGCAATTTAACAAAATATCCACAAACTAAGTTTGAATTTTTTTCGTTTGAGTAACGATGAATTTTGATATACCTCAAGTGAAACGGTGTCATAAAATAATGTTTCCTACTAATATATACTCCCTCCGTCCCACAACACATTGCGGGGCTACTATTCCTCTCGTGTTTTTGCGAGTGAATTTTTTATTAGTATTTGAAATGATAAAGTAATTTTAAAATTACTTTATAATAGAGAAGAGGTAGATCTATCATACCCTACTTTAAAAATTATTTTATCATTTCAAATACTAATAAACAACTCGCTCGCTAAAACACGAAGATAAAGTGAACTCCGCAATGTGTTCCGGGACGGAGGTAGTATATGATTTAGAAGTCTTGTATATATGAGATCGTTTAACGAAATACGAGACGTGGTACTTCTATATGTTTCACTACAAAAAACTCGCGTTTTAGCGATTGAATTTTAGTGACCGATTAGCGACCAAAATAGACCACCGGTCTCAGATTAAAATTTTTTGCGACCGCCTAAAAAGTCGGTCGCTAAATCGAAGATTAGCGACCGCCTTTGACCACCTAAACGGTCGCTAAAACTCAAAAGCCGGTAAAAAATAACCAAGACTTTTTACCGCCTGGTCAGCAACCGTATAGACGGTCGCTGATTTCAAATTTAAACTCAGCGACCGCTGCCTGACGGTCGCAGACTTGTAAAGTTTGACCCGGGTTGGTAATGGTTGAAGGTCATTAATGCGGGCGATTTAGCGACTACCACGTGTCGGTCGCAAACCAAAAACTGGTTAAGTATCGGTACATAGCGACCGCTTAGGCGATTGCTAATCCTTTTTAAAAAAATTATGAATATCGTCCCTCCGTACACATACTCGTAAAACTCATCCTCCTACCCCCGTCGCCGCCGCCACCTTTTCCGCCGCGGTGCCGCCGCCGCCGTGCCGCCGCCGCCGTGCCGTGCCGTGCCGCAGCCGCCGTGAGTTTTCATATTATTTTAATCGTTTAATTTTTTTAAAGTTATATTTTGTGAATAAGTAGATTATATATCATTTTTTTTAAAGTTATATATATATTTTGTGAATAAGTAAATCGTTATATGCATATGTGAATAAGTAAATTATTATATGCGTGTGAATAAGTAGATTATATATAGCATCATCTTTTATAGTGTGTAGATTATAAATTAATTTAACCGTTCAAAATTTTTTATAATTATATATAGTGAATGAATAATTAAATTATGTGTATGTGTGTAGATTTTATGCGTATGTGAAATTATGTGTAGATTTAATGTACATGTCATTTAATTTATTATAAAAATAAATTATTTTGATTTTTGCGCATGTGCATGTCATTTACCTTTTATTTAATTAAATATACAATGAATTAATTATTCTTTTAAAAAATGAATAATTTATTTTGTGTTTATTTATTTAAATATAAAAATATTAATTTATGCGCTAGACAAAAATCATATCAAGAAGTGCACTACACAATTAGGTTAGGGTGTAATCAAATCCTTTATATTTGCAAAACATAATTTGCCTATGTGGCATCCTTCAAATTCACCCATTCCAACATCTTTTGGTTCATGTTTATTTTAGGTGTCCAAGTTTTGTGGCCATTGATTCATTTCATGATTAATATCGATCGTAGATCATTGGATTTCTTTCCTATAAATTTGTTCATTTGTCATTCCTATTTTCATCGTCGACTCTACCCTCCTCTTTTATCTACGTTTTTCTCATTGCCGTGCGATTGTAGTTCCATCTTGACGATTTCGGATGATTAGTTGATCGATCATGTCGTTTTGGTTTTCATTTTTTTCTTCATTGTTCATATTCTTTTGTACCGTGAGATCGTTCGTCGTGCATATGTTGCCGTCGAACTTGGATTTAACATATTGTATTTATATTTGAATTTTAATGAAATATTCTTATTTAATTTTTGTCCATGTATATTGATTTTCGGTCTATGTTTTGCAAAGTTGATGTGGATCGTATCTTTGTATTTTACACTGGTTCATTTTGCTGTATCTATGTCCATTGCCGCATTGCCGTATCTACTTGGTCTAAATGTGTCGTACAGAGATTGATGAGGCGTATGTGTTTGATTTTATTGTAGGCCTTTGCTACGAAAGGACAAGAAGCGAGCGTGATCACAAATTATATTCTTAAGGTATAATAACTTGAAGTTATCCCCTATTTCTTTTTTAATTGAAAATAGTCCAGTAACTTTCAATTGTTTAAAAAGAGTAAGCCTTTGGTAAGAAGATTAAGAAATTTCATCTATGTTTTGCAGATTTTGGGTCTGGATATTTGTGCCGATACTATGGTTGGAGACGAGCTGGTACGGGGGATTTCCGGGGGACAGAAAAAACGCGTTACAACAGGTAGAAACTTGCATGCATAGTTAGAAAGGAAGAAGTAATTGGTCATGATAAAGGCTCGATTTTATTTATGATACATTTTTTTTATGGTGATAGGTGAAATATTGGTCGGTCCATCTAACGTTCTTTCCATGGACGAGATATCGACAGGATTGGATAGTTCCACAACATTCCAATTAGTGGATTCATTGAGGCAAAGTGTCCACATCTCAAAGGAACCGCTCTTATACCACTCCTGCAGCCGGCGCCCGAGACTTACGAACTGTTGGCCGACTGCGCATCAATGGCTCACGATGTTCACATCGATAGGATTAATTTAGGAATATACTTTAATTCATGGAATTTGTTAATTATTAATTAATATGATATTTAATTTAATTTAATGTGTAATTAGTTTTGTTTAAATATCATATTCTGACTAAATTAGCCATGTAGCCTAATTATCCTAATTATTCTAATTATGTCTTTGAATAAATGTGGTTGCTATTATATTTTCGAGATTGGTCCTTTATTTTTTATTTTTTAAATGATGGCATCAAGGCCTTGGCCGACAATGTCCACGGCAATGGACTTAATTTCGGATCTTACACACGGATTTGATCTCGGATTATATTCTTGGACTTAAATTAAGCAATATATGTATCCATTTTGAAGATATATAAATATTATTGAGATGGTCTTAAATTCGATTTGAGTATAATTTTGCATACATTGTATTCAATGACATTGATTTCTTCAACTATCTTTATTAGAATATTTAAACATACTTAATTACACATTTAATATACATAAGTGACATAATAATTTATAATTCATCTATCTCACATCAATGGGATTAAACTAGGAATGTACACTAATTCATGGAATTTGTTAATTAAAAATTAATATGATATTTAATTTAATTAAATGTGTAATTAGTGCTGTTTAATTATTCTATCTCGACTAAATTTGTCATGTAGCCTAATTATCCTAATTGTAACGTATGTCTTTGAGTGAATGTGGTTGATTTCATGTTTTCGAAATTGGTCCTTTATTTTTTTTTTTAAATTATGGCATCAAGGCCTTGGCCGACAAATATTATTGAGATGGTCTTAAATTCGATTTCAGTATAATTCTGCATAAATTGTATTCAATGACATTGATTTCTTCAACTACCTTTATTAGAATATTTAAACATACTTAATTACACATTTAATATGCATAAGTAACATAATAATTTATAATTCACCTATCTCACATCAATGGGATTAAACTATGAATGTACTCTAATTCATGGAATATGTTAATTATAAATTAATATGATATTTAATTTAATTAAATGTGTAATTAGTGCTGTTTAAATATCCTATCCCGACTAAATTTGCCATGTAGCCTAATTATCCTAATTGTAATGTATGTCTTTGAGTGAATATGGTTGATTTCATGTTTTTGATATTGGTCCTTTAATTTGATTCCTTTCATGATTTTGCAGATTTGGTCCTTTTTTTTCTGGCGCCAATGCCTTGGCCGATAATATTCACGGCAGTGTTCGTATTAATTAAATTAAATAACATACATTAAATTAATTTAAGCAATTAAGGTATCCAATTTTTGTTATAAAGACTAATAATTATTAAGTATTATTATTATTTGGGGTTTTAAATTCGAGTTAATATCAATTTTACATAAAATTTGCGAAATTGGTCCTCTAATTTTTTTTTTCTATCATCAAGGACTTGGCCGACAATATTTGTACGTGTCCATACTTGCGTAATTGGTGTTTAGTATCAATGTATTATGCAATTAACATGAATGATAATGGTTATAATTTATCCATTTGATATTTTTTATTCATTGAATTTAATTGGAATGATTCAAAAATTTAGGCATTTCTATTAATTGAGATGTTAATTCATAATTCACCTATCTCACATCAATGGGATTAAACTACGCGTGTACTCTAATTCATGGATTTTGTTAATTATAAATTAATATGATATTTAATTTAATTAAATGTGTAATTAGTGCTGTTTAAATATCCTGCCCCGACCAAATTTGCCATGAATGTGGTTGCTTTCCAATTTTTTCGAAAATGCCGTATATTAATGTATCCTAACTATGCCTTTGGATGATTTTGATTCCTTTCATGATTTTGCAGATTTGGTCCTTTTTTTTTTTGGCGCCAATGTCTTGGCCGATAATGTTCACGGCAATCTTCATGTTAAACTATGAATGTACTCTCATTCATGCAATTTGTTAATTATAAATTAATATGATATTTAATTTAATTAAATGTGTAATTAGTGTTGTTTAAATATCTTATCCCGACTAAATTTGCCATGTAGCCTAATTATCCTAATTGTAATGTATGTCTTCGAAATTGGTCCTTTAATTTTTTTTTTCTAAATTATGGCATCAAGGCCTTGGCCGACAATGTCCACGTCAGTGGACTTAATCTCGGATTACACTCTCGGACTTAATTTAAGCAGTATATTTCTTCAACTACCTTTATTAGGATATTTAAACATACTTAATTACACATCTAATAAACATAAATAACATAGTAATTTATAATTCACATATCTCACACCAATGGGATTAAACTATGGATGTCGTTTCATTCACGCAATTTGTTAATTATAAATTAATATGAAATTTAATTTAATTTAATGTGTAATTAGTGTTGTTTAAATATCCTGCCCCGACCAAATTTGCCATGAATGTGGTTGCTTTCCAATTTTTTCTAAAATCTCGTATATTAATGTATCCTAACTATGCCTTTGGATGATTTTGATTCCAGTGACGTACAATTCGGACTGTAAGTAGTTCTTCCTTACTCGGCCGTCGTTTCCGTGATTTGTATGTCTATATTTTTAAGCCTTTGTCGACGTTTTTGGCACTTATTCAATGTTTTCGATGACGTTTTATATTATTCGTTATGTGAGTGCATCGTGGTCATGTAATCTGTAAGATCGAATCCAAAATTTCACAACCTTATCATCGGTGGAGTGTGTTTAATTTGCATAACTAGTGATTGTTTTGTCTTATGAGTCTTGCTGTGATTATTGTCATGCATGTTTACTTTCGTTATCAATATTATGTACAAGAATGTGTTGGTTTTGTTGCGCGGACGGTGTGTGATTTTTTTTTCAAATATACACATGATGACAACCTTGACCATATACAGCGCATAGTTGTTACCCAATTGACTGTAATATATGTTATATGATAATCTGGGAAGCCTTCCAAAATGGTGTAGATTTGCTAAAACCATTATCAATAGTGTATTAGGGTCTTTTTTATTCACTATTAAAAAAAAAATGGTTTAACTAATTTTTTGGAAAATGCTTATGTGATTATTCTTTATTATAATGATTTTTTTATTTCAATGGCTGCGTGTAATCATTAGTGAGTGTATTGTGTTGTTTCGATGCAAATTTGGTGTATTATTTAAAGTATTATGAACATTGTTTCGTGGTATTTGCAAAATGGGTTCTCTTGACTAGGGAGGATACCACACTTTCAAGATGCTCATTCTTTTACATCTGAAATATTTTTCAAAGCTGTTAAACTGGATAATGTTTGCATATTTATTTTTAAAAAAATTCCTTTGTTTTTGTTTGTTTTTAATTTTTTTTATCTCAAAATAGGTGACACGGATGGCTCTCAGCAGGATAGTTCGGTCAAACCAATCAATGGTTCCTATGGATCATACATTTTTCCTCCGGTCTTGGTTTTTTTACGACGATGTATCTTCTCAGATTGATGAAATGGTCAAGACATCTAGCCTGGACTGGTGTTCTGACAATGATTGGCGCAACATTCTTTGTTGGGCTAACAGTGATAGGATGCATATCCCCTCATTTAGAAGAAACCTTCAGAAAATTATAGACAGCGGTGGACCACTAACGGTCGTTAATCCTACCGGAAAGGCACTTTGCAAGGTTACTCCTGATTATAAACTTCAAGTATGTATAATGCATTATCACGTGTGCATGATTTTTATTGTTTTTGTATTTTTTTTCTGTGTTGATGTTTTATATAATTATTATTGACTAACTATTAGTGATTTTGTGTATTATAATGTACCAATTTGTATGTTTCAACCATTTTTTTTAAGGAGAGGTATCGACGTACCTTTGTGTCGTTTGCACGCGGTCAGGGTTATCGCTTCCAGCTTAAAATCACTGCTCTTAGAAAAACGGTTATTCCTCCTTCCATATGACTGGTGTAGTTTTGAATTTTTTATTTTTAAAGGATTGTATGATTTTATTGTTTTTATTTTTTGTAATAATATCAAGGTTGGTACCCTGGATAATGTTGGATTCGGTATTGGTGATGCTAACGCTCCATCGTTTTCCCGATGCATTACTCAATCCGATCTAAAGGCCGGACGCTTGGTATGTGTAAATTGGACGCATTTTTTAACTTTATTTCTTGGCCAATTATTCATCGTCGCATTCTTACCTAATCTTTATAACTATTTTGTTTTTTTTAAGCCCATCTCATCCGCATTTTGGTATCGTAATATTGAGAAATACTACAAGTTTTATCCAGATGTATTGGTTAGGGGGGATAATACTACATGGACCGTTTCCTTTAGAGGTCATCGCTGTCGATTTATGATAAGCGCAGGATTTAAGAAACTGTCCCGTGACTTGGGTTTTAAGGTTGGATCCGTGGTTGAGGTGAGGATGCTTGAATGTCAGCCATTTATCCTCGGGATTAGTGTTGCGGACTAAGTACCTGCAATAATAATTTGTCTACTTCTTTTTTTCCCGTTGCTATGAATAAAGTTGTTATTATCGCACATTTGGGTTCCCATAAAAGTTAAAGTACTTTGTTTTCGAGTGTAATAAAAATATATATATTAAAATAATATTTATTGATTGATATTTTGTTAATTTATCGTATTAATTGGTTTAGCGTTGTGTTTGCAAATGCTACGGATTTGTTTGTGTCATTCTATAAAATAAGTTGTGGCTTATGACTCAAATTAAATCACTGTTGCGATGTGTCTAATATTATATTAATCAATGAGGAATAAAAAAATTGTGTGTTTGTTTTATTAATCATTGTATTTTTGTACATGGATTGAAATCCATAGCAATTTGGCAAAAAGTTAAATCTAACAAGACAATATCATCACAATTTAAAAGATATTGAGAACAGATTTGGAAATCCAATATTTGCAAATTAAGACATCTTCAGTAAGTAAATGTTACATAGTTTAATATTGGCACACTCCTAGATAAAGTAATAAAATAAACAAACACATCCAATGATCAATGTGCAACGTTTTGTGAATGTTATATAGTACATTAAGGTTCCAGTTCACATATGACAACCATAAGCAACATTTCCTGGAACGGGCCAGATCGACTCTAAGCCAACCGATCCTTAAGGTTAAGGAATTGTAACAATACACCGTTATTTATCCTTTAGTCGCTACTGCATGTTAAACCAACATGAAAATCTTTATTCTTCACTCCGACTCAGAACCAGCAGCCCCCAAGGTCATATTATAATTTAGGATTCTAAACGGTGGTCAAGACATGTATCTTCTATTTAATCAATGTTTGTTGCCATATATAAGTCTACCGCATCATTCTTGCATAAAAAAATAATTGTGTTTAAATCCCCTAATTAGTCTAGATGTACATTTAATTTTGTTTCGATCTCCTAATTGGACTAAATGTGCAATTGTATTTTTGTTTTGGTCCTCTATTTTTTTATCCTCTATTTGTTATATTGATGGATGTCAGGAGCATAATGTTTTCTAACATTGAATTTTGATTTAAGTCATCTTATACTTAGTTCACTTGATTGTTTTATATGTTATGATCTCTATATAAAATAGTCCCCTATATAATTTCAACTAAATAATTACATTGACAATTTATTCCATTAATTCAATGAATTGCTAATTATTCTCCTTTGATAATGCCTTGAAAATTATTATTTTTTATTATGTGAATGATGAGGTACAGAAAGTAGCAATCAAAGGTATTATAATTATCATGGAACTAATCCGCAATGAGTCAGTCATAATTGTTTCCAAATTAAGGCAATTTGTCACATGTCGTTAAAAAGTATAAAAAATATTTGGTTATATCGATATCTTATGATAAAAATGGTTCAATGTTGGTTCAACAATAAGTTGGTTTCTTTGGTTATGCTAATTTATGTGAAATACTTGCGACAATTGATAGATATTTTTTATTATATTAAAGGTAAATTAATATCTTTAGTGAAGACAATATGTTAAAAAAAAAAAGGAATTTGAAACACAATAAAGAACATTCAATCGTATAATAAAAAGTGAGCAAATAATTTGAATGACACTAAATTAGACTTTATTTTATGAATGAATGTGTTCCTCTATTTTATTTTTCCATTTTGGTATCAAGGTGTTGTCCGACTGTTTTCATGCCAACGACTTTATTCTTGGAGTAATCCATGATCTAATTAATATACATTCTTTTAATTTAATTAAATGTGCAATTAATCCTGATTAAATTTAATTTAATTAAATGTGGCAATTAATTGTGTTATTTAATATATTCACAGAATAGGTCCTCTATTTTTTTTTTCACGGAATAGGTCCTCTATTTATGTGGTTGTTTTCATATTTGGTCCTCTGTGAATGAATGTGGTCGTTTTCATATCTGCGGAATTTATCATCCTTATTTTTTAATTTTTTGCGGATTTGGTCCTCTGTAAATGAATTTGGTCGTTTTTATATTTGCGGAATTGGTCCTCTATTTTGGGGGATGATGGCAAGACTTATTCAACTTTCTTTCTTTAATATCAATTATGCAGTGATTTAATTGATTTTTGGCCGTTTGTATTTTTAATTGGCCTAGCTTGGTGTTAATTGTATACTTGATTGTAATTCGATGTGTAGTTTTATTATACATATATTACCTTATTGAATGTACATGGATTTTCTATATATTGTTGTTGACATTGTTAAACATTTAGCTTGATTCGGCAACACTATCGTCCATTTTGAATTCAGGCTACGATGAATCACATTATGTTCCGAGTTAATGTTAGGACTATACTTCGTGACTTGGTTCTTCTCCTGCACTCAGTTTATGTGACGTATGAAACAAACGATATTGCAACTGGTTTATTTCCCATGTACATGTTTACTGCTTATGTACACACCCCTGATGGCGTGAGTGCGTTGCAGGGTGATATTTGTTCATCTTTTGATGAAGCGGAAAATGAAGCTGCGTATCAAGGGATAATGTACCTGAAAGAAAAATACAATGTACTAATTGTAAGATTTAAACTTGGTTAAGACGACAATTTTTTTATTGTTTGGTGTGGCGAATAATTGTTATTGTTATCGTGAACCTGGTGTGAGAAGGTTGCAAGAATATTATCTAAATGAAAATTGTTTAGATGAGTTTATTGTCTTTTGATTTCAATTATTTGCAAACTGAAAATATGATATAATGGTTGGAATTATATTCTTTATTTTTCATAATGTAATGCACATGTTTTTACGATATTCATGTTGTCTCATCTATCATCCATTATTTTTGTAAAAGTAAGATTGGTTGTGTATATATTAGTTTGGGTAAGCTATTACAGATTATTTGCTTATTTAAATTATATGAGAAATTTCATTTTTTATTTTTTTTTGCTTTTGGTTTGGACTGATTTCAAAAAATGTTCAAAAAAATTCCTCTCTATGTCTAATTAGTCGCGGAAACATGCATACGTGTTCAATACTCTTCCGTCAACCAGTGTATACAATTCCTCCCTTGCGTAATGATCCATATTTCACATGTTTCCGAGATTGATATAAAAAAATTATAGTTTTTATTATACTGATATCTAATTTGGTTAGTTGTTTGGGATTGATGACATAATATACTACCTATCGTTTAGTATGAGACATATGCTGAAATAATTTTAAGTTTTTGTCTTGGGACGAAAGTTTTTGTATTTCGTATCAACAAAATTCATAAATCATTTGATTTCGTAGTTTCCTCAGATGTAATTATTCCCAATAAATTGAATAGCCAAATTCATGATTTTTTATTTTCATTTCTATTTTTCTCTATAATTGCGGATTTATATTCTTTATGTTATTTAATATCCGCTAGATATAATAGAAATATATGTATATAAGATAATTAATCATTGAAATAAATCCAATTATGTATGATCTATTTCATGGAAATAACCGGAGGGTTGTGGTAGTTGTTTTGAGTACACCTAAAATTTGGCAATAATTTATTTATGTGGCCCTAAAAGCCCTGATTTTTTAATTATTTTTTATTAAACCATGTATCCTCAATATGCACAAACTCAAGTTACATCACATATACATACCTACAATATATACACGTGTATGCATATAGAGTTTCATGTTGATTTTTTTTTTAAAGTGTCAATTTCATTAAAACAAATTGTTAACAGCTACCAAATAATTTGAGAAAAAATCAAGCTTCATAGGAAATACAACATTAGTTTCAAATTAATAATTTTTATACGATGTTATGTTTTTCAGATTAATTTGAATACTTAATAATATGTGTCGAATCATTAACACTTTTGCATCATAATACTATAATTGATATTGAAATTTACAATGTCAAGATTGAGCATAGATAGCATTAACCATTACTGTAAATTATTATTAATATTTTAGAGAAGACGGGAACTACTACCCTTACCACATATTTAATTCGATGAATATTCGTATTTTATTGGGATTAAAATTAGAACAATTTTAGGTAAACCGTATAAGTTATTTCACCCAAAAAAAAGTATAGTCCAATATTTTTTGTGGTATATAAAAAAATATTTATATGTCGAAATTATTTATATATTTTTTTGTGCAAATATGTTATTTTGGCTTGACTTACTCCATTGTATGTTATTCATGGTTAGTGGTTAAATGATTGTTAATGCAATAATTCTTGATATTTGTGTTTTAATTCTCCATTTGCATATTTAGTGCATATCACATTTAACATCCACATGCTCTCTATTGCCTATAAAAGTTGGTGAGTTTTTGTGAATTCCATCCATTCCTGCATTCATTCATCCTTTTAGACATTGGTGATTTTACATTGTTTTACACTATTTTATGTTAAAATATCTATGTTAAAAACATCTACATATTTTTAAAAAATGTAGAAATGTTTTTCGTTTTTTTTTTAAATTTAAAAAAAAAATTGTTGTATTGGTGTCATGATTGTGATATGTGTATATGGTTTTTTTTTACCAGATTATGGATACGGAGACCGTTTTTTCTCCCATATCTGAAATTACTATTAATATGGAAAAATGTACAGGTTTTATATCCTTTTTATTTCTTTATTATTTTAATTTAAAATCACGTGGATTTCATAAAATTCCATGGTAAAATTTATATTTGTATATAAAATAAAATAGAGATGTCTCAAGATATATAAAACAATCAAATATTTATAATGAATGGCATATGTTGTATATATTAAGTTCATCCATAATCTCTCCATTTTCTCTAATAATTTTTTTATTTTTTTGGTTTCCTTCCTATACAAGGATGTGGCGGCTAATGCCTGTGTTAGTCCGTCGAAGGGTGGCGACAACGGAGTTGATAATTTTCTGGGAGGAGAAATTATTTCCGATTTAAAGCGGAAGTCTGATGACCATGAAGCACCTATATATGTTAATGATCTTGCTGATTCCGATACACTTGGCTCGAAGATGACTCGCACGGTTAAGATTGAGAATGAATAATTGTTATGTTCGTCTTCGAATATTATTTATATTATGCATTTTTAATACATGCGACCAGTTTATGCATGAGTATTCCATGCATAATGGGACAACTTTTGTGTTGTGATAATAAGTCGCATATTGGTTTTTGAGGTTTTTGGACTATAATAATATGTATTCTCTTTATTTTCTAATGTGAATTGCTATTTGCGATACATTTGTGGTCAAATATATAGTCGTGTTAGATTTCGTTAATATATAGTCGTGTTAAATAATATATATTGTTTTTTTATTTTTGTGAAAAATAAATTTTGTTTATTATTAACGATGTATCTGTTGATGTGTTTGGTTTATAGATACGAAAAATTTATATTTTAAATCCGCGAATTTTCGCGGGTCTGTGACTAGTAAAAAGTATAAAATGAAATTGGTTATTACAAGAACCAATTTAAAATGTATGTGTTGTTTCATTGAAAAATATTAGATATTAGTTCTATAATTTGGTTATATTGATGAAATAATTAGTTGTTTCATGACTTGAAGCGAAAATACTAACTTCTACTAGTCGCTTCCCCGCAAGCGGACGGGTTCACTGTAGTATGAGTAAGTATAATGACCAAGTATTATCGAACCCAAGAGATGGAGTGTATGCGAACAGATCCCTGAAGATCTTCGTGTCGTAACTAATATGAGTGCAATATTTTTGGGTTTTCTGAAAGATTAATTAAAAGACTAAAATAAACTAATTAAACTAGAATACTAAAGAAGACAATTTAACTAAGGGTTGTGTTCAAGTAAGAGATGGTGATGCTTAGGATAGGAATCCCTACGTATACTAACGGAGCAGGTACATAATCAAAATAATTGTGACGCGCAAGAAATAACCTAAGTAAAAAAATACAAGGTGAAAGCTTAAGATTCTAAACCCTAATACTTTACCCTAACACTCGACTTCACTAATCCACTAACAAGTTAATAGATTGTGCTCAATTAATGAGACCCTAATTTAACTAAGGTGGTGCGGTCGTCCTCTTTCGCTAAACTGGTAGATGAATTAACCCTTTCTAAACCCTCTAGTTAAGTCTACTCGTTGTTAAAGAGTGATACGGTCGTCCTCTCTCTAACACTTTTCGAACGAAATTCAAAAGTAAAGTTAAGATTAATTTTAAGAATTCATTAATCAAGAGAATTAAAACCTAATGTCACAAGTTACCCTAATTACGTACCCACAACCTACTTCTACGAGTTCATCCTACCCCAAGCATGCAAGGGTTTTAGCTAGACATAGGTTTTACGTAAATAATAACAATTGAATAAGTAACGAACATGAACATGATAATTAAGACGAAGAAGAGATCAAACATAAACTAGGGTTTAACGAAATAAAGAATAACTGAAATTAACTCAAGAAAAGAAGTCTCAACGTGTTCAAGAACAAAAATATAAAGAAACGAAACTCAAAAGTAAGATCGTAATATGAATTCGTAATGAAAACTTCAAAAACGTAAACGTAAAGCTTGCTTCTCTCCTTCCTCTCCAAAAACGAACTCCCAAAAGTCTAAAAATATCAAGTGATGTGTGGTCTCCCTCTAAAACGTGCTTGAGACGAGTATATATATGCAACGGGCCGAATCGTGAACTCATGGGCCGAAAAACGCCTTGTAAAACGCAAAAAATGAAGGTGCTCGAGTAGGCCTGCTCGAGCGGTCGCGCTCGAGCATATAGCTCGAATGACACAAGTGCTCGAGTGCTCGCGCTCGAGCTGCTCGAGCAGTGAAAATCCTCTGCATGTTTTAGGGCGCTCGAGCTGCTCGAGCGCTCGAACTTTTCTGTATGTTTTGGGCGCTCGAGCAACGTGCTCGAGCGCTAGTGCTCGAGTGGTTTACTCGAATGCTCCCAAAATGTCACCAAGTAGTACTTTTCTTCTTCAACACTAACACCAATCGTATTTCTTCAATATCTTCTCATCCGGGCATCCGTTTGAGTCGATTCAAAGTCCTACGAACTCCGTTCTTCGCCCTCAATTCACCTACGAGCATTAAAGAGACAAATTCATCAATGTATAAAAATAATGCTCAATTGACTCTAAATAATCGACAAAATCGGTCAAAATTAGGGTATTTCAAGTGACGAATCATGACAATTTCACGCCTAATCATTTCACTAAAATTTATTGATTTGATAGTAATATTGTCACATACATCATTCATCATTTAATTTAAGCATACAAATATTTGTGGAAAATAATTATATTTATATATTATAATTTTCAGACAATATTATATATGTTTGTATAGGATAGTTATATTATAGTTACGTTGATGTTTAATTAGTTGAATTTATAATTATTACAGATGAACCCAGTTCAAGATAATCGTCTCAGTGTCATCATAGTCGACAACTAGTAAGTATTTTTTTTAATGAATTATGTATAATTTTAATTATATATATATATATATATATATTAATATTATTAACTTGATTTTTTAACAGGATGCTTTCAGTCCGTGAGACTAGCTCCGTCGTCTCACAGGTCATTAAGATTACCACATTTGAGTATGGTGCCCACTCGTGGAGCCAAGTGTCCGAACAAAAGAGGATGAAGTACTTTGATGAGTTCAAGGTATACAAATTTTTTTATTTATTATGATTTTAATTTTGAATTTTTTAATTTATTTGTTAATATTTTATTTTTAATTTATATGCAGAGGCGGTGCGTTTGGGACCCTGCCCACGATAGTGTTATGCACCAATTGTTCTGTGTGAAAGCACAAGAACTGTACAAAAATATTATCTACGACCTAACGAAGCGGTGGGAGCATGGGGATCGTGAAGAGTTGGATCGAACACCAGACGGGCGACCGATATGAGATGGTTTGGTGAATCACTGAAACAGTGAACCATCATTTAGAAGAAGATCATGAAGAGAGAGAGAGAGAGAGAGAGAGAGAGAGGGAGAGAGTCAATTTGAACAATTTATTTATATTTTTTGAATAATTTAATTATTTATGTTTTTTGAACAATTTAGGGATATTTTTTGAACAATTTATTTATATATTTTTAAAAAATTTAATTTAAAAAACTTAGTAAATACATATATATATATAAACGAATTAGAAAAAAAATGATTGAATTTGATGAATTTTAAAAATAACGGGAGTCAATTTGGAATTATATAAAATTAAATGAATAAAAACGAATGAATTAATAATTTAGAATAGTCTAAAATATTAAATTTATAAAATTAATAAAAAAGTTAGTAAATACATATATATAAACGAATTAGAAACAAAAAAGATTGAATTTGATGAATTTAAAAAAAAAAAACGTGTAACACCCCGTCACGTTCTGTACCCTTTTTCTTTATTAGAAACCTTATTTTATTTCCTTCTCTTGTTTATTTTAAATTTTATTATTTTGTGAATTATTGTGTAATTTAAATTTTATACCCTACTTATAAAATTTCAAAATTCGTAGAAAGAAATCGAATCTTTCGAACGAATAAATGACCACGAGAATTAAATTTAAATTAAGGATTTCGATCCACATAATTTTGAGAATAATCTAAATTCAAATAACTTATTAATTTAATTAAAAGATACCGTTAATCTCAAACTAATTTCTCCACGCCAAACAAACCTTAATCATATACCTGGGAAATACAAAGAATAGGATGGGGATTATTTTTGGCGTCTTAAGAAATCTCAACCACATCTTTTTTTCCTTTTAATTAAAAGTTTCTTTAATTAAGGAAATCCCTTTCAAAGATAAGGACTTGAAAAACTCTAAAAAGGCAATTAATTAGAAGTTGAAGGAGTCTATATATATCAGTTCTCCTCTTATTTTTCACTCACGCACAAAAAAAAAAAAAGATCAAAATTCCTAAAACATCTCATTTCTCTCTTATAAAAAACACGTCCCTTTCTCTCTCATCGAAGAAGAAGAAGAAGAACGCCTCCTCTCTGCTTCTTCTCCGATCAACAATCAGCGACGCCTCTCCGTCTCCTTCTTCGATCGAACAAGCCGCGAGCCTCTCCCTATTTTTCCGATCGAAGCAAGCCAGCAACGCCACTCCCCCTTCGCCGTCGCGACGCCACCGCCGAAGCAGCACCGCCGCCTCCCATGTCCTCCAAGCCGTCGCCGCCCCCTTTTTCTTTCCAGTAAGATGAAACCCTTTTTCTTTTCTTCAATTTTCAATTCAGATAAATTTAATTTCAAAACCGTAACTCGATTCGCTTTTCTTTCTTCTCCGAGATGATGTCGAACTGAAACCCCGTTGCCGGAATTTTTGGAAAAATCGCAGGACTTCATTAGGCTGCCCAAATTTCCCGGCGAAACGCCGAAGGACGCTGTTAGGCCGCTCGCTTGTTACCTCGAACCTGGAGAACGTAGGGTTTCTACCATCGTTTCCCTTCTTTTTATAATTCCGGAAATTATCGAGACCCTTTTTGGAGTCGTATAACAAGAAACGGAGAGGATGATTTAAACTGTGATTTTCTATTTTTCTTCTTCTGTTAAAATCATATTCTGTTCTTGTTAGGTTGTACCCCTTTTGAGTTTTGAGTTTTGAGTTGATGTTTAACATTAAATAAGTTTTCTTGAGTATGGATGCTTCGAATTATCTGATGTTTGGGAATTAATCCCTTTAGTCTTTTGTTTGATATTGTAGTGGCAGTAGTTGATGTTTTCGGATACTGTTGTTCGAATGACTTTAGTACTGAGACTTTTGTGGACTGGTTTTTATCTTACAGATGTTTAGTATCACTGTTTTAGTGATATAGTACCACTGACTTGTTAGTTGGTATCTTTAAAATTAGTATGTTAATGTTCTGTTGGATGATGTTTTTAAATATGTTTAACACTTTGTTTCGAACCTGTAGATAAAGGGAAATTCGTCTTCTCCCTTGTCTATGTTCAAAATTGGTACAATGGAAAGAAGAATATTTTTAGAAAATATTACTACTCTTTTGTTATGAAAATAACACAAGTCAATTTAATAAGTGATACTAGTATCATAGAAAATACTTTTATTCAATTTAATTGATATGGAAAAACCCTTTTTGAAACAAGTACTTCTATTAATGAGGAAAAAATGCATATTATATTATTCCTAGTATTTATTATATAAGATTCTTTAATAAAATTTATTTAATAATAAAGGGAGTTTTATTTATAAAATATAATTTATATTCAATGTTCTTTTAAAATAAGAAAAGATAATTTTAGAAAGTAAGATATTAATTTGGGACTTATATTATATTAGTATATTTTTATAAATTTCTTATTTTTATTCTTTTCAAGAAAAATAATTAAAGTTATACTTTTAAAATATTAAAAGCTTTTACAAAAGGATAAAGAAATTAAAAGATTGTTTTGTAGAAATTGAGATAGTCATACAACAAGAGAATTAGTAATTACACCCCAAATACACTTACCCGTTTTAGAAGTGGCGTATTTACCAAAATAGGGTGTGACCCTTAAGAAAGTCCTTTTAAAAGTCTATAAGACATCGACCACTCGTCTCGCGTAGCGCAAACTCTCAAGTTTTTCTAAATATTTCAAGGATCAACTTTTAATCAAATGACTTCATATTAGGAATCGGTGCTAGTGGGAATACGCACCAGGGACTCGACCAACCGCCTATTCACCACTCTCGGGACTCCAAACGATTAGGTGGGTGTTGATCTGTTAATCGATCTGCTTATAATACGTTGTGCTGGTATACTTTGAACTCGACCAAATAAATCTAAAACAATCAATCCAACACAAATGTATCCCTATTATATAACTGTTTGAATTATGTGATATACTTATATATGATACAAAATACCTATTGTTTTATTCAAATCAATCACTGCTGCGTGATTAAGGGCGTTATGTGAGCATGAATCAATTCGATTGCAAATGGAGTAAATTTCTCTCTCCAGTTCAAAAAAGTCAGTTTTATAAAAGGACGGAAAGTTAGTAAGTACGGAGTTATGGTTCGGGTATTAAATCCAACCCCCCGGGAGCTGTCGGGGACGCCCTCAGAATCAAGGTTGTTGATTCAAACATATCTGGTCCCCGGGTCAGACGCATATGTTGCGCACTGGGAATAAGGCCATTGATGATTTGCGTTATTCGATTTTGTCAGTGGTTGGAAGGAGTAAGGTTTTTGGAAGTGGAACAAGTCAAGTATGGTCGTACGAAAGTGGTTCAAGGAAGTCTTTTACGATATGTGGAAAATGATTTTGGGCTTTGCCCCCTTACTGTGAATCAACTTGTGATATACCAATTATATGATGTGAAACTTGTTATGCCCAATTAATTATTACGTGAATCTGCTTGTTCTGTGATATACGTTATCCATGTTTATATATCAACTGCTTAAATATATTAAACACTTTATTAATGAGTACAACTTAATATACTTCGGATTTACCAATCCCATGACGTTGCAAATCACCCATACGTGAGAATTCAAATCTCACGCCCCACTTTTCTAACCCTTTGCAGATTTCGAGTACGGGGAGCAGGGACAGTGATGAGGAAGATACGGCGTTCCCCATTCAATTAAAATACTAATTATAACACTATGATGCCTATATTATATTCTATTTTATGAATAAATGTTATCACCAATACACTGCAAGACGATACTAATTTCCGTGTGATTCAGTACCTAAAACTCAGTATGTAATATTTCAAAACACTAAACTCTCTATACTTTTATACATATATATATAGGAGTGTGATACATCATTATATATTTCTCTCCACCTTCCTACTGCATGAAACTCATCATCTATTTATCTTATCTTTTCTTCAAAAAAATTTATAGTTCGGACTTTTGATATCAATTAATACTTCGAATTCTATATTGTTGATGACCTTGATTCGAATTAGATAATTAGTGGCTGTTTAACACTCAAGAAGGTCACCAAACAAGATTACAAGTAATGATTTTGTGTAAGTGAAGATTGAGAAATGAAATTGCAAGACTTTGGCCTTTTTCTTGAATAAATGAACTTATTTTTACCCTTTCATGAAGGGATATTTATAGGCTTACAAGCAAGTAGGAGGTGTCACCCTCTTAGCCTTTTGATTTTGGCATTGACAAGTGTTTAGCCACTTGTCTTATTCCTAAACTATTACATTTTATACAATGATAAGTGTTTAGTACACTTGTTTGTTTCTAATGCAATGCTTAAATTAGTGGAATTTTGAGCTGTCCTCCGTGGCTCAGTATTGCTCGCTTGGTCACCTAAGTAGTAGGTACTCTTGCCCTTGCTTTTGGCTTAATTATTTATTCATCTTGTTCTCTTGCTGTGTTGGTCGCCTGACATTCCTCTGACAACTCCCCTGGTCGCCTGATGCTTTGACTCCTCATGAGCTCTGCTGGTCGCCGACACCTTAATTATGCAATTAGTCTCTTAATCCTCTAATCACTGTTGCTCGCCTGGTCGTCCATCAACATTGTTATTAGGAAAATTGCTGACTAATGAAGAGCAAGGCATAATTTTGGTAGAATGATAACTGTATGCATGGAGCGAGCAACAAATTTTTGAATTCCTTTGAGCGGGAAGTCCGGCGATCATCCGGTCATCAGAGTGATCAGTGGGGTGTTCTACGCGTGTGTGACGGTTGGATCCCCGAGGTTCTCGGAATCCGTAACATCGTGGGTGGCAGCTGGCGTCATCGCCGCCCACACGTATTTTTTCTTTGCATATAGGGGCCTACGAATTCTCTAAAAAATTTCATTTTGACCCCCGTTTTCTATCTTTATAAATACTCGTCTTCTCTTCTTCTTTCATTTTTTCGAACTTTCATTTCACTTCCTCCATTAAAGCTTCATTCCAAGCTTTTTCTCACTCACCTCTACGAAATATCCGATAGAATTCGTGTGGAATCTTCAGGTAATCATCCATTATAGTCTTTAATTTCATTTTTGCTTTCGTTTTTGCATTTTGTTTTTGTTTTTTCTTCGAAAATTCTCCTGCGCCGCCACGAGTTTCTCCGGCGCCGCCGTGTTCTGCCATTTTCGCCGCTCAAGCTTCTTCTTTCATTCTTATTCAAAATCCCTTATCATTTTCATCGATTCCTTGAAAAACGACCTCCTAAATGGCCCCTTCTTCGAGTGAAACCACCTCAATTGAAATTTTTGAACGTAATCCTGGGAAACGTCCGATGGAAAAAGAAACTTCCCCCGCTCCTCGTCGTTCGATTCGTCAAGCCCTAGCCGAAAATCCGAGAACCTTGTTAGTGGACGAAGAGACGGGTTCCGAGGTGTCCTCCGTTGTTCGCTCCATGGAAGCTCATGCCACGGACAACTCCAGCGACAAAGAGGTGCAATTCCCTGCTGGTCGCCCGGATGCGAAAGAGACTACTTCTTCCGACTTGGGAGAAGACTCAGAAGAGGTGGCCGCTGAGATCGAAGCTGAAGGCGACCAACCCGAGGTGGAGCGACCAAGATTAGCTGTGACTTGGGAGTTTCTGCAGGAGATAGGTGTCCCTACTTCTAGAGTGACTTCCGAGTCTCAGATTCCTGAGGGGGTTGTTCGTCAGAACGAATGAGGCGAATACACTGCTCACTATTCCACTGCCTTCCCTGTTCGCTCCAGCGTAATCATGACCGCCCAGGAGAACAGCTTCACAGCGAGCAGGATTCCAAGTCTGATCGCTGAGGATGACTTGGATAGCATCAGGTCCCACTATAAGATTCCGTACGATATCTTTTTGTACGCCCCCAAGAAGGGAGGGACTGCTGATCGTCCACCACCAGGATGCACGACGATCAACTTGGATATACTGAACACGGGATTCCCGCTGCCGCTTCATCCCCTCATTGGTCGCTTCCTGGAGGATGTCAACTTGGCCATCACCCAAATCACTCCCAATGGGTGGAGTAACCTGCTCGCCCTGATGACTCTATTTGGCCTTGAAGGCTATAAGAACAAAATCAGCATGACCGAGATCCATTATGCTATGGTTATATCTGCCTGCAAGGAAGAGGGTGTGGGCTGGTATTATGTAAAGGCGAGGACGGGGGTCAAACTCATCGAGGAAGTTGCCAACAAAGTAAAAAGTTGGCACAATCAATTCTTTTTTATCGGAGGAGACTGGCGGGCATCTGCGGATTTTTCTGGTGGTCAAGCGCGCATTAACTCCCCTGAACATTTTGGCGTAGTAAAACGTAGGCTTCTCTATTTCCTTCCGGGTGCCAAGTTGGAACTAATTGTTGATTTTTCTTTTCTTGTTGTTTTGCAGGTCCAATTATTTTGAAGTGGGGACATCCGGACTTGAGTGAAGAATTCCTGTTCATATTGGCCGTGATAGTGCTCCGGAATCCTGCTGATCGGGAAATCTTTCATCTTTCAAAGGCCCATTGCCGAAAGATCGCCCAACTTTTCACAAGTCCGCATAACTTGGAAGCTCGAGCGGAAATCCCCGAGGGTAATCATCTCTAAGACTCTTTACTCCCTTGTTCGCTTGATCGCCCGGAGTTTCTAATTTTTGTTCTTCTTTGCTTTTAACAGATCAACGTGTGACCATTGATGTACCCACCATCCCGGAGTCCTACCATCTTCTTGCCGCCCGTGTAAAGCAGATGGCCACCGAAGAGCCGACCAGGAGGAAGTAAGATCCACCCATATCTCTCATCCGTCTTCAAGCTGGGGAAGAGCCAACTGCTCATGCTCGCCAACGAGCCCCCACTGGTCGCTCCAGAGGAGCCCCCAAAACCACTACTTCTCCCCGTGGCGCGGAGAAAGAAAAGATGAAAAAGAAGGCTCCGCGTGAGGACAGCCCCGACGAAGAAGAGGGTGTTGAGCGAGCATCAAAGTGCTCGAAGCCCACCATGGAGGCTAGCAGCCGGGCTCCTCGCTCTCCAATTTCTAAAACCACCTCTCTCGAGGTTGTAAGAGAACAACAGGCTGTGGCTGCTATCTTGAAGAAGAAACGAGCATCTAATGATCGCTCGTACCTGGGGTATGACCCAGTGAAGTTGAGAGAGTAAGTCTTTGAACTGTCACCTTGGTGATCGCACATTTGTAGCACATTGACTTAAAGTTTCTTTTTCTTTTCCAGGTATAAACCTGAGGAGCACCCTGGGTGAACAGAAGTGCTCCATCAACATAGTTTTGTTAAGTCTTCTCCTCCTTACCTGGACATCCCGGACTCCCATGTTCACCGGGCAACTGAGACGGTTCCTCGCTCTTGGACCAGGACTTGCGAGGATATTGTCCAAGGGCAGACTGCTAGCGATAATACCCGCCTGATCGCTTACAACGCTAGCCATCAGGCTGTGATGGCCCAGAAACTCCTTGATCAAATCGTGATCTTGGAGCCGACCAACCGCGGTCTTGGTCGCAAGATTGACGGTTTCGAGGCGGAGAGGGCAGTTGTCCTGAAGAAGAAGGAAGATGAGCTTGCTCAGGAGAAAGCTGAACATGCCAAGGTAGTGGCGGATTTGGAGCAGAAGTATAATGCTTATCTGAACATCGAACAATTTGCCACCAATCAATCAGAGAAGTTGATGCTCGAGCTGGGGGTTGCTGATGAGCGACTAAAGGTGTTGGAGGGCGAGAAAGCAGCCGTGGTTGCCCAGGTTGAGGAGTTGCAAGCTGAAGTTGCTCGCCTTCAGCAGAAGAGGTCCAGAATGGTTGCCTTTGACGTGTATGCTCAGGACGTGGCCGACAACACTAACTTCGGTTATGTGTGCGCCTATGCGGAGAGCATTAGATCGGTGAAGTTTGCCTTGGACCATGGCAAAGATGTCCTGGCCACAACCAAGAAAGATTTCATTGATTACGTTAAGGACAACCCAGCCAGTGCTGGGTTCGCTGTCCCGGTAGCCGATCTTGGGGAGATGGGAGTCCCCCTGGATATCTTTGGGGAGGATGTTCAAGTCATCGCCCCCCAGTTCTCGGGCGAGGAGCCGAGCAAAGAGGCTGAAATTTTTTATGGCCTTCACTCTCTTCCTCTTACTCCCCTTGATGGGGCGGGCACCTCAACTACGGCGGCCACCGCTGAAACCGCTACTACTGATGCTGCTCCTTCTGCTCAGGCGACCACTGATGCTCCTCCAGCCCACCAAGACTGAAGACCTCTGTATTTTTTGTTTTTCTTAGTTTGTGCTAGGGTGACTTTGTACTTTCCTTGCTTTCTTTTGTAACACCTTTTGCACTTTTAATGAAAAGAAATTTGGGAATGTTTGTTGCCTTTATTGCTTTTCCTTGTAGCTTTCTTGATTCTTGTTTGTTCGCCACTTGCACTATTGTTCGCCTGTACTAATACAAGCTTCACGAACTTAATATATTTTTTTTTAGAAACACATATCTTCATATTTGATGATCGCATGATCGATTTAGATGGGCCTTTCTTGTCTTGAAAGGACCTAGCCTTAAACGATTGGGCCCTATGGTCCTTTCATGGGCTTAGTCTTGAATTTTTCCCTCGTGGTCTCCCCCAATTTTGGGCCTTATTGTCCTTACATGGACTTAGCCTTGGGTTCGTATATTTTTACCTTTGTTGTTCGCCTCCTTTGCCTGTGCATCTTGGGCGAACAACTTATTTTTGTGAGCGAACAACTGAGTAAACTAATTTTACATCACAAATTTCATATATATATATATTTACAAAATTTTTGAAATTTTTCAATCATACTTACAACGAATATTTCATAAAATAATATGGAACTTGAATTAAATTTTACATGTGCTATACAATTTTTTGCCTATTGATTTCTTCAACAAAGCTGCATTCCAGGAGTATTGGGCCGAGTTGCCTTCCCTGTCTTCTAAGTCATATGTGCTATTGTGCCATTTCTGAGTTATCCTGTATGGGCCCTCCCAAGTCGGTCTGAATACTCCTGGTGGTGGTCCCAAAACTTTTTTAAGTACGAGATCTCCTATCTTGAATTCTCTAACTTTTACTTGTGAATTGTAATATTTTGCAATCCTTTTATTGTATATCGCATTCTTCATTTCTGCCGATATTCTCTTTTCGTCAACCAAATCCATCTCTGCAGCTAGAGCCATATTGTTCGCCTGCTCGTCGAACGTTGTTGTTTGTTCTGTTGGCACCTTCAATTCTACGGGTATTACTGCTTCCACACTGAATGCCATGGTGAACGGAGTTTCTCCTGTACTTGTTCTATAAGATACTCGATATGCCCATAGCACTTCTGGTATCTCTTCTGACCATTTTTCTTTCTTGTCCACCAACCGGATCTTTAGTATGTGTTTGATTATTTTGTTGATTGATTCTACTTGGCCGTTGGACTGAGGATGATATGGAGTTGAAACATGTTTTTTTATTCCCCATTTCTCACAAAAGTTTCTTATTTTCTTGCCTTCAAATTGTCGTCCGTTGTCAGTCAAAATCGCTTGTGGGACTCCGAACCGACATACAATATTTTCCCATATGAATCTGATCATCTTTTTCTGCGTGATTGTTGCTAGCGCCTCTGCCTCAGCCCATTTTGCGTAATAGTCCACGACCACTACTGCAAATTTTACATTTCCTTTCCCAGTCGGGAAAGGTCCTATGATATTGATTCCCCATTTTGCAAATGGTCATGGACTGTTAACTGCAATCATCTCGGTTGGTGGCTTGTGAATGCTGGGTGTGAATATCTGGCATTTGTGACAAGTTTTCGCGACTTTGATGGCATATTTCAACAATGTAGGCCAGTAGTATCCTTGTCTTACCATTTTGTAGGCCAATGCACGCCCCCCAACATGATTCCCACAAACGCCTTGATGAATTTCTTGTAAAACCTCTTGGCCTTGCCCTTTTGTCAAATATTTCAGTAATGGAAGCGAGAATCCTCTCTTGTATAGTTGTCCATCCATGATTGTGAACCTTGCTGCTCGTCTGGTCGTCTTGGTCGCCTCTTGAGGGTCTTCTGGGACTTCGCCATCATGGAGGTATTTGATAATGGGTGTTCTCCAATCGTCCTCCATGAATTCTTCATCTACTTGATTGATCTTGTAATCGTGTGTTGATGGTTGACATATTTTTGTGATGGTGATTTTTGACAATTCTGTCGGGCCCGTGCTGGTAGCCAGGCGAGCAAGTGCATCTGCTTGGGCGTTATTTTCTCTGGGTACTTGTTTGATGTAAATTTGCTCAAACATGGAAGCCAAGTGAGCTACAATTTTCTGATATAACGCCATGTTTTCGTCTTTCACTTCATATTCTCCTCGGACTTGGTTGACTATCAGCTGTGAGTCCCCATATATCTGCAATCTTCTAACCTCGACTGCCAATACTAGGCGGAGTCCGACTATCAATGCCTCATATTCGGCTTCATTGTTTGTCGCCATGAACTCAAATCGTACTACCGAGGTGAAGATTTGTCTATCTGGGCTGATTAGTACTATTCCGACTCCTGACGCTGCGTTGGTGGATGATCCATCAACGTACATATGCCATGAATGATTATGACCTCTCGTTGGATCTTGAGGAAAGGCCAGCTCGACTATAAGGTAAGCCAACGCTTGTCCTTTGATCGCTGTTTGAGGTGCATATGATATTCCAAACTGGCTTATTTCGAGGGACCATTTGAGGAGGCGACCAGTAGTGTCTGGCCTCTGTAAGATTTGCCTTAACGGGAAAGTCGTCAGTACTTCTACTTGATGATCGAAGAAGTATGGTCGAAGTTTCCTGACGCTCATCACTAGTGCGTATGCTAACTTCTCCATCGGGGAGTATTTGATTTCTGCTTCGTGCAATGCTTGACTCACATAGTAGATGGGTAAATGGAACTTTCCCTCTGCACGAACCAAAACTGAGCTGATTGCTACTTCCGAAGCTGCCAAGATATAAATATAGTTTTTCTCCCGACACTGGTTTTGATAAGATTTTAGTATCGCTGAGATATTCCTTCAGCTGCTCGAATAACTGTTGACAATGATATATCCAATGAAATCCGCCCTTCTTTATAACATCGAAAAAGGGTCGACACTTATCGCCAGACCTTGAGATGAATCTATTCAGGGCCGCCAAGCATCCAGTGAGTTGTTGTACTTCCTTGACAGACCTTGGTGGCTGCATATCTAGAATTTCCTTCACCTTTGATGGATTTGCTTCTATGCCTCGCCAGCTAACAAGGTGTCCAAGGAACTTGCCTGAATGGACTCCGAAGTTGCTTTTCTTCGGGTTTAGTTTCATGTTGTATGCTCGAAGTATTTCGAAGGCTTGCGTCAGGTGCTCCAAATGATCTTCCTTTTTAGGCTTTTTACGACTATGTCATCCACGTACACTTCCATTGTTTTACCAATGTGTTCATCGAACATTTTGTTGACAAGTCTTTGATACGTGGCTCCTGCGTGATCAACCCAAATGACATCCTCTTCCAACATAGCAAATTTTTGTTGGTGTAAAAAGTTGTGTGCTCCTGGTCATCTGGATGCATCGGGATCTAATGATAGCCCGCGAACGCGTCCATGAATGTAAGGAGTTCATGTCCAGCCGTATTGTCCACCAACTGGTCAATGTGTGGCAACGGAAAGTTATCTTTGGGGCACGCAGCATTCAAGTCTGTGAAGTCGATACATAACCTCCACGTGCCATTTGGTTTCTTCACTAATACTGGATTTGCCACCCATCTGGGGTATAAAGCCTCTTTGATAAGGTCATTGTCCAACAGCTTCTTAACTTCTACATCCAACGCTTCATACTTGTCGGGCCCAAACTTCCTCCTTTTTGTTTCACCGATTTCCTTGTTGGGTCAATATTTAGTTTATGGCAGGCATGCTCAGGGCTAATGCCTACCATGTCACTATGCGACCATGCGAATACGTCGAGATTGGACTTTAAGAATTCTTCCATCCTGGATCTGTAAGGCTCCGGGAGCTCAGACCCGATGAAGAGTTCTAAGTCTTCTCGGTTCGGGTCAACTTTTATTGCTTCCAACTCTTCGACCGGCGTTGCTCTTCTTTTTTTATTTCTCCATCGAGGATCAATGATGGGCCCTTCCAAGTTGAGTTCATCTTCAACACCATTGGCTCTGCTCCTAGCCGTGGTTCAAGGTCTTCCACCTTATTTGGGCAAGGTCCAGTCTCTTGTCTTTTTTGGTCGTTTTGAATTTCTTGTTCGTCCCCTTGCTGGTCGTCTACCTCCATCATCTCCGTATAAATGGATTCCATGATTTCATCAAGTATGGATGGTTCATCTTCAGCACTGCTGCTCGACTGTTCGTCTATCATTGATATCTGATTGTCTTTGGGTAGCAGTTGCAGGAGGCACTCACGAGCTCTTTTTTTATCGCATTTTACTGCACCTGGCCCTTTTGGTGTTGGGAATTTGACACAATAATAGTACATTGAAACAGCTGCTTTGAATTCATTGATAAAAGGTCGGCCGAGAAATCCATTATAGGAGGATTGTTGATCTACCACTAAGAATTCTACCATTCTAGTTAACCTCCTATCAGGATTCTCGGTCGATACAAGTTTAACTGGCAACGTAACTACTCCTAGGGGAACGGTTACAACATCTCCGAATCCTACTATCTTATGATTACAATCTTTTATATTTTCTGCACAATCTCCTATCTGATCTAGCGTGCTTTTGAATATAATGTTTGTGTATGAGCCGGTGTCCACGAGCAATCGGTGGACTCGGGTTCCCATGATGTTAGCACATATGATCAACGAGTCATTGTGTGGGGTGAACACTCCATCCAAATCCTTTTCTGAAAACACAAAGTCTCCCGTTTTCTTGGTGGCCTGGTTGACTCCCACTTCTTTAACTTGAGCCACCGCTCTCAGTTCTGCCTTCCTTTTCCTTTTCGAGATTGGGGGTCTCCCATCTGAACAACCTCCAACAGGCCCGCTCGCCTCGAGCATAAAAATCTCCTGCATTGGTTCTGCTGGGGCCATTGGGATCTTCTTTCCCTTCTTGGTCGTCTTGCTCGACTGATCATCACTATTTTCGTCATCTGAGCTAGGTGAACTAACCACCCTGGGTCTCTTTCTGGGTTCCTTCTTCACAGATTCAGACAACTTGCCCTCTTCATAGAACCTCCACAGTTGTTTTAATAGGCCGCAACATTCACTAGTGAAGTGTCCAATGTTCTGGTGGTAGGCGCAGTATTTGTTTGGATTCAGCTTTCCGCGCTCTTGCCAGATTTTCCTTGGTTCTGATAGCATGTCCCTATCTTTGACATTGTTGTACACAGCTTCTATTGACGTGGTGAACACTTGATTCAATCTTTCCTTCAGTTCTGCTCCTTCATTGAAGGCTTTCATATTTTTAGGAGCTTTGTAGTCATTTCCTACGGATTTCTTTCCAGTTTTCTTGGGATCGACTTTATCGCCCAACTCCTTCTGCAGCGCTTCTTGCATAGACACATGTATGCCTGCCCGATGTCTGAACTCTGCGTATGTCTTTGGGCAGGCAAAATGTATTTCTTTCCACAAATTAGTCCCTTTTTTCATGCCCGCCATCACCGCCATCATCTTGGTATCTTCACTTACCATTTCGCCTTCCAGAAGTATTTTGTCGAACCTTTCCAAGAACTTTCTATCCGATTCATCCTCCCCCTGCTTAATGTCGGCTAGTCGGTGCCTCTGAGATAAATACGACCCGGCTGTAGAGAAATATTACAGAAACTCTTTGCCTAGCTATGCAAAGGAGTTGATACACCCAGGAGCAAGTGCCGAAAACCAACGATGGGGGCCATCACCGAGTGTGAGTGGGAAGTTACAACACTGTGTGGCATCAGATGCTCTCATTGATATCATGAAGGCAGAGTACTTCATCAGGTGAACTCTGGGATCCGAATTTCCTTCGTACAAACTGATGGCCGGGAACTGTATTTTCTTTTGCACGGGCGCATTCAGGATTGCTGGTGATAGCGGCGATGATGGTAAGATTATCGAGCCAATGCCTTTCTGAGAGTCTAACTGTTTTTGCATCTCCTCGATCGCCTTCTTGAGGGCTTGCAACTCGCTCGGAGATGCTCCACCATTGGAAGGCTGTTTATCATGATTCAGTTTTGTGACCTCATCCTGATTCAGTCCCTCACCAACGGGATGTTTCTCCTGAGTTGGTCGCCTGGCGGCCCCGTTAGGGCCTAGCCGCCCAAAAGCTGATCGCCGTAGTCGATCATGAATGGATGGGCGAGCATCAGTGCATGGTCGCTGCTCACTCCGTGGTGGTGTGACTTCTTTGATCTCTCTTCTGCGTTCTGATCTCCCATCGTAGTTATGTCCTGTGCTCCTTGTTGCGCCTTTGCTTGGCTCCACCTCTCCTCCCGGTGTGGACTCTCCTCTGCTTCCCAACCTCTCGCTCATCGGGGTTTTGCCCTTGTTCTGTTGAGCCTGAGTGCTGTCCACCTCGTCATTTCGGACATCTTCCTGTCTCTTACTTCGCTGCTCGGCTGATCGCCTGGTCGTCTCCAGCGCTCTTGATTCCTCTGCTCTTTCCTGACGTCTTTGTATTGATTACAAAACGGCAATCATTTTTGCAAGCTCTTTCGGGTTTCTGGCCAGGGCTTCCACCTCCGGGGGAAGAGTATCGATGGTGACTTGCACATTTCTGTTGGACGTGGCCCATACAGTACGTGCATGGTCACCTGTAGATGATACCCGAGTCCGTGACCTATGTGACGGGTGTGCATTTGAAGACTGTCTTTCTTGTGATCCCGCCATTTTTGAAAATGTTTGGGTATTTTGGTGATGAAGACTTTGTGTTTGTCTTTGCCAATTTAAGATTAACTAGCCTTGTATGTGTGAACTTGGTTATTTAGCAAACCCTAATTCACACATGCATGCATTCAAATTCTTAAATATGAACAAATCCTTCACAAATGTTAAATTACCCCTCTTACACCCAGTTTTCGGTGACTTTTGGTCGGATTTTGGTAGCAATTTGCAGATTCCGGTGATTTTCCTATCGGATTCTTCGAATCTTCAATCAACCGGAGGTTCGGACCCTCCTTCTAGAGCCAATTGTTGATGACCTTGATTCGAATTAGATAATTAGTGGCTATTTAACACTCAAGAAGGTCACCAAACAAGATTACAAGTAATGATTTTGTGTAAGTGAAGATTGAGAAATGAAATTGCAAGAGTTTGACCTTTTTCTTGAATAAATGAACTTATTTTTACCCTTTCATGAAGGGATATTTATAGGCTTACAAGCAAGTAGGAGGTGTCACCCTCTTAGCCTTTTGATTTTGGCATTGACAAGTGTTTAGCCACTTGTCTTATTCCTAAACTATTACATTTTATACAATGACAAGTGTTTAGTACACTTGTTTGTTTCTAATGCAATGCTTAAATTAGTGGAATTTTGAGCTGTCCTTCGTGGCTCAGTATTGCTCGCTTGGTCGCCTAAGTAGTAGGTACTCTTGCCCTTGTTTTTCGCTTAATTATTTATTCATCTTGTTCTCTTGCTGTGTTGGTCGCCTGACATTCATCTGACAACTCCCCTGGTCGCCTGATGCTTTGACTCCTCATGAGCTCTACTGGTCGCCGACACCTTAATTATGCAATTAGTCTCTTAATCCTCTAATCACTGTTGCTCGCCTGGTCGTCCATCAATATATATAATTAATATATATGGATTCGGGGCGTTACAGGTGGTATCAGAGCCTAGGTTCAAAACTTTCGGACCCAAACCCAAACCCTTGATTTTCCATCAAAACTAAACTTATTTCTCATCGCTTAAGTATTAAAAAACATTTAATGTCTCAGGGGAAACGTGTCTCTGATTACTGTCCATAAGCTCCTCAAAGGTACGTTATTAAATCTTTTCATAAAATTGTCTAAAGGCCTACAAACTCACAACAGTTTGACTTCATAATATTACACGATAAAAAAGGTTACGATAACTCAAAACGATGTTCGCGCTATGAAGGAAAGCTACAAGATCTAGTCTAAATTGCTTTTGGACCTCGAATAATTGATAAAGAATGCTTGAGTAATTTTGTGAACTTCATAAATAGTATTATGTGATTATTTGAAATATGTGCTTTAAAGTGTTTACATTACAGTTTTTTCTTTCTTGGACTAAAATTTTGACTAGAACTTTCCTTTCCCTATAGGAGACCCATAAGATGGATGTGGATCGGTACATAGAGGTTACACTGCTAGAGTTAGAGACAATCGACGAGTATACTGCTCGCTTCATAGGATTGCGGGAGAGGGCAAGGGTTGCCCCTGAGCCCCACATTGAGTCAGATTTTGCAGCCGTGACTAGGTACGCCAGTGGAGTCACTGAGGTATTCCGTCCCATTGCTACGGGACTCCTAGACCGCATGAGGGTGGACGATGCTGAGGACGGCCCCCACCTCCACTTAGAGGCCTATTGGGTGGAGGTACAGCGGGCTATACGGAACACGGATACTACCCGCGGGCTAGCCTACCAGGCCGCTGCACTCGCTAGGGGTGACATGGACATATCAGACATCCTTCGGGAGGAGGCAGTCTTGGCACAGTTGTCGGCCGACGCAGCTATGATGACCGCAGTCACCCAGGAGGAGTACTCCCTTTTCTCTGCTCAGAGGGCCGACCTATACTACCGGACGGCCATCTCACAGCGAGATAATGCCGTTGCTCTCTGGTTAGCAGGAGGGTTGGCAGGAGATGGACCCCTCGGCCCCAATGAGGCTGCACTCCCGGTAGTAGAGCCAATGGTTGACGAGTTGGCAGAGGGCGGGCCACCTATGGATGGAGATTCCTCTACAGAGTCAGGGGTGGATGATTAGTTTGAGTTTGGACTTGGTATATAGTAGTATATGCATATACATAGTATATGTGGTAGCCGCTTGACATATAGTAGTAGTCAATTGCGTGGTCGTTTTCCTTTTAGACCATAGCAGCGTAGTCTTAACCCACTCCTTTTGTCGCTCGTGATCTGTAATGATGTGAGGATACCATGCATTAGCATTACCTTGAAGTCTTTTGTATTTTATAACGTAATGTAAGGAGACTGACTCTGTAGAACCCAAAACTTTTTAGATATATATAATACTTATTATGTGCCCACTGCTTGTCAATGTGTTTTACTTGCTTTATATATATTGTTTGTCGTATATTTTATCTGATTATAACTTAATGACATACCACTGGTTCCTATTATACAGTGCGGATGTGAGCACTGTACCATTGAGGGCCCCAATGTGTTGAGGTGAATTACGTACCACATGTGTTTCAGTGCTAGTGTTGTGTTAATTTGGTTAATCCAGTTATATTTTTATAATTTTCTCGCACCTATACATATCGTAATAATATTATTCTTTTCTCTTCAGAATCTCCTTTAGAATGGCACCAGGCCGAAGATGTGGATGAACTTGCATTAACCCTATTCCTGTACCAGTGGATCCTATGGAACAGGACCCACCTCTTCAGGCTGAACCTGAGCCGCCTCAATAGGCCGCGCCAGGGATGATATTGCGAGAGAAATTCTGATCTCTTTGCCAAACTACATCCAGCAGCAGGCTCCACCACCTCTTCCACCCATTTATGGGCCTATTCCTCAGATAGCGCCCAGGATGGACGACTTTGTCGAATGCTTTCGACGACTACATCCACCTAGGCTGAATGGAAGGGAGAACCCCTTTGAGATTGAGGAGTGGATATTAGGGATGGAACGTATCTTCCGACATATGGCAGTGGCTGATGCACAGAAAGTCTCCTGTGCCCAGTTCCAGCTGATGGAGGATGCAGCCCAATGGGAGAGTCCTATGAGCGGACTATGGATGAAGAAGCTAGACATGTCCTTACTTGGGAGGATTTAAAGAAAGTTGTGCTGGATAGGTACTTTCCACGAGTACTAAGAGATCGGAAGGAACAGGAATTTGTCAACCTTTGATAGGGAACTCTCTTGGTGATAGAGTACGAGAGAAAATTTAACCAGCTATCTCGTTATGCCCCAACATTTGGTGGGTGATGATGAGAGGAAAACTCGCAGGTTCGAACAGGGCTTGAGGCCCGAGATAGCAGGAATTGTAATTGGCCTTCAAATGCCAAACTATGGGGAAGTCTTTCATCGAGCATTGCTAGTCTCGATCAGCCAGAATCTGGAGTACAAGTAGGCTACGACTACTGCCCCTGTCAATCGGAGTTGGCAGCCAAACTTTAAAAGAAATCCAGTTCCACCATCCAGGGGGAATAACTTTGTTGGTTCTCGAGCCAACCAAAACTGTCCAAGGTGTGGAAGGAGACATTGGGGACCATGTAGTCAGGGAGGAGTAATCTGTTACCGTTGCAATGAACCTGGGCACAAGTCTAGTGAATACGCCCAGCCACCGAACAACAACCACCAACCGGTTAATAATACTCAGTACCGCCCGCAGCAGGCAATCAACTACCAGACTCGCCAGCTGCCTGCACCTAAGAACCGTTAGGCGGGACCACCCAACAGAGGTCTGCCTAACCAAGGTTAGAGGAGGTATGGACATGTGAATGCTATTCTAGAAGAAGGGGAAGGTAGTGGAGAACAACTTCGCCTAAAGGGCCCAGCTCAGCCTGAACATCATGAGACGCTAGCAAGTACTGTCTTTGTACTTGAAAAACCTGCGTATGTATTGTTTGATACTGGGGCATCTCATTTCTTTATATCTGATAACTTTAGAAGAAAGTTAGGATTAGTTGGGGAAAATGGAAGAGTGTTGAATGTGAGTATTCCATCTGGAACCGCTATGGAAATTGAGGGTTAGGTTAGAGGGTTACCCCTAATGCTAGATGACCACTTGATAGAGTCCGATCTTCATATACTTAAGATGAAAATCTTTGACTTAATCTTAGGCATCGACTGGTTGACAAAGAACAAAGTGATGATAAAATGTGCAGAACGCGAGATCGACCTTGAAACCAGTAATGGTCAACACTTCACATTTTGTGAAATCAAGATCAAGAAGGTGACCCGAGTAATATCAGCAATCCAAGCTGCAGAAATATTACGGAAGGATGAATGCCAAGCTTACCTTGTCCACATCTCAATAGGAGAGAAAAATAACAAGTTGCGCATCAAGGTGCCGATCGTGGACGAATACTTTGATGTGTTTTCGGATCGTCAGATAGAGTTCTCCATCGACTTGATACCTGGGTCAGCACCAGTATCTAAAGCACCCTATCAAATGGCGCCAAAGGAATTAGAAGAACTGAAGGAACAACTGCAAGGCTTACTTGAAAAGAAGTTCATCAGGCCAAGTGCATCACTATGGGGAGCACCCGTGTTATTCGTGAAGAAGAAAGATGGGACTTTTCGTATGTGCATAGACTACCGAGGTCTAAATCAACTGACCATCAAGAACAAGTATCCTCTTCCGAGGATAGAAGACTTGTTCGACCAGTTAAAGAGTGCTACTATATTCTCAAAGATAGACCTGAGGTCTGGGTACCACCAGCTAAAGGTCAAGAGCGAGGATATCCCGAAGACAGCATTCCGGACTCGGTATGGACATTACGAATTCACCGTGATGCCTTTCAGAGTGACGAATGCTCCGGTGATTTTCATGGATCTGATGAATAGAGTGTTTCATCCATACCTTGACCAATTCATCATCGTCTTTATCGATGACATACTTGTGTACTCTAAGAACAAAGAGCAACACGAAGAACATCTCAAGACAGTCTTAGAAACAATGAGACGAGAGAAGTTGTATGCAAAATTCAGCAAGTGTGAATTTTGGATCGACCGTGTTATGTTCTTAGGACATATAATCTCCACAAAAGGGATTGAAGTGGACCCGGTAAAGGTGGAAGCCATCATGAACTGGAAGGCTCCTACTAACGTCAATGAAATTCGAAGCTTTCTTGGGTTAGCAGGATACTACCGGAAGTTCATACAAGATTTTTCCAGAATTGCGAAAGCACTAACAAAGCTGACCAAGAAGACCGAGAAGTTTGTTTGGGACTCAACTTGTGAGGAAAGTTTCCAAGAGCTAAAGAAGTGACTAATCATGTCACCTGTGTTAACCATCCTGGACGGGTCAGAAGGATTTGTCATTTACACAGACGCTTCTTTGTCAGGGTTGGATTGTGTTCTGATGCAATATAGAAAAGTTGTAGCCTACGCATCCCGACAACTAAAGGACTACGAACAGAACTACCCGACGCACGACTTAGAACTGGCAGCATTGGTTCATGCATTGAAGATTTGGAGACACTACTTGTATGGTGGAAAGTGTGAGATCTACACTAACCATAAAAGCCTGAAATACTTCTTCACGCAGAAGGAATTGAACATGCGTCAGAGAAGATGGCTCGAATTGGTAAAAGATTACGATTGCACTATCCACTATCACCCTGGAAAGGCAAACGTAGTGGCAGACGCTTTGAGTAGAAAAGAAGATACGAAACTAGGCGTCGTTTCGACCACACAGTTACCACTAATGGGAGAACTCTCCCGATTAAACCTGGAATTCTCCACACAGTGTTGTGCAGATTCCATAGTTTACACGTTCACCCTACAACCGACCTTAGGAGCGCAACAAAACGATAAATTCTTGAGAGGAATACGTAAGCGCGCTGAGAAAGGGACCATTCAGAGGTTCGTGTTGAGTACTGATGGAGCTCTAATGTTCGATAATAGAATCTGTGTGCCTAAAGATGAAGGAATGAGAAACGAAATTCTGAAAGAGGCATATAACACTCCTTACACCGTTCACCCGGAGAGACGAAGATGTACCAGGGACTGAAAGAGAACTTTTGGTGGAGGGGTATGAAGAGGACGATAGCTCAATTCGTCAAGTGTTGTTTAACTTGCCAGTGGGTTAAAGCAGATTATCAACGACCCTCAGGGTTGTTGCATCCTCTGGAGATGCCAGAGTGGAAGTAGGAGATCATCACTATGGATTATTTCACCGGATTTCCAAAAACGGTGAAGAATCACGATGCCATCTGGGTTATTGTAGATATACTTACGAAGACTGCCCACTTTATCCCTGTTAGAATGACGTATACGTTGGACAAGCTCGCCCAACTATACATAGCAGAGATAGTCAGACTGCACGGTGTACTAGTCTCGATAGTATCCGATAGAGACCCCCGTTTTACCTCCAAGTTCTGGGGGAGTTTGCAACTAGCCTTAGGGACTGAATTAAAATTCAGCACTGCATACCACCTACAGACCGACGGACAATCGGAAAGAACTATCCAGACAGTCGAAGATATGCTGAGAGCTTGCGCTCTGGATCTTGAAGGAAGTTGGGAAAACCATATTCCCTTGGTAAAGTTCGCTTATAACAACAGTTATTAGGCAACAATACAAATGGCTCCATACAAAGCACTCTACGGGAAGAGGTGTAGATCACCAGTCTGTTGGGATGAAGTTGGGATTTGAAAGATTCTCGGACCCGAATTAGTCAAAATGGCTCAGGACCGTCAGAAGTCATATGTAGACACTCAGAGAAGAGACTTACAGTTCAACATTGGCGAGAAAGTGTTTCTCAGAGTTGCACCAATGAAAGGCCTAATTCGCTTTGGGAAAAGAGGTAAGCTAAAGCCGCGATACATCGGGCCAGTTGACATCCTGAACAGAATCGGGGATGTGACTTATAGCTTAGCACTGCCACCAGAGTTGTCACGAGTGCATAATATGTTCCACATATCTACACTCAGGAAGTAGATGAGCGATCCAAACCATGTTATTAGTCACATAGAATTGGGTCTAAGCAGTGACCTGACTTATAAAGAAGTCTCAGTGACTATCTTCGGGAGGAAGTTGCACTTGTTGAGGAACCGAGAATTACCATTGGTTCTAGTCCAATGGAGCCGGCACAGGAAGGAAGAAGCGACATGGGAAAGAGAAGATGAAGTCCTAGCTAAATACCCTCAATGCTTAAGTAGTACCTAAGAGATGAATTTCGGGGGCGAAATTCTGTTAAGGGGGTGAGGATGTAACACCCCGTCCCGTTCTGTACCCTTTTTCTTTATTAGAGACCTTATTTTATTTTCTTCTCTTGTTTATTTTAAATTTTATTATTTTGTGTGTTATTGTGTAATTTAAATTTTATACCCTACTTATAAAATTCCAAAATTCGTAGAAAGAAATTGAATCTTTCGAACGAATAAGTGACTACGAGATTAAATTTAGATTAAGGATTTCGATCCACATAATTTTGAGAATAATCTAAATTCAAATAACTTATTAATTTAATTAAAAGATACCGTTAATCTCAAACTAATTTCTCCACGCCAAACAAACCTTAATCATATACCTGGGAAATACAAAGAATAGGATGGGGATTATTTTTGGCGTCTTAAGAATTCTCAACCACATCTTTTTTTCCTTTTAATTAAAAGTTTCTTTAATTAAGAAAATCCCTTTTAAGATAAGTGAAAAACTCTAAAAAGGCAATTAATTAGAAGTTGAAGGAGTCTATATATATCAGTTCTCCTCTTATTTTTCACTCACGCACAAAAAAAAAAGAGATCAAAATTCCCAAAATATCTCATTTCTCTCTCATAAAAAATGCGCCTCTTTCTCTCTCATCGAAGAAGAAGAAGAACGCCTCCTCTCTGCTTCTTCTCCGATCAACCACCAATGACGCCTCTCCGTCTCCTTCTTCGATCGAACAAGCCGCGAGCCTCTCCCTGTTTTTCCGATCGAAGCAAGCCAGCAATGCCGCTACCCCTTCGCCGTTGAGATGCCACCGCCGAAGCAGTACCGCCGCCTCCCCTGTCCTCCAAGCCGTCGCCGTCGCCGCCCCCTTTCTCTTTCCAGTAAGATGAAACCCTTTTTCTTTTCTTCAATTTTCAATTCGGATAAATTTAATTTCAAAACCGTAACTCGATTCGCTTTTCTTTCTTCTCCGAGATGATGCCAAACCGAAACCCCATTGCCGAAAATTTCGGAAAAAATCACAGGACGCCGTTAGGCTGCCCAAATTTCCCAGCAAAACGCCGAAGGACGTCGTTAGGCCGCTCGCTTGTTACCTCGAACCCGGAGAACGTAAGGTTTCTACCTTCGTTTCTATTCTTTTCATAATTCTGGAAATTATCGAGACCCTTTTTGGAGCCGTATAACAAGAAACGGAGAGGATGATTTAAACTGTGATTTTCTATTTTTCTTCTTCTGTTAAAATCATATTCTGTTCTTGTTGGGTTGTACCCCTTTTGAGTTTTGAGTTTTGAGTTGATGTTTAACAGTAAATAAGTTTTCTTGAGTATGGATGCTTCGAATTATCTGCTATTTGGGAATTAATCCCTTTAGTCTTTTGTTTGATATTGTAGTGGCAGTAATTGATGTTTTCGGATACTGTTGTTCGAACGACTTTAGTACTGGGACTTTTGTGGACTGGTTTTTATCTTACAGATGTTTAGTATCACTGTTTTAGTGATATAGTACCACTGACTTGTTAGTTGGTATCTTTAAAATTAGTATGTTAATGTTCTGTTGGATGATGTTTTTAAATATGTTTAGCACTTTGTTTCGAACCTGTAGACAAAGGGAAATTCGTCTTCCCCCCTTGTCTACGTTCAAAACTGGTACAATGGAAAGAAGAATATTTTTAGAAAATATTACTATTATTTTGTTATGAAAATAACACAAGTCAATTTAATAAGTGATACTAGTATAATAGAAAATGCTTTTATTCAATTTAATTGATATGGAAAACCCCTTTTGAAACAAGTACTTCTACTAATGAGGAAAAAATGCATATTATATTATTCCTAGTATTTATTATATAAGATTCTTTAATAAAATTTATTTAATAATAAAGGGAGTTTTATTTATAAAATATAATTTATATTCAATGTTCTTTTAAAATAAGAAAAAGGAATTTTAGAAAGTAAGATATTAATTTGGGACTTATATTATATTAGTATATTTTTATAAATTTCTTATTTTTATTCTTTTCAAGAAAAATAATTAAAGTTATACTTTTAAAATAGTAAAAGCTTATACAAAAGGATAAAGGAAATTAAAAGATTGTTTTGTAGAAATTGAGATAGTCATACAACAAGAGAATTAGTAAGTACACCCCAAATACACCCACCCTTTTTAGAAGTGGTGTATTTATCAAAATAGGGTGTGACCCTTAAGCAAGTCCTTTTAAAAGTCTATAAGACATCGACCACTCGTCTCGCGTAGCGCAAACTCTCAAGTTTTCCTAAATATTTCAAGGGTCAACTTTTAATCAAATGACTTCATATTAGGAATCAGTGCTAGTGGAAATAAGCACCAGGGACTCGACCATCCGCCTGTTTAACACTCTCGGGACTCCAAACGATCAGGTGGGTGATGATCTGTTGATCGATCTGCTTATAATACGTTGTGCTGGTATACTCTGAACTCGATCAAATAAATCTAAAACAACTAATCCAACATAAATATATCCCTATTATATAATTGTTTTAATTATGTGATATACTTATATATGATACAAAATACCTATTGTTTTATTCAAATCAATCACTGCTGCATGATTAAGGGCGTTATGTGAGCATGAATCAATTTGATTGCAAATCGAGTGAATTTCTCTTCTCAGTTCAAAAAAGTCAGTATTATAAAAGGACGGAAAGTTAGTAAGTGCGGAGTTGTGGTTTGGGTATTAAATCCAACCTCCGGGGAGCTGTCGGGGACGCCCTCGGAATTAAGGTTGTTGATTCAAACATATCTAGTCCCCGGGTCAGACGCCTAGGTTGCGGACTGAGAATAAGGCCATTGATGGTTTGCGTTATTCTATTTTATCAGTGGTTGGAAGGAGTAAGGTTTTTGGAAGTGGAACAAGTCAAGTATGGTCGTACAAAAGTGGTTCAAGGAAGTCTTTTACGATATGTGGAAAATAATTTTGGGCTTTGCCCCCTTACTGTGAATCAACTTGTGATATACCAATTATATGATGTGAAACTTGTTATGCCCAATTAATTATTACGTGAATCTGCTTGTTCTGTGATATACGTTATCCATGTTTATATATCAACTGCTTAAATATATTAAACGCTTTATTAATGAGTACAACTTAATATACTTCAGATTTACCAATCCCATGATGTTGCAAATCACCCACACGTGAGAATTCAAATCTCACACCCCACTTTTCTAACCCTTTGCAGATTTCGAGTACGGGGAGCAGGGCCAGTGATGAGGAAGATACGGCGTTCCCCGTTCAATTAAAATACTTATTATAATACTATGCTGCCTATATTATATTCTATTTTCTGAATAAATTAAATGTTATCGCCAATACACTGCAAGACGATACTAATTTCCGTGTGATTCAGTACCTAAAACTCAGTATGTAATATTTCAAAATACTAAACTCTCTATACTTTTATACATATATATATATAAAGGAGTGTGATACATCATTATAATATTTCTCTCCACCTTCCTTCTGCATGAAACTCATCATCTATTTATGTTATCTTTTCTTCAAAAAAACTTATAGTTCGGACTTTTGATCTCAATTAATACTTTGAATTCTATATAACTAATATATATGGATTCGGGGCGTTACAAAACGGGAGTCAATTTGGAATTATATAAAATTAAATGAATAAAAACGAATGAATTAATAATTTAGAATAGTCTAAAATATTAAATTTATAAAATTAATAAAAAAATTTAGTATATATATATATATATATATATATATATATAAACGAATTAGAAATAAAAAGAAATTAATTTGATGAATTTAAAAAAAAATGGGAGTCAATTTGGAATTATATACAATTAAATGAATAAAAACGAATGAATTAATAATTTAGAATAGTTTAAAATATTAAATTTATAAAATTAATAAAAAAAGTTAGTAAATACATATATATAAACGAATTATAAACAAAAAAGATTGAATTTGATGAATTTTTAAAAAAGGGAGTCAATTTGGAATTATATAAAATTAAATGAATAAAAACGAATGAATTAATAATTTAGAATAGTCTAAAATATTAAATTTATAAAATTAATAAAAAAAAGTTAGTAAATATATATATAAACGAATTAGAAACAAAAAAAAATTATTTGATGAATTTAAAAAAAATGGGAGTCAATTTGGAATTATATACAATTTTATGAATAAAAATGAATGAATTAATAATTTAGAATAGTCTAAAATATTAAATATATAAAATTAATAAAAAAAGTTATTAAATACATATATATATATATATATATATATATAAACGAATTAGAAAAAAAAAAGATTGAATTTGATGAATTTTAAAAGAAACGAGAGTCAATTTGAGGTTATATACAATTAAATGCAAATAAACAAATAAGAATAACATGTGTCCTAGTGGTTCACACCTCTTCCGATCTACCCGGAGGTCGTGGGTTCGATTCCCCTTGGGCGCATATTTGCCCATTTGTATCTACAAGCCTCACAAGTGCTTATATACTACATGGGTCGCCTAATATGAGCTAGTGGGTCAGTGGGTCAGTGGTTCGCACCCTGCCCGGACCCTAATGAGCGCTAATCAGAAAATAAAATAAAAAAGATTAATTTTATTTCGAAAAATAAATTAGCGACTGCCAGTAGTCGGTCGCTAAATCATGACCCTGCCGGGTCGGACCCGATTGATTCAGCGACCGACTGAAGGCGGTCGTTGATATTAGCGACCGATTTTAAAAAGCGGTCGCTGATATTAGCTACCCGCTTTTTAACGCCCGATTTTTTCCGGTCAGAAATCGGTCGCTAATCACATTTTGCCACCGAAAATCGGTCGCTAAAACCCCTTTTTTTTAGTGTTTTTTAGTGTTAATGTTTTAAAAGTATTAATTACAAAACTATATAAAAATATCACATCTCTATTTCTTATGTTTTTGTGATATATAAAATCCATATATATCATGTTTAATTAAACTTAAGGGGCACTTGTGTCGGATTTTTTAATGGGAATGAGAACGAAAATTTATTTTTTAATTTTCGTCCTCGAATATGTTAAATGAATAATTGTTTTCATGATGATTACATCAATAGTGTTGTGTTCTAATTTTGAAAAAAATGAACAAAACGAAAGGTTGTTGATTGTAACATAGAGAGGATATTGAGGAAGATGATTATAAGAAGATGTAAATGTAGTCAAATGGGGCAGTGATTACCATATTTATGAGGAAATAATGTTATGAATCATCTTTTATTTTCGTTAGTCAGTATAACTACACTATATTTATCCGCATTCCCAATATTTTTTAATTAAAATCCAAATCAAGTGCCACCTAAATTAAATCCATAGTAAATTTGTTTAACCTCGCCAACTGGCTCGTGGGGCGAGTCTGATTCATTCAAAATGGGCTCCAGGCAGGTCGATGGAGGAAATTCATTTCCGTCAAGAACTAGTTGTGCCTTTTACCAAATGTACTCGAGATATACCTTATTCTACAAACTTAAAACTATTCAAATATTGAGTAATAATTCACTTAAAATGGCATACTTTATTATAAGTTTTTTCTCTTTAGTAATCTAATTTCATTTATATAATTAACATGTATCTTTTTATATTAATCTCTTTTCTCATGGAGATATATAAATCTATTGAAGATGAAAAAAAAGGAAGAAAGAAAAAGAATAAGACATTATTTTAGAAGTATGTATAGAATAAAATTGGTTCATATATAAATGTTTTATTGAAGGGTATTAGTCATTTTTACTAAATAGTATTGATTGTTTTCACTAAAGGAGTAAAGTGTATGCGTTGTTTATACTGAGGAGTATAAATTTGTTTTCACTAAACAACTAATAATACAAGGAGGGAAAAAAAAAAGACAAGAGTGAACCACATATTATTTTTAATGGCACAAAGATTTTTAACAATTTGAAAAAAAAAATTGAATTATAGTATAAAAAAACCTAAAAGATATAATTAAATCTAAAAAATCTTAAGAAAACATTTAAATAAAAAGCTAGTCTTTATATTGTGACATTGTCATATAGACGACCACGTAGGCGGTGGGCACAAATATAGTGTCCACTGGTGAACTCCATACCATTCTGTATAAACATATATAAAATGTGATTAAAGATTACAATTGAACTTCCCAAATTTAAATGTCAATTATTGAGCAAAGAGAATGTATTATGTGAATGCTATTCATGGTGTAACTTGTTTGAAGGGTATTAGTAAATTCAATCAAAGGTACCAGTGAATTGCACTAAAGTTATCAATTGCGAAAGGTATTAGTTCTTTTTACTAATATATTAGTTAAAGTGGTATTAGTTAATTTCACTAAAGATATTAGTTGTTTCAATATAAGATATTAGTAGATAATTGTACATGGTAATAGTTACTATTAATATCATTCACATAATACTTTGCCTTGAGGAAAACATGTACTTATCTTATAATACAAGACAAAGTCTTGCATGAATTCAAGTTCACGTGAATTCGATTTCTTCCAATATAACTATTATGCACACAAATTCTCACTATTATATGTAACCACTATCACTGTTATGTTTATGCACTATCAACGAATGTGTATAACAATGATCGTGAATATGTATAACAGTAATGGGTGTACACATAACAATGATACTTGAATTTTTTTCATGTGAACTCGAATTCACGGGATACCTACAAATCATGCAAATGAATGATGAAGGTTCATTTAATTAATCTCAAACTTTTGGATCTTATATTATGAACAACTTAATCAAAAGGCATGTGATTTTGCAAATGACATGTGATTTTGCAAATGAATGATGAAGGTTCATTTAATTAATCACAAACTTTTGGATCTTATAATATGAACCATTTAATCCAAAGGCATGAGATTTTACATATGTATATAATTTTCCGAGTCAAATAGTATTCAAATTATTTTACTTAATTAATTATTTGTAATATTGATATTCATCGAATCTAGATTGTACTAGGATCACCATGCATGTACAAAGTACATGTACATGGAACTTTTGATTTGTGAACAATGAAAATCCACTTGATGATCAATTTAACTAATTAAGCATGCATGAGCGACAACAAATCAACATCACGTTCTTAAGCAAGTTTATCTGCTAATCTTAATTAATTATTTTGCTTGTTGATTAATTAGAAAAAGTGAAGAAATCAGTATGAGATTGGTGTTCTGTGTATTACGTATTAATAATGGAACTGGATCATCTAAGAGGTAGAAAATCAGTAGCCTATGCTCGGCAGTCGTGCGGTGCCATTAATTATTTATTTGGTTTTTCTGTTTTTAACAATATCGGAATGTCTGTTTTCCAAAAGTAATTATTGAAGGTTATTCTTTTACTTTTAATTTTTCTATTGTTTTTAATTCATTTTCATTTTATTTTTTAATTCGTTTTTCTTTTAGCTACAATAGAAACATGGGATGTAAAAATATTTATTTTCAATGTTTATAATGTACTTATTCTAGTCTTTGAAGAACTTTACTGTAATATTAATTTCAACTAATTATTTTTTTGTATTTTATTAATTGTTGAACTTATTGTATACTATTATGACTCCTCATACACCACATAAATTATTGTATTTTATTAATTGTATTTTGTTTGTAAGTATATTTATATATAAAATTAAGAGTATGTATAGAGTAAAATTGGTCCATACATAAATTATTGAAGAATATTAGTTGTTTCTATTAAACAGTATTAGTTATTTCACTAAAAAGCATTAGTTGTTTTATCTGAAAAGTTTTAATTTGTTTTCATTATACAACTAGTACTCTTCAGTGAAAACAACTAATACCCTTCAATGAAAATAGTTAATACTTTTTAGTGAAAACAACTAACACCTTTCAATAGTTCATATATAAACCAATTTCACTGTATATTTGTCAAAATTAAAGCATAATGATATGTGGTGTTATTTAAAAATTCTTATTGATAACTATGAATATATTACAGTCGATCCTATGCATTAAGTTATGATTGATATTTTATTTTCTAAACATGTGCAAATTTATCTATTAAGAAAAAAATTCTTGAGGAAAAATTTGTTGATTGAGTTTCATAATAAACACAAATAAAAAAAACCTCTCAAAAATTACAATAAGTCAAACTTAATTAAAAATCCGATATATATTTTACTCTTAATAAATTTTATCACTAATTAAAATTTATCAAAACTTGTGTAAATTAATTTATTTAAAATAAAGAGTGTGCAAGAATTTAGAAATAAAGATTCACTAAAGTGAAAGTGCAATTACTACAAAATAAATCTCTCAGCATTTAAATTTTTTGGAAAAAGGCGAGGACTTTTAAATCTTTCGCCTTTGGTGAGAACTTGACAAGAAATATCGAGGAATTTAAAAAAAAAAAAAAAAGAACAACAACGATTAAAAAAGGTGAGGGTTTTTTTTTTAAAGGGTGAGGGTTTTAGCCCTCTCCAATTTTAAATATAATATATATAACTGTATTTGTAAAATTAATTACTTAATGTCAATTGAATTGTGTATATAAATTAATTATATAATTTCAATACAAATTCAATTCGATTATATTGAATAATTTGGATTATATGAGAGGGGGAGGGAGGGATATATCATAAGTTCGGCATGATGCATTAAATATCAATTCAATTATATTATCTCAGATAATTGAAATGAATAGTATATAACTAAAATGAATAATAGTTGTATGACGTTTAATTCGATTAAAGTAAAAAATGAAATAAAATACTTCAATAATTTTACTTCACTTCAATAATATTAAAATATTATAATATTTTGAATATATAACAAGTAATAATTTAAATTTAATATATTAAGTCAGTTAGCTAGTGTTGTGGCACTAATTATTCCTTAAGTGTTAGAGGTCGTCAGGTAGGTGAAGTTCCTCTAAAAAAACTCATGTCGAAGCGAACAACTATCCTTGAAAAGAAGGCGAAGATGAGCAATGTATTAATAAAACAAATGATTGCTCGGAAAACGAGCAACAACCCTTGAAAAAGAGTCGAAGGCAAGCAACAAGCCCACCAAACAAGGAAGAGATGCTCGACAAAGGAGCAACCATCCTACAAGGGCCGTATGTAATACCCCGAACTAGAATATTATCATAACCAATGATTTAAATGGCTAATTTACTAAACCCATAAAATCAAAATACTGACTATGTTGAAACAAGAATCTCAAATTGTATTGTATAATTCTCTTTGAACATGAACTCTTAAATTAAACTCTATATTAATAAATCTAATAAAAATAAATAATTTATTCAACTCTCGCTCATATTCATTTACAGAGCATACCAAAAGCAAACGCAACTACAAGTCATATTTATACATATATTCCAAATGTTATTTTCCTAATCTACTTCCACCATCCATAATGATATCGCTTATTAATTTATTTAATAAAAACAATACTTCATCCTGTTTCAACAAGGATCCGACGGAAACATGATCATGACCTACACGACTGTGCCAAAGTTCAAATGAAGATTTTAAAATTGAGAAATGTAAAACAACAACAAGAGCTGGGTTTCTTGCTCCAAAATATATAAACCGTCCTTACACTTGCCACTTGCTATAACTTCTTTGGACACCTGAGTCTGAACCACAAATTTTTTCTTAGAGAATAAAACATCAACTGGTAAATTTGTGGTTAGTTTGCTAATAGATGATATATATTTTTGATATAGGGAACGATGAGAACATTTAACAAGGGCAGTTTATTATTAATAAAATGAGAACCTGTATGAGAATAAGAAAGGGAATCCCTGACCGATAATGATGTTGGAGAAAAATAATTTTTGTAGTAAATTAGAAGATTAATTAAATATTTGTGTAATTTAATCGGCATTTAAGGATATTTGAAACATGCTTGTTTGACCAATTAAATGTGGGTGTTGAAATTAATTTCTCTGAAATTAATTAATTCAAGTGCGCTCTACTCGCAGAGTAGGTAAGTTTAATGTATTCACACCCACAAAATCGATTTTCAGTGACTAAGGAATCGAATCGTGAGTCAATTGGGTACAACACCTATCTATGGGATTTGTGAAGGAATAATTAATTAATTCATTTAATTCATCATCCCACATTGGAAGATTAAGAAACTTATATGCATAATATTACTAAGAGTGCAATGAAACATAATAAATTATAATTAATTGTTTGATAATCAAAGTGGACACACGTGCGCACACCGAGCCGAGCAGAGCCGCGTCGTGCTCGGGCCGTGGCCTTGGATCTTGGCAATTGGACTTTGGATGTACTTTGGGTGTACTTTGGCCTTGTGCCCAACTGGTAAGTAATTTTTTAGAACTAAAAAATATTGTGGATCCAGCCCAAATGCAGCAATTACCAACACACATCAAGGAAACCGTGTTCAGTCCGTGTGGCTGGTCAGTTGCTAATTGCATTCACACCACAAAAAATGTATCAGCATTTATTAATGTCGTGTTATTTCCTTCTATAACGAGTGGAGGTTCACCTATAAATAGGAGGTCCTCATTCATCCTTCTAGGTCTAGTACTTCAGTCTCTCTCTCTCTCTCTCCCTCAGTCTTTCTGTATATAGAGTCGTAAGAAAGGTAGTCCAGTTCGTGCACTCAATTCATTCGTCAGAGCTTTAAGTCCTGCGGTGTTGCACACTTGAAGAAAATAGTATCATTTTACCTTTGGCAGCGTGATTCCAACCGACGAGCACTACCTTGACTCGACATTTGAAGACATTTAGTTTGTGTTTCCTTTACTTGGTACTATTTTATTTTTTTTACTTTTGTAAAAGGAATTATTATCACCTTCGTTATATTAAAACCAACAATAGTAAAGCAATGACTACGATGAAAAGTGATACTTTTTTTTATCCTCCCCAGGGCACCACTCACTCTCTTCCCTCTGGAGCTGCCCATTTTGAGCAGACTTCAAATCCCACAGTGGTGTCCCCTTATCCCTTTGCTGACACTCGACCCTATGTGGTCCATAGCGAGAAACCTTAAAAATTCTCGGGTAAGAACTTCAAAAGGTGGTAGCAGAAAATGTTGCTTTACCTTACCACGTTGAGTTTGACAAGGATCCTCACTGAGGACACGTCAACAATCGTTGAGAACGATGCTAAAATTGAGACTTTCAAACGCCAATGGTGATATCATGAATTTCAATGTTGGAATTATATTCTGGGTGGTCTAGTAGATGCATTGTGAAGGGTGTGCGTGGGTGTTTTTCCAGAATGTTGTCGAAAGTGTTGAAACATAAAAGATAACATATACAACAGAAGACTTTGAAAAATAGAAAATAAATTTGCAAACGGGATATCAAAATTTTTTCATAGATGAAAAATTATAAAATAATCTATGATGCCTCATGGCGAAACTTCACTATAACGAAGTAGTGATACAAAGACAAAGTAAAATCCTACTTTAAGATTTTACATCAAGATCATATACCCTAGGTATACAACCAGAAGCCTAGAATTCTAATCGTGCATAAATAACCTATTCGAAGGTCTACTAAAAATACTCTTAGATTATAATGGAGAAAACCGAAACTATACTTGATATAGGTAAATAGGTATCTCGATTTCTTCACTTGATAACGTCTAATGCATACGGTATTTATAGAGTTCGTATCTTGCATGTGAACACATAGAATCATGGTTTCCCATGATGTAAAACCGTCCAACACTAAGCGTCCATGATCTTGATATCACCCATGTTGTATCTTTAAATAACTCACTCTAAACTGTAGCCGCCTAACCTGGTAACTGCCATGTCGTTATCCTGCATGTTTAGACATTAAAGATAACATTGAAACGAATGGAGTTAGTGTTAGGAGAAAGGGCAAATTCTGATGTTGCAAAAAATATTGTAACATATTGGACAACATTGACCTAACATCAACAATCTTCCCCAATTTGGTCTTTCTACTACAACACACCTGATGTTTATAAACATGCAGTAAAATGTGTTAAGTCAGAAATACAACTAAACATCAAAACAGGGACATTTAATTGTTGAACCAAATCAAAGTAGTCAATCTGGAATTTAATAAACAACATCACTAAGCACAAACTAAGTGCTTAAAACGAACTACACAAACACTAAATGAACTAAGTGTTCCCAGATTAATTTAAATAAAAACAGCAACAAATTACTTACAGTTTAAACTAGCAGAAACTAAAATAGTGTTTAAAACAAATCTATAGAGCTTTTGAATCTCAAGGTATGAACATGTGAAGTAGAGAGAGGATTGGGCTGATCTTCATGTGTCAACTGCATCTCCATAATCTGCATAGACTCACCCTATCTTCATTTTCCCCTGGATTCTAAGCTCTCTTCTCACCACCTAGATCACCATAGAGTGTATCTAGGTCTTCATCATCTTTCTCAGCAACAGGATCATCAACCGGGTCAACTGCAACATCATCTCCTGGAATTTCTTCAAGTCTTACACCACTGGAACTAGCACCAACTCCCCCTGGGTTTAATCCTCCATCATCATCCGCAGCAGTAACATCAGGACCTACTCCCCATGTTGGAGTAGAAAGCAGCAATTCCCAGAAAGCCTTCTGGTTCTTCATATATTCAATTAGTGACTGCATATTGGTGATGGTTGTTTGTAGAGTTTCAATTTGTTCAGTTATATAATTGAGAGTCAAGGAAACAGAAGTGAGTGTAGCATTCAGAGGAATGTTGGCAGAAGTATTGCCAATATTTTCAGCGGTATTAGCGGTGTCAGGAGCTTCCTATTCTTGATTCACTTCAGCTGGATCATGAAATGACAGGTCAATCACTCTGGGCCCTGTAAGAAACACACTGGAAATTCCAAAACTTGCAATAAAACCACTTATGGTCTCCTCTCTAGGATTCCTTTCAAAGTTCTTGTTCTCAAGCATCTTGTATATAAGACTTGGATATGGTAGCAACCCTTTTTTCAGTAATATCACCAGTGTATGACAACACATTGTTAAAGACTGTTTGCCCTAGGTTGAACTTTTTTTAATATCCAATCTTATACATCAAGATAGCTTGTTATTTGGTTAATACTGTAGTGTTTGAAGATGACAACCAGTTGTACACACATAGTTTGTGAATAACATAATACAGACTGGTCAATTTAGAACTACTAAGTCTATTTTTCCAAATCTCAAGCTGCCCACTAGTTAAGACCTTTATAACCTCATTCATGTCATCAACAGGTTCTTCTATCATAGTCATAGTCTTCAAAAACAAGTTAATTATTTTATGTGTAAACCTGACTTTGACTCCTCTAAACCATACTGTACTATAGTGTTTTGAGTTTGTTTTGCCTGGACTTTCTCAAATTAGCATAAAATTCATAAACCCATTCCACTATGTACGGGGTAGCAAATTCAAGTGCATGCAACAATGATCTTTCCTTAAAATATTCAACCAGATTTTGCTCTCTAAAATCTCATTTTAACTATCATTTCCCCAACAAGTATTCTTGTATGAATCTTCCGATACTTATCACTCTTCATGTCATTATATTCTTCATCACTAGAAGAGTGGTCAAATAGTACCTTAGCACTAGAGTCAGAATCATCTGAAGAGGGATCACTGGAATCAGGATTAGGATCCTTCTTTTCTTCTTCTTCTTCTTCTTTCTGTTCAGGTTCAGATTCTTCAGATGTTGCCATAGGTGATGGAACATTCTCAGCAACAACGGGTTCATTTTCTTTCACAGACGGCATTGAATCAACTTTCTTCTTGGCTTTACTCCTCTTCTCACGTATGCTAGTGGAATATTCATTTCTGAGTCAGAATCTAGAATTTGAGCAGATCCAGATTGCACTTCTTCAGTTTCATCTACCTTAGGACCAGTAGAAGTTTCTTCCGAGCTTTTATCAATTAAGATGGGGTTTGATGGATCTTCCTTCTTTCCTTTCTTCTTTGTTTCTGAGTAATCAACCTTCTTTCCCATATTTCTATAGGATCTCCTTATTTTTTCTTCTTTCTTTGATGGACTTCCTTTTTTTTCTCCAAGCATTTCTGATTCGTTCTCCTAATCCTACAGTTTCATTTGATGATTCTTGTTGAGTGTTCACAGCAGGTTCTGCTTCAGTCTCTTGGTCATCAGCTTCTTGAGCCTCTTGATGAGGATTGCACATCCTTTCAAGCTAAGTGAGATCAACCTCTTCTTCTCCCAGCAAGATTTTAGGGTGTTTGGTTTCGAGCCTAAGATCTTGATAGGCGGCAACAATTTGCTCAAAAGGTGTACCTAAAGTGAAGCTTATAGTAATATGAGCAGGGTCAAGAAAAGTAATCAAATCAGTAGTAGGTTGAACAGAGGAAGAAGGAACATCAGTTGCATCCTTCACTGGAGAGGATTTTTCAATAGGGTTTTGAGTTGATTCAGGAATAGGAATCGAAAAAGAAGGATTAACAGCTTATGGAATTTGTACTTCAATGGAACCGATAGTAATAGAAGGGGATGTTGGCGGAGAAGCGCCAACATTAGCCAAAATATTTTGGGATTCAGTTCTAGACGCCATTGATGCTAGCAAGTTGATAGGGTTTTCGGAAGTAGAGGAAGATGCAGTCTGTTTGGGGGAATTCAAATGAGGAGAAGATGGAATGTCTCCCTGAGTAGTCATAATAGCCTGCAATAAAGCCTGAATTTAGATTAAAAAATAATGAATAAAAATATTCAAAACTCAATAATCTAAACACTATATAGGTCGAGAGAGATAACACTAACTATTGTTATGAGTAATACTTAAGTACTATATCAATGATACCTTCTGGAATTCGTATAACAATACTTGAACCACGCTTATAAGTTATTAAGAAACACACTGAATCAAGAGATCTTATATAGAATGAAATATGGAAGTTACCACATTATTTGGTGGTTTTTTAGAACCTCCACAAAACTGTTTTCGAACGTGGTGTGTGAGTTTGTGATAATGAAAAAGAAATTAAATAAATAATTACTAACGATTTTATGCTAAGAACTGAATTTAAATAAATACTTTAGAATATTCTCAATATATTCTCTTAATATTTATCCTATTCAAAAATTAATTAATCCATACAAATTAATAAGTAATTCAAATTCTCAAAATGTTATCATTCTTGTTGGAACACAATCTCAACATTTCAATATCACAATCAACATTGGATTGTTTTATCAATTTAAACACTTTTATCACAAGATTTCACATTGATCCACCTTTTGAAAAGAGAACATCGTAGTAGCGAACTTCGTGCCCCACAGTTGCTTAGTGGATTTGTGAACAAATTGATATATTTTTAATCACCTTTTGAAAAGAGTACATCGTAGTAGCGAGCTCCGTGTCCCATAGTTACTCGGTGATTAACGTATCTTATTTGTGATATTTCAAACATTTTAATATACAATGATATGTGACCACAAAAATAAACACATATTTAAATTCGAATAACCATTATTAAGTACAGATAATCAAAGGCCAAATAGAACTCATACTTAGAAAACTTACGGAGTATTATCTGATGTTGTGATCAATGTCTAAACATTTTTCACAACATAGTACTTAATTATTCAGTGAGAGCATAAACCAAGATATTTCCTAAGTGAAGAAAACCTCTCCAAATCAAAAGCTTTTGTGAATATATCTGCAAGTTGTTTTTCAGTGGAGATATATTCTAATTTCACAATTTCTTTTTCAACAAGATCCCTGATAAAATGGTGTCTAATACTTATATGCTTAGTTAAAGAATATTGTACTGGATTCTTTGATATATTAATAGCACTCGTATTACCAAAATATATAGTTAGTATATCATTATCCATACCATAGTCATCAAACATCTTCTTAAGACACAATAATTGAGTACAATAACTCCCTGCTGCAATGTATTCTGACTCAGCAGTGGATTGAGAAACACAGTTTTGTTTCCTACTGTGCCATGAAATGAGATTGTTTCCCATATAGAAACATCATCCACTAGTACTCTTCCTATCATCACTGTCTCCGGTCCAATCTGCATCACTATAGCCAGTCAATGTACAATTAGTGTCCTTACCATACAAGATTCCTTGATCACATGTTCCTGCAACATATTTGATAATCCTTTTTACTGCATTCATGTGAGATTCCTTAGGATTGACTTGATATCTAACACACAAACATATACTGAACATTATATCTGGTCTATTGGAGGCCAAATATAGTAAACTACCTATCATATATCTATATAATGTTGGATCAACACTTTGTCCAACATCATCCTTACACAGCTTCTGTGTTGAACCCATAGGGGTTCTAATTGTTTTAGCAGTTTCCAGTCCAAAACTCTTAACAAGATTTTTTGCATATTTGTTTTGTGAGAAGAAAACACCATTTTTATCTTGTCTAATCTGAAGACCTAAGAAGAAATTTAAGTCCCCAACCATTTACATTTCAAAAGTAGTTGTCATTTCTTTCACAAACAGTTCAATCATTTTATCACATGTAGAACCAAACACAATATCATCAACATAAATTTGAGTTATCATAATGTGTTTATCAGTTTGTTTAATAAATAAGGTCTTATCAGCTTCTCCTCTAATGAAACCAAAATCAACCAAAAAATCATTTAACCTTCCATACCAAGCTCTAGGAGCTTGTTTAAGACCATATAAGGCCTTATTCAGTTTGTACACATAGTTTGGAAAGTCAGAATTTTTAAATCCTTTTGGTTGCTCAACATAGGCTTCTTCAATTAAAATACCATTAAAAATGCAGCTTTTACATCCATTTGATGCAACTTAATATCCAGAAAATATGCAATAGAAAGTAATAACCTAATAGATTTAATTCTTGCAACTGGAGCAAAAGTTTCATCATAATCTATTCCTTCTACCCGAGTGAATCCTTGAGCAACTAATCTAGCTTTATTTCTCCCAATGTTACCAGATTCATCAGTTTTATTTTTGAAAATCCATTTAGTTCCTGTAACATTTGTATGTTCAGGCCTAGAAACTAAAGTCCAGACATTATTTCTTTCAAACGGATCTAATTCTTCATGCATAACACTAATCCAGTTTTAATCTTTTAAAGCTTCAATTACATTCTTGGGCTCAATCAATGAATGATAACACTCATAACTTACCTTGTTGCAGATGGAAGACATATAGATTGTTCTTACCAGATTGTTTACTATACCCATCCTTCTTCTTGTTTGTATTCTAGAGTATTTTCCTCCAATGATTTGATCTGCAGGATGATCCTTAATAATCCTGGAAGATGGAACTTTGTTATACTCAAGTGAATTCCCAGAAGATTCTGATTTTTTAGGTAATGTTGTTCTAGATGCCGGAACATTTTGACCAACATCCTTATTCTGACCAGAATCTGACGAACTCATTGGTATATCAACAAGTCCAGAAACATCATCTTCAATAGTTAGACCTGCAAAACTTGCATTATCATCAAATACCATGATCAGATCTTATCTTATTGATCTTGGAATTGAAAACAATTTTGAATTTTTTTGTAAAGATTTTTTAAGATAGAAAAAGTTTCAGACTTTTCTTTGAGAAACTCAATCCAAGTGTATCTAGAATAGTCATCAACCAAAACAAAATAATATATTTTTCCACCTATACCCTCAGTTTCCATTGGACCCATAAGATCCATGTGAAGAAGTTTAAAATATTTTTGTGTAGAACAACGTGACAGCATTTTGTGTGACACTCTAACTTGCTTGTCTTTTTTACAAGGACCACACACCTTTGATTTATTCAGCTGTAACTTAGGAAGACCATTTACAGCTCATGTTCTAATCCATTTCAAAATATTATGGTAATGTGTATGCCCAAGTTTTTTATGCCACAAGAAACTCTTATGTAGACCATCATCACATAATTGAATCCTTATCATGAATCCTTTTTCATTTTTCACCTTTTTCATTTTTCACATAGCATGAATCCTTATCAAAATCCACATGTAGACCATCATCACATAATTGACTTATACTTATCAGATTTACAAGCAATCCATCAACATGAAACATATTAGTTAGTTTAGGAAAACCTGGAACATTTAAAGTACTCTTACCAATAACTGCACTACGGGAACCACCTCCAAAAATTACATGACCATCGGCATCTAGTCTGTAATCAGTCAAATAATCAATAATGTCTGTCATATGCCTAGAACAACCACTATCAAAATACCATGAACTGGGTGCATAAACTTTTAATGAAATATACACAACATTACAACTTTTAGACTTACTGACCCAAGTAGTTTTTTTATAAATGTTTCTTTAAATGAGGTGACAAACTTGGTGACACAGTTTTTACATTCATATCTCTTCTTAATTTCCAGCAGTATGACTTGATATGTCCCTTTTTATAGCAGTAATGACATAAAAAAATCTTATTAGATTTTCCAAAAAATTTATTTGTAGAGTCAGGAGTGTTGACTAAAGAAACTACTCCTGATTTTACAAATTTGATAGGTTCATTACTAACTACAGATTTTCCAGAAATATCAACATACCCAAGACCTTTTCTACCAGAATTACCAAGTATCAAGGCATCATCCAGTATTTCAGTGCTTTTTGCAAACTTTTTGAAGTTCAAAGTTGAACCTTTCAGCGTTTCTTTCAGCTTCTCAAGCTCCATATCCTTCCTTGTAAGGATTACTTCAAGTTTGATTAAAGAATCTCTCAATTCATAATTCTCTAAAGTCACTGACTTAAGAATTTGTGATTGTGACTCAATCTCCTTGATGTTCTCTTAACATGAGATACAACCTGTTTCCTTTAATGAGAAGTTACCTGTCTCCACAAATGAACTCGTAAAACAGCTCACATCTGGACTGTTATTACCAGATGTTGTATCAAATGATGAAATATTTGTATCAACATCAGAATAATAGTCATCCAGATGATCATCAAAAGTATCATCATACTCAAATCTTGCAGAGAAAGAACATTCTTCATTTTTCTCAGATTCATTTTCATCTTCTAATTTATCACTTAGAGTAGCATTAAAGTTCAGTTTCTTTCTTAGCAAGGTGTTGTCACATTCATTCGCATAATGACCAAAACCAGTACAAGCATCACATCTTACTGACTTCCTATACTCAGGATCATACCTAGGTTTGCTGCTACTATTACTACCTGTTCTTCTATTTTGATTAAACCTATTTCTTCTTTCAGGCATTTGTTGATTATTATTAATTTCCACTTTTGGTTGGATATTACCCTTTAACCTATTAGCCCTATTCTTTAAAAAAGACTTAAACTGTTTGGTTAATAAAGCAATATCCTCATAATTGTCATCACATAAATCAACACAATCAGAATCAACTTCAGTCACAAACGAAGATTTTTCATTATTAGAAGAAGTTTCACCTTTGAAAACATATATTTTTTTATCAGACGAATCATTCTTTTGATCAAGATTCATTTCATAGGTTTTTAGAATACTTATCAATTCATTTTGACTCATAGTATCAGTTTTCTTAGCTCTTCTATAGCACATATCTTAGCATCAAACTGTTTTGGAACTGTTTTAAGAATTTTATGAACTAACCTGGTATTCGAGATTGGATCACCTTGAGAGTGAGATTCATTGGTAATCTCAGAAAGTCTCTCATTGTATGCAGAGATAGTTTCATCCTCCTTCATTTTAAGGTTTTCATATTTGGTTCCCAGCATTCGTAGTTTTGTTCTATGAACACTCTCAGATCCTTCACAATGCTCTTGCAAACGATCCCAAGCATCCTTTGCAGATATACAATTCAAAATCCGTTTGAACATAGATACATCAACTGATGTAAAAATTGCGTTCAAAGCTTTTGAATTGTAACTGGTCACAGTTACTTCATCATTCGTCCAATCTAGTTCACATTTGACTCGTGCTTCATTATCTTCATCAGCTGGAGTTCTGGGTTGAGTCCATCCAGACAGTACACTCCTCCATGCTCATTCATCAAGGGATTTAATGTACATCCGCATCTTTGATTTCCAATAGGCGTAATTTGATCCATCTAGAATCGGTGGTTTTAAAGCAGGGGTAAGTGGATATTTCATTGCAACCAAAATCTACACACTTAAAGACACAGGATCTAACTAAGTATATCTAGTTATGGCTCTGGTGCCAATTGAAGGGTGTGCGTGGGTGTTTTTCCAGAATATTGTCGAAAGTGTTGAAACATAAAAAACAACATACACAACGGAAGACTTTAAAAAACAGAAAATAAATTTGCAAATGGGATATCAAAACTTTTTCATAGATTATAAAATAATCTATGATGCCTCATGGCGAAACTTCACTATAGCAAAGTAGTGATACAAAGACAAAGTAAAATCCTACTGTAAGATTTTATATCAAGATCATATACCCTAGGTATACAACCAAAAGCCTAGAATTCTAATCGTTCATAAATAACCTATTCAAAGGTCTACCAAAAAAACTCTTAGAATTGCAATGGAGAAACCAAAACAACTATACTTGCTATAGGTAAATAGGTATCTCAATTTCTTCACTTGATAGCGTCCAATGCATACAGTATTTATAGAGTTCGTATCTTGCACATGAACACATTAAATCATGGTTTCCCATGATATAAAACCATCCAACATTAAGCCTCCATGATCTTGATAACCACCCATGTTGTATCTTTAAATAACTCACTCTAAACTACAACTGCCTGACCTGGTAACTGATATGTCATCATCCTGTATGTTTATACATTAAAGACAACATTGAAACAAATGGAGTTAGTGTTTGGAGAGAGGGAAAATTTTGATGTTGTGGAAAATGTTGTAATATATTGGACAATATTGACCTAACATCAACACATTGTATAACGTCTATTAGAAAATTACGTCTGCCAAGGAATTATGGAATTCCTTGGAAAGCAAGTACGTGGCTGATGATGCCGGTACAAAAATTACCTCGTTGGTAAATTTTTGAACTTCAAGATGGTAGACTCCAAGTCTGTCATCAACCAAGTTCAAGAGTTCAAATTAATTCTACATGACATAGCTGCAGAAGGGATGGTATTGCTGGATGCTTTCCAAGCGGCATCAATAATTGAAAAGTTGTCCCCTAGTTGGAGAGACATTAAAAGCTACTTGAAGCTTAAAAAGAAAAGCATGACTCTGGAAGAAGTTATCGAAAAGCTTTAAATCTGTGAAAGTGGTCTAGAAAGGACCAATTATTCAGACGAGGCTAAAGCTAAAGATAGAACCAAAGAAGCGAAAGAGGCCGAATAATAAAAAAAGGCAAGAAGCTAGCTGTAACGAAACCCAATTCACAGGTAATTGTTATAACTGTAGAAAACCGAATCATATTGCTAAGTATTGCGAACCCAGAAGAAAGATAATAACAATAATAATAACAAGGGCAAGCAATCAAATGCAAACATGGTTCAAAGAGAGATTATTAAATCTGACAAGGCAGCGGTGACTACTTAAGTGAACTTGGTGGGCTACACAAGAGAGTGGTTTATTGATACAGGTGCACATGTAATGTATATTCTAATAGGAATGCTTTCTTTACTTATGAGCCAGTCGGCGGGAGAAAGGTCCACATGGGAAACCAAGCCACGTCTGAGGTGGATGGAATTGGAAATGTTGTTCTCAAGCTAACTACGGAGAAAAATCTCATACTAATAGATGTGTTGCATGTCCCAGACATTCGCAAACCCGATCTCTGGCTTTGTACTTGTAAAGAATAATTTTAAATTTGTATTTGAGTAGAACAGGGTTATGCTTAGCAAGTACTTTGTGTATCTAGGTCGTGGCAATCTCCATGAAGGTTTTTTTAAATTAAGCACAATGGTTGTACACCCCAAGGGGAAAAACGTTATGAATAAAGAAGCTTCTACTTTTGTTTATATTGTTGAGTGCTCAATTTTATTGCATTGTAAATTAGGACATGTTAATCTTAAGTCTATAAAACATTTAGTACATCTTGATTTTCTTGATATAAAAAATGTTGAAATAAACATGAAATGTGAAGTTTGTGTAAATGACGAAATTATCATTTCTGATAGTTGTAAGGAATTCTGAACCTCTCGACTTAATACATACAAATGTGTGCAATTTAAAATTTGTGCAAACTAGAGGAGGAAAAAAGTACTTCATAACATTCATAGATGATTGCACAAGGTTTGCCCTGTTTATTTTTGCATAGTAAGGATGAAGCGTTGAATGCTTTTAAACGATACAAAAGTGAAGTGGAAAACTAGTTGAACAAACGAATCAAAATGGTTCGTAGTGATAGAGGTGGGGAGTATGTAGCACCATTTTAGAAGATATGTGTCGAGTCCGGCATCATACATCAAACTACTGCTCCCAACCTACCTTAATAAAATGGTATTACGGAATGTAAGAACCGAACACTTATAGAGATGATGAATGACATGTTGATCAACTCCAATTTACCACAAAATTAATGGGAAAAGTTATTTTGCCGGCTAATCACATGTTAAACAACACAAGAGTAAGAATACACCTCTTTGTGAAATATGAAAAGGGCGGAAATCATCGTATAAATACCTCAATATATGGGAGTGTTTAGCAAAATTTGAAGTGTTATTACCTAAATAAGTTCAAATGGATCTTAAAACAATTGATTGCATATTTGTGAGGTGTGTACTAAATAATAGTGCATATTATTTTTTGATTCACAAATCAAAAGTTCCCGATATGACTGAAGGCACACTCATAGAATTGAGATATGCAATGTTCTTAGAAAACATCTTTCCTTGTAAAACCAAGGAAGACAAGACATCAACCAAAAGGCCTAAAAAGAGGAGGTTGATGAGGATGCTAGTCCCTCTACTCAAGAAAATGAGGAGTTGAGACGCAACAAGAAGGCAAAAACTATCAAAACTTTTGTTCCTGATTTCATCACTTATGTGTTGGAAAATGAACCAAGGACTGTCAAAGATGCTCTTTCAAGACCAGACGCTCCACTCTGGCAAGAGGCAATGAACAAAGAAATCGACTTCATTCTGCAGAATCATACATGGGAATTAGTTTATCTCCCACAAGGTTGCAAGACCTTAGGATGTAAGTGGAACTTTAAAAGAAAATATAAAGTAGATGGTTCAATTAATAAATACAAAGTATGTTTGGTTGCCAAAGGATTTAAACAAATCGAAGGATATAATTTCTTTGATACCTATTCACCAGTTACAAGAATCACATCTATACGTGTGCTTATTGCGATTGTTGTTGTGCACAATCTCGAAATTCACCAAATGGATGTGAAAATAACATTTTTTAATGGTAAAGTAGTAGAAGAAATCTACATGGATCAACCAGAAGGGTTTGTAGCACCTGAAAATGTGAAAAAAGATTGTAGACTAGTTCGATCATTATATGGACTAAAGGAAGCTCCTAAACAATTTCTTCTAAAGTTTTACAACACAATGTTGTCACATGGTTTCAAGATCAACGAATGTGACAAATGTGTGTATATAAAAAATACACCCAAAGGTTTTTTCACAGTGTGCCTATATGTAGACAACATGTTAATTATTGGCAGTGACAACAACAACATCGTCATTGAGACGAAATGCATGTTTAATCAAAACTTTAACATGAAAGACATGGGGTTAGCTGATGTTATTTTGGGAATCAAGATCATCAAAATCTCACAAGGAATTACTTTGACACAGTCTCATTACATAGAGAAAGTATTAAAGAATTTCAATGTATTCGATGAACCTCCGGCTAAGATGCCTTTGGAACTGAATGTACATTTGAGCAAAAATAAAAGTGGACTTGTAGCTCAACTAGAATATGCTAGAGTTATCGGGAGCATTATTTATATTTCAAATTATATGCGTCCCGATATAGCATGTGACGTGAATAAATTAAGTAGGTTCATGAGTAATCCAAACAATGAGCATTGGAAGGCTCTGAGAAGAGTATTGAGGTACTTGAAGCACACTCTAGACTTTGGGCTATAAAACACCAGGTATTCAGCTGTACTTCATGGGTATAGTGATGTCAATTGAATCTCGAACACCAAAGAATCATTAGTCTAAGATATATCCATCAAAGACATAACTCCATCAGACAACTAATCTCGAGTGGTGTGATGTCCATAGACTATGTAAGGTCTAAGGACAATCTAGCGGATATGTTGACAAAAAGCATAAATCGAGATCAAATGTTCAAAACTTACAGAAGGAATGGGTCTAAAATCCACAAAACAAACTAAAGCAGTGGTAACTCAACCAAGTTGACTGGAGATCCCAAGATCTTGGTTCAATGGAAAACCTAAGTTGTGGTAGTTAGACGAAACACTTGGTAACACAACCATTCCTTATAGGACAGTACACCAAGTGCAAAGTCTGTATGTGGTATAGGTTAAGTGTAAAGATTTTTAATGAATCCTAAGTGTGTGTGGGGAACAGGGTAAAACAGGATACTCGAGAGGAGTTCACCTATATAAGTGTGAAGTGAACGGTTGCATCAAATATCACTGCATGTTGAACAATTATGAAAACAAATGGTGTCAATGGCCAAAACGTGAGAACAAGAAAGAGCGTAGAGATTTTATTGTGTTGACATTATTGTCTCGGTACACACCAAGGTAAAATAGTTCAAGGCATTGTGTCCACTAGGCCGCCGGTGTACCCGGTAATATTTAACTATGGAAGGTTCAAAGCTCCAACTACCTGTCTAGATGCAATAACATCTCGCTTTGAACTGGATTTTGAGTCTGCATGCTTATAGGTTCAATTTCCAGTCACGTGGGGGATTATTGGAGAAAAATGATTTTGGTGGTAAATATTTAATTAGAAGATCAATTAAATATTTGTTTAATTTAATTAAAATTTAAGGATGTTTAAAACATGCATGTTTGACTAACTAACTGTGGGTGTTGAAATTAATTTCTTCGGAAACTAATTAATTCAAGTGCGTTATTCTCACATAGTAGATAAGATTATGGTATTCTCACTCACAAAACCAATTTTCAGCGAGTGAGAAATTGAATTATGATTCAATTGGTTACAACACCTATCTATGGGATTTGTGAAGGAATTAATTAATTAAGACATTTAATACTTCATCTCACATTGGAAGATTAAGAATCTAATATGCATAATATTAGTAAGAGTGCAGTGAAGCATAATAAATTATAATTGATTGCTTAACAATCAAAGTGGCCAGATGCGTGCACGCGTGCGTCGAGCCAAATAGAGCCGCGCCACGCCCGGGTCGGGGCCGTGGCCTTGGATGTTGGACTTCGGATGGACTTTGGGTGTACTTGGGCCTTTAGCCCAACTGCTATCTAATTTATTAAAATCCATAAATATTGTGGATCCAACCCAAATGAATTCAGTAATGGGTCAAGCCCAAATCGAATCTTCTGGGTAAGAGCTGCTTACAAATTGCACGAATTAAGCAGCAGTTACCAACGCATATCAAGGAAATCGTGTTTAATCTGTGTAGCTGGTCAGCTGCTAATTGCATTCACACCACCAAAAACACATCAGCATTTATTGCTGACGCGTTATTTCCTTCTGTAACGAGTAGAGGTATACCTATAAATAAGATTCATCATTCATCCTTCTGGGCCCGGTACTTCAGTCTCTCTCTCTTCCCCCCCCCCAGTCTTTCTGCATATAGAGTCGTAAGAAAGACAGTCCAGTTCGTGAGCTCAATTTTTTCGCTGGAGCTTCAAGTTCTGCGGTACTGAACACTTGAAGACAATAGTGCTTGTTTACCTTTGGAAGTGTGATTCCAACCGATGAGCACTACCGAAAAATCTTCGCTTTTCGGGAAGAGGACTACCTTGACTCAACACTTGAAGATAATTAGTTTATGTTTCCTTTTCTTTGTACTATTTTATTTTTCACTTTTGTAATATGAATTATTATCACCTTCAATCTATTAAAACCAACATATGATATAACTATTACCATTATAAGGGCTAGTGGGCTTCAAGAATGGTTGGCGGGGAGGCCATGTGAGTGGCACACTGGTATCTAGGTGACATCGTGCAGTGTGCATCAAAAGCTTGAGCAATGTTATCACAAAAGAAAAGGCACCCTAAACACATCTAGATGGGAGATAATTGGCATAGTGCGGACCACAGGAACCTTGACAAACGGTTGGTCAATGTTGGGACCTGGATTATTGTTAGAACCATGAGTATTGGAACCACCATAGTTGCCTGAGTTCTATGACACCAGCTATATGAAGGACCACCATGCCCATCCCAGGATTGCTTTGAATCACCAGAAGATCAACCCAAAGATCGACCAACAATGAAGACCGTCGGAGTGGGGCTATCGGCAAACATGGCTTTGTCATTAAAATCATATATTTTTTCTTGTTAAAGTAACTTTGTGAAGTGGAGATCCGGCAAAAACATCATGCAGATATCTGTAAATCCCCAAAAATTGGGACTGGGTCCGTGGAGGAACAAATGGCATTTATCAACATCAGATACCTGATGGCCAATACCGGAAATTTGATTGTTTAAAACTTTGAAGGTACGATAATATTCGACAACAAATAACGAACCATACTCTAAAATAAGTTAAGTGTGCAAGTGATGGGCACGAGGATAGAAGTGGCTAAAAGCTACCTCAAGTGTGACCCAGACGTCATAAGCTTTGCGTAGATCGATAACTTCGGCCATGAACTCCTCCATTGGAGACAAGAGGGGTAAGGTAAGAGCACATCTATGGAGCTTATTTTACACAGTAGATTCTAGATTTGGGATGTCTTTCTGATAGATGTCTTTGATCGTTGGCGGCGGGGACACGACATAACCATCCACGAAAGAGAGTATATCATCTTCCACAAGCGAGGGAGAATTTAGAACTTCCACAATAGGTAGTTGGAGGAAGTTAACTTGATATTAACCATGTGGAGAAGGGCTGAGAGAGGGATTAATTTGATGGGCTGGCGGTGGAAGCCATTGCGTAAAAGGAAGGGTTGAAGATTGAGGAAGGAGGAAGAAATGAGATGAGATGGGCTAAGGCAGTCAAGTATTTTTTGGGTTTGTTGTGATATTTTGGTGATACCATGTGAGAATTGATTTGATTCATCGTGAATATGGTGGTTATGATTTCCACTATTATTATATGCTTACAACAAAATCACAAGAAAATAAATCTCTATAGTACACAAAGAATTTTTATAATTGATTAAAAGGTATGTTCTCATGTAACTTAGGGATATAATTATTCTTTTCTAGAATATTTTCTATTACTCCCCTCGTTGATATCATCCTTATTGTTGATGACCTTTTCTAATCGATGATGATTAGTGGCTATTTTTCCTCATTAAGATCATCAAACAAGATCTAGGATCATGAAGTTTGGTTAAGTAATACTCAAGAAATGAATTTGCAAGAGTTTAGGCACTTTTTTCTTATGGAAGAAAATCCTCCCTCTTCATGCAAATGAAGGGGTATTTATAGGCATACAAAGAGGCTAGGTGTCACCATCTTGATGGCTTGGCCATTGGATTTTTGCCAAGTGTTAGGACACTTTGTACAACATCTAAACTATTGCCCAATGAATGGGTGCCAAGTGTTAAGACACATGGACTATATCTAAAGTTAGTGACTCTTGGAGTTCCCAATGTTGTACTTGAGTCTTTATAACCACTCAGCTGCTCTCCTTGGTGACCAGCTACTCGTTTGTATGTCTTCGTTGGGTGTTGGAAACCTTTATAATCCCAGTTGCTCGCCTGCTCGTCTGCTCGCCTCTTGTTGATACTTTGGATCCCCTTGTTCTTGTTGCTCGCCTCCTTATAAGGACCTCTATGACCAGCTGCTCGTCTCTTCATATGGTCCATTGTCCCTGCTGCTCGCCTCTTCTGACTTGGTCAACTGGCCCTTCTGCTCGCCTCCTAGGGCCCTATTCCCTGCTGTTCGTCCTCCTCATAACTGCCTATTTTTATCGAATTGTTAATCTTATTAGGTTAACCATTTTGGTTTTAATTTTTTTGCCCGGTTGTTCGCCTATCAACAATGCCCCCTAGTTTGGTATAAAAGGATATAATTTATCCTTTTTGTCAAACTTCAGGATAGGCTGTGTTATCCAATAGGAGGCGAGCAACGGGGAAAGTGAGTTCCTTCTTTATAGGGAGCGAGCAGCAGGTTTTCAAATATTTAGGCGGGAACTCTGGGAGGCGACCAGTGAGGAATGACCCTTGGACTTGCGTCGTTTCGCTTCCCGAGGCACGGAATACTAAGCGACGCGGTCTGCTCACGCGTGCGCCCCTATAATTGCATCTAGGGGCCTCAATTTTTCACTTCTTTTAATTTCGCCCCCGGGTCCATATCTATAAATAGCCCTTTTCTTCATCTCTTTTCCTCTTTTACGAATTCATAAGTACAATCACCATTGATGAACTTCAAGCTTTTCCATTTGTTATCTTCTTCGATTTTACAACTGATTTCATCCAGATTGAAGGTGAATTCTTTGTTTTTATTGCTTTCTTTCTTTGTTTCCCTGCATTTTCCTTTCGATTTTCTTTTTCTTTTGCGATTTTCGCCAGTTTTTCACATCGCCGCTGCATCGTCGTCGTGCCGCCGTCCTATCGCCGCTGTGTCGTCGCTGTATCATCGTCGTGCCGCCGTCGTAGTTTCCCGTTTTGTCTAACCTCATTATTTGATCTGTACGAAGGGTTTTTCAAAGATTTCTTAAAATGGCGTCGCCCTCCTCGAGTAATACACCATCCGTTGAGTTTGTTGGGTGAAATCTGGGGAAGAGGCCCATGGAAGACGAACCGTCAGTCCCTGTTCCTCGCCGCTCGCTCCGGCGAGCAGCTGGGCGAAACCCTAGGATCCTACTCGTTGACGAAGAGACGGGCTCTGAGGCGAGCTCTGTTGCTCGCTCCGTTGACTCTTTCTATGCTGTGGAAAGCTCAGGCGAGCAGGACGTTCAAGGCCCCGTTGCTCGCTCCTCGGCTCGAGAGGGGACTAACTCGGATTTGGGTGAAGATTCTTCTGAGGTCGCTGCCGAAATAGAAGAGATGAGTATCCCAGGAGATACGGGAGCGAGCAACGGACATCAGGTAAGGAGCGAGCAGCGAGCAGCTGGATCAGGGGGCGAGCAAGTGGGAGTTACATGGGAGTTTCTTCGAGAGATAAATTTTCCCGTTTCAAGGCCAACCCCCGAGTCTCTTATTCCTAAAGCTGTAGTCCGAAAGCAAGATTGGATTGACTACGCCAACAAGTATCATAGAACTTTTCCTACTCCCGCTCGACCCATTATGGAAACTCGTCCATCGATATATACAGCGAGTAAGGTAGCCAGTGCGGTTTTAGAGGAGGATTTAGTTCGGATACGGTCTCGCTATCGTATTCCGTATGATATTCATTTGTACGCCCCTCAACCAGGAGAGAGAGCTGACGACCCACCACCAGGCTGTACTACCATCAACCTTGACATACTCAACACGGGGTTCCCACTTCCCTTACACCCAGTGATCAGGCGATTCTTGAAGGATATAAACCTGGCAATCACCCAGATTACTCCTAACGGTTGGAGTAGTCTGTTGGCCTTTATCACCCTTTTCGGATTGGAGGGATATCGGAATAAGATCAGCACGGCGGAGATACACTACGCATTGACCATCTCTTCGGCCGTTAATGAAGATGGGTTTGGTTGGTATTACATCAAAGCCCGTAGCGGCGTTAAGTTAATTGAAGGGGTGCCTAATAAAGTCAAAGGTTGGCATAGGCAATTTCTTTATATCGGCGGCGATTGGCGGGCGTCCTCCGATTTTTCGGGAGGACCGGGACGTATAGACTCTCCTACGCATTTCGGCAAAATTCGGCGTAGGTCTTAATTCTTAGTTCATAAAACTTTTAGGTGAACTAATTTTAATCTTTTTTCTTATTTTTGCAGGTCCGCGTATCTTGAGGTGGGGGCATCCGGATTTGAGCGAAGAGTTTTTATACGTCCTTGCACTGATCTCTCTGCGGGACGCTAAAGATCGGAGTGTTGATCATCTCTCTCAAGCACACTGCCACAAGCACGCTCAACTTACCACTAGTGCTCATCACTTGGAAGCACAGGCGGAGATTCCTGAAGGTAACTTCACACAATCCTTAATTTTCTTTGTTGCTTGATTTATACCCGTTGCTCGGCCCCACCCCTGCTGCTCGCCTGATCCCGGCTGCTCGCCGTTATCATGTCTGTTATTTTAATTCTTTGTGTTTTTATTTTGTTTTAGCTCAAAGGGTAACGGTTGATGTTCCCCATATTCCCGAGAGTTACCACCTGCTTGTGCGCCGGGTTAAGCAAATGGCAGCCAATCAACCTTCAAGGAAGAAGAAGTTTCATCCTTGCACTTCCTTGATCAGACTTAGAGCTGAAGCCGACGAGGAGGAAGAAGAAGCTCCTCAGGCTCCTCCCCTTGTTCCTCAGGCTCCTGCTCCCGTTCCCCGCCCACCTGCTCGCTCCTCGCCACCTCCCCAAGATATGAGGGGCAAGAAAAGACTTGCTAAGGAAACTGCCCCTCGCAAGGGAGATGACCGTGCCAAGCGAACAAAAGGGCAGGGTTCTTCCCAAGTGGGTAAAACTGCTCGCTCCTCGCCGGTGGATGAGGTGACCGAGCAGCAAGTTGTTGGCGCGATGATCACCGGTCAAGGCAGGAGCTCATCCCATGACAACTCGTACTTGGGCTACGACCCCGTAAAAATGAGGGAGTAAGTATCTTCCTATTCAGTTTGATTGATTATTCCTTTTGACTTTGTTTTATGACGGTTTTTTCCTTCGAACAGGTACCGGAAAAATGACTATCCTGGTCGCTCAAGAGTACTTCACCAGTTTAGTTGTGTGAAGTCCCCTCCGGCACCCCATGAGATTAAGGACTCCCACGTCCGCAGAGCCATGGAGTATGTCCCCCGCTCGTGGACCAAGACCGGCGAGGAAATCATTCAGAGCCAAAGCCTTAGTGACAACGCTCGTTTATTGAGCTATAACGCGAGCCATCAATCAATCTCAGCTCAACGAGTCTTGGATCAAGCCATCGAGTTAGAGCGAACAAATCGCGGTCAGGGACGACGGATCGAGCAAGTTGAAGCAGATCGTGATGCTCAACTTGTTCAATTGAAGAAGAAAGATGAAGAACTGAAGAGGAAGGATGAAGAGCTGGCCAAGCTGAGAGCTGACTTTGATAGAGCCAAGCTTACATGGACACGGGAGGTAAAAGCCGCCGAAGATCGGGAAATGATAGCGTCCAACGCCTCAAAGAAGCTTAGATTAGATTTGGGCGTTGCCACGGACCGTCTGCAGGTCCTGGAGACAGAGCGGGTGGGTTTGGTGGAGAGAGTGGAGTCTCTAAAGGTCCATGTCGACCAGCTGGAAAAGAAGAACAAGCGCGCCATCTCTTACACTACGTATGTGCAAGATGTAATCGACAATACCAATCTTGGTTACATCATCGCATATGCAGATAGTGTGAGGAATGTGAAGTACGCCTTGGACAATGGTCTGGATGTGATGACTTCGACCATTAAAGACTTCACGTACTACGTTACTGACAACCCTCCGGCTCCTGGCTTTGAGATCCCGGTGGCTGATCTGGGAGAAATGGGGCTTAACTTGGGTGTTTTCAAAGACGATGTCCGCGTAATAGCCCCTAAGGAGAGAGTAGAGGCGGATAGGGACATGACAATCTTTGAAGCTCTGGGCCCCCTTCTCCCGAATCCTCTTGGTGAAACAAGCTCCTCTGCAGCAGTAGGCGAGCAGCAGGCCTCTGGGGTCAATATGCAAGATGTTCAAAATCCTCCTCCTCAAGATTCACCAGCACTACCTGCTCCGCCAGCTCCCGAGACTTAGACTTTATCCTATTTTTTGCCCTTTTAGTTAATGTAGTAGGATGATGATTGTACGCTCATCTTCTGTAATTTTTTATGCTAATGAATGAAGATTGCACTTTTATTTTATTGTTTGCCTCTTATTTTCCCTTTACTTACTTTTTGCTTAAGTATTTCTTTCCTAAGTTGAAAGTAAAATACTTTTCTTTATACATGTTGTTCATGTACGGGTCTATTTAGTTCTTAAAGAACTTAAACCTCTTATCATCTTTTTATGCCCTGTTGCTCGCCGCTTGCTGTGTTTGTGCTCAAGTGCATTCAGCTTCAGGACGAGCAACTATGTGTTGGCATGTGCCCTTCTGCTCGCCTCCACTGTACTTGTGCTTTTATGCATATAGTATCTTCGGCGAGCAATATTGTGTAAGGGTGATCATGTGGGCTCCTTGGTCTCATGGACCCTGCTGCTCGCCTCCTTTTGGACTTGTATCTTTTACATGTTTGTCTCTGGCGAGCAGTTTTTCTGTTTGGCGAACAGTTGGGTTTCAACACCTTTTGCTCTTTTATGTACATAATTCACTGAACCATCATTCATCCACTTACAAATTTTGCCCAAAAAAGTGTGAAAATTTCATTGATTGTACACCTCATCGATCTTACTCCTTACAAAAATATGAACGAAAAGATAGTCTATAAAAAACTTTACATCGGTTTCCTAATTATTGATAATATTTCTTCAACAAAGCCGCGTTCCAGGTGTATTGGGCCGAGTTGCCTTCCATGTCTTCAAGATCATATGTGTCGTTGTGCCACTTTTGAGTTATCTTGAATGGGCCCTCCCAAGTCGGTCCAAATACACCTGGAGGTGTTGCTAGGATTTTTCGGAGCACCAGATCCCCGACTTCAAATTCCCTGATTTTTACTTGCGAGTTGTAGTACCTTGCAATCCTTCTTTTGTATATCTCATTCTTTATTTCTGCTGAGATTCTTTTTTCATCAATCAGATCCATTTCTGCAGCTAGCGCTTTGTTGTTTTCCTGTTCATTGAACTCGGCTATCCTCTCAGTTGGTATTTTGAGCTCTATAGATATAACTGCTTCTGTACCGAATGCCATAGCAAATGGTGTTTCTCCAGTGCTTGTTCTATGTGATACTCTATATGCCCAAAGCACCTCGGGCAGTTCTTCCGACCACTTGCCTTTCTTATCCACCAGACGGATTTTGAGGATATGCTTGATTATCTTGTTAACTGCCTCGACTTGACCGTTAGACTGAGGATGGTATGGTGTCGAAAAATACTTCCTGATACCCCACTTTTTGCAGAAATCTCTCATCTTTTTTCCTTCGAACTGCTTCCCATTGTCTGTTAATATTGCTTGTGGAACTCCGAACCGGCACACTATACTTTTCCAGATAAAATTGATCATTTTCTCTTGTGTTATCGTTACTAGTGCTTCGGCTTCGGCCCATTTCGTGTAATAGTCCACGGCTACCACTGCAAATCTGACATTCCCCTTTCCCGTTGGGAAAGGTCCTATGATGTCTATTCCCCACTTTGCGAACGGCCATGGACTATTTACCGAAATCAGTTCCGTTGGGGGCCTATGTATGTTGGGGGCGAATAGCTGGCATCGGTGACAAGTCTTCGCAACTTTGATTGCGTCTTGCAATAAGGTTGGCCAGTAATATCCTTGCCTTACTGTTTTGTATGCCAGTGCCCGCCCCCCTGCGTGATTTCCGCATACTCCTTCGTGTATTTCTTTCAGAACTTCCTGGCCTTGCCCCCTTGCTAGGCATTTTAATAGGGGCAGTGAAAATCCTCTCTTGTAGAGTTGGTTATCCATGATTGTGAACCTTGCTGCTCGCTTGGCTACCTTTGCTGCTTCTTGGGAATCTTCAGGTACTGTGTTATCTTTGAGGTATCTATATATCGGTGTCCTCCAATCATCCTCTGTCAATTCTTCTTCGATCTGATTGATCTTATAGTCACCGGTGGATGGGTTAGAAATTCTTGTGATGGTGACTTCTGAAAGCTTTGCTGGTCCCGTGCTAGTAGCCAAACGAGCAAGTGCATCTGCTTGCGCATTGTTGTCTCTTGGCACTTGTTCGATATAAATTTACTCGAAAAGCGAAGCCAGGTGAGCAACGATCTTTTGATATAAGGCCATGTTCTTATCCTTGGCTTCGTATTCCCCACGAACTTGGTTGACTATCAGCTGGGAATCTCCATAAATTTGAACTCTCCGAACTCCCACGGCCAGAGGTAGTCGTAATCCGGCTATCAATGCTTCGTACTCCGCCTCGTTGTTTGTTGCCATGAACTCAAACCTTACGGCTGAGGTGAATACTTGTTCGTCTGGACTGATCAACACTATCCCGGCTCCTGCTGCTGTGTTATTTGATGATCCGTCTACATACATGTGCCATGGATGATTATGACCTCTCGTCGGATCTTGAGGAAATGTTAATTCGACAATAAAGTCGGCTAACGCTTGTCCCTTGATCGCTGTTCGAGGTGCATAAGTTATTCCAAATTGGCTTACTTCGAGCGACCACTTGAGAAGGCGACCAGCGGTGTCAGGCCTTTGTAAGATTTGCCTTAATGGAAAAGTTGTTAAGACCTCCACCTGGTGATCGAAGAAGTACGACCTTAGCTTTCTCACACTCATCACCAGTGCATAGGCTAACTTTTCCATGGGCGAATACTTAATCTCTGCTTCATGCAAGGCCTGACTCACGTAGTAGATTGGCAAGTGAAATTTCCCTTCTGCTCGAACTAGGACCGAGCTGATGGCCACCTCTGATGCGGCTAGATATTAGTACAGTTTTTCTCCAGAGACGGGTTTCGATAGAATCTTGGTATCACTCAGATATTCTTTCAACTGCTCAAATGCTTGTTGGCAATTACTCGTCCACTGGAACTGTCCTTTTTTGATGGCGTCAAAGAAGGGTCGGCACTTGTCTCCAGATCTGGAAATGAATCTGTTCAGGGCCGCCAGACATCCGGTTAGTCGTTGAACTTCCTTAACAGACCTTGGCGGTTGCATATCCATAATTGCTTTGACTTTTGATAGATTCGCCTCAATACCCCGTTGACTAACCAGGTGCCCAAGAAATTTTCCTGAGTGTACCCCAAAGCTACTCTTCTTTGGGTTTAGTTTCATGTTATATGCTCGAAGTATCTCAAATGTTTGTGCGAGGTGTTCTAAATGATCTTCTTTTCTCGGGCTTTTCACGACGATGTCGTCCACGTACACTTCCATAGTTTTGCCGATGTGTTCATCAAACATCTTGTTAACGAGTCTTTGGTACGTGGCCCCTGCGTTGATTAACCCGAACGACATTCTTTTCCAACATAATAAGTTTTTATTGGTGTAGAATGTTGTGTGCTCCTGGTCATCTGGGTGCATTGGTATTTGATGATACCCGGCAAATGTGTCCATGAAGGTAAGGAGCTCGTGTCCCGCCGTGTTGTCCACCAGTTGGTCAATATGAGGCAATGGGAAGTTATCTTTAGGGCAAGCGGCGTTCAAATCAGTGAAGTCGATACATAGCCTCCATGTACCATTTGATTTCTTCACTAACACCGGGTTTGCTACCCATCTAGGACATAAGGCTTCTTTGATAAGATCATTATCGAGTAACTTCTTCACTTCTATGTCCAATGCTTCATATTTATCGGGTCCAAACTTTCTTCTCTTTTGCCTCACCGGTTTCTTAGTTGGATAAATATTTAGCTTATGACAGGCATGCTCAGGGCTGATGCCTACCATATCAGCATGTGACCATGCGAATACATCGAGATTGGACTTGAGGAACTCTTCCATTCTGGATCTGTATGGCTCAGGAAGCTCAGATCCAATGAATAATTCCAAGTCTTCCCGATTCTGGTCAACTCTTATTGCCTCCAACTCCTCTACCGGGGTTGCTCTCCTTTTTTGGCCTTTCCATCGAGGATCGATAATGGGCCTGCCCTTCAAGGTTGATCTTATCCTTGATCATTGGTTCTGCCCCCAGTCTTGGCTCCAAATCTTCAACCTGATTTAATTCGGGTACGGCCTCTCTTCCCTGTTGCTCGCCAATGCCCTCCTGCTCGTCCACGCCCTGTTGGTCGTCCACCTCCATCATTTCAGTGTCGACGGACTCCATGATTTCATCTAGGATGGGGGGTTCACCTTCGTCCCTGCTGCTCGGCTGCTCGTCCATCATGGATATTCTGTTGTCAGTGGGTTGAAGTTGCAGGAGGCATTCTCGGGCTTTCCTTTGATCACCTTTAACCGTACCTGACCCTTTTGGAGTTGGAAATTTAAGAAAGTAGTAGTATGTCGAAACGGCCGCTTTGAATTCATTTATGAAAGGTCGACCAAGAAACCCGTTATAGGCAGACTGCTGATTTACAACTAAGAATTCTACCATTCTAGTCAGTCTCCTTTCGGGATTCTCGGTCGATACAAGTTCAACCGATAACGTAACTAGTCCTAAAGGAACGGTTACAGCATCTCCGAATCCTACTATCTTATGATCACATTCCTTTATATACCCCTCACAATCATCTATTTGATCAAGTGTGCTTTTGAACAAGATGTTTGTGTAGGAGCCTGTGTCCACAAGCAAACGGTGAACTCGGGCCCCCATGATATTAGCACAGATGATTAGTGAGTCATTGTGTGGGGTAAGTATCCCGTCTAAGTCCTTCTCTGAAAATACCAACTCGCATGTCTTTTTAGTAGCTTGGTTTACCCCAACTTCTCTGACTTGAGCTACCGCCCTCAATTCTGCTTTCCTTTTTCTTTTAGACATCGGTGGCCTACCATCAGAACAGCCTCCTACCGGTCCGGATGGCTCAAGCATTAAGATTTCTTGGACGGGTTCGGCTGGGGCTGTCATCGTTTTCTTCCTTTTTTGATCCCTCCTGCTCGGCTGTTCGTCGCTCTCATCATCTTCCGAGTCGGAGGATATCGCCACCCTTGGTTTCTTTCCCTGCTGTCTCTTCACAAATTCTGATAACTTTCCTTCTTCGTAAAATCTCCATAACTGTTTCAAGAGATCTCGGCATTCACTCGTGAAGTGACCTATGGTCTGATGGTATGCACAGTATTTGTTGGGGTTCATTTTTCCTCGTTCTTGTCTTATCTTACGGGGTTCAGACAGCATATCTTTATCCTCCACGTTGTTGTACACAGCCTCAATTGATGTGGATAGGACATGGTTCAACTTCTCCTTCAGTTCGGACCCTTCATTGAAAACTTTCATGTTCTTAGGGGCCTTGTATTCCCCTCCTGACTTCTTTCCCGACTTCTTGGTATCAGACTTGTCTCCCAACTCTCTCTGTAGAGTTTCTTGCATCGAAATGTATACTCCAGCCTTGTGCCTGAATTCGGAATAAGTTTTAGGGAAAGCTAGGTGCATTTCCTTCCACAGAATTGTCCCCTTCTTAAGCCCCACCATAACTGCCACTATCTTAGTGTCTTCACTTACTGGTTCTCCTTCCAGTAGGACTTTGTCGAATCTCTCAAGGAAGGCTCTATCAGACTTCTCATCTCCTTGCCTCAGATCTGCCAACCTGTGTCTCTGCGTAAGGTAAGATCCGACCGTGGAGAAGTGCGAGAGGAATTCCTTGCTGAGTTGCATGAACGAACTGATGGAGCCCGGAGCTAGTGCGGAGAACCATCTGTGAGGACCGTCACCAAGAGTTAACGGAAAATTCCGACATTGAGTTGCATCAGATGCTTTTACCGATATCATGTAATCGGTATACTTGGACAGGTGTACTTTCGGGTCTGAATTTCCTTCGTACAAATTAATGGCCGGGAATTGCACTTTCTTTTGTACCGGCGCATTAAGGATATCCGGGGACAGGGGTGATGATGGCAATATCGTCGATCCGACGCCATTTTTGTCCTCCAACTGTTTTTGCATCTCTTCCACCGCTTTCTTCAAAGCTTGCCACTCATCTGGAGACGTTTTTCCACTAGAAGGATGTTCGTCATGATTGGGTTCAATGACCTCTTCATGACGCAGTCCCTTGCTAACGGGACGTTTCTCTTGAGTGGCGTGCCTAGCGATGTTACTGGCTCCATTGGGACCTAATCGCCCAAAGGCTGATCTTCTCAGCCTTTCGTGTACTGAGCGGCGAGCAGCAGGGTGTGTTTGTTTTGGTGCTCGCTCCTCGCCTCTCAGTTGATCCTCCTCATGCGTTCTGTGATAACTTGCCCTTCTTGTGTGATAGTGGCTTATACTCCTTGTGTCCTCACTGCTCGACTCCTCACCTGTCCCCGGAGTGGACTCTCCTCGACTTCCAAGTCGCTCACTTATTGGCCTTTTGCCCTTAGTTCTTCTTACTTGTTCGCTGTTGACTTCTTCTATCCTTGTATCTTCTCGCTGTTTTGTTCTTTGCTCCGTTGCCCGGTTGCTCGCCTCCGGGGCTTTGGATAGTCTTTGCCCTGTTGCCCGGTTGCTCGCCTCCCGGGCCTTTGATGGTCCTGTAGCCTCCTGTCGCCGTTGCAAGGATTGCAGAACGACAATTATTTTGGCCAACTCCTCCGGGTTTTGGGCCAATGCTTCTACTTCCGGGGGAAGAGTATCAATGGTGACTTGGACATTTTGCCGGGACATCGCTCGTACCGTTCTTGCATGTCCTCCGGTTGACGATACCCTTGTTCGTGACTTGTTTGACGGGTGATTGCTCGATTCTTGTGGTTCTTGTGATCGCACCATTTTCCAAATTTTAATGTTTCTTTGAAGACGATCTTGTGTTTGTGGATGTTTTGACCAACCAACAACTAGCCTTGTGTATGAGAATTTGGTCGTTTACAAACCCTTATTCTCACATACATGCATTCAAGTTTGTAGGTCTTGTGTATTACCACCCAAAAACACTTAAACTTACTTACAAATCTCAGTTTTCGGCGACTTATTGCCGGAATATTGCAATTTCCGATGAGTTTTGTAGAAGCTCCTTCAAATCTTCAACAAACGAAGGTTCGACACCCTTCTTCTAGCGCCAATTGTTGATGACCTTTTCTAATCGATGATGATTAGTGGCTGTTTTTCCTCATTAAGATCATCAAACAAGATCTAGGATCATGAAGTTTGGTTAAGTAATACTCAAGAAATGAATTTGCAAGAGTTTAGGCATTTTTTTCTTATGGAAGAAAATCCTCCCTCTTCATGCAAATGAAGGGGTATTTATAGGCATACAAAGAGGCTAGGTGTCACCATCTTGATGGCTTGGCCATTGGATTTTTGCCAAGTGTTAGGACACTTTGTACAACATCTAAACTATTGCCCAATGAATGGGTGCCAAGTGTTAAGACACATGGACTATATCTAAAGTTAGTGACTCTTGGAGTTCCCAATGTTGTACTTGAGTCTTTATAACCACTCAGCTGCTCTCCTTGGTGACCAGCTACTCGTTTGTATGTCTTCGTTGGGTGTTGGAAACCTTTATAATCCCAGTTGCTCGCCTGCTCGTCTGCTCGCCTCTTGTTGATACTTTGGATCCCCTTGTTCTTATTGCTCGCCTCCTTATAAGGACCTCTATGACCAGCTGCTCGTCTCCTTCATATGGTCCATTGTCCCTGCTGCTCGCCTCTTCTGACTTGGTCAACTGGCCCTCCTGCTCGCCTCCTAGGGCCCTATTCCCTGCTGTTCGTCCTCCTCATAACTGCCTATTTTTTATCGAATTGTTAATCTTATTAGGTTAACCATTTTGTTTTTAATTTTGTTGCCCAGTTGTTCGCCTATCAACACTTATGATCGGTTGTAATATCAACGCCCAACCCGAACCCTCTCATTCTACTCCACAGTGGCGGGGTCCAACACAAATGTGACGGACAAAGAATAGCTGTTATGGGTGGGGAGGACATTTCGATCCATCCTCCCAAGGCCAAAAAATATCTTCCAGTTGGCCACCCCCTCCACCTCACGAAAGATTTGATCAAGATTTACTAGAGGAGAAGGATGAGGCAATCCGGTGTCGAGGAGGATCCATCGGCCTTGGAAGACAGAGACTAAGATGCGGCATCAGCTAGCCTGGATGGTCAGCTGCACATTAATTTTATTTTATTAATATTAATATAATTAAACTACTAAGTACATAATACATTTATTATATCTTACATGTATATTAGTCGTGTGAATGTATGTGGAGAGTTGTGTGGTCTCATTAGATGGATGAACAATGGGCAATGTCTCAAACTGAGTGGGGTGATGTCCCCTCTCTCGGTCCTATACAAAGTATATATATAATAAGATATAATTTTACAAATAATATATCATTAAATATATATATATATATATATATACATACACACGAAAAATATAATAAAAAATTATGATAGCGAGAGTGTGCTCAAAGACTGACCGGCACCCCGCTCAGTATCATGTGGCACCGCTTTTGCCAGAAGAGTGTGCTCAAAGAGTCTGTTTGTTCTTCTCCGTCCGCTCTATATTTTTTTGGTTGCCCTAAATCGCCTAGATCAAGAATTAGATGTTATTTTCTTTCCCTCCAATCTTTTGTGCTATACCCATACAACCTCTTCCACCGATACATTATATCCTTGTACTGAAACTGATTGACTGTACAAAAAGGAAGGAACGTCTTTTCGTCCATCGCGAGGTCCCAAAGACACTTTTTCATAATTCAATTAAATAAGTTTAATTAATAAATGCATATATATATATGTGTGTGTGTGTGTGTGTCTGTCTTAATTAGTACTTAAAATATGTTTGTACCTGATACTTATCGAAGTACTCCTCACGCTTGTGCATGGGCACATGTGTCCAACAATCAATACCCTTGACCATGCCCGCATTTAGGATCGACTCAAATGCACATTTTTCCACTTCGTGCCAGGTAAAATATTGTATCACATTATATGAAAGTATATTTATTTAATTATATGTATATATATATATCACTAAGGATAAACATAAACTCCAACAACGACTTACATATCCTGGGCGAGCCAGATGTTCTCTTTTGATCTTTGGGACTATAGAACATACACCCCTTCGTTCCCATGGGATATCCTATAAACAGCCTTAACTTCAAACGTGGATCCAATTTACCGACTTCCTTACGTATGTCGGACACCCCCAGATTCTCATGTGTCTCAAACTGGTCTTTCGCCCGGTCCAAAATTATGACAGGGTTTTAGGAACCAATTTGGATGGCACTAACTTTAGAATGTAAGCAACTGTTTTCAAGGCATTACCCCAAAATGACTTAGGTAGATCCGAATAACTCATCATTGATCTTACCATTGCTAAAAGAGTCTGGTTTCTTTGTTCTGTGACTCCATTCTGTTGAGGGGTTCCCGGTGCAGTCAGCTGGGATACAATCCCTTCGTCTAGTAGGTAGTTCAAGAATTCATCGCTGAGGTATTATCCTCCATGATCTAATCGTAGAAACTTGATACTCTTTTCCCTATGCTTCTCGACTTCAGCCTTAAACTCTTTGAACTTGTCAATAGTTTCAGACTTATGTTTCATAAGGTAGATGTATCCATATCTCGAGTAATCGTCAATGAAAGTGATAAAATACTCATACACCCTTCTTGCTTTGATCGTCATTGGACCACACACATCAGTATGAACGAGTTCTAACACTTCGGTGGCTCTATTCCCCTTGGCTCCAAATGCTCTCTTGGTCATTTTACCCTCTAAACATGATTCGCAAGTTGGAAATGGCTCAACTTGAAGTGACTCCAAGGATCCATCTTTCACCAACCTTTGTACCCGCTTTAGAATAATATGACCTAATCTAAGATGTCATAGAAGTGTTTCGTTCATGTCAGAAGAACTCTTTCTTTTATTACTCGAAGTAGTCGATGTGTTATTGGATTCGATTTGTGATTGATGTGCACACTTAATCGTGTAGATATTATTCACTAACGTTCCATAACAGATATGCTCATTCTTATGAGAAATAGTAACAATTTTATTAAAAGTAACTGAATATCCATAAAAAATAACTTAAAAATCGAAACTAAATTCTTTCTAAAGTTCGGAACGTAAAGAACATCTCTTAAGATCAAAACTCCATCTTCAAAAGAAAGGTGCACTTCTCCCACTGTTTCGGCTGCCACTCTCGTAGTATTGCCCAGAGTGATGAGGATCTCATTCCCGCTAAGTCGCCGGTTAGCTTGAACCCTGCAGAGTGAAACAAATGTAATCAGTGGCTCCAATATCCACTACCCAATGATGGGCAGCGCTACATAAGTTTCAACGACTAAAGCATGAGAATTGCCTTTCTTTCCCGCCTTCTTAGGCTTGGAACAGGCAGACCTCCAATGTCCTTTCTCACCGCAATTGAAGCACTTACCCTTGGTGGGTTTCTTCACACAACATAGTTTGATTACTTTTTATTTGCTTTCAACAGTGATTGAGTTAGTTTGGTCTTGACTTTTCGCCCTCTCCTAAATCTTACCACCAAATGGTCTAGATCTTGAGAAAAGATTCTTAGTCACCAATACCTCATCTTTACATCCTAAATGCTTCTATATTATTTCCAAAGCTTTGAGCAGAGTTTCCAAAGTGAACGTGTGATCAGACAACATATACTCCTAGAAGAACTCATCAAAACTTTTCAATAGGGTTAGGAGCAAGAAGTTGATTTGATCCTCTTCACTTTGTTTAGCACTAAGAAATTCAAGTTTACCAAAGTAACGCCTAACTTTGAGAATATGATCCCTTACAGGCGTTTCCTTCACCATTCTCAACTTGACCGAGTCATATTTGGTGAACTGATTAGTCATGGGGTTCTAATGTGAAAATATCTCTTCAAGGTTTTCCATGATTTCAACAGCGGATTCAATGTCTTCATGAATGCGCCTCAAATCTTCAGACAGTGATGTCAAGATGATGTGCTTCATTTGATCATTGACACACTTCCAATCATTGTATACCACATTTTCCCCATTGCTTGACTTTTCAGTAGGCTTGTCGGGTTTAATAATGTGAAGTACCCAACCAGGTTCTTGTGCAGTAAGGACAATATTTAAGTTACGTTTCCACTGAATGTAGTTCTCTCCGGTAAGTTTGTTATCTTTAAGTATACAACTGAGAATAAAACATACATTTGTATTAATATATAGATAAACATGAAATTATCAAATAATTCGATCACGTCAATTATATTGAAACCTTAAAATAATATAATCATGCATCAACCGACATCTCAAAATAGTTTAAATATGCCACGTTGAGTGTGGTCCGTTATTTAAACACATTCAAGCATGTTAGAAACAAGGACAATTACAAACCTTTAATTCAAAATTAATAGTCGGCTCCCACTTGACCTCATAAAAATTGACAGGGACTCCGTTGTGGAGTAAGTTAATATCAATTCTTATGCCTAAGTAACAACCATAATTCAAAACATGATTATTATTTGAGCAAGTCACTTGTTCGGAGGGTCAATACCGCAACTAGTAATAATCCACAATCATCCTTTCAGAATTATTCATGTGAAATCCCTTTTTTTTTTGCCGATCCGTTAGTGGAAATGTATTCCAAAAAGACTTCACAAATAAATAAACTATGGAGGTCAAAATTAATCCAATTTTATTATCCGGAGTAAAATTGTCGATTAATTATAAAAAGCATACTTAGTAATTTTTGAAAGTAAGGTTTTTATCACGACATCTCATGCATCGCATATTCAATCAAATCAAATAAATGCATAATCATAAACATTCATCAAAATAAAAATTAAATCAAATTGGAGCACTTAAATTCAATTGTCATGGTTTAATTTTTCTCCATGTCTTGATTCTGAGAAATCGTTCTTGCAGCTTTCATTGTTCATCTCGAAAAGCTCCCACTCAAACAGTAGTAATTCTTCAAAATATCCTCCTTTTGGGATCGGGACGATGTCCGGTGGCCTACGCCTACGCCTGGAGGCTCCGAGCATGGGCAACCCATCGTCCCGCATGCGAGTGGGCCAGTGTGCAAGGTGGGTTCATGGATAACAATAAATGTATTGCACTCATCGCATGCGAGTGGGCCGAGTGGACTTGGCTTTAGTCGTGTGGTAGGCTACGTTCATGGACAATGATAAATGTATAGTACTCAAATTCCACTCCTTCTGTTCCATCTTTTCGAGTTTTGCCTCCTCCTCTAAGGGAAAATACAGATCTTTACCGTAGAGATAATCCTCGATCTGCATCTTCCAAAACCCAAAATTTGTTCCATCAAATTGCTTGATAGGAAACTTTTCGTCGCTCATCGTGACTGTTCCCTCCGAACTTGAGGCTCTGTTGGGAAATCGGGCGTACGGATATATTCGGGATGATATTTTAATACAAATTTAAAATTCAATTATTACTAGCATGAATTTATCCTAATTAATTCAAATAATAATTCCAACCACACGTATTATCATGCATATGAATTAATTTCACATAAAATCGTGTAGTGGAATAGTTAGGAGTTTATGTGATTATGTACCTCTTGATGCGATGGTCTTTGAGAATAACGGGACAAGCTTTGATGACGCTATCAACCGAAAGACCTTCTCAAGTATTCCTTTTATCCTTGTTCGTCCACAGGTGGGAAGTGCTTAATGAACAATTAATAATATGAAGGAAGAAGAAAAATATATGTTGCTCTTAGTTTTTCCAACTCATGGAACTTGTAAACTGGGGATGAAAATATCACCCCCTATTTATAAGAGGTGGTGGCCGAATTTTCCTAGTAGAATAAGGGAAGAGAAAAAAAATTCTTGATCTCCAAGAAATCTTGAATATATCCCATATATTCTTTTCTCCATAATAAAATATTCCACAAAAATCTCACCTCCTCATTATAATGATAATTTTCAAAATTTAGGGATGAGAATAAAAGATTTGGATATTCTTGAATTTATGAGATAATGTTATATTCCAAGAATATATATCTTCCATAATACTTTTCAAGAAAATCAACAAATCTTTTTCTCTCCTTAATCATAAAAAAATTTCAAAATTTTCAATAATAAGATGCCAAGTAGGAGATTTCTTGAATTAATGAGATAAGCTTGTATTCCAAGAATACTTAATTTCATTCCATAACAAAATTCAAATAAAAAATTTCTCCCCTATATCTTATTAATTTCGAAAAATAAGCAACAATATTTTTCTTTTCTTTTAATCACCTTATTATTGGGCTACTTGAGGGGTCTTTAGGAGAATTAAGATTGGACCTCGGATGGGCTTCTGAATTTTTAATATTGAACCGCAATATAATTCAGTCCATTAATATTAATTAATAACACTATTAAATTAATAATGCACTATCCATCTTAATGCATATTACGATAATATAGGCTCTCGGTTATTATTTCCCGTGTTTAAGATTATCTAGTCCATTAATTAATTGAGCTTTTGAATAGCTCTAAATTAATTAATATATTGTGTCTTGGAGTAAAGACAGCTCAACATTATTATCCGTACCGGAAAACTTATTTCCACTTGCAAAATTTGGTACGATAAAACTTTTGAGCCCACTAAGGGGACAAATCACACAAGCCGTACTTGCACACGTTTCTCTATATTAAATCTTAGCAACTATCGTATGATTAATATTATTTCACAAAACACAAGGTATCGAAGTCACAATGATTCTCACCCAACATGTATCAAAGCAATAAGTATTAACCACATACAGTCTTATTTAAGTGGCGAAGATTAAGAAATCAACAACCACTGAGGTCTAACTCTTCTTCGTTCGGAAGAGAAGAATTTATCCTCTTTGTAGGTCCGCTTCAGCACATACAAAATGTGTTAGTGCAATCTCTTGGTCAAGACAGGCCAATCTGAAAACTGCACTTCAACCTTTCACAGCGGATTGTTCAATTCCACCTAGGTCCTGTAGTTGTACATTTATTTACATAGAACTGTTAATGTGATCTTCCGTGATGTGGTATCACCACATTAACTACAATGTAACACATACTACATGTTGAACGGTTTGCAATTTTTTTTTTTTTTTGGTCAGTAAAGGAGCATTTTATAAATATAAGAGAAGGGGTATAAGTAATACCCACAGTTACATCAGAGAGTACAAATCAACAATCAAGAACCATTCTAGGATTATTCACCCAATCTTTAAAAGAAAATCTAGAACATCTTTGCTCTTTAACGCACAACCAACTCCAAATCCTAGATTTGATTTCTATAATATCCTTTGAGATCGAGAACATGATATTTCTGAAAATTACTTCGTCCTCCACTTCCAAAGTGCCCACACTACACCAAGCCAAACACAAGAAGCAAAATATTTACCTCTTTTTCCAGGAAGAACGCTACAGTGAGCAATAAGATTCGGGATGGTCTCTAATTGGATAGTTGTTGGGGAATTAAGCCATCCAAGAATCTCCATCCACACTGCATAAGATTTGTTGCATTCAAAGAAGAAGTGTTTACTTGTTTCTTCCCGATCATCACAGAAAACGCACCTCAAGTTGTCATTAGGTGATAGAATGTTGCACCTCCTAAGGTTCATTTTTGTTGGCAATCGGTCATGGAGCAGACGCCACTCGTGAGCAGCCACTTTCTTTGGTACTAGCTTGCACCAAATGATCTTGAAGCCCTCCTCCATATCTCCTGATATTGGTTGTACACTCCTTCTAGCCATGATGAGGTCATAGGCTTCTTTGGTGATATACGCCCCCTTGACGCATGCTTCCATTTTCACGAGTCTGCGATACCAATCTTTGGTGAATACTTGTCAAGAGCATTTAAAAGAGCATTAAACATATCCATTTCACAATCAAATAAAGGGCGTCTCCACTTCCATCTCCATCTCCATCTCCAAATATCCCCTTCCCATTGTCCCATCAATCCCACCCTCCCATCTTTTTCACTACAAAGATTAAACAATCTAGGGAATTTATCCCTAAACGTCAAATCCCCACACCACGTATCTTCCCAAAAAGAAGTATTTAACCCATCTCCCACCACCCTCTCTAAACCCCCATTAAACCATTCACCCTCAACCCCCAACATGATCTTGACTATATCTCTCCATTACCCCGATATTTTGCCCCACATTCCCCTAGGAAAACCCCCATCTCCCCTACCCCTCGTGCCCCATATTTTGACTCAACAATCTTGACCCATAGACTGTTTTTTTTTTTGTTAAGAAATCTCCACTTCCACTTTGCCAAAAGGGCAATGTTAAACGCTGCTAAGTCCCGTACCCCTAGCCCCCCTAACGATTTGTTTTTGCAGACCTCGCTCCATTTAACCCATGGAGTCTTCTTGAAATAACTCACACCTCCCCCCCCCCCCCCCCAAAGAAAGTTTCTTTGTAAGGACTCAATATCTCTCAGGATTTTTTTGGGATTTTATAGAAGGAAAGGTAGTTGACAAGTAAAGATGATAACACCGAGTTCAACAATGTGATTCTGCCCCCAAATGAGAGTTTTGTGTCTTCTCATCTTCTAATTCTATTTTTTTATTTTTCTCACAACATCTTGCCATTCTGCAGCATCTCGATGTCTGATACCCACTGTAATGCCCAAATAAACGAAAGGTAGTTTTTCCACTTTGCAGTTGAGTATATTGGCCATTTCTGCCACCAATGAAGACTCCATATTCACTCCGATCAGGCTGTATTTATCAAAATTTACTTTGAGAGCATAAATTAGTTCCATAATCCTCAAGACCCGCTTCATGACCCGGGCATTGTCTATCGATGCATCCCCCATAAGAATTGTGTCGTCAGCAAACTGAAGGTAGGAAATTCTGACGTTGTTGTTTCCTATCTCTGTTGCCCTGTAAAACCCCGCTTCAGTTGCTTTTGACATTAAAATACTAAGGCCTTCAGCTGCAATGAGGAAGAGAAAAGGGGAAAGAGAATCCCCTTGTCTCAAACCCCTCTCCAACTTGAACTCACCCGATGGGCTCCCGTTTACTAATACCAATGCTGAAGCCATCCTCATGCATTCTAATATCCAGTTTCTCCACTTAGGATGAAATCCGAACCTCTCCATTAAAGTATTTAAGTTTTCCCAGTCAACCGAGTCGTAGGCTTTGGAAAAATTGATTTTGAAGAAGATTCGCTGCATTCACCTTTTTTTGCCTCATCAATTGCTTCATTCAAGATGGCCACAGTATCAAGAATCTGCTTTCCCCAATGAATGTAGACTGGTTTTCTGATATAATGGACTCCAGAACATAGCTCAATCTTTTCGCCAGCACTTTTGAGATTATTTTATACACCCCACCAATTAGGGAGATCGGTCTATAATCCCCCAATCCTTGAGCTGAATCATTTTTATAGATCAGGACAATAAAGGATGGATTAATTCCTTTTACTAATCCCCCACGCTGGTGGAACTCTTCAATCATAAGCATAAAGTCATCCTTGTACGTGCACCACGACTCCTTCAGAAAACTAAAGTTAAAGCCATCGGGACCTAGACTTTTTGAGCTGTTGCACGACCACACAACATCTCTTACCTCTTCTTCCAAGAAAGGAGAAATAAGGAACTCGTTATCAAGCTCCGAGATGGTTTTAGCAGTGAAGTTCTGAGCAAGAGTTGGTCTCTGTACCGCCTCTTTCTAGAAATATCCTTTGAAAAATCAAATATACCTTTCTTCACACCTTCCACCTCTTCTATCCACTGCTCTTCGATATTGACCCTGATGCTCTCATTCCTCTTCCTTCGGCGATTGATAATTCATGTCCCCATCCTTGAGCCAATTAGTTCTTGCTTTTTGAGCGAGCATCGAATTTTTCCAATTCAAATCCCTGTAGAGTGCTGCCATCGAAGCATTCCTAGATTCAATTTCATTCTCCTCCAACCCGAACGCATCATCAACCGTATCCAACCTTGCAATTCCATTTTTGTGTCTCTCAATGTTTTCTTCAAGCACCCCAAAGACTTGTCGGTTCCATATCTTCAAGTCTTGTTTCAAAATTTGAACTTTTCTTTTACCACAAACTCACTCCATCCGTCCACACGGTAGCTCTCTCATTTATTCTTAATGAATTTTTTGAAGCTCGGGTGTGACAGCCACGCGTTAAGGCACCGAAATGGTTTTGGATCCCAGTCGTCTACTTTAATTCCGAGTACTAAAGGACAGTGGTCAGAAGTTGTACGTTGAGCCCTTGTTGAAAAATATTCGGCCACTGCGATATCCATAGATTATTCACCAATGCCCTGTCAGTCCTGCTTTTACAACTGCCATTGGGCTTATACCACGTGTAACTCCTTCCATGCAATAAATATATATAACATTCATTCATATTTAAAGCAACTGTGATAAAAGATTTATTTTTATAAATAAGTGTTTAATACATAGATTATACAACGTAAAAACATACTTTCATGTATAACCCCCAACACTAGATCCCAGTTGTTAGGAAGAAAAGCGTACACACGCAATCACAAAAAACAATAGAACACGAAATTTGTTCACCTAGTTCGTCTTACGACTACGTCTGGGGGTGATGCAAAGCCAGGGTCTATTTTTCTGATACTGGATACTAGGGAAAATATATATTTATATAGAAATGGGACCTAACCCTAAAATCAGGATAGACTGGGCCAAAAAATTCGGCGGTATTGACCTTAGTGTACAGTCCATTCAGACTCCACACTCCAACAAAAACTAACTGTCAAGGTGAAGAGAGACGAAAACTATGACCCTTGGGCACCCTCGAGAATTTTGATGCTCGTTTTCCAACAACTTTTCAAAGAGAGAGACAGAGAGGGTGGTGGCGGTGGTTGTGGTGGATCAAAATGACCGGTTTCGTGCCATTTAAGGAAACAAACTTTGTGATGACACAACTATTGTCGAAAAATTTTCCACCTAAACCACAAAAATGACGTCGTTTTTTCAAATTTTTGAGAAAATATTCTTAAAAATTTTGAAATTGGAATTGGAATTTTCAATAATAAATTTCATCGAAAATCAGGCTGTGCATCAAAACCCGCTCGACAAACGAAGAGATGCAGTAAGCACACAAGATTTTCGACAAAAAAAGGTCGCTGATAGATCTTAAATTGAAATTTTTTAAAAATATTTTATCGAAAATTAGTGAATACAACACCTTTTAGCCGCTACACCGACAATCGTCCTAAATTTTGTTGCAATTTGCAATGATTTTTTTGAAGTAAAAAATTTCATTGAAGTTGTCAAAAGTTTGAGAAAACATCGCAAATTCATCACAAATTGCAACGAATAAGCAGACGTCAAATAAATTTCGTCGCAATTCTTAGTCTTTTTTGTAGTGTCCGAATCAACAGTGTAAAGACTTGATATTATGTAAAATAGGTATACTTTGCTGTTGTTTCACAACTATCACATAATAATAAAATCGGCTACTCTCTTCATCCCCAAAATCTGTTCTCACTTTCTTTTTTTGTTCATCCTCCAAATCTATTCTTATTCTCCTTTTTGAAATTATTACTTTATTACTATCCTCACGAACAATCCTTGTATTCATCAACTAATCCACAATACTTTTATTTTATTTATTTTTCTTAAAATTTGTGCCCATTGCAAGGAGAATAGATTTGGGGGATTGAGGGGGTAATATTCTCTAACAACTAATACTATTAAAGCACAAAATAAGAAATCAATTACACGATAAAACGACTCGTGTTATTATATAGTAAGACTTTGCGCTAGGTAAAAGTTATATTTGAACACGTCTTGATTACTACATAATTTAACCACACACACAAATGTCATATGGATATATAGGGCAATTAAGCAGTATTTTATTCATTAATGATATGATCCTAAATCTGATAACAAGTGGAACATTATATGCAATTAGACTGGGGGATGCATCTTCCCTTTGTCCTTGATATTGTCTTAGGGCACTTGCCTTCCTACTCACCATTCTTGACCCTTATACCATTTAATAAGAGTACGTATATATTAAAATTAATTCATATATAAACTAATTTATAATACTTTTTAATGTAATCAATTAATATTTTAATTAATTAATATTTTTCATACTTTTTAATAAAAATAATTAATACCCTTTAAAATTAATACCCACCTTGATGCTTTCAATAAAAGCTCCCCCCTCCCCTCCATAATATAAACAATAATTATCCACACCAATCACAATTAATCAACAATATTCAATCTAATCAACAACGATTAAAAAAAAGGAAATCTATAGTACTAGGACGATGAACTTAATCATATATACCAATAAATGACACATGTAATGCCCTAATTAACATAGTACTCTACTAATCATAACATCAACCTTGCCAAAGTACATTAAATTAATTAAGGATTAAAAAATTGATTAGGAACAAAGTTTTGGCTGCTAGCCAAAAAATTCTAAAGAGAAGAACAGATGGGACAGGCTTTCACATGGCTGATCATGTATAAAGAATTATTAAAACTTTTGAATATGCTTATAATTAAATGTTTGACATATAACTTTTATGCACCTAAATTCGTGCATCTAACTTTTCTTTCAGTTCATTTTCATTCATTCTTTTCTTCCACAACATTCCATTTTAATTGTAGTGAATAAAAATTGTGCACCTATTTCGTGATACAAGAATACTATCTCCAAATGTTAGGGTTTTTAATTCTATTTTGGGCAGTTAAGAGAAAATATTTTCCTTTTAAGTGTATGGAGTTAAATTAGTTTATATATAAATCATTAAAGTGTATTACTTATCTTTACTAAAGAGTACTAGTTGTTTTTATTGAAGAATATCAGTTGTTTTTACTAAAGAGATTTAGTTTGTTTTTAATAAATAGTTAATATTTTATAGTGAAAATAATGAATATCCTTCAGTAAAAATAACTAATAGTCATTAGTAAAAATAATTAATATTAATTTATGTATGAACTATTTTTAGTCTATGCTTTTTTTTCCTTGAAAAAGAAGTAAAGAGAACCAACGCCAACTACCCGTAGAGAGTGCAAAATGGATTTGAATAAATTAAGTTTGTATACGGCCTATCAAAGTTAGCATAGCATGTGGAGGGGGTTTTGGAGTTTAGGGGGTATAGAATTGGTGTGCATTAGAAAACAAGGCACACCACACGGATACCACTATGCCTGCTTTACTGCTGTCATCCCTTGCCTTGGGACCCCATTCTATTTTCATTTCTTTTACTAATGAATTTCTTTCTTACTAGATTGACTGTCGAGATATAGATAAGAAAAAAATTCAATGTTAAATAGATTGCATCATAGTTTATGCAAATTATTATATGAAAATAGTTCATTATAACTTTATCATGAAATTATATTAAAATATCGAATATTTAATTAAGAATATTGATAATTTTATCAGACATATCATTAATCTGGATTAGTAGTATTATACTGTAATTGTCGTAAAAAAATTTGAACTCAGATTAATAATACTTTTGGTGAGATTATCGATACTCCTGGTCAAATATTCTATACTTTAAAACAATTTCATAATAAGTTTATCATGAACTATTTTCATATAAAATTTACTCCATAATTTATATTTAGGGCTAATTGGAAATAAAATTACAATCTTCTCGCAATTGCAATCTAATCTAAATTTTAGAATACTTGCTAACAAAATCCCTATTAAATTTCTGGTTGCAATTTGAACCAATAAATAACTTTGTATGGTTCGAAAATGATGTTTCAACTACCTGAAATTGAATAAGTAATCATATAAGAGTAGGTTTTGCATGAAAATGGTTCATGATAAACTTATTGCTGGGAAATTGTATAGACTTAAGTTTTTATTAAGATGCCAAAATGTTCCTCCTAAGTTGTTTGTAAGTAAAATATTCAGTAGAATTAGATTTTAGTTAAACAGTTCTAAATGTTAAGAACTGGAGTATAGTTAGAAATTTCTTGAGTGTATTGAAGAACAAAGTCCGCTGAAGACAAGGTCTGCTGAAGACGAAGTCCGCTGAAGACAAGTGATCTGAGAAAAGTAGTCTAAGTCTTGAATGTTTTCTAAGTGCATTCTCACTAAGGCTAAAAACATCAGGAGAGGACTAAGGTCCACTGATGAGAACTAACAAAGCTCATTAAATGCTAAACACATTAAAAACTGTTAGTTAATCTGGTTGGAACAAGGCAAAATGAATTTCAGTGAAGCTTACAATAAATGAAGGAATACAAAGGTTCTCTTAGAGGAGTTCCACCTTAAAGCAAGACAAGAATCTGGGCAAGCAGACTGAAGGTCCAATGAGAAGATGACACGTCAGTGTACTTTACTGACAGCCAACCTGCTCCAGACTGACAAGTACCAAAAGTCTTTCCCTAGCAATCTACAGAAAGTTAGGTGAACAAGCATGGTCTTTCAGCCGTTTCTTGACAAGACTTAAAGCTTCAAATAGAGCCGTTTGAACCAATCAGATACAAGAAGACTTACTTGAGAAGATCAAATCCAACGGGAAGATTTTCAAGGAAGCCTATAAATACAGAAGGACGTGCTCATTTCTAATCACGGGAAACTCACAAGATCAAAGTTATCTCTACATTCATAACCTTCAAGAAGCATTCAAAATTACCTTTGTTTTCCCAAGTGTTTCAAATCAGTAGAGAGCATAACAAACCTTCTGTAACCAAGCTTAAAAGCTATATCCAAACCTTAGAAAGAGATAATCCATCCTAAGCCTTGAGCTACACTGTAAGGATTATCTCACAACAGTTGGAACCAAAACCCTACTCAGTTGTTAGGTTGAGAGTTAGAGTTAAGTGGTGTTAGTAAGCTGATTATTTTGTATCAGTCTGAAAGCTGGTTTGTTTTGGGAACTAGGACCTGAAATTATCCTAGTGATCAATCATCCTAAGAGAGGATTAATTGATCAGTGCACCTTGGCACTATAACACAAGGAATTCCAAGTGAAAGGAATTCTCCTGTTTAATCAGGACAGTGGACGTAGGAGATTCTTCTCTGAACCACTTTATATCTTGTGTACTTACATTCTGCTATTTTCTAAGTGTGTGTTATTCAATCAAAATTTATCAAGTAAAACGAGTTTTCTAAAGGGCTCACTAATCCGCAGTTGAAAGCTAATTAGATAGTAGTTCAACTGAAAGTCTTGAGCTTTCAGTGGAGGTATTATCTCAGTAAGCTTTCACAAGTAACTCTCAGCAGACTTAAAGTCCACTGACGAGTATTAAAGAGTATTAGTTGTTTTCATTAAAGAGTATTAGTTATTTTTATTAAAGAGTATTAATTATTTTTACTGAACAATCTTAGTTTGTTTTCAGTAAAAAAATTAATATTTTTTAGTGAAAGCAACTAATACCCTTCAGTGAAAACAACTAATATCATACAATGGTTCACATATGAAATATTTGCACTCTATATTTTGTTTAATATATATATATACATATTTTTTAATTATTCAATTGGTCATATTTGTATGTATCCAAGATTATTAATCGTTATTTGTCATATCACTTTAATTTTTATTGTTCAATACATAAAATTCAACTAATGATTCATAATACAATCAGTTAATCAATATATGTCTCATTACCATGATTATTGTTGTAAATCGAGTGCGAGAAATAAAGACGCGAGATTTGTTCACCCAGTTCATCGAGAATGACTACGTCTGGGGGCGTACCAAACCAGGAGTTTCACTAATATGTATGTATGTAAGTGTGTACAATTCTGAGTACAATGATCTATTTATAAGAATAAAAACCTAGTCTAAACCTAAAGCCTGGTTAGGTTAAAAGCCCATTAGTAATGTCCACGTCAAATCTTCTAGATTTGGTATAATAAATCTTCTAGATTTACAACACTCCCCCTTGGACATTACGACATAACATAAATGTCTTGTCATAAAAACTCCACGTGCTAGGTAGCGACCAAATTTTAAGTTAGGGAGGAATGTAATCAATCTTCCAGATCAAATCTTCTAGATTTATTTCGGGGTTACCGCTTCCACTGAAGACAACAATCCTTTAAGCATTCGCATCCCAATACCACGAACGTACTTTTCAAAAGTAGACGTAGGTAAGGAATTAGTGAACAGGTCTGCTAGATTGTCACTAGATTGCACCTTTTGAATGGTAATCACGCCACTCTTCTGGAGTTCGTATGGGTAGAAAAACTTAGGTGAAATATGTTTCGTCAGGTTTCCCTTGACGTACCCATTACTCATTTGTGTGATGCAAGTTGCGTTGTCTTCCAATATAATGGTGGGGGATGTATTGCCTTTAGCGATACCACACGAGTCACCAATGTGTATTACCAAGGACCTTAACCAAACACATTCTCGTGCGGCTTCAAACAAAGCTATTATCTCTGAGTGGTTTGAAGACGTGGTAACTATGATTTGTTTAACCGATCTCCATGAGATCGCGGTACCACCACAGAGAAAAACGTAATCAGTCTGGGATATGGCGTTGTGGGGATCAGAAAAATAGCCAGCATCCGCATAACCTACCAATATTTTGTCTTGGTTCCTTTGGTAAAACAATCCAAGGTCTTAAGACCCTTGGAGGTACCGTAGAATATGCTTAAAATCATTCCAATGTCTTCTCGTAGGAAAAGCGCTATATCTCACAAGCAAATTAACTGCAAATGCAATATCCGGTCTAGTACAATTTGTGAGATAGAGTAATGCTCCAACAACGCTAAGATAAGGAACTTCTGGCCCCATAATTTCTTCTGAATCTTCTCTTGGTCTAAATGGGTCCTTATCCACTTCGAGGGATCGGACAACCAATAAGGGTGCTAAGTGAATGAGATTTATCCATATGAAATCTCTCCAATACCTTCTCCACGTAGGTTGACTGATGTATAAGAATTCCTTCTGGGAGATGCTCGATCTATAGGCCGAGGCAGTACTTAGTTTTACCCAAGACTTTCATTTCGAATTCAACTTTCAAGATTGAACTGGCTTCTTCAATCTCTTTGCATGTCCCGATTATGTTAATGCCATCAATATAAACGGATATGATGCAAAATTCACTTTGCAATTTCTTCGTGAATACGCATGGGAAAGCTTTATCGAATGTGTATCCCTTCTTCTAGAGGAATTCACTAAGTCGGTTGTACCACATGAGGCCCGATTGCTTTAGGCCGTACAATGACTTCTGTAATTTTGTGTTATACATACTGCAGTTTTCACCATCCCTCATCTGAGGAATGTCAAATCCATTGGGGATTTTCATATAAATGTCGGCATCTAGTGATCTGTATAAGTATGTGGTTACTACGTCCATCAATCTCATTTGGAGATTTAATTTAACTGCCAAAGATATTAAGTAGCGGAACGTTATTGCGTCCACTATGGGAGAATAGGTTTGATCAAAATCAATATCGGGTCTCTGTGAAAACCTTTGAGCTACTAGCCTCACTTTGTACCTCTCCACATTATTGTTCTCATTTCGTTTTCGTACAAAAACCCATTTATATCCTACAGGGATAGCGCGCGCAGGTGTATGAACGATAGAGCCAAATACTTTTCTTTTATTTAGCGATACGAGCTCTACTTCAATTGCCTCTTTCCATTTTACCCAATCAGAGCGCTTCCGGCACTCAGCGATAGTTTTGGTTTCTGGATCTAGATCGTTATTTATAACGAAAAGAGCAATTGTTGCTGCAAATGTGTCGTCGACGACATTAATATTTTTATTATATATTTCTCTCGTATCTATGAAATTTATAGAGACTTCAACGTTTATGTCAACCAGACCTTCCTTATTTCCCAGTGTATCTGGGTCTGGTCGTTCCGCGGTCCTAGTGCATTGAATATTTTACGCACGTGCTTCATCACTAGGACGCTCGTCTTCTAGACGAGTCTCTTCTAGAGACTTTGAGTTATCTAGACGAATCTCTTCTAGAGATTTTACATTCGGATGACCAGTTTTGCTAGCCTTTCTTTTAGGTGTGTTTGTATTGGTTGTAGGTCCTTTAGGCTTCTGGCGTGTGGGGGCATGTATACTTGATTTGCTTGGGTAATAGTCATCAAAAGGTATTCGTTATTATTCTCAGTTTCAGTTTCAATGTGATAGCCATTAGTTCTTATATCTTTAAAACTGAGCAGGGTACGCTTAGATTGTAGAAATAATAAAGCATTATCGATTATGAATTCGGTACCCATGGGGAGGACAATGGAAGCTCTTCCGGAGCCCACTATCAACATACTATCATTGGCTATTGTAGTTATACTCCCCTTACGTTTTACCAAGTTATGTAAATACTTTCTATCTCTTAAGATTGTATGTGTGGTGGCGCTATCTACCAAACATAAATCACTATTTACATCCATCATACCAGAGAAAATAGCTCAAACCTAATAGCTGATATGTTTACAAGCCATGTATAAGAACAACAAATATCCAAATATATTTAATGGACAGCAATTTAAGGTAAACACATCAAAGCTGAAATAATAATATTATCCATAAAATAAAATATTCGAAAGAAAGGATCCAAAAACATAAATTGTTTTATCCAAAACAAGGTACTAAAATAATCAAATACGCAAATCACTCATCATCTCTAAAGTCCTTGAGATCTATGCCCATAGGATCGGTGTTGTCTTGGTCAACATCTACTTCAGGCAGATGATTAGGCGTGAAATTGTCATGATTCGTCGTTAGAAATGCCCCGGGTTTGGTCGATTTTATTGAGTATTAGAGTCAATTGAGTATTATTTCTACACATTGATGAATTTGTCTCTTTGATGCTCATAGGTGAATCGAGGGCAAAAAACGGAGTTCGTAGGACTTTGAATCGACTCAAACGGATGCCCGGATGAGAAGATAGAAATACGAATGGTATTAGTGCGCAAGAAGAAAAGTATCAGTTGAAGAAGAAGGAGAGCCACTCCAGTGGAGTCACTCGAGCGCCGAAATTGTCCAGAGAACTTTTGCCATTCGAGCAACTCGAGCACCAACTCTCGAGCATGTTGCTCGAACGTCCAAAACCAACAAAGAAATTCGACCACTCGAGCAACTCGAGCGCCACCGCTCGAGCGCCCAAAAACTTACAGAACAATTTGGCCACTCGACCAGCTCGAGCACGAGCGCTCGAGCCCCTGCATCATTCGAGCTACACAGCTCGAGCGGGTGCTGCTCGAGCACCTTCATGTTCTTGCTTCCGGATTCGTTTTTTGGCCCATGAGTTCCCGATTCGGCCCGACGCTTATATATACTCGTCCCGAACACGTTTTTACACACCACTTGATACCACATCACTTTTAGAGTTATGTTTTGGAGAGAGAAAGAGGAGAAGAGACGAGGAAGCTTAATTTTCACGTATAATTGAGGTTTACTTATGAATTCATAGTTCGATTTTAATTTTTAGTTTCTTTCCTTTAGTTCTTTGTTCTTGAATACTCTAGACTTCGTTTTATCAATTTAATTTCAGTTCTTAGCATTTATTTCTTTAAACCCTAGTTTATGTTTGATAATTTCTTAGTTAAAATCATTATGTTCATGTTCGTTACTTCTTCGATTGTTTTTGTTTCCGTAAAAATCATGTCTAGCTAAAACCCATGTATGCTTGGGGTAGGATGAACTCGTAAAAGTAGGATGTGGGTACGTAATTAGGGTAATTCGTGACGTTAGTTTTAATTATCTTAATTAATGAATTCTTAAAATCAATCTTAACTTTACCTTTAAATTTGGTTCGAAAAGTATTCGAGAGAGGACGACCTTATCACTCTTTAACAACTAGTAGACTTAATGAGAGGGTTTAGAAAGGGTTAATTAATCTACCGGTTTATCTAGGGAGGACGACCGCATCACCTTAGTTAAATTAGGGTCTCGTTAATTAAGCACAATATGTTAACTTGTTAGTGGATTAGTGAGTCGATTGTGAGGATAAAGTATTAGGGTTTTAATTCTTGAGCTTTCATCTTACAATCTTTTACTTAGGTTTTTTCTTGCACGTCACAGTTATTTTGATTATGTACCTGCTCCGTTAGTATACGTAGGGATTCCTATCCTGAGCATCATCATCTCATATTTGAAACCACACTTTTACGGTCATAGTTTAATTTTTCTTTTTGCATTCATAGAGTAATTTAGTTTAGATTATATTTTCTTTTAAAAAAAACCAAAAACATAACTCATATTTATTACGACGCGTAGATCTTCAGAGATCTGTTCGCATACATCCCTTCTCTTGGGTACGATATACTTGGTCGCTATACTTACTTATACTACAGTGAATCTGTACGCTTGTGGGGAAACTACTAGTATAGCTAGTATTTTTCGGTTAAAGTCAACAGGCTGGCATGGTGAGATTCGAGTTTAGGAGCCTTCCTCTTGTCGTCCTTCTGCTGCTTTTGATAAACCTCAACCAAGTGCTTGGGAGTGCGACACGTACGAGACCAATGACCTTTGCATCCGCATCTGTAGCAGGATTGCTCAATCTTATCTTGATTGCCAGATTTTTTAGTAGCGGAATTCGTGTTAGGTGCAGCCTTTCCACGAGCCTGAGCTTGATTATCTTTCGAGGTATCTGGACCACCGGACTTACTACGACCTCGGCCTTTGCTACGAGTTTGTTTACCTCATCTCCCCCTTCCACGCTTGCGACCACGTGTACTACCTTGAGCTATAGCATGTGCTTCGGGCATAGCTTGTGAGCCAACCGGTCTAGAGTTATGATTTTGCATAAGGAGTTGGTTGTACTTTTCTGCCACTAGAAGTGCAGAAATTAGCTCAGAGTGTACAGTGTAGTTCTTAGCCATGTACTGCTGCTGGAATATAAGGTTGTTGGCGTGGAAAGTCGACAAAGTCTTCTGGATTAAGTCGTCCTCAGTTACAGTTTGCTTGCATAACTTTAACTGGGATACAATACGATGTAGGGTTGAGTTGTACTCCGTTACAGACTTAAAGTTTTGGAAACGGAGGTTCAACCAATCGTATTGAGCCTGAGGGAGGAGTACATCATTTTGTTGTTGGAAACGACCCTTTAGGGACTTCCACAACGTTCTGGGGTCTCTCTCAGTGAGATATTCATTTTTCAGGTCCTAATTAAGATGATGTCTGAGAAAAATCAAAGTTTTCGCCTTCTGGGCGTCAGTTGATTTTGAATCATCGACAATGGCACCGCTAAGATTGGTTGAGGCTAGATGTATCTCAACATCTAGTGCCCATGTCAGGTAGTTACTACCATCAAGAGCAAGCTCAACGAATTCTCTTTTGGTAATATCAGACATTATACACTACAATTTTAAAGTGGCATGGTAAGAATTGTGACCAATTTATTGACAACGGAGAAATAAGGATTTATTTGATTATTCTAGAGCACATAGAAGCAAGAATTGTGCGCCGTCTACCCAAAATATGATTTACGGTCCGTCAAGTACCGGGCACCGCCTACCCAAGCAATATATGTGGACTATAAAATGTGGACTATACGCAAGAGTAATAATGCATACAAGATAATTAAATCATAGAGGCATGCGTATATAACAATTAAGCATATAAAATAATAAATTTACTGAGAACTAATATTTAGATTAATTCCAAAAAAATTCGGGCTTAATTAATATGCAAGAATTATTACTATTTAATTTTTCAAGTATTATTCGAAAGACTTGATAAAATAATTTGAGGGCACAAAAATTCTAGCAAAAATTATATGAGGCCCAAATTAAATAAAAATAAGGTCCAAGTTGCATTGGGCTTAATTCGGCCCAAAAGGGGCAAGGGTTGCATGGACGGGGGCGGAGCCGACGGGGATCGGCGTCCTGAGGTGCGCGGCCATGCACGGTAACCTACTCGGCAACAGGCGCGCGGGTGCACGGGAACGCATATAGGATGTGTGCGACAGGCGGCGGGCGCGAGGGCGCTGCGCGCGACAGGCGACAGGCGTACGGGCGCTGCACGACGAACGCTCGAAAAAAAAAATTAATAAATTTGTCAAAACATAAGATGCAACATAAATTTAATAAATACGTGCAAATATAATTGAAGCAATTAGAGAGGAATCAATCTGATCCCATGCGTAAGATTAATCCAATATGTACACACAATTTTTTTTTATTTATTAAACTCCATGGTATGCGATAAGAAATAGACGAGAAGCAATATTCCTTATACATATTTTCCGATGCCGGCATTATTTTGCCAACAAATAATAAAAATAGATATACAGCTTTTCAATAAAACACGATGCACACACATATGCTTTGGTACCGTATACAACTATCCTTTACGCTAATTATGCATACGAAAAGAAAGTGAGAGAAATTATTACTGCATGAAAATGTAAAGGACGAAGGTACCGTATGCTTTTGGTGGAAAACTAGAGATCGTGTGTAACTTAATTGGCAGAACAATCGTGCTGATAACGTGTTGTAAATCGAGTGTGTGAAATAAAGACGCGCGAGATTTGTCCACCCAGCGTACCAAGCCAGGAGTTTCACTAATATGTATGTATGTAAGTGTGTACAATTTTGAGTACAATGATCTATTTATAAGAATAAAAACCTAGTCTAAACCTAAAGCATGTTTAGGTTAAAAGCCCATTAGTAATGTCCATATCAAATCTTCTAGATTTACAACAATTATTTCACATTTATAGCAAACTAATAAGTATTATTAATTGAATTGAAATTATTCTATCAAATTAAATATTTATTTATTATTCAATTTAGGAAAGTTTACTAATGTGCTTTCTGTCGTAAAATGCCTATTTTTTAAGAATACACAATTTTAATACAATGCACATTTATATGGAACATTAAAAAAGTACGATATTATGACGAATAATTTAATTCAATTACTTAAACATATGATCATAATTTTTCAAATTCTGTTTATAATGTAATTAACATTCTAATACCTTAATATATTTTTTTTTAGAAAAAGCACTTCGTTCAAAAGTGTCAATCAACTTTATATAATCCATAAATTTAATTCCTTACTACATATTAATCACTATTTTTCAATTTGATTTCTTAAAAAGATTACACCTTATCATTTCAATTACTAATAAACAACTCTTCTATTAAAATCCGTGTCACTATGTTTGGGTCAAATAAAAATAGACCAGAGGGAGTATAATATATTAAGAAGATTGAAATGTTGATCATGCATTCTTATGTATTGCAAAACTGCTTTAGCTAATGAGCATAACTAGATACATGAGTTACATTTAGTATTTTAAATTCTTTTATTTTGTATGTGAGAATAATAAGATAAAGTATGGGTCATGTTTCTTCCTCTCTTTAATTACGTATTTACGTGTACAAATTATTTGAACATGAAAAATATCATTGCTAATATATAATTTAGAAAACGTTAACAAAGATGATGTTATAATATTATTTCTTCGATTCATGATCATTTCATTCACGGGTACAATCTCAAGCACGAGAATATTAGTAAAGATATAACAATTAATGACCAAGTTTCTTTCTTAATTAACATCAAACTAGTTGTAATTCTAAACGAAAGCTGAATTCATTTCATGATACTATCAACATTTAGTTCAACAACATTGTTGGGCATATATAATAAAAATACAGAAATATTGTAAACGCCTAGATATATATTCTTTCCTTTTTTTTTTTACTTTTTTTTTTTTGCAATTTTCTTTTTCAAGTTTCTTTTTGCAAAAGTTGATGATGTACTCTGAATTTCTAAATAACATAAAGAAATCACTGAACAACGGTGAAGAAATTCATCGTTGGATAAATTCTATTTTATATGTTTATAGTCAAATAAAGATTTGTAATATCTATTTTAGATATGGAAATTTCTTCAACAATTTAATATAATTAAATAGAAGAGTAATGATGTATAAAGACACATAAAATATTGTCTATAGTTTTATGTATTATTGTCGGAATTGATCACATGTCCACCGATGGGCACAACACAAACTTATATGTCCAATGCGAATGTGCTAATAATATATAAATAGGGGTCCACTATTATTTCTAGTTTTATTGTAATCTTAATATTATGTTTATCTTCAAGATTATTGATATTAATATACTAAATTATAATTAGCAACGTGGATCTTCAATTGCAACTCTTAATTAAGGATAGAAAGGTCCATGTTGTTCAATACTTTGTAGTATTAAAAAAAAAAAATTAGAGCATATAATTAAGGTTTCATTTCTCTTGTGTAATAAATATGCCTAGAGTTTCATAAAGCAATTGGACTCCTCATTAGCTTTAAATTATTGGGCGCTCTCATATGCACTAGGTATATAGTGCACTCACTCAACATGATTATTTACATTAAAATGTGTAGGCTCATTAAACTAAAAAGTATGGTTAGATTACACTGAAATGTTCACAATGAAAATCGTTTCAGTGTGAACTTTTTAGTGTAATCTAACTACACTTTTCAATGTAATAAAATTATATTTTTCAGTGTACACAATTTTAATTGTTGAGTGAGTGCACCATGCACCAAGTGCGTGAGAAAGTTACTCTTAAAATATATGTATGTATGTATATATATATATTATATAATATAATATGTGTGTATTAGTTAAGGCGAGGTTTAGTGCAAAAATGGTTCATGCATGAACCATTTGAATGATATTAGTTATTTTTACTAAAGGGTATTAGTTTTGAAGGGTATTCGTTGTTTTCATTGAAATGTATTAGTTGAAGGGTACGGAGAGTATTAGTTAGTTACACTAAAGGATATTAGTTTGGGCAAAAACTTGCGAGAGACCAACTCATGCCATTAGACAACACAAATTAACGCTCACCTGACCACCTATGTCAAAGTGTTAATGTGTCATGCCTAATTTATATCACATCTCAGCGTCTCATAACATGAGACAGTCTTACACAATATCTACTAATTAGTTTGTTAAATTAAAAAGTATTGCAAAATAGTTTATATATAAACTTGTTGGTCCCACTAGATAGATTAATTGCGGAAGCCTTTATAGCCAAAATGTCTTTTAGAGAAAATCTTTTTCTAAGAGCACAAATAATAAACAACGGGTATTAAAGAAAGCAATAAATAACACCGTATATATAGTGGTTCCGATCTGAATATCCTACGTCCACTCTCCCTTGATCAAAGGGGTCTCACTATCCAACCAACAAACTCACTAACTACTGGAATTTCTGAAGTACCAGCACCTTCTTACAATCTCTTTAGATCTAACTTTGATCTAAAGACAAACTTACTCCAACCTTATCTAACAAGATGAACAGGTTGAGTATACAAACTCCTTACGAGTTGGATGAGTAATTAAGAACAAAGTGAGTGCAAATGCGTAGTGATCAAAAGCTTAGAATGCTATGTGCGCGTGTAGAGTCTCTCTAGAGCTTTTTCTTGAACTGCACTCTTGTATATATAGAGGGGATTAGGGTTAGCCGTTGGAGGGCTAATCCAATCAGATCCTCTATATAAGGAAGCCTTAATCAATCAATTCTCTAATTGATTGATTGGGTTGGTGGGATCCTTGGATTGATTATCTTCAAATACTTTCCAATCCTGATCTTGTTGACTTGATTTGAATCACCAACGGTCAATAGCTTCCTCTGCCTAACTCTGATTCTCTCCAGAGAAGGCAGGACCAGACATCAGGCAACCTCGGTGTCTTCTGGTCCTCATCTGGTGAACAACCAGAATACTCAGTAGAATAAGGGGATCAAACTGAGCATCTTTTGTTCCACCAGACTCGTCTGGTCCGGACTCGTCTGGTCTGGGGAAGGTCCTCTGCCTCTGGTCTGATCTCATCTGGTGAAGTCTTCTGGTGGAGTCCTCTGGTGAAGTCTTCTGGTGGGGTCTTCTGGTGACTCTTCTGGTGAAGTCTTCTGGTCTGGCAGTTCCCCCTAGACTAAGTCCTAATCTAGATCATCATCTGGCTAACAGGTCCAGATGGTCCTATTACATCTTCTGGTTTGTTTTAACTCATCAAAACTAACAATTTTTATCCTAACAAAACTAATTACGTATAAAGTAATTAGTTAATTCTAGAAAAATTGTATGTTCAATTTTTATTTTTATTTTTTTGTAATGAATGATGCATTAATATTATATTTACACACTATGTTGAAGTTTAATTTTAATGTTTCCTATAACAAATATGCAATGATTATCTCCCTTAATATCAACTTATTTGATCCGAAATTAATTTCGTAAATTTATTAATCTGCTTTATTCAATATAATTATCTCAAGCCATTTTTTCTTAAGGTATTGTTGTGTAACTGTTAATCGATTTTGGATTCACAAGAAAACTTGTTTCCGGGAATCGGAATATGAAAGCAATAAGAACGAAATTGAAAATCAACAAGAACACCAGTTTACGTGGTTCGGAGATAAAGCTCCTACGTCCACGGGATCCAAGAGGATAGAGTATTCCACTAAGAAAAGAATTGGAAGTTACAAGTTAAAATCACACAATCTCACGTGTTTGCGCTCACAGATGAAGTTATCTCGTTCTCTCAGCTAAGAACCCCCTTTTATAGGTACAGAGATTGGAAACGAACCCTAGATTCGATTCAGTTGTAACAAACTCAAAGTAAAGGTAGTTATCCAGCTGGCTAACAACTTCAATAACCGCCATGGTTGATTCAGTTAGAACTGCCATCGAATTAGCTTCAATTTGGTATACATCGCGAATCACGGATTTCAGGATCAGATGACAAGACCTCCTCTGGCTCTGGTCACTTACACCAGATGACCTTTGGTCCCAGACCTCCTCTGATGTCTCATCTACCAGACTCGTCTGACCAGACCTCACCTGACGGACCTCCTCTGATAGCTCTCCTGCCAGGCTTCTCTGGTCAGGCTTCTCTGGTCAACCTCATCTGGTCCACCTCTTCTGGTACCGCAAATTCACCAACTGCCACGGCTAACACTTTATCAACTTAGCCTTATATTGAATTAAGCTCAGTAGACTACATACTTCATATTTGACCCTTCACAATTCTCCACCTCAGATGAGAAGTATCAATCCTCTCCTCCATACTCCAGCTTGGGCCTAAGGAACATCCCATACACTCATCTTTACCAATTCAACACAGAATTTGAATTTCGTCCCTGGTAAAGACTTTGTACACATATCTGCAGCATTATCCTCTGTAGATATCTTCTGGATCAGAACCACTCCTTTATCAATGATTTCCCTCACAAAATGCAACCTTACATCAATATGCTTTGACCTCTCATGGAATACTTGATGTTTAACCAGATGAACTGCACTCTGGTTATCACAATGAATGATCACAGCCCTTTGATTTATTCCAAAATCCTTGATTATGCCTTTCAACCACAAAGTCTCCTTAACAGCCTCAGACACTGCAACAAACTTTGCTTCTGTAGTAGACAATGTAACTCCACTCTACAGAACAGATCTCCAGCTTACAACAGTATTGTACAGAGTAAAAATATACCCTGTTAAGGATCTTCTGGTGTCCAGATTAGCAGCAAAATCAGAATCTACAAAACCTTCCAGTGGACTCTTCTGGTCAGTCATCCTCTCAAACATCAAACCCAGATCAGATGACCCTTTAAGGTATCTGAATATCCATTTCAAAGCTTCCCAATGTAATCTTCCAGGATTAGCCATGTATCTGCTCACCATACTCAATGAATAAGCTAAGTCTGGTCTGCTGCAGACCAGAGCATACATCAGGCTTCCAACCCCACTTGCATAAGGTACTTTCATCATAGTCTTCTTCTCTTCATCAGACTTTGGTTCCATTTCCTTAGATAATTTGAACTGTTGTCCCAGAGGAGTTGCCACAGCTCTACTCTCATGCATGTTAAACCTTTTCAGGACCTTCTCAATGTAACTCTTCTGGGATAAGAATAGTCTTCCTGTTTTTCTGTCCCTAAGAATATCCATTCCAAGAATCCTTTTAGCATTTCCCAAGTCCTTCATATCAAATCTAGCACTTAGCTTCCTTTTGATACTCTGAATCTTCAGAAGACTCTTACTGGCAATAAGCATGTCATCTACATAAATCAGAAGATAGGCTATCACATCACTACCTTGCCTTTCCAGGTATACACAAGTATCATACTTGCTCCTTACAAACCCAATGGATAGCATAACTTCATTGAACTTCTTGTGTCATTGTCTTGGACTTTGCTTGAAGCCATACAATGGTTTCTTGAGCAAGCAAACCTTCCCTTCTCTCCCTGGTTCAACAAACCCTTCTGGCTGGTGCATGTACAGATCCTCAATAAGATCACCATGCAGAAAAGCTGTCTTGACATCAAGTTGCTGTAGCTCCAGATCTTCTTGAACAACTCTACTGAGAAGTAATCTGATTGAACAATGCTTAACAACAGGTGAGAAAACCTCATTGTAATCAATTCCTTCCCTCTGAGTAAATCCTCTGGCAACTAACCTAGCTTTAAACCTCACCAGATCTTTCACACCAGATTCAAGCTTTCTTTTAAACAACCATTTACAAATGATTAGCTTCTGCCTAGGTGGCTTATCAACAAGAATCCAAGTTTGATTCTTCTTAAGAGACTCCATCTCTTCTGTCATGGCTATAATCCATGACTCCCTATCACCACACTCAAGGGCTTCCTTGTAGCTCTTAGGTTCTTGGTACTCTATGGCTTCTGCTGTAACAAGTGCATAGGAGACCAGATCCACACGGCCAAACCTTGCTGGAGGATGTATTTGTCTTCTGGATCTGTCTCTTGTCAGACTATAATTTATCAAGTCTGCTTCTGGCACTTCTTCCTCCTCTTCTGCAGGTGCACTATCCTCATCTGATGACTCATTCTCTCCTGTTTCCTGCTCTGGTTCAGAACCAGATGCACTATCATGTTTATCATGGTCAGGCTCCACCTCAACTTGAGTAATTGGCTCAGAAATAACACCATCCATCTCTTCAGCTGATGGCTCCCTATCACCTCCACCAGACTTGTATCCCATCTGTGATTCATTAAACACAACATCTCTACTGGTAATACACTTCTGGTTCCCAGGCTCCAGACACCACAACTTATACCCCTTAATACCCTTTGGATACTCAATGAAAATACACTTTAAAGCTCTAGGTTCAAGTTTGTCTTGCCTCACATGAACATAAGCTAGGCATCCAAATACTTTCAACTTTGAGTAATCTGATATCTTTCCATACCAGACCTCATCTGGGGTTTTAAACTCAATAGCAGATGATGGCACTTTATTAATGAGATAAACAGCTGTGTTAACAGCTTCCCCCCAAAAACTCTTAGGTAAATGAGCATCAGATAACATACACATAACCCTTTCCAGAATAGTTCTATTCATCCTCTCTGCTAGACCATTCTGCTGGGGGTTTGAGGGAACAGTCTTATGCCTAGTAATACCCTTCTCCCTACAAAATTGTTGAAACTCCTCTGATAGGAATTCAAGCCCATTATCAGTCCTTAAGTGCTTGATAGTCCTGCCCCTCTTATTCTCAAGTTCAATCAACCATTCTTTGAACTTAGAGAAGGCATCACTTTTCTGTTTAAGAATGTAAACCCAAACCTTTCTGGAATAATCATCAATAAGGGTAAGGAAATACCTGCCTCCACCATGAGTGGATACCCTTGCTGGTCCCCATACATCAGAATGTATGTAATCCATAACCTCCTTGGTGGTATGCTTCCCCTTCTGGTATGCTTGCTTCTTTGATTTCCCAAGAACACACCTCTCACAGAATTCCAGCTTACATATCCTCTTCCCAGGGATTGCTCCCTTCTTGGATAACTCCACCAGACCCTTCTCACCAACATGTGCCAATCTCTTGTGCCACAAATTGACCTCAGAAGACCCCATGGTAACATCAGCTGATCCTGTTACAGTTCTTCCAATCAAAGTATACAAACCATTCTTGATCATACCTCTCATAACAATTCTTCCAGATTTGGTTATTGACAGAATTCCCTTTTCTGTCTTGAATTCAAAACCCTTAGAATTCAATGTACCAAGAGAAACAAGATTTCTCTTCAACTCAGGAACAAACCTGACATCAGATAAGATCCTATCAACTCCATCAAACATCTTGATCTTGATAGAACCAGATCCTTGCACTCTACAGCTCTCATCATTACCCAAAAGAACAAGACCTCCATCAATCTTCTCAAGATCCAGAAACCAGTCTTCATGTGGACACATATGAAAAGTACACCCTGAGTCCAGGACCCACTCTTGACTTAGTCTCTCATGACTAACCATCAAGATCTCTGCACTATCATATCCTTCAACCTCCACCACAGCTGCATCTCCATCTTGATCACCTTGATTGTCTTTCTTCCTTCTTTCAGGGCAATTCTTTCTCAGATGACCTTCCTTATGACAAGAGAAACACTTCCTCTTCTCAACAAAATCAGATTTCTTCCCACCCTTATTCCCTTTTCCACCATCCTTCTTCTTGGACTGAAACCCCTTCTTCTTCTTGGATTGAACATTCAATCCTTCAGCAGGCTTCTTCCCATCAGTTTGGATCTGTAGAAACTTGGTTTTCAGGGCAGTTTGAACATCATCAAACATCACCTGATCCTGTCTTCCAAATAACAAGGCATCTTTGAAATTTTCCAGAGACTTAGGTAGAGCATTTAACAACATCAATGACTTGTCTTCATCAATTGTAACATCCAAACTCTCCAGATCATCCACCAATCTGTTGAACTCGTCCAACTGATCACCAAGATTCTTATCTTCACTCATTTTGAAGACTTGAAGCTTCTGTTTCATGTATAACTTGTTCGTAACAGACTTGGTCTGGTATAACTGCTCCAGCTTATTCCAGATCCCAAGAGGGGTTTCCTCCTTCGATACTTCCCTCAATGGCTTGTCCCCAAGACACAAGATAAGCACACTGTGTGCCTTCCTCTTGTTCTCCTCCACCTTCGCCTGGTTTGATCCAGAAGCCACCTGAGACGGTGGCAACAAGGCTTCGTACAACCCATTGTGTACCAGGAGAGCCTTCATCTTGATCTTCCATAAGCTGAAATCGTTCTTCCCCGTGAACTTCTCAATATCGAACTTAGTTGCAGCCATGATTGCTTCACTTCCCACAGACGGCGCCACTTGTTAATCGATTTTGGATTCACAAGAAAACTTATTTCCGGGAATCGGAATATGAAAGCAATAAGAACGAAATTGAAAATCAACAAGAACACCAGTTTACGTGGTTCGGAGATAAAGCTCCTACGTCCACGGGATCCGAGAGGATAGAGTATTCCACTAAGAAAAGAATTGGAAGTTACAAGTTACAATCACACAATCTCACGTGTTTGCTCTCACAGATGAAGTTATCTCGTTCTCTCAGCTAAGAACCCCCTTTTATAGGTACAGAGATTGGAAACGAACCCTAGATTCGATTCAGTTGTAACAAACTCAAAGTAAAGGTAGTTATCCAGCTGGCTAACAACTTCAATAACCGCCATGGTTGATTCAGTTAGAACCGCCATCGAATTAGCTTCAATTTGGTGTACATCGCGAATCACGGATTTCAGGATCAGATGACAAGACCTCCTCTGGCTCTGGTCACTTACACCAGATGACCTCTGGTCCCAGACCTCCTCTGATAGACCTCCTCTGATGTCTCATCTACCAGACTCGTCTGACCAGACCTCACCTGACGGACCTCCTCTGATAGCACTCCTGCCAGACTTCTCTGGTCAACCTCATCTGGTCCACCTCTTCTGGTACCCCAAATTCACTAACTCCCACGGCTAACACTTTATCAACTTAGCCTCATATTGAATTAAGTTCAGCAGACTACATACTTCACATTTGACCCTTCACAGTAACACTATTTTAAAGTTTTAAATATTTATTATAATAAATGTATATGATTACATTCATTTTTCATTATTTTTTCTGTAACCATAATCAAAGTCATGATTATTAACTAAGAAAAATAACGATTAGTTAAAAAAAATTGGCAAATTTTTTGCTATAATAGTAATCATATTGATATATTTTTAATAAAAAAACTATTTAGAAAAAGATTGATCATGTCGACTTAACATTACAATTTACTTCTAATTTAATATCATACTAACTATTCTAAAAAAATATGACATACTAACCGTGAATAATTTTTTTTCTTTGTATTGTTAGAAAAATTACATACATGATTTGATTTCACATCTCTTTACAAGTTCAAATTTTTAGGTTCTTTTGTAGTATTATAGCCAAAGACTAATGCCAGCATGTTCTGAATTGTGATACAATCTTTCTTCTCACTAAGTCAATTTATACATAATCTTTTTCCTATAAGTTGCATTTACTATTAAATATCAAATGAAAATAAGCTTTATCTCTATTATAATAAGTAATCTATTTTTAAATCTTCAAAAAATTTACTCTCTCCGTCCCCATTTTGATTGCCCCTTTTCTATAATTCACATTATACTCATTACACGTCTCATGTATTAGAATATTATTCAATTATATATTATATTATTATTAAAAAAACTCACATTGTTGAATTTATTAATTGATATTGTTTTATGCATTAACTGATGTGGATAACATTTATTTAATTCAATTGATTTATTCTAAAATATATTCAAAAAAAAATACAAGGTACTAAGATTTAGACCGCTGTTAGGAAGTATATGATTTGAAAGTTTGAGAGGATTTTGAAAGAGAGTTCAAGTTTTGTGATATCAAACATTGGAATCGGTATCAATGAGAAGATTATTTCTATGATTCTCAGAGACATGAAAGTTTATTTGAGTCCGGATAGTGTTAGTGTTTGCAAAACAATATTTCGAGCCAACGACGATGAAGAGTTGATTTCAGTTGATTTTTTAAACTCCATCAAGCGTTCTGCAATGTCCAACCATCGTTTAATTCTCAAGGAAAATGTTCCAGTTGTCCTTCTCAGGAATATTGATCAGAAATCAGGAAAGTGTAATGGTACAAGGTTGATTGTGACTAAGCTGGGAAATCACATAGTTGAAGTAGAAATCATTTCTGCAAGAATCATTAGGAATAATATTTTCATCCGAATGAAGACATTAAGTAATTCGAATATAACCATGCTTGTAAGTTTTACGAGAAGACAATTTTCCATTTTATTGTGCTTCGCAATGAATATTAAATAAAGTCAAGGACAATCTCTTTTTACCGTCGGTTTGTACCTTTCAAAGTCAGTTTTTGCTCACGGTCAACTATATGTTGTAGCATACTGAGTTAAAAACAGGAATGAATTGATAATTAATCTGATAATTATTACAATAAATGAAAAAACAGTTGATTTTACACTTTGATACATTTGTAAATAATATTTACCAAATCTTACAGTTAAATATTTAAATTTAATCTATAATATTTTAACGATCGAATAAACTATTACATACTTAATTTATATAAAAAACTTAAAGTGATTTTTATATTATATCTAAATCTTAAAAAAAATTAATATAAACCCGCGAAATTCGCGGGGCTATAACTAGTCATTTTATACATATGAGACATGATTGTAGGTTTTTGACAAAAGTATAATGTATCATTCGTGGGGCCGTCCCGCAATTTTATTTTGTGATTCTATTAAAAGTTAATGGTTGCTATACATATTACTGGATGTAGTTCCTACGACCGAAAGAAAATTTATATTTATATAAATAATTAGATTAAAAAAATTGTTAAATATTTTTATCAACCAAAACATTTATAATAAATTATATAATTCAAATAAAAATTATAATTCAAATATGAAGAAAATGAAATTAAATACTTTTTACTTGATAACTATATAAACATTAATGAATAAACAAATTCAAACAATTATAATTATAATTTTTCAAAAAAATTCTTTGCAAAAATTCTTTGTTGTATATTTGCATTGTTTTCAATTGGAATCGAGCTCTTAATTGCAATTTTCTTTTATTTTATTTTATTTTATTTATAAATGTTTGTGCGTGAAAATCGACTTCACAAAAGTTACAAACCTACTACTATTGAAAGTGATTCATCACTCTCAAAATTGTGATCCAATAATTATTATGCATTAAAAGGAAAATGAATATACTTCATATAGAATATAACAAACACTAGATGAGACCCCGCGTATTACGCGGAATTTTCGTTATATTCAATTTTACAACATAATAAATTATATTGTATATATATAAAATTAATATTTTTATCAAATAGTAATATAATAATTATGACAAAGTTTTATATGTAAATTGTTCATGATAAACTTACCATAAAATTGTTTTAAAGTATAAAATATTTGATCAGAAGTATCAAAAATCTCATCAAGAGTATAAAAAAATCAGGGTCAACGGTATTATATTGTAATTGTTGTTGATTAGGCTTTACCCCAACTTTTGATATTTCTAATAAGATTTTTTATACTTTAAAATAATTTCATGATAAATTCATCATAAACTATTTTCTATAAAACCTACTCTATAATTATTTAATAAATGTATTAAAATTACATATTATATTTATTTATTTAATCAACTATTGATTTTTTTTTATTTTACTTTACTCAATCTATTAATACAATTATATAGGAGACTAATTAGATTATGTCTCTCATGAAACTTGTTCATAATATAAAACGAATACCATTACATGCAACCATTGATACCATTAGATGCATGCATTGATATCATACTATTTTATATTGTGATTAGAGTGATAAGTTTAATGGTATCATTGAATGTATGCAATGGTATCAATAAGTACGTATAATAATATAAATTTTATATTATGAAACTTGTTCATAAGAGATTTTATGGTCTAATTATACATTAACACAATCATTCTAATATATCAAACCCTCTGCAAACTTGACACATAATCTCACATATAACTCAATCTTCCCATTTAATGGCATAGCATCAAAACTCACAAAAAATTGTTGCTTTAATAGTATAAACTCTATTAAGTACATGGGGATGACCCTATCTTTCAAATTACAACACATCATCAAAACTCATAAAATTTCGGTACATATGCAGTATAAATTATCTATTAGTATATATGGGTATTTCCAAAAGTTATGGCTTTCTCAAATATAATGAAATAATAATATAAGTAAAATAAATGTTTAAATTTCACTTAGTTATATTTTTTATAATTTACTTGTTTAAATTACTAACAAATTAAAAATTTCTAAATATAAGATATCCTCAAATATGGTTTGGATAAAACATAAATGAGCACAATCACAAAAAAAAAATTATAATGTATTATAGACTCAAGTTAATATAATAGAATTTTAAAAATTCATAATATGACTTGATTGGTAAAACATCTTTATAGAATAGGTATTTAATTTTTTTATAGATTCATAATATGGCTTAATTGGTAAAACGTCTTTAATGTTACTCATAAGGTGCAAGGTTCAAATCCTAAATAGATGCATTTTTTTCTTAATTAGACCATTAATTAAAAGACCATATAAGATGTATAAGAATCCAATACAAACTTGACACATGGACATAGGTATAGACACATAAGCGAAATCAACCAAAAGACGACACGTAAGCGAAATCAACCAAAAGACGACACGTAAGCGAAATCAACCAAAAGACGACACATAAGCGAAATCAACCAAAAGACGACACATAAGTGAAATCAACCAGAAGATGACACGTCAGCAATGTAAACTCCCTATTAGTATAATAGGGGATTTGCATTTCTTCAAATAACTTTGATAGATCTTGTAATACCAAATATTACATAAAGTAAGTTCATGAATTATTTTTCACAAATATATGACTTAAATCATACTATAAAAAATGAGTCAATTTTTTCTAATATAATTAGTCTATATTTATATACATAAAAATAAGATGTATTCAGATAATATATAAATTAAGATTAATTAAAACACATGCTTTATAAAGAGTCAAATTTACCTAATATAAGTAATATATATTCAATGATACAAAATAATAGCATAAAATCAAATTTAAAATTGATACAAATAAGTAAAATATATAATTAAGATATATGTACATATTTATTGGTGTATGAACTTATAATTAAATCACATGTTTTAAAAAGAGTAAATTTTTTCTAAAAAAAAAAAAAAAAAACTAAGAGTAACAATATTAACAAATTTTAAAAAATATTCGAATTTTAAAAAAAAATCAAATTTGTTAATTAGTTGAAAGTATCAAAGGTATAATTTGATTGTATTTATCACATCGAAATTAAATTAGTATTTTATTGTTATTAAGTTCATCATATCTTATTATAATATATTTTCAAACCTCTCCAAGATGATGTGTCAATACCACCTTATTCTTAGGCTGATGTGGCATGTCTCAAAACTCTTCATTTCAAAATGATGCGCTCTCATTAAAAGTAGGTTTAAGTTTTGATCTCAACCATTTATCTCACAAAATTAAATCTAAATCATTCATTTTATATTTAGGTTTTAATAATCTCTTATTATGAGTATCACACACACAATCCCCTTTCCCTCAAATACGCCGCCTGTTTCTCTCTCCCGTTGCAGCCATCATCGGCGACGCCTCCACTATTACAGTCGGCATCGTCGTCACCAATATTGCTTATGCGTCGTCGTTGCTCTGACTTAATCGATCATTGTGCCCACTCCGAACCCATCTCATGCAACTTCTCCACCTAGCCCAGTGATTCAAGTGACGATATCTATCATGGACTCCGACGAGCGCGTCGAAAGTGGATATGCAAAATATAGATTAATCCAAAGTATGTATATCTCGAACCGCCACCGCCTCTCCTCTATTTTTTTTCTCACTCCGTCATCCCTTTCCTGTCAGATTGCTTACAAACTGGCGTCGCCTCCCTGCTCTACTCCCGCTGTCTCAAACCGCATTGGATACCGCAGCCTTGACCGAAGGTATGATACTGATTTTTTATAGTATTTTTCTTGATCTTAGGTTTTTTTCTTCTCGCCTTCTTTTTTAGTTTTTATCATCCTTCATTGAACAGTCTCGGTGCCGCCGCCATATTCTCTAAGATATTTTTTCCACAGTGCAACAATTTTATTACTTAGATATTTTTTTAATTTATTTTTGCAAAATATTTATATATGCTAATTTTTTTTTTGACAGATTATATATGCTAATTTTTGTAGGAGGATATTGAAATATTTTGCAAAATATATTGTCACGTAAAAGATGGCAAGATTCCTAAAGAATTTTGCCATCCAATACCATTATTCATCATGGATAATAGATTGTAACATTTTTTTTTTTTTGAAAAATTTTTATTATCCAAAAGATATTGTCATTGAAATAACATATTATTCCCAAAAAATCTTGTCAAGTAATGCAATATCTTACCATGTATAATACAATAATAGATATTTTTGCAAAATATTTATATATGTTAATTTTCTAAGACGATATTAAAATATTTTGCTTAAGATATTATCACGTAAAAGATGGCAAGATTCTCAAATAATCCTGTCATCTAATACCATATCTTACCATGGATAATAAATTATAACATTAATTTATTTATTTTTTTGGATAAAATTTTACTATCCAAAAGATATTGTCACTGAAATAACACATTATTTTCAAAAAATATTTGTCATGGTATACAATATATTACCATGTGTAATACTATGATACTGAAAGTTAGCAATTTTTATTTTAATATTTTTTTTCAAAATACATGTATACATGAAATGTTTAGGAGGGAATTGAATTTTTTTAAATAATTCGAATTGACATTTAATATTATATCGAAATTTCAATATATTTAAAATAAAAAGTATTTATATGTATAATTTGAAAAAAATAATATTTTTTTTCCAGTCCGTGAAATTCGCGGGGATACACACTAATAAAGAAAAAAAATTGAACTAATATAAGTAACCTATATTCAATGATACAAAATAATAGCATACAATCAAATTTGAAATTGATATAAATAAGTAAAGCATATAATTAAGATAAATTTATATATTGACTGGTGAATGAATTTACAATTAAATCACATGTTTTAAAAAGAGTCAATTTTTCCTTAAAAAAAAACTAAAAATAACAATATTCTCTAATATTTAAAAAAAAAATCAAATTTGTTAATTAGTTGAAAATATCAAAGGTATAATTTGATTGTATTTATCACATTGAAATTAAATTATTATTTTATTGTTATTAAGTTCATCATATAAAGAAATAAAAAGTAACATTTAATGAATATAAGTAATCTATATTAATGATACAAAATAATATAATACAATAAAATTTAAAATTGATATAAATAAGTAAAACATATAATTAAGATAAATTTATATATTGATTGGTGAATGAATTTACAATTAAATCACATATTTTATAAAAGGTAAAAATAACAATATTCTCGAATATTTTTTAAAAAAATCAGAGTTGTTAATTAGTTGAAAACATCAAAGATATAATTTGATTGTATTTATCACATTAAAATTAAATTATTTTATTTTTATTAAGTTCATCGTATTAAAAAATATATCATTATTTTTTGTAAATTATAAAATGACCGCATATAATGATCGCATATATCATTATTCAAAATATCATTAGTTTATCACATTGAAAGAAATATATAATGATCACATTTTTTTTGTAAATAATAAAAGAAATAATAAATATCCAACATAATTAATGGAACCTTAAACATAAAAATTATTATTTATAGAATTGTAATTAATACATTGAATTGTAACTAATACATTAACAATAATAGGAAAATATAATATTTAACATATAATAAATCATTCTTTATTTTCACCATATCATTGATCTTCTACTTAATCTTCACATGAAAATAAATCTTCAATATTGATTTTCACTCCTAAAAAAATAATCAGAACCATTAACACAATGATAATTATTTTCATCTGAAAAAAAATTAAACAATAATTAATAAAAAAAATAAAGAAACAGTCTAATTAGAATTCACAATAACAAAAGGATTTGTTAAAAAATATAGTAAATACATTGACATGTATAGATTTATATCATGCAAAAAAAAAAAAAAACTAATTTTGAAGAAAGAATTAGTAAAAGATATTAAAAAAAGATGCAGATTAAATTCATACAATTAACCGATCAAAAACATTAAAAAATCATAAATACCTTGACAACTATAAATTCGTATCCTGTAAAAAAAAAAAAAATGAAGATTCACACAAAAGATGAATTAATGAAATATACATAAAAAAAAAACTTACGTGAATGATGATCCAATTAACATTAATAAGCCAAATTTATGTAATATACGAAAGAAACAACACCTTGACATGTATAGATTCGTATCCTGCAAACGAAAAATATGAAGATTTAGTCGAAAGGAGAATCAATGAAAAATTATTAATAAACATGCAACTTTCATAAGTTAATCGAACGAATTTTTTTTAGACCAACGAACGAAATTTTATGGCAAAATTTTCGAAACAATAATGAAAGAGAGAGGAAGATTTTTTGGGGATTGTATTGAGATTGATTTTTGTATGGGTGTGAGAGGATATATATATAGGGTATTGAGAATCAACTGTCAAAATTAGATTAGAGATTAAGTTTCAATGACTGATAATAGTTTTCAAATTCAATGATTTGAGTGAATGAGAGGAGAGATTTTTCAAAATAGAGATATGTGAGCATGCCATATAGGCTTAAAAAATATTGTCTATATAGGATATTAAGATATGTGAATAAAATATAGATTGAAAATGATTCATACATAAATCATTCAAAGGTATTAGTTGTTTTTACTGAAAATTATCTTATTATAACATATTTCCAAATCTCTCTAAGATGATGTGTCAGCACCACATTCTCTTAAGGTAATGTGGCACCACTCAAGTCATTTTATTTCAAAATTATGTATTCTCCTGAAAGTTATTTTAGGTATGTTTAAATCAAATTAAGACTTAATCTACACCATATATACTATACTTTTAATCTCAATCATACATTTTATTTTATATTTTCTGTAAATGTAAAATCTCACTTTAGTTTTCATTCTGGTTTACAACCCTAATCATCTTTTTTTTTTTCATTTTCTCGTTGTCTACTGCATCGGACCACTACTCCTTGATTTTTCTTTATAAGTTCAATACTGATTTTCTTTCTCCTCTCCTCTCCTCTTCTCTCAGGCCACCGTCCCTCTTCTCTCAGGTTATTCACGAACCATCACCTACTTACGAACTCCTCTCTCGAACCGCATCGAAACACTAAAAACTGCCGCATAGGGTAATAAATTAATTTTTTATATCTAATGGAATCATCGTTTTTTTCTTGCATAGATATAGAGAAATCCTCGGAATGAAGATACCAACCCGGAGTACCACCATACCAGAAAATGGTCTCAAGGACCCAGTTTATCGGAATAATTTGGAAATCAATGGATTAGAATTTTTTCTTTAATTTTTTTTAAAGAATTATTTATTTGTAAAAATGTAGAATTGTTATTACTAAGTTATTATTTCACTATAATATACTATAAATTTGAAAAAAAAAATTAATCAATGGAAACAAAATATTTACGTATAGTATGAAATATACTTTTAAACAATAAATTAATGCAAGAAATTCATTTTTCATTGTTGAACGAATTTTTTAGGGTATTTTTGTCCAACATATTGATATATGCGAAATTTGGAGAAAGGAATTCGAAATATTTTGAAAAAGATATTTTCATCGATGTAGTGTATTATACCAAAAAAATCTTGCAACCAAATAAAATATCTTTCTTTCAATAATAGATTGTAACAAAAGTTTATTTTTGGATAAAAATATGCAGCCAAAATAGACTATTAAATTGTAAAATACAAACATTCTTTTCTAGACTAGGATTTCAATTTTTCTTTTATATTTTATAACATAAAATATTAAAAGAGTATTGCAATTGATTAATAAGGAAAAGGTTTTATATCTTATACAATTAATGTATATATTTTTTCTTAAAATGTGTGGAATAATTTTTTTATGGAATAGAAATTATAGTGTTGACCAAAAAGGAAAAAAAAAGACATTAAGTTTTTTTTACTAACAATTTAAGTATGGGAGACTCTCATATGCACTAGGTGCACGGTGCACTCACTCAACAATTAAAGTTGTTTACACTAAAAAGTGTATCATGATTACACTGAAAAGTATGATTACATTATACTGAAAAGTTTACACTGAAAACTAATTTTCAGTGTAATCTAACAACACTTTTCAGTATAATCAAATTATATTTTTCAGTGTAAATAATTTCATCTGTCGAGTGAGTGCACCATGTACCAAGTGCACAAAAGAGTTGTTCTTTAAGTATTATAACTTTAAAAGTGTCTTACTATAAAATACAATAAATTTGACTATATTTTAATGGAAACAAAATATTTATGTATAATATGGAATATTATTTTAAATATTTAATTAATGCAAGCATGACATTTTTCACGATTGACCGATTTCTTTTCTTAGATATTTTATAAATTTATTTTTGTAAAATATTGATATATGTAAAATTTGTAGGGGGGAATTGGAATATTTCGGAAAAGATATTATCACTGAGATCTGAGGTATCATATAATTCCTAAAAAATATTGTCACCAAATATAATATTTTACTATCAATAATAGATTGTAACACTTTTTTTTTTCAAACTGTAAAATATAAATTTTGTTCTGTAGAGTAAGATTTTCATTTCGTTTTAACAATTTTGATTTTTTTAACATTTTTTTTTTTTGGAAAAAAAATATCTATATATGTGAAATGTCTAGGAGTAAAATTGATTTAAAAATAAATAAATAAGATTGACGCTTAAACATCAATTTTTGTTGTTGAATTGTGTATTATAAATACCAATACATTAATCAATTATTCCTACACAAATATCTACACAATATTTCATTTTAATTATGACATCTTTTATCAAATGTTACCTTTAGATTTGAAATGTGTGGTTCTATCTTTATAGTTAAACTTTGTGTTTGATTGTTATTGTATCTTCATACCATGGGGGAAAACTGGGTATGTAGCTATACAACAAATGTAATTTTAGATAATACTGTGTATACTAATTTGAGATTATATGTGTGAATTAGTTAATATTTTTCAAATTTTTTATTTATTTATGTTTAATATTTTTTATTATTCGTTGAATTATAATTACAATTTAAATATTATATTGAAATTATAAAATATTTAAAAATTAATATTTATAATTTAAAATAATAATAACAAAAAAATTCCAATTCGCGAAGCTACACATTAGTTAATTATATTCACTGAAAAGTATTAGTTATTTTCATTCAAGAATCTTAGTTTGTTTTATTTTCATTCACAAAACAAATTTTGATTCTTCAGTGAAAACAATAATATTCTTCAGTGAAGACAATTAATATTGCTCAGTAAAAACAACTAATACCCTTCTATAATTCATATATAAACAAATTTCACAATACATACGCTTACATGTGTTGTGATATAAATTCTTTTGATAGATAAATTATATACTTCTTCAATTCTCCACTTCTACGGACTTATCAAACATTGCCCGAATTCGATTTCATGATCCACAATCGGACTTATTAAATTTTATGATGATCGATCAGTAAAATTTTATATATGGGGATTTTGATTAAAATACAAATTTAAATTAAATAATTTATATATGTACACACATGGATACAAATAATTTTTTATTTTATTTTTACAATGAACCCTAGCTAAATAACAAATCGTAAGTCATAACTTGCTGTTAAGATTACAATAAATCGCTAATAACAATTATATACTCAAAAATAAAAATTTATATGAGGCTGTCAAAATTAAAAAATTGTATAAGACTGTTCCAAACATTCACGTTTTTTTGTTGTTACCCAATTTCGTAATGAAAGATTATAATGTGGTTTTGAATCAAATAAAACAAGTTAGTCAAAAGAGTCGATAACAATGAATGTTCTTGATTCTCCGGGTGGGATAAAAGCTTATAAACGTTAAATAAGTGCCGGAAAAGTAAATGTAAGGGAGAATTGCTTAGTTTTTTAGACCCAGTCTTAAGAGTGTGTAGATAACATTTATAAGTTTTAAAGGTTCTATTTATAGTACAATTTTTTTTTCAAAGTGTTGCTCTAATATTTTTATGATATTCATGCATTAAATTCATAGATATTTGTCTCTATTGTTGCGGTCTTAAGAACTAGACAGGATCTGCTGCTTTTTGGACTTATTTCAAGGGTTCTGCACTTATAGGCTCTTGTCAGTTGTACGCTGACAAGACATCTGTTGTTATGAGTCATGATAGAGATTTGGTTTCGCCTTTGAGGTTCCTTTGCGGCTAATAGGGGTGAGAATAGGTCAGGCTACCCGACAGGGGCTTACGGCTCGGACTACTAAAGCCCAGCTCGACTAGTTTAATATATATATATGTAAGAATATTACTAAATATAAATTAAAATATTATTTGGATTTGTTTGATAATCCTTTGGTAAATTGCTTTTATTCTTCATTTTAAGATTTAAAGAGTTAATTGTTATGATTTAGTGATAATATAATTGTTGAATATAATTTTGTAAACATGATAAATAGACCCTGAAAGGCTTTCGAACCAGGCTTAATTATTAAAAAGATCAGGCCAAGGCTCTGAAAAAATCCTATGACAGTTAACACGCTAGGCTTAGGCCCAAAGATTAAATAGCAGGCCCAGACCGTCCAATGAGAAGTCTGGCTAGGTTCGACTTATTTCCACCTCTAGCGGCTAAAGGCTTTCCATGAGACCTTGGAGATTCGTCCATATTGGGAGCCTACAACCTGTTATCACTATTCTATCTCGATTTATGTTCGTCGCCCGTGACCTGGACAATAAGCTCTCCCATTGTGAGGTTGTTGTATGACCTCGCCGGTCGGGTGAGGTTGAGAAAAGGTCTCTCTGGATCTGGCTTATGATAGGGATGGTCCAGCGAGCTTGTCTCTTGACCTAGCTATTTGGTCTCGTCATCTTGGGCATGCACGCTTGATATTGTCAGCTATGTCTCTTTACCTCGCCTTAGTCGCCCAAATGACGAGGTCAATGTCATAGAATATTCATGCCACAACATGTAAAAAAAAATTTGTTTACGTTTCAAAATGGTGCTCTGTCTTACTATGACTCGCTTATGTTCAAATATATCGTTTTCCACAATGTTCTTAAAAACGGTCTATTCGGACGACTAGTCGGCCCCAGGCTGTTCCGACTTTAATTAAAACGGTAAAAAAAAGTTATGTAATTAGTCGACGACTAATTGGATTAGTCGGCGACTAACCTGATTAGTTATCGTCTAATCCGCTTAATTCCCTTTTTTTTATTTAAATAAGTAATAAATTAAATTATAATTCACTTTTTATTTTTTATCTAACTATCAAACCTCTCCACCACAAAAAGTCTTACCCCATCCCTCCTCCACCGAACATTGTTCCACGACTCTCCATCACCGAACGACCCTCGCTCTCCATGCTGCTCCCCCAGTCTTTTCATGGAATTTGGATGACGTCTTTTAACTTATATTAATATTACTTTATTGAGTTTTATGGTATTGCTTAAAGTGATGATGTATTACTTATAATTTTAACATTGAAGGGTAGTGGTATTTTTTTTATGTATTTAATGTATTAATTTATTAAAAAATTAATTATTTTGTTCATTTAGGTGGTTTCGACTAGTCCCGACTAGTCTCCGTATAGTCGCTCTAGTCGCTAGGCCCTAGTTGTCCGACCCACTAGCGACTTTTAGAACACTGATTTTCCTTAACACATTAAAATTTTATAAGATAAATATCAACATAATATAACATGTATATTAAATTTAGGGTGAGTTGTTAAGGGGTACAAAATTGAAAAAAAAAATTGTTGGGAGGTACAAAGTTCAAATCTTTAGTTACTCTCGAGTACAAAGTGCAATAATGACATATGTAAGTATGGAAAGATTGACTACTTTGTGTACCTGAAAGACAATTTCCCTTAAATCTAATTATATATACATACATAATCGTTCGTACATTATTTTGTGTAAAACGGTCACATATATGAGTCGATATTCTACTTAAAAGTAATTGAGTCATATTAATTCTCTTTTTAAATATCACTGGATTAGAGGCGCACAGAATCTCATGAATCGTATAGTAAAATTAAATAAGGTTTTTCTCGCGTCTAATACTGTTTTTGTTGTATTTATATGATATAATTTACATGCCTGCAAGATATGGATACTCGATATGTATAAGTTGCAAAAGTTCTCTTCTATGTTCTAAATATTACTAAACTGCAACTATTTTAAACAGAAAGAAGTATACTATAACTGGTGTGTACTCATATGATTTAAACCATGACTTGTCTATGCAAAATATATATATATATATTGTTATATATAATACATAAACAGTTATAATATTCTATAACATTGTCGTGTATCATATTTTATTGCAGTTTCTATACGAATGATACATATATAGTTGCAAAAGTACTAACTTCTAAATTACTAAAGTATAACTAATCCGAAAAATAACTGAAATACTATAACTAGAGTGTATTCATATATATATATATATATATATATATATATATATATTATATCGATACAAGCCACTTGCCTATGCAAAATTTAAGAATATTTTCAAATTGTGGTCACAGTAGTGTAACACATTTTATTTTTACTATTTCTATATGAATGGTGCATATATTGATGTAAGGTGCACGGTATACTCACTCAACAGTTGAGGTTGTTTATATTGAAATATATAGATTGATTAAAAAAATGTGGGGTGATACACTGAAAAGTTTGCAGTGTTATCAATTTCAGTGTAATCAACCAATATTTTTCAGTGTAATCAGCCACATTTTCAGTGTAAACAATCTCAATTGTGAATTGAATACATGTACATCATGTACACAAAAGACTTTTTCTGTTTCTAAATTCTAACTTTGTAAACTAGGCAAAATTTTATATGAAAATGATTTATGATGATTTTATCATGAAATTAATTATTTTTAAAGTATCAAATATTTAATTAAGAGTATCAAAAATTTCATTCGAAATATAAAAAATTGGAATAACACTACAAAATACTGTCCAGTTAAAGAGGATTTAGGGAGGGATTTAAAGAGAGGCAAAGGGTTAAAGAGGGATTTAAAGAGGGGGAGGGACCCCTGAACAAAATTGGCCTCGCCAAACTCCCACTCAGCTCGCCCCTCGTCAACTAACGAGCAGAATGGGCCCTCGTCAACTAACGAGGGAGAGGCCCTCGCCTGATTCAAAATGGACGCCCTCATGTACGCCCTCGTCAATTAACGAGGGTAGGGCCCTCGTGCACCTTAACGTGGGCAAGGCCCTCGTCTCTGATCGCTGAAGCTTAACGAGCGCACCGGCCCTCGTCTCTGATCGCTGAAGCTTAACGAGCGCACCGGCCCTCGTCTCGCCCCTCTTTAGTTCACGAGGGGAGGCGCAATCGTCAGCCTTATAAAAAAATGTGGGCTGCACTCGCGGGCGGGCAAGACCCGACCCGCGAGCGACCCACGTGCAAGCAGGTTCGAACCTGTGACCTCCCAAGAGGGAGAGATCTATCCCTTCCTCCTTACCGTTTGAGCTACGCTTATCATTCGAAATATTTTCTATTTTAATAGTATATGTATTATTTCTTATTTTAATTTCTTAGTTAAAACATTTAACTCCTATTTTGTTTATACCTTTAATTAATTAATATTATTATAAATCATTTTATTTATGATAACACCATCAAAATTAATTAAATTAATATTATCATTTTAAATTACATGATTTTCATATTTTGATTTATTTGTTAAAACTTTGAATTATTCTAGTACTTTATTAATTTCTATTATGATTACACTTTTAATTAATTATTATATATCTTTACATTTATGGTAACAACTCCAAAATGAAATTTATATTATTGTCACATATATAATGAAATTAACACTTGCAAAATTATATTTTCACTTATGTATATAATCTTTGTAAATATAAAAAATTAACGCCATTGTGCATACATATATATATATATATATATATATATATATATATTAATTAAAATATTTTGAATATATTATGGATAAATTAATCAAATATTACATATTCTTAAAGCACATACACAAATTAACAATAATTCATTAAAAATCTTACTAATTAAACACGATATATAGCTCCGGATTTCACAAACATTAATGAAAATAAACATCTCAAACATAATAAAGACGATGCACATGAATTCATTCCAAGCAATACTCTCAAATATTCATGAAAATAGTTAATCATTTTTCAAAAGTTTCAACTTCAAGATGATCAGGATCTTGGTCCCTTGTCACGGCTCGAACCCGGTCCTTGGGGTGGGGGATACTAATTGGATGGAGGCGGGGGTGGTGGGGGATTACCACCAGCTTGTGGAACGCTGGGTCCGGATCCCTGTTGTGATGCCCGCAACCACTCAGTAAACTGATTTTGGAAGTTCTGGGTCATCTCCTCGCGCAGTTGTCGGTTTCTCTCTTCCACTTGCTCCAACAATCGGCGATTCTCCTCAGCCGTCTCTCTCCGCATTCTCTCACGCTCCTCAGCGAGTAGTCGGTCCACATCAATTTGACTGTAGGCACCAAAATGAGTCCCAACTGATGTCCCGCCTGGGCCGGAGACTATGCGTCTGGACTTTCACAATTGTCCGAGCCCACGAACTTTACCATGTTTTTTTCCCACAGTCTTGACGTACATCTGAGATAACTCTGGAAGACTGGGTTCAGGAGGTTGCTCGTCAGAGTCAGAGGTAGGGTGCAGTTGGGAGACTCTCGCTTGTACATCAGCCTGCACATTTTTTTAGAGAATTATTTTTCTAGATATTTAAATATTCTTAAATATTCATATTATTTTAAAATGTAACAAGAATACTTACCAATGTATCAGATATAAGTCCGTATGTATACTGTCCTGGACCACGGTAGTGGAAGTGCTCCACAATTTCCCAATCTGTGGCGGGCGTCCCTTCTTCCTCTCCTATAATTTAGAACATGATGATTAAAACTTAAAATATGTATACATATTATAAAAATTAAAATAGTGTGGTATCAACAAATGACTTACAATATCCAGGGCAACCTCGACGGCACCACGAGATCCACCTTTATGGGTGGAGATGCCAATACCTGGGTTAGCAGGCTCAGATAGTCTGTTCCGTCTACATTGTGCAGATTTGGCTTTCACGTCATCTCTGTCCCAGTACGCGAGCAAGGCCTTCCACACTTTTGTATCCCACTGTGTCTTCTTACCCTTCAACTCCCATTTTCTTTTCACAGAGTTCAAAAGATCTACATATCTTTCAGCAACCCTTTTCAGGAACAAGTGATGCACATATTGTGTGGAAGTGACAGTAGGATCCCACCTAGCCTCTTTCTGATAAACAAAGATGTTATTATGTCATACAATAATATCATTATAAATCAAATGAATATATACCTGAAATGTCTCCTAGTACTCCTGCAGCTTTTCTTCGGATATCATCCTGAAGGTGAAGGCACCCAACTCCATATGTCCAGCCATGATACTGTTGGGAAATTAAGGGTGCCCGGAATCTATTCGGGATGAACTTTAAATACGAATTTAAATACAATTATTACTAGCATGAATTAATCCTAATTAATTCAAATAATAATTCCAACAACTAATTATCATCATGCATGTTAAATTAATTTCACATATTTAACTAGGCGGAATTAAACAAGTAAATATGTGATTAACGTACCTCTTGTAGTAATGGCCTTTGAATATACGGGACACTTGTAATCTCGTACTATCAACCCAAAACCTTCTCAAGTATTTCCCTTTTCACCTCACTTGATCGCCGGTGGGAGACGCTTTCAAGTAATTTAATAACTAAGGAAAAAGAAAAATATCTATGCTTCTTGATTTTTCCAACACATGGAATTATGTACTTGGGGATGAAATAATCATCCCCTATTTATAGATAGGAGTGACCGAATTTTTGTGATTTATTGGGCCTTGGAGAAAATCTTTTCTTAGACTCTAAGAAATCTTGAATATATCTCATATATTCTTTTCTCCACAATAAAATATCCCACAAAAATCTCACTCTCTTATTATGGCCCTATAATTTTCGAAATTTCTATGAAGAAATCCAAAGATTTGGATCTTCTTGAATATATGAGATATTCTTGTATTTCAAAATACATATCTTCCATAATATCTTTCCAAGAAAATCAACAAAATCTTTTCTCTCCAAGATATGCAATTTTCGAAAATCATATGAAAAAATCAGCATATTATTTTCTTTTTATTTTAATCACCTTATCATTATTGGGCTACTTAATTTGGGCTACTTGAGTGGCCTTAAGGAGATTTAAGATTGGACCTCCTAATGGACTTCTGAATTTCAATATTGAGCCCCAATATAATTCAGCCCATTAATATTAATTATTACCACTAATAAATTAATATTGCACTATCCATCTTAATCCATATTACGATAATATGGGCTCCCGGTTATTATTTCCCGCGTTTAAGATTAACAAGTCCATTAATTAATTAAGCTTCTGAATAGCTCTAAATTAATTAACATCTTTCACCTTGGAGTAAAGACAGCTCAACATTATTATTCGTACCGAAGAAACTAATTCTTCACTTGCAAGATTTGGTACAATAAAACTTCTGAGCCCACCAAGGGGACTAATCACACGAGCCGTACTCGCACGCGTTTCTCCGTATTAAATCTTAGCAACCGTCGTATGATTAATATTACTGCCCGAGACACAAAGTTCGAAATCACAATGATTCTCACCCAACATGAATCAAAGCAGTAACTACTAAGCACACACGGTCCTATTTAAGTGACGGAGATTAAGAAATCAACAACCACTGAGGTCTAATTCTTCACCTTTCAGAACAGAAGAATTTCTCCTCGTTGTAGGACCTCTTCAACACATACTAAATGTGCTAGTGCAATCTCTTGGTCAAGACAGACCAATCTGAGCCTTACACATCGACCTTTCACAGTGGATTGTTCAATTCCACCTAGGCCGTGAAAATGTACGTTTAGTTACAAGTAAACTGTTAATGTCGTCTTCCGTGATCGGGTATCACCACATTAACTACAATGTAACACGTACTATATATTGAACGGTTTGCAATAGAAATTCAAAATTCAATCATAACTAAAGCAAATGCGATAAAAGAATTATTCTCATAAAACGAGTGTTTGATACACGAGTTATACAAAGTAAAAGCATACTTTCACGTATAACTCCAACAATCTCCCACTTATACTTAAAGTCTGCTTTTAGTATACATCACGCATGTCTTAGTGTAGTAGCTCTACGTGACATCTTATGTCAACCTACACTAACCTAATAATTCCTCCCACTTATACTTAAAGCAGATTGGCAATAGTCTTGACTCCCATTCCATCCACATGTCTCTCGAATGTATTCAGAGGCAGACCCTTTGTGAATGGATTTACTAGGTTGTCCCCGACGCATATCTTTGCCACCTCTTTATCTCCTCTCTTAACGATTTCTCGTATAAGATGGTGTTTTCTTTCAATGTGTTTGCTGGCCTTGTGGGCTCTCGGTTCCCTTGAATTTGCAACTGCCCCGGCATCGTCACAAAAGACAGTTATCTTGTCGGGCAAATTCGGAACAACGTCCAAGTCCACTAAGAAGTACTTGAGCCAAACCGCTTCTTTCGCTACTTCACAAGCAACTACTTATTCGGCTTCCATGGTCGAATCGGCGATGTATTTCTACAAATCGCTTCTCCATGTCATGGCTCCTTCTCCCATGCAAAACACACTACCCGAGGTAGTTATTTTGGAATCTATGTCTGATTGGAAATTTGAGTCCGTGTATCCCATGGGAATTAGATTGTCTGATTGTTAAATCAGCATTCCATACCAAGTTCTTTTCAGAAACTAAAGAACGCATTTAATTGCAATCTAATGTGCTTTCCCAGGGTTACTTTGATATCTTGCCATCATGTCCACGGCAAAACAGATATCCGGTCTCGTACACAGCATTGCATACATAAGACTTCCTACGTCCGAAACGTACGGAACGTCTTTCATGTCATCTATCTCCACTTGCGTCTTAGGGCATATTTCTTTGGATAGATGGATTCCGTGCCTAAAAAGGTACAAAACCTTTCTTGGAATCTTGCACGCTGATATGCTTCAAAACAGTGGCTTTGTATGAAACTTGCAATAAGCCCAACATCTTCCTCTTGCGATCTCGAGTGAACTTGATCCCAAGGATGTGACCGGCTTTTCCCTAAGTCCTTCATATCAAACTGATTTGACAGCCATACCCTTACGTCTGACAATACCTCTACATTGTTTCCAATGAGCAGAATATCGTCTACGTATAATACTAAGAATACCACCGCAGTTCCGTCACATCTTTTGTACACACAACTTTCGAACTTGTTTTGATCACAAACCCATAAGACTTAATTAATTGATCAAAACACTGGTTCCAAGTACGCGATGCTTGCTTAAGTCCATAAATGAATCTCTTAAGCTTGCATACGAGGTGCTCTTGGCCTTTTTCAACGAAACCTTTGGGCTGTTGCATATAGATCCCATCAAGACTTCCGTTAAGGAAAGATGTCTTGACATCCATTTGCCAGATCTTGTAATCTAAGTGCGCAGCGATCGACAAGAGAATACGGATGGACTTAAGCATAGCTACAGGCCACAGGCCACAAGCCTTGCTTTGAAGGTCTTTACCCTTCCGTCCGGTCCTCTTTTCCTCTTGTACACCCACTTGCATCCAATGGGCTCTACCCCATTAGGTGGATCAACCAACTCCCACACTTGATTATAATCCATCGAACCCACCTCGGTTTCCATTGCGGTTTGCCACACTTCCGCGTCTTTGTCTTGGATTGCCTCGTCGTACGTTCATGGGTCTGATTCATCGCCGGGAATCAAATCTGAAGATTCTCCAATTCCCATGAATCTCTCGGGTTGCCTTGCAATCCTCCCACTACGACGGGGTTCCGGTTGTGAAGGTATGACGTGTGGTATATCATCTTGTATACTTGGTATAGGAGTTTGCCCTCTTAACTCGTCTAAGGTAATCTCACTTCTGGGCTTTCTTTTGTTCATATAGTCTTTCTCCAAGAATTTAAAGTGCGAACTAATCACGGTCTTTTAATCCTTAAGACTATAGAACATACACCCTTTCGTTCCCATGGGATATCCTATAAACAACCTTAATTCCGAACATGGATCCAATTTACCGGCTTCCTTGTCTAGCACGTATGCCGGACAACCCCAAATCTGCAAGTGTCTTAGACTGGGCTTGCGCCCCGGTCCACAATTCCATTGGGGTTTTAGGAACCGATTTGGATGGCACCAAGTTTAGAATATAAGTCATTATTTCCAAGGGTTACCCCAAAACTACTTGGGTAAATCTGAATAACTCATCATGGATCTGACTATTTCTAAAAGAGTCTGGCTCCTTCGTTCCGCCACACCGTTCTATTGAGGGGTTCCCGATGTGGTCAACAGGGATACAATCCCTTCTTCCGATAGGTAGTTCAAGAATTCATTGCTAAGGTATTCGCCTCCACGAACAAATCGTAGAGACTTGATACTTCTTTCCCTATGCATCATAAGGTAGATGTATCCGTATCTTGAGTAATCATCAAATTACTCATACCTCTTCTTGCTATGATCGTCATTGAACCACACATATCGGTATGAACGAGTTCTAACACTTCAGTAGTTCTATTCCCCTTGGCTCCAAATGCCCTCTTGGTCATTTTACCCTCTAAACAGGATTCACAAGTTGGAAACGGTTCGACTTGGAATGATTCCAAGGATCCGTCTTTCACCAATCTCTCTATCCACTTTAGATTAATATGACCTAGTCTAAGATGCCATAGAAGTGTTTCGTTCATCTCCGAAGAACGCTTTCTTTTATTTCTCGAAATAATCGATGTGTTATTAGATTCAATTTTGTGAGTGGTGTGCCCAAATAATGGTATAAAGATCATCCATTAAAGTTCCGGAACGGATAAACTCATCGTTTCAAGCAATAATAACATCCTTATTAAAAGAAACTGAGTATCTATTCAAACAGTTTAGAAACTGAAGGTTGAGTTCTTTCTAAACTAGGAACATGAGGAACGTCTCTCAAGACCATAACTCTATCTTCACAAGATAGGCGCACTTCTCCCACTGCTTCAGCTGCCACTCTCGTAGCATTGCCCGATGTGATGGGGATCTCACTTCCGTTAAGTCGTCGGGTTGGCTTAAACCCATGAAATAAATGTGATCAGTAGCTCTCGTATCCACTATCCACGAATAGACAGCATACGCCACTTCACAAGTTTCGACGACTAAGGTGTGTGAATTACCTAACTTTTCTAGCCTCTTAGGCTTGGAACAGGCAGACCTCCATTGTCCTCTCTCACCGCAACTAAAACACTTCCCCTTTGATGCTTGCCTTTGCATTTGCCTTTTGCAACAATTGGATTTGCTTGGATCCGACCTTTGGTTCTCTTCCTCTTTTTCCCTCCCTTGGGACCAAAAGAGGTAGACGAACCATTAGCCACCATAGCACTAGACTGGTGCTCCATTATCACCTCCACCGAAACTAAAGCTTGCAAGAGCTCGGGCAAACGACTTGTCCGTTCATTCATCTGACAGTTCAGATGAAACTACTCAAAGCTTCTCGGTAGGGAATGGTATATGAAATCAATCAAAATCCGCACCAAGTACTTCCAACTTGTTAAGGTATGTCATTATCTCGAGAACGTGCTCCCTCACGGGCGTTCCTTCCACCATTTCCAACTTGACCGAGTCATGTTTGGTGAACTGATTAGTCATGGGATTCTGATGTGAAAACATCTCTTCAAGGTGTTCCATGATTTCAACAGCGGATACAATGTCTTCATGAACGCGCCTCAAATCCTCAGACAGAAATGTCAAGATGATGCACTTCATTCATTGTCACGCTTCCGATCATAAACTGCCTCTTCCCATTGCTTGACTTATCATTAGGCTTGCCGGGTATATTAACATAAATAACCCAATTGTGTTTTCGTGCAGTAAGGACAAATTTAAAAAAACATTTCCAATCGATATAATTCTCTCCAAAAAGTTTATTAACTTTAAGTATATTTAACAGTGGATTAAAAGGTTGCGACATGATGAAATGAGAATAAAACATACATTCATATCAATATCTAGAAAAATATGAAATTATCACATAATTCGATCACATCAATTATATTGAAACCTTAAAACAATATAATCATGCATCAGCCAACATCTCGAAACAATTTAAATGCGCCACGAGGGGTGGTCTATACATTTAAATACATTCAAGCGGATCACAAACTTAAGAGTTACAAATCCTTAATTCAAAATTAATAGTTGGCTCCCACTTTGACCACATAGAAATTGACAGGGACTCCGAGGGGAGTAAGTTAATATCAATTTCCTATGCCTAAGTAATAACCATAATTAAATACAGGATTATTATTTCGCTTTGAGCAAGCCACTCGTGGTGAGGGTCAATACCGCCACTAGTAATAATCCACAATCATCCTTTCGGAATTTATTCATGTGAAATCCGTTCTTTTGGCCGATCCGAGGGGGAAATGTATTCCAAAAGAACTTCACAAATAAATAAATTATGGAGGCCAAAATAATCCAATTTTAATATCCGGAATAAAATTGCGATTATAAAAACATACTTAGTAATTTTCGAAAGTAAGGTTTTTCTTGGACAATTAAATTCATGCAAACACATATTAACAAATAATAATAAGTGCACGAAATAAAACATCCATCAAAACAAAATTAAACACATTGGAGCACTCGAATCCAATTGTCACGGTTTAATTTCTTCAAGTCTTGATGCGAAAAAATTGTCCTTGTTGCTTTCCGACGTTCGTCTCGACGTGCTCCCACTCGAACAGCAACACTTCATCAAAAACAGCATCGTTTGGGGTTCGGGACGACGTTTAAAATCACACGGAAAAAAAAACACGAACCGAAAAAATTCCACGGCCTGAGATACAGCGCGCGTCGGCCCACGAAGTGGGCCCGCGCGCTTCCCGGCCCGAGAAGCGCTGGAAAAGCGCCCGAGGCGCGCCGAAGCGCAGCCACGAGGCGCACCCGAGGCGCAGCACAGAAGCGCGCCGAGGCGCTGCCCGGGGCGCCCGGGGCGCCCGAGGCGCTGCAGCGGCCTGCCGAGGCGCGCGCGCGCCGTGCGCGCGGGGCCGTGCGCCCGTTGCGCACGGTGTGCGCCGTGCACCCCCGTGCGCCGTTTTTTCGCCGTTCGTCCTCGTTTTCTTCACCCCTTGCATGATTTTACCTCCATACACGCTCCACGCTTGTATGCGTCGTCCGGGTACGCCGTTTTTAATTCTTCGTTCTTCGTCACGATCCGGTTACAATTTATTTTTACAAAAAAAATAAATACTAGATCTAGACTAGTCTATTACAATGATCGAATCAAAATAAAAACAACTAATCTACTCGTGGATTTTCTCACGAGAAAAACGAATTCGAACGAATCGAATTAAAAACCAAATTAATTCACACGCATGAAATTAACAACATTAAAAACCATGACAATTGGATACCTGCAAAAAAGATCTAACAATTCTACTATCCAATTTCAAATTTAATGTTCAACAATTTAAATTCCAATTCAAAATTCAGAGCCCGAAACCGTGGCTCTGATACCAGTTGTTGGGAAATTAAGGGTGCCCGGAATCTATTCGGGATGAACTTTAAATACGAATTTAAATACAATTATTACTAGCATGAATTAATCCTAATTAATTCAAATAATAATTCCAACAACTAATTATCATCATGCATGTTAAATTAATTTCACATATTTAACTAGGCGGAATTAAACAAGTAAATATGTGATTAACGTACCTCTTGTAGTAATGGTCTTTGAATATACGGGACACTTGTAATCTCGTACTATCAACCCAAAACCTTCTCAAGTGTTTCCCTTTTCACCTCACTTGATCGCCGGTGGGAGACGCTTTCAAGTAATTTAATAACTAAGGAAAAAGAAAAAATCTATGCTTCTTGATTTTTCCAACACATGGAATTATGTACTTGGGGATGAAATAATCATCCCCTATTTATAGATAGGAGTGGCCGAATTTTTGTGATTTATTGGGCCTTGGAGAAAATCTTTTCTTAGACTCTAAGAAATCTTGAATATATCTCATATATTCTTTTCTCCACAATAAAATATCCCACAAAAATCTCACTCTCTTATTATGGCCCTATAATTTTCGAAATTTCTATGAAGAAATCCAAAGATTTGGATCTTCTTGAATATATGAGATATTCTTGTATTTCAAAATACATATCTTCCATAATATCTTTCCAAGAAAATCAACAAAATCTTTTCTCTCCAAGATATGCAATTTTCGAAAATCATATGAAAAAATCAGCATATTATTTTCTTTTTATTTTAATCACCTTATCATTATTGGGCTACTTAATTTGGGCTACTTGAGGGGCCTTAAGGAGATTTAAGATTGGACCTCCTAATGGACTTCTGAATTTCAATATTGAGCCCCAATATAATTCAGCCAATTAATATTAATTATTACCACTAATAAATTAATATTGCACTATCCATCTTAATCCATATTACGATAATATGGGCTCCCGGTTATTATTTCCCGCGTTTAAGATTAACAAGTCCATTAATTAATTAAGCTTCTGAATAGCTCTAAATTAATTAACATCTTTCACCTTGGAGTAAAGACAACTCAACATTATTATTCATACCGAAGAAACTAATTCTTCACTTGCAAGATTTGGTACAATAAAACTTCTGAGCCCACCAAGGGGACTAATCACACGAGCCGTACTCGCACGCGTTTCTCCGTATTAAATCTTAGCAACCGTCGTATGATTAATATTACTGCCCAAGACACAAAGTTCGAAGTCACAATGATTCTCACCCAACATGAATCAAAGCAGTAACTACTAAGCACACACGGTCCTATTTAAGTGACGGAGATTAAGAAATCAACAACCACTGAGGTCTAATTCTTCACCTTTCAGAACAGAAGAATTTCTCCTCGCTGTAGGACCTCTTCAACACATACTAAATGTGCTAGTGCAATCTCTTGGTCAAGACAGACCAATCTGAGCCTTACACATCGACCTTTCACGGTGGATTGTTCAATTCCACCTAGGCCGTGAAAATGTACGTTTAGTTACAAGTAAACTGTTAATGTCGTCTTCCGTGATCGGGTATCACCACATTAACTACAATGTAACACGTACTATATATTGAACGGTTTGCAATAGAAATTCAACATTCAATCATAACTAAAGCAAATGCGATAAAAGAATTATTCTCATAAAACGAGTGTTTGATACACGAGTTATACAAAGTAAAAGCATACTTTCACGTATAACTCCAACAGATACGTCTGATCAGCTTGGAGACCGGATTCGAAGGCATCAAGCTGCAAAACAAGTTTGTAATACATAATTAATATTCACGGATATATATTCCTCAAAAATCATGAAAATAGTAAATCTAACATACGCATCGTAGGCAATATACACATCTAGCCTCTGTCCGACCATTTGTGAATCCGAGTCGGTACACTGCTCAGCTTCCTCGTCATCAGTCGTGGGGATCAACGGAACTGGCACTGGTATGTGTGGTATAGGCACTGTGTTCCGCGCCCCACTAGATCGGCCTCGACCCCCGCGACCTGTACTCTGTTGCCGTCCCCCGCTAGAGCTACAATCGGATCCGCTCATCTGTAAAATTTTAAACATAACGTATTAATTATCATATAAATGATCAAATAATCAAAATTTAGGTGCATCACGAAATAATTTATAACACCGAGATATCAGTTAATGTAATAATATGTTATCACATAAATGATAGCAATTAAATAATTTCTAACATCGAGATAGCAATTACTAAACTACTTAATCTTTATCTGAGTATGAATTATGTTCATCGTCGTCTTCTTCCTCCTCTTCTTCTTCTTCTTCTTCTTCTTCTTCTTCTTCTTCTTCTTCTTCTTCTTCTTCTTCTTCTTCTTCTTCTTCTTCTTCTTCTTCCTCTTCTTCTTCCTCTTCTTCTTCCTCCTCCTCTTCCTCCTCCTCTTCCTCCTCCTCTTCTTCCTCCTCCTCCTCTTCCTCCTCCTCCTCTTCCTCCTCCTCCTCTTCTTCCTCCTCCTCTTCTTCCTCCTCCTCCTCTTCCTCCTCCTCCTCTTCTTCCTCTTCTTCTTCTTCCTCCTCTTCTTCTTCCTCTTCTTCTTCCTCTTCTTCTTCCTCTTCTTCTTCAACATCATCATTCTCAATTTGAATTAGTGCACCACTGACATCTGCCAACACGATAGGATCACTGTCTATTTGCACATTATTCATTTGTGAATCAATTTCATCGTCTTGGAACGAGGGTAGCTCTTGTTCATTCCTTTTATCAATTTCCACTAAGGATCTCGGTTTGACTTTGCAAACAGCAAGCCATTCATGATTTCGCACCCCCAGGTATTTGCAATAGTAAACTTGAGTGGCTTAGTTTGCTAATACAAAAGGATCATAACGGCCATATACTCTTCTCTGATTAACATCCACAAGTTTGTAGTTAGGATGTATTCTTGTTCCATTTGGCACGGTAGGATCATACCACTCGCACTTGAACAGAACCATTTTTTTCTCAAGTTATCCAGGGTATTCCAACTGTAATACTTCTTCAAGGATCCCATAGAAATCATTCTCATCTGAATCATAGTTTGTCCCCTTAATACAAACTCCACTGTTCACAGTCGATTTTGATTCACCATAAGTGCGTGTGTGAAACTTGAATCCATTCACGTAATACCCAGGATATGTGGTAACACAACTTACAGGACCGCTGGATAGATCACGTATCCACCGCTTCTGAATATTGTTTACCTTAACCTATAGTTGACAAAATATTTAATCCTGAGTCTATGTATATATTTATTATTTATATAATTTTATCAACTTGACTTACAACTTGTTCAAACCATGACGCAAACTGATGTTGAAGTTTATCGTCTTGTTCAGCCCTAGAGAGATTCGGTTGAACACTTTGAAGTTGATGCATAAACATAATACAAGAGGGAAGATGTACAATATTATCATTATAATGAAGTTTTGTAATAATTATAGATGGACGATGTTGAATATTAACTTACACAACATACGGTTGCACCTCGTTACAATTCAGTAACACGTAGGTGTGAGCTGTATTTTTCTCTTCATCTTCAATATATCTTGTATTCTTCCGTCCAAGTGGTCGTCCAGGAGGTATAAAAATTGACGGAGTACCGGGTTGGGGTTCTTCGGCGCCACGACCATCGTAATTACGAGGTACATTATGACGCCTCGTCAGAACATGATCCTCAAAGTAGTGGGAACATAAAATTGATGCTTCTTTTGTTAGATATGCATTTGCGATCGAAGCTTCAACATGAGCCTTGTTACCCACACTGAGTTTTAAATTGTGAAGATACCTAACCAAATGCACCAATAGTGAGTATAATAACCGCAAATTGTTCAAATATTTGAAAGTTGTAGATTACCTCTCAAATGGATACATCCATCTGTATTGTATAGGACTAGCCACTCGTGCTTCGTATGCAAGGTGCACAGGTAGATGCTCTATCGAATTAAAGAAGCTGGGTGGAAATATACGTTCCAACTTACACAAGATCAGTGGAATATCTACTTCCAACCAAGTCATGTTCTCAACTGTAATCATCGTAGAAGTCAACTCCTTGAAGAATAAACAAACTTCAGTGATAGCTTTCCACACGTTCTGTGGAAGAATTTCACGGAAGGCAATCGGGAGTAGCCTCTGCATAAACACGTGACAATCATGACTCTTCAACCCAAACATTTTCAATTTTGTCCAGTCAATAGTTCGAGACAGGTTGGACACATAGTTATTAGGAAACTTTAGCTCATCTACCCATCTGCACACAACATCATTTTGTCTCTTATCAAGTGAATAAAAAGCTTTGGGGTACTTTCCTGTACGTGGACATTTCACAAGTGATGGACGACGACAATATTCATTAAGTTCATCTCTGGACTTATTCGTGTCCTTTGTTTTCCCTTCCACATTCATTACAGTGTAGAACAAATTATCAAAGAAGTTTTTTCAATGTGCATCACGTCCAGATTATGACGGATCAACAAGGTACTCCAATACGGCAAATCCCAGAAAATACTTTTCTTCTTCCATCCAGTTTCCAATCTCTTGTTGTGGGCCTCAGCACCATCTTCTGTCACTTTTCGACATCCCACCCAATTGATTTCATTTAGGAGTGATTCACCTGATCGAATGGGTGGTGATGAGTCATCCACTATCACATTCTTTCTGAATGCAGTCTTGTTTCTCCGATACGGATGGTGTCTAGGTAAGAATTTACGATGGTTTTCGAACCACGACTGTTTACGACTGAGCCTCAGAGTGAAAGCATCAGTGTATTCTCCACAGTAAGGACAAGTTGTCCGTCCAGCAGTGCTCCATCCAGACAACATTGAGTAAGCTGAAAAGTCATTGATGGTCCAAATTAGTGCAGCTCGCATCAGAATATTTTGCTTCGTAGCAACATCGTACGTTTCCACTCCAATTTCCCATAAATACATCAAATCACGGATCAACAGTTGTAGAAAAATATCCAATTTATCCTTAGGATTTTTAGGACCAGGCACTAGTACCGTAAGAAACATGAATTGATCTTTCAAACACAACCATGGAGGTAGATTATATGGTGTCACTATCACTGGCCAAGAAGAATATTGTTTCCCAGACTGTCCAAATGGTTGAAAACCATCGATGCTTAGGCCCAACCTTATGTTCCGAATCTCGGAAGCAAATTCAGGATACGAATTATCCAGGTGTTTCCAAGCCAATGAGTCTGCAGGGTGACGCATAACACCAGAATCATTATTAGAGCAACTTGCATGCCACGTCATATCTTTTGCAGTAGCAACAGACTGATACAATCTTTGCAGTCGAGGAATGATAGGAAAGTAGAACATCTCCTTGTAAGGTTTTTTCTTTTTCCATTGACCATCAACACCACGCTTACGGGGTTTAAACCGTGGATGACCACAAACCTTACAATGTTCAAGTTCACTATCATTACCCCAATATATCATACAATTTTGTGCACAACAATCAATTCTCTCTACTGGAAGACTCATCCCACTCATTAGTTGTTTGCTATCAGAAAATTTCCTGGGCACTACATTTTCAGGAGGAACAATTTCCCGGATCAAGTCAACAACTTGATTATAACCCCTCTCAGACAGTCTATTTTCAATTTTAATGTTCAACAGTCGGGCGTTGAATGACAATTGTGAGTGTGTTTCGCAACCAGGATACAAATCCTGGTTTGCTGCACGAAGCATGTCATAAAATTGAGCAGCATGCTCATTTGGGGGCTCCTCATTAACGGGTTCATCTTCCACATTTCCAAAATGAAGGTTAGGACCAGTTAGATCTGTGATCATGTCATGGTACGAGGTAGACCCTGCAGTATCATCTACTCCGTACGAAGTCGACTGATCATAGTTTTGGTGTGGTAGATGACCCCAATTTTGTTCACCGTGTAAAATCCAATTGTGATAATTAGGCATAAACCCATTTATATACAAATGTGTTTTCACGTCAATTGGTGCTCTAAACCTTTGGTTCCTACATCTAGATTTCGAGCAGGGACACCTAATATCTCCTTCACTCATCCAATCAGGATTGCTAGTTGCGAATTGTATAAATGATTCAAGACCACTAAGAAAGTCGGGAGTTATCATTCCATCAATTGTTCTTGGACCATACATCCAATTACGACTTTGAATAACTCATATTATAATCTGTTTCAAATTAAATAATATTCTAAATTTAATAAAAAATTAATATATAAATCCATTATATTTATCCTATTGTTAATTTAATATAGTTAATCTAAAATTTTCGGCAGAGTTTCGTTTATTATTATCGTATTCTCCAGTTAACTAAGATCCTATAGTGCATCCATTTCCGACTTAATTAAAATTAATCAAGTCGGAACGCACATTCTACAGCTAGCAAACAACCAACAATATTCATCAACCCCCTCCACTCCAACATAATTAATTAATTATACTTTAAATATATATATAACTATACATCATTCATCAAATAAATAATTAATGTAGATAATCGAACACATGAATATTCATCACTTATAAAATTAATTAAATATATCATGCAATTAAAATTAAATTTAACACAACAAATATTGATATAATTATTTTAATTCATATAAATATATAATATTATAAAATTTATAATTAATTACATACTAATTAAATTAACAAGTTAAACACTACATAATTAGCAACTAATTAACAACTATACATATATATACATACATATAAATATATATATACACATGAATTTGCATTAATTTTACAAACAATTTAATTAACAAATTAACCGATTAAAACGAAAAATGTTACCGTAGAAATGTTCACGGGGACGAGTAGGCCAAAACCCGACCGGTGGGTGTCTCTTTCCGTTGACGCCGGAGGCGGTGCAAGCTAGCGGCGACTGCAATGGGGGAGGGGAGGGCTGCTCACGGTTTGGGGCTGAAATGGGGAAGGTGGGGGTATTTATTTCAGAATGTTACCAAGGGGGTTAAAGAGGAGATTAACCCTCGGTAACTTTATTGTTTTTAACGGTGGCGAGGTTATAGTGCTCGGGAAGTTCACGAGGGGGAGGACCCTTGGCTCAGTGAATCCGGTGAGCTAGGCGAGGGTTGCGCCCTCGGCAACTCACGAGGGGCCACACCCTCGTCCCGTAGCGAGCACCCCGCCCTCGTCAAACCAGTTTTTGAAATTTGTCGAGGGGGCCACACTCTTTAACTAACGAGGGGGCCCTCACCCTCGCCTCGGCCCTCGTCTACGTACTTTTTTAGTAGCCCTCGCCTCGCCCTTCTTTACAGACGAGGGCAAAATTTGCCCTCTTTAACTCCCCTCTCTATTTCAACCTTTTTTTGTAGTGTAAAATAAAAAAATATTAACAACAATTGCAGTATAATTATGTTCGACCAATTTTTTTATACTCCTAATAAAATGTTTATGCTCTCAATAATATATTTTTTCATCCTAATTTTATTAGGAGGAATTCTCATATAAAACCACTCTCAGAACGAATATATGTATATAAAAAGGGGAATACTTGATATTGATCATTACACCACAATTAGTATACCTGTAAACTTTGCAGATTACCCAGCCAATCAGAGGGCAATATTTAAAAAAATAAGGCGCACCAACTATGATCCCAATATCGAAATTATCACAGAAAAGCAGGGCATACCCTTTCATTCCAACACTACTACTACTATATAACCCCAACTCTCCCCCATCATTCAACCCCTCTCCATTACAACGATATACCTCCTCTGCTCCAAGAAAAAAATGTCTGGCTGTAGCAAAATCCGCCACATTGTCCGGATTCGGCAGATGGTCCGGCGGTGGCGCAAGAAGGCGGCGGGTCGAGCCCCCAGGGACGTCCCGGCAGGACACGTGGCGATCGCGGTGGGCCCCAGTCGCAGACGTTTCGTGGTCCGGACAACATACCTAAACCACCCCTTGTTCAAGAAATTGTTGAGCCAAGCTGAGGAAGAGTTTGGGTTCAGTAACTCGGGCCCCTTGGCTATCCCTTGCGACGAATCTTTGTTCGAGGAAATTCTCCGGTACTTGAATTCGGCCCGGTTTATGAGCTTTGAGGACTTCCAAAGACACTGCCTTGTAGGATTTCGAAGCAGCCTTGAGCTTTGGACCGAGTCACGGCCCCTTTTGCATAACTCCTTTTGCTGACCACTTCTTCATCTCTCTCTCTCTCTTATAATTTTGGGCCGGGACGTGTCGTGGCAGAGATGGCAAGTAGGTGGGCGGTCGATCCAATCACCGCCAAGTCGTCCCGACCGATATTTTTGTACCCACGAGCCCGTCTAAAGGGAAATTCGGAAAAATGTCACTCGTGCCACATATGCCATTTTTCTAAAAGTCTATTTGATTAGGTGAAATATATTCAAATTTTGCACATTGGTTCATACATAAATTATTTAATATTTTTACTAAAGAGTATTAGCTGTTTTTATCGATGAGTTTTAATTTATTTTTACTGAATAATTAATACCCTCAAAAGAAAATAAAATAACTAATATTAATTATTTAAAAATTCATGTATAAATCATTTTCAAGCTATATTTTGGAGAGGATAACAAGGATTTGACCGTCACATCGCCTCTTGTAAATCCAGCCAACTCTTATTGATTCATTTCACGGGAATTGTAAAGTGTTTTCGTTCATGCGATTTTTTTCCTCTCTTTTATCATGTTGAAATTTATCAATTATAATAGATAAGTAAGAAAATTTAAAAAATTAAGAAATTTGTGAGAATCCATAGGAGGGAGCATCATTTATTCACTTCATTTAACTATATATTATTGAGACCTTCAAAAAAAAAAACTATATATTATTGAGGAAAAACTAGAGTAAATTAGTTTTGATCCTATGTGGGCCGGGTCAATTATATACCTATTTCATTATATGAAATTTTGGAAACAGCCTCACATAAAATTAAATCTAAATTCGTGATCTGATTGATATCACAACTATATTCTCGTAGTAGGATAAGGCAGCCGTTGTAAACATTTTTTATTTTACGAAAAGAGTCGTAAACTTTATAAAATGGAAAAGTATTTTTTTTTTTTACGCAAAAAAAAAATAAAATTATTCTTAAAGTCCTGAATTAAATTCAAAAACAGGTCCTAATAATGGTGCTAGAGGCAGCATCCCATGTGATATTCGAAAATTATTTCTTTCTTTCTATATATATATATATATATATATATATATATATATATATATATATATATATATATATATATATATTTTAATGTTTTGGTGATTTCTTCTCTATGTTCCGTTTCAACTGATTCTCTTTTGCTATGTTGAATCAGATGGAACATGGAGGGTGGAGAGGGGGTCGGGGTGGGTTTGCAACCATTATTCCGTATGTTTGATTTATAAGCTTATTCTCACATGAGATAGGAATGCATAGGTGGTGGTCTAATTCTGGTAATTTTGAATTTAGAAAATATATTCTAAATATATTATTATTTAATATATGTAAATATATATTAAAATTTTGGAATACAAAGGACATTTTTTATTTAAAAAGTTGATTGAAAATTTTCAATTTGGGGCATGACCCCTTACGCATCTGGCATTGATTTCTATAGTGGATATGGTGGGAGTGAGATAACTTAGGAATTTAATTATCACCATTCATAGAGTGATTTTAGGATGCATGCAAGCAGGGACGGAGCTACATGGGGTCCCGGGGGATTACTGGCCCCCTGGAATTTTTTAATTTTTTGGATATATACGCACAAATTCCATTAAATTCACCTTAGTAAAATTGTCATATTGGTTCAAATCCTGAGTTTAGTCCTTACCATCTTTGATTGACCTAGGCTCAACTCCTTTTGCCCACATTTCTTGTATCTTTCCTTCCCTTTTATTTTTGCCTCTCTTTCTAACTTGCTTTTAAATTTTCATTCTAATATTTTATTATATATTTTTATTTAATATTGAAACCTCATTTGTTAATACTTTTATTTTAGACGATATTTATTAATTCTACATACTTTTATTTGATGATTCAATTTATATGGAGTTTTTTCGTGGAAAATGATTAATAATATACTTCCTCTGTCCCATCATTATTTGTACACTAACTTTATTTTCGTGTTTTAGCGAGCGAGTTGTTTGTTAGTATTTGAAATGATAAAATAGTTTTTAAGGTAGGGTTTGATAGATCTATCTCTCCTCTATTATAAAATGACTTAAAAATTATTTTATCATTTTATATACTAATAAAAAATTCGCTCGCTAAAACACGAGAAAACAATAAAAGTGCGAATAATGGTGGGACGGTGGGAGTATTAAAAGTTGAATGTTGTGATGTAATTTAATAAGTAAAATAATTCTAATGTAATAAAATTAATTTTTAATTTTATCAAAAAAAAAATTAATATATACTACTATATCTTTAAAATGTTTCAAAGAAAAAATCTTGTGTGAACAAGTTTTACCGTGAGTTAGTGTTGAAAGATGTTAGTTCAGTAAAATATTAGTTGTTTATGTTATAAGGTATTAATTTTGAATGATATATATATTATTGTTTCATTAAAATGTACTAATTGTGAACCAATTTCACGGCAAAATTGGTTCACATAATACTTATAGTTGGGCCCCCCTGACTAAAATTTCTGGCTCTGTCACTGCATGCAAGTGCATACTATGCACTTTAAATTTGATCTCAATGTGAAATTAATTTTGACAAAACTCAATATTTGCGGGTCTGTTGACTGCCCGTACAAAATTCACAGGTCTGGCAACAAACAGGGTTGCAAATGGGTCGCGCGCGCTTCGTACCAATACTCAAAGTTATATCACCAATACCCGAAGTTATAATCACCAATACCCCAAAAATTATTCAATAATAATATCTCAAATTATTATCCAATAGTACCCAAAACTTAATCACCAATACCTCAAGTTATAATCACCAATACCCCAAGTTATAATCACCAACCTCAAGTTATAATCACCAATATCCCAAGAATTACTCTATAATAATATCTCAAACAATTATTCAGTAGTACCCCAAGACTTATTTACCAATACCCCAAGTTCTAACACCAATACCCTTAGTTATAATCACCAATACTCCAAGACTTGATCATCAATACCCCAAGTTATAATCACCAATACCCCAAGTAATAATCATTAATACCCTAAAAATTATTCAACAATACATTAAAATGTTAATATCCCCAATAAAAAAAAAATTTGAAAAGTAAAGAAAAGTTTATTATGAGAGCGAGTACAAGGGTACTCAACCCGTACAAATCAAAATATTACAAGATACAAGAATACACCTCCTCTCATCCAAACTCTAAAGTATCATCACCTATACAATACACTCTAACGGTTCTATCATCCACTTCGATACACCTTTATCCACTTCCACCAACTTATTCACGGATAACCAAGACCACGTTCTCACAATCACCTCCTCTACAATTCTCTTGCAGACGTAATAACTCCATTAAAAACAAGATCACTGATCATTCTTGTTAAATGAACTTAATAACAAATATGTCTTACTCTTCTTTGCTTGCAGAACATGAACAACGAAGAGTAATACAGATAATAGATTTATATAAGGCGTCTATCTGCAAGGCAGCCAATTTTGAAAAACTAAATTGAATGAAGAAAAAGCAAGCTTTCGTTTGAGAATCAAGCTTTCGTTTGAGAAGCAAGCCAATTAGGATGCACCAAAAAATCAATCTGACAATACAAAATATCTCTTTGAGAAACTACTTGAGAAATTGAACACTGGAATAACATGGGATCTATGAAAAAGGTTCAAATGCGTCCCTTTTTGTCAAGCCAATTTATACTCATCATGCTATTACATCTTGAAATCTGGTTAAATGAATATAACCTACCGAATGTATAATAGGATTTCAATGTGTATAAATTGAAAAATAGTTCTTAGAAATAAGAAATAACAAGCAAACATTAACATTGATGAACATGAACAGAAATGTCCACATTCTAGAAATGATAACATATTAATAACCAATAAAGAAAGGAGAGAAATTTAATTATACCAATTTGAATTTCCACTTCATAAAACAAGATTTGTGTGTTGTAAATATTTGAATTATGGCATAATGAAGATATTCTATGAATTGAGAACGACAGGTAAAAGGGGGAGATCACAGGACCTGTGCTTCAAATAAATTTGGGGGTTATGATATTGAGAGAGAGAAAAAAAATTAATCTTATTGCAATGATAATTTGGGGATTGAATAATGAGATTGAGAAGGGAAAAAAGAAAAAAAAAACTTTACATTTAAATGAGAAGATTCATCAATTTGAATCGTTCTCTATTTCAAATACAATCTGCTACAACGATTTTCCCGCCTCCGATTCCATCGGCCATGGTTGCAAATTAATGGAAAAAGCTCAACGGATCATCAATGGAAGAAAATAATTGAATAGAACTGCCGGAAAATAGGGTCGCAACCACCGCGTCGCCATTAATGACGGAAAGAGTCAGAAGCCTCGTCGGAAAATTGAAGAAGAGGACGACGCCTGTAGAAGAGCAGAGAAAAGTGTGAGAGAAGGGGGATATTGCCCGACACTTAATGTTTGACCGAATTTTATAATAGAATTTGAAAAGTCAAAATTAATTTTAAATTAGATCTAAAATCCAAGTGCATAGTATGCACTTGGATGCACCCTAAAATTTGTGTTCATGGATATATTCATAATTCTATAATTGGTATGAATTGTTAATTGGAATCATGATTTCATAAGGAATTGTAATTTCCAAAACTAAAGAATAATCTTTCATTTTAAAAACCATGTCTTTAACTTTTCATTTTATGAGAAGTCAATTTTTTACTTAACAATAAAAATATTAATATCAATATAATAATTTCAACATTATAAACATAATAATATAATATAATTATAAAATAATATTATTTCTCAAAATATTAAAAAATATTAATAATTATAAAAATAATAAATAATAGTATGAGAAATAATATAATAATTTTCACGACACCACTCTACTTTCCCCACATTACAAGAAGCCACAAAAAGTAGGTCATCCCCAATGTTTTTTTATTTTTGCAGGTCTGGCTTTTGTTTTTTGTTTTTTGTTTTTTTCTTTTGACCTATATTTCTAAATTTTGTTTTTCCCTTTTACTTTATATTTTAAAATTTCATTTATCACCCAATTTTATCATGGGTTGGACTTTTAATTTTTTGCTGCTAATTTTTTTTGTACGAGCCTTAGTTAATTTTACCCAATTAATATGTGGTCTGCTAATTTTGGGTGTACAACAAAGAATTTTTTCATAGCAAGCAAAAATATTATCGAACTATTTATTTTCGGGCCAACTTTCGATTAATATATTATTCTTATTACAAATCGGACACCGTCGTGTATGGAGGTCGTCTATTCAAATTGATCGCGGCAGTGGCCTTTGGGCGGCAATTTCCACAAACGGCGGAGATTTGGATGCTTTCTTGACTCTCAGGGGGTGGTGGTCGGATTTGTGGGGTGGCCGAATTTGTGGAGTGAGGGTGGGGAGTTGTTGCCGATTTGTAGAGAGGAAGAGAGAGGATGCTGAGAAATGAAAAATGAGGGGGGCAGTGGGTGGGGGGTTATAGAGCTGAGTGGTGTGTTGAGTGGGTGGGTCCACATTTTGGAGTTTTTAAAAAAAATAAAGTGGGGTGATTTGGAAGTTGGGATTTTTTAGGTGAAATTTTGAAATTAACACTTAAAAAGTGTATGTCTATGCAATTAATCTTAAATAATAATATAATAATTCTCAATAATGTATTAATAAAAATAAAAATAATAATATTAATTATTATTATTTTATTATAAAATAATAATTACATTATTCTTATTAAAAAAATAAAATTTGTATTCTTATTTAAAATACATTTATATTATAACTAGTAAAAATGATATAATCAATAATAATACAAATATACGCTAATAATAATAATTCTTATACCAATAATAATATTATTATATCATAACTCCAACACCTCATAATATTAAGTTAAAAATCAATTTATACAGTATAACATTTCATTCCTAGTCAATATCAATCATAAGAATAATCATTCCTATGTTATTCTATTCATAAGTTAATTCCATTCCGCTATAATTTCATCCAATCATACCCTTAATCCAAATGAATGTGGGATTATTCCCAATAATAATAATAATAATAATAATAATAATAATAATAATAATAATATCTAAACTCATATTTCGTCGTAAATCTTTTTTTAATTAACCACCGAGCCACCAACCTACCCATTGTATTTAAGAATTTGTAACGGCCTTTGTAATAGGCACAATATGTTCCCGAACATGTGGCCTTGGAGCACTCAAGTGTGGCTTGTTGCCACTTGAACTGATACAATCCTTGTCCACAAATTGAAGGGTGCAACAAGGATTAGATGCGGAAATGTGTGGATAAAAAACAATTGATGAACTTGAAGTTATGGGTGTGGATGGATAAACCCTCAACCCCTAATTTTAGCAAACCACAAACCTTTGTATAAAAACCTATGCGAAATAAGAACTTTAGATGATGGTGGAGATGCCACAAATGGGGTGGAAATATGGTTGATAAGTCGTTATGAACGTCACTGAACGAATCCCAGTAAGTTCAAAATGTTCGATAGAACTAAAGAGAGTAAAAACTCACAAAAATTATAGTATGCAAATATGTCTCTCCATTTTGGATGAAAATTTACCTATAAATAGGTGTATTACCATGTCAAATCTCCCTGATAAGGAAAGATTCTATAAATATAATCTAATAAGGTAACTAGCAAAACTTGGTATCTCTTTCCTAATATGATATGGAAAGATCCATAAATCTAATCCAATAAAGAAAATTCTATGCAAGAAAGAGCAGATGTGAAACTTGGCATGCAAGTCATTATTTGGCTCATAAATTAACTAAAAAAAACAAGTATATACCATAAATAAGTAATATCGTAATAAAAATAATCATAATTATCACAATAAGTCCACTAGAAACTTTAATAAATGAAGGTCTCTTGGGCCTATGAATTTCTCATCTCCAATGGGCTTTCTTATGCTCTCTTGGGCCTGAACATCTTGAATTAACCCACAATATTGAGTATTTTCATGTATTTCTTGAGCCAAAACTTCTTGAATTTCTTTAATGTTGCTCTTATAGCAGGTCCAATTAACATTATAATTGAATATTGTGGATTCACCCTAGATCTGCATCATTCCCATCCTATGGGAGGCAATTTGTCCTCAAATAGAATTTGCCACTTGCTTTAACTATTGAAAAAATAAAATCAATGCTAGTTTTCTTCGGTCAAACACCATTATTTTTTTTGTCAATTTTCTCCTCGTGATTGCACCTATAAGTTGGCCGATTGATAATTCCTCCATGAACAAAATCAACTCGATGTTCAATCCCTTGAATAGGTGATAAACCATGTGTTTCAAAGGAAGACATCTTCATATCCTTGCAAAAGAATGATAACAGAACTAGGCGAATAAGAGTCAAATTTATTAATGTTCAACGAGGCTTCATCATGCAAAGGCACAATCTTTAACCTTATTTGAAACATCTGCACTTACATAAAAAAAATTGTGTTGTCTCTAATTTTTCCTCATTTACTGAACCTTTAGTCTCATTTTCTTGGCCACTTTCCTCAGCCTCACTTTTATTTTTCACTTTTTTTTGTTAACTCTCATTTTCTTGCTCATTTTTTTATCACTCCCTCTTTGAAACCTCACTTGATCTTCAATTATTTTTTGTGGTGTCAACGCTACGCGAGTGATTGTCCGTTGATCAAGAACAACTAAGTACTCATTGGTAAAGTCATCATACTTCACACGACCTTTGTTATTAAACACGGCCAAATCATCATCTTCATCTCCCTTAAACTCATCAAAATAATAATTTATCTCTCCTTCGAGGAATTCTCTCTCTCATATTCCCATGATGATTTTTTTTACTTTGTTTCTCTTTTGAGTTCTCTATCTTATCTAACCGCTCATGCAAATAGTCCATCCTACCAAGCTCCCATGTTACTCCTTGCAAAATAAACTTTATGTTCACCACCATAGAGATTTTTTTTTCTCTTTTTTTTCAAAAACACCAAATAACTAAATTATTCAACAACGAAGAAAATAAATAAATCCAATACTAGTATGAATTCAAAGAACGAAACCTGACAGATACCTTGGCACTGATACCAAATGATACGATCCTCGTCCATGAATTGAAGGATGCAACGAGGATCCGATTTGAAAATGTATGGATCAAAAATAATTTATGAACTTGAAGTTGTGGATGTGGATGGATGAATCCTCAACCCATAATTCAGTAAACCACGAACCTTGGTATAAAACTTCAACCCGATGAATAATGTGAAGTTAAAAGCTTGGATAATGGTGGAGACGCCACAAACGGGGTGGAAATTAGCTTGATTAGTCATAATGAACGCCACAAAATGAACCCCAATAAGTCCAGAATGTCGTAAGAATAAAAGAGAGTAAAAACTCACAAAAATTATTATATACAAATATGTCTATGTCGAGCTCGACCCTGCTGCTGGAGAAGGCAGTCTTCCAAGCACCAACCACAAAGAACCACTTGGTAGGGGCGAGGCAGAGTTTGTTGGGGATTCTAGTATGAGCTTTCCATATTAGAATTAGACGTTCACGTCCCCATATTTCCTACTCTCACTGATCACCCGCAGTAGAAAGGCCATCTCACCTGGATTTGACAGCTGGCATAGATGATGTAGGTCGTATCGGACCTCCGGCTATCTCACTGCCACCTACTCCTAAATGTGCCCACGGTAGCGGACCTCCGGCAATCAGAGTTACCATCTTTTTATCTTGTCATGATCCCAGCAAAAAGATTAAAAGAAAAAAAGATGAAACTGGTGACAAAGTGTTTTACCTAAGTGCACCATATAATCCGCCGGAAAAATCCTTGGAAGCAATAAATCTGCAGTTTAAGAAAAAAAATAGGGTTCAAATAGCTAAAGTGAATGAGCGGGAAGAATGAATATTTGAAATGAGAGAAATTCCTCCTTTTGTAGGCAAACAAAAGGATCATTTTGTAATTACTTTTTCAAATTTTAGGATTCTAAGCGAGACTTTTCAAGAGTTACATCCTCTCGCATGACGCTGCGCTCTCGAGGAAATAGCCGACCAACATCAGCGTCTTCATTATACCATATTGCATGCGACCCTCGATAACCATATTAATGTCTTCCTGAGGTAACACGTTGTTCCATCGCCTTAAAGAACCTCTCGTGGCCTGGCACGTGTCAAGTAAATGCAACCGTCTCTTCCAAGAAAGTCGAAATATCACATCAGATTCAAGTGATTGGCTTGACCTCAATTCTATTTGAACCTTGTTGTAAGCCGATCTAAATCTGAAGGGATATTTGATGTCGAGGATATACCAATGGATCGAGTAAAATAACAAAGTCCTAAGAACCAAGAGCAATGAATGACATTAATCCTTAGACTAAGAGTTAGAGCTTGAATGCTCAACAAATGTTGAAAGAAATTATTGCAAAGAGGATTACTGAGTTTTTTAGACTCGGTCTTAATGTGTGTAGATGTTTATTAAGGAGCTCTTGAGGCTCTATTTATAGTAAATTGACTACACTTGGTGTTGCCCTAGTATCTTTGGCAATTCATGTATTTAATGCATGAACATTTGTCTCTAGCTTGGTCTACTACGGATCTACCCAGAATCCATCCTATTTTTTATGTATTCAGACAGTTATGAGCCTATGAGATCCTGCCAGCTGTTTGTTGGCAGGAGATCCTCTGACCTTAGAGATATTTAGTTCCCCTTTTAGGTTATTTTTTCCCAACAACTCATTTGTTGCCTCAGAGATTCATATTCTTTTGGGGCCTACACGCTCTCGCCTCTGTTTTTCTCCCGATGCTCTTTGTTGGTTTTGATCTTGGCTTTATCATCACGCCCTTGGGGAAGTCATTGTGAGACCTCGCCGACCGTGTAAGCTTTGGGCGGTAAGCTTTGGGTGGTGAGCTTCTTCATTCCGTGTGCAACTCGCCTATGGGACGAGCCACTTTACTGTGTGAGGAGCTTGCCTAAGAGGTGAGTCATCTCTAATCCTTATTATGGAAATTCCACCTCGCCGCGAGGTATCATCACCTCGTCTTGACGTACTGAACCTCGCCACTTGTGGTGAGGTCCGACAGTTACAATATTTATGCCACAATAATCCTCGGTAAGTATTAATTCACCCCCTAAGATGCTTCAGAAGACGAGCTGAGGGGTAATAAATATGGCACTAATTATCCTAAGTACCGCACCTCGGAGAAGATTAGGACCTCGCAAAGTAAGGTCAATGTTAGTTCCACTGTCATGTAACCCGCAAAAATGAGCTCGGCTGGCAAACACCCACATAGAACTTCACAGGCCCGTTACCATCCTGCAAAGAATGTAAGGAAAGAGAAAGACGAGGTCGCATAGGCATTAGTGATTAGGCGTGAAATTGTCATGATTCGTCACTCGAAATACCCTAATTTTGGCCGATTTTGTCGAGTATTTGGAGTCAATTGAGCATTATTTCTATACATTGATGAATTTATCTCTTTAATGCTCGTAGGTGAATCGAGGTCGAAGAACAGAGTTCGTAGGACTTTGAATCGACTCAAACGGATGCCCGGATGAGAAGATATCGAAGGAATACGATTGGTGTTAGTGTTGAAGAAGAAAAGTACTAGTTGGAGAAATTTTGGGAGCATTCGAGTAACACACTCGAGCACTAGCGCTCGAGCACGTTGCTCGAGCACCCAAAACATACAAAAAAGTTTGAGCGCTCGAGCAGCTCGAGCGCCACCGCTCGAGCGTGTTGCTCGAGCGCCCCAATTGTACAGAAGATTTTCAGCGCTCGAGCAGCTCGAGCGCCACCGCTCGAGCACCTGTGTCATTCGAGCTACATGCTCGAGCGCGACCGCTCGAGCACCTCCAATTTTGGCGTTTTAAAAGGCGTTTTTCGGCCCATGAGTTCACGATTCGGCCCGTTGCATATATATATTCATCCCAAGCTCGTTTTTTAGGAATAACACACATCACTTGATAGATTTAGACTTTTGGAGTTTGTTTTTGGAGAGGAAGGAGAGAAGCAAGCTTTACGTTTACATTTTTGAGGTTTTCATTACGAATTCATATTACGATCTTACTTTTTAGTTTTGTTTCTTTATATTTTTGTTCTTGAACACGATTAGACTTATTTTCTTAAGTTAATTTCAGTTTATTCTTTTATTTCGTTAAACCCTAGTTTATGTTTGATCTCTTCTTCGTCTTAATTATCATGTTCATGTTCGTTACTTATTCAATTGCTATTATTTACGTAAAACCTATGTCTAGCTAAAACCCTTGCATGCTTGGGGTAGGATGAACTCGTAGAAGTAGGTTGTGGGTACGTAATTAGGGTAACTTGTGACGTTAGGTTTTAATTCTCTTGATTAATGAATTCTTAAAATTAATCCTAACTTTACTTTTGAATTTCGATCGAAAAGTGTTAGAGAGAGGACGACCGTATCACTCTTTAACAACGAGTAGACTTAACTAGAGGGTTTAGAAAGGGTTAATTCATCTACCAGTTTAGCGAATGAGGATGACCACATCACCTTGGTTAAATTAGGGTCTCATTAATTAAGCACAATCTATTAATTTGTTAGTGGATTAGTGAAGTCGAGTGTTAGGGTAAAGTATTAGGGTTTAGAATCTTGAGCTTTCACCTTGCATTCTTTTACTTAGGTTATTTCTTGCGCGTCACAGTTATTTTGATTATGTATCTGCTCCGTTAATATACGTAGGGATTCCTATCCTAAGCATCACCATCTCTTACTTGAACACAACCCGTAGTTAATTCGTTTCTTTCGTTCTTTAGTTTAATTAGTTTAATTTAGTTTCAATTAATCTTTCAAAAAACCAAAAAAATATTACACTCATATTAGCTACGACGCGTAGATCTTCAGGGATCTGTTCGCATACACTCCATCTCGTGGGTTCGATATACTTGGCCATTATACTTACTCATACTACAGTGAACTCGTACGCTTGCGAGGAACCTACTAGTAAAAGTTAATATATTCGCTTCAAGTCAATTAATCAGCACAAGAGAGCATCAACTAGTTTGGCAATGGTCGAGCTCAGCCAGCCTCGGTTGGCAAGCTTAGATGAGCCGACATGATCAAGATTAGTTAGAAAAGATATCAATGTAGCAAAAATAGTGCAGGAACTCCGCAACTAGCTTAGGATGGAAATCATTCCTTATAAGGAGATCTCCTTCAGCAGACATATAGGCCATTAGCCAAACATGTGTCAAAAGAACAGGTTTGGCGTAGTCAATGGTACCTGACAAATAGAATCGATTAATGCATGGATTGCTTGGAGATACTAGGGCAACACAAGGACTAAACCTTGAACACTATAAACAATGTCTCTAAGGCACAATAAAGAGATCACCAATGTTGATGACCCCTTTGCTAATCAAGGATTATAGGCTATTTGATTTATGGTAGAATCATCAAACAAGGCATATAAATGAGGTGAAATTGCACAATAATTGTTTTAGGTATTAATTTAGCAGCATGTATGTAGTATTTGTGAATTTTGTGCATATGTTTTATTGCTAAAATTAAGGTATTTATACAAGTTACAAGGATGTAGGAGGTGGAAACCTCTTAATCACCTTAATTATATATGTGAATAGTGTTAAGATATTTGTTAACATTTTAACTACTATATTTATTTACATGACAAGTGTTAAGACACTTGTCATTATCTAATACAATGCTTAATTGTGAAGTGGTCTTGATATATTATGTGGTGATTATGCTCGTCTTGGAGCCACTCTGATGGGAATGCACATCTCTGCTCTCCCTCCATGTTGCTTGATTAATGTATGACCCTTAGTTATTTGCTCGCCTAGTTCCATGGCGACCAAGGATTAGTAGAGTTATCTGTGTGAGTTACTCATAATAGTTGTTTGTCATAATCTTTACTTCAGTGGATTTTATCATTAATTATTCATTAATTGCCTCCAAGTTGCTCGTTCATAACGCTTAGTTGCTCGTCTATCAATAATTGCCCCTTAGCCCATTCTTATATTGGAGCTTAGTAGAACAACTAAGACCAGGCTACTTTAGTTGTAGTTGAAAGAACCCCATCCATCATTGTCAAACAATTGTGATGTACGAATTAGGTTACTGTCGTCGAGCAGAAAATTCAAAACGATCAACTATACTTTTGGCAGTTGATTTACCCCCCACGCCTCATGGAATTCGAGTTGTTACTTCGTGTATGATGCACGTCTACCACCCACACCTCCTTACTTTCAAGGTGACGCGCCATTCTATATTGCAAATAGATCCTTATTTATTTTTTAATATTCACATTTTGACCCCCTTTTATTTATAAATACTCCATCCTCCTCTTCATTTTCTCTCTTTTCCATTCTTATGAACTTGTATTCTGAAGACTTTTCCACAATCTTCAACTCTAATTCTTCATTTTTCCAAGCGATTTATTTGTTCAAGGTAATACATCACCTTTTATTTTACTTAATTGCCTTCAATTTTTTCTATCCATTTTTTCCTTCGATATTATCGATCGATTTCTCTGTTTTGAATTTTTTTATTTCTGGGAACGAATTCTTACATTGATTTTGGCTGGAAACTGAGTTTATTAATGTTAGAATCACCAAATTATCATCACCTATCTTTTTCTTCGACATCTTTCACACTTTCCCCGATTAAACATTTGAAATGGCCTCTCCTTCCTCGAGTGAAACCATTTCGACGAGAAATCCAGAAAAAGACAAATGGTGATGTTGATAGGCGAACATCAATCATTGTTGGGCGAACAAGTATTAAGGCCGTAATAAAGATTACGAAGAATCAATTCCAAATCAAAGATGACTAACGAAGAAAATCAAGTTGGAGTACATAAATCAATCCAGGAGGTGTATGAAACGACGAACAACATACTGGCGAACAAGTCCTGAGACCCGAGGCCAGATATGGACCCTACATCAAGTCATTGATGACGAGCAACATTGTCAAAAGGTGGTGCATTTACCAGCCTGAGGTGTATGTTGACGAACAAAGGACCAAGATCCCAAAGCCAATCTGTATAAAACACAAAGGCGAACAACTTCTAAGCCATAACCTCAAAAGACGAACAACTTTTATGAGAAAAATCATTCTGGATCAAATAAGCCGACCTGGACGAACAACAATGAGTCCGAGATAAGACCAAAGAAGACTGTGTAACTAAGATTCAGCTTAGATAAGGTCAAACAAAGGTCAAAGGACACATGTCTAGCATGCAAATAGTTGTTCTCCAGCTAAGAAATAAAGTTCAAATTCACAAATGCTCCTAAAACACACACTAACACACATAAACGTACGCATATACGAAATTAATTCGATTTTGACTTTCGTGTTTACAATTCCACAACCCGAACCTTCGATTTATCATTTACGGTGATAATCAATCACACGTTATTGATTGGTGATCTTAAACCAAACTAAAACAGTCACTAATCCTATCAATTAAATTTGATCACCAACAAATTGGCACTAGAAGAAGGGTTCGAACCTCCGGTTTAGTGTGATTAGTCAAGAACTTCAAGTTGAAAACTTGAAGATTTGAAGAAAACCTCAAGAAACATTTGAAGATTTAAGCAAAAGTGTTCTTGGTGTTCTTCATCATAAAAATTAATAGAATTTAATTTGAAATGCCTCAATCCAAAGAAACACAAGGTACACGTTTATCAAGGAGAGCATCTCCTACCCGAGCTTCGTCGGCTGACCACCAGGATCGTAATCCCAGGTATTCGAACAGATCGCAGCATACGGCCATAACTCATAATCTCCCACCTGAAATGGAGGCCCTAGCGAACAACCCTAACGAACTGGCCAAAACCATTGCTGCTCTCCAAGCTCTCCTGAGACAGCAAGAACATGATAGACCTTCACAGGCAAGGCCTAAGGATAGACCCCTGGAAGTTGTTAGGGCCAGATCAGTTAGGGGCGAACAGCACGAGGTGAACAGTGCCCAAGTCAGGCGGGATAAGGGCAAAGCCAAGGTGGTCGAGCCAAGAGAGGGCCAAGCTGAGTCTGCTCGCGGGCGAACAACAATGTCGAGCCATGGAACAACTCATTCCAGTGCCCAGGACAGACTTGGCCAACCCCAGCAATAGGAGAAAGTTGCTCGCCAGGAAGCAGAGCGTGGGCGAGCACTATTTGAACAACCTCGCCCATCGGTTCATGAGAGACTCTCCCAGTCTGCCTTCAGGCGCCTAGGGCCAAATGCAGCGAGCAACCCTAGAAAGCAGCTCCAAGACATGTACACTCCAAGTGAGGGACTGTGAAGAGTAGAAAGACTTGTGCCTTTACTCGCCGAACAGCCTCCGAGCCAGGGGGCATCTTTGGATGAGCTGTCAAGCTTGAGGAGGGTTGTGGAGAGCATGCAAGGACAATTGGACCAGCAAAGAGGAGTGGGGACGACCAGCTTGCCATCCTTACCCCTGTCATCTATCATTCTGAAGGCCCCGATTCAGAAAAAGGTCCAATTCCCAGCAAGCATACAATATGATGGCCTTGCTGATCCCAGAGTTCATCTGACGAAGTACTCGGATTATATGGTCTCGGTGGGAGCCAGTGACTTGAAGCGAACTACACTAGCTTTCTACTAGTAGTTACCCCGCAAGCGGACGGGTTCACTGTAGTATCAACAAGTATAAAGACCAAGTATATCGTACCCAAGAGACAGTGTATATGCGAATAGATCCCTGAAGATCTACGCGTCGTAATTAATATGAGTGTATTGTTTTTGGAGTTTTTTGAAAGATTAATTAAACTAAACTAAATTATCCTACGAATGCAAAAGGCAAATTAACGAAATAACAAAAGGTATGTTTTCAAATATGAGATGGTGATGCTCAGGATAGGAATCCCTACGTATACTAACGGAGTAGGTACATAATCAGAATAACTGTGACACACAAGAATTAACCTAAGTCTAAGAATGCAAGGTGAAAGCTCAAGATTCTAAACCCTAATACTTTACCCTAACACTCGACTTCACGAATCTACTAACAAGTTAATAGATTGTGCTTAATTAATGAGACTCTAATTTAACTAAGGTGATGCGGTCGTCCTCCTTCGCTAAACCGGTAGATGAATTAATCTTTCCTAAACTCTCTCGTTAAGTCTACTCATTGTTAAAGAGTGATACGGTCGTCCTCTCTCTAACACCTTTCGAACGAAATTCAAGAGCGAAGTCTAAATTAATTTTAAGAATTCATTAACCAAGAGAATTAAAACCTAACGTCACAAGTTACTCTAATTACATAACCACAACCTACTTCTACGAGTTCATCCTACCCTAAGCATGCAAGGGTTTTAGCCGGACATGGCTTTAACAAACATAAAAGCAATAGAAGAAACAACGAACATAAACATAATGAATTGAACGAAGAAAATAAGAAACATGAACTAGGGTTTTTAAAAGAAAATAAATCTGAGAACTGAAATTTAATTAACTCAAATGAAGTTTCAAAGTGTTTAAAGAAATCAAACTAACGAAAAGAAACTAATAAACGAAAAGAACTAAGAATTCGTACGAAAAAACTCAACAAAACGTAAACGTAAACTTGCTTCTCTCCTTCCTCTCCAAAAAACTAAGTCTAAAGTGATTTCTAAAGTTCGGGGATTCTTCAAAATGTGTTTGGAAGAGATATATATAGGCAACGGGTCGATTCGTGAACTCGTGGGCCGAAAAACGTAAGTTGGAGAAAATGCCTTGAAAGCGCTTGAGCAGACCCGCTCGAGCGGGTCGCTCGAGCTATGATGGTCGAGCGGATCAGGTGCTCGAGCGGGGCGCTCGAGCTCCTTTGGTCGAGCGGTTCTGGTGCTCGAGCGGGGCGCTCGAGCTACCTCCCTCGAGCGGCCCAAACGTTCTGTATGTTTTTAGGCGCTCGAGCTACTTCACTCGAGCGGGGCGCTCGAGCTACGATGCTCGAATGGGTCTTCCTTCCTTTGCAACTAACACTTTTCTTCACACGTACTAATACCAATCGTATTTCTTCGATATCTTCTCATCCGGGCATCCGTTTGAGTCGATTCAAAGTCCTACGAACTCCGTTTTTCGTCCCCGATTCACCTATGAGTATCAAAGAGACAAATTCATCAATGTATAGAAATAGTACTCATTTGGCTCTAAAAACTCAATAAATTCGACCAAAACTAGGGCGTTTCTAGCTACGAATCATGACAATTTCACGCCTAATCAGCCAGCGATGCCACCCAATGCCGAAACTTCCCATTAACTTTGGGGGATCGGGTGCACAAATGGTTTTCGGCAATGCCACCAACATCTATCCACTCGTTCATTCAACTAAGTCGAGAGTTCCTTTCTCATTTCTCAACGGCGGGATCATATTTGTCCCAAAAACACCGATTGTCGGACCTAAAACAAAATGACAACGAGTCAGATCGGGCATTCATGGAAAGGTTCGACAAGGTGCTGTTGGAAGGTGAGCCCGTCAGCGAGGACAAAAAAATTGTTGTTGTTATGGCCGGGTTGAAAAAAGGATCAAAGCTATGGAAAGAGGTACGTCTGAAGTGCCCAAGGAGCTATGCCGAATTCAGAAATCAAGTCGGCATATTGGTCGACCTTTCCTAAATGAATTTAAAGCTGCATGTTCAACTTACCATTATTGTCTGAAGTTCCCAATAGCAAGTGGAGCAGGCACAGTAAAGGGAGATCAAAGAAAGGCCCGGGAATGTCTCCTGCAGTTGCAGGCCAAGCATGCATTAGTATCTATGATGGAAGCCACAACCAGCTATCCTACTGATGAACCATCAATACTGGAGAACAACTCATCACCACCCATGGGGAACTTCCATCTGACGAATAACAAAGGGGTGGTGACGAGCAACACTCATCAGATGATTTGGAGGGCCAGGTGTTGACTAACAACAATGAATCAGGACCAACAGACGATCTAAATCCCCGCCTGGGAGCAAAGCCCATGAGCATCGAAAATGATTTCAACTCTGAGGGACCAATACTTGATCCTCGTTAGAAAGGACAAAAACGACGAGCAACTCCAGTTGAAGAACTGGAGGCGTTCAAAGTTAATCCTGAAAACCAGGATCTCAAATTGTACATAGGATCTGAGCTCCCTGAGCCTTACAGATCCCGAATGAAAGAGTTCCTCAGTAAAAATCTAGATGTTTTTGCTTGGTCTCATGCAGACATGGTGGGAATAGATCCAAAACATGCTTGTCACAAGCTCAACATCAATCAAGCAAAAAGGCATGTCCATAAAAAAACGAAGAAAATATGGCCCAGACAAATATCAGGCTTTGAATGAAGAAGTAAAGAAGTCGACAATGACCTAATCCGACAAGCACTCTGTCCACAATGGGTGGCAAACCCAGTCCTTGTGAGGAAACCAAACGGGACCTGGAGGCTATGCATAGACTTTACAGATCTAAATGCAGCATGCCCGAAGGACAACTTTTCTCTCCCTCATATTGACCAGTTGGTGGACAGCACAACAGGTCATGAAATGCTAACATTCATGGATACCTTTGTCGGGTACCATCAAATTCCGATGCATCCAGACGATCAAGAGAACACAATATTTTATACAAACAAAAACTTGTGTTGGAAGAGAATGCCCTTCGGCCTCATCAACACCGGAGCAACATACCAGAGGTTGGTGAATAAGATGTTCGATGAACAAATCGGAGATACGGTAGAAGTCTATATAGACGATGTCGTAGTCAAGAGCCCTCGAAAGGAAAACCATCTTCAACATTTGACCCAGGTGTACGATATTCTTCGACATTACAATATGAAGCTGAACCCGAAGAAGAGCAGTTTTGGAGTCCATTCCGGAAAATTCCTGGGCCATCTTGTTAGTCAACGAGGGATTGAAGCCAATCCAACAAAAGTTAAAGCTATCGTGGATATGCAACCACCACGTTCGATAAAAGAAGTGCAAAGGCTCCCGGGATGCCTAGCAGCATTGAATCGGTTCATATCCAGATCGGGGGACAAATGTCGTCCATTCTTTGAAGCCATCAAGAAAGAACAGTTCACATGGACTAACAACTGTCAAAAGACGTTCAACCAACTTAAGGACTACCTGGGAGATGTTAAAATTCTATCAAAACCCGTCCCAGGAGAAAAGTTATACTTGTACTTGGCAGCGTCAAAAGTGGCAATCAGCTCTGTTCTGGTACGGGAAGACGGCAAATTCCATCAACCTATTTACTACGTCAGCCAAGCTTTGCACGATGCGGAGATCAAATACTCTCCAACCGAGAAACTGGCGTACGCACTTGTCATGAGTGTGAGGAAGTTACGACCATACTTTTTTTATCATCAAGTTGAAGTGCTAACAACTTTCCCACTCAGACAAATTCTCCAATGCCCCGACACAGCTGGTCGTCTACTAAAATGGTCACTAGAGATTAGCCAATTCGGGGTGACCTATGCTCCTCGAACAGCGATTAAAGGGCAAGCGTTAGCCGACTTTATAGTCGAACTAACCTTCCCACCAGATCCGACGAGAGGACTTGATCACCCCTGGCATCTTTATGTTGACGGATCTTCAACCAACATAGCCTCGGGAGCAGGAGTGGTTCTGATCAGTCCGGACAGACAAGTATTCACCTCGGTGATCAGATTTGGTTTCGTGGCAACCAACAACGAAGCTGAGTATGAAGCTCTCATTGCTGGTCTCCACCTATCCCTTAAAGTAGGTGTTAGACGGTTACAAATATTCGGCGACTCTAAATTGATTGTGAACCAAGTTCGAGGTGAATACGAAGCAAAAGACGATCATATGATCGAGTATCAGCGAATTGTTGCTTACCTGATGTCCTTATTAGAACAAGTCTTCATTGAACAAATTCCGAGGACAAGCAACACACAAGCAGATGCGTTGGCCCGACTAGCAACAAGCGAAAGACCTGCAGAGTTGGCAAACATTATAATTACAAAGATGAATGACCCATCAACAAGAAGTTACAATGTCAATCAACTCGACGAACAAGCAAGTGAAGAAGAAGACTGGAGAGCAAGTATAGTCAAATACTTGAAAAGTGGAGAAAAACCAAACAACCCTTTTGAAGCTGCCAAGCTAACAAAGCAAGCCGCTAGATACACTCTGGTGGGCGAGCAGCTTTACAAAAGGGGAATATCAATCCCACTTCTCAAATGTTTGCCTAGGGGGCAAGGACGAGCAATACTCGAAGAAATACATGCCTGAGTATGCGGAAATCACACTGGGGGCAAGCCTTGGCATACAAAACTATCAGACAAGGCTATTATTGGCCGACTTTACGTCAGGACGCAATCAGGAAAGCAAAAACATGTCATCAATGCAAAAATTCTGCCCCAAACATTCATACTCCGGCCCAACAGCTCGTGTCAGTTTATAGCCCATGGTCATTTGCAAGGTGGGGGATGGACATTATTGGTCCCTTCCCGGCAGATGTTGGAAATGTTCGATTTGCCGTCGTGGCAGTCGACTATTATACGAAATGGGCGGAAGCAGAGGCCATGGTGAAGATTACGCAACAGAAAATGATCAACTTCATTTGGAAGAACATTGTCTGTCGCTTTGGGGTTCCGCAAACCATTATGATAGACAATGGTCCACAGTTTGATGTGAAAGAGTTGAGAGACTTCTATGCGAAGTGGGGGATCAAAAAACATTACTCCACACCCTATCATCCCCAATCAAACAGACAAGTCGAAGCCGTGAACAAGATAATAAAGCATACATTAAAAGTACGGCTAGCGGAGAGCAAAAGTAGTTGGTCTGAAGAACTCCCGGAAGTCATGTGGGCATATAGAGTTTCTCCCAGGTCAAGCACCGGAGAAACACCTTTTGTAATGGCTTTCGGAATAGAAGCTGTAATAACAATCGAGTTAAAAACCAACACATTCAGAACGACCAACTTTGATGAGCAGGCGAACAACTCTGCTCTAGCTACTGAAATGGATTTGCTCGAAGAAAAAAGATTAAGTGTCGAGCTAAAAAATGCTACCTATAAGCAGCGAGCAGAACGCTATTACAATTCCCATGTTAAAATCAGGGAATTCAGAGTTGGAGATTTGGTTCTAAGAAAGTTGCTCGCCCAACCTCCAGGTGTATTGGGACCAACTTGGGAGGGCCCGTATCGTATAACGGAAAAATTTGTTAATAGTGTATACGATATCGAAGATATGGAAGACAAGCTGGTCCAATACTCCTGGAATGCTGCGCATCTAATGAAGTACTATCAATGAGTCGAACAAGTTCTTGATTGGGCGAACAAATGTCTTGGGGGGCAAGTGAGCCAAGTAAGGCAAACCAAAAACTTGCCTAATTCTTTGAAAATTTTGCAAGGTATAGAATGAAAAGTTGTTCGACACATTTTATAGTTTAGTGTTGTTTCATCTTTTTTGGTTTAGACAAGGTTGCTCGGCAAAAATGTTATAAGCGAGCATGTTTTAGTTAGTGTTCAAAGTTGTTCGTCAAGTTTTATATTTTAGTGACGAGCAGTCTTACAACACTTGTAAATTTTTTACAATGTATACATAGTTGTTCGTTGAAAGAAAAGTCCAGAAGCTCGAGGTACAAGTCCATTTTTAAGGACCAGAGCCATTTAAAGGTTTTTCATTTTTTAATGAACAGAACCTAAGGCTAAACCCTGATTCCATTAAAAGGCAAAGTTCAAATCGAACAAAGCCCAAAACTATATGTTATAATTGCGAAAGCATTGACAAAAATGTAAAGGCAATTAACATATAAAGAAAATGAGCGAATAAAAGAAAGACATTTTATTAAAATAAAAGACATTGAGCCTAAAAAACAGTACATGAGTTCTAGAGGAAGTGTACTACAAAAGACGAACAGCTATTACAAAATGAAGATTAGGCTAAGTCCTAAATCTATTGCTGCTCGGCGGGGGGAGGGCTTTGAATTTGGTCGGCGGGAGGATCAACAATCATGTCCCTTGCCATATCTTCAGCAGCCTTTTGTTCCCTCTCCCTAGCAGCTTGCTCGTCTTCGGCTGCCGACTCTTCTTCTTGTTCGCCTTCATCAACTTGTGGTGGAGGAGAGTAATGATGATACTGGGATCAAGGCTGTCAATCTTGACCCCCAGCTCGGCGATATCCCCCAACTGGATCTCAATGTTGTTCGGCGGGGGATAGTGCTCCAGAAACTCGGTCAGGTCCTTGCCCATCTCTTCCACCATGTCTTTAAAATCGTACGCGTCAGCCATGCGAATGCAATCAGCATAGGCGTAGATATATCCCAAGTTTGAGATGGGGGCGGACCGGGCTTGGAGCTTAGCCTCGAGCTGCTCACGGGTGAAGGTGTTGGCCTCCATATCCCTAAGGCGAGCAACTTCCGCTTCGAGCTCGGCAATCTTCTGCTCAGCCGCGGACAGTTTTTTCTTCTCTTCGCCAAGCAGGGCATCTTTGCCTCCCAATTCACCAGATAAGCCTTGAATTTCTTCAAGATATTTCTTCTCATTGTCAATGTAAACATTGATCTGGCTATTGAGGCGAGCAAGCTTGGCTTCATAGTTGTTAACCAAGCCGTCCTTCTCCTCAGTAAGTTGTCGAGCAGTACTGGCATATCTGCGAACAGCTTCTTCCTTCTCGGTCAGCTGGGCCATCGCCTTCTGCGCCATCACGAGACCGTTGGCGTGATACATCATGGACAAGTGGAAGTTGTCCGCCAACCCCTGCATGGAGATAGTCTTCTCCATGGGTCGTGTCCAGGATCGGGCGACCAGCTCCGTTGCCCTGCGAACATGGTCGCCGGGGATCTCTCTTATGTTAACAGGAGTCTTGGAACAAGCATACTGATGAACAGCATCTGCTCGCCCCGGATGGTCGTCAGCCCGATATCTGCAAACAAGGGAGCAAGCTACACTTAGAAAAATATGTAAGATTATAAAGCAAATCTTACTCGGCACATAGAGATAAAAACTTACTCGGTGAATTTGCGCTCGTCCCAGCCTAGAAGAGTAATGTCCTCTGGGCCACGGGCTGGGGCCACATCCTTCCCAGCTTTTCCCGCCCTCTCAGTAGGCTCGGCGGAAGAGCGACGAGCAGTTTCTTCATCAGAACGAACAAGGTTCTTACTCGTCTTCTCCTTCCCCTTATGGCCGGCGGGAGCATCTTGCGCCACGGGGGTCCCATCGGCCCTCTTTAATCGTTTCCCCCATGTGGTGGGGTAGGAGAAGGGGGGGTCGGGCGAGCATGGCTCGAGGGGGCGGCATGTCGAGGAACTTTGGCCCCCTCAGGCTTATTCGTCATGGCGAGCACTTTCGAGGGGGGGTCCCCTTTCACTTTCCTTCCTTTTGGCGGGGGCATCTCGTGTACCCTCTGCTCCAGGAGACCAAAACAAGGAGGAACCGCAATAGTGACTTGCTCGGTTGAAAAAAATAAAAAAAAGAGAAAAAAAAAAAGTTAAGGCGAGCAGGTTTTAATGGTAAATGACGAACAAACTTGCCAAGAAAGAGATATAAATTTTTTGTACCTGGGGGTACCTCAACTTGAGCCTCTAAGTGGTGGGGGTAGGTGAGTAGGCGAGCAGCTCTCTGACACTTCTCCTCGCTCAGATGCTGGATGGTCCTATCCGCTTTATTGCGCAGACCGACCAAGCAAGAAGTGAATAAAAACTCTGCACCAACCTCCTCTTCCTCCGAGTTCCACTTGGGCAATCGAGGGCCTGCGAGCAAACAAGAAAAGTTAAATTAGAACAATACAGTTCAAAAGCGAACAAAGATAAACTTACGCTTAATTATTCCATAAGAGGCAGGAGAGTTTATTCGTCCAATGCCACCATGTGGACCGGAAGATGCTCGCCAATCACCCCCAATGAAGAAGAAGTGTTGTTTCCAGTCCCTGATCTTGTTCGGCACTCCTTCTACCATCTTAAGTTCGGTTCTGGCCTTGAGATAGTAGTAACCTTCTTCGCCTACGGGGCACTTGGTAATTATCATAAGATAGTTGATCTCCTCAGCGGTAAGACGATCAATGTATCCCTCTAAGGCGAACAAACACATCGAGCCCAGCAAGTTCATCCACCCAATTGGAGTAATTTGGGTGATGGCAAGGTTGGTCGCCTCCAGAAAGCGACCAACAACGGGAGGCAATGGCAGCTTTAAACCAGCGATCAAGGTGTCGATGTTGATCGCCGTGCATCCTAGAGGTGGGCGATCAGCTCTTTCTTTTCTCCTGGGGGCCCACATATGAATATCATATGGGATTTTGTAGGTCTCCCGGATCAAGTCTAAATCCTCTTTGAGAACCACACTCTTGATTTTGCTCGCCTGGAACTCAGTCTTCACTAAGTCCATAACTTGTCGTTGCAGTCTCTGGAAGCTTTTCGCGCCAGTCAAAGGGCCGAGCAACTCCGACGGGGATCTCGTTTTCCAGCATCTTTGGAGATGGGAAGTTTATCCCCTCCAAAAATTTACGAGTCAATTCGTCAAACTCGGGATCCTCTTCCGACTCAGTATTGGACGAAGAGCCCTCGTCGGAATCCCTGTTCGCAACTACCACCACCTCCCTCCCTGACGGGCGAGCACCAGTATCTTCCACCGATCGAACAATCGAGTCCATGTGAGGGTCCGATGCCGAAGAAATCTCAAAGAGGGGTTGATTTCCGTGTGCTACAATGGGGAAGTGGGGATCAAGGGTCTCTTCGGATTTATTGCTCGAATGAGAAGACATAGAAAAATAAGGGAAAAATACAGACGGCAGCGAAACTACTTGCAGACAGCGGCGATTTCCAGAGATGATGGCGGCGCTAACTTCCACACGGCGGCAATGGAGGTTTTCGAGGAAGAAAAAGAGAAATAAAAAGTAAATCAAGAGATTAAAACAAAAATACTACCTTGAAACTAAACCGGAAGCAAGAATCTGAAGAAAATCTCATCGGAAAAAAAAACTTGAATTCGCCGGAAATTGGGGAACGACGACGGAGCACTGTAGCAGGGTTGAAAGAAGTGGGAAAATTTTAGTTCCCACTTCTATTTATATCCCATGGAAAAATGGGGTAAAACCCGTAATTACCCCAAAGAAGTGGTCCAAAATGAAGAAAAACAGGGTAAATTTCGAGCAAGTTCAAAAATCGGAGGGCCTATATACAAATATAGGGAAGCGTGGCCTCAGGACTGCTCGCGCGTGGGCGGCGCGCAAACATACCGCCCACGTCATCCTCGTACGTCCCCCAGATCTTGGGAAGACAAAACGGTGAACCCGGAGCTGCTCGCTAGTTTCAATGATGTTCGTCCGAATCCACACCAGTATAGTATCCCAACTACAGTTGCTCGCCACAAAGTTGCTCGACTGGAACAACGTGTAGTCAGGATAGGGGGCAATTGTTGATAGGCGAACATCAATCATTGTTGGGCGAACAAGTATTAAGGCCGCAATAAAGATTACGAAGAATCAATTCCAAATCAAAGATGACTAACGAAGAAAATCAAGTTGGAGTACATAAATCAATCCAGGAGGTGTATGAAACGATGAACAACATACTGGCGAACAAGTCCTGAGACCCGAGGCCAGATATGGACCCTACATCTAGTCATTGATGACGAGCAACATTGTCAAAAGGTGGTGCATTTACCAGCTTGAGGTGTATGTTGATGAACAAAGGACCAAGATCCCAAAGTCAATCTTTGTAAAACACAAAGGCGAACAACTTCTGAGCCATAACCTCAAAAGGCGAACAACTTTTATGAGAAAAATCATTCTGAATCAAATAAGCCGACCTGGACGAACAACAATGAGTTCGAGATAAGACCAAATAAGACTTTGTAACTAAGATTCAGCTTAGATAAGGTCAAACAAAGGTCAAATGACACATGTCTAGCATGCAAGCTAGGAAGTCCAGGAGTCTTGGACACCTCCTACTTGCTAGTCTCTATAAATAGTTGTTCTCCAGCTAAGAAATACAAGTTCAAATTCACAAATGCTCCTAAAACACACACTAACACGCCTAAACGTACGCATATACGAAATTAATTCGATTTCGACTTTCGTGTTTACAATTCCACAACCCGAACCTTCGATTTTTCATTTACGGTGATAATCAATCACACGTTATTGATTGGTGATCTTAAACCAAACTAAAATAGTCACTAATCCTATCAATTAAATTTGATCACCAACAGGTACATCCTCCCCGTAGATCTACTCCCCAAAACCCTCACGCTCTCTTGGTAGACGAAGAGACTAATTTGGCTGCCAACTCAGTAGTCCGCTATGTAGAGGGACCTGAAGCTCAATCGTCCTGTGAATCAATTGTAGAACAACCTGTTGCTCACCCCCGTGAAGAGGGTGACATATCATCAAATATGGGTGAGGATTCAGACGAGAGGGTAGAGAACGAGGTCGGCAGCGAGATATCAAGGGAATATTTGAGGAAATTAAATTTTCCCATTGTCAAGACCGCTCAAGAGCACCAGATCCCCACCATGGTTGTTCGACAGGACGAATGGGATGACTATGTTGCTTACTATTCAAGAGTGTTACCACGCCCATCACGACAAACGATGAGCGCCCTTATTATAGAATATGTGGCGAGCAAAATGCATAGTCTGATTCAGGAAGAGGACCTAGCATCCATCCGTCAGATGTAGAAGATCTCATTCGATATCCATCTTTATGCCCCTTCGAAAGAAAAAAACGGTTGATTGCCCTCCTCCAGACTATACGATGATCAACTTAGATGTGTTGGAAGCTGGTCTTGACTTGAAGCCGAAAATAACTTTCTACTAGTAGTTTCCCCGCAAGCGTACGAGTTCATTGTAGTATAAGCAAGTATAGCGACCAAGTATTATCGAATCCAAGGGAAGGGATGTATGTGAACAGATCTCTGAAGATCTACGCGTCGTAATTAATATGAGTGTATGTTTTTGGTTTTTTAGAAGAAAATATAATCTAAACTAAATTACTCTAATAATGCAAAAATGAAACTTAACTACGAACGTAAGAGTGTGTTTTCAAATATGAGATGATGATGCTCAGGATAGGAATTCCTACGTATACTAATGGAGCAGGTGCATAATCAATATAACCGTGATGCGCAAGAAATAACCTAAGTAAAAGATTGCAAGATGAAAGCTCAAGAATTAAAACCCTAATACTTTATCCTAACAATCGACTTCACTAATCCACTAACAAGTTAATAGATCGTGCTTAATTAACGAGGCCCTTATTTAACTAAGGTGATGCGGTCATCCTCCTTAGATAAACCGGTAGATTAATTAACCATTTCTAAATCCTCTCATTAAGTCTACTAGTTGTTCAAGAGTGATAAGATCGTCCTCTCTCGAACACTTTTCGAACGAAATTCGAAGGTAAAGTTAAGATTGATTTTTAGAATTCATTAATTAAGAGAATTAAAACTAAACGTCACAAATTACCCTAATTACGTACCCACATCCTACTTCTACGAGTTCATCCTACCCCAAGCATGCAAGAGTTTTAGCTAGACATGGTTTTTACGGAAACGAAAACAATCGAAGAAGTAACGAACATGAACATAATGATTTTAACTAAGAAATTATCAAACATAAACTAGGGTTTTTAAGAAATAAATGCTAAGAACTGGAATTAAATTAATAAAATAAAGTCTCAAGTATTCAAGAACAAGGAACTAAAAGAAAGAAACTAAAAATCAAAACCGAACTATAAATTTGAAAGTAAAACTTCGAATACGTAAAACTAAAGCTTGCTCGTCTCTTCTTCTCTTCCTCTCTCCAAAACCTAACTCTAAAAGCGATATGGTATCAAGTGGTGTGTAAAAACGTGTTCGGAAGGGGTATAAATAGGCAACAGGTCGAATCGGGAGTTAATGGGCCAAAACCACGCATGCTCGAGCACTGCTCATGTACTAAGTGCACGAGCACAATCCCATCGTGCGCTTAAGACGTCCAGAGAGCCAAAAGTGCTCGAGTCCTCGAGCTCGTGCACTAGGTGCACGACTGGACCTTGCTCGAGTGCACTGCACAAGTACTCGTGCACTAAGTGCACTACCTGGTGTTGCTCGAGCACAATACTCGACCACTCGTGCACTAGGTGCACGAGATCTTCTCGCTTGTGTACTCCAATGATACTTTTGCTCCCTCGAACTAATACTTTTCGAATTTCTTCAATATCTTCTCATCCGGGCATCCGTTTGAGTCGATTCAAAGTCCTACGAACTCCTATTTTCGCCCTCTATCCATCTATAAGTATCAAAGAGCCAAATTCATTAGTTTATGAAAATGATACTCAAATGACTCTGAATACTCATATAAATCAATCAAAACACGGGCATTTCGAGCTATAAATTCCGACAATTTCATGCCTAATCATGTCTCACCCTGCCTCTCCATCCAGTGATTGGTCTCTTCCTATTGGACACCAACCTGGCCATGGTATCAGAAAAAGTTGACCAGTTATACGATGGTTTTACCCCTTATAGATTTGCAATGAGCATAACTCGTAGCTCATATAAATTCATCGCTACTGTGTTTGCTCGTTGCAAAACAAGATTTGTGAGGAAATTTCGTCATTAAACCAGCCTTTAGTTGTCGTATTTTTGTAGTGTCTCTTGTTAAATCATTTCATATGAGATGATTAAAATTCATTAATTAATTTTTGTAACAACCCTAAAATTTAGAATAAACTATTGAGTAGTTCTAGGGTGCATCCAAGTGCATACTATGCACTTGAATTTTGCACCCTAATTTAAAATCAATTTTGACCAACCAAATTCGCGGGTCAAATCTGACCCATTAAAAAATTCGCGGGTCTATTTCGGGTCGGGTCAAACCGCAGGCTTCTCTCGTCTCTCAATTCGTGTACAAACTCTGATCGGAATTCAGAAATCCTCCCCCGTAACCAAATAAAAACCCAAACCATTTCTATTGTCTTCACTCTCACTCTCTCTCTACATCAAAGATTTCCCTCACTCTCTCTTTGCCATTGCCGCGAAGCTTCACAAGCTCTCCGAAGGCTCTGTACTCTCCACCACTCTGTATCAAACCACCGAAAACGCCGACGGAGAGCTCGGATTCGTCAACATTACCGATGCGAAAGGCAGGAAAGTGCTTTTCAGATCTGGCGTCCCCGGCTCTCCGCTTGATACTTCCTTCACCAAATCCATTAAACAGAATTATTCAATTCAAACAATTGGCACAACATAAATTTCTTCAAACAATATGGGGTTCAGGGTATTACTGAGAATTTGCTGTTTATAGTTTTTGGAGAAATGAAGGGCACTCTATAAATAGACCCGCGAATTTCAGCTCACCTTAATCCTCCAACTAGTATGTTGCAGGTCTAAATCTTGCCTCTTGAATTAGTTTTCTTTTGTTGGAAGTACCAATTTTAGTGAGATTGAATATGGAGAAGAGGGTTATGAGGGTAGAGGCATTTGCTCTTGGGTTGTTTTTTTTAGCAGAAAGAAGGTGTATTTGTTCATAGTAGAATTGTTCGTATAATTTCATTTGATCTGATTGTTAGATTATTGGTTTAGGTGTATTGTTAATTATTTTTGAGGTATTGTTAATTATAACTTGGAGTATTGATGATTAAGTTTCGGGGTATAGGTGATTAAGTCTTGGGGTATTGATAATTATAACTTGGGGTATTGGTGATTAAGTCTTGGGGTATTGGTGGTTAAGTCTTGGGGTATTGATAATTATAACTTAGGGTATTATTGATTATAACTTGGGGTATTGGTGATTAAGTCTTGGGATATTGGTAAATAATTTTTAAGGGATATAACTTGAGGTATTAGTGATTATAACTTGGGGTATTGGTAATTATAACTTAGGGCATTGGTTATTACAACTTCGGGTATTGGTGATTATAACTTGGGGTATTGGTAATTACAACTTGGGGTATTGGTGATTATAACTTCGGGTATTGGTGATTATAAACTTCGGGTATTGGTGATTATAACTTCGGGTATTGGTGATTAAGTCTTGGGGTATTGGTGATTAAGTCTTGGGGTATTGGTGATTTTAACTTGGGGTATTGGTGATTAAGTTTTGGGGTACTACTGAATAATTATTTAGAATATTATTATTGAGTAATTCTTGGGGTATTAGTGATTATAACTTGAGGTATTGGTGATTATAACTTCGGGTATTGGTGATTATAACTTCGGGTATTGGTGAATAAGTCTTGGGGTATTAGTAATTATATAACTTCGGGTATTGGTGAATAAGTCTTGGGGTATTGGTGATTATAACTTCGGGTATTGGTGATTATAACTTCGGGTATTGGTGATATAACTTGGGGTATTGGTGATTATAACTTCGGGTATCGGTGATATAACTTCGGGTATTGGTGATATAACTTCGGGTATCGGTCCGAAGCGCGCGCGACCATTTGCGACCCTGTTTGTTGCCAGACCCGCGAATTTTGGTCGGGTTGGGCCTGACCCGCGAGTTTTTATTGGATCTTAATTGGTCAAAATTAATTTCAAATTGATTTCAAAATTCCAAGTGCATGCTATGCATCCAAGTGCACCCTAGAATTTGCGTAAACTATTTTATTAGATATAATAATAAAATAGAAGTAATAATTATTTAGATATACTAAAATATTAGAGTCTCAAATTCTCTTTTATCTTATTCATTGAAGATCCCATAATTTATTTTCTAGCAACTTGATATTCTTGGGAGATTTTTAAATCTAATAATTAATTTTCTATCTTTTTATTTATTTCCCTATCTTCTTGATATTTCTGGGAGATATTTGAATTTCCAATGTAAATTAAATCTTCTTATATTTTCTAAATATTTACTAGTGATTTAAATCTCATTCTTTCTCTCTAAGAAATCCCTATTAGTTTCTTCTATAAATACAAGCCAAATTTATAACTCAATCGTAAGCACACCTCATCTCTAGTATTTCATTTTAATTTTCATCCATTAAATCCTATTTGCAAATGCCGCTGCCATTTTCCTTTGATTTTGTTCACGGTAGAAATTATGATAAGCATATATGTATGTCATCTTATTCTTAATTTGGTCTTCAAAAGTTATTGATAAATTTTCACTTTCACATTCTTTTTACTCCAAAAACAATTTAGTATACTTACACCTCTCTTCTTTAAATTAGTTTTATGCTCAACTTCTTTTCTTTTCCAAATTACTTTGGAAAAGTACGCAGCCACCAAGCCTCGTTCCGAAAATCCATAGAACAAATTATTTTATTAAAGGTTCATCCAAGATTTAAGGTGTGGTTTAATTGTTATTATTAAATATTTCGTACGAATAAATTGTTTATCTATATGCAGACTACGTGAGTTGATTTTATTTACGAGTGGTTTACTTGTCTTTTTAAATATTTTATATGAGTAAATTGTTTACTTGTAGCATGATATGAATGTGAAAGTGAATAATATTTATGATAAGAAAATTCAAGATACGAACTCGAGACTGACAAGAGGTCTTCGTGGGGACCCAGTGTGATTGACAAGGAATCCTTGGGAAAATCATGACAAGCAAGAAGGAACACGGGGCTGGTGTGAGGTCTTCGTGGGGGACCCAGTGGGATTGACAAGGAATCCTTGGAAAAATCGTGACAAGCAAGAAGGAACACGAGGCTGGTGAGAGGTCTTCGTGGGGGACCCAATGGGATTGAAGATGGATTCTTGGGAAAACCGTGAAACATTAGTTGTTAATTATAAGTTAATAAGAATAAAGGTTTATATGTGTCAATATGTGATTACATGATTTCTTGCAATTATCCATTTTATTTGTATGTTGTATTTAGTTTGGACAAGAGGATCATACTGAGCTAGTGATTTTGCTCATACCATACAATTTAACATTTTTCAGATTGAAGGAGTGCGGTGGAGGAACGATGGATGCAGATACAGATTATTTGAGAAACTTTATTTAGTTATTTAATTATTATTTTTTATTTAGATTTTGAGTCATGTCCCTTTAAACAGATTTTTAATCTTCACTGTTGGGAGTTTAATTTTTCATTTGAGTTTTAGTTATTGGTTTTTGAGTAAATAATCATTTATTTAATTTTGACTTTCAAAAAGAAAAATTATTTATTTCCCCTACCAAATTTTAAAATAGAATAAATTATCTTTTTAAAAATCGTTTTGAAAAGGCCTTTAAAAAATTGGAGTGTGACATAAAAAAAAAATTTAATCAATAAAGTAAATAAATAAGTAAAATTGATAAGTTATATTATATTCTTTTACGAAAATATTTCTTATACAAAATCATGTTGACCAAACATCGATTCTTAAAACTTTAGTTTAATCAAAAGAAAAATTCATTTTGCGGATAAATCGTAATTTCGATTCAAAGAAAATAAATCCAAAATACTCTTGGATATTGCGTGTGAAAGTGGTCCCTTAAAAAAAAAAATTGGACTTATTCGTTAATTTTCAGGATCAAAACTGCAATTTTATCATATTCTTTTGGACTAAAACTGCAATTTATCAAAAAAAATTAGTTGAAAACTGCAATTTTCTTTAAACTAAAAATGTCGAAAAAATTATGGGACCAGATGTAGAAAAAAAAAATGTTTTACAAACCAATAATTCTCTTGAAGCTAAGTGCAGATTTTCCCTTTATTTTTCACATTTGTCTCATCAAAGATTCAGATATGATTTCTTTAACGTACACGATTTCAAGCGCAATATTTCGGTCATCGAGATTTTCAGGTTTCTAAACTAATTATAATTTAAAGTATACTATGTTGAATTATATTATATGATGGTTCATGATTGGCTGCCTAGATGAGTGTGTAAGTGAATGCATTTATTTGCCTGCAAACACTGGTGGCTTCATGAAGATAATGTAAAGTCTGGCAGCAATGGTGTATGAGATGCTACGAATCTCTCGGGAACGACCTATATCGAATTTAAATGTCAACTTGCATATTGCTAACTTACCTTTTCCTAGTCATGTTGTCTAATATAATAATTTTTGCTGGGTTGAGAATGGATAACAGACCAAATCTATGAACAGTTTGAGTGCGATCGTCTCATGACATAAAGCGGCACAAACTGTCAAAGTATTAATACACTATGTCCATTTTATATTTATTTCACCGTTGAATGAGAAGATCTCACACAGGACTTGTTCTTTAAAAGTACACACAATTACAATAACTTTTACAATGAAAGTGGTTCACAGTAAAATTTGCCAAAATAATAAACATGTATATATAAGGGCTAGTTTTTCATACTTTTGTAATTTTAATAATTGGTTATGTAATTATAGCGGTTTTGAAAATTATTTTCAAAGTAAGTGCAACCGCTTATAGAAGTGTGACTGCTTTCTAGTCGTGTCAGATATCTGTGGGGTCCACTGCCTAGTTGTGTTTCAAAAATGCGAATGCTCTCCAATCGCGACTCTACAAACTATTGCGCTTAATTTGAAAATAATTTTCAAAACCACTATAATATCATAACTGGTATTCAAAATTACAATATTAATTTAAAAAAAAAAAAAGATAGCCTATATATAAGCACTACTGCTTAAGATGATTTTTGTTTCGTGTCATATAAATTTTTTGACGAATTATAAAGTGAAAATGAATTATAAAGTGAAAATGATTCATACATAAACCATTGAAGGCTCTTAGTTATTTTCATTAATAAGTATTAGTTGCTTTCACTGAAGGGTATTAGTTGTTTTCAATGAAAAATATTAGTTGTTTACTGAAAGAAAAAAAAAACTAAAACTCTTCATTGATAACAACTAATATTTTTCAATGAAAACAACTAATACTTTTTAATGAAAATAATTAATACACTACATTGATTCATATATGAATTAATTTCACTCTATACATGCTCAAAAAATTTATATTCTAACAATTAAGTTAATCAATCTTTATCGATTAATTGAATTACATGCACTTTTCGAAAATGTGAGATACAATAGAAATTCCTTAAATTATTAGTTGATATATTAATAATATATATATATATATATATATACACACACATATATACACACATATATATATATACATATATATATATATGTATATATAATATAATAATTTAAGTAAAATTTTCTATTAATTCATGTTCATGTGAATTCTTATTTCAAGGATTATTGTTGTGTATATAAATTATAATTGTTGTGTGATTTTGAAATGAGTAACACACAAAACCAAATATTTCTTGAACGGTAATACTCGAAAAGGAGAATTCACGTGAACCCACGTTCACAGAAGATCTACTCTAAGGATATGATTGGTATGTTTGAATGAAATAACAGTTGAATGGATTGAACTCATAAATGGAATGGAGGTCTGAATGGAATGATGTAAGAATGATCATTCCTATGATTGATATGGACTATGAATGAAATGTAATTATTGTGTATAGCTATTTAAAATTAGTATTGTTATTGGTTGTTGAAATAATTATTTAATGACAATATTAATAATGATTGTTAGATTATTATATATATTCGTAATAACAATATTTTTAATAAAAAAATTTGTTTTAATAATACTTATAATTATAAAAAAAATAACATTATACTACTATTATTTAATAATTTTTAAATTAATAATTTTTTTTATTATTGGAATTATTATTTAATATTAATTTATTATTTATTTTTGTAATTATTACATATTTTTTTAATTGTACTGTTATTATTTTAGTGAAATTATTAGTATAATTTATTTTTATGGTTATTTAAGATAACTTTTATAATCAAATATTATTATTTATATTTTTATTAATATATAAGTAGTAATTACTATATATACTGTAGAAATATAATATTATCGTTGAAAATTATTATATTATTATTATTATGGTTGAAATTGGTTATTATTATTTTTAATAGCTACTTATAATTTTACCAAGTATAATTATTTTATTGATATTTTTATTATTGAGTATTACTAATAATATTATTATTGTTGACATGTTGGAATTATAAGATAATATTATATAAATGAAAATAAATTATGATATTTTTGAAAAATAATCATTCCTTAACATGTGGAATACATAAACTCATGTGTTATGGAAGGAATCATTATTTCACATTATTGAGAATCACCATTCATTGTGGAATCACTATTTCATTTTTTAAAAGATACCAAGTATGATATTTGAAATAGATTAAGGAATGATCATTCCATTCCATATCTATTCCATCATACTAAGTTCACCCTAAGGGCCCGATTGGTATGACTGAATGGAATAATAACGGAATGGAATGAACTCATGAATTGAATGATATAAAAATGACAATTCCCATGATTGGTATGACTAATTAATAGAAACAGCATTCCCTCGTTGATTCCATTCTCATGATTGGTATTTTATAATGAAATGTAAGAATTTATTTTAAATGACTAAATTACCCCTTCAACTTATATCATTATAAAAATATATTAAATTTATTAAAATCTATTTTAGTAATAAAATAATACAAAACTTGCGTCATTTTTTAATAAAAAAATTTATGAACAATTTCAATCATTAATATAAGGTTTAGTTTTATAAAAAAATATATTAAACCTATGGTACATAATATTTCCGTATTATTAGTAAAAAACAAACACACACACAAAAAATCATAATACCAACAAGAGAAATTAAAATGAAACGGTATAAATAATAAAACATACTAAAATTCAAAAATCAAAAAATCCAAAATTATTCAATTTGAAAAAAGAAAAAAAAAATCCCAACATCTCATTCAACTAAAAAGTAATATGAAAAATGCCCTCAAACATCACCATTTAAAATAGCTTTGACCAAATCCTCTCTGCCTTCCTCTGTCATGCTAAAGAAGACGTCAATCAACTCATGAGTTTTTGCTATATGGCACACAACTTTGATAACTTCTGCAGTAGTAAGATTGACGATCTTCCTAATCTCTGAATCAATTTGTCTCTTTTCTGAAATTTATGCATCAACTCCAATTGCTTTTCATAAAAATTGGCTGGCAGCAGCAATTTTACTACCAATTATTGAAGAAGCTTCTTTAATATTTGCCATCATTGTCAAATTATCAGAACCTGCACTATTTTTCTCTTCTTTTGTTTGCGAACTAATTCATTTCTTGGAGATTGTAAAGGAGAGAATGAATCATCAAAATCCTCAAGACCATTTTCCATGGTAGCTTCAACATTATTTATCTCTTCACTATTGTTCTCTTCCCTTTGTACCTCTTCCTCCATATCAGCAGGACCATCAGCATTAGCTCCTGTTGCCCTATCTTTTCCGAAAATAATGAGCAAATCATCGTAGAAAGGGAAATTTCTATTTCTCCATATAGAATAGGTTGGATGACTCTGCAAATAACATATGATAAATAAAATTAAATAGATCAATTGCACGGATAAATATATATATAAATATATCCTAAAGCTATGAATCCCATACAGGTTTTCAACTGTAATACATTTTTTTACTGGATCCATTCCAAAACCACTCGTGTTGGGGCCATCCAACATGTCATAAACAATATGAAAATCTTTCTTCAAGGTCTTAATTCTTGATTCAATATGTGGTTTAGCTTTCAAACCCGAGTTAGGCAAAGAAACGCTCAGCTTTTCCTCGACATAGTTAAGATGACCGGGCTTTATATGCTCCATGATTGACCATATTAAGTAGAGCTTCAATAAGCTTGGCATCCTCATCGTACTTCCACTTTCTTTTGTTCTTACCACGACCTCTAATTTCTTGAGTTTGGGAATTCATTCTTAAAAAAAAAGCCACACAAATAATATGAGATTTAAAGAATATTATAAGTATAATTTAGATGAAAAAAACTAGAAGAATATGTGACAGATACTGCATATAAAAAGACCAATCAAAATATATTTATGTGATGCGGAAAATAAAAGCATTGTTGAACACATTAAAAATCATTCAATAGTAAATAAACAAATGTGTACATTAAAAAAAATCCAAGTCTTCTAGAACTACACATGTTATTATCAAATAATTCTTTGTGCTCTCCATGTATTGAACATGCTAACTGCGAGGTCTTTTCTAAAATTTGTCCATGCATCAGAAGGCTCTATTGAAGTAACATGTTCTTCAGCTATGTCACCTTCATTATTGTCTTCTTCTTCTTCTTCTAGATTTTCATTGGTTTCCCATTGATAACCACCCATTTCTTGTGTTATAAAATTATGAAGCAAGCAACATACCATGATGATGCGATTCTGAAATTTAATTGGATAGTAGGAAGGACTTCTGAAGATGGCCCAACGATTCTTTAACACTTCAAACAATCTTTCTATTACATTTCTAGCAGAAGAATGTTTCATATTAAAAAATTATTCGGCAGTGGTAGGATTGTGCCTTCCACTCCAATCATTCAAGTGATATCTTTGACCTCTATATGGTGCAAGAAATCCTTCACCATTTGTATACCCAGCATCCACAAGATAATATGACCCTTAATTATAAATAATTAGAAGTTAATATCATTATTTTTATGTATAGATTACTTATCCATATTATAATTATTAAACTTACCTCGAGGAACGACTAAACCATTTGTTCTAGTAATTGCATCTCTTAATACTCTACCATCAGCAGTAGACCCCTCCCAACCTGGTAAAACATATATGAACTGCATATCTCGGGAGCACACTCCTAAAATATTAGTAGCAATTTCATTTTTGTGGGTTCGATATCTAGATTTATCTTCTTTAGGCACACGAACTTTAATGTGGGTACCATCCAAAGCTCCTAAACACCCCTATTATAAACTTAAAATTAGTATTGTATACACATAATATAATTCTAACATAAACCAAGTAGCATACCTTAAGTCATTTCCATCTCTCATCTGTAGAGTCATTAGGTACGGGCTCGGGTGTCTTCAATAATTCTCGTTGGAGTGTAATAATAGAATTTACTACTTGTCTAAAATGTCTACTAATTGTTTCTCCCGATCATCCAAAATTATTATTTATGGTTCTTTGTTTTTGGTGATGAGCCAAAATATGCAAAGTCATTACCACTTGTTCATCAACTAGCATATTTTTTGTTGAGGATACAATACCCGTGGCTTCAAGTCTAGTACATAAACGAACAAAAGTTTGTCTATTCATCCTAGTCGTGTTTTTAGATGCAGTATCATTCACATAAATTATTTTTTTAATATACTTTCTCCTCTCATAAAAGTCATATTGATATTTTGATCTTAAGCTAGTCGACTTAATATGATATTCTATTTTTCTTAGAACAACAACCAAAAACCAATTCACGAATTGCATCATGTTCAACCAAAGTGATAACATTGCAGTATTTTCCTTTCTCCTTGTCAAACTTAATCTTGCCATTCCTGAGAATAAATCACAAGTCCGCGAAATTAAAATTCACTACAACTAAGGCATACTTGATTTATAATTAGCAATGGTGGACAGTAAACTAAATTAACAAAGAGTTTTAATTTAAAATCTGATTTTTTTAGAAGTTAGAAATAGTGTAGACTTTAGAAAAAAAAGACAGAATTAGAAGTGTTCAATACACTTCCTAAATGTCGGTTGTTTTTATCTTGCAGTAATATTTATGGTACAAAATTTATGAAAGACGAAGTGCTTAATAGACAATTTGTTTCTCCTTCAAACAAAATTTCAATTAAACTAGGCAAAAATTTATATAACTAATGGCATGAGAAAATACAAATTAATACTCATTCTATCAAAGAGTTAATGAGTCAATGCTTTAGTTATACTTATTCTCATTGTCATACAAATTATCCTACCTATTAAACTATATCAACTTAAATCATATATAACTTTGCAAAGTTCCAATTAAAAATCCTAATCTTACCACTATAGCCCATATTGATCTCCACCCTCGTATAAAAAAAAATTCAAATACATGATACATCATCATGTTCCAATAAGGAACTGACCGAAACATCCCTAATATACCATATCTCTCAACATATTTATCTATAATATATTTAAAAGTGGTTTGACCATGTAAATCATTTCTGGACACTTTCACCCCTGCCTTATTTTTTTGTGTCATTTCTCCCTTCCGCTGCTCTTTTATTTTCATTCCTTCTCTTCCTCATTCCAATCGTCTTTTTTTTCTACTCTCCCCCCCTTTCCAATTGTGTCGCTTCTTCGGGTCCTTAGTCAATTCTCACTCGAAACTGATTGAACCGGTTGTCGCCGGTGGTGGCTCAGCGTCGTTCCCCCTCCTCTTTTCTTTTTATTCATTTCTTCTCCATCCCAATCGTTCTCTTTTTTCTCCTTTTCCGGTTGTGTCGCTTCTCCAGATACATGTTCTATCGCCCAAATCTCCCTCATAACTGGTCGAATCGGTCCTCCTCGGTAGCGACTCAGTGTCGTTTCTCCAGCTAGGGCTGCGAATTTAGTTGGTGAGATCGAAATCACTGGTCGTCTTCTCCAGCGGTTGCAAGTTCGATTGGATTCATGTCATTTCTATGGCTTCAATGAATAGAAAAGAATACATTGTCCTTTAATGTTATTATTTTGACATTGAATTGGCTACAAAATTGATAGTTAAAGAACTTATGTAAGGAGTTGATCAGTCAAAAGTTTATAAACATTTTATATTGCTTTAAGGTATATGATATTTAGGCGATAAACATGCCCCGATGTCTCATTGCCTTTTTTAAATAGGAACTGGCCATGAGCCAAATTATTTTTCTATTTTTGATTTATTTTGAATGATATAGATGTTTTGTTTAACTCTCTTTGGTTTTGGACTGATGCACGAAAATTTCCAAAGGATTATACGAACATATAGGTAGGTAGATCACAACAGTAAAGTCATGAGTTCGGTTTTAGCAAGTCGTCCTCTCTATGGATTATTTGCTCCAACACAAGTTATTTAAATTTTCCAAATTACATCAAAGCCTCACATTACTTGATCAACTTAAGGGTGTGCCGTCTTTGCACATAGTGACAATGGTTATATACTTGCTACTAAATTGTTTGACTGCAATGTTATTTATTCTCCTCTTGCTTAGATGTTGGATCAAGAACTCTGATTAGCTTATTATTAGGTTTCTCTTATGGTGGTCACATGTATATGATATCCCCTACCTTCTTCTCCATCTATAAGTTTAAAATAAAATAAGAATTATATTAATAGGATAAGATATTCTTCTGTTGTTTGTTATTAAATGGAATGATCAAGCACTACTGCTCTTGTGCAAAACAGATTTGTAAATCTTAACTTTGTTGGACTTTGGAATTACAACTATTAGTCTTATTATTACTTGAACTATGTGAAGTACGTGCGACTTTGTTGCATTATCTGATCATATACTTTCCTGTTCAATATTGTGTTTTTCTTAGAAAGCAAATGCATAAAACCCTGTCTCTAAATGTTAAATATGAACCTTAGGTAATCTGCTCACAAGAACATAATATTCTTCTCTTCAAATTCTCTTTTTCTTTTACACTTCTTTCTTTATCGGTGTAGGAGCAGAGCAGGTGACCTAAATTTTTTAGTTATATGACTGTTGTGTTGGTTTTTATTTGATTTATTAAGGTTGAGTTGTTACATTTTCTATAACAAAGTTCATATATTATAGAGCATATGGTGTTAAATTATAAGCAGTAGTTCTATGGTAAAGAAAAAGCTAATGAAAAACAGAGGCAAACCCGATCAACAACTCTATCAAGTACTTTTATGTTCTCAGTTTTATTTTAAAAAAAATATGATGTTGATGGTCGCTGAAAATTGTAAGGCATCATTATTGTTTTTCGTGTTTGTAGTAATTAGTGTCAAGCCCATGGCATTCCATGTTTACCTAAAAGAATGGGGAAGAGATTTTTATGATTTTTCTGAAGATGGAGATACTTGAAATTCGAAGACAAGACAAGTTGATTCTGATTTATATGGAATAGGTTCATCACATGACCTTATTATAACCGTTGATGTCTTTCTGATTCTCATAATTAAGAAGGTATTCACAATGCAGCATGTTTGTTTTGATGGATAGGATTGATAAATAATTATCCTTTGTTCATGGGACAATTAGTCCAACTCCTTTCATGTGTTAATTATGCCTATGACATTTATTCCGGGTTGGTATCACATAACCCAAACATATGAGGATTAAAGTATCAATCCCTTTTAATCCCGCAAAGCAAATATAAGAGAATAATGTATCTACATTGAGGGGTGTGATTATTTTTAACCTTTTTCTTATTTTAGTAGTTATATTATACATATAGCTATTGGTACGAGGCACGTAGCAAATGTATGGTTGATATTGGAACTGAAGGAATCAAGTGTCATGGTAAGATTATAATTCCAGGAACAACACCAAGGTTTGGGTACCATTTGGCTATATTTGTCACAAGTCAAATTTCCTTATATACTTTAGCAGAAACACCAACAACTGCTGCCCATTATATTGAATATGTCCACTTGATTATGCTATAAAAAAAAAAAATCATTTCTCCAAGTAGATAGTACGACATTGTTTACAATATGTTTGATTTCTCATTTCAATTTTCTGATCTTGATTTATTATTATTAGTCTTTTGTTAAATTCTTCAAAAATCTATGTGATATAGATCACACTCTGATTTGATTAGTATTCAATATTTTCAGCAAGAAAATTTGTGTTATTATTCTTAGTTTTTCAAAATTTTAATTTTACTTTTCGTACTACTAATTTGTACTAAAAACATTGGGGCTTGAAATCAGGTAAATCTGCTACTCTGCTACAGTTTTGGGTAATTTACTAAATTTCATTTTTACACATTTGAGTTGAATTGAGATTGTTTTTATCCCTTTGTGTTAAAATAAGACTGCTCCTTACTACCTACTGTGTTTTCATTTTATTTGGTTTTGCAAGGAAATTGACTTCTTATTACATCACGTTGTTACTTAAATTGAGGTTCAATATCAAGATAATCATCTCTTGGAAGGGTTAGTTGTTGTTGTTGTTCAAAGGGTTAGCTGTTGAATTTTTGGATGACGGACCTCAAAGAGTTAGCTGTTGTTCAACTTATGAGGTCATGAATATTAGTTCCCTTTCATTTTGGTTCTCTCTATTATCAATTCCTATTAAAATCTTATTTAGTTATCTCTCAATTTAGATTTGCAAAATGTTTAAATTAGGATAATACTAATCAATAGAGTAGTTGCTTGAGGATATGAGTTATATATATATTTTTTACTTTCATTTGATAAGATTAGATAAGTTGATAATTTCACTGTCTTTGCTTGTTGGGAAAATCGGGGTGCCCAGAATCTATTCGGGATGAAATTTAAATACGAATTTAAATTCAATTATTACTAGCATGAATTAATCCTAATTAATTCAAATAATAATTCCAACAACAAATTTAACATCATGCATGTTGAATTAATTCACATAAAAACTAGGCGGAATAAACAAGAATTTATGTGACTTACGTACCTCTTGTAGAATTGGCCTTTGAATAAACGGGACAATCACGATCTCTCTTTATCAACCCAAAAGCCTTCTCAAGTATTTCCCTTTCGCCTTACTTGATCACCGGTGGGAGATGCTTTCAAGTAATTTAAATAACTAAGGAAAAAAAAAATATTGTTGCTGATTTTTTTTTCAACACTGTGAAACTGTAAATTGGAGATGAAATAATCATCCCCTACTTATAGGAGAGAGGAAATTCGAAATTCTCTTGGAATAGGAGAGAGAAAATCTTTTTCTTAGACTCTAAGAAATCTTGAATATATCCCATATATTCTTTTCTCCGTAAAATATTCCACAAAAATCTCACTCACCTTATAAGCCATACAATTTTCGAAATTAATGAATCAAGAATCCAAGATTTGGATCTTCTTGAATATATGAGATAATCTTGTATTCCAAGAATACTTATCTTCCATAATATCTTTTCAAGAAAATCAACAAGATCTTTTCTTGCTCCATAGAAACAATTTTCGAAAATAAGGAAAAAAATCAGCATTATTATTTTCTTTTTATTTTAATCACCTTATCATTATTGGGCTACTTAATGGGCTACTTGAGGGGCCTTTAAGGAGAATTAAGATTGGACCTCCTAATGGACTTCTGAATTTCAATATTGAGCCCCAATATAATTCAATCCATTAATATTAATTATTACCACTAATAAATTAATATTGCACTATCCATCTTAATTCATATTACGATAATATGGGCTCCCGGTTATTATTTCTCGCGTTTAAGATTATCAAGTCCTTTAATTAATTAAGCTTTTGAATAACTCTAAATTAATTAATATATTTCACCTTGGAGTAAAGACAACTCAACATTATTATCCGTACCGAAGAAACTAATTCTTCACTTGCAAGATTTGGTACGATAAAACTTCTGAGCCCACCAAGGGGACTAATCACACGAGCCGTACTCGCACGTGTTTCTCCGTATTAAATCTTAGCAACCGTCGTATGATTAATATTACTGCCCAAAGCACAGGGTTCGAAGTCACAATGATTCTCACCCAACATGAATCAAAGCAGTAACCATTAAGCACACACGGTCCTATTTAAGTAACGGAGATTAAGAAATCAACAACCACTGAGGTCTAATTCTTCACATTTCAGAACAGAAGAATTTATCCTCGCTGTAGGTCCTCTTCAACACATACTAAATGTGCTAGTGCAATCTCTTAGTCAAGACAGACCAATCTGAGACTTACACATTGACCTTTCACGGCGGATTGTTCAATTCCACCTAGGTCGTGAAATTGTACGTTTAGTTACAAGGAAACTGTTAATGTTGTCTTCCGTTATCGGGTATCACCACATTAACTACAATGTAACTAGTACTATTATGAACGGTTTGCAATAGATATTCAACATTCAATCATAACTAAAGCAAATGTGATAAAAGAATTATTCTCATAAACAAGTGTTTGATACACGAGTTATACAAAGTAAAAGCATACTTTCACGTATAACTCCAACAATTGCTAACTTCAACTATAATCACATATTAATTAGTGCATGCCTCAAGTTTTTCACGGAGACAAATCTTATCCATTTGTATTAGAGGTATAAAGTGTTTAATGAAAAATTCATGATTTAGATTACGTTCTTTCATTATTATTATTTTCGGCGTCTGCAGATTGTCATTCCTTTTGATTTGAAGAAGTTCAGTGAATTTTGTATTTTCGATGACGTTAAATTGAACTAAAATTGTTGGTGGGTTTTTTTACCACTATTTATCACTAACTACTTACATATAACGTGCAACGCACGTGTTATACTACTAGTATAAGTAAATATACATCTCTACAGCCATAGAAATTATCCAACTTTTATGTTAAGGGAAAGTTGTTGATTGATTAAAAATATGAGCGACAGACTTATAAGAGAAAAACAGAGTACAGAATACTGCAATTATTCAAACAAAAATAACAAAGTTTGGTGTGAAATCAAGCAATGTACCTGGTTCTCTTTTCTTCTTCCCACGAGATTATGTTCTTCTTGCCACGTGAATTAGGGTTAATAAGTGGTTAACACTATTTAATTGGTGGTGGGAAGAGTAATTTTGTACGAATAAAAAAAGTAAGGATTTTTTTGTGAATGATAAAAAAGAAATTGATTCCCCGCAGAAAGGAATACGTAAAGACACGGTGTTAGAGTGGAATCACAATTCTTTATTTTTAGGAATGCCAATTCCATAAGGAATCAAGATTTTAATTACTAAATTATAACAATCATGTAATTAGGAATAGATCATGGAATACTCATTCCATTCTTAGGCTATTACAGTACAAATAAGCTCTAAGAGAGCGGTTCAAATTACCCTTGGAAAGCGGTTAAAAACGCTTTCCAAGTAGCAGCTATGCAAGTCGAGGTAGCACTTAGACAGCGGTTGGGAACCGCTGTCTTAGAGCTACACTTACACAGCGGTTAAAAACCGCTCTTTAAAATTTTCTTCTTAGACAGCGGTTTCAAACCGCTATCCAAAGTCTGTTCTTAAACAGCGGTTCTTAACCGTTATCCAAGATTTCTTCTTGGACAGCGGTTATTAACCGCTGTCTTTGCTCTATTTTTTTTTAATATTTTCGAATTCCTCTTAGACAGCGGCTCTTAACCGCTATCTTTGTTTTTTTTAATTCTTTTAATTTATTTTATTAAAACCTGATATATTACAAACAAATATAATATATATTATACAATATATATATATACATAAATAAATGTCCAACACCAAAACATCAATTAAATATAACAAAAATGTGAAATATATCATCAATCACAAATTAGTATATCAGTTACACATATGCATGCTAACAAAAGTTATACTATATAATATAATACAAGAATCGATTGTACAAATACCCCGTCCAATCTATTTTCCATTTCTCCAATCTTCTCTTGGAGTAAGAAGCAAGCGGACGATCATATACAAACTACAAACATTAAAAATTTAATTAGATATAGTGTGCGAACTTTTATTCAATCAATAATAATTTAAATAAATCGACTTACTCGGTCAGGAATGATCGAATGGAAACTCTTGATTATATCTTCGATGTAGCAGCATACAAAATATCCACAGTGGACGCCATCTCGCTGTCTCGGAACCTGTTGATTAGTAATTATATATAGTTACGTACTACGATTACGATTATTTTCTATTAATTTGATAAAAAAATTAGTAAATTTACCTCAATATTTTCCAGTCCACGTTTTCAAGGGTCTCCGGGTCTAGAGTACCCGAAAGTCGACTTCGATGCATCTTCATCACACTATTATTATGCATAAAGAATAAAAATAAATTACATATACATAATTTTAAAAGTACAAAACAAATCATTTTATTTTATTAAAACTTAACTTACGCTTTAATATAGTTAATGAGAGTAGGACGATTCGATATTTCCTACATTATATTAAGATTATTAAAATTAACTGTCTGTTTATATGAACATAAATTTAAATGAAATGTTTATTGTGCCCACCCCACATTTGTTGGCCAGAAAATTAGATGATCATTATCAGCATAGTTCAGCATATGTGCAACAATTGCCACAATGGCCTCATCTGCGAGGCAAGACACGTGGGGGGAGATGAAAGAATACTTTGCACTTGCCTCGGCATCTCTGGAGAGATATACCTCACTCACATATCTGATTAACCAACATACGCTAATTAATATTTAATAAAAAAATTAAACTATATAAGAAGTAAATAATGTGAATTAATAAACACGTATGTAAGGTAAAAAGTCATGCAAGTTGCACTCAGCCAATCATCGTTCAAGACTTCTTCCACATGCTCCCAAGTGATCAGTTCAGTAAAACCACACTGATGAAAGTAAGCAACAATGGGAACTGTAGCTTGTTGGAAATTGGGGGACGATGTCATCATGTTCACCATAGTCTATAGAGTGGCGTCGTATGGAACGTCATCTGGAAGGGGATAACCTATTCGTCTGCGCATATCACAAGTGGAGTGCGAGTCCCTCATTTTCTCCCTCTCACTATATATGACGCCCTTTGATTTTTGTGTAGTCTTTTTTGGACTCGGCAGGTTCTACAATCAAATTATAATATTGTTTAGAATAAATAAAATAATAAACTTTAATAACATGTATTTTACCTTCTTGGTGAGAGAGACCAAGTGTTTTGGCCATTCAAGGAAGTGCCCAACCGCTTCTCCGACTGTGGTGACCACATCTACTGGTTTTGGCACCGGTGAATTCTCTTGTCCAATTTCAAGTACATTCAGAGTGACTTTCACAAAACCAGGAGTGATGGAACGACAATGAATAATTTCACCGGAGGTGTTGTACAACATTCCAGTGGCCACCAACCGAAGAGGATGATCCAAATAAAGATAACAATCCACTGACTGTTCGAAGAGGATATTCAGTTAGAAAATTTTAATATATAAATCTTTAATTAAAATAAATACGAGATACATTTGATACCTCGGGGACGTTTTGAAGTGGATCATCGAAGTTGTTTCTAACATCAGCGGAAAACATAGATGGGACACTTCCTTCACAGCTAGCAGCACTCGATGACATCCCGTGTCTCGACTATCTCATTTCCTCCATTTGTCTAGCTAATTCAGTAACCTGCACAATAAGCTTTTCCACCATAGACATTGCTGCAACACCAGGTGCCATCGCCAATGATGACTTCGTGACGCCATATCCAAGAGCCCGTATGCGACCAGGATGCTCCTGATGATCTATTGCCCGTGTAAACAGATCATCATTCCCGATCGTGTGGAGGTCGTCGCGTGTCATTCTCAGAGATATGTGCTCCTGAATCACAAAAAAATATTATTAAATAATTTCAACAGAAATAATAGTTTATAATTTCATAAGTAAAATAATAGATAAATTACCCCTTCTAAAATGATACGCTGAGCATTTGGATCCGGAATATTCCCATCCCGAGTCATTCTTGTAGTCTGAAATAACTCGAAACGAGTAACAATAAGTGCACTCTCTCCAGCTTTCTTTTTTTCTTCTTTCTACGATAATGATAAACATGTCCCCTTATTAAATCTCACCAAATATTAAAAACGAATATATATGAATATGTAAAAAAAATTAAAAGTTAGAATTTTGATCTCACCAAATCTTCCCTAATGTGTGCATAATCTCTGGAAGATCCACGACATCGCGCCTCCATATTCTTAGCTTGTGTGCTATTCCTAGCACTCAACCTCTACAATGTAATATAAATACGGTAAATATTGAAAAAAATCGTGCATTAGATGAAATAACAACGAATAATTTTACCTTGAAATCATCACTCATAGATCTTTGCACGAAATCTTCCCAGTATTGGGCCAACAAAGGGAAATCCTCATAGTCTTTAGGCGGTCTAGACGAGTACAGACCAGTATTCGGGTCTCGCGAAAGTTTTCTCAGCGCAGACCGAAAATTCTTGGCCATAATCCCAGCTTGCATAAGTATTTGCTTCTTCTTTGTGTGATCAAGGTCGATGAATGTATTCTGCATACACATATAATATAACAATTTAAATCAAGTAATTTCACAAGCTCAAAATTTTAATATGTATATAATTAACATACCACGAGCTCATCCCATAGTGCTTCCTTTAAATGAGTCATTTCTTTCTTACGCCAGTCATCGCATGGCAGCACAATCGGGATAACTCTCCTGACTGCAGCCCCAAGGAAGTACGCCAACTTCGCACTCTTCTTTCCTATCGGCTGCCCATACTCATTGAATGATAACTGCAAGTGAAGGATATTGTTAGGTCAACGATTAATTAATTAATATAATAAATTATTCAACTATTCAATAATAATAAAATTACCTTAAGTAATTTTCCCTTGCTACGATCTTTCTTCAAAGAAGTCATTGTAACTATGTCCCTCTTGCGCTTCTCCCCAGAGCTAGTAGAGGTGGGAGTATCAGTGTTATCCTGTCCCAAGTTGTCATCTCCGTCATCTCCATCATAGGGACGGGGGAATAATCTCTATCATCTCCGGGATGGGGCAAATAACTCATGATCCTGTGAAACAGAAAAAAAATATTAAACTAACTAAATAAAAAGAAACAATATTTAATAAAGCAGAAAAAACAACATTCAATAAAATCGTATATTTCTTTTTAGCACTGGTTTTTCTTTTTTATTTTTTGGTTGACTTTTCTTGTTCATGACCATGAATGTTAACAAGATCCGGATTATTATATTCATCCTCCTTTCTAAGTTTTCTCTGGTACGGGCGTGGATTTGCAGGTCAATCGAAGGAGGGTACAGAAAAAGGCAAATTCTGAAAAGGATCATCGATTATATCAACATCTTCATCGACGTGGTCGCTAATCTGGTAACTATTGTTAAATTTGTTTGACAGAAGGACAATAGACTATTTCTTATTAACTGGGTCGGGAACATAGAAAATTTGTTGAGCTTGACTGGCCATTATGTAAGGGTCATCTCTGTATCCCACATTCTTCAAATCAACACGTACGAACCCAGAACACTCAACCTGGACCCCGTTAGGGATCCTCACCCAACTACAATCGAAGATTAGTTCACGGTGACCAACATAATCGAGTTCCCAAATATTGACAATCTGTCCAAAGTAAGTGGTATTCGACTGATTCCATGGAGTTGCAGTAATGGACACCCCACTATTCTGCATTGTACTTGTGGCATCATGATCTCTGGTATAAAATGTGTATCCGTTAATAAGATAACACTTGTATGAATACACATGACTATCAGGCAATCTGGATAACCACGTAACTCTTTATTCACTGATTCTTTATCCTCTGACAACTTATTTGCAACATAACCATTGAACCAGTCAACAAACGTGTGATTGTACTCAGCTTCAATCCATGATCTATCTCTAGTGGGAAAGGACTCAGAAAGTGATTGCATGTGCAGGTTGACTTGAAGCGAATATACTAACTTCTACTAGTAGATTCCTCGCAAGCGTACGAGTTCACTGTAGTATGAGTAAGTATAATGACCAAGTATATTGAACCCAAGGGATGGAATGTATGCAAATAGATCCTTGAAGATCTACGCGTCGTAGTTAATATGAGTGAAATATTTTTGGATTTTTTTTTTTGGAAAGATTAATTAAAACTAAAATAAACTAATTAAACTAAAATACTAAAGAAGACGAATTAACTAAGGTTTGTGTTCAAGTAAGAGATGGTGATGCTCAGGATAGGAATCCCTACGTATACTAACGGAGCAGGTACATAATCAAAATAACCGTGACGCGCAATAAATAACCTAAGTAAAAGAATGCAAGGTGAAAGCTCATGATTCTAAACCCTAATACTTTACCCTAACACTAGACTTCACTAATCCACTAACAAGTTAATAGATTGTGCTTAATTAATGAGACCCTAATTTAACTAAGGTGATGCGGTCGTCCTCCTTCGCTAAACTGGTAAATGAATTAACCCTTTCTAAACCCTCTAGTTAAGTCTACTCGTTGTTAAAGAGTGATACGGTCGTCCTCTCTCTAATACTTTTCGAACGAAATTCAAAAGTAAAGTTAAGATTAATTTAAGAATTCATTAATCAAGAGAATTAAAACCTAACGTCCCGAATTATCCTCATTACGTACCCACAACCTACTTCTACGAGTTCATCCTATCCCAAGCATGCAAGGGTTTTAGCTAGACATAGGTTTTACGTAAATAATAACAATTGAATAAATAACGAACATGAACATGATAATTAGAACGATGAAAAGATCAAACATAAACTAGGGTTTAAAGAAATAAAAGAATAAACTGAAATTAAATCAATAACGAAGTCTGAACGTGTTCAAGAACAAAGATATGAAGAAACGAAACTAAAAAAGTAAAATCGTGCTATGAATTCGTAACGAAAACCTCACAAATGTAAACGTAAAGCTTGCTCGTTCCTTCTCCTCTTTCTCTCTCTAAAAACTAAGTCTAAAGGTGATTTGGTATCTGATTATCTCTAAAAACGAGCTTGAGACGAGTATATATAAGCAACGGGCCGAATCGTGAACTCATGGGCCGAAAAACGACTTTTAAAGCGCAAAACATGAAGGCGCTCGAGCAGACCCGCTCGAGCGGTAGCGCTAGAGCATGGAGCTCGAATGGTGCAAGTGCTCGAGCGGTGGCGCTCGAGCTGGTCGAGCGCTCGGATTTCTCTGCAAGTTTTGGGGCGCTCGAGCAACACGCTCGAGCGGTGACGCTCGAGCTGCTCGAATGCTCGAATTTTTCTGTAAGTTTTGGGCGCTCGAGCAACGTGCTCGAGCGCTAGTGCTCGAGTGGTCCACTCGAATGACTCCCAAAATTGCTCCAATTAGTACTTTTCTTCTTCAACACTAACACCAATCGTATTCCTTCGATATCTTCTCATCCGGGCATCCGTTTGAGTCGATTCAAAGTCCTATGAACTCCGTTCTTCGTCCTCGATTCACCTACGAGCATTAAAGAGACAAATTCATCAATATATAGAAATAATGCTCAATTGACTCCAAATACTCGATAAAATCGGCCAGAATTAGGGCATTTCGAGTGACAAATCATGACAATTTCATGCCTAATCAACCTCCCCAAACTTACAAGATTGCTTGTCCTCAAGCAATGAAATAACAAGTCAAGTGAAATTGTTAGGAATGAGTCAAAGAATCAAATCATGCAAGCAAATGAATTCGAGCTTCAAAGATCAATCACAAGTATACTCACTCACCTTCCCTCATCGTACTCATGCAACAACAGCAAGAATCACCAAAATCAAACATGGATGTGCACTCTACGATGTGTTTCACTCCCTCACAAGTGTATATCAATGATAAAGGGACTCACTCAAACAATCAATCACACATATTGGCAGCCATAGGCTTGTGAGCACTCTCAACTCCGACCATACTCTAGAAATCAATGCCGAATCAAAAAGGACTTTTCTCAAGGTTGTAATGTAGGCTCTTTGGACAGGTGGGACAACAATATAGGGTAAGTGACTCAAGTGAATGGAGAATAGAAACTCAAACTTTGGCACTTCGAGATTAGGAACAGAATACTTCAAACATTTTCAATCAACTCCCTTTCAATTCCATACTCTCAATACTTCAATTTTTTTCTCTTTCTCATTTTTTCTCACTTTTCTCAATCACTTCACTTTTTTTTTCACAAACACATGAGCTCATTTTTTTCTTTTGCTCATTCTCAATTTTTTCTTTCCCACAACTCAAATCTCATTACACCTACTTCTTATACTCTCTCAACAAACAACATTTTCCTTTTTCAACTCAATTCAATCCCTTCACATTCACACTTTTCCTATTCTCCACTCAAATTGGGACAAAAAGGTTTAGGAATTGGAATAGTGTTCATATGTGCTAGCAAATAAAATAGGCTTAAAGCTCAAAGGGGCTAACAAGGGATAAATATCAATGGTAAGGAATTTTTTTGGCTAAGTGACTCATTCAAAACAAAAATGGCCTAAGATCACATTCGGCATATCAAACTAGACACAATCAAGAAGCAAGAGCACACACAAGTTCTAGCATCCTCTACGGTGATGATCCACTCACAAACGAAGAGATCAAGTAATGCATCAAAATCTCATAAGGCTCAAATCTCACAGCTTTCACATCCATGCTAGTCCTAGTGAATTCTCACTCTCATCACACAAGTACTCAAAAAGAAAACTTGTAAGTATACTAGTTCTCTCTCAAATCCACTCTAACTCAAACACTCACACAAAAGAATTCCTAACTCAACCTCACAACTCAACTCTTCTCATCAAATCATACTCAAAGATAGCAATAAGTAAGCATAAGCTGATTGATAGGCATGTAATATGCAATAGCGACTCAGATCAAAATCACCTGAAGGAGCATCTCAAGGCACCAAATAACAAAACACACTCAAAGATAAGGGGTGCTCCGGTGCAATGTAACAAGAAACATAAAAAACCCCACCCTCCCCCACCCAAACTTTGACCTTGCGAAGAGGTCTAAGTTTGGGGTTGTGGGTTACCTCAACCAAACAATTTAGTTTCTCTCAACAACGTGTCGCACTCCTTCGTCTCGAGTTGGTTCCTTCAATCTGAATAACTCCATGGTACCTTTACTCCTTCGAGACAAGCTTACAAAATAAACTCTCAAGTACGAGGTTAAAACTTACGATTCAACAACACCCTAATAACATAGAACTCCAATAACTCAAAACACTCAAAAGTAAATAAAAATGGGTTGCCTCCCATTCAGCGCTATTTTTAAGGTCCTCATGCCGGACCAAGATCAAAGGAGCTTATGGGACATCATACTCAAATTTACCTCACTTACTCTCATAAGAGTGGTGCTTGCATGTCTTTCCTTGATGCCCTTCCATCATGAACTATTTTGCTTCCTTCTCATCCCCAAGTGTTATGGGTCTCAACTCCTTCTCACCTTTATCTGGAGAGGTCTTACCAAACAGTTTCTTGAATTTAGACTTTTTCTTCTTATCTCCTCCTTTCTCTTCCAACTAGATCACGTCCACACTTTTTACATCTTCATCCTTCAACTTCTTCCCGTTATCCCTATTAAAATAAGTCAGATGATAATGCTCATGGGTTACCTCATCAAGTGAAGGATTAACGAAATCATGAACATGAGAAAGATTAGAGATAGAAGGTGTGTCTTCAACACGAGGATCAATTGCATCAATGCAATACAAACTCTCATCCTCCTTCGGGTGCTTCATGGCTTCATATAGGGAAATCTTCACTTCTTGATCATCGACCTTCAACGTAATCTTCCCATTTGCCATGTCTAGCACCATCCCCGCCGTAGCTAAGAACGGTCTTCCCAAGATCAGGGGCACGTGCTCATCTTCCTCCATCTCTAGGACCACAAAATCGGCTGGAAAAATGTGATCTCCAACACTCACGAGGACGTCTTCAACCACACCTTGAGGTCGAGTAATAGACCGGCCGGCAAGTTGAAGCGTCATCATTGTTGGCTGAAGTTCACCATCTTCCAACTTCTTGAAAAGCGACAACGGCATCAAATTAATGTTCGCTCCGAGGTCGCACAATGCTCCCTTCTTGATCCTGTTCCCAATATCACAAAGAATGGTGAAGCTCCCGGGATCCTTCAGCTTTGGAAGAAGCGCCTTGTGCACTAATGCACTCACCTCATGGTTCAGCTGCACCAACTTCGGCTCATCCACTCACCGTCTTTTCGCGATCAAGTCCTTCAAAAACTTTGCGTAGTTGGGCATCTGTTCCAAAGCATCATAAAAAGGGATATTAATATGCAATTGTTTAAACACATTAAGGAATTTAGCGAATTTCTCATCCAGCTTCTTTTTCATGAAGCGTTGTGGATATGGGACGAGTATCACAGATTTGGGTACCCCCCATTCATCTTTTTCGGTCTCTTTCACTTTCTCCCTTGCTTTATTTGCCTTCTTCCACTTAGGAACTCTCTCAACCTTCTCAATGCATTCCTTTTCAAGCTCTTTGCTCGCTTGAGTGCTTTCACCCTCAACCTTCTTCTCAACTCTCATCTCTTCAATCTCATCTCTATCTTGGGGCGTCTCAGAATCAGCAGGCATCTGAGGACCTTCATAGTTGGTTCCACTTCTTAACTGAATAGCCTTGCAATGCTCTTTCGGGTTCCCCTCCGGCATGGAAGGATATTTACCCGGCTCCTTATTCAATGATTTTGCAATTTAGCTTATCTGGAACTCTATTGAGGTGAACCGCCTATTGTTCTCTTGTTGAATTCGATTCAGCTCTACATCTCTCTTTTGGAGTTCTTGATCACACTGATCACCTTTCTTATGCAACTCCTTCACATCATACTCCAAAGAGGATAATCTCTTGCTTCCTTCCTCCACCTTCTGAAGGATAGCTCTCAACATCTCCTCCGTTGAGGCACCGCCTTCTCCTCCCGGAGGTTTAGAACCTGGATCAACGCCTGGAGGAACTATAATACCCGGCTTTGGGTTAGCATATGAAAAGTTCCCGTTCTTCCTCTATTGGTTCTGAGGAAGCTGCTGGCCTCCTTGGTACCCTTGTGTGTTCCTCCATTGATTTTGAGGCGGCTGTGGACCTGGAGGTACAAATGGTTGGCCATAAGAAGGCCTTCCTTGAAAATTTCCACCTTGTGGATACCCATTCTGATTGTAATAAGGACCTCCCATATAATTGACTACTTCTTGCTGAATTGTGGGCTTGTCCCCTTGCTCATTCTCTGCTGCATTCCCTCCAACCATATTCTTCCCCAACTCAAGGTTGTTAATCTTTTCCATCATGGCCATCAACAGCCTTCTCGTTCCTTCACCTTCCTCAACCTGATGAACTCTTTGGTAATCTGCGTCCACGTTCCAAGCCCCGGCATTCGTGACAATGTTATCCACGATCTCTCTACACCTCACTATTCCTTGATTCAGGAATGATCCACTAGCACAGGCGTCTAGATGGTCTTGCCCAGCCTTGTTGGCACCACTATAGAAAAATGTCATCACATCTCCCTCATTGTACCCGTGCTGCGGGCACTCTATCAACATGTTTGAGTATCTCTCCCACGCTTGACGTAGGTCCTCTTCTTGCTTCTGGCGGAAGGAAGAGATCTCAATCCTTGCTTTGATCGTTCTGGATGGAGGGTAGAACCGCTCGAGGAACAGACGCTCGAGCTCGGCCCAAGTGGTAATACCTCCCCGTGGAAGCATATTATCGTACCACTCTTTAGCTATTCCCGTCAATGAGAATGAGAACAACCTAAGCCTCTTGGCATCTTCAGACATGCCATTGTAATTGAAAGTGGAGGCTATCATTAGAAAACTCCTCAGGTGTGTATGAGGATTCTCCTTCCCGATCACCCCCTTGAACTGGTTCTCTGTAAGCAGCTTTAAAATTCCTGGGGAAATCGAGAAGTTATTTGCCTCAACAGGAGGCAATGCCACTCCATCATAGTACCTTTGTGGCTGTGCCGCAAACCTTCCTCTAATGGCCATATTCTGATCTGTGTTCTGAGGAACGTGTTGAGGATTAGCAGCTGGTACGGGTGCTTGTTGGGGTGGTGGTGGTTGATAGACAGGTGGTTGGTTGTAAACAGGAGATGGAGAGTACGGATATGGCGAATATGGATAAGGTGGGTATGGGTAAGGTGGGTAAGGCAAGTTGTTTTGTGGTAAGTTAGGATGTGGGTAAGCAGGGTTGTTCTGAGGATGTTGGACAATGTTATGAGCTGGATTGCCTACGTTTTGTGTATCCGGGTTTAGGCTCTGGCTATCCCCTAAAGGAACTTGATTCTGGCTACCACTAACTCCAGTGCCTTCAACTCGGCCCAATTCCTGATTGAATTCGTTCGCAGCATCATCCAACTCATTAGAGATGTCCATTGGTTCTTTCCCTCCTGCGGCAGTATTCATTCTCCTCAAGAAAGCTCGGTTCCTTCTAGCTATCGTCTTAGGGTCCAACGGTATTCTCTCTTCGCTCGTATTCCCTTGTGAGCGTGTTTTCATATACCTGACACACTAGCAGAAGGATCAAAACGCAACTGACGAATGAATAAAAATAAAAATAGAAACAGAAAATAAAGCACTCACTACTAACTACTAAGCTATCTACAAGTCCTATTCAAAAGACATACAACGCTATCCCCGGCAACGGCGCCATTGACTTGAAGCGAATATACTAACTTCTACTAGTAGATTCCTCGTAAGCGTACGAGTTAACTGTAGTATGAGTAAGTATAATGACCAAGTATATCGAACCCCAGGGATGGAGTGTATGTAAATAGATCCCTGAAGATCTACGCGTCGTAGTTAATATGAGTGAAATGTTTTTGGATTTTTTTTGGAAAGATTAATTAAAACTAAAATAAACTAATTAAACTAAAATACTAAAGAAGACGAATTAACTAAGATTTGTGTTCAAGTAAGAGATGGTGATGCTCAGGATAGGAATCCCTACGTATACTAACGGAGCAGGTACATAATCAAAATAATCGTGACGCGCAAGAAATAACCTAAGTAAAAGAATGCAAGGTGAAAGCTCAAGATTCTAAACCCTAATACTTTACCCTAACACTCGACTTCACTAATCCACTAACAAGTTAATAGATTGGGCTTAATTAATGAGACCCTAATTTAACTAAGGTGATGTGATCGTCCTCCTTCGCTAAACTGGTACATGAATTAACCCTTTCTAAACCCTCTAGTTAAGTCTACTCGTTGTTAAAGAGTGATACGGTCGTCCTCTCTCTAACACTTTTCGAACGAAATTCAAAAGTAAAGTTAAGATTAATTTAAGAATTCATTAATCAAGAGAATTAAAACCTAACGTCCCGAATTATCCTAATTACATACCCACAACCTACTTCTACGAGTTCATCCTATCCCAAGCGTGCAAGGGTTTTAGCTAGACATAGGTTTTATGTAAATAATAACAATTGAATAAATAACGAACATGAACATGATAATTAGAACGATGAAAAGATCAAACATAAACTAGGGTTTAAAGAAATAAAAGACTAAACTGAAATTAAATCAATAACAAAGTCTGAACGTGTTCAAGAACAAAGATATGAAGAAACGAAACTAAAAAAGTAAAATCGTGCTATGAATTCGTAACGAAAACCTCACAAACGTAAACGTAAAGCTTGCTCGTTCCTTCTCCTCTTTCTCTCTCTAAAAACTAAGTCTAAAAGTGATTTGGTATATGATTATCTCTAAAAAACGAGCTTGAGACGAGTATATATAAGCAACGGGTCGAATCGTGAACTCATGGGCCGAAAAACGACTTTTAAAGCGCAAAACATAAAGGCGCTCGAGCAGACCCGCTCGAGCGGTGGCGCTCGAGCGTGGAGCTCGAATGGTGCAAGTGCTCGAGTGGTGGCGCTCGAGCTGGTCGAGCGCTCGGATTTCTCTGCAAGTTTTGGGGCACTCAAGCAACACGCTCGTGACGCTCGAGCTGCTCGAATGCTCGAATTTTTCTGTAAGTTTTGGGCGCTCGAGCAGCGTGCTTGAGCTCTAGTGCTCGAGTGGTCCACTTGAATGACTCCCAAAATTGCTCCAACAAGTACTTTTCTTCTTCAACACTAACACCAATCGTATTCCTTCGATATCTTCTCATCCGGGCATCCGTTTGAGTCGATTCAAAGTCCTACGAACTCCGTTCTTCGCCCTCGATTCACCTACAAGCATTAAAGAGACAAATTCATCAATATATAGAAATAATGCTCAATTGACTCCAAATACTCGATAAAATCGGCCAGAATTAGGGCATTTCGAGTGACGAATTATGACAATTTCACGCCTAATCACAGGTCAATAAAAGGAAGCACATCGACCGTGTTGCGAAGTACATATAAATGCATCCGTGTTAGCTCCTCCACACTAACACATACAGGTTGGCCACCGGCAATGCCTTCACCATCCATCCTATTCGTATACCGAGTACTTGGAAGTCCAATTGCATCAACATTCGGAATAAATTCAGACCAATACTCGACTGCCTCTTCTACTAAATAGCATTCTGCAATGCATCCCTCCAGCCTGAACATATTCATCACATATCCTTTCAGCACTTTCATATATCTCTCTACACCATACATCCATCGCATACGAGCAGGGCCACACATCCTTGTCTCGTGTACCAAATGAACGGTTAGGTGAACCATTATATCAAAAAATAATGGAGGGAAATACATTTCAAGCTCACAGAGTGTCCCCACAATCTGTCTCTGAAAACCAAGCAATTTCTAGGATCAATGACCTTGCTACTCATTGCCTTGAAAAACCAACAAAGCTTTGTTATGGTTATGCGCACATTTTCAGGCAAGATAGAACGTATTGCAATGGGCAAGAAATTCTCCATGATGACATGATAGTCATGCGATTTCAGATTCGTCAACTTCACACCATTATCTGAAACAAGTCTCTGTATGTTAGACGAATAACCCTCTGGTACTTTCACATCCTTTAGTGTTTGAAGCAATATTTTTCTCTCACTCTTGGACAAGGTGTGTGCACCAGGAGGTAATTTTGGTGGTTTACCTTCTTCACACACAGGTGCCAGTTCTGCTCTTATACCCATATCAACCATATCCATTCCTGCATTGTAACCATCCTTAGACTTGTTATCAGCTAGCAGAGTATTGAGCAAACTAGCAAAAACATTCTTCTTAACGTGCATTAGATCAATGAAGTGTCTAACATACAACTCTTTCCAATATGGCAATTGAAAGAAAATTGATTCCTTCTTCCAGCCTCTAGTTGGGAGACTCTTTGCAAAGTATTTTCCATATTGTGTGTTGACATTCTTCATCTCGTTCAATACATTTGTACCTGACAATAAACGTGGAGGTCCACGTTCCTCGATTGTGTCATCGAATGCATCGGCCATTCTTCTGTACTCATGTGTTGGCTCCAACCACCTCCTATGCCCCATAAAAACAGTTTTCCTACAATGACATAGACGAATGTGATATGTATTCGTAGTACAATAAGGACATGCATCGGCCCCCTTCACACTATATCTAGATACATTTCCATAAGCGGGGAAATCATTGATAGTTCCCAACAACATGGCCTTCAACTTGAAATTCTCCTTTCTATAAGCATCAAACACATCAACACCATCATCCCATAGGAGCTTCAAGTCCTCTATCAAAGGAGCCAGATATACATCTATATCGTTACCAGGTTGTTTGGGTCCTAATATCAATATAGACAACATCATGTAAGTGCGCTTCATACACTATTCTGGTGAAAGATTGTAAACCAACAGAATCACTGGCCATGTACTGTGGTTGGTACTTTGGATATCGAACAGGTTCATTCCGTCAGTTGAGAGTGCAAGACGCAAGTGTCGTGGCTCGTTGCCAAATTATGGATGCCTGGCATCGAATGTCTTCCACTGGGGTGAATCAGCAGGGTGTCTCACCATTCTATCCTTGATCCTATCATCATGATGCCAAGTCAAATTTCTAGCATCCACATCGCTATTATACATTCTCCTGAATCTTGGTATTATTGGGAAGTACCACATCACCTTCGCTGGAGATTTATTTTTCAAATATCTCTTCTTCCCACACTTGGGACATTCATCGAGGTCTTCATACTCCTTCCGAAACAAGATACAATCACCCGGGCAAGCATGAATTTTCTGATGTGTTAACCCGATTGACTTAAGCATTTTTTTAGCCTCATATGCTTTCGTAGGCAGTACATTTCCATCGGGCAATAGACCACTAAGTGCTTCCAACATACTTGAGAAGCACACATCAGACAACTCGTGTGCTGCTTTTAGGTTGAACAATATCAACACAACTGACACTTTTGTTGCCTTCTTACACCCGGGCCAAAGGGGTAATCCAGCGTCATCCCTTAATTTCTCTGACATATAAGGGTGATCTCGCAGATTTGTGTCATCCCCACTCGATGTATCAGCATTCGGTACATCTCCAAAACTATCCCCATCCACTGTATCTTCAAACCTAAAGTCAGTTCATATGTTGCTTGAGCTACATCCATCCCTTCTCTCACCATGAAATGTCAAACGGTATATGTTTTATCAATACCGTGACACATCAAGTGGTCAAACAAATTTTCTCGACCACTAACAGTTTTTCCATTCATACATTTCCAACATGGACATAGAATGTATCGATGATCGATGCAGTGTCTAATTGCATGATTACAAAACTCTTTCACCCCATTCCTATACTCATCTGATAATATATCTGCTCGAACCCACTTTCGATCCATATAGAACTAGAGATGTCTATATAGATTAACCGAAAAGCACACGTGTTGAGTCTATATATAATTAGCAATCCAACTCAATTTACTACTACATTCTAAAACTTTATAACCTCTAGCTAGGACATGCTATAGATCAGAGTCTAAGTCCCAAGGCACTCTTATTACATGCTTTATTAATTTCTTAGCAACTTGATTCAATATTTCCCATCTATAAACCTCTTGAAATAAATTCTAACATTTTAATCCTAACATGCATCTAAAATTATACAAAATTATAATATGTTCATCTAAAATTCTAACAAATTCTAACATTTTCATCTAAAATTCTAAATTTAATCTAAGATTAATCCTAAAGCCTTTAATTAACAATTCTAACCCTAACAATGCTTCATAAAATCATCTTATGAGCTCAATATTTGATAACAAATAAATAAGATTTTTACAAGTTTGATACAAAGACCATATACACATCTATACATAAATGTCAACCTCATATACACATCTATACATTAATACCATAATCAAGTATATATATATCATGCATAATCAATTACTCATTGTCAATTAAACTTATCAAATACAAACATATTTCTTGGCCATCAATCTCAAAATAATAACTACTAATTACCTATTCCCATTTTAATATTGAAACATAAAATCTTATTCACATTCTAATAATGAAGAAAACTGAAAGGAAAAAAAATTAATTGAACGAAAATTACCTGGCGGCGGCGGAGAGGCGACGGGCTTGGACGGAGCAGCTGGGCGGCGTCACGTCGGGGTAGACGGAGGAGAAGTGCGTTGGGCAGCGTCGCAGGGGAGGGCTGGGGGCGGCGTCGCGAGGCGGCGGAGGAAGCTCGGTGGCAGTGGGGGAGGGAGATCGACGGTGAGCGCTGAGAGAAATTAGGGATCGAATTTGGGGTCAAAGAGGGGTTAAAAGGGGTCAAACTCTTGGATAGCGGTTCGTAACCGTTGTCCAAGTTAAATACTAAGACAGTGGTTCTTAACCGCTCTCTAAGAACCACTTAGATAGCGGTTATGAACCGCTCTGCAATGTCCAACTTACACGGCGGTTTTAAACCGCTTTCTTAAATTTTATGCCTTACACAATGGTTTTAAACCGTTATCTTAGTGTTATACTAGGACAGCGGTTATTAACCGCAATCTTAGAGTTTTTTTTTAATATAATATTGTAAAACCGCTCTCTAAACTATGTCTTGGAGAGCGGTTTTTATAAGAGCTATCCAAGTACAGCTATGTTAGTTTGAATTTGTAGTAGTCACATACCAATCGGGCCCTAATAATGTTCTCTGGTTTCGACTTGAACTTATTATGTAAAGTTAGATAATCTCAAATAAATAATAAGATACTAATTGAAGACCCTTATATAAATATATGGTCCTATCAAACATTATAAATTAATAATCATCCTAAAATTACAAAGTAGATAACTAGAAAAATTTAGTAAAAAATGAATTTGTTGTTGCATAATAAAAAATCATGAAGGATTGTCTATGCTGTTATTGTTTACTTTCACGTAACCAGTTCCAATGATATTATATCACTTTTTAGCTTCATCTGCAACTATAATGTACTTCACATGCAATATTATCATATTTAAGGGAGGGGCAGAAAAATTGCGGACCCAAATCGGATCAAAGAGATTTTTCCCAAAACAAAACACACAAAGGTAAAACACAAAACTTGTTTCCAAATTGTGTTATTATAACATGTATGTATGTGTTAGTATAAGGAATTTTTTTTATTTTTTTACTTTAAGGACAATTGTGTGTTTCTAGCTCATTGAATTGATTTTAATTATGTAGTCACATATTTCTCCATAGAGTAACATAGTTGTATTCATATAACTAGTAACACATTTTACAATATCTTGTGTATGTTATTATAAGAACTAATATGTATTTGTGCAAGGACAAGTATTATATTTGTACTTACATTACTTCATATTTGTTTTTATAACAATACAACTTGGGAGCGAGTATTTCTGTTATTTCCTTGAACGATTTTTTTTGAAAAAATATATTTGACTCGATTCGAATTAGTTAGGACCCGCGAGTTTCTCTATCTGTGTTATATTTCACTAATTCTTGATTAATAAAATATTGTATATAAGTGTTTGTATTTTAATTATGGTATCGGCATTTCATTCAAGTTGTGCACGCCTTTGAAATGGATACACATTATGTTTTTTGTTTTTTTTTTTTTCTATTTTGTTTTCTGGTAATATAGTAGTTATTTCATCATTATAATTGAACGTATTTAATTTTAGTACATTGAATAAATTTACTACTCCCTCCGTTCAATATTAGTAGGCCTACTTTTTGGGCAGTTATTTTTTGTCATAAATTGGAGGGTATTATGAGATATTGTGAGATTTATTTATCAATAAAGTTTTTGTTTATGGAAAATATAAGTATCATATTTTCCATAAATAATAATTTTATTGATAAATGAACTTCACAATACCTCATAATACCCTCCAACTTATGACAAAAAATAATTGCCCAAAAAGTAGGCCTACTAATATTGGACGGAGAGAGTAGTATTTAATATGACACTGTTTTATTTAAGCAGTTTCAATGTGCAACTGTTTTTCATTATATCTATATTTTTTAACAAATATTAATTATTTTATTATAATGTATTAGTTTGTCAGCATTAATCTTTCATTTAAAAAATAACTCTTTCCATTCCATATAAACTATTCTTATAGCCATTTTCACCTCTCTTTTTTCCTAATTTCCCGGCATCTAAAAGACTTTGAAAATTTTAAGGAAATCTTTTATTATTTTGTTACATATTTTTCATACTATGTATGTCATAAATTATTCTTTATTATTTTTAATAAGTAGTATTAAATCTAATCAATAGTTGGTAGCTCAGTTAGGGGTGTAAATGAGTCGAGTCGAGCCGAGTAGTGTTGAGCTCGAACTCGACTCGAATGCAATACTCGAAGCTCGAAACTCGACTCGAACTCGATCGAGCCTAATTTTTTTTAGCTCGGGCTCGACTCGTCTAAAAACTCGATAAATTCGAGCTCGACTCGACTCGATAACTTTACTATTTTACAAAAATTAAATGTAAAACGTATTTTAGTCCATTTTTTTGTCTAAACCTTGCATATCAACTACACTTGAAAATTTAAACAACTCAAAGTTCACAAATACAATAATATTCATTAAAATTCAAAAAATTGAAAAACATTGTCAAATGGACAAATATTCCAAAAATAAATAAATAAATTATTTCGTGGGTCGTGAGACGTGATTTTCATTCAGATTTTGGAATTTATAAGAACGTAAGTGTACCATTTGTATATATTTTATTTTATATTTAAAAATATTGCTATATATAATATAATTAATAAATAAAATTAATTACAAAATAGTAAATACTGTGCAAGCTCGATTAGGCTCGCGAGCCTCGCGAGCTGAGTATTTATAAGCTCGAACTCGAACTCGTGAGCTACTCGAGTAGCTCGAGCTCGGCTCGATTAGATTCGAGTCGATTTCGATCATTTTACGAGTCGAGCACGAGTAGCTCGCGAGTCAGCTCAACTCACTTACACCCCTAAGCTCAGTTGGTTGAGACCACCACCTAAGATCCCAAAGGTCTTGGGTTCGAGACATGGAGAGAAAATTTATTTCCCTCTTGTGGTGGGGTGGTGTTCCCCTCTTGTTGTGGTTCCGAGTGCGGGTTCGGGTGGTCCCCCTCTTGTGGTGATTGCGGTTTCGGTCTACAGCGAGATGAAAAGATGTTGTTATGTATCCGGTGGTTGAAAGAACTATTGTAATTGATTATCTTTATTAAAAATAAAAATAAAAAGTAGTAGTATTAAATCTACGAGGAAAGAAATGAGAGGAGAGAGCATATTAATTGATGATAAAGGCTAAATTTTAACTTTCTTATTTATTTTTATTTTATTGTAAATTGTTTAGTTGTTATATTACGAAGTGATGGTGGTATGGTAAACTTGTTTTACATACTAGCAACTCATTTAATAGTAAAACATTTTCCTATGTAATTAAATTGATTATGTCTTTTGCGAATTATAAATTGGGCATGTGTATTTTTTTAATTTGTATTAGTTTGTGAATTGTTTCATCTTAAAATCATCTGACATAAGTTTTTCCCAACTAAATTTAAGTTTGTTGAATATAAAAACATATTTTAATTAGTAAATTATTTAATTATAGTTTAGTTAATAATTTTCTAAATTAATAAGTAAAGTTTTACAATCTAAACATATTAATTCATTGCTTTTATCTTTAAAAAAAAACTAATGATTTCACCTCAAGATCTTTCTTCATACATGTACTAATTCGCACAATAACTTGCACTTTTCTTTTCTTTTCTTTTTTTGGTTGATAATTTAAGTTCTCATCCTTGATCGTCCAAAATGCTTAAATTAATATAATTTGATCTGTCAAAAAGAATTTGGCTGAGTGCAATAGTCTCTTGTTATATAAAGCTAGCTTTTCAACTACACGTAAACAAAATGCAGATTATTTCTTGACGATAAGAACACCACACAAAAATTTGACATTTAATAATAATAATTTTATCATTATAATTTCTCTAAATTAAAAATTATTTTTTATCATTAAAGACATTTAACTAAAAATATTATAATTACAAAAAGTTACATGATCACTATCGTTAAAAGTCAATTTTATTGTTGTGGATTTTTTGTTGATAAAAACTTATGTGAATCCGAATTTATTTGAACTTTTATTTTTAAAGTACCATTTTTATGCATGTGTACTATCATTGTTTTTCATGAGTACCATTATTAGTTAAAAATAAGAGTAGTTATAGTGTACATTTGAGTGCATGATGTGCACTTGGATTTTTAAAAAAAAAATAAGGAGAAATCAGTAATACCCCAAAAAAGAATTAGTAATATCCCAAGAAGTAATCAGTAATATCCCAAGAAGTATAATAATACTTCAATTACAAAAAATAAAATAAAAAATACAGTTCGACGTGTTTGTTTGTGTCTTGGAAAAATTAAAATTGAACTTAAAATATAAACACTTTTTAAACACTAATAAATATAAATAATAGTAATAGTATGTATACTAAAAATGAGAGTTTATGTTACGTAAACTCAAGAATTTAGTCAATTTTGTTTGTATAATGAACGTGTATATAGATGATAAAAAAATATTTAAATGAATTAATTTAAAACTTTTTTACGAGTTTAAACTTTTAGATGATGTGGATTTCTTTTATGGTATCAGAGAACTTCACTCATAATATTTTGTCTATTCATTGGGCGGTTTGGACCTCTTCAACGAGTGAAATTTGAAAGTTTGGCCCATAAATAAAAGAGTGTAAAGGAAAATAATTAAATTTATATTTTTTTATAAGTTCGAAATTTTAAATGAGGCAAAAATTTTAAATAAATTTGGATTTTTTGATAAGACAAAATTATTAGATAGATGACCAACCCAATGAATAAAATTGAATTAGGTAAACAGTGACGGTGGATTGGGTTAGCGCTAAATGTGTATATCGACTTATATATATGTATATATATATTTGTGGTAGTTATATGATTCTGAGATCATTAATAGAATATTTGTCTATATTTGGATGGGAATTCATAACTAATACTCCAATTACAGTTGTAAAAATAAGGATTTATAATTATTTCTATAATCATTAAAAAAAGGCAAGATTCTTATAATTAATTAGTATAGAAAGTAGGAGTGGTAGTGACTAGTGAGTGGCGCCGTCTATGAAAAGCTGGACAATTGGAAGCTTTCGGTTAGAGCGTGCGTTTACTTCTTCAACATTAAAATAATAGCTCTTAAATAATACTCTCCCGTCACAATTTTAATTATCTATTTCAAAATTACACAATTTATAATAAATGAATAGTTTATTAATATTTTTAAGTATAAAGTAACTTTTATAAATTGTTTATTAATATTTTTAAGTATAAAGTAACATTTTAAGGACTGAATTTGAAAAAGTGGCATTGTTTTTTGTCATTTTAGGAAATGAGTAAGATAAAACAAAAACATTCATTTTCTGGGTTTTTTTGTAAACAAAATTGGGACGGAAATAGTAACCAAGACAATATGCCCTAAATGTTCCTATTACGTTTATAATGAAACGGTTTTAAAGTGTCGAATATTTAATTAGAAGTATTAAAAAATTTACCAGCGGTATTATTAATCTGAATTTAAAAAAGAATTGCAACAATTACAATATAATATCATCAATCCAAATTAATAATAGTCTTGATGAGATTAATAATACTTATAGTAAAATTATTGATACTTTAAAATTATTTCATGATAAATTTATTTTCATATAGTACTTTGCCCACCCACAAATGTTTTTTTAAGGACTATATATATATATATAAACTTAAGTCATCTTCCATATCTTATAATGTAGACCTAAAAATCTGTTGAATTCAAAATTAGATGTGAGTTCAAAGTACGTACTCATTGCACCTCTATCTGTACCGTATGGTCTTTACTTTTCCGTTGAATTAATTAGATTGTAGGGTAACATTGTGTGCATATAGAGTCGTATTGTCATGATATTTCTTTTGTAATACACTTCTATGCACCAATTCCATTATATAATTTAAATATATTTTTAATGAATATTAATTATTTTATTAAAAAATCTTAATTGATTAATATTAGTTATTTTTACTAAAATATATTGCAGTAAAATATTTATAAATTAATACTCTTTAAATTAATAAACTCTCTAAAATAACAATTTTCTCCGGTTCCAATTTGGTTCGGTTAAAAAATTTATCAATTTCAATAACCTAATAAGATAATAATTTTTTAATCCTCATATTAATTAGTTGTCTCATCAGTATCATAAACTAATAATTTCTTCAAATTACAAAAATAACTAAGCCAATTTAGTAAAATAAGAATTTATTGTTGATTGCTTCTTGTTAAATTCCAATACTACTTAGATTACATCTTTAACTTTTCTTATTCCGTCCAATATATAGTTTTGGTGTTGTGTTCTCAAACTGTACCAAAAGGTTGTGCAACATTCTAGATATCTATAAGTGTTTTTTATTTATTTTTTTGTTATGGGTTCTAAATGTGTTGTATCATCCTTGTCATCATCCTTCACATTATTCTCGAAGATATTTTTTAAAATTTATACACCATTAATATAAATAAATAATTTATATATGCCGCCAATATATAAAATAATCACATGGCCACGATAAATATGATCCCGACGTGAGGTCCATCCTCTTGTGGCCCATCAAAGGTTCACCTCGCACATACGCCCCTCATATCCACCAAGAAGTAATCCCTCCACATCGACCCATGATGAATCCAGGGATTTACCGTCCTGCAACAACAAGGTCCATTACCAAACATGGCCACCTGTCCGCTCAAGAAGTCCCTCCACGTTGTTGATGATCGATTCTAATCGGACGGATTAGTGGTTGTTTTTAACCATAATTTAGATCACCAAACAATAACTGATGGTCCCGTTTTTAATGAATTTTTCAGGACAAAATGGGAATTCAGGAGCAATTTTTTTTAACCTTTACCTCAGGGAGTTCAGCAAGAGTGATGGAAACTCAAGTCACTGCATTGCTAAGAGTAAGAGCACTCAAGTCAGTGCAACTGACTTGTGAGCTCAGGCTCTTAACAAGGCAGTGACTCGAGAGATTTCACTTCAAGTCACTGCGCTGCTTAGAGACTGAGTTACCAAGTCAGTGCGAAGACTTGGAGACTCATGCTCTAAGCAACACAGTGACTCAAGATGCTGAACTCTCGAGTGCGTTGCCTGAACTGGTCAGTGAGAAGGATTCTCTCTGACCTGAATACTTAACCAAAGTTTTCTTTTAATAATGCTCTCAGTGAGCAGATTTTCACAACACTTTAGTAAATACTTTAAAAGATAAAGATAAGAACGCTCAGTTTAACGTGGTTCAGAGACTCAAGCTCCTACGTCCATGACCTGATTTAACAGGAAATCCACTAACTGGGATTCTTGTTTTTAACGTGCCAAGGTGCACCCAGATCTACAACTCCAGATCTTGCTTTCTTCTTCATTAACTCACAAAACAACTTACTACCAACAAACCTAACGAGAGGGTTTTGGTTTCAGTTGGGTTTTCTCCAACTAGGTGAGGTTTTCCCTTACAATGTGTTAGCCTATAGCTAAGATTGGGAAAACCTCTCTAAGCTAAGAGTTACAAGCTGAACACTCATTTGTGTGTGTATATATATATATATATATATATATATATATATATATATATATATATATATATATAAACCCTAATGGTCAGTGTACAAGATGTGAATCGTGCCTCCTTATAACTCCCTTTGAAATTGCACTAAAAACTCACACCTTCACAGCTTGTAGGTGTTGATTTTCTTACTTCACACACACTTCAAACCGCAGCTATGAGCTTGTATTTATAATGTGGATTCAAATGTAACCGTTGGAGAGGATTACATTTGAATCCAGCATTTAATGGTTTCAACCACTTTTCTTGGAATGCGGCTTTGTCAGTGTCAGATTTGTTGCCTTGTGTTGATTGGTCAACGTGGACTGCTTCCAACGGATCTTTGACTCAGTGGGTTGACCAGGTCCCGCTGACTTTAAGTAGCTTCATCCTTCACTGACTTGATGATCTTCAGTGGACTGAACGTCTTTAGTGTAGTTGTCCTTTAGTGACTCTTTGAAGATCTCTCCAAGAACTTTGTCATAAGGCTGAATGACAAAGTTCCCTGACCATAGTAGTCTGACTCCTTCAGGGCCTACTTGGTGCAGCACTAATCATGTTCTTCACTGAGTGGTCCACCTGACTTTAGCTTAGATCAGCCCGGTTCACACTCAGTGGGACATCCTTCAGGCTTCTCTACTGGTTCAGGTTACTAGCATGGCTTCAGTTAGTTCTTCTTGGTGTTATCTTGATATCCTCAGGCTGTGTTGCTGAGTTCCCCCTCGCTGGGTTCCCCCTCAACTGAGTGTTCCCTCAACTGAGTTCTTCTCAACTGACAGCCTATTCTACTGAGAGCTAACCTAGCCTGACCTGAAACAAGAGATATTATCCTGACTGCTTTCAAACATATTACATGTTGTTTTGGAAAATCATCAAAACTAAAACATATCCCAACAATAACGTGTGATTGATTACAACCGTAAATAGTAAATACGATAGATCGGGAATAGAAAATTGTAAATACTTTATTGATTACGTATTTATTTCGTATGTGTGTGTTTTGTGGTGTTTGAGTGTGTGTAGGGAGATTTTTTTTGTGTAATTTAAATTATTTTGTAAGATGGAAACCAACTTATTTATATAAACCACCAACTAGGTGGTTGACTAAACTCTTGGACTTCGAGGCTTGCATGCTTGAAATGTGTCCATTTTAACTTGTTTTACCTTATCTAAGCCTACACCTAGTTACAAAGTCTTCTTTTATGTCTGTCTCATCCTTGGAGTTGTTCGTCCTTGCTCAGTTTGTCAATTTCTATCTTGAGTTCTTTTCTCTAAGTTGTTCGCCTCCTTGGCCTTCGTATATTCATTGAGAGATGCTCGCCTAGAAGCTGCTGGCCAGGTGATGTAAGAGCTGGAATGGTACATCTCTGATTGATTTATGCACCACTCTTACGTCATACTTGTTCGTCACACATGCATTGATTAGCTTTAATCATAACCCAAGTATTTTGTGCCTTAGTGTTGTTCGTTTATCATTAGAAGTTGTTCGCCTATCAACAATTATCCCCTAGTCTGTCTTCATGTTGATCGGGACGAGCTATCTTGGCCGAGCAACTGGGGTCAGGTTATGACTTGGTAAGATGATTAGGTCGAACAGCTTGTTCTGGGCGAACAACTCGGTTGCGATTGTTTGTATTCCGAGGCGTGGGATTTCTTCGAGGAATGACGTGGGCGGCATGATGATGCGCCGCCCACGCGCGCATACTTCCGAGGCCATGCGCCCTTTGGTTTTGAAAATAAGTCCTTTATTTGTTGGCCTCTTGTACAATTTACCCCGTTTCTCACACTTTGACCCCAGTATTTTCTTGAAAATACGGGGTTTACCCCGTTTTTCTAAGGGGTATAAATGGGGGGGAGTTAGCAAATTTTTTCCACTTTTCACTCTCAATTTAAAAAAATTCCAGCAATTACCATTTTTATTCGGCGACTCATCTTCAATTTTCTGGTCACCACTTCGTCTTCCAAGGTAGTATATTTCACCCATTTTCTTGTATTTTTTTCTTTAATTTTTTGCATTTTTCCTTCGCCTTCTTCTTTTTTTGTAAAAAGTTGGCTAGGGTTCTTCCTGGAGCTGTCATCATCATCGGATACCTTTGCCATCATCACCATCACTCGCCGAAATTTTTATTTTATAACCTTGAAACTACCATTTTCATTTTCTATCTCTAAAACTCCACGTCCAACCAATCAAGCGACGAGAATCCTCCATTAAACCCTGAGAAACACCCTCTCGAAGTCGTCCCCTTCGAAGGCCAATTGCCTTTTGAAATCTCACGGAGATGGATCCGAACATCAATTCAGTTATTAGATCTATGGGAGACACAGGTGCTCGCCCCTCTGGCGAGGAGGTTGTTGAGATCATTTCTCGGAAATCTCACGCAGAGGACTCATCGAGCTTCGAATTTGAGATGGACTAGGATCTAGAATTTGAGGACGAGCTAACTTGGAAATTCCTTGAAGGAATAGAGTTTCCTTCCCTTAAATTGATGGAACCCAATGGACTTGCGAGCATATTAAAAAAGGTATGCCCATGAATTTGCTCGCCCAATGAGAGTGTGTTGAAGCTGCAAAGGAATGAATTCCAGGCGAGCAACATTAAAAGCACTGTTCGTGAGGACGAACTGGATCTCATATGGAAGACCTATCAAATTTCGTATGATATTTATATGTGGGCTCCGGGCAAAAAAAGAAAAAGTTGAGCTCCCTCCACCTCGATGCACGGCGATCAACGTTGACACCCTCATTGCTGGGTTAAGACAGCCACTGCCTCCAATAGTTGGTCGCTTTCTAGATGCGACCAACTTAGCCATCACACAAATCACCCCGATAGGTTGGATGAACCTGTTCGGCATCATGACTTTGTTCGCCCTTAAGGGCTATGATGATCGGATCACCGCCGACGAGGTCAACTATATGATGGCCATCACTGCCTGCTCGGCCGGGGAAAAAAGATACTATTACTTGAAGGCTCGTCTGAGTCTAAAAGTAGTAGAAGGAGTGTTGAACAAGATCCACGACTGGAAACATCATTCTTTCTTCATTGGGGGTGATTGGCGAGCAGCGGTCGGTCCCTATGGTGGTGGTTCCAGGATAAACTCCCCAGCGGCTTACAGGAAAATAAAACGTGAGCCCACTTTTTCTTATTCTTAAGATAAGTTGGACTAATTTTAACTTTTTTGTTTCTTTGCAGGACCCCGTTTACTTAAGTGGAACAGTGAGGCGGAGGAGGTCGGCTCGGAATTTTTATTTACCTCGTGCCTGGTTGCTCTTCGTAATAGGGCGGACAGGATAATCCAGCACTTGAACGAGCTCAAGTGTAAAAAAGTTACTCGCCTCTTCACACATCCCCATCATTTAGAGGCACAAGCTGAGAGCCCCAGGTATAACGCTTAATTTTTTTTTACTTTTCATCTTTAACAAGTTATTCGCCTTGCAGAGGAGCAAGTTATAGTCGCCGTCCCACCAAGTTTTGCTCTTCTGGAATAGAGGGTGTTCAAAATACCGCCAACTAGGGGAAGAAAGGTTTAGGACGATCCACCTTCAAAGATCGTCAACCTTGTGATAAGAATTTTCGATGCACAAGTTGCTAGGCAGGATGCCCCAAATCAACCACCTTCTTCCCCTACTCAACAATTGTTGCCCCCTCAAGGGACTAAACGTTTAAGGCAGCCGGATGGTTCTCCCGTTGTCCCTACTGAGCACCCTACTAGAAAGGGTAAGGAGAAAGTGGCGAGCACAGCTGCTCGCCATTCCGAAGATGAAGCTACTTGCCACCCTTCTGCTGAGGTGGCCGAGCGAGGCGGTAATGCCGCCAAGGATTCGGGGAAGCGAGCCAGGGGCCCCGAAGACCTTACCTTATTAGGTTGGGATGGCCTCAAATATTCCAAGTAAGTTTTACAACTATAGTTGTTCATATTTTTATTTTTCCCTTGGAATTTGACTAACTTTTTTCTCTATTCCCTACTCGCAGCTACCGGGCTCAAGACCACCCCGGGCAATCTGATATCCTACATCAGTTCGTATGCTCGAAGTCCCCCGCCTACTTTCGGGACATACCTGAGAACCGTGTTCGCCGAGCAATAGAGTTGGTTGCTAGCGCCTGGATGAATCCTTTAGATAGGGTCATTCAGGAACAAGAAGTTGTGGACAACTTCCGCCTCTCCATGGTTCAACCTGTCAATTCACTTGTTTTTGCTCAACGAGGACTTGGGCAACTAAGTAAGTTAGAAAAGGCTGCTCGTCGTCATGCCGCAATTGTTTGGCAACTGAGTGACGAGAAGAAGAGGGTGGTGAGCAAGTTCAACACTAAGGTTGCTCGCCTTAACAATCAACTCAAGCTCGCCAATGAGACTAAACAAAAATAGTTGGAGGCCAACCAGCAAATTTCTGTCGAGCTGAAGATCAAAAAAGTTGAGCTCGCTACCTCTCAGGCAGCCTTGGAAGAGGAGAGGAAGAAAAAAGAAGAGGTCGAGTAGAAGACAGCCGCACTGGAGGTAGAAGTTTCTCACCTCAGAGAAGGAACGGAGGGGATGATCCCCCAGGCCGAGTTCGAAGCCCAACTCAATACCAATCTCGGGGCTTGCTCGAACCTGGGTTATATCTATGCCTATGTTGATTACATTCGTTCAGTAAGTGTATACAACGTCTCCATTGTCCAAGGGGTGCTTGGCAAGGACCTGGTGGAGTTCCTTGAAGCCTATCCACCCCAGCCTGGGACAACACTCCAGCTTGGCGACATGCCAGACTATGGGGTCAAGTTGGACTTTCTTGACCCCAATGTCCTTCTTACACGTCCCCCAGCTGGCGAAGGGGAAGGAGAGAACGAGCAGGCCAATCAAGATAAGGACGGTGAGTAGGCCGCTGCTGACAATTTGGTCACTGGGATGCTGGTGGATAACCCTGCCGACCAGGTCCGAGATCCTCCTAACCCCAGTGCTCACGATGACACTCCTGCCCCTACCGAGCAAAGAGAGGGTTAGACTTAGGATTTTTCTTTTCTTTTTACTCCTTCACTGTTGTTGTTCGCTCCTTTCATAGAGTTATTTTTGTAATCTCTTTTGGGCTTTTAATGCCTTTTAATTTAATGAACTTTTTCTTCTTTTCTCGTCATTTCTTTATATGTCAATTGTTTTACATGTATTTCAATGCTTTACAATGCTAACATATATAATTGGGCTTTGTTCGATTTGAACTTTGCCTTTAAATCAGAATAAGGGTTTAGCCTTAGGCTTTGCTCGCTTTAAAAAATGAACAGTCTTTCAATGGCTTTGATCCTTATAAAATTGGACTTGTACCTTAAGCTTAGATCTTCTCCTTGAACGAACAACTATTATAGCCTTAACCAGAATATTACAAGTGTAAAAAGATTGCTCATCACTAACATATACTTGACGAACAACTCTAAACATCTATAACAAGCCCAGTAATTACAAGTATAAACTAGTTGTTCGTCAATCATGATCTTGCCGAACAACTTAGTAATCTCCAACTTTGAATTCCCTGTTCTTGACATGAGAATTATAGTAACATTCTGCTCGCTGCTTATAAGTTGCATTTTTTAGCTCGACCATTATTCTATTTTCTTCAAGCATATCTAGTTCAGTAGCCAGAGCAGAGTTGTTCGCTTCCTCATCAAAGTTGGTCATTTGAATTGTTTTAGTCTTTAGTTCGATTGGAATAACTGCTTCGGTTCCAAAAGCTAATGCAAATGGTGTTTCCCCTGTACTAGACCTAGGAGAAACTCTGTACGCCCATAGAACCTCTGGGAGTTCTTCAGACCAATTTCCTTTGATTTCCATCAATCGTATTTTTAGAACGTGTTTGATTATATTATTGACAACTTCGACTTGACCATTCGACTGGGGATGATAAGGGGTTGAATAGTGCTTTATTATTCCCCACTTAGTGCAGAAGTCTCTTAGTTCCTTTCCACCAAACTGTGAACCGTTGTCTGTACTAAACGTTTGTGGAACTCCAAATTGACAAAAAATGTTCTTCCAAATGAAGTTGATCATTTTTTGATGTGTAATCTTGACTAAGGCTTCTGCTTCTGCCCACTTAGTATAATAGTTGACCACCACAAAGGCAAATCGTACATTTCTTTTCCCGGGTGGAAAAGGTCCAATTATGTCCATCCCCCATCTTGCAAATGGCCAAGGACTCTAAATAGAAACGAGCTCTTAAGCAGGAGTGTGGATATTCGGGGCAATATCTGGCATTGATGACAAGTGTTTGCCATTTTGATAGCATCCTGGCGCAAAGTTGGCCAATAGTAGTCTTGTCTGATAGTTTTGTACGCCAAGGCTTGCCCCCCCAGTATGATTTCCACACATTCTCGTATGTATTTCTTTGAGTATAGCTCATCCCTACCCCCTAGGCAAACACTTGAGAAGTGGAAGGGAAATTTCCCTTTTGTAAAGTTGTTCGCCCACCAGGGTATACCTGGCTGCTCATCTGGTTAACTTGGCAGCTTCAAAAGAATTATTTGGTTGTTCTCCATTTCTCAAGTATTTGACTATTGTTGTTTGCCAGTCATCGTCTTCTTGCTGCTCGTCTAGCTAATTGACCTTATAGTTAGTCGTCGATGGATTGGTTATTTTGGTGATGACAATATCGGACAGTTTTGTTGGTCCTTCATTAGTTGCTAATCGAGCCAACGCATCTGCTTGAGTGTTGCTCGCCCTAGGTACTTATTCAATAAATACTTGTTCTAACATGGACATCAGGTGAGCAACTATCCTTTGGTATTCGATCACGTGTTCATCCTATTAGCATTAGTGTCCTAGAGACAATCATTTATAAAGACATAATACTCGATGATATTCAGTTTGATTTAATATTATTCATTTAATATTAATGTATGGCAATACACTTATTTGAGCATTATGTCTGATTATTTGCATTTATTCTTATTTGTGTTCCCATGAGTCACTACTGTCATTGAGCGAGTGAGAACTCAGATGACTTAAGTATGATTCTCAAATAGCCCTGATCAAGGATCATCAAGAATGTGATATTGATGATGCAAATTGAGATTGGTGTGCGATCTCCATCATACTCTTAGAGAGTGTAGTAAGATCTCACTTACTACGAGATACTAGGTATCTCATGATGGATGCACAAATACCATAGAGGGTATTGGTATACTCATCCGAGAAACAGTTTGATGTAATTCTACAATATATATGTACGGGTGCCTCGGTTAGTGGGAGCGATGTGATACTCCTTTGACTTGAGGTCAATACGCACAACATGTGTGGAGTGATGAACTTTGACCATGACCGACGCTTGCACCCTCTACGGGTAGATATGGCATGGATTGGGTTCAACACGAAATGCATGTGTGTGGTAGTTGAGCCAAGAATATGAATCATTTCTCAAATGTGAATTTAGAGAGAATACTTATTTTCTCATCATAATTGGATCTAAGTCGTCAGCCGATGCACATCAACTTAGACTTTGTGGCTAAGTGTGATATACTTGATCAATTAGTGATTTGAGATAATATGATTAAGTTATTTGAATAGACACTTCATCATGTACAAGACTTAATCGGGTATTCGAGAATAAAAGAAAGATATCACAATAGCCTACAGTATTACAGGTAGTTGCAGATTTCCTCGAACGTACCTCGTATATTGAGAATGTCTGATTAATTATCTAAGGTTCAATTAAGACCGTTAGTTTGACTAATCACTCTATATACGAGGATATATGGGTCACACAATAAGTAATGGTGATCTACTAATGATAGTTGGTTGATTAAATATTATATTAGATATAATATTTAATTTATGGAGAATATAATAATTATTATATTTAGAATTAATTATTATTATCATTTAGTTAAATTAGATTAAATTAAATAGGAATTCTCAATAATAATATTTGGAATATTATCATGTAGGAAATTATTCACAAGGAAATAATTCGTAGGAAAATATTTACAAGGAAATAAAGATTTTATTTAATGGGCTAGGGTCTTTTATCTTGCTTGGAAATTAAGTCAGCTCATTCTTATAAATATAAGTCCTGCGGGAATTCCACACACAAGAAACAAATTCTCTCCATAAAATCACTAGTTAGAATTTTCCTAGCAAATTCATCTCGAGATTCAACGCTGACAGTGTTGGGGAAGTCAGGGTGCCCGGATCTATTCGGGATGAAATTTAAATACGAATTTAAATATAATTATTACTAGCATGAATTAATCTGAATTAATTCAAATACTAATTGCCAACAACATATAATATCACGCATATGAATTAATTCACGTAAAATCCTATACCGAAAAATCTAGGAGTTTACGCAATTACTTACATCTTGAAGCGACATCCGTAGAGAAGAACAGGACAAGCAAATTGATCCTATCAACCGAAAGACATTCTCAAGTATTCCCCTTTCCCTTGTTCGTTCGCCGGTGGGAAGCGCTTAACGAACAATTAATAATACAAAGGAAGAGGAAAAATATTTATTGCTCTTGATTTTCCAACTCATGGAACTTGTAAATTGGGAATGAAATAATCATCCCTATATATAGGGGCTGAATATTTGGGTTGAATATGGGAGGAGAAAATCTTTTCTTGGCCTCCAAGAAATCTTGAATATATCTCATATATTATTTTCTCTATAATAAAATATTCCACAAAAATCTCACCCTCCTAATATATGTAATATTCGAAAATTAATAGATGAGAATACAAGATTTGGATCTTCTTGAATTTGTGAGATAATCTTGTATTCCAAGAATACATATCTTGCATAATATCTTTCCAAAAAAATCAACAAAATTTTTTCTCTTTCTATATCATAATTTTCGAAATTTTAATAGAAAAATCAGCAATTATATTTTTCTTTTATTTTAATCATCTTATTATTATTGGGCTACTTGAGGGGCCTTTAGGAGAATTAAGATTTGACCTCCAATGGGCTTTTGAATTTCAATATTGAGCCACAATATAATTCATCCCATTAATATTAATAAATACCACTATCAAATTAATATTGCACTATCCATCTTAATCCATATTACGATAATATGGGATCCCTGTTATTATTTCCCGTGTTTAAGATTATCTAGTCCATTAATTAATTGAGCTTCTGAATAGCTCTAAATTAATTAATATCTTGTGTCTTGGAGTAAAGACAACTCAACATTATTATCCGTACCGGAAAAACTAATTTTCCACTTGCAAGACCTGATGTAAAGTTCTAGATCATCATGTTCAGGATTAACTTTTAGGGCTTTCAGTTCTTCGACTGAAGCTGCTCGTTATTTTTTACTCTTCCAATGTGGGTCTATTATAGGTCCCTCAAGGTTGAATTCATCTTCAATGTCCATTAGGTCGGCTCCTAGGTGGGGTTCTAGATCATCTGCTTGTCTTAGCTCAATGTTTTTTGCTAGAATCTGGCCCTCCAAGTCATTGATAAAAGGTTGTTCGCCAATGTTCATAGGTTGCTCAGCTAGAACTGGAATTCCCTCACTTTGCGCAGGTTACTTGTTTCTGGGTGAGAGTTGCTCTCCAGCCCAGAACAAATAGTTGTTCGTCCAACTCTATTTGATCTTCCCTGGAATCTAGAATATCATCCATAACAGATGGCTCATTTGTTGGATAGCTGGTGGACGCCGCCATCATCAAAACTCTTTTATCATTAGACTGAATTTGAAGAAGGCATTCTCTTACTTTTTTCTGATCCCCTTTTAATGCTTTTGAGGTTGGGAATTTATACATTAGTAGTAGGTCGAAACTGCCACTTTAAATTCATTTAAAAAAGATCGACCAAGGAACCCATTATAGATAGATTAATGATCTACAATCAGAAATTCTAACATTCTAGTCAATCTCCTTTCTGGATCCTCGGTCGATACAAGTTCGACAGACAACCTACTTATCCCAAGTAGGATAGTTACAGCATCACCAAATCCTAAGATTCTATAATTTGAATCTTCGATGTAGCTTGTATAACCTCCTAGTTGGTCGAGCGTATACTTGAAGATGATGTTGGTGTATGCTCCGGTGTCGATCAGCATGTGATGCATCTAATCCTCATAATATTGGCACATATAATGAGGGGATCATTATGGGAAGTAAGGATTCCATCAAGATCTTTCTCGATGAAAGTCAACCCTGGAAGTTGTTTGACAGAGGGGTTGATTCTCACTTTTTGAACGTGAGCTACCGTGCATAACCCAGTTTTTCTTTTCCAATTAGATATTATACTCGCCCATCTGAACATCCTCCAACGGGACCTGACGGCTCCATCATTAGAATTTTCCTAGCCGGTCTTGCCGCCGCAGCTGGGGCTGGTCGCCTGGGCTTATTGCTCTTGAGGGGTTGTTCGTCGTCTTCCTCGTCAGAGCTCTAGGTGTTGTTAGCCCGGGGTCTTTTACCAGGTGCTCATCGGACGAAGTCTGATAATTTTCCCTCTTCGTAGAATCACCAAAGTTGCTTGAGCAAGTCTCTACACTCACTAGTAAAGTGCCCCACATTCTGGTGGTAAGCACAATACTTTTTTGGGTTGAGCTTGCTAGCCTCTTGGCGGATTTTTCTTAGCGTGGAGAGCAACTTTTTGTCCTTTACATTGTTATATACCGTATCAATGGATACAGTGAGCACTTGGTTAAGCTTTTTCTTTCTTTTCATTAAATGTCTTCATGTTCTTTGGGACTCGGTAGCCGGTTCCGCCGGGCTTCTTGGGATTTTCCTTTGGGTCCATCTTGTCTCCCATGTCGTTTTGTAGGTCTTCGTGCATGGAGACAAAGATGTTGGCCCGATTACAGAATTCAGCATAGTTTTTAGGGCATGAAAGATGCATTTCCTTCCATAGCTCCGTGCCATTTTTCAACCCAGCCATCACGGCCACAATCTTAGTGTCCCCACTCACTGATTCTCCTTCCAACAATACTTTATCAAATCTTTCCAAGAAAGACCGATCCAACTCATCATTAGATTGTTTTAAGTCAGATAACCGGTGTTTTTTGGAAAGGTATGATCCGACTATGGAGAAGTGGGAGAGAAACTCCTTGCCCAGCTAGGCAAAAGAATGAATTGATGTCGGTTGCATGGCAAAAAACCATTTATGCACCCGGTCCCCCAAGGTTAGGAGAAAATTTTGACATTGGGTCGCATCACTTGCCCCCATAGAAATAATGTAGTCGGAGTATTTCATCAAATGGACTCGGGGATCCGCCATCCCCTCATATTGGATGCTTGTAGAGAACTGGATTTTTTTCTGAATCGGAGCCTTCAAAATTATGGAGGATAAAGGTGAGGAAGGTATAGTGGTTGCCCTGATTCCTCTTTGTGAGTCCAATTGACTCTGCATACTTTTTATGGCCTTCCTCATGGCCACCAGCTCATCTAAAGATGTCCCTTGGCTTAGAGGTTGTTCGGGAACAGAGGAGCATGATCATATGTTCATCGTAGTCCCTCACTCGGAGGAGGAATTTTGTGAGCTGATTTCCGGGGGTTGTTTAACCCCATCTGGGCCCAGATGCCCAAAAGCTTATCTTGACGGCCTCTTGTTGACTGATGGATGAACGGGGTTAGGTGTTGCTCGCCCTTCAGCTGCTCTTGGGCGAACAAAATATTGATTATTCTGGGGTACCCCCAGCCTTTCATGTACACTAAGACATGAAGCCCCACGACTTGATCCAGCTGCTCGGCTGGGAGTAGATTCCCCATGGCTTCTTATCCTGTCACACATTTTAGCCTTGTCTTTTGCCTTCTGAGCTTGGGCATTATCAGCTTCGTTAAGTTGCTCGTCCTGGCCTTCACAGCCCTTGTTTAAGAAGGACCAGGTTGCCCATGTTGTTTCTATAATCTTTGCAGCATGGCAATCGTGCGAGAAAGATCAGCAGGATTTTGGGCCAATGCTTCTAATTCCGGAGGCATATTTTGACTGGGGGTTGGCCTATTTCGATTCACCGATTGTGAATCTTATGCTCGTCGACCAGCTGAAGAGGCTCGAGTCGGTGGGGTTCTAGCCAGATGATGGGAGAGTTGGGTCTCTCTTGAATAAGGCATCTTGGCTATGAGTTTATGTGAATCTTCAACTGTTCAAATTCAGATGAAGAACACCTAGAACACTTTCCTTGAGTTTATGAAAAAAAAAGCTCAAGAACACCCTTGAATCTTCAAGTTCTTAACTTGAATTTCTTGAAAATCTAACAGGAATCGAAGGTTTGAACCTTCCTTCTAGCGCCAAATTGTTGATGATTAATTCTAATTGAACGGATAAGTGGCTATTTTTAAGGATAATTTAGATCACCAAACAATAACGTGTGATTGATTACTACCGTAAATAGTAAATATGATATATCTGGAATAGAAAATCATAAATACGTGTATTGAATATGTATTTATTTCATATGTGTGTGTTTTGTGGTGTTTGAGTGTGTGTAGGGAGATTTTTTGTGTATATGAACTTATTTTATAAGATGAAAACTAACTTATTTATACAAACCGCCTGTTGGTGATCAATTTTTATTGGATGGATTAGTGACTGTTTAAGTTCGGTTTAGAGATCATCAATCAATTACATGTGATTGGTTACCACCGTAAATGGTAAATCGAGGGTCGGGTTATGAACTTGTAAATGTGAAAGTCGAAATCGTAATAATTTCGTATGTGTGCACGTCTAGGTGTTTAAGTGTGTGTTTTTGGAGCATTTGTGAATTTGAACTTGTATTTCTTAAGCTGGAGAACAACTATTTATAAAGACTAGCAAGCATGGGGTGTTTATGACTTTTGGTCTCCCTAGCCTGCATGCTTGACAAGTGTCCTTTGACCACAATTTGACCTTATCTAAGTTGAATCTTAGTTACAAAGTCTTCTTTTGGTCTTATCTCGGACTCATTATTGTTCGCCTAAGTCGGTTTGACTAATCTTGATTGTTCTTCAACTGAAAGTTGTTCGCCTCTTGGGGTCATGCTTTCGTAGTTGTTCGTCCTTTGAGTGCATGGCTCAGAAGTTGTTCGCCTTTGTGTTTTACACAGATTGGCGTTGGGATCTTGATCCTTTGTTCGTCGACATGCACCTCTTAGGTTGGTAGATTCACCACCTTTTATCAATGTTGCTCGTCATCAGTGACTTAGCAGAATGTTCATCTCTGGTCTTGGGCCTTCAAACCTGTTCGCCGATAAACTGTTCGTCTTTGTAGTTGTTCGTCACTTTATACACTCCTTGGATTAGTTTATGCACCCCGGCTTGATTTTCTTTATTGATCATCTTTGATTTGGGGTTGATTTCTCGTAATCTTTTTTATGGCTTTAATCCTTGTTCGCCCATTATTGATTTATGTTCGCCTGTCAACAATTGCCCCCTATCCTGGCTATATGTTGCCCCAGACGAGCAACTATAGTTAGGATATTATACTGGCGTGGATTTGGACGAACATCATTGGTCCTGGCGAGCAACAAATGGTACGTCGTTCCGTCTCCCCAAGGTCTGGGGGTTGTACGAAGATGACGTGGGTGGCATGATTGTGCGCCGCCCACGCGCGAGCAATCCCGAGGCCACGCGCCCCTATGTTTGCATGTAGGTCCTTCAATTTTCACACTTGCTCGAATTTTACCCCGTTTTTTTGGCAACATGGTCCCCATTTTTTTGGGTAATTACGGATTTTACCCCGTTTTTGTTTGGGGTATAAATACTGGAAAAACTGAAAATTTTCCCACTTTTTCCATCTTTGCTACAGTGCTCCGGCGATTCTTCCTTCTTCGGCGATTCCAAGCTTTTCCGGCGTCCGTTCTTCCAGTATTTGGCTCCAAATTCCATTCCCCAGGTAGTCACTTTTCTTATTTCATCTTTTTCGTTCCTATTTTCTTCAAAAAGCCTCCATCGCCACCGTGTGGGACCGCGCGCCACCGTCTTCTCCGGGAAATACGCCGCCGTCTGCAACTTCATCCGCCGCCATCTGGATTTTTTCCTTTTCTCTTCCCTTTTCCTCCTATGTCTTCGCATTCGAGCAACAAATCTGAGGAAACTCTTGAACCCCTCTTCCCTATTGTGGCACACGAGAATTGACCCCCTTTCGAAGTCTCTTCGACTTTGGATCCCCACGTGGACTCTATTGTTCGATCGGTAGAAGATACGGGTGCTCGCCCATCAGGGAGGGAAGTGGTGGTCGCTGCGAACAGGGATTCCGACGAAGGCTCCTCGACCAGCGCTGAATCGGAAGATCCCCAATTTGACGAGTTGACTCGTGAATTTTTGGAAGGGATAGGGTTCCCATCTCCTAAGATGATGGAAAATGAGATCCCAACTGGAGTTGCTCGGCCTTTTGAATGGCGAGCATATGCTGAGGAACACGCGAACAACTTTGCTCGCCCACAGAGAGAAGTGTTGGATTTGGTAAAGTCCGAATTCCAGGCGAGCAAGATTAAAAGTGTTGTTCGCAAATATGAGTTGGACTCGATCTGGGAGACCTACAAGATTCCCTATGATATTCATATGTGGGCCCCCAAGAGAAAAGAGAGAGTTGATCGCCCACCTCCAGGATGCAGGGCGATCAATATTCATACTTTGATCGCTGGATTGAAACTGCCTCTTCCACCCATTGTTGGTCGCTTCCTAGAGGCGACCAACCTTGCAATCACTCAAATTACTCCGATTGGGTGGATGAACTTGTTGGGGACAATGTGTCTGTTCGCACTGGAGGGGTATGTTGATCGTATAACTGCAGAAGAGATCAACTACCTTATGACGATCACAAGATGTCCCCCTGGAGAGGAAGGTTACAACTACCTCAAGGCCAGGACAGGATTGAAGATGGTAGAGGGAGTGCCGAACAAAATCCGTGATTGGAAACAGCACTTTTTCTTTATCGGGGGTGATTGGCGAGCATCTTCTGGTCCATACGGTGGTGATGGACGAATAAATTCCCCAGCCTCTTATGGGAAATTTAAACGTAAGATTATTTTCTTGTTCATCCTTGAACTGTACTGTTCTAATTTAACTTTTCTTGTTTGTTCGCAGACCCTCGTTTACCCAAGTGGAACTCAGATGAGGAAGAGATCGGCTCGGAGTTTCTATTCACCTCTTGCTTGGTCGGCCTTCATAATAGAACGGAAAGGACCACTGAGTATTTACGTGAGGGAAAGTGCCTAAGAGCTGCTCGCCTGCTTACGTACCCCCACCACTTGGAAGCTCAAGCTGAGGTGCCCCTAGGTACGCAAATTTCTAACTCCTAACACCAACTTTGCTCGTCATTTGACTTCCACAACTTGCTCGTCTAACTCTTCTTTTTTTTTTTAGCCGAGCAAGTCACTGTTGCAGTTCCCCCCTATTTTGCTCTCCTCGAACAAAGAGTTTTCGAAATGGCGCTTCCGAAAGGATGAAAGAGGAGAGGTGACCCGCCTACCAAGGTTCTGGGGATGACGAACAAGGCTGAAGGAGCCAAAGTTCCGCGACCAGCCGCTCTCCCTGGTCCTGCTCAGCCATCTTCTCCGATTTCTCCTCCTCGCGGGGGAAAACATTTGAAAAAAGCCGATGGGACTCTGTTGGCCCAAGATATCCCCGGTGGTAGCAAGGGGAAGGAGAAGGTGGGCCACAGTCATGCTCGCCCTGAGGGGGATGCTGATCGGCACTCCTCCATCGAGCCCACAGAGAAATCCGGCAAAGCGGGCAGGGATTCCACCCCTGTCTGTGGCCCTGAAGACCTTACCCATCTGGGTTGGGACGATCGGAAATTTAAGGAGTAAGTCTACCCTTGCCTTTGCCGAGCAAGATTCACTTTATCGTTATTATTTTTTTTCTAAGTGTTATTTGCTTTCTTGTTCGCAGATATCGTGCTGACGATCATCCCGGGCGATCAAGCGCTGTCCATCAGTACGCTTGTTCGAAGACTCCCGTTAGTATAAGGGAGATTCCCGGCGACCATGTTCGTAGAGCGACATAGTTGGTCGCCCGAGCCTGGACACGCCCACTGGACAAGGCTGTTTTCCAACAGGGGTTGGTGGACAGTGTTCATCTTTCCATGATGCTTCATTCCAACGGCCTTGTCACTGCTCAGAGGGTAATGGCCCAGATCACCGAGCAAGAAGAAGCTGCTCGCCGCTACGCAAGTACTGCTCGGCAGCTTACGAAAGAGAAGGATGGCCTGGTCGGCTAATACGAGGCCAAACTTGCTCGCCTCAACAACCAGATCAATGTTTATATTGATAATGAAAAGAAATATCTTGGAGAAATCCAAGGCTTGTCTGGTGAGTTGAGAGGTAAAGATGCCCTGCTCGGCGAGGGGGAGAAGAAGTTGTCCGCGGCCGAACAAGAGATTGTCGAGCTTAAAGCTGAAAATGCTCGTCTTCGGGAGGCGGAAGCCAAACTCTTCACAAGTGAGCAACTCGAAGTCGAAGTTCAAGCTCGAACTGCCCCCATTTTAAACCTTGGGTACATTTGCGCCTACGCGGACAGCATCCGCACGGCCGATGCTTACGATTACAAGGATATGGTGGAAGAAATGAGCAAGGACTTGAATGAATTCATGGAGAACTATCCACCGCCGAGCAATATTGAAATTCAGCTGGCGGATTTGGCTGTACTAGGGGTTAAACTTGACAAACTTAACCCCAGTATTGTCATTACTCATCCTCCGCCTCCAGTTGATGAAGGCGATCAAGAGGAAGAGGCGGTTGTGGCTGACGAGCAAAATGCTAAAGAGGCTGAGGATAAGGCTGCCGAAGACTTGGCTCGAGATATGATCGTTGAACCTCCCGTTGATCAAACTCAAGATCCTCCTCCTGCCGAGCAACAGTAGATATAGGACTTAGCTTTTTTCTTCACCTTCTTTGTAATAGTTGTTCGCTCCTTTTGTAGTACTTGACTTTTAGGATCATTGTACTATTTTTTAGGCTTAATGCCTTTTAATTAATGGAATGTCTTTCTTTGTTCGCTCATTTTCTTTATATGTTAATTGCCTTTACATTTTATTAATGCATTTGCAATTATAACATATAGTGTTGGGCTTTTGTTCGAATTGAACTTTGCCTTTAGTGGAATCAGGGTTCAGCCTTAGGTTCTGTTCATTTTAAAAAACGAACAACCTTTAAGTGGCTTTGGTCCTCAAAATGGACTTGTACCTCGAGCTTTTGGACTTTTCCTTTTGACGAACAACTACTATATTTACATAATAAAATTTACAAGTGTTGTAAGACTGCTCGTCACTAACAAATATAATCTGATGAACAACTTTGAACATTAACTAAAACATGCTCGCTTATAATATTTTTGCCGAGCAACTCTGTCTATAAATAAAAGATGAAACAGCACTCAAACTATACAATGTGTCGAACAACTTTAAATTCTATACTTAGCAAAATTTTCAAAAAATTAGGCAAGTTTTTGGTTTGCCTCACTTGGTTAACTAGCCCCCCAAGAAATTTGTTCGCCCAATTAGGAACTTGTTCGTTTCATTGATAGTACTTCTTCAGATGTACAGCATTCCAGGAGTATTGGGCCGGCTTGCCTTCCATATCTTCGATATCGTATACACCATTAACGAATTTTTCCGTTATACGATACGGGCCCTCCCAAGTTGGTCCCAATACACCTGGAGGTTGGGCGAGCAACTTTCTTAGAACCATATCTCCAACTCTGAATTCCCTGACTTTAACATGGGAATTATAATAGTGTTCTGCTCGCTGCTTGTAAGTAGCATTTTTTAGCTCGGTATTCAGTCTTTTTTCTTCGAGCAAATCCATTTCAGTAGCTAGAGCAGAATTGTTCGCCTGCTCGTCAAAGTTGGTCGTCCGGTATGTGTTGGTCTTTAACTCGATTGGTATTACAGCCTCTGTTCCGAAAGCCATTGCAAAAGGTGTTTCTCCGGTGCTTGACCTGGGAGAAACTCTGTATGCCCATAAGACTTCCGGAAGCTCTGTAGACCAACTGCTTTTGCTTTCTGCTAGCCGTACTTTTAACGTATGCTTGATAATTTTGTTTACGGCCTCGACTTGTCCATTTGACTGGGGATGATAGGGCGTAGAATAATGTTTCTTGATCCCCCACTTTGTACAGAAATCTCTCAACTCTTTTCCATCAAACTGCGGACCATTGTCTGTCACGATGGTTTGCGGAACTCCAAAATGACAGACAATGTTCTTCCAAATGAAGTTGATCATTTTCTATTGCGTGATTTTCAGCATGGCCTCTGCTTCTGCCCATTTTGTATAATAGTCGACTGCCACAACGGCAAATCGAACTCCTCCAACTCCCGCTGGGAAGGGACCAATAATGTCCATCCCCCATCTTGCAAATGGCCACGGGCTATAAACTGATACGAGCTGTTGGGCCGGGGTATGAATGTTCGGGGCAAAAATTTGACATTGATGGCAAGTCTTTGCTTTCTTAATTGCATCCTGACGTAAAGTTGGTCAATAATAGCCTTGTCTGATGGTTTTGTATGCCAAGGCTTGCCCCCCAGTATAATTTCCGCATACTCCGGCATGTATTTCTTCGAGTATTGCTCGTCCTTGCCCCCTAGGCAAACATTTGAGAAGTGGGATTGATATTCCCCTTTTGTAAAGCTGCTCGCCCACCAGAGTATATCTGGCGGCTTGCTTTGTTAGCTTGGCAGCTTCAAAAGGGTTGTTTGGTTTTTCTCCACTTTTCAAATATTTGACTATATTTGTTCTCCAATCTTCTTCTTCACTTGCTTGTTCATCAAGTTGATTGACATTATAACTTCTTTTTTATGGATCATTCATCTTTGTAATTATAATGTCTGCCAACTCTGCTGGTCCCTCACTTGTTGCTAGTCGGGCCAACGCATCTGCTTGTGTGTTGCTTGTCCTTGGAATTTGTTCAATGAAGACTTGTTCTAACAAGGACATCAGGTAAGCAACAATTCGCTGATACTCGATCATGTGATCGTCTTTCGCCTCGTATTCACCTCGAACTTGGTTCACAATCAATTGCGACTCGCCGAATATTTGTAACCGTCTAACACCTACTGCAAGGGATAGGTGGAGACCAGCAATGAGAGCTTTATATTCGGCTTCGTTGTTGGTTGCCATGAAACCAAATTTAATTGCCGAGGTGAATACTTGTCTGTCTGGACTAATTAGAACCACTCCTGCCCCCGAGGCTATGTTGGTTGAAGACCCGTCGACGTAAAGATGCCAGGGGTGATCAAGTCCTCTCGTCGGATTTGGTGAGAAGGTTAGTTCGACAATAAAGTCGGCTAACGCTTGCCCTTTGATCGCAGTTCAAGGAGCATAGGTCACCCCAAATTGGCTAATCTCCAGTGACCACTTTAACAAGCGACCAGCTGTGTCGGGGCGATGGAGAATTTGTCGGAGTGGGAAAGTTGTTAGCACTTCGACTTGATGATCAAAGAAGTATGGTCGTAACTTCCTCACACTCATAACAAGTGCATACGCCAGTTTCTCAGTTGGAGAATATTTGATCTCCGCGTCGTGTAAAGCTTGACTGACGTAGTAAATAGGTTGATGAAATTTGCCATCTTCTCGTACCAAAACAGAGCTGATGGCCACCTCTGACGCTGCTAGGTATAAATATAGCTTCTCTCCCGGGATAGGTTTTGATAGGATTTTCACATCTCCCAGGTAATCTTTGAGTTGGTCGAATGCCTTTTGACAGTTGTTAGTCCATGTGAACTGTCCTTTCTTGATAGCTTCAAAGAATGGACGGCATTTGTCCCCCGATCTGGATATAAACCGATTCAAAGCTGCTAAACATCATGTGAGCCTTTGCACTTCTTTTATTGAACGTGGGGGCTGCATATCCACGATTGCTTTGACTTTTGCTGGATTGGCTTCAATCCCTCGTTGACTAACAAGATGGCCCAGGAATTTTCCTGAATGAACTCCGAAGCTGCTCTTCTTCGGATTCAGCTTCATGTTGTAGTGTCGAAGGATTTCGAACACCTGGGTCAAATGTTGAAGATGATCTTCCCTTCGGGGGCTTTTGACTACGATATCGTCCACATAGACTTCTACCGTATCAACGATTTGTTCGTCGAACATCTTGTTCACCAACCTCTGGTATGTTGCTCCGGCGTTGATGAGGCCGAAGGGCATTCTTTTCCAACACAACAAGTTTTTGTTTGTATAAAATGCTGTGTTCTCTTGATCGTCTGGATGCATTGGAATTTGATGGTACCCGGCAAAGGCATCCATGAATGTTAGCATTTCATGACCTGCAGTGCTGTCTACCAACTGATCAATGTGAGGAAGTGGAAAGTTGTCCTTCGGACATGCTGCATTCAGATCTGTAAAGTCTATGCATAGCCTCCAGGTCCCGTTTGGTTTCCTCACAAGGACTGGGTTTGCTACCCATTGTGGACAGAGTGCTTATCGGATTAGGTCGTTGTCTAACAACTTTTTTTCTTCTTCGTTCAAAGCTTGATACTTGTCTAGGCCATACTTTCTTCATTTTTGATGGATTGGGCTTTTTGCTTGATTGATATTGAGCTTGTGACAAGCATGTTTTGGATCTATCCCCACCATGTCTGCATGAGACCAAGTAAAAACATCTAGATTTTTGCTGAGGAACTCTTTCATTCGGGATCTGTAAGGCTCAGGGAGCTCAGATCCTATGTATAATTCGAGATCCGGGTTTTCAGGATTAACTTTGAATGCCTCCAGCTCTTCAACTGGAGTTGCTCGTCGTTTTTGTCCTTTCCACCGAGGATCAAGTATTGGTCCCTCAGAGTTGAAATCATTTTCGATGTTCATCGGCTCTGCCCCCAGGCGGGGATCTAGATCATCTGTTGGTCCTGATTTGTTGTTGTTAGTCAACACCTGGCCCTCCAAGCCATCAGATGAATGTTGCTCGTCACCACCCCTTTTTTGTTCGTCAGGATGATGTTCATCATGGGTGGTGAGGAGTTGTTCGTCCAACACTTGCTCGTTATGATGTTGTTCGTCAGTATCCATGTGGTCTTCCTCTATGTCCATCATGTTCTCCAGTGTTGATGGTTCATCAGCAGGATAGCTAGTTGTGGCTTCCATCATGGATACTGATACAAGTTTGGCCTGCAACTGTAAGAGACATTCCCTGGCCTTTCTTTGATCTCCTTTGATAGTACCTGCTCCACTTGCTGTTGGGAATTTCAAACAATAATGGTAAGTGGAACATGCAGCTTTGAATTCATTTAAAAAGGGTCGACCAAGAAACCCGTTATAAGTTGAATCCTGGTCTACAACCAAGAAGTCAACCATTCTTGTAATATTTTTCTCGGGTTCATTGGCCGTTACAAGTTGTACTACTAAAGTAACTATTCCCAATAGATCCGTTACAGCATTTCCGAAACCTATTATTCTGTGAGTTGTATCCCGAATATAGCCCGAATAATCTCCAAGATGATCGAGCGTCTTTTTGAATAGGATATTGGTGTAGGCTCCGGTGTCCACCAACAATCTATGGACTCGTGTTCCCATAATTTTTGCGCATATTACGAGTGAATCGTTGTGCAGAGTTAAGATTCCTTCCAAGTCATTTTCGGTGAAGGTCAATTCTGTTGTCTGCATGATAGATGGTTTAACCCCCATTTCTTGGACTTGATCAATCGCTCGTAACTCAGCTTTTCTTTTCCGGTTGGAGATTGGCGGTCGTCCATCAGAACATCCTCCTGCGGGACCTGCAGGTTCCATCATATACAAATCTTCCAATGGACGGGTAGGAATGGCAGGAACTGGTCGCGCCGGTTTATTGTTCTTCTGAGGTTGATCATCCTCGTCCTCAGAGTTGTTCTCCCGGACTCTCTTCTCGGGTTATCTTTTGACAAAGTTGGAGAGCTTTCCATCCTCGTAGAAACGCCATAGCTGTCTGAGCAAATCTCTACATTCACTTGTAAAGTGCCCCACGCTTTGATGGTAGGCACAATACTTGTTAGGGTTGAGTTTGCCAGTGTCTTGGCGAATTTTCCGGGGAGGGGAGAGCAACTCCTTATCCTTCACATTTTCATAAACAGTATCGACTGACACTGTTAGCACTTGGTTTAACTTTTCTTTGAGTTTTGTCCCTTCTGTGAACGCCTTCATGTTTTTAGGGACTCGATAGCTTGTTGCACCAGGTTTCTTGTTGTTCTCCTTGGGATTAGTTTTGTTCTCCCCCAAGTTTGATTGCAAAGCCTCATGCATGGAAACGAATATGCCGGCTTGATTCCTGAATTCGGCATAACTTCTTGGGCACTTCAGACGTACCTATTTCCATAGCTTTGATCCTTTCTTCAAACCGGCCACAACCGCAATGATTTTCGTGTCCTCACTGACGGGTTCACCTTCTAACAACACCTTATCGAACCTTTCCATGAATACCCGATCTGACTCGCCGTCATTTCGTTTTAGGTCCGACAATTGATGTTTCTGGGATAAGTATGATCCCGCCGTTGAGAAATGGGATAGGAATTCTCGACTTAATTGAGTGAAAGAGTGGATAGATGCTGGTGGCATCGCCGAAAACCACTTGTGCACCCGATCCCCCAAAGTTAAGGGGAAATTTCGGCATTGAGTGGCGTCGCTGGCTCCCACCGAGACCATATAATCCGAATACTTTGTAAGATGAACTCTGGGATCAGCAACACCGTCATACTGTATGCTTGCCGGGAACTGGACCTTCTTCTGAATCGGGGCTTTCAGAATGACAGGTGATAGTGGTGAGGATGGCAAACTAGTTGTCCCCACACCTCTTTGTTGGTCCAACTGTCCCTGCATGTTCTCTACCGCCCTTCTTAAACTCGATAGCTCATCCAAAGATGCCCCCTGACTTGGAGGCTGTTCGGCGAGCAAAGGTACTAACCTTTCTGCTCGTCGTAGTCCCTCACTTGGAGTGGGCAACTCCTGGAGCTGCTTCCTAGGGTTGCTCGCCGCATTTGGCCCTAGATGCCTGAAGGTAGATTGAGAGAGTCTCTCATGAACCGATGGGAGTGGTCGCTCCAATGTTGCTCGCCCACGCTCCACCTCCTGGCGAGCAACTTTTTCTTGTTGCTGGAGTTGGCCAAGTCTGTCCTGGGCACTGGAACGGGTAATTCCATGACTCGACATTGTTGTTTGCCCGCGAGCAGACTCAGCCTGGCCCTCTCTTAGTTCAACCATCTTAGCTTTGCCTTTATCCTGCCTGACCTGGGCACTGTTTACCTCGTGTTGTTCGCCCCTGGTTGACCTAGCCCTAACAACTTCTACAGCTCTATCTTTAGGCCTCACTTGTGAAGGCCTATTTTGATCTTGATGTCTCTGTAGTGCCTGGAGAGCAGCAATGGTTTTGGCTAGTTCGTTGGGGTTGTTCGCCAGGGCTTCCATTTCAGGTGGGAGGTTATGGGTTATGGCCGTGTGCGGTGATCTATTCACATGTCTAGGATCACGATCCTGGTGGTCGGCCGATGAGGCTCGGGTGGGAGATGCTCTCCTTGACAAGTGTGACGCTTGGGTTTCTTTGGATTGAGGCATTCCGAATTAATTTGTCTTAATTCTTATGGTGAAGAACACCAAGAACACTTTTGTTTGAATCTTCAAATATTTCTTGAGGTTTTCTTTGAATCTTCAAGTTTTCAGCTTGAAGTTCTTGAGTAATCACACTAATTCGAAGGTTCGAACCCTTCTTCTAACACCAAAATGTTGGTGATCAATTTTTATCGGATGGATTAGTAAATGTTTAAGTTTGGTTTAGAGATCATCAATCAATTACGTGTGATTGGTTACCACCGTAAATGGTAAATCGAGGGTCGGGTTATGAACTTGTAAATGTAAAAGTCAAAATCATAATAATTTCGTATATGTGCACATCTAGGTGTTTAAGTGTATGTTTTTGGAGCATTTGTGAATTTGAACTTGTATTTCTTAAGCTGGAGAACAACTATTTATAAAGACTAGCAAGCATGAGGTGTTTATGACTTTTGGTCTCCCTAGCCTGCATGCTTGATAAGTGTCCTTTGACCACAGTTTGACCTTATCTAAGCTGAATCTTAGTTACAAAGTCTTCTTTTGGTCTTATCTCGGACTCATTGTTGTTCGCCTAAGTCAGTTTGACTAATCTTGATTGTTCTTCAACTGAAAGTTGTTCGCCTCTTAGGGTCATGCTTTCGTAGTTGTTCGTCCTTTGAGTGCATGGCTCAGAAGTTGTTCGCCTTTGTGTTTTACACAGATTGGCGTTGGGATCTTGATCCTTTGTTCGTCGACATGCACCTCTTAGGTTGGTAGATTCACCACATTTTATCAATGTTGCTCGTCATCAGTGACTTAGCAGAATGTTCATCTCTGGTCTTGAGCCTTCAAACCTGTTCGCCGATAAGCTGTTCGTCTTTGTAGTTGTTCGTCACTTTATACACTCCTTGGATTAGTTTATGCACCCCGGCTTGATTTTCTTTATTGATCATCTTTGATTTGGGGTTGATTTCTCGTAATCCTTTTTATGGCTTTAATCCTTGTTCGCCCATCATTGATTTATGTTCGCCTGTCAACACCGCCAAGTAAGTGGTAGACTAAACTCTTGGACTTCTAGACTTGCATGTTTGACATGTGTCCATTTTGACTTGTTTGACCTTATCTAAGCCTACACTTAGTTACAAAGTCTTCTTTTATGTCTATCTCATCCTTGGAGTTGTTCTTCCTTACTCAGTTTGTCGATTTCTATCTTAAGTTCTTTTCTCTAAGTTGTTCGCCTCCTTGGAATGGGGGAGTAGAGATTTTTCGCCCGTAATATAACGATGTGTTCTTCAACCTTGGCCTTCGTATATTCATTGAGAGCTGCAGTTGGGACAATGTCAGTTTTGAGTTGATCACAAAGACCCTGAAAAGACTATTTGCCTAAGTGTGTAATAGTCAGACTAGTCTTGATAGGATTAGAATAGGTTAGAATGTTTTATATTCACAGGTACTCAGTGAGAGGAGAACTCACTGATGACAATCAAGACTGAAGCCTGAAGAACACAAGAGCACCATCACTGAAGTAAAGTTGGTTTTTCTAAGCTGACTAACTAAGTGTCGGGATGAAGAGCATGATCCTGAGATCATTGCTAACTCACAGACCTGAAGAAGTCAGGCTACCTGAGTATTTGGGAAAAACTTGGAGTAGGATCCAAGCAAGCAAAAGGAATGTCAGTGATGGGCCATGTACGAAAATGAGAAAAAAACGAACTCAGAAAAGACAAGACTTAACTGAAGAATGAGTTCTGACATTCTCACCTACCTGATAACGTGGACCAATCAGGGGAGGACAATGCACGTATGGACCTGACATCAAGCCTGACTATTCCTATAATTTTCAACGGGCATGCATTTAATGCACTTACCAAATCCATGCAACTAGGCGGCTGCATGAGGACTATGACCGTTTGAAGTATCCTACAAGAAAGGTTATTTGAAGGCTATCTCTCCAATGGATAGTTTTTCGAATTCATCTATAAATACAGAAGACCTTAACCCAAACAAGATTACGGAAAGTTTCGAAGCCAAGAAATTACTCAAGACTCTCAAGCAATCAAAGCATTCATAGAAGCACTCAAAACCCTCTAAATTTCCCAAGTGTTTCTACTAGTCTAGAGTCATTCTATATTCCATTGAGCTTTCATATTCATATCTTAAGCTTAGAGTGATAAGTCAATCCTTAGCATAGGTTTGCCTTGTAAGGATTATCACACCTAGTTGGAATCCAAACTGAAACCAAAACCCTAAGCTGAGTCAGTGTTAGGTTTATTGGTTGAGGTTAGAAAGTGATTAGGAGAAGGAGGACTAGAACTCTAATTCTAGGGATCAGTGATACTGGTCATTGTGCACCTTGGCACGTTAAAAATAAGTTAATCCATTAAGGGATTCTTCTGTTAAATCAGGACCATGGACGTAGGAGCTTGAGTCTATGAACCACGTTAAACGCTCTGAGTTCTTGCTTGCTTTGATATTTGACTTGAAGCGAATATACCAGCTTTCTACTAGTAGCTTCCCCGCAAGAGTACGGGTTCACTGTAGTATAAGTAAGTATAATGACCAAGTATATCGAACTCAAGGGAAAGTGTGTATGCGAATAGATCCCTGAAGATCTACGCGTCGTAGCTAATATGAATGTATGTTTTTGGATTTTTTGGAAGAATTAATTATAACTAAAATAAACTAATTAAACTATGAATGAAAGAAACGAATTAAATAAGGTTTGTATTCAAAGATGTGATGGTGATGCTCAGAATAGGAATCCCTACGTATACTAACGGAGCAGGTACATAATCAAAATAATTGTGACGCGCAAGAAATAACCTAAGTTAAAGATTGTAAGATGAAAGCACAAGACTTAATACCCTAATACTTTATCCTAGGAATCGACTTCACTAATCCACTAACGAGTTAATAGATTGTGCTTAATTAACAAGACCCTAATTTAAACTAAGGTGATGCGGTCGTCCTCCCTAGATAAACCGGTAGATTAATTAACCCTTTCTAAACCCTCTCATTAAGTCTACTGCTAAAGAGTGATAAGGTTGTCTTCTCTCTAACACTTTTCGAACGAAATTCAAGAATAAAGTTAAGATTGATTTTAAGAATTCATTAATTAAGAGAATTAAAACCTAACGTCATGAATTACTCTAATTACGTACCCACAACCTACTTCTACGAGTTCATCCTACCCTAAGCATGCAAGGGTTTTAGCTAGACATGGTTTTGACAATAACGAAAGATATAGAAAAAGTGACAAACATAAACATGATGATTAGCACGAATAAAATATCAAACATAAACTAGGGTTTAAATAAATACTTGCAAAGAACTGAAATTTAATTAATAAAAATGAAGCTTGAAGTGTTTAACGTAATCGAACTAATGAAAAGAAACAGTAAAACAAAAATAAACTAAGAATTCGTGCTAAAATCTCGATTAAAGGTAAAGTAAAGCTTGCTCCTCTCCTCTCCAAAAACGAACTCTAAAAGTAATTATCTATCAAGTGGTAAGTGGTGTTCTGTAAAAACGAGCTCAGGACGAGTATATATAAGCCTTGGGCCGAATCGGGAACTCGTGGGCCGAAAAACGCATCCGGAAGCATAAAAGTTGGAAGCGCTCGAGCACACATGCTCGAGCGGTGGCGCTCGAGCAGTGTAGCTCGAATGGTGCAATCGCTCGAGCACCTCAGCTCGAGCTGGTTGAATGCTTGAATTTTGGGGCGCTCGAGCAACACGCTCGAGCGGTGGCGCTCGAGCTGCTCGAGTGCGAGAAATCTTCTGTGTATTTTTAGCGTTCGAGCAACGTGCTCGAGCGCTAGTGCTCGACCTGAGCCACTCGAGTGACTCCAAAATTTTCCAAAGTAACATTTTTCCTCTTCCACACTAATACCAATCGTATTTCTTTGATATCTTCTCATCCGGGCATCCGTTTAAGTCGATTCAAAGTCCTATGAACTCCATTTTTCGTCCTCGATTCACCTCTGAGCATCAAAGAGACAAATTCATCAATGTATAGAAATAATGCTCAATTGACTCTAAATACTCGACAAAACCGACCAAAACTAGGGTATTTCGAACTACGAATCATGACAATTTCACGCCTAATCAACCCCCACAAACTTACCATATTGCTTGTCCTCAAGCAATGAAATAATAAGTCAAGTGAAGTTGTTAGGAATGAATCAAAGAATCAAATCGTGCAAGTAAATGAACTCGAGCTTCAAAGATCAATCACAAGTATACTCACTCACCTTCCCTCATCATACTCATGCAACAACAACACGAATCACCAAGATCAAACATGGATGTGCACTCAACGTTGTGTTTCACTCCCTCACAAGTGTATATCAATGATAAAGGGACTCACTCAAACAATCAATCACACATATCGGCAGCCATAGGCTTGTAAACACTCTCAACTCCGACCATTCTCTAGAAATCAATGCCAAATCAAAAAGGACTTTTCTCAAGGTTGTAATGTAGGCTCTTTGGACAGGTGGGATAACAATATAGGTAAGTGACTAAAGTGAATCGAGAATAGGAAAATCAAACTTCGGTACTTCGAGATTAGGAACAGGCTACTTCAACATCTTCACATAATGCACATCAATTCCTTTACTCTCAACACCTCAATTTTTTTTTCAACTCTTTTCACTTTTTCAATCACTCAACTCTTTTTTTTTTCTCTTTTTTATTTCACAACACACATGAGCTCATATTTTCTTTTGCTCATTCTCAAATTTTTGGTCTTTCCCACAACTTAAAACTTCAGCACACCCTTCTTTTATCACACTCAACCATCATAATTCATTTTCTCAACTCAACTAAATCCCTTCACATTCACACTTTTCCTATTCTCCACTCGAATTGGGATAAAATGGCTTAGGAATTGGAATAGTGTTCATATGTGCTAGCAAATGAAATAGGCTTAAGGCTCAAAGGGGCTAACAAGGGACAAATGTCAATGGTAAGGAAAATTTAGGCTAAGTGACTCAATCAAAATAAAGATAGCCTAAGATCACATTCGGCATATCAAACTAGACACAATCAAGAAGCAAGAGCACACACAAGTTCTAGCATCCTCTAAGGTGACGATCCACTCACAAACGAAGAGATTACTTTATGCATCAAAATCTCAAAAGGCTCAAAACTCACGGCTTTCACATCCATGCTAGTCCTAGTGAATTCTCACTCTCATCACACAAGCACTCAAAAAGAAAAATTCACAAGCATACTAGTTCTTTCTCAAATCCACTCTAACTCAAACACTCACACAAGAAAATTCCTAACTCAACTTCACAATTCACCCTACTCATCAAATCATACTCAAAGATAGCAATCAACAAGCATAAGATGATTGATAGGCATGAAATATGTAGTAGCACCTCAAAACACTAATAGCTCAAGGAGCATCTCAAGACTCAAATAACCAAACTCAACTCAAAGAGACGTGTGCGCATGTGCAATGTAACAATAAAACATATAAAAAAACTCCACCCCCCCAAACTTCGACCTTGTGAAGAGGTCTACGTTTGGGGTTGTGGGTTACCTCATTCAAATAATTCATGTTTCTCAACAACGTAGCACACTCCTTGGTCTTGAGTTGGTTCTTTCAATCTGAATAACTCCATGATACCTTTACTCCTTCGAGACAACCCTACAAAATAAACTCTCGAGTACGAGGTTAAAACTTACGATTCAAAACAACACCCAAATAACATAAAACACTCAAAAGCAAATAAAAATGGGTTGCCTCCCATTCAGCGCTATTTTTAAGGTCCTAATGCCGGACCGAGCTCAAAGGAGCTTATGGGACATGATACTCAAAATTACCTCCATTACTCTCATAAGAGTGGTGGTTGCATTCCTTTCCTTGATGTCTCTTCATCATGAGTTCCTTTGCTTCCTTCTCATCCCCAAGTGTTATGGGTCTCAACTCCTTCTCACCTTTATCTGGAGGAGTCTCACTAAGCACTTTCTTGAGTTTGGACTTTTTCTTCTTAACTCCTCCTTTCTTCTCCAACTGGACCAGTCCACACTTTTCATCTCTCCATCCCTCAACTTCTTCACTTTATCCCTATCAAAATAATCAAGATCATAATGCTCATGGGTTAAATTATCAAGTGAAGAACTAACGACATCATGAATATAAGAAATATTAGGGATAGGAGGTGTGTCTTCAACACAAGGATCAATGGCATACATGCAATAACAAGTCTCATCCTCCTTCGGGTGCTTCATGGCTTCATATAGGGCAATCTTAACTTCTTGATCATCAACTTTCAACGTGATCTTCCCATTTGCCACATCTAGCACCATCCCTGTTGTTGCTAAGAACGGTCTTCCCAAGATCAATGGAACATGTTCATCTTCCTCCATCTCTAGGACCACGAAATCGGCTGGAAAAATGTGATCTCCGACTTTCACGAGGACGTCTTCAACCACACCTTGAGGTCGAGTAATAGACCGGTCGGCAAGTTGAAGCGTCATCATTGTCGGCTGAAGTTCTCCACCTTCCAACTTCTTGAATAGCGACAATGGCATCAGATTAATGCTCGCTCCAAGGTCGCACAACGCTCCCTTCTTAACTCCATTCCCGATATCACATAAGATCGTGAAACTCTCGGGATATTTAAACTTCGGGGGAAGCGCCTTGTGCACTAATGCACTCACCTCGTGGTTCAAGTGCACTAGCTTGGGCTCATCAACTCTCCTTCTCTTCGCTATCAAGTCCTTCAGGAACTTGGCATAATTCGTCATCTGTTCCAAAGCATCATAAAAAGGAATGTTAATATGCAATTTCTTAAAAACATCAAGGAATTTAGCGAATTTCTCATCAGGCTTCTTTTTTATGAAGCGTTGTGGATACGGGACGGGTATCACAGACTTGGGTACCCCCCATTCATCACGCTCGGTCTCCTTCAATTTCTCCCTTGCTTCCTTTGCCTTCTTCCACTTAGGAACTCTCTCAATCTTCTCCATGCCTTCCTCTTCAGGCTCTTTGCTCTCTATCTCAATTTCTTCCTCAACTGTCTCAACTCCATCTTTCTTATGTTCTTGTCCCTCCATCTCAATCTCTCCTTGGGGCGTCTCAGAATCAGCAGGCATCTGAGGACCATCATAGTTGGTCCCACTTCTAAGTTGGATCGTCTTGCAATGCTCTTTCGGGTTCCCCTCCGGCATGGAAGGATATTTACCCGGCTCTCTTCCCAATAATTTTGCAATCTGGCTCATCTGGTACTCTAATGAAGTGAACCGCCTGTTGTTCTCTTGCTGAATTTGATTCAGCTCTACATCTCTCTTCTGGAGTTCTTGATCACGCTGATCACCTTTCTTATGCAACTCTTTAACATCATACTCCAAAGAGGACAATCTCTTGCTTCCTTCCTCCACCTTCTGAAGGATAGCTCTCAACATCTCCTCAGTTGAAGCACCGCCTTCTCCACCCGGGGGTTTAGAACCGGGATCAACACCTGGAGGTACTGTAATACCAGCCTTCAGATTAGCATATGAGAAATTCTCATTCTTCCTCCATGTGTTTTGAGGAGGCTGCTGTCCTCCTTGATATCCTTGTGTGTTCCTCCATTGATTTTGAGGCGGCTGAGGACCTGGAGGTACAAATGGCTGGCTATAAGAAGGCCTACCAAACTGATTTCCACCTTGTGGATACCCCCCTTGTGGATAATTAGGTATTCCCATATAGTTGGCCTCTTCTTGCTGACTTATGGGTGGGTCCACTTTCTCGCTCACTGCTACATTCCCTCCAACCAGATTTTGCCCCATCTCAAGGTTGCTGATCTTCTCCATCATAGCCATCAACAGCTTCCTCGTACCCTCATTCTCCTCCAACTTACACGCTCTTTGAAATTCCGGATCCTCATTCCATGCCCCGGCTTTCGTGATAATATTGTCATCGATTTCTCTACACCTCGCAATCCCTTGGTTCAGAAAAGCTCCACTGGCACATGCATCTAGATGGGCTTGACCAGCCTTGCTAGCTCCACTGTAGAAGAATGCCATGATATCTCCCTCATTATACCCGTGCTGCGGGCACTCAATCAACATGTTAGAATATCTCTCCCACGCTTGACGTAAATCCTCTCCTGGCTTCTGGCGGAAGGAATAGATCTCTATCCTTGCTTTAATCGTTCTCAATGGAGGGTAGAATCGCTCGAGGAACAGACGCTCAAGCTCGGCCCATGTGGTTACACCTCCCCGTGGGAGCGTGTTATCGTACCACTCCTTTGCTATTCTCGTCAAAGAGAATGGGAACAGCCTTAGCCTCTTGGCATCTTCTGATATGTCATTACAATTGAATGTGGACGCGGTCATCAGAAAAATCCTCAGATGAGTATGAGGATTCTCCTTCCCAACCTCCCCCTTGAATTGATTCTCGGTAAGCAGCTTAAGAATTCCTGGGGAAATCGAGAAGTTATTTGCCTCTACAGGGGGCAATGCCACTCCATCATAGTACCTCTGCGGTTGTGCCACGAACCTTCCTCTAATAGCCATGTTCTAATCCGTGTTCTGAGGAACGTGCAGAGGATTAGCAGCTGGTACAGGTACTTGTTGGGGTGGTGGTGGTTGAAAAACTGGTGGTTGGTTGTAAACAGACGGTGGAGGATACGGGTATGGTGGATACGGATAAGGTGGGTATGGGTAAAGGTAAGGTAAGTTATTTTGTGGTAAGTTAGGATGTGGGTAAGCATGCTTGTTTTGAGGATGTTGGACAAGATTATAAGCTGGATTATTCACGTGCTGTGTACCCGGGTTCTGGCTCTGACTGTCCCCTAACGGATCTTGTTTCTTATTGGAATTGCCTTCAGTACCGTCAGCCCGGTTCAATATCTGATTAAACTCATTCTCGACATCGTCCAACTCATTAGTAATGTCCATTGGTTCTTTCCCTCCTCCGGCAGCGTTCATCCTTCTTAAGAAGGCCCGGTTTCTTCTTGCTATTGTCTCAGGATCCAACGGTAATCTCTCTTCGCTCGTATTACCTTGTGAGCGTGTTTTCATAAACCTGAAACACTAACAAAAGAATAAAAATGCAACTGCCGAATACGTACGAAATAAAACAGAAAAGTAAATCACTTACTACTAACTACTAAGCTATCTACAAGTCCTATTCAAAAGACATACAACGCCATCCCCGGCAACGACGCCATTGACTTGAAGTGAATATACCAGCTTTCTACTAGTAGCTTCCCCGCAAGAGTACGGGTTCACTGTAGTATAAGTAAGTATAATGACCAAGTATATCGAACCCAAGAAAAAGTGTGTATGCGAATAGATCCCTGAAGATCTACGCGTCGTAGCTAATATGAATGTATGTTTTTTTATTTTTTGGAAGAATTAATTATAACTAAAATAAACTAATTAAACTATGAATGAAAGAAACGAATTAACTAAGGTTTGTATTCAAAGATGTGATGGTGATGCTCAGAATAGGAATCCCTACATATACTAACGGAGCAGGTACATAATCAAAATAATTGTGACGCGCAAGAAATAACCTAAGTTAAAGATTGTAAGATGAAAGCTCAAGACTTAATACCCTAATACTTTATCCTAGCAATCGACTTCACTAATCCACTAACGAGTTAATAGATTGTGCTTAATTAACGAGACCCTAATTTAAACTAAGGTGATGCGGTCGTCCTCCCTAGATAAACCGGTAGATTAATTAACCCTTTTCTATACCCTCTCATTAAGTCTACTCATTGCTAAAGAGTGATAAGGTCGTCTTCTCTCTAACACTTTTCGAACGAAATTCAAGAATAAAGTTAAGATTGATTTTAAGAATTCATTAATTAAGAGAATTAAAACTTAACGTCACGAATTACTCTAATTACGTACCCACAACCTACTTCTACGAGTTCATCCTACCCTAAGCATGCAAGGGTTTTATCTAGACATGGTTTTGACAATAACGAAAGATATAGAAAAAGTGACGAACATAAACATGATGATTAGCACGAATAAAAAATCAAACATAAACTAGGGTTTAAAGAAATACTTGCAAAGAACTGAAATTTTATTAATAAAAACGAAGTTTGAAGTGTTTAACGTAATCGAACTAATGAAAAGAAACAGTAAAATGAAAATAAACTAAGAATTCGTGCTAAAACCTCAATTAAATGTAAAGTAAAGTTTGCTCCTCTCCTCTCCAAAAACGAACTCTAAAAGTAATTATCTATCAAGTGGTAAGTGGTGTTCTGTAAAAATGAGCTCGGGACGAGTATATATAAGCCTTGGGCCGAATCGGGAACTCGTGGGCCGAAAAATGCATCCGGAAGCATAAAAGTTGGAAGCGCTCGAGCACACATGCTCGAGCGGTGGCGCTCGAGCAGTGTAGCTCGAATGGTGCAATCACTCGAGCGCCTCCGCTCGAGCTGGTCGAATGCTTGAATTTTGGGGCGCTCGAGCAACACGCTCGAGCGGTGGCGCTCGAGCTGCTCGAGCGCGAGAAATCTTCTGTATATTTTTAGCGTTCAAGCAACGTGCTCGAGTGCTAGTGCTCGACCTGAGCCACTCGAGTGACTCCAAAATTTCCCAAAGTAACACTTTTCCTCTTCCATACTAATACCAATCGTATTTCTTCGATATCTTCTCATCCGGGCATCCGTTTGAGTCGATTCAAAGTCATACGAACTCTGTTTTTCATCCTCGATTCACCTATGAGCATCAAAGAGACAAATTCATCAATGTATAGAAATAATGCTCAATTGACTCTAAATACTCGACAAAACCGACCAAAACTAGGGTATTTCGAACGACGAATCATGACAATTTCACGCCTAATCAATATTGTGCTTAAATGTTTATCATTTCATTCATTGCATATCTTTGTCAGTGTTGAACCAATCAGCCTGACCCTTGAACTCATTGCATTGCCCTTTTAACCACGACTTCTTAATAAAGAAAAACTCGGTTTTCAGAAAGCAACATAACAAGTCTAAAATCTTTCAGGGCTCACACATTTCCGCACTCAGGCATAAATAGATAGTTAGCCAACTAACTTGCTTTAGAGTCGTTAGTAGGTGTATTATCTATTCAGTGTTTAACACTTAGACTCTGAGTTGAGGGACTCAGTTTGAAAGAAAGAAAATTTTGTATACGGGTATCCCCCCCATACACGTATCACTCAGACTTGTCCGAGACCAACAAGTGGTATCAGAGCAGTGGTTCAAAAGATCACTGACTTTGAATACTAATAGTTTCAAAGGAGAAACTGTTGGTGGTCACTGGCCAGATTAAGTTTGCATATTTTCTAAAACTTGCATCATGACTTCAAGGAGGCTCGAAGCTTCTTTGCCTGAATTCTCTGTCTCTAACTTTGTTTATTGGAGATTCAGATTGTTTGCACATTTGGATGTTATCCATGACCAGATGCCTCGAGTCATCAAGGACGGCCCTATCACGATCATCATTCCCAACGTCAGAGGACTATGATATGATGATCAACTTATTGGAGCACATGTTTCAAAGGCCAGGAGTGAGCTCACCAACAATGAGATCAAGATAATAGGACTGGACAACGTGACCAAGAACATCATTCTCCACACAGTGTCGTTCGAGGAGTCAGCGAGGCTAATGCATTTGAAGACTGCCAAGGAGGTATGGGATGAGCTGAACCAGATATGCGAGGGATCTGAGAAGATCAAGGAGAACAAGAAGAATATTGTCATTCAGAAATTTGCAAGCTTCAACATGCTGCCTGAGGAGACCATTGATCAAATGGAGTCAAGATTCATCAGGATGATGAATGAGTTGGTGCTACTAGGGAAGAAAGTAACTAAGAGAGAAGTTGCTTCTAAAATCCTGAATGCTCTCCCTGAGAGATGGGATAACAATGTTATCATGCTCAAGAACACTCAGGATATGAGCAACATTACTTCAGCCCTACTTTTCTCTGAGCTTAAAGCTTTAGAATTTGACCTGAACAAGAGAAAGAAGAAAGTAGTGGTTGAAGAGGAGGAGAAAACTCCAGAGAAGAATGTGGCATTCAAAGCTAAGTCAGAACCTACAGAATCTCCATCAAAGTCACTGATGGAAATGAGTAAAAAGGAACTCGCTGAGGAGTACAGTATGATGGTCAGACGGTTTGAGAAGTTGAATTCAAGGTTTGGTCGATACAAGAAGTGTCACTCATGCTCGCTTGGAAGCTGCTCGCCAGTTGATGTAAGAGCTAGAATGGTACATCTCTGATTGATTTATTCACCATCCTTACGTCATACTTGTTCGTCACGCATTCCTTGATTAGCTTTAATCATAACCCAAGTATTTGTGCCTTAATGTTGTTCGCTTATCATCAGAAGTTGTTTGTCTATCAACACACGTAAACACCCAAAATACAATAAATAAGACGATTGCCAACTCTAGGTAGCCTACGCTAGGTTTCCCTAGCTCGAACCTTCCTAGGTCACCCCTTCTGCCCTCGGTGTATAACCAGTGGCCAAAACACATCATTTGACAAAAATATACTTCCATGTTAATGCATGATAATGCAATACATAATATTTCACAAGATTCACATATCAATGAACTCGCTGGTTCAATCCACAACAAATATTGAACTCACTGGCTCATTCCACATCAGATATCGAGTTCACTGGCTCATTTCACGATTATCATTGAACAAAAATCAAATATACCAGTTCACATATCAACACTTAAATAAAAATAATTCACAAAATAATATGTTTATACATTGTAGTTGCAAATCAATTTTTATTTACCTCGAGTCTGTAAATCGTTAAGAATTCAAACCCTTAAACCCCTTTTCGTCTTCCACTAAAGAATTTAAATCACTCCAAATTAATAGTTAATTTAATAAAATTAGTAACAAATTTTCTGTATCAACTTCACGAGCTCCCTAGATACAATCTAATGAAATAAGCTGCAAAAATATTGGTTTATTTTACATCTCTAATTTATATAAAATCTAAAACTAAAATAAACCCTATCCTACTCATGAAGCACTTAATTTCTTTCTATGTTTTCTTTCGTTATAACACTACAATTATACTTACTCAAGATTAAGGATTATGGCAAGAACAACACCAACATAATCAGGAGGAAGGTCCTGAAACTTTGTTCCTTCATCTCCAAGGAGTTTGTTATCCATGTTCGAGTACACTAAAAACTAGAACGGCGATTTGAAGGTGAGGTCAAGATCCTGATGAAAGGATGTTGGTTCATTGCACTCCACAATCTTTGAGCGACATCATACATGAGGAGGATCCTCGCAACATGATGTTTGAGTAATTTGTTGAAGCAAACCGAACAAGGCCTATCCCTTTGATTGTCCTATCTGATACTGTTTGTGGCGATGGAGATGCAAGCATTGCCGGTGGCGGTGTAAGTGGTTGCAGCGATGGCAAGCAAGTGATGTCGATATGATGGAATCATGGAAGATAGCATTGAAGCTGGTAATGGTGTTATCTAGGTTAGGTTTGTGTTTCTTATTTATATGGTATGGAGAAATCAAATATTATCTATTTAAATTTAGTATTTCATTTTGCTTTAGATTTTTCAATCGAATATTACTATGAAGTTGTGATTTAAATCAAATGCGGATTATGAGCTTTGATTCGAATTTTTTTCAAAGACTAGTGTAGGATGGTAATATCTCGAAAAGTTTAATAAAATATTAATATAAAGTTGCGATTTAAATCAAATGTGGATTATGAGTTTTGGTTCAAAAAAATTTCAAGAGTGTTGGATAGTAATATTCAGAAAAGTAAGTAAATATTAATACTAAGTTGTGATTTAAATTAAATGCGAACTATTTTGAAAATTTTGATTCAATGTTCCAAAATTTTCTCAAATAAAAAACGAAACCGTATATTTTGTACCAAAATTTAATCACATTTGAATCCATATACACCATTACAAAAGTTTGATAATTATGTCAAGTCGTAAAACAAACTCTCCCTGATGGAGACCTTCTCTCTACTGGAAGTCAAACCGTATCCTTAAGTTAAGTAAGTGCATGTCCTTTCTTTTTAAGGTTGGGGAGTAAGGATTAGTGAAGTTAGCAATACAGTGATTAGTGAAGTTAGCAATACAGTTAGCAGACGGAAGGCAGAGTCATTTTCTTGAAGACAATTTAAGTAAAACAAATCCTTTTAAAACACGAAAATCACACTAATTTGTAATTTAAATCAAACAAAAATCACTCTAATATTTATTTAAATGGACCATCAGAAATTAGAACATAACATTAACTGGAAAAAGGAAAATTAACGGGGATGAAAATCTCTTTCACTTAGTACAATCCTTGTCTGAACTGAAAAAACATTAAACTACTCACAATCCCGGTAAGGATCCAATGAGCAACAATTTGTTCATCATCTTTTCCGTCGTGCTTCAAAACACCGGAAGTGGCTTCATAGAACTTGAAGCATCCTTCGTTTTGGAGTACACACCACTTGCTGCAAGTCCTCAAACGTCCGGCCAACAGCTAATGCAATATGTTGCCCGATATCTACATCCAAGTTTGCCTGGAAATACGACATACACGCATCGATAGCTTCTTCTTCCGTCGGGAATGACCTATATAGGCTTCCTTTAAAACCGAGGACATGAGGTGCACATTCATACCAACTATCGTAGATCCCAACTCGAACGCCCTTAAATACGACGTAATACTTCGTCTTTGATATTTGTTGACCACTGTCATAAATCATTGTTACATTGGAGAAGAAGAAGAAAAAGAAATGGTTAGAAGAAGTGGAGAAAGTGTATTAGAAAGAGAGGAGGAAGTGTCTTAGCTAGTGAAGGAAGAATGTTAGTGGAGGAATGAATATTGCAAATATTGGAAAGTGTAATGTAATTATTATGCAGTCTTAAATAAATAAATATTGAAAAAATAAATTGGAGAGATAAATTCAAATTTCAAATTCAAATTCAATTTTTTTTTCAACTGTGTCACTCAATTTTCATTTAAGGGTACATTAATCATTACAAACAAATTTAAAAAGGTTATTTACTAAAATACCCTATTATGGATATCCATAATATGGATGTTTAGGCCCGCCCTTTGCTAAATTACCCTATTATAAATAGGGTCCTGCTATATACCCCTACAAAATTAATAGATACACCTATATATACATCAAATTACCTATCATAACCTTTCTTTTTTATTTTTTCTTTGACCGTTTCTTTTTTTTCCTCTGCAGATGAACAACCTGTTGGGAAAATATGGGTGCCCGGAATCTATTCGGGATGAAATTTAAATACGAATTTAAATACAATTATTACTAGCATTAATTAATCCTAATTAATTCAAATAATAATTTCAACAACAATTTTATCATCATGCATGTTGAATTAATTCACATAAAATCTATGGCGGAAACCGTGAAATTATGTGACTTACGTACCTCTCGTAGAACTGACCTTTGAATAAAATGGGACAAACACGAACACGCTTTATCAACCCAAAAGCCTTCTCAAGTATTTCCCTTTCGCCTTACTTGATCACCGGTGGGAGATGCTTTCAAGTAATTTAAATAACTAAGGAAAAAGAAAAATATTGTTGCTGATTTTTTTTTTCAACACTGTGAAACTGTAAACTGGAGATGAAATAATCATCCCCTACTTATAGGACAAGGGATTTTCGAAATTTTCATATATTTTAGAGGTGGAGAAAATCTTTTCTTAGCCTCTAAGAAATCTTGAATATATCCCATATATTCTTTTCTCCATAATAAAATATTCCACAAAAATCTCAACCTCTTCCTAATAAGCATATTTTCGAAAATATTAAAGAAAGAATCCAAGATTTGGATCTTCTTGAATATATGAGATAATCTTGTATTCCAAGAATACTTATCTTCCATAATATCTTTCCAAGAAAATCAACAAGATCTTTTCTTTCTCCTAATATATCTTTTTCGAAATATCAGGAAAAATCAGCAAATATATTTTCTTTTATTTTAATCACCTTATCATTATTGGGCTACTTAATTGGGCTACTTGAGGGGCCTTAAGGAGAATTAAGATTGGACCTCCTAATGGACTTCTGAATTTCAATATTGAGCCCCAATATAATTCAGCCCATTAATATTAATTAGTACCACTAATAAATTAATATTGCACTATCCATCTTAATCCATATTACAATAATATGGGCTCCCGGTTATTATTTCCCGCGTTTAAGATTATCAAGTCCATTAATTAATTAAGCTTCTGAATAGCTCTAAATTAATTAACATCTTTCACCTTGGAGTAAAGACAGCTCAACATTATTATTCGTACCGAAGAAACTAATTCTTCACTTGCAAGATTTGGTACAATAAAACTTCTGAGCCCACCAAGGGGACTAATCACACGAGCTGTACTCGCACGCGTTTCTCCGTATTAAATCTTAGCAACCGTCGTATGATTAATATTACTGCCCAAGACACAAAGTTCGAAGTCACAATGATTCTCACCCAACATGAATCAAAGCAGTAACTATTAAGCACACACGGTCCTATTTAAGTGACGGAGATTAAGAAATCAACAACCACTGAGGTCTAATTCTTCACCTTTCAGAACAGAAGAATTTATCCTCGCTGTAGGACCTCTTCAACACATACTAAATGTGCTAGTGCAATCTCTTAGTCAAGACAGACCAATCTGAGCCTTACACATCGACCTTTCACGGCGGATTGTTCAATTCCACCTAGGTCGTGAAAATGTACGTTTAGTTACAAGTAAACTGTTAATGTCGTCTTCCGTGATCGGGTATCACCACATTAACTACAATGTAACATGTACTATATATTGAACTGTTTGCAATAGAAATTCAACATTCAATCATAACTAAAGCAAATGCGATAAAAGAATTATTCTCATAAAACGAGTGTTTGATACACGAGTTATACAAAGTAAAAGCATACTTTCACGTATAACTCCAACACAACCCCCCTCCACTGCTTACCATCGCGGCGCCCTACAGCCCAGTCAACCCTAGCGTCGCCCCATTCCAACAATCCAATCACCGTCAACACAGTTTTTTTTTTCAAATATAAATTCCTTTTTATTTCTTTTCTCCACCTTCAATTTTTGCAGATCCAAAAATTATCATGCTAGTCACGATTTTCTCTCTTGTTCGAACCATTGATGTATTTAAAAAAAATCTCTTTCAAATTTGTATGTTCGAGAAGGGGATTATTTTCAGTAATTTTGGCCGAATGTTGTACAATATAAATTAACACAGTGATTTTTTTTTTTTTCCAGAATTCATGAACAAATGTTATGATTTCTTGTTTGAACTGAAAAAAAAAATTATTCGTGCAATTTTTTTATTTGTTGATATACCCCATTGGAGAAAAAAATCAAGTGTAGACAGGTAACAAGGTGACTGAGGGCCTGTTTCTTAGGGTTGTACCGGCGATGACAACAGCTTCTTTGGTGGATAGAGAAAAGAGAGGAAAAATTAGAGTAAAGGGTGTTTTTGTCTATTTAATTTTTAAATAAAATTTTAATGGTGTATCTATTAATAATGAAGGGGTATATAGTCGGACCCTTATAAATATCCATAATATGTATGTTATAGGCCCACCCATCTTCTTAACCATATAAGTACATAGTTCCTCCATTATTTTTATTTACCAACAAATAACATAATTTACTCCATCTGCTTAGAAATTAAAAAATATGTATATCATTCATTATCTTTTATTTACTCTATACACACAAAAATATCCTCCTGGCAACTAACGAAATCTTTTCTAATATATATCCATGAAATTTATATCTACGTCTTTTATTTTTTTTTAACATTAAAAATTTGTGGCTAATTTTCTTATAAAAAAATAATTTTTATTTTGATCTTAATATAATTTGTTTTGGTAGAAATTTTTCATACAATAGGATGAATATTTTTTTATCTGCTGTCACATAAATAAATAATTAATTAATGGTGGGTTCCATTGCAATGTGGCATCACAACATACACGGTAGACATATAAATTGGTGTCCATCGGTGGTCATGAGATCATTTACATGAATGAAGATGTAATGGTTCTTCTTGAAAATCATCAATAATTAATCTTTTAAAATATTTATATTTAATATAAAAAATATTAAGTTTAAAACATCAAGTCTTCAAATAAAATATTTGAAGTATTAAATATTTGACCAAAAGTATCAAAATTAGATAGTGGCTCATGAAATTGAATAGTGATTCATATCATGAACAATTTTCATATAAAACCTACTCTAAAAAATACAGTTTACTTGGGTGATAAACTGAACCGTGCAGTGAACTTAATTATAAGGGTAAGAAGATATGTGCTCTTTTCCTAATTAGTAGTTCCAAATGACTCGGGATTGAAGTGTGGTTTTTGTAAAGAGGAAGATGAAACGATCAGACATGTACTTTGTTTATGCAAAAATTTCCTATAATGTGTGGATGAAATATTGCAAGCGGGTAAGGGTGAGGACTATCTTTTCGTCCAAGCCTACCACGAATCTCGTACACTTTAGTAAACTCATTATAGGAAAAAGAGAGCAATTGTTATGTTGCATTTGAGAGTGCTTGATATGGTTAATTTGGAAAGCAGCTAACGAACCCATTTTTAGTAACACTCAATCTTCTAAAGAGCAGATCATTTCAGAACTTAACATCTGAGTTTGGAGCTAGATAAGGACTGCAGACTTGTATCTAAAAAGTTTTTGCTTTATAGATTGGATTAGGAGTATCCAGTGTATTTTCTGAAATACCAATTTAGCTGACTTAGCGAACCATTTCTTGCTTTATGTTGTATATTGTTTTAAAGGGTGTCCCTTATGCCCTTTTTCTATGAAAATTTGGGAGAAGTCGAGGTACAATATAGAAGAAATAATGTTAAATGAACCTATTCAATCACTACTACTTTACACCCTTGGTTCATTAGCAAGGTACAATTGTGATCTTTCTTTCGTGGCCCTAACTAACAAAACCCTCAGTCTTTGTAGCCCCAAGCCACGTAAACTACTCTTGTCAATCCTATACTTAAATACAACTTCAGTGCAGCAGGGAGTACTCCATTGTGAGCCAAAAAAAAATCCCAACAAGTTTTAGGCTATGGGAAGAAAAATGGAAAATTGAAATTAAAACCAAAAAGTGTGAACCCCGGCTGCCAAAATGATTGATTCTTTAACTGCAAACGTTGGATCCATTTGCTGATCACCAAGTAACCATAGGAAATCATGGTAGATGGCGAATAAGATGATCTGCCCACAAAAAGACTATGTTATACAAAGCGTCATAATGATTATATAAATAGTAGGGACTACACGAGTTGTTAACAATCAGAGTAGAGGATAAACCAACCAAACAAATCAGGTCAAAGATCATGAAAATGCAACAGAAAACCCCCCGTTGGATGTGTTGCACCGAGTGTCTGATACTTTTGAAGGGGGCCAATACCGGAGGAGTGATCTACCAACAATGTTTTTGATAGGCAGTGGACCCCTGAAAGAAGTAATTTGTTCAGGCTCATAATCTTAGCAGAGCTTGGTTATAATCTAACAGTTAAAAAACAGAAATGGTTGCATTTGGGATTCAAGATAGAAGTGAGCAGAAAAACAGAATATTGATAATGTTTTCCAGGCTTTATAGGAAACATCAATAGAATGTCAGCAACCACAAATATCATACTATTAGTATTAATTACCAGTTATGAGAGTCAAAGCTGTTATTGCGGTTGTCTCCCAGTACAAACACGTAGCCTTCTGGCACAAGCTATAATAATAGAATAAAACAGTAAGTTTCTCCTCATTACATAAAATGAAAGAACAAACAAGATTAAGCACAAAGAATTACCACTGGATCCATTTCATATTCAAGTGGTTCCAAGATGAAATCTTCATCCTGAGCAATACCGTTAACCAACAATTTTCCATCACAAACCTGCCAAGGCATAAATTAGATAACTTGAAGGAGGAGATATGACAAAAACACACAGATTCAACCACCACTCGACATTACTTGTACATAGTCACCAGCTTTTGCTACAACTCTTTTGATGAACACATCCGATGAACTATAGCCAATCTCCTGAAGAACAGGTGAAATAAGTAAAACGGTGTCAAGAACGATTATTTTACCAACAATGCTAACAGCCTAACCTAACAAGAGTTTCAAATGATACCTGAAGAATTAAAGGAGCTTTGAAAATCACAATGTCTGAGACTTCAGGTTTCTTGAAAATATAAGAAACCTGGAAAATCATTGTACAAATGAACCAGGGTCAATAGAGTTAGTTTGCAAATGGCAATGCCAATCTATAATGAAGCTCAGTCGAAAATGCACCAGTACAGTTATACTACTAGCAGTTACTTTTCCAGTTGCATACCGAGTGCATTTTTAAAGATGAAAAATGTTACTATCATTTAGAGTTCAAACTAGTCACAACTATCCGTACCAATTTATGCCTTAATAGTGAACTAATCACCACTCAAGTATTTTACCTGCAGCTATAAAGAAAGTGACCTTGCATAAAATTGTTTCTTTCCACAAGTAACAACTTCAAAAGGCACTTATAAGCAATGAATTAGAAGAACTGTCATAAGCATCAACAAAGTAGACATATAGAAACTGTTAAAGACAAATAAAGGTAGTTTCTATTAAAGAGAAAAAGAAAAAATGATGAGAACCACAACCCAGTTCTCGTGGGCTACTTATAGAAATGAAGATGATGATGCCTGGCTCATAAAGACCTTGTATGGTAAAACAACCGACACAAGGAAAATGAGTACCTAGAATATAGAACCTGTTAAGAAACCAAGCAGTTTACCATCGATGATATATCCAGCAGTAATGAGTTAAAGTTCTCATGCTAATGCATCCGACAAATGCATTTTTTTAAATACACCAAGTACCAGCAACTCAATTATACCTGTTGGGCAAACAAATTAACACCCAAACGCATCAAACCCAATTTATACCCCATCACGGAAGACCTACTCTTACCTATTGCATTTAATTGATAAACACCTATTTCTAACATGGTAAAAAAAAAAAAATGTTTTCCATTTCATATACTACCTCCATGACTCAATTCCCTACAAAGACCTCTAAATTACACCTCGTCCCATTAATACATACACACTAAAACAAGTTTTTTATGTTTCATTTACTTAATGTAAAAAATAAACCCTCATAAAAAAGTATTATATCCATCTAAATACGACTCTCATATTTAAATCCCTGAAAAAACAACTGTGAAGAGGACGGAGGTATTACTACATATTCACAAAGCATTAGGTATAGCACATGTTGAGATACGCCTGCTACTTGCATTGAATATCACAAAACTATAGGAATGGTACCCGATTTAATCTAAATTTAAAAGTACTATACCTTCTCGGCAAGAATCCTATCGCCAACATCAAGAGTTGGGTACATTGAAGTGGATGGAATAGACCTTGGCTCCGCCAAAGTGGACTTAAACAGAATGCTAACGCTGAGAGCAGTGAAAGCAGCTTTAGCATCTTCAGAGCTAAAGCAGACATTCATCAATTTAGGTAACCAACCACTGCTACTAACACCATTACACTCAGGTACAATGTTCATGTTACTAGCACTCCCACAACTGGCCATGGCTAATGCCTTGGAACCCTTACCACTGCTCTCTGCGCTGCCATTATCCACCGCGGTGCACGTCGGTTCGTTACAAGGTAACCACTTAGAACCCCGTAGGAAGGGAATGATCGACAGTGGCTTTACCGGCGAAATTCCCATCACACCTGAGCTCGAAGAAATCTTCATCAGCGAAATTAATCCCATAACCAGCGGTGAATGCGTCTCTCCGCCGAGAACCTCCCTTGCAAATCTCGAGTACATGGAAGAAACCGGGTTGACATGGTTTTCTTCTGATTTGGCACGGCGGCGGGAGTCGGAGTAGTTGGAATCGGGCTTCTGTGGTGAAGTTTGATGGAAAATGCGGGATAACGCTGGGCAATCGTGGATGAATCGGGAGGTGGCGCATTTACCCGGGGCGGCGGCCAGGTTTGAGGTGACGGAAGCCGAGTAGGTGACGGCGAATCGAATAGCCATAACAGCGAATTGAACGCTGATAAGAAAACCTGAGATTTCTGGGTTTCGCGGTTGAGCTCTAGAAGGCTAAAAAGAGATAATCGGAAGGAAATCGAAACCCTAAGAGGGCGGCGATGGACGGAGGATGTCACAGACTCCACATGAAAAGGGAGAATTCGACGCGTAACTCGAGTTGACACTTGAAACGGTATATTTATTATTCACCCTTTAAAAAAATTGTGAGTTTTATTTAAAAGTACGTAAATAATGGAATTGGTTCATATATGAATCGTTGAAGGGAATTAGTTGTTTTTATTAAAAAGTAGTATCAATTATTTTTACTGAAAAGTATTAGTTGTCGCCACTGAAGAGTCTTAGTTTGTTTTTATTGTAGCAAAAGGCGAAGCCCTCGCCCCCAGGGCTCCCACCCCCTGGCCCGACAGGATTGGGTGGAGAAGGTAAATCATGGTAACTCAGCGGCCCATTAGATGGGAGGACTAGTGTTTGGTTTCCTCTTAATTTGTTTTCAGTAAACAATTAAAACTGTTCAGTAAAGACAACTAATACTCCTTAGTGAAATCAATTAATATCATTTATTGAAAACAACTAATAATTTTCAATGGTTTATGTATGAATCATTTTCACTTTATACTTTGTCTTTATTTAACATGAAAATTTGTATTGATTTATACAAGACTTTATTAACTTAATTTTTTAAATAATATCTTTTTTAGGTGATTTTTTATTTAGAATATATTTAAAAAGAATGGAAAAAAAACTACCAGATTATTTGTGGGTTATGTAGAGTCAAATGAATTTTCTTAAAAAACTCGCGAAAAAATAAATAGAATATCTTGCTCCCAGGTCTGTGTTACTGTTAGGGTAAGTATGTGTTACTGTAAAAGTATGTATGTGTCACTATATCAAAAACAGTGTAGAATTGGGGAAATACAGAAGTTTAAATCATGAAGAAGAAAAACTTGAAAAACACCAAATTATCTGAAAACTATTAAATAATCATATCATAAATCATAATTCTTGATTCATGTGTTACTATATGTAAATGGAAGAATTTGAACAATAAAAAGATTATATGCTTAAGTAATTTTTGTATTATTAAATGGACAAATGAGTGTTACTACAAGAACAAAATAATGTTACGATATGAACTAGTAACACACGTTTGTTGATGCAATATCACTCATTTGTTCATATAATAACACAATTTTAGCAGTATGAAAAACTGAGTACAGAACGTGGAAAAATCCAACAGTGATGAAAATGGAAAAGAACAATGAAAACATGGATAAACTGGAAGCTTGTATGGAAGAAGAGGAAACTAGACTGGAGGAGAAACACCATGAGGGCAAAAAAGAGGAAGAAAAATTGCACGAAGAGGTTGTCGTGGAATTACAAAAAAAAAAGGAAGATTCATTTGAAGTGACTGTGGGTCAAAATTAACCCTATTGCATGGATCGATCAAGTCTTTGTGTATCTTTTATATATACGTATTATCAATATTATACATACGCATTATCACTATTTAAAAACCAAGTGTGTTTATTTTTAAATAATGATAGTTGATATGCGTAAAAATGATAATGTATATACATAACAGCGATACTTGAAAAAAAAAGAGTTTACGTGTTGATGATCGATTATAATCGCGTGGATTAGTGGTTGTTTTTAACTGTTTATTGGATCATCAATCAATTATGTGTGAATTATTACCACCGTAAATGGTAAATATGTTGGATCGAAGGTAGAAACGGGTAAATACGTGTATTGATTACGTATTTATTTCGTATGTGTGTGTGTTGTGGTGTACAAGTCTTAACTTAGTTACAAAGTCTTCTTAGTTGTTTTAGCTTCGTCCTTGGAGTTGTTCGTCTTAGTTTAGTTTGATGACTTCCATCTCAATTTCTTGCTTGCAAGTTGTTCGCCATCTTCAGATGATGGACCGAAAGTTATTCGCCCATATCCTTCCAGTATGTTCTTCAATCTTGGCTTTATCTTTGAATGCTCGTGGAATAGTTGCTCGTCAAATAGCTGTTTGCTTAGAAATTTGTGGTCTGGAATGACACATCACTTATTAATTTGGGCACCACCCTTACGTCATACTTGTTCGTCATTCTTGCCTTAATTTGTTTTAAACATAATCCGGGGATTAGTGCCTTAAAGTTGTTCGCTTAGCACCATAAGTTGTTCGCCTATCAACAATTGTCCCTAGCTTATCTTCATGTTGACTTGGCGAGCTACATTGGTCGAGCAACTGGGGGCAAGATATAACTTGGTTGGATGATTCGACGAACGGGCTTGTCTTCGGCGAGCAACTTAGGTGCGGCCCTTTGGTTACAAGGCCCGGGTTTTCTTCGGGGGATGACGTGTGTGGCATGATAGTGCGCCACCCACTCGCGCGGGGTCCCGAGGTCACTCACCCTTCATACTTGCAAAAAAGTCATTCCTTTCTCTTTTTTTGGCATATTTTATCCCGTTTTTTTGCACATTGACCCCTGAATTTCCTCAAAATAATTGGGGATACCCCATTTTTTTCAAGTATAAATATGGGAATTGGAAAAAAATTCCCACTTTCCCAATTCCATTCTCACAAATTTCCGGCTGCCGTCCTTCTTCTCCGGTGATTATTCGTTTTCTCCGGCGATTATTCATCTTCAAGGTAGTACATTTTTTCTTTTACATTTTCTTTCTTTTACATTTTCTTTCTCTTGCATTTTTCTTTCTCCTTCTTCTTCTTTCTCTCTTTTTTTTATAAAAAAAAACACAAAGGGTTCTTTGGAAACCACCATCACCGTCGTCGCCGTCATGACTATTCACCGGAATCTCTATATTTTAACCCAAAAAAATCTCAAGTCTATTCCTTTCTCCAAAAAAATCCATGTCCTCACAATCAAGCAACGAAAAACCCCCTTTAAACCTCGAGAAAAGGCCTCTCGAAGTAGTCCCATTTGAAAACCCTCCTCCAATCAAAATCTCATCGAAGGGAAATCCAAATATCCCTTCTGTTGTTCGCTCTGTAGATGACAGTGGTGCTCGTCCATCCGATGAGGAGGTCGTCCAGATTGTTCCTAGGGAATCCGGTGGAGAGGACTCCTCAAGTTCCGAATTTGAGACCGATTCAGATTTAGGTTTCGAAGATGAACTAACTTGGGAGTTTTTGGAAGGGATCAAATTCCCCTCTCTGAAATTGATGATAAATATGTTTCCATTGTTGTTGCTCACCCAGAGGATTGGCGAGCATATTCAGAGAGGCATGCGAACTTATTTGCTCGCCCGAAAAGACAAGTATTGAAGCTGCAGAAAAATGAATTCCAAGCGAGCAAGATTAAGAGTATCGTTTGTGAGGACGAGCTGGATCTCATATGGGAGACTTATTAAATCCCGTATGATATCCACATATGGGCTCCGGGCAAGAAGGAGAGAGTTGATCACCCACCACCCGAATGCACGGCGATCAACGTTGATACTCTAATCGTTGGGTTAAGACTGTCCATGCCCCCAGATGTTGGTCGCTTTCTCAAGGCGACCAGCTTGACTATTACACAGACCACCCCAATCGGCTGGATGAATCTGCTCGGCATCATGACCCTGTTCGCACTTGAGGGTTATGTTGACCGAATCACCCCGGACGAGGTCAATTACATGATGACCATCACTGCCTGCTCGACCGGGGAGAAATGATACTACTACTTGAAGGCTCATACGGGTCTTAAAGTTTAAAGTGGTAGAAGGGATGTCGAACAAGATCCGTGATTGGAAGTAGCTCATTTGGGTCTTAAAGTGGTTCCTGGGTCAATTCTCCCGCTGCCTATGGAAAAATAAAATGTGAGCCCACTTTTTCTTATTCTTAAGACAAGTGGGACTAATTTAACTCTTTGTATTTCTTTGCAGGTCCCCGTTTGCTTAAGTAGAATAGTGAGGAGGAGGAGGTCGGCTCAGAATTCTTATTCACCTCCTGTTGGTCGCCCTTCACAACAAAGAGGACAAGACAATCCAACACTTGAACGAGGATAGGTGTAAAAAAGTTGCTCGTCTCCTCACTCATCCTCATCATCTCGAGGCCTAAGTCGAGGTGCCTCCAGGTACAACACTTATATTTTTTTATGACTTGTTCGTCTTTAACAAGTTGTTCGCTCTGTAGAGGAACAAGTCACCGTAGACATCCCTCTAAGTTTCGGACTTCTTGAACAAAGAGTGTTCGAAATGCCTCCTCCCAAGGGAAAGAAAGTTAAGGGCGACCCTCCCTCCAAGATAGTTGCCTTGGTGGTGAAGACCGTTGGAGCACAAGTTGTTCGACAGACGGCTCCAGCTCCATCCCCACTACCTCTGGCACAACAATCCCAGTCCCACTAGGGTCACAAGAGACTTAAACAGGTGGATGGATCTCCGGCAGTCCCCACCAATCACCCTATTGGAAAGGGTAAGGAAAAAGTGGTGAGCACCGCAGCTCGTCATCCTGAAGAAGAAGTTGTTCGTCACCCATCTGCATAGGTGGCCAAGCAGGGCGACAAGGCTGCCAAAGATACGGGGAGGCGAGCAAGGGCCCCCGAGGATACCATATACTTAGGCTGGGATGGCCTTAAATATGCCAAGTAAGTATTCATACATAATTGTTCGTTAATTCCCTTTTTTTTTTCTTGAGCTTTTACTTAACTCTCCTTTATTCTTTGTTCACAGCTACAGGGTTCAGGACCATCCCGGGCGATATGATACTCTTCATCAGTTCGCTTGTTCTAAGCCTCTCTCCTATCTCTGGGACATCCTTGGAGATCATGTTCGACGAGCAACAGAAATAGTTGCTCACGCCTGGACGGGTCATCTTGAGAGGATCATCCAGAGCCAAGGGATTGCGAACAACTTCCGCCTCTCCATGGTCCAAGCTGGGAATGCCCTTATCTCAGCTCAAAAGGGCTTGAAGCAATTGTGCGAGCTGGAGGAAGCTGCTCGCCACCACGCCGCAACTGTCCAGCAATTGAATGATGAAAAAAAAAGTGTGGCGGCTAAGTTCAACGAGAGGATTACTCGTCTTAACACTCAAATCCAGCTCGCCAACGAGACGGAGAAGAAGCAACTGGAGGCCAAACAATAACTCTCTGCCGACCTGAAGGCTAAGGAAGTTGAGCTCGCCACTTCCCAGGCTGCACTGGAGGAGGAGAAGAAGAAGAGGGAAGAGGCTGAGCAGAAAGCGGCTGACTTGGAAGCGGAGGTTGCTCGCCTCCGCGAGGGAACGGCAGGGATGATCACCCAGGCCGAGTTTGAGGCCCAACTGATTAGTGTGAAAATTTCTCGAAATTCATGCATTTAATTTGCCGAATTTAATTGGATTTCTTGCATTTATTTACATTAATTTGACCATTTGTGCTTAATTGTCGAGAAAGGCATTTTTGTTATTTTTGCAGAAAATTGAATGAATTTTAGAAGAAAATACGAGCCTATAATTTTATGAGGTCGAGCGAGGAGAAAAATCGAGAAGAAAACGAGTAAAAGTGTAGAAGAAAAAGAATTGGGCCAAGGATTAAATTGGAAAGCATAATTAAAAGGCATTTTTTGAAGCCCAAGATGCAAGCCCAATGGGAGAAAAAGAAAAAGCCCAAAAGTCGGCCCATGAGTGAAGCAAGGCGGCAGCAACACAGGCTACTCGACCGAGCCAACCGCTCGAGTCGAGCTACTCGCTCGAGTAGCCTGAAGAAAAAGCGGGAGCGATTTTGAAAAGCGTACTCGACCGAGTTGCTCGGTCGAGTTGAGTGACTCGTGCGAGTCAATGTCGGTTTATGCAGAGCGCTCGAGCCCATTTTGCCTTACTCGACCGATGCACTCGGTCGAGTCGAGCTACTCGCTCGAGTAGCCTGTAGCAGAAAAGCGTAAAACGCTTCTAAAAGTCAACTCGGTCGAGTTGCGCACGAAATTTTGGGATTTTTTCGAAATTTCACCATTTTTTAGAGGCTCTTTTGCAAATTCGTCTCAAGCCTTCTTCCCCCTCTATATATACCCCATTTTCTCAGATTTTTAAGGAAAAAAAGGAAGAACAAATCATCACACACAAAGAACCCTAATCCCCTAGTTTTTAGTTTTCTTTTCTTTTATTTTAATTTCTAGATTAGATTAGATTTATATTTCATTAGTTGTTTTTACATTTCAAGCAAGGATTGAAGCTATTGAAGAGTTGTATTTCCAAATTTCATCACAAGAGGTGATATCTTTCTTTTATTTCATTGCTTTTATGAGTAATTTCATTTTTATTTGTTATTTTAGCTTGTTAGCCATAGGTGTCTCTTCTAGAACCATGGGCTAATTTTCTTTGCTTTGAGTGTTGAATCAATGTATGAAATTAGTGTGTTGATGGATTTATAGCTTTGATTATGTCTATTTCTTGATGTGAATGTTTCTATTGATGGGCTTTGTATGTCTCGATTAATTAGTTGATTTGATTAGCTTATGTATTTAATTTTGTGTGTTGCAACGAGAGTTGGATATGCATGATTGGTATTTAGGTGAAAGTTTTGACTAATTAATTTGAGTTAAATAGTAATCGGTTGCCCGAGAGGGGGTCGGTTGCTAGATCCCCCATCATTAGACATTAGGTATCTTAATTTGATAATTCGGGTACTTAGTGAAGGGGGAATTCTAGAAATGCATCGCGTATTTTTAGATATTCACGATCTTAGGAGCTTATGGGGCATAATTAGAAGTTGCTAGTTAGTCCACGTTGTTCACCTAGGCCTCAAAAGGGATTGGTCTACACACTTTTGTGATCGCTCTTAGCGAACATCTAGAAAAAGGCAATGATAGGTTGTGAATTTGTCAAACACACTAGTGGATTATATTGTGAAGACACTCGAAGCAATTTTCTCCCTCGCACTTCTTTAATAGGAAGTTAGTTTAGTTATTTAATTGCTTTTCTAGATTTAATTTTCGCTTAGTTTAATTTTCAAATGTCTACCGTCTCGTCACTATAGTACCATGCCGACGTGCAACTTTAGGGATCCACTGCGCTCCTAAATCCTTTGGGTTCGATAACTACTTGGTCCTAGTCTACTTCACTACTACGACGATCCCGTACTCTTGCGGGGGAGTAGGAAATTATTTTTTCGAAAACTCCGACAAAGTCAATGGCGCCGTTGCCGGGGATTTAGTTGAGTGCCTTAAGTGGGACTTAGAGTTAGTTGAGTGGTACTAGTAGTGACATTTTATTGCTTTGTTTGTTTATTTTATTTTTGTTTGAATTTGATACTTCTTATCTTTGTAGGTGTGCTTTGAATTCTAAAGATGGAGGATATATACCTTTGGAAGACGGGTCATAACCAATCTAGCACGGTGTATCCTCCGGATCCTCACCCCTACCTATACTCTTATCCACCACAACAACCCCCAACCTACCAACAACCTTCTCCATATCATCAATATCCACAATATCCAAACTACCCTCCTCCACAATACTCAAACTCATATACATATCCTTATCTACCACAACAACAAGTAGATGGCCCCAACAATGAGAAGAGTTTCGAGTACAATCCTCAAGTGCAACAAGTTTCATCTCGCTATCAAGAGTGGGGAAACAAAGAGACTTGGTCTTATGCCGACTCAAGTTATGAATGTCAATATCTACAATGGTATGACGAGACCGTGTCTTCTTTATCCAAAGAAAGCCGAGTTCAATACAAAGAGATGATGGGAGCCATGTGGAAGGAAATGGAAGAAAGTGGTATGATGAATGCAAGACTTGAATTCTTCAAACTTCATTGGGAGGAATTTGCCATTTTCTTGGAAAACGTATTAAATGAGGAAGAAGAAGAGAAAGAGGAAGTTGAAGAAAAAGAGGGTGAAGAGGAAAGAATAGAAGAGGATGTGGATGAATATCAAGAAGGAGAAGAGTTTGAGGTGGAGAACGAATTTGATCGAGGATATGTGGATGAAGAGGAAGAAATCGAAGAGGAAATTGTGGAAGAGATCCTAGAAGTGACGATTGAAGATGAGGATGAAGAAGAGGAAAGAGAAGAGAAGGACCCAAGTGAGGAGAAGAAGGATGAAGGCGACAATTCCATTGTCGAAAGAGTTGAAGAGGAATGTCCATTGATGGACTTGAGCCACCATGAGCAAGAAAATCAAGAAGCATCGAAAGAAGAGTTGAAGAGTGAAATGAGCATTTCTAAACCTTTAACCTTTTCAATTTGTACTTTACTTGATAGTGATGTTTCTATTGATTTCGTTTTACCTCTTGAGACTTTTAATCGTAGGAAAGAAGTAGAGAAAAACTTGGGCATCCTTGGAAAAAGAAGAAGAGAATGGAAGGAGAATATGGGAAGTTTCATTGTAGACAAAAGATGCAAGAAGGATATGGGTGATTGGTCTACTTTCCATGAGCGTCTCCATGCTTATGAAGCTCAAAGATTGAGATACAATGGGAAGAATGACAAATATCCATGGCCATTTCGATGAGAGAAGTTGGAATTCCGTTAATAAGTCCGGCATAGGACGTTAAAACTAGCGCTTAATGGGAGGCAACCCATTTTTACTTGCTTTATTTTATTTTTGCATTGTTCTTTTAATTTTGCTTTTGCTTTTGTTTTGTCTAGGTGTTGGGGTCGTGTGTTGAGGCTCGGTGAGGATTTCGAGCTCTATGGAAGGACACGTGCTTGAAGGAAGCTTTAGGTACAAACACCTCTTCCTAAACTTAGACATGCTATGCAAAGTCTAAGTTTGGGGGGGTGTTCGTCTTTTTATGCGTAATTTTTGAATTGCACCGATGCACCCCCATTTGATTAGAGCTTATTGGTGATCATTTTTGTTGGGAATTTTGGATTTAATTTCTTACATATACTTGTACATGAGTTTTGTCTTGACATGCAAAGAATTGAAGGTGTGATGTTTTCAAGAGATGTGCTTGATAGGAAAGATGAGCATACTCAAGGAGCTTAACGTGAGGTGATCGTGACTTGAAGAGAAGATTGTGCTTGGTGCCATTTGGAGGTAATATGCCCCAAACTTAGAATTGCTTAGCAATGTCTAAGTTTGGGGGGGTTCATTTGTTTTGATTTTCATATTTTACATTGCACCGGCGCACTTGAGGCTTCACTTGAACATTGCACCGGCGCACGCCTCATTTTTGTAGAGTTTTGCTTATTCGAGTACTTAATATACATGCTGGGATTTGAGGGTGAATTGTTTTCTAAGGGGTTTTGTGAGTCTATTTGTCGAATTTTTGTGTGGCTTGGTGTCGGAAACTCAATTGATGGTGATTGTTTGGTTTTTGAGATTTAGTTGAGCTTGATGGTATTGATTGAGACTTGCTTGTTTATTTGTTCATGTGATGGTTGTGCTTGATTTTGTGCTCGATCCATGATTAGACAAGCCCGTGAGCTTTAGAGCCTTTAGACTTGCATATATTTTGGTCTAATTTCTTTCTTGTGAGTATCATTCATGCTTGTGTGCTCTAGAACTTGCCAATTGTCTTGTTTGAGGCTACATTAAGTGTTAAATCTTTGAAAGTGATATGAGGCCATCTTTGATTTGAAAAGTCACTTAGCCAAATGTTCCATACCAAATGAAATTTTTCCGTAGTTAGCCCTCTTGAGCCTATTGACCTATTTTTCTTGGCAACCTACAAAATTTAGCCTAATTATCCTTTTGCGAGCCTAATTTTTCCTATGAGCTAGTGGAGCTTGAATGAGGGTAGTAAGGTTGAATTGTGCATAAATGAAAATTTGGTGGATAAGTTTGTGTGAGAGTGAAATGAGTGAAAAGAAGTGAGAAAAAAGATGAGTTGAAAAAAATTGTACAAGAAAAGATTGAGTTGATTTGTGAATAGAAGAAAATTGTGAAGGAAACTCTCTTGTGTACAAGAATTTGGTAGAGTTACAAGTTCAAAAGGTGCTTGATAGTTGATGGTGAGAATGTGCTTGAAAAATGAGAACTAGTAAATTGTTGGAGTTTGGTAATTTGAGTTGCAAATTGATCACTTGCGATTCTATCTTTGAGAGTGTAGAGATGTACCATGGCATTTTGACCTCTCGCTCCACTAGTTTACGAGTCACTTTATCCAAATTTTTCCCACCTTGACCAAAGAGCCCAACATTACAACCAAATGCAAGTCCTCATTGATTCTTAGATTGACCACTTAGCAAGTGGTGGAGAACTTAGATGATTGGCAAGCCTATGGTAGTGCATTTGTGTGAATTGATTGATGAGTGCATACATTCCTTGATACACTTTGAGTGATGAGTGAAACACTTACTTGAAAGGATATTGTGGATTGAGCACTTGATCTTGCATTGATTTGAACATGACTTGTGAATTTGCTAGTTGATTTTTGGTACTTAAGAGTTTGACTAGATTGAAGGAACTTGACAATTGCTACATTATTCTTTTTGACACTCATTTCTCGCAATCCTCCCACTTGTTTATCTCTTTCGTTGCTCGGGGACGAGCAACACTTTAAGTTTGGGGGGGTGATTAGTGTGAAAATTTCTCGAAATTCATGCATTTAATTTGCCGAATTTAATTGGATTTCTTGCATTTATTTACATTAATTTGACCATTTGTGCTTAATTGTCGAGAAAGGCATTTTTGTTATTTTTGCAGAAAATTGAATGAATTTTAGAAGAAAATACGAGCCTATAATTTTATGAGGTCGAGCGAGGAGAAAAATCGAGAAGAAAACGAGTAAAAGTGTAGAAGAAAAAGAATTGGGCCAAGGATTAAATTGGAAAGCATAATTAAAAGGCATTTTTTGAAGCCCAAGATGCAAGCCCAATGGGAGAAAAAGAAAAAGCCCAAAAGTCGGCCCATGAGTGAAGCAAGGCGGCAGCAACACAGGCTACTCGACCGAGCCAACCGCTCGAGTCGAGCTACTCGCTCGAGTAGCCTGAAGAAAAAGCGGGAGCGATTTTGAAAAGCGTACTCGACCGAGTTGCTCGGTCGAGTTGAGTGACTCGTGCGAGTCAATGTCGGTTTATGCAGAGCGCTCGAGCCCATTTTGCCTTACTCGACCGATGCACTCGGTCGAGTCGAGCTACTCGCTCGAGTAGCCTGTAGCAGAAAAGCGTAAAACGCTTCTAAAAGTCGCACTCGACCGAGCCACTCGGTCGAGTGAGCCAACTCGGTCGAGTTGCGCACGAAATTTTGGGATTTTTTCGAAATTTCACCATTTTTGAGAGGCTCTTTTGCAAATTCGTCTCAAGCCTTCTTCCCCCTCTATATATACCCCATTTTCTCAGATTTTTAAGGAAAAAAAGGAAGAACAAATCATCACACACAAAGAACCCTAATCCCCTAGTTTTTAGTTTTCTTTTCTTTTATTTTAATTTCTAGATTAGATTAGATTTATATTTCATTAGTTGTTTTTACATTTCAAGCAAGGATTGAAGCTATTGAAGAGTTGTATTTCCAAATTTCATCACAAGAGGTGATATCTTTCTTTTATTTCATTGCTTTTATGAGTAATTTCATTTTTATTTGTTATTTTAGCTTGTTAGCCATGGGTGTCTCTTCTAGAACCATGGGCTAATTTTCTTTGCTTTGAGTGTTGAATCAATGTATGAAATTAGTGTGTTGATGGATTTATAGCTTTGATTATGTCTATTTCTTGATGTGAATGTTTCTATTGATGGGCTTTGTATGTCTCGATTAATTAGTTGATTTGATTAGCTTATGTATTTAATTTTGTGTGTTGCAACGAGAGTTGAATATGCATGATTGGTATTTAGGTGAAAGTTTTGACTAATTAATTTGAGTTAAATAGTAATCGGTTGCCCGAGAGGGGGTCGGTTGCTAGATCCCCCATCATTAGACATTAGGTATCTTAATTTGATAATTCGGGTACTTAGTGAAGGGGGAATTCTAGAAATGCATCGCGTGTTTTTAGATATTCACGATCTTAGGAGCTTATGGGGCATAATTAGAAGTTGCTAGTTAGTCCACGTTGTTCACCTAGGCCTCAAAAGGGATTGGTCTACACACTTTTGTGATCGCTCTTAGCGAACATCTAGAAAAAGGCAATGATAGGTTGTGAATTTGTCAAACACACTAGTGGATTATATTGTGAAGACACTCGAAGCAATTTTCTCCCTCGCACTTCTTTAATAGGAAGTTAGTTTAGTTATTTAATTGCTTTTCTAGATTTAATTTTCGCTTAGTTTAATTTTCAAATGTCTACCGTCTCGTCACTATAGTACCATGCCGACGTGCAACTTTAGGGATCCACTGCGCTCCTAAATCCTTTGGGTTCGATAACTACTTGGTCCTAGTCTACTTCACTACTACGACGATCCCGTACTCTTGCGGGGGAGTAGGAAATTATTTTTTCGAAAACTCCGACCAAGTCACCAACTCAGTTCCAACTTGGGGTCTTGGTCGAACCTGGGTTATATTTGTGCTTATGCTGGCTGCATTCGTGCAGTTAGTGAATTCGACGTCCCCGTCATCCAAGAGATGCTCAGCAAAGAGCTCGTAGAATTCTTTGAGAACTACCCTCACCAGACTGGGACTACACTTCAACTTGGCGACATGCCAGACTATGGGGTCAAGCTAGATTTTCTTGACCCCAGTATCATCCTTACGCGTCCCCCAGCTGGCAAAGAGGAGGAAGAGGGCGAACAGGCTGGACAAAGCAAGGAGGGCGAGCAACTAGATGCTGAAGGCTTGGTTGCTGAGATGATATTGGATGCTCCAGCCGACTAGCCTCAAAATCCTCCTAACCCTGAACCCCAGGATGGCAATCCTGCCCCTTCCGAGGGTTAGACTTAGGAATTTCTTTTGATTTTTTTAGGTGTAGTTGTTCGCTCCTTGTACGGATTTGTTTTGTAACTTTTTGGGCTTTAAACGCCTTTAATATTAATAAAATTTTCTTTATTTGCTTGTCTCTTCTTTATATGTTAATTGCTTTACATTTATTTCAATGCTTTGCAATATCAACATATATAATTGGGCTTTGTTCATTTTGAACTTTGCCTTTAAACTGGAATAAGGGTTTAGCCTTAGGCTTTGCTCGCTTTTAGAAAACAAACAGTCTTTCAATGGCTTCAATCCTTAAAACTTGGACTTATACCTTGAGCTCAGTGCTTCTCCTTAGACGAACAACTATCATTATCTTGAAAAAATATTACAAGTGTAGAGACGTTGTTCATCACTAACATGTTTATGATGAATAAATCTACAAATCTTATTAAGCAAAATAATTACAAGTGTAAACCAGTTGCTTGACAATTATAAGTTTGACGAGAACTTTACATTAACTTCACATTCACCTAATTTATAAATATAAAACATGTTGTTCGACCTATACATTTCGCCGAACAACTTATGTTTAACTTCTAATACTTTAAAAAAATTCAAAAAATTAGGCAAATTTTTAGCTCTTACTTGCTCATACACGAATCTTGTTCGCCCTTATGCTACAGTTGCTCGCTCTATTGATAATATTTCTTCAAATGAGCTGCATTCCAGGAGTATTGGGCCGAGCTGCCTTTCATATCCTCGATGTCATAAACATCATTGGGTAACTTGTCCGTTACCCTATACGGGCCCTCCCAAGTCGGTCCGAATACACTTGGAGGTAGGGCGGGCAACTTGCGTAGAACCAAATCTCCAACATTGAATTCCTTGAGTTTGACATGAGAATTGTAATAACGTTCTGCTCGTTGCTTATAAGTTGCATTTTTTAGCTTGGCCATTTTTTTTCTTCAAGCAAATCTAACTCAGCAGCCAAAGCAGAGTTGTTCGCCTCTTCATCAAAGTTGGTCTTTCAAATTGTTTTGGTCTTTAGTTCGATTGGGATAACTGCCTTTGGCCCAAATGCGAATGCAAAAGGTATTTCCCCTGTACTGGATCTAGGAGAAACTCTGTAGGGCCATAGAACATCTGGGAGTTCTTCAGACCAATTATCTTTGCTTCCCGTTAGTCGTATTTTTAAACATGTTTGATTATTTTATTGACTGCTTCCACTTGATCATTAGACTTGGGATGGTAAGGGGTTGAATAGTGTTTTCTTATTCCCCACTTGATGCAGAAGTCTCTTAGTTCCTTTCCATCGAATTGAGGACCATTACCTGTCACAATTATTTGTGGAACTCCAAATCGACAGATAATGTTCTTCCAGTTAAACTTGATCATCTTCTGCTGGGTAATTTTGACTAAGGCTTCTGCTTCTGCCCACTTGGTATAGTAATCAACTGCCACGATGGTAAACCATGATGGCAAACCATACGTTTCCTTTCCCGGGTGGAAAAGGTCCAATTATATCCATTCCCCATCTTGCGAATGGCCAAGGACTATAAATATAGATGAGCTCTTGTGCGGGAGTATGGATACTCGGGGAAAATATTTGACATCGATGACAAGCTTTTGCAATTTTGATAGCATGTTGGCGCAAAGTTGGCCAATAATAGCCTTGTCTGATAGTTTTGTACGCCAAAGCTTGCCCCCCAGCATGATTTCCACACACTCCAGCATGTATTTCTTCGAGTACAACTTGTCCTTGCCCCCTAGGCAAACATTTGAGAAGTGGAAGAGAAATTCCCCTTTTGTAAAGCTGCTCGCCCACCAAGGTATACCTGGCTGCTCGTTTGGTTAGGTTGACAGCTTCAAAAGGGTTACTTGGTTGTTCACCACTTTTCAAGTATTTGACTATTGTTGTTCGTCAATCATCAACTTCAGGTTGCTCGTCAACTTGATAGATTTTATAATCTTCAGTTGACGGATTGACGATCTTGGTGATGATTATGTCAGAACAAATCTATTACAGTTAAAGAAATGGTGGAAGAGATGAAGTCTAGAGTGTGGGCTTGGCTTACTGTGAAGCAGCCGAAGAGACAAATGTTCCCATACATAAGCTGGGTGAATAATCCATGTTTAACTAGGTGATTTTTTATTGAATACTAGGTGAATGGTATTTTGTAATGGAATTATGTGGCATATCAGAGTTATGTAATTCTTAGTGGGGTATCTCTTATACCCACAATTTATGAAAAAGCTTTTCTTATAAAAAAAATGATTCAGCTGTTAAGAAGAGGGAGAGGAACTTCTTGCCCAAATAGGCAAAAAAATGAATGGATGCTGGGGGCATGGCAGAAAATTACTTGTGCACCCGGTCTCCAAAAGTTAGGGGAAAATTTCGACACTGGGTAGCATCACTTGCCCCCATGGAAATCACATAGTCGGAATACTTCGTTAAATGGACCCGGGGATCTGTCGTCCCTTCGTACTGAATACTTGCACTGAATTGGATTTTCTTCTGAATCGGGGCCTTACTTACATGCTTGACATGTGTCTAATTTGACTAGCTTGACCTTATCAAAGTCTTAACTTAGTTACAAAGTCTTCTTAGTTGTTTTACCTTCGTCCTTGGAGTTGTTCGTCTTATTTTAGCTTTTGATGACTTCCATCTCAATTTCTTGCTTGCAAGTTGTTCGCCGTCTTCGGATGATGGACCAGAAGTTGTTCGCCCATATTCTTCCAGCATGTTCTTCAATCTTGGCTTTATCTTTGAATACTCGTGGAATAATTGCTCGTCAAATAGCTGTTCGCCGAGCAGTTTGTGTTCTGGAATGACACATCACTTATTGATTTGGGCACCACCCTTACGTCATACTTATTCGTCATTCTTGCCTTAATTTTCTTTAAACATAATCCGGAGATTAATGCCTTAAAGTTGTTCGCTTAGCACCATAAGTTGTTTGCCTATCAACCCAGTGGGCATAAGACTATTTATTTTGGTCTTGAGGCCTTTATCTCTTGTTTTTCCTTTCCTTGGCCGTTGGGACTTTTGACTTGAACTACTGCTGGTAGTTGGGCCGTTACTTTATTTGTGGGGAACTCATTTAGACTTGTTTGGTCTCTTACATTATATGTTTGCAGTGGCATTTCATGTTCTTTGTCTTCATTTGCACATCTTATGTTTTGCAATTTTTAAGACTGATAATAGAATGCATGTTCCCCACCCATCATCGTCGATATTGTGATAACTACTTGGGCAGAAAGCGAGCAGGTTTACTCGAAAGGGAGCGAGCTCGCCGTGGGACTTGACCGCTTCTTTTACGGTGGGTAGTGCTTTGGTCGATGGGGCCACGCCTTTGATTAAATTAACATGCTTCTGCCCTTTTTTGACCCTCCCCATGTTGTGGGTTGGGCATCCGGAGGCCCCCGCTTCCCTTTTGAAGGTCGACTTATTTGGTGCGACTTGAGAATTTATTTGTTTATATTCCGAATAAGAAATAAAAAAATAACTTGTGCCAACGTACTTTTTATTTGATAACTTCGAAAAGTTATACACAGTGTTTACTGGTAAACTTTCTTAAGGTGACATCCATTCCAAGGGTATTAGTCTGAGATGTCATTCTGGTGTTCGAGCTAGTATGCTCCATTGGGGAGGATCTTCGATACTCAGAATAATACCTCTCATTTAGGAATGAAGATGCCCTTCGACCCTTGCACCTTTATCAAGATCGGCTCGCACTTTTTGAATATTTTCTTGTACGCTGCATTCCTGAGATCTGAGTTTATTCTCCTTTTTTCGAGCATATCAAGGTTAGCTCGTCTAGCCTTGTCATTATCTTTGGATATGGGTTGCGAGGTCCTGTGACTGGGTACGATGAGCTCAGAAGGAATTACCGTCTCAGTCTCGAAAGTGAAGGCGAAAGGTGTTACATCAGTGGAGTTCTTTGTTGTTGTCAAGTACGCCCAAAGAACGTTTGGGAGCTCGCCAACCCACCTCTCATTCTTGTCCTCAAGCTTAGCTGTAATGGTGTAGTTGAGGATCTTGTTGACTATTTTCACTTGTCAATTGGTTTGTGGGTGGTAGGAAGTGGGAAAAACTTTCTTGATCTTCCATCTCTCACAAAAGTTTATCATCTCTAGGGTGAAGAACAATTAATGTTCTTCCTCCTTAGACTTGGAGTTTAAGCCTTGAATGCTTGCTGAATGCAAGAAAAGTAAATGTTAGAGAGAGTTGACGAGTAGTTTAGGCTCGGTCTTAATAGTATGTTGTGTTTGTTATTAGCTCTATGACTCTATTTATAGTACAAGACTTTTGCAAGGTGTTGCCCTAGTATCTTAGTGGATCCACACATTAATCGCATGGATCCTTGTCTATGTTGTAGCGGTCCTCTACTCTTGGCAGGTGCTACCGCTTTTTGGCATTACCCTCAGAGTTTTGCGCTTATCAACTTTCACTAGCTATACATTGGCAGTAGATCTTCTGCATTGACAGATATTTGCTTTCCTCTTTCACATTCTTTAGCGGCTGACGACCTTCCTTGGTCTTTGGAGATTCACCCATATTGGGGGCTTACAGCCTGCTACCTCATCTTGATTCTGGTCCAAGGCTCGTGATCTAGATCTTGGAGCCTTGTCCATGCAGGGTCGCATAAACCAGTCTGGGAGGAACGTTTTGACTCTCATCTTTTGACCTGGTGGAGAGCTCCGACGAGCTCCCGATAACTCGTCTCCCCCGCCCTATTTCTGAGCTCGCCGATCCAACTAGGTTGAAACTCTCATTCTTACCTCGCCTTAACTCGGTCGACCTCGCAGAATGGGCAAGGCCGGGGTGGAGAAATATTTGTCCCACAACAAACGTGTTATCTCATTTTTTTAAAAGAAGACCAATAATGTAGTATCATCACTAGGATTCATATATAGGAGATGCTTCAAATGCATAGTCTTGTAAGTTTTAGGTGCAACGTGCAATTCAAATGTATTTTTGAAAAGTTACTTTTACTGTTATTTATAAGTTAATACTCGAATGAAATAACTACCAAAACTAATTTTCATCTAAGGAAACAGGAAAAACACTATGACACGTATTAACTAACTAGTAAACTTAAGAGAGTGTTGATTTTGAATGAGTTTATAAGTATAAAATCTTTCCAAAATTTCCTTGTATAATTAAATAGTGAATTACTAATATATAATATGAGACACTCCATTGTTTTTTCATTCGACACCAAACCAAAAAAAATAAAATAAAATAAAATAAAATATTTTACTTACTTTTTTTAAAAAAATTTAAAAGATAGTATGTCCTAATAGAACAATACTTATAAGGAAATAAAAATAGAAACCCAATTCTTTCTTCTTTTAAATACATACACGACTGCCAATGCCATCATCGCCTTCGTGGAGAAACGCACAGATCTGGCGTCACTCTTCTCTCTCAAACTTCCTCTTTCATTTGCCCTCGGATCTGCAAAATTGAATTTAGGATCTGCAAAATCATCAATCGAACCGTTTTGAAACTGCCTGGAAACTTGAAGAACCCGGTACGTTTTCCTCTCATTTTAGGCGAGTCCGAGCAACATTTATTCCTAGTTAATACTGTGTAAAGAAACGTCCAGTAGGAATCTCACTAGAATTACCTGGCCGAGGCAGTCCTATATGCATCTGTTCTTAAAAATTGAATAGCTGTCTTGGTGTTCCTGCAGTTGCGGTTCTTGTGCACATTTAAACCCATACCTTTTACCACCTCCATCTATGTTTGGAGGTCTGGAGTCTATCCCCAACAATAGTCCTCACTTACGCAAGTCTGGAAGCCGACCTGTTGTGTTTGATATTGGTAAGAGAATATTTATGTATTTTCATTTTCCACAATATATGCATTGTGATGATATAATATTATTTCTTAGGTACGAGTGAGCTTGGAAATAGTTCTGAAGAAGATCATTTACTTTCTTTAGAATCAAATGAAATGAAAGGGGGAGCCACTCCATTAAGCAGCGTGGCAATTATCCCATCCCCTGTTCTGCTCTGGAGATTCAAGGTATCACTATAAGAGTAGCAATTTCTTCCCCGTCTTATATGAGAAGTGTATTATGAAGAATACATTTGATTTTTCAGTCTATTTTGGTTTTTCTCATTTAAGATTAAATAGATGATAAACAAGGTCAATCTAAGTGGCGTGGATATTGGTTTACTGTGATGCATTTTGAAATCCAGAAAAGTGAGTATAGAATTTCTTTTCCCACCATACAATATGTGTTCTTGTATAGAAGTGATTTATGTGTCTATTTGAAGGTTCTGGATTATGTTATAGGAGTGTTGAGCAATTATTTGAATGTCTTGTGCTGTGAAGGTGCTTCTCTAAATGGAGAAAGCAAATTCATACACACAAGAAAAAAAAGAACTGGAACCTGAAGTCACAGAAAATCGAAATAGTTTTTCATCATAGTGTTTGTTTGGCTTAATTTATAATAAGATTTTACAAGCTCCTATATTTTGAGTTTATAAGTTGTTAAGTACTGAAGGAGTTGAGCTATTGAAATATGTAGCCATTCAATATCAAGAATCATATGAGATGTAAATGATGACAATTATGTAACTAATATGGTCAAAGCTATGTAAATTTGTGTACATTTTAAAAAATAAGTAAGGCCCACTTTTTAGAGAATAGCTTAAAAATTTTAACGTTTTAAGTTTGGGAGTTCATGAGTCAATCTTCTAAAAACTTTTACAAATGACTTTGTGAAATAGATGCTTCTAGGAGTTCTTAAACACCTTTCTTTGATCACATTTTGTTTACTTCATGTGATCCATATTTTGGTACTTATCCTTAGGAAACCTTTTACTTCTATTTCTCATAAATGTATTATGGATGGTCCAATTTTAGATTTAATGTGCATGAATCGTTTTCTTTTTTGCTTACTTAATGGCGCTCTATATTGCAATTGCCTAATGAAATGAGCAACTCTTTGCATCGCTGGATTTTTTTTTTTTTTGGGACTGAACAAGTGGTTGATCACTATCAAACTGTCAATTAGTCACAAATCTGTATGTATCTTATATTTGCTTTAATAAGCTTCTCATCACTAATCTTACTACATGTATAGGTTCTACTGTTTATCATCTGGGGATTCAGTTGTTGCAAGGTTAGTTCAACATATCCACTTATATATATAAATATCTATATCATATTCATTCACTTGAGCTCACAATTAATAGTGTAGGTCTTGCTGCTTACTTAGTTAATTAGAATGTGGAAATGTTAAGATAAATACTTTATTCTGTCCTGCAAGTGACTATTAAATGTACAATTGCAGATTGGATGGGATTCAGTCATGAGAATGAGCGCAGACCTACGGGATTTATTTTTATATGAGGCTTTCTTGTATTATAATCCTCTCCTTCTTGTGGTCAGTGAACTTATACAACTCAGTTGCTAATGCTTATATAAAAACATTGATTTAAGCCTCTTCCTGATTGTGATTTTTTGTTGCTGCAGACTATGATGGTTTGGCTTTGGGGAATAAATATATGGGTTTTTGCTCAGTCTAATATTGGTTATGCTAAAATTTTTGACCTAGACCAGAGCCATCTAACTCATAGAGAGATATGGAAGGTATGCTTAAACTCTGTGCTTACCAAGATTAACAATTCCATTCCCTTATTACTGTTTGTTTCACTTCATAACATTGTAGATATTTAGTAGAGCTCTAATCACTCAGGACTAGATTATACCCTTGAATTACTAGTTTACAAATCTTTTGGACTTTATCTTTTGTCTGTGGATTACTGGACCAAATATGTAGGGTGTAATTTGTCTGCAAAATCTTTTGCTTCTGCTTATTTAAGACTCTGTCTGAAGCAGTATGCTTTGCAACTTTATTTTTTACAGTATATACACCACTTCCGCTAGTGTTAATTGTTAGCACATTCATTGCTACTACTTCTCCTTGTGTTATCCATGCAGACTGGTGGATAGGCAGATCAAATTTCAAATTTAAATTCGATTTTACAAACAAAATTCAAATTTGAATAGATTTTCTGTAATTGTCGTCTAAAGAAAAGAATTTCTTGTTTCCAGATGCATGTTAGTTTGTTCATGTATCTTTTCTCTGTTATTGATGTTCGAGTATATTTATATGTTCTAATTAAAATTTATTTAACTTGTCAGTGTGCTACGTGGATGACAATCATCGTTCCAACTAGCATGACATCATATCTTTATCTGTATTCTCATGGAGAAGTTTCCTTGGCTGCATCTCAACCAGTGTAATAGATGCTTCTTCTCGTAGATATTAAAGTGATGATTCATTGCATTCAATATTCATACAAATGATTTTATTGTCCATGCAGGGAAAAAACTTAACAAGCTCTCTTGTTTTTAAATTATGAAGTCATGCGTAGTATAAGTATTACAATCCTGAAATTGACAAATTGTACATCAGCCTAAGAAGCTATGATTGTCTGTTCGCTGCTTGTTTCTTTTAATTGAATCTGATGAACATGATTTCAGACAAACTCGGAGAATCATATTACTTGGGTAGAAATTTCTTGTATTATTGCTACTTATAATAAATAAAACATATTGAAGTCGTTGAAGCTGTGCAAGTTAAAGATGGGTTTATCCATTGTTTCTTTGCAAATGCCTATGTGCACGCATTTCTTTTTAAAATACAAAATTGATAATTCACTACTTGCTACTGTTGTCACAAATTTTCTCTTGCAAAGCAACACTTAACTTTGGACTCAACTATATCTTAGTTTTCATTTAGTATTTGGATCAAATTTGTGATAAATATTATTGCTATAAATAAACTTAAAGCTTCTAGTTCTATTTTTGAAGAAAAAAATTAGATGCTCTAATGAAGATAATTCAATATTATGCTTGCCATCGTCTGCATGTGGCTTTGAGTTGATATACCTTATTATCCTCGTTCTCACAATGCTTTATCATGTTAGATGTTTCGTTGATTGCCTTTGCTAATAAAATATGGATTGCACAATATAATCTCTCTTTTATTTATTTTCCATATTATGACGCTGTAGTAATATTATGTTGGCAACCACAGGTACTCTTGTATGCTGCCGTTTTAATGACCCTCGTATTTCCTTTTGACATCTTCTACCTATCATCTCGTTTCTTTTTATTGAGGACAATTTGGAGAATTGTGTTCCCATTACAGGCAAGTTTTATTTCTCATTAAATCAAGGAGCAATTCTCAATATTTTTGTCAGCCCTCAAAAAAGAAGTTTTTCCATATTTTTTTAGTTCAGATTAGATAGAGTCAATTATGATCACACAGCAAATTATTTGTTGCATATGCTGAGAATGGACTATGGAGGAGTCAATGTGTTAAAGCATAACATGTACGAACTGATGCAAGTTTTTATCGGTACAGAAACCGAGATTTCACCACTCTGTTGCCTCTCAAATTAGATAGCATTTTGTATCAACACCTCTTAATCATGGGTCCTGATCAGCCCTCCATCATCGTATTTTCATTTCTGTTGTCCACTGCTTAAAAGGTTGCTGTTATATTTGATAGCTTGACTTCATATACTGCGTGATTGTGGTCTTCTTGATTATCTCTCTTCTTCCCAAGTTAAAGTAACAACTATTCCTGCCACCCGTATTTCTTTTGTAAATGTGAATTTTTTTACGCTGACAAAAGTTCTATGTGCACCTGTTTCTGTGCAAACAGTGATATACAAAAATTCAATACCAAATGTTCAACTTCATATTTTTCTCATGCAATTTTACTTTCCAAATGCAGGCAATTTCGTTTGCTGACTTCTTTTTGGCTGATATATTTACCTCCATGTCAAAGGTTGGTTTCAGCTTGTCTTTATAATTCTGGAATTACAATAAATATTGTATATATGTATATTGAATTTGGAATTCTACCATAATTGAAATAATTATTTATCTCCTTAGGTAATTGTACTTTAGAAATGCAAGATGTTTAGTGCCAAGCAAGTATGGACGTTTTTAAGTAAACACAAGCATACTAATACTATTTTTTACATAACATCAATTGCTCGTTTGGTGTTTTTGGGTACTTGGCTACTTGCTGCCTTGTTACCAGTTACCACATCTAACATGCTCATAAGAAGTAAGAACGAGTGATTCAGGATAGGATTAACTATACTTAGTACATGCTTTTCTGTTTCTATAAGAAATTAATTACTAATTTCTCATGTTAAATTGTTATAGGTTAGGTATAGTCACTTTAATGATAGTTTCCCGGGTTGAGACCTCTCACTGAAAAGGAGATATTAATCACTCTAGTAGAGGCATCAATTTGATCCAAGTGAACCAGTGATGGGCAGTTCAGGTGGTTGTTTGACTGCATCACTTCTGATAGGATAAACTATATATTGAGGAATTATTGCACGCATTGGCTATAAACCCCTCTGTGCAAAAAACTCAGTGACACTAGTTGGTGGAGATGGAATTTTGAATTTTTGTTTCCTATTACTAATAGGCTATTCAGGGAATATAAGACAACCATTATGCTATAAACAAAATGTGCATTAGAAGAAGATAATTCTCCATCTATACCTATTTGCTAGTCCTCAAACTTGTCATCTATTCCCTCCATTTCAAAATAAATGTCACTTTAGGTTTCTTCACACATATTAAGACACCTAATTTTTGTCATAATTACCCCTATACAAAATAAAATAATTTGAAAAAAATTAATTCCATTGGTCCTAAAGAACTTATAGGCTACTTTATATGCATTGAAAAGTGTTTCAAAGGCTAAAATGACATTTATTAAGTAAAATATGCAAAATGCTAAAATGACATTTATTTTGAAATGGAGGGAATATTAAGTAGTAAGTAGTAACATCATGTGCAACTTCAATGTCTAAGATGGAAAATTTGAACACAGTTTCTTAAAGACTTTTACGTTGTGTTGACCACTTTGAAGAAGTCTCAACACTGAGATAGGTATTAACTGGAATTCTTTCATCAAATTATGTGAAAGAAGTTCCCCTCTATGTTCGGGATTTAGGTGTGCGGGGGAAAGTCATGACTCTGATTTGAAAATCCCGATGAAAAATAAAAGTATGTGTTTGTTTTAGAATTTTGGTAGGGTGAAAATTTGCTTTATGTCAAATCAATGTTTAGTAGTGCTTGATGTTGTATTATTATTTTGTATTGGGTGAGAGAAAAGTAGGAGAAAAAATTGGTGGATGGTAAAAAAGTGATAATATGATTGTATTAAATTTTGTGAAAAGTAATACTCCCTCCATCCCAACATTACTTTTGCACATCCTAAAATAAGGAAACATTGATTTGCGTGTATACTCACAAAAATTATACACATATTTACCCTTAGCCACGACTTTATTAAAATAATGTCATTTTCTTAATTTGTGTGCGCAACTAGGTGTGCAAGTAATGCTGGGATGGAGGGAGTAATAGGTGTATAGGTAGTTTACTATTTTTATGTATGGATTGAGTTTGAGATTTAAAAATCGAATTTTTAATCTCGAACGCGTATAGGACAATGATCGAAAAGTCCTAAGTCCATCCGAATGAATCCCAAAACAGACATACCCCTGAATTTGAATTTAAATCAGTCAAGAGAGGAATCTTGTAGATTCTGAAATTTCAAGCTGAAGCTTTTAAAGGGCACAAAATACAATTAGGAGTTAACAACCACACTCTTGTTTAGAATGAAAACTATGTGATGAAAGTTATTGTTGTAAGAGATTCCCACCATCTCTGGTAAAAGTGTTGCTCAGGCACTAATATAAAAACCTTGATGAGATTCTGAAACTTGTAGATTTTGCTGTGTTCATGTTCTTTCCCAAGAAAAGTACTGAAGATTACGAGTTGGTAGATGAAATCGGAAAATGTACAAAACTAAATATTACTGAAAATTTAGAACATATGCTGCTAATTTTTTGCTCTTGTCAGTCTGTACCCCGCTCCATTCCTTATGGCACAAGAAATAGATAACCAATTTTAGGCTTCAATTCTTCGTAGCTATTCATAGTAAGTAGGATGTACCATTGTTTGTGCTCCTGATCCACGGATGCCTTTATATGATAATTGAGGATGTTTATCCTTTGTGATGCTGTATGCTCCTGGTTCAGGAAACCAGTGTGATAATCAAGACAAATAATTTGCATAATGAATTTTTCAAATTTTATAACCTCATCAAGAATCCTCTGTTTCAAACATTAGAAGAAATGTTTTATATACAGATCCTTATCTTTCACCAACCTACTGGTTTATTGCCATCGTTAAGATTATTGTTTTCTTAACTTTTGTATAACCCATGCAGGTTTTCTCGGATTTGGAGCGTTCAGTTTGCAGAATGGTCCATCGCCAGGTTAAAATTTTCATCATCACCCAATTTTCCTTGTTTGAGTTAATATGATTTGTTAGTTTTAATGGTAGTGGCTTAGAAGAGTCAAATATTATATTCCAACAGAAAAAAAAAATCACTAGGTGCTACCAAAAATCAAGTTTATGATCAATTCTCCAGTCAGAGCTTTGGGGTTCTGGAAATTCCACTTTAATATCAATCAATGGAACTTTAGTTTTTTGTGAAACTCTATGAGAATTTTCTAGTTACATTGTCTACTGGGAACACATTCGGTTTCCATTTAAGCGTGCCCTTTCTGCACTGTGAGAGTTCATATATGTGCAGGTTGCTACAATTGCATGGTTTGAGGCAGACTCTGTTTGTGGGAGTCACTCTGTTGCAATACCAATAGTTCTTGTTTTGCCTTACATTTTCCGTTTCTTCCAATGTCTTCGACAATACAAGGACACAAGGGAAAAGACGTCTCTTTTAAATGGTAAATTGTTATCCTGGCATTTGTTGTATATATCTTTTGAGAAATTATGTGCATAACTAATGCGTCTGAAACACTATATATATATTGTTATATACACATCTAGCAATTTAATTCATCAAAATATAAATAATAAACTACAAAATATAAATTGAACACAACTCTATTGGATTCTTCTCTGTTCGACATGGCGGCAGCGTGTTGTTGGGGGTCAGACAGAAAGTTTGACGTTTTGGTGGGGTAAAGAGTAGGAAGGGTTTGTATTGGAAATTTAGGGTCTTTTTTTGTTTTGTGGGGGATGGTGAACATTGGTATTCTAGGGGGTATATTTATATTTGATTAAGTATAAAAAGGATTGGCTGTAAAGAGAAAAGTGATGTTTTATGCCCCACTCTAAAATTATTGAAGGTGTAGCTTATAATTTCCTTTTTCATTTTCTTAATGATGTTTCTCTTCATAATTTTCATTGCCCCCACATTGTTCTCTACAATTTTGGTAAAACCCCATGAATACTGGTATTATTAGCCAAAATCAATCTTAGTGTTGGTTTCACTGTATAGTTATAAATTCATACAACTTTTGCTGCATCGTTCAGTAAATAACCTAATCTTTCTATCATTTCAGCCTTAAAGTATTCAACAGCAGTACCAGTTATTTTTATTTCTGCCATCAAGTATCATGTTTTTCCTGACAAATGGACAAATTTTTATCGGCCTCTGTGGCTATTATCGGCTGTATTGAACTCCTTGTACTCATTCTACTGGGATATTACGCGGGATTGGGACATGAGGTACGTATACATCTGAAATGCGTTAATCAGTTTCTGATTTTCCAAGAAATGGAATGGATAAACTGTTATTTGGTTTTGAGAGAATATCTTAACTATTTTGATAAGATTACAGTTTTCCGTCCTGCCTTTTCCTTCGTGGAGGGGAATCAGGTGAAACTTACTCTTTTTTTCCCCTCATCAGCTGCTTCACCCGAATTTTCAAGTTCAGCAAACCACATATCTTATCCCACTTGATATATGGAAGGAAATGGGTAAGGGAATACTACTTGTAAATTAACTATGGCTTAATTGTAGATGATATCCTAACCTTTAAACAAAATCTCAATTGTTTTAGGGACAATTTAATATATTTGTGTTAACAAGTTTTGATTTGTTCAAATGACAAAAGATAATTAATCATCATTTCTGGGTGGAAACAAACCTTCCCGTTGGTTTGAATTGCAATTTTTTATTCTGTTAATTGAGATTCAATAGTTCAGATTAGAGTGTAACTTGTGAACAAACTGTTATTTTATCTACAATTAAGCCATTGATTATTATGCTTTAGCTAATGATTTATGTATAGAAGATAATTTGATTGTATTTCCTGCTATTAAATTGCAGGTCTACTTTTGGGTAATCGGAAGTAATCTTATATTGCGTTGCACTTGGACATACAAGCTTTCAGCCCATCTTCGCCATAACTACCTGACTGTGTTCACGATAACTGCCTTGGAAATGCTGCGCCGTTTCCAGTGGGTCTTCTTTCGTGTGGAAAATGAGTGGAATAAAATAAACTCAAAATCAAATATTCAGGTGTCCATGGTCGACATGCCTAGTGAGGACGAGCAATTGCTTAATTCCAACGGCCACGATGTATAGACCGACTAAAGAGTTTTAGCTGAGGAGGTGATCTAACATTCTCTTAGCCAAATTCATACTGGCTCCATTTTTTCATACCTTAGATAGTTAAAAAGAGGTATCTTTTTAGTATTATATATATATATATATAGCACGATGAATGAATATATGGATATTTATACCCAAATATTCCTTCGATGCTTGGATACTAAAAGTGTCAATCTTCTTTGTTGGATTTTTCCTACAAGTGACGAACACTTAATTTCACATGTCTTTGGTATAATATAAAGCTTAATATTCAGTTTTTAGGGAATAAAATTTATTACTACCTCCGCCTCGGTATTATTTACACAGTTGAAACAAATTACTTTTAAGAAATTCATTTTTTTGAGTAAAATAGCAATATATGGGTAAATAAGTGTAATATTGTGAGTGGTAATATAAATCAATAGTTATTTTTTTGGAATGTGCACATAATTTTGGAATAGACGAATAAAGAAAATATGCAAATAATAATGGAAGGAAAAGAATACAAATTAGTGTGTTTGATAAGTGTGGCTTTAGAAGGAATCCAATACTGTGCTTCATATAAAACCCGTGCTTTATGCATTGGTAACTGATATATTTTGATTCGGAGCATAGACCATCAAAATATTTTGAGAACCACACATGCGAAATGTTGGTAATATTTATTGTAGAATATATTCCCGCGAATTTTGCGGATTGGAAAAAAAATTATTTTTATTTTCAAATTATAAATATTAATATTTTATAATCTTGATATAATATTAAAATTGTAATTTAATTCGACGAACAATAAAAAAATATTAAACATAAATAAATAGAAAATTTGAAAAATTCTAAGTAATTCACACGTTCTATCTGAAATTATTATAACAAAATATTACAAAAAATTACATGGTTCTGAAAATTTCTTTGTAGACTACATTTGTTGTATATTTGTACGATCTTCAATTAGAAACAAGACAGAGAATTTTCAATCTTCTTTTACTTTTAGCTCTCGAGTCTGCAATATATAATTGTCAATGTGTAAAAACTGGTTTAGGAAGGTACACACCGACAGTGGACAAAGATTGACCTTGACTTTTATTTATAGTCATTGCAAAACACAAAAGAACAGGGAACGATTTCCTCTGAATTCTAAAAGGCAAAGTATCACCCGAATTAGTTGGTCATTCTGGGAATATATACTTTACTCCCAAAGTTTCTTTCAGATATGATTTCAACTTCCAGAATATGATTTCCAAGTTTTGTAATGTCCTCAAGTGTTGTAATGTCCTCTGTCTGATGTATTGTCGATCATACGGAAGGTATGTTTGAATTGAGTGGTCATACCTGCAAAACCACAACAACCATCAACCTATTAATTTGAATCTTAGTAGCAAACCGTATGATATCAACTATGCGTTTTTCAAGAATACTAGTTTGAAACACGTGCGTTGCACGTTGGGTGCAATTTATTTTTTAATTTTATTGCCCAGTAATTATGGATCAATCGTTTGGTGCAAAAATAGTATTAGTCGTTTAACACGTGCGTCGCACGTTTTTTATAAGCTGTTAGTAAAAAAAAAATATTAGAAGTCTTTGTCGTAATTTAATTTTTTGTAATTATGATTAGCATCTTAAAGATTCCGGCCACATCGTAAACTTTAACTTAAAAGCTATACATGAACTTATAAACCTAAAATTTCAGATAGTAAATGACCTTGTTAGCGTCTAAAAGAAATGTAGATATTGTAGCAAATGAAAGTGGCCGCAGATATTGACACACAATTAAATTCCAAGTGATAATGTAAAAGAAAACCCCAAAATGCCACACCCTTTCAAGAAAAATTATCGACGTTATTTGTAGGAGAAAAACAATTAATTGTCCAAAAAAAAGACTCAACGTTGCTTCATCATGACTTTTTTTCACAGATGCCATGAAGAGAACATAAGTTTCTTCCGAAAAAGACAACAATTCAGCAGAACAGCTTGACCCCTTACCTTGATGTTATACACTGAATGCATTCTTCAACACGTTGGCTAGATTTTTTTTTTAAAATAACAATTATCATTAGTTTTTTTAGGGAAATTATTATTTGTATTATTAATATAGCTACCTTTCATGGAAGCTAAGAAATTCTTGATTGGATAGGGTAATTTAATGGTGAAGATATTTGTCGATGAGCTTCTACCATGCTTGCACAACCTCTCTTTGTGAAAGAAGTAATATGTTTGGGAGACCTAAAGTAGAGTACTTTGTTCATTGTTCTTGCATCATCTATGCTCTTTATGGCGTATGCAACTATGTCAATCTCCGACACATATACTGCTGAACAATCTCAATAAATTTAAATGGTTAAACATTGCGAGACACCCATTTCCCTGAAGAAATCAAGAATTGCAAATTCTTAGAAAAAGTTGTATAGATAAATCAAATTCTTTGCATTTTTTTTTACCTGTAAAAAGTGTTTTTTTTTTTTTACATTTGATAATCCATCATCTTAGTTTAGCATTTAAATAAAAAACACATTTTTAACAACTTACTCTATAAACTTTAGAACTTGCACTTATTAGTATTTTATTTTTGTAAAAAAAGAAAAACTGTCTCTAAAATGCAAGATATAAAATCAAGAGTAAGTCATGTGTGGCATCGACTAACTAATAGACTGGTATTAACTTTTCAACAAAAATATTATTATTTTAAAAGTAAATTGCATCACTTTAAAAAAAATGAAAGTTTCTATTAAAAATAATAATGGTACTACGGTAGGATGATTTTGTGTTTTTTCCTAGAATCAAAGTGCTAAATGAAATTAATCAATATAGGATACCTTGTTTTTGGCCATCTCTATGAGCCACCTTAGAATCCCTTGAAGGAAGATTTTTCCCAAATTGGCAAAGACCTCATAGAAAATAACCTGCAAAACAATTGGCAGAAACATATGTGAACGGAATTCCAGCTTCAATGGTTTTCACCATCAGTTTCCTTGCATTTTCATTCTTGCAGGATCTGTCCCAAACTCCGACGTAAAAAATACCTATCCAAATAACACATACATTAGTTACCAACAAATTAATTCAATTAATTACCCATTAATTGTCACAATTTAAAAAATGATCATGACATGCTTTCATGTTAAGGACCATAACATTTCCAGCCTCTTTGATGGCCTCAACAAACTTGAGTTAGAAACCATACAACTACTCTCTCTATCAACTCTAGGGGTACACAATTACTTACACGAACAAGGTTCACAATTTGGCCTCGGACTGCATATCCCCACTCCCAACACCTAGAAATAAACACCGATAATGACTAACGAAATGGTCGGAATATTGTTTAAAAGTGATTTTGGATGCTAAATAATTAACTCTCAGAAGATATGGTCTCCCTGTTTCGCAACTCGGAAGTTGTTAAAAATCCACCAACAAAATCCTACCATCTAATCTGCAGCCCAAATACCATAAGTAAAATGATTCAATGACATGTGTATTAAAAATGTGACAAAACATGTACGCTTAATCCAGAAGAATATAAAAGCAATATCCACAAGGCAGAAAATGATTCAGACATACCTGTAGGAATCATGGGAGAACATGGGCCAATAGGAATTTCAACACAAATCTGATATTAAAAATCTCTATACAAATAAACTCATATATATAGATCAACTTGCAAAAATAAGAATACTAACCAGAACTAAGTACAATTTTTTTTTAAAGAATAAGAAACATTTGGGTTTACTTTAACTAAACCAAGAACCTTAAGCAAATTCCACTCGTACAATAAATTGGCAACTGAACAACCATAAAAAAAACCTTAGAAGAGAGGACACAAGAGCACTTACAGATCGTCAATCCTATTGGCCCATTTGAATTGGATGAAAAACAAAGTCAATACCTTTTGTACCTGGAAAAATAAACAAAGCCAATAGTAAGGAATTGTGTCACTCCTTTTCTATTCCCATGATAAAATACTGAGAAATGCTGATAGTATCAAGAAAAAATAAATCCAACTCAACCAACACGAACAAAATAACATTCTACAGATAAGAACACACACAGATAATTTACAACAAGTGAATTAAACTGGACTATATATTAGAGAATCTAGATACTTACATATGGGAAGAAAAATCATAAGCAAATACGAGACTGGTAGGATCATATCAATACTCATAGATCATCAAGTGCACCCTTTTTTGCTACCAAAAAATGTAGTAATACTATCACCAGTTCAACTAAATTGAAAGAGTAGAGAAAATTCCTCTGCTAGTTTGCTTAAAAATAAAAAATGATCGAAAATGCCGCACGAAACACAGCTTAAAAATTAGAAATTCACCGAGAATGCCGCACGGAACACCACAATCTCCCAACCCTCGAAACCTATTACTCAATTAATTATCCAAAAACTCATTAATCAAAAATTAAAATTTAAAGTAATCACAAGCGAAAGGGCGTGTTTGTTTGGTCGCACCTCGAGATCGGCGGATTTCATAGCGATGGGAATGCAGTCGAGGAAGATGCCAAACATGGCCATAACATAGTAAACAATACACACACCGTAATATAGATGTTTCTTCCCACCTATGACTAATGACAAAGCGAACGACTATTCCTTTCTCTGACTCCAGAATTTACTGTTTCTCACGTATTATTTACATAGATACTATATTCAGATGTTGTCATGAAAGAAATACTTGAACACCAAAGATCGAGAAGTCGACAAACCTGTGGCATTCATATGTCGTCTTTTCCGACTGTTAAATTAAACACAATATATATTCCGATTAGAATTGTTTTCTGCAGTAGTTTTTGGGCATAAGAGAGCCACTCAGTCTCGAATCTTACACTAATCTTTAAGAAGACAAAGCGAGAAGAGATTTCAAGCGGGACTGGGGGAGCTCTAGCGTCACAAGAGGCAGAAGGCGGATCGGTAGAGACAAGTGATAATTAAAGGACAAAACAATACAAATGGAAAAATAAGAGGGGTAAAATGGTCTAAAATTGATTTACAGGTGCAAGTCACTTTTAAGTATACTAGGTTGAACCACGTGCGTTGCACGTCGGATACAAAGAATTCAAGAAAAGGAAAAAGAAAAAAAAAACAAAGAATGAAGGATGAATATTTGTAAAAAATTTCAGAAGAATTTATATTCAAGTCTAAGCTAAACTCATTTATTTTGTTAACAATATTGAATTAAATGAATTATTTGTGAAGAAGTAACACATGCGATTTGAATATGTGTCCTTAATTCATTATTTCAAGCATAAAAATGAGAACTACACAAAATCATTAATCATACATATATTATATATATAACTCTTTGCCGGAAAATATATCATACATACATGAACATAAGTGAAAAATAAAAAAAATTGTAAACTCAATTCCCAGAATCGATAGAAACATTAAATCAAACCCTCAAAGATCTGGTAAACGTCTTCAACAAAAATGGATTCTTAGCATCAGATGCTCCATCCTTTTTTGGTCCCTTCTTTCCGAGAATAGGACAGAACAACTTCCTCATCACCTTCTGGAACCGCCGCCCCTGTTTGGCCACCGGGAGGTGCTTGGGTCCGCGACACCGCCGGCTCCGACAAGCTCCGGCCCAGTATGGCCTTGTTGAGCTGCACCTCAAAAGAGAGGTGCTCGTACTGGTCCAACAACGTGCTCTCTTCGTTGCCAAACCTCTTGAAAATCGACGCCATTTCCTCCATTGTTGCCATCTCACAAAGTAAATCCTGAATAACCCCCTGAATACATGTAATCTTGGATAAGTAGAAACTGAAAGTTGTAAAAATTTTGGCAGACTATATTGTTATCAACAGAAAACTAATAATAATAGCGTTTATCTAAAAAGCAAGGTGTTCTCTTCTAACTTCTAAGCATATCATGCACAATCATGCAAGACTTCATTCTCTTAAGTTATCATCTATCATGACAAGGAGAATTGAATATTTATATATACAAACACACACACAAAGGAAAACAGCTACAGAAGCAACAGATCACTCAGCACAAGGAAAAAAAAACCATAGAAAAGAATATGCCGAAGAATGCTGCAGTCCATCTCACAACTATATGCTCAAACATCCATTCATTTACTGATTAAAGAAGTACATTTTTCGGCTCAGACATACACATCTCGACACATTTCCGGAATCCACGAGATATGTTTCACGGTTTACAGGAAGCCATTTCCGGAACTGATCCAGAATCCACGAGATAGTGAACCAGATCTTGCAAATCACAGAAATCAACCACAAAGCACATGCATTGGATACAAGATTGGTTATGCGATAGTGTAGAAAAATGCAAAGAATCACAAGTCACAAAACGACAACTATTCTGTATCCTGTTATTCCCTAATTTAACAAAAAAATAAATAAAAATAATGAGTTCCAATTTGGTTGAAATAATTTATCAGTAGTCGAGCCAATCATAGTTGAATTGATCCTAATCAAAATGATTTATCTAACACAGACAATTGAGAAGTGAATATCAGCAGGGGTTTTCCAGAAGCTCAAATGTGGTTCGGATGTAATGCATATAGGCACTGCTAAAACCAAACCAATAAATTGAAGAAGAAAAACTTATACGAACTCTAGTAGGTTAACTGAATCCAAGGAGAACTTATAACCAATAATCCACTATAAGTGAGATTCATGAAACCAAATTCTAACACGTTTAATCAGATTTTTGCTTGAATCATACACAGTATGCAAAGGAACCTCTATAACACAAAACTAAGTAAGAACTCACATTAGAGCGTCATCCATAAGAATATATGTGCTCGCATCAATATCTCCAGCTCCTCTCTCTGAAGGAGGATGGTTAGCAGTCATTGGAGCAGCAGGTATTGCATGTTTAATTTTCCAGCCATCAACTCTCTCTTTCCAGGTAACTCTCTCTTTTCAGCATCATTTCTAAAGCCTGGATACATACCCAAAAATAATACCAAGCACTTAATGAAGAGTATCAATAATAGATGCTCCATAAAAGAACATAAAAAAACAGCAAATAGATACCAAACTGAAGGACTGCCATTCCTGGTGCTCCAATGGACTGCCTTAGCTGCACCACATCTTCAGTAATTACCCCCTGTGGCCAAATAAGCAAAGTGAAAGCTTAGGGAAAGATTAAAGTATAGCAGAGAGAATGAGAGGGGATTGGGGACATTTTACCTTATGTTCTGAAACATACCAAATCTTCTGCTATGATATTGATATCTCCAACAGAACTAAAGAGGGCATCAAAAAGAGACTTTCCGGGACCCACTTACTGCATTAGAGCATCATTTAGGGAATGTTGTATACGTTGTTAGTCAAAGATAATGACAAATTGAAAAAAGAGAAATCAGACCTTCCATCGCCCTAGCATTGCAACTTTCACTTCTGCACATAAATTGAGTAAATATTATAGTTCCAACAACAACAATATCATGTAATCTTTTGCAAATTAAAGTTATCTCACCAGAAGGAACAACCCAAAAGCCAGCAAATCCTCTAAAGTGATCAATCCGAAATTCATCAAAAAAATTCTGAGCTCGTCTTAGACGCTGTATCCACCATGAATGTCCATCTTTTTCCATGGCTTTCCAATCATATAGAGGGATTTTCTTGAAGCAAAAGACCATTAACATTTTATCATTAAAAAAAAGGAAAATAATCTAGAATCTGCTTTACATTTAGTTCTAAAGTTTCACAATGATAAACCTGTATGACATGAGACAAAATATGCAATAAAGACAAGTTTAAAATTTAAAGTCAAAATCTTGTGCTACAAAAGTGAACTTTCTATCCTGTACAGGCTTATCAATGAAAAAGACTCTATCAAGTTATGAACTCTACTACACTATTATTTCCTTTGTTCACTCTGCTCAACAACTTTTATGCGTTGATGAATTGGGCATAAGGCAATATTGTATCCAGATATAAACGGAGAAAAGGCTTGGTAGATTTAAAATTAAAATCATTGATCAATTACCCAAAATAATCAAATTTGGCTGATACATCACACAAAATATTACAAACAACTGGAAATTCAGAAGTTTGGTTAGTAAAAGTCAGGTTATTAGAGAAATCAATGACTTTTAAAAACAAACCATTCAAGTGATGATGAACTGAGGTGACGCTTGGATCGAGTTCTTTAATGGCAATGTGAATAAGAAAACATTTTCCCTCTATGCCCCCGGATATGTTGGATTAAAAATGTTATAAAAAAATATGTAACATAAATGTCAAATACTTAATTATTATGCTGAATCCATAAGAATATAATAACAATATCAACAAGGCAGAAAATGAGCTTAGACTTACCCATATGAATCCTGGGAGTGAAGTTTGTTATACAGATCCCAGCACAAACACCAAGATATTCTCTAGTACGAAAAACAACACAACACAAAGAATTGTGAGTCCATATAAACAAAGTAGGAAACTTGCATATCTCCACTATAATATTCTCAATATTATAAATTTATATACATATAAACTCATACATACAGATCAACATGCACACATAAGATTTATACTAACCATACACGAGTACCTGTAACTGCATTACTACTAATAAACTTAAACATCAGTTTTTACTTTAGCTAAACCAAGAACACTCGAACAAATTTCACTTGTGCAATAAATAGGCAACTGAATAACTATAAAAAAATCATATGAACACTTGTAATATAAAGTACAGTGAGTTCAGAAGAAGTTGTACTTACAGAAATATCGAGTCAAAGAAGAAAAAGAGAACACTCATTAATAATTGACATGAAACCTTAAACTAATGGAAGAAAGACAATCCTAGACAACAAACAGATTCAAATGTGCCCAAATTTACAAGTAGATGAAAGAATTAGGGGATATTATTTACTTACAGGATATTTCAAAAACTTTGATTTTATTTTGTCAAGGTTGGAGATGCCCTTAGCCATCACGTTCCCCTGTCTCACCCTCCTAGTTCTGCCCATTTTTGCATCTCATCGCCACCGCTCGACAACTAAAACTGCATTATGTAAGTAAATGTGCCCAAAAAACCAGATTCAAGAGAATAATCTAACATCGTCAATTATTATAAAGCAATGGAAGAAGAAGGGGCAATGATAAGACGTGGAGAGATGGACCGGAAATAGAGGAAAAAGATCGAATGATCAACCAGGAAGGCGTGGGGCAATCGACAATGGTGGTGCGGATGTTGACGGAGGGTTGGAAGAAACGTGGGATGAACCCCAACGATTTGGTAGACGAATAAAAAAAAAAATCGGAATACCCACTATCGTCGAGGACGATGACTTTGAGCAATGTTCATCTACACATTGACATTTGACGGCTATCAAAGATAAAAAAAAAAGAAAATCCTTTTTGAAAAAGTTGCTTAATCAAAGAAACTTTACATCATTTCGCGTTAAAGTTGTTACCTTTAACTTACCCACCCTGCAAAAACAACAACCGAGTCACATTCAAAGACTTTTTCACCTAAAACTAGACTCAAAATCAAATAAAAAATCGGAAATCAGAATACCCGCTGTCACCGAGGAGGATGACTTTGAGCAATGTTTGTCTACGCATTGACATTTGACGGCGATCAAAGATCGAAAAAGAGAAGAATCCCTTTTGGAAAAGTTGCTTAATCAAATGGAGAGAGGGGAACAGGTGCAGCGCCTGAGATCCCTTTTACCAACTTCAGAGCCGATTGTCGCCTGAGATCCGTCGCCGATCGTCGCCTGAGTTCCGTCACCGATCGTCGCTTGAGTTCCGTTATTGATCGCTCTTCCCGACCTATTTGACTCTCTGGCACAAATCTCAGAGGCGGAAGGACGGGAACGTAAGAAATTAGAAATATTAGGGAATAAAGGAGTTGGGTGAAAATGTCAAGGGAAAACAAAGGGAAGGGCGGAATGGTCCAGAAATGATTTATGGGGCTAAGCCACTTTTAATAGTATTATAGATTGTAGATAACACAAAAGCAAAGAGTAAACATAGTTTATAATGGACCTATTCATACATACACCAATTCATTGTTTATCATGCACCACAAAATTAAAGACAACCCCATTAAAAATCATGCTGAAATTTCTCAAAGATCACAACTTTAAGAAAAACCCACAAAAAAGATAAATTAGAAAAGGTTCACCATCGAAAGATGAAAATACATAATAAATAATAGATACAGATACCTTTGGTAAATCTGATATCGATCGGAGAGAGTGGCAGCAGAAATTTGCATTGAGACGGAATTATGTATAAATAGACGATTAGAAAAATGAAAACAGTAATACAGTATGATCGATGTATCCGTAGGATGATATTTCCCTGGAAGACATACCTTTATTGAATCTGGTGCTGGCTGTAGACATGGGGGCACAAACTTGCATTGGAGACGACATAAATAATGTAAATTAGTGAAAATGAAGCAAATAGATGACAGTGAAGAGGGAAATGGCAGTGTCACTAAGAAAGAAAATTCAAATGAAAGTTAAAATTCAAATTCATATAACCCTTGAAGATTTTAAGATGGTGGAGATCATTACTTATCGAAGATCATTATGAGGGAATGACTTTGATATTACTGATCTGCAATAGAACATCAAAATAAATACTACAAATCAAAAAACATACTGGAATGAAAATTATTTTTAAAATGGATATATGACATGTAAAAGACCAACTATCTTAAACCACAATTTCTTGAAAAACAAAAGCAACGAGCATAGGCATTGAAATAAATAGATATAGATTGCAATTGACTGAAACTTGTAAGAAATTCAGAATACTTGGAATTTTAAGGAGACAACGTATTAGGAAGAAATGGGAGCAAAAGGCTTTTGGTACTATATCGATAACGAAAATTGAAGAAATCCAAAATGGAAATTCGGAAATGGCCTGGTGATAAACATGTGTATCTCATTGTGTAGGCACTGTATCATCATGAGAATTTTTTTAAGCAATATAAGATTAGAAACGACATGAATCTTGTACTGACCAGTTAATAACCATGCCATAAATCCTAATTGATTTCATTAATTCTTTTAGGAATAACACTATCTGTGATTCTGGAAAAACAATTGTTCATACATGTTGTACCACAGAACTAGTAAAATAGAGAACCACTAATCTCACATATGTGGTTCTGAAAAATTAAGAATAATAACAAAAATAATGACGATTAGTAACAAAAGTCGAATATGTGATTCTCTGAAAAAATTAATAAATATTTAATAATAATAAATTGATATAACATTAGATTGTATTTTCGTAAGTTATCATACCTTGGTATTGAGATTACCCTGTCAATTGGAAACCAATATATCCTGTAAAAAGAAGAGAGAATCAAACAAATAATAAAAGAATTTTTCAGAAGAGAACATTGTCATACCTTACATTTTCTATAATTTTTGTAGGATGTTGGCCAAGAAAGAGAAAGTGATGTCCTCTAGGGATGGCAATAATCATTAATCAAATAAATATGAGTTTCGGTAGACAAATTAAATAAGAAGTGAACCTTAAATTGCACTTATTCCATTTTGTTATGACATGGCAGACATATGGCTACAGAGGATAAGTTCAAGAATAGAGAAATAAAAACATTAGATTAACTACAAAATAATTCCATAAATTAGTCATATACCATTGTTAAATCCACACCCTCCGGACATGGAGACAGAGGCTGCGGAAATTTGAGACAAAGGGGGAAGATAGAATATAAAGAGTGAAAATTTAAAATTAGATCAACGTCAATGTGGTAGTAATTAGTATGGAATAGAAATGTCTGGATTATTCGATTTCATATATAATCTACGATCTTCGGAGAGCAGCCGCATGATTTTGCAAAGTTGAAAATGCAGTGGTTGAAAAGACACAAACTATTCGTTTAAATTCCTGATTAAGAGCGGCAAAGATTATCAAAAGGCAGCAGCGTGATTTTACCGAGGTGACGGATGAAAATACACGATTCTAATTTCCTACTTGGTTATGATCGTCAATTTATCTACGCAAAACTGAAATTCTCTATATGATATACCAAATTAAATAGAAAGTTGATTCCTTTCTCAATTTACCGGCGACTATGGAGGATCTATATTGACGCGAGGCCATAGGGATGTGCACAACGACAACTATGGAAATATTTGGGTCCCAACGATTGATATGCATCATATTGAAATTTGAGATAGTGAAAACCTTCTTCAGCACCGTTGAATTCCCCCAACACACCATAACTGCAACTCTGTGAGTGAGAAATCTTTCTACAATAGCGACGGAAATGGCGATGCAATAGAGACAACAAATATTAGTGGTGCAATAGAGGCGGTGATGATGGTGGTGCAAAAAAGGCAGCAATGATGGGGGCTGCAATAGAGGCGGCGATGTGAATGAGGGGAAAGGGGCTACGACGTGAAGGAGAGGAGAGAAGAGGAATTGGGCGGCGTGAATCAGTGTGTGGATGAAACTAACCCTAAAAAATAAAATATATAGTTTAAATTTAATTGAGTGAGATGAATGATTGAGATTAAAAGTATAAAATATACGGTGTAGATTAAGTTTTAATTTGATTTAAACTATGCCTAAAATAACTTTTAATGAGAGCGCAATATTTCGAAATGGAGAGATTTTAGACATGCCACATCAACCTAAGAATAAGGTGGTGTTGACACATCATCTTGGAGAGGCTTGGAAATAAAGTATAATAAGATATGCAAGTTTTAAACAATTTGCGGGTCACATGCTTGGATTCGGGTCAAAAGCTAAAAAAGATGTTGACCTTAGTAACCCCCCATTCACGCAACCTATGAAACATGACATAGAAGAAGGGCGATGATGAAATCGCGAGAGAGAAGGAAATCTAATGAATTTGCTATGATGAAACTTTATGAAAATTGCCAGATAATGGATAATTATTTTCAAGATTGAGAGATAATCACACCAACTACTTCTATTGGTTTTACAGGTTCAATGATCCCTACGGGGATAATTTTTTATTGGTGATTTTTCTAGGTTTGAATATGTGTATCTCATGAGCCACAAGTCTGAAGCATTAGAGAAGTTTAAAGAGTTTAAAGCAGAAGTAAAGAAACAACTTGGGAAGAGTATTCACACTCTTCAATCAGACCGAGAGGGTGACCTTAGCCACGAGTTCTTGGATTATTTGAAGTTACATGGAGTCTAATCGCAATGGACACCTCCGGGAACACCACAGATGAACGGTGTATCTGAAAGGAGGAACTGGATCATGTTAGACATGGTAAGATCCATGATGAGTTTCTTCTCTCTTCCAACATTCTTATGTGATTACGCACTCCAAACTTCAATCTACACTCTGAATAGGATTCCATCTAAATAAGTCGATCGGACGCTATACAAATTGTGGAGTGGTAAGAAGCCATCATTCTCAAATAACAGGACATGGGGTTGCCCAGCGTATGTGAAGAAGATGCTCACTGATAAGTTGAAATCTAAAGGTGAAAATAGTTATGACTTGAACGCAATATACTAGCTTTACTAGTAGTTACCCCACAAAAGTATGGGGTCATAGTAGTATGGCCAAGTATAGAGACCAAGTAATATCGAACCCAAGGGAAAGCGTGTATGCGAATAAATCCCTGGAAATTTGTGTCTCGTAGCTAATATGAATGTAATGTTTTTTTTATTCTAATTACTCTAACTATTCTATGCTATTTAATAAACTAAAGTAAATAAGCTAATCTAACTCTGGTATTAAGTGCAAATATGATTGTGATGCTCGGGATAGGAATTCCTACGTATACTAACGGACTTGGTACGGTAACTAAAATAATCGTGATGTGCAAGTTAAAATCCTAAGTGTACTAAAACTAGGCAATCAACTTTCCTAATCTAGCACAATATTGAAAGACTAAAAGCTCAAGAATTAACCCTAATACTTCGTCCTATCAACCTACTTCACTAACCCACTAATCAAATTATATGGATTGTGCTTAATTATTGAGACCCTTATTTAGTTAAGGTGATGCGGCCGTCCTCCCTAGATAAACTGGTAGATGATAAACTCCTTCTAAAACCCTCTCCTTAAGCCTATTCGTTATTAAAGAGTGATGCGGTCATCTTCTCTCTAACAATTTCCGTACTTAATCCCAAGATTATTCTAGAGCTCATTAGAAATATTCAATAATTAAGAGAATCAAAACTATACATCACGAATTACCCTAATTACGTACCAACGTCCTACTTCTACGAGTTCATCCTATCCTAAGCATGCATGAGCTCTAGCCTAACATAGTGGTTTGAAGAACAAAAACAATAACACGAATGATAGTCATATGCATAATTGAATTAACGAAAGAATTCACGAACATAAACTAAAGATAAAATCAATAAACTCAAGGCTCAAAGTAAGGGGGCGCTTGGTTAGCAATTCTTCAATGGTAATGAGAATGTAAAATTTATTTCCATCTATGCCCTCATAAGAAAAATGATATGTTAGGGGAAGAAGTGTTCCAATGGTAACACCATTGCTAGTGCCATGCCCCAATTTTGGAATAGAAGTTGACAACAAATGGTTGTTGGTGGAGGAATGAGGGAGTAATTGAGGAGGATGATTGTATGAAGAGAATAGGGTAATCAAAATGGAGTAGTGATTACCTTATTTAGGAGGAGAGGTAGTGATTTTGTTCTCATGAATCATGCTAATTACACTAATTTTCAATCTCATTCCCATTACCATTGAAGAGTTGTTAACCAAGCGCCCCCTAAATCTTTATAAATCTGGAAAACACAGGTTTAATAGTCTCAAGTATCAAGAAAATAAGAATAAAAGGAAATTCGTTCGAAAGAAACAATTAAACTAATAATTCGTATGCTAAAAACCTCGATTACACGATACAAAATCTTGCTAACACTCTCCAAACTCATTTTCAAGCTCTTCTTCTTCAAAAACTATCTCTAAATATGTCATGGTGCCTAAAAATAAGCTTGGATGGAGTATTTATAGGGTATGGGCCGGATTTGGGTTTAAAAGGCCTAAGTGCTCGACCTTGATACTTGCTCGAGCGCCTAGCGCTCGAGTGCTCCTTCCTCGAGCGCCTCACTCTTCCAGCGTCCTTGGAGTGCTCGACCACCCTTTACTCGAGCACCTAGCGCTCGAGCTAGTGCTACTCGAGTGGTCTCGTCCTCCAGCGTAAAACGGGCGCTCGACCACTTGCCACTCGAGTGGCTCTTGACTTCCAGTGCACTTGGGGTGCTCGACCAAGAGTGCTTGAGCACTAAGTGCTCGAGCACTTCTTGCTTTTGGGAAAAGTGTCACTTTTCTTTGCACGAACTAATACTTTTCGTATTTCTTCAATATCTTCTCATCCGGGAGTCCGTTTGAGTCGATTCAAAGTCCTACAAACTCCATTTTCACCCCCTTTCCTAATATGAGTATCAAAGAGTCAAATTTATAAGTTTATAAAAATGATACTCAAATAACTCTAAATACTCATTAAATACGCTCAAAATATAGACGAATTGGGCTACAAAACATAACAATTTCACGCCTAATCAAGTTATTTCGTGGGATATCCTAAAGAAACAAGAGGATATTATTTCTATCTCCCTGAGAAACAAAATATTATTGTTTCTACACAAACAAAGTTCCTTGAAAATGATTATGTATTCAAGGAACAAGGTCGTAGAAAGATAGAACTTGAAGATATTCAAGAACCACAAATTAACATTGAGTTTGAGGACTTATTGGGGAAACACGACAGGGAATCAGTGGGAGCATTAAGTGATTCTCATGGTGAGAGTCTTTCACTAGGTGATTGTCTTTCAGCCAATGAGAACATAATTGGAGATACTTCACGTACGCAAGAAACTCCATATAGGCTGAATGAGAACGATGCACATATAGATCCGCTATTTATTGAGGTGAGTTTCCAGACTTGTCCTCCCCTCGTAAAGGGGGCTTTGTTGGGGAGTGATCTTGGTTTGCACTTAGGCGTGCTCGATGTCGTGGGAGAGGGCTTCGTTTCCCAAAGTTGAGCATTTGGATGGGGAGTCCTTGGCTTCGATCTTGTTCTCCATCTCGCTCAACCTCTTCTAGAGTGACACAATCACTGTCCCCTGGCTGGCAACGTGACCTGGAGGCTGAGGCACTCGTGCACTGAGACGTAGCCTATATTTTGACTTGTAGGCGAGCTTTGGGCGTACTCGTGCTATCTTCGGATGGGAGGTCGACATACACCCTCTCCCTACAATGGGATGGCCCTTGCCGGGGGGGGGGGGGGGGGTACCTTGAGGACCTAGTATAGGTCTCAATTTCGACTAAGGGAGTGTTGATGCCACCCAAGATTCTCTTCCCAAGCAACTAAAGACAGAGTGAGAGCTTGACCCGACGGACTTCATAGTTCAAGGTGCCTCGATGTAGCTCTCGTCCTATATCTCATGGACCCTTCTCTTGCCTCGGTTGGCTCGATGAGGGTTTTGCCTTCACGAAACAAGAGTGGCGTGAATGTCGAGATCACATCTCATCTCTCTAGCTCGACGAGTAAGTTGATCGATGACGGAGTCCAGCTGCTCTGGAGTTTGGAAACCGTCTGGGTTGACGGAGATGTCCCTCGTTTGCCAGATGAGGGTAGTGTTAGATAGGATGTGCCCTCTTCGGCGGGTTGATCCATTATGGTTGGAAGTTGCCCGAAGAACAATGGGTGTTCTTAGCACTTTTTCGAGGATGATTTAGGGGTTAGACACCCCCTCTCTCTAGCGCCATTCGTTGTTAACCGAATAATCCAGATGTATTGGTTGTGTAATGTGGCTTGAGATCGATTAACAACTATATCATGTGAGGATTGAGGGCATTTATTGTATATGATTGAGAGAATTAAATATGGAAAACAAGAACAATAAATGCACAGAGATTTGTCAAGTCATTGTGTAGACTTGGACTTGAATATTTGTGATCCTTTATTTAATACCATGAAGATTGTATTTATAGCCCAAAGGTGTACCCTTGGGCTTCCCTAATATTTTGGGCAATCCATGCATTTAATGCATGAATGGACTCTCTTCTCTAGATTAGGCTGAATCCCCGATGGGTAGGTGGATTCGGCCCATTACAATCGTGACAACTGTAAAGTCTGGCACACTTTTCCCTATATCAAGGGATCTAGTACCCGAAATGGGGCCTGTTGACTGAGTTCGGCGCAATTCTACTGCTCATTGTCCTAAAGTGGATTGATTTCCTAACAAGGTATCTATCCTTGTGATCCCTTCGGATAAAAATGAGTGTGTGGCTTCCTTTTGCCTTGTGGTGTCGAAACCTTGAGCTTAGAAAAAACCCTAGCTACGGCTGTCCTTAATGCCGAGGTCTGGTAACGAGACGGGGTGGCTATGCCATTCGACCTCACTTTGGATCTGGCGTCCCGTCGAGGTCTACATGTCCTGTGGCGAGGTCTTGGTATGACGAGGCTATTTCGTGACATGGCCATGGCTAGACCGAGGTAACTTCGTGACTTGGTCTCGGAAATCCCTCATCCAATAGGGACTTATAGCTCCACAACACTGCTAATAAAATTGGGGAAAACGAATTTAGATTTATTTATGGGGTATGCATCAGTATGAACTTTGACTCTTCGACTGCTTAACCTCTATATTTTAATGTCAACGTCAGATGAACTTGTAAAAGAAAAGAGTTTTTTACTGTGGAAATAATAATTCAAAATAAAAAGAAAAATTACAACTCGATAACTGTTACAAAGAGAGAAGAAAGAAAAAATAAACGGCAGCAGTGACGAGTCGAGGAAGCCCTCTTCCCGCAAGACAAAATTTTCCCGGTAGTGCTCTTCGGTCTTGGAAATTTGCCCCCAAAGGTAAAACGTCACTATCGTCTCCAAGAGTGTAGCACCACAGGTCTTGGAGCTCCGGCGAACACAACAAGTGCTTCGAACTGGACTGACACTTAGAGACTCTATATGCAGAGAGACTGAGAGAGAGGAGAAGATTTTTCTGAATGCGTGGCCAGGCAAATGCATGATGACGCTATTTATAGGCGAACCTCCACTCAATGCAGAAGGAAAAACCGCATGGGTATTAAATGCAGACGCGTTTACGTTGGTGGCAAGAGTTGACCCAGAATGCGTTTCCGTAAATCACGCTGGTAACGTCCCATGAATTTAGCACACGTGTTTTATGTGCTCTTATGAAGTATGGTCCGGTTTGACCTCTATAACCGGGTGGGTTTCTGATCCGAATCGACCCAAACTCTGTGGACCTGATATCCTAATTTTTTGTTCTCCGAAAAATTAGATACCCACTGGGCCCAAGGCCCAAAGTCCACCCAAAGTCCAATTGCCAAGAACCAAGACCAAGGCCACGGGCACGGGCGCGGCGCGGCTCGGCTCGGCGCGCGCGCGCGTGTGGCAACTTTGATTGACTAGCAATCAACTTTAATTTATTATACTTCACTGTTCCCATACTAATATCATGTATATTAGTATTCCAAAAAACCAATGTGGGATGAATTAAATGACTCATTTAATTCCCAAAATTAGGTGTTGAACCTTTCGACTTTCCGATTCAATTTCTCACTCACCGAAAATCGGTTTTGCGAGTATGAATACACAATTCTCATCTACTCCAAGAGTAGAACGCACTTGTAATAATTAATTTCTGAGAAATTAATTTCAACACCAAAAATTAATTGGTCAACTATTAAAGTCTCAAATAAACTTTAATACCAATTAATTATAAAATAATACCACCAACCAATTTTCTCTAACAATCCCCCACATGAGTGGAAATTGAACCTATAGACATGCAGACCCACAGTCCAGTTCAAACACAAAATATTATTGCATTTGGATAGGTAGTTTGTGGCTTTGAACCTTCCATAGCCAAGTATTACCGAGTACACCGGCAGCCTGGTGGACACATTGCCTTGAACCATTCCGCCTTGGTGTGTACTTAGACAGTAATACTGACATAATAATATCTCTACGCTCATTTCTTGTTCTCACGTTTTTGTCTGTTTCGGCCATGGACACCCTTTGGATTCATAAGTGTTTAATATCCACTGATATTTGAGGCGGCCTCTCACCTCACACTTACATAGGTGAACTCCTCTTAAGTATCCCGCAATACTCCGTCCCCCACATGGACTTAGGATTCATTAAAAGTCGTATAGACTTAGCCTGTACCACACACGGGTTCTCACTTGGTGTACTGTCCTATAAGGAATGGTCGGGTTACCAAGTGCATTCCCTAACTTCCACAACTTAGTTTTCCCATTGAACCAAGATCTTGGGATCTCCAGTCAACTTGGTTGGGTTACCACTGCTTCAGCTTACTTTGTGGATTTTAGACCCATTCCTTCTGACAGTTTAGACAATTGATCTCGATTTATACTCTTAGTTAACAAATCCGCAAGATTGTCCTTAGACCTCACATAGTCTATTGACATACACCACTTGAGATCAATTGTCTCACGGAATTATATCTACGACGAATGTGTCTAGACTTTCCGTTATACATGTCACTTAAAGCCCTACCAATTGCGGCTTGACAGTCGCAATGTACCATTATTGTAGGTACGGGTTTATCCCAACATGGAATATCCTCGAGGAAATTTCGAAGCCACTCTGCTTCTTCACCAGCTATATCCAAAGCTATGAATTCGGATTCCATGGTGGATCGGGCTATGCATGTTTGCTTAGTCGATCTCCAGGACACAGCCGCTCCTCCTATAGTGAATACAAACCCACTAGTGGAGAATGACTCTTTAGTGTCTGAGATCCAATTAGCATCACAGTATCCTTCAAGTACAGCAGGATACCTAGTGTATTGTAGCCCAAAGTCGAGAGTATACTTTAAGTACCTCAAGACTCTCCTGAGTGCATTCCAATGCTCATTGCTTGGATTGCTTGTGAATCTACTGAGTTTATTCACCGCACATGTTATATCGGGACGCGTACAATTCGAAATGTACATTATGCTACCGATAACTCTAGCATATTCTTGTTGAGCTACAGGACTACCTCTGTTTTTGCTCAAATGCACACTCATGTCCAAAGGGGACTTTGCAGGTGGATCATCAAAGGCATTGAACTTCTTTAACACTTTATCTACATAATGAGATTGTGTTAAAGATATACCATTTGATGTCCTAGAATCACGTCAGCAACACCCAAATCTTTCATGTCGAAGTTTCGACTCAACATGTGTTTCGTACTAATGAGTAAATCATGATCATTACTCATAATGAGCATGTCATCAACGTATAGACACAATATGACAAACCCTTTTGGTGTACTTTTCACGTACACACATTTGTCACACTCATTGATACGAAAGCCATTTGATAACGTGGTGCTATCAAATTTCAAATGCCATTATTTTGGAGCTTGCTTAAGCCCATACAACGACCTTACTAGTTTGCACACCTTTTTCTCATTTCCAGGTGCTACAAACCCCTCTGGTTGATCCATATAGATATCTGTATCCATTTCACCATTGAGAAACGCAGTTTTAACATCCATTTGGTGAATTTTGAGATTGTGCAAAGCAGCAATCGCGATTAGCACCCTAATGGAAGTAATCCTCGTTACAGGTGAATAGGTATCAAAGAAATCGTACCCTTCAATTTGTTTGAACCCTTTGGCCACTAAACGGGCTTTGTATTTTTCAACCGACCCATCCGCTTTATACTTTCTTTTAAGGATCCATTTGCATCCTAAGGGCTTGCAACCTTGTGGGAGATCAACCAACTCCCACGTGTGGTTTTGCATGATAGAGTCGATTTCACTGTTAATCGCCTCTTGCCAGAGCGGAGCGTCTGGCCTTGATAGAGCATCTTTGATAGTCCTCGGTTCCTCTTCCAACACGTAAGTGATGAAATCGGGACCAAAGGTTTTAACTATCTTAGCTCTCTTGTTACGTCGTAACTCACCACTGTCTTGAGTGGACGGACCAGCATCCTCATCAACCTCCTCATTTCGAGGTCTTTTGGTTGATATCTCATCTTCCTTGGACTTGCAAGGAAAAATGTTTTCGAAAAATACAGTGTTTCTCGACTCTATATAAGTGCCTTCTGTCATATCGGGAACTTCTGATTTGTGAATTATAAACCGATAGGCACTACTGTTCAGTGCATACCCAAAAAATATGCAATCAACTGTTTTAGGGCCGATTTTAATTTGTTTAGGTAGAGGCACTTCAACCTTTGCTAAATACCCCCACATTTTGAGGTATTTATACGATGGTTTCCGCCCCTTCCACAATTCATAAGGAGTCATATCTTTACTCTTATGTGGAATTTTGTTCAAAATGTGGTTAGCCGACAGAATGGCTTTCCCCCACAAGTTTTGCGGTAAACCGGAGCTAATAAGCATAACATTCATCATCTCTTTGAGTGTTCGGTTCTTTCGTTCCGCAACACCATTAGATTGAGGCGAGTAAGGAGCAGTAGTTTGATGTATGATTCCGGATTCGGAGCATATCTTCTCAAACGGTGCTACATACTCTCCTCCTCTATCATTACGAACCGTTTTGATTCGTCTATTCAACTGGTTTTCTACTTCACTTTTGTACAGTTTAAAAGCGTCTAACGCTTCATCCTTACTGTGCAAAAGGTAAACATGGCAAAACCTTGTACTATCATCTATGAAAGTGATGAAGTACTTCTTCCCTCCTCTAGTTTGTACGAGTTTTAAGTCACATACATCGGTGTGAATTAATTCTAGAGCTTCTGAGTTCCTTTCAACCGAAGGGAAAGGCAACTTTGTCATTTTAGCTTCTACACAAATTTCACATTTATTATTTAAATCGACATTCTTTATATCTAGTAAATTTAAACTTACTAGTCGTTTTATCGATTTAACATTTACATGTCCCAATCTGCAGTGCCATAAATCTGAAAACTCAACGATATAAGAAGAAGAAGTAGCTTCTTTATTCATAACAGATTTCCCCTTGGGGTGTACAACAATGGCACTCATCTTAAACAGACCATCGTGAACATATCCACGACCTAGGTACACTGAGAACTTGCTAAGAACAACCCTATTAGACTCAAATACAAGTTTGAAATTATTCTTCACTAGTACAGAGCCGGAGATGAGGTTCTTGCGAATGTCCGGGACATGCAGGACATCTCTCAGTGTGATATTCTTCTCACTGGTCAGCTTCAGAACAACGTTACCAACCCCAACCACCTCAGACATGGCTTGATTCCCCATGTGTAGCTTTCTCCCATTGGCTGGCTCATAGGTCGAGAAAGCATTCCTATCAGAACAGACATGACAAGTAGCCCCTGTATCAATGAACCACTCCTTTGGGTTGCCCACGAGGTTCACTTCGGTGGTCACCGTAGCAAGGTCCTCTTCAGTGAACTCCCCTTCAACCACGTTTGCATTGGACTGCTTGCCCTTGCCTTTGTCATCTTTCTTCGGGGCCTTGCAGAATCTTGCAATGTGGTTTGGCTTTCCACAGTTGTAACAATCACCCGTAAATTTGGGTCGAGTTACAACTGGTTGTTTGCCTTTGTCGGAATTTGGCCTCTTGCGCTTCTTTGATTCCATCAAATTCGCTTTGGCCTCTTCCTGACCCTTGTTCCTTTCCAGCCCACCTTCGCGAATCTGAAGTTTGCCTATGACCTCTTACAAGGTCATACTCTTCTTCTTCAGCTTCAAGTGGCTTTGAAACTCCTTCCAGCTTGGAGGCAGTTTCTCAATTACTGCAGCGGCTTGGAAAGCATCTGGCAGTATCATTCCTTCTGCAGCAATGTCATGCAGAATCAACTGGAATTCTTGAACTTGTTCGACGACAGACTTCGAGTCCACCATCTTGAAGTTCAAGAACTTTCCAACCAAGTACTTTTTAGTACCGGCATCCTCGGCCACATATTTGGCCTCCAAGTAATTCCACATTTCCTTGGCCGTTTTGCACTTCTGGTAGACACTGTACAAAGCATCTGCCAGACCACTCAGAATGTAATTCTTAGCATATAAGTCATGTTCCCACCAGCGGGCACGAACTTCCTCATTCTGCGCATCGTTCTCAACGACCGCAAGCGGGTCCTCAATAAGGAACCTCGCTAACCTCAAGGTGGTCAGAAAGAACAGCATACGCTGTTGCCACCTCTTGAAGTTTTTACCCGAAAACTTTTCGGGTCTCTCACTTTGGACCACAAAAGGTCTCGAATTTTCAAAAGGGAAAGGGCTCACCACTGAGGGATTAGAAGTTTGCCCAAAATGAACAGTTACAGGGGGAACGGGGGTAGTGGTGCCCTGGGGAGTGGGGTTACCAGGAGGAACAACAGTGTTTCCCTAGTTAGCAGACTCCGAATTGTTATTTTCCGTCAGTCATTTTTGAAAAACAGAAGAAAATTTTGTCTTGCGATTGTAAAAGAAAAGAGTTTTTGACTGCGGAAATAATAATTCAAAATAAAAAGAAAAATTACAACTCGATAACTGTTACAAAGAGAGAAGAAAGAAAAAATAAATGGCATCAGTGACGAGTCGAGGAAGCCCTCATCCCGCAAGACAAAATTTTCCCGGTAGTGCTCTTCGGTCTTGGAAATTTGCCCCCAAAGGTAAAACGTCACTATCGTCTCCAAGAGTGTAGCACCACAGGTCTTGGAGCTCCGGCGAACACAACAAGCGCTTCGAACTGGACTGGCACTTAGAGACTCTATATGCAGAGAGACTGAGAGAGAGGAGAAGATTTTTCTGAATGCGTGGCCAGGCAAATGCATGAGAACGCTATTTATAGGCGAACCTCCACTCAATGCAGAAGGAAAAACCGCGTGGGCATTAAATGCGGACGCATTTACGTTGGTGGCAAGAGTTGACCCAGAACGCGTTTCCGTAAATCACGCTGGTAACGTCCCACGAATTTAGCACACGTGTTTTATGTGCTCTTATGAAGTATGGTCCGGTTTGACCTCTCTAACCGGGTGGGTTTCTGATTTGAATCGACCCAAACTCTGTGGACCTGATATCCTAATTTTTTGTTCTCCAAAAAATTAGATACCCACTGGGCCCAAGGCCCAAAGTCCACCCAAAGTCCAATTGCCAAGAACCAAGACCAAGACCAAGACCAAGGCCACGGGCATGGGCGCGGCGCGGGCGCGCGCGTGTGGCAACTTTGATTGACTAGCAATCAACTTTAATTTATTATACTTTATTGTTCCCATACTAATATCATGTATATTAGTATTTCAAAAAACCAATGTGGGATGAATTAAATGACTCATTTAATTCCCAAAATTAGGTGTTGAACCTTTCGACTTTCCGATTCAATTTCTCACTCACCGAAAATCGATTTTACGAGTATGAATACACAATTCTCATCTACTCCAAGAGTAGAACGCACTTGTAACAATTAATTTTTGAGAAATTAATTTCAACACCAAAAATTAATTGGTCAACTATTAAAGTCTCAAATAAACTTTAATACCAATTAATTATAAAATAATACCACCAACCAATTTTCTCTAACAGAACTTTCTTTATTGTATAAGTGTCTTTGTTCATAATGGCATCTATATAATATATAATAGCACTAACCCTTCCAAAAATAGTTTTGGCAGGAATGCATTGTGGTCATTGATCGATTCATCATCTTTCATCTTGACAGTCTAATTTTGTTGTGTTTTCTTTTTGGAATAGTTGATGTGTAATATTCCTTAATTTTATTGTTCATAATTGTAGCTAATTTAGTGCCATTAACATAGAAAACATGTGAATATTTTGTCCTATATATAGTCTATATTTTCGTCTTTCTCATCACACATTCGATCAAATTGGTTTATTCCTTTTGTATTGTTGTTAGTTGCATTTAATTGGCCATGTTGTGGATTGGGGGGATGAAGTCGGGGTGAGTAGTATATTTGTTTGTGTACATTTTTCTTGGAGATCATCGTGTTACTTTTTTTTGTCATTTATTATCGTAGTGTTGTCTATGTAACGGTTCCTTGGCCTGTAGGGTGTATTGTTGTGCGTGGAGTTCTTCATTCTTATAGTGAGCGGTTATGTTTTGGTATAGTGTCGTGTATCCATTGTAATTTATCGAATTGTAAATTGAGATTATCATTTATCATATGTCGGATTTTTTATGATATGGTTTACACTATTTAGGTTTCTATGTATCTAATGATATGGATTTTCAATTCCTTGATTGTGGCCACATCCTCTTGCTATTGTTATATATATATATATATATATATATATATATATGCATTTGTTGCTCTCTATTTTTCATCACAAAAGAGTTTTCATTTTCATGATCCTGTAATTGTGGTTACATTTCTTATATTCTTTATTTTTGAATATCTTCTAATTCATCTTCTTTTTTATTTTTTGACAGAGATTATTGTACCGGTGACGATTTATTCTTTGTAGAGTGGGGTATGGTGAAGTCTATTTGGGTCAATTGTTTATGTAGATTATATATATATATATATATATATATATATATATATATATATATATATAATTTAGGATGGTGTATTGTATTTTCTTTTACGTGTAATTGTAAATGTGTATTTCATTCATAGTTGTCATTGGTGTAAACATTAAATTTTTCTATATTAAATTAAAGTGCACGAATATTAGGAACTTTTTTTAAGAAAAATATAATACTTAAAATTTTAAGCAATCATCCATTTAGTTCTCAATAATATTGTGAATTTTTGTTTTATTCATGTATAATTATTTTTTGTTAATAATAATATTTGAGCAATTTATTTATGGTGTTATCCAAATTGATGAACCATTTTTTTAGAGTTTATACAATAGAAATTTGGTCTTTTGCTTTTTATACATTTATAGATACGCATGTCCAATTGAAAATGATATTTTCGACTTAGCTATAAAGGTTTTTAGAAAATCATAATCACTATTTAATTTAGTCTAATTTAATGATCAGGGTATTAATATATTATATGAAAGGATACCTAATCAAGGTATAGAGACAAAATGATTCATATATTAACTATTAAAGGGCATATTGGTTGTTTTCACTGAAGAGGATTAGTTGTGTTAACTGATGAGTATTTGTTGTATAGTGAAAACAAATTAAGACCCTTCAATGTAAACAACTAATACTCTTTAGTTAATACATCTAGGACCATTTAATGATTAATATATGAAACAATTTCATTCTATACATATTTTATACTTCAGTATTTCAATTTTTTTATAATTCTTTGATTATAGTGTTTTTTATTTTATTTTTTGTTGTTATTGTTGTGTATTGAATTTGTATATATGATTTTGCATTAGATATTTATTTGACGTTGTAATTTCTTTGAAAGGGGGGTCTTGATTAAAATGACAATTTTTAATACGACGACGTTAATTTCTTCATTTTTTCATAAGGTTTCACTGATTTTTTTATAATTATTGTTGGATCGCGTAGCAAATTACAATATGTCAAATAGTAAAAAAAATAAATTTATTTATTATTGTTGATTGGTAAATAAATTATTTTAATCCTTAACGTTTTTTTTAAAACACCAGTAATATGATATATGTAGTAATGTAGATGCACTTAAATCACATGTTTTGTTATTAATACCATAACCGTAATTTCGACCGATAATTCTTTCCTCACCTAATTTTTTCATGTGTCAAATATATATCAAACAAACTACTGCTTAAGTTACGCATGAAATCAGGTTGAGTCAATTAATAGTAATTTTTAACTTTCACAATTCAATTTATTATTATTTTGTGGTTAATGATATAGGTTAATTATTTAGTAATAATTTTTTTTAAAAGATTTTTATTTTTTCTTTATTAATTATTATAATTTTTTAATTAATGTGTATTAACGTGGCATAATAAATTCCATTAATTTTTGGCAAAACTATTTATGTATATATATTTGCATATTTTGATTCATATTTTTTTGTGATGCATGTCTGTGCTCTTCAAGATTTTAAATGTTTACTATGTTAGCTTACAATCCAATGTTTGGTTCTTCAGTGAAAACAACAAATATCTTTCAGTGAGAACATCTAATACTCTTTTGTAAAAGTAACTAATAATTTTCAATAGTTCATGCATGAACCATTGTCACTCTATACTTTGTCAACAATTATACTTTTACTTTCTAATTTGCATAAGTTGTTTTCTTATGAGTCATGTTTTTTTCCCCAGGAAAATCTATTAAAATCTATAATTTATAAATATATAATACAACCATGTCTTTTTTTTTTTAGTTTTCTCACTCTTTTGTTTTAGTACGTAGTTAATTATTTTATTTGATTAATCTTATCCACCCATTTCCGTTAAGGAGTATTTGACCCATTTAATCAGATTGTCAATTTTGTTCCACTAATTGTGTAAATGTTTCATTTGCTACACTATATCCTTCATTGTAGCATTCCTCACTACTCCTGATTCTTGACTATTAAATTTGATGATATTAATGTTTGTTGTCATCTATTGTTATCATTTCTTGAATTTATGTTTATGTACATTAGATTATATATGTAATTGATTTTTATTTAGAAATTAATTGATTTTGATCGTTCAAATAATCATTAAGAATTTTCAGAACTAAAGAGTTTTCTCCAGTTTATTATGGATACATGTTTATTGGCGATACAAATTCTCACATGCTTTGTCTCACTGAAGCTTGATTTAAATTTGTTATAATAATCGGATTTTGTAAGTATAATTAAAAAAAATCAAGAATTACATATAGTAAATAATTTTAAACTTGATTACATGCTCTTTTTGTATTAATGTGTTGGATTATTATCTATAAATTTCATTTTAAATCATAACACATAGAGTGAAAATGGTTCATACATGCACCGTTTGAATGGTTTTAATTATTTTCACTAAAGAGTATTAATTGTTATCATGAAGGGTATTAGTTGTTTTCATGAAGGGTATTAGTTCTGAATGGTATTAGTTGATTACACTAAAGAGTATTAGTTAATTACACGAAAGAATATTGCAAAGTGGATCATGTATGAAACTATTTCACTCTATACATACTCTTTTTTTTTATATAATTTTGTGTTTGAACAATATAAAAAATTCTAATTAACCATATATGAACAATTTAAGTCTTCCTCCAAAATGTTAATCGTCCATGTATAAAGAATATAAGTTTTAAATTTGGTTGTATTTATAAGGAAAGTCATATAATTATTTACACCTTAAATAGTATTCCGGTTATTTTCATATTTTTTAGTTTTTAGCGCATAATAGTGTCGGGTGAACTCTTTTGGAGATGAATCATATTTTATCATAATTGAAGTATTTAAGAACAAAAGAATTTTCCTTATTTATTATGAATACATATTTATTTGTGGCATGAATCGTCGCATAATTCGTCTTCCCTAAAGCTTGGTTTAAATTTGTTAAAATTATTGTATCGCATAAAAATGATTAATTTTTTAAGAAGTATAATGGTATTCATGTCGGAGCAAGAATGATTTTTGTAAGGACCGTAACTTAGGGATTATAGAAAAATTAGGACTTTAAATCTCTGGACGGATAATTTAAGGACAATTATTTTTAAAAGTCGAGATTTGAGGCCAAATAAGCTTGAATCAAATCAAGTCGGACTAATTGACACAACTTGGCTTGAAATTTAGGCTTATTAGCATGACTTGACTTTAATTCGGGTTAAAGTTGGACCCAATTCGACTGATTTGACTGATATGGCATATATTTGCTACTTTTAAAAGTTATCCTCCTTAAATTGCCAGCTTAGATAATTATTATCCTCATTTTTCACTTCCCCCCAACTATATAAGTATCAACCTGAAGAGGTAATGTCTATCACTCAATCCTCAAGGTGAGAGTTAGTATTTTGAATTTTTTTTTGGACTGTAACTTTGGGGCTGACAATTTATGCACTGTAATTTTTAAGAACTGCTAATTTAAGCTCAATTAGCCCTAATAAACCCAATTTGGGTCCGAATTCATCCACCAATCAGGCCAAATTGTGTCAATTAGCCCAAATTTCAAACCAAAATCATCTCAATTGGGCCATGTAGCATATATAGTCTGATTTGAGTTTATATATATGTGATGGTTTGACCTCAATTTGCAACTTTAAAAAAATATTGTCCTTAATTACAACCTCAAAAGTTATGTTCCCCATTTTGCCACCTACTAAGTCACAATCCTTGAAAATATCTTTTCTTATGACCTAAGATTAGGGGTGAAAATGGATTGGATACGGACGGATATTGCTTATACCGTATTCTAAACCATATTTTTTTCTCAAATTCAGAGTCGGATATGGAAAAGCCGGATTCGAATACGAATTCGGAATATTCGGTATACAGATACGAGATGGATATTGGACGAATCAGGGCCGGATTCGAATAACTATAATCGGATAAAGCATGAAGACATTAAACCCAAGCATGAATAAAACAATCAACAAATTGCTCCTAAGTCAAAGAATCATGCACTCATGAAAACACTAAACCATACGCAACATGCATACGTTTCTTTTAACTAATGCTAATGAAGAATAAATCATACCTTCAAACACAAGTTTAGAACATAATTCCTTAATAAAAAACAGAGTAGGGAACATAAATTGGTTGAATGAAAACTTAAGAGGGACGGGGGAAGAACATAGTTATTGAACATCAAATGGAGGCCTCAACTCTCGGATCCTCGTCAATCCTCATCATTGTCCATTTCTTCTTCAACCTACAATTTTTTTGTATAAGCAATTAGTATTTCAAGTTTGCAACTAACTTGGAAACTAATTATTATTTACGAAAATAAGAAGTAATAAATATAAACCTCATCCCCCATATTTGCAACAAGTGTTTCCAAAACTTCAAGATCAACAACAATGGATGCAATATTCTTTCGAGAACTTGAAATTTTTATAAGAAAATGCATAAGAGGGTTATAGATACATAATTATAATGTAAAATGACAAGAAGTTAAAAAATAACCTTGTTTGGATGCAACTATCCAATCCTTAGTACAAACTAGTGCTTCTACCATATCAGGATCCAAACGACTACGAAATGGATCTATAACACGACCACCGGTACTAAATGCAGATTCAGAAGCAACAGTTGACACTTGTATGACTAACACATCACGAGCAAGCCATGAGAGAATGGGGTATTCCTGTTGCTGACCCTTCCACCAAGATAAAATATCAAAAATTTCAGGTTTAGGCACCTTTAACGGAGGTTTTGCCGTGTATTTCTCCAAGTCGTTTGTTGTTGCATCAGCCCCCTCACTGTCGTATAAGTAACTATCAAGTTCATCGTTGTCTTTTTCCATAAATATAGAACTTGCTTAACAAGTTTCACCATGGCTAGCAACAATATCAGAGCTCTTTGTGACATTCGATGCATCACAAGCGTATTGTTGATATAGTTGTCTCACAATCTTCATTATCTTTTCCGTTTCAGCTTGATATGCCAGCTCATCATGAAACTTCTTCATGAAATATTCTATGATTTTTTTCTTGAATCTAGGATCAAGAAAACTAGCCACAGCAAGAGCAACATTTGACTTCTTCCAATACTTATCAAACTTGATAGACATAGGCATTGCCATTGTCTTAATGGTGATATCATTGCTAACAAGCCACTCTCCTAGCAAAAGCTTAACCTCACAAAAGTTCCGATAAAACAGATTCGCAGCTGGATTCAACGTGCCAGACAAAAGCTCAGTAATATCATTGAATTTCTTCAAGCATTTGCAAAGAGATAAAACTTTACCCCATTCTTCATTTGATGGTGCAATCTTCTCATACATGTGGCGCTCCAAGATAAGAAGCCTATGAAAAGCATTCTTGTAATATAAAGCATCCATCAACATGAGATAGGTGGAGTTCCACCTTGTAGCTACATCTAGCACAACACCTTTCTTTGTATCCAATTGACATTCGGTTGCACACTTTATAAAATCCTCCCACTGTGATGGAGAGCTCTTTATAGCTACAACAAAAGCACGAATATTCTTGATTGCACTTGCAATTACTGCAAGACCATCTCTAGCAACAAGATTGAGTATGTGATTAGCACATCTCACATGAAAGAACATACCATCACAAATGAAGGGGCATATTTTTTCAAGCTCAGAAATAACATCTTTAACACAAACGTCATTTGCAGATGCGTTATCAAGAGTTAAAGAAAACAACTTCGTCTCAATAAACCATCTCACAACACTAGCAACGAATGCTTCCGACAACTTAGCACCTGTATGTCGTCCTCCTACATGCATGAATTTGATGATTCTCTTCTAAATGTGCCAATCTTCATCAATCCAGTGTACAGTGACACACATATAGCCTTTGTTTTGATTTGACGTCCACATGTCCATAGTTGTGCTAAAATGACATTTCACGGTTTTGAAATATTCATAAAGCTTTTCTTTTTCTTGTGTAAAGATATCCATTAGTTCTTTCCTAATGGTGATGCGGCTCTTCATTGGAAAACTTGGACGCAAAGACTTGATGAATTAAACAAAGTATTCATGCTCAACCATATTGAAAGGATACTCATGCATGATTATTGCTATATAAAAAATTTTCAAGCTAGCTTCTTGATCGAACCTATATGGCTCAACAGTTGTGACACTGTCTTTCTTTTCCACTTTCAGTAGTTGTTGACCCGACAAAATATTGTGTTTGTTCTTCAAGTGGTTCCAAAATGATGTTGTTCCATTTGTACTCTCACCTCTAGCTTTGTGTTTGCATCTATTGCACTGTGCCCAAACTATCTCAGTCTTCTTACCATCCTCCTCAATGGTTTCCTTGACCCAAGCAAAGTGCTTCCAAACGTCCGATGTAGTCTTCTTTTGTTTCTTTGCTTGAGGCTGTCATGCATTTCTTTATCACATGCATCAACATCAATAGGATTTCTGCTGTAGATGATACAACCGCACTTTTTGCACTTTCCCTACATAAATAGAAAATTACACAACGAAGAGTGTACGTGAGTTGATCAATAGAAAATTATCAATAGAAATTGAGGATTAATGAACGCATCAAAGCTTCAGAAAATTACAAAGCTTAATGAATGCATCGATAGAAAATAAAAAAAGGAAATCTGCATTCGTACAAAACTCTCCCCCCACTTCTCAAACACATTCAAAATTACAAAAATGAAAAAAAAAATTACTGCAAAATGCACCTATTTTCAAGACCCAAAATCATCATTCTTTTTTTCTTTTCTTTTCAATTAAAAAATAGAGAGAAAGAGACTATGGTTTTCTTCGACAGATTAAAGTGTACTATGATTTTCTTCGGCAGAGACTATGGAGACTATGGTTTTCTTTTCTTTTCAATTAAAAAATAGGGAGAGAGATTCTATGGTTTTCAATTCAAATGGTAAACAAATTCTTCAGCAGATTCGAATTTATATTTTTCTATACAAATGGAAAAAATATAATGACAAATAATTATGATGAAGAAAGAATTCGTACACTTGTATGGATGTGCTAGGTTTGGGACGAACATTCATAGGTTGTGAAGAGGCGGCGTTGGGCACCTCACCGATGGCAAGATTGATCAGCGACGGTGGATCTCCTTCCATTTGCGGCGGCGGTGAAGGGACAAGAAGAAGAAGTGCGGCAGGTTGAAATTGAAGGACCAAAGGGGGTAACTGGAAAGCCGAAAACTGAAGGGGGTAGCCGGAAACAGGCGGCGGAGAGTCGGAAACTGGTGGCGGTAGCTAGGTAGTGCTCTTGCCTCTTGGGATCATGGGGCGGCTGAACAGGGCCGAAAGGGGTAGGGCTTGGGATTTGGCTTTGCTGTTTTGGAATTTAGAAGTTATTACTTATTAGTTATTATTTGATTACCCATTAGTCCATTAATTTATCTATTAGATTTAGTCTATTACTTATATTATTATTATATATAATATATATATATATATTAATATAAAATATAAAATAAAATATATTAAAAAAATCGGATATCCGGACTTATTATCCGGATAATATCCGATAAAATATGGGAAAACTCGAATACGGTTGAATATTATGTATTCTGAATCCGATTCCGAATCCGAAGGCAACTATCCGTATCCAATTCCGTATCCGACCGGATACTAGTTTTTTATACCGAATTTGATACCGACCAGATACGGCTCCGGATCGGTCAGGAAATATCCGATCCATTTTTACCCCTACCTAAGATACTTATTTTTGTTATATTTGTCTTAATAATTTGTTTTTTTTAATTATGTTTGTGTTTCTATAATTATATCGTAAAATTAATTTTTGCTAATAAATAATATTAAATTTATTATTATTTAGATATTTTAAAAATAAGTAACATTGTTTTTTTTTTGAACAATGAAGAATGTTATTAAATCATTTAAAGGTAATGTACGTTTTCCTCCAAGTATTTCAGTTGAAAGTCAAATTGATCATTTTAAAGATTGTTTTGAAGAAAAATAAAACCAGTGAATGTTGGTAAAGTAATTGAGTTTTCTGTGAATTACAATAATGTTGAACTTAAATGTCGTTTAGTGAGAGTTATATTTCTTTGGATGCATTTTTTTAATTTCTTACTGAAATTGTAAATTTAATATGATTTTTTTTATCTTTTTATAGTTTTCTTAGTACATACCAGTGTTGGGTGAAATTTTAAATGGACTCGACTTATATTATATTTAAGTGTGTTAAAACTTAAGATTTGGTCTCAATTTAGTATGAGTTCAAGTTTATTGGTGATACAGATTATCATATTATTTGTCTAGCAAATGTTTGGTATACATTTATTAGAAATGTAGGATTGCGTAAAGATAATTTTTTTAAGAAATATAATAGTATTGATGTTAGAGCAAAATTGATTTCCATTGTTTGTATAAAAAGTTAGAATATCATATTAATTTTTTCAATAAAGTTCATTTGTTTATCTTTTATTTGTATTGTAGTATTTTAACAACAATATAATTTTTTATTATATTGTAAATTTATTATTTTATGTGGATGTTAATGTTTAAAAATACTTTAGTGTTGGGTTATATATATTTGAATATAGTGAAAAAAAATTATGGTCTAAGATTTGTTTTTCTTCATATTTTACTTCAATTTTTTTTAGTTTGTTTGTGTGTTTGTCCCCTTATTAATATAAATTTTGTTTTTTAAAATTACTTTTAAAATAGTAACTTTGGGGCTGGCAAAGAAAGGATCGTAACTTTTTGGGCACAAAAAATGAGGACTGTTACTTTTTTGGATGATAATTTAACGACTGTATTTTTTTAGAGTCGTGAATTTACGTACAATCAACCATAATAAATCTAAATTAGGATTGAATATAGTTCGCATTCAGAGCAAATCGGCTAAATTCAGCCCAAACCGAGTCATGTAGCATATCCTCATTTGGGTTGATTTGGTCTGGTTTGGCCTCAATTCGTAACTTTTTTATTACTTTCTGTTTGAAAAATAATAAAAAATTATATTGGATTATGTATAGGCAATTTAAGTTTTTTTAAGTGTTTTTGCTGAAATCAATTTCATTCATTTTTCAATGCCATCAAACATATCAAGACCCTCCATCTTCAAACCAGCAGTGAGAAACATGATTAGTGTCATTGTACAAGAGTGTCAAAGTCAGAAAGACTTAAAATTGAGAGTGAAATAATCCAATAAAGAAAAGCGATTTATTCAGACGTATGATTTATATTTTTCAAAGTTAATGAAATTGTCTTTTTTTTTTATTATATTATATTTCTTATTACTTTTTGTTTGATCAGTGAAGAATGTTATTGGACTATTTATAGGCAATTTAAATTTTTCTCCAAATGTATCAGCTCAAAGTCAAATTGATCATTTGAAGATTTTTTTGAAGGAAATTTTTAACCAGTGAAGGTTGGTGAAGCAATTTAGTTTTCTGTAAAAATGCAATAATGCTGTATTTAAACGTTGTCTGGTAAGAGCTGTCTTATTTTAAAATTTCTTACTGAAATTGTAAGTTTAATATATTTTTTAATTTTTTTTTAGCAAATACAAGAACTGGGTGAAAATTAAATGAACTTAGGTTATTATGAACAAGGGATTTGTTCCCAATTTAGTTTGTCACCCTTGGTTTGAGTCGACCGTCACAGAGTCCTTTTAACCAATTATTTTGGTAAATATTGATTGACTTGACATCCTGTATTTTCCAATGTATACCATTCTCCAATAGTTCTCTACTCCATCTTCTTAGAAAATATGATTATAGAAAAGACATGTTCAAATATCTTTGGTGGTAATCTAATATTATATAAATAATTTTAAATTTTACATGTTTGATTATATTTAAGATTTATATGAAATACACTATTTGATTAAGATGGGTTAATGATAGTAATTATAAAATAATTCGTTATTCTTTATAAATATCTATTTTATAATAGAATTAATTGCACATAAAATCACAACTTTTTCTCAAATTGCAACCTAATCTAACTTTTTTTAATCTTTGTAAACAAATCTCCAATTTAATATTTGGTTGCAATTTGAACTAATAAACAAATTCTTTACGGTCTGAAAATGAAGTTTTCACCTAATATACAATGAATAATTAATCGTATTAGTATGTTTAGATTGATTCAAATGACAAAGCATAATTAATAATTATGTTCAGCTAGAATCGGCCTTTTGGTTAGAATTGCTAACAAATTTTAAATTTAGGTTTTGTTTGCAACGATTCAAAAGTTTATATTAGATTGCAATTTGTGAAAAAGTTGAGATTTTATTTGCAATTAATCCCTTATAATAAACTAAATAATTTTTCACGTTATACTTAAGTATAATTAGAAAAAAAAATTATTTAAAATTAAACCATTGTGTGAAAAATTGTGACATTTATAAAATATAAAAATCATGTATAATTATATTTTTTTAAAAATAGTAACAGAAATAAATTTCTTGCAAAGCACAGGACTTTTGATTAAATGCAAACTTATTGTATGGGATGAAGCCCTAATGGTTCACAAACATTGTATTGAGGCATTAGATACATCGTTGAAAGATATTATGCAGTTATCTAATCCATCATATTCCGCATTACCGTTTGGTAGGAAGATAATTATTTTTGGTAGAGATTTTCGACAAAATTTACCTGTCATTCCAAAAGGAAAAAGACAGGATATTGTGCATGCCACCATCAATTCATCTAATTTATGGAATGATTGCATTGTTTTAAGGTTAATAAGAAATATGATATTGTTGCAGTCTGATTCTGTTGAATGGATGGATGAAATTGAGTTATTTCTATGTGGATTTAATTGGTTGGTGATGGAACCATAGGAACAAAAGCTGATTATGGTTCTGACATTATCATTCCAAAAGATATTTTGTTGAGAGGTGGTGATGATCATATTGCTTTTATTGTGGAATGTATTTACCTTGATTTTAAATCAAGGATGTATGACCATAAATTTTTACAGGAAAGAACTATTCTTGCACCAACTCTTGATTATGTTAGAAATATTAATGATTATATGGTGAAGTTAAATGAAAAGGAGTCTCGCAAGAAGCTCAGTTCTGATTGTCTTTTCAAGTCCGATTCCAGTCTTGATTCTCTTGTTGATGTTCATACTCCTGAGTTCCTTAATACTTTAAAATTTTCTGGTGTTCCTGATCATGAACTAAATCTTAAAGTTGGAACTCCTGTTATGTTATTGAGAAATATTGGTCATTCTAGAGAATTATGTAATGGAATGAGGTTAGTTTTATTATATTATTATGAAGTTTAGTACACTACTTATTATTTACTAATTTAAAAAAAAAATTAAATTAAATTTTTTTAACGTACAAGATGGTAATCACCAGACTAAGTGATAGAGTAATTGAAGTTAAAGTTCTGACTGGTAGTAGTGCTGGAGAGCTAGCATTGGTATCGCAACTGTCGTTGACACCTTCTGATCCTATGTTACCTTTTAAGTTTACACAGAGACAATTTCAATTGATTATTTCGTATGCTATGTCTATAAATAAAAGTCAGGGGCAATCTTTTAACCATGTTGGGGTATTTCTTAATAAGCCGATGTTTAGTCACGGACACCTTTATGTTGCAGTTTCGAGGGTTACTAATCGTCGTGGTTTGAAAATTATGTTATGTGATAATGTTCATCTAGAGTATAACACAACAAAAAAGTTGTATATCAAGAAGTTTTAAGAAATGTTTAGGTTTTTGAATTTGTTATTTATTTTTTGGTTTTATTTTGATCTATTGACTTCTCTACATTACAAATGAGATTTTTTTTAAAGTGTGGTGTAGTAATTTAATTATTTTGATATTTAAAAATGTATTTTGCATGTATGGTGTATTGGTTAAAATACTATAAATTAATTTAAATATAAATTATTTCTAAAAAAACAATAAGTTAGAAAGTGTAAAATTAGGATGAACACACATTTTTTTTTTATATTATGCATAGTAATTTGTCCACAAAATTATGATATATTGTGAGAATCTTTATTGAAAAATATACAAAAATATAAAAATAAGAATATATATAGTTTAGTTAATACAGTAGTACAATAAATGGCTAAAATTTCTATAATATATCGATAAAACCAGCTTCCGTGCAATGCATGGGTGGTCGAGTCACTAGTATAATTTATTGGATGCTAGCATTATTGATGTAAAACAACCATCTTCCAAATAATATCAAAGGAAATTGGGAAAAAAGATACTACCTCCGTCCTCAAACACTCTTCAAAGTTGATTTTTTTTTCCGTATTTTTGCGAGCGAGTTTTTTATTAGTATTTAAAATAATAAAATAATTTTGAAGTTATTTTATAATATAGGAGAGATAGATCTATCATACCCTACCTTAAAAATCTTTTTTTCATTTCACATCTTAATAAATAACTTGCTCGCTAAAATACGAGAAAAAGTCAACTGTGAAAAGTGTTTGGGGACAGAGGGAGTACAATAACAACAAATTGAGAAACAAACTAATTATCGTACGCTACAAAAGAATATATTTTTATCTGTGCAGACGTTACAAAAAGAAAATAAATAGGGGTAAAATAGAAATTTACCAAGTTAATTGAATAAAATAGAGACCCAAAAATCTAATAATACCATTTAGTTATTGGGCTTAGAAGATTGTGGTAAATAATAATTTTCTCTACAAATTTACTATTCATTAAATTTATCCCATTCAATATTTTTTTATAATACCATTCCAAACTATAATACAAATTTACTATTCACTACCATTCAATGTATGTTTTTATTTGAATTTGCTCAATTTTACCCAAGGCAACAAAAGAAAAAACACATTTGTACAAAATAAATACTCATTCGATCCCAATCTCAATTGTCCGTTTGCTTTAAAGGTCCGTGATTGTCCTTTCAATAAATAGACAATCTTTATTTATCAAAATACCACCAAAAGTAACTTTATTTTCTTTTATTTACTAAACATTGACTTTATCAATATAAATACTACTCCATCCGTCCAAAACTTAATTTCTACTTTATTTTTTTGCCACCCTAAACTAAATTGAGCTTAATTAATGAATGTGAATTAATATGTGTAAAATAAAAACATGAGTGTAGGAAAATATAATTGTAAAAAATAATGTTATTAGAATAAGTATAGAGTGAAACTGGTTCATACATGAACCATTGAAATTTATTTGTTGTTTCCACTAAAGAATATTAGTTGATTTCATTTAAGGATAATATTAGTTGTTTTCACTAAAGAATATTAGTTGATTTCGTTTAAGGATATTAGGTGTTTTCACTAAAGAGTATTAGTTATTTACAGAAAATAAACTAAGACTTTTTAGGTGTAAATAACTAATACTCTTCAGTGAAAATATGTATTCATGTTATTATATTGTCATTTATGAAAATATTAATTGAGCAAAGAGAGGGTAGTTTTGGTAAATATCAATTAAGTTAGGGACATAGAGAGTAATAAACAATTACCACATTAAAATTCGTGCAAAAAACAAAAGGACAAGATTGAGATGAGAGTAACTCTCTTGTGCACTTGGTATATGGTGCACTCACTCAACGGTTGAGACTGTTTACATTGAAAAATATGATTTGATTACAGTGAAAAGTGTGGTTAGATTACATTGAAAAATTTACACTAAAAGTCGATTTTCAGTGTAATCTAACCACAATTTTTTTTACTATAATCAGTCTACACTTTTCAGTATTAATAACTTCAACTAATATTTTCAAAACCGGATCGAACCGGTCGGTTTAATCGGGAACTGGTCACGGCACCGGTCCAGTTTATAGCATCCACCGGGTTGTAATAACCCGTCTTGAACCGGTCAAAAATCGGGTTAAACCGGTGACCCGGTGGCCCAAATGAACCGGGTTTTCTTTAAAAAAGATAGCTTAAGGAAAAAATATAGAAAGAAGAGAATTGATTGAAGTCGAAGATCGATTGTTGCTAAATGACAGTATCTGACTCAATTCCTATTCCATCAATAAATCTCAGGCACAATCAGTAAAAATATATAATATTATATCCTATTATTTTTTCTCGGTGTGTAGGAATAGGCGAGAGAGACAGTTACCTGTGAATTGTACATGCGAGAGAGACAGTTACCTGTGAATTGTACATGAGATAATGGGGAGGGAGAGGGGAGAAAATTGAGGGAAGTTGAAAGAGGCACAACAGTAGGTTTCTGTGAATTGTATGTGAGATATATAATTAGGGTAAAAAATTTAATGTAAGGATTTTTTTTAAAATAATTTTAAGTATGGACTTCTACATGTAGAAACATAAATTGCCAAAGTAAATGGTATATAAATCTATCATGAGATCTTCTACGGTCAGTAAGACTTTCGCTCTTCCTAACGTCAGTAAACCCTCTGATTACCATTAGATCGAAGATCCAACGTATAATTTTTTTTAATGAATTGCACTTTGCACTAAAGCGTTTGCACTATGCGTATTGCAATCGCACTGCATCGCCCTACTAATATATTAAATTAATAAATATAACATTACAAAAATACTCTTTTCACTTTAAAATAATTTATAATATTAATTATAAAATTACACATAAGTATCATTATTAACATATTATATTTCAATAAAATACTTCCCATAATAATTAAAATTATATATAAAATGACACTTAGGGTGTATTCAATTGAGATTTTATCGAATTTTTTTGGACTTTAAAAAGTCTGTGGATTTAGAAAATCTATAGACTTCATACAGAGTTTGACTGACTTTTTTTATTGATTTAGTGGATTTTCATAGACTTTAAAGGATTGTGGAATACATTTTTTTTAATTGATTTACATGGATTTACATAGACTCCGGCGCTGGAACCATTGATGCAAATATATATGGGACACACTTGTATATAAAAAAAATTATCCAAATTATTTAAAAAAAATACATTAGTTAAAAAAATACATTATTATTCCATCTTCATTTCCATCACCGTTATACCCGCCCTCATTAGAAGTCTCAGGTTGTTAGAAGAGATTTTGGAGAGTAAAATTTATTTATATTTTTTGAAGAGTAGACTTGACAACGGGGAAGGTAATCCCCAAAGCAAACAAGGACGGAGAATTTTTTTGCTCCGTAGGCGGGGACCGGGATAGTATTCTCAGCCCGGGGGATCCCCGTCTCGTTTCCCGCGGGGAGCCGCATTATTTTTTATATAATTAATATATTTATATATAATTTTAATGTTAAAGTAAATTACAAATAAATATTTCATAGTTTCCTACTCAATTAACTATTTATTAAAAATTACATTTTTTTATTTAATGTTATGTTATTAGTTCCAAATTATATTATTTTCACTTTAGTATATATGTTAATTAAAAATATTAGAATTAGAGGTTCTTCAAATTGTTTAAATTAATTTTTTTTTAACACCAACTTAAAGTAATTGTTGTATATATTTAAAGTTTTTAATTTAAATATTTTTTTATATTTTAAAAATGAGATAAAAAAAAATAAGTAGGCGGGGAACGGGAAATCGCCGTGAGACGGGGATGGGGGAAAAAAATTTCCCATTTATTTTGCAGGGACGGAGATGGGTAATGACCCCCGTCCCCGCCCCGTTAACATCCCAATGGAAAAGAATCAAAGAAAGTCCATAGACTGTTAAATACCTAAAGATTTTTTTAAGACTTTTCAAAATCCGTAGAAATCTCTGGTTATTAAAAGAGATTTTGAAGAGTAAAATCTATTCATATTTTGGAAGAGAAATCTAAGAAAATCCATGGAGTATTAAAATCCATAGACTGTTGAATACCTAAAGATTTTTTAAGACTTTTTAAAATCCGTATTGAATACCTCAGGATTTTTAAAGACTTTTGAAAATCTAGATTGAATACCTCCAAACTTTATAAGTCTAAAAAAATCCTACAAACTCTACGACCAATACACCCCTCTTAATCCTTTCAAATAAATATGCTCAATAATCGTGATGAACCCTAATTTAAAATGCAGAAAATACAATTCAATCAAAACCAAACAATTAATTCAGATTGTTCTCATATGCTTTTAATCACTTTCAATTTTTTTATTCACATGTTAACGCATATGGATATTGGTTTTATGCTTTCTTGTAGACAAAAATTAATTAGAGACGCCTATATTTCTTCATATTCCATGCTGCTGTTTTTTCCCGAATCCTACTAAACCCCACCCCACCCCACCCCACCCCATCCCATCCCATCCCATCCCAATTTCCTCCCAGTATAAAAAGAAAAGTAAATTTGCTTGACTTCATTGTTGGAGGATGCACTCATCGATCGAGATTTCATTCATCAAACTGTCTGTTTAACTGAAGCATATGTTCATGAGTATTTTATTTGGTTTGATGAAGAAAGAAAAAAAAAGATGAAATAGTATTAATGAGATTAATCGGAAAATTATATGAATATTTCAGTAATTTTATATGTAAAGAAAAAGAAATTATAAGAATATTTCAGTAATTTTACATGTATATAATTAGAAAATTAATATTTATTGTTATTGCGAAACTAGATCGCGATGATAAATGATGTGTCAATATTTAATTGGTTCTCTGACGTTAGGAAGGGCGAACAGTCTTTTGACTATAGAAAAGCCCATCTATCATAAAATTTGTAATGTTCATAAAAAAATTGTAACGTACATTTATTAAATTATATAATTGATGAATTTCAAATTATTTATTTATTTAAAAATGTATATTCCAACCTTTCTTTATTTTTTTGCAATCTTTTACTAATAATACGTCCGAGTTTTTTTTGTAACTGTAATATCTTGTTTGATTCACTAACCCATCAAGTGAGTGCACCATGCACCAAGTGGAAGGAGGGGGAACTCGTATGTCGGCGATTGTGGTCCCACGCGGTCACACCCATCCATGCTTTATGTTCCGGAAAGGGACAAAACTTTTAACGTAATCCCAACTCCATTTCCCTCCACCACTTTCTCCCTCATCAAAATCACTCCTTCCCAGAACACAACCCTTTCTTTTCTCTCTCACTTCTCCTGCGTCAAAAATATAATAATTGGCCTCAAGAAAGTACTAAATCTGACTCTATAATAATAATAATATACTAATATTTCTTCTTTATTCCTAAAAAGTTCCTTGCATTTAAAGCTCTCCTCACTTCACCTTTCTCAAGATTTTGCAGTCCCTCCCTGTTACATGTGCTAAACATATTTTTATTTAGGTGTCGGTGATTTGCGCAGCGTTTGGTTCTTGAAATCGGATTCAAGGGATTGTTCCAATTCCAGCTTAAGAAAAGATGGTAGAAACCAACCACAACCACAATCACAACCACAATCACCACCACCAGACGCCGCCGTCTCAGGCGGCTCCGCCACACTCAGTAGCGCCGCCGCTGGGTTCAGCCAGAGGCCCTGTTTACCCTCCGGCCGAACAACTCCTTCAGCTCCATTACTGCATCCACTCCAACCCTTCTTGGGGTTAGCTCTTTCTCATCTATATTAACCTTATACTTGCTGTTTTTTATGCTCAACCTTTCTTTTTTTTTTTTGGGAAAAAAAGGCTCAATCTTTCTGGTTCTCTGTATTTGTTGCGATATACATGTATTGAATTTGAAGAAGTGTTAATCGAGTTTATTTCTGAAAAAAGGCAGACATATATTTAGATATTTGCCATCTTAATACCGCTAGGAGATTCCCAAATTACTCTTGTGATGAAATATAAATATATGTTCCCTATTCAAAATATTAGTATTCCATTCAAGAGAATGTATCCACATGGAATTGGGGCAATTTTGTGTTGTGTGTTCATGGTCAGCCCTAATTCAAGAATCTATTTTTGGTGTTGATTTTCAGTACAAACGGCGGTGCTGGGTTTTCAACATTACATTGTAATGCTCGGAACAACTGTTATGATTGCCACTCTACTCGTGCCCCGGATGGGTGGACTCCCTGTATGTCTATTCACATTCTTTATGACAGTTTTTTTTTATATTCCATGTAATTCAGTGTCCTAACTTGGAAAATTCCTACCAACAGGGTGATACAGCTCGAGTCATCCAATCGTTGCTCTTTATGTCGGGAGTGAATACTCTTTTGCAGACATGGTTTGGCACACGGCTTCCAACTGTCATGGGCCCATCATTTGCTTATATAATCTCCGTCTTCTCAATCATCAACGATCTATCCGATACCAATTACTCAGATGAGCATGATGTAGGTGAATTTGTTTGTTTTCGTATAATAACAACTGAATTAAAGTTGATAATTTGTCCACATGTGTAATCCGCTCTTTCCATGTTTGTGTGATTATTACATAAATTAATATACTTGTTACTCCTAAAGAAAATTATGATTTAAGAACATTCCATATACTTTAAATATACGTTCTATTGCTTATTGCTAATTGCTAGTAGTACTATTTTGGGGATTTTAATTAGGCAAAGTCGTATGTAAACCATTTTTCGTTTTGTGTGTATCTTTAGCCAGTATTAGTTGTTTCATTCAAAAGTATTGATTATGATATAAAGTGATAGTTGCAAACCAGTTGTATGGTAAAACTGTTTTACAATAAGACTAGCACTTAAAATTATTGTAGTTCGGATAGCGACCTGTAACAATTCTTATTGATTATAGATTGCCTCTTCTTTTTTAGCTAATGGTTGTTAACTGAACTATCTTCCTGTTGCTGTCCCAATATTCAAACAGTTCGTAAGATGTTTATCCTATGCTTATTCATTTGCTACCCATTTCTTAATTACAACCTCTTAGTTTGTGCAAAATACATCCACGCAATCCATGTTGTATGTTGTCTTATTTCATTTTAAGTCCATTTACACATTCTCGAAGCAGCATCAATAGTATATTTATGTACTCTAGTGAAAATGCCTAAAATATTATTATTTATTAGTAAACTATGAAAATGACGTCATCATTTAAAGAGATTATTTATGATTTCTTTCTTGGAATTGCTTTAATTTTTCAGTAAATACTTATGTGAAGCAGATGATTATGCTGGTTCTATTGTTGACACTCAATTTTGTTCTTAACATCCTTGAAATGGATGCTTGTAGAGATTCACTCACACCATGAGGGCCATTCAAGGATCACTAATAGTGTCTTCATTCGTCAACATTTTACTTGGATACGGCAGGGCTTGGGGAAAACTTACAAGGTAAAGCACGTGTATATATAATTTGCCCGGGCTGAGAGTTAATGCAGTCTCGAGCTAATCTCATTTCATCATTTCTTTCTTCCGCATTTTTTTAATAGGTTCATCAGTCCATTGGTTTTAGTACCAGTTGTCTGTGTGGTGGGTCTTGGCTTATTTTCTAGGGGCTTCCCCGAGGTATTCCATTTTAATTTTTTTATTCCTTAAAACTTGAGAAATAAGAGAAATTATGAATGTCTATAGCTTATTTGTGTTCCTTGTGCAGCTTGCAAACTGTGTGGAAATTGGCTTACCGATGTTGATTCTACTGGTTGTCTCGCAACAAGTAAGAAATGATTCTTGTTTGTGACTACATTTAAGGTGTTTTCTCTTCTAAACGGTGCAGTGTATGCAGTACCTGCAGCACATCCATCCAGTTGCCCGACCTATGCTTGAGAGATATGCTTTGCTTGTTTGCATTGGTCTTATTTGGGCTTTTGCTGCAATTCTTACAGTTGCTGGTGCATATAACAATGTGAAGCAGCAGACCAAATTAAGCTGCCGCACAGATCATTCTAGACTCATGTCATCTGCTCCATGGTATTTTCTGCATTTTAGGACTGGATGGTCTTCCTCTTGTCTTTTAGACTTATGTTTCGTCATTACAGGATCAAGGTTCCATATCCTTTTCAGTGGGGTACTCCTATATTCAGAGCAAGTCATGTATTTGGGATGATGGGTGCTGCACTTGTTTCTTCTGCTGAGGTACTTGCTTTTCCTGCATCCATTTTGGCCTTTCTTTAAAAAAATAAGTAACGTGTACATTTTGATTTCATTAGTGAATTAAGGTTTTTATTCATTATATGGATATTTACAAAAACTATCTTTGACGTGTAGCCTAGTTATAGAAAACCCAACTCTTGTAAAACTTACAAATACCACCCTCATATCGGTTTTATCCACAAATTGGAGGTGATTGTAATACCTCAAGGGGGAATTTGTAATTTGAAAATATAATTGTTTTCTTCTCCCTGGAAATAGGCTCAAGGTTTTTTTTTTTTGTAATTTGGTTTTCATTATATCCTGATTGTTACTCTCTTTGGACAAGTTAAATATGGTACAATTTTGATGATTTAAAAAGTTTGATGCATGTTGCAGTCTACTGGAACGTTTTATGCCGCAGCAAGGCTTTCTGGTGCTACTTCACCTCCAGGTCATGTCCTGAGCAGGAGCATCGGTTTACAGGTCAGGAAACTTACACATTTTATCCAATAGAGTGATGTTTAACGTAGCCCTAAAGATCTTGAACACTGATATGCTTATCCAATAGAGTGATGTAATGATTAAGATGTTCCTCCATAGTCTATTTACCCGATTACTGAAACTGCACAAACTTAGCTATCGAAGCTAACTCACCTGCTAAGTGTGTTAACGGTGAAAGTAAAATTAATGCAATGATAAAAAATTTCAGAAAATCAATTGAAACTTAAATGGTATGATCCAGCAAATATATATCAATTATCTCATATGACAGTCTTTATTGGGGAGATTTGAAGAACAAATTTTACATCTGAAATCTAATAAATTCCATCTTTTTTTAAAAGGTAAAGTCATTTTCTGAACCCTGAACAATGAAGGACGTTTCATTGTATTTTAAAAGATTTCTTATATTAAGTATTAAAATTTTATTTATCAACCCTTCTAAAAACATATTTAATGTGATGAGTAATAGAAGTATGAGTATTTAGTATAACAAAATGGAAGTATAAAAGACTTGTTTAAATAAATGTTAATAAAATATAATTTAAAGTTGAGGCTCAGGGGAACAAAATAAAGTATATTAAGAGCTTTGTGAAGTTAAGTAGAGGCTCAGGAAACATAAATGCATAAGATTTAAGAGCTTTGTGAAACAAATCTTGAAAATTAGAGGCTCAAAAAACTGACTTTTCCTCCTTTATGATTATTTTATTTTATGTACACTCACGTATGCATATCAATTGATACACACACACATACATTCTAACAGTTTTATTAATCTCAACACACATGTACATACAATGTGTACACATTGAAATTTCCAAAAAATTTGCCCATTCCCGACGTTGACTGATGATAACAACAAACAAATTGAGCCTTTAGTCCCAAATAATTAGGGTAGGCTGCATGAACCAAATAGAATCACGTTTGGCTGCGTGCACAAATTAGTCTTCTCCATGATCCCCTCTTTTAGTTGATCTTCACTAACCCTCATAGTCTCCAAGTATTTATGTATGACTTCTAGCCTCGTCTTCTTTTATAGCCCCCGTTCTCTTCCTAAAGTACTACCCAAATCCATCGTCTCCACACTACGTACAGGTGCACCTATAGGCTTGCGTCTTACATGACAAACCATTGTAAATGATGTTCTTGCATCTTCTCTTCAATGGGTGCAACACCTAACATAGAGCGAATTTCATCGTTTGGGACTATCTCTCCTAATTTTACTTCACATCCAAAATCATGCAAATCTCCGACACACTTAATTGTGCATCTGAGTTCTCTTGGGTTCCCAACATTCTGTCGCATACAATAAGACTTCTTATGGCAGTGCGATAGAACTACCCTTTCAGCCGTAGTGGCATGTTACGATCACATGACGCCCCCCTGTGGCTCTTCTCCACTTCAACCAACCGACTTATATCCTATTATTGAAGTCACTCTCTATTTTCTCCATCCTTCTGAATAAGCGAACCCAAATATTTAAATTGACTACCCAATAGTATTTCATACCCATCAAGTGATATGATACTAGAGTCTCAGTGTCGACGACTTCTATACTTGCACTCCATATATTCCGTCTTTGATGCCTTCATCTCCTCAATTAATCACGCCATCTGCAAAAAGCATGGTCCAAGGTAGCTCGGTTTGTATGTCTTCAGTTTACCTCAGCCCATATCCATAAATAGGAATGAGCTTAATGCAGGCCCTTGGTGCAGGCTAACAGTGACAGCAAATTCACCGGATGTACCATCACAATTATTGATTTTATTGATATATTTGATAGGCACTCCTTTCTTCTCCAGTTTTTACATAACACCTCTCTTTGGAACTTTATCATATGCCTTCTCTAAATTGATAAAACCATATGCAAATTTTCATTCCGCTCTCGAGAGCGATCCATGAGTTGTCGAAGTAAATGGGATATCTTCTGTTGTAGATCGTCCCAACATAAACCGAAACTGAGTTTTCAAAATATTAATCAGTCTTCTTAACCTAGCGTCCATTACCCTTTCCAATAACTTCATTGCGTGACACATAAGTTTAATACCACGATAGTTGGTAACTCTGGATGTCACCCTTGTTCTTATAAAGCAGTTGTAATGTATTCCTCCTGCACTCATCTGGGATCCTATTTGTCTTCCAAATATTTTTGAAGAGACAAATATGCCACTTTATCCACCCACCTATGATTCGATTCAAAAACGTTTTCCAAATAATTCTCTTTCTTTCCCCAAATTGGGTGATTGGAGAGCTGGGGTGTATGTGGGTTCCTCCGCAGAGTGTTATTGATTTGTTCCAAGCCAATATAGGAGTTTCTTTAGCAAGAGATATAATATTCTTTGGAGGATAATTGTCTCAGCTGTATGTTGGTCTTTACGGCTAGAGAGGAATAATAAATTTTTTGAGGCTTATGAGTCATTAGAGGATGTTTGGGGTAGGGTGAAGTTTAGAGTTGGTCTTTGGGCCTCTATTCATAGCTTGTTTAGAGGCTGTTGTCTCTCGGATATGTTGAGGGATTGGGTGTTTGCTTTAGTATGATGGTGATTTAGGATGTTGTATATTTGTTGAGGGACCTCTCATCCCTCTCTTTTTTATTCTTAATTAAGTTCTGTTTTCAAAAAATAAATAAATAAAATGCCACTTTATCCTTACTTCACCTAAACATTCCATATTTATGAAGGAATCCCATCGGGGCCAGCTGCTTTCCTTGCCTTTTCTTCAAAGCTTCTTTAACTTCGGATTCTCGTATCTTCATATTTTGCCTCATGTCCCTGGAGGTTAAGATTTCCTGCAACGTCAGAAAAACTACAGTTAGACATTGCCTCATATGTCTTCCATCTAGCTTTGATCACTTCCTCTCTCAACAGGACTTGATCATCTTCATCATTACGGCGCCCAAGTCTCTTTTCCTTCTCTCTCATGCTTGAATAACCTATAAATCTCATTTCCTTTATCATCTAGTTTCTTGTATACTTCTTTGCATAATTTTGCTTTAGCCTCACCAACAACTTTTTTTGTTCTTTTGGCTTGCTTTTATTTTTTGAAATTCGTCGCATCGTTGTTCTTCAATGTCCAATATCCATCTTGATGTGGATTATTTTCTTCACATCCTCATCCCACCATGATGTGTCCTTGCTGAGCTGAGCGCCTCCTCTAGACTCACAAAGAACGTCTTTAGTCACCACCGTAATGTAATTGACCATTTTGTTCTGAGTCTCATCAATATCATCTTTCTGTGCCCAATTTTCTTCTTCAACTATACGCCGTGCTCTTTAACCGCCACCAATTGATTCTAGAATAAAATGTGTCTAGGCTTCATAATACCCCACCTAATCTTAAAGTCAAGAATTAAAATTCTATGTTGGGCGACTACACTCTCGCCTGGTATAACCTTAAAGCTTAGGTAGCTACCCCTGCCACCTTTACTAGGTAAGAAGAAGTCTATTTGGCTAGCCCTCAACCCACTTCTACAGGAGACCAAGTGGGACGGTCTCTTCTTAAACCAAGTATTAAAGATCTCCTTGTTGATGACAAGCTTGAGTAATATAATTCTATCCCCTTTCCTCTTGACATCAACGACACAACTAACAAAATGTTTATCCATTATCACACCCAATCCATTCTGATTTTTGTGTCTGCTGTGTACCAAGGCTTATTAACATGGCACAAGAGTTCTAGCCTTCTGGCAAACACATAGAGAAATGAACTCGCCTCCAAAAAACGGTCTCTACTAACTCTGCTAGTCTGCTTGTAAGGGAACTGACATTCCGTGATGCAACCCGCAATCTATGCCCATGAGCTAACTTCTTTTCCCCTACCCACTCATAGAACTGAGGGAACCGTTGCTCATTTGACACCACGTCCGGTCGTCGATGTAGCATGTCGTTTCTGGGCAATGACCTTGCATATAAATCACGGAATCCAATGCAGAGCGTCACTGAGTAGGGAATGGCCCAACGAAATTCGATAATTGGCTCATGACATGGTGTCACAAAGTTTTACCGCAACCCTCCTCCTTTTTCCTGGCTTGGGATAACTCCCTGGTGGAATTAACAAACCTAGATTTATCAATCCATATTCGCATTTGGACAATTCAATTGATCCGCAAGAGATTAAGCCCCTATTTTCAGAATTCAAATACTATAATTAATTCTAGGTTTTCTTTATCAAGGTTTGCTTCTGGCCTCACACGGTAACTTTAACTTAATCATGCCAATACATGACTAATCCGTTTACAGGCAATAAACACAACACACTAAGAATTAAATCAAAAGCATTAGATTCATAAACAAAGAGAGTAAACATAGTTCAATACATGGAATGCGTCTTCCAACCTTAGAAACAAAATAAGTACTCACTCATCTCATAATTCAATATACAATAATGTAATAAAGCATGCATAAAGAGTACGTAAAGACTGACAAAAGTAGATGAAAGATTCTTATATGGAGAACTTCATAATTTTGTGTAGGATTACCAAAGGTTCTTTGTTTAGTCTTCTCTCCATACAAAGCCATATGTTTATAGATCGTGCTTCTTTATGAACAATTTATGATGTATCATCATATCACCTTCTGTTTCAGGGTATAGGCCAGCTACTTGAAGGCTTATTTGGTTCTGTTGTCGGGACATCTGCTGCTGTGTAAGAAGCTGATGTGTTGAGATTGAACATTTGAATTCTTGCATGTGTTTTGATTCAACATGCTTCTTGCATTCTCGACTATCATATATATTATGCATGTGATGCGCTGACAAGCATGGGCACCTTTTTCATTTTTATATTTATATTTTTTAGTTCATGTAAAAATCAATGATTTATTTTTTGGTAAAACTAGCATTGCCAAAAAAATTGTTGATGATTGGTTTTGGTTGTCATGTCATTTCTGCAGTGAAAATGTTGGCCTCCTGGGACTTACTCGTGTTGGGAGCAGAAGATGTGTTCAGATATCATGTGGTTTCATGATATTTTTCTCAATATTTGGTAAATTATCTTGTCACTTAAATCTTATTTTTGGAAGATCAAATGTGTGTGTGGTGAGTCATGTATGACTAGGAAGTGTTGCTTTGCAGGCAAATTTGGAGCCTTTTTTGCATCGATTCCATTACCAATATTTGCCGCAATATACTGCATCTTATACGGTATTGTAGGTAAGTAATTTCTAAGTAGTGATACCTGCTATCGTTTTTTTTTTTGTGTTATCTTACTTGGAAACTCACTAGTTTATCGCTTTTTCCCTCAGCTGCGACTGGGATTTCATTTAATCAGTTCACAAACAACAATTCCATGCGTAACATCTATGTATTTGGCGTCTCCCTGTTTTTGGGTATATCGATACCCCAATATTTCATCTTAAACAGAGATGCGGCAGGGAATGGGCCTATCAGAACCAAAGGAGGATGGGTAATAATTATTCATTATATTTTTCTGAATTTTTTCAAATTGCAAATATTTTTTTGAACCAATTTGTAATTAGAGTCATTTTTTTGAACCTATATGTAAACGCCCCTTAAATTAATAGTGATACTAGAAAAAGAAGGCATTATAGGTTAGCTTCGTTATAGAATTATTGTTGTCGTTATATTAATTTGAACTCATTCATTCTTAGCTTGCTAGTGTACATGTGGCCTTACTAAGCAAATGTATATGCTACTTTTGTTTCACAAGATGATTAATGTTACTTTCAAAATTTGCAGTTCGATGATATATGGAATACCATATTCTCTTCACCGCCTACGGTGGCGTTGATAGTCGCGATGGTTTTGGACAACACGCTGGAGGCCAGGCACGCTGTTGAGGAACGAGGTCTTCCATGGCTGCTTCCCTTCCACCATAGGAAGGGAGATAGCAGGAACGAAGAATTTTACAGCTATCCTCTAAGAATATCTGAGTATATGCCTACCAGATTTCTGTGATATAATGATTAAGCTTGCTGGCTAGCTTGTATATCCCCAAACACAAGTAAGAGAAAAAGGCGTGGATGTTCTTCAGTTTCTGACTTTAGTTGTATGTGAATGGTCCCAGTAAAAGAAAAACAAAAAGTAAAATGTGTAAACAAATCAACATTGCCTTGAAGTTGGGGTGATGCTTAACTTGTGTTGTATTATACATGATTCGGTTTTGCTATCGAACTGAGAAAACATATGCTTGGAAATTTATATGGAATCAGAGCACTATAAAAATATTGGAAAATATTTCTGATGCATCTATTTTTAGAACGACTTCTCCTTAATATCTCTAAAAAAAATTGGTAATCATATAAAATTAGTTATGCAAGAAAATATCGATTTTGTTATTAAAATTAATTATTCATATTGGATATCAAACATATCTTTTTTTAATATTATAATTTATGAATTTCATTTCTTAGAACGGTGTTCCACCTAAATTTTTGACGCTCATTTACTTGATTCGTTCGTTGAGAATAGAAGTGAAAATAAATACTTAGGCGATTACCAAGATTGTTTATATTTGCAAAATTTTAAAAAGACATGAACGGTGGTTATTGAAAATATCATTCCACAGTGAAAATAAATACTTAGACGATTACCAAGATTGTTTATATTTGCAAAATTTTAAATAGACCTGAACAACGGCGGTTATTGAAAATATCATTCCATATTGTATACTGTATCAAAAATTTCGGTATGTAAAATATCACAATTTTATCGAATTGAAACTTTTGGCATACCGAAATTTCATGTATAAAAAATAGGATCACTTATATATTGGTTCAAATTGGTAATCTTTATTGCTACTTAGTTCAATGGCATTAATATATTTACAATTTGGTTTAAAAGGGTGGGTACCTTCTGGTTTTTTGCACCATACACATAAAATACGTTTTGTCCATTTTATTTTATTTTTCAATCCTAAATTTGATAATTATTGGTATATATTATATTTTTATCAAATGGTGCAATTTTTTTAATAGTTTGCACATACATAATTATTAATATTTTTTAATTTCTTAAATAATTTGCATACAAATATAGAAGACAATGTGCAATTTCATTACTTATGTGTATGTGCAAAATAAATATAAAATTCCACACAAATTAAAGTTAAAAATTGTTAAATTAAGTATTTAAAAATCTAAAATTACATACTTATATGGGGTAATTACATTTTGATGCATTTAGACACCCCTAATAACATTATAGTTTCATGTTTTTAGTAAATGTTTTTTGGTCCAAAATGTGGATCTTTCCAGCTTTGTACTCACTAGCCACCCTACCACTAACCTCCCTACTCCCTTCCCCCTCTCCCTTACTTTAATCAGATTTCAGTTGATGAGACAGTGTATAGTTGTTGTCCCAAATACTGTCCTCTCCCTTGTGCAAATTTAATTCAAGTTGCACGTTTTTTTTTAAATTCCATAAATTTTTTTGTCCACTTATTTTCAATTTTCAACTTTAATTGTTATTTTAAATTTTGTCCAATGTTATTAAAAATACGTTCGCCTTTTTATATAATTATATAATTTCAATCTAATATTTATTTGTATATTTTTTTATTAAATGTACAATTGAATTATTTAAATCTGTTATGCAAAAATTCCGTGCAAAAGCATGTTGTGCAAAATTATGTGCAAGAGCATTCACCTAATAATGTTGTGCATATTTATGTACAAAAGCATTCACCTATTAATATTGTGCAAAAACATATCGCCACTGCAAAAATTATGTATAAAATGCCTATGAAAAGAAAAAATTACTACTCCCTCCGTCCACAATTTTTTTACCAGCTTTCCTTTCTTTTTTTGATCAGCAAAATAACAGTTTTATTAAAAAACTGGGAGCATGAAGAATACCCCACAAACAGTATCCAGATTACATATATTTAGCCTAAAATTGATCGTATAACTAGATCAATGAACAGTAATACATCAGCCAACAACACCAAGAAAAAAAAAACTAACATCAAAATTTTTAACCCACCAATACACTTCTAGGATCTTTCACCCATTCTTTAAAATCAACTCATGTGCACACGACAACCTTAGATGTCACCCAGCTGCACATCCTTGCCTTCAACTCATTCATCACCTTTTCTACGTTCACCTCTTCCCCTTCAAACACCTTTACATTCCTCCATTTCCACCACAACCAAACAATACACTCCCACATACTAATTGAATACCTTCTCCCCTTCTTTCCTTTAATAAATGTTGGTCCCAAAGAAGGTCTAGAGAGTGGGGGGGGGGGGGGGGGGGGGTGAATAAACCTTGAGTTTTAAAACTTGAAACTTTTAAAACAACTAGTAAAGTATACAGATCGAACTCTGCAGCTGTAGAGTTAAAAACAAAGGTTTGCAGCTGCAGACTTTTGAAATGCAAAGTCTGTATAATTAATTCAAACACTTATCAAAGTTGTTGTTGTAATACTTTGGAGTATTTTAACACCTTGTGCAGCGGAAATAAGTAAAGTGTGTGAAGTGAAAAATCAAATCAAAGCTTTAGAAACACAAAGAATATGAATGATGCAATAAGCAAAAAGATAGATAAAGTGAATGGGGAAGAGATAAAGAACAAGGAGAATTTATAGTGGTTAAGAGGTATTGTAATCCTCCTACATCCACTGTTACACCACACATGTGCCAAATTCACTAAGAAACCACACAGTCACAAGATGTCCCCCCTAAGACTTAGAGTTCTCACACAGATCAGTCTAGTCTAGGATGAAACACAAATTCACTCAGAAAACTCTCTCTATCTCACACAGAAATAAACACTCACTAAGAATAAAATCTACACAAGGTAGAATACAAGGGTATATAGTGAGGAACAACAACAATGAAAATACAAGACAATAATCCTAGCTCCTAAGTCCTAAACTTTTATAATTGAAGGGCTGTAGATATTGTGCAGTATGCTTGAGAGCTTGGGGTTGTTGTTGAACCTTTGAGGTCTCGTCATCTATTTATAGGAGTCTTGAGGGGTCCTCTAGCCGTTGGAGGGATTGAGAATTTGAAATATTTTCACCTCCAGCTTTGACTTCTGCTTAATTAAAGCTTCTTATCATATAGCAACGTCCTTTAAGTAGTACAAGTTGTCTTTTAGTGATGACTGCTCAAAGGGCTGTTAATCACTGAGATACTTGTTTCTACTGGCTAGTAATTAGCTCGTAAACACTGAGACTTTTCAAACTAAGAGAGTGAGTGTACAAAATGTACTACACTTAATTAGTCCTACTAAACTCAAGTTTACATCTTGTAGTCTTTAACTCTGTAGATGTAGACTCTTCGACTGTGGACTTGTCTTCAACTCTTCAGATGTAGACTTGTCTTCAACTAGCTGTAGGGTCTGTATCTAATGTTTGCAGATGTAGACTTTTATCTTCTAAATTCTTCATTTCTCTTTGTACCTGCAATGTCAGTTCCCACAATACAAATATATCTGTTTTGACATTATCAAAATTAAAGTGAGAAAAATCCTTAGGACAATAATATCCTAACAATTCCCCCCTATTTTGATAATGACAAAACTAATCAAACAAAATAATTGAGAAACTAAATTGCATAAAAGAGACAAACAAAGTCTAGGAAATAGAGAGAATTGCATTCAACCTGTAAATTAATACATGATCACTGATCAATTACAATTCTTTCTATTCTAACATAGACTTCAACTGATTTACCCTCTCTTGTGCTTAGGATCCACATCTTCATCCTCAGAGTCATACCTTTCAGGACTTTGTGGGATGATTCCTTGAGCTATAAGGGCAGAATTCTTCAAATCTTCTTCCTCATATGCCTTTAACATCTCAAATTCGATCCTTGCACTCTCAGCTTCTTCTTCTTCTTCTTCTTCTTCTTCTTCTTCTTCTTCTTCTTCTTCTTCTTCTTCTTCTTCTTCTTCTTCTTCTTCTTCTTCTTCTTCTTCTTCTTCTTCTTCTTCTTCTTCTTCTTCTTCTTCTTCTTCTTCTTCTTCTTCTTCTTCTTCTTCTTCTTCTTCTTCTTCTTCTTCTTCTTCTTCTTCTTCTTCTTCTTCTTCTTCTTCTTCTTCTTCTTCTTCTTCTTCTTCTTCTTCTTCTTCTTCTTCTTCTTCTTCTTCTTCTTCTTCTTCTTCTTCTTCTTCTTCTTCTTCTTCTTCTTCTTCTTCTTCTTCTTCTTCTTCTTCTTCTTCTTCTTCTTCTGAACTCCTCCTTCTCCTAGCTTTCTCAGCAACTTAGCATTATCACCTGAATACAGAGTACCTTGGCCTTTTAAGGTCTTGAACAGTCTGTGTTGGGATATGTTTAGTTTTGATGATTTTCCAAAACCACTTGTAATAGGTTTGAAAGCAGTCAGGATTGTATCTTTTGTTTCAGGCCAGGCTAGGTTATTTCTCAGTAAAATAAGTTGTCAGTTGAGAAGAACCCAGTTGAGGGAACACTCAGTTGAGGGGGAACTCAGCAACACAGCCTGAGGATATCAAGATGACACCAAGAAGAACTAACTAAAGCCATGCTGTAACCTGAATCAGAAGAGAAGCCTGAAGGATGTCCCACTGAGTACAAACCTGACTGATCTAAGCTAGGTCAGGTGGACTGTTCAGTGAAGAGCATGATCAAGAGGATCAGTGCTGCACCAAGTAGGCCCTGAAGGAGTCAGGCTACTGTGGTCAGGGAAGTTTGTCATTCAGCCTTATGACAAACTTCTTGGAGAGATCTTCAAAGAGTCACTGAAAGACAACTACACTAAAGACGTTCAGTCAACTGAAGATCATCAAGTCAGTGAAGGATAAAACTACCTAAAGTCAGTGGGTCTTGGTCAACCCACTGAGTCAAAGATCCGTTGGATCCTGCCCACGTGGACCAATCAACACAAGACAGTAAATTTGACACTAACAAGGCCGCATTCCAAGAAAAGTGGTTGAAACCATTAATTGTATGGATTCAAATGTAATTTCCTCCAACGGTTATATTTGAATCCACACTATAAATACAAGCTCATAGCTTCGTTTCAAAGTGTGTGAAGTAAGAAAAATCAACACCTACAAGCTGTGAGGGTGTGTGAGTTGTTAGGGAGTCCTAAGGAAGTGTTTCTCACACCCACGACACTGACCATTAGGGTTTTCACTTATATTCATTGAGTGTCAAGCTTGTAACTCTTAGCTTAGAGAGGTTTTCCCAATCTTAGCTTGAGGCTAATACATTGTAAGGGAAAAACTCACATAGTTGGAGAAACCAAAACTGAAACCAAAACCCTCTAGTTAGGTTTGTTGGTTGAAGTTAGTTAGTGAGGAGAGGCAGCCCAGGGAGTGGCATGAGTCCAGTGTTTTGTGCACCTTGGCACGTTAAAAACAAGAATCCTAGTTAGTGGATTTCCTATTAAATAGGCCGTGGATGTAAGAGCTTGAGTCTCTGAACCACGTTAAACTAAGCGTACTTATCTTTAAAAGTATTTACTGAAGTGTTGTGAAAATCTGCTCACTGAGAGCATTGTTAAAAAGGAAAACTTTGGTTAAATATTCAGGTCAGGGAGAATCCTTCTCACTGACCAGTTCAGGCAACGCACTCGAAAGTTCAGCATCTCGAGTCACTGCGTTACTTAGAGTATGAGTCTCCAAGTCTTCACACTGACTTGGTAGCTCAGACTCTGAGTAAAGCAGTGACTTGAAGTGTAACCTCTCGAGTCACTGCCTTGTTAAGAGACTGAGCCCTCAAGTCATCACACAGACTTGATGTCTCTGACTCTTAGCAATGCAGTGACTTGAGTATTATTCACTCTTGCTGAACTCCCTGAGGAAAAGGTTTAAATTTTTTTTTTGCCCTTTAATTCCCATTTTGGTATTAAAAAACGGGACCATCAATTGGTATCAGAGCGGGTTGTTCACATGACCTTTGATCCATTTTTGTTAAGAAAAATGGTCAACCTAACAGTTCTTAAACGTTTTAAATTATGGGAATTCCTGCATATTTCAAACTATTACTTGTGTTCTGACATTATTCTTGTAATAGAAAATTATTTGGTTAGAAATTTTGGAATCATCAGAAAGGGGGAAATTGTTGGGATATGTTTAGTTTTGATGATTTTCCAAAACCACTTGTAATAGGTTTGAAAGCAGTCAGGATTGTATCTTTTGTTTCAGGTCAGACTAGGTTATTTCTCAGTAAAATAGGTTGTCAGTTGAGAAGAACTCAGTTGAGGGGGAACTCAGCAACACAGCCTGAGGATATCAAGATGACACCAAGAAGAACTAACTAAAGCCATGCTGCAACCTGAATCAGAAGAGAAGCCTGAAGGATGTCCCACTGAGTACAAACCTGACTGATCTAAGCTAGGTCAGGTGGACCACTCAGTGAAGAGCATGATCAAGAGGATCAGTGCTGCACCAAGTAGGCCCTGAAGGAGTCAGGCTACTGTGGTCAGGGAAGTTTGTCATTCAGCCTTATGACAAACTTCTTGGAGAGATCTTCAAAGAGTCACTGAAGGACAACTACACTGAAGACGTTCAGACCACTGAAGATCATCAAGTCAGTGAAGGATGAAGCTACCTAAAGTCAGCGGGAACTGGTCAACCCACTGAGTCAAAGATCCGTTGGATGCAGTCCACGTGGACCAATCAACACAAGGCAACAAATCTGACACTGACAAGGCCGCATTCCAAGAAAAATGGTTGAAACCATTAATTGTATGGATTCAAATGTAATTTCCTCCAACGGTTACATTTGAATCCAAACTATAAATACAAGCTCATATCTTTGTTTCAAAGTGTGTGAAGTAAGAAAAATCAACATCTACAAGCTGTGAGGGTGTGTGAGTTGTTAGAGAGTCATAAGGAAGTGTTTCTTACACCCACGACACTGACCATTAGGGTTTTCACTTATATTCATTGAGTGTCAAGCTTGTAACTCTTAGCTTAGAGAGGTTTTCCCAATCTTAGCTTGAGGCTAATACATTGTAAGGGAAAAACTCACATAGTTGGAGAAACCAAACTGAAACCAAAACCCTCTAGTTAGGTTTGTTGGTTGAAGTTAGTTAGTGAGGAGAGGCAGCCTAGGGAGTGGCGTGGGTCCAGTGTTTTGTGCACCTTGGCACGTTAAAAACAAGAATCCCAGTTAGTGGATTTCCTGTTAAATCAGGTCGTGGATGTAAGAGCTTGAGTCTCTGAACCACGTTAAACTGAGCGTACTTATCTTTAAAAGTATTTACTAAAGTGTTGTGAAAATCTGCTCACTGAGAGCATTGTTAAAAAGGAAAACTTTGGTTAAATATTCAGGTCAGGGAGAATCCTTCTCACTGACCAGTTCAGGTAACGCACTCGAGAGTTCAACATCTCGAGTCACTGCGTTACTTAGAGTATGAGTCTCCAAGTCTTTACACTGACTTGGTAGCTCAGGCTCTGAGTAAAGCAGTGACTTGAAGTGTAACCTCTCGAGTCACTGCCTTGTTAAGAGATTAAGCCCCCAAGTCTTCACACAAACTTGATATCTCCGACTCTTAACAATGCAGTGACTTGAGTATTATTCACTCTTGCTGAACTCCCTGAGGAAAAGGTTTAAATTTTTTTTTGCCCCTGAATTCCCATTTTGGTATTCGAAAACGGGACCATTAGTCTGAATCTGTCAGTCAAGCTAGCACACTTTTTAAGCAACGGATGGAAAGGACCAATCTTCCTAAATTCTTTCATAAACTTCTTGGTCTCCTCCACCAAATTTTCTTCTTCCTCTGGAAATGTGTCTGTAGACTCTTCAAACATTTCAGCTGCAGGGTTTACCTCAGCTGTTGAAACCGTGTCTACATGCACATAAAAAAATGCATCTGTAGGATTGACAACTGTAGGGTTCTCAAAATCTTGACTTTGAACGTTTCGTAACAGTTTTTGTGTGAACACTGAGACTGGCTGTAATTTCTTTTCTTGCTATCTTGCCTCTTGAAATCTTGTTTCCCTTCTTCAATTAACCTTATCTTCCCATTTTCCAACAAAATTTTGATTTTGGGGAATATTGATAATTCTGCCTTTGTAAAATTGTCCTTGGGCATGTGACTTATCCTCCGGTTTGGCAAACAAAAAAACTCCACCTACTGGTCTATCAAAACCACTCAGTCCAGTCATGAAAGCTTGATTCAGTTCCTTCTCAAAGTTTCCTTGTAAATCCTGAAAATTTGATAAGGCCACATCAAGAGCATCCTTCTCACCAGATTTCTCCTTTAAATCCATGGATACAACATCTTCCCCCTTTTTGACATCAACAAAATAGCTTAGGAGGGTATCCATCTTGGCAGATAGTTTGGATTCAATCTGACTTGAATTTGCATCTAAGGAACCCATATTCTTATTTATTCCTACAATAGATTCCTTTATCAACTTGTTGTCAGCCAAAATACTTTCCAAAGAGCTCTTCAATTCTCCAATCATGTCATGCTTCTGTTGTAGCTCTTTCTTCATCACAAGATGCATACTCACCAAGTTTTCAATAGATTCCTTGAATTTTTCTTGAATCTGTAGCTTTTCTTCTTTTACCTTCTCAAATAACTTGGTTAACATCTCTTGCCATCCTACCTTGATTCTTTTAGACACAATATGCTTTGGAATCCTCCTTAATTCTTCCTTGATTTTTTTGGACATCTCTTCCCCAATAGTTTCAATTGAGATAACTTTCTTAAGAATTTCCTCATTGTTAACAACTTCTTCATCAAAGATATCTTCAAAGCAATTTCTGACTTTTCCTTTTCTTCCATGGGTTTAGGTCTCTTGGGGTCAGACATACTGGGAGCAGGTGTCTTCCTTTTCAAATTCAAAGGTGTGGGCACATCAGGTGTGGCCAACTCCTTCAAGTAATCATCGAAATCCTTCTCGTTCATAGTCTCTTCACCTAGAGGTGTAGATGGATCAGCATTTTCTAAAACAATAAAGGCGGATTGGGCTTTGAAAGCTTCTAAATCCTTACCTAGATTGCCCGTAGTTAGCTGAGTCTCAACTGCAGACCCTTGTAAGTTTTGAGCTGTAGAATTTGCAACACTTGCATTTACTTTAGATGAAGTATTTGCAACAGCTTGACCTCCTTGAGGTGGTAAACCTCCATTTCCAGCATCATCATCATCATCATCATCATCACTTTTCCTCAAGTCATCATTCTTGCAAGGTGATATATCATTCTTTTCATCTTTTTCTTTCTTATCTTCTGTAGACTTTCCTTCTTCTATCACTCTTTCTTGAATAACAGTAGATCTCCCAGCTTCAACGGCAATTTGTACTCCTTCAACCAGTGTGTTAAGGTTTGACAAATCTTCCATTGGAGGGCTAGGTGGTACAGCAGAGCTTCCACCTTCTCCACTTAAAAATCCTTCATTTTGAGGCATGTCTTCCTCATCTGTACTCTCTTTTATCTCCATTAGCAGATAATAATTCTGTTCTAGGAATTATTGCATGATCATCAGATTCATTAGCAAGTACTACTCTCAATGCTTCGGCTGCTGACTTGCTCAATGGTTTTCCCTTGAAACTTTCAATATAAATTTCTTTCCCTTTCCCCTTTTTGAATTCTAGGGTTTTCCTCTTAATTTGTTTTCTCTTCATTTCAGCAATTTTCTTGAAGAAAAACTTATTGTCTAGTAACACTTCAATATCTGAGGTGTTACTCCACTCTTGAATCCAAACAAATTCTTCTTCCTCTATCTTCTTAAGAATCTCCAACTTATTCCTAAGATCTCTCCATTCTTCATATCTCTGCAGTTCTTGAACATGTTCTGCAGACAACTCTTCATCATCTAACTCAACATCTCCTTATTCAGCATCTACTAAGTCTTTTACTTTTTCTTCAATATTTTTGCTTAGCAATTCTGCAGATGAAGAAGTCACAATGGCTTGTGTCTCCTTAGGGGCAATAACTTTCTCCTCACAAGTCTTAGCTGCAGTTTCTAAGTCTGCATCTATAGACTTAGTCATCTGAGCTGTAGACTCTAATGCTTCTTTGGAATGTCTTTTCTTCCTTCTCATCTCCTTAGAGATTTCCTTGTTGTTGAGAATAATAGCGTCATCTTCATCCTCAACCAACTCCAGCTTTCTATTAGCTTTTGACTTATATAGATGAACAACAGGGGGCTTAGAAACTTGTGCTTTTTTTTCTTTCTTAGCAACCAATGGTGCATTCGCAACACCTCTCTTGAATTTTCCCAATCTAATGATTTTATGCATGAAAATAGGTATAGGACCATGAGTTTGAAACAAAGGTACACCAAGATGTCTCAAGATATAGTTCAAGAATAAACTAAAACCTTTAATGTTTCCACTTTTGGTCACATTATAAGTAATCCTATTGAATATTAATGAACTAATATCTCCCTTAAGACCTTTGTCAAATGCAATCATTAAATCCCATGCAATCTCAGGACCATCATCATGACTACCTGTCCTATTGAGAAGGGATTTGTCTATTACCTCATAAAGATAGACGTACTCATTTGATACTTGGTTCTTTTTAAAATGTCTGCTCCAACTTTCAAGCAACTCCAATCCAGCAGTGAACTTGTTGTAGTATACAATATCCTCATCACGGAAGTTGAATTCCGTGAAATGAAGTCCTCCACTAGGTATCTTTAGGGCTTTACTAATAGCTTCAGTGGTGATCTTGATATCAACTCCATCAATACGAGCAGCAATATAGTTCTTACCTTCTGTATATGATGCAGTTTCGTAGAATTTATGAGGCACAACATCATCATACCCCTCAGGTCTGTTAGTAAGAATGAATTCCAATCCCTGGGTCTTAATACGTCGGAATATACAAGCCATTACTTTAGATTTATCGAGTGTTTCAATAAGAGCATTGAAATAAAAAAGAGATCCAAAGAGTATCTTCATGATTTTCAAAAAATTGAAACGAAGAAAACTTTGGTTTGAAGTTTGCAGGTAGAATACGAAAGGGGTTCAAGTGAAAAATAATGAACCGGTTTTGTGCTAAGAGTTCCTATATATACTTGCACAAAACCCAAGGAAAATGTTAACATTGAGAAAACAGTTTTTCCTTATATTTTGGAAATCAACGGTCTAAAATATTTGGGTTATTTACTCATTTAAAAGATCAACTGCTTAGAAATGAAGTAAATAAAATCCAAATTTGAAAGTCAATGTATAAATGTACACTGTCCAGTACATTTTTATCAATTAAAAACCTGGGACAATAAATCCAAAAATTCTGTGTACACGTAAGTACAAGTATTTGGAATTTAGTAGTGTACGCATTTAATAGCCAAGAATGTACAAGTCAACTTGAAAATCTACAGTTTGAAGTTTACAGTTTGATAACTTCAGTTAGAATAGTCTGCAGTTAATCAAAGTTTACATCTGTAGACTTAAGTCTGCATCTGCATTCTTTAAGTTTACATTTGAATAACTCATCATAACTTCTTGACTTCCTATTGAAATTTTCAACTTTATACTTCATTACTGAGTGATTTTCTCATAACTCTAACATTCCTAGTTCTCCTCTCAAAGTAAAGAATCTTGATTCACATAGAGGCTTGGTAAAGATATCTGCAAGATTAAGATCTGTATGGATCTTTTCCATTTTGATATCTTTCTTTTCAATATGATCTCTAATAAAGTGATATCTCACATCAATATGCTTGGACCTTGAGTGTAGAACAGGATTCTGTGTGATAGCAATTGCACTTGTATTATCACAGAATATAGTAGTGTTCTTTGACTCAATATCATAATCTTTTAATTGGTATTGCATCCACAAAATTTGTGCACAACAACTTCCTGCAGCAATGTATTCTACTTCAGCTGTAGATAGTGCAATAGAATTCTGTTTCTTGCTATGCCAAGATAGTAGTCTTTTTTCCAAGAAACTGACATATCCCACTAGTACTCTTCCTGTCAACTTTACATCCAGCAAAATTTGAGTCTGTGTAACCTTTCAGTTCTATTCCTCCCTCTTTTGAGTACCATAAACCAAGGTTTTGGGTAGACATAATGTACTTGATTATCTTTTTAACAGCATTCAAGTGTGATTCCTTGGGGTTGACTTGGAATCTAGCACATACACCCACAACAAACATAATATCTGGTCTGCTAGCTATAAGGTAAAGCAAAGATCCAATCAATCTTCTATACAATATAACATCCACACTTTTTCCATTCTCATCTTTATCCAACCGAGTTAATTGTGACATGGGAATAAATGTAGGCTTTGAACAACTCCTTCCAAACTTCTTGGTCAGTTCTTGAGTGTATTTGACCTGATTTATGAAAATTCTCTTGTCCATTTGATTTACTTGCAGTCCTAAAAAGAAATTTAGATTTCCCATCATGCTCATCTCAAACTTTTCTTGCATAAGATGTGAAAATTTCCCACACAACTCTTCATTAGTTGATCCAAAAATAATATCATCAACATAAATCTGAACTAGTAAGATATCTTCACCATGTTTGAGTCTAAATAGGGTCTTATCCACCATTCTTTTCTTGAAACCATTCTTGATTAAATGATCACATAGAGTATCATACCATGCTCTGGGGGCTTGCTTTAATTCGTATAAAGCTTTTCTTAATCTGTAGACTTTGTCTCCATCTGTAGAGTCTTCAAAACCAGGAGGTTGCTCTACATAGACTTCTTCTGACAAAAGTCCATTAAAAATGCACTCTTTACATCCATTTGATATACAGTAAACTTCATATGAGCAGCATAGGTAAAAAATATCCTAATTGCCTCAAGTCTTGCAACTGGTGCAAAGGATTCATCAAAATCAATCCCTTCAACTTGGCAATATCCTTGTGCTACAAGTCTAGCCTTATTCCTTGTAACAACTCCTTCTTCATCAAGTTTGTTCTTAAATACCTATCTTGTTCCAATGACTTTTTGATGCATAGGTCTAGGAACTAATTCCCAAATTTGATTTCTCTCAAATCCATTTAGTTCTTCTTGCATGACAAGTATCCAATTGACATCCATAAGAGCTTCTTCTATGTTTGATGGTTCTATTTCAGATAGAAAACTTGCAAACATAGCTTCATGCTGTTGTCTACTGGTTCTTACTTTATCAGTTACATCTCCAATAACTTGTTCAGGGGGATGGTTTTTAAGCCATTTCATGTTTAAAGGGTCATGGTGAATATTCTGTTCAGCTGTAGAGTTATTAACTGTAGATTCATTGAGTCTTTCAGTTAATTCTTCTACTGAAGGAATATCATCTTGATTGTCTTTACATGTATCATTCAAGTGATCTTCAATCCTTGGTAACTCCTTAGTAGATTCTCCATTGCCTTGTTCAGTTATTCCTACTAGAATTTTGACTGTTACATATGGCTGTAGAGTTCTATCTGTAGAGTTTTCATCTTTCTGTAGATCTTTAATGATCTTTTGATTCTCTCTGCCTTCAATGTGTGGTTCATCAAACACAACATGTGTAGATTATTCCACAAGCCTTGTTTTCTTATTAAACACTCTAAATGCTTTGCTTACTACTGAATATCCAAGGAAAAATCCTTCATCTGCCTTAGGATCAAATGTCTTTAGATAATCCTTCCCATCATTCAGAATGTAGCATTTGCGTCCAAAGATGTGAAAATAAGATATGTTAGGACTAAATCCTTTCCATAATTCATAAGGTGTTTTGGAATGTGACTTGTTGATTAAACACCTGTTTTGTGTGTAACAAGCAGTATTGGTAGCTTCAGCCCAGAACCTTTTTGGGTAAATGAGCTTCAACCAACATGGTTCTAACAACTTCTTTTAGAGTTCTATTCTTCCTTTCAGCTACACCATTTTGTTGAGGTGTTGTAGCTGCTGAATATTCATGATGAATCCCATGGAGAGAATAAAACTCCTCAATAACTTGATTTGTAAATTCAGTTCCTCTATCAGATCTGATTTTTACAATCTTTAAACCTTTCCCATTCTGAATTTTTCTCATAAGTTTAGGTAACCTTTATAGAGTCTTACTCTTTTTCCTTAGGAACACAGTCCAGGTGAATCTTGAGTAATCATCTACCACCACAAGGGTATACTTTTTCCCACTAATGCTAACTGGTTTTATGGGTCCAAAAAGATCCATATAAAGCAGTTCCAGAACTTTGTTTGAGCCATCAAGGATTTTGTTTTTAAAAGTCTTCTTTGTTTGCTTACCCTTTTGGCATGCATCACAAAGATGATCTTTCTTGAACTTTGTCTCTGGTATACCTCTTACAAGTCTGTTCTTTACAAGGCCATTCATAGTTTTGAAATTTATATGATTCAGTCTTTTATGCCAAAGCCTGCTTGTATCTGTAGAGTTGTTTGCTATAAAATAAACATTCTCATCAGCTGAGCTCCATTCCACTATATACACATTTCCTTTTCTAGTACCACAAAGCTTGACTTGTTTGGTTTCAACATCTTTAATCATGCACGAGTTTGGTGTAAAGTCTACAATGTAGCCTTTGTTACAGAATTGACTCACACTTAGTAAATTATGCTCAAGTCCATCCATAAGATATACATCATTAAGATATACACCAAAAACTACTCTAGGTCCATTTAGTTCTCTAAGGTTGGAAAGTGCTTCTTTATTACCTGTCATGTGCCTTGCACAACCACTATCAATATACCAGATTTCCTTTGGAGTGGTTGACAAATGTCCCTGCAATAAGTGAAGAGTTAGTGCTTAGGTATCCAAAGATTTGGATCTCCTCCAGTGACATTCTTAACCACCCAAGTTGGTTTTGCAATAGTTGGTCTTTTGCCTTTCTTGTATGGAACTTCCTGAGCAACTTTCTTATCACCTGTAGACTTCTTTCCATTCCAGAATTTGTTAAAATTCTCTTTTCTCTTAAAGTCTACAGTTGCTTCCGGCTGCACAGTTGTTGTCTGTAGAGTTTGACTTGAAGTCTCTTTTTTACAGATTGATTTGATCTTGTCTGTGTACAGATTGATCTTTTCTTCCAAATGTTGTTCATTTTCAATCTTTCCATTATTAATGTCAATAATCTTCTTTTGTTTCTCATCAGATAGATTCTTGACTAATCTTTGAACAGTTGGTTCCTCAAGTTCTTGTAGAAGAATGCTTTCTCTCTTGAACTCTTGTTGTTGTTTCACAAATGTAGGAACATATTTTTCAAGATATTCCATCCAATCACATGGATTGTATCCAATGCCTGTCATATCTTCAGAAGGTCTTTGCTGTAAAAGCATTTCTTTTAACTTTCTAGAAGATTTACCATAACATTCCAATCTTTAATGAAATAATCTCTCTCAGCTTCAACATTTAGAATAATGTTGTCTTTCTTTGCAACTTCATTCTTGTGATCTATACAGTCAACAATTCTGCATGTAGCTTCTTCAAAAAGTTCTTCATCACTCATTTTTAGATAATCAAATTCTTCTTGCAAATTACTCATTAAGGATAACTTGTTTCTGTTTTCATTGGTTTCAGCAAGCAGTTCCTCAATTCTTTGCTTAAGTTTTTGATTTTCCACTAAAAGTTCATCATAATCACTTCTTATATGAAACAGTCCTTCAAAACCTTTTTTGGAGCAAGTGAACCATATCACTGGAAGAATCTTTTTCAGTTAAAGAACTGGATGAGGATTGTACCTCTTCATCCTTTGCTATAAGACAAATTAGTGTTTCATTGTCCTCAGAATCTGTGGACTCATGACTTGAAGCGAACTACACTGGCTTTCTACTAGTAGTTACCCCGCAAGAGAACGGGTTCACAGTAGTATGGGCAAGTATAGGGACCAAGTATTATCGAACCCAAGGGAAAGTGTGTATGCGAACAGATCCCTGAAGATCTACGCGTCGTAGTTAATATGAGTGTAATGTTTTTGGGTTTTTGAAAGATTAATTAAAAGACTGAATTAAACTAAGTAAACTAAAATACTAAAGAAATCAAATTAACTAAGGGTTGTGTTCTAATGAGAGATGGTGATGCTTAGGAATGGAATCCCTACGTATACTAACGGAGCATGTACATAATCACAATAACTGTGACACACAAGAATTAACCTAAGTCTACGAATGCAAGGTGAAAGCTCAAGATTCTAAACCCTAATACTTTACCCTAACACTCGACTTCACTAATCTACTAACAAGTTAATAGATTGTGCTTAATTAATGAGACCCTAATTTAACTAAGGTGATGCGGTCGTCCTCCTTCGCTAAACCGGTAGATGAATTAACCTTTCCTAAACCCTCTCGTTAAGTCTACTCGTTGTTAAAGAGTGATACGGTCGTCCTCTCTCTAACACCTTTCGAACGAAATTCAAGAGCGAAGTCTAGATTAATTTTAAGAATTCATTAACCAAGAGAATTAAAACCTAACGTCACAAGTTACTCTAATTACGTACCCACATCCTACTTCTACGATTTCATCCTACCCTAAGCATACAAGGGTTTTAGCCGGACATGGCTTTAACAAACATAAAAACAATAGAAGAAACAACGAACATAAACATCATGAATTGAACGAAGAAAATAAGAAACATGAACTAGGGTTTTTTAAAAGAAAATAAATCTGAGAACTGAAATTTACTTAACTCAAACGAAGTTTCACAGTGTTTAAAGAAATCAAACTAATGAAAAGAACTAATAAACGAAAAGAAACTAAGAATTCGTACGAAAAACCTCAACAAAACGTAAATATAGCTTGCTCCTCTCCTTCCTCTCAAAAAACTAAGTCTAAAAGTGATTTCTAAAGTTTGGGGATCCTTCAAAACGTGTTTGGAAGAGATATATATAGGCAACGGGCCGATTCGTGAACTTGTGGGCCGAAAAACGTAAGTTGGTGAAATTGCCTTGGAAGCGCTTGAGCAGACCCGCTCGAGCGGGTCGCTCGAGCTGATGTGGTCGAGCGGATCTTGTGCTCGAGCGGGGCGCTCGAGCTCTCTTGGTCGTGCAGTTCTGGTGCTCGAGCGGGGTGCTCGAGCTATCTCCCTCGAGCGGCCCAAACGTTCTGTATGTTTTTAGGCGCTCGAGCTACTTCACTCGAGCGGGGCGCTCTAGCTACGATGCTCGAATGGGTCTTCCTTCCTTTGCAACTAACACTTTTCTTCACACGTACTAATACCAATCGTATTTCTTCGATATCTTCTCATCCGGGCATCCGTTTGAGTCGATTCAAAGTCCTACGAACTCTGTTTTTCGTCCTCGATTCACCTATGAGTATCAAAGAGACAAATTCATCAATGTATAGAAATAGTACTCATTTGGCTCTAAAAACTCAATAAATTCGACCAAAACTAGGGCGAGAAAGCTACGAATCATGACAATTTCACGCCTAGTCAACCCCCCCAAACTTACCATATTGCTTTTCCCCAAGCAATGAAATAATAAGTCAAGTGAAATTGTTAGGAATGAGTAAAAAAATCAATCATGCAAGCTAATGAACTCAAGCTTCAAAAGTCAATCACCCGTATACTCACTCACTTTCTTTTATCGTACTCATGCAACAATAACAAAAAACACCAAGATCAAGCATGGATGTGCACTCAACGATGTGTTTCACTCCCTTTCAAGTGTATAACAATGATCAAGGGACTCACTCAAACAATCAATCACACAAATTGGCAGCCATAGGCTTGTAAGTGCTCTTAACTTCGACCGTACTCTAGAAATCAATGCCGAATCAAAAAGGACTTTTCTCAAGGTTGTAATGTAGGCTCTTTGGACAGGTGGGATAACAATATGGGTAAAGTGACTAAAGTGGACGGAGAATAGAAACTCAAACTCCGGTACTTCGAGATAAGGAACAGACTACTTCAAACATGTTCAATCAACACCGTTTCAATTCCAATTCTCTCAACACTTCAATTTTTTTTTTCTTTCTCACTCTTTCATTTTTTTTTCAATCACTTCACTTCTTTTTTCTTTTTCGCACAAACACATGAGCTCATTTTTTCCTTTTGCTCATTCTCAATTTTTTTTCTTTTTCCCACAACTCAAAACTTCATTACACCTTCTTCTCATATTCACTCAACAAACCATCTTTCCCCTTTTCAACTCAATTCACTCCCTTCACATTCACACTTTCCTATTCTCCACTCAAATTGGAACAAAAAGGCTTAGGAATTGGAATAATGTTCATATGTGCTAGCAAATAAAATAGGCTTTAAGCTCAAAGGGGCTAACAAGGGATAAATATCAATGGTAAGGAAAATTTTGGCTAAGTGACTCAATAAAATCAAAGATGGCCTAAGATCCTATTCGGCATATCAAACTAGACACAATCAAGAAGCAAGAGCACACACAAGTTCTAGCATCCTCTAAGGTGACGATCCACTCACAAACGAAGAGATCAAATCATGCATCGAAATCTCATAAGGCTCAAATCTCACGGCTTTCACATCCATGCTAGTTCTAGTGAATTCTCACTCTTATCACACAAGCACTCAAAAAGAAAATTTGTAAGCATACGAGTTCTCTCTCAAATCAACTCTAACTCACAAACTCACACAAAAGAATTTATACTCACCCTTACAACTCACTCTACTCATCAAATCATATTCAAGGATAGCAATCAACAAGCATAAGATGATTGATAGGTATGAAATGTGCAATAGCGAGTCAACTCAAAATCACCCCAAGGAGTATCTCAACAACCAATAATCAATCAAACTCAACTCAAAGATAAGGGCGTGCATGCATGTGCAATGTAACAAGAAATATAAAAAAAAACTCCACCCCCCAAACTTCGACCTTGCTAGAGGTCTAAGTTTGGGGTTGTGGGTTACCTCAACCAAACAATTCAGTTTCTCTCAATAGCTTTGCACACTCCCTTGTCTCAAGTTGGTTCCTTCAATCTGAGTAACTCCATGATACCTTTACTCCTTTAGAGATAAGCCTACAAGCAACTCACTCAAATACGAGGTTAAACATACGACTCAAAATAACTCCCTAATAACTAAAAAAACTCAAAGCAAATAACTAAAAAATAATGGGTTGCCTCCCATTCAGCGCTATTTTTAAGGTCCTCATGCCGGACCAAGCTCAAAGGAGCTTATGGGACATCATACTCGAAAATACCTCCCTTACTCTCATAAGAGTGGTGTTTGAACTCCTTTCCTTGATGCCCCACCATCATGAGCCCTTTTGCTTCCTTCCCCACCTCAAGTGGTATATGTCTCAACTCCTTCTCACCTTTATCTGGAGGAGTCTTACTAAACAATTTCTTGAATTTTGATTTCTTCTTCTTAACTCCTCATTTTCCCTCTAGCTGGACCACGTCCACTTTCTTCACCTCTTCATCCTTCAACTTCTTCACTTTATCCCTATCAAAATAATCAAGATCATAATGCTCATGGGTTAAATAATCACGTGAAGGACTAACAAAATCATGAGTATGAGAAAGATTAGGGATAAGAGGTGTGTCTTCAACATGAGGATCAATTGCATCAATGCAATACAAGCTCTCATCCTCCTTCGGGTGCTTCATGGCTTCATATAGGGAGATCTTCACTTCTTGATCATCAACCTTCAACGTAATCTTCCCATTTGCCACGTCTAGCACCATCCCCGCCGTAGCTAAGAACGGTCTTCCAAAGATTAGGGGCACATGCTCATCTTCCTCCATCTCTAGCACTACAAAGTCGGCTGGAAAAATGTGATCTCCAACTCTCACAAGGACGTCTTCAACAACACCTTGAGGTCGAGTGATAGACCGGTCGGTAAGTTGAAGCGTCATCATTGTGGGTTGAAGTTCTCCACCTTCCAACTTCTTGAAAAACGACAATGGCATGAGATTGATGCTCGCCCCTAAATCACATAGCGCTCCTTTCTTGATCCCGTTCCCAATGTCACATAGGATTGTAAAGCTCCCGGGATCCTTCAACTTTGGTGGAAGCGCCTTGTGCACTAATGCACTCACCTCGTGGTTCAGCTGCACCAACTTCGACTCATCCACTCACCGTCTTTTCGCAATCAAGTCCTTCAGAAACTTTGCATAATGCGGCATCTATTCCAAAGCATCATAAAAAGGAATGTTAATGTGAAGTTGTTTAAAAACATCAAGAAATTTTGCAAATTTTTCATCAAGCTTCTTTTTCATGAAGCACTGTGGATACGGGACGGGTATCACAGATTTGGGTACCCCCCATTCATCTCTTTCTGTTTCTTTCACTTTATCCCTTGCTTCCTTTGCCTTTTTCCACTTAGGAACTCTCTCAATCTCCTCACTTTCCTTGCCCTTCTGGGACTCATCCATATCTTTATGCTTCTCAATCCCTTCACTTTCAACCCCCTTCTCAACAGTAGCACCTCCATCTTTCTTGTATTATCTTTCTCCCATCTCAGCTTGAGGCGTCTCAGAATCAGCAGGCATCTGAGGACCTTCATAGTTGGTTCCACTTCTAAGCTGAATTGCCTTGCAATGCTCTTTCGGGTTCCCTTCCGGCATTCTATTCACTGACTTTGCAATCTGGCTCATCTGGAACTCTAAAGAAGTGAACCTTCGATTATTCTCTTGTTGAGTTCTAGTCCACTCAACGTTCATCTTCTGGAGCTCTTGATCTCGATGATCACCCTTCTTATGCAACTCTTTCACATCGTACTCCAAGGATGACAATCTCTTGCTACCTTCCTCAACCTTCTGAAGGATCGTTCTCAACATCTCTTCGGTTGATGCACCACCTTCTCCACCAGGAGGTTTAGACCCCGGATCAACACCTGCAGGAACAGTAACACCAGCTTTTGGGTTAGCATAAGAAAAGTTATCATTCTTCCTCCATGTGTTTTGAGGAGGCTGCTGGCATCCTTGAACTCCTTGTGTGTTCCTCCATTGATTTTGAGGTGGTTGTGGGCCTGGAGGTACAAATGGTTGGCCATAAGAAGGCCTTCCATACTGATTTCCACCTTGGTAGCCATTCTGGTTGTAATACGGTCCTCCCATGTAATTGACTACATCTTGCTGTCCACTTGGCTGGTCTACTCTCTCATTCTCTACTGCATGCTCTCCAACCAAACTCTTCCCCAACTCGAGGTTGTTGATCTTTTCCATCATTGCCATCAACAGCCTTCTCGTTCCTTCACCTTCCTCAACCTGATTAACTCTCTGAAAATCCGCATCCACACCCCAAGCACCGGCATTCGTGACAATGTTGTCCACGATCTCCCTACACCTCTCTATACCTTGATTCAAGAATGCTCCACCCGCACAGACGTCCAAATAGTCTTGCCCCGCCTTGTTGGCACTACTGTAGAAGAACGCTATAATATCTCCCTCATTGTACCCGTGCTGCGGGCACTCAATCAGCATGTTTGAGTATCTCTCCCACGCTTGGCGTAAATCCTCTCCAGGCTTCTGGCGAAAGGACGAGATCTCAATTCTAGCCTTGATCGTCCTAGATGGAGGGTAGATTCGCTCGAGGAACAGACGCTCGAGCTCGGCCCAAGTGGTAATGCCTCCCCGCGGGAGCGTGTTATCGTACCACTCCTTGGCTATTCCCGTCAATGAGAATGGGAACAGCCTAAGCCTCTTGGCATCTTCAGTCATGCCATTGTAATTAAATGTGGAGGCTATCATGAGAAAGCTCCTCAGATGTGTATGAGGATTCTCCTTCCCGATCAACCCCTTGAACTGATTCTCGGTAAGCAGCTTTAAAATCCCCGGGGATATCGAGAAGTTGTTTGCCTCAACTGGAGGCAAAACCACTCCATCATAGTACCGCTGTGGCTGCGCTGCAAACCTCCCTCGAATAGCCATATTGTGATCTACGTTCTGAGGAACGTGTTGAGGATTAGCAGCAGGTACTGGTACTTGTTGGGGTGGTGTTGGGTAAACAGGTGGTTGATTATAGACTGGGGGTGGAGGATACGGGTATGGTGGGTAAGGATAAGGTGGGTATGGGTAATGTTGGTATATTGGGTTGTTGAAAGGGTTATTTGGGTTTTGTGGGTAAGCAGGGTTTTGGTTCTGGTTTTGGGGTTGTGTTTGTGCAGAGTTGATTGTGTCATGTGGGTTCGGGTGTGGGCTCTCAGTTCCCCCTATGGGTATCTGCTGATTACTGCTGTTTCCATTAGCACCCTCTGCCCGTTCCACAAGAGCAGTATACTCTGCAGCTATTTTGTCTAACTCTCCAAGTTCATCAGAAATCTTGTCTTTGTTTCCCGCGGCAGTAGTTATTCTTCTCAAGAAGGCTCGGTTCCTTCTAGCTATTGTCTCAGGGTCTGCAGGTAACCTCTCTTCGCTCGTATTGCCCTGTGAGCGTGTTTTCATAAACCTGAAACACTAGCAGAAGGATCAAAACGCAACTGCCGAATAAATAAAAATAAAAATAAAACAGAAAAGAAAGCACTCACTACTAACTACTAAGCTATGTACAAGTCCTATTAAAAAAGCATACAACGCCATCCCCGGCAACGGCGCCATTGACTTGAAGCGAACTACACTAGCTTTCTACTAGTAGTTACCCCACAAGAGAATGGGTTCACAGTAGTATGGGCAAGTATAGGGACCAAGTATTATCGAACCCAAGGGAAAGTGTGTATGCGAACAGATCCCTGAAGATCTACGCGTCGTAGTTAATATGAGTGTAATATTTTTGGGTTTTTGATAGATTAATTAAAAGACTGAATTAAACTAAGTAAACTAAAATACTAAAGAAATCAAATTAACTAAGGGTTGTGTTCTAATGAGAGATGGTGATGCTTAGGATTGGAATCCCTACGTATACTAACGGAGCAGGTACATAATCACAATAACTGTGACACACAAGAATTAACCTAAGTCTAAGAATGCAAGGTGAAAGCTCAAGATTCTAAACCCTAATACTTTACCCTAACACTCGACTTCACTAATCTACTAACAAGTTAATAGATTGTGCTTAATTAACGAGACCATAATTTAACTAAGGTGATGCGGTCGTCCTCCTTCGCTAAACCGGTAGATGAATTAACCTTTCCTAAACCCTCTCGTTAAGTCTACTCGTTGTTAAAGAGTGATACGGTCGTCCTCTCTCTAACACCTTTCGAACGAAATTCAAGAGCGAAGTCTAGATTAATTTTAAGAATTCATTAACCAAGAGAATTAAAACCTAACGTCACAAGTTACTCTAATTACGTACCCACATCCTACTTCTACGATTTCATCCTACCCTAAGCATACAAGGGTTTTAGCCGGACATGGCTTTAACAAACATAAAAACAATAGAAGAAACAACGAACATAAACATCATGAATTGAACGAAGAAAATAAGAAACATGAACTAGGGTTTTTTAAAAGAAAATAAATCTGAGAACTGAAATTTACTTAACTCAAACGAAGTTTCACAGTGTTTAAAGAAATCAAACTAATGAAAAGAACTAATAAATGAAAAGAAACTAAGAATTCGTACGAAAAACCTCAACAAAACGTAAATATAGCTTGCTCCTCTCCTTCCTCTCCAAAAACTAAGTCTAAAAGTGATTTCTAAAGTTCGGGGATCCTTCAAAACGTGTTTGGAAGAGATATATATAGGCAACGGGCCGATTCGTGAACTTGTGGGCCGAAAAACGTAAGTTGGTGAAATTGCCTTGGAAGCGCTCGAGCAGACCCGCTCGAGCGGGTCGCTCGAGCTGATGTGGTCGAGCGGATCTTATGCTCGAGCGGGGCGCTCGAGCTCTCTTGGTCGTGCAGTTCTGGTGCTCGAGCGGGGCGCTCGAGCTATCTCCCTCGAGCGGCCCAAACGTTCTGTATGTTTTTAGGCGCTCGAGCTACTTCACTCGAGGGGAGCGCTCGAGCTACGATGCTCGAATTGGTCTTCCTTCCTTTGCAACTAACACTTTTCTTCACACGTACTAATACCAATCGTATTTCTTCGATATCTTCTCATCCGGGCATCCGTTTGAGTCGATTCAAAGTCCCACGAACTCCGTTTTTCATCCTCAATTCACCTATGAGTATCAATGAGACAAATTCATCAATGTATAGAAATAGTACTCATTTGGCTCTAAAAACTCAATAAATTCGACCAAAACTAGGGCGTTTCTAGCTACGAATCATGACAATTTCACGCCTAATCAACTCACACTCTGCAGTTGGGTGAGAAGAAGAAGATGGACTTTTTTCCTTAGTCTTTTCAAACTCGGATAATAGTGCTCTTATTCTTCCTTTATCCAACTTTTTCTTCTTTTCCATCCTTGCAACTTTTTCCTCCTCAGTGTACTTCTTTGCTTCTGGGTTGGGGCAGTCCTTGATGAAGTGTCCAGGTTTCTTGCAATTATAGCAAAGATAGTTGGAGTTAGCAGCTGGTTTACTTGACTTACCTTCTTGCTTAGATGGAATTTTCTTCCGGTTGGCTCTCTTGGCAAAATTTCTTGAATTGCTTTATCAACAGGGACATCTCATCACTTTCTGAATATGATTCTGCAGTTGGGTTGGACTCTGCAGCTACAAGAGCTGTGACTTTTGAACTTGTTGAGTCTTTGTCCTTTCTCCTGTCAATATCAAATTCAAAGGCTTTAAGGTCAGAAAACAACTCAAATGTGGATAGTTTGGATAAATCCTTAGATTCTCTCATAGCAACCACTTTCATATCCCATTCAGATGGTAAGGCTCTTAGAACTTTCATGTTCTTTTCCCTTTGTGAGTATTCTTTTCCAAGTAGTTCAAGCTCATTGAGTATCTCAATGAATTTTGAATCAAACTTTTCAAGAGTTTCTCTAGATTTCATCTTCAAGTTCTCAAATTTTTGGACAACTATCATGAGCTTGTTTTCTTTAATTTGATCAGTCCATTCACAGGTCATCTCAAGTTTCTCCCATATCTCTTTAGCAGTTTTGCAACTTTTTATCTCGCTGAACACAATTTTATCTAGGGAGTGATAAATAGTGTTTCTTGCAACATTATCGAGGTTTGCTCTCCTCTTGTCTTCATCTGTCCACTCCTTCTTGGGCTTTGGAATGATTTGAGCTAGACCAGTCTGATCTCCTGCAGTGTTGACCTTTTCTATCACAATTGGACCATCCTCAATTATGGACCATAATTCATCATTCATAGCAGATAGGTGAGCTTGCATTCAGATCTTCCAATCATCATATTCATATGTGGAAAACATAGGCACTTTAGACTTCATCATTTTAGGAGCCATAGGAAAATACAATTTGATTTTTCAAAAATAGTTTTGGATCTGGCTTGAAAACTTTTGAAAGCTTGGTCAAAGCAGTGGCAAGCCAACTGCTCTGATACCACTTGTTGGTCCCAAAGATTTATCAAGGTCTAGGGGGGGGGGGGGTGAATAGACCTTGAGTTTTAAAACTTGAAACTTTTAAAACAACTAGTAAAGTATACAGATTGAACTCTACAACTGTAGAGTTAAAAGCAAAGGTTTGCAGCTGCAGACTTTTGAAATGCAAAGTCTGTATAATTAATTCAAACACTTATCAAAGTTGGTGTTGTAATACTTTGGAGTATTTTAACACCTTGTGCAATGGAAATAAATAAAGTCTTTGAAGTGAAAAATCAAATCAAAGCTTTAGAAACACAAAGAATATGAATAATGCAGTAAGTAAAAAGATAGATAAAGTGAATGGGCAAAAGATAAAGAACAAGGAGAATTTATAGTGGTTCAGAGGTGTTGTAATCCTCCTACATCCACTGTTATAACACACATGTGCCAAATTCACTAAAAAACTACACAGTCACAAGATGTTCCCCATAAGACTTAAAGTTCTCACACAGACCAGTCTAGTCTAGGATAAAACACAAATTCACTCAGAAAACTCTCTCTATCTCACACAGAAATAAACACTCACTAAGAATAAAATCTACACAAGGTAGAATACAAGGGTATATAGTGAGGAACAACAACAATGAAAATACAAAACAATAATCCTAGCTTCTAAGTCCTAAACTTCTATAATTGAAGGGCTGTAGATATTGTACAGTATGCTTGAGAGCTTGGGGTTGTTGTTGAACCTCTAAGGTCTCTTCTCCTATTTATAGGAGTCTTGAGGGGTCCTCTAGCCGTTGGAGGGATTGAGAACTTGAAATATTTTCACCTCTAGCTTTGACTTCTGCTTAATTAAAGCTTCTTGTCATATAGCAACGTCCTTTAAGTAGTACAAGTTGTCTTTCAGTGATGACTGCTCAAAGGGCTGTTAATCACTGAGATACTTGTTTCTACTGGCTAGTAAGTAGCTCGTAAACACTGAGACTTTTCAAACTAAGAGAGTGAGTGTACAAAATATACTACACTTAATTAGTCCTACTAAATTCAAGTTTACAGCTTGTAGTCTTTAACTCTGCAGATGTAGACTCTTCGGTTGTGGACTTGTCTTCAACACTTCAGATGTAGACTTGTCTTCAACTAGCTGTAGGGTCTGTATCTAATGTTTGCAGATGTAGACTTTTATCTTCTAAATTCTCCATTTCTCTTTGTACCTGCAATGTTAGTTCCCACAATACAAATATATCTGTTTTGACATTATCAAAATTAAAGTGAGAAAAATCCTTAGGACAAAAATATCCTAACAATAAATCTACTAAAGAACAGTAAGCTCATATGAGGATTAGAAAGAAGAGCCTGTCCACTAAATTTTTACCCATTCCTCTTTTGAAAATAAACTACACCACAAGCAAATAAATGAGCCCCATAATACCCTCCACAATACTCTTACTTATCTATTTTATCCCTTTTTTCAATAAAATATTAATTTTTACTAAAAACTGTGTCCAACAGTAAATGGGTAAAAATTTCGTGGACAGAGGGAGTTTTACACATGACAAATTCATGTCTAAATGCCTGTGCCAAAAATAAAAAAATTGCAGACATGCAAAAATTCATGTCTAAAATTACATTTGTCTTCGTCCTATCACTCAAGCTCAAAATCTTCAACTATTGTCATATCATTCAACAAAATATACAAATTAAATGATAATTTCAACTAAAGAGTCATAATTTTTACAAAACACCAACCATCAACTAAAAAAATAACACAAACCATCGCCCATTAAACTAATATATGTGCAAACACATGTGTTCATGATTTCACACACAACAAACACACACACACGCCCCAACATAATATTTTTTTTCAAATTCTTGTTAAGCATTTATCATTTTCACAACCCACAAACATACCCACAAATAATATTAATATTTCAGCAAACTAATTATCCCAACACCAAATTTACAGATCAACACACAAAATAAACACTAACACACAAAACATACACCATGTTTTGGCAAACAAAATACATGCACACACAACACACATCCCCAAAAATCACAGAGACACACCAATCAACACATATCACTCATAAATCACGCACACACCGATCTAGATAGAAAAACAACAATTGATCTGGATCTGGATCTCCATCAGCACTCACACACATACATCACTAAAAAAACATACACACCCACAAAAACACCTAAACTACATATCTTGGATCGAAAAAAATTACAAATCGAAAGCAAATCTGATGATGGCGATGACTGTGTATGCGGAGGTCTGAATCTTTTTTACTATTAGCGGTTGTGTTGTTCATGGATATAAGAGGGAGAGGGAGAAAATTATAGAGAGATGAGAGGTATAAAGAGAGAAATGAGCAGATTTATAATTATTACCGTGGGACTCTGGGTTTGCTTCTTCTCCGATCTCTCACCAACTGCCGCGAGGCGGAGGAGGCGGTGGTTCTAGTTTTCTAATGAAGCCCCTCTCTTTAACTAACCCACCTTGTCTCCGATGAAGCCCCACACTACAATCGACGCCCGTCAGGAACCGAGGCAACGTTGAACAGATTGAGGTCTAATGCCAACATAAGAGCGTGTGCCTCCACCGCTCTCTTACTCTCTCTCAGATCACCACATCTGTGGTTGTTAGTGGCGGATTAATAGAGAGAGAAAAGGAGCGCATTGTGGATCTTGGTGGGGAGAGATAATTTTGGAGAGGAACAGAGGAGAGAGAGAGAGATATGGAGAAAGAAGAAAAAGAGATCTGAGAGGAAGAGAGAATGTTAGAATATTTCTTCCTAAGATTTTCATCTTATGATAATATATGATTTTGATGAGGACAAAGTATATACTAATATTGTGTTTTTGGTATCACTTGTTGGGTTTTATTGGGACGAACATCATGTTCGACGCAACGGAAGATAACGATTCACCAACAACGAATCTCATATATGGTTGTATAACATAAAACATAAAGGATAAATAAACAAAATAAATCCTTACAGTGCTTCGAAGATAGAATCCTCAACTACGGTATCCACGTAACTCAGGTTCACATGTTCGTACAAATTTGCCAGCGTTGAATCCCGAGATGAATTTGCAAGGAAAATTCTAACTAGGAATTTTATGGAGAGATTATGAGATTATCGAACTCATGAATTAATTAATTAATTAATCCCTATGGTACTATATTTATAGGGAAAGCCTAGATTGAATCTCAAACTATTAAGATAAGGAAATATATTTCCTAATCTTGCAACTCATAGATTTGATTTCCCTATCTATATAAAATCCTACAACAATATTCCAAATATTATTTTGGAATTCCTATTTAATTAAATCTAATTTAATTAAATAGTAATAATAATTAGTTCCAAATTAATATATTATTAATTCTCCATAATTTTAATATTAAATCCAATTTAATACTTAATCAACCAACTTTAATCTGCGAAGTGAATTACTTGTTGTGTGACCCATATGCCCTTATATATCAAGCGATTAGTCAAACTAATGGTCTTAGTTGAACCCTAGACAATAAATCTAATATTCTCAATATATGAGGTACATTGCAAGGAAATGTGCAACTACCTGTAACTATACGTGGACTATTGTGATAATGTCCTTTCATTCGCGAATAATCGATTAAATCTTGAACATGATGAAGTGTCTGTTCAAATAACTTAATCATATTATCTCTAATCACTAATTGATCACTCGTGTCACACTTGGTCACAAAGTTCAAGTTGACGTGCATCGACCGATAACTTAGATCTAATTATGATGAGAAGATGAGTATTCTCTCTAAATCCACATTGAGGAATTCAATCCTATTCTTGGCTCAACTACCACGCACATGTATTTCGTGATGAACCAAATCCAAGCCATATCTACCCATGGAAGGGTTCAAGCGTCGGTCATGGTCAAAGTTCATCACTCCATACATGTCGTGCGTATTGACCTCAAGTCAAAGGAATATCACATCGCTCCCACTAACCAAGACACCCGTAGACACGTAAAGTGGAATTACATCAAATGATTTCTCAGATGGATAAACCAATACCCTCTAAGGTATCAGTGCATCCATCATGAGATACCTAGTATCTCATAGTAAGTGAGATCGTACTACACCTTTTAAGAGTATGATGCAAATCGCACACCAATCTCAATTACATTATCAATTTCTCATTCTTGATGATTCTTGATCAGGGTTAATTGAGAATCATGCTTAAGTCATCTGAGTTCTCACACTCCCAGTGACAACAATGACTCATGGGAACACAAATAAGAATAAATGCAAACAACCAAACATAATATTCAAACAAGTGTAATGCTATGTATAATATTAAACCAAAACCGAATATTATCTTAGTATTATGTCCTCACAATAGGATTGTCTCTAGGACACTAACACTAGCATCACTAACCTTGCATGCACACAAGTTATGCCAAAATTTAGAAAATTCTAAGTTTACAGTTAAAAGATTAAAGCTACAACTGAAGAATTGGAAGGTTACAAACCAGAAGTGCATAAGACTATTTTGCAGTTAGAGAAGGACACTACAGTTCAACAAAGAAGAAGCTACAGTTGAAATGCAAAACCTATGGTTCGAGGCAGAAGCTACAACTGAAGACCTCTGTGAATTTAATCACAACTAGATGAGTGAAGTATTGTTTGTACCACACTCACAAGGTTTGAGTAAGTCAATGGATTTCTTGCCAGTAGACACATAAATCTTGGTGTTTAGTTGACCAAACTGATAAATATCACAAAAAGATAAAGTGTACTACTCTGAAAGTTGGAGAACAAGACATAAAACTTTAATTAGTTGAAGTCAAAAGCTCTGAATGAGAGAAGTATTTTCAAATTTAAATTCTGAGACCTCTCTCCAATGGATAAGAGCTCCCCAACCCCTGTAAATAAGAGGTTCATCTCAGAGGAACACAACAACAACACTCAAGCTATCAACTACAAGCAAACCTACAACTCCACAGTCTGTCTAGTGTGATTCATAAGATTAGTTTGTTAGGTTTCTTTAGATTGAATCATACTTAGTTGTTGTTCCTCATAAAATCTTTACATTGTAAAATCTACCTTGTTGTGAGTTGTTTTCTTAGTGAGTGTGAAATATGAGCGATTAGATATTTCCATATGATTAGATTAGTCTTATTGAAGTCCAGATCTTAGGGAGAATATTATTGTAATATAAGTGTGTATCTGAGTGAAGCAAGTAAAGTGTGTAAGAATTACTAGTTATTTGGCACCTGTGGATGTAACAGTGGATATAGGAGGATTACACCACCTCCGAACCACTATAAATTTATGTCCCTTGTATATTTATTTACTTTCATTAAGTTACATTCAACTTTTTTTTTTCAAAAGACTGCATTAAAACATGATAAAAGTAGCCCAGTGTGAAAAACTGTAGACTTTCATAGTTACTCAGCTGTACATTTGTGTTCATAGAGTTTTTCATACATTTACAATGTTATTTATTCCACTGCACATTAGAACTCTCAATACACTTCTAAAAGTATGAGATTCTAACTCTATATTTGTTATAACTGTAAAGTTAAAATTAACTTGTTCACTCTTTTATACTCAAAAGTTACAACTGCATACTTGTCTGTTTTCATAAGCTATAAAGTCTTTAAGTTGTTATTTGAAAAAAGTTTTTAAAAGTAGAAGGTCTATTCACCCTCCCTAGACCTTCTCCACTTGGGATCAACAAGTGGTATCAGAGCAGTTGGCTTGCCACTGCTTTGGTCAGTTTTTAAAGCCATATCCCAAAATTGTTTTTGAAAATTCACTTGCATATTGCCATGGCACAAAAAATGATGAAGTCTAAAATTCCAGTATTTTCTGCATAAGATTATGATGATTGGAAGATAAGGATGCAAACACATCTATCAACAATGAATAATGAGATATGGTCAATCATTGAGGAAGGACCTATCATCATAGAGAAAGTTAACACTGCTGGAGTGTAAACTGCAGGACTTGCATAACTTATTCCAAAGAAAAAAAAGGATTGGACAGAAGAAGATAAAAGAAGAGTAAATTTTGACAACATTGCAAAAAATACTATTTATCATTCACTTGATAACATTGTATTTAGCAAAATCAAGAACTGCATATCTGTAAAGGAGATATAGGAAAAGTTGGAAATAATTTATGAAGGAACTGATCAGATTAAAGAGAACAAACTCATGATACTTGTTCAAAAGTTTGAGAAATTCAAAATAAAACCTGGAGAAACTCCTAAAAAGTTTGACTCAAGATTCACTGAAATTCTCAATTCACTTGAATCACTTGGAAAAGAGTACCCACAGAGAGAAATGAACATGAAAGTTCTTAGAGCACTTCCATCTGAGTGGAATATATGATAACTCTTTAAAGTTGCACACCCAAGTATAAGTTTGTTTCAAGTAATAAAATTTCTCAGGAGTACGAGTGTCGAACCACAAGAAAGTTTGGAAAAAAAAATATCAACTAGTTGTAAGGTTTTAAGGGTTTATATAAAGTAGCTTTGGGAATTCACTTTAAGTAAAACACTAGGATTATTCTTAGCTATTTTGGATAACTCAATTAAAATCTAACAAGCAAGTGATTTCAATCGGAAGGTGAAACATTAAGCACTTAGAGAATGTTGAAACTTTCCTTTTAGTTGACTTAAAAAGTATATAAAATCAATTATTGATATGTGAGACTAAACATTCCTTGTGCCAATATGTCTACAACAAATCAAAGTCTCAACAAATCAATTTTTTTTATAATTAATAAAACAACAAAAAATATTTATCTTTGAAAATCTTTATTGAAAAGCTAAGAATAATACTTACATTCTACCAAAGCTTCATTCCTAGCTCTAGCAAATATTTAGCTACTCATACTAACACAAACACAACTCATTTTTCTTTGACAAATACTAGACTAATTAAAGATGTATTTCAGAAATTTTGATGCCCTAAATGGTCGCCAAAGAGCCCTTTATATAGGCCACAAACTAGTGCTTATAATCAATTTCGGTGGCCTACAAGGATTGATAATTTAAGCCTTCCAACCATTTAAATCTCTTCTTGTTCCCTGAATAAGTCTTGTAGGCCTTTGAATTAGCTTTCCATGGAGATCAAGATCTCAAAAACTGGCTTTATAAACTAAGAGTTATGACCAAAATAGTAGAGTAGCTCAACACTGAAATTATAACTCTTGGCAGATTCCTGTGCCAAGTTGAAATCCCCACATCTCACTTTTATGAATTCAATGGCTGGATCACTTTACGGTGTTTTGATAAACCTCTTTGCTGATCATTCCAAGTGTCCTTGAGTTATTTGAATTTTTTCTTGAATTATGGTGAATAACTTTCCAATTTGTGTCCGTGAAGTTTGAAATCTGGAATAGTCACATTATTTTATTTTTCACCCTTGAAGACGATGGTTTTAGACTTTTGGACCTGCAGAAAACTTGTAATAGAATGAGTTAGTGGTCCAATACAACTGGAATTATATAAATTGGATAAGTATATCTCAAGATATGGTCCAAATATGAAAACGTGTCTTGAATTAAAATTCAAACAGGATTTTGACTACAATGTAGTTTTGATTATTTGAGTATAATTGAACCCTAAATTTGCAAGATTGGATAAGTATGAAAAGTTATAACTTTAGTACATGGTCTTAGGTGTCCAACAACATCAATATCATATGATCTCAAGAATAAACAATACATATACTAGCCATGTTAAATCATGCTTATGTTTTCCATTATTATAGAAAATAAGATATTTAATATTAAACCTATAACGTACGAAATTATATATGAATATTCTATAAATAATATATTATAATACCCAAAACAATACATGAAACGGATATAATATATGAAAAAATAAACACTAATCAGTATGAAAGTTGTGGCAATGAGAGAATCAAAGGATCTATTTAAAATCTCTACATTTGAACTATTTTCTGATCTGAAAGCTTTGAATTTGATATTGTAGGAGAGAGGATAAAGATTCATCCACTTCAAAGGTCATAGCCTTGGAAGCTGCAGGTTCTCCCCCAGTTGCAGAGTCAGATGATAAAACTGAAGAGATGACACTTCTAATCAAGCAAATCAAGAAATTTGCTAGAAGAGAAAATTGGAATAAGAACTAACCTAAGCCATATCAAGAAGGTAAGGTTATAAAGTCTAACAATACTAACTCAACTTATCTGTATTAGAATTGAAGGAAGGCTAGAAAAGAAGAAAGAATAAGTGCACTACTTTTAGAGTTTGACAAAAACTAGGAAGCAAATTCCTCTTCTTCAAAGTCAAATGAAGAGTGTGAATCTAAAAATTCTGAAGACAATGTGGCACTCATTTGTCTAATGGCTAAGGATGAAGAGGTACAATTCTCATCAAGTTCATTAACTGATAATGATTCTCCAAGTGATAAAATTCACATTCTCCAAAAAGAATTTGAGCAATTGTTGATTATCAAAGGTGATCAAGATGATTTAAAGGTTGAAAATTAAGAACTCAAACAAAGAGTCAAGGAACTGCTTACAAAGACCAAAGAAATTAAAAATAAGTTATCCAACTTGAATACCTTAAGATAAGCCATGAAGAACTATTTGATGAAGCCACCTGTAGACTTGCAGATTGTATAGAATACAAGAAAAAAAATAGAGTTGAAGGACAAGAAGACTGCTGAATTAGAAATAGAAAGAGACTACTTTGAAAAGAAACTTGAATGTTTTGGAAAATCTTCAAGGAAATTGAAGGAAATGTTAGTCCAACAAAGACCTTCAGGAGATTTGACATGCATTGGTTACAACCTTGTGATTGGAAAGATTATTTAGAAGATTCAATAGCAGTGTTTGTAAAGCAACAACAAGAAATCCAGAATGAAAGACTGCTCACCAAGAACTTGAACAATTAGTGGTCCAAAGAAGGATCATAAATATGTCTGAAGAAAAGAAAAAGATGATATTAAGCCAGAATCTTATATTGAAGATAAGATAAAGAAATATCTCGAAAGAATCACCAAGATTTATAAGAAAGAAGTTTCTAACCAAACCTTACAGATGTAGAGTCTATAGCCAGATAAAACTGTAGATTAAAACAGGAAAGATATATTCAACCATTTTTGGAATGGAAAGAGAAAACTTCAAGGAATGTCCCGCTCACAAGGTCAAAAGCCAGTTACTCATGCTAAAAGGAGGACCAAGTAAAGTTGTCAAGAAACCTACAGTTGCCAAGCAAACTTGGATCACAAAGAATGTTACTGGAGGAAGTCCTAACCTATGGATTCCTAAATACTAACTCATCTTAATTTGTAGGGACATTTGACAACCACACAAAAAGAGATTTGATATATAGATAGTGATTATTTAAGACATATGCCAGGAAATAAGGATGCACTATCCAATCTGAGAGAACTAAAAGAACCTAGAGTACTTAAAAGATAGTATGTATAAATACCTTGAAAATCATAAATAAAACACAAATAGTTATATAAAATATTCTACGGATCCTAGATCCGTAGAATAATCCATATTTAAAAAATGGATCTTCATGCCAATTCACGTGACCATCGGCGGTTCCAGCAGCCCTGCTATGCCCCCACCCCCGCCCGCTTGAATCATGCCAAAAAAGTCGGGGCGTTTCGCTGCTTCGTTCCTGCTTCAATGCTTGAGAGTGATCGAACGCAGGGAGAATAAGTTGATTGGATGTGGTTAGGGATTTGATTGCAGGTGAAAAGAATTTCCTAATGCGCTCTCCGCCAACCCCCCAAACCTCCCCCCAAACACAATTCCTGCCCCCTCGCCCGTCCCACCCCCAATTCCAAAATTCCAACAGCCCTGCAACACCCCATCCCAAAATTCATTTTTCTCCTCAATCTTCCTTTGCAAATTAATTCTCAATATGTTAATGCCTCGAAAAAGTTTCTGAAAATTTGTGTTACTATTGGAGCAAATATGTGTTACTATTGGAGAAAATGTGTGTTACTAAAAATATATGTTACTATTGGAGGAAATGTGTGTTACTGTCAAAATAAATGTGTGTTACAATTGGAGCAAATGTATGTTACTATTAGAGTAAATATGTGTTACTGCAAATGTATGTTAAAGTTAGAGTAAATGTGTGTTACTAAATATATGTGTTACTTTTGGAGTAAATGTGTGTTATTGTTAGAGGAAATATGTGTTACTATCAAAGCAAAGTGTGTTAATGTTAGAGTAAATGTGTATTATTACAATTGGGTGTTAAAGTTAGAGTAAATGTGTGTTATTAAAAATATGTGTTACTATTGAGGCAAATGTGTGTTATTAAAAATATGTGTTACTATTGAAGCAAATGTGTGTTACTGTTAGAGAAAATATGTGTTAGTATTGAAGTAAAGTGTGTTACTGCAAATGTGTGTTAATGTTAGAGTAAATGTGTGTTACTTAAAATATGTGTTAATATTGTAGCAAATGCGTGTTACTGTTAGAGGAAATATGTGTTACAATTGAAGCAAAGTGTGTTAATGTTAGAGTAAATTTGTATTATTACAAATGGGTGTTAAAGTTATAGTAAATGTGTGTTATTAAAAATATGTATTACTATTGAAGCAAATATGTGTTATTGTTAGAGGAAATATATCTTACTATTGAAGCAAAATGTGTTACTATTAGAGTAAATATGTGTTACTGCAAATGTGTGTTAATGTTAGAGTATATGTATGCTATCAAAAATATGTGTTGCTATTGGAGGAAATGTGTGTTACCGTTAGAGGAAATATGTGTTACTATTGAAGCAAAGTGTGTTAATGTTATAGCAAATGTGTATTATTGGAAATGTGTGTTAATGTTGGAGCAAAAATGTATTTGATGTTAGAGCAAATGTATGTTATTGTTGGAGCAAATATATTTTAATATATAAAACAATAAATTTAAATTTAAAGGGATGAGAAATAAATTAAAAACACATATTTAATTTTGTAAAAATATATATTTGTCATTATTATTATTTAAAAGTAGAAAAAACCTGTTTTTAATGACTTGTAACACACATTTGCCCATATAGTAACATACATTTTGCCTATACTGTAACACAATCTGGGAGCGAAAATCCTGAAACTTGACTTGCACGAGATTTTGGAAAAAACCCACCAAATCCAATCCGACCCGACCCGGCCAAGATCTACAAATTTTTTACCTGGAGCCAGGGCCGTCTCAGATATTTTTTGGGCCCTGAGCAAAATTAAAAATGAAGCCCTTCATTAAATACATATTTTCAATATCTTAACAAAAGTAATTAATTTACAAAAGTATTATTTAGAAAGTCTCGTTCTACGAGCATTTTTTGAAGCAAATTCATCAATCAAGTCCTCATAATCAATTTTCTCTAAAATATCATTCTCGATCACCACCAAAGCAAGTCCATCAAGTCTTTCCTGTAACATAGAACTGCGCAAGTAAGACTTAAGTAGCTTTAACTTTGAAAAACTTCTTTCCGTCGATGTAACTGTCACATGAACAATTAATAAGATCCTATAAGCAATAATAGTATTAAGAAAACAATCAACACGCTTCAGAAACTTCAATATATTAATTGCTCCAATATTTTCTTTGGGCAAAAGCTCTTGAAGTAACTTAAGCTCCACATATAAATCATATCCATTAATATCAAATTTATTAGAGTTAATTTCATATAAATTCACGACCTTTATACTTAGTGTCAATTTAATCACGAACTTTTAGATTTTTGTAAAAAAACTCAACCTTTGATATTTGTTGCAATTTGATACACGTTTTTTTTTTCCGGCCGGCAACTGATGATGTGGCTCGCCGGAGCGTGTGTCATCTTGCCACGTATGATTATACATGTTTATTTTATTTATTTTTTAAATTCACATCACAAGTAACACTTACAATTTAAATAACACCTTTCTACTTAAAATTTAAATAGCAACCAAATAAATTAAAAAAACCAATATAAATTATATATAATATTTCTCTTTACGTTCTTAGTTTGAGATTCATTTGGTTGTTGTTTAATTTATTTAGTTGCTATTTTAATTATAAGTAGAAATATGTTATTTAAATGATAAATGTTATTTATGATGTGAATTTAAAAAATAAATAAAAATAAACATGTGTAATCCTACGTGGCAAGATGGCACACGCTCGGGCAAGACACGCCATCGGTTGCCGGCCGAAAAAAAAAACGTGTATCAAATTGCAACAAATATCAAAGGTTGAGTTTTTTTACAAAAATCTAAAAGTTCGTGATTAAATTGACACTAAATATAAAGGTCGTGAATTTATATGAAATTAGCCCAATTTATTATCAATCTTTATATGCATTCTCCAAATTATTACAACAAGATTTTAAACTAAAATAATCTAATAAACGTAAATTTGCAGACGTAAACAAGAAACCAAAGACATTTTTATATTCTTTATATTGTTCAAACCTCCTTTCAAGTGAGACAATTGTTTGATCAATGATGCAAAAAAAAAAAAATTTAACTCTTAAAGACTCTTCAGAGGTTTGTCGATTTTCATCATCTAAATTCCCATCAAAATATATTTTTCTCCGAATTACACGCTTTTGAGGAAAAATTGGATCAACATCCATAACAGTGGCAAGGTTCTTAGCAGTATCAACAGCACTAGAAAACCCATTTTCTCTATACTTTTTAAAAAATAAAATCAAACTTTGTATTTGTTCAAGAGCAACATCAATAAACATCTCTTTTGATTGTAACTGTTTACTATCCAAATTAACAATATATAATATATCATACCAAATGACTAGTGATACTAAAAATTCGAAATCACCAAGTTCATTATTAGCTAGAGATTTTGCTTCACTTCTTATCTTAATGTCATTATCGCTTTCAGATACTTGAAGTAAAGCTTCTCTAATTTATGAAATTTGAAATCTTATTGTTTTAACACAATCAATACGGCTTTCCCTATGAGTAGAAGAGATTGACAATCAAGTATAATCGAAAAATATCTTGTCTCTTTTATTTTTTTTTGGTAATATCAGATCTAATTGCAGAGGCAAGTAAAATAATCAACTAATTTTGAATGTTATGACCCAAATAATGAACATGAATTTAATCATTACTAATACGCTCAACATGATTATGCACAATTGAGTCAAATTCAGCCAACATTTCAATTAAACCCAAAAAGTTTCCATTAATTTTCTGAAATAATCTCTCATTAGTACCACGGAATGCCAAATTATGTTTTCCGAGAAATTTTACAATCGAAATAATTCTCAACAAGACATTTTTTCAATGATTTTTTTTCTATTTGTTTTAGTATCAATTCATCAATAACTTGTTTCTTCTGGAGTCTTAAATGTAAATCATACCAAGTGGTCATATTTCTAACATGTTCCACACTTGTTTCATGCTCTCTTAGTCTAACACAAAGATGGGCCTAGTCCTGAAAGCCTTCATTTACTAATAGACCTTTAACACATCCTTTCTTAAAATATTTACAACAAAAATAAAATATTCTATCCAATTCTTTTAAATAGACTAGCCAATCTCTATCACATTTTTCTCCATTTGGAAAAATTCTAGTGAAAGATGTTGCTGAAAATTGTCTTGATAATTTATCTTTAGGACCTTTCACAAATGTCAAGTCTCTTTTAGGGCCATTTTCAACTAGACTATCAATCATTCTAGAATCTAGAGCATCCCAATTTCTTGGATCATATATATCAAGAATACTAAAATTTTCTAATGCCTCTTGATTTTTAACATCCTCACTATCATTATTTTGACTATACATTGAATTAGTCAAATTAGCAATATTTATACGTTCAACGTTATTAAGAACATCATCTTCACCATGAACAATTGTTTCATTTAGGGCCACATTATTATCAATATTGGCATCACAAATATTATTACTATCAACATTCACATCAAGATTTTGATTTTCAGGATAAACTTGTGAATCTTTAATAACACATTTATCAAGAGCACCTTTTTGAGATCGAGTCAATTCTTTGTCTTTTTACGTTTTTCATAACCAAAATCATATTTTCTATTTGTAGGCAACATGATAAATCACTAAAATAGAACCTAAAATGAAAAATCAACTAAATCACACAATATAAGTATCAATATAATTTTCAACTAATTAACTATTATGTAAAAGTTGGAATAAAAGCACCCGGTTTGATACTGGATGAGAATATATTTTTTATGATTATTTGTAACCTATGTTCCTGCAAATAATATTACAGAAATAGAATAATAGATAACAAAGTTAAAACCCTTAAACAAAAAAATAAATATCAAATATCAATATTCAATGAATGAATATACAAAATAAATAATTATTAACTAATATTTAACTCACCTCAGAAAGCTTGAAATATAATTGCAGAGATAACAATAATCTTTTTGAGTTACTGACTAGCATGGCTGCGTGAGAACTGAGAAGTGAGAAAGAGTATGAATCTATGATGAAAGTGTGGAAGAGATATGTAAATGTATTCCTTTTGAATTCTGACTTCTGAGTAGTGAGTATTTACGCAAGAGGGAATAGAATGAGATTTAAAGAGAAGACAGAGAGAGAAATAGTGAACGAGAAAAAGAAAAAAAAAGATAAAAATGCTAACGGATACAAAGAAGCTGGAGAGACGCAATATTTCGGTTATGGAGAATATCAACTAGAGAGACACAACTCTATTATGGAGAATATCAAATATTTATGGAGAAATAAATTCTCTGTTGATTATGCTCCTTAAAAATACATATACAAAAAAAAAATCAATATTAATATTAATTAGTGATTGAATATATAATGTTAAATCAATACCGTCTCTATTCAACTATTTCCGCAGAAACAGTCAATCCCACCTTATATTACATAACTAAAAGATTATACATAAAAGATTATGATATACAAATAGGGTTAATTGCGTTTTTGGTCCTAAGAGAATTGACCCAAAACACGTTTGGTACCTATATGCAGAACTAGTCCTTTTTCTTTCAGTTTTGGTCCCATTAGTTAGTTTTTGGATGAAAACCTTGACAAAAATTGACTTTTAAATATAATTTAAAATACAAAAAGTATTTTTGAACAAATAATAATTACTTTAAAATCTGGGGATAAAATTGCACTCCCTCCGTTTCGGAGTAAGTTTTCCACATTTCATTTTGGACCATCCAACAATAATTTTTTCATTCCAAAAATAATAAAAACAACATTCTATTACATATAATCTTTAACCTTCAACCTCACACAATATTACCAAAAATATCACTTATATTTTTCACTTTTCAACACTAATCATTACTGTAATACTTCAAAGTCAATATGTGTCCACCATATATTAACAAAACAACAAAAAGTTTGGGAATTCAATATTGGGAGAGAGAGTATATAATTTAAAAATAAAAAGAATTTAAACCAATAATTAAAATATATGTAAAAATCTAAAAAATTATTAATTTTATGTATAATATGTCTATAATTTGAAAAAAAAAAGAAACAATATAATTTAAAAACAAAAGAATAATTTCTTTCAAACCAAATAAAGACTGAATATTAGAATTAAAATATTTGATTATGAATTTTGAAAAACAAAAGATGATAAATTAAAGAATATATATATATATATATATATATATATATATATATATATATATATATATATATATATATATATACTTCTACACTGTAACACATATATGCATTTAATTATGGGCCTTTAGTTGACAGAGAGTGCAATTCACGCATGAATTATGTTAAAAGTTTGACAGAAAAATCATATGGGACTAAAAATGCTTAAAAGGGGACCATTTTGCAATTGATCCATTCTCTTAGGACCAAAAGTACAATTTTTCCTATACAAATGTAAAGGATTATATTATATTATATTATATATATATATATATATATATATATATTTAAAATACATATATAAAAAATAAACTAGACACTAAAAAATGGAGCCCTAAAAAATTGGGGGCCTCGTGCGAGAGATCACCTTGCTCCCCCTAATAGCCGGCCCCGCCTGGAGCAAACCGACCCATGATGTTTTTAATATTTGCCTATATTTTACAAAAGAACTCCTCCAAATAAAAATAAGTCAATTAATCAAAATACACACGAACATACTCCACAAGCTTGTAATACTAGCATTCATACAAAAATACAGACAAATACACGAAATCAATATCTATATTTACCTTGATTTTACGTATTTACGATTTTACGATAGTAATTAATCACACGTAATTGATTGTTGATTCCAAAACAGATTAAACAACCACTAATCTTTACGATTAGATTGAATTACCAATAAGAATTACATGAATTATTTCAACAATTCAATTTCCATGGAGAAATTGGGTGATAGTAATTCTTTAAGGTATGTATTAGTATTACTATAATTTGTTACAGATATGTATTGCAGTAAATGGCGATATATCAACCTTATTTAAGTAGAGGCGGATCCATATATATAAGTTGTCCGCACAACACTGACACTGCAGTGTTGGTTATTTAGTTAAAAGTGATGGCATACTTGCGTTGCCTGTTTGGAAAAAAGATTCCAAAGTGCTTCTCAAACTCGGGGGTCTTGCTATTCTCATCAAACATAGCAAAAATGTAGGCCTCTATACCCCTTCCAGGTCTTTTAGGGGTGCCGTTCTTCACACGCTGAATCAGATTATTGTTATAGATCCTTGCATTTTCAACACTGGTGGTGTCTCCTCCGGCGGACGGCCAACCACTCTCTGACACGACGATCTCCACGGACGATCCGCCGCTCTTTTCCACAGCCGCGTACATGGCATCCAAAATTGCGTAGAAAAGATTGTCGTATCTTATTCCCCCAGGGACGGTGGTTCCGCTGTTGGGTTGTAGAAGAGCATAATTAAGGTTAATCTGGGCTTTATTGTTGATGTAGGAGAAGTAAGTGTATATGTTGACGAGCAAAGGGGCGCGAGTTTGGGCGAGAAACTGAATGATTGGGGTGAGATAAGTGCGTGCTTGGGGAGTGAAAACCCCGTCGGCCGGGGGATACGAGTTTCCGAGTACGGTGGTGTCGATAGCTGTTGAGACTCGGATTTGGTTTCCCAACCCAGCCGAGGAGATAGCGTTGTAGACGTTCCTCATAGCTGGGAGGACGAAGCGAGAGAGGTCACTGGTGGGGCTCACTTCGTTTCCGACGGCGATGTATCTGAACCTGACGTTGCCGTAGTTTCTGACATTGGTTTGGACCCAGGCATTGGCGTTGGCCTGGCTAGCCGCCAGATTCTGGAGATCGGGGTTGGGGACACCCAGCATGAGCTCGATGTTAGAGCCTCTGAGAGCCTCAAGAGTTTGGGGGTGAGGATCGTAGATTCGCATTCTTCGGATGTTGTTCTGGTTGTACAGACTCACCACATCTCGTGAAGACGGCAAGTTGTTCCCATTTCTTCCGAAACAAACGCCCGTCTGCCCAACTGCATTAATAATAATAATTAAAGTAAAATGTCACACCTCATGCCTATATTCTTTTATTTCCAAATTAATCATGCATTCTTTTTTATTACGTCTCTTGCAAAACAACATGTCATTTACACTCATTTTTTAATTTTTAATACATATCATTTTTATTACTCCCTCTCCACTAAAAATATGTTCAGACTGTTCTTTACAATATTTTTCTTTCATTTACCATCAAATCTTCACTTAATTATTTCACATATCATTGATTTTACATTAACAACACTACTACACATTTGAACTTGCACAACCCTTAATTTTTACCTTAGATAGCGGTTATAAACGCTGTCTAAGTGACAGCTATCTAAGTTCAATGAGGACTTAGACAGCTGTTAAAAAACTGCTGTCCAAGAGGTCCATTTAGACAGCGGTTTTTAACCGCTATCTAAAGTATGCACTTGGACAGCAGTTATAAAGCGCTATGTAAAGTGTGCACTTGAACAGCGGTTTATAACCGCTGTCTAAGAGATTTATTTATTATTTTTTTAATCAACTTGGCAGCGGTTATAAAACGCTGTATAAGAGGTTTATTATTATTGTAAATCAACTTGGCAGCGGTTTCCAAGCTTTTTTTTTTAATCCAAGCATTGTTTTTTCACAGTATATAATTTCTTTTTCCAATTAAGCATATAATTTTTTTTATATTTTTAAGAACTTTAAACAAAACCAAACCCATATAATATTATAATCAATACCAAAAACATCAATTAATTAAATACACCAAAAATATTAAATATCATCACAAATATATATAAGTTACATGCTACCAAAAAGTTATATTAATTGCATATAATACAAAAATCGATTGTAAAAATAGCCCGTCCAATCTATTTTTCATTGATTACCTAAGAACTTAACTTCATAAGCAAATTGATTTCGTAGGCAAATTGTTTGTTGGTTGAGGAATGAAAATATAAATTTAAACAAGAATTATAGCCAAGTCGTAGACAATTTTTACGCGAAACTTTTAGTTGGATATTTTTGTAAACAATTCTTTATTCTATTATGGTGAAGCAATATTGTTAAAAAAACATTACATATAAAAAACACGGTGAAAATGGTTTATTGTATATTTTTCCTTTAAAAAAATGGAAAAAGAAAAAAATATCTCGAAAGTTTGTTTGTTGGACTTGTTTAATTTAATCATCCTTTAATTAATAATACCTCTATGAAATTCATGACAATGACAAGGTATAGCATCATGCCAAAGTACTACGAAGTTTAGTTTGGTTTTGGTTGCGGTAAAATTGCTACGAATAGTCACTTAACTTTGTATTTACGTTCAATTTAGGTACAAACCTTTCTTTCTAAGTAGGTAGTATTTATTATCAATTAAACTTGAATCTTGTTGCTTAAACTTGGCTGCATGTTAGTGTGCTGTGGTTAGCAATACTAATACTGATGAGCATCAACTGCGTACGTGTGACACGCATCCATATATACACACACTCAATTCTTATTACACCTAATTGCATTAGCATAAACTCTGAAAAATCAAAATTGAACTCAAAATTCAAGTGAAAGTGTACACAAAAACCACTCACATATACATTAGTTTCTATGGGGGAGTCTGATGGTGAATTTCTTATAAAAATCAACTTTTTTGATATGGACTATATTGGCATGAAGTTCAACATTAACATAAACTACTTATATCAAAATATATATATATATATATATATATATATATATATATAATGTACAAATATTTTGTCTAATACTTATATCGATGTAAATATACATGTATACATATATAATGTACAAAATTTTTTATACTAGACAAAGTAAGGAGTGAAAATGGTTCATTAATGAACCATTGAAGGATATTAATTGTTTTCACAAAAGAGTATTACTTATTTTCATTGAAGAGTAATTAGTTGTTTTTATTGAAGAATTTTAGTTTGTTTCGAAACATAAACTAAATTTTTTATGTGAAAACAACTAATACTCTTTAGTAAAAACAAGTAATATTTTTTAGTGAAAACAACTGATACCCTTCATTGATTCATTAATGAACCAAACTCACATATATATATATTGTCGACCGTTATGACTAAATCTGCAAGTCAAAGTAAAAGTAATCGATCAAAATTTGAAAAAAGAAAATAAAATTTAGAAATCAAAATGATCGATGAGTACTTAAAACCTTTTTTTTTTTTATTCCCACTTGGGGGTTAAACTCGAGAACCTAAAAATCTGTGGAGAGGACGTCCATATGATAATTGTATACGCACATAGACATAGCATAGTTTAAATTAGAGAAGAAAAGGTATATGTATCAAACCTGTTAAATCCAAATTGAGCGTCATGAGCAGTCCTAAAATGATGAGAGTGGCCATAAAGTGAAATCCTATAAAGGTCCCTATAAAGGTATTTGTGAAATGAAATCCTATGCAACAAAGAAAAGGTATTTGTGAAATGAAATCCTATAAAGGTCCCTTTTTATAGTGGTTTTGAGAGTATATAATGGGCTAAATTAGTAAATTTAGCTGATCGCTGGCTGCTAAATTTTTTCCTGCCAAACTAATTAAGCTAGTTCTATGTGGAACATGGACAAATTATTCAACAAATTAATTATTGGAAAGAAGCTGAAGTTGACTAAAAACTCATGTATAATCTTGCTATTATATATATATATATATATATATATATATATATATATATATATAAATATACACACACCATTGAAAAGTCTTCTTCAGATTAATGTTCTGTTGAGATATTTCTTGCTTTCAATAACTAAATTCCTTAGCCGCCATGTATACTTGCAATATATAATTTTACGAGTAATACTAGTTCTAGTGCACTTGTATGATATTCATTTGGATTTTGAAAAAAATATCTCAAATAGAAATCAGTAATACCCTAAATGAAAAAAAAAAAAAAAAACATATTTTGATGTGTTAGGGTGTATTTTGAAAAAAAAAAAATTCAAATTGAAGTAAAAATTGAATTAAAAATCTAATTGCATGTTATGCACTAGAGTGCATGTTAGAATTTGTATATGACTAATTGCAATTTTTTGTCCGCGGAATTTTATCCTGATCAAAATAGTTAAAAAAAAAAAAAACAATATTAAGTTAGAGAAACTTACGTCCAAAATTAGTGGACGTTAACTACTAAAAAAAATTGACATTTAGTGACAACAATCATATTATTAATTAAAGTTCATTAATTACTAAATTCTGTCACTAAAGATCAATTCCTTTTTAATGTGTTGACGCGTGAAGTACACACACTATTGGAATTTTTTTTTTTTTTAGGACTGTAACTTAGGGGGGGTAGCATTTTCAGGACCGTATCTTTACGGGCTGACAATTTCAGGCCCGTAACTTTTAAAAGAGGCAATTTAAGGACAAATTGACCTATATCACACAATTTCGGGTCAATTTGTCCTTAAATTGCCACTTTTAAAAGTTACGAGCCTGAAATTGCCAGCCCATAAACATACGGTCCTGAAAATGCTACCCCCCTAAGTTACAGTCCTAAAAAAACAATTTCCCCAATTAATGATGACATGACTTAATGGATCATGGATGCAATAATCACCAATTAAATCTTGATCTATCTAAACAAAAAAGGCATGCACTTCTTGGAACATTTGTATTAGGAAATTAAAATCATCTGACATAAATACTGAACCAAGTCTTTAAATCAACACAAGAAGTGATCTAATTAAAAACCACAATGTTCAATTGATAAGAAAACCAGAAAGTCACTAAATAACTTGATGTTCCCATATCACAAAATAACTTAGTTTAGGACCCAACACAATTCACAGGAAAATCATTCCGTGTGTCGATCATCTGAATACAACCTCGGTTGAAATACCAATCGCCTACGGCTTGTGCAATAGTCTGCATACACAAAACAAAATATTTATTATCATCACTAATTCAAATGAGCAGAGGCCAAATTTAACATCTTAAAAATTAGAAAAACTTAAAACCAAAGGAATTATTTATTCATACTGTGGGAATATCATATATTATTATACATGAACCACATTCGTCAATGATAAATATAATGTAGTATGATAAATATATATAACCACAAAGAAATGCAATAATTGGATCACATGCATGCAGACCTAAAAAAAAAAAAAAAAACTTTGAGTTTTAATTAAAAGAATATTAATAGATATGAATTATTAACTATGACATTGGAACAACTATACAAATATTAAGATGACCAAAATTATTAATTATGATATTGAAAAGTAATCGAGCTTTGATACTCATGTTTGAATTTATTTAATAATTATTCGAGGCGAGCTCGAACGAGCTTTAATTGAGCCGAACACGAGTTGAGCTCGAGTAGTTTGATATTTTTATCCTTATTTTATCTTATTTTAGTTATCGAGCTTGAGTTCAAGCTGAGCTTTAGACTATTCCGAACATATATAAATTTATGTTCGTATTTGTTTGATTTGTATTTCGAACCGTGCTCAAACGAGTTTTTACCAAACAATTTTGAATCTAGTATCGAATAACTTTATTTGATTTTCAGCTCTAGTAATCAATTTTTAAAATATAATATATAAAATAAAAAAATATACTCCCTCTGATTCACTACGAATGTAATAATAATACGTAATCAATCAATAGATTAAAATAATAGAGGACCATAATTATGTGTTATTATTACATTTAGGTGGATGTATAAATTAAGGAGAAATTATTTTTTTTAGGACTGTAACTTAGGGGGGCAGCATTTTCAGGACCGTATCTTTACGGGCTGGCAATTTCAGGACCGTAACTTTAAAAAGTTGCAATTTAAGGACAAATTGGCCCATATCACACAATTTCGGGCCAATTTGTCCTCAAATTGCCACTTTTAAAAGTTACGGGCCTGAAATTACCAGCCCGTAAAGATACGGTCCTGAAAATGCTACCCCCCTAAGTTACAGTCCTAAAAAAATAATTTTCCCCACACTATTAGAAATTTTATGATGTTTATTGAAAATAAAATAAAACTCCTCAATAATAACAACTAATTGTTTTTAGTTGAAACAACTAATATTCTTTAGTGAAAACAAATAATACCCTTCGATTATTCATATATGAACCAATTTCACTCTATACATACTCTTGGATCAATTGACATTTTGTTAAATAGCTAAGGATTTGAACCAACGTTACGAAAAAGACCATTTTCAAACATAGGTACAAAAAATGTTTGCACAAATTTATTTTGGACTAATATTGCAATTTACCCATAATTTTATGAGAAAAATATAAATAAATTCATATTCATATGGTATTTTGTAACTAGTCACAACTTTTAAATTCTTTAGTCTATATTTAGAGCAAAATTGGTTCATATATCATTTTGCAACATTTTAGTGTAATTAATTAATACCTTTTAGTGTAATCAACTAATACACTATTATTTAAGAACTAATAATCTTCGTACCCTTGAACCAATATTTTTCAGTGAAAATAAATATCCTCCAGAAATAATACACTCAATTGAAAACAACTAATACTTTTTAAATGATTCATGTATGAACTATTTTCACTATATATTTGTCATTATAAAGTATTTTTAATTTTTGCTAAGTTATTAAAGAAATCTTCAAGATTTGTCCAAAATGCTAAAAATAACGGTAGTTTGAATAATCAGTACCAAATGTTTCAGTGGCCAAAAAGATCCATTTGGTAATTTGAAAAAAAATCAAGATAAGTTTTTTAATTTGGGTAACAATTGAAACTATGTCACATGCCATATATGTTCCTCCAACATATTTCGATACCTTTTGGATTGGGTTTGGATGGAGGGATTTTGGGCAATGAATTTTAAATCCATACCTAAATTCACTTCACTTGTTTGGATAAGATATTCAAATGGATGAATTTCAAATATTTAGTTTTAACTCTAATGCAAATGGGGGAAATTTCAAATTTTTAGTAAAACCATGTCAATTGAAATCCATGAATTCTTAAATCCACTAATTTCCAAATTCCTTGGATATCAAATGAATCTATCCAAACACAACTTTATATATTTTTTTCTTTTTAGACGTTCCATAATAAGTTTTATATACCATTTTTTGAAATTTACCACCCATCTATCCAACTATAACAAATAATTATCTACACAAATTATTTTATTTACATCAATTGTCACCAACTCATTATTATTCTCACATTTCACTTCATTTTTTCTCTTTAATTATATCACTTGTACTGCATTTCATTTTATATTAATACTCTTAAATTTTCATGAAAAAAATTCTTGTAGAAAGCGTATTGGAGTAGAAAAAAAAGTGTTATATGTATTGTAAAATTCAAGGCCACATTATTAAGAATTTAATTATTTGCTATTCGCATACCTTTTTCTTTGTTTGTACATCATAGCATTTATATACTAAAATGTAATTATATGCCCAAAACCTCTCTTAGTAGTTATTTTTCTTATAATTCTACTTTACGTAAAAAAGTAGTTATATCAATTCATTATTCGACTTAACTAGTTGGTAGAGTATTATTGGAAAATAATTTATGATAAGTTTATCATGAAATTATATTAAAGTATCAAATATTTAATTAGAAGTATCAATAATATTACCAAGAATATCATTAATTTGGATCGGTGATATTATTTCGTGATTGTTGTAAAAAAATTAAAAAAAAAAATTAATGATATTTCTGGAGAAAATATTGATACTACTATTCAAATATTCAAATTTTAAAACAATTTCATGATAAACTTATCATGAAACATTTTCATATAAAACTTACTCTAATTATTTGTATCTGGTTTATGGTTTCAATCAGGAGGGAGTAGAATCAACCAAAGTTTCGAATTTGAAGTTATTATATTCTCATACCCGCTATTATCATAATCATGTTGAAATTCTATTATTTTACCAAGCACTAAAATTACAAGAATTAAATGGAATGAAAGTTAGTGGCGGACTAAGAAAATATGCTAGCTTAACGGAAGGAAGACTCAAAAGATTTTTCAATGTTGAAGCGTCCCAATTTTTTTTTGACATTGCGACGTCAAATTCTATTTATAAGAATTAAAACTGTGAATTTTGAAATCCTATTAAATCCAATCGTATTACATTCTATCAGAGACGGATTTAGCTTGGTACAATTGTGTTGTAAATTTAGAAGATTTATTATTCCAAAACTAGAAGATTTGATGTGGACATTACTAATGGACCAAATAACCCAATGGACTTCATATCTTAGACTAGGGCTTTATCCTTAAAAATAGATTATTGTACTCATAATTGTAATTACTCATACACAAGAATATTAGTGAAACTCCTGGCTTGGCTCGCCCACAGACGTAGTCGTTCCCGACGAACTAGGTGAACAAATCCCGTCTTTTATTTTACGCACTTATTTATAAAGACTCTGCCCGAGATTAAACGGTACGCCCTAAAATTAATTCTCTACAAATCATATGAATTAATCCCTTACCGAATTATTTGATCCATGCGTTACATTATTTATATGCTCTAGAATTATTAATTTAATTTGTTTATGTTCTTGTAATTAATTGAATCAAATCGTATTTCGAATTGGATTAATTTCAAATTGAGAATCAAACAAGCAACGGCCGCCGCCGCACATGCGTCGCGGCCCAGCAGCCGCCGCCGCCCAGCGCGACGCCCGCGGCCCAGCCGCCGCCCGGCGCGACGTCCGCCGCCAGCGCGGCGCTCCCCGTGCACCGTCCGCTCGGCGCTGCCAGTCGCCCCTTCGCCGCCTCTACGCGCCTTCGTGCACGGCGTCGAGGCGGCGCAAACCCTCCGCACGTGGCGCCATTCTCCCCGGAATTTTGTGAAATCCTAACCTAATTTCGGTTTCGTTTTAGGATAACACAAAATTCTAATTAATTTATTTTAAAATCCTGAAAATATTTCGTTAAATTTCATTAATATATATGAAATATTTAGCCTCATGAATATGCATGTTTATTAAGTCGTAAATTTTCCTTGAAATTATTTTCATGTGATTATCGTTCATAATAAATTATTTTGCATGTATCTATGATTTAATTATCTTACGTGCATTATTTTTCTCCCACATAGTTTATTTCGTTATAGTTTGTATATTATGCCCGGGTAGGCGGCACCCGGTACTTGTCGGACCGTAATTTATGTTTTGAGTAGACGGCGCCCAATACTTGTCTCTATGTGCTCTAGAATAATCAAATGAATCCTTATTTCTCCGTTGTCAATAAATTTGGTCACGCCCCTTACCATGTCACTTTATTAATTGCAGTGAATTATGTTTGATATCACTATGAAAGAATTCGATGAGCTCGCTCTCGATGGTAGCAACTACCCGATATGGATGCTAGATGTCGAAATCCATCTAGCCTCGAATAGATTGAGCGAAACCATTGTCGAAGGTTCAAAATCCACTAACGCCCAGAAGGCGAAAACGTTGATTTTCCTTAGGAACCACATGAATGAGGATATGAAATATGAATACCTCACTCAACGGGACCCCGAAATATTGTGGAAATCTCTGAAGGTCCGTTTCCAACAAAAAAGTGACATACACCTCCCTTCGGCACAATACGAGTGGTTGAACATTCGTTACCAAGACCTTAAGCCTATAACGGAGTACAACTCTGCCTTGCAGTGTATTGTAACCAATTTTATCCAAAACTCTGTATCAACTTTCCACGCTAGCAACCCAGTACTCCAGCAGCAGTATAGGGCCAAACATGCGATTGGGCGCAACCGTGGAAGGGGGAGAGTGAATAAGAAGTTCTGGACTAAAGGCTGATGCCGTAGTTCATCCGGTGGTCACAAAACCTGGAATTTCGCTCAACGAAAACCTAGCTCTCAAAGCATGATTGAGCAGTCCTACTACAGATGTGGATGCAAGGGCCATTGGTCTCGCACGTGTCGCACTCCCAAACACTTGGTTTAGGCTTACCAAAAGCAGCAGAAAGACGATAAGAGGAAGGCTCCTAGAGTTGAATCTCACCATGCCAGCCTGCCTGAAGCAGACCCTGACCAAGACAACGTCGATCCTATGGGCATTGAACTTAAGGACTTTTGAGATGATGAGTGATTTGCGTATTTGATTAATTCTAGTGCTTTATTTTTTAATAAGATAATTTTATTGTTAGTATAAAAGTTGTTAGTTTTGATGAGTTAAAACAAACCAGATAATGTAATTGGACCATCTGAACCTGTTAGCCAGATGAGGAACTAGATTAGGACTTAGTCTAGGGGAACTGGCAGACCAGAAGACTTCACCAGAAGATTCACCAGAAGACCCACCAGAGGACTCCACCAGAAGACTTCACCAGATGAGTCTGATCAGAGGCAGAGAACCTTCCCCAGACCAAACGAGTCTGGACCAGATGAGTCTGGTGAACCAAAAGATGCTCAGAATCATCTCTTAATTCTACTGAGTATTCTGGTTCTTGACCAGATCCAGACCAGAAGACATTGATGTTGCCTGGTACCTGGTCCTGCCTTCTCTGGAGAGAATCAGAGTTAGGCATTGGAAGCACTTGACCGTTGGTGATTTAAATCAAGACAACAAGATCAGATTGGAAAGTTTTGAAGTCAATCAATCCAAGGATCCCACCAACCCAATCAATCAATTAGGGAATTGATTGATAGAAAGCTTCCCTAAATAGAGGATCTGATTAGATTAGCTCTCCAACGACTATACCCTAATCACCTCTATAAATACAAGAGTGCAGATTCAAAGAAAGACTCTAGATCCTCACGCGCAAGAAGACATCTTCCAAGCCCTGTTCATTCACTCTTAGCACTCTTATTGTTCTTATTTTACATATATACTCTTAAAGGAGTTGTTGGATCTCAACCTGTTTATCTCTAAGAAAAGGTTGAAGGTTGTAGACTTTAGATCTAAGCTAGATCTAAATTGATTGTAAGAAGGAACTGGTACTTCACAATTCCAGTACGTAAGTGGTTTATTGGTTGGTTAGTGAGACCCCTTTTGATCAAAGGGAGAGTGGACGTAGGATATTGAAATTCGAACCACTATAAATCTGGTCCATTTACTACTTTCTTCAATTTTGTCTTAATTTATTTAGTGCTCTTATAAAAGGTCTTGTTAAAAGACATAACCTTTAAAGCTTCCGCAATTAATCTACTTAGTGGGACCAACATTTATGCTTTGGATCCTTTCTTTCGGATACTTCATTTTATTTTATGGATGATACTATTATTTTAGCTTTGGTGTGTTTACCTTAAATAGCTGTCCATTACATTTATTTGGATATTGTTGTTCTCATTTATGGCTTGTAAACATATCAACTATTAGGTTTGGACAATTTCCTCTTGCATGATGGACGCACGTAGTGATTTTTGTTTGGTAGATAGCGCCACCACACATACAATCCTAAAAGATAGGAAGTATTTTCATAACTTGATAGACCGTAAGGGGAGTATAACTACAATAGCCAATGATAGTACGTTGATAGTGGGCTCCTGAAGAGCTTCCATTGTCCTCCCCATGGGTACCGAACTTATAATCGATAATCCTTTATTGTTTCCACAATCTAAACATTCCTACTCAGTTTTAGAGACATTAGGATAAACGGATATCACATTAAAACTGAAACTGAGAACAATAACGAATACATTTTGATGACTATTACTCAAGGTAACCGTAAACAAGTTATAGAAAAACTTCCTTCCTTTCCTCCGGATTGTACTATTCCTACATCTGGCTGTCTAGTTCCCATCTAGCTGTGAGTTTGAAATTTCATGACCCAAATTATTTTAAATTGTGGCATCAACGGTTAGGTCATCCAGGACAAACTATGATACGTAGGATTCTATCTAATTCAACTGGTCATAATATTTCGAATAATAGAATTCCTCCTGTTGATGAATTTATTTGTGATGCATGTTCTAAGGGTAAGTTAATAGTACGCCCGTCACGCACTAAGGTTGGACTAGAGTCTCCGGTTTTCCTTGAGCAAATTCAAGAAGACATTTGCGGACCGATTCACCCAGCATCAGGACCATTTCGTTATTTCATGGTCCTTATTGATGCCTTCACTAGGTGGACATATGCATGTTTATTGTCCACCCGCAATCAAGTCTTTGTGAAGCTCATTGCGAAAACTATCGAGCTTAGAGCTCAATTCCCGGATTATCCAATCAAGTCGATTCGCATGGATAATGCTGCTGAATTCAGCTCAAAGGCCTTTATAGATTACTGTATGGCCCTGGGAATTAAAGTGGAGCATTCGGTCCCCTACGTCCATACCCAAAATGGTCTTGCTGAAGCGCTAATAAAATGTATCAAACTTATCGCGAGACCATTGCTTATGAACTCCAAACTACCCACTTCATGCTGGGGGCATGCAGTCCTACATGCATTGCACTTAATACAAATCCATCCAACTGTATATAATGATCATTCCCCCTACAGCTAGTGTGTGGGAAAGAACCTAGCATTTCCCATCTGCGTATTTTTGGATGTTCGGTATATGTTCCGATAACATTACCAAAGCGGACCTCTATGGGCCCACAAAGAAAACTCGGTATTTACGTCGGATTTGACTCTCCATCCATCGTGAAATACCTCGAGCCTTTATCCGGGGATCAATTAACAGCCCGGTTCTCTGATTGCACGTTCGATGAAGATTACTTCCCGGCATTAGGGGGAGATCCGAATTCAAAATTGAATGAATGCCGGGAGCTTACATGGAACGTAAGTAATCTTCAGTATCTAGATCCACGCACTAGTCAATCTGAACTAGAAGTTCAGAAGATCATTAACTTGCAAAATCTAGCAAATAATCTGCCAGACGCGTTCACTGACCATAGAGGTGTAACTAAATCACATATACTTGCAGTAAATACTCCCCAAAGGGTTGAGGTCCCAAGCAAAATAAGTACTCATACCCCCACGTGCCAGAAGCACAAAGGACCCTCAAGAGATAGTAATACACCTAAACGAAAGGCTAGCAAATCTGGTCAGTCGAATGTAAAATCTCTAGAAGAGATTCGTCTAGATAACTCAAAGTCTCTAGGAGACGAGCGTCCTAGTGATGAAGCACGTGCACAAAATATTCAATGCACTAGGACCGTGGAACGACCAGACCCAAATACAATGGGAAATGAGGAAGGTCTGGTTGACGTAAACGTCGAAGTCTCTGTGAATTTCAGAGATACGGGAGAAACATATAATAGAAATATTAATATCGTCGATGACACATTTGCAGCGTCAATTGCTCTTTCCATTATAAATGATCTAGATCCAGAACCCAAAACAATCGCTGAGTGCCGGAAGCGCTCCGATTGGGTTAAATGGAAAGAGACAATTGAAGCAGAGCTCGCATCGCTTAACAAAAGATAAGTATTTGGCTCTATCGTTCGTACACCCACACGCACTATCCTCGTAGGATATAAATGGGTATTTGTACGAAAACGAAATGAGAACAATACTGTGGAGAGGTATAAAACGAGGCTTGTAGCTCAAGGGTTTTCGCAGAGACCCGGGATTGATTTCGATCAAACCTATTCTCCCGTCATGGACTCAATAACGTTCCGCTACTTGATATCTTTGGTAGTTAAAATGAATCTCCAAATGAGATTAATGGACGTAGTAACTGCGTACTTATACAGATCACTTGATGCCAACATTTATATGAAAATCCCTGATGGATTTGACATTCCTCAGATGAGGGATGGTGAAAACTGCAGTATGTATAGCATAAAACTGCAAAAGTCGTTGTATGGTCTGAAGAAATCGGGCCTCATGTGGTACAACCGACTCAGTGAATTCCTTCAGAAGAAGGGATACACATTCAATAAAGCTTTCCCATGCATATTCACGAAGAAATCGCAAAATGGTTTTTGCATCATATCCGTATATGTTGATGACCTGAACATAATCGGTACATGCAAAGAGATTGAAGAAGCCATTCAATCTTGAAAGCCGAATTCGAAATGAAAGCCTTGGGTAAAACTAAGTACTGCCTCGGCCTACAGATCGAGCATCTCCCAGAAGGAATTTTTATACATCAGTCGACCTACATAAAGAAGGTATTGGAGAGATTTCACATGGATAAATCTCATCCACTTAGCAACCAGGTGGCTTAGCCCACCTGGCCACCGGGTTTCTCACTCTAGTGAGTGACCTGGGTTCGATTCCCTTTGGGAACGAATTGGGAGGGAGTTATAAGGTAGGCTTGGAGATTTCTGGGAGTGTATGGAGACTTGGTGAACTAATCTAACTACTAACAACTAACATTTACCGATAAAAAAAAAATCTCATCCACTTAGCACCCCTATGGTTGTTCGATCCCTCGAAGTGGATAAGGACCCATTTAAACCAAAAAAAAATTCATAAGAAATTCTAGGGCCAGAAGTTCCTTATCTTAGTGCTGTTGGAGCATTGCTCTATCTCGCAAATTGCACTCGGCCGGATATTGTATTTGCTGTCAATTTGCTTGCGAGATATAGCGCTTCTCCTACAAGGAGACATTGGAATGGTGTTAAGCATATTCTACGGTACCTCCAAGTGTCTCAAGATCTTGGACTGTTTTACCGTAAGAACCAAGACAAAACCTTAGTAGGTTATGCGGATGCTGACTATTTGTCTGATCCCCACAACGCCATATCCCAGACTGGTTACGTTTTTCTCTGTGGTGGTAGTACGATCTCATGGAGATCAGTTAAACAAACTATGGTTACCACGTCTTCAAACCACTTAGAGATAATAACTTTATTTGAAGCCGCACGAGAATGTGTTTGGTTAAGGTCCTTGGTAAAACACATTGGTGACTCGTGTGGTATCGCTAAAGGTGATACACCTCCCACCGTTATATTTGAAGACAACGCAGCTTGCATCGCACAAATGAGTAATGGGTACGTGAAGGGAAACCTGACAAAATATATTTCACCTAAGTTTTTCTACCCATACGAACTCCAGAAGAGCGACGTGATTACCATTCAAAAGGTGCAATCTAGTAACAATCTAGCAGATCTATTTACTAAGTCCTTACCTACGTCTACTTTTGAAAAGTACGTTCGTGGTATTGGGATGCAAACACTCAAAGTGTTGTTGTCTTCAGGGGGAGCGGTAACCCCGAAATGAATCTAGAAGATCGATTACATTCCTCCCTAACTTATTATTTGGCCGATACCTAGCACGTGGAGTTTTTATGACAAGACATTTATGTTATGTCGTAATGTCCAAGGGGGAGTATTGTAAATCTAGAAGATTTATTATTCCAAATCTAGAAGATTTGATGTGGACATTATTAAAGGACCAAATAACCCAATGGGCTTCATATCTTAGACTAGGGTTTTATCCTTATAAATAGACTATTATACTCATAATTTTAATTACTCATACACAAGAATATTAGTGAAACTCCTGGCTTGGCTTGGCTCGCCCCCAGACGTAGTCGTTCCCGACGATCTGGGTGAAAAAATCCCGTCTTTTATTTTACGCACTTATTTACAACAAATTGTACTCCCAAATTGAATTGCATCAACTATATATATAATCACAATATGTGTATGTTTATAGTATGTTATTTTGCTCATTTGTATACAATCTACCTTCTTATATCTCAATTTTCAAGATTTCAGAGCGTACTGTGTTAAAAACTTATGAATGACAGTTTTTCAACTATAAATATATAGAGTATGTCTTGTGTGAAATCGTCTCATAGCATGAGACCTTGAGATGTGTATAACTTGGACATTGACACATTAACACTTTGGTAGGGATGCGTTGTTAATTTGTGTTGTCTCATACAAAATTTTACCAAATAAACATGCCATAATGCATTTTTCTTAAATTGAAATATTGATTATGTTACCTTCTTATACGTGTAATTTGATTTGAATGTTATACAAATATTTTCTTACTTACTTTGAACCGAGATATATGACGTTTTATATATAATAAATATTTTTATAAATCCGAATATGAAATCGATTTCTTTAAATGTCATTGTTATACATGCACACTATCATGTAATGCATATATATTGTCATTGTTTAGAAATCAAGCATTTTTTTTTATCAATGACAATGTTAATATGCACAGCAATGATAGTATACATGCATAACATAGAGACTTGAAAAAGAGAATTCACAAAATGACCATCTTTTTATATATTATCTTTTGTACCCCCAAATCTAAAATTTTGGATCCGTCTCCGCCCCTAAATTGAATTACATCAACTATATACATAGTCACAACATGTGTATGTTTATAGTATGTTATTTTGCTCAATTGTATACAATCTACCTTCTTATATTTCAATTTTCAAGATCTCAGAGCGCACTGAGTTCAAAACTTATGAATGACAACTTTTCAACTATAAATAAATAGAATATGTCTTGTGTGAGACCGTCTCATAGCATGAGACCTTGAGATGTGTATAACTTGGGCATTGATACATTAAGACTTTGGTAGGGATGATTGTTAATTTGTGTTGTCTCATGTCATGAGACAATCTCATACAATTTTTTGCCAAATAAATATGTCATAATGCATTTTTCTTAAATTAAAATATTGATTATGTTACCTTCTTATACTTGTAATTTGATTTGAATGTTATACAAATATTTTCTTATTTACTTTGAACCGATGTATATGACTTTTTATATATAATAAAAACTTGTATAAATCCGGATATGAAATCGATTTCTTTAAATGTCATTGTTATACATGCACACTATCACGGTTATGCATATCTATTGTCACTGTTTAGAAATCAAGCATTTTTTTTTAAATAATGATAGTTTTAATATGCACATTAATGATAATGTACGTGCATAACATAGACATTTGAAAAAGAGAATTCACAAAATGACCATCTTTTTATATATTATCCTTTGTACCCCAAATCTAAAATTCTGGATCCTTGCATTTTATAAAAATTGTGTTATCACCTAATGAAAACTCTCTTTTATTCTCCAAATGCAACTCATATTTCACCACACAATTAAATTAATATTAAAATGAAAAAATGATTTTAATTAGTATCAAATGATACTCTCTTTTAATATTTAATTTGTGATATAGTAACAATTTCACCTACCAAAAAAAAATAAAAATAAAAACACATCGTTATTTTAATTATGATTTTTATTTCATAAGTATATTGAAGTCTGAATTTGAATTGTACGTAATTAACATGGATTTTTCTACGGTTAGGAAGACTTTCGCCCTTCCTAACGTCAGTAAACCCTTTGATTATCGTTAGATCGAATATCCAACGTATAATATTTTTTTAATGGATTGCACTTTGCATTAGAGCGTTTGTCTTGTGCATACTGTATCGCCCTATTAATAAATTATATTAATAGATATAAAATTACAAAAATACCCTTTTTACTTTAATTTTTTTTTCTAATAATTTTAGGGAAAAGGGTCAGATTGGACCCTCTTCTTATCTCCTAAGATCAAATATGCCCCTAATCTAATTTTTTGTTTATTTAAACCCTTTATCTTTTTCAATAGGATTACATAAGCCCTTCAACTATTAAAAATCAAACACATGAAATCCTACCATTAGTTTGATTCAAACGGGGTTACACATCTTCATTTATGCTCCTTTCTCCATATTGATATTTTAATTCAAGAACAAACAAATAAAATACCACAACAAAATTATTAACCCACATTGACAGTAGCACTTCCCATAGCAAAACTCCCTCATACCAACTCAATCGGAACTTTGCCATGGTTGGCGACAATTTCTAAGACATGAGAAATTGTGAAATGAATGAGTGTGATGAACTTGATAATATGATTTTGTTGAACTGATTTCATGATGTCCATGGCAAATTGAGGAAAAAATTTGAATTGAAAATTAATGGTGGTTCAGCTTAAATATGAAAGAAAGAATTGGATTTGTTGAAATATAGAATTGTGGATCTATCTTCTTTGCTAAAAGATTGAGGAAATCATTAATTTGGTACAAGCCGTACAAAATCTGGAACAACTCTGTTTTTCTTCGTATTGCTCCACAATTTAATTTGACTTTTTATTTTTAATGTTTGAATGATTGTTCTAAGTTTCTTAGCGTATTTGCAAATTCTTAATTTTGGAAATTGTTCTGATACGTGAGAAGCAATTGAGCTAATTTAATGAAATAAATCACATTCATGGTATCAATATTCTGGCAAGCTATTTTGGATCAATTATGAATTATAATGGTATGTCACAGTCTTCTATTGTAAACTGTTGAGATGAAGGTTAACTTGTTGCATTGGAGCTGTGAAGAGGGTTCTCCAAAAATTGAATTTAGTGGGAATGGTGGTCATGCGACTCATGCCAGGGGACGAAAGAGGATATTTTCATTTAACACCGTTTGACTCTTATTGACGATAAGGGCATATTTATTTGATTTTCAAGAGTTGGAGGGTTTATTTGACCCTATTGAAAATATGAAGGGCTTAGATGAAAAAAGAAGTAGATTGAGGGCTTATTTGATCTTGAGCGATAAGATGAGGGTCCAATTTAACCCTTTCCCCTTTTTTTACTATAAGGATATTATAGTAATTTTATATATTTTTTAAAAAAATTAATTATATTTTCTAAGTGCAAAATTAAATCGTTAAAGGCGAAATAAAATGACGTGTCAAGTTTGTATTGGCTTACTGACGTCAGGAAGGACGAAAGTCTTCCTGCCCGTAGAAAAGCCCAATTAACATACCCACCTGAATAGTTCATTCGTTATTTTTCCAAAATAAAACTTAGAATCTCCTAAATCACAACACAATCCTATAATGTGAAATTACACGCTTGCTACGTAGTAAAATTTAAAATATTTATAATTTGATCTAAACTTCAACTTATCAATTAATTCCTTTTATTGAGAAAGTGGTTCGTGTGTATTATTTAGTGTCATGTTGATGGTTTCATTTTTTACATATTTAAATATATGTATATATTAGTGCAATCAATTAATTCCTTTTATTGAGAAAGTGGTTCGTGTGTATTATTTAGTGTCATGTTGATGGTTTCATTTTTTACATATTTAAATATATGTATATATTAGTGCATACTTCCGTAAATTTCGCGGATTGAAAAAAAATTATTATTATTATTTCAAATTATAAATATTAAAAAAATTGTAATTTCAATATAATATTAAAATTATAATTGTAATTCAACGAACAATAAAAAAATATTAAACATGAATAAATAGCGAATTTAAAAAATATTAACTAATTCATACATTCAACTTCAAATTAGTATGACATAATATTACTTAAAATTACAGTTGATGTATATACTTGCATGTCTAGCTTGCCCCCATGGTATGAAGATATAACAATCGAACACAAAGTTGAGCTCTAAACATAGAATCACACATTTCAATCTAAAGATAACATTTGACAAAAAAAAAAAAATGTCATAATTAAAATGAAATATTGTGTAGATGTTTGTTTGAGAACAATTTATTAATATGTTGGTATTTATAATACACAATTCAACAATAAGAATTGACGTTTAAACGCCAATCTTAATTTTTTTTTAAATTCAATTTTCCTCCTAGACATTTCATATATACAGATATTTTGCAAAACATAAAAATTAAAAAGAATTTTACAAAAGGTTATCTATCCAGCTTCCGCATATTCTCAAATACTGACTAGTGGGACCAACAGTGCTTGCTTTTATTAATGAAAATACATGGTTTTTATACAAGTCCTCCAAGTAGGAGGTGACCTGACCTTTGCTCTCCCACGTGTGCATGCTTGACACATGGGGAGTTGACTATTTGACCTTATCTAAGCTAATTTCTATCCTTTAAGCTGGATTTGCTCGTATTAAAGAGCAGTTCGTCTCTTGGGATTTGTCCTTGAGGAGTCACTAGCTTGATCTTGTTGGTCGACTTATCTTCTGCCTTGATGCTTTGACTAGAGTGGCTCGCCAAGGTCTTATTCGTATTCGGATGGCCTTTGTACTTTAGTAGCTCGGCTGGGTGAAGTAGCTCGCCCAGCTGGAGTAGCTCGCCAGGCTATTCCAGCTTGGCCTGACTTAAATTAGCTTGCTTAATCTTGTCTTTGGAGTGGTTAATTGGCTTAAACCTGTTCGCCCTAAGTGCAATGTAGCTCGCCTACCTACACAACAAACTCTATATTCCTGAATGAGTATGTACAGAGTGAAATTGGGTTTTACATAGATCATTGAAAGATATTAGTTGTTTTTGCTGAAGAGTGTTAGTTGTTTTCACTGAAAAATATTAATTTGTTTTCATTATACAACTAATACTCTTCAGTGAAAGCAACTAATACTTTTTAGTAAAAATAACTAATACCTTTCAATCGTTTATGTATGAATAATTTTCCCTCTATACTTTGTCTTTCTCAATATTTTTGCCTCTAGATTCGAAAAACTTCACGGAATAATAATATGGACAACACACTCCAGTTGAAGATAGAACAAAACTTTGTATGGACTGACCCAACACAGGAACGGATATAAACTAAGGGTTTCAAATTTTAAATCTAGATTAAATTTAGAGGATACAGAATAATGTTAGTTATTTATTTATAAAAATATATGTGAAATGTATATATTCTTAAATTGTATTATTATTTTAATGCATGCTTTAATCTCATTATTATAAAAATAAACCTTAAAATGTTAATATGTATCAGTAATTGTGTGAAATGAAAGACTTCATATATAAATTTTCTTAATAAAGAGACTTCATTCATAATTTTACAAATGTTTCATTCAAAAATACACTTGAAAAATATTGTGGACGATCTGAATTATTTGAAGGACAAAATTATACTTGCATCTACTCTTGAATAACTTGAAGTGTTATGGTGTGTCGAATAATAATTAAAATTAAAAGTTGAGACTTTAATTATGCACTAAAAAATATAGATCATTCAAGAGGGTTGTGCAATGAAACTAGATTGAATTTATTAAAATTAGGTAATGGTGTTCTGGAAGGTATAGATATAACCAGAACCAATTCAGGTGAGATGATGTTGATCCTTAAACTTTCACTGACTCCATTCGACCAGTGACTTTCATTCAAGTTTCAGAAGAGACAATTCACATTAGTTGCCGCATAAGTATTAATAAAATCATAATCAATGACAATCGCTAGCTAATGCTCACATATTCTTGAAGAATCCAATTTTCAGTCACAACCAATTTGTATGTGGGTATATTGAGAGTCATCAATCGCAATAATTTGAAGATTTTGACGTGCGGTGACTGACGATGAACGTTTATCGAAAGTAAAAAAATGTGATATTTAGAATGGTGCCAAAAAAATTATAATCCTTTCAATTTTTTTTACATCCTAATTAATATGGATTTGTAGCTATTACCAAAATTTCTTACTACATAAATCATAAAAAAAATTATATGGTGAAATACAATAATATTAAGATTGTCTCTTATAAATAAATATAATATTTATTCAATTTGTTTTTACAAATGTTTCCCGACATCTTCATTACTTTCTTTATAAAAAATAAACCTTTAAATAAAAAAATTAATAAAATTATCTATTTGAAATGAAAAATACTTTAATAGTAATACTAATAAACACTCTTAAACCTAAACAAACAGACATCAATATAAATTGAAGACTCATAAATTAATTGTACAATTATGGCCATGTATCGCACGGATTCAATTACTAGTATCTATATATATATATGCTAATCGGCCTAAATTTAGAAACCATTGTGTTTTTCCGCCATAATTATTACTAAATTTAGTATTAAATCTTTGTTATATATCTTTCAAATATATTTTATTATAAATATTGACAAATAACTATTTATAAAATATTAGATATATTTTTTAAACATAATTTATGAAAATATGTTGAATATATTTTCGGAATATATATTATGATAAATCCCTGCATTTTAGTGTAAATATATATATATATATATATATATATATATATATATATTTCAAGTATTTTTAAATCACAAATTCTAGGATGCACTTGGATTTTAAACTCGATTTTTTTAAAAAAAACACACTAACACGCAACTAGGGCAGAGCATGACTCGGTTCGGTTACCGAACGAACCGAAAAGCCATAATCGAAATAAATCGAATTATATATAAAACTAACCGAAACTGAACCGAAATTTCTTAAAACCGGAAATACCGAAACCAAAAATTTCGGTTCGGTTTTGATTAATAACCGAAAAAACTGAAAATAGTGGACTTTTAAATTTGACTATATTTTTACGCTTATAATCTGCTAACAACCCAAGTTCATATATATTAATATATTGCAACCAAAATAAATAACTCACAATAAAAAATTTGAGAATAGGGAAGGGAAGACCAGAAGAGATGACAACAATAAATTTGAAAATGAGTAAATGTAACTAGGGTTAGAAATTAGATACTTATATATATCCTCTCATTTTGGTTTCAATTTTTTTGGTATTTTTAACTAAATAACCGAAACCGAAAGCCAAAATTTCTTAAATTTAAAATCGATACTAAAATAAAAAACTGAAATAACCGAACTGAATTGATATTTCGGTTCGGATCGATTTTTCGGTTTTAATCGAACTCTGCTCTCCCTTACACGCAAGTGTGTATTTTTTTTTTGCAATTGGGGTATTACTAATTAATTTTTGGGGCATTACTAATTACTTGTTGAGGTATTACTGAATTTTGCTTTGAGTATTTTTTTTTTTTCAAAATCCATGTGTATGACATACACTCAAGTGCGCACTAGATATACTCTTTTAAAATAATAGTTATCAAATATTTTTGTGAATCATCAATGCATATAAATAATTTGATATATAATTTGTTAAACTTTATTTTTTGTATAGTTGGTTGAAGTTTATTTTTTGTAGAAGTTATTAAAATAAATATTTATTAATCTGAAGAAAAAAAAGGAATAAAACCACTCTTTAATTTTTGGAAAAGTATAGAGTAAAAATGGTTCATACATGAACCATTTGAAGTGTATTAGTTGTTTTCACTGAAGAGTATTAGTTCTGAAGGGTATTAATTATTTTCAATGAAGGGCAGTTGAAGGGTAAGAAGAGTGTTGTTTAACTAAAGGGTATTAGTTGATTACACTAAAGGGTATTAGTGGTTATACTAAAAAGTATTAAAGTGGTTTATGTATGAATCAATTTCACTCTATATATGCTCTTAATTATTTTGTAGAAGAGAAGTTGTCTAAATTAATTACTTCGAAAAAAGATTATAGTAGACATATAAAAATTAATATATTAATATTCTATTGCGCAAACCACCAAATACATATGAGCATTAAACAACTAAAGGGTATTGGTGGTTATACTAAAAAGTATTGCAAAGTGGTTTATGTATAGACTAATTTCACTCTATACATATTAATTTTTTGTAGAAGAGAGAGATTACCTATATTAATTACTTCGGAGAAAAATTATAGTGGAGGTATAACAATTAAAAGTAGGTATTGTGTGAGACAATCTCATCTCATAAGACGGTGGGATGAAGTATAAATTGGGATGACATATTAATACTTTGACAAGGGTGGGTATTAATTTGTGATGTCTCATGCCATGAGACGGTCTCACACAAGTTTTTGCCAATAATTAATATATCAGTGTATTCTATTGGGCAAATCACCAAATATATATGAGCATATCTATCATATTGGAATAAGTTTGAGAGATATATTTAGATTAATTAATTAACATACAAACAATGAATAAATTATTGCACTTTGTCGTCTATAAAGTAAGGAAAGAGTAATATCTTCAACAAAACTAGATTACTCCAATAAGACGAGGTGACAATGTTCTTGGAAACTACAGACATAACCAGAAGCAATTCACATGAGATGGTGTTGATCCCTAAACTTTCACTAACTCCATTCGACTCGAGACTTTTGTTCAAGTTTAAAAAGAGACAGTTCACATTAGTTGTCTCATATGAAATGTCAATAAGAGTCAATGACAATTGTTTGCTATTGTTGGCATATTCTTGAATAATCACTTTTCGGCCACAACCAGTCATACATGGAAGTTTTGAGAGTCACCAATCGCAATAATTTGAAGATTTTGATGTGTGGTGACTAACGATGAACGTTCATTGAAAATGGAAAAAATATGATTTTTAGAGAGACATATCGAAATCTATATTTCTTTCAATTTTTTCTTACACCCTGTTTAATATGGATTCATAGCTATTACCAAATTTTTTTACTGGGTAAATTATAAAATAAATTATATCATAAATACAAATAATATTAAGATTGTCTCTTATAAATAAAATAAAATATTTATTTCACTCTTTTTTTCACAAATGTTTTTTTATGTCTGCATTATGTTCTCTTTAAAAATACAATCCTTAAAAAAGAATAATAATATTATCTTTTTGAAATGAAACATACTTTAATAAAAATATTAATAAATATTATTAAATAACAACAAATAGATTACAATATAAATTGAGGGCTCATAGATTAATTGTACAATTATTGTTGTGCATCGCACGAGTTCAGTTACTAGTTAATTATATAACATATAACAATTTTTACTTATTTATCATTTACGATACTATTTTAATACTTGTATGTTAAACAATATAAAAGAAAAATTGAAATTTCAGTCTATAAAAAAATATATGTACTTTACAGTTTAATAGTCTATTTTGGCGGCATAATTTTATCCAAAAATAAATTTTTGTATTACAATCTATTATTGAAGGCAAGATATTATATTTGGTGACAAGATTTTTTTGGTATCATACACTATTTCGGTGACAATATTTTTCAGATATATTTCAATTAATGCTTACAAAAATTTCACATCTGTTAGTATTTTATAAATATAACTTTCAAAAATATATAAGAAGAAAAATCGTTCAACCGTAAAAAAAAGATCTCTACATACCTATAGGTTACCTGCAATACTAAACGAAGAAAAATAAAATTTAATCAGATTTCACCTATAACGCACACCTTATTCGAGAAAGAATAATAGTTGGATCAAAATTGTAGGCGTGCAGTAGGAAAATCTTCTTATTGAAAGAGAAAAAAGTTATTGATGGTGGATTATAAAAAAATACGAATATAAAGATATGAATATAAATATACTTTGGAAACTTATAAATAATTTATGAATACGCTTGAATGATCTTCAAATCAGATTAATGCACATATAACCTTCACTTAATGTGCGCATAATCATCTCCATGTGCATAATAAATTAGTTTACCTGCAAAAAAAGAAGGATATGATCTACACAAAAAATTACAGAAATAATCCAATCAAACGAACAAAAAATAAAAATTAATTTTTTTCACATAGTAGACAACGAATGAGAGAATGAAGAGAAGAGGTGAAGATTAGGGTTGTGAATCAGAAATAAAACTAAAGAGAGATTTGACATTTAAAAAATATACAAAATAAAATGTATGATTGAGATTAAAAGTGTAAAATATATGGTGTAGATTAAGTCTTAATATGATTTAAAACATGCCTAAAATATTTTTTAAGGAAGATGAAATATTTTGAAATGAAATGATTTGAGAGGTGTCACATCAACTTAAAAGAAATTTGGTGCTGACACATCATCTTACAGAGATTTGATAATATAGTATAATAACATTATACTTAGATTTAAGGGAAATAATTAAATGAAACTTTTAGATGAGATTAAATACTTTTGTGCTATTATAGTCAAAAGATTTACGCGCTGATAGCAACTCCATTTATATTAAATCTTTCTCACAATGAAACTTTCAAAAAGGAAAAGTTGAGAGTTCGACCCATAAGTGAAGATAAATAATTAAATAAGGGGGACTCACTCTAAAGTACAATATGGAATCACACTTTATTATACACTACTACATACCTAAACTATTACTCTTAAAAATAAAAATACACCTACTATCACTAAAATGCCCACAAACATAATTATCCCCAAAACAAAATAAGAAAGTCAAAACAATAATTATTAATTGGAAATAAATCTACAATAATTGCTATTTCAAATATGTTAACAATGGAATTAAATCCCACCACAAGATTAGTGGCGTACACATAGCAGAAAGTGATACCAAGTAAGAAGGAACTGACGAAGAAACCGACAGCATAATGGCATCAATCTTGAACACCGCCGCATCTCCCCATGATCGGAAACTACCATCAACGTAGAAAAATTTGAGATCTCCGATCCAAACTTTCTCCAGGTCAGAGTATAGAGACAATACTACATGATATATGTCAACAGTCAATGCCTACACACCCATTGCTAAAAGGAGTATTGGAGAAGCCGATTTCTGAGCCCTGTCTACAACAATATGCTGACACCCTTGACTGTGGTGTGATCGTGTGTTATCACATTGAAAACACCATCACTCAGAAACCCAGTGAGAAAGGAAAATTCTCTACCACTTCATCTGGTGAATATAGGGCCAAAATAGTAGAATGGTTCATGGACCCGATAAGCATAGAGGTGAATGTTTGAAAACAATTTTGGTTTGGATTACACTCTTTCTCAGAAGTTTTTCTGTTTTGATTTAAACTCTTGAACTTCGTAAATTCGACACTTCAAGTCGAACTATGATGCAAACATAATAAAAATTTTGGAGTACGTATTGAATTTTAGAAATACCCATAATATGTTTTTGAGTTAGATTAGACATTTATATTGAGAGCAAAATTCTTTAACACGACACAAAAATAACTCAATCATTTCACAAGAGTTACCAAAAAGGTGACAACATATAAAAGAATTTCTAACATGTAATCTTGGTTTCCAACTACATTACAACAAATAAAAAAATGAAGAATGTATGACATGTTTTGTGTTGTGTTACATTGCACATATATTAGTAGACTTCACATAAAATCAATACATTATACATCGAATGTTGCACATGTTTCAGATACAATGCACATTATCATAATAGTTTGCACATGAGTTTGAAACCTTACACATATGTGGTGAAAATATTGCATTACACATTTACGGGGTACAACTCACAAAATGGAAGGTAGTTTACACATGTACCACACATAAACACAATATTTTGCAATTGCGACATAAAAAATATTTACACATACTACACTCAACATATGACAAGTAATTTCACTCCCAACTGAGTTGGCCATTGCACATGCACAAAACACACTGAACATGGATACACAAATATTACACATCTGGTGGTTACATTGCACATGTACAACACACACCACACTTTACCATTTAACATTTTGCACATGTGTTGCATGTCTTATAAAACATTAGTATAGATAAAAAAGGGAACTACCAACTCATCTCCACACACCACAAATCCAATTAAGAACCAATAAATACATACTTAATATCCCTACAACCCAACCTACCGTTACAAACTAATTAAAAAAATTTGAAACTATTTTCATTAAATTGAGGGAAATGGATAAGTAAGGGTAAAACCGGACAAAGACAATAACAATTGAACCAACAAGTGAAAAAAAAAAGAACATCGTATCAATGGGTAATGTGCACTCCTAGATCGTATCATTAATTAATTAATCCATTAAATAAATTAATTTCACATTTCTCTTAATTTCATATTTTTCTATAGGTTTGAACTTTTAAATGAGATAAAAAAAATTATTAAAAAAGGATATAAATAATTACAAAAATGTAGAATATGGGTGTCTAAGTCATAGGTGAAATTATATGTGAATAAATAAATTACATGTATAAGAAATTAAATGCAATGAATGTTAGTGGGGTACTAAGAAAAAATACTAGCACTAGCTAAAATGAAGGAAGACTTGAAAGACTTTTCAATGTTTAAGGTCAGCAGTCTTCAGCGTCTAGGAGCCGGACATGGGCCGTGACGTGGCAATAAGGATGGGGATAGAGCGATGAAGAGAAAGGTCCGAATAATACAAATTTTGGCTTTCAGACTTGACCTACCTCTCGTGATTGAATAGTAATCTGTCCTCTATTAATTTTGGGTGCGGTGGAGCCCAAAGCTATATGTCGACATGGTACCATGGTAATGACGGATCCAGTTAAATAAAATATGCACAATTATAAAGAGTACAAAAAATAAATTTAAATTATAAAATTCAAAATGCAGTGAAGTCCAATAAAGAAAAAAAGGAAGTAGCAAAACCAATATATAGGCAATCTAAAACTTTGAACCATAATAATATTGAGAATTACTAACAAAAATGTTATTCATCTAAAATGAATCATAAAGTATTAATGTGTGAATAAGTTTTACCATAAAACTTATTTTTAGAGTATTAATTATTTTATAAAAGTGCAATGGTTGTTTTTATTTTAATACATTAATTTTTAATGATATCAGTTATTTTATTAAAATTATTAAAGAGTATTAATTATTTCATCAAAGAGTATTAATTATTTTAGTATAATATATTAGTTGTACACGTCACGATGAAATTGGTTCACAACATACCAACTTAAAGTGAATTATAGATTTTAGTTTTGTATGCATTAAGTTAACTTTGCAACTTGTGTTTTTTTCAAAAGTCATCCATGTAATTACTGAAAAGTTACTCTTACTTTTAATGAAAAGTCGCTCATGTTAAAAATAAACAAGGGATGCCTTATCAGTAAAATAAGAGTAACATACGTTTCAGTAATAATGGGAACAAATTTTCAAAACTACACTTGAGTTGCATGATGCATCTATAGTATACAAAAGCCTTAATGTATATTTTATGGCCTAAAATTTAATATGTAAACTATATATACATATCTATACACACACATATATATATTAGTTATTTAAAAAAAAAAAAAGAGTATACATATATAGATCTGCCACTGACTATAGGTGACAAGCAAATTGACATTTGAAAATCAAACTAAGTAAAATTTAAATGTAGAGAACAATTAAACAATTGAATAATAACTTTCAACCAGAAAGTATAAGAGAGAGATGTTTCAGGTGCTTTTACTATGGAGTATGTATAGAGTGAAATTGGTTCATACATGAATTATTGAAAGGGTATTATTTATTTTCACTGAAGAGTATTAGTTGTTTTCACTATAGAGTATTTGATGTCTTCACTAAAGAGTCTTAGTTTATTTTCAATAAACAACTGATACTCTTCAGTGAAAATATCTAATACCCTTCAGTGAAAACAACTAATACTCCTTAGTGAAAATAACTCATACCCTCGAATGATTCATGTATGAACCATTTTCACTCTATACTTTGTCTTTACTATGTAATCTATTAGTGTGTGACAAATTTAGAATCTATCAATGCCTCTTCCTAGATGTTTGCTAAGAGCGATCACGTACGTGTGAAGAAAAATCTCTTTTGAGACCTATATGAACAACGTGGATTAACTAGAGCTTAGTTAATATAGACTTCTAAGATCGTGAATATCTAGAAACATGCGATGCATCTCTAGAATTCTCTCTTCCTTAAATACACAATCTTTTAGTTTAAGCACTAAGTGTCTATTAATGAAAAATCTAGCAACCATCTCTCCCTCCCTCCCTCCCTCCATCCCTCCAATTACTCTTTAACTCAAATAAATTAATCAAAACTTTCACCAAAATATTAATCATGCATATCCAACTCTTATTGTATTACACATAATTAAATATATAAACTAATAAAATTAATTAATTAAGATATACTAAGTTCATCATTATCCATCAATACACTCCTTTCATATAGAGTCAAATACTTAAAGTAAAAAAAAAAAAAATTAACACATGGTTGAGACACGCATTGCTAATAAACTAAACCAACAAATAAAAATTAAATTCACCATAAAGCTTGAAATTAATGAAAGGTATCACAAAAAATGGTCTTCAATAGCTTAAATCCTTAAATGAAATTGAATACCCATTAAATTTTACCTAAAAAAAAATTAAGATAAAGTATAGAGTGAAAATGGTTCATGCATGAACTATTGAAGTATATTAGTTATTTTCACTAAAAAATATAGTTATTTTCACTAAAGAATATTAGTTATTTTCAATCAACAAAAATAATTATTACTACTTTTTAGTGAAAATAATTAATTACCTTTAATAATTAATATGTGAACCAATTTCACTGTGTACATGCTCGTCCGGGGGTGGGTTGTGGGGGGTGGGGGTGGTGTTTATCCCCAATCCCTCTCAATGAGCTGTTGCTTCCATTTAAGTGCTCCATTGAATCGATGAAAATCGCTAAATAGCGAACTTTATAACAATTCACGCGTTTGAGTCTCCTAATTAACCAAAAACCTTCAGAAATATAATAAACCATCATGCCATTTAATGTTTAGAGGCTCCACTTGCTATCTTCAATTTAACTTGCTTGCTTCCCTATTTTATTTGTTCAACTTATGCGACTGAGCGTTAATTGCAAACAAGGAGGTAGGACCAGCTGCACCTCTTCTCTTTCTTCCTTTAAAGGTTACAAAAGGGCCGAAACAATTGTTGAAATGGCCAACTTGTTGGGCCTTGTGCGGGCTTCAATCATTTTAAATAATGGCCCAGGTTAGATACAATCCCATGTTTAATTAAGACACCCGCATCCAAAAAAATGTTTGGAGAAAGTTTCCGAAAACTATAACAATTTTTGAAAAAAAAAAATTCCAAAAATTCATATCTTTAGTTTATTATTATTATTATTTTTTTGCATTTTCGATTTTTTTTTTTAAATTGTTAACTTTTCGAACTATTTTTCCGAATTTTATGGATGGAGTGTATTAACAAAAGATAGGACTGTATATAACCTTGATCTTAAATAAATTCTTACCATTTATGTTCTTAGCACCATTCTTTTTCTTCTCGTTGTAACAGCTAATTTCGTGAATTTAAATATAATAACACGAAAAATGTTTACAATTTAATTCCTTTCGGATTGAACCGAGAAATTTGTGTGGATTCAAAACTCTAGATTTGCTCATCTGATTCTTCTCTTTCGTTTGACTTTTGACTTCGTTAATTTTCAGACGAAATCCTTGTTTTGATCTTATTCGATCTTGAATTTTGGGAACGTTAATCCGAGGGCTTGATGCTCTTTACGGATTAAACGTTATTTGGACGACTTTATAGATGAACTCTTTTGAACTTGGCGAGGAACACCTTTGATGAAGACCTATGATGAAGAACACCTTTGATGAAGACCTTCGAGAAACGTTGATTAGAGAGGTTTCGCACCTTGATCTCGAATCAAACTTTGTTTCTTGCCGAATTCGTGAAGAACTCCTTTGAAGCCGCGAAGAACACTTGCAGAGAATTTTGAAATCCTGAAGTTTCTAGCTTGCTGTTGTGTTCTGAATGTGTGAAGGCCCCTATTTATAGGTGCAAGATTCTAGGTTTACGGGTCAGATTTGATCTTATCCACTCATTTAACTTATCGGACTTTAGAGATCCAATTCAATTTATTGGACTTTAGAGACCCAAATTAATTTATTGGACTTTAGAGACCCAATTTAATTTATTGGACTTTAGATGCCCAATTTAACTTATTGGACTTTAGAGGCCCCAATTTAATTTATTGGACTTTAGAAGCCCAATTTAACTTGTTGGACTTTAGGAGCCCAATTTCATTTATTGGACTTTAGAAGCCCAATTTAATTTGTATCAATTAATTAATTAATTTACTAATTTAAGAATTAAATGTATGTAAATTCCAATAAATAAATAATAATTTTAATTGATATTTAAGACGTAATTTCCACGTGTCACCTTTTAATTGAGTGCAAATTTAATTTGCTTACACTCATATTTTTGCTCATCTCGTCTCAAGTTATTTCTTCAATTGATTTTACAAAATTATATGCACATGTTTTGCTCAATAAATTCTCATTTTTCCTATAAAAATAGCAAAACAACATTTTATCTCTATATCAAATATAATTAGTCAATTAAATAAAATAATGCATGAATTCCTATCAAATTAATTAAGTTATGCATATGAATTTGAAGCAATTATTACACTAATCAAGAAGAGGGGTGAGGAAGGCAGCGGGTGCAAAAATAAAGTTAATTGAGGAGGGAGAGAGAATTGGGGTTGTTTAGGGGAGGGGTAGAAATGAATTTTTATAAGTAAATCTTTTGTCCACCAAATACAGGGCACCACTTGTTGGGAAAACCGGGTTGTCCGGATCTATCGGGATTATATTTAAATACGAATTTAAAATTCAATTAATACTAGCACGAATTAATTAAATCATAATTCCAACAACACGTATTATCATGCATATGAATTAATTCACATAAAATCCTATAGCGGAAAATTTAGGAGTTTATACGATTACGTATCTCTTGAAACGATGACTTTTGAGAATAATGGGACAAGCTTTGATAATCCTATCAATCGAAAGACCTTCTCAAGTATTCCCTTTAGCATTGCTCGTTCACCGGTGGGAAGTGCTTAACGAACAATTAATAATACGAATGAAGAAGAAAAATATATGTTGTTCTTAATTTTCCAACTCATGAAACTCGTAAATTGGGGATGAAAATATCACCCCCTATTTATAATAGAGTGCCACTACTCAAACCCCAAATTCCACTAAACAAACCCCATAAAATTTAAGACAAAAATAGACACATTAAAAAAAGACTAAGATACCCCGTATATACATAAATATGATACTTAATAAACTCTTTTATAATTTTACGTATATTAATTTCTCTCACACATTCTCTTAAACCCTTCTAAACTATTGATCAATATTTTAAGAATCATTGTCATGGAACAAGAAAACTCAAAGGAGAACATTAATGTAAGTTTGTTAATGTTTTTTTATTGTTTTGGTTTGGATGTTTTTATGTAGAAATTGTGTTTACATGAGGTTAAATAGAGTACAATCGCGCCTCTGTTTGGCCCAAGTCGCTGCTGAACGATGTTTAAATGTTCGGCCACGACAATAAACATACGAAATTGTGGGAAAAAAATCAGCCACTTTTGTTCGGTTGGTTTGGCTGAACAAATTGCAAAGCGTACATAGTCATGTGGCCGAACACAATGCAATGCGTACACAGTTTTTTGGCCGAACACGGTGCAATATGTACACAGTCGTTCGGCCGAACATAACACAAGTTGTACAAATTGTAATGGCCGAACAGAATTTGTCCATGACAAAATTGTTGAACATTTTACAAGTTGTGCATACATAATATTATAGTCGAACACACTCAGGATTTTGAACAATAAATTCATCGTATATAATATTCTTTAATGTTTAAATTTTGTTGTATACAGGAATCAAATGAAAATGAATTGACGGTTGAGTATGGTTATTTGTTCACGACAAGGGCTTTCTTCAAATCTAGGGAAGAAATGATTAGTTGGGTTTATCAAACGGCTCTTTCAAATGATATGGTTATCGTTATTGGAAGGTCTGACAATGCCGAAAGTAGAAGTCATCCGCGTGTAACATTTTCCTATGAAAGAAATGGTACCTTCAGCGAATAAAAAAAAGTATCTTTTAAATTAGATATTGATAAAGAAAAAAAGAAGGCAACAAGACACTTGATAGAAGAAGTATTGGGACAAAAAAAGTGTGGTTGTCAATTTATGTTGAAAGGGAACCAAATTGATCTATATGGTCACTGGGAGTTGAAGGTTGTACATGACACACACAATCACCCAATTTACCAATTCTTGGAAGGTCACACATTTGCTGGTCGCTTAACACCTATTCAAGATGCATTTGTTCTGAACTTGTCAAAAGTCAACAGCCAACCATTAGAAATATTGAGAGTACTGAAAAAAGAATGACCGGATACAAAGGCCACACTTACACATATTTACAATGCTCGACTAAAACATAGAGTTGTGGAGAGTAAGGGTCAATCACAAATGCAATACCTTATGACAAAATTGGAAGAAGAAAAGTATTCGTTTCATCATAGGCGGTACGAGAAGACCAACATAGTCAATTATATATTTTTCGCGCATCCAACAAGTGTGGAGCTACTACATGCCTTTTCTTTTGTCTTGTTCATGGATTGTACGTACAAAACCAACATATATAGATTGCCCCTATTGGAGATAGTCGGAGTGACTTCAACATGAATGACATTTTCTGTTGCATTTGCTTATATGGAGTCAGAGCGGGAGGACAATTATATATGGGCGTGCGACATCCTAAAAGATTTGATGCATGGGTATTGTTTGCCCACTGTTATTGTCACTGATAGAGAGTTGACGTTGGTTAATGCAGTAGTATCCATGTTCCCATCCGTCACACATTTGTTATGTAAGTGGCACATTCGTAAAAACGTGTTGGCTAACTGCAAGAAAAGTAAATACTTTCCCACCGATGAACAGAGGAAGTTATTTAGTCGTGCATTTGATAATGTGATTGATGCTGAGAATGAAGGGGGATTTGTTTATTTTCTTAGAAGGTTTCAGACTGACCACTCGAAGAATCCGAAGTCCTCAATAGCCGTTGAATATTGTATGAATCTGTGGATTACACCTTATAAATAAAAATTTGTATCGGCTTATACAAACAAGGTCATGCATTATGACAATGTCACGCCAAATAGGTACTTGTTGATATTATGCATGTTGATAGGCGAACATCAGTAAGAGCTCAGCGAGCAAGAGTTAAGGCCTAAGTGAAGAGAATGAAGCCAAATACTCAAACTATAAATGATTAAGCAAAAGGGAGTGCATAAACTAATCCAGGGAGTGCACTTTGTGACAAACAACATAGCTGACGAACAACTTTGATGCGAACAAGACAAAAAATAAGACTTTGTAACTAAGTTTCAGCTTAGATAAGGTCAAACAAGGTCAAAGGACACATGTCAACCATACAAGCTTGGAAGTCCAAGAGTCATGTACACCACCTACTTGGTGGTCAGTATAAATAGTTGTTCTCCAGTAATAAAATATAAGTTCAAATTCACAAATACTCCAATACACACACTCATAAACGTACACACATATGAAATAAATACGAATTCAACTCTCGTATTTACTATTTTATTACCTGAACTATCGAATTTACTATTTACGGTGGTAATCAATCACACATTCTTGTTTGGTGATCCTAAAACCGGTTAAAAATAGCCACTAATCCACGCGATTAAAACCGATCACCAACAATGCATTCTAGATTCTTCTAAAATTTATTTGGTCAAACTTGATAAAATTTCTAATTTTATTATTATAGGGTCGAGAGTAATCATGCAAAGTTGAAGAGGTGCCTAAAAACGAGCCAGAGTAATTTTGAGACTTGTTGGTCCAAAATTCATTCTCTTCTTAACACCTCGCACATTGCGATAAGGGCTTCGCTTGAGAAGAGCATCCATGTGGTGCAACATAAATTTTAACCTTCTGTATTTAGTATTCTGAGAGGGGAGATTTCAATCAAGGCATTGGAAATGATACTAAAAGAAATGGAATCCAGGTCTTGTGACGATCCTTTGTTATGTGGATGTATTCTAAGAAAGACTTGTGGGTTGCCTTGTTCGCATGAGATCAAAGAATTCAAAGTCAATGACACTCCTATTCCATTAGACAATTTTGATAGATTTTGGAAGAAGTTGGATATGAGGGCCATGCACCCGATTCAGGGGCCAAGTCAAGGGCTAAACCATGGATCAAATCCAGGGGTTGGAAATGATATTAGAAGTCGTTGGTCTGACACGTGGGCAGTTGTTGATAAAGCTTTTGATGCTAAAGGTGATTCAGAACAATTGTTGATGTTGAAAAGGATAAGAGAAGTTGTAAATCCTGCAACAACATCATTACTTGAGCCACATCCTCTAAAGAAGAGTCGGGGTAGACCGAAAAGGAAACATAAAGAAAAGGACAAATCAACTAAGCGTGACAAGAGTGTGTTTGAGTATGTCGGCTCCATCGTAGATAGTTGTTCTCAAACTACTATTGAATTCAGTGAACCAGTGCACGTGTCACCTATGTTCAGTAATGCGAAAGGACAAAAACAAAAGGTATTATTTATATTTACGTTTTTAATTAATTATTATTATGTTTATTTTAATCTTTAATTTGAATAGGTACGTCGAAAAGTTATACCTCCACGTGCAGTTGAGTTTATAGACATACCAACGTGGATTCGCGGGTATGTCTTAGATACTCATGATGTTGTTGAGGATGGACATTGTGGGTTCCGTGCTGTTGCTAAACAAATGGGATTTGGAGAGGAGGAATGGCGTAAGGTCCGACGCGATCTCATGCATGAGTTAACATTGCACAAAGATTTGTACTAAAAAATATTCATGTTGGAGGGTGGGGTTGATAATATAATGAAAAGATTGGACAATTTTGACACTTTAGGTCCTGAATATCATTGGTTTTTATTGCCCGAGATGGGACACCTTGTTGCATCAACATACAATGTGATATTTGTCACATTGTCGAATCTTGTGTGCCATACATACCTGTCTTTCAGAACAGTGGCGCCAGCTGATCCGAAATGCATTTGCATTGTGCTAATTGAACAAAAAAGGCATTTTATTTCGGTACATATATCTTTTATTCATTGAATATGTCTTGTTAGTGTTTCAATTTAATAATTCATTCATTTATTATGCAGGTTGATTTGAAGCCAGATCACCCACTGCCTCACATAATGTATTCTTGGAATGACTATCGTGATCCATGTGCTGAAACATGGAGGGATTTATGCAGGAAACAAATATTATTGTATTTCCGGCTTGTAGGATATAATCCAGATGCTAATGTAGAAGGAATTAGTCTTTAAATGATATTTTATTTGCATGTTTCTATGTAAAGATATTACTATTAATTTGGAAATAATAAAAGAGAAAAAAAACTTTTATATTTAGTTTATTATTTTATTTAAATCAATATCTACATTCATTTCAACTACAAAGTGCATAATATGTTATTGGGTATTTTATTTATTTAATGAATTGCAATATTACTTGATGCAGTGAGACCGTATAAAAATTATGAATATTCGAAGGACACAAGAACCCAAACTATTTCCATTGATTCTAAAACTCTCGTTTTTTCATTAATCAAAATCAACTCCATAAAACAATGACTACACCATAAATAAGTAAAAATGTTTCAAACATCATAGCTTAAGATATAGTTTAATGTCCTTATGATTCCCTATCGCGTATCCTCGGTTACCATCCTCAAAGCTATCAAGCACTGTGATTGATACATACGGGATTTCACATATAGATGGAATCTATAGTTTTGTCTCCTTTTGAAACTCCTTTTCCAGGCACAACAAGACTATTTAATCAATTAACATTTTGAATGATGGTATTAGAATAAGTTATAAAGAAAAAAAAGGATGATGGTCCAGTTTTCGAAAATCGAAATGGGAATTCAGGAGCAATTTTTTTTAAAACCATTTCCTCAGAGAGTTCAGCAAGAGTGAAGAGTTCTCAAGTCACTGCTCTGCTCAGAGGCTGAGCTACCAAGTCAGTGTGAGCTTGGAGGCTCATGCTCTGAACAGGACAGTGACCTCGAGAGATTACACTTCAAGTCACTGCTCTGCTTAGAGGTTGAGCTACCAAGTCAGTGAAGGCTTGGAGGCTCATGCTCTAAGCAAGGTAGTGACTCGAGATACTGAACTCTCGAGTGCGCCTGAGTTGGTCAGTGAGAGGATTCTCCCTGACCTGAATGATTAACTAAAGTTTCCTTTTTAACAATGCTCTGAGTGAGCAGATTTTCACAACACTTTAGTAAACACTTTAAATGAAACGAACGCTGAGTTTAACGTGGTTCAGAGACTCAAGCTCTTACATCCACGGGCCTGATTTAACAGGAAATTCACTAACTGGGATTCTTGTTTTTAACGTGCCAAGGTGCACTTACAACTGGACTCACGCCACTCCCTGGGCTGCCCCTCCTTGCTAACTCACTGATAACTTACTCCCAACAAACCTAACTAGGGGGTTTTGGTTTCGGTTTGGTTTCTCCAACTATGTGAGGTTTTCCCTTACAATGTATTAGCCTCAAGCTAAGATTGGGAAAATCTCTCTAAGCTAAGAGTTACAAGCTTGACACTCAATGAATATAAGTGATAACCTAATGATCAGTGTTGTGGGTGTGTAACACTTCCTTATGACTCCCTAACAACTAACACACCCTCACAGCTTGTAGGTGTTGATTTTACTTACTTCACACACAACACAACACCCATGAATACACAACTATGAGCTTGTATTTATAGTGTGGATTCAAATGTAACCGTTGGATGAAATTACATTTGAATCCATACAATTAATGGTTTCAACCACTTTTCTTGGAATACGGCCTTGTCAGGGTCAGAGTTGCTGCCTTGTGCTGATTGGTCCACGTGGGCTGGATCCAACGGATCTTTGAGTCAGTGGGTTGACCAAGACCCACTGACTTTAGGTATCTTCCTCCTTCAATGACTGATGATCTTCAGTGGACTGAACGTCTTCAGTTTAGTTGTCCTTCAGAGACTGTTTGAAGATCACTCCAAGAAGTTTGTCATAAGGCTGAATGACAAACTTCCCTGACCACAGTAGCTTGACTCCTTCAGGGCCTACTTGGTGCAGCACTGATCCTCTTGATCATGCTCTTCACTGAGTGGTCCACCTGACCTAGCTTAGATCAGCTCGGTTTACACTCAGTGGGACATCCTTCAGGCTTCTCTTCTGGTTCAGGTCTCTAGCATGGCTTCAGTCAGTTCTTCTTGGTGTCATCTTGATATTCTCAGGCTGTGTTGCAGAGTTCCCCCTTGCTGAGTCCCCCCTCAACTGAACAGCCTATTCTACTGAAAGCTAACCTAGCCTGACCTGAAACAAAAGATACTATCCTGACTGCTTTCAAACCTATTACACGTTGTTTTGGAAAATCATCAAAACTAAATCATATCCCAACAAAGGAGCAAGATAATCATATAAATATATAATTCATTGGTTAGTTGCTTGTATCATTAGGCGTACAAAAGGAATTCCCATCGTTAGTGTAAAAAAACCCATTGAGTAGTGGCAAAGAATAGACACACTGATGGCTCATTCAAGCTCGCCACAAAATGTGCACTCTGTGTCTCAAACAGAGTTAAATTATATGCACTCACCTGTAAAACAAGTGGAGCCAATTTTCTGAAAGAATTTTCAATGCCATAATAAGCAGCAATAGTATTGACAAAAGTCACAACCCCTATATCAGAAAAGCTAGTCAATAGAAAGAGGAGAATTCCCACTCTAACTGCCACGAAGCTCGTGTACCTGCTAATACGTAATTTCAATTTCTCATTCAACATTTCCACCACTTATGTCCCACTTTCATCATATTATACATTAGTCAAGCACCTATACTGAAAGAAGGGAAAATTCCAAAAACTTCACTTCTCTACTACATAGGATTGTATGCTAGGGCTGAAAATGATCGAATTAGTCGGATAAAACTACTGTTCAAACTTGCCTACGTTAGATACTCCATTAATTACAAATTTAAAAATCACTAAACCATTCAAAATGACTACACCATAAATAAGTAAAATATTTCAAAACATCATAAAATAATCATCTATGTGACCTTCTTCTCCTCCCTCTACCAGCATTCCTGGACGACTCTGGTCTATCAGGAATGACGCCATCAGGATTAGGTGCATCATCTCATCCTGTATCTCCTAGAGCTATGTATGCCTGACCAATCTGTGTTATCATATTCTCCAGAGTGAGACCATTATCTCGAAGTCTCCACAAGTGTATAGGTTGCTCCATTAAGGCAAGTGCAACTTGATGTTGGTTCCAAAGTGATGATGATGTACTAGCGGTAGTTTGGTGGGCTGCATTCTAAGAGGCGCGGTCGGGACACTGAATGATTGGATGAGAATGCTCACGGAACCAGGAAAGATAATCATTTGAGCATTCCCATGGTAGAGTAGCTACACGACTAGGGATGTAAACAAATCAAATCAAGTCGAATACCACAATATTTGAATTCGTATTCGTAAAATTATTTCGAATATCGAATTCGAATCGAATATTTTTCGAATAGTAAATGTGATTTATATTTGATTTGAAACTCATATCGAATTATTAGAAAATATACGAATACTTGAGTCGAATATTCGAATCGATTTTTTTTCTCAAGCATGTTCCTAACAAATAATATTCAAGAGAAGATATTATGTGAACAATATTCACAATGAAACTTGTTTGAATGGTATTAGTAAATTAAACTAAAAGTATCAGTGAATATATATATATATATATATATATATAGAAGTGAGGAGAGAGAAAAAGTTATCATTATAGGAGCAAGTGAAGTCTACTTGCTCTGTAGTGCAATGGTGAATCTCACTCTCCATTAAAGAGAGTGGATTAACTTTACCATTTTCTTTTCTTTCTTTTTTTATTTTGAATCAATAGTTTCAAAGTTCTTTAAGCTAATAATTTTAAATCTATTTTCAACACACTATATATTAAATTAATTATCTTTTGAACATTTTTATTTAATATATACTGCACATAAAAAATGAAAAGTAATATTTAAAATATTTTTTTTATTTTTTTTAAAGTGTTTTTTTTTATTGAATTTAACTATATATGATGAATTGAATTAAAATAATTTTATTTAGACTACATAAGTTTTGTTAAATATTAAAACTATTTTATGAATTTTAGTATTTATTGTGAATTTAGTACATAAGTGAAAATTGTATGATTAATTAAATAATTATAATGCTCACATATTTACGATATAATCTTTACATATTAATTGGATTATAGATTAAAAAAATTTAATGTAATTTTTTTTATGTAAGTTATTATACAATCTCGCATTTAAAATTTATAATATTCAATCCGTGCATCACACGGGATAAACACTAGTTGCACTAAAATTATCAGCTCCAAATAGTATTTAGTTTTTTTTATTAAAGTTATTAGTTGAAGTTGTATTAGTTATTCTCACTAAAGGTGTTAGTTATTTTAACATAAGGTATTAGTATTTTTTTTCGATAATGATGTGGCTCGAACCCACGACCTTTGTATCATAGGTAGTGGGATTTTAATCATTTGACTTGAGTTATACCACTTCGTCAGATATTAGTAATTTGTTGTTCACGGTAATAGTTACCGTGAGTATTATTGACATAATACTTTGTCAATATTCAAATATTCATTTCAAAATTGTCATTGTTTGAATTCACAATCTCATTATAAACTTAAAAATTCGCATAACACAATCAAATAAGTAAATAATTTTTTTTTTATCAAATTCATGGAAAAACACTTTAATAATCAAATTAAGAGTATTGACCTACAATTCTTTTTTAATTAGTTAAGTTTTTTAATAATTAAATTACATTATATGTTTTTAATTAAAATACTTAATTAAGAATTGCCTACAAGCCCACTTGTTGGATGAAGTTATAAAGGTTAATATTCTTAAAATAATTATAATGAACTTAAATTTAATAATAATTATATTTATTATTACTATTAATATATAATTATGTAATTATATATTTAACCGAATATTTAATTGAATATTTACGAATATCGAATCAAATATCATAGTATTTGTATTTGTATTTGATAACTAATCGAATCAAAAAAATTATTTGTACCCAAATTCGAATTATAAAATTTCGAATACAAATACCAAATCGAACAAAAATTATTTGATTCGTTTACAACCCTATACACGACCACGACGACGGGCAGACATAACGTGATTGTCCCACGTTCTATAGTATCCTTCAAGGCTGTCTGCCAATATAAGCTTGTATTTACCACCTTTGGCGGGTCTAGAAGCAAATGTCGGACCAAGAGGTGCAGCAGGAATGGTCTGGACAAAGCCAAACTGTCTAAGTACACGGTCTGGGTGGTAGGGCTCAACAATGTCAAATGATCGAATGCATCCATGAAAAAAAAACAATTTCTTCTAATGGATGATGCTCATGTACATTTGTATAAGGGTTCCATTCGACCTACAAATTGTAATCACATTTGCTATTTAATTTGTAGTTAAAAGTTGCAATTATGTATGATAAAAAAATATAAATACTTACATCTGATGTTGTGAGTGCATCTAATCTCTCTCGCAGACTAACTTGATCTTGAAGGTTTCCTCTATATCGTGTGGGGGTACCCACTTCGTAGCTAATGGAAACTGTGGACTGAACCCTGTGATGTGCGCAAGCCGAGTAAATGGGAAATGCTCATAAATCCATGCCTATATATTTGTTCAACAAGTTAGAACGAAGATAAAGATTGTTTTATTAGTTTGTTATTCCATAGCTTGATCCATTTATTTTCATTTACTATGATAAAATTACATACACACTAATTCCAAAAGTCATATAGAGAAAGATAAAAAATGATTAAAAAAAGGGGGAAAATATCCCACGAAATTTAATATTTCATAGATTGAACAAAAATTTACCTCTAATAGGGGAATGAACCCGACAAGTTACTTAACTCGTGTCTAGATGCTACTCCCAGCTGTTTATATAAATATGCTAGAGTTGCAGTCCCCCATGCATATTGACCCGCATCTTCAACATCATCCAACATACGTAGGAAATGTGTACCGATGCGTGCCCCACTTTTGTCCGCAAATAATACACATCCAATAAAATACATTATGTAAGCATGGGCTGCACAATCTAGTGTGTGTGGATCATTAGATGTTGTTTCATTCTTAAATTTATTGACTAACCAACTCAATTTGAACGAGCTACCTCGCACTGCACTTAGCTGATCAGCAGCAACTTTCTTGGTAACTCCCAACAATCGTGACACTAAAGTTGTACCATTTTCCCTGTTTACATCTAGCTGAAACTCCACTGGATGACCTTCAATCTTAAGTCCAGTCAAACAACGCATGTCATCCAACGTGATCGTCATTTCCCCAAAGGGCATATGAAAGTATTTGTTTCGGGCTGCCATCGCTCAATAAAAGCACCAATAAGATCTCTATTCAGACTAGGGTAAGCAAAGTCTCGTAAAGCTAGCATCCCCGTATCCCTAACCAAGTCTCTCCAATTACGAGTGGTTTGATCTGTTGGAAAAGTCCATTCCAAGAGCTTATTTGTGTGGCAGTGGACTTTCAGTAGCTCACGTTCTTCACCGTTCCATATCTTAGCAGCTACATGAGTCTTGAAACTCTGCAATAAAGATGGATTCACCGGACCACCAGGATAAGGTCCACTCAATACACCATTCTCATCTGAATCTTCAGCCTCATCCATTTGCATAACTGGAGGTGTCCCTTCTGGCTCTTGTGTTTCTGGCTCTAGTGTTTCTTGCTCTTGTGTTTCTGGCTCTAGTGCTTGTTCGATAAATTCAAGTCATCCAACCTCTTCACATTGTGAGAGATTCATGAAGACTCGGTGTTTTTGCTCTCTTGTGAAAACATTTTCTACAAAAAAATAGAATGTCTTAATTACGTGCCATGATTTTTGCCACATCTAAAAGGACGTGTAGTCCAACAAATTGAGAATAACTATAAATGAAACATCTAGAAAATTAATAATTACGGATATTAAAATATAAGATAATATAAATAATATATAAATTTATCATACTTATAAAGAGTTGACTTGTAAGAACATGTAGCATGATAATCTTAAACAAAAGAAAAAAAGTCCAGAAAATTATATTTTTGTTCTCTGCTATCACCATTCAAGATTCAATCCTGCAACAAAAAGAAAAAGAGAAAAAAAAAAGATAGGATAGAATCTATGGCTAAGGTAGAATTAGGGGCAGAGGTGGTCTATATATAATGTGTACATGTGCATATATAAGTAGTAATATGGTAGTATAAGTACGAATCCTTAGATTCATCATACGGGGGGCCCTTATGCCCTGCCAAACATTTATAATTTTTCAATTAATATTTTCATCTCATGATTTCCAAATTTATTCAGTAATAAACATAAAAGTTTTACTACTGCTAGATTTTTTTTTTACCGAACATGGTTTATCTCATAAGCATTGAAGATCTAAGCATCAATTCTCACAACTTGCATAAGATCAGCATAAGAAACATAGTTGCACTTCTATTTTCAGCTTTTATAATATACACAAACATATATACATGCGCGAGTAATAAAACATTAGCATTGTCACTGCAGGAAGTTAGAAGAAAAATCTATATCAAACACAGACTCAACTCTAGATACTCAAAACTAAGGCCCCAATTGTGCATAAGAAACCATCCTCAAAGCAAAGGAGAAAAACTTATCTTAATAACAGAAGTAGCTAACACTACCAAAAACAACAAACAGTGTGTAAAATGAAGGGAACAAAAAAATCTAAAAGTATAACTTTCTCCTTGCCAGACATAAAATTTTGTTGCAATACATCAAACCAGGCCATCCAGTTATTCATTGTCAAAGAGGCAAATTTGAAGCATCATTAGACCATAAGATTAAAGATTGTACTTCAACACAAGTGGTTCTTATACTCTGGTGAATGCTTCTATAGCCCGAGCCTTTTGATTTTGTATTGCAGAAGTATGTTTTCTGTACGTTGATTCCTAGTAATAAAAATTTGAATGACACTCTGCTATACTATGAAATATGGGGTGATAATGCCTTCAACAAGTGCATATTTTAAATAGCAATCATAAATTTTCTTAATGAAGACATAAAAGGTAAGGGATGAGAGATCCCGAAACCAAAATACATGCACTGAAACTTAAGAGTAGACTATACCAGTTACAGAGCAAAACTGAAACACTTGTGTCTATAAAATACATATGGCTAGAAAACCCATACTCGTTCTTATCCCAAATATTAAATTTATGAATTAAACTTGCCAACTTCATATGCATATATAGAAGATGAGAAATTTGGGGCCAAAATTATTAAAAGTGCGGTTAATTTTCTGGCCAGACACATGACATAACCTTCTAATTCCCAGTACCAAAAAAAAAAAAAAAACAGTAATTACTGAGGGAATCACCTATGGTTTGTATACCATCAATAATAATCATATAAACAAACCTAAAATTCATACGCATAAATCTAGAAATTTAGGAAAAGATAAAAATAATAATTAATGGAATTCTTACCGTATCTTTCAATCTCTGCAAGCATCAGTGTTCGTCTTGTTGAATCCTTATGAAATCGTGTACGGTTGCAATTCACCGAACGTTCACCGAGCAAGAGGAATGGCGTGCGGTTCTTTTTTATTTCTAAGAAACTAGAGATGTGGGGTTTTATTAGAGGCAAATATTGGGAGAAAGGGCATAATGGTAAAGAAATGGGGTAGGTTTAGTACTTAAGAGTTAAATTTTAAATTTAAATGGGGTTTGTTTAGTAGATGGGGTTTTTTTTAGAGGAATTTGGGTTTTAAATAGTGGCACTCTTTATAATAATGGGGTGGCCGAAATTTACCATGGAATTAGGGAGGAAAAAAATCTTTTCTTGATCTCCAAGAAATCTTGAATATATCTCATATATTCTCTTCTCCATAATAAAATATTCCACAAAAATCTCACCCTCCTATTATTATGCAATTTTCAAAAATTATAGGATGAGAATACAAGATTTAGATCTTCTTGAATTTATGAGATAATCTTGTATTCCAAGAATACATTTATTCCATAGTATCTTTTCAAGAAAATCAACAAAATCTTTTCTCTCACTATATCAATATTTTCGAAAATCAATAGGAAAAATCAGCAATAATATTTTTGTTTATTTTATATCAGCTTATTATTATTGGGCTACTTGAGGGGCCTTTAGAAGAATTAAGATTGGACCTCCAATGGGCTTCTGAATTTTCAATAGGCTTAGGTTAAATACCCCTCCATTAATACTACATATACCTATTATAATCATAAACTACCCATTTTACCCTTTTAAAACAAACCCTAATAAATCATATCTCCTCTGTTAGTCGCTGTCGCAGATGCACTGTTGCACTCCGCCAATCGCCCCTCGCTGCCACCGCCCCTCACAACTTTTCCCTCTATTCTTCTATTTGTTTTTCTCTCCAGTGCGCACGATCTCTCTGTCTCTCGCAGATCGAGCGCCGCCGCTCCTGCACCGCAGCGTCGCCTTTTGCTTTTCCTTCGCCTCCACCGTCACGCCTCCCATATTTCAAGAGGTCCATAGAACAATAATAGGTCGCACCTTTTTTTTTTATTTCTATCTTCGACTAACCAACAATAATTTCTCTTTTTCTTTCTTTTTTGTCCAACCATTTGTATCTCCTTTTGATTTGTTCAGAATAATTATTTTTTAGACTTTTGTGTTTTTACTCCTGTATGATTTCTTTGGAAGGAATGGTGATGTAATGTAAAAAATAGGGATGGAGAAAGTATGGCCAACACCGGCAGACGTAAGCAGCGGCGGGCGGTGGACTTTGGGCGGTGTAAAATACAGTGTTAGAGGGGTAGAATAGGGTATTCATATCTTTTCTTCGGTTTAGGAGGTGTATCTCTTAATAATTGAGGGGTATATAGCTGGACCCTTTTCAATATTGAGCCGCAGTATAATTCAGCCCATTAATATTAATTAATACCACTATCTAATTAATATTGCACTATCCATCTTAATCCATATTACGATAATATGGGCTCTCGGTTATTATTTCCCATGTTTAAGATTATCTAGTCCATTAATTAATTGAGCCTCTGAATAGCTCTAAATTAATTAATATCTTGTGCCTTGAAGTAAAGACAACTCAACATTATTATCCGTACCGGAAAACTAGTTTCCACTTGCAAGATTTGGTACGATAAAACTTTTGAGCCCACCAAGGGGACAAATCACACAAACCGTACTTGCACACATTTCTCCGTATTAAATCACACAAGTCGTATGATTAATATCATTGTCCAAAACACAAGGTATCGAAGTCATAATGATTCTTACCCAACATGTATCAAAGCAATAAGTATTTACCACACACGATCCTATTTAAGTGACGAAGATTAAGAAATCAACAACCATTGAGGTCTAATTCTTCTCCGTTCAGAACAGAAGAATTTATCCTCTCTGTAGGTCCTCTTCATCACATACAAAATGTGCTAGTGCAATCTCTTGGTCAAGACAGACCAATCTGAGAACTATACCTCAAAATTTCACGCTGGATTGTTCAATTCCACCTAGGTAGTGAAGTTGTACATTTATTTACAAGGAACTGTTAATGTGATCTTCCGGTATCGCCACACTAACTACAATGTAACACGTACTACTTATTGAACGGTTTGCAATAAACATATATAACATTCATTCATATTTAAAGCAACAATGATAAAAGATTTATTCTCATAAATAAGTGTTTAATACATAGGTTATACAAAGTAAAAGCATACTTTCACGTATAACCCCAACACCACCCACATGAGGGCCCCCAAGTTTATATTCTTCAAACACACACACACACACACACACATATATATATATATGTATATATATATATATATTGTTGAATTAATTTAACAAGGGTTTTAGAATGACCAACCTCGTAAATGCAACGGAAGAAAATCGAGCCGGTTGGATTCTACATATAATTCGTGATTTTCATTGTTAGAACTCAATTACGTGAATTAATTCTCGAATTGATTCGTATTCCACAATCTAAGTATCTTTTACAAATGGTATATTATTGATATGTATATTTGAATGATGGAGAAATTTTTCTCTTTTCGGCTCTATGTATCAAGTTTTCCCTGGAGAGAGAATCCATTTGCATAGAGATAGATTATCCTTAAATCCCAAACATATGGGGAGTTATATAACTTTCATTCACTTTATCCATTTCAAGGGTGAATATATTTAAATAATAATTAAACTAAATTAATTATTACTTTCATCTTCCACTCACAGTTGAAGTTTGAGCCTTAAACTCATTTACTTCTCCTTTATATACCATCACATAATATCTTTTCATACATACAAATATATAGTGTGACCCTCGAAAATATGAGTTTTATCGCTATACACTTGTTAAGGTTATATATCAACTCAGCCAGATTTATATGAAGAAGTCAATTCTCGTTATACCCCATAAATCTTTTCAATTAACACAAGTTGACATATCTCTTTCAATCCTCTGAAATTATTAGAGCATATTCAACCTTTATTAAATTTGTTTGTTCATAATCAAGTTCTCAACTCGATTGATAGGTCATTGAACACAACATAATGTGTTAATAATGATGTCTTTCCTTTTACACAAAATATCTACAAACTTCCACTATAACGACTTTCCTAGACGTGCACCACATCGCCATTATTATTCATAGCTATTGGTAATATGCTAAAGTAGCAACACTAAAGTGAAGACTTAGAAATAAAGTATAAAGTCTTAAAGGTACTTCTAAGAGGTTTATGCAACCTCAAGGCCTCATTCAATGAAAAAAATAAGAATATCTTTCTCATTTTCTTATGATCAACTCAGCACATGTGGTATGAAACACAGTTCACGATGTCTAAACTTCCAAGAATGGAAGTGTATGTCATCTAAGTCAATTATCTGACATCGTGTAAATCACAGTTCAAGTGAATCCTCGACACTTAACTTGGATTTCCTCCCACTTTCGTCCAAGAATCCACTGATTTAGCTTTGTAAAAAGTCAAATAGATTTATGGTAAAATCTATTACAATTATCTTTCAAATAATTTCATCTCTTCACATACTCCGATGTAAGAGGCGATTACTCGTATGAGAGAGCTAATCTTTACTTGTTGACGTACTATTATATGAACCTTTCATGTAATTCACAATACATAAACTTTTTGAGAACATTAACATCTACATCATACCATTGTTAATAGGCGAGCTACATTGCACTTAGGGTGAACTGGTTTAAGACAATTAACCACTACAAAGATAAGATTAAACAAGACAAATTAAGTCAGGGTGAACTACTTCACCCAGCCGAGCTACTAAAAAACAAAGGTCATCCAGACCCAAATAAGATCATGGCGAGCTACTTTAGCCAAAGTGCCACGGCAGAAGATAAGTCGACCAACAAACTCAAGTTAGTGACTCCTCAAGGACAAGTCCCAAGAGACGAACTGCTCTTTAATACGAGCAAATCCAACTTAAAGGATAGAAATTAGCTTAGATAAGGTCAAATAGTCAAGTCCCCATGTGTCAAGCATGCATAATGGGAGAGCAAAGGTTAGGCCACCTCCTACTAGGAGGACTTGTATAAAAACCATGCATTTTCATGGAAAAAAATAAGCACAAATTCACAAATACATCCAAACTTCGTCTACACACACACTAAAGCACCTCAATTCACACATATACGAACTAATATGTAATCAATACACGTATTCATCTATTTTCATCTTGAATAATCGAATCCACTATTTACGGTAGTGATCAATCATACATAATTATTTGATGATCTAATTAGTAACTAAAAGCAGCCACTAATCTATGTGATTAAAAACGATCATCAATAAATTGATGCTAGAAGAAGGGTACGAACCTTTGGTTTAGTGTGATTAGCAAGAATTTCAAGTTTAAAACTTGAAGAGTTGAAGAAGATCTTGGGTTTCCTTTGAAAACTCAAGCAAGACGTTCTCAATATTCTTGGTGTTCTTTACTTGAAGATTTGAACATTCGAAGATTCATATAACATCCTAACTAAGGATGCCTCAATCTCAGGAAACGCAACACTTCCGTCTTTCCAGGAGGGCCTCACCCACCAGGGGTTCCTCAGCTGACCGGCGAGCTCAAATAGCTCGGCCTGTGGAGAATAACAGGCCAGCAGCTGGTCAACTCATGCCCCCAGAGCTAGAAGTTCTAGCTCGCAATCCAGATGACCTAGCGCGCACGATAGCAATGCTTTAAGCATTGCAAAAGTAGCAGGGGCAACCTGATCCTTCTCATATCAGAGTAAGGCACAACCCAACAAGAGCTCATATGCAGAAGAAGGTACGGGATGAATGGCCAAACGAGGCGGACAATGCCCAAGCCTAGAAAGAAAAGACAAGGTAAAGTAGCTGGAGAAGCTCACCAGCCATGGAGAGTCAACCCCAAGCCAGGCTGTAGGGGTTAGTCATGGGACTACGCGCTAGAGCGTGCTGGATAGGCTTGGTTGACCAGGCCACGATAGAGAAGTAGCTCGACCTAGAGCTGAAGTAGCTCAGCCAGCTCATAACCCAGGTCGCCAGTCCGTGCACGAGAGATTGACCAGGTCGGCTTTTGGTCGCCTGGGTTCGAATGGGGCTGAGAACCCTAGAAAGCCAGCCCATGAGATTCCCCCTCCAAGTGAGGGACTGCGACGAACTGACAGCCATGCACCATTATTCGTTGAACAACCTCCAAGTCACGGGGGATCTCTAGATGAGTTGGTGTCAGTGAGGAAGGCCATTGAGGATATGCAAGACTAGCTGGACTTGCAAAGGGATCTCGGGGCAACTACTCTTCCTTCCTCCCCATTATCAACCATTATTCTGAAAGCCTCGATTCAAAAGAAAATACAGTTCCCTGCCAGTATCCAATACGAGGGAACAACGGATCCCTGGATGCATCTGACCAAGTATTCTGACTACATGATTTCCATGGGAGCTAGTGACACTACCTAATGCCGGAACTTTCCCCTAACACTTGGGGATCATGTACATAAATGGTTTTCGGCTTTGCCACTGGCTTCTATTCATTCGTTTGCCCAGCTGGGCAAAGAATTCTTATCCCACTTCTCCACGGCTGGGTCTTACCTATCCCAGAGGCATCGGCAATCCGATTTGAAACAAGTCGATGATGAATTAGACCGGTCGTACTTGGAAAGGTTCGACAAGGTCTTGCTGGAAGGAGAATATGTAAGCGAGGACACCAAGATTGTAGCTGTCCTGGCAGGATTGAAAAAGGGCACTGAACTCTGTATATCATAAGTGCCCGAAAACTTATGCTAAGTTCCGCAATCGGGCGGGAGTCTTTGTCTCCATGCATGAAGCACTACAAAAAGCCATGGGAGACAATAAAGCAGACCCGAAGGAAAACACAAAAAAATCCAGCAGAACCAGCTACAGAGTCCCCAAGAACATGAAAGCTTTTAATGAGGGGACAGAGTTGAAAAACAAGCTTAACCAGGTGGTGACCGTATCGATTGATACAATATATAATAACGTAAAGGAGAAGGAACTGCTTACCCTACCAAGGAAGATTCGCCAGGACACTAGTAAATTGAACCTGAATAAGTATTGTGCCTACCACCAGAGTGTGGGGCACTTTACTAGGGAGTGCAGAGACTTGCTAAAGTAACTCTGGCGATTCTACGAGGAGGGTAAGCTGTCCGACTTTGTCAAGAGGCAGCCTGGAAAGAAACCTCGGGCGAATAATCCCCAAAGCTCCGATGAGGACGAGGACGAACAACCCCTCAGGAGTAACAAAAGAGGGCGGCCTAATTTAGCTGCTGTGGCTGGACCTCCCACAGAGATTTTAATGAGGGAGCCACCAGGGCCTGTAGGGGGCTGCTCAGATGGGCGACCTCCAATTTCAAATCGAAAGAGGAAGGCTGAGCTACGCGCCGTAGCTCAGGTACAAGAAATGGGGGTCAACTCATCCATTGTACATACATCGGAGTTGACTTTCACTGAAAATGACCTGAACGGAATCATAACTCCCCAAAATGATTCCCTCGTAATTTGTGCCAAAATAATGGGGACCAAAGTACACCGTCTGCTGGTGGATACTGGAGCCTACACCAACATCCTCTTCAAGAAAACGCTCGACCAACTGGGAGACTATGCGAGCTACGCTGAAGACTCTAATCACTGAATCTTAGGCTTCGGTAATGCAGTAACAGTCCCATTAGGGATAATTAGGTTGTTTGTACAACTTGTATCGACCAAGAACCCCGAGAAAAATATAACTAGAATGGTGGAATTTTTTGTTGTAGATAAAGAATCCACCTACAATGGGTTCCTCGACCGACCATTTTTAAATGAATTCAAAGCTGCAGTTTCAATCTATTACTATTGTGTTAAGTTTCCCACTGCAAGTGGAGCTGGGATATTGAAAGGAGACCAAAGAAAAGCTCGAGAGTGTCTCCTCCAACTGCAATCAAATAAAAGACGGGTGTCAATGATGGAAGCATCCACCAGATATCCCGTAGGTGAACCCTCTGTCCTCGATGACATCCTGGAATCTCAGGATTACCAAATAGAGGTCGACGAACAGCCCCAGCCTTCCGATGAACTACTATTGCCCAGGGGTGAACTACCCTTGTCAGTTGGGGAACCGTCTATGGCTATTGACGAGCTACTATTGAATATTGGCCTGGAGGACCCTAACCCGGCGAACATCATTAATCCAGGGTCAGCTGAAGATGTTGAGCCCCGCCTGGGAGTTGACCCGATGAACATCGAGGATGAGGTAAATCATAAGGGACCAATCATCGATCCACGGTGGAAGGGACAAAAGTGGTGAGCTACTCCAGTCGAAGAACTGAAAGCTCTCAAAGTTAACCCTGACCATGAGGATCTCGAACTTTACATCAGGTCCGAGCTCCCTGAACCTTATAGGACCCGGATGGCAGAGTTCCTCAAAGGTAACTTTAATGTCTTCACCTGGTCACATGCTGACATGGTGGGGATCGAACCGAAATATGCTTGCCACAGACTGAACATTGACCCGGCCCGGAGACCAGTCCGTCAAAAAAGATGAAAATACGGGCCGAAAAAATATCAAGCACTCAACGAGGAAGTGAAAAAGCTGCTAGACAACGACTTGATCTGGCATGCATTATGTCCTCAATGGGTGGCAAATTCGGTGTTGGTGCGGAAACCGAATGGGACCTGAAGGTTATGCATAGACTTTACATATCTGAATGCAGCCTGCCCAAAGGACAACTTTCCACTTCCGCACATTGATAAACTGGTGGACAGTACAGCTGGGCATGAAATGTTCACTTTCATGTATGCATTTGCCGGCTACCACTAGATTCCAATGCATCCTGATGACCAGGAAGACACAACTTTCTATACAAATAAAAATTTACTATGCTGGAAAAGAATGTCGTTCAGACTAATCAATGCAGGGGCAACCTACCAGAGGCTCGTAAAAAAAATGTTCGACGAGCACATCAGAGATTTGGTGGAGGTGTTTATTGACGATATAGTCGTAAAAAGTGCCAGAAAAGAAGACCACCTTCAACATCTCACTCAAGTGTTTGACATTCTCCGGAAATATAACATGAAGTTAAACCCAAAGAAAAACAGCTTCGGGGTACATTCGGGGAAGTTCTTAGGCCATCTGGTCAGTAAATGGGGGATTGAAGCCAACCCCGTGAAAGTTAAAGCTATCATAGATATGCAACCACCTCATTCAGTAAAAGAGGTACAAAGATTAATGAGGTGCCTAGCTGCTTTAAATCGGTTCATATCCCAATCAAGAGACAAATGTCGTACATTCTTTGAAGCCATAAAAAATGCAATTTTCTATGGACAAGCAGCTGCCAGAGTGCTTTCGAAAAGCTCAAGGACTATTTGGGGAACGTAAAAATCCTATCAAAACCTACCCCAGGAGAGAAGCTATACTTGTACCTGGCAGCATCGGAGGTAGCCATCAACTTTATTTTGGTTCGGGCCGACGGAAAGTTCCATCGGCCCATCTATTATGTCAGCCAGGCTCTATACAAAGCCGAAGTGAAATATTCACCCACTAAAAAGTTGGCATATGCACTGGTCATGCGTATTAGAAAGTTAAGACCGTACTTCTTCGATCATCAAGTTGAAGTGCTAACAACTTTCCCACTCAGGCAAATTCTACACCAACCTGACACAGCTAGCCGCCTATTAAAATGGTCCATAGAGATTAGCCAGTTTGGAGTGACTTATGCACCTCGAACAGCGATCAAGGGTCAGACATTAGCCGACTTTATAGTTGAACTAACCTTTCCCCAAGATCCGACGAGAGGGCTAGATCACCCATGGCATCTCTATGTAGACAGTTCATCTACAAATATGGCCTCGGGGGCAGGAGTAGTCCTCATCAGCCCCGAAAGGCAAGTGTTCATCTCTGCAGTCAGATTCGAGTTTATGGCCACCAATAATGAAGCCGAGTACGAGGCCCTCATAGCAGGTCTCTACTTATCACTTGCTGTTGGAGTTAGCGACTCCAAATCTTTGGAGACTCTCAGCTCATTGTAAACAAAGTACGAGGAGAATAGTTGCTCACCACATATCAATGCTAGATCAAGTATACATTCAATAAGTACATCGGGCGAGCAACACACAAGCTGATGCACTAGCTAGACTGGCCACCAGTGAAGGGCCAGTAGAATTGACAGACATTATCATCACCATAAGGGCCAATCCATGCACTTCATATTACAAGGTCAACCAGATGGGCGAACTACTTAGTGATGATGACTGGCGAACTCCTTTAGCCAAATACTTGAAAGATGGTGAACTGCCAAGCAATTCTTTGAAGCTACCAAAATAACAAAACGAGCAGCCATGTATACCCTGGTGGGCGAGTAACTCTATAACAGGGGTTTTTCAATTTCACTTCTCAAGTGTTTGTCTAGGGGGCAGGGGCGAGCTACTTTGGAGACCATACATGCAGGGGTCTGTGGAAATCATGCTGGGGGGCAAGCTCTAGCCTATAAAACAATAAGGCAAGGCTACTATTAGCCAACCTTACGAAAAGTTGCAATCCAGATGGCCAGAGTTTGTCACCGGTGTCAAATCTTTGCCCCAGGCATCCACACACCAGCCCAAGAGCTCATCTCGGTTTTCAGTCCTTGGCCATTTGCACGATAGGGAATGGACATCATTGGACCCTTCCCACCTGGAAAGGGAAGCATACGGTTCGCCATCATGGCTGTGGATTATTATACCAAGTGGGCAGAGGCGGAAGCCTTAGTTAAAGTTACCCACAAAAAAATGATCGACTTCATCTGGACGAACATTGCCTGTCGATTTGGAGTTCCTCAAACAATTATTACAGACAATGGTCCCCAGTTTGATGGGAAGAAACTAAGGGATTTCTGCACCAAGTGGGACATCAGAAAATATTATTCGACCCCCTATCATCCACAGTTGAATGGTCAAGTAGAAGCCGCCAATACAATAATCAAACATGTTCTCAAAGGGCAGAGCGTTATTACAACTCCCATGCCAAGTTAAGGGAATTCGAAGCTGACAATCTCGTCTTAAGAAAGAAGCTCGCCCCACCTCCAGGTGTATTTGGACCTACTTGAGAGGGCCCATACAGGGTAATGGTCAGGTTACCCAATGGTGCTTATGACATTGAAGACCTAGAAGGCAATTCGGCCCAATACTCCTGGAATGCAACTAAATTGAAAAAATACTTTCAATAGGCGAGCTACTTTGTCAAAAGGGAATGGTAGTACTGCCCTTGTACTGGGGGAGCTACTATGACAGTGGGACGAGCTAAAGCTGCATATGTGCAAGTAAGACCCAAACACTTGTCTAATATTTTTTTTTAAATTTACTAAGTGTCGGTAGTCGAACACGTTCAGTTGGTCGAGCTACTTTAGACTAGCTACTTATTTGTACTTATATAGTTTTGATCTTTCAAACAATTCTAAAGTTGTTCGACAAAATGTATAGAGGTCGAGCTACTTTGACTTGGTTTGTGGACTATACATTCTGACAGGTTAAAGGTTGTTTGATAAAGTGTATAGTAGTCGAACTACTTTAGCTTGATTTGTAAAGTTTTGTAAAGTAGGTCGTCATCCATACTTGTAATTTTTTAGCAAGTTCAATCACAAGTTGTTCGTTCAAAGGAGAAAATCCAAGCTCAAGACACAAGTTTATTATATGATCAAGCCCATTAAAGGTTGTTCATTTTTAAATGAACATAGCCTAAGGCCAAGGCCCTTATTCCATTTCTATAGGCATAGTTCTTTAGATAAAAGCCCAACTACATACATTTAGATTGTAAAGCATAAATATAAATGCAAAGACAGTTAATGTATGGAGAACAAGACGAGCAAAAGTAAAGTTTATTAAATGACGAGGCAGTTCGCCCAAAAAAGATTACATTAACTCCATCAAGGAGCGAACAAAAATTATAAAAATAGAAGAAAATTAAAAAAGACCTACGAGCTACCTAATCTAAGCCCCTTGACCCCCAGGCGCGGGAAGATCATCATCATGGGGGTCGGCCAAGGGGGTACTTGCAGCAGTGGGGTCCAAAGGAACATCTTCAGTTAGCTCAGCAATGAGCCCTCAGCATCAACTCATTCCTTTTGAGCCCTTTCATCCTTACCGGCGGACACATCTTGCTCGCCTTCGACGACCTCCTCTTGATCATCCTCAGGAGGATGTGTGATTTCTAACCTGGGGTCGAGGAAGTCTATCTTGACCTCATACTCGGGCAAGTCGTCGATTTGGAGGGAGGTCCCTGGGGCTGGAGGGTTGCTCTCAAGAAAGGTCCGGAATTCCTTGCCGATCTCAATTATAATAAGGGGCACGTAAAATTCAATAATGACCCTAATGCACTCGGCATAGGCACTCACAAACCCCAGAATTGAGCTTGTCTCCATCTTGCGTAGCAACTCTTCATTTGGGATGGAGTTGGCGAACTGCTCCTCTAGGTCGGCATCTTTCTTGGATACCTCAGTAGCAAACTTCTCCGCCGTCTCTTTTTGTTTCCGCACTCGGGCGAGCTCGGTGCGGATTTGTTCATATTCGACCTCCTTTTGTTTTAGCTCGGCAGCCACCTTTTGATGGAGCTCGATAGTATTCGGCTAGGCTTCTTGGTGGGCTTTTACCTTATTCTGGAGGTCGCCCACCAATTTATTGGCCTCCTCCTTAGCCTCATCCCTCTCATTTGAGATGCGGCGAACTGTAGTAGTGTGCTGCCGAGCATCCCTCTCCAAGTCCTCAACTTGGTCGACCAGCTTCTGAATAGCGACCAGGGTGTTACCAACCTCGATTATGCAGAGGCAACCATTATCCCGAGGAGCCTGAGCCTTGACTGCCTCCTCCAAATTCTTGGCCCACGAGCGAGCTAAAGACTCGGTAGCTCGCCGGATGTGTGGGTTTGGGATTTCTCGGAAGGAGGTCGGCACCTTCGAGCACGAATACTGGTGCACCATATTGGAGCGACCAGGATAGTCATTGGGTTGATAACTACACAAAAGAAACATAAAGGAAAGTGTTAAAAAAATAATAATAAAAGAGTATAAGTAAGAAGAGTTAGGGAACTTACGAATCATATCGGTCTTTATCCCAACCGAGGTACGTCGCATCGTGGGGATCGTCGGCCCCTTCTTCTTGAGCCACAGCGACCAAGTACTGCTTGGCATGATGCTCCACTGATGGAGTTCGCCCAGTTGCTGGCCCGACTGAGTGAGCTACGTTTGCTCCGATTCCTTGGGCCCCCTTGCCCTTCTTGCAGGGGCGGGCTGCTTCACCGAGCTCGACCCTCCCGTTTGGCGAGGATCATCCTTGTTAGTTTTCGCCGCTAAGGCGATAATCTTTGACAATGGATCCCTCTTCTTCCTCCCTCTCTTGGTCGGCATTTCCCAGACGTGTTGATCAAGCAAGTGGAAGGAAGGGTGAATAGCTATTGTGACGAGCTGGTCTGCAAAAGGGTGAACTACAAAAGTTAGAAAAATAATACACAGAAACTACGAGTGAAGTAGTTCGCCAATTGAAAGAGTTACCGTCTGGAACTTGGACTTGAGACTCAAGATGGTGTGGGAAGGTGGTGAGTCGAGCAACTCTACAAGTCTCTTCCGAGGAAAGGTGTTGAACGGTGTGATCTGCTCAGTTCCTTAGGGCGATCTGGCTCACGACGAACAAAAATAGATTGTTGGCTTCATCTTTGGCTGTTGGGAAATATGTTAGATATTTTGAAGATGTTAAAACAAATAACTTGTAATATGACTAGCTGAACCTGTTAGTCAGCTATAGATTAGTCTAGGTCTAGAAGAAGTCTTTGGTTAAGGGGGAAGAAATATGTGCAGACCAGAGGAATCGACCAGAGGAGTCTGACCAGAGGAGTCGACCAGAGGACCTCTCACAGATGAGGTTCAGAGCAGAAGTGTCACCTGACCAGATGAGTCCTGACCAGACGACCCCACACCAGACAAGTCCAGACCAGACCAGATCAGACCTGATGAGTGCTGACCAGACGAGTATGACAGATTAGTTCACCCACCCAGGGGCTTTGTAGTAATTTGGAGACGAGAAAATCTTGGAGTTCAATGATGGAGAATAAGGCAATCTGGAAGTCAATCGATGGAGGAAATGATTGATTGCTTGATTGAAGTCAACTAATCAATCATATAATCAATCTTTGATTGATTATATTCCTCCAATTATGGTTGTTTGAATTGCTAGCACTCCAACGAATAGTAAATTCTCAACTATAAATAAAAGTGTTTTGGTTGAGTTCAAATACAAAAGTCGGGCAAGAGAGCACAAAAACACACGAACTCTTCCACTCACTCACCTTGTTTATTCACATATATTCACTCTTTAGGAGTTTTTAGTTGGAGCTTTACTCAACCTATTCATCACATAGAAAGGTTGTTGTAAGTAGTTGTACGAAGGATCTGGTATTTCCTAATTCCAGAAGTTCGTAAGTTGGTTGGAGAGAGAGTCCCCTTTGGAGAAAGGGAGAGTGGACGTAGGATAAGTTGGTTCAAACCACTATAAATCTGGTGTTCTTTATTTTCTACACTTTAGATTTATGTATTTCAATTCTAGCACTTACTTTATAATTTGGTTTTTCCATTAAGAATATTTCAAAACACTTTCTGCTGGACAATTCTTTTTGGGACCAACAAGTGGTATCAGAGCACATGTCACGGGTTCGAGTCCACCATGGCGCAAATAGTGGTATTTTTGGCGAAAAAGTCAGGATACTGCTAGGGGGGATTGTTGGGAAATATCCTAGCAGTCTCCTGCCTTCCAGGCTTGAGCGCTCAAGTTCTGTCCGCTCACTCGATTAAAGGCATAGTTGGGTGCCGCCCGTGGCGCTACAATTAGATATGAGTTAAAGGAAATAAAGTAGCACCTTACTACAAGTTTAGGCTTTTAGTCTAGTGGTAAGCGCTTGATCCTACAAGTGGTATCAGAGTAGTGTGTCCTACATACCACTGTTTTGAAATTATCTCAGTGGTCACAAGGGAAGATCCATTTTTTTTAAAACCCAAATATTTGTTGTGCTAACAATTTTTGCAGAAATGGGCTCGAAGAGAAGTAGTAAAAGAGACATTAGGAGTTACTCCCAAAGAAGCTTCGCAGATGAGGAAGAAGAGGTATCCACTTCTGGTTCATCATCTAATTTTGGACCAGACAAAGAGATATGTCTAGTGACAGACGAGGTATGTAATCGAACTTCCTCTTCTTTTTCTGAATAATCAGAGGAGTCTGATGTGCAAAAATTGCTATTAGACCTCCAAAAATCTATACAACTTTTTCAAAATTTGGAAGATGAGAACACAAAGTTGAAAGTAGAAAATCAGAAACTTTCACAATGTCTAGGCAACTCAGCTGATCTACCAGCTGAACAAAATCATACACTGGTCGAAGAGTCTTCTGACTTGACAACCAGGTGTACTGAACAAGTTCAGATGATAGAAAGGTTGGTTGTTGAAAATGTTGAGAAAGACAATGAATATAAGCTGCTTAAAGCTAAGTTTGATGAACTCTTCCATCAAAATGAAATTGTAAGAGAAAGTGAGGACAAACTCAAGATGAGACTGGAGCAACTGACTACAGCAAGCAATATTGTGTCACACATATGTAACACCCCCAAATTCAGAAAGTTGAACTTTGAGGTCACAACATCCTAAACCCGAGTCATCACTTAGTGAACCATAAAAACCGAGCTAGAAAATTTCTTATAAAAGATAAAACAATAAATATAATTATACAGATGCAGCGGAAGAACTTAACACAATACTTATTTGAGAAAATATCAGTTTGTTACTTAATAAAAACCATCATCTCATTACTAAAAATGAGTCATCCCGATGAGTCCTGGGTATGACTCTCGAGACATTAGTGACAAAAGATTAACAGTGGTATTAAAATAACATATTATCTCAATCTTAACAAAAATAATTTATTTAATTAATAAACGGGAGTGGAAAGCAGTCATCTACGACAGCTCCCGGACCTCAGCATCATAACCTGAAAATGTTTAGAGAGGGGCGTGAGATAAAATCTGTTATACAGATTGTCAGGAAATCCAAAATAATAATACCTTTAAGATTTTCTCCTTTCAGTTGGTTCGTTATAATTCTTGGTCACGTGTATTCGTTTTCTTTAACATAAAACTTATAAGTACAAATTTAGAACAAAGCATTTATACAGCTCGAAGGCCCATCATTCATATGGCCCAAAGGCCCATCAATCATATGGCTCAAAGGCCCATCAATCTCCTTTCTTATTCATATGGGGGGCACCGGTGACATTTCCCCCGCATCCTTGTCCCTAAAAATATGGGGGCACTGGTACTCTTTCAACCACATCCTTATCCCTATTTGGGGGCACCGGTAGCGACTCTACCACATCCTTGTCCCTAAAAAATTTTGGGGCACTGGTACTCTTTCAACCACATCCTTATCCCTGTTTGGGGGGCACCGGTAGCGATTCCACCGAGTCCTTATCCCTTCCTTCCTTCCTTATCCCTCCACATCTTCCTTTACAACTTTCACATAGTTCACAAATCACATACCACATGCTCACATTGTTATAATCACATACTCGCATTCACACTCATAAGAATATTCATGTCTTTTACTGATATCATTACATTTGTTTCAGAAAACTGACAACAATTCATATAACATTAACTAGCTATACAGATAGTGTCACCCACCTGGAAACTTTTAGAGAAAAAAGCTTAACTTCTTGATTGCTTAGAACACGGGCAACCTCTGAGCTTCCGAGCTAACCCCACTTTACCTAACACAATCCGCTCATTTAGTCATCGTTCATTCTTTTAGTTTATTACTCAACTTTGCATCATACTTGGGGCTTTTTAGTAATAGAAGAATATTTAGCCTATTAAAATGGTCTTAGGGTTTCGTTCAAGTTCATGGAGTGCATTGAAACTCTATTATTCGTGTTGGAGTTATACGTAAAAGTATGCTTTTACTTTGTATAACTCGTGTATCAAACACTCGTTTTATGAGAATAATTCTTTTATCGCATTTGCTTTAGTTATGATTGAATGTTGAATTTCTATTGCAAACCGTTCAATATATAGTACATGTTACATTGTAGTTAATGTGGTGATACCCGATCACGGAAGACGACATTAACAGTTTACTTGTAACTAAACGTACATTTTTACGACCTAGATGGAATTGAACAATCCGCCGTGAAAGGTCGATGTGTAATGCTCAGATTGGTCTGTCTTGACTAAGAGATTGCACTAGCACATTTAGTATGTGTTGAAGAGGTCCTACAGCGAGGATAAATTCTTCTGTTCTGAAAGGTGAAGAATTAGACCTCAGTGGTTGTTGATTTCTTAATCTCCGTCACTTAAATAGGACCGTGTGTGCTTAATAGTTACTGCTTTGATTCATGTTGGGTGAGAATCATTGCGACTTCGAACTTTGTGTCTTGGGCAGTAATATTAATCATACGACAGTTGCTAAGATTTAATACGGAGAAACGCGTGCGAGTACGGCTCGTGTGATTAGTCCCCTTGGTGGGCTCAGAAGTTTTATTGTACCAAATCTTGCAAGTGAAGAATTAGTTTCTTCGGTACGAATAATAATGTTGAGCTGTCTTTACTCCAAGGTGAAATATATTAATTAATTTAGAGCTATTCAGAAGCTTAATTAATTAATGGACTTGATAATCTTAAACGCGGGAAATAATAACCGGGAGCCCATATTATCGTAATATGGATTAAGATGGATAGTGCAATATTAATTTATTAGTGGTAATAATTAATATTAATGGATTGAATTATATTGGGGCTCAATATTGAAATTCAGAAGTCCATTAGGAGGTCCAATCTTAATTCTCCTTAAGGCCCCTCAAGTAGCCCATTAAGTAGCCCAATAATGATAAGGTGATTAAAATAAAAAGAAAATAATTATGCGGATTTTTCTTTATTATTTTCGAAAATTTGATGATTAGGAGAAATAAGATTTTGTTGATTTTCTTGGAAAGATATTATGGAAGATATGTATTCTAGGAATACAAGAATATCTCATATATTCAAGAAGATCCAAATCTTGGATTTCATCTATGAAGTTTTCGAAAATTGCATCCCTAAATATGAAGGGTGAGATTTTTGTGGAATATTTTATTGTGGAGAAAAGAATATATGAGATATATTCAAGATTTCTTAGAGTCTAAGAAAAGATTTTTTCCAAGCCTAAAATAAGCCCAAAAATTCGGCCCCTACATATTATAAATAGGGGATGATTATTTCATCCCCAAGTACATAATTCCATGTGTTGGAAAAATCAAGAAGCATAGATATTTTTCTTTTTCCTTAGTTTATTAAATTGCTTGAAAGCGTCTCCCACCGGCGATCAAGTGAGGTGAAAAAGGAAATACTTGAGAAGGCTTTGGGTTGATAGAGCGAGATTACAAGTGTCCCGTATATCCAAAGGCCAATACTATAAGAGGTACGTTAATCGCATATTTACTTGTTTATTCCGCCTAGTTAAATATGTGAAATTAATTTTACATGCATGATGATAATTAGTTGTTGGAATTATTATTTGAATGAATTAGGATTAATTCATACTAGTAATAATTGTATTTAAATTCGTATTTAAAATTCATCCCGAATAGATTCCGGACACCCCTATTTTCCCAACAACTGGTATCAGAGCCACGGTTTCGGGCTCTGAATTTTAAATTGGAATTTAAATTGTTAAACATTAAATTGAAATTGGATAGTAGAATTGTTAGATCCTTTTTTTGCAGGTATCCAATTGTCATGGTTTTAATGTTGTTAATTTCATGCGTGTGAATTAATTGTTTTTTAATTCGATTCGTTCGAATTCGTTTTTCTCGTGAGAAAATCCACGAGTAGATTAGTTGTTTTTATTTTGATTTGATCATTGTAATAGACTAGTCTAGATCTAGTATTTATTTTTTTTGTAAAAATAAATTGTAACCGGATCGTGACGAAGAACGAAGAATTAAAAACGGCGTACCCGGACGACGCATACAAGCGTGGCACGTGTATGGACGTAAAATCATGCAAGGGGTGAATAAAACGAGGATGAATGGCGAAAAAAACGGTGCACGGGGGTGCACGGTGCACGCTGTGCGCGACGGAAGCTGGCGCCGCGCGCGCGCTTTGTACCCGGGCTGCAGCGCCTCGGGGCGCTCCGGGTGGCGCCTCGGCGCACCTCAGTGTAGCGCCTCGGGTGCGCCTCGGGGCTGCGCTTCGGCGAGCCTCGGGCAGTTTTCCAGCGCTTCTCGGACCGGGAAGCGCGCGGGCCCACTTCGTGTGCCGACGCGCGCTGTATCTCAGGCCGTGGAATTTTTTCGGTTCGTGTTTTTTTTCCGTGTGATTTTAAACGTCGTCCCGAACCCCAAACGATGCTGTTTTTGAAGAAGTGTTGCTGTTCGAGTGGGAGCACGTCGAGACGAACGTCGAAAAGCAACAAGGACGATTTTTCGCATCAAGACGTGAAGAAATTAAACCGTGACAATTGGATTTGAGTGCTCCAATGTGTTTAATTTTGTTTTGATGGATGTTTTATTTCGTGCACTTATTATTATTTGTTAATATGTGTTTGCATGAATTTAATTGTCCAAGAAAAACCTTACTTTCGAAAATTACTAAGTATGTTTTTATAATCGCAATTTTATTCCGGATATTAAAATTGGATTATTTTGACCTCCATAATTTATTTATTTGTGAAGTTCTTTTGGAATACATTTCCCCCTCGGATCGGCCAAAAGAACGGATTTCACATGAATAAATTCCGAAAGGATGATTGTGGATTATTACTTGTGGCGGTATTGACCCTCACCACGAGTGGCTTGCTCAAAGCGAAATAATAATCCTGTATTTAATTATGGTTATTACTTAGGCATAGGAAATTGATATTAACTTACTCCCCTCGGAGTCCCTGTCAGTTTCTATGAGGTCAAAGTGGGAGCCAACTATTAATTTTGAATTAAGGATTTGTAACTTTTAAGTTTGTAATCCGCTTGAATGTGTTTAAATGTATAGACCACCCCTCGTGGCGCATTTAAATTGTTTCGAGATGTTGGCTGATGCATGATTATATTGTTTTAAGGTTTCAATATAATTGATGTGATCAAAATTATGTGATAATTTCGTATTTTTCAAGATATTGATATGGATGTATGTTTTAATCTCAGTTCATCATGTCGCAACCTTTTAATCCACTGTTTAGTATACTTAAAGATAATAAACTTGTTGGTGAGAACTATGTTGATTGGAAACGCAATATAAACATGGTCCTTCCTGCGCAAGAACACTATTGGATATTTAGCGTTGACATACCCAAGAAACCTAATGATAAGTCAAGTAATGGGGAAAAGGCGATATTCGATGATTGGAAGCATTCCAATGAGCACATGAAGCACATCATCTTGACATTTATGTCTGAGGATTTGAAGCGCATTCATGAAGGCATTGAAGCGGCTGTTGAAATCATGAATAGCCTTGAAGAGATGTTTCAACATCAAAACCCCATGGCGAATCTGTTCACCATTCGTGAGAAGCTCACGAAGAAAATGGTGAAGGGAACACCCGTAAGGGACCATGTTCTCAATTTTAGGCGTGAGTTTGAGAAACTCGAGTTTCTTGGTGCCGGACAAAGTGAAGAAAGTCAAACCGATTCCATACTCCTAAAGCTATCGAGTAGTTTTGATGGGTTCTTTTGGGAATACGTGTTATCTGAACACAAGTTCCCTTTGGATACCCTGCTCAAAGCCCTGATAACGGTAGAGTCATACTTGGGGAGTAGGGACGAGGCTTTGGTGATCAAGAGCTTTTTCTCGAAATCTAGGCCAATGGAAGGTGAGATTGAGAAGGAGGTGGTTGATCGGAACCAAACCAGTAGACTCACTTTGGGAGGCAAGAAAAGAGCTTTCAAGCCGTACGGCGTGAAGATACCCGGTAAGAGTAAGTGCTTCAATTGCGGGGAAAGAGGACATTGGAGGTCTACCTGTTCTAAGCCTAAGAAGGCGGTAAAGAAAGGTAAGTCTCATGCTTTAGTCGTTGAAACATATGTTGCGGCGTATGCTGCCCACGTTTGGGTAGTGGATACCGGGGCAACTGATCATATTTGTTTCACTCTTCAGGGGTTCCAGCTAACCCGGCGACTTAGCAAGAATGAGATCACAATCACTTTGGGGGATGCTACGAGAGTGGCAACCGAAGCAGTGGGAGTCCTGCACCTATCTTTTGAAGATAGAATTTTAATTTTAAGAGATGTTTTATACGTTCCGAACTTTAGAAAGAATTTAATTTTAATTTCTAAGTTGTTTTTTGATGGATATTCAGTTACTTTTAATAAAGTTGTTACTGTTTCTTTTAAGAATGATGTTATCTGTCATGGAACGTTGGTAAACAATCTCTATATGATTAAGTGTGCACACCACTCAAATAATGAATCTAATAACACGTCGATCATTTCGAGCAATAAAAGAAAGCGTTCTTCGGAGATGAACGAAACACTTCTATGGCATCTTAGACTAGGTCATATTAATCTAAAGCGGATAGAGAGATTGGTGAAAGACGGATCCTTGGAATCACTCCAAGTCGAGGCGTTTCCAACTTGTGAATCCTGTTTAGAGGGTAAGATGACCAAGAGGGCATTTGGAGCCAAGGGGAATAGAGCCACGGAAGTGTTAGAACTCGTTCATACCGATGTGTATGGTCCAATACCGATCAAAGCGAGAATGGGGTATGAGTATTTCGTTACCTTCATTGACGATTACTCAAGATATGGGTACATTTACCTTATGCGGCATAAGTCTGAAACTTTTGAAAAGTTTAAAGAGTTTAAGGCCGAACCGAGAAACATAGGGAAAAGAGTATCAAGTTTCTACGATCAGATCGTGGAGGCGAATACCTCAGCGATGAATTCTTGAACTACCTATCGGACGAAGGGATCGTATCCCAGTTGACCGCACCGGGAACCCCTCAACAGAACGGTGTGGCGGAACTAAGGAACCGGACTCTTTTAGAGATGGTCAGATCCATGATGAGTTATTCGGATTTACCCAAGTCGTTTTGGGGTAACGCCTTGGAAACGGCGGCTTATATTCTAAACTTGGTGCCATCCAAATTGGTTCCTAAAACCCCAATGGAATTGTGGACCGGGCGCAAGCCCAGTCTAAGACATTTGCGGATTTGGGGTTGTCCGGCATACGTGCTAGACAAGGAAGCCGGTAAGTTGGATCCACGTTCGGAATTAAGGCTGTTTATAGGATACCCTGCGGGAACGAAAGGGTGTATGTTCTATAGTCCCAAGGATCAAAAGACCGTGATTAGTACACACTTTAAATTCTTGGAGGAAGACTATATGAACAATCGGAAACCTAAAAGTGAAATTACCTTAGAAGAATTGAGAGGTCAAACCTCGATACCAAGTAGTGGGAGGGTTCTGACTTGAAGCGAACTACACTAGCTTCTACTAGTAGCTACCCCACAAGAGTACAGGTTCACTGTAGTATGGGCAAGTATAGGGACCAAGTATTATCAAACCCAAGGGATGGTGTATATGCGAATAGATCCCTGAAGATCTACGCGTCGTAGTTAATATGAGTGTGTGTTTTTGGGTTTTTTTGGAAAGATTAATTAAACTAAACTCAATTATCCTACGAATGCAAAAGGAAAATTAAACTAAGTATCTAAGGTGTATATGCAAGTATGAGATGGTGATGCTCAGGATAGGAATCCCTACGTATACTAATGGAGCAGGTACATAATCAAAATAACTGTGACACACAAGAATTAACCTAAGTAAAAGAATGCAAGGTGAAAGCTCAAGATTCTAAACCCTAATACTTTACCCTAACACTCGACTTCACTAATCCACTAACAAGTTAATGGATTGTGCTCAATTAATAAGACCCTAATTTAACTAAGGTGATGCGGTCGTCCTCCTTCGCTAAACCGGTAGATGAATTAACCTTTCCTAAACCTTCTCGTTAAGACTACTAATTGTTATTGAGTGATGCGGTCGTCCTCTCTCTAACACTTTCGTTTTAAATTCAAAGGTAAAGTTCAGATTAATTATAAGAATTCATTAATCAAGAGAATTAAAACTAGCGTCACGAATTACCCTAATTACGTACCCACAACCTACTTCTACGAGTTCATCCTACCCTAAGCATACAAGGGTTTTAGCCGGACATGGTTTTAACAAAAATAAAAGCAATAGAAGAAACAACACACCTAAACATAATGAATTGAAGAAAGAAAATACGAAACATGAACTAGGGTTTTAAAAGAAAATAAATACTAAGAACTGAAATTTAATTAACTAAAACGAAATTAAAAGCGTTTAAAGTAATCAAGCTAATGAAAAGAAACTAAGAAACGAAAAGAAACTAAGAATTCATATGAAAAACCTCAACAACGTAAAAGTAAAGCTTGCTCGTTCTTCTCCTCTTCAAAAACTAAGTCTAAAATTATTTCTAAAATTCGGGTCTCCTTCAAAACGTGTTTGGAAGAGGTATATATAGGCACGGGTCGAAACGGGAGTTAATGGGCCGAAAATACGCATCCGGAGGCAAAAATCCATGGGCGCTCGAGCAAAACGCTCGAGCGGTCCCGCTCGAGCAGTGTAGCTCGAATGACACAATCGCTCGAGCGGTTCCGCTCGAGCCGGTCGAGCGCTGAAATCTCTCTTCATGTTTTGGGCGCTCGAGCAATTCGCTCGAGCGGTGGCGCTCGAGCTGCTCGAGCGCAAGAATAGCGCTGTAAGTTTAAGCGCTCGAGCAATGCGCTCGAGCGGGGGCGCTCGACCTAGTCACTCGAGTGACTTCTAACTCCTCCCAAGTGATACTTTTCCTCGTCCGCACTAATACCAATCGTATTTCTTCAATATCTTTTCATCCGGGCATCCGTTTGAGTCGATTCAAAGTCCTACGAACTCCGTTTTTCGTTCTCTATTCACCTATGAGCATCAAAGAGACAAATTCATCAATGTATAGAAATAATGCTCAATTGACTCTAAATACTCTATAAACTCGACCAAGATTGGAGTATTTCAAGCTACGAATCATGACAATTTCACGCCTAATCAACCCCCCCAAACTTACCATGTTGCTTGTCCTCAAGCAATGAAATAATAAGTCAAGTGAAATTGTTAGGAATGAGTCAACGAATCAATCATGCAAGCAAATGAACTCGAGCTTCAAAGATCAATTACACGTATACTCACTCACCTTCATTCATCATACTCATGCAACAACAACAAGAAACACAAAGATCAAACATGGATGTGCACTCAACGATGTGTTTCACTCCCTCATAAGGGACTCACTCAAACAATCAATCACTCATATCGGCAGCCATAGACTTGTAAGCACTCTCAACTCCGACCATACTCTAGAAATCAATGCCGAATCAAAAATGACTTTTCTCAAGGTTGTAATGTAGGCTCTTTGGACAGGTGGGATAACAATATGGTAAAGTAACTAAAGTGAATGGAGAATAGAAAGTCAAACTTTGGCACTTCGAGATTAGGAACAGACTACTTCAAATATATTCAATCAACACTCTTTCAATTCCACTTCTCTCAACACTTCAATCTTTTCTTTCTCACTCTTTTCACTTTTTTTCAATCACTTCACTTTTTTTCTTTTTCTTTGTCGCACACGCACATGAGCTCATTTTTTTCTTTTTGCTCATTCTCAATTTTCTTTCTCTTTTTCCCACATCTCAAAACTTCATCACACCTTCTTCTCATATTCACTCAACAAACAACATTTTCTTTTTTCAACTCAATTCACTCCCTTCATATTCACACTTTCCTATTCTCCACTCAAATTGTGATAAAAAGGCTTAGGAATTGGAATAGTGTTCATATGTGCTAGCAAATAGAATAGGCTTTCGGCTCAAAGGGGCTAACAAGGGATCAATGTCATTGGTAAGGAAAATTTTGGCTAAGTGACTCAATTAAATCAAAGATGGCCTAAGATCACATTCGGCATATCAAACTGGACACAATCAAGAAGCAAGAGCACACACAAGTTCTGGCATCCTCTAAGGTGATGATTCACTCACAAACGAAGAGATTGATTTATGCATTTAAATCTCATAAGGCTCAACTCTCACGGCTTTCACATCCATGCTAGTCCTAGTGCATTCTCACTCTCATCACACAAGCACTCAAAAGAAAACTCATAAGCATACGGGTTCTCTCCCTAATCAGCTCAAACTCAAACACTCACACAAAAGAATTTCTAACTCACCCTTACAACTCACTCTACTCATCAAATCATACTCAAAGATAGCAATCAACAAGCATAAAATGATTGATAGGCATGAAATATTGAGTAACAAAACAAATTAATAATAGCCCAAGGAGTATCTCAACAAACCAATAATCAATCAAACTCAACTCAAAGATAAGTGCGTGCATGCATGTGCAATGTAACAAGAAACATAAAAATCTCCACCCCCCAAACTTCGACCTTGCTAGAGGTCTAAGTTTGGGGTTGTGGGTTACCTCAACCAAATAATTCAATTTCTCTCAATGGCTTTGCACACTTCCTTGTCTCAAGTTGGGTCCTTCAATCTGAGTAACTCCATGATACCTTTACTCCTTTAGAGACAAGCCTACAAGCAACTCACTCAAATGTGAGGTTAAACATACGACTCAAAATAACTCCCTAATAATATAAAAAAAAACACTAAAAATAAATGAAAGCAAATAAAAATGGGTTGCCTCCCATTCAGCGCTATTTTTAAGGTCCTCATGCCGGACCGAGCTCAAAGGAGCTTATGGGACATCATACTCAAATTTACCTCTCTTACTCTCATAAGAGTGGTGTTTGAACTCCTTTCCTTGATGCCCCACCATCATGAGTTCCTTTGCTCTCTTCTCATCCCCAAGTGTTATGGGTCTCAAATCCTTCTTGCCTCTATCTGGAGGAGTCTTACTAAACAATTTCTTGAATTTTGACTTCTTCTTCTTAACTCCTCCTTTCCCTTCTAACGGGACCGCATCCACTTTCTTTACCTCTTCTTCCTTCAACTTCTTCACTTCATCCCTATCAAAATAATCAAGAACATACTGCTCATGGGTTAAATTATTGAGTGAAGGACTAACAAAATCATGAATATCAGAGGGATTCGGGAGAGAATGTGTGTCTTCAACTCGAGGATCAATGGCATCCATGCAATACAAGCTCTCATCCTCCTTCGGGTGCTTCATGGCTTCATATAGGGAGATCTTCACTTCTTGATCATCAACCTTCAACGTGATCTTCCCATTCGCCACGTCTAGCACCATCCCCGCCGTAGCTAAGAACGGTCTTCCCAAAATCAGGGGCACGTGCTCATCTTTCTCCATTTCTAGCACTACAAAGTCAGCTGGAAAAATGTGATCTCCAACTCTCACTAGGACGTCTTCAACCACACCTTGAGGTCTAGTAATAGACCGGTCGGCTAGTTGAAGCGTCATCATTGTGGGTTGAAGTTCACCACCTTCCAACTTCTTGAAAAGCGACAACGGCATCAGATTTATGCTCGCCCCGAGGTCGCACAACGCTCCCTTCTTGATCCCGTTCCCAATATCACATAGGATCGTGAAGCTCCCGGGATCCTTCAGCTTTGGTGGAAGCGCCTTGTGCACTAATGCACTCACCTCGTGGTTCAACTGCACCAACTTCGGCTCATCAACTCCCCGTCTTTTCGCGATCAAGTCCTTCAAAAACTTTGCATAATTGGGCATCTGTTCCAAAGCATCATAAAAAGGAATATTAATATGCAATTGTTTAAAAACATCAAGGAACTTAGCGAATTTCTCATCAAGCTTCTTTTTCATGAAGCGTTGTGGATATGGGACGGGTATCACAGATTTGGGTACCCCCCATTCATCTCTTTCTGTTTCTTTCACTTTCTCCCTTGCTTCCTTTGCCTTTTTCCTCTTAGGAACTCTCTCTATCTCCTCAAAGTCTTTCCCCTTCTGGGACTCATCCATATCTTTATGCTTCTCAATCCCTTCACTTTCAATCCCCTTCTCAACTTGGGGCATCTCAGAATCAGCAGGCATCTGAGGCCCTTCATAATTGGTTCCACTTCTTAGCTGGATCGCCTTGCAATGCTCTTTCGGGTTCCCCTCCGGCATTCTATTAACTGATTTTGCAATCTGGCTCATCTGGAGCTCTAAAGAAGTGAACCTTCGATTGTTCTCTTGTTGAGTTCTAGTCCACTCAACATTCATCTTCTGGAGCTCTTGATCACGATGATCACCCTTCTTATGCAACTCCTTCATCTCGTACTCCAAGGATGACAATCTCTTGCTCCCTTCCTCCACCTTCTGAAGGATCGCTCTCAATATCTCCTCGGTTGATGCACCGCCTTCTCCACCAGGAGGTTTAGACCCCGGATCAACACCTGCAGGAACAGTAACACCAGCTTTTGGGTTAGCATAAGAAAAGTTATCATTCTTCCTCCATGTGTTTTGAGGAGGCTGCTGGCCTCCTTGAACTCCTTGTGTGTTCCTCCATTGATTTTGAAGTGGCTTAGGGCCTGGAGGCACAAATGGTTGGCCATAAGAAGGCCTTCCATACTGATTTCCACCTTGGTAGCCATTCTGGTTGTAATACGGACCTCCCATGTAATTGGCTACCTCTTGTTGTCCACTTGGTTGGTCTACTCTCTCATTCTCTACTGCATGCTCTCCACCCAAACTCTTCCCCAACTCGAGGTTGTTGATCTTTTCCATCATGGCCATCAATAGCCTTCTCGTTCCTTCTCCCTCTTCAACATGATGCACTCTCTGAAAATCTGCATCTCCACTCCAAGCACCGGCATTCGTGACAATGTTGTCCACGATTTCCCTACACCTCTCTATGCCTTGGTTCAAGAATGCTCCGCCCGCACAAGCGTCTAAATGGTCTTGCCCCGCCTTGTTGACACCACTATAGAAGAACGCCTTAATATCCCCCTCATTGTACCCGTGCTGCGGGCACTCTATCAGCATGTTTGAGTATCTCTCCCACGCTTGACGTAGGTCCTCTCCTTGCTTCTGGCGAAAGGATGAGATCTCAATTCTAGCCTTGATCGTCCTAGATGGAGGGTAGAATCGCTCGAGGAACAGACACTCGAGCTCGGCCCAAGTGGTAATACCTCCCCGCGGGAGCGTATTATCGTACCACTCCTTAGCTATTCCCGTCAATGAGAATGGGAACAGCCTAAGCCTCTTGGCATCTTCAGACATGCCATTATAATTAAATGTTGAGGCTATCATGAGAAAACTCCTCAGGTGAGTGTGAGGATTCTCCTTCCCGATCACTCCTTTGAACTGATTCTCGGTCAGCAACTTTAAAATCCCCGGTGATATCGAGAAGTTCTTCGCCTCAACAGGAGGCAAAGCCACTCCATCATAGTACCGTTGTGGCTGCGCTGCAAACCTCCCTCGAATAGCCATATTGTGATCTAAGTTCTGAGGAACGTGTTGAGGATTCGCAGCTGGTACGGGTACTTGTTGGGTGGTGGTTGGTAAACAGGTGGTTGGTTGTAAACAGGAGGTGGATGATATGGATATGGTGGATAAGGATAAGGTGGGTATGGGTAATGTTGGTATACTGGGTTGTTAAAAGGGTTATTTGGGTTTTGTGGGTAAGCAGGGTTGTTATGAGGATTATGGACAAGGTTCTGAGCTGGATTCCCTATGTTTCGTGTATCCGGGTTTAGGCTCTGGCTATCCCCTAATGGAATTTGATTCTGGCTACCACTAACTCCAGTGCCTTCAACTCGGTCTACTGCCTGATTGAAATCGTTGGCAGCATCGTCCAACTCATTATTGATATCCATTGGTTCCTTCCCTAAGTCGGCTGCGTTCATTCTTCTCAAGTAAGCTCGGTTCCTTCTGGCTATTGTCTCAGGGTCCAACGGTATTCTCTCTTCACTCGTATTGCCTTGTGAGCGTGTTTTCATAAACCTGACACACTAGCAGATGGATCAAAACGCAACTGCCGATTGAATACAAATAAAAAATAAAAACAGAAAATAAATCACCAACTACTAACTACTAAGCTATCTACAAGTCCTATTCAAAAGCATACAACGCCATCCCCGGCAACGGCGCCATTGACTTGAAGCGAACTACACTAGCTTCTACTAGTAGCTACCCCGCAAGAGTACGGGTTCACTGTAGTATGGGCAAGTATAGGGACCAAGTATTATCGAACCCAAGGGATGGTGTATATGCGAATAGATCCCTGAAGATCTACACGTCGTAGTTAATATGAGTGTGTGTTTTTGGGTTTTTTGGAAAGATTAATTAAACTAAACTCAATTATCCTACGAGTGCAAAAGGAAAATTAAACTAAGTATCTAAGGTGTATATGCAAGTATGAGATGGTGATGCTTAGGATAGGAATCTCTACGTATACTAACGGAGCAGGTACATAATCAAAATAACTGTGACACACAAGAATTAACCTAAGTAAAAGAATGCAAGGTGAAAGCTCAAGATTCTAAACCCTAATACTTTACCCTAACACTCGACTTCACTAATCCACTAACAAGTTAATGGATTGTGCTCAATTAATAAGACCCTAATTTAACTAAGGTGATGCGGTCGTCCTCCTTCGCTAAACCGGTAGATGAATTAACCTTTCCTAAACTTTCTCGTTAAGACTACTAATTGTTATTGAGTGATGCGGTCGTCCTCTCTCTAACACTTTCGTACTAAATTCAAAGGTAAAGTTCAGATTAATTATAAGAATTCATTAATCAAGAGAATTAAAACTAACGTCACGAATTACCCTAATTACGTACCCACAACCTACTTCTATGAGTTCATCCTACCCTAAGCATACAAGGGTTTTAGCCGGACATGGTTTTAAAAAAAATAAAAGCAATAGAAGAAACAACACACCTAAACATAATGAATTGAAGAAAGAAAATACGAAACATGAACTAGGGTTTTAAAAGAAAATAAATACTAAGAACTGAAATTTAATTAACTAAAACGAAATTAAAAGCGTTTAAAGTAATCAAGCTAATGAAAAGAAACTAAGAAATGAAAAGAAACTAAGAATTCGTATGAAAAACCTCAACAACGTAAAAGTAAAGCTTGCTCGTTCTTCTCCTCTTCAAAAACTAAGTCTAAAATTATTTCTAAAATTCGGGTCTCCTTCAAAACGTGTTTGGAAGAGGTATATATAGGCACGGGTCGAAACGGGAGTTAATGGGCCGAAAATACGCATCCGAAGGCAAAAATCCATGGGCGCTCGAGCAAAATGCTCGAGCGGTCCCGCTCGAGCAGTGTAGCTCGAATGACACAATCGCTCGAGCGGTTCCGCTCGAGCCGGTCGAGCGCTGAAATCTCTCTGCATGTTTTGGGCGCTCGAGCAATTCGCTCGAGCGGTGGCGCTCGAGCTGCTCGAGCGCAAGAATAGTTCTGTAAGTTTAAGCGCTCGAGCGGGGGCGCTCGACCTAGTCACTCGAGTGACTTCTAACTCCTCCCAAGTGATACTTTTCCTCGTCCACACTAATACCAATCGTATTTCTTCAATATCTTCTCATCCGGGCATCCGTTTGAGTCGATTCAAAGTCCTACGAACTCCGTTTTTCGTCCTCTATTCACCTATGAGCATCAAAGAGACAAATTCATCAATGTATAGAAATAATGCTCAATTGACTCTAAATACTCTATAAACTCGACCAAGATTGGAGTATTTCAAGCTACGAATCATGACAATTTCACGCCTAATCAGGTTCCTAGGCAACCCGAGAGATTCATGGGGATAGGAGAATCTTCAGATTTGGTTCCCGGTGTTGAATCAGACCCATGGACGTATGATGAGGCAATCCAAGACAAAGACGCGGAGTCATGGCAAACGACAATGGAAGCCGAGATGGGTTCGATGAATCATAATCAAGTGTGGGAGTTGGTCGAGCCACCCAGTGGGGTAGAACCCATTGGATGCAAGTGGGTGTACAAGAGGAAAAGAGGACCGGACGGAAGGGTTGAAACCTTCAAAGCAAGGCTTGTGGCCAAAGGGTATACTCAGAAAGAAGGGATCGATTATGAGAGAACCTTTTCGCCTGTAGCTATGCTTAAGTCCATCCGTATTCTCTTGTCGATCGCTGCGCTCCTAGATTACGAGATCTGGCAAATGGATGTCAAGATGGCTTTCCTCAACGGAAGTCTTGACGAGATAGATATCTATATGCAACAGCCCAAAGGTTTCATTGAAAAAGGCCAAGAGAATCTCGTATGCAAGCTCAAGAGATCCATTTACGGACTTAAGCAAGCATCGCGTACTTGGAACCAGTGTTTTGATCAAGTGATTATGTCTTATGGGTTTGATCAAAACGAGTTCGAAAGTTGTGTGTATAAGAAGCGTGACGGAACTGCGGTGGTATTCTTAGTATTATACGTAGATGATATTCTGCTCATTGGAAACAATGTAAAGGTATTGTCAGACGTAAAGGTATGGCTGTCAAAATAATTTGATATGAAGGACTTAGGGGAAGCCGGTCACATCCTTGGGATCAAAATCACTCGCGATCGCAAGAAGAGGATGTTGGGCTTATCACAAGCTTCATACATTGACACTGTTTTGAAGCGTTTCAGCATGCAAGATTCCAAGAAAGGTTTTGTACCTTTTAGACACGGAATCCATCTATCGAAAGAAATGAGCCCTAAGACGCAAGCGGAGATAGATGACATGAAAGGTGTTCCGTACGCTTCGGCCGTAGGAAGCCTTATGTATGCAATGCTGTGTACGAGACCGGATATCTGCTTTGCCGTGGGCATGGTGGCAAGATATCAAAGTAATCCCGGGAAAGACCATTGGACTGCCGTAAAGTGCATCTTGAGGTATCTGAAAAGAACTCGGGAGCGGATGCTGATTTACCAGTCAGATAGTCTAGTTCCTGTAGGATACACGGACTCGGATTTCCAATCAGACATAGACTCAAGAAAGTCAACCTCGGGTAGTGTGTTTTGCATGGGAGGAGGAGCCATTTCATGGAGAAGCGTTAAGCAGAAATGCATCGCCGATTCGACCATGGAAGCCGAGTATGTAGTTGCTTGTGAAGCAGCGAAAGAGGCAGTTTGGCTCAAGAACTTCTTAGTGGACTTGGACGTTGTTCCGAATTTGCCCGACAAGATAACTGTCTTTTTTGACAATGCCGGAGCAGTTGCAAATTCAAAGGAACCGAGAGCCCACAAGGCCAGCAAACACATAGAAAGAAAATACCATTTGATACGAGAAATCGTTAAGAGATGAGATATAGAGGTGGCAAAGATAGCGTCGGGTGACAACCTAGCGGATCCATTCACAAAGGGTCTGCCTCAGAGTACATTCGAGAGACATGTGGATGGAATGGGAGTCAAGACTATTGCCAATCTGCTTTAAGTATAAGTGGGAGGAATTATTAGGTTAGTGTAGGTTGACATGAGATGTCACGTAGAACTACTACACTAAGACATGCGTGATGTATACTAAAAGCAGACTTTAAGTATAAGTGGGAGATTGTTGGAGTTATACGTGAAAGTATGCTTTTACTTTGTATAACTCGTGTATCAAACACTCGTTTTATGAGAATAATTCTTTTATCGCATTTGCTTTAGTTATGATTGAATGTTGAATTTCTATTGCAAACCGTTCAATATATAGTACATGTTACATTGTAGTTAATGTGGTGATACCCGATCACAGAAGACGACATTAACAGTTTACGTGTAACTAAATGTACATTTTCACGACCTAGATGGAATTGAACAATCCGCCGTGAAAGGTCGATGTGTAATGCTCAGATTGGTCTGTCTTGACTAAGAGATTGCACTAGCACATTTAGTATGTGTTGAAGAGGTCCTACAGCGAGGATAAATTCTTCTGTTCTGAAAGGTGAAGAATTAGACCTCAGTGGTTGTTGATTTCTTAATCTCCGTCACTTAAATAGGACCGTGTGTGCTTAATAGTTACTGCTTTGATTCATTTTGGGTGAGAATCATTGCGACTTCGAACTTTGTGTCTTGGGCAGTAATATTAATCATACGACAGTTGCTAAGATTTAATACGGAGAAACGCGTGCGAGTACGGCTCGTGTGATTAGTCCCCTTGGTGGGCTCAGAAGTTTTATTGTACCAAATCTTGCAAGTGAAGAATTAGTTTCTTCGGTACGAATAATAATGTTGAGCTGTCTTTACTCCAAGGTGAAATATATTAATTAATTTAGAGCTATTCAGAAGCTTAATTAATTAATGGACTTGATAATCTTAAACGCGGGAAATAATAACCGGGAGCCCATATTATCGTAATATGGATTAAGATGGATAGTGCAATATTAATTTATTAGTGGTAATAATTAATATTAATGGATTGAATTATATTGGGGCTCAATATTGAAATTCAGAAGTCCATTAGGAGGTCCAATCTTAATTCTCCTTAAGGCCCCTCAAGTAGCCCATTAAGTAGCCCAATAATGATAAGGTGATTAAAATAAAAAGAAAATAATTATGCTGATTTTTCTTTATTATTTTCGAAAATTTGATGATTAGGAGAAATAAGATTTTGTTGATTTTCTTGGAAAGATATTATGGAAGATATGTATTCTAGGAATACAAGAATATCTCATATATTCAAGAAGATCCAAATCTTGGATTTCATCTATGAAGTTTTCGAAAATTGCATCCCTAAATATGAAGGGTGAGATTTTTGTGGAATATTTTATTGTGGAGAAAAGAATATATGAGATATATTCAAGATTTCTTAGAGTCTAAGAAAAGATTTTTTCCAAGCCTAAAATAAGCCCAAAAATTCGGCCCCTACATATTATAAATAGGGGATGATTATTTCATCCCCAAGTACATAATTCCATGTGTTGGAAAAATCAAGAAGCATAGATATTTTTCTTTTTCCTTAGTTTATTAAATTGCTTGAAAGCGTCTCCCACCGGCGATCAAGTGAGGTGAAAAGGGAAATACTTGAGAAGGCTTTGGGTTGATAGAGCGAGATTACAAGTGTCCCGTATATCCAAAGGCCAATACTACAAGAGGTACGTTAATCGCATATTTACTTGTTTATTCCGCCTAGTTAAATATGTGAAATTAATTTAACATGCATGATGATAATTAGTTGTTGGAATTATTATTTGAATTAATTAGGATTAATTCATGCTAGTAATAATTGTATTTAAATTCGTATTTAAAATTCATCCCGAATAGATTCCGGGCACCCCTATTTTCCCAACAATTCGGATAGTAAGGTTACTCTAATTCAATACGGGTCCACATGTAGGGGTTTTGGGTCTTCCGGTTTCATTCAACACTCAAAAGCGAGTAAAAAACTCAAACACATTCTTGGGCAAGTAAACACAAATCATTCATATACCTAAAACATGCATATTTATAAAAGTATCACTTATTCCTTCTTTCTAGTGCTACTTATTTAACAAAATACATACATTAACTGAACAAGGTATTTATACTTACTGGAAAATTATGAAATTTTAGTATGTTATGTATCTGATGACATGGACCAAATTTCATTAAGGGCACCAAGTTATTTGAGCAACGGAGATAGGGTACATTTGCATTTGAAAATAGAACAGCAAGACATTCTTCAAAACAGTATACATTGAAGTCTAAAAATCATATCTCACAGTAGGTGCATTAAAAAATTATGATATTAGAATATGTTATAGATAAATTAAACCCTACCTTTTTTTATTTTGACACCTAAGTCATTTGAGTTATGGAACATTACCAGACATTTGATGGAAAATGGATTTATAACATAGCTTGTCATACAGTACATGCTTTACTTAAAAATCCATAAATTATTGTAAACTTAATCAAAATAAACCAAGTACTTTACAAAATATTCCTGACTTAGTGGAGAACATCTCCAAATTTTTATAAGATTTTTAAACACATATAAAAGGGCTAAATGAATTTTTGGAAACCATGAATCAACCTCACTCAAGTATTTACCACATAACATTCAAAGAGAAATATCTCATTATCCTTTCTACAAAATGCAACGATTTTTGGATATATCTTAAACAACAACAATGGGAACATCCCCAAAATTTTCTATAATTTTATCACTTCTGTAAATAGGCAAAAAGTTTAAATAGAGTCGCTGCTCCCAGTTTCGCACGGTTTCAAACATATAAATTTCCATGAATTTATTCTCCCTCAATATAAATTAAATGACCCCTAAATTTTAACAGTTTCTTATATACATCAAATAATACATTCAGATAATTTTTTTATGATTTTTCAATGTCAATAAAGGTCCAAAATGAGTTCTTCAAAAAGGAAGCAGTAGCTAACCCGGGTAGAAACAAACATTGTCGAACTTTCACATACATGATCATATAAGCTCACAAACGTGGAAAATCCTAAACTCAAACTTCATATATCATTCTTATAGTTTAACTAAGCTTTGGGTAGGTTCCTAACATGCCTTTGCTAAGGGTTTCATGCGCTCAAGCAAAATATGATCATAACATCAAGGGAAATGGGATTCAAAGGCTTACCCTTGTAGTTTTCCTCTCTTTCTTGGATGATTAGGAACCAAAGATGAACACCCTAACTTCTAACACTCCCTTGGCTTCAAGATGGTGGGGAAACACTCCTCCTAGGTGGTGGTGGTGTAGGCCAAGAGGGGGAGGAGAGGAGAGGGCTCATTCTCCTTCTACTCTCACTTCTAACTTTCTCTCTTTCTTTCTCTTCTCTCTTGAGTGCAAGAACTAATGTGGGTAAATGAAAGGGGTTTGGAGAGGTATATAATGGAGGAAATGGGGAGGGGTGGCTGATCATAAGGAGAAGGTAGAGGGAGATGTGTTCATGTGTGCATTAAACACAAGAGTTTTGAGATGGGATGGGTCATAGGATTAGGGTAGGCTTTAGCATATCATTACATGTCACTTCTACTTATGATGGCTGAAAAAGGGGTCAAAGGTGCAGGTTTTTACTATTTTGGGGCTGCCCTTTATGGTAGTCTCGATTCTAGACGCAATTTTGGCTCCAACAATGTATTTTCGATATTTTTCGGTTCGGCTTTTGGTTCCAAAATTTAATTCAAATGTACCGTTAAATTCATATAATTTTTTTGGTTCATATAAATGTTCTTATTTATCATTTTGAATTCTTTAAATTTTTATTATAAAAAGTCGACCTATTTTACGGATAAAACTCAAAAAGTGCTAGTAGGGTTTTTCGGCTCAAATGCTCGTCTGTCACCTGAAAAAATTAGAACTTGTATACACATATATTTAAATCAAACATTTTATTTAAACACATTAAAAATAAATCATGAAAACCCTAATTTGGTTTCGGGTCGTTACAACATAGCTGCCTCATCTAAAAAAGAGCATGATAAGACAGAACTTGGTTATTCCAAACCTGAATCCTCACATGTTCAGAAAGAAGAACAACCTAGAAATTTTATTGATAAAGGCAAGAGGCCAGCTGACCGGCAACTCAGCCTAATGGGCAGATGAGTAATGAAACTAAAACACCCAAAAGACAGAAGAGGAAATTTAAGAAGGGTTATACCCAAAATAAAAGACCTCAGTCAGGCCAGCAGAGTAGAAGACAGTCTAGAACTTCTCAAAAAAGGCAGAACCAACCGACTCCTACTCAGCTGCAGAAGACTTTCAAGTCATCTGCCAGACCAACTGGAACCTTTGATGGTTCTAGTAAAACTTACCCTTATCAAAAGAATTTCAAGACTGTTGCTTTAAGACAAGTTACTTCTTCTACTGGACAAGCTCATAAGAGAAGAAGAGCCACTAGAAGAAATAACCATGTCAAAGGCTCTTTTGTTGAGTGTGTTTTTGTGGACTTATATGGAAGAAAGATAAGATCACCTGATCCAAAAAGGGATGATCTATTCTTGTGGCTTCCTAAATATTGTGCTAACCCCCCTGGACCCAGTAGGGTACCAAAAAGTTGATTGCCTGCAGATACACAAGAAGGACAACTGATATATTGCCCCAAATATCAGTTGAGCATATTTTGAGGGGGAAGATCAGTTGACCCAGCCTGCTAGACTCTTTATCATGTTATTTCAAATTTTCTTGTCTTGTTTTATTTCAGTTCTTTTAGTTTTAACATCATCAAAAAGGGGGGAATTGTAGAGTATTATGGGTTAGATGTTTTGAAGATGTTAAAATAAAGAACTTGTAATAGGACTAGCTGAACCTGTTAGTCAGCTACAGATTAGTCTATGTCTAGAATAAGTCTTTGGTTAAGGGGGAAGAAATATGTGCAAACCAGATGAGTCAACCAGAGGAGTCGACCAGAGGAGTCTGGCCAGAGGAGTCTGACTAGAGGAGTTTGATCAGAGGAGTCTGACCAGAGGAGTCTGACCAAATGAGTCGACCAGAGGACCTCTCCCAGATGAGGTTCAGAGCAGAATTGTCACCTGACCAGATGAGTCCTGACCAGATGACCCACACCAGACCAGACCAGACCTGACGAGTGCTGACTAGACAAGTTAGTCAGATTAGTTCACCCACCTAGAGGCTTCATAGTAATTTGGAGACGAGGAAATCTTGGAGTTCAATGATGGAGAATAAGGAAATCTGGAAGTCAACTGATGGAGGATATGATTGATTGCTTGATTGAAGTCAACTATTCAATCATATAATCAATCTTTGATTGATTATATTCCTCCAATTATGGTTGTTTGAATTGCTAGCACTCCAACGGCTAGTAAATTCTCAACTATAAATATGAGTGTTTTGGTAGAGTTCAAATACAAGAGTTGGGCAAGAGAGCACAAAAAAACACGATCTCTTCCACTCACTCACCTTGTTTATTCATGTATATACACTCTTTAGGAGTTTTTAGTTAGATCTTTACTCAACCTATTCATCACATAGAAAGGTTGTTGTAAGCAGTTGTACGAAGGATCTGGTACTTCCTAATTCCAGAAGTTCGTAAGTTGGTTGGAGAGAGAGTCCCCTTTGGAGAAAGGGAGAGTGGACGTAGGACAAGTTGGTCTGAACCACTATAAATCCCGTGTTCTTTATTTTCTGCACTTTAGATTTCTGCATTTCAATTCTAGCACTTACTTTATAATTTGGTTTTTCCATTAAGAATATTTCAAAACGCTTTCTACTGGATAATCCTTTTTGGGAACAACATTGGCACTCCTCCACTTAAGAGTTTTGGGACCTGAAACAAAAATAAGAAGATTAAAATTAGTTTTACCCCTTCAAAAATTATGAGGAAGTAAAACCCACGCTTTAAAATCCCAAACTCCACCGGGGTGTTTATTCTCTCCTCGCCGCCGTATGGGCGAGCTGAAGCACGCCAATCCCCACTGATGTAAAACCAGTCATGCTTCCAATCCCTGACCTTCCCTGGATATTTTCGACTATCTTAAGGCCAGGACGAGCCTTAAGGTAGTACCAGCCCGCCTCGTCTCTGGTGCAAACGGTGGGCGTCATGAGGTAGTTCACCTCCTCCGCGGAAAACTTGTTGGGATATCCCTCAAGGGCACACAACACCATGAGGGACATAAGGTTCATCCATCTAACGGGGGTCAATTTGGTGATGGCCAGGTTCGTCTGCTCCAGAAAGCGGCCGATCAACGGATGAAGTGGCAATGTGACTCCGACATTGAGAGTTGCCAGGTTGATCGCCGTGAGCCCACGAGGTGGGCGATCTGCTCTATCATCAGTTAGTGGCGTGTACATGTGAACATCAAAATAGATCTTATAATCCCTTCTGATCTTGGGCAAGTCCTCCTCGGTGATGGCGGACACTATGTAGCTCGCCGCAAACTCATTCGTCTGAGTTTTTTCCTCCCGCGAGCTGGAACAGGTAACTGGTTGGAGTACTCCCTTTCGTAAGAATCTCAGTCGACCTAGCGAGCTACTGCAATCGGGATCTGGCGTTCGAGGGGATTAGGCATGGGGTAATTAATACTTCTCAAATACTCCCACATCAGTTCATCAGTGGGAGTGACCTGTTGCACCTCGCCCTCACCCTCTTCGCCAGAGTGTAGGTCAGAACTGGTCTCTTCTTGGATGTCGCAGGAAGGATTCACTTCGGCGACCTCTTCCCTAGATGAGCGAGCTCTCGAATCTATAGATCGAACAACTGAGGTTGCCTCAGGATCCGAATCAAGGTTTACTACGGAAATGGGAGTTAAAGTGTCTCCGATTGGACGTTTTCCGGGGTCTCGAGGAGGATTGAAATCAGTTCGTAAATGCAAGGACATTGGAGTAAGAGGTTTTTTTTAAGTTTAAAGCTAAGAAAGCTTGGAGGCGGTTCTAATGGTAGTTTCCGGTGGAGTAGGGGAAAAGGTGGCGGCGGTTCGAGAGAATAACGACGAAGTTTGAGAATTTTTGCTCAAAAAATGTGAAATCAAGTAAAAGAAGAAGAACAATGAGAAGATTTTCTACCTTAGAAGCTTGGAATATGGAGAATCGACATCGGAAATGGCGGAATCGGTGATCGAAAAATTCGAATGAATGTATACAAGAGTTTAGGCGCTGAAAATTCTGAGAAAAAGTGTGAAAATGGAAGATTTTTTCCTTTTATAGCAAACAAAAATGGGGTATTGGATGAGAAGGGCAAAAAATTGGAGGGCTTTTGTGCAATTGTCAGGCGCGTGCTGCCTATTCCGAGAAAATAGGGGGCGCGTCGCCTCGTTATTGTGCGCGCATGGACGGCGGCAATCATGCCGCCCACGTTACACCTCGAAGCGTGAAAGATACCTCGGTATTCCAACCATCGCTCGTCCAGTGCAACTCGTCCAAGGTAGTCCGTTCTGAATGATGCAGTTCGCCCCTAATAATGCAGCTCGTCTTCGACACCCAATGTCATAACCAGCCTATTAGTAGTTCGCCCCTACTCTTCACAACATAACGGCAGGCTAGGGGGCAATAGTTGATAGGCGAGCTACATTGCACTTAGGGCGAACAGGTTTAAGCCAATTAACTACCCCAAAGACAAGATTAAATCAAGCCAAGTTGGAATAGCCTGGCGAGCTACTCCAGCTGGGCGAGCTACTTCACCCAGTCGAGCTACTAAAAAAAAGGTCATCCGAACCCAAATAAGACCATGGCGAGCTACTTTAGCCAAAGTGTCATGGCAGAAAATAAGTCGACCAACAAGATCAAGCTAGTGACTCCTCAAGGACAAGTCCCAAGAGACGAACTGCTCTTTAATACGAGCAAATCCAGCTTAAAGGATAGAAATTAGCTTAGATAAGGTCAAATAATCAACTCCCCATGTGTCAAGCATGCACACATAGGAGAGTAAAGGTCAGACCACATCCTACTAGGATGACTTGTATAAAAACCATGTATTTTCATGAATAAAAATAAGCACAAATTCACAAATACATCCAAACTTCGTCTACACATACTAAAGCACCTCAGTTCACACATATACGAACCAAGTACGTAATCAATACACATATTCATCTATTTTCATCTTGAATAATCAAATTCATTATTTACGGTAGTGATCAATCACACGTAATTGTTTGATGATCTAATTAGCAACTTAAAGCAGCCACTAATCTATGTGATTAGAAACGATCGTCAACAACCATGTTCAATTCCACGTAAGAACTTTAACCTTAGATGTTCAAAACATAACTTGGGTAGGTTAATCAAGTGGATTTTCTAACATCAAACGAGTAGAAAATCTTTTAAGAAAATATTCGTTTCTTCTTTGTAACATCCTTACAAAGTCAAACTTTATATTGATATGTTTGGTTTTCTTGATACTTGAAATACTCAGAGTAAGCTTTATCTGTCTTATTATCATAGTGAATTGGAACAACTCTCACTGGAGTATTTTATTCCATAATGAACAGTTACAGCTCCCACTGAAGTGTTTAATTCTACAATGAATCACTACAACTCCTACCGAAGTGCTTACTATTTCTAAAAAAATATAAAAAAATCTCTTAACCAAACTACATTTTGGTTTGCAAATGCGCATGCCACAAACTCGACTTTCATAATGGACAGTACTATACAGATTATTTCTTACTTAAGCAAGAAGGCATGATTGGAATTTTATTTACTTCCACCTAAATCTCAATTCCAATTCATGTCTGTATATTCTTTCAATTCTAGAATATCTCCTCGAGATAATAATATGCAATACCCTTCAGATATCTCAAATTCTCTCACACAATCTTTTCATGTGTTTACCCAGATTAATTGATATCTGCTAACCAAGACAAACAACTCAACAAATGTCTCGATGTACATATAACTTAGCATACATCAGACTTCTAATTGCACTTTCATATGGTACCAAACATTTCATATTTAGAGTTCGTAGACACTAATCATAGTTCAATGACTCAACCTTTTATAACATGAGTATCTACTCATTCTCAAAGTTCATTTTGAATCATTCTTCAACTCGTTTGGAGTCATCATCCTACTCAAGTAGTACAATGCATTTTCTTTTCCGACTTCATTTACTTGTGCAAGCTAAGCTCCTATGGAACACTCTTGAGTGGCAATGTAGAGAGTCAATGGGCGTCCATGTACGGGGGCGACTAACATAGGTGGTTTTATTAAATAGGACTTTATGCTCTTAAAAGCATTGCTACACAATTCATCCCACACAAACAATGTACCTTTCTTCATGAGACGGCTAAATGGTTAGCACCGCCCAACCAAGTTTGATATGAACCTTCTAAGATAGGCCAACTTTCCTTGTATGCTCTTGAGCTCGTGAATATTCCGAGGTTTCGGGATCTTTAAGATCACATCAATCTTTGCTTGCTCAATTTCAATCTCTCGATGACGAATCACAAATCCAAGAAATTTCCCGGACTTGACCCCGAATGTACAATTCAATGGGTTCATCTTGAGTTGGAATTACCTTAGGTGCTCAAAGACTTCCCTCAAATTGTAAATATGATCTTCTCGTTTCTTCGATTTTACCACTAAGTCATCCATGTAACATTCTACATTTTTGTGGAGCATGTCGTCAAAGATCTTTTGCATAACTCTTTGATAGGTAACAACGGCTTTCTTCAAATCCAATAACATGACTTTGTAGCAGTAGATTCCTTTTGAGGTGTGAAATGCGATGAACTCTTCATCTTTCAGTGACATCCGAATTTGGTTGTAGCCTGACGATCCATCAATGAAGGTTAGAGCTTCATGACCCATTGTTGCATCAATCATAACTTCGGCAATGGGTAGAGGAAAATCGTCCTTGGGGCATACAATATTTAGATCTCGAAAGTCGACACAAACATGAATTTGGCTGTTCTTCTTCCTTACCAGAACGATGCTTGAGATCTACGTAGGATACTTCACTTCTCGGGTAAAACCGACTTCAATAAGTTTGTTCACCTCAGCTTCAATCAATGTAATCAAGTCTGGTCAAAATTAACGTTGAACTTGTTTTACTGATCGAACCCCTTCCTTAATCGAGAGGTGATGAACCGCGACCTTTGGGTCTAAGCCCAACATTTCTTTGTATGACAATGCGAACACTTCCTTGAACTCTTGCAACAGGTTGATGTATGCTTCTTTATCTTTGAGACAATAAAGCACTCAAGTAGGTTGGTCGCGGGTCATCTTCATCGCCAAGTTGATCTCTTTCAATTCATCAATAGTAGTTTTAACACCTTCTTCGAGTTCTGGAGGAGCATCCTCGGCATCTTCTACCTCCATTTGAGTATCTTCACATATGGTGATATGGTTCGTAGTCACGATCTCTTCATTTGATGCTCTTGCATTTGTGAAATCCACACATGCTCTAACTCGGCCATCTCTTTCTCTAATCAAAACTATTAGCAAGTTATTGACATTATTGATGCCCTCATTTCTCACCATTGATGCAATTCTTCTTTGTAGAGCTATCTCTTCCATGCCTCTAGGTGTTGGCTGTTGGATGATGCGGATATCGATGAAGTTAGTAGAAATTATGTTTTCTTTATCATCTTCTGCATCATTAGTGTAGATGATTGTTTGTAACTTTGCGGTCAAGACCTCTCCATATGTTGGAATCAAGGTGGTTCATCGCTTCATCTGAGATGAAACTAAGCTTCGAAGTTTTTGGGAGTTTGACTATATAGTGGTTTCTTCCTTCTGGCGGCGATCTGTTTTGAGTGGTCCCTATCTTTCAAAGACGATCTCAAGCTTTCGACGGTCACTTCCTCTAAGTGGCTCCCATCTTTCGAAGATATTTTCGAACTTCTTTTGACCATCTTCTTCAAGCGGTCCTAATCTTTCGAAGACGTCTCCGAACTTCTTATGACCATTTTCTACAAGCGGTCCTAATCTTTTCAAAGATAGAAGCACGTTCCTCTTTTTTTATCTCTTCACCAAACACATCATCCATTGACAAAGCTTCCCCTTCGTTGATATAGTTGGTACTCGCTCTCTTGATTGCGATGCAAAATGGATCTTGTGGAACATACCATTGGCCATTCCTAGTGCTCTTGACAACATAAGTGCTCTTCTTTGACATCCTTTGAGTAGCATTGCATCCATTCCTCGCTTGCTTAGGAATTCATGGGGTGATTGTTGATAGACGAACATAAATCAATGACTGACGAACAAGAATTAAAGCCTTAATAGAGATTACGAGGAATCAACCTCAAGTCAAAGATGATCAACAAAGGAAATCAAGTCGGAGTGCATAAATCAATCCAGGGAGTGCATAAACTGACGAACAACTTATCGGCGAACAGGTTTTAAGGCCCAAGACCAGAGATGAACATTCTGCTAAGTCACTAATGACGAGCAACATTGATAAAAGGTGGTGAATCTACAAACCTAAGAGGTGCATGTCGATGAACAAAGGATCAAGATCCCAACGCCAATCTGTGTAAAACACAAAGGCGAACAACTTCTGAGCCATGTACCCAAAAGGCGAGCAACTTTAATAAAAAACCATCCTGGATCAGCTAAGCCGACCTGGGCGAACAACAATGAAGTCTGAGATAAGACCAAAGAAGACTTTGTAACTAAGATTCAGCTTAGATAAGGTCAAACTATGGTCAAAGGACACATGTCAAGCATGCAGGCTAGGGAGACCAAGAGTCATAGCCACCTTATGCTTGCTAGTCTCTATAAATAGTTGTTCTCCAGCTTAAGAAATACAAGTTCAAATTCATAAACACTCCCAAAACACACACTAATACACCTAAATGTACACACATACGAAATTATTATGATTTTGACTTTCACATTTACAAGTTCATAACCCGAACCCTCGATTTACTATTTACGGTGGTAACCAATCACACGTAATTGATTGATGATCTTTAAACCGAACCTAAATAGTCACTAATACATCCGATAAAAATTGATCACCAACAATTTTGGCACTAGAAGGAGGGTTCGAACCTTCAAATTAGTGTGATTACTCAAGAACTTCAAGCTGAAAACTTGAAGATTCAAAGAAAACCTCAAGAAATACTTGAAGATTCAAACAAAAGTGTTCTTGGTGTTCTTCATCATAAGAATTAAGACAAATTAATTCGGAATGCCTCAATCCAAAGAAACCCAAGCGTCACGCTTGTCAAGGAGAGCATCTCCCACCCGAGCCTCGTCGGCCGACCACCAGGATCGTGATCCTAGACATGTGAATAGATCACAGCACACGGCCATAACCCATAACCTCCCACCTGAAATGGAGGCCCTAGCGAACAACCCTAACGAATTAGCCAAAACCATTGCTGCTCTCCAGGCTCTATAGAGACAGCAAGATCAGAATAGGCCTTCACTAGTGAGGCCTAAGGACAGACCCGTGGAAGTTGTTAGGGCTAGATCAACCAGGGGCGAACAACATGAAGTGAACAGTGCCCAGGTCAGGCGGGATAAAGGCAAAGCTAAGATGGTCGGACCAAGAGAGGGCCAGGCTGAATCTGCTCGCGGGCGAACAACAATGTCAAGCCACGAAACAACCCGCTCCAGTGCCCAGGACAGACTTGGCCAACCCCAGCAACAAGAGAAAGTTGCTCGCCAGGAAGCTGAGCGCGGGCGAGCAACATTTGAGCAACCACGCCCATCAATTCATGAGAGACTCTCTCAATCTGCCTTCAGGCGTCTAGGGCCAAATGCGGCGAGCAACCCTATGAAACAGCTCCAGGAGTTGCCCACTCCAAGTGAGGGACTGCGACGAGCAGAAAGGTTGGTACCTTTGCTCGCCGAACAGCCTCCAAGTCAGGGGGCATCTTTGGATGAGCTATCGAGTTTAAGAAGGGCGGTGGAGAACATGCAGGGACAGTTGGACCAACAAAGAGGTGTGGGGACAACTAGTTTGCCATCCTCACCACTATCACCTGTCATTCTGAAAGCCCCGATTCAGAAGAAGGTCCAGTTCCCGGCAAGCATACAGTATGACGGTGTTGCTGATCTCAGAGTTCATCTTACAAAGTATTCGGATTATATGGTCTCGGTGGGAGCCAGTGACGCCACTCAATGCCGAAATTTCCCCTTAACTTTGGGGGATTGGGTGCACAAGTGGTTTTCAGCGATGCCACCAGCATCTATCCACTCTTTCACTCAATTAAGTCGAGAATTCTTATCCCATTTCTCAACGGCGGGATCATACTTGTCCCATAAACATCGATTGTCGGACCTAAAACAAAATGACGACGAGTCAGATCGGGCATTCATGGAAAGGTTCGACAAGGTGTTGTTAGAAGGAAAACCCGTCAGTGAGGATACGAAAATCGTTGCCGTTATGGCCGGGTTGAAAAAAGGATCAAAGCTATGGAAAAAGGTACGTCTGAAGTGCCCAAGAAGTTATGCCGAATTCAGGAATCAAGCCGGCATATTCGTTTCCATGCATGAGGCTTTGCAATCAAACTTGGGGGAGAACAAAACTGATCCCAAAGAGAACAACAAGAAACCTGGTGCAACAAGCTATCGAGTCCCTAAAAACATGAAGATGTTCACTGAAGGGACAGAACTCAAAGAAAAGTTGAACCAAGTGCTAACAGTGTCAGTCGATACTGTTTATGAAAATGTGAAGGATAAGGAGTTACTCTCCCCTTCCCGGAAAATTTGCCAAGACACTGGCAAACTCAACCCTAACAAGTATTGTGCCTACCATCAAAGCGTGGGGCAATTTACGAGTGAATGTAGAGATTTGCTCAAACAGCTCTGGTGTTTCTACGAGGACGGAAAGCTCTCTGACTTTGTCAAAAGACAACCTGGGAAGAGAGTCCGGGAGAACAATTTTGAGGACGAAGATGATCAACCTCAGAAGAACAATAAACCGGCGCGACCAGTTCCTGCCATTCCTACTCGTCCATTGGAAGATTTGTATATGATGGAACCTGCAGGTCCCGCAGGAGGATGTTCTGATGGACGACCGCCAATCTCCAACCGGAAAAGAAAAGCTGAGTTACGGGCGATCGATCAAGTCCAGGAAATGGGGGTCAAACCATCTATCATGCAGACAACAGAATTGACCCTCACCGAAAATGACTTGGAAGGAATCTTAACTCCACACAACGATTCGCTCGTAATATGCACAAAAATTATGGGAACACGAGTCCACAGATTGTTGGTGGACACCGGAGCCTACACCAATATCCTATTCAAAAAGACGCTCGATCATCTTGGAGATTATTCGAGCTATATTCGGGATACGACTCACAGAATAATAGGTTTCGAAAATGCTGTAACGGATCCATTGGGAATAGTTACTTTAGCAGTACAACTTGTAACGGCCAACGAACCCGAGAAAAATATTACAAGAATGGTTGACTTCTTGGTTGTAGACCAGGATTCAACTTACAACGGGTTTCTTGGTTGACCCTTTTTAAATGAATTCAAAGCTGCATGTTCCACTTACCATTATTGTTTGAAATTCCCAACAGCAAGTGGAGCAGGTACTATCAAAGGAGATCAAAGAAAGGCCAGGGAATGTCTCTTACAGTTGCAGGCCAAACATGTATCAGTATCCATGATGGAAGCCACAACTAGCTATCCTACTGATGAACCATCAATACTAGAGAACATGATGGACATAGAGGAAGACCACATGGACACTGACGAACAACATCTTGACGAATAGGTGTTGGACGAATAACTTCTCACCACCCATGAGGAACATCATCCTGACGAACAACAAAGAGGTGGTGACGAGCAACATTCATATGATGGCTTGGAGGGCCAGGTGTTGACTAACAACAACAAATCAGGGCCAACAGATGATCTAGATCCCCGCCTGGGGGCAGAGCCGATGAACAGCGAAAATGATTTCAACTCTGAGGGACCAATACTTGATCCTCGGTGGAAAGGACAAAAACGACGAGCAACTCCAGTTGAAGAGCTGGAGGCGTTCAAAGTTAATCCTGAAAACCCGGATCTCGAATTATACATAGGATCTGAGCTCCCTGAGCCTTACAGATCCCGAATGAAAGAGTTCCTCAGCAAAAATCTAGATGTTTTTGCTTGGTCTCATGCAGACATGGTGGGGATAGATACAGAGCATGCTTGCCATAGACTTAACATCAATCAAGCAAAAAGGCCTATCCATAAAAAACGAAGAAAGTATGGCCCAGACAAGTACCATGCTTTGAATGAAGAAGTAAAGAAGTTGTTGGACAACGACCTAATTCGACAAGCACTCTGTCCACAATGGGTAGCAAACCCAGTCCTTGTGAGGAAACCAAACGGAACCTGGAGGCTATGCATAGACTTTACAGATCTGAATGCAGCATGCCCGAAGGACAACTTTCCACTTCCTCACATTGACCAGTTAGTGGACAGCACTGCAGGTCATGAAATGCTAACATTCATGGATGCCTTTGCCGGGTACCATCAAATTCCAATGCATCCAGACGATCAAGAGAACACAACATTTTATACAAACAAAAACTCGTTGTGTTGGAAAAGAATGCCCTTCGGCCTCATCAACGCCGGAGCAACATACCAGAGATTGGTGAACAAGATGTTCGACGAACAAATCGGTGATATGGTAGAAATCTATGTGGACGATATCGTAGTCAAAAGCCCCCGAAGGGAAGACCATCTTCAACATTTGACCCAGGTGTTCGAAATCCTTCGACACTACAACATGAAGCTGAATCCAAAGAAGAGCAGTTTCGGAGTTCATTCAGGAAAATTCCTGGGCCATCTTGTTAGTCAACGAGGGATTGAAGCCAATCCAATAAAAGTTAAAGCAATCGTGGATATGCAACCTCCACGTTCAATAAAAGAAGTGCAAAGGCTTACGGGATGCCTAATAGCATTGAATCGGTTCATATCTAGATCGGGGGACAAATGCCGTCCATTCTTTGAAGCTATCAAGAAAGGACAGTTCACATGGACTAACAACTGTCAAAAGGCGTTCGACCATGTAACGCCCCGAAATTCAGAAAGTTGACCTTTGAGGTCACAATGTCCTAAACCCGAGTCATCACTTAGTGAACCATAAAAACTGAGCCAGAAAATTTCTTATAAAAGATAAAACGATAAATATAATTATACAGATGTAGCGGAAGAACTTAACATAATACTTATTTGAGAAAACATCAGTTTGTTACTTAATAAAAACCATCATCCCATTACTTAATAAGGAAACATCCCGACGAGTCCTGGGTATGACTCTCGAGGCATTAGTGACAAAGATTAACAGTAGTATAACATAATGTCTCAATCTTGATAAAAACAGTTTATTTAATTAATAAGCGGGAGTGGGAAGTAGTCATCTACGGTAGCTCCCGGAGCTCAGCATCAAAACCTGAAAATGTTTAGAGAGGGGCGTGAGATAAAATCTCAGCGGGTAACCTGTATGCTGTTATACAGATTGTCAGGAGATCCACAAAATAATAATACTTTTAAGATTTTCACCTTTCAGTTGGTTCATTATAATTTTTGGTCATGTGTATTCGTTTTCTTTAACATAAAACTTATAAACACAAATTTAGAACAAAGCATTCATATGGCCCGAAGGCCCATCATTCATATGGCTCAAAGGCCCATCATTCATATGGCTCAAAGGCCCATCAATCTCCTTTCTCATTCATATGGGGGGCACCGGTGGCATTTCCACCGCGTCCTTGTCCCTAAAAATATGGGGGCACTGGTACTCTTTCAACCACATCCTTATCCCTGTTGGGGGGGCACCGGTAGCGACTCTACCGCATCCTTGTCCCTTAAAGTTTGGGGGGCACTGGTACTCTTTCAACCACATCCTTATCCCTGTTTGGGGGGCACCGGTAGCGACTCCACCGCGTCCTTGTCCCTTCCATCCTTATCCCTCCATCAACTTCCCTTACAACTTTCACATAGTTCACAAATCACATACCACATGCTCACATTGTTATAATCGCATACTCGCATTCACATTCATAAGATTGTTCATGTCTTTTACTGATATTCATTACGTTTGTTTCAGAAAACTGACAACAGTCCATATAACATTAACTAGCTATACAGATAGTGTCACCCACTTGGAAACTTTTAGAGGTAAAGCTTAACTTCTTGATTGCTTAGAACACGGGCGACCTCCGAGCTTCCGAGCTAACCCCACTTTACCTAACATAATCCGTTCATTTAGTCATCGTTCATTCTTTTAGTTTATTACTCAACTTCGCATCATACTTAGGACTTTTCTATAATAGGAAAAGTATTTATCTTATTAAAACAGTCCTAGGGTTTCGTTCAAGTTCAAGAAGGGCGTTGAAACTTGTTCATTCGGGTAGTAAGGTTACTCTAATTCAATACGGGTCCACCGGTTGGGGTTTTGGGTCTTCCGGGTTCATTCAACACTCAAAAGCAAGTAAAACACTCAAACACCTTCTTGGACAAGTAAACACAAATCATTCATATACCTAAAACATGCTTGTTTATAAAAGTATCACTTATTCCTTCTTTCTAGTGCTACTTATTTAACAAAAGACATACATACATGTATTAACTGGAAAAGGTATTTAAACTTACTGGAAAATTATTAGATTATAGTATGTTATACAACTGATGATATGGAACAAAGTTCATTAAGGGTACCAAGTCATTTGAGCTACGAAAATAGGGTACATTTGCATTTGAAAACAGAACAGCAAGATATTCGTCAAAACAATGTACATTGAAGTCTAAAAATCATATCTCACAGTAGATGCAATTAAAAATCATGAAATTAAGATATGTTATAGATAACATAAAACCAAATATTTTTCATTTATAAACCTAAGTCATTTGAGTTACGGATCATTACCATCTGTTTGATGGAAAATGGGTTTATAAAATAGTTTGTCATGCAGTACATACTTTACTTAAAAATACATGAATTATTGTAAACTTACTCAAAATTAACCAAGTATTTCACATAGCATTCCAGACTCACTGGAGAACATCTACAAATTTTTCTAAGATTTTCAAAGACATATAAAAGGGCTAAAAGGATTTTTGAAAACAAAGAATCAACCTCAGCCAAGTGTTTACCTCACAATATTAAAACAGGTATATATCATTATCTATTACACAAAAAGCTAGGATATTTGGATATATCTAAACAAACAACAAAGGTAACATCCCCAAATTTTCCTATAATTTTATCAATAGTGTAAATAGGCAAAAAGGTTAGATAGAGTCACTGCTCCCAGTTTCGTACTGTTTCAGATACACAAATATCTATGAATTTATTCTCCCTCAATATAAATCAGATGACCACAAAATTTTCACAGTTTCTTGCATACATCAAAAACTATATTCAGGTATTTTTTCATGATTTTTAAACATCAATAAAGGTCCGAAATAGGTTCGTCAAAAAGGAGGCAGTAGCTAACTCGGGTAGAAATGAATATTGTCGAACTTTCACATACATGATCATATAAGCTCAAAAACGTGGGAAAACTTAAACACAAACCTCATAAAATACATCCACAGTTTAAACAAGCTTAGGGGATGTTCTTAGCATGCCATTTCTAAGGGTTTCATACTCAAAACAAAACATGATCATAACATCAAGGGAAAAATGATTTAAAGGGCTTACCCTTGTAGTTTCTTTCTTTCCCTTGATGATTAGGAACCCAAGGATGAACAACCTAGCTTCTAACACTCCCTTGAACTCAAGATGGTGGGGAAACACTCCTCCTAGGTGGTGGTGGTGTAGGCCAAGAGGGGGAGGAGAGGAGAGGGCTCCTTCTCCTTCTACTCTCACTTCTAACTTTCACTCTTTCTTTCTTTCTTTCTTTCTTTTCTCTCTTGAGTGCAAGAACTAATGTGGCAAATGAAAGGGGTTTGGAGGGGTATATATGGAGGAAATGGAGTGGGTTGGCTGATCATAAGGAGGGGGAAGAGGGTGATGTGTTCTTGTGTGTATTACACACAAGAGTTATGAGATGAGATGGGACATAGGATTAGGGTCTAGCTTAGCACTCATTACATGTACTTCCACTTGACTTAGCTGAAAAAGAGGGTCAAAGGTGCAGGTTTTTACTGTTTTGGGGCTGCCATTTATGGTAGCCCCGATTCTAGATGCGATTTTGGCTTCGACAGTATATTTTTGATATTTTTCGGTTCGGTTTTTTGTTCCAAAATTTAATTCAAACATACCGTTAAATTCGTATGATTTTTTTTGGTTCATATAAATGTTCTTATTCATCAATTTGAATTCTTTAAATTTTCATTATAAAAGTCGACCCGTTTTACAGATAAAACTCAAAAAGTGCTAGTAGGGTTTTTCGGCTCGAAATGCTCGTCTGTCACCTGAAAAATTAGAACTTGCATGCACATATATTTAAATCAAACATTTCATTTAAACAGATTAAACATAAATCATGAAAACCCTAATTTGGTTTCGGGTCGTTACATCCTACACCCCTTAAAAGAAATTTCGTCCTCGAAATTTACTTACTTATCCTAAAGGCATTGCGGGTATTTAACTAATGTATCTTCATCTCCTTCCCATGTGGCACCTTCGTTTCTGTGTCAGCTCTATTGTACTAGTATTAATGGGACTTCTCGATTCCTCAAAAGGTGAACTTTTCTTTCAAAAAAAAAATGTTCACAGGTACTTCTTCATAAGTTAAGTCACAACTTAGACTTAGGTCCTTAATTATAGGCTTCCCTGTTTGGTTCGGTATAGCATAAGTGATTTTTGGGATTTTGTTTCTCCTTCATTTTATGTCAGATATTCATAAGTTTCGTATATGTCATAGACTAACATCAATGAAAGATATGATAAGTTTTTCAAAATTTTCTTATGAACAGGGACATAGGAAAGATATTTATAAATTTTTTTTGTTCACAAATTTATAACACGTATTTCAAAAATTCATTTCTCTCGTTTCCTTCATCAAAACACTTTGAATTTTGAATATTTGGTCCCTTATTATCATATTAACATATGATAAACAAAAATTAGAATTTTTTCATGAATAGAAATGAAAATTTTAACTTCGTATTTTACTATTCCTGATCTTTCTCGAGAAATAATACATAGATTTCAAAAATTCAAAACTCGTTTATTTCTAAACAATACACCTTGAATTTTTGGATATGTTGTAGCCAACCCATAGAAATATCTCGCGAAAAAATTCACATAGCATTTAATCACATGAATATCCCTAGTAATTCTGGTTCTGGGTATTACATCCTTCCCTTCTTAAAATGATTTCGTCCCCAAAATCCACTTGTTCTTCTAACAACATTCGGTACTTCCTATAGAATTTGTCTTCTCGAGGAATATTGTGATCCTTACTTCCGCTATATTTTTCCACAATATTTGTACTCATATCTTATTAGTCGAATCTTAAACTTGTCGATAGTAACCTTAACCTCTTACATCAAATATTAATTTTTTTTTTTACAGAAATAAGGAAAAGTTTATTCAAAGAAGCAATAGTTGCATCAATATTTAGAGCTCTACTCAAGATGTTGGGAAAATGTATAAGACTTGTTTTGATTAGATGCCAACATGTCCCTCCCTAAGTTGTTTGTAAGTAAATTATTCAGTAGAGTTAGAGTTTAAATTAAACAGTTCTAAGTGTTAAGAACTGAAGTGCAGATAGTAAAAACTAGAGTGTATTTTAGTATGAAGTCTGCTGAAGTGAAGTCCGCTGAAGTGAAGTCCGCTGAAGACTAAGAAAGAAGTCTAAGTCTTGAATGTTTTCTAAGTACATTCTCACTAAGACTAAATCTATCAGTAGAGGACGAAGGTCCACTGATGGGAACTAACAAAGTACATTTAATGCTAAACATATTTAAAGCTGTTAGTTAATCTGGTTGGAACAAGGCAAAATGAATTTCAGTGAAGCTTACAATAAATGAAGGAATAAGAAGGTTCTCATCAGAGGAGTTCCACCTAAAGCAAGACAAGAAACTGGGCATGCAGACTTAAGGTCCAATGAGAAGATGACACGTCAGTGTACCTTACTGACAGCCGACCTGTCCCAGCCTGACAAGTACCAAAAGTCTTTCACCTAGCAATCTACAGAAAGTTGGTGAACAAGCATGGTTTTACAGCCGTTTCTTGACAAGACTTAAAGCTTCAAATAGAGCCGTTTGAACCAATCAGATACAAGAAGACTTACTTGAGAAGATTCAAATCCAACGGGAAGATTTTCAAGGAAGCCTATAAATACAGAAGGACGTGCACATTTACAAGCACGGGAAACTCACAAGATCAAAGCCATATCTACATTCATAACTATCTAGAAACACTCAAAATTATCATTGTTTCCCAAGTGTTTCACAATTGTAGAGAAACTAACAAACCTTCTGTAACCAAGCTTAAAGCTATATCCAAATCTTAGAAAGAGATAATCCAATCCTAAGCCTTGTGCTAAACTTGTAAGGATTATCTCAAAATAGTTGGAACCTAAACCCTACTCAAAACCCTACTCAGTGTTTAGGTTGAGAGCTAGTGTTAAGTAGTGTTAGTAAGCTGATTGTTGTATCAGTCTGAAAGCTGGTTTGTTTTGGGAACTAGGACCTGGAATTTCCTAGTGATCAATCATCCTAAGAGAGGAAAAGTTGATCAGTGCACCTTGGCACTATAACACAAGGAATTCCAAGTGAAAGGAATTCTCCTGTTTGATCAGGCCAGTGGACGTAGGAGATTTATCTCTGAACCACTTTACATCTTGTGTACTTACATTCTGCTATTTCATAAGTGTATGTTAATCTCAAGTTTATCAAAGTAAAACGAGTTTTCTAAAAGGGCTCACTAATCCGCATCTGAAAGCTAATTAGATAGTAGTTCAACTGAAAGTCTTGTGCTTTCAGTGGAGGTATTATCTCAGTAAGCTTTCACAGAGTAACTCTCAGCAGACCTCAAGTCCACTGACGAGCTACTGTCTTAAGTAACCTGATAAGTTTTAAAGAAGTTTTAATTTGTAACCACAGGTGTATTCCCCCCCCATACACCTGTTTACTCATTTCGGGACCAACAATTGGTATCAGAGCCGTGGTTCAAAAGACCATTGTTCTAAGTATACCTTGTGCTCAAAGGTATTTTTTTAAGGTCATCTGAATTGATCTCTTGATAAACTTGTTTTTATTCTATGGCTGACAACACAGCTAGGGTTGCACCACCAGCAGAGAACAACATGGGAGTTAATCCCTTGAACCATATGTCTCATCACAAGCTTCCACAATTCTCAGTGGAAAACTATGATTTCTGGAAAATCAGAATGAGAGCTCATCTTGCCTGTGTGCATGATGAAATGTTAAGGGTTTATTACTAAAGGTCCATTTGTGTTTATGACACCTAACCCTAGAACTACAGCTGAAACTATTGCAGATCCTAGAGAAGAATGGCCCAAAGATGAAGATAATTTCACTGCAGATGAGAGGAGGAGAAACAACCTCAACTTCATTGCCATGAACATTCTCTACACCACTATTCCAGACTCTGTAATGGGAAGAGTGATCCACTGCAAGACAGCAAAGGAACTATGGGACACTCTTGCTCTCATGTGTGAAGGAACTGACAAAATAAAAGAGAACAAGCTTTCAGTAGCTATTCAAAAGTATGAGCAGTTCACCATGGAGTCCACTGAGACCATAGACCAGCTTGATGGGAGGTTCACTGACATCATGAATGAGATTAATTCTCTGGGAAAGGTCTACACCAAAAGAGAAGTTGCCTTAAAGATCCTGAGAGGTCTAACCTCAAGATGGGATGTGTACTCAGTGATGATGCAGAATACCAAGGATCTATCCAGCATGTCTATGCAACAGGTATTCTCTGAACTTAAGGCTTATGAGTTTGATCTGAACAGGAAAAGGGCTCCTGATGAGACCTCAGCTGAGAAGGGAGTTGCCTTCAAAGCTAAGGAGTCTGAGCCACAATCCCCAAAGCCTCAGAAGAGTACAAAGGCAAGCAAGTCTCAAAGCAAGGCTGAGATGCAGGAGGAACTCAGCCTCATGGCTAGAAGGTTTGAACAACTTAACAACCGCTTTGGCAAATATAAGAGATTTTACAGGGATAACAGGGAAGGTAGAAGTTATCCACAAAAGACTACCAGAGAAGGAGAGAAAAGCTCATCTGAGCTAGAAAAGAAGAAGGAATACAAGAATTACACCAAGGCTGAAGGATCATCATCAAAGACCAGAGAGTTCACTGAGGAAAAGAATGATGATGCCAACAGGTGTTTTCAGTGCAAGAAGATTGGGCACTTTCAATATGATTGTCCTCAACTGAGCACAAAAGAAAGAAGAGAAAGGCAAGCCAAAAGAGACAGAAGATATGGAGAAAGGAAAGCCATGATGGCTGGGGATGTTGATGAAAACCTGGAGTCACCTGATGAACTGTTCTCTGACAGCAGTGAAGATGACATGTGCCTCATGGAAAGAGAAGAACCAGAGGTACAATCTAAACCATCCATTTCTCTAGAACACACACCTGAGCTAAGCTCAGAGTCAACTGAGGAACTCAATCTTCAGTCCGCCTTGGAACAATTGATGATTGATTTCTCAAGGTTGCAAGAAGCAAGTTTCTGTCTTCAAGATGAGAACAAACAACTCTTGAGTGAAAACTCCAAGTTAATCGAGTCTGGGAATCAAGAAGATCTGAACTCAGCCAAATCTACCATTGAACTGACAAAAGAGGTGGAAACCCTCAGGAGTCAAGGAAATGGTAGAGATCAACTGATAAAAGATCTCAATGAATCTAAGACAAAGTTAACTGAAGAAAATTTAAAATTGGTAAGCCAAATAAAGGATTCTCTCCTGAAAATTGATGTCTTACAAAAATCTGAAGAGACCTTGTTAAAAAGGATTGATGCTCTAAATAAACCCTCTCTTGCCATAGAGGAGATCCAAAATTTTCAAACCAATCCAAAGAACAAGTGTGGGATAGGCTTTATTCCAAAACCTTCAGAAGGTCCTCTGAGTGTTGCTTCTTCAAGTGGCACAAAGAGAGTTTTTGTTAAGTCTGTGACATTTCAACCACAGACTGTAGATAAAGGAAAAAGACCAGCTGAGATCACACAAAATAAAAGTCAATCTAAGCCAAAACCAAATGGAAAGGCTCAGGTGACTTATCAAAATAGATCTCAGCAGAGGTACTATCAGCCGAGGTCTTCACAAATGAAGCAACCTCAGCTGAGAACACCCAGGCATGAGCAGTCCTCAAGGAATGACTCATATGGAAGACCTAGTCCTTTTGTGCCTAAAGGAAAAGGTCCTTCATACCTTTATCAACAAAAACCAAGACTAGGTGCACCCAAGCCAAAGAGAAAGAATGTGAAGAAGGTTCCTGTTCCTTCAAAGGCTGACACCCATAGAAAGTTTACTCCCAAGGCACCCAGGGAGATAACAATCTATGTAGATGTTTATGGAAGACAAATTAGCCAATCTAAAACAATTAGAACTGTGAGGCAAATTTGGATTCCGAAAGGTACAGCTAACCTTGTAGGACCCAACACCAAATGGGTACCTAAAGCTTGATCTGTGATTGCAGGGCTCAGTGGACCTCAACAAAGGAGAAGCTCTTAAATCATCAGTCTGGTACTTGGACAGTGGATGTTCTAGGCACATGACTGGCAACAAAGATCTCCTGACAGAATTTGTTGAGAAGGAAGGTCCACAAGTCACCTTTGGTGACAACTCTCAAGGAGCCACTAGAGGTTATGGTACTTTAATAATTGGCTCAGTAAGAGTAAGCAATGTATCCTTTGTCAGTGGACTTAAGCATAATCTTCTGTCCATAAGTCAATTCTGTGATAAGGGATACAGTGTTGAATTTTCATGTAACCTGTGTTTTGTTAAGAATATATCTTCACAACATGTATTACTAACTGGGTCAAGAAAGGGTAATATCTATCTTGCAGATTGGAAGTCTTGCACACCAAATGCATGTCTTATTGCCAAAAGCTCAACTGACACTAATTGGTTGTGGCACAAAAGGCTAAGTCATCTGAACTTCAAGATGATGAACAAGATAGCAAGACATGGACTGGTAGAAGGAATGCCAAATGAAGTATACAATAAAGAACATATCTGTAAAGCCTGTCAGGAGGGGAAGCAAGTAAAGGCATCTTTCAAAAGCAAAGTAGCAACCTCTACTGACAGAGTACTTCAACTATTACATATGGATCTTTTTGGTCCAGTAACCCCTGTAAGTATCAATGGGAGAAAATATACACTTGTTGTTGTAGATGACTTCTCCAGGTACACATGGGTGATATTCCTTGCAAGCAAGAAGGAGACTCAACTGAGACTGCCAGAGCTCCTGAAGAAAGTTAGCAATGAAAAGAGCCTGAACATTGTAAAGATAAGATCAGATAAGGGCACTGAATTCATAAATTCTATCATATCTGATTATTGTAAAGAATTAGGTATTTTTCATGAGACATCAGCTGCAAGAACTCCACAACAAAATGGAGTAGCTGAAAGAAGAAATAGGACTCTCAAGGAGGCAGCAAGGACAATGTTAGCTGAAGCTCAGGTTCCTAAAAGATTCTGGGCTGAAGCTATTAATACTGCCTGCCACACTCAAAACAGATCCATGGTAACCAAACATCAAGGAAAAACTCCATATGAGTTATGGAATGGCAGAAAGCCACAGGTATCTTACTTTCATATTTTTGGTTGCAAGTGTTTCATTCACAACAATGGGAAAACTCAACTGAAAGCTTTTGATAGCAAAGCTGATGAAGGAATTTTCTTAGGATATTCCCAAATCAGTAGAGCTTTCAGAGTTTACAACTGTAGAACTCTTGTTGTGGAAGAAACACCTCATGTGGTATTTGATGAATCTACTTTTGAGTCCAGAAGTAAGGAGAATGAGGATGTGATAAGCAAAAGGCTAACTAGACTGAGTATCAAATCAAAAGGATATCCTGAGAATTCTGTTGATACATTCATCCCAACCTGGGACAACCTCAATGATCAACAATTCAAAGAGGACACTCAAAATCAGACCACTCCTCAAAGCTCACCTGAGAGCTCTCCTGAAGATGTAACTGAACTGATGAACACCATCCCAGTTCAAGAGGTAACAAATGTCAATGAAGATGTGGTCACAGCTGAGACATTCACTGAACCCATCATTCAAGGGGGAACCAATGAAGTTACCATTGAGAATGAAAATACCTTGAATGATGACTCAGGACTTCAACCCTCTGTCTTATTTCCTGAATTCGATTTCATTCCAATATCTAGTGACTCAACTTCAGAAGAGTTAAACTCAACTGAAGGGCATCAGCCTAGGAGGACTTGGCTCTCAGATCACCCTGTTGAGCAAATCCTAGGTGATCCTTCCTCAGGAGTCAAAACTAGAAGTTTTCATGGTGAAAGTGCTTTGTTTTGTTGTTTCTTATCAAACCAGGAACCAAGTTCCATAGCAGAAGCACTTCAAGATTCCAACTGGATTATTGCCATGCAAGAAGAGCTCAACCAGTTCACAAGGAATCAAGCATGGGAGTTGGTGGACAGACCATATCACTGCAATGTGATAGGAACCAAGTGGGTATTCAAAAACAAGAAGGATGAGAATGATATCATAGTCAGAAACAAGGCCAGGCTAGTTGCAAAGGGCTACTCTCAAGTTGAAGGATTTGACTATGATGAAACATTTGCTCCAGTAGCCAGATTGGAGACAATAAGGTTATTTCTTGCATATGCTGCTCACAAGAAATTCAAAGTGTACCAGATGGATGTTAAAAGTGCCTTCTTGAATGGAGTACTCAATGAAGAAGTCTATGTGGAGCAACCCCCAGGTTTTGAAGAAAGTCACAAAGTATATAGACTGAGGAAGCTCTATATGGACTGAAACAGGCTCCAAGAGCTTGGTATGATACTTTGTCTCAATTCCTTTTGGATCATGGTTTTATCAAAGGGAGAGTTGATAGAACACTTTTCAGAATCACAAAAGGAGAGGACACATTGCTGGTTCAAATTTATGTGGATGATATCATCTTTGGTTGCCCTAACCAAGTCCTCTGTGAGAAGTTTTCTCAACTGATGAAGGGAAAGTTTGAGATGTCTATGATGGGAGAAATGAATTTCTTTCTAGGACTTCAAGTCAAGCAGTCCACTGAAGGAATCTTCATCAACCAAGCCAAATACACAAGGGAGCTGATCAACAAGTTTGGATGTCAGACCAGCAAGGTTGCAAGAGTTCCACTCAACACCAACACCAAGATGGAACCAGATGAGGATGGAGAATCAGTAGACCAGACTTCCTACAGAGCCATTATTGGATCTCTACTGTATCTCACAGCAAGCCGGCCTGATATCACATTTGCAGTTGGCATTTGTGCTAGATATCAAGCAAATCCCAAGAAAAGTCACCTGGAAGCTGCCAAGAGGATTCTCAAATATCTTAAGGGTACTGTGAATATGGGATTGTGGTATCCCTCAGATGACAATCTAGAACTCACAGGATACTCAGATGCTGACTATGGAGGATGCAGAATTGATAGAAAATCAACCTCAGGCACTTGTCAATTCTTGGGAAGTAAACTGATTTCTTGGTTCTCCAAGAAACAAAATTCAGTAGCCACAAGCACTACTGAAGCTGAGTATATGGCAGCTGGAGGTTGTTGTGCTCAAATTCTTTGGCTAAGACAACAACTGAGAGATCACAACATCTTTGCCAATGAAGTCCCTATTTTCTGTGACAACAATAGTGCAATTGCTATTTCAGAAAATCCAGTTCTCCACACAAGATGCAAACATGTGGATATAAGGCATCACTTCATCAGAGATCATGTGGAGAAGAAGGACATCAAGATGCTCAAAATCCACACTGACAAGCAGAAGGCAGATATCTTCACTAAACCTTTGGCTGAAGCAAGGTTTCAAGAGTTGTCAGTGGAGCTTGGACTCCTAGATCCAGGAGAGTAAAGAAAGGATTGAATCTCAGTTGAGTTACCTTCAACTCAGTGGAGGTTCATACTCAGAAGAGGATCTTCTCTCAGAAGAAGCTCCCCATCTCAGAAGAGGTCTAAATATCAGACGAGGTCGAACCTCAGTAGAGGTCAAGTCTATACTTATGTTTTTTTTTTCAAAGATAAAGCCTCTGAGTGGTATATATATTTTTAATTGGTTTCAAAATATTTACTAATGAGTGCTTTCTGGAAAATTAAATCTCTTTCCACTGTTCCGAAGAGATTTTGGTATGGCAAGCATTTAATGCGCGTGGTACAAGTCAGACATGCTTTTTCAATTACCTATCTCACGCGCCCTAAAAGCCAGATGAAGTGACCTTCCGGTTACCAACCTTTTCAATCCATACCATTCAATTAGGCGGTTCTTTTCTAACCGTCAAGATTTCTTAAAACCCCCCCCCCCCCCACTAAACCCTGCAACTATCCACGATCTCAAAATCAATCAATCTCAGACGTTGATTTCCTTGTTCAAATCTCACCGTTCCTCACTCATATAAAAAACTCCAAACGATCGATTGTAAACCTTTTCGAATACACTTCCAAGCAAACACTTACTATCTTACTCTGTAATTTGTTCTCTCAAACCCTCTTGTTCAAATGGCGAAACTAAATATCAGTTTCCTTACCCAAAAAGATAACTTCTGGTATGAACCCATTGTGGTTTTTGATAACCCAGAAATTGAGTCCAGACCAGAGTATGCTCACATCAAAGAAGCCCTAGATATGCTCAAAAGTGCTGGGTTAGAGAAATTTTTATCTGTTCGTCTAGAGAACTGTTTTGATAGACAGGTTCTTGATTTCTACAACAATGTCTCCAACTCAGATACAAAGATCAGGTCTCATCTGATCTTGCAATGGAAGAAGAAGGTGATGAGGGATGACATGGAGGTCATTGAACACCAGAAAATTAAGAAGGATATACGCATTAGTGGAGATGTCTTGAAGGAATTATTTGATCTTCCCTCTGAAGGTCCGAATCCAGATACCTGCATCATGGATGAAGAAGAAGAATGGGTGAAAACCATTATACAGAGGAAGGTACCATACACTCCAACAATGAACAGAAGTGAACTCCTGCCAGTTTATAATGTTCTTTGTGAAGTTGTGAGTAAGTGTATTTTGGGAAACCAAGGGAGTACTGAGCAAGTGAGCAAGCCAAAGCTCAGGCTGATGAAGGCGATTGTTGAGAGCAAGGAAAGGCCATACAACTGGCAGCAATTCTTTCTGAGGGCCTTGAATAAGGAGCATTCAAAGTTTCAACCCGACAAAACTCCCCAACTATCAAGTAAGCTAAACTATGCAACAAAAATCTCTTACTTGATAGAGAATGTAGATTTGGGCGTAGATTGGATCCCTGACAGGAAATGGAGCACTCTAAAGATTTTATTCAAGTCTGGAAAGACTCTGGAGGCTAGGATGATTAAGCCTGCTGTGGAAAGCCCAGAGGCAGTAGAGGAGGAGGAAGATACCCCAGCTGAGGGGAAGAAAACAAAGCTGAAAAGGAGACTGGTAAAGTTGAGTGACAAAATGGCTCAACATAAGGAGGCTGTGGCAGAGAAGGCCTCAAGGAAGGAGAAGAAGAGGTCTTCTGAAGCAGTGAAGGAGGCTGCTTTGAAGAAAGTCAGAGTCACAGACTCTACTGATGAGTCTTCATCAGGTAACCCTACCTCTTCCCCCAACACTATCTCAACTGAGTCTGACTCAGATGTTCCTGCTCCTACTCCTATTAAACCCAAGACCAAACCTCGCACCCCTGTAGCCAAAACCAAAGGCATCTCCAAAATAACTCACACTCAAACCCCCACTGATGGCTCTCAAAAGCCAGCCAGTGGATCTCAAACTCAAACCCCCACTGAACTCATCTCCACCCCAACTGAAACCACCCCATCAAACCCTACTGAACCCATTCCCTCAACCCCCACTGACCAAAACCCAACCTCACCTGACACTCAAACCTCTTCTGAAAATAACCCTCCTGAAACCCAAACCTCAACTCACCTGGAATCTATTCCAGAAGAACCCACTGATATCAGATCCCCTACCCCTTCCCTTCCTTCAGACGATGAAGAAGAGTACTCATTCTTAGACACCCTTAAGGATGAGGTTGCTTACTCTTTGGAGTCTAAGTACCCTGAACTTGACAACTTCCCCACTCTCAAGGCTTTATTCTTGAGGCTGAGACTCCTTGTCCAGCTCCAAGATAGGAGGCTAGGAGAAATTCTATTGGCAGTCAGAGGCAGCAATGCCGATGATTGGAAGAAGGAGGAGATGGAGGTGTTGCAGTTTGCAGGGATGACCAAATCCAGACTTCTCTGTGATGAGAAAATTTTTGAGAGTCTGGTGATGGAGAAGATAGCCGAGGCTAAGAAGTCAGCTGATGTGGTTGCTGAAGCAGAGGAGGAGAAGGAGAAAGAGATGGAGGAAAATGTACAAGGAGGAGGGACCTCACCAAGGCAAGGTGATGGTGAGGTAGCCAAGGATGTATCCAAGGCAAGGGATACTGAGGCTCAAAATTTGCCACAGGAGAGTCCAGTAGAGGTGTCTACTGAGATTCTCCCACAACAGCCCTCAGTGGTGGCTTCAGAGTCAACTGAGATGACTGGAATAGAAGGAGTTGAAAAAGAGAAAGAAAAAGATGAGGGTGCTGAAAGAGATGTTGAAATCACAGGAGTTGTGAGTGGCCAAATAAAAGCAATCATTCCTGTAAAGGATGCATTGGCTGAAAAAATCTTAGTTGAAAATAAGAGTGATGAAAGAAGTAAGCTGAGTGAGGAGGAGGGAGTTCCAATGGAGTTAGAGACTTCATGAGATCTAGGTTGTGAGATTGAGGGAGGAAAAACTAACACTGTCTTAAATGCAGGTACCCAAACTGATGAGATCCCCTCAGTTCAGGTCAACCTAACTCCCCTGAAGGATGAAGTACTTAAACTTCAAGAAGAAAGAATCCCTGCTCTTGAAACTCAGCTGAAAGATGTCCAAGAAGTTATCCAAGAGGAGGTAGACGAAATGATCATCCTCTCAGATCACATTGACGAACTCATGGAGTCCATAACTACATCACTTCAAAATCTCACACTGAAAATTGAAGATTCACAGCAGATGGTTATTGATGTAGTTGAGGGACAAAGTGTGCTAGTCATTGAGGCTCTGAAAGATCTGGAGAAGAAGGAGGAAGAAGCCAGAACTCAATTCCTGAAGGACTCAGTGGAGAACGTGTCCATCAACCTAAAGTCTTCTATTGAAGCTTTCTCAGCTGACCTTGTTGGGAAGGTTGAAGGGTTGTGGAACCAGAAGATGCAGGAGTTCGAGGCAAAGCACGAAGAACTCGGAGCCAAGCTTGGTGAAGTTCTCAAGAAGGCTGCTGAGGACTTCCCAACTCAAGAAAAGACCAATGTGCTAATCGATGAGAAACTGGCCCAATTTGTGCAATTTGGTCAAACTGCTGGAGCTGCACTGGAAAGGATGGAAGATGAAGTTGACCACTGCTCGACTGAACTGAAGGCCATCACTCACGATCAGATGAAGTTAAACATCACTGTGGCTGAGTGCATGATTAATGCCGGAAAGGGGGAAAGATTGAGATCTTCTAAAGAGCTGAAGACTGATCCAAGAAACAAAATGCAAATCATCTTTGAAACCCCGGAGTTCGAGAAAGGTCAACAAATCAAAAGCACCATAAAGAAAGTTGATGCTGAGGCCCAGAAGCTGGCTGAGGAAAAGAAGGGAAAGGAGACCGCATCAGTGGACCTCTCAAAGTTCAAGGAAGCTCATCTGAAGGAGAAGGAAGAGAGAGCTGCAAAGAAGGGGGAACCTGCCAAGAGAAAGGCAACTGATGTACTCTCAGCAGAGGTTGCTAAAAAGACAAGAACCTCAGGGAGGTTGGCAGCGAAGTCCACAACCTCTACTGATGAAGTTGAGGTACTTCCCATTCTTAACCCTGATCCTTTGTCTTCTAAAATTCCCAAATCTGCACCCACCCGAGTCACGGAGCTCACTGAGCTAATCAAAGAGGCTGGTGGAATGAACGAGAGAGCAAGGAAGCTAACAGCCCAACAGCAGGAGAGGAGAGATAAGGTGGTTGGGAAGATGGAAACCATTGCAGAACTGGCTGAGAGGAAGAAGCAGGAGAGGTTAGCCACTTTTGACAAAACTACTTCTAAAAAGTTCAGAAGTGGTTATCTTAAGTGGGCTGCCAAACTAAAGAAAGACAAGATCACACCTTCTCAGAACAGATTCCCTCACCACGATGCCTGGGTTCCTAAGAAGCTCAATGATGCTTGGGAGACTGCAAAAAGGGACTTTGTATATTCCTTCTATGTCAGTGGAGAGTTAGGAAGGGACAATGCACAAGAAGTCTTCAACTCATGGTTGTTTGATGCCTATCCCAAACTCTATCCCGAGATCTGTGATGCTTGGAATGATGCCTTCCCAGATCATGCTCTGAAGGCCCCTGAGCCAATCACATTCTGGCCTCCTCAAGATGCAACATGAGCTGTTGATAGAGAAAGGATCACTGAAGAGTGGACATCCTTATGTGAACACCTTGGTCTCAGAGGACATTCCAAGGAGATGATGGAAAGGAAGAATGAGCTAAAGATCAGAGTCTTCAAGCAATATGGACTTGAACCTCTCTTTGAGTCCATCTGAGAAAGTTGTATCTTTTGCTGGGCATTTGTTTATAAATCCCAGGTGTGTTTAATTTCAAACTTTTTGTACTTCATATTTTTCAATGAAAGGAACTCTGCTGATGTTTTGCCCAAGATAATATCTCATTATCATTTAGGCTTATGTACTTGAATGTTTTACTTACAAAAACTGTGAACTTTGAATGTCATCTGAAGAACCTCATCTGGAAGAAGATATGTAATAAGATAGGTTCCGGCATAATCAAAAAGGGGGAAATTATTGGGAAAATGTATAAGACTTGTTTTGATTAGATGCCAACATGTCCCTCCCTAAGTTGTTTGTAAGTAAATTATTCAGTAGAGTTAGAGTTTAAATTAAACAGTTCTAAGTGTTAAGAACTGAAGTGCAGATAGTAAAAACTAGAGTGTATTTTAGTATGAAGTCTGCTGAAGTGAAGTCCGCTGAAGTGAAGTCCGCTGAAGACTAAGAAAGAAGTCTAAGTCTTGAATGTTTTCTAAGTACATTCTCACTAAGACTAAATCTATCAGTAGAGGACGAAGGTCCACTAATGGGAACTAACAAAGTACATTTAATGTTAAACATATTTAAAGCTGTTAGTTAATCTGGTTGGAACAAGGCAAAATGAATTTCAGTGAAGCTTACAATAAATGAAGGAATAAGAAGGTTCTCATCAGAGGAGTTCCACCTAAAGCAAGGCAAGAAACTGGGCATGCAGACTTAAGGTCCAATGAGAAGATGACACGTCAGTGTACCTTACTGGCAGCCGACCTGTCCCAGCTTGACAAGTACCAAAAGTCTTTCACCTAGCAATCTACAGAAAGTTGGTGAACAAGCATGGTTTTGCAGCCGTTTCTTGACAAGACTTAAAGCTTCAAATAGAGTCGTTTGAACCAATCAGATACAAGAAGACTTACTTGAGAAGATTCAAATCCAACGGGAAGATTTTCAAGGAAGCCTATAAATACAGAAGGACGTGCACATTTACAAGCACGGGAAACTCACAAGATCAAAGCCATCTCTACATTCATAACTATCTAGAAACACTCGAAATTATCATTGTTTCCCAAGTGTTTCACAATTGTAGAGAAACTAACAAACCTTCTGTAACCAAGCTTAAAGCTATATCCAAATCTTAGAAAGAGATAATCCAATCCTAAGCCTTGTGCTAAACTTGTAAGGATTATCTCAAAATAGTTGGAACCAAAACCCTACTCAAAACCCTACTCAGTGTTTAGGTTGAGAGCTAGTGTTAAGTGGTGTTAGTAAGCTGATTGTTGTATCAGTCTGAAAGCTGGTTTGTTTTGGGAACTAGGACCTGGAATTTCCTAGTGATCAATCATCCTAAGAGAGGAAAAGTTGATCAGTGCACCTTGGCACTATAACACAAGGAATTCCAAGTGAAAGGAATTCTCCTGTTTGATCAGGCCAGTGGACGTAGGAGATTTATCTCTGAACCACTTTACATCTTGTGTACTTACATTCTGCTATTTCATAAGTGTATGTTAATCTCAAGTTTATCAAAGTAAAACGAGTTTTCTAAAAGGGCTCACTAATCCGCATCTGAAAGCTAATTAGATAGTAGTTCAACTGAAAGTCTTGTGCTTTCAGTGGAGGTATTATCTCAGTAAGCTTTCACAGAGTAACTCTCAGCAGACCTCAAGTCCACTGACGAGCTACTGTCTTAAGTAACCTGATAAGTTTTAAAGAAGTTTTAATTTGTAACCACAGGTGTATTCCCCCCCCATACACCTGTTTACTCGTTTCGGGACCAACACAAGACGAGAACAAAAGAAAAAGAAGAAAAATAAACAACACGAGCGAAGGATCTTTTATTCATACTTCAAGACATTACATATAAATCATAAAAATTCTACTCCCCAAGCTAAAACTAAAAAATACGCAACGAGTATCGTGGTAAGTACGAGAGGTGCACTAAATTCCTCCTCTGTTTTATAACAAATGATGAGCATGAGGACGTAAAAAAAAGCGACGATGGTGAGAAAGAGTTTACTCATTTTCGGTTATGAGGATGAAAATTCAAAGAAGGGTGTTTAGAAGTGGGAGTGAAATGAGGTATTTATAGAGTAAATTTTTGAAAATATGGCCGTTTATAACCGTTTACGACCGTTGAAGGAGTTTAGTGGAAATGATAAAGTTGTAGTGTGAAAAAAAAATAGAGGTGGGAATTTTTTTTGTACAACTTAATAAATATTTTCGTCATGAGTAAAACCGGCTACCCTATTGGTGGTGTGTCAACCCATATGAACATTTCGTTTAACAACCTTTGCAGTGGTACTAATTCATTAGTGAGACTCTATCTATTAATCTAGAGTTACCCTCAAATTATTCTTCCTCAAACTTTGTCTGAAATTTTCTTTCGACAAGAAGGTGGTTTCCTTGGTCCACCTAGCAAAGTTTCTTATGTTTTGATAACTAGTCTATTCCCAAGATTATACCAAAATCTTAATGCTAAGGTCAAGTTTGATCCCAATTTATAGTCCATTATATTTCATCCTTACTTCTATACTACATCTTGGATTCTTATTGAACACGTAGGTGTAATACTTACCTCAAACTTTCTCCTTTGGTGCTTTCTATTCCCAAAATTTCTCAACTTCTTAGACACAAGGAGTGAAATCTAAACAACTAGGTACCAAGCAGCAAATAAGAAAATAGGTTACTTTATATAGGTATGATAAAATTCAAAACAAAAGAATCCAACATTTAACACCATGGTATTAATTCAATCACGCAGGGGTGCACACAGAAACCGGAACATACTGTCATGATCAGCAGCACGGTAACGAGCTACGACGATGCATGTTAGGGAAAATAATAACACACGATGCAAACATAAGATAAACATAATAGATAGAATAGAATATCCCACGAAATAAAACACGTGAGACTGTAGTAAGTATACATAATTGGAAAGAGAAAAACGAGTTCTCAAAGTTAAACGGAGAGAAACGGGTCTCCAACGAAAATCAAAAGATGCGAGACTTCCAAAATATATAAAGATAGTATTAAAAGTAGTCAAGATATACATAATAAGTCAAACTGTGTAGGCTGCGAGACTGCTACAAAAGAAATAGCTCGAGCTACCAAAAGGTTAGAGTCTAAGTCAATCCACGGAATATCTTAGTTCGCAATGATAAGGGTCATTTGGCTACAACTGGGAGATTATTTCCACAATAACCAAAATTCAAACATGTACTAGTTGGCAAAGGATCCATGAAGGTGACTAGGTCATGTCTCGATGTCATGCCTGTCACTGGTCCTTCTGACCCGTATTCACCAGTCTTCGTCGATGGCTCTTTCTCGACAACTAGCTAAGGCGTGCCACAAAACAATTAAGGTCTCAAACTCTGACTACACTATAGTCCAGCAGTTGTGCCTATATGCTAAAATTCTCAACCTAGAATTGATCTAAGGTCTGTAGACAAAACACTAAAGGAGAAAAGAAAATAGTAATACAATACACGACATACCAATTTTGCTCGCCAGAGAAAATGACGTCACAGAATAGTATAACATGAATAATCAAGTAATTTCACATACATGCGAAAATAGTATGAAATTCAAGCACTTGTCCTCATAAGCTTCTGTTTTTTTTTTCTTTCAATTTTTGTTTTCTTATTTGTAAGGGTTTTGTTATTAGATTTCTCATAAGACATCACATACCTTGAGGTTTTTCCGGTATGCTTGCTGTAGATAACCTTCCCACTAGTGATATTTAATTTGAAGTTTATAAAAATTTTCTACTTTACTAAGTGAAAATTTTGAAATAAAGGAAAATAAATCATTTGGTCCGAAGTTTTGAACATAAGCTTTGATACCACCTGTAACGCCCCGTAATTCAGAAAGTTCACCTTTGAGGTCACAATGTCCTAAACACGAGTCATCACTTAATGAACCATAAAAACTGAGCCAGAAAATTTCTTATAAAAGATAAAACGATAAATATAATTATACAGATGCAGCGGAAGAACTTAACATAATACTTATTTGAGAAAACATCAGTTTGTTACTTAATAAAAACCATCATCCCATTACTTAATAAGGAAACATCCCGACGAGTCCTGGGTATGACTCTCGAGGCATTAGTGACAAAGATTAACAGTAGTATAACATAATGTCTCAATCTTGATAAAAACAGTTTATTTAATTAATAAGCGGGAGTGGGAAGTAGTCATCTACGGTAGCTCCCGGACCTCAGCATCAAAACCTGAAAATGTTTAGAGAGGGGCGTGAGATAAAATCTCAGCGGGTAACCTGTATGCTGTTATACAGATTGTCAGGAGATCCAAAAAATAATAATACTTTTAAGATTTTCACCTTTCAGTTGGTTCATTATAATTTTTGGTCATGTGTATTCGTTTTCTTTAACATAAAACTTATAAACACAAATTTAGAACAAAGCATTCATATGGCCCGAAGGTCCATCATTCATATGGCTCAAAGACCCATCATTCATATGGCTCAAAGGCCCATCAATCTCCTTTCTCATTCATATGGGGGGGCACCGGTGGCATTTCCACCGCGTCCTTGTCCCTAAAAATATGGGGGCACTGGTACTCTTTCAACCACATCCTTATCCCTGTTGGGGGGGCACCGGTAGCGACTCTACCGCATCCTTGTCCCTTAAAGTTTGGGGGGCACTGGTACTCTTTCAACCACATCCTTATCCCTGTTTGGGGGGCACCGGTAGCGACTCCACCGCGTCCTTGTCCCTTCCGTCCTTATCCCTCCATCAGCTTCCCTTACAACTTTCACATAGTTCACAAATCACATACCACATGCTCATATTGTTATAATCGCATACTCGCATTCACATTCATAAGATTGTTCATGTTTTTTACTGATATTCATTACGTTTGTTTCAGAAAACTGACAACAGTCCATATAACATTAACTAGCTATACAGATAGTGTCACCCACTTGGAAACTTTTAGAGGTAAAGCTTAACTTCTTGATTGCTTAGAACACGGGCGACCTCCGAGCTTCCGAGCTAACCCCACTTTACCTAACACAGTCCGTTCATTTAGTCATCGTTCATTCTTTTAGTTTATTACTCAACTTCGCATCATACTTAGGACTTTTCTATAATAGGAAAAGTATTTATCCTATTAAAACAGTCCTAGGGTTTCGTTCAAGTTCAAGAAGGGCGTTGAAACTTGTTCATTCGGGTAGTAAGGTTACTCTAATTCAATACGGGTCCACCGGTTGGGGTTTTGGGTCTTCCGGGTTCATTCAACACTCAAAAGCAAGTAAAACACTCAAACACCTTCTTGGACAAGTAAACACAAATCATTCATATACCTAAAACATGCTTGTTTATAAAAGTATCACTTATTCCTTCTTTCTAGTGCTATTTATTTAACAAAAGATATACATACATGTATTAACTGGAAAAGGTAATTAAACTTACTGGAAAATTATGAGATTTTAGTATATTATACAACGGATAATATGGAACAAAGTTCATTAAGGGTACCAAGTCATTTGAGCTACGAAAATAGGGTACATTTGCATTTGAAAACAGAACAGCAAGACATTCGTCAAAACAGTGTACATTGAAGTCTAAAAATCATATCTCACAGTAGGTGCATTCAGAAATCATGAAATTAAGATATGTTATAGATAACTTAAAACCAAATATTTTTCATTTATAAACCTAAGTCATTTGAGTTACGGATCATTACCATCTGTTTGATGGAAAATGGGTTTATAAAATAGTTTGTCATGCAGTACATACTTTACTTAAAAATACATGAATTATTGTAAACTTACTCAAAATTAACCAAGTATTTTACATAGCATTCCAGACTCACTGTAGAACATCTCCAAATTTTTCTAAGATTTTCAAAGACTTATAATAGGGCTAAAAGGATTTTTGAAAACAAAGAATCAACCTCAGCCAAGTGTTTACCTCACAATATTAAAACAGGTATATATCATTATCTATTACACAAAAAGCTAGGATATTTGGATATATCTAAAAAAACAACAAAGGTAACATCCCCAAATTTTCCTATAATTTTATCAATAGTGTAAATAGGCAAAAAGGTTAGATAGAGTCACTGCTCCCAGTTTCGCACTGTTTCAGATACACAAATTTCTATGAATTTATTCTCCCTCAATATATATCAGATGACCACCAAATTTTCACAGTTTCTTTCATACATCAAATACTATATTCAGGTATTTGTTCATGATATTTAAACATCAATAAAGGTCCGAAATAGGTTCGTCAAAAAGGGGGCAGTAGCTAACTCGGGTAGAAATGAATATTGTCGAACTTTCACATACATGATCATATAAGCTCAAAAACGTGGGAAAACTTAAACACAAACCTCATAAAATACATCCACAGTTTAAACAAGCTTAGGGGATGTTCTTAGCATGCCATTTCTAAGGGTTTCATACTCAAAACAAAACATGATCATAACATCAAGAGAAAAATGATTTAAAGGGCTTACCCTTGTAGTTTCTTTCTTTCCCTTGAAGATTAGGAACCCAAGGATGAACAACCTAGCTTCTAACACTCCCTTGACCTCAAGATGGTGGGGAAACACTCCTCCTAGGTGGTGGTGGTGTAGGCCAAGAGGGGGAGGAGAGGAGAGGGCTCCTTCTCCTTCTACTCTCACTTCTAACTTTCTCTCTTTCTTTCTTTCTTTCTTTTCTCTCTTGAGTGCAAGAACTAATGTGGCAAATGAAAGGGGTTTGGAGGGGTATATATAGGAGGAAATGAAGTGGGTTGGCTGATCATAAGGAGGGGGAAGAGGGTGATGTGTTCTTGTGTGTATTACACACAAGAGTTATGAGATGGGATGGGACATAGGATTAGGGTCTAGCTTAGCACTCATTACATGTACTTCCACTTGACTTAGCTGAAAAAGAGGGTCAAAGGTGCAGGTTTTTACTGTTTTGGGGCTGCCATTTATGGTAGCCCCGATTCTAGATGCGATTTTGGCTTCGACAGTATATTTTTGATATTTTTTGGTTCGGTTTTTTGTTCCAAAATTTAATTCAAACATACCGTTAAATTCGTATGATTTTTGTGGTTCATATAAATGTTCTTATTCATCAATTTGAATTCTTTAAATTTTCATTATAAAAGTCGACCCGTTTTACGGATAAAACTCAAAAAGTGCTAGTAGGGTTTTTCGGCTCGAAATGCTCGTCTGTCACCTGAAAAATTAGAACTTGCATGCACATATATTTAAATCAAACATTTCATTTAAACAGATTAAACATAAATCATGAAAACCCTAATTTGGTTTCGGGTCGTTACAGACCAACTCAAAGATTACCTGGGAGATGTATAAATCCTATCTAAACCTATCCCAGGAGAGAAGCTATATTTATACTTAGCAGCGTCAAAAGTGGCTATCAGCTCCGTTCTGGTACGAGAAGATGGCAAATTTCATCAACCTATTTACTACGTCAGTCAAGCTTTACACGACGCGGAGATCAACTATTCTCCAACTGAGAAACTGGCATATGCACTTGTTATGAGTGTGAGGAAGTTACAACCATACTTCTTTGATCATCAAGTCGAAGTGCTAACAAATTTCCCACTCTGACAAATTCTCCATCGCCCCGACACAGCTGGTCGCTTATTAAAGTGGTCACTGGAGATTAGCCAATTTGGGGTGACCTATGCTCCTCGAACTGCGATCAAAGGGCAAGTGTTAGCCGACTTTATTGTCGAACTAACCTTCCCACCAGATCCGACGAGAGGACTTGATCACCTCTGGCATCTTTACGTCGACGAGTCTTCAACCAACATTGCCTCGGGGGCAGGAGTAGTTCTAATCAGTCCAGACAGACAAGTATTCACCTCGGCAATCAAATTTGGTTTCATAGCCACCAACAACGAAGCCGAATATGAAGCTCTCATTGCTGGTCTCCACCTATCCCTTGCAGTAGGTGTTAGACGGTTACAAATATTCGGCAACTCACAATTGATCGTGAATCAAGTTCGAGGTGAATACGAGGCGAAAGATGATCACATGATCGAGTATCAGCGAATTGTTGCTTACTTGATGTCCTTGTTAGAACAAGTCTTCATTGAACAAATTCCAAGGACAAGCAACACACAAGCAGATGCGTTGGCCCGACTAGCAACAAGTGAGGGACCAGCAGAGTTGGCAGATATTATAATTACAAAGATGAATGATCCATCAACAAGAAGTTATAATGTCAATCAACTTGATGAACAAGCAAGTGAAGAAGAAGATTGGAGAACAAATATAGTCAAATATTTGAAAAGTGGAGAAAGACCAAACAACCCTTTTGAAGCTGCCAAGCTAACAAAGCAAGCCGCCAGATATACTCTGGTGGGCGAGCAGCTTTACAAAAGGGGAATATCAATCCCACTTCTCAAATGTTTGCCTAGGGGGCAAGGACGAGCAATACTCGAAGAAATACATGCCGGAGTATGCGGAAATCATACTGGGGGGCAAGCCTTGGCATACAAGACTATCAGACAAGGCTATTATTGGCCAACTTTACGCCAGGATGCAATCAAGAAAACAAAGACTTGCCATCAATGTCAATTTTTTGCCCCGAACATTCATACCCCGGCCCAACAGCTCATATCAGTTTATAGCACGTGGCCATTTGCAAGATGGGGGATGGACATTATTGGTCCCTTCCAAGCGGGAGTTGGAGGAGTCCGATTTGTCGTTGTGGCAGTCGACTATTATACAAAATGGGCAGAAGCAGAGGCCATGTTGAAAATCACGCAACAGAAAATGACCAACTTCATTTGGAAGAACATTGTCTGTAGTTTTGGAGTTCTGCAAACCATCATGACAGACAATGGTCCGCAGTTTGATGGAAAGGAGTTGAGAGATTTCTGTACAAAGTGGGGGATCAAGAAATATTATTCTACGCCCTATCATCCCCAGTCAAATGGACAAGTCGAGGCCGCAAACAAAATTATCAAGCATACGTTAAAAGTACGGCTAGCAGAAAGCAAAAGCAGTTGGTCTACAGAGCTTCCGGAAGTCTTATGGGCATACAGAGTTTCTCCCAGGTCAAGCACCGGAGAAACACCTTTTGCAATGGCTTTCGGAACAGAGGCTGTAATACCAATCGAGTTAAAGACCAACACATACCGGACGACCAACTTTGACGAGCAGACGAACAACTCTGCTCTAGCTACTGAAATGGATTTGCTTGAAGAAAAAAGACTGAATGTCGAGCTAAAAAATGCTACCTACAAGCAGCGAGCAGAACGCTATTATAATTCCCATGTTAAAGTCAGGGAATTCAGAGTTGGAGATATGGTTCTAAGAAAGTTGCTCGCCCAACCTCCAGGTGTATTGGGACCAACTTGGGAGGGCCCGTATCGTATAACGGAAAAATTCGTTAATGGTGTATACGATATCGAAGATATGGAAGGCAAGACGACCCAATACTCCTGGAATGTTGTACATCTGAAGAAGTACTATCAATGAAACGAACAAGTTCTTATTTGGGCGAACAAATTTCTTGGGGGGCCAGTGAACCAAATGAGGCAAACAAAAAAACTTGCCCTAATTTTTTGAAAAATTTGCTAAGTATAGGATAAAGAGTTGTTCGGCACAATGTATAGTTTAGTGCTGTTTCATCTTTTAATTTTAGACAGAGTTGCTCGGCAGAAATATTATAAGCGAGCATGTTTTGGTTAGTGTTCAAAGTTGTTCGTCAGTTTATATTTGTTAGTGACGAGCAGTCTTACAACACTTGTAAATTTTTCATAATGTAAATATAGTAGTTGTTCGTCAAAAAGGAAAAGTCCAAAAGCTCGAGGTACAAGTCCATTTTGAGGACCAAAGCCACTTAAAGGTTGTTCGTTTTTTAAAATGAACATAACCTAAGGCTAAACCCTGATTCCACTAAAGGCAAAGTTCAATTCGAACAAAAGCCCAACACTATATGTTATAATTGCAAAGTCATTGAAAAAAATGTAAAGGCAATTAACATATAAAGAAAATGAGCGAACATGAGAAAGACATTCCATTAATCAAAAGACATTAAGCCTAAAAAATAGTACAATGATCCTAGAAGTCAAGTACTACAAAAGGAGAGAACAACTATTACAGAGAAGATGAAAAGAAAAAAGCTAAGTCCTAAGAACTATTGTTGCTCGGCAGGAGGAGGATCTTGGGTTTGATCGGCGGGAGGTTCAACGATCATATCTCGGGCCAGGTCTTCAGCTGCCTTATCCTCCGCCTCTTTAGCATTTTGCTCGTCAGCCACAGCCGCCTCTTCCTCTTTTTCGCCTTCATCAACTGGAGGCGGAGGATGAGTAATGACAATACTGGGGTCAAGATTGTCAAGTTTAACCCCTAGTACAGCCAAATCCGCCAGCTGAATCTCGATATCGTTCGGCGGTGGATAGTGCTACATGAATTCATTCAAGTCCTTGCTCATTTCTTCCACCATATCCTTATAATCATAAGCATCGGCCGTACGGATGCTGTCCGCATAGGCGCAAATGTACCCAAGGTTTGAAATGGGGGCAGTTCGAGCCTGGACTTCCTCTTCAAGTTGCTAGCGAGTGAAGAGGTTGGCTTCTGTCTCTCGAAGACGAGCATTTTCTGCTTTAAGCTTGGCAATCTCTTGTTCGGACGCGGACAATTTTTTCTCCCCCTCGCCGAGCATGGCCTCTTTGCCTCTCAATTCACCAGATAGACCCTGAATTTCTTTAAGGTGCTTCTTCTCAGTATCAATGTAAACATTGATCTGGTTATTGAGACGGGCAAGTTTGGCCTCATATTGGAATCCTTCTCCTCTGTGAGTTACCGAGCAGTGCTGGCATAGCAGCGAGCAGATTCTTCTGGCTCGGCAATCTGGGCCATTGCCCTTTGGACCGTGACAAGGCCATTAGCATGGAGCATCATAGAGAGATGGACGTTGTCCGCCAGCCCTTGTTGGAAGACGGCTTTGTCCAGGGGACGTGTCCAGGCTCTGGCGATCAACTCCATCGCCCTGCGAACATGATCGCCAGGAATCTCCCTTATGTTGATGGGAGTCTTCGAGCAAGCATACTGATGTACAACACTTGCTCGACCGGGATGATCGTCAGCATGATATCTGCGAACAAGAAAGTAAAGGATACTTAGAAGAATAAAAAAAAAGAGAAGAAGTGAATCCTGCTCGGCAAAGGCAGGGGTAAACTTACTCCTTGAATTTCCGATCATCCCAACCCAGATGGGTAAGGTCCTCAGGGCCGCGGACAGGAGTGGAATCCCTGCCCACTTTGACTGTTCTTTCGGTATGCTCGACGGAGGAATGGCGAACAGCATCCCCCTCGGGGCGAGCATGACTCTGGCCCACCTTCTCCTTCCCCTTGCCACCGCAGGGGACATCCTGGGCCAGTGGAGTCCCATCTGTCTTCTTTAAACGTTTCCCCCCATGAGGGGGAGAAATCGGAGAAGCTGGCCGAGCATGGCCAGAAGGTGCCACGGGCCGAGGAACTTTGGCTCCTTCAGCCTTGTTCGTCATTCCCAGTACTTTGGTGGGCGGATCACCTCTCCACTTCCGTCCCTTCGGAGGTGCCATCTCGAAAACTCTTTGTTCCAAGAGGGCAAAGCAGGGTGGAACGACAACGGTGACTTGCTCGGCTACATAAAAAAAAAATATGAATATGAGGTTAAGGCGAGCAAGTTAGAAAGGATGGTGATGAACAAAGTGTGCGCAAAGTGTTAGAAATTTTTCATACCTGGGGGTACCTCTACCTGGGCCTCTAGATGGTGAGGGTAAGTAAGTAGGCGAGCAGCTCTCAAGCACTTTCCCTCACACAAATACTCAGTGGTCCTTTCCGCTCTATTCCGAAGGCCGACCAAGCAGGAGGTGAAGAGGAACTCCGAGCCAATCTCTTCTTCCTCCGAGTTCCACTTGGGTAAACGAGGGCCTGCGAACAAACAAGAAAAGTTAAATTAGAACAGTACAGTTCGAGGACGAACAAGAAAATAATCTTACGTTTAAATTTCCCATAAGAGGCTGGGGAATTTATTCGTCCATCACCACCGTGTGGACCAGAAGATGCTCGCCAATCACCCCCGATGAAGAAAAAGTGTTGTTTCCAATCCCGGATTTTGTTCGGCACTCCCTCTACCATCTTCAATCCTGTCCTGGCCTTGAGGTAGTAGTAACCTTCCTCTCCAGGGGGACATCTTGTGATCGTCATAAGGTAGTTGATCTCTTCTGCAGTTATACGATCAACGTACCCCTCCAGTGCGAACAGACACATTGTCCCCAACAAGTTCATCCACCTAATCGGAGTAATTTGAGTGATTGCAAGGTTGGTCGCCTCTAGGAAGCGACCAACAATGGGTGGAAGAGGCAGTTTCAATCCAGCGATTAAAGTATGAATGTTGATCGCCGTGCATCCTGGAGGTGGGCGATCAGCTCTCTCTTTTCTCTTGGGGGCCCACATATGAATATCATAGGGAATCTTGTAGGTCTCCCGGATCGAGTCCAACTCGTATTCGCGAACAACACTTTTAATTTTGCTCGCCTGGAATTCGGACTTCACCAAATCCAACACTTCTCTCTGTGGACGAGCAAAGTTGTTCGCGTGTTCCTCAGCATATGCTCGCCATTCGAAGGGCCGAGCAACTCCAGTTGGGATCTCGTTTTCCATCATCTTTGGAGATGGGAACCCTGTCCCTTCCAAAAATTCACGAGTCAACTCGTCGAATTGAGGATCTTCCGATTCAGCGCTGGACGAAGAGCCTTCGTCGGAATCTCTGTTCGCAGCAACCACCACCTCCCTCCCCGACGGGCGAGCACCCGTATCTTCTACCGATCGAACAACGGAGTCTACGTGGGAATCTGAGGCCGAAGAGACTTCAAAGGGGGGTCGATTCTCGTGTGCCACAATAGGGAAAAGGGGTTCAAGAGTTTCCTCGGATTTGTTGCTCGAATTCGAAGACATAGGAGAAGAAGGGAGAAGAAGAACCAGACGGCGGCGATTCGTCGGAGAGGATGGCGGAGCAAAGCCCCACACGGCAGCGATGGAGGTTTTTGAAGAAAAAACAAAAGAAATTAGGTGAAGAAAGAAAGTAACTACCTGGGAAACAAAATTTGAAGCCAAATACTGGAAGAACGGACGCCGGAAAAGCTTGGAGTCGCCGGGAGTGGAAGAAGTCGCCGGAGTACTGTAGCAAGAAATGAAAAAGTGGGAAAAAATTTGTTTCCCCTTCTATTTATACCCCAAGCAAAAAATGGGGTACCAAGTGTAATTTCCAACAAAATTCGGGCCAATTTGAGAGGAAACGGGGTCTTTTTTCGAACATAAAGAAAAATCGAAGGACCTACTTGCAATTATAAGGGCGCGTGGACGACGCGCAATCATGCCGCCCATGTCATCCTCGTACATCCCCCAGATCTTGGGAAGACGAAACGGTGAACCCAAAGTTGATCGCCTATTTCAATGATGATCGTCCAAATCATCACCAGTATAGTATCCTAACTACAGTTGCTCGCCACAAAGTTGCTCGTCTGAGACAACATGTAGTCAGGATAAGGGGCAATTGTTGATAGGCGAACATAAATCAATGACTGACGAACAAGAATTAAAGCCTTAATAGAGATTACGAGGAATCAACCTCAAGTCAAAGATGATCAACAAAGGAAATCAAGTCGGAGTGCATAAATCAATCCAGGGAGTGCATAAACTGACGAACAACTACAAAGACGAACAACTTATCGGCGAACAGGTTTTAAGGCCCAAGACCAGAGATGAACATTCTGCTAAGTCACTAATGACGAGCAACATTGATAAAAGGTGGTGAATCTACCAACCTAAGAGGTGCATGTCGACGAACAAAGGATCAAGATCCCAACGCCAATCTGTGTAAAACACAAAGGCGAACAACTTCTGAGCCATGTACCCAAAAGGCGAACAACTTTAATAAAAAACCATCCTGGATCAGCTAAGCCGACCTGGGTGAACAACAATGAAGTCCGAGATAAGACCAAAGAAGACTTTGTAACTAAGATTCAGCTTAGATAAGGTCAAACTAAGGTCAAAGGACACATGTCAAGCATGCAGGCTAGGGAGACCAAGAGTCATAGACACCTCATGCTTGCTAGTCTCTATAAATAGTTGTTCTCCAGCTTAAGAAATACAAGTTCAAATTCATAAACACTCCCAAAACACACACTAATACACCTAAACGTACACACATACGAAATTATTACGATTTCAACTTTCATATTTACAAGTTCATAACCCGAACCCTCGATTTACCATTTACGGTGGTAACCAATCACACATAATTGATTGATGATCTTTAAACCGAACCTAAACAGTCACTAATACATCCGATAAAAATTGATCACCAATAGTGATCCCTTTGATTTTGAGTTTCTTTGCGAACTATATCCGGCCTTGTTAAAGTCTTGAGGGCCATATACCCCCATACTTATGACTTTAGATATATCTCCATGCTTGGTTTTAGCTCCTTGGACTGGACGAGTGAATCCTTCAAGTGGTCGTGAAGGAGGCCTTACCGTGTCGAGCTTGGTTAAAGGGAGGGTCAATTCTTCCAATACTTTAGCGTCTCAGACAGTTACTTGCCTTTATCGGTGCGAGATGGAGGCGAGCTTCCCTTACTATCATCGTTGTGCTCATCGCTCGCCATTTCTTTCTGTGGAGCCTCTTTATCCTTAGTTGGTTTTGTATTTTTGATTAAGTACTTAGCATCAACTAAGTATATTTCAGCTTCAATGAAGGGTTTATCATCGCCAAACACCATTTTGTGATGTTTCCCTCGCGATACTTGAAGCATTAGCGTAATGTTGAGGGTACTACACCATATTGGTGCAACCATGGGCATCCTAAGAGCATGTCATATGATGTCCTTGCATTTATGATGTGGAGTACAACTGAGGGCATCTCATCAATCAAGAGGTATAGTGTTATTGTGCCGAGAGCTCTCTTTTCTTCTAGATTGAACCCTTGGATCATTAAACAACTGTTTGCAAGCTCATCCGTTGGTATTCCCTACTTCTTCAATGTCTTCAAAGACAAGATGTTCACGCTCGTACCCCCATCAATTAAGATTCAATTCACCTTTTGTTATAAAGTAAAAATGACTACAAATAATGGTTGATTATGGGATTACGAACCAAGAAACAAGTCCTCATTCGTAAAAGTTACGGCTGCAGAGTAATCATCATTTTTATCTTCAAGTTGAGACGCATTGTTATTTTCCTTATTAATTACTTAGCATGAAACGTCATTATCTTACGCGGCGAGAACATTTGTGGTTGTGCCACTTTCTTCTAGTAGAATCTTTTCTTGCTCGGCTAGGTGCATGACCTTCTCCTTGAACACAAAGCAATCTAAAATCGGATGTCCAAGAAATTGATGATAGTTGTAATAATTGGGGTCATTGGTTTGTCCTGCTTCATCTGGTCGTCTTATTTCCGGCAGCTCCATTAACTTCACTTTGGGTAAGTCGTCAAATATGCTGGGGACGTCGGAGGCTAGGAAAGGATATCGCTTTTGTTGCCTCTCTCTTAAAGTTGCTCACTTGGTGCATTGTCTTGCATGACATTTTCCTTTTGTCACTAGCATCGCTTTCATTTCTACGAAACTTAACAGCCATGTGAGTTACCGTCATAGATTCTTTATTTGGAGCTTCAGTGAAGGACTTGCCCCCTTTCTTGTCGTCTTGTTTATCCTTGAATCTACAGAACTCTTAAACTGGTGGCCCTCCGATTCCGCTTGTTTGCATACTTATCTCCATATCATGAGCTTTAGTAGCCAAATCTTCGAAAGATTTTGGTTGAATAGCTTGGAGGATGTAGCGAAGACCCCATGCATTCCTTGAATGCACATTTCAATTGTTGAAGCTTCCAATAACCTATCGTTGAAGTTTAGACTTAGATTTCTCCACTGATTGATATAATCGATCACTGACTCTTCCTTCCATTGACGATCATTTGTTAATTCAATCATGCTAACAATTCTTCGAGTACTATAGAATTAGTTAAGATATTATTGCTCCAAGTGTTCCCAATTATCAATTGAGTTGGCCTCCAAATTGATATACCAATCACATGCATTTCCCTTTAATTAGCGCACAAACTACTTTACCAAGTGGTTTCCATAAATGCCCTCATTTTTGAAAGTCTCTACGAAGTGAGCAATATGATGCTGTGGATTACCCTTGTAGTCGAACTGTTGAAACTTGGGGTGTTGGTATCCCGTTGGCATCTTCAAAGCGTCAATCCTCTTAGTGTATGGCTTGGTGTAGGTGAAAGAAGACTTGGAGCTCTCCTCAAACTTATCTGTTGATGGACGACCAGGTGAGCAACAATGTTCCAGAGGATTAAGAGGCTAATAATCTATTTAGAAAGAGGGTGACCAGCAGAGCTTAAGAAGGGTCAAAACACCAGGCGACCAGGAGTGATGTCAAACAAGATGCCAGGCGACCAACACAGTAAAAGAGCAAGACAAATAAATAGTTGAGCTAAAAACAAGGGCAAGAATACCCAAGCGAGCAAGATGAGGCCACGAAAGACAGCTCAAAATTCCACTAATTAAGCATTGCATTAGAAACAAACAAGTGTACTAAACACTTGTCATTGTACAAAATGTAATAGTTTAGGAATAAGGCAAGTGGCTAAACACTTGTCAATGCCAAAATCAAAAGGCTAAGAGAGTGACACCTCCTACTTGCTTGTAAGCCTATAAATATCCCTTCATGAAAGGGTAAAAATAAGTTCAAATATTCAAGAAAAAGGCCAAACTCTTGCAATTTCATTTCTCAATCTTCAATTACACAAAATTATTACTTGTAATCTTGTTTGGTGACCTTCTTAGTGTTAAAACAGCCACTAATCATCAAATTTGGATCAAGGTCATCAATAATTAGCGCTAGAAGGAGGGGCCCGAACCTTCGGTTGATCGAAGATTTAAAAAATTCGGTAGAAAAACCATCGGAATCTGCAAATTGTCAACAAAATCCGGCCAAAAGTCACCGGAAACTAGGTATAAGAAGGGAAATTTAACATTTGTGAAGGATTTGTTCATATTTAAGAACTTGAATGCATGCATGTGTGAATTAGGGTTTTCTAAATAACCAAGTTTACACATACAAGGCTAGTTATTCTTAAATTGGCAAAGACAAACACAAAATCTTCATCACCAAAATACCCAATCAAAAATGGCGGGATCACAAGAACGACAGTCTTCAAGTGCACACCCGTCACATAGGTCACAGACTCAGGTATCATCTACGGGTGACCATGCACGTACTGTACGGGCCACGTCCAACAGAAATGTGCAAGTCACTATCGATACTCTTCCCCCGGAGGTGGAAGCCCTGACCAGGAACCCAGAAGAGCTCGCAAAAACGATTGCCGTTTTGCAATCGATACAAAGATGACAAGAAAAAGCAGAGCCGTCAAGAGTGCTGGGGACGACCAGGCGATCGGCCGAGCAGCAAAGTAAGAGACATGAAGATGTACGAAATGACAAGGTGGATAGCGCTCAGGCTCGATGGAACAAGGGTAAAACCCTAATGAGCGAGAGGTTGGGAAGCAGAGGAGAGTCCACACTGGGAGGAGAGGAGAAACCAAGCAAAGGCGTAACAAGGAGCACGGGACATAACTACAATGGAAGATCAAAACGCAGGAGAGAGATCAAAGAAGTTACACCACCACGGAGCGAGCAGCGACCACGCACTAATGCTCGCCCATCCGTCCATGATCTCCTAAGAAGATCAGCATTTGGGCGGCTAGGCCCTAACGGAGCTAGCAACGTTGCCAGGCGACCAACTCAGGAGAAACGTCCCGTTGAAGAGGGACTGCGTCAAGGTGAAGTCATTGGACTTGATCACGACGAACAGCCTCCCAACGGAGGAGCGTCTCCAAATGAGTTACAAGACCTCAAGAAGGCAATAGAGGAAATGCAAAGGCAGTTAGACTCACAGAAAGGCATTGGCTAGACAATCTTACCATCATCGCCGCTATCACCAGCGATCCTGAATGTGCCCGTATAAAAGAAAATATAATTTCCCGCCATCAACCTGTACGAGGGAAATTCAGATCCCAAAGTTCACCTGACAAAGTACTCTGACTTCATGATATCAATGAGAGAATCTGATGCCACACAATACCGTAACTTCCCACTCACACTCGGTGATGACCCCCATCGTTGATTTTTGGCACTTGCTCCGGGGTCTATCAACTCTTTTGCACAGCTAGGCAAAGAGTTTTTGGCACATTTTTCTACAGTCGGGTCGTATTCAACTCAGAGACACCGACTGGCCGACATCAAGCAAGGGGATGATGAGTCGGACCGAAAGTTCCTGGAAAGATTCGACAAGATACTTCTGGAAGGTGAGATGGTCAGTGAGGACACCAAGATGGTGGCAGTGATGGCGGGCTTGAAGAAAGGAACCGATTTGTGGAAATAGATACATCTCGCCTGTCCTAAGACATACGCAGAATTCAGACATCGGGCAGGCATACATGTATCCATGCAAGAAGCACTACAGAAAGAGTTGGGTGATAAAGCCGATCCCAAGAAAACTGGAAAGAAATCCACAGGAAGTGACTACAAAGCTCCTAAAAACATGAAAGCCTTCAATGAAGGAGCAAAACTGAAGGAAAGATTGAATCAAGTGTTCACCATGTCAATAGAAGCTGTGTACAACAATGTTAAAGATAGGGACATGCTATCAGAACCAAGAAAAATTCGGCAAAAGCACAGAAAGCTGAATCCAAACAAATATTGTGCCTACCACCAGAACATCGGACATTTCACTAGTGAATGTCGCGATTTATTGAAATAATTGTGGAGGTTCTATGAAGAGGGCAAATTGTCTGAATTTGTGAAGAAGGAACCTGGGAAGAGATCCAGGGTGGTTAGTTCGCCCAGTTCGGAGGATGAAGACAGTGACGACCAGCCAAGCAAGATGACCAAGAAGGGAAATAAGATCCTAATGGCCCCAGCAGAACCAATGCGGGAGATTTTTATGCTCGAAGCAAGTGGACCTGTTGGAGGTTGTTGATTAGGCGTGAAATTGTCATGATTCGTCACTCGAAATGCCCTAATTCTGGCCAATTTTGTCGAGTATTTGGAGTCAATTGAGCATTATTTCTATACATTGATGAATTTGTCTCTTTAATGCTCGTAGGTGAATCGAGGGCGAAGAACGGAGTTTGTAGGACTTTGAATCGACTCAAACGGATGCCCGGATGAGAAGATATCGAAGGAATACGATTGGTGTTAGTGTTGAAGAAGAAAAGTACTAATTGGAGCAATTTTGGGAGTAATTCGAGTGGACCACTCGAGCACTAGCGGTCGAGCACATTGCTCGAGCTCCCAAAACTTACAGAAAAATTCGAGCATTCGAGCAGCTCGAGCGTCACCGCTCGAGCGCCCCAAAACTTGTAAAGAAATCCGAGCGCTCGACCAGCTCGAGCACCACCGCTCGAGCACTTGCACCATTCGAGCTCCACGCTCGAGCGCCACCGCTCGAGCGCCTTCATGTTTTGTGCTTTAAAAGTCGTTTTTCGGCCCATGAGTTCAAGATTCGGCCCATTGCTTATATATACTCGTCTCAAGCTCATTTTTGGGAGATACCACTGACCATCATTAGATTCAAGAGCGTTTTAGAGAGTTAATTTTTGGAGAAGAAGGAACGAGCAAGTTTACTTTACGTTTTTTAGGTTTTTCTTAATAATTCACGTCACGATTTTACTTTTTAGTTTTGTTTCTTCATATTCTTGTTCTTGAACACATTGAGACTTAGTTTTATTGAATTAATTTCAGTTTATTCCTTTATATCTTGAAACCCTAGTTTATGATTTATCTTTTCTTCGTTATAATCATCATGTTCATGTTCGTTACTTCTTCAATTGTTCTTGTTTACGTAAAACCCATGTCTAGCTAAAACCCTTGCATGCTTGGGATAGGATGAACTCGTAGAAGTAGGTTGTGGGTACGTGATTAGGATAATTTGGGACGTTAGGTTTTAATTCTCTTGATTAATGAATTCTTAAAATCAATCTTAACTTTGCCTTTGAATTTCGTTCGAAAAGAGGACGACCGTATCCTCTTTAACAATGAGTAGACTTAACGAGAGGGTTTAGAAAAGGTTAATTCATCTACCAGTTTAGCGAAGGAGGACGACCGCATCACCTTAGTTAAATTAGGGTCTCATTAATTAAGCACAATTTATTAACTTGTTAGTGGATTAGTGAAGTCGTTTGTTAGGATAAAGTATTAGGGTTTAAAATCTTGAGCTTTCATCTTGCATTCTTTTACTTAGGTTAATTCTTGCACGTCACGGTTATTTTGATTATGTACCTGCTCCGTTAGTATACGTAGGGATTCCTATCCTGAGCATCACCATCTCTTACTTGAACACAAACCTTAGTTAAATCGTCTTCTTTAGTATTTCAGTTTAATTAGTTTATTTTAGTCAATTAATCTTTCCAAAAAATCCAAAAACATTTCACTCATATTAACTACGACGCGTAGATCTTTAGGGATCTATTTGCATACACTTCATCCCTTGGATTCGATATACTTGGTCATTATACTTACTCATACTACAGTGAACTCGTACGCTTACAAGGAATCTACTAGTAGAAGTTAGTACATTCGCTTCAAGTCAATGGCGCCATTGCCGGGGATGGCGTTGTGTGTCTTTTGAATAGGACTTGTAGATAGTTTAGTAGTTAGTAGTAAGTGCTTTATTTTCTGTTTTATTTTTATTTTTATTCATTCGGCAGTTGCGTTTTGATCCTTCTGCTAGTGTGCCAGGTATATGAAAACACGCTCACAAGGGAATACGAGCGAAGAGAGAATACCGTTGGACCCTAAGACGATAGCTAGAAGGAACCGAGCTTTCTTGAGGAGAATGCTGCCGGAGGAGGGAAAGAACCAATGGACATCTCTAATGAGTTGGATGATGCTGCGAACGAATTCAATCAGGAATTGGGCCGAGTTGAAGGTACTGGAGTTAGTGGTAGCCAGAATCAAGTTCCTTTAGGGGATAGCCAGAGCCTAAACCCGGATACACAAAACGTAGACAATCCAGCTCACAACCTTGTTCAAAACCCTCATAACAACCCTGCTTACCCACATCCTAACTTACCACAAAACAACTTACCTTATCCACCTTACCCATACCCACCTTATCCGTATCCACCATACCCGTATCCTCCACCTCCAGTTTACAATCAACCACCTGTTTACCAACCACCACCCCAACAAGTACCCGTACCACCTGCTAATCCGCAGCACATTCCTCAGAACGTAGATCAGAATATGGCTATTCGAGGAAGGTTTGCAGCACAGCCACAACGGTACTATGATGGAGTGGCATTGCCTCCTGTTGAGGCAAATAACTTCTCGATTTCCCCGGGAATTTTAAAGCTGCTTACAGAGAACCAGTTCAAGGGGGTGATCGGGAAGGAGAATCCTCATACACATCTGAGGAGTTTTCTAATGATAGCCTCCACTTTCAATTACAATGGCATGTCTAAAGATGCCAAGAGGCTCAGGTTGTTCCCATTCTCATTGACGGGAATAGCTAAAAAGTGGTACGATAATACGCTTCCCCTGGGAGGTGTAACCACATGGACCGAGCTCGAGCGTCTGTTCCTCGAGCGATTCTACCCTCCATCGAGAACTATTAAAGCAAGGATTGAGATCTCTTCCTTTCGTCAAAAGTCAGGAGAGGAATTACGCCAAGCGTGGGAGAGATACTCAAATATGTTGATTGAGTGCCCGCAGCACGGGTACAATGAGGGAGATATCATGGCGTTCTTTCTATAGTGGAGCCAACAAGGCTAGGCAAGACTATCTAGACGCCTGTGCTAGTGGATCATTCCTGAATCAAGGAATAGTGAGGTGTAGAGAGATCATGGACAACATTGTCACGAATGCCGGGGCTTGGAATGTGGACGCAGATTACCAAAGATTTCATCAGGTTGAGGAAGGTGAAGGAACGAGAAGGTTGTTGATGGCCATGATGGAAAAGATTAACAACCTTGAGTTGGGGAAGAATATGGTTGGAGGGAATGCAGGAGAGAATGAGCAAGGGGACAAGCCCACAATTCAGCAAGAAGTAGTCAATTATATGGGAGGTCCTTATTACAATCAGAATGGGTATCCACAAGGTGGAAATTTTCAAGGAAGGTCTTCTTATGGCCAACCATTTGTACCTCCAGGTCCACAGCCGCCTCAAAATCAATGGAGGAACACACAAGGGTACCAAGGAGGCCAGCAGCTTCCTCAGAACCAATGTAGGAAGAACGAGAACTTTTCATATGCTAACCCGAAGGCGGGTATTACAGTTCCTCCAGGCGTTGATCCAGGTTCTAAACCTCCAGGAGGAGAAGACGGTGCCTCAACGGAGGAGATGTTGAGAGCTATCCTTCATAAGGTGGAGGAAGGAAGCAAGAGATTATCCTCTTTGGAGTATGATGTGAAGGAGTTGCATAAGAAAGGTGATCAGCGTGATCAAGAACTCCAAAAGAGAGATGTGGAGCTGAATCGAATTCAACTAGAGAACAATAGGCGGTTTACCTCAATAGAGTTCCAGATAAGCCAAATTGCAAAATCATTGAATAGAGAGCCGGGTAAATATCCTTCCATGCCGGAGGGTAACCCGAAAGAGAATTGCAAGGCTATCCAGTTAAGAAGTGGAACCAACTATGAAGGTCCTCGGATGCCTGCTGATTCTAAGACGCCCCAAGATATAGATGAGAGTTGAGAAGAAGGTTGAGGGTGAAAGCACTCAAGCGAGCAAAGAGCTTGAAGAGGAAGGCATTGAGAAGGTTGAGAGAGTTCCTAAGTGGAAGAAGGCAAATGAAGCAAGGGAGAAAGTGAAAGAGACCGAAAAAGATGAATGGGGGGTACCCAAATCTGTGATACCCGTCTCATATCCACAACGCTTCATGAAAAAGAAGCTGGATGAGAAATTCGCTAAATTCCTTAATGTTTTTAAACAATTGCATATTAATATCCCCTTTTATGATGCTTTGGAACAGATGCCCAACTATGCAAAGTTTTTTAAGGACTTGATCGCGAAAAGACGGCGAGTGGATGAGCCGAAGTTGGTGTAGCTGAACCATGAGGAGAGTGCATTAGTGCACAAGGCGCTTCCTCCAAAGCTGAAGGATCCCGGGAGCTTCACCATTCTTTGTGATATTGGGAACGGGATAAAGAAGGGAGCGTTGTGCGACCTCTGAGCGAGCATTAATTTGATGTCGTTGTCGCTTTTCAAGAAGTTGGAAGGTGGTGAACTTCAGCCAACAATGATGACGCTTCAACTTGCCGACCGGTCTATTACTCGACCTCAAGATGTGGTTGAAGACGTCCTCGTGAGAGTTGGAGATCACATTTTTCCAGCCGATTTTGTGGTCCTAGAGATGGAGGAAGATGAGCACGTGCCCCTGATCTTGGGAAGACCGTTCTTAGCTACGGCGGGGATGGTGCTAGACATGGCAAATGGGAAGATTATGTTGAAGGTCGATGATCAAGAAGTGAAGATTTCCCTATATGAAGCCATGAAGCACCCGAAGGAGGATGGGAGTTTGTATTGCATGGATGCAATTGATCCTCGTGTTGAAGACACACCTCCTATCTCTAATCTTTCTCATGTTCATGATTTTGTTAATCTTTCACTTGATGAGTTAACCCATGAACATTATCATCTGACTTATATTGATAGGGATAAAGGGAAGAAGTTGAAGGAAGAAGAAGTGAAAAGTGTGGACGTGATCCAGTTGGAAGGGAAAGGAGGAGATAAGAAGAAAAAGTCCAAATTCAAGAAACTGTTTGGTAAGACCCCTCCAGATAAAGGTAAGAAGGAGTTGAGACCCATAACACTAGGGGATGAGAAAGAAGCAAAAGAGTTTATGATGGAAGGGCATCAAGGAAAGACATGCAAGCACCACTCTTATGAGAGTAAGGGAGGTAATTTTGAGTATGATGTCCCATAAGCTCCTTTGAGCTTGGTCCAGCATGAGGACCTTAAAAATAGCACTGAATAGGAGGCAACCCATTTTTATTTGCTTTTGAGTGTTTTTAGTTATTTGAGTTCTATATTATTAGGGTGTTGTTGAATCGTAAGTTTTAACCTCGTACTTGGGAGTTTATTTTGTAGGCTTGTCTCGAAGGAGTAAAGGTACCATGGAGTTATTCAAATTGAAGGAACCAACTCGAGACGGAGGAGTGCGACACGTTGTTGAGAGAAACTAAATTGTTTGGTTGAGGTAACCCACAACCCCAAACTTAGACCTCTTCGCAAGGTCGAAGTTTGAGGGGGTGGAGTTTTTTTTTTATCTTTCTTGTTACATTGCACCGGAGCACCCCTTGTCTTTGAGTGTGTTTGGTTATTTGGTGCCTTGAGATGCTCCTTGAGGTGATTTTGATCTGAGTCGCTATTGCATATTTCATGCCTATCAATCATCTTATCCTTGTTGATTGCTATCTTTGAGTATGATTTGATGAGTAGGGTGATTTGTGGATTTGAGTTAGGGACTCTTTTGTGTGAGTGTTTGAATGAGAGTTGATTTGAGAAAGAACTTGTATGCTTGTGAATTTTTCTTTTGAGTACATGTGTGATGAGAGTGAGAATTCACTAGGACTAGCATGGATGTGAAAGATGTGAGACTTGAGCCTTATGAGATTTTGATACATGTTTTGATCTCTTCGTTTGTGAGTGGATCATCACCTTAGAGGATGCTAGAACTTGTGTGTGCTCTTGCTTCTTGATTGTGTCTAGTTTGATATGTCGAATGTGATCTTAGGCCATCTTTGATTTTATTAAGTCACTTAGCCAAATTTTTCCTTACCATTGATATTTATCCGTTGTTAGCCAGTTTGAGCCTTAAGCCTATTTCATTTGCTAGCACAATTAAACACTATTCCAGTTCCGAAGCCTTTTTGTCCCAATTTGAGTGGAGAATAGGAAAGTGTGAAAGTGAAGGAATTGAATTGAGTTGAAAAAGGAAAATGTTGTTTGTTGAGTGAGTATGAGAAGAAGGTATGATGAAGTTATGAGTTGTGGGAAAAAAAATTGAGAATGAGCAAAAGAAAATGAGCTCATGTGTTTGTGCGAAAAAAGAGGAAAAAAAAGTGAAGTGATTGAAAAAAGTGAAAAGAGTGAGAAAGAAAAAAAAATTGAAGTATTGAGAGTATGGAATTGAAAGGGTGTTGATTGAAAATGTTTGAAGTATTCTGTTCCTAATCTCGAAGTGCCAAAGTTTGAGTTTCTATTCTCCATTCACTTGAGTCACTTACCCTATATTGTTATCCCACCTGTCCAAAGAGCCTACATTACAACCTTGAGAAAAGTCCTTTTAATTCAGCATTGATTTCTAGAGTATGGTCGGAGTTGAGAGTGCTCACAAGACTATGGCTGCCAATATGTGTGATTGATTGTTTGAGTGAGTCCCTTTATCATTGATATACACTTGTGAGGGTGTGAAACACATCGTAGAGTGCACATCCATATTTGATTTTGGTGATTCTTGCTGTTGTTGCATGAGTACGATGAGGGAAGGTGAGTGAGTATACTTGTGATTGATCTTTGAAGCTCGAATTCATTTGCTTGCATGATTTGATTCTTTGGCTAATTCCTAACAATTTCACTTAACTTGTTATTTCATTGCTTGAGGACAAGCAATCTTGTAAGTTTGGGGGGGTTGATTAGGCGTGAAATTGTCATGATTCGTCACTCGAAATGCCTTAATTCTGGCTGATTTTGTCGAGTATTTGGAGTCAATTGAGCATTATTTCTATACATTGATGAATTTGTCTCTTTAATGTTCGTAGGTGAATAGAAGGCAAAGAACGGAGTTCGTAGGACTTTGAATCGACTCAAACGGATGCCCGAATGAGAAGATATCGAAGGAATACGATTGGTGTTAGTGTTGAAGAAGAAAAGTACTAATTGGAGCAATTTTGGGAGTCATTCGAGTGGACCACTCGAGCACTAGCGCTCGAGCACGTTGCTCGAGCGCCCAAAACTTACAGAAAAATTCGAGCATTCGAGCAGCTCGAGCGTGTTGCTCGAGCGCCCCAAAACTTGTAGAGAAATCCGAGCGCTCGACCAGCTCGAGCACCACCGCTCGAGCACTTGCACCATTCAAGCTCCACGCTCGAGCGGGTCTGCTTGAGCGCCTTCATGTTTTGCGCTTTAAAAGTCGTTTTTCGGCCCATGAGTTCACGATTCGGCCCGTTGCTTATATATACTCGTCTCAAGCTCGTTTTTGGGAGATACCACTGACCATCATTAGATTCAAGAGCATTTTAGAGAGTTAATTTTTGGAGAAGAAGGAACGAGCAAGTTTACTTTACGTTTTTGAGGTTTTTCTTACGAATTCACGTCACGGTTTTACGTTTTAGTTTCGTTTCTTCATATTCTTGTTCTTGAACACGTTGAGACTTAGTTTTATTGAATTAATTTCAGTTTATTCCTTTATATATTAAAACCCTAGTTTATGATTTATCTTTTCTTCGTTATAATCATCATGTTCATATTCGTTACTTCTTCAATTGTTCTTGTTTACGTAAAACCCATGTCTAGCTAAAACCCTTGCATGCTTGGGATATGATGAACTCGTAGATGTAGGTTGTGGGTACGTAATTAGGATAATTCGGGATGTTAAGTTTTAATTCTCTTGATTAATGAATTCTTAAAATCAATCTTAACTTTGCCTTTGAATTTCGTTCGAAAAGTGTTAGAGAGAGGACGACCGTATCACTCTTTAACAATGAGTAGACTTAATGAGAGAGTTTAGAAAATGTTAATTCATCTACCAGTTTAGCGAAGGAGGACGACCGCATCACCGTAGTTAAATTAGGGTCTCATTAATTAAGCACAATTTATTAACTTGTTAGTGGATTAGTGAAGTCGTTTGTTAGGATAAAGTATTAGGGTTTAAAATCTTGAGCTTTCATCTTGCATTCTTTTACTTAGGTTAATTCTTGCACGTCACGGTTATTTTGATTATGTACCTGCTCCGTTAGTATACGTAGGGATTCCTATCCTGAGCATCACCATCTCTTACTTGAACACAAACCTTAGTTAAATCGTCTTTTTTAGTATTTCAGTTTAATTAGTTTATTTTAGTCAATTAATCTTTCCAAAAAATCCAAAAACATTTCACTCATATTAACTACGATGCGTAGATCTTCAGGGATCTATTTGCATACACTTCATCCCTTGGGTTCGATATACATGGTCATTATACTTACTCATACTACAGTGAACTCGTACGCTTGCGAGGACTACTAGTAGAAGTTAGTACATTCGCTTCAAGTCAGTTGTTCAGATGGGAGACCACAAATCTCGAAAAGAAAAAGGAAGGCAGAACTGAGAGCGGTAGCTCAGGTTAAAGAAATGGGTGTCAATTAGGCCACCAAGAAAATGGGAGACTTGGTGTTTTCAGAAAAGGATTTGGATGGAGTGCTCACCCCGCACAACGACTCGTTGATCATATGTGCTAACATCATGGGAACCTGGGTCAACCGATTGCTCGTAGACACCGGCTCATACAAGAACATTCTGTTCAAAAGCACATTAGATCAGATAGGAGATTGTGCAGAATATGTAAAAGATTGTAATCATAAGATAGTGGGGTTCGGAGATGCTGTAACCGTCCCCCTAGGTGTAATTACATTGCCAGTTGAACTTGTATCGACCGAGAATCCTGATAGGAGGTTAACCAGAATGGTAGAATTCTTAGTAGTAGATCAACAATCCTCCTATAATGGATTTCTCGGCCGACCTTTTATCAATGAATTCAAAGCAGATGTTTCAACGTACTATTATTGTGTTAAATTCCCAACACCGAAAGGGTCAACTACAGTAAAAGGCGATAAAAAATGAGCTCATGAGTGCCTCCTGCAACTGCTACCCAAAGACAATCAGGTATCAATGATAGATGAACAGTTGAGCAGCAGTGCTGAAGATGAACCATCCATACTCGATGAAATCATGGAATCCATTGATACGGAGATGATGGAGGTAGACGACCAACAAGGGGATGAGCAAGAAATCTAAAACGACCAGCAGAGACAAGAGACTGGACCTTACCCAAACAAGGTGGAAGACCTCGAACCACGACTAGGAGCAGAGTCAATGGTGGTTGAAGATGAGCTCAAATTGGAAGGGCCCATCATCGATCCTCGATGGAAAAATAAAAAAAAAGGAGAGCAGCGCCGGTTGAAGAGTTGGAAGCAATAAAAGTTGCCCCGAACCGAGAAGACTTGGAACTTTTTATTGGGTCTGAGCTCCCGGAGCCTTACAGATCTAGGATGGAAAAATTCTTAAAGTCCAATCTCGATGTGTTCGCATGGTCACACAGTGACATGGTAGGTATTAGCCCTGAGCATGCTTGTCATAAGCTAAATATTGACCCAACAAGGAAACCGGTGAAACAAAAAAGGAGGAAGTTTGGGCCCGACAAGTACGAAGTGTTGAATGTAGAAGTTAAGAAGCTATTGGACAATGACCTTATCAAAGAGGTTTTGTGCCCTAAATGGGTGGAAAATCCGGTGTTGGTGAAAAAACCAAATGGCACGTGGAGATTATGTATCGACTTCACGGACTTGAATGCTGCGTGCCCCAAGGACAACTTTCCATTGCCACACATTGACCAGTTGGTGAACAACATGGCTGGACATGAACTCCTCACATTCATGGATGCATTCGCTGGCTACCATCAGATACAATGCATCCAGACGACTAGGAGAGCACAACTTTTTACACCAACAAAAATTTGCTATGTTGGAAAAGGATGTCATTCGGGTTAATTAACGCAGGAGCCACATATGAATGACTCGTCAACAAAATGTTCGATGAACACATTGGCAAAACAATGGAAGTCTACGTGGACAACATAGTCGTAAAAAGCCCAAGAAAAGAAGATCACTTGAAATACCTGACACAAGCCTTTGAAATACTCTGAACATACAACATGAAGCTAAATCCAAAGAAAAACAGCTTCGGAGTCCATTCAGGCAAGTTCTTAGGACATCTTGTTAGCCAGCGAGGCATTGAAGCAAACCCATCAAAGGTAAAGGCTATTCTCAACATGCAGCCACCAAGGTCCGTCAAGGAAGTACAACGACTCACCGGATGCTTGGCTTCCCTAAATAGATTTATCTCAAGGTCAAGCGATAAATGCCGACCCTTTTTTGATGCCATAAGGAAAGGAGGATTTCAATGGACATATCATTGTCAACAGGCGTTCGAGGAGCTAAAAGAATATCTTGGCGATACTAAAGTTTTATCAAAACCAGTGCTGGGAGAGAAGCTATATTTGTATCTGGCAGCTTCGGAAGTAACCATTAGTTCAGTCCTAGTTCGTGCAGAAGGGAAATTCCATTTACCCATCTACTATGTAAGTCAAGCATTGCACGAGGCAGAAATCAAATACTCCCCGATGGAAAAATTGGCATATGCACTGGTGATGAGCGTTAGGAAACTTCGACCATACTTCTTCGATCACCAGGTAGAAGTCCTGACAACCTTCTCGCTAAGGCAAATCTTACAAAGGCCAGACACTGCTGGCCGCCTCCTCAAGTGGTCCCTCGAAATAAGCCAGTTTGGAATATCATATGCACCTCGAACAACGATCAAAGGACAATCGTTGACCGACTTTATAGTTGAGCTGACCTTTTCTCAAGATCCGACGATAGGTCATAATCATCCATGGCATATGTACGTTGATGGATCATCCACCAACACAGTGTCAGGAGCCAGAATAGTACTAATCAGCCCAGATAGACAAATCTTCACCTCGGCAGTACGATTTGAGTTCATGGCAACAAACAATGAAGCCGAATATGAAGCATTGATAGTGGGACTCCGCCTAGCATTGGCGGTTGGGGTTAGAAGATTACAGATATATGGGGACTCACAGCTGATAGTCAACCAAGTCCGAGGAGAGTATGAGGCTAAAGATGAAAACATGACATTATATCAGAAAATTGTAGCCCACTTGGCTGCTATGTTTGAGCAAATTTATATCAAACAAATACCCAGAGAAAATAACGCCCAAGCAGATGCACTTGCTCGTCTGGCTACCAGCACGGGCCCAGCAAAATTTTCAGAAATCACCATCACGAAAATATGTCAACCATCAACACACGATTACAAGATCAATCAAGTAGATGAAGAATCCGAGGAGGACGATTGGAGAATACCTATTATCAAATATCTTCGTGATGGCGAAATCCCAGAAGATCTACAAGAGGTGACCAAGACGACCAGGCGAGCAACAAGGTTCACAATCATGGATGGGCAACTATATAAGAAAGGATTCTCACTTCCGTTATTAAAATATTTGACAAAGAAGCAAGGCCAAGAAGTTTTACAAGAAATTCATCAAGGCGTCTGTGGGAATCATGCTGAGGGGCGTGCATTGGCCTACAAAATGGTAAGACAAGGATATTACTGGCCTACATTATTGCAGGATGCCATCAAGATTGCAAGAACTTGTCAAAGATGCCAGATATTCGCACCCAGCATTCACAAGCCACCAACAGAGATGATAGCAGTCAACAGCCCATGGCCATTCGCAAAATGGGGAATTGACATCATAGGACCTTTCCGGACTGGGAAAGAAAATGTAAAATTTACAGTATTGGCCGTGGACTAATACAAAAAATGGGTTGAAGCAGAGGTGCTAACAACAATCACGCAGGAAAAGATGATCAGTTTCATATGGAAAAATATTGTATGCCGGTTTGGAGTCCCAAAAGCAATTCTGACAGATAACGGACGACAGTTCGAAGTTAAGAAAATAAGAAACTTTTGTGATAAATTGGGAATCAGGAAGCATTTTTCAACCCCATATCATCCACAGTCCAACGGCCAAGTAGAAGCAGTCAACAAAATAATTAAACGCATACTAAAGATCCGGTTGGTGGACAAGAAAGGAAAATGGTCAGAAGAGCTACCAGAAGTGCTATGGGCATATCGAGTATCTTATAGAACAAGTACAGGAGAAACTCCGTTCACTATGGCATTCGGTGTGGAAGCAGTAATACCAGTAGATTGAAGGTGCCAACAGAGCGAACAGCAACGTTCGACGAACAGGCGAACAACATGGCTCTAGCTGCAGAAATGGATTTGGTTGATGAAAAGAGAATCTCGGCAGAAATGAAGAATGCAATATACAAGAAAAGGATCGCAAAGTATTACAATTCACAAGTAAAAGTTAGAGAATTCAAGATCGGAGATCTCGTACTTAAAAAAGTTTTGGGACCACCACCAGGAGTATTTGGACCGACGTGGGAGGGCCCATACAGGATAACTCAGAAATGGCACAATGACACTTATGACTTAGAAGACATGGAAGGCAACTCGGCCCAATACTCCTGGAATGCAGCTTTGTTGAAAAAATATTATCAGTAGGCAAAAATTGTATAGTACATGTAAAATTTAGTTCAAATTCAGTGTTGAAATCAAAATTTTATTAATGTATATGAAATTGGTGTTGTAAGATTAATTGGCTCAATTGGGGCGACCATGAGGGAAATACCCAAAACTAAGTCCCTGTAAGGACAAGAAAGCCCAAAAGTGAGGGCGACCACGAGGGAAAAATTCGAGGCCGAGTCCATATAAGGACCGTAAGGCCCTATCATTTAAGGCTAAGTCTTTTTAAGATAGTAACAGCCCATATAAATCGATCAGATGATCATTGAACATAAAAAGAAAATATTAAACTTATGAAGCTTGTATAAGTTCAGGCGAACAATAATGCAAAGGGCGAACAAACAAGAAACAAAAAAAACTACAAGGAAAAGCAATAAAGGCAACAAACATACACAAACTTCTCTTCATTAAAAATGCAAAATATATTACAAGAGGAAGCGAGGAGAGTACAAAATCACCCTAGCACAATCTAAGAAAAACAAAAAAATACAAAGGTCTTCAGTCTTGATGGGCTGGAGGAGCATCAGTAGTCGTCTGAGCAGAAGGAGCAACATCGATGATGGCGGTTTCAGCAGTGGCCACCGCAGTTGAGGTGCCCGCCCCATCAATGGGAGTGAGAGGAAGGGAGTTGAGGCCATAAAAAATATCAGCTTCCTTGCTCGGCTCCTCGCCCGAGAACTGGGGGGGCGATGACTTGAACGTCCTCCCCAAAGATGTCCAGGGGGACTCCCATCTCCCCAAGATCGGCCACATGGACAGCGAACCCAGCACCGATCGGGTTATCCTTAACATAATCAATGAAGTCTTTCTTGGTTGTGGCCAAGACATCTTTGTCATGGTCCAAGGCAAACTTCACCGATCTGATGCTCTCCGCATAAGCGCACACATAACCGAGGTTAGTGTTGTCGGCCACATCCTGAGCATAGACATCAAAGGCGACCATGCCAGTCCTCTCTTGCTGAAGGCGAGCAACCTCAGCTTGCAATTTCTCAACCTGGGCGACCATGGCTGCTTTCTCGCCTTCCAGCACCTTTAGTCGCTCATCAGCAACCCCCAGCTCAAGGAACAACTTCTCTGATTGATTGAGAGCAACTTGTTCGCTGTTCAAAGAAGCATTATACTTCTGCTCCAGAACTGCAACCACCTTGGCATGCTCAGCTTTCTCCTGGGCAAGCTCATCCTCTTTCTTCTTCAAAGCAGCTGCCCTCTCCGCCTCAAAACCGTCAATCTTGCGACCAAGACTGCGGTTGGTCCTCTCCAAGAGCACGATCTGATCAAGGAGTTTTTGAGCCATCACAGCTTGATGACTGGCGTTGTAGGCAACCAGGTGGGTATTGTCGCTGGCAGTCTGCTCTTGGACGATGTCCTCGAAGGTTTTGGTCCAAGAGCGAGGGACCATCTCAGTTGCCCGGCGAACATGAGAGTCCGGGATGTCCAAGTAAGGAGGAGGAGACTTAACACAACTGAGCTGGTGAAGCACCTCTATTCGCCCAGGGTGCTCCTCAGGTTTGTATCTGGAAAAGAAAAAGAAACTTTTTTAAATCAGTATGCTACAAAGGAGCGATCATCGAGGTGGTAGTCCAAAAACTTACTCTCTCAACTTCACTGGGTCATACCCCAGGTACGAGCGATCATTAGAGGCTCGCTTCTTCTTCAAAACAGCAGCCACAACCTGTTGTTCGCTTATGACCTCGATAGAGGTGGGTTTAGAGATTGGAGAGCGAGGAGCCCGACTGCTAGCCTCTGTGGTGGGCTTCGAACGCTTGGATGCTCGCTCAGCACCCTCTCCTTCACCGCGGCTGTCCTCACGCAGAGTCTTCTTCTTCGTCTTTTCTTTCTCCGCGCCTCGAGGAGAAGTAGTGGTTTTGGGGGCTCCTCTGGAGCGACCAGCAGGGGCTCGTTGGCGAGCATGAGCAGCTGGCTCTCCCCCAGCTCGAAGACGGATGAGAGATAGTGGTGGATCTTGTTTCCTCCTGGTCGGCTCCTCAGCGGCCATATGCTTTACACGGGCGGCAAGAAGATGGTAGGACTCAGGGATGGTGGGCACAGCAACGGTCACACGTTGATCTGTTAAAAGCAAAAAAGAGCAAAATTAGAAACTTCAGGCGCTCAAGCGAACAAGAGAGTAAAAGAGTCTTAAAGATGATTACTCTCGGGGATTTCCGCTTGAGCCTCCAAGTGATGCGGACTTGTAAAAAGTTGGGCGATCTTTCGACAATGGGCCTTTGAGAGATGAATGATTTCACGATCAGCACGATTCCTTAGTACTATCACAGCCAATGTAAACAAGAATTCTTAGCTCAAGTCCGGATGTCCCCACTTCAAAATTTTTGGACCTACAAAACAACAAAAAAAGAAAAATCAACAATTAGTTCCAACTTGGCCCCCGGAAGAAAATAGAGAAGCCTACATTTTACTACGCCAAAACGTGCAGGGAAATTAATGCATGCTTGGCCGCCTGAAAAATCCGCTGATGCCCGCCAATCTCCTTCGATAAAAAAGAATTGATTGTGCCAACTCTTTACTTTATTGGAAACTCTCTCGATCAGGTTGACCCCCGTCCTCCCCTTTACATAATACCAGCCCACTCCCTCTTCCTTGCAGGCGGATATAACTATAGCATAATGGATCTCGGCCGTGCTGATTTTATTTTTGTAACCTTCGAGGCCGAATAGGGTCATCAGGGCGAGCAGGTTACTCCACCCATTGGGGGTGATTTGGGTGATGGCCAAATTGACATCCTCCAGGAAGCGACCAATGAGGGGATGGAGCGGCAACGGGAATCCCGTATTCAGTATATCCAAGTTGATCATCGTGCATGCTGGAGGTGGGCGATCAACAGTCTCTCCCTTTTTGGGGGCGTACAAAAAGATATCGTACGAAATCTTATAGTGGGATCTGATGCTATCCAAGTCATCCTCAGTGATCAAGCTTGAAATCCTGCTCTCCATGAAGCTATTTTGCTGGGCAGACATGATTACACGGGAGCGAACAGGGAAGGCAGTGGAGTAGCGAGCAGCATATTCACCCCATTCATTCTGGCGAACAACCCCCTCAGGAATCTGAGACTCGGGAGTCACTCTAGAGGTAGGGAAACCTATCTCCCCCAGAAACTCCCAAGTCACAGCTAATCTTGATCGCTCCACCTCGGATTGGTCGCCTTGAGCATCGATCTCAGCGGCCACTTCTTCCGAGTCTTCTCCCAAGTCGGAAGAAGTCTCTTCCGCATCTGGGCGACCAGCAGGGATTTGCACCTCTTCGTCGCCAGAGTTATCCGTGGCATGAGCTTCCACGGAGCAAACAACAGAGGATACCTCAGAACCCGTTTCTTTGTCTACTAACAGGGTTCTCGGATTGCGAGCAAGCACTTGACGGATGGATCGGCGAGGAACGGGGGAAGTCTCCTCTTCCATTGGGCGTTTCCCAGGATTGCGCTCGAAGATTTCGAGCGAAGTAGTTTCACTCGAAGAAGAGGAAGCCATTTAAGAAGATTGTTTTTCGAAAAAATTAACAAAAGTGATAACAAGAGAAATATAGGGAGGAGACGGCGGCGCTGGGAAGAAGGCAGCGGCGCTGGAAGCAACGCTGCAGCGCCGGAAAAAATTGTGATGGTGGAGGAAATTTTTAAAGAAAAACGAGAATAAAATGCGAAAATGAAAGCAAAATCAAAATTAAAAACAATAATGAGTAATTACCTGAAGATTGCACGCAAAATTCTATTGAAGATTTCGTAAGAATGAGTGAGAAAAAGCTTGGATTGGAACTTTAATGACGGAAGTGAAATGAAAGCTCGAAAAGATGAAAGAAAATGAGAAGACAAGTATTTATAAAGATGGAAAATGGGGGCTAAAATGAATTTTTTTGAAAATTTCATAGGCCCCTATGTGCAAAGAAAAAAATATGCGTGGGCGGCGATGACGTCAGCTGCTGCCCACGATGCTACAGATTTTGAGAACCTCGGGAATCCAACCATCACACACGCGTAGGACACCCCGCTGGTCGCCCTGATGAATGGATGATCGCCGGACTTTCCGCTAAAAAAAAATTCAAAAATTTGTTGCTCGCTCCATGCATACAGTTATCATTATACCAAAATTATGCCTTGCTCTTAATTAGTCAACAATTTTCCTAATAAAGAACAAGTCAAGGGGTAATGTTGATGGACGACCGGGCGAGCAACAGTGTTCCAGAGGATTAAGAGGCTAATAATCTATTTAGGAAGAGGGCGACCAGCAGAGTCTAAGAAGGGTCAAAACACCAGGCGACCAAGAGTGATGTCAAACAAGATGTCAAGCGACCAACATAGTAAAAGAGCAAGATAAATAAATAATTGAGCTAAAAACAAGGGAAAGAATATCCACTACTTAGCGACCAAGCGAGCAAGATGAGGCCACGAAAGACAGCTCAAATTCCACTAATTAAGCATTGCATTAGAAACAAACAAGTGTACTAAACACTTGTCATTGTACAAAATGTAATAGTTTAGGAATAAGATAAGTGGCTAAACACTTGTCAATGCCAAAATCAAAAGGCTAAGAGAGTGACACCTCCTACTTGCTTGTAAGCCTATAAATATCCCTTCATGAAAGGTTAAAAATAAGTTCAAATATTCAAGAAAAAGACCAAACTCTTGCAATTTCATTTCTCAATCTTCAATTACACAAAATCATTACTTGTAATCTTGTTTGGTGACCTTCTTAGTGTTAAAACAGCCACTAATCATCAAATTTGGATCAAGGTCATCAACATTATCTTTGATTGTCCCAAGTACGATCTCCTTTATCTGATCAATCGAAACCATACTATCGGAGGAAACATTTACCTCTTTCGTAGTCGGGCTATGCTCCCTTTGTTGTTGTCCAAAGAGTATGCTCTTCGACTCTTTTTCCTTTTGCACGACTTGACTCCGCATTATCTTATTGCCCACAAGCTCATTAATCTTACTGTCTTGCTCCTTTATGCGGCTTGTAAGATCATGTATGACCGCAGTTAAAGTTATAAGCTACACTTCGAATGTTGCACCGTCTGTTGCCATAACTTTGGCGATGCTAGAAGTTGATGATGAGCTTGATTTGGAATGACGCGTAGAATTCATCGAGACATTCTCCTCATTTGCAACGTCATATAGCACCTCCATTCCGACAGCTTTGAGGAAAGAAGTGAATGACTTAGAGTCCTTTGACTTGCTCCAAGTGATAACATTCACATCTTCATGATCCGTGATTGAGAATCTAGCGGTATCTCTTAAGAGCTTGATCTTGAGGGGTTCCATTTCGTTATCTTGAACCTTTCGGAGAGAAGAGATGAGAGCTAGAGATGGTCCCACTGGGCATGCCAAAATTTATAACCAACAAATTTTTGTTTTTAAATATTATTAAATGCGATAAGGAATTACAAAAGAGTAATTATGAATCAAGCAATTATATAGGTATAATCTCTAACGAATCTCTGATTCTTCCCTTGAGTGTTGACTTTGATCTGATTTTGGATTTTTCAGAGACAGGTCCGTAGCTGAATCTTGTCTGATGACGATGATGATATTAATTCAAGGATGTCGAACCGTGTTTCGAATTAATTGTTGATGCTAAAATTTCCGTGGAGTTAAACGCTGGGTCGTTGAGTCCTCAAAGAGTTTAAAGGTGAAGAATATCGATTGGAAGGGTTTAACACCGTGATCTCGGGTTGAAGACCATTCTTGGATGACTTTCAACAAAAGAACTTGAGAGGTTTCCATAGGAAAATTGAAGAACTTCGAAGAGAAAAACGTTAATCAGAGGGGCTTAGCACTGTGATCTCGGATTAAATGCTGTTGTTGATGAAGAACATCGTTGAAGCCACGAAGAATATCGTTGAAGCCGCGAAGAACGCCGTTGAAGCCGCGAAGAATGCCTTTGAATCTTCAAGAATTTTGAGCTCTTGAATTTTTCTGACTGCTGATGTCTTCTTGAATGTGTGGAATGACTAGAATAAGACCCTACTTATAGGTGTAGAATCCTAGATTTATGGGATAGATTTGATGGGCCAGAGCAATATTTGAGCTTATCCAGAAAGATTTATTAGACTTTCATATCTTTGAATTTACATGCTTTATTCTCGATAAACTTCAGAGATTTGAAAAAGATATGATTTGACTAGTTGGACTTTAGGAGGCCCAATTGATCAAGTTTAATGGACTTTAGAGGCCCAATTAGGATTTCTCAGACTTTAGAGATCTGATTAAATTAATTGGGCTTTAGAGACCTAATTGAATATATTGGACTTTAGAGGTCCAATTAAATTAATTAGGCTTTAGAAGTCCAACTCCATATATTGAACTTTAGAGGTCCAATTGAATTAATTAGGCTTTAGAGATCCAATTGAATAATGGACTTTAGAGGTCCAATTAGTTAATTAGGCTTTAGAGACCCAATTAAGTATATTAGACTTTAGAGGTCCGATGCAATATATTGGACTTTAGAGGTGCAATTGAAATAAGGGCCCGGCTAAATACCCCTCCATCATTAGTAGATACCCCTCTTAAACAGAAAATAATTTATAAAAATTCTAAATTACCCTTTCATCTTTAAATCCAGAAGATACACCTCTCATTTAAAATTTAATAGCAGCAAGATGTCCATCTAGCCGTCGTCTGCCCATTGTCGTTGTCTACCGTCAATATTCTATCAAGTTAAAAAAAAAAGATGAAACCCAACCCAAATTAAACTGGATTTCCATCCCTTTCTATCCTAATTATACGGTTTTCATTTTGGATTTGACAGGATAAAAAATGGTAATGAAAAATAGTCAAAGGCTTTGATTTAAACAACAATACTCCAATAATTTCGAATTTTTTTAAGGAATCTAAAGAGAAAGGAGAAGAAAATAAAGAAAAAAAATCATATACCTTCTTAATTTACATGGGCAGGAGGGTGCAACGTGGGTAGGCGGTGGCGCAGCACCATGTGAGGGCGGCGGTGGGGTGTTGGACAACGCCAATAAGGGCGGTGGTCGGGCGGTGCTGTGGAAGAGGCGCAGAGGTAGAGGTGAGAAGCAGCGTGAACCAAAAGGAAATAAATAATTTAGGTTATTTTTAAGAGGGGTATTATTGATATTTTAGGATGAATGGATGTGTAAATGTAATTAATGGAGGGGTATATAGCTAGATCCTTGAAATAATTAGGCTTTAGAGTCTCAATTCAATATTGGACTTTAGAGGTCCAATTGAATTAATTAGGCTTTAAAGGTCCAATTCAATATATTGAACTTTAGAGGTCCAATAGGATATATCAATTATTTATTTATTTATTAAAGAATTAAATTTATTTAAGTTCCTAAAAATAAATAATAAACTTAATTGATATTTTAATTTACACGTGTCGTTTGCAAAAAGTTTTGCCCACCTACAGTCTTATGTTGGGTTTGCTCTTTAATTGTTTCTCATGGGCACAAAAGATTAAACCACATGGTCATCGTTCAACCATCTATGATACCAGTTGTTGGACACAACAAGACTAACGACTATCCTACAAACCAACACAAGTCTTTCTCGTGTGCTTTGTCTTCCCAGATGATGATTCATCATGAAATTGCTCCAGGCCAACACACTTAATCTTAGAGTTCATTTATAATGAACACCATAAGAAACGATGCACTTTGTCTGTATGAGTAGTCTTAATAAATTCCTTTAGGCTGTGTTTGTTTTCAGCTTACGAAGTCCGGATGGGGAATGGGTCTCCCCGTGTTCCGGCCACATTTCAGATTTGCACATCTCATCCTCCATCCAAATACACATTCATCCCTATTATACATTTACACCCTATTTTCACATAACCTAATATCTATCACATCAACTCTATCTTCTCGCATCAAATATATATTGTATTAATCTCTATCTTCTACTTTATAATACACCATCAATTAAATTAGTATAATATTTATTTTAAATTGTTTATAAAAAATTCAATGAAAATATATTAATATTAAATATCCGTGAAATTAATTGTTATCTTCATTAATTATGCCTACCATATAAATAAATTGAGAACATTTTTTCTTGACTTTGCAAAAGGCAAAACATTAGTATAAATTGTTAAATTTACTTTAAATTAGTTTAAAATTCCTTTAAATAAGTGCACAACCATGTGCACGCCACCAGTAATGTCATTATCAATATGTATGTATGTATGTATGTATGTATATATATCCATCATTTTGTTAATTAATAAAGTACACAAAAAATATATTAAATAGGAATATAGATATAAATACATACAACAAGATATATAACACCATTTAATATAGATATAGATATGTCAGTTGGACCAAATATTTAGCAGGATTCTTCCCCCATTTATTTCACTTGCATTTGCAACAAGTCATAGCCAAATATAAATTACCTTCTCTCTAACTCTCAAAGCTCAATTGTTTCTCTCATATCAACTTCAATGAAAAAGTTCTCTATATTGCTCTGCTCTCGTACAAATTGGCAATGCTACCCTCTTCTCTCCCCATTTATTTTTTTTCCGTAATTCATGGCCGAAAGTAGGTGTAAATTCAATTTATGCTACTATTTTGAGGTAGTTTTGTATTTAAATCTGTATTTGTTTTGATGTGAATCAAATTTTTAGATCACTATATACATGTGTGTGTGTTGTGATTATTTGAGGCATGCCTAATAACGCTTTCACACTGTGTACTTTAGAATATAAATCTAATTTAGGTTGTGAGTTTGGTGGCTCTAAACAGGATCAACCGGTTGGGGGTGATTCTGAGCTAGTTGGTAGCAACGAGTTTTACTTCAAAAAACACCGATGGAAGGTATTATGATATGATTTTTCCTTCTATTTTCCTTTTTCTTTTTCTTTTTCTTTTTCTTTTTTGTGATGATGTTATGTTACTGGTGATGTTGATTTTAAGCTGCTATGAATTCGGTATTCACAAACTAGATAAGTATTTGTTCTCTACATAGTATTTATTCTCTGCATGGTGTTTGTTATATATAAATACAGATTTTGACTTTTGCTGACCTATAAAGAATAAAAAATTTGGTAAGGGTATTTATTTTTCCATTTAAGTGACATAAATGATTTTATAGTATTTTATATCTTTCGTGTTTTAGAATGTTTAATTGAATGATGTATTTTACTATAACAAAATATTTGTGATATTTGAGATTAAATGTTGTTGTCATAGAGATCGAAATTATAAAATCGCTTTATAGATGTTTGTGGTTAAAAAGTGTTGTTTTAGAGATGAAAATAAATAAAATTTTTATGAATATTTGTGGTTAAACAGTGTACATCTAAAGAGAATTAAACAAAGACTACCTAATATTGTCATACTAACTCTTCCAATTGCTACAGATGCCTAAGGATAAAGTGGTTTGGAGTCTCATTTTATTATATTTTGTAATCAAGCATGAATAAATGGCCATCTCACAACCTCGAACTTTAGTCCAAAGGTTTGGCAAGAAATGACACTTAAATTGAATGTTATATGTAGAAAACCCGATTATTTCAATGAAGCCAGCTTGAGAACTAAGTGGAAGAATGTAAAATATGTCTGGAGGACACTATATGAGTATAAGACAAATTTAGGTTCAGGCATGGCGTAGGATAATGAGATGGGGATAGTTACGGGAGAGGAATCTGTTTTGCAACCCTTATACGCGGTAATGTTATTAAAATATTAAATTCAATTTTTAAAACTGATTACATATATTCTAACATCATGTATATTACATTGAACATCATTCTCATGATAGGAAACAAGTTCTCAAACATGGCCTTCCCCACTTCGAAATGTGCATCGAACTATTTATTAATAGTGTTGCTACGGGAACGTATACCCGATCAGCAGGTCAAGAGGTCAATGATGATGAAATAAGGAATGATACTTCTGAAGAAGAAGGCCCCCTCCCCACACCTCCTGATTTTGATGATACCATGCCTCCTCCATCGTATGCAAACTCGGTCAATGATACTCCGGAAGGAAGTCGAGGTCCTTCGGTCAAGAGACAACCATCGGATGATGGTTATGTTGGTGAAAAGTTGATTAAGAGCTTGGATGGATTTAATTCATATTTTAATACGAAAATTGTGCTGCTACAAGAAGATCGTAATGAGTCATCGGCCAAATTGTGTTTAGATGCTGTTAAAAAATATGAAGGAATCTCATTCAGTCTTGTGCTGAAGGCAGCACGTCGTTTTGAGAATGAAAATGTTCGTAAGGTCTTCCTGGGTCTTAATGATGCAAATAGGTTTGCTTGGGTTTGTGAGTTGGCCAACGAGCCTTAATAGGTGGATTTGTTTGGTTCTTTTGTTGAATATTTTGTATTGTGTTTTATTATGTTAAGTTTATGACCAAAGTGCCTTTTTAATGTTGCTTTTTTATATTAAAATGCTTTATTTTGTCCATTATTACTTCTTGAAGTGTCCTCTATTATTATTATTAATTTTGTTAAGCGATCATAATAATAGGTAAAATGTCGAGTTCCGAGAATAAGAATGAAGTTGTTCCAGTTCAAGTAATGATGTTATGTCCGAGATGAAGTCATAGGACATTTCTTGTTCAACGTATTTGGGCCTTCCATTTTGAACCAGCCCTGATTACGTATAAAACAACTTAGGAGTCGTTTAAGAGGAGATGAATGGATTTGGGAACTAATTAATGGGGCCGATAAAACCTTTTACAATGTAGTACGGATGACTAAACCGTGTTTTAGAGCACTTGTCACTGAACTCACCATGTGTGGACTCTTGGTTAACAATGAACGAACACATATTTCTATCGAAGATATGGTTGCAATATTTTTACATACGGTTGTACATCAGCATAAGCAATGAATATTAAGGGAACGATTCCAACACTCAACGGAAACCATCAATAAGGCAATACATCAAGTTTTGAAAGCGCTGTTACGTTTATCACCTTTTCTTGTCACCCCTCCCGACTTCACCACCACCCCATCAAATGTGCTCAATAGCACTGACTTTTATCCTTATTTTGAGGTTAGTTAATATTAAATCTTTTGGTTGTAGATACATTTATAATTTATATGTTAATTTTATTATAACACATGACTACGTATTACAAGTAGGGTGTAGTTGGTGCTATGGATGGATCGTTGGTCACAACATGGGTTCTAAATTCCCAGCAGACACGATTCCGATCACAGAATGGTAGTCTATCACAAACGTGCTTGCAATATGCGACATCAATTTATTATTCATGTATGTCTATGCTGGATAGGAGGGGAGTGCTTGTGATGCATGTGTTTTATCAGATGTATTAAATAAGGACGACTATTTTCCGTGGCCTACTGAAGGTATTCAATTATTTATTACTATTTAACAATTATGTAAGTGTAAAAGAAAGCTCATACACAACTTATTTTATCACATGTCTGCTTGTAATAGGAAAGATGTATCTAGTTGATGCTGGTTTTTGCAATTACGATTGTAACTGAGCACCGTACAGATAAACTAGATATCACCTACATGAGTTCAGGGCTAGTGGTAGGGCTGTTCACGGAGTTTGGAGATTACTGAACCCGTACCGAAATCTGCACCGAAAAAAATCGAACCAAAAAAATTATGGAATTTTTTACTTTAACCATACCGAAACTGAACCGAATATATTTTTGGAAGGGATCTGGATATTACCAAATTAACCGTATCGAAAAACTCAATGTGACCGTACCGAACCGAACCAAATAACCCAATTAAAAATGTATTAATTTTATTTATTAGTTATTTTTTATTTATCAAACATTATTACAATGTTATTGAATTCAAGTACAACCATACGATATCATAATTTTACCTCCTTTCAAAATACAAGCACTATACTCCCTCCGTCCCATAATTGTTTTCTACATTATTGTTTGTGCAGATTTAAAAAAAAAAAAATTGTTTATTAGTAGTTAAAGTGATAAAGTAGATCCTTTTAGTTAGTAGTGTATGGAGAATATAATATTAAAAAGTATTGTTGTTGTTTTAGCAAAAAATGAATGTAGCAATTGAGTATGAGACATAACTTTTTGGCAATGTAGCAAACAAGTTTGGAACAGAGGGAGTACTATTTATCTTATTAAGTTCTTAAAACGCTAACTTATGTTTAGGTGTATATCAAATTGATTTAAATTAATTTTTATTCTTTTAACTTCATTTTCATATATATTCATTTCTTACAAAAAATTAGATATGGTGTACCCTGTATCAGGAATTACATCAACACGATTTTAATATTGCACTTTCCAATTAAAAGATATTTGAATTTATTTAATATATATTTTATATACTGTATTTTAAATACTCTATTGGTGGTGATTTGTATTAATTTTTTAAACATTCATTATCATATAATGTGTTATATTCGAGCTTGTAATGATATATGGTTGATTGTGGTTGAAATTGTGTAGTATTCGTGAGAGTGTGCATGCATTGATATAATTTCTTTTTAAAAAATGGGTAAAAAATTATGTTTCTCCGCTCTGTTCCGTATCGATCCGATCTGATTCGTATGTAACCGAAAATCTGCTCTGATCTGTACCGAAAAATAAATTATCCGTATCGTACCGTACCGAAATTTTGGTATGGACACGGACACACAAATTTTAAAATAACCGAATTATAATACAGACACAGATATTTTCAAATATTCATTTTGGTCCATACCTTGAACAACCCTAGCTAGTGGGACGCATCCCACCACACCAAAAGAGTTGTTTAATCTCCATCATTCTAAATTATGGAATGTCGTGTAGAGGTATTTTGGGGTGTTGAAGAGTCGATTTCCTGTGTTGAAATATGGAATGCCATGTTACTCCATACCCACCCAAGTTGACATGGTAATCGATGTTGTGTTATTCACAATTTCATTCGAAGGCTTGGTATTCTAGACATGTTATTCGATCAGGTTCTTGTTGAGATTCTTACTCCAGATCCAACCTTACATTCTACTACAAGAAATGCAACAAGCAAAACCATTGATGAACTAAGCGAGGGCAGAGATACAATTGTGAATGCTATGTGGCTTAATAGAGGTGTACACTAGATATGATCTTAAAAAATATTATGTTTGTTGGATAATTTATTTTGTGTGACATAACAATTCAACTTAACAAAATCTCTAGTATTATGATGATGCATGTCTTTGGTATATTAAATATATGTATGGTGGTGTTGAATTGTTTTAAGAATTCAATTTGTTTATCATGTTTAAAAAAGAAAAATTTTATGCAAAACTTCATTATGTTACACGTTGATAAACCAAACGACTAATGTGATTGAAATTATTAAATATAGTTTTTTTTAAATGATTCATATGAGACAGTCTCATATATCAAACATGGTACAATTTAGTATCAATCACACTAATTTTTTTCAGAGTGTTAAAGCGTTAATGCTTAAATTATACCCCGTCTCATAGTTAGGCGGTCTTACGCAAATGTGTCTCATGTACTTTAAATAAACATACATAGCAAAAGGCCATGTGCACGTCACTAGTAATTTAAATATACATACATAGCAAAAGACCATGTGCAAAAAGTCATATATATATATATATATATATAATATTATCATATGCTTGAGTCTTGAAGCATAACTGTAATTTAGAAAATGTATGATTTCAATAAAAGCAAATTAAATTGGTAATACTTGACATTCTCGTGTCGGATACTTTCTTGTAATTTTAACCACGTTAATATCATTTTATCAATCCTAATGTTTTATGTTTTAATTCAATTCAAATAATATCATATAATTAAACAATTATATATAATAATATTATTTATTTAATATTACAGTTCAACACAATCATTCAATCATTGTCTCTTTAATAAATAATAATATAAGGGCATGTTTGATAGGTTAGATAGACCCATGAAAAGAACGGTTTCAGCCCATTAATCCTGTTTGATAGCCTAGATACCGTTTGCGATCGGCCCGAGAAACGTTTTACGATGAATTACTGTAGCTCTTCATATACCCCATCTGCTCTCACCCCCAAGATACAGTTTCTAATGTGTTTTAAGTTCCGAAATTGAAAATTAAATCTCTCATTCACAAACCCACAAATCACCATCTCTCATCTGTTCTTCAACCGCTGTCGGCTCCCTCCTTCTTGCGCGGCCGTCGCCGCCCCGCTCCATCTCGCGCGGCCGCCACACAATTCCTTTGCCTTCCAGCGATGTAGCTTTCCGGCGTGAATCTCGGCATGCTTGCTTCAATTCCTTCATTCCCAGCATAGATCTTTCATTCCGGTGGCTTCAAGCTTTTCGGCAACAAGGATGGCTTTCCCGGCATGAATCTCCGGTGAATCGGAGCTTCCGACATCGATGGCTGCTGCTCCCGTATGAAATGCTTCAGTTTCAAGAGTGAATTGCCATTGATTTCGACACGAACTCCGGCGAGACTTGAAGGCATTACATTTGATTTGTAATTGATTTCATGGGGTTTGTGTTTGGGGTTTTTCAATTTGGATTTTTCATTTGAGTTACAAAAAATTCTTTCAATTTGGGTTTTCCAATAATTGCAAAAGGAATCGTTTGATTTATTTCTAAAATTTCAATTTTTTTTTTTGTTTTCTGGTTAATTATTTTATCTACCAAACATCAGTTTTTATTTTTTAAATATCTACCAAACACCATAAAACAACCCTTATCTCACCTTCCTTCACAAACCATTTCATAAGGCCCGTCTTGGCTCCTTTTCTCATCTTGGCTATCAAACGGGCACTAATAATACATCATCATTATTGATTTGACATAAAGCCACATCCACCCCTATTACTTCCAACCCAAAACAAACAAGGATTACTATTCATGGAATTTCCCCCACCCACTTTTTTTCCCATCCAAATTTCCTCCATCCATCTCAAGACAAAAACAAATGTGACCTTAACATTTTCCAAGTCTAGAGCCCCATAATCTTCCGAGTATAAGTGGGGACTTTGCTTGATCTGAAGTCCGGACAATATTTTTGGTAGGACATCCGGACTATCCAAAAGTATATGACCATTTTTCTTTTTTCTTTTCAAATGGCCAAAAAAAAAGTTACACAGTATTACTAGTATAACAAAAGAGATGAAGTTTTTTACTTCTCTTACGGGGCCGTTTGGTTCAAATGACCGGATTGATTAAATGAGATTAGATTAGATGGGATTGGATTGGATTGTAGGGATTGGATTAAATATGATTATTTGAGGAGGAATGTGTGTTTGGATTGTAGGATTGTTATATATATATATATATATATATATATATTAATATTAAAATTAGTTTTGTGTTTGGATTGAATGAGTAAATGAGTTTAAAGTGCAATATACCATTTTTATCCCCAACTAATTCAACCAATTATGTATTGTGTGGACAAAATAGTAATTTAGTAATGTGTGATTGTGCAGTCCCACCATCACTGGGTATGCTCTTTTTGGGATTTAGGTGTGCGGGGGGAAGTCATGACTTTGAAATCTTAGGATGTAAAAATCTTGATGAATAATATAAGTGTATGTTTGTTTTGAGATTTTAGTATGGTGAAATTTTACTTTATGTCAAATCAATATTTTTAGTGATAGATGTTGTATTATTTTATTCAATTGTGTAAGAGAAATGTAGGAGAGAGGTTGAGTGGATGATAAAAAAAAATGATGAAGTGATTGTATTTAATTATGTAAAAAGTAGTAATAGGTTTATAAGTATGGATTGTGTTTGAGATTTAAAAACCCGGTTTTAAATCTTAAACTAGAACAGAACGTGGATCGCAAAGTCCAAAGTCTATCCGGGTGAATCCCAAAATAAACATATACCCTAAAGGGTCGTTTGGTTCGCTGGATTAAGTGGGACTAAAGTTTTAGCCCCACTCAATCCCATGTAATATTGCATTTTGTTCACAGGTTTACGGGCCGAAATAAAATTGGGGCCTGATTAGGCGTGAAATTGTTATGTTTTGGTGCCCGATTTGCCCATGTTTTGAGTGTTTTTTATGAGAGTTTGGAGTCATTTGAGTATCATTTTTATAAACTGATGAATTTTTCTCTTTGGTTTTCATAGATGGATAGAGGGTGAAAAGAGGAGTTTGTAGGACTTTGAATCGGCCAAACCGGACTCCCGGTTGAGGAGATATGAAGATTTTACGAACATATGTACAGCTGCCGAAAAGTACTCGAGCTGAGTCGCTCGAGTAGTCACTACTCGGGCACTCGAGTAGTGCACTCGAGCTGCAACAGGTCGAGTAGTTTTACTCGACCTATACTCGATCTTGACGCGTATTTTGGCCTATGAACACCCAAATTATATCTCAAACCTATTTATACCCTTTTCCAAGCATATAACCACATACCAACACATATTTTTACATATTTTGAGCGAGGAGAAAGCTTGGGAGGGAGATTGGAAGAGTTTTGTACGTTGTAATTGAGGTTTAAATTTATGAATTCTTAGTTTTAGTATTTCTTTTGAACGTATTAGATTAATTCTTTCTTTCTTTATTCTTTGAGACGATAAACCCTAGCTTTTCAGATTTATATAGATTTCTTTGGAGACTTTAATTTGTTCTTTCGTTTATGTTCTTGATTTCTTTTGTTAATTTAATTATGCATATGATTATTGTTCTTGTGATTGCTTTTATTATTCAAACCACCATGTTAGGCTAAAACCCTTGTATGCTTGGGGTAGAATGAACTCGTAGAAGTAGGCTGTGGGTATGTAATTAGGGTAATCCGTGACGTTAGATTTTAGTTCTCTTAATTAATGAATTCTTATAATTAATCTTAACTCTACCTTTGAATTTCGTACGAAAGTGTTAGAGAGAGGACGACCGCATCACTCAATAACAATTAGTAGTCTTAACGAGAGGGTTTAGGAGAGGTTAATTTATCTACCGGTTTAGCGAAGGAGGACGACCGCATCACCTTAGTTAAATTAGGGTCTCATTAATTGAGCACAATCCATTAACTTGTTAGTGGATTAGTGAAGTCGAGTATTAGGGTAAAGTATTAGGGTTTAGAATCTTGAGCTTTCACCTTGCATTCTTAGACTTAGGTTATTTCTTGTGTGTCACAGTTATTTTGATCATGTACCTGCTCCGTTAGTATACGTAGGGATTCCTATCCCGAGCATCACCCTTTTATATTTGAGGCAAAACCCTTAGATAATTAACTCATTTCTTTCTTTTGCATTAGTAGAGTATAATAGTTTAGATTTAATAATTTTCAATCCCTAAACATACACTCATATTAACTACAACGCATAGATCTTCAGGGATCTATTCGCATACATACCTTCCCTTGGGTTCGATAATACTTGGTCCCTATACTTACTCATACTACAGTGAACCCGTACTCTTGCGGGTAAGCGACTAGTAGAAGCTAGTATATTTCGCTTCAAGTCAATGGCGCCGTTGCCGGGGATGGCGTTGTATGCTTTTTGAATAAAACTTATAGATAGCTTAGTAGTCAGTAGTGAGTGATTTTTCTTTTCTGTTTCTTTTATTTATTTCGTACATATCCGGCATTTGCGTTTTGATCCTTCTGCTAGTGTTTCAGGTTTATGAGAACACGCTCACAAGGAAATACGAGCGAAGAGAGATTACTTGCAGATCCTGAGACAATAGTAAGAAGAAACCGAGCCTTCTTACGAAGGATGAACGCTGCCGGAGGGAAAGAACCGATGGACATCACTAATGAGTTGGAGGATGCCGAGAATGAGTTCAATCAGGCATTGAACCGTGTCGACGGCACTGATGGCAATACCAGCAAGAATCAAGATCCTTTAGGAGAAAGCCAGAGCCAAAACCCGGGTACTCAGAACCAAAATAGCCCAGCTCATAACATGGTCCAAAACCCTCAACACAACCCTGCTTACCTACATCCTAACATACCACAAAACAACTTACCCTCTCCACCCTACCCTTACCCACCTTATCCTAATCCACCATACTCGTATCCTCCACCTCCAGTCTATAGTCAATCACCTGTTTATCCACCACCACCCCAACAAGTACCAGTACCTGCTGCTAATCCTCAACACGTTCCTCAGAACGTAGATCACAATATGGCTATTCGAGGGAGGTTTGCAGCGCAGCCACAACGGTACTATGATGGAGTGGCATTGCCTCCTATTGAGGCAAATAACTTCTCGATTTCCTCGGGAATTCTAAAGCTGCTGACCGAGAATCAGTTCAAGGGGGTGATCGGGAAGGAGAATCCTCACACTCACATGAGGAGTTTTCTCATGATAGCCTCCACATTCAATTATAATGGCATGTCTGAAGATGCCAAGAGGTTTAGGCTGTTCCCATTCTCACTTACGGGAATAGCTAAAGAGTGGTACGACAACACGCTCCCACGGGGAGGTGTAACCACATGGGCTGAGCTCGAGCGTCTGTTCCTCGAGCGATTCTACCCTCCATCAAGGACAATAAAAGCAAGAATTGAGATATCTTCTTTCCGCCAGAAGTCAGGAGAGGACCTACGTCAAGCTTGGGAAAGATACTCAAACATGTTGATTGAGTGCCCGCAGCATGGGTACAATGAGGGAGATATTATGACATTCTTCTACAGTGGTGCCAACAAGGCAGGGCAAAACCATTTAGACGTCTGTGCGGGCGGAGCATTCCTGAATCAAGGCATAGAGAGGTGTAGAGAGATTGTGGACAACATTGTCACGAATGCCGGGGCTTGGAATGGAGATCCAGATTTTCAGAGAGTTCATCAGGTTGAAGAGGGTGAAGGAACGAGAAGGCTATTGATGGCCATGATGGAGAAGATCAACAACCTCGAGTTGGGGAAGAATTTGGTTGGAGAGCATGCAGCAGAGAATGATAGAGTAGACCAGCCAAGTGGACAGCAAGAGGTAGCCAATTACATGGGAGGTCCGTATTACAATCAGAATGGCTACCAAGGTGGAAATCAGTTTGGAAGACCTTCTTATGGTTAGCCATTTGCACCTCCAGGGCCACAACCACTTCAAAATCAATGGAGGAACACACAAGGGTATCAAGGAGGCCAGCAACCTCCTCAAAACACATGGAGGAAAAATGAGAATTTTTCATATGCTAACCCAAAAGCTGGTATTACTGTTCCTGCAGGTGTTGATCCGGGGTCTAAAGCTCCTGGTGGAGAAGGCGGTGCATCAACCGAGGAGATGTTGAGAGCGATCCTTCAGAAGGTGGAGGAAGGTAGTAAGAGGTTGTCATCCTTGGAGTACGATGTGAAAGAGTTGCATAAAAAGGGTGATCAACGTGATCAAGAGCTCCAGAAGATGAACGTTGAGTGGACTAGAACTCAACAAGAAAACAATCGAAGGTTCACTTCTATAGAGTTCTAGATGAGCCAGATTGCAAAGTCGTTGAATAGAAAGCCGGGAAAATATCCCTCCATACCGGAGGGGAACCCGAAAGAGCATTGCAAGGCTATCCAGTTAAGAAGTGGAACCAACTATGAAGGTCCTCAGATGCCTGCTGATTCTGAGACACCTCAAGTTGAGAAGGGGATAAAAAGTGAAGGAATTGAGAAGAAGGTTGAGGGTGAAAGCACTCAAGCGAGCAAAGAGCTTGAAGAAGAAGGCATTGAGAAGGGTGGGAGAGTTCCTAAGTGGAAAAAGGCAAAGGAAGCAAGGGATAAAGTGAAAGAAACAGAAAGAGATGAATGGGGGGTACCCAAATCTGTGATACCCGTGCCATATCCACAACGCTTCATGAAAAAGAAGCTTGATGAAAAATTTGCTAAATTTCTTGACATTTTTAAACAACTTCACATTAACATTCCTTTTTATGATGCTTTGGAACAGATGCCGCATTATGCAAAGTTTCTGAAGGACTTGATAGCGAAAAGACGGCGAGTGGATGAGCCGAAGTTGGTGCAGTTGAACCATGAGGTGAGTGCATTAGTGCACAAGGCGCTTCCACCAAAGCTGAAGGATCCCGGGAGCTTCACGATCCTATGTGACATTGGGAACGGGATCAAGAAAGGAGCGCTATGTGATTTAGGGGCGAGCATCAATCTCATGCCCTTGTCGCTTTTCAAGAAGTTGGAAGGTGGTGAACTTCAACCCACAATGATGACACTTCAACTTGCCGATCAGTCTATTACTAGACCTCAAGGTGTGGTTGAAGACGTCCTAGTGAGAGTTGGAGATCACATTTTTCCAGCCGACTTTGTAGTGCTAGAGATGGAGGAAGATGAGCACGTGCCCCTGATTTTGGGAAGACCGTTCTTAGCTACGGCGGGGATGGTGCTAGACGTGGCAAATGGGAAGATTACATTGAAGGTTGATGATCAAGAAGTGAAGATTTCCCTATATGAAGCCATGAAGCACCCGAAGGAGGATGAGAGTTTGTATTGCATGGATGTCATTGATCCTAGTGTTGAAGACACACCTCCTATCCCTAATCCTTCTCATATTCATGAATTTTATAATCCTTCACTTGATGATTTAACCAATGTGTATTATGATCGTGATTATTTTGATAGGGATAAAGTGAAGAAGTTGAAGGATGAAGAGGTGAAAAGTGTGGACGTGGTCCAGTTGGAAGGAAAAGGAGGAGTTAATAAGAAAAAGTCCAAATTCAAGAACCTGTTTGGTAAGACGCCTCCAGATAAAGGTGAGAAGGAGTTGAGACCCATAACACTTGGGGATGAGAAGGAAGCAAAAGAGTTCATGATGGAAGGGCATCAAGGAAAGGAATGCAACCACTACTCTTATGAGAGTAAGGGAGGTAAATTTGAGTATGATGTCCCATAAGCTTCTTTGAGCTTGGTCCGGCATGAGGACCTTAAAAATAGCGCTGAATGGGAGGCAACCCATTTTTATTTGCTTTTGAGTGTTTTTAGTTATTTGAGTATTATTTTTTCTGGGTGTTGTTGAATCGTAAGTTTTAACCTCGTATTTGAGAGTTTATTTTGTAGGTTTGTCTCTAAAAAAGTAAAGGAATCATGGAGTATTCAAAAGGGAAGAACTCGAGACAAAGGAGTGTGCTAAGTTGTTGAAGAGAAACTGAATTGTTAGGTTGAGGTAACCCACAACCCCAAACTTAGACCTCTTCGCAAGGTCGAAGTTTGGAGGGGTGGAGTATTTATGTGTTTTATGACATTGCACCAGAGCACCCCTTATCTTTGAGTTGAGTTGATTATTTGTGTCTTGAGATGTTCCTTGGGCTGATTTTGATTTGTTTTGTTACTCAATATTTCATGCCTATCAATTCTCTTATGCTTGTTGGTTGCTATCTTTGAGCATGAGTTGATGAGTTGATGAGTTGTGAAGTTGAGTCAGGAATTTTATTGTGTGAGTATTGAGTTAGAGTTGATTTGATTTGAGAAAGAACTAGTATGCTTGCAAGTTTTCTTTTTGAGTATTTGTGTGATGGGAGTGAGAATTCACTAGGACTAGCATGGATGTGAAAGCTGTGAGATTTGAGCCTTATGAGATTTTGATGCATGAATTAATCTCTTCGTTTGTGAGTGGATCGTCACCTTAGAGGATGCTAGAACTTGTGCGTGCTCTTGCTTCTTGATTGTGTCTAGTTTGATATGCCGAATAGGATCTTAGGCCATCTTTGATTTAATTGAGTCACTTAGCCAAAATTTTCCTTACCAATGACATTGAATCCCTTGTTAGCCCCTTTGAGCCGAAAGCCTATTTTATTTGCTATCACATATGAACACTATTCCAATTCCTAAGCCTTTTTGTCCCAATTTGAGTGGAGAATAGGAAAGTGTGAATGTGAATGGAGTGAATTGAGTTGAAAAAGGAAAATGTTGTTTGTTGAGTGAATATGAGAAGAAGGAGTGATGAAGTTATGAGATGTGGTAAAAAGAGAAAAAAAAATTGAGAATGAGCAAAAGAAAAAAAAAGAGCTCATGTGTTTGTGCGAAAAAGAAGAAAAAAGTGAAGTGATTGAAAAAAAAAAGTGAAAGAGTGAGAAAAAAAAAAGAAATTGAAGTGTTGAGAGAATTGGAATTGAAAGTTTGTTGATTGAATATTTTGAAGAAGTTTGTTCCTAATCTCGAAGTGCCAAAGTTTGATTTTCTATTCTCCATTCACTTTAGTCACTTTACCATATTGATTCCCACCTGTCCAAAGAGCCTACATTACAACCTTGAGAAAAGTCCTTTTTGATTCGGCATTGATTTCTAGAGTACGGTTGAAGTTAAGAGCACTTACAAGCCTATGGCTGCCAATTTGTGTGATTGATTGTTTGAGTGAGTCCCTTGATCATTGTTATACACTTGCGAGGGAGTGAAACACATCGTTGAGTGCACATCCATGTTTGATCTTGATGGTTCTTGCTATTGTTACATGAGTATGATGAAGGAAAGTGAGTGAGTATATGTGTGATCGATCGTTGAAGCTCGAGTTCATTTGCTTGCACGATTTGATTCTTTGACTCATTCCTAACAATTTCACTTGACTTATTATTTCGTTACTTGAGGACAAGCAACATGGTAAGTTTGGGGGGGTTGATTAGGCGTGAAATTGTTATGTTTTGGTGCCCGATTTGCCCATGTTTTGAGTGTTTTTTATGAGAGTTTGGAGTCATTTGAGTATCATTTTTATAAACTGATGAATTTTTCTCTTTGGTTTTCATATATGGATAGAGGGTGAAAAGAGAAGTTCGTAGGACTTTGAATCGGCCAAAACGGACTCCCGGTTGAGGAGATATGAAGATTTTACGAACATGTGTACAACTGCCGAAAAGTACTCGAGCTGAGTCGCTCGAGTAGTCACTACTCGGGCACTCGAGTAGTCACTACTCGGGCACTCGAGTAGTGCACTCGAGCTGCAACAGGTCGAGTAGTTTTACTCGACCTATACTCGATCTTGACGCGTATTTTGGCCCATGAACACCCAAATTCGATCCCAAGCCTATTTATACCCTTTTCCAAGCATATAACCACATACCAACACATATTTTTACATATTTTGAGCGAGGAGAATGCTTGGGAGGGAGATTGGAAGAGTTTTATACGTTGTAATTGAGGTTTTAATTTACGAATTCTTAGTTTTAGTATTTCTTTTGAACGTATTAGATTAATTCTTTCTTTCTTTATTCTTTGAAACGATAAACCCTAGCTTTTCAGATTTATATAGATTTCTTTGGAGACTTTAATTTGTTCTTTCGTTTATGTTCTTGATTTCTTTTGTTAATTTAATTATGCATATGATTATTGTTCTTGTGATTGCTTTTATTATTCAAACCACCATGTTAGGCTAAAACCCTTGTATGCTTGGGGTAGGATGAACTCGTAGAAGTAGGCTGTGGGTACGTAATTAGGGTAATCCGTGACGTTAGGTTTTAGTTCTCTTAATTAATGAATTCTTATAATTAATCTTAACTCTACCTTTGAATTTCGTACGAAAGTGTTAGAGAGAGGACGACCGCATCACTCAATAATAATTAGTAGTCTTAACGAGAGGGTTTAGGAGAGGTTAATTCATCTACCGGTTTAGCGAAGGAGGACGACCGCATCACCTTAGTTAAATTAGGGTCTCATTAATTGAGCACAATCCATTAACTTGTTAGTGGATTAGTGAAGTCGAGTGTTAGGGTAAAGTATTAGGGTTTAGAATCTTGAGCTTTCACCTTGCATTCTTAGACTTAGGTTATTTCTTGTGTGTCACAGTTATTTTGATTATGTACCTGCTCCGTTAGTATACGTAGGGATTCCTATCCCGAGCATCACCCTTTTATATTTGAGACAAAACCCTTAGATAATTAACTCATTTCTTTCTTTTGCATTAGTAGAGTAGAATAGTTTAGATTTAATAATTTTCAATCCCCAAACATACACTCATATTAACTACAACGCGTAGATCTTCAGGGATCTATTCGCATACATACCTTCCCTTGGGTTCGATAATACTTGGTCCCTATACTTACTCATACTACAGTGAACCCGTACTCTTGTGGGTAAGCGACTAGTAGAAGCTAGTATATTTCGCTTCAAGTCAGGGCCCGAGTCATAAACCTACATAATCCATCAAATGAGAGACTAAATAATCTCTTATGGATGGTGGGACTCCATAGTCTCATGCTTTAAAAATGGTATATTGCACTTTAAACCCAGTTAATAATTCAATCCAATAAACAAACAATCCTACAATCCAAACACACATTCCTCCTCAAATAATTCCATCTAATTCAATGTCATCTAATCCAATTCCATCTAATCCAATCACATTTAATTAATCCCATCCCGTGAAACAAATGGCCCCCAAGGGATTATTTAGTCACTCATTTGATGGATTATGTAGGTTTATGGACCCAGACCCCCATTAGTCCTAAGCCCTAAACGTGTAATTCAAACACAATATTATATGGGATTGAGTGAGACTAAAACTTTAGTCCCACTCAATCCAGCGAACCAAACCACCCCTTAATTGTTTCATAAACATGTTAGTTGATGATATTATTTAATATACCTAATGTTTATTAAAATAATAGAATAAAACATAAACTGAAAAAATAAAATAGAAAAGTTCACATAAAAAAACTTTGTAAAGAGTCAGTTTACACACTGTACAAGATAAACTTAGATACTAAGGGTATGTTTGTTTTGAGATTCACCCGGATAAATTTTGGACTTTGCGATCCATGCACCATACGAGTTTGAGATTTAAAATTAGGTTTTCAAATCTCAAACTCAATTCATACCTATAAACCTATTACTACTTTTCACATAATTAAGGGGGCGCTTGGTTAGCAATTCTTCAATGGTAATGGGAATGAAAATTTATTTCCATCTATGTCCTCATAAGAAAATTGATATGTTAGGGGAAGAAGTGTTCCAATGATGACACCATTGCTAGTGTCATGCCCCAATTTTGGAATAGAAGTTGACAACAAATGGTTGTTGGTGGAGGAATGGGGGAGTGATTGAGGAGGATGATTGTAGGAAGAGAATAGGGTAATCAAAATGGAGTAGTGATTACCTTATTTAGGAGGAAAGGTAGTGATTTTGTTCTCATGAACCATGCTAATTACATTAATTTTCAATCTCATTTCTATTACCATTGAAGAGTTGTTAACCAATCGCCCCCTAAATATAATCACATCATCACTTTTTAATCATCCACTCAATCTGTCTCCTACGTTTCTCTTACACAGTACAATAAAATAATACATCTATCACTGTTAAACATTGATTTGACTTAAAGCAAAATCTCACCCTACTAAAATTCCAAAATAAACACATACTTACATTATTCATCAAAATTTCAACATTCTAAGATTTTAAAGTCATGACTTCCCCGCACACCTAAATCCCAAAACAAACATACCATAAGTTACTAACTATAAGAATACATTGTTTGTCCTCTGAAAGACAATAACACAATGTAGATTCAAGTTCTCTATGTGACCACAAAACCTAGGTGTTGATACAGACTTATCATGATACATCCATTAGGATAAGGATGAAAATGAGTGAGAGAATTAAATTATGATAACTTTACATGGCCATACATCCACAACAGAGACATTAAAAAAAAAAAAAAAAAACTTAATTTACCAGCGAGTTTAAGAGACTGTTGGATGAGGGTGAGGTGTGATCAGTTTGCCATGAGTCCGGAGAGATAGAATCCAATGAAGTGGTGCTACTAAAAATGCTCATCTCAGCAGCACTTAGCCTAATCTGTTCCAACTCGATTGCAACTTCCATCATGGATGGCCTCATATCCCTATGGAACGCAAGACACCGGAATGCTAACTCTGCCACCTTATGCACTGATGAACCATCCATACAGGCATTTTGTAAGTAGGGATCGATGATCTCTTCCAAACACCCCCTTCCGATTCTATCGACAGCAAGAGCAGCCAAATTTACTTGGTTTTGAGGCCGACCGAAATCCACCACTCTCAAGGCTGTTATAATCTCCACAAGCACTACTCCGAAGCTGTAGACGTCGCTTTTATCCGATAGATGAAAATGCTGATGGTACTGCGGATCGAGGTAGCCTGGGGTACCCTGGGGGGCAGTGGAGATGTGGGACGACTCTACCAACCCTAGTCTGGACAGCCCGAAATCCGCTACTTTGGATTTGAAGTCATAATCCAGGAGTATGTTGCTGGATTTTATATCACGATGATAGATTGGAGGGTTGATGGCATTGTGGAGATAGGAGATGGCCTCGGCCGTTTGGGCTGCAATTGCGAGGCGAATCGGCCACGGGAGACCACTGCCTGCTTTCTCTGTGTGGAGATGCTGACTTAAGGTCCCGTTTGGCATGAACTCGTACACGAGAATCTGTTCTCCGTTGTCAATGCAACAGCCTAAGAGGCGTACCAGGTTGGGGTGGGTGACCGACGAAAGGAGCTTGATCTCATTCATTACTTGTTCAGTGCTTTCGGCGTCTCGGTGCTTGATTCTCTTGATAGCAACCCAATCGTTCTGGTTCTTGAGTTTCCCAGAGTATACGGTCCCATAACCTCCATTCCCCAGCCTTCTTTTCTCGGAGAATAATTCTGTGGCTTTCTCCATTTCTTTGTAAGGATACATAGGAATACTTATTCCTATTGTCTCGCATACTTCACGCCTTGTTTTGCTGCTTCTCCGCAACTTGGATCTTTTTCGAATGAAGCATAACACAAGACCTAAACTAACCATTAACAAACAGCCTGCTGCTAAACCTGACAACCACTTTCTTTGATAAGCTAATTATGCATGCATGGTTTGTAATTAAATGAGATGAGATGAAGTAATTACCTCCAACTAAAACACCAACTCTTGTTGTTCCTCCACATTTCCCAGATAAGTAATTGGATGGATTGCAACCTACTGATTCTGCAGTGCACCATAACCATGAAATTTCAATAAGCTTCACATTATTTCCACAACCAATAACTAAACACACTTCTTATTATTGGGTCAAATCTCAAATTATGTTCATAAAAGTTAAAACTATTCCCAAAATAACTATACAAAAAAAAAAAAATTCTAATATTTCTCATCATTATATATTTTAATTTTAAGCTCCTTTTTTCTAATATTTTTTATAGATATCATTTTTCAAACTGGAAATATAAATAAAAATAAGCTTATAATGATATATATATATATATATATATACATACAATGCATACAAACACCTTCTAAAGTATACATTAATTTGAGGGGGTGTACATTTTTTTAAAATTTTGAGCAATTGTGAATTTGTTTAACAATTTTAAAGGTTCAAATAACACTACTCTTTTAATAATACAACACTTTTAATAATATATATATATATATATATATATCAAATGTAAATAACATACTCTTTTAGAGGTGGCTCAGGATGATGATATATCGAAAATATAGTTTAGTATGGTGTATCATATCGTAAATTTTGATATGTAATATTTTATACTAATAGAGAATAAAAAAATTTGGTATAGCAAAATGTCAATAGATGAAAATATTTATTTAGAGACGCTGATCTCTTGTGAAATATTTCACATGTTGAATATAACTAAAATAGACAAATATTAAAAAACTCGTGGGTCATGGGGCGCTCCGGTCAAAATTAGCGAATTCTAAGAGGGTCAAACCGATTTAAAAAAAAAAAAATTGTGCAAAGCTTATTTCAGGATTTTCGCTCCCAAATTGTGTTACTATATGAGCAAATGTGTATTATTGTAAGACAAAATGTGTGTTACTAGTCCTTAAAAAAATTATCTTTGTACTTTAAAGTAACTATAAAGAGAAATATGTATTTTTATAAGAACAAATATGTATTTTTTAATTTATTCTCATTCTCTTTGAATCTGGATTTATTGTTTCCTACATTAACATACATTTGCTTCAACAATAACATATATTTGATCTAACATTGACACACATTTGTAGCAACACTTATACTCTAACATTAACACACATTTTTTTTTTAATATTAACACACTTTACTCCAATAGTAACACACATTTCTTTTAACAGTAACACACATTTGTTTCAATAGTAACACACATTTACTCTAACATCAACACACATTTACAGTAACACCTATTTACTTTAATATTAACACACATTAATTTGCTCCAACAGTAACATATGATTGTTCTTATGGTAACACAACTTGAGAGGGTGTTTTTGTATATTTGTACAAACACATTGAGTAAGACATTTGCATTATTAAAGTAATACACATTTCACAACGTAAATGTGTTATTGTATGGAAAATATAATTATTTTTGAAAAAATAAATATTTGTGAAATCAATATTTGAATAGATAGTAACACACATTTTGCTCTTATATTGTAAGAAAAAAATACTTATTTCAGTAAAACATACAAAAATTGGAGAAAAAAGAACATTTGATCTAATAATAATACACATTTTGCCCTTCGGTAAAACGAAATGGATACGAAAATCCAGGAACTAGACTTGTGCGAGATTTTGGGAAAAATTAACTAGATATGACCCAACCCGGTCAGGACGATCTACAAATTTTTTATTATGAATTATTCTACGGATTATATATTTGTAAAATATTTCATATAACAATTTGCTATTTAGTTATACAGCAACAAAAATATTTATTTATACACTATTGAAATTTTGAGATACCGGATTTTTTAACAGACTCTTATATCATTCCAAACATACAATATAATATTAAACGTATACTATCTTGTTTTTAGGACGAAAGAAAATGAAAATATTGGAAGCTTAGACCAAGGGATTATAAAATTTCCTTTGACAAAATGATGATATTTTTTGCCACATTAAGATAATGGATCAGATTTAGTACCACTTAATAAGTGTTTGGTTGGTGACTTTTAAAGGAAGACCAAGTATAGAGTGAAAATGGTTCATATATGAATTATGAGTTTTTTGCACTTTTGGTCTCATTGGACATCAAATGTTTTACTTTTGGTCACATGCAAAATATTTTTGGCCCCTTTGGAATATTATTTTGCACTTCCAGTCCCACTCGAAACAAAACTTGCAATGTTGGTCCCAAGGTTGACGGCAACTAACGGCTGGAGGCATGTGCACGTCATGTGGCCGTTAACTTTTAATAAAATCGGTTGTTAACAAATGTAACTTTAACTTACCACTAATTAAGACTAATTAATTTAACTAAGACCATTATAACTAATCTAACTCATTCAAAATCAAAACAAACAAAACGAAACCCGCGAAATGCCCTAACCTTCTCGCCCAAATTTCAATCGAATGGAAAATCGAAGATCTTCGACAAATTGAGGCGCACAATGTTGCGGATGAAGAACCTGGTGAAGTATGGACTTCCAGATTACGGTATGTGTTGTTTTGGGTGTTCGATTTTAATTTCTATTGCTCGAAATTGCACTGTATGAAGTAGCAAAGTTTTGAAATTCCAAAATTGCACCGTAATTTGGTTTTGGGTGTTCGATTTTCTCTCGATTTTACTCATACATGTTTGGGTGTTCGTTGGGTATTCGGTTTTTGGGTTTAGGGTTTTGAATTTTGGATTTTACTCTTTCATTTTCGAGCATATTTTTAAATTCCAAAGTGCAAGGTCTCTCTGTGGACCAAAACCCTAACTCTGTTGAAGCCACCATTGATTCGGCCTTAGGTGGTGGTGCGGCGGAATCCACCTGCAATAATAGCACCGGCGCTGAGAGCTCCACCATGACCACCGATAGTGAGCGCGAGAAGTCGTTGGAACACGCGGATGAGTTGATGGCGCGTGGCGCTGAAGCCGCCAAGGACCTCGATTACGCCGAAGCCATTGATTGCTTTAGCTGTGCCCTAGAGATCAAGTAATTTTTGTTTCGATGTTTAGTCTTTGAACATTATTTTAAATTCTCTTCATAAAGGGTGACATTTGTAATGGTACTTCAATTCTGTTTTAGTTTTTTTTTTTTTTTTACAGTTTACTTCCCTAGCAGCGTAAATTAGGCACATCGAAATTTCTTGTGATATTATGTTTACATTTTTATAATGGCTATATGATATGGAATTGGTTTCTAGGGCGGAACACTTTGGTGAACTAGCTCCGCAGTATGTCTCTCCTTACTATAAATATGGTCATGCCCTGTTATACAAATCCCAAGAGGAAGTTGATCCGTTGGGTTCTATGCCCAAAAAAGAGGATGCCCCTCAAGAAGATTCCAAGGAAGATACTTTAGCAAAAACTTCTGTTGATGGACGAACTTCGGAGTCAAATAATGGAGAACAAACTGGAAAAGCAAAATGCTCGGATGAAGTTCCAAATGACAGTTAGTGTTCCTTTTCTCCTAGCGAAATTATGTCGTAAATAGTTGTTAAATGGATAATACTACATTTTAGTGCTTATACTTGTGTAGCATTGCTGGCACATATATGTCATTGAATGATTGCGCGATTATGCCAAGTCATGGTTATTTGTTAGAGTTGAGAACCTGCATAGTAATTTCCTATAATTAATGTGTTATTTATGTATTTGCTTGTAAGCATGTCCTGAAGCAGTCATGCATTTCTAATTTTCCTGGTCTTCTATAGCCAATGCTTTGTTAAATGAGATGCTGTTAGATCTTGAGAATGTGGACTGTGGAATATTTAGAAATTGCACTGTAATTTAGTTTTGGGTATTTAGGGTTTAGTTTAATTGTACTCATGGGCGTTTGATTTTTGCCGTTTGCACGATTTGTTTGTGTGAGTATAGGGAGGCAGAGATGCTGAGGATGTTGTCGGATTGTAGGCACTGTTTTCACATTATGTGCGTGGATGCATGGCTGTTTGGCGGAGCTCGCCGCTGTCGACGCCGTTGCAGGAGGTGTTGCCGCTCTCTCAGTACTCCGATGGGCGGAGGAGGCAATGAAGGGGTAATTTCGGTAATTTAGGAGTTTTTTGGGGTGGGAGTGTAATTTTTGTTTAGTTAGGTGGAGAAATGTAAATAAGTTTTTCTTATTTTTTGGGTGTCAAACATTAATAGTTTTGGGACCAATAGTGAAAGTAGGGATTAAGTGGTTTAATCCCTCTTAACGGCACTCCCGTTAGTGTCCGTTAGATTTGTGGGACTGAAAGTGCAAAATATTATCCCAATGGGACCAACATTGCAAGTTTTGTTTTGAGTGGGACTGGAAGTGCAAAATAATATTCCAATGGGACCAAAAGTAAAACATTTGATGTCCAATGGGACCAAAAGTGCAAAAAACTCTATGAATTATATATTGAAGAGCATTAGTAGTATTCATTAAAGAGTATTAGTAGTTTTTACTAAAGATTATTATTGGGTTACACTGAAAAATCTTAGTTGTTCAGTAAAAATAAACTAAAACTCTTCAGTGCAAACAACTAATACCCTTCAGTGAAAACAACTAATACTCTTCAATAAAAATAAATAATACCCTTCAATGATTCATTTATGAACCAATTTTACTGAATATGAATGAAATGAAAAAGTAGGCATAGAAAACGGGTGTTATTGTTTGTACTCAAATTATTAATTACATAATTATTTGGCAAACCTTTTTTTTTTTTTTTGAAGGAATTATTTGGCAAACTTGGTTAAAGTTGTTAAAATGAATTACAAGTATTTTTCAAATAATTTTATATACTTAAAGACTATATATACATTTATTTTTGAACTGCTGTATTTTTTTTTTCTTTCTAATCCGCCTTTCTTCTAATAATTAATCGGTAGATAAAATAATATTGCAAGTTCTAACACCATTTTCATGATTGAGAAATAAAAGTAAAAATGAATTTAAAATAAAAATGTAACTCTAAAAAATGTAGGAATATTTTCTAGAATACAAAAATCTATATATTTTAGAACTATACTTATTTTGTTTTATATAAATTTAATTACACTTAGAGCCCATTTGACTAATTTTATATTAAATCTCTTATAGGTTGTTTTAAAAAGCTTATAAGATGTAAATTTTATATAAATTATAAGTTGTTAAAGTGTTTGGCTAATACAATTTACAAAATCTTAGAGAATTTGTAATAAATATTTTTTAAATTTTAATACTCCCTCAGTCCATTAATTTTTTACCCCATAATTGTTGGACTCAAAATTTAATGAAAATTAATATCTATTGAAAAAGTTGATAAAGTAAAGATATTGTGGGAATCATTTATTTATTTGTGAGTGGTGTTTATTTTCAAACAAAGAATGAGTAAATGACTAGTGAAAATCTCAATTTATTTGTTACCACTTATAAGCTGTAAAAAGTTTATTTTATGATTTTATAAATTGTTAAAATTTTATTTTATCAAATACATTGGTAGTGCTTATAAACTTTTTAATATAATTTTAAATTGTTCTAAAGAATTTATAACCACGTCCAAACACCCCCAGCTAATGATGCATTTAACAATGTCAGACATTCAAAGTATCACCAGGCACTGGTCCTCCCACCTAATGGGCCGCTGAGTCACCATGATTTACTTCCTCCACCCAATCCTGTCGGGCCAGGGGGTGGGGGCCCTGGGGGCGAGGGCTTCGCCCCCTTTTTCTGCTACAAAGACATTCAAAGTATATATATATATATCCCATATATACTTTACAGATTCGGAGGACTCATATTATACGTAAAACCAAAATATCGAGGTTTATTTATAGATGACAAATTGTGACGTGCTAACACGATACCTACTATTTTTCTGTTTATACCAACTACTGCTTATTTTATTTAATGTGTCCACGAGTCACATGAAAGACCGTTCATCACATATTCATGGTAGACAGCTCTGATTAATTATTTCTCGCTCGGTAATAATTTGCGAAGTGTTATTGATATAACAAATTAGATATTATAAAACTAGCAACTTCATTTTTTGTACTCTACGTAGTTTTAAATAATTAGCTGTCCAGCCTTGACTTTGCGAGTTTTCTCAGTATAGTTTTATGAGTAATAATTTAAGTGCATAATTTCGGAATTCAATGTTTAAGGATCACCAACAAAAAATGTGCATGTACGCTTATCAGAAATATTTCAATATCTCTCCCTTTTTTTTTTTTATTGATTCAATGCCAGATTATTATTAATCACATTGGATTAAGCCGTATTTTGTTGATAGCTTTCTTAAAACAATTACTCCATCGCGGTCCACAAAAATTGTGCTCATTCCGTTTTTTACAATAATTTTGTTTTATTTTTCAGTGAAAATAACTAATACCCTTCAATAAAAACAATTAATACTCTTTAGTAAAAATAACTAATATTCTTCAATATTTATGTATAAACAATTTTCACTTTATACTTTTGTCTTATAGGAAGTTAGGGTTCTCTATTTTCTTTTTCAATGTTTCAACGTGTTATGGAGCGAGTGAAAGTTTCTCTAATTCTTAACTAGGGGTTTCTTCTAATTCTTTTCTTTTGTATCGTTGTATTGTTTGGGTTTGGAGTATCCCTTACTCGATTAATTCACTTTTACTTTTAAAACAATATAAGCCGTGATTTTAAATTGAATGTTTCACGAATTGATGCAGTACTAGTAATACTTGAGACTTAGAGACGCTACGCTTTTCTATTGCATCTTGTGAGAAAAATCAAGCTTTATTGATGAACTAGCTAGAAAGAAAAAATGAAACTGGACAAATGTAAAACGAAGGAGAGTACAACTAATTTGAATCATTGCCTTTATTTTAGGGGAATGATTAATCATCTCTTTACTTTTCGTCTTATGCATAGAGAGTGTTTTTTTTTTCTTGTAAATAATATTTGATTTTAATTACTAACAATTTATATATATAACAATAATAGTGTGTATACAAAAGAACTCTCTCTGTCCCAAAATTAGTTTGACATTTGAGGGTTGACACATATTTTAATAATTATAGTAATTTATTGAAAAATTGTTGATGAAAAGTGTAAGACCATCCAGCAGTACCCAAGAATGGTGAAAGAAATCAAAATTTAGCTTTAGTAGCTACTTCACAAGCTGCACCTTTGTGTGTTAACACCATTTTTTTCAATTTGGTACTTCACATATGGAGTGTAACAAAAAACCAACGCTACATTTTCTTTACTCTTTTTTTTTTTTTAGTTTGTTTAATTAAATTTATATTTTGTATATTGATCTTATGTATAACTTTCATTATTTATGTAGTTTTGTGTGATTTAGATAATTTAGTTTGTTTATTTAATATCAAAATCCAATTGTTTTTATCATAACTAAAATAAATTTTAATAGTAGTGAATTAAAAAAAAAAAATCTAGAGTAATTTAAAAATAATATGTTATGAAAAAAAAAAATTACTGCATATAAATTGAAAAGATAACATAACATAAAATAAAATAAATATACATATTAATAAGAAATTTTAATGGATATTCTAATTTAGTGTAAAAAGTAATGCAAACTGTTGGAAATTTATTGATGACTCTATAATAGAGTAGTGTTGAATTGACGGTAGAATGGTGCAAGTGCTGGAGATGTTTAAGAAAAGTAAAAACGTAGAAAGTAGAACGAATGTGTAATAACTATAATCTTTTATTGAAAATATTTTCCAAAAATTAATTAAATGTTTAAACTTAATATGAGACACTTGATTTGGCAAAATGTAGGACTTAACTTAAGACGACGGGAGTAGTGTTTAAAACAGATTCAGCTAAACTAAGTGTGTGTTTGGTTAGGGATGAGGTCATCCACCATCCCATCCATTTTTGGATGGGCACATTTCACTCCTTATTCACCTCTATTATACACCTACACACTTATTTTAATTTATATTTTATAAAATTACATCACTTTTATCTCACCCACTCATCTTCTCTCTTATTTTTTTTTCTCATTTATTCATTATATCTCCTATTTTTTTCTTACACATTTATTCTCACTCATATTTTTTCTTATATCTCTTCTACGTTTCGCTCACCCAATCATTATCTCACTAACTAACAATATAATAGAATTATTCAACACCAATTTTGATTTGACATAAAATTTCATTCAATTATATTTCTCCATCTCTAATTAAATACAGATTTGTTATTCGTTGGATTACCATCATCATCTTTTTTCCATCTTCATTCTCACCCCATCCAACATTATCTTCAACCATATAGAGTTTAAGTGCATGTTTATTTTGGGATTCACCCAAATAGGACTACAACTTTTCGGCCCCTATCTTATTTTAATTAGAGATGTAACGTCCAATTTTCACATCCCCTTCTCTATTCACACCTATAAATATCTATAAAACATATATTACTTATCTCAATACAATTCACTTTATACAATTTAAAAATATTATTTATCTCACTCATCATTACTCACATATCACTTTTCTCTCCCTCAATTATTATTCTCATATCATATTTTTTTCTCATTCAATCATTACTCTCATATCATTTTTTTCTCACTCTTACACATCTTACTTTATTATTTTTACAAATGATTTGACATAAATTAAAATTTTAGTCTACCGAAATCTCAAATCTTTAATATTTATGAAAGACTTTATATCTTGTAAACAGACGCGCCCCTGAGGAAATTATTAGTTTGAGTTCATATTACGTGGTACGTGTATAAAAGAAAAGTGATGGTTTGACTGGTCAAATGGGAAGAAAAGCGAAGCGAAATTAACGGAAGAAAAGAAAAAGTAAAAGGGTGAGAAGAACTGAACCTTTTTTTGGAGTGCATCCGAGTCCGGCGAGAAACCCATCACCGGCAAAGCCCTCCACGCACTCACACCGATACGCGGGCAATTTCCGATGCGGCGGCGAAACAGCAACACATTTGGCGTTGTCGGAGCACCCACATTCCCCGTACAGCCACCACCCCAGTCTCAGAATCTGAACATCCAACGAAACCAAGGAACTGTTCATCGAAATCGCGGAAAACACGGTCCCACACCCACTCCCGTTCAGATTATTATAATCAATAAAGTGGGATGATGTCCGATCGGAGTAGCAGGTGAGGTTGTTGTTGCGGTCGCAGTGGAGGAGGTCGAAGTGGGTCTCCACCATGGTGGTCGGAATGAAGCAGTCGCTGTTGCTCTGCCTGCCGCAATTCTGGAGAAGGATGGCGTTGTGAGAGGTGGGGGCGAAGTTAGGGCCGAAGAGGGGGCGGAGCGCCGCCACGGGGCGGCCGCACATCGCCGGAAAGTGGACGGAGATGGCGTCGGGGGAGATGGAGCGGACGGGGAAACCGGAGGCGAGAATTGTGGCGTTGGAGGTGCAGTTGAGGTGGATTGGACATCCGGGGGAGAAGCCGAAGGGGAATTGAAGGTGGTGATTGCCGCATGACCGATTAATGCACAAATTGGATGTAGAGGCTGGGCATGGGATGACTATGATGACAAACCAGATCAAAGTGAGGTTGAGGTACTCAAGTTTCATTTTCAGGGGAGGGAGAGGAATGTTACAATAATTCAACCGGATTAATATTAGGAGCTGCCTGCCAGTTGGGCACCAAAGATTTCATTTTCTTCCGTATTAAAATTACCATCGGTCCTTCCTCTTTTGGCTATTTTAAACCCTTTTTACAGTATAATTTAAAACGGTAAAATAATTGATTGACAATTGAAAATGATATTTTAAGTATGTACATGAGTGTATGGTATGTATTTGGACTTTAAAAAACAAAAAATTCCAAAGCAGAAAGTAGTAATACTCTAAGAAGTATGAGTCACTACAAAAAACTCGCGTTTTAGCGACCGAAATTAGCAACCGCCATTAAATTCGGTCTCTAAATAATATATTAGCGACTGCCTTAGGCCTATGGTCTCAAATTAAGAAAATTTGCGACCGATACAGACGGCGATCGTTAAATCGAACGATTGGCGATCGCCTACGACCGCTCTGGCGGTCTCCAAAACTCAAAAGTCGGTCAAAGTTGACCAAGTCTTTTTACCGCCTGATCAGTGACCGCCGAGGCGGTCTCTGAATTCAAATTTTAATTAGCGGGCGGTCGCAAAATTGGCAGTTGACCCGTTCTTGGAAAAGGGCAATAGTCATTTATTGCTCGGTTATTAGCGACCGCCAAATTTGGTCATTTGGGACCTTCCAAATCTGTGATTAGCGACCGCTTAGGCGGTCACTAATCTTTTTTCCCTTTTTAGGTGCAAGCCGTACGCATTTCAGACTATGCTTCAAAATTTTCCACTACCGCTGCAGTCCGTTGAGCATTCCGTTCCGATCAATACCCTTCTTCCTTCCCCGTCTATCTAATAACCGTAAGTTTTTCAAACTTTAACCGTTTATTATCTATGTATGCCTCCACTGTAAGCAGAAGGGGCATTGGAAGAAGGACTATAATGTTCTAGCAGCTAAAAAGAAGGCACAAGGTGCTTCAGCCACTGGAACAGGTATGTTTGTTATTTAGATAAACATGTCCACAAATGATTCGAACTGCTGGGTATTGGATATCGGTTGTGGTTAACACATTTGCACAAATGTGTAGGGGCTCAAGGACAGCAGAACAGTTAGGTCGGGTGAAGTCGTCCTTCACGTTGGGAATGAAGCAAGAGTTGATGCTGAACGTGTCGGGACTTATGTTTTAGACTTACCTTCTGGTTTTAGACTTAAATTGAATGTTGTTATTTTTTTTTTTTTTTGTCTATTACTCGTAACATTATTTTCTTTCCTATGTAAAACATTGAGGGATTTCCTTCCGTTTTGCAAATAATACTTGTTTTTTTTGCTTAATGGTGATGTTTATGGAAATACTCCTCTTGTGAATGGTTTATACTTGTTGCATTGGGGATATAGTGTTCTTAATATACAAAATAAAAGACTCAAGCTTAGTAATCATGAAAACCCGACTTCATTGTGGTATTGTAGACTTGGTCATCCAAACGAGAAAAGACTTAGAGTCTTATGGTGATTGTGAATCTTGTCGGATGGGCAAGATGATCAACAAACCCTTTTCCGGGAAAGGGGTGCGTGCCAAAGAAGCACTAAGGTTGGTTCACAGTGATGTTTGTGGACCATTGTCCACCCTAGCTAGGGGTCACTTCGACTACTTCATCACCTTCACTGACGATTAGTCTAGATTTGGATGCGTGTATCTCATGAAATACAAATCCGAGTCGTTTGAGAAATTCAAGGAGTATAAGGATGAAGTAGAGAAGCATCTTGGTAAGAGCATCAAGACTCTTCGATCGGATCGAGGAGGTGAGTACCTTAGCCATTAATTCATCGATTACTTGAAGCTTCATGGGATCCAGTCACAGTGGACTCCTCCCGGAACACCTCAGATGAACGGTGTGTCCGAAAGGAGAAACCGAACCTTGTTAGACATGGTAAGATCCATGATGAGCTTTTCCTCACTTCCAACATTCTTATGGGGATACGCATTATAAACCTCAATCTACATTCTGAATAGTATTCCGTCCAAATCAGTTGAGCAAACACCATACGAGTTATGACATGGCAAGAAGCCATCTTTTATGCACATTAGAACGTGGGGTTGTTCCTCAGTTTTGAAGAAAATGCTAACTGATAAGTTGGAATCCAAAGGTGAAAAGGGTTATTTTGTGGGATATCCTAAGGAGACTAGAGGATATTATTTCTATCTACCTGAGAAACAAACGATAATTGTTTCTAGGCAAGCTAAGTTCCTAGAAGATGAATACGTTTTTTAGAAACAAAGCCGTAAGAAGATATAACTTGAAGAGATTCAAGAACCACGAATTAACATAGAGACTGATGATTTGTTAAAGCAATATGACAAAGAATCAGTGGGAGCATTCAACGACTCTCATGATGGAAGTTTATCACTAGGTGATCTTCTTTCAGCTAGTGGGAGCGTAATTGGAGTTGCATTGTCTTCACAACAAGCTCCAAGTAGGCTGAATGAGAACCACATAGTTCAAATTCCCGCCCAATAGGCATCTGAAAGTGTCGCTCTTGAGGACTCTCCGGTCAATGATGAAGTCGCTACACCCCAAAATTTTCACGATCAGAATGTACAGCCTGCATAACCACAACTCTGTAAGTCGAATAGGAATCGTAATCCACCCAATAGGTATTATGGTTTCCTCGTGGAGGAACATGATGATGTGTAGATTCCAAATAAAGACGAACCTAAGACTTACACTGAGGCAACATTAGATGTTGACTCAGAGAAGTGGCATGAAGCTATGAAATTCGAGATGGACTCGATGTAGGCTCTTGGTGAAGCATGCTACATCTTAGGGATCAATACCCATAGGGATAGATCCAAGAAGATGTTAGGGCTGTCACAATCCATCTACGTAGATAAAGTGTTGAAGCTTTTTGCAATGGAGAACTCTAAGAGAGGGTCTCTGCCGCCAAATCATAGGATAAAGTTGTCGAAGAAGGATTGTCCTTCTGGCGAAGCTGATATCGAGCACATGAAGGACATTCCATATGCATCTGTAGTTGGGTCCATCATGTACGCCTTAACTTGCATCAGGCCAGATGTGGCTTACGCTGTCAGCATCACTGGTAGATACCAGCAGAATTCAGGTGAACCTCACTAGATTGCTGTCAAGAATATTCTGAAGTATCTCAAACGTACTAAAGAACATTTTCTTATCTACGGTAGACAGCCAGAGCTAGTCGCTACGGGTTGTGCTGATGCGAGTTTTGAATCCAACTGTGATAATTACAAATCACAGTCAGGGTATGTCTTCACTCTCAATGGTGGGGCGGTTAGTTGGAATAGTTCCAAGCAAGAGACAGCCGCAGATTCAATAACCAAAGCTGAGTACATTGTTGCGGCAGAAGCTGTGAAAGAGGCTGTCTGGATAAAACAATTCTTAACTGAACTATGGGTATTCCGAGTGCCAGTAGTCCAATAAAGTTGTATTGTGACAACACTGGTGCGGTTGCGCAAGCAAAGGAACCGAGATCCCACAACAGAAACAAGCATGTACCTAGGCACTATCACTTGATACGAGAGATAATCGCTATAAAGGAAATAGAGTTAGAATGTGTTTCCACAGAAGATAATTTGACTGATCCATTCACCAAAGCTTTGAGTGTTCATGTACACACTAGATATTTTGATGGTCTAGAAGTTAGACATGTAGGTGATTGGCTCTAGTCCAAGTGGGTGATTGTTAGTGTTAGTGTCCTAGAGACAATCCCTTGTGAGGACATAATACTAAAATGATATTTAGTTTATGGTTTAATATTATAGATTGATTTAATATTAAGTATATAGCATTACACTTATGTGAATATTATGTTTGGTTGTTTGCATTTATAAATATATGTGTTCCCATGAATCAATATTGTCAATAAGTGAGTGAGAGCTCAGATGACTTAAGTATGATTCTCAAATAGCCCCAATCAAGGATCATCAAGAATGGGATATTGTTGGGCGCAAAGTCCAGCAATCTCCCAGCCAAGTCGAGCGCAATAATGACCCAGTGCGCCAAGTCCGGCGGAGGCTATTCGACTTGTGGCGCTGCAGCTAGATGGGGTTAAAGGAAATAATGTAGCACCTCACTGCAAGTCCGGGCTTTTAGTCTAGTGGCAAGCACTTGATCCTACAATTGGTATCTGAGCACAGGTCACGGGTTCGAAGCCCCTGGAAGGCATTTGTTAGCAAGGGCTGGTGGATGCTGGGGGGGGGGGGGGGGGGTTGTTGGGAGCAGAGTCCAGTAATCTCCCAGCCGAGTCGGGTACGATAACGGCCCGGTGCGCCAAGTCCGGCGGAGGCTATTCGACCTGTGGCGCTGCATCTAGATGGGGTTAAAGGAAATAAAATAGCACCTCATTACAAGTCCGAGCTTTTAGTTTAATGACAAGTGCTTGATCCTACATATATTGATGATGCAGTTGAGATTGATGTGTGATCTGCATTATACTCTGTGGGAGAGTGTAGTAAGATCTCACTTACTACGAGATACTAGACATCTCATAATGGATGCACAAATACCTTAGAGAGTATTGGTATACTCATTCGATAAATCGTTTGATGTAATTTCATATAATGTGTCTATGAGTGCCTCGGTTAGTGGGAGTGATGTGATACTCCTCTGACTTGAGGTCAATACGCACGACATGTGCTGAGTGATGAACTTTGACCATGACCGACGCTTGCACCCTCCAAGGGTAGATATAACATGGATTGGGTTCATTTCCATGTGCGTGGTAGTTGAGCCAAAAATATGATTCATTCCTCAATGTGGATTCAGAGAGAATACTCATCTTCTCATCATAATTGGATCTAAGTCATCGGCCGATGCACGTCAACTTGGACTTTGTGGCAAAGTGTGACAAAAGTGATCAATTAGTGATTCAAGATAATATGATTAAGTTATTTGAACAGACACTTCATCATGTTCAAGGCTTAATCGAGTATTCGTGAATGAAAGGAAGATATCACAATAGCCTACAGTATTACAGGTAGTTGCAGATTTTCTTGCAACGTACCTCGTATATTGAGAATGCCTGATTTATTATCTAGAGTTTAATTAAGACCTTTAGTTTGAATAATCGCTCGATATACATGGGCCTACGGGTCACACAATAAGCAATGACGGTTCACCAATTATAGTTGGTTGATTAAATATTATATTAGATATAATATTTAATTTATGGAGAATAATAATAATTATATTTGAAATTAATTATTATTAATATTTAATTAAGTTAGATTTAATTAGATATGAATTCTCAATAATTATATTTTGAATATTGAATATTATATGGTCAAAATATTATTCTTGGAAAATATCTATAAGGAAATATAATCCGTAGAGATTATATTTATGGGCTATGCCTGGTATCTTGCTTAGGAATTAAGCCAAGATAATCCCTATAAGTGTGAGTCCTATGGGAATTCCGAAATACACATAAGATAAATAATTTCTCCATAAAATCTCTAACTTGAACTTTCCTAACAAGTTCGTCTCGAGATTCAATGATGGCTAGTCGGTGGGGGTTGGTGAATAGCTGTTGCGTGAATACCATAGTAGAGGATTCCACGTACGAAACGCTGTAAGATTTCTTGTTTAAGATTTCTTGTATTTAATTATGCATTTAATCGTTCGTTGTTGGTGAACTATTTATTCCGCTGCGCATGTATTACGTATTTACGTGCCTCTAAAATCCAACACTTTCATCCAAGGAGTTTCATTCCCACCCTTTCACAAGAACTTCAACAGATAAATAGACCTTCTTAGCTAAAAATAAAAGTCCCCAAAAGGTTGGAAACAACCCTAACTTCATAACTCTTTAAACATGTGTTTTATGTGATCTTGTGAGCACGATAGGTTTGATGTTAGAATATGTTAAAGTCTTGCATAAAATATGAGTATGGATGCTTAGATGCATGCTAGGAGATGTTTTTTTTTATGTGTACTAAGTGGTGAAAGTTGTATGGCATGATAGGTATAAGATTCAAGAATAGAAGTAAGCATTCACACAAGTATGTTGAAAATCCATCGTTTTGGAGCAACCTGATGCTTCTGGATTAAAACGAGATTTTGTACACTTAGTTTCTGAGTATTCTATTTACATATTATGAAACGAGGATGAGCTAGCTTTCACTTGCCATTGGTTTCAAGTTATTTGGATGATTTTTTGATACGCTATGAATTTTTAAAGAAAGTGTGACAATCTGTGATATTTTTCATGTTCATGTGTAAAACTGCTTCAATACGTTCGCTATTGAATTTTATAAAAATCATAATAAAATAAGACATGAATTTACCTATCACCATGAATTTTCTCATGATTTGTTTGTATATAAACAATTTCGCTAAAAATATTTTGGTCACTGCACACGACCAAAACTCACTGGACAGTTTCGGTAACTTAGTGTCACGTTTTAAAAACAAGTCTAGAACTCATATTTTTGTGAACCAAATGATATGGGACAAATTTTATATGTAAAGTATACTTGGTTAGGAACCTACTGTATATATTTTGTGACCATTGAATGTGTCTAAATATTTTTCAAATGGTTAAAGTTAGAAGAAAAACACTCTAAGTAGCAAACTGCTTCTTTCTAAACTTAATGTCTTTAGTTTAGCTTCTTGTTTAAATGAATTACACTTAATAATCTTACCAATAATAATAATTTAGAATGTTAAAATGCTATGAAAATACTTGTGTTTAAGCGAACAACATGTAGTATGGTGCGCGTTTCGAATTAAGGACTACAAGTTCCTCAAGTGTCCTTAAAAAGGAAAAAAATTTAAGAAACCTTATACAATTTAAGAACATTTAAGCATTTCAAGAATGTTTAATTAACGATAAATCCATTAATGTTAAAAGCTTTCGGTAAATTCTATAAGACGATATATAATAATAAGTGCGATACAAGTCCTTATTGGACCAACATGTTTAATCATCAGAGAAGCATATAAGATATCGATAAATAAAATGAATAAAAATATTGTGCTGAAATAATTCAATATGACTATCAATAATAGTTGCAAGCCCTATGATGAACTATCATCTATTGATCAACATATGTTCTAACCTAATTAATATGTGGCATCAAGAAGTTTGTCTCTGCAACTTGGACCCATCTTAAATTCATACTCGAACAAGTACTTATATTGTAATGCAATTTTGAGGTTATGTTATTTATTTACTACATTTAGATCAGTGCAATTTATGTTATTTACTTGGAATTTATGATGTTATTTTACTAATGAGATAAAATTCACGAACTACCACTGGTGGTGTTCGTGAAAATTGCACTCTTAATCCCATAGTAATATTCTCAAAACACTTTTGGTCCCAATGTTGGTCCATTTTGAGGCAAAAATGGTCTCAACCATTAAATAAAATGATCAATTTAATGATCAATTTTGCAAACAAATGGACTACTTTTGAAACTTGGGACCAAAAGTGTTTTGAGAATATTTCTATGAAACTAAAAGTACAAGTTTCCCTGTGTTGTTCACATTGATGAAGAGCATGGAACCTTTTTCTCGATGAGTACCATCTAACGTACCTTAGAGGCACACTAAATCAAGTTGGCTTTGCCAATGTGCAAACAATGTTAATCGATCCTAGATACGAAACTGTCATATTTGTTGTCCCATTTTGATTCTTTAATTTGTTTTCCATATATATCATGTTCATATGTTTATATGTATAGTAGAGAAATTTCTAAACATGCAAAGCGAGTTGATTATACAAGATTGATGTTGTTCTAGACATTTTAAATAAATTCATGATAAAAACTTGGGCCCACAAACAAATTTGAATATTTTAATTTTCTGGAAAAATACAAAAAATATACTGAGATTGGATGAATTAAATGAGACAAAGTATTTAAGAGAGATCTTTTGGTTGGAAAAAATATAGATAAGACCCACGTGTCAAAAAGGTTAATTTGAATGAGACGAAATATTGAAAGACATTGCATTTTATCAGCTCTTAAAAGAATTGGAGCAAAATGAGAAAACTATGTAAGTACTAAACACTTGCACAAAAGAGCTAAAGTAAATGGATGTGGGAAGGAGAATCAAAATAACCTTAAACTATGAATGGGTGAAAAGAAGAACCTTGATAACCTTGAAATAAATGACTAACGAAAGAAATATACAAGATACAAATTTGAAGTCAATTGAAGAGGAGCACGAGGATACAAAAAAGAATAACTTGAAGGTCCGGAATCTCAAAATCTGTTTAACAAGACATAAATGTGACTTGATTATACTATTACACGTTTCCAAACTTTCAATGTCTCAAGACATATGTATATTGATGCTTTAAATAAATTGAATAGTTTAGATTAATTATTACTTAAATTTTTTATCGATATAAATGTATATCACTCATTACTTACACCAAGTTCAAAGACCTTTTTTTTTTAGTATGTATAGAATGAAATTGGTTTATATATATAAATCACTGAAGGATACTAGTTGTTTACACTGAAGAGTACTAGTTGTTTACACTGAACAACTAAAACTCTTTAAGGTAAATCAGTAATAATTTTCAATAAATACACCTAATACTATTCAATATAAACAACTGTTGGGACATTGTCAGTTTTGATTAAGATCCCAAAACCCCTAAAAAGATGTTTGCATTTGTTTTGTCAGGCTAGTCGTGGTTAGGATTTGTACTTAGTCATTTTACACTTCGCAGGTACTCAGTAAGAGGAGCACTTACTGATGACAATCAAGACTCAGAGCCTGAAGAAAATTTACCATCCTGAACTTATGGCAGTCTCCTAAGCTGGCTGAGTAAGTCTCAGTGATGAAGAGTATGACCCTGAGGTCAGTACTACTCAATCCTGAAGGGAACAGGATGAAACTGAGTTATTGGGAAGACTTGGAGTAGAGTCAAGCAATGCAAAAGGAATGTCAGCGTCAGGACAAGACCGGTGAACTCAAGACAAAATGAACTTAATAAGACAAGCCTGAAGCTCAGGAATAAGTTCTGACATTCTCACCAACCTGATGACGTGGACCAATCCGAGAAGGACACGCACGTACGGAACCTGACAAGAAGACTGAATTCAGACTGCATGTTCAACGGGCAAGCATTTAATGTGCATTTAATGCAACTACCAAATCCATGCAAGGACGGCTGCTGCATGAAGATATGTCCGTTTGAAGCCACTCTACATAGTTGACAAGAAAGGCTATCTCTCTAACGGATAGTTTTTCAAATCATCTATAAATACAGAATACCTTGAACCCATTCAAGGTTAAGGGAAATTTCCAAGCCAGAAATTACTCAAGCTCTCAAGCACTCAAAGCATTCAGCTTAGAAGAAGCACTCGAAACCATCTAAATTTCCTAAGTGTTTCTTAGTTACTGAGAGTCATTCTGTATTCCAAGAGCGAACTAGCATTATCTTAAGCTTAGAGAGATTATCCAATCCTTAGCATAGTCTTTCCTTGTAATGATAATCTCAACCTAGTTGGAATCCAAACTGAAACCAAAACCCTAAGTTAGGTTTGTTGGGAGTAAGTCAGTTAGTGAGTTAGTAAGTGGAGTTTGTATAGATCAGTGAGGTTAGCTGGTCTTGGTGCACCTTGACACGTTAAAAATAAGAATCCCTTGAGTGGATTTCCTGTTAAATCAGGCCGTGGACGTAGGAGCTTGAGTCTCTGAACCACGTTAAACTCTCTGTGTTCTTACTGCTTTGATATTGTGCATACTTGCTATATTACATATTCACTCATTGCATTCGGTTTATCAGGTTTGAATCAATCAGCCTGATCCTCTAAAAAGAGCACTGCCCTTACTAAACACTATTCAGAATTGAGTAAAATAAGTTTTTCAGAAAGCAAACTAAACAAGACTTTAAACTATCAGGGCTTACGCATTTCCGCACTGAACTTGAACTGATAGTTAGTCAACTGACTCGCACCAAGTGTAGTCAGTAGGTGTGTTATCAGCTCCTAGTTCTTTATCACTCTGAGTGGAGGGGACTCAGTCAGGTTTTAAGTTTGAAAAATTGGTATACGTGTATTCCCCCCCCCCCCCCCCCCCATACACGTATTCCTCAGTCTTGTACCGGGACCAACAACAACTAATACCCTTCAATGATTTATAAACCAGTTTCACACTATATTTTCATTTTTTTAAGAGGATATAGACAACTCATTTTGATGTAAAAAGTTACATTATTTATTTGAACACAAGATTAATATACACAATTACACAAAGTGACTCTAAAGTGTTTCATTCGCTTATTTTTTAAGAAACTACTAGAACTGATTTACAACAAATGCACAGGCAAAAAAAACTAATAATAATAATAAGGTAAAGTATTGTGTGTGTGTTACACACCATTTTAATTTGGTGTGTAACAGTCCATTTAACTTGGGTCGGGTTCGGGTCGGTAAAACCGGGTCAAAATATAAACCAAAATTTGCCCCAATTTCATTTCAATCTCATCTTTCACTACCGAATCCCTTTCTCAATGGTGTAAATCTAGAAATTTTATTATTCCAAATCTAGAAGATTTGATGTGGACATTACTAATGGACCAATAACCCAATGGACTTTATATCTTAGACTAGGGTTTTATTCTTATAAATAGACTATTGTATTCATGATTGTAATCACTCATACACAAGATCATTAGTGAAAACTCCTGGCTTGGCTCACCCCCAGACGTAGTCGTTCCCGACGAACTGGGTGAACAAATTCTGTCTTTTATTTTACGAACTTATTTACAGCACGTTATCAGCACGAGTCTCTGCCCGAGATTATTGATTAGGCGTGAAATTGTCATGATTCGTAGCTAGAAACGCCCTAGTTTTGGTCGAATTTATTGAGTTTTTAGAGCTAAATGAGTACTATTTCTATACATTGATGAATTTGTCTCTTTGATACTCATAGGTGAATAGATGGCGAAAAGAGGAGTTCGTAGGACTTTGAATCGACTCAAACGGACTCCCGAATGAGAAGATATCGAAGAAATACGATTTGTATTAGTACGTGTGAAGAAAAGTGTTAGTTGCAAAGGAAGGAAGACCCATTCGAGCATCGTAGCTCGAGCGCCCCGCTCGAGTGAAGTAGCTCGAGCGCCTAAAAACATACAGAACGTTTGGGCCGCTCGAGGGAGATAGCTCGAGCGCCCCGCTCGAGCACCAGAACTGCACGACCAAGTGAGCTCGAGTGCCCCGCTCGAGCACAAGATCCGCTCGACCACATCAGCTCGAGCGACCCGCTCGAGCGGGTCTGCTCGAGCGCTTCCAAGGCCTTTTCTCGCCTATATATACCTCTTCCAAACACGTTTTGAGAGGATCCCCGAACTTTATACATAACTTTTAGACTTAGTTTTTGGAGAGAAAGGAGAGAAGCAAGTTTACGTTTACGTTTTGTTGAGGTTTTTCGTACGAATTCTTAGTTTCTTTTCGTTTATTAGTTTCTTTTCGTTAGTTTGATTTCTTTAAAACACTTTGAAACTTCGTTTGAGTTAATTAAATTTCAGTTCTCAGATTTATTTTCTTTTAAAAACCCTAGTGCATGTTTCTTAATTTCTTCGTTCAATTCATTATGTTTATGTTCGTTGTTTCTTCTATTGCTTTTATGTTTGTCAAAGCCATGTCCGGCTAAAACCCTTGTATGCTTAGGGTAGGATGAACTCGTAGAAGTAGGATGTGGGTACATAATTAGAGTAACTTGTGACGTTAGGTTTTAATTCTCTTGGTTAATGAATTCTTAAAATTAATCTAGACTTCGCTCTTGAATTTCATTCGAAAGGTGTTAGAGAGAGGACGATCGTATCACTCTTTAACAACGAGTAGACTTAACGAGAGAGTTTAGGAAAGGTTAATTCATCTACCGGTTTAGCGAAGGAGGACGACCGCATCACCTTAGTTAAATTAGGGTCTCATTAATTAAGCACAATCTAGTAACTCGTTAGTAGATTCGTGAAGTCGAGTGTTAGGATAAAGTATTAGGGTTTAGAATCTTGAGCTTTCACCTTGCATTCTTAGACTTAGGTTAATTCTTGTGTGTCACAGTTATTCTGATTATGTACCTGCTCCGTTAGTATACGTAGGGATTCCTAACTTAAGCATCACCATCTCCCATTAGAACACAACCCTTAGTTAATTTGATTTCTTTAGTATTTTAGTTTACTTAGTTTAATTTCAGTTTAGTTTAATTAATCTTTCCAAAAATTCAAAAACAACAAACTCATATTAACTACGACGCGTAGATCTTCAGGGATCTATTCGCATATACACCATCCCTTGGGTTCGATACTACTTGGTCATTATACGTACTTATACTACTGTGAACCCGTTCTCTTGCGGGGTAACTACTAGTAGAAAGCTAGTGTAGTTCGCTCCAAGTCAATGGCGCCGTTGCCGGGGATGGCGTTGTATGCTTTTTGAATAGGACTTGTAGATAGCTTAGTAGTTAGTAGTGGGTGATTTATTTTCTGTTTTTATTTTTATTTCAATTCATTAGGCAGTTGCATTTTGATCCTTCTGCTAGTGTTTCAGGTTTATGAAAACACGCTCACAAGGCAATACGAGCAAAGAGAGGTTGCCTGCAGATCCTGAGACAATAGCTAGAAGGAACCGAGCCTTCTTGAGAAGAATGACTACTGCCGCGGGAAACAAAGACAAGATTTCTGATGAACTTGAGGAGTTAGACAAAATAGCTGCAGAGTATGTTGCTCTTGTGGAACGGGCAGATGGTGCCAATGGAAACAGCAGTAATCAGCAGATACCCATAGGGGGAACTGAGAGCCCACACCCGAACCCACAAGACACAATGAACTCTACACAAACACAACCCCAAAATCAGAACCAAAACCCTGCTTACCCACAAAACCCAAATAACCCTTTCAACAACCCAGTATACCAACATTACCCATACCCACCATACCCTTATCCACCTTACCCATATCATCCACCTCCTGTTTACAACCAACCACCTGTGTACCAACCACCACCCCAACAAGTACCCGTACCTGCTGCTAATCCTCAACACGTTCCTCAGAACGTAGATCAGATGGCTATTCGGGGGAGGTTCGCAGCGCAGCCACAACGGTACTATGATGGAGTGGCTTTGCCTCCTGTAGAGGCGAACAACTTCTCGATTTCCCCGGGAATTCTAAAGTTGTTTACCGAGAATCAGTTCAAGGGGGTGATCGGGAAGGAGAATCCCCATACACATCTGAGGAGCTTTCTCATGATAGCCTCAACATTTAATTACAATGGCATGACTGAAGATGCCAAGAGGCTTAGGTTGTTCCCATTCTCATTGACGGGAATAGCCAAGGAGTGGTACGATAATACGCTCCCGCGGGGAGGTATTACTACTTGGGCCGAGCTCGAGCGTCTGTTCCTCGAGCGATTCTACCCTCCATCTAGGACGATCAAGGCTAGGATTGAGATCTCTTCCTTCCGCCAGAAGCAAGGAGAGGACCTACGCCAAGCGTGGGAGAGATACTCAAACATGCTGATTGAGTGCCCGCAACACGGGTACAACGAGGGAGACATTGTGGCATTCTTCTATAGTGGTGCCAATAAGGCGGGGCAAGACCATTTAGACGCCTGTGCGGGTGGAGCATTCCTGAATCAAGGCATAGAGAGGTGTAGGGAAATCGTGGACAACATTGTCACGAATGCCGGTGCTTGGGGTGTGGATGCAGATTTTCAGAGAGTGCATCAGGTTGAAGAGGGTGAAGGAACGAGAAGGCTATTGATGGAAAAGATCAACAACCTCGAGTTGGGGAAGAATTTGGTTGGAGAGCATGCAACAGAGAATGATAGAGTAGACCAGCCAAGTGGACAGCAAGAGGTAGCCAATTACATGGGAGGTCCATATTACAATCAGAATGGCTACCAAGGTGGAAATCAGTATGGAAGGCCTCCTTATGGCCAACCATTTGCACCTCCAGGGCTACAGCCACCTCAAAATCAATGGAGGAATACACAAGGAATTCAAGGAGGCCAACAACCTCCTCAAAACACATGGAGGAAAAATGAGAACTTTTCTTATGCTAACCCAAATGCTGGTATTACTGTTCCTGCAGGTGTTGATCCGGGGTCTAAACCTCCTGGTGGAGAAGGCGGTGCATCGACTGAGGAGATGTTGAGAGCGATTCTACAGAAGGTGGAGGAAGGAAGTAAGAGGCTGTCATCCTTGGAGTACGATGTGAAGGAGTTGCATAAAAAGGGTGATCAACGTGATCAAGACCTCCAGAAGATGAACGTTGAGTGGACTAGAACTCAACAAGAGAACAATCGAAGGTTCACTTCTTTAGAGTTCCAGATGAGCCATATTGCAAAATCAGTGAATAGAATGCCGGAGGGGAACCCGAAAGAGCATTGCAAGGCGATCCAGCTTAGAAGTGGAACCAACTATGAAGGTCCTCAGATGCCTGCTGATTCTGAGACGCTCCAAGGGGAAGTTGAGACTGAGGAGAAGAAAGTTGAGAAAGGGGTTGAGGATGAAGGCATTAAGAAGAGTAAAGATATGGATGAGTCCCAGAAGGGCAAGAAAAGTGAGAAGATTGAGAGAGTTCCTAAGTGGAAGAAGACAAAGGAAGCAAGGGAAAAAGTGAAAGAAACAGAAAGAGATGAATGTGGGGTACCCAAATCTGTGATACCCGTCCCATATCCACAGCGCTTCATGAAAAAGAAGCTTGATGAAAAATTTGCAAAATTTCTTGATGTTTTTAAACAACTTCACATTAACATTCCTTTTTATGATGCTTTGGAACAGATGCCGCATTATGCAAAGTTTCTGAAGGACTTGATTGCGAAAAGACGGCGAGTGGATGAGCCGAAGTTGGTGCAGCTGAACCACGAGGTGAGTGCATTAGTGCACAAGGCGCTTCCACCGAAGCTGAAGGATCCCGGGAGCTTCACGATCCTATGTGACATTGGGAACGGGATCAAGAAAGGAGCGCTATGTGATTTAGGGGCGAGCATCAATCTTATGCCCTTGTCGCTTTTCAAGAAGTTGGAAGGTGTTGAACTTCAACCCACAATGATGACGCTTCAACTTGCCGACCGGTCTATTACTAGACCTCAAGGTGTGGTTGAAGACGTCCTAGTGAGAGTTGGAGATCACATTTTCCAGCCGACTTTGTAGTGCTAGAGACGGAGGAAGATGAGCATGTGCCCCTGATCTTGGGAAGACCATTCTTAGCTACGGCGGGGATGGTGCTAGACGTGGCAAATGGGAAGATGACGTTGAAGGTTGATGATCAAGAAGTGAAGATCTCTCTATATGAAGCCATGAATCACCCGAAGGAGGATGAGAGTTTGTATTGCATGGATGCCATTGATCCTCGTATTGAAGACACACCTTCTATCCCTAATCCTTCTCATATTTATGATTTTGTTAGTCCTTCACTTGACTATTTAACCCATGAGCATTATGATCTTGATTATTTTGATAGGGATAAAGTGAAGAAGTTGAAGGATGAAGAGGTGAAGAAAGTGGACGTGGTCCAGTTAGAGGGAAAATGAGGAGTTAAGAAGAAAAAGTCCAAACTCAAGAAATTGTTTAGTAAGACTCCTCCAGATAAAGGTGAGAAGGAGTTGAGACCCATAGCATTTGGGAATGAGAAAAGAGGAAAGGAACTCAAGATGGAGGGGAATCAAGGAAAGGAGTTCAAACACCACTCTTATGAGAGTAAGAGAGGTAAATTTGAGTATGATGTCCCATAAGCTCCTTTGAGCTTGGTCCGGCATGAGGACCTTAAAAATAGCGCTGAATGGTAGGCAACCCATTATATATATATATTTTTTTTATTATTTGCTTTGAGTTTTTTTTAGTTATTAGGGAGTTATTTTGAGTCGTATGTTTAACCTCATATTTGAGTGAGTTGCTTGTAGGCTTTTTTCTAAAGGAGTAAAGGTATCATGGAGTTATTCAGCTTGAAGGGACCAACTCAAGCAAGGGAGTGTGCAAAGCTATTGAGAGAAACGGAATTATTTGGTTGAGGTAACCCACAACCCCAAACTTAGACCTTTAGCAAGGTCGAAGTTTGGGGGGGTGGAGTTTTTTATTTGTTTTATGATTACGTTGCACATGCATGCACCTCTTATCTTTTGAGTTGAGTTTGATTGATTCTTGGTTTGTTGAGATACTCCTTGGGGTGATTTTGATTTGACTCGCTATTGCACATTTCATGCCTTTCAATCATCTTATGCTTGTCGATTGCTATCTTTGAGTATGATTTGATGAGTAGAGTGAGTTGTAAGGGTGAGTTAGAAATTCTTTTGTATGAGTGTTTGAGTTTGAGCTGATTTGAGAAAGAACTTGTATGCTGGCGAATTTTTCTTTTGAGTACTTGTGTGATGAGAGTGAGAATGTACTAGGACTAGCATGGATGTGAAAGCCGTGAGCTTTTGAGCCTTTTGAGATTTTGATGCATTAATTGATCTCTTCGTTTGTGAGTGGATCGTCACCTTAGAGGATGCTAGAACTTGTGTGTGCTCTCACTTCTTGATTGTGTCTAGTTTGATATGCCGAATGTGATCTTAGGCCATCTTTGATTTGAATGAGTCACTTAGCCAAAATTTTTCCTTACCATTGATATTTGTCCCTTGTTAGCCCCGTTGAGCCTAAAGCCTATTTTATTTGCTAGCACATTTAAACACTATTCCAGTTCCTAAGCTTTTTGTCCCAATTTGAGTGGAGAATAGGAAAAGTGTGAATATTGAAGGGATTGATTTGAGTTGAAAAAGGAGAGTTATTGATGGTTGAGTGGTGATAAAATAAGGGTGTGAATGAGATTTGAGTTGTGGGAAAGAACAAAAAAAATTGAGAATGAGCAAAAGAAAAATTGAGCTCATGTGTTTGTGTGAAAAAGAAAAAAAAAGAAAAAGAAAAAAAATGAAGTGATTGAAAAAAAAAAGGTGAAAAAGTGAGAAAGAGAAAAATTGAAGTGTTGAGAGTATGTAATTGAAAGAGTGTTGATTGGAAATGTTTGAAGTATTCTGTTCCTAATCTCGAAGTGCCAAAGTTTGATTTTCTATTCTCCATTCACTTGAGTCACTTACCCAAATTGTTATCCCACCCGTCCAAAGAGCCTACATTACAACCTTGAGAAAAGTCCTTTTTGATTCGGCATTGATTTCTAGAGTACGGTTGAAGTTAAGAGCACTTACAAGCCTATGGCTGCCAATTTGAGTGATTGATTGTTTGAGTGAGTCCCTTAATCATTGATATACACTTGTGAGGGAGCGAAACACATCGTAGAGTGCACATCCATGCTTGATCTTGGTGTTTCTTGTCATTATTGCATAAGTATGATAAAAGAAAGTGAGTGAGTATACGGGTGATTGACTTTTGAAGCTTGAGTTCATTAGCTTGCATGATTAATTTTTTTTACTCATCCCTAACAATTTCACTTGACTTATTATTTCATTGCTTGGGGACAAGCAATATGGTAAGTTTGGGGGGGTTGATTAGGCGTGAAATTGTCATGATTCGTAGCTAGAAACGCCCTAGTTTTGGTCGAATTTATTGAGTTTTTAGAGCCAAATGAGTACTATTTCTATACATTGATGAATTTTTCTTTTTGATACTCATAGGTGAATAGAGGGCGAAAAGGGGAGTTCGTAGGACTTTGAATCGACTCAAACGGACTCCCGGATGAGAAGATATCGAAGAAATATGATTGGTATTAGTACGTGTGAAGAAAAGTGTTAGTTGCAAAGGAAGGAAGACCCATTCGAGCATCGTAGCTCGAGCGCCCCGCTCGAGTGAAGTAGCTCGAGCGCCTAAAAACATACAGAACGTTTGGGCTGCTCGAGGGAGATAGCTCGAGCGCCCCGCTCGAGCACCAGAACTGCACGACCAAGAGAGCTCGAGCGCCCCGCTCGAGCACAAGATCCGCTCGACCACATCAGCTCGAGCGGGTCTGCTCGAGCGCTTCCAAGGCCTTTTCTCCAATTTACGTTTTTCGGCCCACGAGTTCACGAATCGGCCCGTTGCCTATATATACCTCTTCCAAACACGTTTTGAGAGGATCCCCGAACTTTATACATAACTTTTAGACTTAGTTTTTGGAGAGGAAGGAGAGAAGCAAGTTTACGTTTACGTTTTGTTGAGGTTTTTCGTACGAATTCTTAGTTTCTTTTCGTTTATTAGTTTCTTTTCGTTAGTTTGATTTCTTTAAACACTTTGAAACTTCGTTTGAGTTAATTAAATTTCAGTACTCAGATTTATTTTCTTTTAAAAACCCTAGTGCATGTTTCTTAATTTCTTTGTTCAATTCATTATGTTTATGTTCGTTGTTTCTTCTATTGCTTTTATGTTTGTCAAAGCCATGTCCGGCTAAAACCCTTGTATGCTTAGGGTAGGATGAACTCGTAGAAGTAGGATGTGGGTACATAATTAGAGTAACTTGTGACGTTAGGTTTTAATTCTCTTGGTTATGAATTCTTAAAATTATAGACTTCGCTCTTGAATTTCATTCGAAAGGTGTTAGAGAGAGGACGACCGTATCACTCTTTAACAACGAGTAGACTTAACGAGAGAGTTTAGGAAAGGTTAATTCATCTACCGGTTTAGCGAAGGAGGACGACCGCATCACCTTAGTTAAATTAGGGTCTCATTAATTAAGCACAATCTAGTAACTCGTTAGTAGATTCGTGAAGTCGAGTGTTAGGGTAAAGTATTAGGGTTTAGAATCTTGAGCTTTCACCTTGCATTCTTAGACTTAGGTTAATTCTTGTGTGTCACAGTTATTCTGATTATGTACCTGCTCCGTTAGTATACGTAGGGATTCCTAACTTAAGCATCACCATCTCCCATTAGAACACAACCCTTAGTTAATTTGATTTCTTTAGTATTTTAGTTTACTTAGTTTAATTTCAGTTTAGTTTAATTAATCTTTCCAAAAATTCAAAAACAACAAACTCATATTAACTACGACGCGTAGATCTTCAGGGATCTATTCGCATATACACCATCCCTTGGGTTTGATACTACTTGGTTATTATACGTACTTATACTACTGTGAACCCGTTCTCTTGCGGGGTAACTACTAGTAGAAAGCTAGTGTAGTTCACTCCTTATACGGTACACCCTAAATTAAATTTCATATGAATTACATACTTTGATGTGTACCCTAGCTATGAATTTATTTGAATCATATTTATATACAAATTAAATATTGTGTCTTGAATTGACAAGCAACGGCCAACGCCCCGTAGGCATTCGACCGCCGCCCGTCCGCCGCCTGTAGGCCAGCAGCCGTCGTGCACACGCAGCCGCCAGACGCTCGCTGCCGTCCAGCGTGTGCTGCTGCCCATCGCGTGTAGCCGCCGCTCGCGCTCAGCCGCCGTCGCGCGCTGCTGCTCGACGTGCCTCGCCGCTTCGCCGCGCGCACCGTCGCGCCTGCCGCCCGCGTGCCGCCTCCGTCCCGCCGTGCGCGTCCCTCGCGGTATTTTTCCCCCGAATTTTTGTGATTTCTTAATCCAATTGCGATCCTGTTCTTCATATCACAAAATTCTTATTAATTTATTTTAAAATCCTGAAAATATTTCGTTAAATTTCATTAATATACATGAAATATTTAGCCTTATGAATATGCATGTCTATTAAGTCGTAAATTTTCCTAGAAATTATTTTCATGTGATTATCGTTCCTAAAATGTTTATGCATGTATATGTGATTTAACTATCCTACGTGTATTATATTTGCGAACATAGTTTATTTCTTTATAGTCCGCATATTATGCCCGGGTAGGCGGCGCCCGGTATTTGTCGGACCGTAAATTTATGTTTTGGGTAGACGACGCTCAATACTTGTATAAATGTGCTTTAGAATAATTTTTTGAATCCTTGTCTCCCCGTTGTCAGCAAATTTGGTCACTCCTCTTACCCATGTCACTATAATAATATTAGTGGATAATGTCTGATATTACCAAAAGAGAATTCGCTGAGCTTGCTCTTGATGGTAGTAACTACCTGACATGGGCGCTTGATGTTGAAATACATCTAGCATCAACCAACCTTAGCGGTGCGATTGTCGATGATTCAAAATCAACTGACGCCCAGAAGGCGAAAGCTCTGATTTTCCTCAAACATCATCTTAATCAGGACCTGAAAAATGAGTATCTCACTGAAAGAGACCCCGGAACGTTGTGGAAGTCCCTGAAGGACCGTTTCCAATAACAAAATGATATACTCCGCCCTCAAGCTCAATACGATTGGTTGAACCTCCGTTTTCAAGACTTTAAGTCTGTAACGGAGTACAACTCAGCCCTACATCGTATTGTGTCTCAGTTAAAGTTATGAAAGCAAACTGTAACTGAGGACGACTTAATCCAGAAGACTTTGTCGACTTTCCACGCAAGCAACCTTGTACTCCAGCAGCAGTATAGGGCTAAGAACTACATTGTACACTCTGAGCTAATTTCTGCACTCCTAGTAGCGGAAAAACAAAACTAACTCCTTATGCAGAATTATAACGCGAGGCCGGTTGGCTCAAAAGTTGTGCCCGAAGTACATGCTATAGCTCAAGGTAGTACAAGAGGCCGCAAGCGTGGAAGAGAGAGAGGAAGTAAACAAACCCGTAGCAAAGGCCGAGGTCGTAGTAAGTCCGGTGGTCCAGGTACCTCGAATGACAATCAAGCCCAGGATCGTGGAAAGGCTGCACCTAACACGAATCCCGCTATCCGAAAATCTGAAAATCAAGATAAGGTTGAACAGTCCTGCTACAGATGCGGATGCAAGGGCCATTGGTCTTGCACGTGTCGCACTCCCAAACACTTGGTTGAGGCTTACCAAAAGTAGCAAAAGGACGATAAGGGGGAGGCTCCTAGAGTTGAATCTCACCATGTCAACCTGCCCGAAGCAGACCCTGATCAAGACAACGTAGATCCTACGGGCATTGAGCTTAAGAACTTTGGAAATGACGAGTGATTTACGTATTTAATTAATTCTAGTACTTTGCTTTTGAATAAAACAATTTTATGTTTTTGGATCCTTTCTTTCGGATATTTTATTTATGAATGAATTTATTATTTTAGCTTTGATATGTTTACCTTAAATAGTTGTCCATTATATTTATTTGGATATTGTTGTTCTCATTTATGGCTTGTAAACAAATCAGCTATTAGGTTTGGACAATTTCCTCTTGCATAATGGACGCCCATAGTGATTTATGTTTGGTAGATAGCACCACCACACATACGGTCCTAAAAGATAGGAAGTATTTTCATAACTTGATAGAACGTAAGGGGAGTATAACTACAATAGCCAATGATGGTAATTTGATAGTGGGCACCGGAAGAGCTTCCATTGTCCTCCCCATGGTACCGAACTTATAATCGATAATGCTTTATTGTTACCACAATCTAAGCGTACCCTACTCAGTTTTAGAGACATTAGGATAAATGGATATCACATTGAAACTGAAACTGAGAACAATAACGATTACCTTTTGATGACTATTACTCGAGGTAACCGTAAACAAGTTATAGAAAAACTTCCTCCCTTCTCCTCCGGATTGTACTATTCCGGCCGTCTAATTCCCATCTAGCGATGAGTATGAAATTCCATGACCCGAATTCCTTTAAATTATGGCATCAGCGGTTAGGTCATCCGGGATAAACAATGATACGTAGGATTCCATCTAATTCAACTGGTCATAATATTTTGAATAATAGAATCCATCCTGTTGATGAATATATATGTGATGCATGTTCTATGGGTAAGTTAATAGTACGCCCGTCGCGTAGTAAGGTTGGACTAGAGTCTCCTATTTTCCTTGAGCGAATTCAAGGAGATATTTGCAGACCGATTCACCCAGCATCAGGACCATTTCGTTATTTCATGGTCCTTATTGATGCCTCCACTAGGTGGACATATGCATGTATGCTGTCTACCCGCAATTAAGCTGTAGCGAAGCTCATTGTGAAAACTATCGAGCTTAGAACTCAATTTCCGGATTATCCAATCAAGTCGATTCAGATGGATAATGCTGCTGAGTTCACCTGAAAGGCCTTTACAGATTACTGTATGGCCCTGGGAATTAAAGTGGAGCATTCGGTCCCCTACGTCCATATCCAAAATGGTCTTGCTGAGGCGCTAATAAAACGTATCAAACTTATCGCGAGACCATTGCTTATGAACTCCAAACTACCCACTTCATGTTGGGGGCATGCTGTCCTACATGCATCGCACTTAATACAAATCCGTCCAACTGCATATAATGATCATTCCCCCCTACAGTTAGTGCATGGGAAAGAACCTAGCATTTCCCATTTGCGTATTTTCGGATGTGCGGTATATATTCCGATAACATTACCAAAGCGAACCTCCATGGGCCCACAAAGGAAAATATGTATTTACGTTGGATTTGACTCTCCATCCATCGTAAAATACCTCGAGCCTTTGTCCGGGGATCAATTAACGGCCCGGTTCGCTGATTGCACGTTCGATGAAGATTACTTTCCTGCATTAGGGGGAGATCCGAATTCAAAATTGAATGAATGTCGGGAGCTTACGTGGAACATAAGTAATCTTCAGTATCTAGATCCGTGCACTAATCAATCTGAACTAGAAGTTCAGAAGATCATTAACTTGCAAAATTTAGCAAATAACCTGCCAGACGCATTCACTGACCATAGAGGTGTAACTAAATTGCATATACCTGCAGTAAATGCTCCCCAAAGGGTTGAGGTCCCAAGCAAAACGAGTACTCATGCCCCTACACGCCAAAAGTGTAAGGGACCCTCAAGAGATAGTAATACACCTAAAAGAAAGGCTAGCAAATCTGGTCAGTCGAATGTAAAATCTCTAGAAGAGATCCGTCTAGATAACTCAAAGTCTCTAGGAGACGAGCGTCCTAGTGATGAAGCACGTGCACAAAATATTCCATGCACTAGGACCGTGGAACGACCAGACCCAGATATAATGGGAAATGAGGAAGGCCTGGTTGACGTAAACATCGAAGTCTCTGTGAACTTCACAAATACGGGAGAAACATACAATAGAAATATTACTGTCATCGACGACACATTTGCAGCGTCAATCGCTCTTTCCATTATAAATGATCTAGATTCAGAACCCAAAACAATCGCTGAGTGTCGGAAGCGCTCCGATTGGGTTAAATGGAAAGAGGCAATTGATGCAGAGCTTGCATCGCTTAACAAAAGACAATTTGGCTCTATCGTTCATACACCCGCGTGCGCTATCCCCGTAGGATATAAATGGATATTTGTACGAAAACGAAATGAGAACAATATTGTGGAGGCTTGTAGCTCAAGGGTTTTCGCAGAGACCCGGATTGATTTCGATCAAACCTATTCTCCCGTCATGGACTCAATAACGTTCCGCTACTTGATATCTTTGGCAGTTAAAATGAATCTCCAAATGAGATTAATGGACGTAGTAACCGCGTACTTATACGGATCACTAGATGCCAATATTTATATGAAAAACCCCGATGGATTTGACATTCCTCAGATGAGGGATGGTGAAAACCGCAGTATGTATAGCATAAAACTGCAAAAGTCGTTGTATGGCCTGAAGCAATCGGGCCTCATGTGGTACAACCGACTTAGTGAATTCCTTCAGAAGAAGGGATACACATTCAATAAAGCTTTCCCATGCGTATTCACAAAGAAATCGCAAGAAGGTTTTTGCATCATATCCGTCTATGTTGATAACCTGAACATAATCGGAACATGCAAAGAGATTGAAGAAGCCAGTTCCATCTTGAAAGCCGAATTCGAAATGAAAGTCTTGGGTAAAACCAAGTACTGCCTCGGCCTGCAGATCGAGCATCTCCTAGAAGGAATCCTTATTCATCAGTCGACCTACGTAAAGAAGGTATTGGAGAGATTTCACATGGATAAATCTCATCCACTTATCACCCCTATGGTTGTTCGATCCCTCGAAGTGGATAAGGACCCATTTAGACCAAGAGAAGATTTAGAAGAAATTCTGGGGCCAGAAGTTCCTTATCTTAGCATTGTTGGAGCATTGCTCTATCTCGCAAATTACACTCAGCCGGACATTGCATTTGTTGTCAGTTTGCTTGCGAGACATAGCGCTTCTCCTACAAGGAGACATTCTAATAGTGTTAAGCATGTTTTACGGTACCTCCAAGGGTCTCAAGACCTTGGACTGTTTTATCGTAAGAACCAAGACAAAACCTTAGTAGGTTATGCGGATGCTGGCTATTTGTTTGATCCCCACAACGCCATATCCCAGACTGGTTACATTTTTCTCTGTGGTGGTGCCGCGATCTCATGGAGATCGGTTAAACAAACTATGGTTACCACGTCTTCAAACCACTCAGAGATAATAGCTTTATTTGAAGCCGCACGAGAATGTGTTTGGTTAAGGTCCTTGGTAAAACACATTGGTGACTCGTGTAGTATCGCCAAAGACGATACACCTCCCACCGTTATATTTGAAGACAACGCTGCTTGCATCACACAAATGAGTTATGGGTACGTCAAGGGAAACCCGACGAAATATATTTCACCTAAGTTTTTCTACCCATACGAACTCCAAAAAAGTGGCGTGATTACCATTCAAAAGGTGAAATCTAGTAACAATCTAGCAGTTTTGTTTACTAAATCCTTACCTACGTCTACTTTTGAATAGTACGTTCGTGGTATTGGGATGCAAAAACTTAAAGTGTTGTTGTCTTCAGGGGGAGCGGTAACCCCGAAATAAATCTAGAAGATTTAGATCTAGAAGATCAATAACATTCCTCCCTAACTTATTATTTGACCGATACCTAGCACGTGAAGTTTTTATGACAAAACATTTATGTTATATCGTAATGTCCAAGGGGAAGTGTTATAAATCTAGAAGATTTGATGTGGACATTACTAATGAGCCAATAACCCGATGGGCTTTATATCTTAGACTAGAGTTTTATTCTTATAAATAGACTATTGTATTCATGATTGTAATCACTCATACACAAGATCATTAGTGAAAACTCCTGGCTTGGCACGCCCCCAAACGTAGTCGTTCCCGACAAACTGGATGAACAAATTCTGTCTTTTATTTTACGCACTTATTTACAACACTCAACATGAGAGGAGATGTGCGTGAGAGAGACAGTGCAGCGATCGTGAAGCTTTCTGGCGGCGATCGAAGCTTCCCAGCTATGGTGATGTCGAATACCTGCTTTTTCCGGTGAGGTCAGCAACAATGTTGTTCATATTCTGACCTAACTTATGCGCAGATGAGGGGAGATGTGCGCGAGAGAGACGATTCGCCGATGGCATCGGTTCTTGGATGCGACGGCAGCGGTGACGCAATTTGTGACGGAACGCCGAAGGCTTCAGGTGAATGGTTTCGGCAGTGATTCCAAAAATTCAAGGTTTTATAATCTTCCTTTTTTCAGATGAAGATATTTTGCTATTTTATCGAATCTATTTATGATTGATTTTAAATTTATTTTCGAGTGTTTTTTGAGATACAAATGAATTGAAGTAAGTTAGAGCAGTTTGGAGTTTTTTTATTAAATTCCATTTTTTTTCCATGGAATCTTGTGGTTGCTTTTTTAATGGACTAAACACTGTAGTTTAAGTGTATGGCCTCATAATTGTAAAACCTGACAACTGATTGGCAAATTAATAAACCTGTACATAATGTCAAGCAAAGTTTATTGAGATATATTTTACCTTGGTAGAATTTTTTGTTTCTCATATTATAAGAAACCTTCTTTTGAACTCCTTTTGCAAAATCAATTCAGCTGACTCAAGTGTTTGACTATGATATAAGTTGTCATTTGTTGCTAAAATTGTTCCTATGGCTGCAATGTACCTTGGGATGTCCATGAATTATGTTGTTCTATGTTTTCTCTGAAAATATTATTTGATAACGACAAATCTTAGTCCCTTTTTCTTTTCTCCTGAAAGACAGATTACTGGGAGTGACAACTGACAACTTTGGGAAAGTAATTGAGTTTCTTCGTCGTCAGCTACATAGGGAGACATTGGAGGTTCTGCTGTGCGTTCCACTTTGCCTTTGGAAATGCAAGTTTATTTTATGTTATTCTTTTATTATAATTTGTCTTTTGTTGCTGAATTTCTAAATTTTTTTTTCTCTGTTAGTTTGTATATATTAACAGTGTCTTCTCATCAAATCCTGTTGAATTGGCCATAGACCTCTACAATGTAAGTTGTCATTCTCATGATGTCTCTTGGATATGGGAGGATCGAGTGTGAACTGACATTTTTACTTAGGTTGATGAATTTGTATATTAGGCATACAATATACAATCAGTTGTTTGTGTTTTCGTGATAGCATTTTAACATAAAGATCTTATTCATATTGTCAATAATAATTTACCATTTGTTGATGCGAGCATCAGTTTTTGCTTTAGAGTGTCACTGGTTACAAAATATACACAGGCTAGTGATGCTTATATGCTCCATATATTCAATTGTCCAAGCATTTAAGAAATCGAGATATATGATGGCTATTATTTCTCAGGGTCTATTTTTTGGGGTGCATGTCTTTTGTTGGCATCCTAATATTTTTTTTTAGATTTTTTTCGCTAAATAAATTTTGTTTAAAAATTATTTTCTTTACTTTTTCTGGTTTTCTCGAAATGTAGCATGACATCCTATACACGGAATTGAGCTGCTGTTTTTTATTTGTATTTTCTAGTTATATGTTAATTGCATTGTAGAACTTTGACATTGATGGCAAACTGGTGGTCAATTATGCGTGTTCCATGGCATAGGGAAAATATTTTAGATGAAATTATGACAAATTGGATTGTCAGTTCTGAGGGTGTTGTTATTTGTTACAAGACCAATGACTTCCACTCTTGGGAATCTTCCTAATTCTAAGCTTTATAGAAATGTTGAACATTATCAGAACGTTAGTAGTGTCTCTGGGATTTTCATTCTTGAAATTGATGCTCTCATTTACTTTGCTAATTCTAGTTACTTGAGAAGAGAAAGGTATTTAATTAATAATTTAATACACATATCAGGAAAATTAAATAATAGGATTATTAACCATCTAAACTTTTTATGTCTTTCAGAATTGTAAGATGGATTGATGAAGAAGAAGGCAGGATAAAATTATCTAGAGAAGCAGAATTACAATATAGGTTCAAAATATTATGTCTTTTTCCTGTGGCTTTTGAACTTGTGCAAATATTCCCTTTGATTTAACCTATGGCTTTATTTTATTTTCCAACAGTGAGCGTTGGTACAGGTGCTGCCCCAGGTAATTACACATCTTCACTAATTTAATTCCATTTTCATGTTTATAGCTCACTATTAAAATCTGATCCCAAATTGGTTGAAATCAAGGTGCCTTAGCTTGATTTTCCTTCATCATTGCACTCAAGTCTGTCTCTAAATAGCATTGGGGGTTTATAAAGTCATATTTGGTTGTTGGTCTCATTTAATTTCAAGTGGTGAATTGAGTTGTGTTGTGTGGTTATTATATACTTGAGTAAGTCGCATTATATGTTTGTGCTACAACTGTGTCTCCATCAGCTGCATCTCCAAGCTCAGCTCCAAGTTCGAGCATCGGAGCTAATGAAGTGGCTCCGGGCCCAGGCTAAGCACCAGCACCCTCCGCCTCTGGAGCTTCTTCGCTTGCCGCCTCTTTTGTCTTGCTCTTTCTTAGAGTGGTAGCTGCTGCATTTTAAAAGTTGGAAACTCTATTTGGAGAGAGATCATTAATCTCCGGGAAGAGGATGAGGGGGCACATAGGATTCAATTTGAGCATTTCTTGTTTAGTATTATTGATTGCTAGTATATGAGAATTCTTGTATAGCTTTTGACTCGATTATTGCATTTTCCTATCTATCCTGTTACTGTTCTATTTGCTGCTTTCATTTTAAGGAACAAGCCTTGATTCCTCTTTGCAAATTCTATTAAATTTCTCAAGACATAGTATATCAGTGCCAGTGGTGTTAAAAAATTACTCGAGATGGTAAATTTTTTAATTTTTTCTCGTAGAGGAGCATCTCATGATTGTTTTGCTTGGGGGCCTGGCCCATCAGCCCAGTTGTTTCATTTACAAAAAACTAGACATGGTAACGGTGAATGCAATGGTTTTAATTCACGAGTTAGACATAGTATTGACAAATAAATACAATGGTATTAGCTATTAAATAACATGGTATTAGCTAATAAACGATATGGAATTGACTAATAAACGATATGGTATTAACTAATAAATGATATGGTATTAGCTAATAAACGATATGGTATTAGCTGATTAACATTATGATATTAGTGGATAAATGCATTGGTTTTAATTGATGAAATAGACATGGTATCGGTGAATGAACGATATGGTATTAGCTGATAAATATTTTGGTATTAGTGGATAAATGCAATGGTTTTAATTCACGAGTTAGACATGGTATCGGTGAATGAATGATATGGTATTAGCTAATAAACGTTATGATATTAGCTAATAAATGATATGATATTAGCTGATAAACATTATGGTATTAGTGGATAAATGCAATGATTTTAATTAATGAGTTAGATGTGGTATCGGTAAATGAATGACATGGTATTACCTAATAAACGTTATGAGTACATGTTATTGTATTAGTGGATAAATGCAACAATTTTAATCGATGAATTAGATGTGGTATCGGTGATAAACGATATGGTATTAGCTGATAAACGATTTGGTATTAGCTGATAACCATTATGGTATTAGCTGACTAACGGACAATCTTTTCAACTTTTTATATTTATGTATCCTATTTAAATTCATTTTTGGACCCATTTAAATATTGACTTAAAAGTATGTGAAGTAAAATAAATTTGAAAAAGAAAAGCACATCTAAATGTTGACACAAACATTGGTGGATTAGAATTAAATAAGCCCAAAAATAGGTGGAGTGAAAAGTTAAAAAAGAAAAGAAAAAAAAAGAAGAGAAAGGGGGAGTGACTGCAAGGATTCGAACCTACGACTACAGGTGGAGAAATCGACGCATCAAACAGCTGAACTAGCACCCACATTATACAATAATTCAATATCTCTTGTATTATGTTTTGCGACAGAATTGATACACACTGAAATTGTTTCCGTGTGTATCACACACAATACCCACTCTAATAAAATAGACTGCCGTACCAGGAAAAAAAAAAAAAAAAAAATGGGCGAGGGGTTTAGGGATAATTCAACTTACTAAACCCTACCCAGAAACTGTGATTTCTCCAACTCAAAATGAAGTTACAATCTACATGTGTTTTCCTTCAAAATTCTCTTCGGCTCACCCATTTTTCCCCTCCTCAATTTCGTTCGGTAAGTTTTAAATCTTCAAGCTATCAATTCGTTTCCTCTTCCGCGACAGAATCTTCTAAAAAATTGAAACATGTATAATCAAATCTTCTTCTTTAGGTCGACAAGCGTCAGGGAAATCATACTGGCTTGCCCAGATTCCAAGTTGATTTCAAATGTACTTTTCCCCTCGTTCGTTTTTATTTTAGTTATTTGCAAGTTTTGAAATCTCGCTTTCTTCTTTGCCAGCTTCTGTGCCATGTTTAAGAAGCGGAGTTATTGAACGCTCTGGTAATTCGAATTCTCAAAAAAAGTTGGGGTTTCGGGTCTTTGCGAGAGCACGGTCCGAACCGTTTCGTGGGAAGTCGGGTTCGGTTTCGTTTGGCGGGTTGACTCACCAATCGGTCGAGGAGACTCAGTTGGTATCGGCGCCTTTTAAGGAAGGCAGTGGCTCCTTAGTTTGGGTTTTGGCCCCTGTTGCCTTAATTTCGTCGTTGGTTGTTCCCCAGTTCTTCATTATCGGTGCAATCGAGGATGTTTTCAAGAATGAGATTTTTGCAGGTATGCTATACTTTACACATTTAGCAGCTGAGAAGATATTATGTGAATGATATTGGTGAAATTTATTTGGAGGGTATTAGTAAATTGATGTTCACGAAATGGTCACCGTGAGTATCATTCACCTAATACTTTGCTTTAGTTAGCTTTTTAATGTTTTGAGTGACATTGATGATTGTTTTGGTTTCTATAATTGATGCTTCTTGGCTTTGGTTATTTGGTTTGATGAAAACTTAAGTATGTTGAGGTGTACTAATTGTGGCAAACCTATGATCTTGTAGTGTTGTCGACATTCATAAATAATTTGTAAAATTCTGTTTATAATTTACAACGTGATAACCAGTTGATTTTCTGAGTATGAATGTGTTTTTTGGTAATGGAAAAAGGGCTTTGTAACTTAACTAACTTAGCTTCTGTTTAGTGTTTATTTCAATTGTTCTTTATGTGAGATTCGTGATGTTGGCAGATATCCTATAATATAAATGTATTTATGCAGATTAATAGAACTTTCTGAATTGTTATGGGTCTTTCTTTCTGGTGTTGTTCTTTCAAGTTTCCAGAAACTCCAATCAGCCATTTTGTTAGTATTTACTAAATATCTTTTCACCATCTTAAACCTGGTCATTACACGCACAAACATTCATTTACAGAATTTAACTTGATTTGTTCAGGTTTGTTTAATTTGAATTTTAATCATATACTCGTGCATATAAACATGATTGTGTTTTTAAGGGAAAATGGAGGAAATGAATAAAAATATGTAGACAGATGCTTTACATTAGCTAAAGAGACACATTGTCGCATCCCAAAATATAAAGTACTTGAAACTGGTACGTGTTAAATAAATCAACAAAATCAACATCTTAACTTAATTGAGTAATTAAAATAGGATACTTGTATTTTTTATAAACAATCACTTTGTTCACAAATGTACCTTACAATACCTCATAATACCCTCCAACATATGACAAAAAATAACTGGCAAAAAAACAGGACTAGTAATACTGGACGGAGGGAGTAACTGATAATATAACTATAAGGTAGATAAAATATTTGATCCCTAAAATAACTATGAACTAACTGGATGTTACACATTTTAGCCTTCTTTGAATTTGGGCTTCAATGATATGTATTTCCGTATTTGTGTTGTTGAGATTGAGAAGCCACAACCACCTTAGCTCATGTTTTGAATAAAACTTCTGGAGAAGAAAGAGATGTAAATGATGGGAATGCTAAAGTGAATTGCATTATAGAACAAGAATGATTTGGTGATGTTTGCATAACTTGGAAAACTAGGTAAGGATGACCGCATGAGGAAAATGTTTACATTTTTTTTCCTCAAATGTACTATTTTTCCCTTGTATGCCGGAAAACAAAAGAACCTGATGAGCATCAAATGCTATAAAAATGTTATTTGCATTTTCCTCTTCATACAACGGGAGAATATCAAACGAGTGCAAACTTTTCTCATCTGGTAAATTGTTTAATTATCTTGCTAAAAATTTACTATCGTTGATGGTGCAGAAATTATTTCCTCCTTGTCAACTGAGATCATCTTTTATGCTGGACTTGCTATGTTTCTGTTTCTAACCGAACGCGTTCAAAAGCCATATCTCCAGTTTAGCTCAAAGAGATGGAGTCTTATCACTGGACTAAGAGGATACTTAACATCTGCCTTTTTTACAATGGGCTTTAAGGTTTTTGCCCCGCTTATTGCTATTTACGTCTCATGGCCACTGCTTGGAATCCCCGCATTGGTTTCAGTTGCTCCATTCTTGACTGGTTGTTTGGCTCAATATGCTTTTGAGAAATCTCTGGATGGGTCATCATGTTGGCCGCTCATACCCATCATCTTCGAGGTACGAAGAAAAGCACTTTTGTGTTGATTTTGAACTGGGCGTAGCACCTTTATTTATAACAGATTACGATTTTCATCAGGTGTATAGAATATATCAGTTGACGAGGGCTACCAATTTCATGGAGAGCCTGATTTACGCAATGAGGGATGCTTCCGTAACCCCTGCAGTTTTAGACAGAAGTGGGGCATTGGTTTCCATGATAGTGACTTTCCGTATCCTAGGTGTGGTTTGTCTCTGGTCCTTGCTTACATTTCTACTGCGGCTCTTTCCATCAAGACCCGTCGCAGAGAATTACTGATGCGTATCGTTTAGGGATATATACTTGCATGTCATCACATTTTGTGTATTCTGTTGTCTTGAAATATGCTGGTTGCAAGCCTTACTCTAGTTTTGTTCTGCAGTCTCAACATTTGCAGCTTTGGAATGACTTTATACTTAGTATGACTACGATAGAATTCATGAATGATCAATTTGATGTTGATTGTCGCAATTTTGACTAGTTCACAAAATAATTAGAGTATATAATAAGAAATATTAGTTCGTATGAAGAAAAATAAGAGTAGGTCTCCTGTGAAACTTGTTCATTGTATTCACTGATTCAGTTTACAAGTCTAATGGTATTAGTTAATACATGTAGTAGTATTAATTTGATACTATGAAACTTGTGGAAAAATATTAATTTGTAGGCGGAACAGTATTGGTGTTTTCAACATACAAATAATTTTCATCATATGAGCAGATACTCATTATCACACGAAGCTTGACTGAAACTTTTTAGTCAAATTTGGATTAGTGTTACTCTTGTAGGATACAAATAAAAGGCAAAGATTATATACTTTACCAAAAATCTTTACAGGAGCAGTTGCCATCCTTGAAATGATGAAATCTCTTATTATCTCTTACAATGAACTCTCGTCTCTCAATGGTAGACAAAATCTTGATAAAATTGTGGCAATCCCCACAAATTCTCAAGTTTTTTATGATCCTCAATGTGGTGCCTGGTGGTGTGCTGATAAGGCCATAAGCTATGGCCAACCTTTCACTGTGAAGAAGAAGGGCCCTCTCTTTTGCATCTTCATCAATATCATGGAGTACATACCTCGTATCGGCCACGTAACCAGCTTCCTTAACCGCCTCGCTCAGCAGCCCCAGCTTCTCGTAAGCCGCCGTGCTTTTGTCCCGAGGCACAACCAACTTCTCCTTCATCCCCAGGTTGGGTTTTACTTTTAACAGGCATTTCAGATAGAATCTCTTTTGCTTTTGATTTTCTAATTGATGCTAAATATGCTTTCCCTTTCTCCACATCCTTCAAATCTTCACATGCTTTGGCAACACCCAAGAATGTATTCTCATTTGGTCCGATCTTGGTCTATTCCTTTACAATTCTTGAGAAAACTCGAATCGCTTCTTCTCCTTGACCGCTTTCAGCCAGGCCTGTTATCATCGTATTCCAAGAATCGACCATCTGCTCAAACACGCGCCCTGCTCTCCTGTAATCTCCCAGCTCGAAGTACATCTTCATCAGTTTGTTGAAAACCGAAACGTCGTATGTTGATGCGAATCTCATCACGTGTTCGTATATTCTATCGCCAACTTCCATAGATTTCGTGTCCACGGTGAATTGCATTAGCTCCAACACATAGTCGGCCTCATTTTTTCCCTTCTCTTCCAATGTTTGAAGCGCCAACTGCATGTTATTGTGTGTGTGTGTTTGATTTTGGTTGGAGTGTTGTGAAATTGATGTTGCCTTGATGCTTTAATTGGATACATTTTCTTGTGGGAAGGAGTGAATATGGCGTTCCATAGAGGAGGAATAGTGATGAAGTTTTTTAGAATTGGATGTGAGCAGATGAAACCCATGGCTATACCTTTGAAAAATATATCAAGTTGGGCCTTCAACTACATTTATTGTATTAATTTGTGATGCTGCTGATAATGAATTCAACTAATAGTAATACATGAATTCAATTGCTAATAATAGAGGAATTCCCTTTATATGATATTTCCAATATATAACTTATATTTCTGGTGCCCACCTCAAGAGCTAAGCAAATTATTTGGTCCACACTTGGGAACCTTATCCGCGTTTATTCAAACTTCATGAACCTCCTCCTGAAAAATATCTGAAACAAAATCATATCATACATATATAAAAGAGGGAATGATGTTAGAATGACTAGTTTCAAGCCGATCCTACAGATCAGGATATGTGTCTTTCCACCTTCGAATTTATATCTCTTTCTTTCTTTTTACTATCTTTCTCTTTCAATCTTATTAGCCCCTTCTTTCTCGCCCACGTTGCCGATCCTAACCGTACAATTGCTAAACAATTGCCTCGCTATGGTTTCTTAAATTTTCTCGCACACGTTGCCGACGATGAAAAATAATTGTATTGGTATTTGTTTTTAGCGCTACATTCTGAGTTCTGGCCATTTACATGTATTTAATTGGTTGTAATTCTTCTTGATATTTTGATTCCTCATTATTTCCGCTTTTCAGGTGAACTTTTTCGATGGAATTAGAAACACCCCATTACTTTTCAGTGAGCCCATAGTTGTGAAAGAGGCCGACTGCAGATACAGATAAGGACTTTGTGGTGTATCGACTACAAATTGGTTACTGAGATACGTCTTATTGCTCAGATCAATCCATGTATCCTTCCTTTTTCATTGTTTTCCATCCCTTATTTTCTGTCTTATTTGCTCTCCTCGTTTTTTCTCCATTCTGCAATTAATTGTGCATTTTGGTTGGAGTTCAAGTCATAATTTTTCTGTTAAAGGAGTTGTGATGAAATTAGATGGAGAAATGGAGTTATATGATGAAAATAGAGAATAGTTAGATGGGTTTTGCAGAAATGGGGTGTTTCTGATGCAGGGTGGCGGTTATGAGCTTCTTCTTCAGCTTTGTATTCCAGTAGTTCTTGATATCAAATGAAATTATATGTTCCACTATTTAAGTTCCATTTTGTATTTCATAGTTTGGATGATTGACACGTTGAATTTAAAAAAAATGATTTAAGAAGGATAGGCTGCCCAACATATATAAGTTGATTGCAATTTGAAAATGATTGGCCGCTTTTAATCTGATCACATGATAGTTTCCCAGCCTTGGCTATGTAGGTTTGTTTAGGGATTCCATTAAATATAGGAAATAATGGAGGAGCTAGCTTAATTAGTACAAAGTCAGCACTTGAATCATGGGAAACTCTTACGGTTCTTCCTTAAACTTTTATTTATCCATTTACTGGTTTTTCATCTTAATCTTCAATAGGCCTATTGTATTAGCAATATGAATAGCATTAAACATGACATAGAGACAAAAACCACCTCAAAAGGCATGTACATTTACACATGAAAACAATGAGGCATGTTTGTGGAATATATGGAAGAAATTATGCGTCTTCTGAATATTTTCAACTTTAATGAAATTATTGAATTTTATTCATGATTACACCTTTTTTTTTTTAACTGGTTATTGGGGTGGAAAGGCAAGTTTCAATATGTTGCAACTTGTAACATAAGAATCCTTCATGTTTCAATTAAAGAAACCTTCAGAAATCATGCTCAGAAAATTGGCAAGGGCATCATTAGTTGCAACTCTTGGTGATGAAATCTTTATATTGGATGGTGATTACAGTTTCTTATTATATAGGCGTATGGGCATTTATGTGTGACTTTCACCGCTCTCTTATTTGTCCTTTATATATTACTCCCTTCGTTCCATATTTGTTTGTTACTTTACTGTTTGCACAGGTTTTAAGAAAATAGTTGTTTATTAGTATTTAAAGCGATAAAAGTGATAAATTAGATGTTTTTAGTTAGGAGTGTATGAAGAATATAATATTAAAAAGTATTTGTTGTTTTTTTTGCCAAAAATGAATGTAGCAAACACATAGTTGTTAAGGCTCCAAGGCACAACTAGGCACAACAGCTCGCCTAGCGCTTAAGGCGCGCACCTTTCGACCATAGTAAAAAAAATTAAAATATTGAATAATATTTAAAAAGAACTCAGAAAAACGTTTCATGGGTTGATGTATATATGAAAAATGATTTTGTATATCTTCTAAATATTTTGTAATCTTTGATAATGAGGATAATAATGAAGACCAAGTCAATCCTTGACTTGTTCAAGAATATTCTTTTTGTATATCTTATAAATATATTTGTAATCTTAAAGATACTTAGTTTCCTAATAATTCTCTACCATAAACGTGAATTTCTTGTATATTTTTAACTTAAAAAAAGTCATGTGTGTGCGCCTCGCCTCAACATGGAGAGGCGCAATGAGCTGCACCTGGTGTATACTATGAGCAAACAAGTATAGACAGACCTTTTTGACAATGTATCAAACAAGTATGGGACATAGGGAGTACTTAATTGCAATTTACTTTAAATATATGCACATTTCTCAGCCTCAACTACCCTGAAAAACACAAGATCAGAAGAATGAGATGAGAGTATATATATATATATATATATATATATATAGAGAGAGAGAGAGAGAGAGAGAGAGAGAAATGCAGTTTCGGTCCCACAGGTCACAGTGATTCATGTTTTTGGTCCCAATAGTCTTCATTTTGGTCCCATTCGTAAAAAATCAAGCATTTTTTGTCCCAACGTTAGAAATTCCGTCAGTTCCGTTAAGTAGCAGTTTTGGTCCCATTCGTAAAAAAAACCAATAACTCCAATATTGACCATTTTGGAGGGAAACCACCTAATTTTTGGCGCCATTTCCCACCCACAACTATTATATATATGCTATATACCCTAATTTGCAACCAAAATTCATAGCAAACACAGTTTTTGTAGAGAGAAAGGGAGAGAGAAAAAAAATGAGAAAAGAAGCAATGTCATCATCATCTTCTTCAACACAAAGATGTCAACACCAACTTGTGTGATATTGTGGCAAACCTGCGGCCACATATGTATCTCAAAGGCAAAAGTGCAAATGTAGACTATTCCATAACTGTAGTGACTCAATGAGCACTGGTGGATGCAATTTTTTATGTTTGGGCAGATGAACATGAAGTGGCTGGGCAAGGAATGTTCCCAGGAATGATGAGGAGAATCGACTCTCTAATGTCTGAGAACATGGAACTTACACAGAAGTTAAAAGATGCAACAATAGCAGAGAAAAAAGCTATTGAAATGACTGAAGTACTGAAGAATGAGACGATGCATATGGCTGAACAACTTTCACAACTCAAACAGCTGAAAGTTATCCTTTTCATTGTTATAATTTTATCTTGGGCACCAACTATCTTCAAGTTGATGCATTGAATTTATGTTTAGAATGTAGGGCACCTACTGGTTTTCCAAGTTATGTATTGGGTTCCCTATGTATTGAATCATCTATGCAATGAAATGGTATTTTACTATTCTAAATGTAAGCTCAAATCCACTGCCTAATATAAAGAAATTGCATTCATAAAGCATCACAAATAACTATCCAAGGTCTAAGAAAATAGAGTACTACCAGTGCATCACAAATATAAACAAATTGCATCCATAAAGCATTCAACTGCACCACAAATGCATAATTCAAAACAAAACAGAGCACTAACAGTGCACCTACAAACCATAATTTAACAATAACAATCCAAGGTCTAAACTAAAGAATCCATCACAAAATACCATCAATCCAACATCATTAAACATAATCCAACAAAGTACAAAAACATACTTAAAAACCATCACAAGCAGACACCATCAATCCTTTTTTTTCCCCAACTTCTTACTGTTGTTAACTTTCTTTTTGCCTTTTGTATTAGCAGCTTCACGTAGACTAGACAAGGTCACAAACTTCTTACCTCCTTGAGATATCACTCTCATGCCATCTCTGTTTGTGTTCACACCACCAATGTTGACTTTGCATCCAATGTAAGTGTTTGAACTGAAATTATTTCCAGTGGATGGTTCCATTGCCCTGGAACTGGAAGCACCAACATTGATCTGGCCTCCAATTAAATTGTAAGGATGAAATGCCATAGGTGGAGGTGTACTCTGATCAATAGGTGGTTGTGTCAATGGTGTACTCTGCAAATTAGCAAATTAACAAATTATTAGGGTTATGAGGTACATGTTCTTGTATTTACTATATGTAATAACACAAATTTATACCTGAGCTTCAACAGTTCTTGACTTTGAGATACTGGAATTTGAGAGTCTTGAACATGAGATTCTTGAACTTGAATTTGAGATTCTTGAACTAGATTCTTTCTTGAACCACTGCTATAACTTGTTTATGCCCTTTTCCTTACCTAAAATTGGATTTAGGGGTAAAAAATTGAAAAAAGAGTATATTAAAAATACAAAAACTTATAGTTGCACTACCATATCAGTCCTTCCTTGTCTTGTAGTTGGTCTGCCTCTTTTCTTGTTTTGAGCAACCTGGTAAAATAAAATTTCAGTAGTTAATAAACAAAACTATTCAATTTCAGTAGTGTCTAAATAAAATTTTAGAAGATAAAGACTTACAGTTTCACCATTTGACTCTAACTCTTGTGTCATTGGTGGACAATCATCAGGTTGAGTCATCTCATCAGCTTGGTCATCCTTTAAGAAATCTTCAGCCAATTTTTTTCCAGTGGTAACCTTTCTGATTGTGCCCTTGATCACCACAAAATTTACAAGTCAACCTGATGACTTTCTGTCTCTGCATCCTTTGTACCCCTCCATATCTTCTCCCCCCTTCATCTGCACCCAGCCTTCTTCTAGACTCAGGCCTCCCCCTTTTCCTTTTCCCAAAGTTTGGTGGCAGAGGGGGGATATAACCTGTCTTCATCCATAAATCTTGTCCATTCATGGGAGAAATGAAGTGTTTATATATTTCCTGATATGTATCCACAGAATAACACTTGTGCACAAAATTTTCTACATCCCCACCTTGTGCACATATTGCACTCACAGCATGCTTACATGGAATACCAGATAATTCCCATTGCCTACAATCACACTTACATTCCTTCAAATCCACTGCATATCTACTTCCACTAAAACTGGTAATTTCATACTTCCAATCAGTTGATTTTATTGGTATGCAATCCTTTGATTCCTCAATTTTCTTGTAGACAATTGACCTTATTCTACCACACAAAGCCCTTCCCTCCCACTTCCTTTCACACTTCTCTCTATTCTTCATTAGCCTGGTCATGATGTATTCTCTGATCCACTCCAACATAGTTAAAATAGGAGATGATCTAGCATCCAAAATTGCAGAGTTAAAAATTTCACACATGTTGTTGACAAGTGTGTCACACTTTGAAAATGTATAGAAGTGTGACCTTGACCAGTGTGAGGCAGGTTTGTCCTGCAGCCAAGCCAGACATCCAGGATCCAAATCTTCAATTTTCTTCATTGCCCTGTTCAAACTTGGTATAGTAGTAGCCTTAGCTGCAGCCCACAATGCTTTCTTGAATGCATCTCCCTTGAATCCAGCTCTCTTCATGTTACCATGAAGATGTCTTACACAAAATCTGTTTTCCACACCAGGCATAATGCTCTCAAAAGCTGGTATTAAGCCTTTTTGCTTATCTGACATGAAAGTGTAGACATCTTCTCTGCCATCCATCAGATCATCCTTTAGAAGTTGCAAGAACCATTCCCATGCTTCCTTGGTCTCACTCCCTACTACTGCCCAAGCCAAAGGATATGGGTCATTATTGGGATCCATTGCAACTGCAGTCAACAAAACACCAGCACATTGACCTTTTAGGTGACAACCATCTACACCAATCCATGGCCTGCAACCAGATTTGAACCCTTGCTTCAGTGCAGCCAAGCATATGTACAACCTGCTGAATCATGTTCCTATAGGTGTATTGTCCAGCTTCAGAATGACAGTAGATCCAGGGTTCTTCTCAAGCAGTGTTTGGGAGTAATCCCATAACTTACTGTATTGCTCTGTAGAATCTCCTTCAATCAACTTTAAAGCATTTTGTTTTGCTCTGTAGGCTTGGTGATGAGAAATGTAGCACCCTAACTCCACCATCTTGGTATTATTAAAACCTCTGACAGTTTTTTTTGGATCAGCTCTAAAATACTCTTCATACTTCCTAGCAAGCCAGCCTGATTTGACATTCTGGACATGATACTGTCTAGCACAGTTGTGCTCTTTGTTGTACTCTCTGATTTGGAAGAACTCTTCACCTGACACCTTCAATGCATGGATATGCCAATCACAACCTTGTTGCTTGCATCTTGCATAAATCCTTCTATTGTCATTCTTAGTAATACCCAAACTTCTGCCTGTTTTGATGCTATGCATGGTCACAGCCTCTCTGAACAACTGTTTTGTAGGAAAGATTTGCTCCAAGAAGAAAGTAGGATTATCTAATTGAGAAGGCCTAAAGGTCAAATACCTGTCTTTGTCATCCCCATCAACATCCTCATCTGATGCAACACTATCAAAATCAGATTCATTCTCAGCAACCTCATTATTACTTGAATCACTGTCCTCATTGTTGTTTTCAATAGAGGCCTCTCTTCTAACTCCTTGCCACTCAACCTCATTATCAACATTTTCAACAAATATTATATCATCCAAAAGATCATCACCACTTGATGCATTATCAACCCAATCTGAATCTCCACTATCATTCTCTTCAAATGAATCTGACAATAGATGAATTTCTTTTCCTTCAACAATCTCATCTTCTTTTCCATCAGAATTAGCACTAACATTAGTCTGAATTTTCTCCCCTCTCAATTCATCTACCATTTGGACATTGATATCACTTTCCTCTACTCTCAATTCATCTACCATTTGGACATTAATATCAGTTTCCTCTACCACTCCATCATGAAAGTACTCCACCTCCCCTTCTATATCCCCATTTTCACTGTCAACCTCATCTCTAATTGCATCTAAATACAAATGAGCTACCTTGTTTATTGCAGAGTTGAAAATTCTTTCAATATCAAACCATCCATCAACAACTTGAGTTTCCCATCTTTGTTCATGGAATAATACACCTTATAACCATTATACCCTAGTTGACTAGATAAATTATCCAAGTAGTTCATGTTTACCCTACCAGTGTCAACAAAATCAAATGCACTGATTGTTCCTCCAACATATTCAAAATTCCCATCTTCTTTCTCATGCATAAAAACCCCATGATGATATTTAATTGTATAAATTGTTGGGCACCTCCCTACAGTAGAAAAACACTCATTTATGCACAAATTCGAAGAAGAAATAACCCTAATTTCACAAATATATGCCCTAATTCGAAAAAACACTCATGTATGCACAAATAGCCCTAATGTCACGAAATAGCTATGCCTCAATTTTACCTAATTTCACAAAAAGCCCCAATTTCACGAATTTCCAAAATTTCAGCGAATTGCCCCAATTTCACGAATTCTGAAAATCAATTTTGACCTTAATTCAAAATAAAATAACCCAATTCAAACAAAATTCTTAACTTACCATAGTCGGGGGCTCCAAATTGAATGAGATGTTTTCTTCGCAGCTGAGCTCCAATTTCCGGCAAAGGCTTCGTCGACTTCGTGGGCTTTCTCATGGAGGACATTGTTTGCTTCGTCGACTTTGTGGGCTTCAATTCTGGTCGAACGAGCTTTGTTTGTTGGTGGGATACGTCGATTTGAGGATTCGAACAAGCTTCGTGCGATTTTGTGGCCGATTTGAGGATTCAATTTCAAAATTAGAGCTAAATTTTGTTTGGGGATGAATGGGATATCCCCCATTTTTTGTTTTGACATTTTTTTTAATTTAACTTTTTTTATTATTTCAGTTAATAACTAACGGAGCACGTGAGTTGCACGTGGGTGTTCCGTCAATTTTTGCCGTTAGTTGGTGAAATTGGGACAAAAAATGCTTGATTTTTTTCGAATGGGACCAAAATAAAGACTATTGGGACCAAAAACGTGAATCACCGTGACATGTGGGACTGAAATTGCATTTTTCTCTACATATATATGTGGGATGATATTTTTAAGTGGCGAGACAGATGTTCTCTTGATACAGGAATTGATGGAACACATTTAGACACCGACCAAAATGAAAAGGTTGCAAAATGAAAAGGAGGAAATTAATCCTACGCCTAATGTGAAGACTGATGCCCCAATGGTTCCTGGAAAAAGGAAATTGCAAATTCAGGGAGGTGGAGAGGAGTAGGCCTTGTTATCTTTTGCAAGGATGATTTTTGGTGTGGGTAGGATAATTGAGTTCTATAGAATCAGGAAGAAGAAAACAAAGATGATGTTGCAATGGGTAGGATAATGAAGTTCTATAAAATCAAGAAGCCCTTCCCATTCGAAGGTCATATTATTTCTAGAAAATGCCATTTGCATCAAAATTATAATTTTTTGTAAACAATATTAAAATAGGCACGTTGTAATTTAAATTCGTAGTTGTAAAATATGAGTATAGATTTATTTTATTTTGTTAATATATGTAAATGAAGAAATTATAGTAATGTTGTATATACAAAAGATTCATTTGTTTAGTTACAATTATTATCTCTAATATGATTAATATAAACATGAAAAATATGTAAATATGTAAGCAAATAAATATGGGTGACCACCTCAATTTTTGAGGTGTACATATATCTAGTTTTAAATTAAACGTAAGATAAGATGGTGGTCGATATATGGTCAAGGTGAGACATTTTTCATATGCTAAAACGAGATAATGTAACTAACCAACTAAATCATACCCGTTTTAGATTATTTTTCAATAATAATTATATTGTTTCACGCCCAATGTTCATGATAGTAAAGTTTAGACTTAATTGTAATTTAAATCACAACATTTTCTAAAATTATGTTTTAACCTAAATTTGTGTATCCTATTAAAAAAACCCAATTTAATTTTTTTTTGAAAATTAAGATTTACAGGCAATTTTTTCTTTGTCCATCGCTAACGTGGCGTCTGTTGTTAGTCATTATATGTTTGGAGAATATATATGAGAATGTGGCCTGAGAAACAACCACAACTAATAAATATTGATGATTGGAGTATTGACTACAATGAGAGGTATTTAATGTTGAAAAATAATAAACTTGGGCTTGGGCTTGATGGTTTTATGATCCTTTATTATGAGCTTTAATGTCTATATTTATAGCGCAAGAGAATGCCTTTGTGCTGCCCTAATATTTTGGGCAATCCATGCATTTAATGCATCTATTGACTTTCTTTTCGGAGGTGGGACGATTTCTCTTTGTCAGGAGAGTTCGGCCCAATAAAATTTTGACAACTGTTAAGCTGGTACAAGATTGCCCTATATTAAGGGATTTTAGTTCCTAAACCAGGACCTGGACAATGCCTTTAGCACCAATATACTGTTACCCTACCTAAATGGTCTTGATCTTCTGACGAGATCCCCTTTAGCTAAAATCTCTTCGGATAAGACTTCGAGGTCAGGCGTGCATGGCATCACTCGTCAATGTTCCTTTTCGAGATTGAAATTATTGGTCGAGGTCGAGGCTCTTTACCGAGGTTGATCTCACTTTGCCGAGGCCGAGTCTCTTTGCCGAGGTTAATCTCACTTTGCTGAGGTCGTCCACATACATCGTTGGGGCTCCTCTGCTCCAGCGAGGTTAGTCGTCGCCTAGACGAGGTCTGTGCAATTTTACCGAGGTGGGACCTTGTCTGACGCAGATAAATAATGCCATAACAATTACCCCCCCCCAATTTGTCAGTGGAGGCATGCTTAAGAATGAACTGGATATTGACCGAGGTTGAGTCTTGACAAGGTGTAGAGGACTTATACTCAAGTTGGACAAGACCCTTTAAGTTCTCGTCGAGGTCCTACTACGGAGAAGTCACATGATGGTGGCGTGGCCGCACCCTCCGGCTCAGATCTACTGCCAGAAGGCGAAAGACTCTTACATGACTTGGACGCGAGAGCTGCCCGAGAGAGGGCCGAGATAGAAGAGAAAGCCTGAGAGCTTAAGGAGCTCGCGCGATGGAATTGTCACACGGAGGAGGTTGAAAAAACCTTTGGACTGTAGCGATAATTTGTTGACGAGTAGTTAAGCCCGGCTCCAAGCTTCGACTATTATGAGTACCTCACCGCCAATCCCTACAGTCGGCCCAAGCGTGAGCCTCGTCAGTTCCTATGAAGAATAAGATACACTGAAATAGTATCGAGAGCATAGTTCCAGGGTCGAACTCTCCAATTGGAGGCACAAGTTTTAGATCCTTACCGATATTGACTTTTACAAACTTGAGACGGTGAACGAGCGGATCAACCCCCGCCCGGGATGGTGGCGCTCTCGTATGATGTGATGGAGGCCAGACTGCGATTACCTCTGCTTCTGGTGGTGACTAATTTGCTCAATGCCTGGGAGTTGGCTTCTCTATAATTGAGCCCCAATTCATGGATGTCCATCGTTGGCACCTATATATTATTCGGGCTCCATCGGCTCTATAGGATGTCATTGGCGGAAGAGAAGAACTACCTCTTTCAGCTGGCTCCAGAATAAGGCCATGGGGTATCCATACCAAAACTCGGCATGCGAAGATCCTCATGGGCCTACCAAGTAAAGTTTATACCCGGCTGGACTACTGATTTAAGGTGTCTGGGAGGTGGAAACTGGGGTCGGCTCAACGCGGGGTCGAACTTAACATACCAAGGACGTTATTTGAGAAGAAAGAAAGTAAACCTTTGATTTATTTTGAGTCGTCTTTATTGATCTAACTTTTGTTCGTTTGTAGGTTACCTCGTTCCCCATAAAGACGAGCTTCTATTCAACTTCAGGATCGTGCTTGAGAAGCTTCAACTTGTCTCGATGGGAGAGCATGCTTGTAGAGTGGTGATAAACGAAGAGAAAAGACAGAATTCACATTTTTCTGCTTCCCTAGATATTTATACCTTGATACTTGTGAGTCCCTTTGCATTCTGATTCTACCTTGCTCGTCATGTGCTTAACAATACCTTATTATTGCAGACGATCTCACTGTCTAACCAACTTGTCCTCCTAAGCTCATTATGGAGATGCCTAACACTTTCATCCGGATGATGGTGGGCACGAAGAAAGGGAAAAGGTTGAATACTCTTCCCACTCCAGCGCTGAGGTCTGCTCCAGTCGAGATCCCTGTGGCGGTCCTACAGGTTACAATCGCCACTGAGGTCATTAGTGATGAAAATGCTGGGAATAAGACTGAGATACCCATGATCGAGGTGAGCTCATCGACTATTTTCTCTATCCGAAAAGAGAAACTCGAAGGGGCTGAGGTCGAAGAACGCCCAACTAAAAGTGCTTACCAAATAGCCAAGGCAACAAATTTTTCAATATCGTTAGAGAAGACTTTGATGATGCCCCTTGAGGCCCCAGATCCCTTGGATGGCTTCTTCCTTGTCTGAGATCTGCCCGCGTAGTTGCTCTCCCCTCGTAAGTGTGTAACCTTGAATTCTCTAAGTCCAATAAGTTCATTAGATTTTTGCATCTAAAGTATTCCTTGTTGTGTAGGCTCTATGAAGACCTGCACCTTTTGGCGCACACGGTGGACTTTCTAGTGTCGCATTGCGCGATGAGGTTTCACAACCTCCCCTATTGGGGTTATACGTAAAAATATTCTTTTACTTTGTATAACCTATGTATTAAACACTTATTTATGAGAATAAAACTTTTATCACTATTGCTTTAAATATGAATGAATGTTATATATGTTTATTGCAAATCGTTCAATAAGTAGTACGTGTTATATTGTAGTTAGTGTGGTGATACCAGATCAAGAAAGATCATATTAACAGTTCCTTGTAACTAAATGTACAACTTCACGACCTTGGTGGAATTGAAAAATCCACCATGAAAGATTGAGGTGTAGTTCTCAGATTGACCAGTCATGACCAAGAGATTGCACTAGCACATTTTGTATGTGCTAAAGAGGACCTACAGAGAGGACAAATTCCTCTGTTCTGAACGAAGAAGAATTAGACTTCAGTGGTTATTGATTTCTTAATCTCTGTCACTTAAATAGGATCGTGTGTGGTTAATACTTATTGCTTTGATACATGTTGGATGAGAATCATTGTGACTTCAATTCCTTGTGTATTGGGCAATAATATTAATCATATGACACTTTCTAAAATTTAATACGAAGAAACGTGTGCAAGTACGGCTTGGGTGATTTGTCCCCTTGGTGGGCTCAGAAGTTTTGTTGTACCAAATCTTGCAATTGAAAATTAGTTTTCTGGTACGGATAATAATGTTGAGCTGTCTTTACTCCAAGACACAATATATTAATTAATTTAGAGTTATTAAAAGGCTCAATTAATTAATGGACTAGATAATCTTAATCATGGGAAATAATAATCGGGAGCTCATATTACCGTAATATGGATTAAGATGGATAGTGCAATATTAATTTGATAGTGGTATTAATTAATATTAATTGGCTGAATTATATTACGGCTCAATATTATAAAATTCAGAAGCCCATTGGAGGTCCAATCTTAATTCTCCTAAAGGCCCCTTAAGTAGCCCAATACTTAGCCCGATAACGATAAGGTGATTAAAATAAAAGAAAAATATTATTGCTGATTTTTCCTATTAATTTTCAAAAATATTGATACAGTGAGAGAAAAGATTTTGTTGATTTTCTTGGAAAGATATTATGGAAGATATGTATACTTGGAATACAAGATTATCTCATAATTCAAGATGATCCAAATCTTGTATTCTTATCCTATAATTTTTTTAAATTGTATAATAATAGAAGGGTGAGATTTTTGTGGAATAATTTTTTTATGGAGAAAAGAATATATGAGATATATTCAAGATTTCTTGGAGATCAAGAAAAAAAAATTTCCTCCCTAATTCCATGGTAAAATTCGGCCCACCCATTATTATAAATAGGAGATAATTTTTTTATCCCTAGTTTACAAGTTCTATGAGTTAGAAAAATTAAGAGCAACATATATTTTTCTTCTTCCTTCGTATTATTAATTGTTCGTTAAGCACTTTCCACCGGTGGACGAACAAGGCTAAAAGGAAAACTTGAGAAGGTCTGTCGGTTGATAGCACCGTCGAAGCGTGTCCCATTATTCTCAAAGACCATTCTACAAGAGGTACGTAATCGCATAAATTCCTAAATTTTCCGCTATAGGTTTTTATGTGAATTAATATATATATATATATATATATATATATATATATATATATATATATATATATATATATGTATGATGAAAAATGTGTTGTTGAAATTATTATTTGAATTAATTAGGATTAATTCATGCGCGCTAGTAATATTAATTTTAAATTCGTATTTAAATATCATCCCAAATAGATCCGGGCACCCCAACTGGTATCAGAGCCTCGATTTCGTGATCTAATCTTTAAATTGGAATTTAAATTGTAGAACATTAAATTGAAATTGGATAGAAGAATTGTTAGATCTTTTCTACAGATATCCAATTGTCATAGTTTTTAATATTTTGTTTTTCATGCGTGTGAATTAATTTATTTTCAATTCGATTCATTCGGATTTATTTTTCTCGTGAGAAAATCCACGAGTAGATTAGTTTTTTTATTTGATCAATGTAATAGACTAGTCTAGATCTATGGTTTTTTTTTATTTTTTATAAATAAATTGTAACAGGATCGAAACGAAGACGGAGATGGCGAATTAAAGAAGGCATACTCGGACGTGCGTGTGCATTGCATGCATGTATGGACGTCACATGCGGATGTATGGTGCACCATGCATGAGCACCCTCTAGGACGGCACCGACATGCATGGGCGCATGGGTCGACGCTCGCGCCGGCCGACCCACCTCGCACGGCGGTGCACACATGCATGGCACGACGGACGACCAATGCCTGGAGCCTTCGAGCGTAGGCGTAGGCCACCAGACGTCGTGCTGAACCCAAATGGAGGACATTTTTTGAAGAGTTGTTGTTTGAGTGAGAACTTTTCGAGACGAACGATGAAAGCTACAATAACAATTTCTCGAGATCAAGGCTTGAAAAAAAATTAAACCATGACAATTAAATTCGAGTGCTCCAATTTGATCTTTATTTTGATGAATATTTATCATTATGCATTTATTTGATTTAATTAATCACAATTTTATTCTGGATAATAAAATTGAATTAATTTTAACCTAGATAATTTATTTATTTGTGAAGTCTTTTTTAAATACATTTCCACTAACATGTCGGCCAAAAAGATGGATTTCACATGAATAAATTCCAAAAGGATGATTATGGATTATTACTAGTGGCGGTATTGACCCTCCTAACGAGTGGCTTGCTCAAAGAGAAATAATAATCGTGTATTGGATTATGGTTATTACTTAGGCATAATAAATTGATATTAACATACTCCCCATCAGATTCCCTGTTAATTTTTATGTGGTCAAAGTGAGAGCCGACTATTAATTTTGAATTAAAGGTTTGTAACTGTCCTTGTTTGTAACCTGCTTGAATGTATTTAAATAACGGACCACACTCAACGTGGCATATTTAAAATGTTTTGAGATGTTGGTTGATGCATAATTATATTGTTTTTAAGGTTTTAATATAATTGATGTGATCGAATTATGTGATAATTTCGTGTTTATCTAGATATTAATACGAATGTATATTTTATTCTCAGTTCATCATGTCGCAACCTTTTAATCCACTGTTTAGTATACATAAAGATAACAAACTTACCTGAGAAAACTACGTTGATTGGAAACGTAACTTAGATATTATCCTTACCGCACAACACCACAAGTGGGTGCTTACTACCCGAAAACCCGATAAGTTAGCCAAAGATGTGAGCAAATCGGTTACAAAAGAGCATAAAAATTGGAAGGACTCTGATGAGATGGCTAGGTGTACAATCTTAGCTTCAATGTTAGATGTGTTTCAACACCAACACCAACACATTGAGACCACCTCGGAAATTATGTTCAATCTTAAAGCGATGTTTCAACATCAGAACCGTACCGCTAGGTAAATCACCATGCAAAAGATGCTTTCGCAGAATTTTGGAGGGAACGCCCATGAGGGATCACGTTCTCGAGATGATGGCGCACCTTAATAAGTTGGAAGTACTTGGTGCCGAATTTTATCTCCCTACTCAGGTTGATTTCATACTCCATTCTCTAGCGAAAAGCTTTGAGCAGTTTAAACTGAACTATCAGATGAATGAATGGACTTTGCTCTAGCTCTTGCAAGCTTTAGTTTTGGTGGAGGCGATACTGGGGTACCAGTCCACTGCTATGGTGGCTAATGGTCCGTCTACCTCTTCTGGTCCCAAGGGAGGGAAGAAGAGAAAGAAAACCAAGGGCCGGACCCAAGAAAATACAACTGTTGTGAAAGGAAAAACCAAGGCTAGTGATGAAGGGGATGGCAAAAAATCTGCCAATGGTAAGTGCTTTAATTGCGGTGAGAAAGGACATTGAAGGTCTGCCTGTTCCAAGCCTAGGAAGGCGGGAATGAAAGTCAATTCTTATGCTTTAGTCGTTGAAACTTATGTAGCAGCGTACGCTGCCCATCTTTGGGTAGTGGATACGAGAGCCACTGATCATATTTATTTCACTCTGCAGGGGTTCAAGCTAACCCGACGACTTAGGGAGAATGAGATACTCATCACTTTGGGCGATGCTACGAGAGTGACAGCTGAAACATTGGGAGAAGTGCACCTGTCTTTTGAAGAAAATTTTTTAATCTTAAGAGATGTTCTTTACATTCCGAACTTTAGAAAGAATTTAATTTCAGTTTCTCAGTTATTTTTCGATGGATATTCAATTACTTTTAATAAAGTTATTACTATTTCTCATAAAAATGAGCATATCTGTCATGGAACGTTAGTGAATAATCTCAATACGATTAAGTGTGCATATCAATCACAAATTGAATCTAATAATAACACATCATCTATTTCGAGTAACAAAAGAAAGTATTCTTTGGAAATGAACGAAACACTCCTATGGTATCTTAGATTAGGTCATATTAATCTAAAGCAGATACAAAGATTGGTGAAAGATGGATCCTTTGAGTCACTTCAAGTTGAGCCATTCCTAACTTGCGAATCCTGTTTAGAGGGTAATATGACCAAGAGGGCATTTGGAGCCAAGGGGAATAGAGCCACGGAAGTGTAAGAACTCGTTCATACAGATGTGTTTGGTCCAATGATGATCAAAGCAAGAGGTGGGGGGTATGAGTATTTTGTCACTTTCATTGGCGATTACTCGAGATATGAATACATCAACCTTATGAAGCATAAGTCTGAAACTTTTGACAAGTTCAAAGAGTTTAAGGCTGAAGCTGAGAAACATAGGAAAATGAGTATCAAGTTTCTACGATCTGATCATGGAGGTGAATACCTCAGCGATGAATTCTTGAACTACCTACTGGACGAAGGGATTGTATCCCAGTTGACTGCACCGGGAACCCCTCAACAGAATGGTGTCGTAAAATAAAGAAACCAGACTCTTTTAGAAATGGTCAGATCCATGATGAGTTATTCAAATCTACCCAATTCATTTTGGGGTAATGCCTTGGAAACAATGGCTTACATTCTAAACTTGGTGCGATCCAAATCGGTTTCTAAAACCCCGTCAAAGATAAAGATGCGATATCTTGGCACTGTGATGAAAGCTGAGATGGGTTCTATGGATCATAATCAAGTGTGGGAGTTGGTCGAACCACCCAGTGGAGTAGAACCCATTGGATACAAGTGGGTATACAAGAGAAAAAGAGGACCGGATGGAATGGTTGAAACCTTCAAAGCTAGGCTAGTGGCAAAATGATATACTCAGAAAGAAGGGATCGATTATGAGGTAACCTTTTCGCCTGTAGCTATGCTTAAGTCTATCGGTATTCTCTTGTCGGTTGCTGCACATTTAAATTTTGAGATCTGCACATTTTGCATCCCGTACATGGAATTAGTATTTTGATCAAGTTATAAAGTCTTATGGGTTCGATCAAAATGAGTTTGAAAGTTGTGTGTACAAAAGGTGTGACAGAACTGCAATGGTATTCTTAGTACTATACATAGACGATATTCTACTAATCGGAAATGACGTAAAGGTGTTGTCAGACGTAAGGGTATGACTGCCAAATTAGTTTGATATGAAGGACTTAGGGGAAACCGGTCAAAACCTTGGGATCAAGATCACTCGAGATCGCAAGAAAATGATGTTGGGCTTATCACAAGCTTCATACAAAGACACTGTTTTGAAGCGGTTCAACATGCAAGATTCCAAGAAAGGTTTTGTACCTTTTAGGCACGGAATCCATCTATCCAAAAAATATGCCCTAAGATGCAAGCAATGATAGATGACGTAAAAGAAGTTCTGTACGCTTCGACCGTAGAAAGTCTTATGTATGCAATGCTGTGTACGAGACCGGATATATGCTTTGTTGTGGGCATGGTGGCAAGATATCAAAGTAACTCCGGGAAAGAACATTGGACTACAGTTAAATGCATTCTGAAGTATTGACTTGGAGCGATTATTACTAACTTCTACTAGTCACTCACCCGCAGGCGAATGGGTTCACTGTAGTAAGAGTAAGTATAACGGCCAAGTATATCGAACCCACGAGATGGGGTGTATGTGAACAGATCCCTGAAGATCTAAGCGTCGTAGCTAATATGAGTGTAATGTTTTTTTGGTTTTTTGAAAGATTAATTAAAAGACTAAACGAAACTAATTAAACTAAAATACTAAAGAAGACGATTTAACTAAGGGTTGTTTTCAAATGAGAGATGGTGATGCTTAGAATAGAAATCCCTACGTATACTAACGGAGCGGGTACATAATCAAAATAACTGTGACGCACAAGAAATAACCTAAGTAAAAGAATGCAAGGTGAAAGCTCAAGATTCTAAACCCTAATACTTTACCCTAACACTCGACTTCACTAATCCACTAACAAGTTAATAGATTGTGCTTAATTAATGAGACCCTAATTTAACTAAGGTGATGCGGTCGTCCTCCTTCGCTAAACTGGTAGATGAATTAACCCTTCCTAAACCCTCTAGTTAAGTCTACTCGTTGTTAAAGAGTGATACGGTCGTCCTCTCTCTAACACCTTTCGAACGAAATTCAAAAGTAAAGTTGAGATTAATTTTAAGAATTCATTAACCAAGATAATTAAAACCTAACGTCACAAGTTACCCTAATTACGTACCCAAAACCTACTTCTACGAGTTGATCCTACCCCAAGCATACAAGGGTTTTAGCTTGACATAGGTTTAACGTAAATAAGAGCAATTAAATAAGTAACGAACATAAACATGATAATCAAGACGAAGAAGAGATCAAACATAAACTAGGGTTTAACGAATTAAAAGAATAAACTTGAATTAACTCAATAAAAGAAGTCTCAATGTACTCAAGAACGAAAATATAACGAAAAGAACTAAAAAGTAAGATCGTAATTCGAATTCGTAATGAAAACCTCAAAAAACGTAATCGTAAACTTGCTTCTCTTCTTCCTCTCCAAAAATGAACTCTAAAACTCTCAAACTATCTCGTGAAGTGTGGTATCTGTGTGGTATCTTCCAAAAACGTGCTTGAGACGAATATATATATGCACGGGCCGAATCGTGAACTCATGGGCCGAAAAATGCCTTTGAAAACGCGAAAATTGAAGGCGCTCGAGCATGGAGCTCGAATGAAACAAGTGCTCGAGCGTTCGCGCTCGAGCTGCTCGAATGGTGGAATTCTTCTGTACAATTTTGGGCGCTCGAGCAACACGCTCGAGCGGTGGCGCTCGAGCTGCTCGAATGCTCAAACTTTTCTGTATGTTTTGGGCGCTCGAGCAACGTGCTCGAGCGCTAGTGCTCGAGTGCTTTACTCGAATGCTCCCAAAATTCCTCCAAATAGCACTTTTATTCTTCAACACTAACACCATTCGTATTTCTTCGATATCTTCTCATCCGGGCATCCGTTTGAGACGATTCAAAGTCCTACGAACTCCGTTCGTCGCCCTCGATTCACCTACGAGCATTAAAGAGACAAATTCATCAATGTAGAGAAATAATTCTCAATTGACTCTAAATACTCGACAAAATTTGCCAAAATTAGGGTATTTCAAGTGACGAATCATGACAATTTCACGCCTAATCAACCCCCCCAAACTTACCATGTTGCTTGTCCTCAAGCAACGAAATAACAAGTCAAGTGAAATTGTTAGGAATGAGTCAAAGAATCAATCATGCAAGCAAATGAACTCGAGCTTCAAAGATCAATCACACGTATACTCACTCACTTTCCTTCATCGTACTCATGCAACAATAACAAGAAACACCACGATCAAGCATGGATGTGCACTCAACGATGTGTTTCGCTCCCTCACAAGTGTATATCAATGATCAATGGACTCACTCAAACAATCAATCACTCAAATTGGCAGCCATAGGCTTGTAAGTGCTCTTAACTTCGACCATACTCTAAAAATCAATGCCGAATCAAAAAGGACTTTCTCAAGGCTGTAATGTAGGCTCTTTGGACAGGTGGGATAACAATTTGGTAAAGTGACTAAAGTGAATGGAGAATAGAAAATCAAACTTCGGTACTTCGAGATAAGGAACAGACTACTTCAAACATATTCAATCAACAAACTTTCAATTCCAATTCTCTCAACACTTCAATTTTTTTTCTTTCTCACTCTTTCACTTTTTTTTCAATCACTTCACTTTTTTTCTTTTTCGCACAAACACATGAGCTCATTTTTTTCTTTTGCTCATTCTCAATTTTTTCTCTTTTTCCCACATCTCATAACTTCATCACACCTTCTTCTTGTTGGAGTTATTCCGGGCACCCCTATTTTCCCAACACTTCACATATTCACTCAACAAACAACCTTTTCCTTTTTCAACTCAATTCACTCCCTTCACATTCACACTTTCCTATTCTCCACTCAAATTGGGACAAAAAGGCTTAGGAATTGGAATAGTGTTCATATGTGCTAGCAAATAAAACAGGCTTTAGGCTCAAAGGGGCTAACAAGGGATTCAATATCATTGGTAAGGAAAATTTTGGCTAAGTGACTCAATAAAATCAAAGATGGCCTAAGATCCTATTCGGCATATCAAACTAGACATAATCAAGAAGCAAGAGCACACACAAGTTCTAGCATCCTCTAAGGTGATGATTCACTCACAAACGAAGAGATTCATTCATAAATCAAAATCTCATAAGGCTCAAGTCTCTCGGTTTTCACATCCATGCTAGTCCTAGTGAATTCTCACTCTCATCACGCAAGCACTCAAAAGGAAAACTCGTAAGTATACTAGTTCTCTCTCAAATCCACTCTAACTCAACTACTCACACAAAACAATTCTTAACTCACCCTCACAATTCTACTCTACTCATCAAACTTGCTCAAGAATAATAACTAATAAGCAGAAGGGGTCAATAAGCACAAAATACATCAGATATGTCACTGAATTCAACAATCAAGCACAACCCAAAATTCTGAATACAATTCATCACAAGCTCTCAATCAATTCAAATCACTCAAACAATTAAGCTCACACAAGCAAAAAAAAGAAAAGAAAATAAAATAAAGGAAAAGAAAAACAAAAGAGCAGAAACTGGGGGGACTCCCCGTGACCCTCAAGCATCAGGAGGCGGTGGAGGGTGATAGCTCGGGTGGTCCGATCCTAAATGGGAGACAAAGAGTGCCTCCATCCATCTCCTCAAATCTGAAACCTCGGATCGAACCTCCTGAAATTCCCCTCGTACACTCATCACTTCCGTGTACCACTGGTTTTGGGTGGTACGAAGATCCGTGACTTCGGTTCGCAGGTCCCGAATGTCGGTCCTCATACCATCCCACTCGCTCTGGGTCGGGTACCATGGCTCCGGAGTAGCTACATGAGGTGGCTCCATCTCCATCTCCATCTCGTGCGGGCCTTCACCCGCTGCTTCTTTCTCCTCAGCCGGTCCCGTTTCGTACTCTTGTTCCTCATCTTCTTGCAAATCCGCTACTTCACTTGCTCCCGCTCCGCTCGTGTCGGCTCCACTGCTTCCTCCACTTCGATTCCTCTTCACCGGCCTCACCTCTTGAAGTCCTCGGCTGTCAACCTCCGCCGTATACTTACCACTAATGGCGAGGTGCTACTCTCTATTCATGCCGATGTTGTGCTTCTTCTTCCCAACCAGAGTCACGAGTTTTTTGTTCGGCAACGGGAAGAGGTTGTCATCCTTGAATTTGATGCAGTAGCTGCCAAGCCAATATTCGAACATGAGAGTGTTGTTCATCTATTCGAACACTAAGTCCATGCCTGGCAAAGGACCCGAACAAGGCTCAAAACCAAGGCTCTTCATGAAAACCAAAATCAGCCCTCCTCCTCGAACCTTCGAAGTCCTAGAGCCGAGCTTGAAGGGAGCCTCGTAGTGGTGCTCTAGGAAGTCTCTCCCAAAATCATGATCCTTGGTGTACAAGAGACACCAGATCCCATAGAGCTGCTTGCTCGTCACGGTTCCCATCTCAGAGCGGGCGTAGATCGTGTTCCCAAGGATTCTCTCGAGGTACCTTATGACTGGAATTCGGATCACTGATGCTCGTGCATACTGGCCTCTATAATCCCCCGCCATTCCTCCCGTTATGTCCTTCCAAAAGCCATTTGCACTGTACGACTTCGACATACGGTTCGGCCGAGATAGAGCTGGGAGCCCAAATGCGAGGTTGACAGCTCCAACCTCACAGTATTGCCAGTCATTCTGATACTTGAATTTGAATGAGTTCTCGTCCGTCTTCTCGACAGTGGCGAGAAACTGTTCAACCAAGTCTGCGTTTGTCTCCATATACAGCAGCATGTCGAAGAATTCAGCCATGTTGTTCCTCATGAAAATCCTCCTTATCTCTTCCTCTATCCCCAACTCTCTCATGAAACTAACACTCGGTCTCCGAGTTTTTTCTACCTTTCCCGTGATTAAGCTCCATCTGTAGGCGATGTACCTCCAACTACCTTGGTAGTCAAGGTTGTTCCACCTTGAAGGCAACAAACTCTTCCTTCTCAGCTCATTTGTCAGTTCCTCCAACTCGGTCATGCTCAAAATTCTATCCTCGTTCTTTTTCGGTGCCATAGTACCTGAGACAACATAGAGCATTTTAAATTCATTCATAACATTCAATTCCACACATCTCAAGTAGTAATCTCAATTCCCTTTTCTCACAATCTCAACTTGAGTTAACTCACTCAATTCAAATCACATGCCTTCATCTCAAAGTTCTCAAGTAAATTCCAAACAATTCATCATTCACACTCAACAATGCCTATAATCGAGTCTATCATGAAGTAACATTACTCCAAAATTGTGTAATTTACATGCTCAAGACTCAATTCCTACCTATTCATGCTCAATCAATCTCAATTCACAACAATTTTATCTCAAATTGCAAAACCCATATCATTTCCTCAAATTCCTACTTTCTCACTCTAGAAATTCACTAATTCTACACATTCAATCATGAAATTGAAAGCAAAATTAGCAAACCCATAGCATATTATCCACATTCATGAACAAGGAATCAAGAATCAATGAATACTTGCAAAAATCCCCAAAATTCGTCACTCAAGAACCCTAGTTCTTCAATTCATGCCTAAATCATGCTTCAAACAATGAATTGAAAGATAAAAGATAGAAAGTACATACCTTTCTTGAGGGAATACGTGAAATACGTGAAGAATTTGAATGAATTTGAGAGTAATTCGTTGGATTAGCTCGAAATCGCTTAAATCCGCCCAACATCGCCCCTTCTAGTGTGTGAATTCGTGTGAAAGGGGTATTTATAGAGTGGGCAAAACCTGGGCCGAAACCCGCGACCCGCTCGAGCAGACCCGCTCGAGCGGTCGCGCTCGAGCATGTAGCTCGAATGGCGCAAGTGCTCGAGCGCTCGCGCTCGAGCTGTTCGAGCGCGTGGATTCTTCTGTACAATTTTGGGCGCTCGAGCTGCTCGAGCGCGTCCAAAATTCAACTTCCAAATCCGACGCTCAAGACTCGAAATTTCTCAACGAATCACACTCGAACAACCAAAACACTTTTCCAAAGCATGAACTAACCTGAGAACTCCTCGATTTAAGCCAGGTCGCTCATTCGACCGAGGAGTTGGGGTCTCTTCCAAATGTGCAAATCACCAATCCAATTCACGCCGAACTTAAGTGACCACACTCAATTAGATCCATTCTCACTCAAACATCGATATTTTCGAAAAATTTGACCAATTTTTCATTAGAATTTCGTGTACGAACCCGAAGTACGAATACACACCCCCCAAACTTTGTTCTTGCTACGCGATAACAAAGTTTGAAAAGAATGAGTACGTACGAGTAAGTACACCAAATACATATGAACTCGACTCGCTATCAATGCAAAGTAACGAACGAAAAGAAACATCATACCCCAAACTTCGACTTCGCAAATAGGTCTACGTTTGGGGTTCGGTTTACCTCAACTCCAAAAATCGAATGCTCTCCTACTCGAAACGTGATCAACTTCATGACTTTCTTCCTTAAGCTCTCTTGCTCCGATCAATCTCCACTAAGCAAGCCTACACCAAATAAACTCTAACACACGAGGTTAACACTTACGATTCCCAAAAACTACGAAAAACAAGAAAACACATAAAGACAAGTAAAAATGGGTTGCCTCCCATTAAGCACTAGTTTTACGGTCCTAATGCCGGACCGAGCTCGAAGGAGCTCACGGGAGTTGAGAATCTAAAATACCTCCCTTATTCTCATAAGAGAAGTTAAAGAATTTCTTCACTCGATGCCCGTTCACCATGAATCTCTGTCCATCATCCTTCTCGACTTCAAGGAATCCACTCTTGTGCACTCCCCTCACAATATACGGCCCGTTCCACTTGGACTTAAGCTTTCCACCAAATAGCTTCATCCTCGAATTGAATACGAGGACTTGATCACCCACTTTGAACTCCTTTTTCCTCAATCGTGCATCATGCCACTTCTTAGTCTTCTCCTTGAAAATTCGGGCATTCTCGTAGGCACTGTCTCGAAACTCCTCCAACTCATGCAATTGGAGTAATCTCTTCTCACCAACCAAGGCACTATCAAAATTCAGCTTCTTTATTGCCCAATATGCCTTATGTTCCAACTCCACGGGCAAGTGACATGCCTTTCCAAAAACCAATTGATATGGTGACATACCAAGAGGAGTTTTGAAAGCTGTCCTATATGCCCAAAGTGCATCATCAAACTTCATCGCCCAATCTTTCCTACTAATGCTCACCGTCTTCTCAAGGATCTTCTTGATTTGACGGTTTGAAACCTCTGCAAGTCCGTTAGATTGAGGATGATAAGCAGTAGAGATTCGATAACTTACCTCGTATTTTGAAAGCAACTTTTCCATCCATTTGTTCACGAAGTGACTTCCCCCATCACTAACCAAAGCTCTTGGAACTCTGTATCTTGCAAAGATGTTCTTCCTCAAGAACTCGATAACCACTCGGGAATCATTCGCTCGAGTCGGGACAACTTCAATCCACTTCGAGACGTAATCAACGCATACGAGAATGTACAAGAATCCATTGCTAGGAGAAAATGGACCCATGAAATCAATCCCCCATACGTCGAATATCTCTATTTCCATGAACACGTGCATCGGCATCTCGTCCCTCTTAGTAATGGAGCCAAAACGTTGGCACTTCTCACACCTCTTAACCCATTCCATGCAATCTCTCAAAAGTGTTGGCCAATAAAAACCAGATTGAAGCACCTTCCTTCCGGTCTTTTCTCCACCCAAATGTCCTCCACATGGCAAGGCGTGGAAATGCCTTATGATGTTACTCCACTCCTCTTCGGGCACACACCTTCTCAACACATGATCAATCCCTCTTTTGAACAAGTAGGGATCATCCCAAATAAACTCCCGAACTTTCTTTAAAAATGCCTTCAGATGCACCGAGTCTATCTCAACGGGCAACTCTCCACTTGCTAAATAGTTAGCATAATCTGCAAACCAAGGCGTCTTCCCTTCAACTCGATACACAGGAATGTCTCCTAAGCCAAAGAGCTTCTCATCCGGAAATTCATCGTTCACCTCTCGATCCTCCACGGTGTTTTCCTTGGTGAGCTCCAATCTCGAAAGGTGATCTGCTATCACATTCTCGCATCCCTTCTTGTCTCGAATCTCTACATCAAACTCCTGGAGTAGCAAAATCCATCGAATGAGATGGGGTTTTGCATCCTTCTTACTCATAAGATACCGAATCGCTGCGTGGTCCGTATATACAATTATTTTCATCCCTACTAGGTAGGGTCAAAATTTATCAAAGGCATACACGATCGCCAACAGCTCCTTTTCGGTCGTAGTGTAGTTCACTTGAGCAGAATTCAGCATCTTCGAGGCATAGTAAATAGCATGAAAACGCTTCTCACGAATTTGCCCCAAAGCAACCCCCATCGCATAATCACTCGCATCACACATCAGCACGAACGGGCTAGACCAATCCGGCGTCACAAGTATTGGGGCATTCACCAACGCTTCTTTCAACCTATTAAAAGCCACTAAACACTCATTAGTAAACTAAAAAACGACTTCTTTTTCAAGAAGCCGCGAAAGTGGTTTAGCTATTTGTGAAAAGTCTTTGATAAAGCGTCTATAAAAACCCGCATGTCCTATAAACGACCGAATTCCCTTCTCGGTCGAAGGTGGTGGAAGCTTCTCAATAGCAATCACTTTCGCCTTGTAAACTTGGATACCTTTCGAGGACACATGATGTCCAAGAACAATACCCTCTCTCACCATGAAGTGGCACTTCTCCCAATTAAGCACTAAGTCCGTCTCTTCACACCTGCTCAACACAACTTCAAGATTGATTTGACATTTATCAAACGACTCCCCGTAGACGGAGAAGTCGTCCATGAAAACCTCCATAATCCTCTCAATCAAACCATAAAAAATCGCCATCATACACCTTTGAAAGGTAGCGGGTGCATTACACAACCCAAACGGCATCCTCCTAAAAGCAAAAGTCCCATAGTAGCAGGTGAAGGTGGTTTTCTCTTGATCCTCGGGGGCTATCATGATCTGATTATACCCCGAGTACCCATCTAAGAAACAGTAATACTCAAAACCACCTAATCTATCAATTATTTGATCAAGAAACAGTAGAGGAAAGTGATCCTTACACGTTGCTTTGTTCAACTCCCTATAATCTACACAAACACGCCATCCCGTCACTAATCTAGTGGCTACCAATTCATTAGACTCCGTCTTAATCACCGTGGTACCCCCCTTCTTAGCAACTACGTGTAACGGACTCACCCATGGACTATCAGAAATAGCAAAAATCATGTTGCTATCTAACAATTTCAAAACTTCCTTATGAATCACCTCTTGAATTACCGGATTAACTCTACGCTGATTTTGCACTATCGGTTTCCTACCCTCTTCTAATCTAATCCTATGCATGCAAATCAAAGGGCTAATTCCCTTAATATCCGCGATCGACCATCCTATAGCAGATTTGTGCTTACGAAGCACCACTAAAAGTCTCTCTAGCTGATCATCAGATAAAAGGGCAGATACAATTACCGGATATTTGTCGGTCTCATCCAAGTAAGCGTACTTGAGGTGGTTGGGAAGTGTCTTCAACTCCTTTTTCGCCTCCAATGGTGGTGCTTTATCGAACATCTTCTCAAAGGTTAACTCCTCGGCTTCCAAGTCGTCCTCATCCTCTACTTTCTTCATCTCCAAGAACTTGACATCTTCATTGTCTTCCAAGCTGTCAAAATAATCAAGATCATAAGAATCATAAGATAGATCGTCAAGGATAGGATAATCAAACTGATGCACATAGAAAGAGCAAGGGTCTAAAAGTGTGTCTTCAACACAAGTGTCCGTGATGTCAATGAAGTGGCAACGCTCATCTCCCATGGGGTATTTCATAACTTCGTAAATAACTATCTTCACTTCTTGATCATCAACTTTGATCGTGATCTTTCCATACGCTATGTCAAGCACCATCCCGGCAGTAGCTAGAAACGGCCTCCCTAAAATTAGCGGGACATGCTCATCCTCTTCCATCTCGAGTACGACGAAGTCGGCGGGAAAAACGTGATTCTCCACCGTCACTAGAACATCCTCCACTACTCCTTGAGGTCTCGTGATGGACCTATCAGCAAGCTGGAGCATCATCATCGTGGGTTGGAGTTCGCCCACCTCTAACTTCTTGAACAGCGAAAGAGGTATCAAATTAATGCTCGCCCTGAGATCACACAAGGCTCCTTTCTTGATCCCGTTCCCGATATCGCAAAGAATGGTGAAGCTCCCGAGATCCTTCATCTTTGGAGGAAGCACCTTATGCACCATCGCACTCACCTCGTGGTTCAAGTGCACTAACTCAGGTCCGTCTACTCTCCGTCTCTTCGCTATCAAGTCATTCAGGAACTTGGCGTAGTTAGGCATCTGTTCCAAAGCATCATAAAAAGGAATGTTAATATGTAGCGTTTTAAAAACATCAAGGAATTTAGCAAACTTTTCATCTAGCTTCTTTTTCATGAAGCATTGTGGATATGGGACGGGTATCACAGATTTGGGTACCCCCCATTCATCTTTCTCAGTCTCTTTTGCATTCTTCCTTGCTTCCTTTGCCTTCTTCCACTTTGGAATTCTCTTGATCTCCTCTATTCCTCTTCAGGCTCTTTGCTCTCATGAGACTCATCCACATCTTTCCTCTTCTCAATCCCTTCACTTTCAATCCCCTTCTCAACTCCTACCTCCTCAATCTCATCTCTAACTGCCTCAGACTCTTTTCCTTCTATCTCAACCTCTCCTTTGGGCATCTCAGAATCAGCAGGCATCTCAGGACCATCATACTTTGTCCCACTTCTCAACTCAATAGCCTTGCAATGTTCCTTTGGGTTATCCTCGGGCATTGAAGGATACTTGCCAGGCTCTCTCGGCTGAGACTTTGCAATTTGACTAATTTGATACTCGATAGAATTGAACCTTCTGTTGTTCTCTTGCTAAACTCGATTCCACTATATGTCTCTCTTTTGGAGTTCTTGATCTCGATGATCGCCCTTCTTATGTAACTCCTTCACATCGAACTCCAAAGAGGATAATCGCTTGCTACCTTCCTCCACGTTTTGAAGGATAGCTCTCAACATCTCCTCGGTTGATGCACCGCCTTCTCCACCAGGAGGTTTAGACCTCGGATCAACACCTGCAGGAACTGTAATACCAGCTTTTGGGTTAGCATATGAGAAATTCTCATTTTTCCTCCATGTGTTTTGAGGAAGCTACTGGCCTCCTTGATACCCTTGTGTGTTCCTCCATTGATTTTGAGGTGGCTGTGGGCCTGGAGGTACAAATGGTTGGCCATAAGGAGGCCTTCCATACTGATTTCCACCTTGTGGATACCCGCCTTGTGGATAGTTAGGCCTTCCCATATAGTTGGCCTCTTCTTGCTAACTCGTGGGTGGGTCCACTTTCTCACTCACCGCTACGTTCCCTCCAACCAAATTCTGCCCCATCTCAAGGTTGCTGATCTTCTCCATCATTGCCATCAACAGCTTCCTAGTACCCTCATTCTCCTCCAACTTGCAAACTCTCTGAAACTCAGGATCCTCGTTCCATGCACCAGCATTCGTGACGATGTTGTCCACGATCTCTCTACATCTCGCTATCCCTTGGTTCAGAATAGCTCCACTCGCACATGCATCTAAATGGGCTTGGCCAGCCTTGCTGGCTCCACTATAGAAGAACGCCATAATATCTCCCTCATTGTACCCGTGCTGCGGGCACTCGATCAACATATTTGAGTATCTCTCTCACGCTTGGCGTAAATCCTCTCCTGACTTCTGGCGAAAGGAAGAGATCTCAATTCTTGATTTAATAGTTCTCGATGGAGGGTAGAATCGCTCAAGAAACAGACGCTCGAGCTCGGCCCATGTGGTTACACCTCCCCGTGGGAGCGTGTTGTCGTACCACTCTTTAGCTATTCCCGTCACTGAGAATGGGAACAACCTAAGCCTCTTGGCATCTTCAGGCATGCCGTTATAATTGAATGTGGAGGCTATCATGAGGAAACTCCTCAGGTGAGTATGAGGGTTCTCCTTCCCAACTTTCCCTTTGAACTGGTTCTCGGTAAGCAGCTTAAGAATTCCCGGGGAAATCGAGAAGTTATTTGCCTCAACAGGAGGCAATGCCACTCCATCATAGTACTGCTGTGGCAGCACTACAAACCTCCCTCAAATAGCCAGATTTTGATCTACGTTCTGAGGAACGTGTTGAGGATTAGCAGCTGGTACGGGTACTTGCTGGGGTAGTGGTTGGTACACAGGTGGTTGATTGAAAACTGGAGGTGGAGGATACGGGTATGGTGGGTAAGGATACGGTGGGTACGGGTAGGGTGGATAGGGTAAGTTGTTTTGTGGTAAATTATGATGTGGGTAAGCAGGGTTGTTATGAGGATTCTGGACCATGTTATGAGCTGGGCTATTTTGGTTCTGAGTACCCGGGTTTTGGCTCTGGCTCTCTCCTAACGGATCCTGATTCGTGCTGGTATTGCCATCAGTGTCGTCAACCCGGTTCAATGCCTGATTGAACTTATTCTCGACATCGTCCAACTCATTAGTGATGTCCATCGGTTCTTTCCCTCCGACAACGTTCATCCTTCGTAAGAAGGCTCGGTTTCTTCTTGCTATTGTCTCAGGATCTGACGGTAACCTCTCTTCGCTCGTATTGCCTTGCGAGCGTGTTCTCATAAACCTGAAACACTAACAAAAGAATCAAAACGCAACTGCCGAATATGTACGAAATAAAAAAAACAGAAAAGAAAAATCACTCACTACTAACTACTAAGCTATCGACAAGTCCTATTCAAAAAACATACAACGCCATCCCCGGCAACGGCGCCATTGACTTGGAGCGATTATTACTAACTTCTACTAGTCGCTCACCCACAAGCGAACGGGTTTACTGTAGTAAGAGTAAGTATAACGGCCAAGTATATCGAACCAACGAGATGGGGTGTATGCGAACAGATCCCTGAAGATCTACGCGTCGTAGCTAATATGAGTGTAATGTTTTTTTAGTTTTTTTAAAGATTAATTAAAAGACTAAAAGAAACTAATTAAACTAAAATACTAAAGAAGACATTTAACTAAGGGTTGTTTTCAAATGAGAGATGGTGATGCTTAGAATAGGAATCCCTACGTATACTAACGGAGCGGGTACATAATCAAAATAACTGTGACGCGCAAGAAATAACCTAAGTAAAAGAATGCAAGGTGAAAGCTCAAGATTCTAAACCCTAATACTTTACCCTAACACTCGACTTCACTAATCCACTAACAAGTTAATAGATTGTGCTTAATTAATGAGACCCTAATTTAACTAAGGTGATGCGGTCGTCCTCCTTCGCTAAACTGGTAGATGAATTAACCCTTCCTAAACCCTCTAGTTAAGTCTACTCGTTGTTAAAGAGTGATACGGTAGTCCTCTCTCTAACACCTTTCGAACAAAATTCAAAAGTAAAGTTGAGATTAATTTTAAGAATTCATTAACCAAGAAAATTAAAACCTTACATCACAAGTTACCCTAATTACGTACCCACAACCTACTTCTACGAGTTCATCCTACCCCAAGCATACAAGGGTTTTAGCTAGACATAGGTTTAACGTAAATAAGAGCAATTAAATAAGTAACGAACATAAACATGATAATCAAGATGAAGAAGAGATCAAACATAAACTAGGGTTTAACGAATTAAAAGAATAAACTTAAATTAACTCAATAAAAGAAGTCTCAATGTACTCAAGAACGAAAATATAACGAAAAGAACTAAAAAGTAAGATCGTAATTCGAATTCGTAATGAAAACCTCAAAAAACGTAATCATAAACTTGCTTCTCTTCTTCCTCTCCAAAAACGAACTCTAAAACTCTCAAACTATCTCGTGAAGTGTGGTATCTGTGTGGTATCTTCCAAAAACGTGCTTGAGACGAATATATATATGTACGGGCCGAATCGTGAACTCATGGGCCAAAAATGCCTTTGAAAATGTGAAAACTGAAGGCGCTCGAGCAGGCCTGCTCGAGCGGTCGCGCTCGAGCATGGAGCTCGAATGAAACAAGTGCTCGAGCACTCGCGCTCGAGCTGCTCGAATGGTGGAATTCTTCTGTACAATTTTGGGCGCTCGAGAACCACGCTTGAGCGGTGGCGCTCGAGCTGCTCGAATGCTCAAACTTTTCTGTATGTTTTGGGCGCTCGAGCAATGTGCTTGAGCGCTAGTGCTCGAGTGCTTTACTCGAATGCTCCCAAAATTCCTCCAAATAGCACTTTTCTTCTTCAACACTAACACCAATCGTATTTCTTCGATATCTTCTCATCCGGGCATCCGTTTGAGACGATTCAAAGTCCTACGAACTCCATTCTTCGCCCTCGATTCACCTACGAGCATCAAAGAGACAAATTCATCAATGTAGAAAAATAATGCTCAATTGACTCCAAATACTCGACAAAATTGGCCAAAATTAGGGTATTTCAAGTGACGAATCATGACAATATCACGCCTAATTAAGTATCTGAAAAGAACTCGTGATAGAATGCTGATTGACCAGTCATGCAGTTTAATTCCAGTGGGATACAAAGAATCGAATTTCCAATCAAACCTAGACTCCAGAAGATCTACCTCGTGTAGTGTGTTTTGCATGGGAGAAGGAGCCATGACATGGAGAAGCGATAAGCAGAAATGCATCGCAAATTTGACCATGGAAGCCGAATAAGTAGCTGCTTTTAAAGCAGCGAAATAAGCGGTTTGACTCAAGAACTTCTTATTGGACTTGGACTTTGTTATGAATTTGCCCAGCACAATCACTGTCTATTGTGATAATGCCGGAGCAATTGCAAATTCAACGGAACTGAGAGACCACAAGGCCAGGAAGCACATTGAAAGAAAATACTATCTTATACGAGAAATCGTTAAGAGAGGAGATATAGAGGTGGCAAAGATCGCGTTAGAGGACAACCTAGTAGATCCATTCACAAAGGGTCTGCCTCAGAATACATTCAAGAGACACGCGAATGGAATGGGTGTCAAGGCTGCCAATCTGCATTGAGTATAAGTGGGAGAAATATTAGGTTCGTGTAGGTGATATGAGATGTCAAGTGATAAACAAGATATGTTGTAGTATACTTAAAAGCAGACTTTGAATATAAGTGGGAGATTGTTGGGGTTATACGTGAAAGTATGCTTTTACTTTGTATAACATATGTATTAAACACTTATTTATGAGAATAAATCTTTAATTACTATTGCTTTAAATACGAATGAATGTTATATATGTTTATTGCAAACCATTCAATAAGTGGTATATGTTACATTGTAGTTAGTATGGTGATACCAGATCACGGAAGATCACATTAACAGTTCCTCTTAACTAAATGTACAACTTCACAACCTAGGTGGAATTGAACAATCCACCGTGAAAGGTTGAGGTGTAGTTCTCAGATTGATCTGTCTTGACCAAAATATTGCACTTGTATATTTTGTATGTACTGAAGAGGACCTACAGAGAGGATAAATTCTCCTATTCTGAACGAAGAAGAATTAGACCTCAGTGGTTGTTGGTTTCTTAATCTCTATCATTTAAATAGGACCGTGTGTGCTTAATACTTATTGCTTTGATACATGTTGGGTGAGAATCATTGTGACTTCGATACCTTGTGTTTTGGGCAATAATATTAATCATACGACAATTGCTAAGTTATAATACGGAGAAATGTGTGTACGTACGGATTGTGTGATTTGTCCCCTTGGTTGGCTCAAAATTTTTATTGTACCAAATCTCGCAAGTGAAAATTAGTATTTCGGTACGGATAATACTGTTGAGTTGTCTTTACTCCAAGGCACAAGATATTAATTAATTTATAGTTATTCAGAGGCTCAATTAATTAATGGACTAAATAATCTTAAACACGAGAAATAATAACCAGGAGCCTATATTATCGTAATATGAATTAAGATGAATAGTGCAATATTAATTTGATAGTGGTATTAATTAATATTAATGGGCTGAATTATATTGCGGCTCAATATTGAAAATTCAGAAGCCCATTGGAGGTCCAATCTTATTTTTCCTAAAGACCCCTTAAGTAGCCCAATAATTAGCCCGATAATGATAAGATGATTAAAGTAAAAGAAAAATATTATTGCTGATTTTTCCTATTAATTTTTTAAAATATTGATATAATGACAGATAAGATTTTGTTGATTTTTTTTGGAAAGATATTATGGAAGATATGTATTCTTGGAATACAAGATTATCTCACATATTCAAGAAGATCCAAATCTTGTATTCTTAACCTATAATTTTCAAAATAATAATGGAGGGTGAAATTTTTGTGGAATATGTTATTGTGGAGAAAAAAATATATGAAATATATTTAAGATTTTTTGGAGATCAAGAAAAGGTTTTTTCCTCCCTAACTCTATGGTAAAACTCGGCCCACCCATTATTATATATATGGGATGATTTTTTATCCCCAGTTTACAAGCTCCTTGAGTTGGAAAAATTAAGAGCAACATATATTTTTCTTCTTCCTTCGTACTATTAATTGTTCGTTAAGCACTTCCCATCGGTGGACGAACAAGGCTAAAGGGAATACTTGAAAAAGTCTTTCGGTTGATAGCATCGTTGAAGGTTGTCCCGTTATTCTCAAAGGTCATTCTACAAGAGGTATGTAATTGCATATATAAATTCCTAGATTTCCACTATAGGTTTTTATGTAAATTAATTTATATGCATGATGAAAAACATGTTGGAATTATTATTTGAATTAATTAGGATTAATTCATGCTAGTATTAATTAATTTTAAATCTGTATTTAAATATCATGCCGAATAGATCTGGGCACCCAAATTAATTTCCCCAACGCCCCCAACTACCTCCGACGGACCATTAAAGACGTGCCAAGGGTCAGGACTCTCTCTACTGAGGAGGCTGTCGCACGAAACACAGACAACATAAATATATACATAACCCAGTCCCTCTTCTTCCAGGGTACCTCCATCCTATCTAAAGTGTTTGGTTAGCGTATCACCGATGAGTAAGAGAGGAAGAGCCTCCGAAGCACGGCTTCTCAATGGGAGAAAGAGGCCCTTGCGGACTGGGAAGAGCTGAAAGCCAAAAAACTCGAGCTAAAAATGCCGCCAAAAGGTAGCCTGGGTGCAAAATATGTTAGTTGCTAGAAAAGACAACATCGAGATAGTCAGTGAAATAGATCATCTGAGAACTGAGGAGGTCATCTATCTGTGTGAGGAGGTGAAAGTTGTCAACAAGGCCAAGAGACTGGCCGAGGTTGAGACAGAAGAGATGAGGAAGACCAAGGTTACCGTCAATGAGGAGATAATTAAGATTCATAAGGAGTTGATTGATCCAGATATTGTCCTCAACCAACTGCTTAAAAAGGAAGAGGTCATCGATACCTTGGCCAAAGAGTATGATCCCTACAAGGATCCTCAGAACTTTTAGACTATGCGTACTAGCCATGTACGACTCCCTCAAGATCCTGAAAAGCGTCGACCAACCTACTGCCGAGTTGGAAAAGTTCTTTAAGAACTTCATGCTTTCCCACCCCCTCGACAAAAACTTTTACTTGCACATAAAAGACCTCGAGGTGGTGCACGGGGTCAGCCTTGATTGGTGGACAGAGGAGCCAGCTGTTGATGCCTAGGGAGGTAGCACCTTTGTCGCCCGAAGGGGGAGAGGTTGATGTCAGTGGCAGTGATGCCGGGAATGATGGTAGTGAAGTGGTCTTCGAGGTTGGGGTTGTGAACGAGACACCTCGGTTGTAATTTCCTTTTCTTTTGCTCGTGGGGCACATTGTACTTGGCCATCATGACCCTTTATTAATGAAGATTTTATTTTAAAACATTTGATCTTTCCATTTTCCCTTGATTGTTTCCTCAAGAGCTAAAATTGGTAGTCTGTATGTTTGTTACAAAGTTGGAGCTCGTCGAGTGTTGAGAGGTCATATTTCGTCGAAAGTAGTGTTAACTTAGTTATTTTAGGAAAAAAAAACATGTTAGTACTCATGGCGAGGTCGAACCTCATCGAGAGACTGAGAGGGTGGACCTCGTTAAGAGTCTTAAGGTTTTAACTTAATTATTATAAGAAATAAATACTTTAACGCTAGCCGAGAGGTCGGACCTCATCAAGAGGATTTGTGCTGTTGAGAGGTTGGACCTCCTCAAAATTCTTGGGTTTTAACTTAACTTTTTAAGAAATAATTAAGTTAGCACTTGCCAAGAGGTCGGACCTCATCGAGAGACTTTGTGCTCTTGAGAGGTCTAACCTCGTCAAGAGTCTTGGAGTGTAACTTAATTATTTTAAGAAATAAATATGTTAGCGCTCACTGAGAGGTCAGACCTCATTTAGAGTCTTTGTGCTCTTGAGAGGTTGGACCTCATCAAGATACTCTGGTGCCCCTGAGAGGTCGGACCTCGTCAAGGGACTTTTCGTTTATAACTCGGTTGGTTCTTGAATCTCTAATTTTTCTTTTGGAATTGCATCAAAATTTACAATGACTCGATTACAAGTTTATTGGTAATACTTCTTGAGATGTCAAACATTCCATGTGTATTGGTCTGAAGTGTCGTCTGGGTGTTCCAGCTCGTATTGTCAGTGGTTAGATATTTAGACACTTGGAATGGGCCCTCCTAGTTTGGATCGAATACTCCTTTGGTGACACCTTGGATTTTATTTAGGACGAGGTCATCCACCAAGAACTGTTTGACCTTGACTTTGGAGTTGAAAAGCTTTTTGGAATTCTGCTTGTAGATGGCATTCTTGTGGGTTGAGGTGAGGTATTTTTCCTCTAGTATGTCTAGGTCGGCTCTTCTTGATTTGTCATTTTCCTCCGTGATCGTTTGGGATATCCTATAGCTCGGAACCACGACCTCAGTCAGGATGACTGCTTCAGTGCTGAAAGCTAGTGAGAAAGGAGTTTCTCTTGTCAAGTTTCTCCTGGTCGTTCTGTACGACCAAAGGACGTTGAGGAGCTTGCTAGCCCCATTTTGCTTTCCTCTCCTAAAGTTTGCCTTAGTGGTGTGTTCTAGGATCTTGTTGACTGCCTCGACCTGTACACTATTCTGTGGGTGGTATGGAGTGGATAAAATTTTCTTGATGCCCCATATTTCACAGGAGTCCATGACCTCTAGGCCGTCGAATTGCTTTCCATTATCCGAGATGCTTTCTTGAGGGAGCCCAACACGATAAATAATGTTCCTTCATATGAATTTGATGATCTGTCTCTATTTTATCTTGTTTAGAGGCTCCGCCTCTGCCCACTTGGTGAAGTAGTCGACGATGACCATAGTGAATTTGTGTCCGCCCGGGGCCATTAGCATACGTCAAATCAAATCGATCCCCCACTATGTAAACAATCAAGAGCTATACATTGTTGTAAGATTTTTAGGGAAAACCTTGATATTTGGGCCCATGACTTGACACTTGTGGCTGAATTTGGCGTAGACTATGACATCCCAATATAGAGCAGTCCAGAAATAACCCTGTCTCATTGTATTGTGAATGAGCAATTGCCCCCTGACGTGATTCCCAGAGACTTCGCTGTGGATCTCGTCAATTACCAATTTTACTTGTACAGGGGTCATACATTTTAGGAGTGGGAGGGTGAAACTTTGTTTTTAGAGTTGATCATCGATTAGGGTGTGCCTCGTCTCCCGAAGCTGTAGTTATTGAGGTTAAACTCGGTCTTTGGGCAACGCTCCGGTCTTTAAAAATGAAATGATTGGGGTTATCCAACTTGGGTCCTCCTCGGCCACCGTTGCTATTAACTCTGGGTGGATTGAGGGGCTTTGTAGCTTGATGAGGTTAATGTTGGAGAGGTCAGTAGCACCATCCGAGGTGGAGAGCTTGGATAGTGCGTCGGTCTGGGAGTTTTTTTCCCTTAGGATTTGTTCGATGAAAAGTTGATGGATTTTTTTATATAACTCCGCGGCGTGCTCTTGGTATTGGACCATTTGCTCGCCTCGGGCCTCATACTCTCCTTTCATTTGGTTGACCACCAAGAGCAAATCCATGAAAATATGGGCATTGGACCCCGACCGCGATGGCTAGCTCCAATCTACCAATTAGTACCTCGTACTCAGCCTCATTATTAGTAGCGAGGAATGAGAATCTGACGGCATTGGTGAAACATTGATCATTTGATCCTGTTAGAATAATACCGGCCCGGATGTATTAGCTCGTCGACGATCCATCCATGTAAAGTTTCTAAGGTGGATAATTTACTCTTGTGGGATTTGGTGGGTAGGTAAGCTCGATGACAAAGTCAGTTAGGGCTTGACCCTCGATGGCGGTCCGAGGTGCATAGGAGACCCATATTGTGAGACCTTGATTGACCATTTGATGAGGCGCCCGCTAGTGTTGGATCAGTGGAGAACTTTCCAGAGTTGTAAGGTTTTTGGACCTCGACTTGTTGGTCAAACAAATACAACCTCAACTTTCTCACGCTCATTACTAGGGCATAAGCAATATTTTTCAGCAGTGAGTACCTGAGCTCGACGTCATGGAGAACTTGGCTCACATAGTACATCGGCAAGTGCTCTTGTCCTTCAGCTCAGACCAGTACAACACCGAGGGCGTTATTTGAAGTGACGATGTAGAGGAAGAGTTTTTTTGCCAGGAATTTACTTTGCTAGGAGAATTGTATTGGCCATATATTCTTTTAATTTTTGGAATGTGATCTGGCTTTTCTTGTTTCAAGAATGGTTTGCTCTTATCCCCAAACCTAAAAATGAACCTGTACAACGAGGTGAGGCAGCCGGTTAATCTTTGCACTTGTTTGACGCTCCTTGATTCTTGCATGTTGAGGATGACCTTTATTTTTGTTGGGTTTGCCTTGATGCCCCATTAGCTGACAATGTGATCAAGGAATTTTCCCGAGCCGATGCCAAAACTACATTTCTTTGGATTCATCTTCATATTGAAAGCTCTTACAATAACGAAGGCCTCAGCAAGGTCCATTAGGTGGTCTTCCTTCACTTATAAGAAAATTTCTACCAAATTTTTAAGATATGCATTCTCATATGGCATATATTTTACAATATTAAAGACCACTGGACACTCATCTTCAACAGAAAAATATAACTTGTATATCTTAAAATTATACCCCCTATGTCCCAATATTTCTTTCACACTTGCTTAAATGGATGTCCCAACATTTCTTTCACATCCTAAAAAAAAAATCTCTCTTACAAAAGTCAATAAAATATAAAATTACCATTATTTTTATTCAACTCCACACTCGCATACCCTTTTTCTTTCCTTAAAAAATGTGTCCATCCCATGTATGAAAGATTTCTTGGGACGGAGGGAGTACTAGAATTAGAAATTAAGCACAAAATTGAGAGGATAAAAATTATGCAATCTTTCTCCCATGATATTTATCTATATCAATTGTGTAAAGCTAAAAGATATGAATAAAGATGTAACAACATTACGAATGCCAGTGGGAATATCATGCGAATTTGCAATTACTGTAGGCAAGTATCAACACTAAGCTCGTACCATTTTTTGTTTTAATAATTGATGAGTTTACAAGCAACTACAAAAATCCTTTAATAATGTATGTTTATTTTGATGATATAGTAAGAACTATAACACAAACTTATAACAGGTAATAACAAAAAAGTAGTAGAAAACTAAAGAGAATTATACCTTGTCTGAAGTTGAGACATGGGTTTGATTTTCCATAATGCTTTTTATGATAAGCATTGCCACAACTTTATTTGTTCCAGAATCAAGGTGATCCATTACATGGGGATAAATTAGAAAGTATAAGAGTTGTTACACTGACGATATCATCATATCTATCTAGTTGGAGCACTCAGAAAAATAGCAACTTGTTTTGTTGCTTTAATATCTTTCAGCTTAGGTATTCTAAATAATTTTTTTTACGCATGCCCCCTTTCAAAAATCAAAAGGTATAAAGTGGTCAAAATATTAAATTTCATAGTATGGAGTTTGGTAATGAAATTTAAATGCCCTATTCTAATAATTGACGAGATAGAGTAAAATTTATATTCGCATCACACGATCGGTGCTAACACTAATGAGCAAATATCATCTTTTTTTGTGAGAATAAATAATTTATGCCTGAATGAAAATGTACTATATACTAGAAATTTGATGGAACCATCAAATTTCAAACATATTGAGACATCTTTTGCATCACCAACTTAAAAAAGAGCATATCAACACTTGTTTCACATAATTCAGCATATAAGGATGCACACGGAGAGTGAAAGTCAGAAGAGATGCGTATAAAGTTTTAGCTCCAACAATAGGTATGTCAACTTGTGCTTCAATGACCTTGTTTTTTTTAAATGTGAACATAATGTTATTCCAAATGTAAGTCTTTGTTCATCCCAAAATAAATTAACCCCTCAACTTCAACAAAGTTATATCATGACATGAATGGATAGACATGAAAAATATCATGCAAATCCTACGAGTACAATTAGTAGGTTAGAGTCATATTATCTAAATACCGCACATTTAGTATCCATATCCTCCCAAGAGAATACCAGTATTTCAAAAAGTTTCTCAAAGCCCGGAATCAAAGGAAGTTTTTAAGTAATAATAAAAATCACTTTTTAACACTTAAAACCTTTGCATGTTTGGAATAGTTGTACCAAGGGTGGCCCTAAGGTGGGGTGGAAGGGTGGTGGGATGATCGTCCTGGCCTAGAGGTTAATCTGGACTTACTGTTATTTATATATGTATATGTTGATGAAATGTTTTGGTAAGTTGAAAAAAGTTGATGTACGTTTTAATAAGTTCTCAACTACGAAACTATAATTTTTTTTAATAAAATGTAAAAAAATAAATTTGATTAAAGATGTGTATAACTAGTATTGTTATTGAAAAAAACTGATAAAAGTCTAATCAGCTGTCAACGATGAATTAATAATATTTTTAATGTAAAAAAAAAATTATAAATTGATGTTATTATTGAAGAAGAATTTCATAAAAATCTTCATAAGTTGCTAAAGATGAATTGATGAAAAATGTTGATAAGTTATCAACAAAAAACAATTGATAAAATCTTTTAGATATGTTATTTTTTTATTTTTTTATGAAAAGTGTCCATAAGTTGATAAGTTGTTGAAAAGTATATGAAGATTCTTGTTTGAGTGGGCTGTCACGAAGAAATCACAAATACGTTTTGTTACTTTCAATTAAAATAGAGAATGAATACAGAAAAAACTAACCTCAGTACGTTCCCTTTCAAGATAACTATCATTCATTAACTATGATATAACAAAGATGTATGATTAGTATTTGTTTTATGTTATGCAAAACTCAAAAGTTGTTAAAGAATAGAAAAAAAAAACTCTAAAATTACACTTCAAATAGTGACAAGATTCATGCGCCAAGAGTAAAACCTTGGTAATTTGTGAATCTCGACCATCTTATAAATTTCAAGACGGTGATAATGAATGATGAGTTCGAAAGCATAATTGTTATAATAAACTACGTATGCAAATATTATTGACGAATTTCCTTAACTTTGGAAATTCTTTATATTATGAAAACTTTTAAGATATTGATTTTACTGATTTATTTCATAAACAAAAAATATTATAGGTAACTTTATTAGTAAAAAACATTTGAAATTGAATATAATATTATAGGTAACTTTGCAGGTAACTTTAATTGTGAACATTTCATTATTATAAATGTATTTACGAATTAACTATGTTACAAAAAATGTTAAATAAATTAGAAACTTTATGTATTGAAAAAAATACGTTAAATTATTATAAAGATATTTTTCAAAATACAACTTTTGGAAACTGATCCTGCCGTCACCGTCGATGTCGGCTTCCCTAATCATGTCGATGAGTTCCTCTGTGAGGGCGTGACCGAGCTTAGCCATAGAGTGAGCGAGCTCCATTGCTGTGATGAACCCGTTCCAATCCCTATCAAACATCTTAAATAATTACTTCAATTGCTTCTCTCAGTACGATAACTTCGTCGGTAGAAGCTCTGGCGCCACCAGCGCCACAAACTCCAAGAATTCTACTAATCCGTTGTTGTTGGTGTCCAATTTCTAGATAAGCGCATCGATCAGATTGGAACTTGACTTCTAACCCAGCGATTGCAAAAACAACCCGAATTCCAGCTCTGTCAGGCTCGAGTTATTGTTTTCCCCCAGTTTGATCGATGACATCCGTGAAGAAAATCTTCGACTGCAATTGAATTATTTTTATTAGTTGATGAAACAAAGATGAATTACAAAATGCTTCCCAACAATTTGTTAAAATTCTTCTTCTTTATCAGTTGAATTAATATTTCTTTAGATGAATTAGGGCTAATGCTCCACCACTTTCGAGGAATCATTATCCGAATTGGTACCGATCATTCAGATCTAAATTACAATCGTCACGACTAAAAGATTTACAATATTTGCAATACTAAAGACCATTGGATACTCATCACAGACAAATATAACTACTTGTATATCTTAAAATTATACAAGAATTAGAAACTAAGCACAAAATTGAGAGGCTAAAAATTATGCCATCTTCTCCCATGATATTTATCTATATCAATTGTGCAAAGCTAAAAGTTATGAATAACGACGTAACAACATTATGAATGCTAGTGGGAATATCGTGTGAATTTGCAATTATTGTAGGCAAGTATCAACACTAAGTCCCTACTATTTTTTGTTTTAATAATTGATGAGATTAAAAACAACTACAAAAATCCTTTATTAATGTATGTTTATTGTGATGATATGGTAAGAACTACAACACAAACTTATGGCAGGTAATAACCAAAAAGCAGCAGAAAACTAAAGAGAATTATACTTTGTCTGAAGTTGAGACACAAGTTCTATTTTTCATAATGCTTCTTATGATAACTATCACCACGACTTTATTTGGTCCAACATCAAGATGATCCATACATGAATAGTTAGAAAGTGTAAGAGTTATGTCACACTCAAATTTTCATAAAATAAATTTCTACGAAAAACACATGATTAATTTAAAATAAAAGAAGGCGTGAACAATATATTTAATTATAAATAAGATATGCAAATTTTGTTTCAAATTAAAAATACTTAACAAACGTGGAAGACTTGAATATTTATTAGCTTCCTAAAAGTAATTTAATTTAAAATGTTAAATGTATCAAAATATGATTACCTCATAAGAACTTAACTAGGAAAAACTGATTAGTTAAATAAACTTGATTTTAATATAAAATGACCTGAAGGACCATCATCCATCGCCTCTCCATGCTTCCACTGCGCAATCTAATAATGTTAAAATGAATGGGGTAAGTACGCAAGCACACCCACTGAGGTCAAATTATTCTAGATTAAATATAAAAACAAACAGTTAAAGCATAAATACTAATAATAATATTCGTACTAACACCTTACATTTCGCCATTGAGACTTGTCCAATAGATAATTGTCACATTTACTTTGCCAATGGATCTTTCCCACAAAAATTTTGTCAATAATTAATTGTCACATATACTTTGTCAACTTTACCGAGTACGGCAGGATTCGCCCGAGATCCGTCGGTCTCGGACCTTATTAGGGCCCTGACTATTAAACTTTACCGAGCACGATGGATACACCCGAAGACCCATCGGTCCCGGACCCGTGAATTAGTCTCTTTTAAATTTCATAACATATCATACATGAAATATAACACGTAGCAAACAAGTTCAAAAAATCACGTAAAACATTTAAAAATGAACAACATGCTCTACTAACCACTGTAGAGATAGTATTTAAATAGAAACCTCACCTTGAGAAAATATGTCGTGAATGAAATTGATGCAAAAGCCTCAAAGCCTACCCCTCGCGATTACCGTCACCTAAAATAAAAAAAATAAAATCCAATAAGAAATAATAAAATAAATTGTCAAATTTCAATACATCCTTAATCTCGCCCAAAACCCCATATAATAAGCCTTCCATTAATCATACTCCTATATTAAGACTACCATTAATCGCCTTAATTTCAAAGACTTACTGTTCATATCTAATTCAACTATCTTGATTAAGGGAAGAGTTCAAATCTTAAACAACTCATGTCCAACTTTCAAGATAAGCTTTTATTTAAAACTTAATTTAATTAACCTTTTCTTATATTTCCAAAAACCAAAATAATTTAATCAAAGCACTTGGCCCGTTTCTAATAGCCATGATTGGCTAATCAACACTTTATTCTAGATTATACATTTTCCTATTATTGCTCACGAAACCAAACAAAGTTAACAAGACTAATAATCGAATATCAATGCTTAAGTCCTTAATTTAGTTACAAGCCAACTACGAAAGTTCTATGCCTCATCTATGTTGTACCCATTATAATTATATAAAATATATTATTGAGAAAGAATCAGACCAGTCAATAAAAAATTGGGAAATCGATATTAGCGAATTATTGAATCTGAAAAAACGACCAAAAAGAACTATAGAAGTATGAAGAGATGGAAAATACCTTACGTCAATTGCTGTAGAAAAATAATCAGCCGTGTAGTTGGAGTTGGAATTGGAATTTTGTGAATATGAATTATCTAGGGTTAATTATAATACAAATAGGTATATTAGAAATGGGCTTGGGTTTGGATTTGGGCTCGGACACTACAAAAATTTGCGTTTTTGCAACCGATATTTGTGACCGCCAAAATATTGGTCTCAAAATCATGTATTAGCGACCGAAAGAGACTGGTAGTCTCAAAGTAATAAAATTTGCAACAGCCACTAAAAATCGGTCTCTAATACGAACATTTTGCGACCGCCTTGCTCGGTCGGTCCCTAATTGAACACATTTAGCGACCGACCAAGCGGTCGCTAAACCCAAAGGTCGTCAAAGAGGACCAATAATTTCAACCACCAGATCAGCGACTGCCGAGACAGTCGCTGATTTCAAATTTACAATCAGAGGCGGTCGCAGATCGGTAAGTTTTGACCCGTCTTGGTAACGGTTGAGGGTCATTAATACAGACGGTTCGCTAATCCTAAATGGGTCAAATTGACCGATAGAATCGGTCAAAAAGACCAAAAATGGGTTAATAGTGACCGCTGTTGGCGGTCGCTAATTTTTTTTAAAACCTTTACATATCAACTCCGTACGCCATTTTATATACGCATAAAATTTTAATTCGCAGTCGTCGCGTCCGTCTAGGATTTTGTCCCGATCAAAACACTAGTTGCATCCCTGTTTATACAATAACCGTGAGTTTTTAAAATTTTAACCGTTTAAATTATTTTTAAATCATGTTTTATGAATTATAATGTTGAGACAATTATATATGTTTGTAGGATAGTTATATGTATGTTTGTTATGAAATTATATATTAATATTATTGAGAAAATTTTATATTTGTGTGGTTATTGGAATTATGTTAGTTGATGTTCAATTAATTGAATTATATATGTTTACATGAAATTTTATATATATATATATATATATATATATATATATATATATATATATATATATATATATATATGTTAGTTGATTGATATGAAATTTAGTTGATCAATAGTATATTTACGTAGGTATGAATTAATTTAGTTGAATGAGTATATATACGTAGGTATGAATTTAATTAGTTGATTGATATATATACGTAGGTATGAATTTAATTAGTTGATTGATATATTTATGTAGGTATTAATTAATTTAGTTGATTGGTATATATACACAGGTATGAATTTATTTAGTTGATTGATATACATATGTAGGTATGAATTAATATAGTTAATTGATATATAACATGATATTATCTGTTGAATTTATAATTATTACATATTAACCCTCAAGATAAACGTTTCACTGTTATCCCGGTCGACAACAAGTTAGTATTTTTTAATGAATTATATATACTTTTAATTGTATTAATATTAACTTGAATTTTTAATTTGTTGTCACAGACTGCTTCCAGTCCATGAGACTAGCGCTCGCGTCTCAGGGGTTATTAGGATGATCTCGTTTGAGTTTGGCGCCTACTTGTGGGTCCTAGTGCCCGAGCAAAAGAGGATGTAGTACTTTGATGAGTTCAAGGTATAAAAAATTTATTTATTATGATTTTAATTTTGAATTTTTTAATTTATTTATTAATATTTTATTTTTAATTTAATTGTAGAGGTGGTGCGTTTGGGACCCTACTCACGATAGTGTTATGTACGACTTGTTCTGCGTGAAAGCGCAAGAACAGTAAAAAAATATTATCTACGACTTGAAGAAGCAGTGGGAGCGTGGGCAGCGGGTGGAGTTGGGCCGAGAGCGCCAGACGGACGTTTGATCTGGGATGTCTGGTGGATCACTGGAAAAGTGATCCATTCAGAAGAAGATGAAGAGAGAGAATATATATATATATATATATATATATATATATATATAGAGGGAGAGAGAGAGAGAGAAATGTTAAACAATTTATTTAATTTGTATTTTTTTGTGAATTTTATTTAATTTATGTTTTTTAAACAATATTTCAGTGAATTTAGTTAATTTATATCTTTATTATGCTTTAATAAATAATTTGTATGAATCAAGAATTGCATATAACTAATGAAAATTTACAATATAAAAAAAAGGTTAGTAAATATATACAATTTAATGCATGAAAGGAATTAATTTGATGAATTTTAAAAAAAAGGGAGTCAATTTGAACTTATATACAATTTAATGCATGATAAACGAAAAAATTAATAATTTATATTAGTCTAAAATATTAAATTTACAAAATTAAAAAAAAGTTAGTAAATATATACATATAAGTGAATTAGAAACAAAAAGAAATTAATTTGATGAATTAAAAAAATGGGAGTCAATTTGAACTTATATACAATTTAATGCATGAAAAACGAAAAAAATAATATTTATATTAGTCTAAAATATTAAATTTACAAAATTAAAAAAAAAGTTAGTAAATATATACATATACATATAAATAAATTGGAAATAAAAAGGAATTAATTTGATGAATTAAAAAAAAGGGAGTCTATTTGAACTTATATACAATTAAATAAATGAAAAACGAAAAAATTAATAACTTATATTAGTCTAAAATATTAAATTTACAAAATAAAAAAAAAAGTTAGTAAATATATACATATAAATGAATTAGAAACAAAAAAGAATTAATTTGATGAATTTAAAAAAAAAAGTCAATTTGAACTTATATACAATTAAATGCATAAAAACGAACAATAATTGCAAGTGTCCTAGTGGTCCACGCCTTCTCCGGGTCACCCGGAGGTCCACGGTTCGATTTTCCTTGGATGCATATGTGTCCATTTATTTCTACAAGCCTTAGAAAGACTTATATGCTATATATGACTCGCATAATATGAGCTAATGGGTCAGTGGCTCGCGCCCGCCCGGACCCTAATGAGCGTGGGTTTGATACCACTGAACTATTTTTTTCGCAGGTTCTTTAATTAGACAATTATTTTATTTATAAAAAAATATTATCGACCGCCTTCAAGCGGTCACAAAAACAGATCCAACCGGGTCAGATCAACGACTGACCGGCGGCGGTCTCTAAACATTAGCGACTGTACATGCGGTCTCTGATCGGTGACCGATTTTCAAAAGCGGCTGCTAATATTAGCTACCCTCGTTTTAGCGATCGACTTTTTTCGATCAGAAATCAGTCGCTAATCATGTTTTGCGATAAAAAATTGATTGCTAAGTCGATCGCTAATCTGCATTTTTTTATAGTGGGATGAGATAAGAATTAGAATTTAAATATTAAAGGCTTTTTAATTCTTATCTCCAAAGAATATAAAAATTAATAGGGAATAAAATATATTCTATAGTAAGAAAAAAAAAAAGGAATTTGAAGCTCTAATGTAAATCTCAATATTTGATTCTGAATTAAAATAATACTTTTGTAGATGATGATAAAATTTAAAAGATGTCGCTTGGTAAAACTTGTGAGATATGAATAATTTATAATTTAATAAGGCTCAATAGATAGAAATAATTTGAAATATAATAAATAATTAACTTTAAAATTTGGGTTGTTACAAGTTGTGACACTAACGATATCATCATATCTATCTTTACAATCTTCCAAATTTGGTATTCCAGACAATATTTTTATGCATGCCCCGTTTCAAAAGTCATAAGGTATAAAATGGTCAAAATATTAAATTTTATATTATGAACTTTGGTAATGAAATTTAAATGCCCATTCTAATAATTGACGAGATAGAGTAAAATTTTTAAACACATCCACGACCTGTGCTAATATTAATGAGCAAATAGTAATCTTTTTTTGTGAGAATAAATAATTTATGCCTGAACAAAAAATTATGAAATACTAAGAATATAATGGAACCATCAAATTTCAAGAATATTGAGACAACTTATGCATCACCAACACAAAGAAGAGCATACCATCACTTAATCCATATAATCCAGTCTATCAGGATGAACACGGAGAGTGAAAGTCAGAAGAGACACGTAAAAAGTTATAGCTCCAATAATAGGCATGTCAACTTGTGCTTCAATGACCTTGTTTTTTTTTTTTAATGTGAACATAATGTTATTCCAAATGCAAGTATTTGTTCATTCAAAAATAAATTAACGCCTCAACTTCAACAAAGTTCTATCATGTCATGACTCATGAATAGATAGAAATGGACAATATCATGCAAACCTGACTATTAAATCAATAGGTTTGAGTCATATTACCTAAATACCAAATATTGAGTATACATATCCTCCCACGGGATGACCAGGGTTCCAGAAAGCCTTCCAAAGCCTGGAATCAAGTGATGTTTTTAAGTAATAATAGGTCACATGTTTAACACTTAAAACCTTTGCATGTTTGGAACATCTGTACCAAGGGTGGCCCTCAGGTGGGGCGGGTGTGGAGGTCGCCTTGGTCTCGAGGTTATTAGGAATATACTGTTACTTATATAAGTTTATATATATTCATTGAGGAAAAGTCTTGGTAAGTTGAAAAAGAGTTGATAAACGTCTTAATAAGTTCTCAACTACGAAATAATGATTTTTTTTTATGAAATGTAAAAAAAAAGATTTAAAATATGTGTGTAACTGGTATTGTTGTTGAAAAAAACTGATAAAAGTCTTAATTAATTGTCAACTTAAAAAATTAAATTGGAACCCCTCTTAACACCAGAAACAAGATAGTTGTAAATGAATATAGTACATATCAGAGTTAACCCTGTCATTCTTTTGGCCTGGGCGAACATGAAAAAACGGGACCCTATCAAAGAAAAAAAACTGCCTATATAATATATCTAAAAACAATAGAAAAAAATGTACAATGACTTTATGTAGTTGTTGGGATATGTTTTAGTTTTGATGATTTTCCAAAACAACATGTAATAGGTTTGAAAGCAGTCAGGATAGTATTATTTCAGGTCAAGCTAAGTCATTTCTCAGTAGAATAGGCTGTTCAGTTGAGGGGAAACTCAGCGAGGGGGAACTTTGCAACACAGCCTGAGAATTTCAAGATGACACCCAGAAGAACTGACTGAAGCCATGCTTGCAACCTGAACCAGAAGAGAAGCCTGAAGGATGTCCCACTGAGTGTAAACCAGGCTGATCTAAGCTAAGTCAGGTGGACCACTCAGTGAAGAGCATGATCAGGAGGATCAGTGCTGCACCAAGTAGGTCCTGAAGGAGTCAGGCTACTGTGGTCAGGGAAGTTTGTCATTCAGCCTTATGACAAACTTCTTGGAGTGATCTTCAAACAGTCTCCGAAGGACAACTACACTGAAGACGTTCAGTCCACTGAAGATCATCAGTCAGTGAAGGAGGAAGCTACCTAAAGTCAGTGGATCTTGGTCAACCCACTGAGTCAAAGATCCGTGAATCCAGGCCACGTGGACCAATCAGCACAAGGCAGCAACTCTGACACTGACAAAGGCCGAATTCCAAGAAAAGTGGTTGAAACCATTAAATATTGGATTCAAATGTACCTTCCCTCCAACGGATAAATTTGAATCCCCATTATAAATACAAGCTCTTAGCTTCGTTGTAAAGTGTGTTGAAGTGTTGTATTGTGTGTAAAGAAAGAAAAATCAACACCTACAAGCTATAAGAGTGTGTGAGTTGTTAGGGAGTCATAAGGAAGTGTTACTCACACCTACGACACTGACCTTTAGGGTTATCACTTATATACTTTGAGTGTCAAGCTTGTAACTCATAGCTTAGAGAGGTTTTCCCAATCTTAGCTTGAGGCTAACACATTGTAAGGGAAAACCTCACCTAGTTGGAGAAAACCAAACCAAACTAAACCCTTTCAGAAGATTGTTAGGTTTGTAGTGAGGTGAGGAGAGGCAGCCCAGGGAGTGGCGTGAGTCCAGTTGTAAGTGCACCTTGGCACGTTAAAAACAAGAATCCAAGTTAGTGGATTTCTTGTTAAATCAGGCCGTGGATGTAAGAGCTTGAGTCTCTGAACCACGTTAAACTGAGCGTTGTTTATTATCTAAGCACTTGCTAATTATTTGTAGTGTATGCTCTCTGAGTGTACTTGGAAAGTTTGAAAAGAAGATTAGCTAAGTATTTTAGTCAGGGAGAACCAATCTCACTGACAAGCTTAGGCTAGCACTCGAGAGTTCAGTCTCTCGAGTCACTGCCTTGTTGAGAGCCTGAGCTTTCAAGTCTCATCACTGACTTGATAGCTCTGACTCTCAGCAACGCAGTGACTTGAGTATTCCATCACTGAACTCAGTCAGGGTGCAAGCTATGTTTTATAACGCACTCGAGAGTTCAGCATCTCAAGCCACTGTCCTTGCTCAGAGCATGAGCCTCCAAGCCTTCTCACTGACTTGGTAGCTCAGCCTCTGAGCAGAGCAGTGACTTGAGTATTTCTCTCTCTTGCTGAACTCCCTGAGGAAAGGTTTAAAAAAAAAAATCAATTTTGCTCCTGAATTCCCATTTTGCCCTTCGAAAACGGGACCATCAATTGGTATCAGAGCAGGTTGTTCACATGACCACTGATCCAGTTTTGTTAAGAAAAATGGTCTACCGAACAGATCTTAAACGTTTTAAACTATGGGAATTCCTGCCTTTTTCAAACTATTACTTGTGTTCTGACATTATTCTTGTAATAGAAAATCATTTGGTTAGAAGTTTTGGAATCATCAAAAAGGGGGAAATTGTTGGGATATGTTTTAGTTTTGATGATTTTCCAAAACAACATGTAATAGGTTTGAAAGCAGTCAGGATAGTATTATTTCAGGTCAAGCTAAGTCATTTCTCAGTAGAATAGGCTGTTCAGTTGAGGGGGAACTCAGCGAGGGGGAACTTTGCAACACAGCCTGAGAATTTCAAGATGACACCCAGAAGAACTGACTGAAGCCATGCTTGCAACCTGAACCAGAAGAGAAGCCTGAAGGATGTCCCACTGAGTGTAAACCAGGCTGATCTAAGCTAAGTCAGGTGGACCACTCAGTGAAGAGCATGATCAGGAGGATCAGTGCTGCACCAAGTAGGTCCTGAAGGAGTCAGGCTACTGTGGTCAGGGAAGTTTGTCATTCAGCCTTATGACAAACTTCTTGGAGTGATCTTCAAACAGTCTCTGAAGGACAACTACACTGAAGACGTTCAGTCCACTGAAGATCATCAGTCAGTGAAGGAGGAAGCTACCTAAAGTCAGTGGATCTTGGTCAACCCACTGAGTCAAAGATCCGTGAATCCAGGCCACGTGGACCAATCAGCACAAGGCAGCAACTCTGACACTGACAAAGGCCGAATTCCAAGAAAAGTGGTTGAAACCATTAAATATTGGATTCAAATGTACCTTCCCTCCAACGGATACATTTGAATCCCCATTATAAATACAAGCTCTTAGCTTCGTTGTAAAGTGTGTTGAAGTGTTGTATTGTGTGTAAAGAAAGAAAAATCAACACCTACAAGCTATAAGAGTGTGTGAGTTGTTAGGGAGTCATATGGAAGTGTTACTCACACCTACGACACTGACCTTTAGGGTTATCACTTATATACTTTGAGTGTCAAGCTTGTAACTCATAGCTTAGAGAGGTTTTCCCAATCTTAGCTTGAGGCTAACACATTGTAAAGGAAAACCTCACCTAGTTGGAGAAAACCAAACCAAACTAAACCCTTTCAGAAGATTGTTAGGTTTGTAGTGAGGTGAGGAGAGGCAGCCCAGGGAGTGGCGTGAGTCCAGTTGTAAGTGCACCTTGGCACGTTAAAAACAAGAATCCAAGTTAGTGGATTTCCTGTTAAATCAGGCCGTGGATGTAAGAGCTTGAGTCTCTGAACCACGTAAAACTGAGCGTTGTTTATTATCTAAGCACTTGCTAATTATTTGTAGTGTATGCTCTCTGAGTGTACTTGGAAAGTTTGAAAAGAAGATTAGCTAAGTATTTTAGTCAGGGAGAACCAATCTCACTGACAAGCTTAGGCTAGCACTCGAGAGTTCAGTCTCTCGAGTCACTGCCTTGTTGAGAGCCTGAGCTTTCAAGTCTCATCACTGACTTGATAGCTCTGACTCTCAGCAACGCAGTGACTTGAGTATTCCATCACTGAACTCAGTCAGGGTGCAAGCTATGTTTTATAACGCACTCGAGAGTTCAGCATCTCAAGCCACTGTCCTTGCTCAGAGCATGAGCCTCCAAGCCTTCTCACTGACTTGGTAGCTCAGCCTCTGAGCAGAGCAGTGACTTGAGTATTTCTCTCTCTTGCTGAACTCCCTGAGGAAAGGTTTTAAAAAAAAACAATTTTGCTCCTGAATTCCCATTTTGCCCTTCGAAAACGGGACCATCAATTGGTATCAGAGCAGGTTGTTTACATGACCACTAATCCATTTTTGTTAAGAAAAATGGTCTACCGAACAGATCTTAAACGTTTTAAACTATGGGAATTCCTGCCTTTTTCAAACTATTACTTGTGTTCTGACATTATTCTTGTAATAGAAAATCATTTGGTTAGAAGTTTTGGAATCATCAAAAAGGGGGAAATTGTTGGGATATGTTTTAGTTTTGATGATTTTCCAAAACAACATGTAATAGGTTTGAAAGCAGTCAGGATAGTATCTTTTATTTCAGGTCAAGCTAAGTCATTTCTCAGTAGAATAGGCTGTTCAGTTGAAGGGGAACTCAGCGAGGGGGAACTTTGCAACACAGCCTGAGAATTTCAAGATGACACCCAGAAGAACTGACTGAAGCCATGCTTGCAACCTGAACCAGAAGAGAAGCCTGAAGGATGTCCCACTGAGTGTAAACCAGGCTGATCTAAGCTAAGTCAGGTGGACCACTCAGTGAAGAGCATGATCAGGAGGATCAGTGATGCACCAAGTAGGTCCTGAAGGAGTCAGGCTACTGTGGTCAGGGAAGTTTGTCATTCAGCCTTATGACAAACTTCTTGGAGTGATCTTCAAACAGTCTCTGAAGGACAACTACACTGAAGACGTTCAGTCCACTGAAGATCATCAGTCAGTGAAGGAGGAAGCTACCTAAAGTCAGTGGATCTTGGTCAACCCACTGAGTCAAAGATCCGTGAATCCAGGCCACGTGGACCAATCAGCACAAGGCAGCAACTCTGACACTGACAAAGGCCGAATTCCAAGAAAAGTGGTTGAAACCATTAAATATTGGATTCAAATGTACCTTCCCTCCAACGGATACATTTGAATCCCCATTATAAATACAAGCTCTTAGCTTCGTTGTAAAGTGTGTTGAAGTGTTGTATTGTGTGTAAAGAAAGAAAAATCAACACCTACAAGCTATAAGAGTGTGTGAGTTGTTAGGGAGTCATAAGGAAGTGTTACTCACACCTACGACACTGACCTTTAGGGTTATCACTTATATACTTTGAGTGTCAAGCTTGTAACTCATAGCTTAGAGAGGTTTTCCCAATCTTAGCTTGAGGCTAACACATTGTAAGGGAAAACCTCACCTAGTTGGAGAAAACCAAACCAAACTAAACCCTTTCAGAAGATTGTTAGGTTTGTAGTGAGGTGAGGAGAGGCAGCCCAGGGAGTGGCATGAGTCCATTTGTAAGTGCACCTTGGCACGTTAAAAACAAGAATCCAAGTTAGTGGATTTCCTGTTAAATCAGGCCGTGGATGTAAGAGCTTGAGTCTCTGAACCACGTTAAACTGAGCGTTGTTTATTATCTAAGCACTTGCTAATTATTTGTAGTGTATGCTCTCTGAGTGTACTTGGAAAGTTTGAAAAGAAGATTAGCTAAGTATTTTAGTCAGGGAGAACCAATCTCACTGACAAGCTTAGGCTAGCACTCGAGAGTTCAGTCTCTCGAGTCACTGCCTTGTTGAGAGCCTGAGCTTTCAAGTCTCATCACTGACTTGATAGCTCTGACTCTCAGCAACGCAGTGACTTGAGTATTCCGCCACTGAACTCAGTCAGGGTGCAAGTTATGTTTTATAACGCAATCGAGAGTTCAGCATCTCAAGCCACTGTCCTTGCTCAGAGCATGAGCCTCCAAGCCTTCTCACTGACTTGGTAGCTCAGCCTCTGAGCAGAGCAGTGACTTGAGTATTTCTCTCTCTTACTGAACTCCCTGAGGAAAGGTTTTAAAAATTTTTTTTTATTTTTGCTCCTGAATTCCCATTTTGCCCTTCGAAAACAGGACCATCAGTAGTATTTTGAATGCAAGAAAACTATTAAATGCAAAGAGAATTGTTGAGTTTTTTAGGCTTAGTCTTAAGGTTGGTGATCGGTTTATTGAGCCTTAAAGGTTATATTTATAGTGCAAAAAAGACATTTTGTATTACCCTAATATCTTTGGGAAATCCTTGCATTAAATGCGTGGATTTTGTCTTTCTGAAGACTACACTATATTTGTCCTTGCTAGACATATTCAGACCACTAACATCTTGCCAATTGTCCACCGATAGGGGATTTCCTGATATTGCTTGATTCACTACCTTAACTAGGTAAGATGAATACTAATTAACTACCATTATTACATTTTTATATTTTCTATCTAGGATTGATCTTGTCAGGTCCGCATATCTTGAGAGATCGAGTATCTCACCAGGCGAGGTCGAGCAGGTTCGGTCTTCATAGGATGGTTGCTCGCTCAACGAGGATCTCTTTCTTTCTTGGTGATCTTGTTGTTTGCCATTGTCTTGTCTTCAAGGGCAATTGCTCATTCATTTTGTAATTCTTTTTTTGAAGAACCTGTTACTCATCTTCGTCTCCTCTCCTAGGTAAGTTGCTCACTCTAACATGAGTTATAAGGGGACCTCGCTTACATTGCGAGCTCTAACACACAGGGGTAATTATTGCCACAACATAAGGTAGTCAATGCTATTTTTACCTATGTTGATGTATCAATGTTTAAGATCATATAAACATGTACCGCGGTTAAAGATGCATAGGAGACGCTCCAAGAACATTGTGAGGGAAGTGAAAGTGTTAGATGAACCAAACTTCAAATGTTTGGGACCAAATTTGAGAATTCTAGAATGAAAGAAGATGAGACCATCAAAGCCTACAATGAGACTTAGTCAGATTGTTAATGAATTACACTCTCTTGGACAACCTACAACCTAAATAGTTTGAAGCAAAAACTTGTGCTATACAAGAAGCCAAATATACAAACTAATTGAGTCTAAATGAGCTTGTGAGCATTCTCAAAACTTAAGAGATGAACACAACTCAAACTGATGATGCAATTGAAAAAATGCAAGTTGTTCTTTCAAAGGTGAAACATCCTTAAATACTGCAAATCAGCCATTTGTGACTAAAATTGAGTTCGCTGAGGATGTCATGGACCAATATTATAACAATTTTGGTCACAGTGTCCTTTTAAAAAAGAAGTTCAACTCCTACTTGAAGAAAACGATGAATATGTCAAGGGGAAACATCCAACCAAGGACTCAAACTAACTAAACATTACCAGCTTCAGAAAGAATGAAAGATTATATTCATCCTAGACAGTTTGCGAAAGGTAATAATTAATCATGGTATGATCCTGCATATAGAATACCAGTTAGATATGATGCATGTACTGGACATAGTCACTATGCTATTCTTGTAGTGTATGCCACAACATCTTGTACAACATCTAGTCATCTACACTTAACACACACGACATAATTTCAATATTCATAACTAAAATCTCTTGTACAATAACTAATGAATTTAGAGAATACTATTAAAAGTATACGAAATTTGATGTGAAATCTATTTTGCCCTTTATTTTTTAAAGTGCTTTCATGTCCTTTTGGTGTTGAAATATCTAAAAACCCCTTCAATTCCAAAGTCATTGTCCCATTCAAGTGTTCCACATTTTATCCTTTGTTTCCATTTCAAATTTTTAAAGAAGATGAAACAATTTGAAATCCACTCCCTCTCCCAAAATCCCTCGTCCGATAAAACTTATCCCCCAAACCCGATGTATGTGATTTACTGTCACTGTCTCCATCGTACTTGGTCTTATAAAAGGTATAGAAAATCATATTTCTTTTTCCTATCAAATTTATTGTTGCGTTGGAGAACATCACATTTTTTCAAATTCTAGCAAGTCTTCCCTTCGAATGCATTCTTTGGGTTGTCAATTTTTACAACACGAAATTGAGGTAATTTCTGTAACCCTTCATCCAGATATCGTCATTGATAATTTTTTCTTATACTATCTAGAATTTTGACTCTCCACTCTTGTGTTCTTGGTGTTGTGGGTGTTTAGTCCATTCTTTTGTAACAAAATTATTTCACTCTAAATATATCACTCAATACATATTTTGGACCTAAATGCCCTCACGATAGATAAAACACAACTCATATATGCATCCCTTCCCTCTCTTTCTCAGGTATTCATCAATAGTCTTTCTCTCAGAAATATGCCGCTTGTGCCATCTCCACTATCTTCATCCTTTCCATCAGCGACGCCCGAGGGACGAGGCGGCCGAATCTTCCATTTCATTTGAAAAAAATGCAACATCTGTAGAGAAAAAGAAGAAAAATACGTTGGTCTTGTCCTCTCTCTCAGAAAATGTCGATGACCCTTCTCACACAGCTTAAACGGGCAAATAGGTTTTGTACATATAATTGCGCGACCCTGTGCGACCACTGCGCAACCACATGTGCGACCACCGCGCGACCACATGCGCTACCTCCGCCCGACCTCGCGCGACCATATGCGTGACCCGTACATGAACACTGCGCAACCCAGAAACTACGACTCCAAACACTAATTTCAGCAAGACCAAGAGACATCTAACTTCAGTAAGACCAAGATCAAGTACAATAACAATTCAAGTGACAAAGTACTAGTGAAATAGTACTAAAATAACAATCATTCTACAACATTGTCTTCATAATACACAATAACTAAAATTCGAGTGCTAAAATAACAATTCAAAGTATTAGTGAAATCAAATAACTACAGAACTTATGAATGATTCAAAAAACAATTTTGTGCAATAGATCTTCCTTATTTGGTTACACTTCTTCGGGTCAATCTTATCCTAAGAGTTTTCAGTGGTTAGACATTCAAGAAACTTGATTGCTAGGACACTGCAGTCATCGCCACCCCTTCGATATCAAACACCACTTTTGTCTTCCGGTTCGGGTGCATCTTGTTGTAACAATAATTTCTAATACAATTGTGCTTGGAATTGTATCTTTTCCACACCAATAAATTGTTTGAAGCACGATTCCTTAAGTAATTCTATGGCACGACCATTAATCTATTCTTGAACGTCTTTAAGACATCCCATGATCACCGACAACCTATTTTAGCCTTAAACTGATTCATTTCCTGTAAGAATAAACAATTAAAAAATTTAAACATCAAGAGGGTCGCACAAGGTTGCACAAGGGTCTCACAAGGGTTGCACAAGGATCGCAATATTTAACCAAATTTAAAGCAATTATACAACAGATTTTTATAGATCAAGATAGTCGCACAAATAATAAAATCAAGAGGATTGCACAAGGGTCGCAACAATTAACCAAATTTAAGAGGGTTGCACACGAGTCGCACAAGGATCGCACAAGAGTTGCAAAGGGATTGCACAAGGGTTGCAACAATTAATCAAATTTAAGAGGGTCGCACAAGAGTAGCAAAGGGGTTGCACAAGAGTCGCAATAATTAACCAAAATCAAAGAAGGTCGCAAAAGAGTCGCAATAACTAACCAAAATTAAACAACATTCCAAGACATTTTGAACATTAACAAAGAAGATAATCAGATTCTTACTTTGAAACTTTGATCGCCGGTGTGGAGGGTTGCGCACGGCACAAAACATGGAGGGTTGCGTACATCCTCGTCCAGTCGTCATCCACACACAATGTGGAGGGTTGTGCACGGCTGCGAAACATGGACAATTACGCACGACTGCATCTAGTCATCGTGGGAAGGGGACGACACCAATAACTGGGGAAGAGGAAAGGGCGTAATTCTGAGAGGGAGAGAGGTGGCGTATGAGAGGGAGAGAGACGACGTACTTCTGGTTTTCTGAGAGAGGGGGTACGTGAGTTGTGTTTTTTCTGTAATACCCCATCCCGTTTTATACCTTTTATATTCCTAGAACCCTTATTTTATATTCTTATCTTTGTTTCTTTTTATTTTATTATTTTGAGTGCTATTGTGTAATTTAAATATATACCTTTTTACAAATTCCTAAATTCGTAGAAAGAATCGAATCTTTCAAACGAATAAAAGACTACGAGAAATTAGATAATCAAGTTTGAAATTAAGGATTTTGATCTATATAATTTATTTAGTTTAAATACAGTAAAATATTAATTGAGTTTTAAAACTGTATTAATTATTAAATAGGGTTTAAACTCGTGAACGAAAAGATTCATAAACCGTATCAAGTGGGAACGAAAATAACCGAATTAAAGAGGGTTAATTCCTAACCACATAATTTACTTTTCCTTTTGAATTAAATTAAATTGAGAATTTATCACAGCCATATGTTTATTCCTCCCTTTTAAACTAATTAATTAAGAAATTAATTTCTCAACAAATATCTCTCTTTCCTATCAAAACAGAAACTGCGTACAGCTTTCCCCCAAATATCAAAAAATCAGTTTCCAATTAACTCTCTCCTCTCATCTCTCTCGCTCACCGTCCTCTCAGCCAAACGCCGCTTCGCTCCCAGCACCGCTCGCCCAACCGCCTCGCGACCACCGCCTCTTCTTTCAGCCGCGTACGACGCCGCCACGGGTGATGCCGCCCAGACACCGTCGCCGCCGCTGTGCAAAAGCGCAGCCGTTGCCTTCCCGTCGCGAATGCCGCCGTACCAGCCCGGAATCGCGATGCCTCCCTTCCTCACAGGAGCGTCGCAACCCATCCTCTACGACGCCGCTGCCTCTTTTTCCTTTCCAGCGAGCAGCGCCGCCACTTCGGACCAGACGCACCACCGTGCTCGGCCGGAAGCCACCACGCACAGCGCAGTCCCAGCGCCGTCGCGCCGCCCTTTCGTCTCCAGCCGGAGCGTCGCCGCTCCCCTTCGCACCGCGCCGCCTCACAGCCGTCGCCCCTCTCCCAATTGACGCCAACAGCGCCGCCTCCTCCCAACGATGCTTGTTATCCGTCCTTTGCTCGTTAAGTGAGTCTTGTAATTCAAGTCTTTCAAATTCACAGTTTCTTCAATTAATTTTCCTACGAATTCTAATACTCACGATTCATCCCCTTTTTGTGTAAACGGGATTCCATAGTCTCCGTCGCCCTTTCCGATGAAGCCCGAAGGACGAACCGTTGCCCGTTCAATTTTGGAGAAATCGAAACGACGCCGTTAGGTTGTCCAAATAATTCTATGAACAACCAAATCCGTATATGATGCCGTTAGGCTGCTCGAATTTATCCACGAACCTTTTAAATCACGCCGTTAGGCTGCCCGATTTGGGACTCGTAAGAATCCCTAACCTTTTCTCAAATTCTTGTACTAGTTGAGATAGGAATCGATCAATCCCTTGTTGAGACTTTGAGTTAGAATAGTTATAGTTGGTTTGTAACCTGTTACCTTTTAGAGGGACTTTTGTTGTTGAATTTCCTACTGTTGTTATTAGTTGTTGAATTAAGTTATTTGTTATTATTGAAATAGTTGATTAGTATTGATTGAATTAGTTGTTTAGTGTCATTGAAATAACAGTTTAGTATTCTTGGGTTAGGTGTTTAGTATTATTAGTTTAGTTGGATGGTATTATTGAATGGATGAACTAGTTTTGTTGGATTAGTTGATGATATAGTGATGGAATTAATTGTTTAGCACTGTAGTAGAGTTTGGAAAAAAGATCGAAAAGGACAAGAGTGCTTATGCTCAAAATTAGTAAAACAAATGAAAAGTAGTATTTTGAAAAATAGTATTATTCTTTTGTTTAGAGAGTGTCACTAATCAACTTTGGAAGTATTATTTATATTAAGGAAAGAAGAATATATTTATATATTATTTTGGTCTTATAATGTAAACTTCTTCAAGTCAAAGCTTATTAATAAATTTAATAAAAGGGTTTTTATTTATAAAAACATGTTTTTATATTCAAGAATTCTTTTAAAATAAGAAATAGAAATCTTAGAAAGAAAAACCTTTTCTTTACTTCTTATTAATACCTTTAAGTAATTATTTTTATTCTTTTAAGTATTTCCAAGAATAATAATAATTATGAATATACTTTTAATTCTATAAAAGGCTTTTGTTAAGGACACCACATAAATTAGGAAATACACCCCCCAATACACCTCCTCTTAAAAAGGGTGTACTTATCAAATAGAAATCAACATTTGAAAACCTTAGTTTCGATAGTTTTCTAAAGGCAACAATCTCCTCGATTCTCGTAACACAAACTCTCAAGTTTTCCTAATAATTCAAAGGTCAACTTTTAATCAAATGGTTTCCTACTAGGATTCGGTACTAGTTGGAACGCGCACGAGGTTTCCGACCATCTGTTTGTACATCATTCACGGGACCCGAAGTTAACAGGTGGGCGATGATCTGTTGTTTGATCTGCTAATAATAACGTCGTGCCGGTATTTTCTGAACTCGACTAAATCAAATCAAAAATATCTAATCCAACATAAATGTAACACCTATCTATATAACTGTTTGGATTATGTGATATAACTATATATGTTATACATTAGCCTGTTGTTTTGTGAATCGATCACCATTGCATGAGTAAACACCTTATGTGAGTATGAATCAGTTCGGTTGTCAGTCAAGTATTATTCTCTGTAAAGTTTATTGAGTCAGTTTTGTGGGAAGTCAGTACGTACGGAGTCGGGATCGAGTTTTAAATCCGACCTCTGGGACCGCTGTCGGGGACGCCCTCGGAATCAAGGTTGTTGATCAAGTAGATCTGGTCCCCGGTCAGCTGTCATTGGACGCACTGGGAATAAGGCCATTGATACTTGCTTATTTTGAGGGATGTTATGGTTGGATGATGTGAGTTTGTGTGGTTGGATGAAGTAAGTTTTGGTTGGAGTTGAAAAGAGTAACTTTGTCGGAAGTGGAATGATCGTACGTTTATGGTTTGACAGTTGTGATAATATGTGATATGACTTTGGGCTTTGCCTTAATGTGAACCAACTTGTGCTATTTCAATTATATTATGCGAAATATGTTTAAATGCCGTTTAAATTTTATATGAAACTGATTAAATAAAATAAACACTTTATCAATGAGTATAACTTAATATATTTCGGATTTACCAATCCCATGATGTTGCAAATCACCCATATGTGAGAATTTAATTCTTACGCCCCATTTTCCTAACCCCTTGCAGATTATGATTTCGTGGAGCAAGGACAGTAATAGAGACGACACGGAGTTCCCCACTTAAATAAAACATTACTGTTGATACTATGTTTTATGTACACATATATGTGTGTAAGATACTTATTAAAATTATTCTACCCATTTCTTCCGCTGCATAAAAACTCATCATCTCTCATTTCCGTTATATTTCCTTCAAAAAATTTATAGTTCGGACTTTTGATCACAATAACACTTCGAATCCGATATAATTAATATATTCTGGATTCGGGGCGTTACAGGTGGTATCAGAGCTTATGTTCAAAAGTTTCGGACCAAAACCCAAATCATTGTTTTCATCAAACCCAAATTCTTTTTCTTTAATTAAAATTTTCTTATCATGTAAGTATAGATCACTAATTAAATCAATTGAGGGGAAATGTGTCTCATATTGCCGTCAGAAGCTCCTCGAAGGTATGTTCTTATTTTATTGCCTTAAAGTTTGTGATATTACGACAACTTGACTTTCATAACAAAACTGCATTCAAAATATCGCGAACTCGAAACAACACCTACGAGGTGTAGAAAGAACCCCGAAATATCGTTTATAATACTATTGAAATGCAGATAATTAGTGAAAGATAGAAATAAATATATTTGTGTAAAGTTATAAACTTCATAAATGATGTTATATGATTATTGAAACTATGTGCTTTAATTGTTTAAATTATGTTCATGCATAACTAAAATTTTGACTAGGAATTTCCTTTCCATATAAGAATCCACCTGAGATAGTTATATCCTGATAATTAGAAAACTCTTAGCTAAACTTAGAATCTATCAGTGTGTTTATAACCCAGTTCACGAGGCTGCGTGCAAAGGCAAGAGCCACTCCAATATCCCATGACGAGACTTATTTGACAGCCGTGATTCATTTTGCCAGAGGGGTTACTGAGTTGTTCTCCGTCCTATCGCTGTAAGACTACTCGAACGGACGAGAATAGAAGACCCAGTTCAACGACCCCACATTTCACTTGGAGACATACCTAGAAAAGTTGACGATGGGTATTTCCGTATGATAGTATTGATCAGTCAGAGTGATCAAATCCTTTTAAATAACTATCCTTTTGATGTAGTCACAAATACGTACAACATAGATGTGCCACCATTTCCTGACATATAGTAGTAGTCATACGTATGACCGTTTTACTTAGACCATAGCAGCGTAGCTCTAACCTGCTCCTTTTGTCGCTCGTGGTCCGAATTGATGTGAGGATACGATGCTTTAGCATTACTTAGAAACCTTTTGTGTTCTATGACGTAATGTAAGGAGACTGACTCGGTAGAACCAAAACTTTTTAGATATATATATACTTATTATGTGCTCACTACTTGTCAATGTGTTTTACTTGCTTTATATATTAACTGTTGGGAAAATGTATAAGACTTATGTTTTGATTAGATGCCAACATGTTCCTCCTAAGTTGTTTGTAAGTAAAATATTCAGTAGAGTTAATGTTTAGTTAAACAGTTCAAAGTGTTAAAGAACTGGAGTGCAGTTAGTAAAAACAAGAGTGTATTTTAGTATGAAGTCCGCTGAAGTGAAGTCTGCTGAAGACTAAGTGATCTGAGAAATAAGTCTAAGTCTTGAATGTTTTCTAAGTACATTCTCACTAAGACTAAATCTATCAGGAGAGGACGAAGGTCCACTGATGGTAACTAACAATGCTAAAACACATTAAAAGCTATTAGTTAATCTGGTTGGAACAAGGCAAAATGAATTTCAGTGAAGCTTGCAATAAATGAAGGAATAAGAAGGTTCTCTCAGAGGAGTTCCACCTTAAAGCAAGACAAGAATCTGGGCATGCAGACTTAAGGTCCAATGAGAAGATGACACGTCAGTGTACTTACTGACAGCCGACCTGCCCCAGCCTGACAAGTACCAAAAGTCCTTCTCTAGAAATCTACAGAAAGTTGGTGAACAGGCATGGTCTTTCAGCCATTTCTTGACAAGACTTAAAGCTTCAAATAGAGCCGTTTGAGCCAATCAGATACAAGAAGACTTACTTGAGAAGATTCAAATCCAACGGGAAGATTTTCAAGGAAGCCTATAAATACAGAAGGACGTGCACATTTTCAAGCACGGGAAACTCACAGGATCAAAGCTATCTCTACATTCATAACAACTAAGAAGCACTCGAAATTATCATTGTTTCCCAAGTGTTTCACATTTGTAGAGAGCCTAACAAACCTTCTGTAACCAAGCTTAAAAGCTATATCCAAATCTTAGAAAGAGATAATCCAATCCTAAGCCTTGAGCTAAACTTGTAAGGATTATTTCAAAATAGTTGGAATCAAAACCCTACTCAAAACCCTACTCAGTGTTTAGGTTGAGTGCTAGTGTTAAGTGGTGTTAGTAAGCTGATTGTTGTATCAGTCTGAAATCTGGTTTATTTTGGGAACTAGGACCTGGAATTTCCTAGTGATCAATCATCCTAAGAGAGGATTAGTTGATCAGTGCACCTTGGCAGTATAACACAAGGAATTCCAAGTGAAAGGAATTCTCCTGTTTGATCAGGACAGTGGACGTAGGAGATTCTTCTCTGAACCACTTTATACCTTATGTTCTTACATTCTGCTTTCCTAAGTGTGTGTTAATCTCAAAGCTTATCAAAGTAAAACGAGTTTTCTAAGGGCTCACTAATCCGCATCTGAAAGCTAATTAGATAGTAGTTCAACTGAAAGTTTTGAGCTTTCAGTGGAGGTATTATCTCAGTAGGCTTTCTCTAAGTAACTCTCAGCAGACCTTCAAGTCCACTGACGAGTTATTGTCTTAAGTAACCTGATAAGTTTTACAAGAAGTTTTAATTTGTAATAACAGGTGTATTCCCCCCCCCATACACCTGTTTGCTCGTTTCGGGACCAACAATTGGTATCAAAGCAGTGGTTCAAAAGACCATTGTTCTAAGTATACCTTGTGCTTAAAGGTATTTTTCAAGGTCACCTGAATTGATCTTTTGATAAACTTGTTTTTATACTATGGCTGACAATGCAGCTAGGGTAGCACCACCAGCAGAGAACAACATGGGAGTTAATCCCTTGAACCATTTGTCTCATCACAAGCTTCCACAATTCTCAGTGGAAAACTATGACTTCTGGAAGATCAGAATGAGAGCTCATCTTGCCTGTGTGCATGATGAAATGTTGAGGGTTATTACTAAAGGTCCATTTGTTTTTATGACACCTAACCCTAGAACTACAGCTGAAACTATTGCAGATCCTAGAGAAGAATGGCCCAAAGATGAAGATAACTTCACTGCAGATGAGAGGAGGAGAAACAACCTCAACTTCATAGCCATGAACATTCTCTACACCACTATTCCAGATTCTGTAATGGGAAGAGTGATCCACTGCAAGACTGCAAAGGAACTATGGGACACTCTAGCTCTCATGTGTGAAGGAACTGACAAGATAAAGGAGAACAAGCTTTCAGTAGCTGTTCAAAAGTATGAGCAGTTCACCATGGAGTCCACTGAGACCATTGACCAGCTTGATGGGAGGTTCACAGACATCATGAATGAGATAAATTCTCTGGGAAAAGTCTATACCAAGAGAGAGGTTGCCTTAAAGATCCTGAGAGGTCTAACCTCAAGATGGGATGTGTACTCTGTGATGATGTAGAATACCAAGGATCTATCCAGCATGTCTATGCAACAGGTATTCTCTGAACTCAAGGCTTATGAGTTTGATCTGAACAGGAAAAGGGCTCCTGATGAGACCTCAGCTGAGAAGGGAGTAGCCTTCAAAGCCAAGGAGTCTGAGCCAAAATCCCCAAAGCCTCAGAAGAGTACAAAGGCAAGCAAGTCACAAAGCAAGGCTGAGATGCAGGAGGAACTCAGCCTGATGGCTAGGAGGTTTGAACAACTTAACAGCCGCTTTGGCAAATATAAGAGATTTTACAGGGATAACAGGGAAGGTAGAAGTTATCCACAAAAGACCACCAGTGAAGGAGAGAAAAACTCATCTGAGCTGGAAAAGAAGAAGGAATACAAGAATTACACCAAGGCTGAAGGATCATCATCAAAGACCAGAGAGTCCACTGAGGAAAAGAATGATGATGCCAACAGGTGTTTTCAGTGCAAGAAGATTGGGCACTTTAAATATGACTGTCCTCAACTGAGCACTAAAGAAAGAAAGGAAAGGCAAGCCAAAAGAGACAGAAGATATGGAGAAAGGAAAGCCATGATGGCTGGGGATGTTGATGAAAATCTGGAGTCACCTGATGAACTGTTCTCTGACAGCAGTCAAGATGACATGTGCCTCATGGCAAGAGAAGAACCAGAGGTACAATCTAAACCATTCATTTCTCTAGAACACACACCTGAGCTAAGCTCAGAGTCAACTGAGGAACTCAATCTTCAGTCCGCTTTGGAACAATTGATGATCGATTTCTCAAGGTTGCAAGAAGCAAGTTTCTGTCTTCAAGATGAGAACAAACAACTCTTGAGTGAAAACTCCAAGTTAATTAAGTCTGGGAATCAAGCAGATCTAAACTCAGCCAAATCTACCATTGAACTGACAAAAGAGGTGGAAACCCTCAGGAGTCAAGGAAATGGTAGAGATCAACTGATAAAAGATCTCAATGAATCTAAGACAAAGTTAACTGAAGAGAACTTAAAATTGGTAAGCCAAATAAAGGATTCTCTCCTGAAAATTGATGTCTTACAAAAATCTGAAGAGACCTTGTTAAAAAGGATTGATGCTCTAAACAAACCCTCTCTTGCCATAGAGGATATTCAAAATTTTCAAATCAATCCTAATAACAAGTGTGGGATAGGTTTTATTCCAAAACCTTCAGAAGGTCCTCTGAGTGTTGCTTCTTCAAGTGGCACAAAGAGAGTTTTTGTCAAGTCTGTGACATTTCAACCACAGACTGTGGATAAAGGAAAAAGACCAGCTGAGATCATTCAAAAGAAAAGTCAATCTAAGCCAAAACCAAATGGAAAGGCTCGGGTGACTTATCAAACTAGATCTCAGCAGAGGTACTCTCAGCCGAGGTCTTCACAGATGAAGCAACCTCAGCTGAGAGCACCCAGGCATGAGCAGTACTCAAGGAATGCCTCATATGGAAGACATATTCCTTTTGTGCCTAAGGGAAAAGGTCCTGCATACCTTTATCAACAAAAACCAAGACCAGGTGCACCCAAGCCAAATAGAAAGAATGTGAAGAAGGTTCATGTTCCTTCAAAGGCTGACACCCATAGAAAGTTTACTCCCAAGGCACCTAGGGAGATAACAATCTATGTAGATGTTTATGGAAGACAAATTAGCCAATCTAAAGTGATTAGAACTGTGAGGCAAATTTGGATTCCGAAAGGTACAGCTAACCTGGTAGGACCCAACACCAAATGGGTACCTAAAGCTTAATCTGTGACTGCAGGGCACAGTGGACCTCAACAAAGGAGAAGCTCTTAAATCATCAGTCTGGTACTTGGACAGTGGATGTTCTTGGCACATGACTGGCAACAAAGATCTCCTGACAGAATTTGTTGAGAAAGAAGGTCCACAAGTCACCTTTGGTGACAACTCACAAGGAGCTACTAAAGGTTATGGTACTTTAATCATTGGCTCAGTAAGGGTAAGCAATGTATCCTTTGTCAGTGGACTTAAGCATAATCTTCTGTCCATAAGTCAATTCTGTGATAAGGGATACAATGTTGAATTTTCATGTAACCTGTGTTTTGTTAAGAATATATCTTCACAACAGGTATTACTAACTGGGTCAAGAAAGGGAAATGTCTATCTTGCAGATTGGAAGTCTTGCACACCAAATGCATGTCTTATTGCTAAGAGCTCAACTGACACTAATTGGCTATGGCACAAAAGGCTAAGTCATCTGAACTTCAAGATGATGAACAGGATAGCAAGACATGGACTGGTAGAAGGAATGCCAAATGAAGTATACAACAAAGAACATATTTGTAAAGCCTGTCGGGAGGGAAAGTAAGTAAAGGCATCTTTCAAAAGCAAAGTAGCAACCTCTACTGACAGAGTACTTCAACTGTTACATATGGATCTTTTTGGTCCAGTAACCCCTGTAAGTATCAATGGGAGAAAGTATACACTCGTTCTCCAGGTACACATGGGTAATATTCCTAGCAAGCAAAAATGAGACTCAACTGAGACTGCCAGAGCTCCTGAAGAAAGTTAGCAATGAAAAGAGCCTGAACATTGTAAAGATAAGATCAGATAAGGGCACTGAATTCATAAATTCTATTATATCTGATTATTGCAAAGAATTAGGTATTTCACATGAGACATCAGCTGCAAGAACTCCACAACAAAATATAGTAGCTGAAAGAAGAAATAGGACTCTCAAGGAGGCAGCAAGGACAATGTTAGCTGAAGCTCAGGTTCCTAAAAGATTATGGGCTGAGGCTATTAATACTGCCTGCCACACTCAAAATAGATCCATGGTAACCAAACGTCAAGGAAAAACTCCATATGAGTTATGGAATGGCAGAAAGCCACAGGTATCTTACTTTCATATTTTTGGTTGCAAGTGTTTCATTCACAACAATGGGAAAACACAACTGAAAGCTTTTGATAGCAAAGCTGATGAAGGAATTTTCTTAGGATATTCCCAAATCAGTAGTGCTTTCAGAGTTTACAACTGTAGAACTCTTGTTGTGGAAGAAACACCTAATGTGGTGTTTGATGAATCTACTTTTGAGTCCAGAAGTAAGGAGAATGAGGATGTGATTAGCAAAAGACTAACCAGGCTGAGCATCAAGTCTAAAGGCTATCCTGAGAATTGTGTTGATTCATTCATCCCAACCTGGGACAACCTCAACAATTCAAAGAGGACACTCAAAATCAGACCACTCCTCAAAGCTCACCTGAGAGCTCTCCTGAAGATGTAACTGGACTGATGAACACTATCCCAGTTCAAGAGGTAACAAATGTCAATGAAGATGTGGTCACAGCTGAAACATTCAATGAACCCATCATTCAAGGGGGAACCAATGAAATTTCCATTGAGAATGAGAATACCTTGAATGATGACTCAGGACTCCAACCCTCTGTCTTATTTCCTGAATTCGATTTCATTCCAATATCTAGTGACTCAACTTCAGAAGAGTTAAACTCTACTGAAGGGCATCAGCCTAGGAGGACTTGGCTCTCAGATCACCCTGTTGAGCAAATCCTAGGTGATCCTTCCTCAGGAGTCAAAACTAGAAGTTTTCATGGTGAAAGTGCTTTGTTTTGTTGTTTCTTATCAAACCAGGAACCAAGTTCCATAGCAGAAGCACTTCAAGATTCCAACTGGATTATTGCCATGCAAGAAGAGCTCAACCAGTTTACAAGGAATCAAGTTTGGGAGTTGGTGGACAGACCATATCACTGCAATGTGATAGGAACCAAGTGGGTATTCAAGAACAAGAAGGATGAGAATGATATCGTAGTCAGAAACAAGGCCAGGCTAGTTGCAAAGGGCTATTCTCAAGTTGAAGGATTTGACTATGATGAAATATTTGCTCCAGTAGCCAGATTGGAGGCAATAAGGTTATTTCTTGCATATGCTGCTCACAAGAAATTCAAGGTGTAACAGATGGATGTTAAAAGTGCCTTCTTGAATGGAGTACTCAATGAAGAAGTCTATGTGGAGCAATCCCCAGGTTTTGAAGAAAGTCACAAAGTATATAGACTTAGGAAAGCTCTATATGGACTGAAACAGGCTCCAAGAGCTTGGTATGATACTTTGTCACAATTCCTTTTGGATCATGGTTTTATCAAAGGGAGAGTTGATAGAACACTTTTCAGAATCACAAAAGGAGAGGACACATTGCTGGTTCAAATTTATGTGGATGATATCATCTTTGGTTGTCCTAACCAGATCCTCTGTGAGAATTTTTCTCAACTGATGAAGGGAAAATTTGAGATGTCTATGATGGGAGAAATGAATTTCTTCCTAGGACTTCAAGTTAAGCAGTCCCCTGAAGGAATCTTCATCAATCAAGCCAAATACACAAGGGAGCTGATCAACAAGTTTGGATGCCAGACCAACAAAGTTGCAAGAGTTCCACTCAACACCAACACCAAGATGGAACCAGATGAAGATGGTGAATCAGTAGACCAGACTCATTACAGAGCCATCATTGGATCTCTACTGTATCTCACAGCAAGCAGGCCTGATATCACTTTTGCAGTTGGGATTTGTGCAAGATATCAAGCCAACCCCAAGAAAAGTCATCTGGAAGCTGCTAAGAGGATTCTCAAATATCTTAAGGGTACTGTGTATATGGGATTGTGGTATCCCTCAGATGACAATCTGGAACTCACAGGATACTCAGATGCTGATTATGGAGGATGTAGAATTGACAGGAAATCAACCTCAGGCACTTGTCAATTCTTGGGAAGTAAGTTGATTTCTTGGTTCTCCAAGAAACAAAACTCAGTAGCCACAAGCACTACTGAAGCTGAGTATATGGCAGCTGGAAGTTGTTGTGCTCAAATTCTTTGGCTAAGACAACAACTGAGAGATTACAACATCTTTGCCAATGAAGTCCCTATTTTCTGTGACAACAATAGTGCAATTGCTATTTCAGAAAATCCAGTTCTCCACACAAGATGCAAACATGTGGACATAAGGCATCATTTCATCAGAGATCATGTGGAGAAGAAGGACATCAAAATGCTCAAAATCCACACTGACAAACAGAAGGCAGATATCTTCACAAAACCTTTGGCTGAAGCAAGGTTCCAAGAGTTGTCAGTAGAGCTTGGACTCCTAGATCCAGGAGAGTAAAGAAAGGATTTAATCTCAGAAGAGTTACCTTCAACTCAGTTGGTATCTCAGTGGAGGTTCATATTCAGAAGAGGATCTTTCTCAGAAGAAGCTCCTCATCTCAGGAGAGATCTGAATATCAGACGAGGTCGAACCTCAGTGGAGGTCAAAGTTTATACTTAGTGCTTTTCAAAGTTAAAGCCTCTTAGTTTTATATATTTATTTATTTGGTTTCAAAAACTTACTAATGAGTGCTTTCTGGGAAAATATATCTTTTTCCACTGTTCCGAAGAGATTTTGGTATGGCAAGCATTTAATGCGCGTGGTACAAGTCAGACATGCTTTTTCAATTACCTATCTCACGCGCCCTAAAAGCCGGATGATGTGACCTTCCGGCTACCAACTTTTCCAATCCATGCCATCCATTTTTAGGCGGTTCTTTTCTAACCGTCAAGATTTCTTAAAAACTCCCCACTTAACCTTGCAACTACCCACGATCTCAAACCCTATCAATCTCAGATGTTGATTTCTTTGTTCAATCTCACCATTCTTCACTCATATAAAAACCCCAAACGTCAGCTTGTAAACCTTTTCGAATACACTTCCAAGCAAACACTTACTATCTCTTCAACCTTTTTTCTGCAAATTTTCTCAAATCCCACTTACAAACATGACCAAAATTAACCTTGGGTTTCTGAACAACAAAGAAAATTTCTGGTATGAACCTATAATTCTTTTCAACAACCCAGAGATTGAATCAAGACCAGAGTTCTCTCACATTAAGGAGGCTTTGGAAATGGTCAAAGCCGCTGGCTTAGAAAAATTTCTATCAGTACATCCTGAGTACTGCTATGATAGGCAGGTTCTTGAATTTTTCTACAACATATCCAACTCAGACTCAAGAATCAAATCGTGTCTATTTGTGCAAAGAAAGAAGAAGGTGATGAGAGACGATATGGAGGTTGTTGAGCACCAGAAAATAAGAAAGGAGATTCGGATAGGAGGAGATGAGCTGAAGGAGTTATTTGAACTCCCATCTGAAGGCCCAAATCCAGATACTTGTATCTTGGATAAGGAGGAGGAATGGGTCTACACAATAATGGAGAAAAGGGTGAAGTATAGTCCCACGATGAACAGAAGCCTACTATTACCAGCATACAATGTCCTCTGCGAGATTGTTGGTAAATGTATCTTGGGAAACCAAGGAAGCACTGAGCAAGTAAGCAAGCCAAAGCTCAGGTTAATGAAGGCAATTATTGAGAGCAAGGAGAAGCCATACAATTGGCAGCAGTTCTTTTTTAGAGCTTTGAACAGGGAACACTCAAAATTCAAGGCTGACAAAACTCCCCAGTTGGCAAGTAAGCTAAATTTTGCCACTAAAATTTCTTACTTAATTAAGAATGTGGATGTGGGAGTGGACTGGTTAAAGGATAGGAAGTGGAGTAACCTGAAGACCCTATTCAAATCTGGAAAAACTCTGGAAACAAGGATGCTCAAGCCTGTTGAGGAGAGCCCAGAGGCAATCGAGGAAGAGGAAGCCAACCCTGCTGAAGGGAAGAAGACCAAATTGAAGAGAAGATTGGTCAAACTGAGTGACAAGATGGCCCAGCACAAAGAGGCCGAGGCAGTGAAGGCCTCTAGGAAGGAAAGCAGGAGGTCCTCTGAGGCAGAGAAGGAGAGTGCCTCAAAGAAAGTCAGAGTCACAGACTCTACTGATGAGTCTTCATCAGGTAACCCTGACTCATCTCCAAACATAATCTCTACTGAGTCTGACTCAGATGTCCTTGCACCTACCCCCATCAAACCCAAAACAACAAAACCTCGCACCCCTGCCAAAACCAAACGTATCTCCAAAACAACCAAAACCCCCACTGATGGCTCTCAACAGCCAGTAAGTGGATCCCAAACAACCCCCACTGAACCCATCTCCACCCCTACTGAACCCATTCCCTCAACCCCATCTGAACCCACATCATCAACCCCTACTGACCAAAACCCAACCTCACCTGATACCCAACCTCAAACCTCATCTAAACCAAACCCTCCTGAAATTCATTCAACTCAACTGGAGTCTATCCCAGAAGAGCCAACAGAGAGCAGATCCCCTACCCCTTCCCTTCCTTCAAACGATGAAGAAGAGTACTCATTCCTAGATACTCTCAAGGATGAGGTAGCTTACTCTTTAGAGTCTAAATACCCTGAACTTGATCAATTCCCCATACTCAAGGCCATGTTCTTGAGACTGCGACTCATTGTCCAGCTCAAGGATAGAAGACTTGGTGAAATTCTTCTAGCTGTAAGAGGTAGCAATGCAGAGGAGTGGAAGAAGGAGGAAGTTGAAGTGCTGAAATTTGCTGGGATGCACAAGACCAGACTTCACTGTGATGAGAAGATTTTTGAAAGTTTGGTCTTGGAAAAGATTGCAGAGGCAAAGAAGGAGGTAGATAAGGCTGCTGAGGAAGAAAAGACTGCTGATAGAGAAAAGCCAACTGAACCCACAGCTGAGAAGGAGGTGGAAAAGGAGAAGAATGCAGAGGAGGAGGTAGTGGAATCTGAACTTGAGGGAGGTGCTTCACCTAAGCAAGGTGGTGGTGAAGCAGCCAAGGATGTATCCATGGCAAGGGATACTGAGGCTCAAAACTTGCCACAGGAGGGCTCAGTAGAGGTGTCTACTGAAGCTCTCCCACAATAGCCCTCAGTGGTGGCTTTAGAGTCAACTGAGGTGTCTGGAACTGGAGAAGTTGAAAAGGAGAGTGAAAAAGAAAAGGAGGTGGAAATCACTGCTGTGAAAAGAGGAGAGATAAGAGCAATCATCCCTGTAAAGGGTGAATTGGCTGAAAAAATAGCTGTTGAAAAAGAAAGTGAGGAAGAGAAGAGTAAGAAGAGTGAGGAGGAGGGAGTCCCCATGGAGATAGAGGCAACAGGAGATCTAGGTTGTGAGGTTGAGGGAGTTAGAACTAACACTGTTTGCAATGCAGGTACTCAAACCTTTGAAGTTCCCTCAGCTGAGGTCAACCTAACTCCACTGAGTGATGTTGTTCACTCTATCAAAGAAGACAGCCTTCCATCTCTTCAAACTCAGCTCAGAGAGGTCCAGGAGATTGTGCAAGAGGAAGTGGATGAGATGGTTATTCTCTCAGACCACATTGATGAACTCATGGAGTCCACAACTACATCACTTCAGAATCTCACACTTAAAGTTGAAGACTCTCAGCAGATGGTGATTGATGTAGTTGAGGGACAAAGTGTGTTAATCATTGAAGCCCTGAAGAAACTGGAGAAGACTGAAGAAGAGGCCAGAACCAAATTTCTCAAAGACTCAGTAGAGAACGTCTCCATCAACCTAAAGTCCTCAGTAGAGGCTTTCTCAACTGACCTTCTTGGAAAGGTTGAAGGGTTATGGAACTCTAAGATGTCTGAATTTGAGGCCAAGCATGCTGAGCTAGGAGCCAAACTGGGAGAGGTACTTAAAAAGGCAGCTGAAGACTTCCCAACTCAAGAGAAAACTGATGTGCTGATCAATGAAAATCTAGCGCAGTTTGTTCAATTTGGGCAGAAAGCTGGAGCTACCTTGGAGAGGCTTGAAGATGAGGTAGATCACTGCTCAACTGAGCTGAAGGCATTGGCCCATGATCAACTGAAGCTCAACATCACTGTAGCTGAATGTATGATTAATACCGGAAAGGGGGAAAAGATGATAAGTGCCAAGGACTTAAAGGCAGATCCTAAGAGCAAAATGAACATTATCCTTGAAACCCCTGACTTCGAGAAAGGCCAACAGGTGAAGAGCACCTTGAAGAGAGTTGAAGCTGAAGCTCAAAAGATAGCAGAAGCCAAGAAAGGCAAGGAGACCCCCTCAGCTGATCTTTCAAAGGTCAAAGAGGAGCATCTTAAGGAGAAGGAGGAGAGAGCTGCGAAGAAGGGGGAAACCACAAAGAGGAAGGCACCTGATGTCCTCTCAGCAGAGGTTGCCAAAAAGACAAGAACCTCAGGGAGGTTGGCAGCTAAGTCCACAACCTCAACTGATGAAGTTCAGGTACTTCCTATTCTCAATCCTGAACCCTTATCTTCTGAACCTCCCAAGTCTGCACCTACAAAAGTCACAGAGCTCGCTGAGCTAATTAAAGAGGCTGGAGGTATGAATGAAAGAGCAAGGAAGCTAACAACCCAGCAGCAGGAGAGGAGAGATAAGGTGGTTGGGAAAATGGAGACTATTGCTGAGTTAGCTGAGAGAAAAAGAAAGGAGAGGCTAGCCACATTTGATAAAACTACTTCTAAGAAGTTCAGAAGTGGTTATCTTAAGTGGGCTGCCAAGCTGAAGAAAGACAAGATCACACCATCTCAGAACAGATTTCCTCATCATGATGCCTGGGTTCCTAAGAAGCTCAATGATGCTTGGGAGACTGCAAAAAGGGAATTTGTGTATTACTTCTATGTCAGTGGAGAGTTAGGCCCCTGAGCCAATCACCTACTGGCCGCCTCAAGATGCAACAGGTGCTGTTGATAGAGAAAGGATCACTGAAGAGTGGACATCCTTATGTAAGCATCTTGGACTCAGAGGACATTCGAAGAAGATAATGGAGAGGAAGAACGAGCTGAAGATTAGAGTTTTCAAGCAATATGGACTTGAACCTATTTTCGAGTCCATCTGAGAAGGTCGTATCTTTTGCTGGGCATTTGTTTATAAGTCCCAGGTGTGTTTAAGTTTGAAACTTTTTAGAATTGACTTCATGTAATATGTACTTCATCATTTTTCAAAGAAATGAACTCTACTGATGTTTTGCCCAAGATAATATCTCATTATCATTTAGGCTTATGCACTTGAATGTCTTTACTTACAAAATCTGTGAACTTTGAATGTCATCTGAAGAACCTCATCTGAAAGAAGATATGTATTAAGATAGGTTCCGGCATAATCAAAAAGGGGGAAATTGTTGGGAAAATGTATAAGACTTATGTTTTGATTAGATGCCAACATGTTCCTCCTAAGATGTTTGTAAGTAAATTATTCAGTAGAGTTAATGTTTAGTTAAACAGTTCAAAGTGTTAAAGAACTGGAGTGCAGTTAGTAAAAACAAGAGTGTATTTTAGTATGAAGTCCGCTGAAGTGAAGTCCGCTGGAGACTAAGTGATCTGAGAAATAAGTCTAAGTCTTGAATGTTTTCTAAGTACATTCTCACTAAGACTAAATCTATCAGGAGAGGACGAAGGTCCACTGATGGAAACTAACAATGCTAAAACACATTAAAAGATATTAGTTAATCTGGTTGGAACAAGGCAAAATGAATTTCAGTGAAGCTTGCAATAAATGAAGGAATAAGAAGGTTCTCTCAGAGGAGTTCCACCTTAAAGCAAGACAAGAATCTGGGCATGCAGACTTAAGGTCCAATGAGAAGATGACACGTCAGTGTACTTACTGACAGCCGACCTGCCCCAGCCTGACAAGTACCAAAAGTCCTTCTCTAGCAATCTACATAAAGTTGGTGAACAGGCATGGTCTTTCAGCCATTTCTTGACAAGACTTAAAGCTTCAAATAGAGCCGTTTGAGCCAATCAGATACAAGAAGACTTACTTGAGAAGATTCAAATCCAACGGGAAGATTTTCAAGGAAGCCTATAAATACAGAAGGACGTGCACATTTTCAAGCACAGAAAACTCACAAGATCAAAGCTATCTCTACATTCATAACAACTAAAAAACACTCGAAATTATCATTGTTTCCCAAGTGTTTCACATTTGTAGAGAGCCTAACAAACCTTCTGTAACCAAGCTTAAAAGCTATATCCAAATCTTAGAAAGAGATAATCCAATCCTAAGCCTTGAGCTAAACTTGTAAGGATTATCTCAAAATAGTTGGTACCAAAACCCTACTCAAAACCCTACTCAGTGTTTAGGTTGAGAGCTAGTGTTAAGTGGTGTTAGTAAACTGATTGTTGTATCAGTCTGAAAGCTGGTTTGTTTTGGGAACTAGGACCTGGAATTTCCTAGTGATCAATCATCCTAAGAGAGGATTAGTTGATCAGTGCACCTTGGCAGTATAACACAAGGAATTCCAAGTGAAAGGAATTCTCCTGTTTGATCAGGACAGTGGACGTAGGAGATTCTTCTCTGAACCACTTTATACCTTATGTTCTTACATTCTGCTTTCCTAAGTGTTTGTTAATCTCAAAGTTTATCAAAGTAAAACGAGTTTTCTAAGGGCTCACTAATCCGCATCTGAAAGCTAATTAGATAGTAGTTCAACTGAAAGTCTTGAGCTTTCAGTGGAGGTATTATCTCAGTAGGCTTTCTCTAAGTAACTCTCAGCAGACCTTCAAGTCCACTGACGAGTTATTGTCTTAAGTAACCTGATAAGTTTTACAAGAAGTTTTAATTTGTAATAACAGGTGTATTCCCCCCCCCCCCCATACACCTGTTTGCTCGTTTCGGGACCAACATTAACTGTCATATTTTATCTGATTATCACTTAATGACACATTACTAGTTCCTATTAAACTGTGCGAATGTTAGCACTGTACCATTGGGGCCCCAATGCGAAGCGGTGATTTACGTACCACACGTATCTTCAGTGTTAACATTTTGTGTTAATTGAATTAATCCGGTTATGTTTTTATAACTTTCTCACACCTATACATATCGTAAAAATATTATTCTTTTCCGATCAGAACCACCTTTAGAATGGCACCAGAACGTAGACGTGGACGACCCCACGTTAACCCTATTACTATATTAGTGAATCCTATAGGACAGAACTCACCTTCTCAGGCTGAACCTAAGCCACCTCAGATGGCCGCGCTAAGAAATGTCTGGAACTACTATGGAAATTAAGGACCGAATTTGAGGTTTACCCCTAACGCTAAGCGATCACCTGATAGAGTCCGATCTTCACACCCTTGAGATGAAAATCTTTGGCATAATCTTAGGCTTTAACTGGTTAGCAAAGAACAAAGCGATAATAATAGAATGCGCAGAATGGGAGATCGACCTCGAAACCCGAAATGGTCAACGCTTCACATTTCGTGAAATTAGGACCAAGAAGGAAACCCGAGTAATAGCAGCAATCCAAGCTGCAACGATATTACGAAAAGAGGAATGCCAAGCTTACCTCGTCCACATCTCAGCAGGAGAGAAAGGAGACAAGTTGCGCATCAAGGTGCCAATTGTGGATGGATAACTTGACGTGTTTCCTGAGGAATTAGTCGGGTTACCTCCTGATCGTCAGATAGAGTTCTCCATCGACTTGATACCTGGGGCAACACCAGTATCTAAAGCACCCTATCGAATGACGCTAAAGGAATTAAAAGGACTGAAGGAACAACTGCAAGGCTTGCTTGAAAAGAAGTTCATCAGGCATAGTGCATCACCATGGGGAACACCCGTGTTGTTCATAAAGAAGAAAGATGGAACTTTCCGTATGTGCATAGACTATCGAGGTCTCAATCAACTGACCATTAAGAACAAATATTCTCTTCCGAGGATAGAAGACTTGTTCGACCAGTTGAAGAATGCTACCGTATTCTCAAAGATCGATCTGAGGTCTGGTTACCACCAGCTAAAGGTCAAGAGCGAGAATATCCCGAAGACAGCATTCCGGACTTGATATGGACATTTCGAGTTCACCGTGATGCCTTTTGGAGTAACGAATGCTCCGACGATTTTCATGGATCTGATGAATTGAGTATTTCGTCCGTACCTGGATCAATTCGTCATCGTCTTCATCGACGACATACTTGTGTACTCTAAGGACAAAGAGCAATACGAAGAACATCTCAAGGCAGTCTTAAAGACAATGAGACAAGAGAAGTTGTATGCCAAATTCAACAAATGTGAATTTTGGATCAACTGCTTATGTATCGATTAGTACTAGAGCATCTCACTCCCTTGTGTCTAAGAATTTAAGAAAATTTGAGGATATAGAGTATAGAAGAATAGACCTTAAGTGAAAGTGAACTTTTGAGGAATACAATGAGAACCTAAAACTGAGTGAATTGATTGGAGATGGACTTGGATGAACATTAAAGAGAAACTGAACTACACGTTCTTAAGTTGAGTAGCTAGACGTTATTGAAAACAAACTAGTTTTATGCATAAGAAGGAATATGAAACATGGACGTAGTTACTTTCTTTTGGGATAACATAAGATTTTAAGCTTAAGTAGAGCCTTTTTGTGGAATGAGTAAGCTAGATGTGATCTTAAGTCTTACGTGTTAAGAATTAACATTTATATGTTATGGGAATATTTTAGTTGAAAAAGAAAGGACAATTGATTTTTTATCTATGGGATACATAGTAGACTTCGAAGTAGAGGAAAATTTACAACTATGTAGGAAGAAAAGTTTGCATGTTTGAGGACTAGAAGACCTTCTAAGTCTTAGATCAGGTAGAGTGACAACAAACTTAGTCGACCAAGAAAACCGAGAAGTTATTTTGGCTTTAACTAATGAGAAAGCTTTCAAAAATCAAACCTCTCCACTAAGCCACCCTTTTTGGACCAGAAGTTTTAGAGTAAGTAGTTAGACAAAACTACTTTGAGTGGAGTAAGATATAGTACCAATTCATCCTAAACCTAGAATTCTCCACACAGTATTGTGCAGATACCATGGTTTATGCGTTCACCCTATAACCAACCTTACGAGAAAGGATCCTAGGAGCGCAAAAGAACGATAAATTCTTGAGAGGAATACGTAAGCGCGCTGAGGAAGGAACCATTTAGAGGTTCGTATTGAGTACTGAGTAAGCTTTGATTTTCGATAACAAAATCTGGGTGCCTAAGGATGAAGGAATGAGGAATGAAATTCTGAAAGAGGCACATAACACTCCATACACCATTCACCCCGGAGAGACGATGATGTATCGGGGACTGGAAGAAAACTTTTGGTGAAGGGTATGAAGAGATCGATAGCTCAATTCGTCAGGAGCTGTTTAACCTGCCAATGAGTTAAAGCAGATCACCAACAACCTCCAGGGTTGTTGCATCCTCTGGAGATGCCAGAGTGGAAATGGGAGAACATCACTATGGATTTTGTCACCGGATTTTCGAAAACGGTGAAAAATCACGATGTCATTTAGGTTATCGTAGATAGACTTACGAAAACTGCCCACTCTATCCCTGTTATAATGATGTATACGTTGGACAAGCTCGCCTAACTATACATAGCAGAGGTAGTTAGATTGCACGGTGTACCAGTCTCGATAGTATCCGATAGAGACCCCCGTTTTACCTCCAAGTTCTGGGGAAGTCTGCAATGAGCCTTAGGGACTGAATTGAAATTCAGCACAGCATACCACCCGCAGACTGACGGGCAATCGGAAGGAACTATCCAGACACTCGAAGGTATGCTGAGAGCTTGCGCTCTAGATCTTGCAGGAAGTTGGAAGAGCCACCTGCCATTTGTACAGTTCGCATATAACAACTGTTATCAGGCGACAATACAAACGGCACCGTACGAAGCACTTTACGGGAAAAGGTGTAGATCACCAGTTTGTTGGGATGAAGTTGGAATTCGAAAGATTCTCGAACCCGAACTAGTTGAAAGATCGGTTGAGATAGTCGCAAAGATTAAAGGAAGAATCAAAGCGGCTCAAGACCGTCAGAAGTCATATGCGGACGTTAGGAGAAGGGATTTACAATTCGACATTGGCGATAAAGTATTTCTCCGAGTTGCACCAATGAAATGACTAATCCATTTTGGGAAAAGAGGTGAGCTAAAGTCGAGATACAATGGGCCATTTGACATCCTGAATAGAATCGGGGATGTGGCTTATCGCTTAGCACTACCACCAGAGTTATCACGAGTGCATAATGTGTTCCATATATCTACACTCAGGAAGTACATAAGCGATCCAAACCCTGTTATTAGTCGTATAGATTTAGGTTTAAGTTGTGACCTGACTTATGAAGAAGTTCCAGTTACTATCCTAGGAAGGAAGTTACACTTATTAAGGAATCAAGAGATACCATTAGTTCTAGTCCAGTGGAGCCGACACGAGAAAGAAGAAACAACTTGGGAAATAGAGGATGAAGTCCTAACCAAATACCCTCAATACCTAAGCAATACCTAGAAGCTGAATTTCGGGGGCGAAATTTTGTTAAGGGGGTGAGGATGTAATACCCCGTCCCGTTTTATACCTTTTATATTCGTAGAACCCTTATTTTATATTCTTATCTTTGTTTCTTTTTATTTTATTATTTTGAGTGCTATTGTGTAATTTAAATATATACCTTTTTACAAATTCCTAAATTCGTAGAAAGAATCGAATCTTTCAAACGAATAAAGGACTACGAGAAATTAAATAATCAAGTTTGAAATTAAGGATTTCGATCCGTATAATTTATTGAGTATAATTTAAATACAGTAAAATATTAATTGAGTTTTAAAACTGTATTAATTATTAAATAGGGTTTAAACTCGTGAACGAAAAGATTCATAAATCGTATCAAGTGGGAACGAAAATATCCGAATTAAAGAGGGTTAATTCCTAACCACATAATTTACTTTTCCTTTTGAATTAAATTAAATTGAGAATTTATCACAGTCATATGTTTATTCCTCCCTTTTAAACTAATTAATTAAGAAATTAATTTCTCAACAAATATCTCTCTTTCCTATCAAAACAGAAACTGCGTACAGCTTTCCCCCAAATATCAAAAAAGCAGTTTCCAATTAACTCTCTCCTCTCGTCTCTCTCGCTCACCGTCCTCTCAGCCAAACGCCGCTTCGCTCCCAGCACCGCTCGCCCAACCGCCTCGCGACCGCCGCCTCTCCTTTCAGCCGCGCACGACGCCGCCACGGGTGACGCCGCCCAGATACCGTCGCCGCCGCTGTGCAAAAGCGCAGCCGTTGCCTTCCCGTCGCGAACGCCGCCGTGCCAGCCCAGAATCGCGACGCCTCCCTTCCTCACAGGAGCGTCACAACCCATCCTCTACGACGCCTCCCTTCCTCACAGGAGCGTCACAACCCATCCTCTACGACGCCGCTGCCTCTTTTTCCTTTCCAGCGAGCAGCGCCACCCCTTCAAACCAGACGTGCCACCGTGCTAGGCCGGAAGCCACCACGCACAGCGCGGTCCCAGCGCCGTTGCGCCGCCCTTTCATCTCCAGCCGGAGCGTCGCCGCTCCCCTTCGCACCGCGCCGCCTCACGGCCGTCGCCCCTCTTCCAATCGACGCCAACAGCGCCGCCTCCTCCCAACGATGCTTGTTATCCGTCATTTGCTCGTTAAGTGAGTCTTGTAATTCAAGTCTTTCAAATTCACAGTTTCTTCAATTAATTTTCCTACGAATTCTAATACTCACGATTCATCCCCTTTTTGTGTAAACGGGATTTTGTAGTCTCCGTCGCCATTTCCGATGAAGCTCGAAGGACGAACCGCTGCCCGTTCAATTTTGGAGAAATCAAAATGACGCCGTTAGGCTGTCCAAATAATTCTATGAACAACCGAATCCGTATACGATGCCGTTAGGCTGCTCGAATTTATCCACGAACCTTTTAAATCACGCCGTTAGGCTGCCCGATTTGGGACTCGTAAGAATCCCTAACCTTTTCTCAAATTTTTGTACTAGTTGAGATAGGAATCGATCAATCCCTTGTTGAGACTTTGAGTTAGAATAGTTATTGTTGGTTTGTAACCTGTTACATTTTAGAGGGACTTTTGTTGTTGAATTTCCTACTGTTGTTATTAGTTGTTGAATTAAGTTATTTGGTATTATTGAAATAGTTGATTAGTATTGATTGAATTAGTTGTTTAGTGCCATTGAAATAACTGTTTAGTATTCTTGGGTTAAGTGTTTAGTATTATTAGTTTAGTTGGATGGTATTATTGAATGGATGAACTAGTTTTGTTGGATTAGTTGATGATATAGTGATGGAATTAATTGTTTAGCACTGTAGTAGAGTTTGGAAAAAAGATCGAAAAGGACAAGAGTGCTTATGCTCAAAATTAGTAAAACAAATGAAAAGTAGTATTTTGAAAAATAGTATTATTCTTTTGTTTAGATAGTGTCACTAATCAACTTTGGAAGTATTATTTATATTAAGGAAAGAAGAATATATTTATATATTATTTTGGTCTTACAATGAAAACTTCTTCAAGTCAAAGCTTATTAATAAGTTTAATAAAAGGATTTTTATATTCAAGAATTCTTTTAAAATAAGAAATAGAAATCTTAGAAAGAAAAACCTTTTCTTTACTTCTTATTAATACCCTTAAGTAATTATTTTTATTCTTTTAAGTATTTCCAAGAATAATAATAATTATGAATTTACTTTTAATTCTATAAAAGGCTTTTGTTAAGGACACCACAGAAATTAGGAAATACACCCCCCAATACACCTCCTCTTAAAAAGGGGTGTACTTATCAAATAGAAATCAACCTTTGAAAACCTTAGTTTCGATAGTTTTCTAAAGGCAACAATCTCCTCGATTCTCGTAACACAAACTCTCAAGTTTTCCTAATAATTCAAAGGTCAACTTTTAATCAAATGATTTCCTACTAGAATTCGGTACTAGTTGGAACGCGCACGAGGTTTTCGACCATCTGTTTATACATCATTCACGGGACCCGGAGTTAAAAGATGGGTGATGATCTGTTGTTTGATCTGCTAATAATAACGTCGTGCCGGTATTTTCTGAACTCGACTAAATCAAATCAAAAATATCTAATCCAACATAAATGTAACACCTATTTATATAACTGTTTGGATTATGTGATATAACTATATATGCTATACATTAGCCTGTTGTTTTGTGAATCGATCACCATTGCATGAGTAAACACCTTATGTGAGCATGAATCAGTTCGGTTGTCAGTCAAGTATTATTCTCTGTAAAGTTTATTGAGTCAGTTTTGTGGGAAGTCAGTACGTACGAAGTCGGGATCGAGTTTTAAATCCGACCTCCGGGCCGCCCTCGGAATCAAGGTTGTTGATCAAGTAGATCTGGTCCCCGGTCAGCTGTCGTTGGACGCACTGTGAATAAGGCCATTGATACTTGCTTATTTTGAGGGATGTTATGGTTGGATGATGTGAGTTTGTGTGGTTGGATGAAGTAAGTTTTGGTTGGAGTTGAAAAGAGTAACTTTGTCGGAAGTGGAATGATCGTACGTTTATGGTTTGACAGTTGTGATAATATGTGATATGACTTTGGGCTTTGCCTTAATGTGAACCAACTTGTGCTATTTCAATTATATTATGCGAAATATGTTTAAATGCCGTTTAAATTTTATATGAAACTGATTAAATAAATTAAACACTTTATCAATGAGTATAACTTAATTTATTTCGGATTTATCAATCCCATGATGTTGCAAATCACCCATATGTGAGAATTCAATTCTCACGCCCCATTTTCCTAACCCCTTGCAGATTATGATTTCGTGGAGCAAGGACAGTAATAGAGACGACACGGAGTTCCCCACTTAAATAAAACATTACTGTTGATACTATGTTTTATGTACACATATATGTGTGTAAGATACTTATTAAAATTATTCTACCCATTTCTTCCGCTGCATAAAAATTCATCATCTCTCATTTCCGTTATATTTCCTTCAAAAAATTTACAGTTCGGACTTTTGATCACAATAACACTTCGAATCCGATATAATTAATATATTCTGGATTCGGGGCGTTACATTTTCCATTATAATGGCATTTAGGTACAAAATATGGATTGAGTGGTATATTTAGAAAAAAAAAAGTGGGTGACAATTTTAAAAATGAAAATAAAAAAGTGGCATTATCACATATTTCCCAAAATCATTCCTTATCTAGATTAGCAATAGTCTTTGTTTATTGTAATTGCTATGATAAAATGCGCCCTTGTAAATCACCTGACACTTGTTCTTCCTTGGAACAAGCGAACGCTTCTTGTTCATCCACGTCTAATTCTTTGGATCAAATTAATTCGTTATGGGTATCCCAAATTTCAATTTCTAAGTTAGCCCAATTGTCTTTGCATGTTATTACACGACTGATTGCTTGTATGGATAAACATCTGGAATATGCTTTTAGTTTTTTATCTGTGTGATTTGCTAAACAAGTGTCGATAGGTTCTCAACAAAGTTGCTTGTTATTTTCTAAGGGAACTAATGACTTGTATACTTCCTAATAATATATATATATATATATATATATATATATATATATATATTTTGTTAATTCCAATTTTTTTTGTTATCATGTGAGCTCGGGAAGTTGACTCTATGATTATAGATTGAACATTAATTAGAATTATAAAGCAGCATAACCAAATCGTTTTATTTCTTAAAATTGTACCAAAAATCAAACTTCTATCTCGTTTCTTTTATCACTGGATTTGTGTTCACAACCCTAATGTGCACATATTAATTAATGATTCTTTGATAGCATCCCTCATTGTTTTATCCAACCTATACCTATCCGTTTATTTGGTTAAGAACTTGTTTGGCTAAACTTAATTAAAACATCTTATAAGTTCTAACATTTTATAAGTTGTTTTAAGAGCTTATAACATGTAATTTTTAAGTAGTTTATAAGTTGCTAAAGTGTTTAACTAATAAAACTTATGAGTTGTTTGAGTATTTAAAATATATATTTTATAAATTTTAATATAAAATAATATTTTTTTCTTTTATTATGTTGAAGTAAAGGTGGGTGGTTGGTTGGGGTGGAGGTGGTTAGGAAAATAAGTTGGAAAATTCCTACTTATTTTTTACAGCTTATAAGTAGTTAGGAGCTTATTTTATGATCTTATAAGCTGTTAAATATCTTATTTTGCCAAACACGTTGATAGTGCTTATAAGCTCTTTTAAAAAGCTTATAAGCTTATAAGCTCTTTTAAAAAGCTTATAAGCTCAGCCAAACGCCCTCTAAGTATGTTTAACCAGATGTGTATCCTTATAATGTTCATTCATTGTCGTGAGATATTTTATATAGATGACATGTTCCTGGCTCTAACGCCACTAATGTGTCCTCGATCGGGTTTCGATTGTTGGTTAGCTAATGGTTTTACTAGGATGGTTAGGGGCGAAGCAAAAGCAACAGACAAAATAATATGCAGATAGGTTACTTGCATGGTTTTAACTTTAACTTATGTAGTGTTGCAATTATAAGTTTATTCAGTTATGTTTTTTGTATGCGCATAAAGCCGAGGTCCTACGGAATTTCACCTTCTTTTATCACTTGCATTTTATTTCTCCTTGGTCTCTCACAATATCACCTCAGATACACAGCCACTAAAGTTATCATACTTGAAGATTTGAGTCGACTTGAAAAATGACAGAGTTAACATTAAGCATCATAATTTATTATTGAATATCTCTATTTTATAGATTTTAAAGGTAGTGTAGTTTTTTTTTTTTGTTGTTTTTTTTAGATTTAGACTTATTTATATAGAGATTATTGAGATTTAGACTTATTTGTATAAAGATTAAATTCCTTTATAAGATATTCTAGTGTAATACTTCATTTTGAAAAATAGAATATGTTTTATAAATAATTTTTAATTGGAGTTTATTTTTGATTGAATTATTTGGAAGATATAATTACAAAAAAAAAAAAAAAAAATCAAATTTTCAGATCTTAAAGATTTTTTTAATTGAATTTCTAAATTTCATATAATTTTATTATTTAATATTTATTCAATTTTTAAAAAATATTTTTTAGATTTTAATTCTATTTTTTCTATATTTTTCAAATATTTAAAGAAAAATAAAAAAATTGATCAATTTAAATTTAATATACTAATTTTAAACTTAAAAAACTAAAGCCAAAATCAATAAAACTTAGATGATAATTTACCTATATTTATATAAGGATAACTTAATTATTTTATAGATGTTTGTTATTGTCTTTAAAATAATAGGGTATATTTAGTGGATTTTGAGGTTTGAGTAGTGAGACTCATAAAATAAAAGTGCGCTCATAGCTAACTGATTTTACTCATGGTTATCTATATTTGCTTATCTATGTACTTTCTAATTTTGTATAATAAAATTTAAATTAAATATTTTTATTATTTTAAATAACTGATTATAGGTCGGTTATATAAATTTTGGTTATCTATGACACGAAATTAATTTTGTACGGTATTTGTTCCAAGACTTAAAAAAATTTGTTTCCAACATTCACTACAAAAAAAACACTGTTTTGCGACGGAATTAGCGACGGAAAATCTGTCGCAAACAGTATTTTGCGACGGGATCTGCGACGGACACGTATCCGTACCTAAAACAGCCGTAGCAAATTTTTGCGACGGATTCATCCATCCGTCGCAAATTAACGACGGACAAATCAGTCGCAAAATCGGCGGGTCAGATCCGGCCGGGTCACACAGAATATGCGACGGACAGTAGTCCGTCGCAAACTTTTCGGGTCAGACCCGATCGGGTCAACAACATTTGCGACGGCTAAATTCCGTCGCAAATGTTTTTATATATTTTTTATACTTTTTTGTGTTATAATTTGCGACGGGCTGTTTTCCGTCGCAAAATTAAATATTTGCGACGGAATATGGCCGTCGCAAATTACCGAGCCTATACAAAAAAAAAGTGGCTCGCGTGGCTCGAGCCCGGGCACCCGAGGCGGCCGGGGCGGGCGCGGACCACTGGGCCAACTGTAAAATTAAAATTTCAAAGTTAGTAAAATAATTAGGTTTTAATTAATAAAAAAGTTGAGTATAAAATATTAAAACTTACATATGACCACATGGCTTAACAGGCATCCGTCCTTCAACAACCGCGAAAGATGGAGTCAGAAACCTGATTAGCAGCCTTATGACCCGGAATCCAACTGTAAAATTAAAATTTCAAAGTTAGTAAAATAATTAGGTTGTAATTAATAAAAAAATTGAGTATAAAATATTAAAACTTACATATGACCACATGGCTTAACAGGCATCCGTCCTTCAACAACCGGATGCTGGCGGGAGGAGGATGAGCCCTCAGCAGTCTGCTGTGAGGAGGAGGAGGAGCCCGCACCAGGCTGTGAAGAGGTCTCTGATAGAGACCTCGGCCTGAAAATAGGTGGAACCACGTGTCTTAGTGAGGGCCGTCGTCTCCTCCCTCCTCGTCCTCCTCAACCCTCGAAGGCTGCTGACTGTCGTTGTCACTGCCTTGTCCGCTCATCTATAACAAATTTCACGAATTATTCATTCAACTAAATTAAAATCAATCAACTAATAATATTATTTTATAAATTATATATTAAACTAAAATCAAACAACTAATATTATTTAAAATCAAACAACTAATATTATTTAAAATCAATTAACAACCTACTCAACTAAATTCATTCAACTAAATTAAAATCAATCATCAACTAATATTATTTTGTAAAATTATTAAACTTAAATCAAGCAACTAAAATTATTTTGTAATATTATTTAAACATGCTTAACAATTAAAAATTAACAAATTACTAAAACAATTCAACTAAAATCAAACAACTCAGCTAAAATCAATTCTAAACTTAACAAATTCAACTATTTCTAAATATGCTTTAAAATTAAATTAAAATTCGATCAACTAATTAAATTATAAATCAACTAATTCAACTAAAATCAATTCATTTCTAATATAATTCAAACAATTCAACTAATTCAATTCTAAACTTAACAAAAATTAAACATACTTTAAATTAAAATTCGATCAACTAATTAAATTATAATTCAACTAATTCAGCTAAAATCAATTTATTTTTAATATAATTCAAACAATTCAACTAATTCAATTCTAAACTTAAAAAAAATTAAACATGCTTTAAATTAAAATTCGATCAACTAAAATCAATTCATTACTAATATAATTCAAATAATTCAACTAAAATCAATTCTCTAAACATGCTTTAAAATTAAATTTTAAACGGTAAAAATGAAGAAAACTTACGGTTTATTTGTAGAAGATGACGAAACGAGAACTCGGTGGGGACGGATTGTCTCTACAGCGACGGCACCCGACTTCTCCTTCCTTTTCCTCTCTTTTTCCTCTTCTTCTTCTTCTTTTCTCTCTTTCTCCGTCTGCAACGCGGCGGGCCTGTATAAATAAGTGGAAAAAAATTTGCGACGGACGCCTGTCCGTCGCAAATTTTGCCCGTCAAACGCAAAACGACGCCGTTTCTTACTGATTTGCGACGGAAAAGCCGTCGCAAATCAGTCAACGCACCGTTTCCCGATAAGACGCGTAAAACGGCTCGAATTTGCGACGGACATTCCGTCGCAAATCAGTCAATGGGCCGTTTCCCGAGAGGTCGCGAATATAAATGTAAGCATTGCGACGGCTTTCGTCCGTCGCAATTACAAAGTTTAAAATTGCGACGGCTTCTTCCGTCGCAAATCAGTTAAACGGGTCGCTTCCCGAACGGTCACCTTTAAACGGGTATGTTTTGCGACGGAATTGACCGTCGCAAACTCAAAATTGAAATTTGCGACGACCTTTCCGTCGCAAATGTAGCCGGTTCAAGACCAAGTCGGTGGGCCCTAGATTTTGCGACGGCTTATCCGTCGCAAATTACTATCATTTGAGACGGACTTCCTAAGTCGTCGCAAATTTTTATTTTTTGCGACGACTTACAAAAATCCGTCTCAAATGATAGTAATTTGCGACGGATATTCTTGCCGTCGCAAAATTCCCGTCGCTAAACTCCATCTTTTTTGTAGTGATTTGGAAAATTCCTTTTCTACAACTAAATTTTTATCTTTATCCCTTCTATTGGTCAATCTTCTCTTGTCTACATGGCACCACCATGTATCTCCCCTTTTGAAATCCTGCAATTTAGTGAGTCCACACCATTTTAATGCGATTTTAGTTTTGCAAACACTTATTTTAATGAATAAAATTTTTAACCGCTGCAAATTTTTTTTTCTAAAAAATCTAATTTTAATTTCCTCTACCCACTCATTCTCTCTTAGGGAATTTTTGGTGAACTTAACTTTTGCATTGTTCTTTTTGTGTTTCATTTAACTACTAGTTAGTTTAATGTAAAGATGGTTTAGGGTGCGTGATACCAGCCATACAAAGTTTCATTTGACTTTAGTACTATGCTGCTATGTATGTAGTTTCAATTTTGAGTTGTGCACTCCAGTTTTAGTAATGATATGTTTGTTTGTTGGGTGAGCTATGCGTACATTTTTTGTTGAGTACTTACTAAGAGATGATTAATTATTTATTTGTAATCTAATTACTGACAGATTGCTTATCATATCATTTAACAATATTTGTGTGAAGGCATCCATATTTGGTATTGTAGAATTACCCTGTTTTGTCTTAATTTGAGATATTATGTTTCCCGTTTAATATTGAATGAGTATTCACTACTAGTTAGTTTAATTTTAGGGAGTGTGATGAGTTGATAGTATAATTTTTATTTGGGTTAATTGCAAAAAAAATCACGAACTTTATAGTCTTTATCAATTACAACATAAACTTTTAAAGTTTGCAATTTGATGCACAAACTAATTTATTATTGCAGTTTGACGCATGGTGTAAATTTTTTGGGTTACTCTATATACATGGTGTAAATTTTTGGCGATACTAACACTACGTGGCAGCTGAAGCCGCCACAAAAAATATGGCACACGCTAAATCAAATGTCAAATCTATAAGAATTTTTTTTTTAATTTCATAATATTTTTTTATAAAATATTTCTTAAACACGGTTTAATTATAGTGAAAGATAGTAAAAAAAATATTGTTTTCTAATATCTGTACAAATTTGTATGTTATGAAATATTTTTTCTACATCAACTAGAAACACCAAAATTTATGATTCATTATTAAATTTATTTGAACAATATTTTATAGAAAGAACTTTTTAAAATATTAAATATAATAATTTTTTGCAGATTTGACATTTGACGTGGCGTATGACGCGAGTTCGGTGTTGGTTCCGGTTGCTACGTATGCGTACATATCGCTGGAAATTCACACCATGTATCAAATTGCAATTATAAATTAGTTCGTGCATCGAATTGCAAACTTTAAAAGTTCATGTTGTAATTGATAAATATTATAAAGTTCGTGATTTTTTTTGCAATTAACCCTTTTTATTTTGATGTGTGGACAAGGATCTGGTACTGGTAGGCTAGCTAGACCGAAGACAAACTCTTCCATATGGTACATGATAATATTTTTCAGTTATAAATAAAAAAAAGTACAATTAATATATGATACCACTGACCTTGATTTTGTATACTCTTGATGAAATTTTTTATACTCTTGATCAAATATTTTATACTTTAAAACAATTTCATAATAAGTTTATCATGAACATTTTTCATATACAACTTTACGAAAATTAAATTCATGAAAAAATATTTTAATAAACAAATGACGAACATAAAACTAAAATTCTTTTTTAAGTTAATAGAATTTTTATTTTACCCTATGTTCCATTATAAGTTTCCCACTTGCCTTTTTTGGATGTCCCACTATAAATTTTCTATATAAAGCAAAAACAACACTCCATATGTTAATAAATAAATAATTTCTTAATCAACTACTCTTTACTTTTTCACAACTCCCCATTACTTTATACAAAAACTAACATATGACCCATCATATATTAATAAACAATACACATTTTAAACAAAAATTAACAAAAAGAAACAAAAAATTTATACTCGGGACGGAGGGCGTACCAAAATATTTTATAAAATTAAAGTATTAAATTATAGACTACCTAAAAGATCACTTATTGGATAAATTCATAAGAGTTATATACTTAATATAATTATAATGAGCTTAAATTTATAAATAAATATATTAGTTATTATTGTATAACCGAATAGTAAATCAAATATTTACGAATATCAAATCAAAATAATTTTGTATTCCCATTTGATAATTAATTGAATAAAAAAATAAAATAAAATTTGTACTTGAATTCAAATTATAAAATTTTGAATAAGAATACCAAATAAAATCAAAATTATTTGATTGCCCTAACTATACCGATCATTCTCACTGCCTTTTTGTCTTGGGGCTTATTCTAGGGTACAACCGTCATCTTGGAGACCGCCTCTTTTATAATCTTCACCCTCTGCTGCAGTGTCGGATCCAAAATTTTAAATTTTGGGGTACGAAACATAATCAATAAAATATTATTTATTATTTAAAAAGTAATACAACTCAATTCAAACTAAATAAAAAATATGTGATTAACATTCAAATTGAATTATTGTACATATTCAATTGAATGTATCGAGTTTTCATATTTTAAAAATGATTTTTGACATCTTCATTAAGAATTTTTAAAAACATATCTTCTTCAATTAAAAAAATAGCATACAAAAGGGACAACTCATGATAATTAAACTAATGGAGATGGGATTGTGGTAGCGACTTGGGATAATTATACGAAAATTTGGAGAATCAAGAAGATTATATTTTCTTTATTATTTTATTTAATTGAATTAGATTAAATTTATTTATATTTAGTTATTATATTTCTTGTCCTCTAAGTCTGTTTAGTATTGTAAATAAGGGCTATGTAATTCGTTATTATTCAGTTGTTTGATGAATTAAAATATTGGATTTAATTCTCTTTTGTGTTTTAAATTGTTATTTTTGTATTCATGTTTGAATCAATAGATTAACGCTTTTAATCACCTAAGTCTATCCAGATATTCTCAAAATCAACGGATTTACGCTTGTATTATGCTCGCGCTGCGTCAAAAACTCTATAATCTATAATAAACAAGTTCATGTCAAATTCTTTTAAAAAATTAATTGAATAATCAAACATTAATAAATGTGAATTAAAGTATTTAAATTACTATTAATTAATTATTTAAAATTAAAAGGTCTGATACATGAAGAGTTTATTTAGGAAATAGGGCTAAGGAGACATAAGTGCTTCAGAAAATATGGATTCGAACCCTGGATGTTAAAATGGTAAAACATAACGCTACTCTTTGGCCAAAATCATCTAATATGAATATATGTACAGTTAATTGAACTTTAATTTGGGGATGCAGTGGTACCCTCGTGTAACATGCTGCATCCGCCACTGCTCCGCTGTGTCAAAATTCCTCGTGATGAATTTCCATAAGGGAATACACACATATGAGGAAGAAGCAAATATAAAGAATTTTATCGGGACGGAGAGTCGAGTATAATGTTCATGACCTGTTTCTTGAGACTTTTGATACTCTATTCAAATATTTAATATTTTAAAATTTTCCCAACAATTTCACATAATATTTTGACCTTTTTAAAAAAATTACATTGTAGAATTAGAATGTATTGAACTGGAAAAATTCTATTTTCTACCACAGAAGTGAGATTGGAAAAAGAAAATTATTTCAACATAAATATAATAAACTCACTAACTTGTTTTTTAATTTTTTTCTAACCAAAAACTTCTATTGATCCACCAAAGTTTTATGATGAACTTGATATCCAATTTATCTTACGTAATAATACTTTTTAATATAGAAAGTATCACTACTTAGTGAATTTGAAAATAACAACATATAATATCAAATATCTTTAAATAGCGTATATACAAAAATGTGATATTTAATATACTAAAATATATTACTTTAAAGAAGAGAATTCACGTGAACTAAGTTTACATGAGACTTACTCTTCTCCCTATCCAATTGATGATGAATTTTAATTCGACTCCCATGATAATATACTTTGTTCAAAGTATTGGAAAGCTAGGATTTATTCCATGCTATCCTGCAGGGTAGTACCAAATAAAGTTTTAATGTAATGTATAGCACAATACATTAAAGCACAATCACTATAAAAAAAATATTGATTACAGACAAAAATTGTCCGTTGCTAAAATAGGCGTATAGCTAATATTTTGTATTCACATGAAAAACTACTTAAAAAAATATATGAATTCACTTAATTTATCTCAACGCGGTATATATTATAATATCTAAAAGCTTGTACTTTACCCGAACTCCCGTATCACCAACAGTGACCTTTTTATTAAAACAAAACTGAAAATAATTTAGTATATAAATATATGAATTTTGTATTTGACTTGAAGCCGATAATACTAACTTTCTACTAGTAGTTTTCCCGCAAGCGTACGGGTTCACTGTAGTATGGGCAAGTATAGGGACCAAGTATATCGAACCCAAGGGAAGGAATGTATGCGAACAGATCCCTGAAGATCTACGCGTCGTAATTAATATGAGTGTATGTTTTTTTTTGTTTTTTAGAAGAAAATAAAATATAATCTAAACTAAATTACTCTATGCATGCAAAAAGGAAAATTAAACTAAGAATGTAAAAGTGTGTTTTCAAGTATGAGATGATGATGTTCAGGATAGGAATTCCTACGTATACTAATGGAGCAGGTACACAATCAAGATAACCGTGACGCGCAAGAAATAACCTAAGTTAAAGATTGTAAGATGAAAGCTCAAGAATTAAAACTCTAATAATTTATCCTAGCAATCGACTTCACTAATCCACTAACAAGTTAATAGATTGTGCTTAATTAACGAGACCCTAATTTAAACTAAGGTGATGCGGTCCTCCTCCTTAGATAAACCGGTAGATTAATTAACCCTTTCTAAACCCTCTAATTAAGTCTACTAGTTGTTAAAGAGTGATAAGGTCGTCCTCTCTCGAACACTTTTCGAACTAAATTCAAAGGTAAAGTTAAGATTGATTTTAAGAATTCATTAATTAAGAGAATTAAAACTAAACGTCACGAATTACCCTAATTACATACCCACGCCCTACTTCTACGAGTTCATCCTACCCCAAGCATGAAAGAATTTTAGCTAGACATGGTTTTTACGGAAACAAGAACAATTGAAGAAGTAACGAACATGAACATAATGATTTTAACGAATAAATTATCAAACATTAACTGGGGTTTAAAGAAATAAATGCGAAGAACTCAAATTAAATCAATAAAACGAAGTCTCAATGCATTCAGGAATAAAGATCTAAAGTAAAGAAATTAAAAGTTAAAACCGAACTATGAATTCGTAAATAAAACCTCGAATACGTAAAACTAAAGATTGCTCGTCTCTTCTTCTCTTCCTCTCTCCAAAAACTAACTCTAAAAGTGATATGGTATCAAGTGGTATGTCGTGGTGTGTAAAAACGTGTTCGGAAGGGGTATAAATAGGCAACGGGTCGAATCGGGAGTTAATGGGTCAAAAACCACGCAAGCTCGAGCACTGCTCGTGCACCAAGTGCACGAGCACAATCCCATCGTGCGCGAAAATCTTCCAGAGAGCCAAAAGTGCTCGACCACTCGAGCTCGTGCACTAGGTGCACGACCTGTCCTTGCTCAAGCACACTGCACGAGTACTCGTGCTCTAGGTGCACGACCCAGTGTTGCTCGAGCGTTATACTCGACTACTCGTGCACTAGGTGCACGAGTTCTCCTCGCTTGTGCACTGCAATGATACTTTTGCTCCCTCGAACTAATACTTTTCGTATTTCTTCGATATCTTCTCATCCGGGCATCTGTTTGAGTCGATTCAAAGTCCTACGAACTCCTCTTTTCGCCCTCTATCCATCTATAAGCATCAAAGAGAAAAATTCATTAGTTTATGAAAATGATACTCAAATGACTCTAAATACTCAACAAAATCGACCAAAACTGGGGCATTTCTAACGACGAATCATGACAATTTCATGCCTAATCAACCCCCTCAAACTTACCATATTGCTTGTCCTCAAGCAATGAAATAATAAGTCAAGTGAAATTGTTAGGAATGAGTCAAAGAATCAAATCATGCAATTAAATGAACTCGAGCTTCAAAGATCAATCACACGTATACTCATTCACCTTCCTTCATCATACTCATGCAACAACAACAAGAAATGCCAAGATCAAACATGGATGTGCACTCAACGATGTGTTTCACTCCCTCAAAAGTTTATATCAAGAATAAGGGACTCACTCAAACAATCAATCACATATATCGGCAACCATAGGCTTGTAAACACTCTCTACTCCGACCATACTCTAGAAATCAATGCCGAATAAAAAAGGACTTTTCTCAAGGTTGTAATGTAGGCTCTTTGGACAGGTGGGATAACAATATGGGTAAGTGACTCAAGTGAATGGAGAATAGAAAATTAAACTTTGGTACTTCGAGATTAGGAACAGAATACTTCAAATATTTTCAATCAACACACTTTCAATTCCAATACTCTCAACACTTCAATTTTTTTTTCTCTTTCTAACTCCTTTCACTTTTTTTTTTCAATCACTTCACTTTTTTTTTCTTTTCTCTTTTTCGCACAACACATGAGCTCATTTTTTTTTTCTTTTGCTCATTCTCATTTTTTTTTCTTTCCCAAAACTCTTTCTCTTCATCACACCTTCTTCTCATAGTCACTCAAGCAATCACAATTCTCCTTTTTCAACTCAAATCAATCCCTTCACATTCACACTTTTCCTATTCTCCACTCAAATTTGGACAAAAAGGCTTAGGAACTTGGAATAGTGTTTCAATGTGCTAGCAAATGAAATAGGCTAAAGGCTCAAAGGGGCTCACAAGGGATAAATGTCAATGGTAAGGACAATTTTGGCTAAGTGACTCAATCAAAACAAATATGGCCTAAGATCACATTCGGCATATCAAACTAGACACAATCACAAGCGAGAGCACACACAAGTTCTAGCATCCTTTAAGGTGACGACTCACTCACAAACGAAGAGATCAATTCATGTATCTTAATCTCAAAAGGCTCAAAATCTCACGGCTTTCACATCCATGCGTCCTAGTGAATTCTCACTCTCATCACACAAGTACTCAAAAGAAAAGTTTGCAAGCATACGAGTTCTCTCTCAAATCAACTCTAACTCATACACTCACACAATAGAACTCCTAACTCATCCTCACAACTTAACTCTACTCACTAAGTCATACTCAAGAATCATCAATAAGCAAGTGATAAGAGTAAATAAGCGTGAAATAAATCAATCATCAATCAATTCAAAACAAATCATACCCAAATAATTTAAAGTGCTTGCAATACAATCCCATAACTCATCCAAACACTCAAACAAGTTCACACTCCAAAAGCAATAAATAAGAAAAGAAAAAGAAAAAGATATGAAAAAGGGAGCAGAAACTGGGGGAATCCCCATGATCCTCAAGCATCCGGAGGCGGTGGCGGGCGGTAGCTCGGGTGATTCGATCCTAAATGGGAGATAAAGAGTGCCTCCATCCATCTCCTCAAATCCGAAACTTCTGATCGGACCTCTTGAAACTCCCCTCGTATGCTCGTAGCGTCCGTGTACCACTGATTTTGCGTTGTGCGAAGATTCGTAACTTCGGTTCGCAAATCTTGAATATCAGTCTTCATCCCATCCCACTGAATTTGGGTGGGGTACCACAGCTCGGGAGTGGACACTTCAGGTGCCTCCATCTCCATCTCTTGAGGTTCTTGACCTCCTCCACCAACATCAGCCTCTTCTTCCTCAGGTGTGTTCCCTCCTTCTTCGTATTCGTCCTCCTCCTCTTCATCTAGGTCCCGAACTCCACTGGATCATTCCCACTCGTTCCTGCTGCACCTCTATGCCTCTTCTTTGGCCTTTGATCCCATAATCCGCACTCTCCAATCTTGCCTTGAACTTTTCCATTACCCTTTTGTGGTTCGAACCATCCATCTGTATATTCTCCTTCTTCAAACCTCTCAAGGTCACCAACTTCTCATTGGGCATCGGGAACATCTCGTCATCTCGAAGTCTCATGCAGTATTTCCCACTCCAATGCTCGCACATCCACGTGCTATACATGTGCTCAAAGTCGATGTCTCTTCCCTCACAAGAAGCTGCCATCGGTCTGATATCCAAGCTCTCTAAGAATGCACAAATGAGGCCTCTACCTCGTATCCTAGAAGTCATCGTCCCACACTTGTATGGGGCCTCAATCTGCATCTCGTGAAAATCCTTCCCAAAGTCGTGCTCCCTTCGATGAAGTAGGCACCACAATCCAAATAACTCCTTAGAAGTCACAGTGCCCGTTTCAGACCTAGCATAGATGGTGTTCCCCAAGATTCTCTCAAGGTATCGGATCACAGGGTTCCTGATTGAAGAAGCTCGAGACGTCCTCGCAGAGTACTTTCCAGCCAACCCACCGGTTATTTGCTGCCAGAATTCATCAGCTTTGTACCTTCCCGACCTGGTGTTCCGTTCATTTGGTTGAGGTAAGTGCAGGGCTGTATTCACCATCCCTATCTCATAGGTGTGCCACTCATTCCGTATCATGAACCGGAAAGTGTCATCCCCCTGCATCTTCACCGAAGCTAAGAACTGCTCCACTAAGTCTTGGTGCGTCTTCATGGAGACCAAGATTTCGTAAAATTGCTGCATATAGTTCTTCTCGAAAATTCTCTTGATCTCGTCTTCGATCCCCAACTTCCTCATGAACTCAACGCAGGGTCGCCTCGTCTTCTCCACTTTCCCAGCAACCAAATTCCAGCGGTAGGCGTGAGCAAACCATCTATCTCCATATATTAAATTGTCCCAACGAGAGGGCATCAATCCTTTCCTCGTCAATTCTACCGTCAAAGCCAACAACTCATCCCCCTCAACGAACCGATCCTCGTACTTCTTGGGAGGAGCCATTACCTAAAGCATCACAACAATTCACCAAACCACATTCATGACTATCTAAGAAAATCTCAATCAAGTCAAACACCCTTTTCAAGCTTAAATTTCATCAATGGTGTTCAAGTTTCACACGGGTGATAACATGATAACAATTCAATTTACTTTTCATATACTCTTTCACCATTCACAAGAATTCCAAACCATAAGTCTATCATGAAGTAACATCACATATTCATGCAATTTACATGCTCAAGACTCAATTCATCATTCACCTTCAACAATTTCAATTCAAAATCTCCAAAAATTCCAAATTTCATAATACCCATGTCAATTCCTACTTTCTCTCTCTAGAAATTCACCAAATTCACCCATGCAATCTCAAAATTGGAGCTTGAATTCGTAAACTCATAGCATTGAGACAACAATTATCATCATAGAAGCAAAAACCAACAAGTATCATCAAAATCCCCAATTCCTATCAAGAACATATCAACCCTAACTCTCACATAATCAATTCATGCTAAATCGAAGCTAAAACTAAGAATAGAATGAAGAGAATGATAGAATACTTACCTTTTGTTGAAGAACCGGGTGAATTCGTACAAAAACGAACGAAAATTGAAGATTTGAGGGCAAAGAAAGAGTGAATCGTACGTTCCAGCTTATTTTCGCTCCCCCAAGTGTGTGAAATGTGTGAAAAATGTATTTATAGTGTGGAAAAATTCGGACTAGGGCTTAAAAAACCGAAGGTGCGATCGCTCGTACACTACTCGAGCACTAGTGCACGAGCAGTTTTTAATTGAGCGCCCAAAATGAACAGAACCGAAAAAGTGCTCGACCACCTGAGCTCGTGCACTAGGTGCACGAGTTGCACCTGTTCGAGCGCACTGCACGAGTACTCGTGCACTAGGTGCACGACTTGTCCAAGCTCGAGCGCAGTGCACGACTGCTCGTGCACTAGGTGCACAAGCAAGGGTACTCGAGCACTTCCACTTTCCAAGCTCGAATTTCAACCTTTTCGAACCAAATTACAAGAATTTACGACCAAAATGAGTACTAACCTGGAAAACTCCTCGATTTAAGCCCGATCACTCATTCGACCGAGGAGTTGGGGTCTCTTCCAAACGTGCAATTCACCACGCCAACTCAGGTTGAACTTATGCACTCACACTTAATTCAATCCAACTACCCTCATGCATCGATATTTTCAAAAAATTTGACCAATTTTTCATTAGAATTTCGTGTACGAACTCAAAGTACGAATATACACCCCCCAAACTTTTTCTTTCTACGCAATAATAAAGTTTGAAAAGAATGAGTACGTACGAGTAAGTACACTAAATTCTCATGAACTTAAATCACTATCAATGCAAAGTAATGAATGAAAAGAAACATCACCCCCCAAACTTCGACTTCGCAAAGAGGTCTACGTTTGGGGTTCGGTTTACCTCAAACTCCATCAATCGAATGCTTTACTACTCGAAACATCTCCAACTTCATGAATTGTTTTCCTTAAGCTCACTTGCTCGAATTAAGCACCACGAAACAAGCCTACACCAAAAAAAAATTCTCTACAAACGAGGTTAACACTTACGATTCACAAAACGACAAAATAAATAAAACACACAAAAGAAAGTAAAAATGGGTTGCCTCCCACTAAGAGCTAGTTTTAAGGTCCTAATGTCGAACCGAGCTCGAAGGAGCTCACGGGACTTGAGAATCTAAAATACCTCTCTTATTCTCATAAGAGAAGTTGAAGAATTTCTTTACTCGATGCCCGTTCACCATGAATCTATGTCCATCCTCCTTCTCAACTTCAAGGAATCCACTCTTATGCACTTCCCTCACAATATACGGCCCGTTCCACTTGGACTTGAGCTTTCCACCAAACAGCTTTATCCTCGAATTGAATACGAGGACTTGATCACCCACTTTGAACTCCTTTTTCCTCAATCGTGCATCATGCCACTTCTTAGTCTTCTCTTTGAAAATTTGGGCATTCTCATAGGCACTGTCTCGAAACTCCTCCAACTCATGCAATTGGAGTAATCTCTTCTCACCAACCAAGGCACTATCAAAATTCAGCAACTTGATCGCCCAATATGCCTTGTGCTCCAACTCCACGGGCAAGTGACATGCATTTCCAAAAACTAATTGGTAAGGAGACATACCAAGAGGGGTTTTGAAAGCTGTCCTATAAGCCCAAAGTGCATCATCAAGCTTCATTGCCCAATCCTTCCTACTAATGTTCACCGTCTTCTCAAGGATCTCCTTGATTTGGCGATTCGATACCTCTGCAAACCGTTAGATTGAGGATGATAAGCAGTAGAGCCTCGATTACTTACCTCATATTTTGACAGCAGTTTTTCCATCCACTTGTTCACAAAGTGACTTCCCCCATCACTAATCAAAGCTCTTGGGACTCCATATCTAGCAAAAATGTTCTTTCTCAAGAACTCGATCACCACTCGGGAATCATTCACTCTAGTCGGGATAACTTCAATCCACTTTGAGACGTAATCGACGCACACTAGAATGTACAAGAATCCATTGCTAGGAGGAAATGGACCCATGAAATCAATCCCCCACGTCAAATACCTCGACTTCCATGAACACGTGCAGCGGCATCTCGTCCCTCTTAGTAATAGAGCCAAATTGTTGGCACTTATCACACCTCTTAACCCATTCCATGCAATCCTTCAAGAGAGTTGGCCAATAAAAACCAGATTGAAGCACCTTTCTCCCAGTCTTCTCTCCACCCAAATGTCCTCCACATGGCAAGGCGTGACAATGCCTTATGATATCACTCCACTCCTCCTCTGGCACACACCTTCTCAACACATGATCAATCCCTCTTTTGAACAAGTAGGGATCGTCCCAAATAAATTCCCAAACTTTCTTCAGAAATGCCTTCCGGTGCACCGAGTCCATCTCCGCCGGTAACTCTCAACTTGCTAAATAATTAGCATAATCTGCAAACTACGACGCTTTCCCTTCGACTCGATATACCGGAATATCTCCTAAACCAAATAGCTTCTCGTCCGAAAATTCATCGTTCACCTCTCGATCTTCCACGGTGTTTTCCTTTGTAAGCTCCAACCTCGAAAGGTGATCGGCTATCACATTCTCACATCACTTCTTGTCTCGAATCTCGACATCGAACTCCTGGAGTAACAAGATCCAATGAATAAGATGGGGCTTTGCATCCTTCTTACTCATAAGGTACCGAATCGCTGCGTGGTCCGTATAAACTATTGTTTTCGTCCCTACGAGGTAGGGTCGAAATTTATCAAAAGCATACACGACCGCTAACAGCTCCTTTTCGGTAGTAGTGTAATACACTTGAGTAGAATTCAGCATCTTCGAGGTATAGTAGATAACGTGAAAATGCTTCTTACGAATCTGCCCCAAAGCAACCCCCATCGCAAAGTCACCAGCATCACACATCAGCACAAACGGGCTAGACCAATCCGGGGTCACAAGTATCGGGGCATTCACCAACGCTTCCTTCAACCTGTTAAAAACCACTAAACACGCATTAGTAAACTCAAAGGCGACTTCTTTTTCAAGAAGCCGCTAAAGGGGTTTAGCAATTTGTGAAAAGTCTTTTATGAAATATCTATAGAATCCCGCATGTCCTAATCTGCTCAACAAGTTGACTTATGATCTTGAGTCCAAACCTAGTTCTACTACCACATGCTACCCTTCCCAAGCATTAGAGTACAAAAGTGTCTTTGTAAATTTCAAAAGACATTGAACCTTTATCACATCGAGCCTTAATGAACCAATTGCATTCTATAGAAACTTTGGAACCACACTCTACGTGAATATAATTAGAATCATTCCTTACATAATTAAAGATAAATCCCACTCTTGTAGCATGTAATATAACCTGTTTACGGAAACCAGTAGCACCATCAAGAAAAACAATACTAATACCTTATTCCATTATGTGTTGCCACTGATCGGATAGTAAGTTTTTCCTAATTGTGACAGGATTGATATCATATGATGGCAAGCTTGATAGACTACAAAACTCTTCTTGTGCACCAGAAACTCTCCTATTTTTAGCACACCTAAAGGGTATCTTACTTTGCTTCATGACCTTAGTAGGACTTTGTAAACTATCACTATTGGAATCATCTAGTGCAGCCCTAATCAAAGGAATAACCATTGTCCAAGGAGTATGCTCACCTATAGTTTGGATAGGAGTAACAACGGAGACACCAAGGGTGGAATCAACATGGAAGAGTGTCGAAACTTGGGAAACAAGAACATGCATTATCTTCTCCGAAGTTAAATTGCAAATCGAAATCATATTTCTCAAACCGCAATTACAAATAGGCCCAACTGAATAACGAAATTTTGAAACATGTTTGCTCAATTCAACCCACGTACCTTTGATTTCAGAAATGAAATCGTTGAAATGTGAATCATCTTGAAGCTTCAGGACACAATACTCCCCATTGAATAGTACAGAAACAATAACCTCTATTGCATATAAACGAAACAATCGTGTAGTGAAAATGTGGATTTGATAGAATGGAAAATGAGATGAAATTTGAAAAAGTGAGCCCTAATTCTATATAGCAACCTGAAATTTGAAAATTAAAAAAAAACCTTTCGGCCATGATTTGATAGATGTGAGAGCTAGAGAGATGAACTAATTGGAGAAGCCATAGCAGCGGGGAGAGAGGGAAATGAGGTGAGGTAGCGCCTTTTTCATTAATAAAAAGTACCGGGGTATTTTGGGCATTGACTGAATTATATGTATTGTAATAAAAGTGAAATGTATCTTAATAAACTAAATTTATGAAGGTAAGTGGATGGGAAAAAGAGATGAACTTGTGTACTAGAGGGGAATTTTTCCTAAATTATTTATAAGATGGTTGCGTGGACGAGTAAGTTACATAATTATTAATTGCACACCTTGTAGTTCTTATACTTCATCAAAAGTTTAATCCCAAAACATTTGCGTACATAGGTTGCAAGTCAATGCATATTATCTAATCATCAAATATCATAAAAGATAAAGAGGTTTGCACAAGGACCTAACAACATAGTCTTCGAGCACTGTAGTTACCACATTAATAGAGTGACTTACAAAACGAAGGCTCGTGACAATACTAGCTACTCAAAATTCAGGAGTAAGCTTAGTTTCGAAGATAATGCAACTTTCTAGTGCAAAGGATAAAAATCATATCGTGTCTGACATGATATTCTATGGGTTTATTGAAGAAATGTGGGAATTGACTTACCACATTTTTTGAATTTCACTGTTTAAGTGTGTGTGGGCAAACAAATAGAAGTGCTATTTAAGTAGATGATCTCGGATTTATGTTAGTAACTCCCAACAAAATTAGATTCAGAGATAATTCATCGAGAAGTTTTCTCGATAGTGGGTTTTTCATCAAGGTCGAGTTTATCGTCTCTTATCGATGCAGTCCCTCAATAACGGGTAGCTTCTCCTGTGTTGGCTTTCTAGCATTGCTAGCCCTATTGGGTCCCAACTGGCCAAATGCTGAACTTCGTACTCGATCATGGACTGAGGGTCGAGCAGTTGCGTATGCTCGCTCCTCACCTACTGGTAATGATTGCTCCCTTCTTGTTAGTGTTAGTGTCTTAGAGACAATCCTTAGTGAGAACATAATACTAAGATAATATTTAGTTTTGGTTTAATATTAAATGTATGGTGTTGCACTTATCTAAATATTATGTTTGATTGTTTACATTTATTCTTATTTGTGTTCCTATGAATCACTACTGCCATTGAGTGAATGAGAAGTCAGATGTCTTAAGTATGATGGTCAAATAGCTCCGATCAAGGATCATCAAGAATGGGATATTGATGATGCAATTGAGATTGGTGTGCGATCTGCATTATACTCTATTGGAGAGTGTAGTAAAATCTCACTTACTACGAGATACTAGGTATCTCATAATGGATGCACAAATACCTTATAGGGTATTGGCATACCCATCCGAGAAACTATTTGATGTAATTCCTACATAATGTGTCTACTGGTGTCTCGGTTAGTAGGAGCGATGTGATACTCCTCTAGCTTGAGATCATTACGCACGATATGTGTGAATTGATGAACTTTGACCATGACCGATGCTTGCACCCTCCAAGAGTAGATATGACATGGATTGGGTTCATCACGAAATGCATGTGCGTGGTAGTTGAGCCAAGAATAGGATTCATTCATCAATGTGGATTAAGAGAGAATAGTCATGTTCTCATCATAAGTGGATCTAAGTCGTCGGCCGATGCGCATCAACTTAGACTTTGTGGCTAAGTGTGATATACTTGATTAATTAGTAATTTGAGATAATATGATTAAGTTATTTGAATAGACACTTCATCATGTTCAAGACTTAATCATGTATTCGTGAATGAAAGGAAGATATCACAATAGCCTACAGTATTACAGGTAGTTGCAGATTTCCTCGCAACGTAACTCGTATAATGAGAATATCTGATTTATTATCTAGGGTTCAATTAAGACCGTTAGTTTGACTAATCGCTTGATATACAAGGACCTATGGGCAATTTACCAATTATAGTTGGTTGATTAAATATTGTATTGGATATAATATTTAATTTATGGAGAATATAATAATTATTATATTTAGAGCAATAAGAGCAAAATAAGAGCAAATAAGAGCAAAATAAGAGCAAATAAGAGCAAATAACCCGGGGCCTTCTCTCTCTTAAGAACATGAGCTTTCATAATTTTCTTTTCATGATTGGAGCCATAATCCTAGATTATGTTATTTGTTATAGTGTTGTGGAATGTTTGAGCCTTGTGTTGTCCTCTTTTCTCTTGGATTGTAAGTTTGGCATTTTTAGTACTTCTGTTACTCCTCTAATAATATTCTCTTTTTCTGATAAAAAAATAATAATTATATTTAGAATTAATTATTATTAATATTTAATAAAATTAGATTTAATTAGATATGAATTTTCAATAATATTATTTAGAATATTAGTATATAGAATATTATATAGTCAAGATAATAATTCGTATGAATATATCTATAAGGAAATAAATCTGTAGAGATTATATTTGACGGGCTAGGCCTGTTATCTTGCTTAGGAATTAAGTCAAGATTATCCTTATAAATATGAATCATATGGGAATACACGTGAAATATAATTTCTCCTTAAAATCTCCAGCCAGAATTTTTCTAGCAAATTCGTCTCGAGATTCAATGCTGACAAATTAGTGCGGGTTGGTAGAAAGTTGTTACGTGGATACTATAGTGGAGGAATCCATGTACGAATCACTGTAAGGATTTATATATACTGTTAGTTACCCTTTATAATTATATTATACAACCATGCATTTGATTCGTTGTTGGTGAATTATTATCTTACGCAGCGTCGAACATGGTGTTCGTCCCAACAAAATCCAACACTTCTTTCATTCACCTTGGGTCTTGTTCCCAGTTTCTCTAATGCACTTGTAGGAGATGTGCTTTGACTTGACTGCTCGACATGACTCGGTGTTGATTCTCCTCAACTTCTCAATCTCTCACTAAATGAGCTCTGCCTTTGTTCTTGCACACTTGTAGCTTGTCAACTTGTTCGGTGGCTTATCTTCTCTTCTTTTGCTCCATTGCTCGCCACCCTGAGTTTGAGCTTATTTAGCCTAAGATGGATCTGCTTGTTCTTGTTGTTTTTGTACAGAACGAAGCATAGCTATCCTTTTTGTGATTTCTCGGAGTTTTGAGCAATTGCTTTTAACTCCGGAGGGTGGTTGTTAATGGTTACTTGGATGTTTTTATGGGAAGTTGCCCATACCGTTCTTGCGTTCCCACTCGTAGATGAAACTCTTGTTGGGGGTAACCCGAGAGCATTTGATGATTGAGCATCTTGTGATCTTAACATCTTGAGCATATGGATTTATTCTAAAACTCATGATGTTTTATCTTAACACACCCTTTCTAGGAGCAAGTATCCTTGCATCAACAAGTGTGGTTGTTTACAAACCCTAACTTATACATGCATGCATTCAATACTCCTGAAGAAGTGTTTACAACCAGAACTCCAGATTTCCGACCGTTTTTTTTTCAGATTTCGGCCATTTTTTTCAGATGCCAACCACAATAATCCAACTTTACCTTGAGTTTCTTCAGCGCACGAAGGTTCAAACCCTTCTTCTAGCACCAATTGTTGATGATCTTATCTTAATCACAGGATTTAGTGGTGGTTAATACTGAAAAAAATCATCAAACAACCATGGAAAGATCAAAAGATATGTTTAAGATTGTTGTGGAGAGAATTTGGCATCATAAGTGTGTAAAATTATAATAATGGACTTGTATTTTATTTTAAGAATAGGGGTATTTATACACATTAAGCAAGCATGAGGTGTCATCACCCTATTTTACATTATGACAAGTGTTAAGACACTTATTTTATTCACAGACTATTGTATATATACAAATAACAAGTGTTAAGACACTTGTTTGCTTCAAATACAATACATAATGATGAAGTTTTCTTGGGAGTTCTTCGTAGTGATGAGCAACTCGCCTGTGAGCTTTCTTGTGCGGAGTTTGAACTCTCTCTTTCCTTGTTGCTTGTTTGATGTTTTTGACCCTTGCTCAATTGTTCGTCTGAATAAAGAATATTTAATAGAATATCTTTGCCAGCTATTCGTTGACTACTCAATTGCTCGCCTCTTTATCTTTTTCATTGCCTTAATCAAATTTTCTTTTTTAAACTATCAATACTAGGAAAAACAAAGGATGGAAGCAGCAAGATAAGATATTGTAGAGATGAATGTGAGAACCACAAGAAGTGGGGAAAATGGAACGTATTTTCCATCAGGGCCTTATACACTAAGTAAAAAAGAGAAAAAAAAGATTTGTGAATCCTTATCGGGAATTAAGGTGCCTACTGGTTACTCATCCAATGTAAGTAACTTGGTCTCAATTAAGGATTTAAAACTTATCAAACTCAAATTGCATGATTGTCACCTGTTAATGTAGAAATTGCTCCAAGTAGCTATTCGTGGTATGTTGCCCAACAATGTTAGACACACTATCATGATATTGTGTTTCTTCTTCAATGTTCTTTGCAGCAAAACCATTGATGTGTCGAAGTTAGATAATATCACAAAAACTTTATGTTTACTCGAGAAATATGTTCCTCCTTTGTTCTTTAATATCATGGTTCATCTTACTATTCATCTTGTGCGGGAGGTAAAACTATGTGGACCAGTTTGGTATAGATGGATATATCCTTTTGAGAGAAACATGAAAGTTTTGAAGGGTTACGTGCGAAATCACAATTGCCCTTAAGGGTGCATAACTGAATGTTATATTGCATAAAAAACTTTTGAATTTTGTTCGGACTACCTATCAATCATGAACATAATTGGTATCCCTCAAAGACATCAAAATGAAGAACTCACCAAGTCTTTGTCAAATGTTACAATATTTACCGTCTGTAAGGAGGAGTTTTCTCAAGCAAATCTTCATGTACTCACAAATGAAGCAGAGATGGACCCTTATATATGGTAATTTAACTTATAAAATCCACAATATAGAATGCTCAGTTTATAATTTATGTATTTTAATTTATTAATATTTTATTAGTAAGCATAAGGAGTATCTGAAAGCAACATGTCAAAATGTTTAGGCTGGAGAAATGGCTTCAAGATCAACACAACAAATTATTTATAAGCTGAATGTGTGGACGAGTAAGTTACATAATTATTAATTACACACCTTGTAGTTCTTATACTTCATCAAAAGTTTAATCCTGACACATTTGAGTACATAGGTTGCAAGTCAATGCATACAATCTAATCATCAAATATCATAAAAGAGAAAGAGGTTTGCACAAGGACCTAACAACATAGTCTTCAAGTACTGTAGTTACTGCATTAATGATGTTACTTACAAATCGAAAGCTCGTGACAATATTAGAGCCACACAAAAAAATTGGGAGTAAGCTTATTCACGAAGACATGAAACTTTATAGTGCAAAGGATAAAAATCCTATCATGTTTGACATGATAATCTATGGATTTATTGAAGAAATATGGGAATTGGATTACCACGATTTTCGAATTCCACTGTTTAAGTGTATGTGGGCAGACAATCAAAGCGGTATTAAAGTAGATGATCTCGGATTTACTGTAGGTCCCAGGCAAGTTTGAATTATACGTGTATGGGAGGAGAATACATGTATACAAATTTTAATTTTTTTTTCAAACTGAGTCCCCTTTACTCAGAGTCTTAGTGATAGGCATTGAATAGATAATACACCTACTAACAGCTCTGAAGCATGTCAGTTGGATAACTATCTATTTATGCCTGAGCGCGGAAATGTGTGAGTCCTGAAAGTTTATAGACTTGTTATGTGACTTTCTGAAAACTGAATGTTTCTTTCTTAAAAAGCCGTGGTTAGAAGGGTAGTGCAATGAGTTCAAGGGTCAGGCTGATTGATTCAACACTGACAAATATATGCAATGAATGTATAATGACAATAGTAAGAACAATATCAAAGCAGTAAAGAACTCATAGCGTTTAACGTGGTTCAGAGACTCAAGCTCCTACGTCCACGGTCCTGATTTAACAAGAGAATCCCTTAATGGATTATCTTGTTTTTATCATGCCAAGGTGCACAATGACCAGTCACTCTGATCCCTAGAATTTGAGTTCTAGTCCTTCTTCTCCTAAACACTTTCTAACCTCAACCAACAAACCTAACACTGACTCAACTTAGGGTTTTGGTTTCAGTTTGGATTCCAACTAAGTTGTGATAATCCTTACAAGGTAAATATATGTTAAGGATTTGATTATCACTCTAAGCTTAAGATATGTATATGTAAGCTCAATGGAATACAGAATGACTCGGACTATGTTGGTCCCGAAACGAGTTATACAGATATATGGGGGGGGGGGGGGGGGAATACACCTGTGATTACAAATTAAAAATTTTCTTTTAAAACTTTATCAGATTACTCAAGAGTGAATCTTCAGTGGACTTAGGAAGTCTAAAGATGATTTACTTAGAAAGCTTACTGAGATATCAGCTCCACTGAAAGCTCGAGACTTTCAGTTGAGTTGCTATCTAATTAGCTTTCAGTTGCGGAATTGTGAGCCCTTTAAGAAATACTCGTTTTAGTTGATGAAAGCTTATTTATCACAACTCACACTTAAGAAATAACAGAAAGGTAAATGCACAAGATATAAAGTGGTTCGGAGAAGAATCTCCTACGTCCACTGTCCTGATTAAACAGGAGAATTCCTTTCACTTGGAATTCCTTGTATTATAGTGCCAAGGTGCACTGATCAAATACTCCTCTCTTAGGATATTTGATCCCTTGGATAATTCTAGGTCCTAGTTCCCAATAACCAGCTTTCAGACTGATATCAACTTATCAGCTTACTAACATCTTTTAACTCTAACTCTCAACCTAACTGTGGGTAGGGTTTTGAGTATGGTTTTGTTCCAACTAATGTGAGATAATCCTTATAATGTGAGGTCAGAAGCTTAAAGGTGGATTATCTCGTTCTAAACTTTAGAAATGGTTTTGAGTATGGTTACAGAAGGTTTTGTGTTGGTCCCACTAGATAGAATAATTGTGGAAGCTTAAATTCAAAGTTAAAGTTCTTCTCAAAATCTTGTTTCAAGAGCACACAATAAGCAATATAATTGAAAGTTATAGAGAAGACAAGATATATAGTGGTTCGGATATAACGATCCTACGTCCACTCTCCCTTTTATCAAAGGGGCCTTACTAACCAACCAACCAACAACTATCTTTCTGGAGTTGAGAAGTACCAGATCCTTCTTACAACAGCCTTTAGATCTAACTTCGATCTAAAGCTGATCTTACTACAACCTTATCTAACAAGATGAGCAGGTTGAGTATTCCAACTACTCCTTAAAGAGTGAATAAGAATATGAAAAAAGTAAGAGTGCTAAAATGTGATAATCAAGAGGCTTGGATATGAACTTCGTGCGCGTGTATCTCTAGGGCATTTCTTCAATGATGCACTCTTGTATTTATAGAGATGATTAGGGTTTAGTCGTTGGAGAGCTAATCTAATCAGATCTCTAATTAAGGAAGCTTCAATCAATCAATTCCCTAATTGATTGATTGGGTTGGTGAGATCCTTAGATTGATTGACTTCAAATACTTTCCAATCCGATCTTGTTTGACTTGATTTGAATTACCAACGATCAACTGCTTCCATTTCCCAACTCTGATTCTTCTTGAGAAGGCAGGACCAGGTACCAGATGACCTCGATGTCCTCTTGTCCAAAGTCGGTTAAGAACCAGAATACTCAGTAGAATCTAGAGATGATTCTGAGCATCTTATGGTTCACCAGACTTGTCTGTTCTGGACTCGTCTGGTCTGGGAAAGGTCTTCTACCTCTGGCCAAATCTCATCTGGTGAAGTCTTTGGGTGGAGTCCCTCTGGTGAAGTCCTCTGGTGGGGTCTTCTGGTGACTCTTCTGGCAAAGTCTTCTGGTCTGGCAGTTCCCCCTAGACTAAGTCTTAAACTATTTCCTCATCTGGCTAACAGGTCCAGATGGTCCTATTACATCTTCTGGTTTGTTTTAACTCACCAAAACTATACAACTTTTATCCTAACAATTTCCCCCTTTTTGATGGAGTTAAAACACACGAGAACTGATAAAAAACTTAAGCAAGAAAACAAATAAATGGATAAGACCTTAGAATAGATTTTATCAGGCAAACAGGGAGACAACAAGAAGTTGTCTTTAAAATAGAGTAGATATGGTTTTTCATTAATAATAAGGACAAAACGTTTACATGTTACATTTTTATACTATCCATATCTTCTGTTCTCCTTGGGCACCAGAAACCAATCAAGGAATCTATCTTGAACCGCCTTGAGCTCTGCAGAGTTTGTTGGAGTGAAATTCACTAACACCTTGGTCTTGTACAACTTTTTCAACTCAGCCCAATCAATCTGGTCCCCATGCATTGGTGTGTTGAGATAGTGAAACTCAGGGGCAGTGACTTCCAGATTGAACTCAATGGTAGAATCCATAAGTTTCTTGTACAACTTTGCATCATAAGACTTCATCCAAGAGTGGAAGGTTCTGTTGATAAGCGCATCGTCCTCTAGAGGTGGCCTCTGGATGTAGTGTTGGATAAACTAAAAGTCTTGGCTTTCTTCCACCTTTCAATAAGGGGAACAAGCACAGTAGAGTCAAAAGACCCTTCTGTCCTGAGTGGAAGAATATCCATCACCTCAACAGGTGCCTTCTTTCTTTGACTTGATCCACTGGCACCAGGAGTGATTCCAGCTTCTCTGGCTTTCTTATTTTGCCTCCTAACATATCTGAGCCTCTGCTCTTCATCTATGTTCTTCCTTACTCTTGCCAATCTCTCTTCTGCAATCTCCTCTTTGAATCTCTCCTCTGCCTCTTCAACTACCTGCTCCAGAAACCTTTTCTTGACCCTTCTGATCTTTCTCTTGGCTGGGCCAGGAATAGAAACAGGATCTTGCTTAGAGTCAAAAGATTCCTCCTCTGCTGCAAGCTGCTTGGCCATAGTTAGAGATTTAAGCTCTTCATTCTTCTTCTTCTTCTGCAGCTCAGCTTGAGCCAAAGTATTCTCTAACAGGTCCAGGCGAGCTCCATGGTTGAACATCGTCTCATTTGTGCTCTTCTCCAGATCAGTTCTAGCCTTCTCTTCCCCCTTTTTAAGTTCATCAATAAGGGGTTGAAGCACCTGCTTTATGAGATTAGGCAACTCAGTGGAGGAGGAAGAGTGAAGATCACACAACTTCTTGGCCTCATCCAGATAAGCTTGAGCTTCAGTAACTAAACGCTCCTGCTTGGCCAGCATCTCCTGGAGTGAATCCTTCATCTTGGCAGTCTCGAGCATTTGAGAAGCCATCTCCACTTTGAGCACAGAGACAGGCTGCATCTGATCCATATCATAGTGTTGAAGCTATTTCTGGCTCTCATGAACATCCATCTTGAGGTAGAGGCAGTCAGATTTGAAGGATGCCTTAGCAGAGGCAAAGACTGCCTTGATCTGCTTTAGAAATTTCCTCCTCTCTTCCTTGATCTGGTGCTCAACTAGAGTAGGCGCCAGATGCTGTATAGCCTTAGAGAACCAGCCAATTTGCTGGATCTGCTCATTGAAGAATAACTTTATCTTCTGGAGCACAGCATGGGAGACGTTGAAGTCCTCCTCATTAGAATAGAGCTCTTGAGAAAAGGAGAAGTGAGGGCCAAAAGAGTAAGAGGGGCCCTCTGGAGGAAACATGACTCCCCTCTGGATCAACAGGGTCCTCACCACAACCTTGGCTGCCTCTGGAGATTCAAGCTCTGCAGGATGCTGAATATTGAGCTTCTTCTTAATGTCAGTCTCCCAGGCTGCGAATCCAGATGTGGTCATTTCTTCTAGCAACATAACCAAGTCCTCCACATCTTCTAGTCTGGCCTTTCTCTAGACTTTGGCATCAGTTAGATCTGCCAACAGTGGTAAGTGCTCCAACAGGATTGGAAAATGCTCTCTCAGCCAGAGCTGAGCACTTACACTCATACTCTGCCTAATGGGACCCATATCAGAATCATTGAATATGAAGGGTTTGGGCCCAGAGGCAGAGGAGGATGGTGCTAAGACCTCCGTCTCCAGTGAAGCATCCTCATATTCACTAAGCAGATATGTTGGGGAATGGGGTGGAGCAGGGAAACCCATTGCCATGGAAGAAGGGGGAATCTGATCAGAGGGAGTTTGGAGAGGGGTAAATGTTTGAGTGTTTGAGGTTGAGGGTTGTTCTACACCAGAGGAAGTAGAAGGCACCTCTGGTATAGGCGCTGTGGGAGAGGGATCTGTGGGTAAGGGTGTTTGTGATGGAGGGGGAGAAGGTGCTTGAGTGGGTAAGGTTGAGGGTGTGTATGGGGGAGTGTCTGTAATGGTCTGCTCTGGTGAAGAAGCTTGCAAACCAGAAGCAGGGTGGAGAGGATGTGTTTGGGTTTCTGGGGGAGAGGTGGAAGGGGTAACAAGATTAAGAGGAGAAGGAGAAGGATTTACCTCAGTTGAGTCAACATCAGCTGGAATAGTAAGCTCTGGAGCTGTTGCATCCCCCATCAGCTGAGAGGCCTCCTCGATTGCCTTCTCCAGGGCATCTCCCAGATCAGAACCAGAATCTGGGTCTTGCAAAATAGCCCTCTTGGCTTTAGATCTACTCTTCAGAGGGATCTCCTCCTCCTCTAACTCCTCCTCCTCTGATGGCTCATCCACCAGATGGGTTTTATTTGAAGCCCTCTTAGAAGTCCTTGGCTTCTTGGTTGAGGCCTTGCTTGCACCTCCTACTTCTTGCCTCGGTCTCTTCTTAGCTGCACCAGCCTTCTTGGCAGCTTCTTCACCATCACCCCTCTGCTCCTTCAAAGCAGCAGTGAGGGGGATCTGGTCATCCTCTGATGAGCCAGAAAATACCAAGTTGGAAGGAACAGGAGCTGCATCCTTCTTCTTCAAACTCCTCTTCTTCTGCCCTTTAGCAGGGGATGGCATTGCTTGGATAGGGGGGGCAGGGATGGCTCCTTCACCATCAGAATCGGCATGGCCGCGAAGGAGTCCATCTTTAGAAAGTAGAATTTTGGATTTGTGAAAGCTTCTGCACCAGGAGCCCTTCCATGCTTTGTCTGGAAGAATGGAGTCCAGAATCAAGGTCAACTTCGTGCCTAACGATACATTGGCATTGAAGTAGAACTGCAACTCCCCTGGCTTGGTGGGGTACTCCTCCTTCTACACCTTGGCTTTATTCTTCCTCAACACATCCCAGAAGAACTCTGCCCAATTGCATTGTACTCCATCGTATATGGCCCTCATAACACACATACGACCATTGAATATGGCATGTGTGCTATGATTCTCGCACATCAAGACCTTGACCACGATGTCAAAAAGTACCTTGAACCTCTGTCTAAGATGTTTATCCGGAAATCCTTTAGTCAAATTCTGGCAGAATGATCTGGCGAAGATCTTGAACGAATCAACAATTCCACCCTCCTTGTATCTCAACGGATCAACACCTTCAGAAGAAATGTTCCCAAACAACTTGCAAAAGTCATGCTTGGAGAATACCATATCCTCTCCATCGATCTTTGAAGAAATGTGCTCATCATGGATCTTTATCCTCACTAAGAACTGGGCAGCATACCCATCCAATGTACGAAATCCCTGAGGAATAGTGGAAATCAACTTCTCCACTCCAGATCTTCGCAACAACTCCAGAATCGCTAACGTTGTGGGGTTGTGAGTGGAGTAGAAATCCACCACCATCTCCGTCTTGAGCTTTTTTCAAACATAGTCATGGTTGAAGTTGCATTTTGGAGCCATGTCTGAAAAGATAGAGAATAAAGAGAGAGAACTGATTGTGCAGAGAGTGGTTAGGGTTTTGAAAGGTTTGAACAAGTGAAAAAACAGATGAAAATTTTGAGTTTATAAAGGAAAAGACGCGTGGCTTTGAAATTAAATGAAGTTTGAACGCGTGTAAAATCAAAATTAAATTTAGGGGACAAAATCAATTTATCAATTGATTGACATATTGCACTTTAATTAAATTTGATGGCCAGGATTGAATTAGGCAAGTCACAAATTTAATTGTGTGCGTGGCATGGTCATTGGGACTGGGTTCGAGGGGGTTTTGTGGCAGTCAAGATAAAAAGCGAAATGATTGCCTAGGCCCTCTACCCTAGTCTTAAATACACTCTAAATATGAAACGTTTTAGGTGTATTTAGTAATTTGAAAGGTGTGTCCCAATGATCAGAGGCAGAGAAGTAAAGACATACCTGTCATCTGATATTGTAATCAGATGATACCACGATTAGTCTGGTATTACATCCTATCTGATGGAACCCAACTGGTTCTGGTCAGAGTTTACTCTGGATTTCTCTAGAATCTGACTTTGTACCTCATCTTGTACATCCCTCATCTGGTACATACCTCATTTGGAGATGTAACTACTCTGGTATATCTAACCTGTAGGCATGTTAGTATAACAGATAAAAATAAATTATTATTGGGGAAAATGGTTTTTTTAGTCCCTTATCTTACACCTATTATGCTTTCGGTCCCCTTGACTATTACTTTTTGGAAAAGGTCCCTTAACTTACAAAAAAATTGATTTTCGTCCTCGAACCTCCTACAGCAGGTCACTCATCCGGTGACCGCTGACGTGGAATTTTTAATTTTTTTATTTCCGGAAATTGACGTGGCCGAAAATAGAGGGAAGACCAGGCACGTGAGGCGCTCGTGGGTGGAATAAGACAGGCTTCTCCCATCACCAGCCCTAAATCCTATCATTTCCCCCCATTTCCCCTAACCCTAATTCACAAAAAATCCCAAATTAATTCACACCCTGAAATTTTCGCGCAAGAGGAGGCCAAATCGTGGACACATTGAAGCTACTAGAGGATGAAATTGAGAGATCCTTCGAAATATGGAGACCCCCCCCCCCCCCTCACCATACGGTAAGAATCTTCCATGTCATTAGTATTAGTTTAATATTTTTGTCATTTTGGTCAAATCTATGACTCGTTTTTTCATAAAGGATGTGGTCCCTTTATTCAATGTTGGCATTTTGCATAAGATTCGTTTGGTCTTGTGTTTAATGAACATCTGCATAAAGAAATAATTGTGGTCCCTATGTGTTTTGTTGGTTGGCTTCATTTACTGCTATTTATATAAAGAAAAACTATTTTCCCTATAGTATATTACTCTCTTTTTGTTGGTTAGTGTTTGTGTCTATATATGTATTCTTTATGAATAACATTTGACTCTCTATTTTTTTTCATTTTTTTATTATTTCCAGATCGAAATGGTGGTCACTTTACTACGTGTATGCATGTAGGAGGGGAAATATCTATGGGTAGAGAGTATATAGGTGGCAGTGTTTACAAATTTGATAGTGTTAAAACAGACCACTTCTCTATAGAGTCTTTAAGACAATTTTCATGTTATATGGCAGATAATGAAAAGGCTATTATGTACTCAAAAAATGATGAGGGTCAGTTTGAATTAATTAAAACTGAAGTTAATTTTAGAAAGATATCTCAAAAAGCTATTAGTGAGGTGAAAGAGTTGGAGATTTTTATAATCATAGACTTGGGTGATGATGAATCTGTTCATGAACATAATAGTGATGATGAGTCCTCTAGTGATAGCAATTACAGGGCTATACCTGAAACTGACTCTTGTGATAGTGATGACATAGGAAAAGAGGACAATGAGGATGAAACAGGGGTGGGAGGGGATGCTAATGAGGAAGGCAGTGAGTGTGGGGGTGAGATTGAGGAAGGCAGTGAGGGTGGGGGTGAGAATGAGGAGAGTAGTGAGGATGACTTAGTTGATGACAATTCAGGTGAGGAAAATGTGGTAGAAAGTGGGGAGGATTTTAATAGTGGCAAAGATTCTGATAGTGACAATGATGGTAATAGGTTTCCTATTTACAAGCCAAGCACTTTATACAATCCTCACATAGAAATGAACATGATTTTTACCAACAAAAGGGAATTGATTGAAGTTGTACATTCTAATGCAATTGTATAAAAGAGGGTCATTAAGATAACAAAGAATGATAGGAGGAGGGTGCATGCTAAGTGTGAGGGTTTGGAGGGGTATGGGTGTGAGTGGAAGTTGCATGCTCTCAACATTCCTGGAGGTGTATGAAGGAATTAAGTGAGGCTGTTGTGCAGTGGTTGAGTGATAAACCACCAGAAAACTGGAGTAGGTCTCATTTCAATTGTCATCCTAGATGTGACATTGTGATGAATAACATGTGTGAGTCTTATAACTCTTGTATCCTGCCTGCAAGAGAACTTCCTGTTCTTAGTATGATGGAGTGGTTGATGGAGCACCTCATGGAGAGATTCCAAAAGAATAGAGATAAAGCCAACAGAGGAAAGAAATGGCAAGGTCTGTTGTGCCCAAAAATCCTACATGAAATTCAAGCATCTGTGACACACATGGGGACTCTTAGGCCTTTGAAATCCAATAGCCCACATTATCAAGTGAAGGGCTTTGATGGTACTCAGTATAGTGTGGGTTTGGAAAACTCCACATGTGGATGTAGGAAGTGGCAGCTGACAGGGATACCTTGCATACATGTTATTAGGGTTATCTACTGTGAGGGCTTGAAGCCTGAAGACTTCACAGCCTCTTGGTGCAGGTAAACAGGTTTAGGTCTTTATGCATTGTTACAACTTATTTCATTTACAGCCTCTTAAATTGATTAATTAATTGTTATTTTTGTAGGGTCAACACATATAGGATGGTGTATGATGGTTGCATCATGCCTATTAATGGTAGAGATGAGTGGCCACATACTAATTTTGTGCCCCTAAACCCTCCTGTAATTGGCAGACAAGCTGGAAGACCATCTAACTCCAGAAGAAGAGTGACAGATGAACAAGTTCAAAAGAAAAAGAAGAGGCCTAGAGGCAAGCCAATCATTAATCCTAGAAGATGCAAGAGAACACAAGTGACTCTCAGATGTAGCAAGTGTCACCAAACAGGCCACAATAGGAGAGGATGCAAGAGTGAGGTGCAACCTGACCTCAGCTCACATTTTCCTAATCTAAGTGCAAGTGAGGTGCAACCTGACATAAACTCCCAATGTGCTAATCTAAGTGCAAGTGAGGTGCAACCTGACATCAACTCACAAGGTACTTTCTCAATTAGAAGTCTTAGAGTATGTTTGAATAGTTTTCTGGTCTCTCTAATCCCACTAAATATGTTGCCATTTTACAACAGCCTCAAGTCAGACATTGCAATATGAAGAGAGTCAAGTGACCAATGTTTGTACTCAAGAGACATTACATGTATTTATCTAGTGGTCTCTCAATTATATAGATGCTTGCTCATTTTAATAAACTAACATATTGAGTTATTTTTTACAGCAACCCCCACCCATGTATGATCAACTAAATCAAAGGAAGATGTCTTCTCAGAATCATGTTTTCAAAAGAGGTGGGAAGAATTTTGCGGCTGCTGGAAATCTGAGGAATTATGTTGCTGCTGCAAACAAAGGGAGCAAGGGAAAAGTGAAGGACAAGGGCAAGAAAAAGGCCTAGCTCAATTTTATTTCTTTGTTGGGACTGTAATTTACAGAATTTTAAACAATGTTGATGCCTTTTGGTTCATTTTGGTGGTATTTTGATGCCTTTTGGTTCATTTTGGTGGTATTTTGATGCCTTTTGGTTCATTTTGGTGAAGTTTGGTGCCTAAAACAGGGGTAGCTTTTGGTTCATTTTGGTGCTTTTGCAATGTATAACAATTTGGTACATTGTGGTTAATGAAGTAAATCTATTTTGGTTCATTTAGAAGTGGTTAATATTGGTTAATTTAGTAAGTTTAGTTGCTGTTATACTTGGAACTAAAGGATACTTGTCTAAATTTGAGTGGTATTTGATTCATTTAGTAAGTGTATTTTGGTACATTTAGTAAGTGTATTTACTGTTATACTTGGAACTAAAGGATACTTGTCTTAATTTGAGTGGTATTTGATTCATTTAGTAAGTATATTTTGGTTCATTTAGCAAGTGTATTTTGGTTCATTTAGTAAGTGTATTTGCTCTTAAGACCAAACTATTCACAAACATCATGGAGTATCAAGTGTATTTTAGTTTACTTGATAGTATTTGATTCACTGTTTTCTAGCTTCACTTGATAGTATTTGATTCACTCTTAAGACCAAACTATACTCTGTTTTCTAGCTTCACTTGATAGTATTTGATTCACTTGATAGAATATCACAAATATCATGGAGAGATTCCAAATTTCCAGAATTCATTCATCATCAATAGCACACATTATACAGAATTGCTACAACATTATACAAAATTCATTCTTCATCCAAAATCATCATTGATTCATAACAGAATTCATTCACCATAACTAGCACACATTATACAAAATTCATTCATCACCCAAAATCAACCAATTGCTACATCCGAAATCATCCAATACGCATACACAATACTAAAATTACTACAAAACTTCAATAAATCCACAAAAATGCTACAAATAAACACCAAGATGCAATTATGAGCAATTTCATCTGTTTCACTCGATTGTTGAGCTTTTCGACTTGGGCTTCCAATGCACACTGCTTTGCCGTCAAATGCTCGATAATATCTTTTGTTCCTTGAGGGATTCGAGGGTCTAACCAATCAAAGAATTTGCAGCCAGCATCCTCCGGCTATTTTATGTTACAAATGAAACAGCATATGAGCATGAGCATATGAGCAATCAAAAATACAAAATGTCAGAATATTACCTTCCAATTCACACACCCATAAAATCTTCTTCCCGGATTTTGGCCAGTGGATGAAGTGCTAATCCGAGATTGAATTTCACAATAACAAAATTTCACTATCGGACCACCGGTAGAATACGAACTCGACGAAGACATATTGTTAAGCTGGGATTATAACCGAATTTCTTCCCCTTTCCTTCTCTTCGATTAATCTATCAAAAATTGATTGAAATTGAAGGGTGGAATTTGGGGATTTAGGGATTAGGTTAATTGTGTATTTGGGTATTTTATTTTGGGGAAAAGCCCGCCTTATTCCACCCACGAGTACCTCACGTGCCTGGTCTTCCCTCCATTTTCGGCCACGTCAATTTCCGAAAATAAAAAAAAAATTTAAAAATTCCATGTCAGCGGTCACCGGATGAGTGACCTGCTGTAGGAGGTTCGAGGACGAAAATCAATTTTTTTTGTAAGTTAAGGGACCTTTTCCAAAAAGTAATAGTCAAGAGGACCGAAAGCATAATAGGTGTAAGATAAGGGACCAAAAAAACCATTTTCCCTTATTATTGAAATAAAGGATACTTCTCTGATATCCCTCCTAAACCAATTCTGTCTCTGGATCCCATAAACCTAACTCAAATGCTAACTCTCTGAATCTGGCTCAGCCAAAGGCTTTGTGAGAATATCTGCTCTCTACTTCTCTGTTGCAAACTTTTCCACCCTTATATCTCACTTCTCAAAATGGTCTCTTATAAAATGATGCCTTATATCCACATGCTTGCATCTGGTATGAAGAAATGGATTCTGGGTGATTGCTATTGCACTGTTGCTTGATTAGTGTGATTTTTGCTAGAAATTCGTGTACTTTAATTGCTTGATTAAATAGGATTTCATGCATTTTTCATACTTAAATTGTCTCATTGTGCTTAATAGTCGAGAAAGGTGTGTTTTGTTATTTTTTTGCAGAAAATAGGAATTTTTAGAAGCAAGCACGTGTTAGTTGAGATCGTTCGAGAAATGAGTTGAAAAGAAATCGAGAAGGAAACGAATTGGGCTCTTCAATTTAATTCAAGAACTCTTGGCCCAAATTCAAGAAATTAAAGCCCATAAACAAATGGCCCAAGTTTCAGCCCAAGATGGAGGAAAAGCCTATTTACTATTTTAATTGGAAATGGGAATTGCCTAACAACTCACGTGAATGAGAAACAAAGCAGCCAAGCAAGTGGGCCCCGCATCTATTTGTGGAAAGTCAAAGTTGGCCATTATCATTAGAGCTGTCAAAACGAGCTCGGCCCGATGGGCCGGCCCGAAAAGCCCGGTTTTAAGGACGGGCTGGGCCCTAAAAATATAGGCCCGAAAAGAACCGGGCTTTTTTGGCCCGGCCCAGTAGGCCCGGCGGGCCTATGGGCTTGGGCCGGGCTTAGCCCGGTTTTCTGGGCCGGCCCGGTTTTTTTTTTTTTTTTTTTAATAAAATTAAAAATCTAGAGATAAGAAAAAAACAGGAGCAGTAGGCGAGATTAGTGATTTGGTCAAGGTTGGTAATAGTTGACACAGGTCACATCCATCCCTATACTCACTATGGTCTTAATTTCCTCATCCCTATATATATGTATCATATTATTTATGATCATACCCCATTTTTTTAAAATAAAATACATTATAATTTATTGGTTGAATTTCCATCCAGGGAAATGAACGAATTCTTATGAACAACCACAAATTGGTGGTACACGTAACACACTTGTACAATTAAGGCAAATATGAATTGAGGGATAAGATTTTATTTAAGAGTATCACTACTCAAACCCAAAAATCCTATAAACTCGCCCCACTTATTAAACAAATCTCAATAAAATTTAAAAATTAACATCCATTACTAAACATATCCCATTTTATTCCTATAATATCCTTATCTTATCAAAATAAAAAATAACACTTTCCTATTAAATTGTTGAATTTTTATTATTTTATTATTGTTGAAATAAAAAATAACACTTTCCATTCTATTAGGATTTGTTGAATTATTATTCTTAAATTTTATTTAGGAATTTGAGTTTTATTTTAATTATTGAATTGTTGTTGAAAAACTAAATAATATTTATAACTATATGAGTATAATTTGTATGCTAAATTATAAATTAATAAGGTAAATATATAAATCAAATATAATAATAATATTTAAAAAAAAATAAAAAAGTTGGGCCGGTTTGGCCCGGTGGCCCGGCGGCCCGAGATGGGCCAGGACGGGCTTGGAAATTGGCGGTCCGGTAACAACCGGGCCGGGCCGGCCCGGCCCAGTAAAAACTAAAAGCCCAGTGGGCCTGGGCCTGGGCCGGGCCGGGCCGGCCCGGCCCATTTGACAGCTATAATTATCATCTTCAAGCTTGCAATACCCATTTCAGCTTGTTCGAAGAGAGAGAGAAAGAAAGCATCCCCTCCATTGCAATACGAAGAACAAAAAAGCAAATCTTCGCCGTTGCTGCAATCTTCACCGGAGAAAGCTTACACCGGAATCCATGGAAGCCCTCCACCTACCAAGCCCACCACTCACGCTGGCCGGAAATGCAGCTGCTCACGCCGGAATCGCAACTCCACCATTGAGGCCATGACCGGAATCCGCGACGCCTGGAATTCAACACCGGGAAGTCATTCGCGCCGTCGCATCGCCGGAATTTTTGCAGAGAAGAGAAACTGGGGCCCACGAGAAAGAGTCGTGCAAAACTTTCAAAAACGCATTTCAGGCGCCTACTCGCTCGAGCCACCCGACTCGTGCGAGTCAAGGTCGGTTCTTACAGAACGTGGGATGCCATTTCGCCTAACTCGACCAAGAGGCCCGGTCGAGTTGGTCAACTCGCTCGAGTTGATCGAGTTTTTTGGTAAAAAATCCGAATTTTCACCATTTTTCATGGATTTCTTTGCAAAATTCGTCTCAAGATTTCTTCCCCCACTATTTATACCCACATTTTCAGATTTTTAGGGTATGCAACACTGAGATTACACACATTTCACATACCCCCTTGCGGGGCACACACCCCACACCCTATATTAGCTTAATTTCACTTTCAATTCCAGTTTTTATTGATTTATTAGAGTAATTGAGCATAGAATTGCAGATTTGAGTTCAATTTCAAGCTTGTAAACCCTAGAGGTGACTTCTTTCCATTTTAATGCAATTTCTTTTTCATTTAGCTATGTTTTTATTATTGTGTTCTTGTTTAGCTATGGTTTTTCATTTTGAAACCATGAGCTAATTGTTTTGATGCTTGGGATGTTTGATACCATGTGAAATCTTGAGTGGGGATTGCTCTTGTCTATTCTATGTTGATATTTGGATTTTGCTTTTATTGATGGATTTGTATTGGGGCTTTGATTGTTGATCTCTTGTAGCTTGTTTTTCGATGCATGTTTAGCGTAGACGAGAGTTACATGAGCATGTTTAGATGAATGAGTGTGAGATTGATGATTTAATGCGTTTCTTTTACGTTTGATTCGTCGAGAGAGAATTAATCGTAGAGAACCCCATCAATAGACACTAATTGCTTGAATAGTCGTTTAGGTAATTAGTGAGGTCCCCTAGTAAGTCCAAATTGACGCATAGAATTGACATGACAATCCTACTTAAGTTTCACTAGGTTGAAAATATCCTAAGCATCCCTCTCCCCTTTGCACTTCGTCGATTCGAAGTTAGTTAGATTTCTATTTCTTGCTCGTTTTTAAATTCCTTGTTTAGTAGCGTAATCAAACCCGACTTGTCTTTTATTTTCCTTGCATGATAACTTGAATCGACTTAGCTAACCACTTGCTTCCCTAGGGTTCGATATTTTTATAACTTGGTCAATTGCCTAACTATAACAACGATCTCGTACACTTGCGAGTGAGTTCAATTTGTTCTTAAACGAAATTGGCAATCAAGTTTTTGGCGCCGTTGCCGGGGAAGCAATGTGTTGATAGCTAGTTTTGATTCTAGTTGAGTGCTTTTTCTTGTTTTTGTTTGTTTTTGTTATGTTTGATACTTGCTTTCTTTTGTAGGTGTGCACTACACTTTCATAGGAGGGGTTGAACCTCGATTTTAGCCACCAAACGAAGCAAAGTTTTAGAGAGCTTAAGTGCAAGATGGATGGATATGATCCATACGCATGGAATCAAGACTATGGCCAAAATGATATGACTTATCCCCCACATCCACCATATCCATACCCCGATCCATACCCGTATCCACCACAACAATCCTCACAATACCAACATTCTCATCCATATGGGCAATATTCTCCATACGAATATCCACCACCTCTTCCACAAGATCCTCAATCTTATCCATATCAATATTCAAACTCTTATCCACCCCAACCTCAACAAGAGTGTGAATCTTCCACATCTCTCTACTTAAATGACCAAAATGAGGAGTCAAATGAGTATCAAGAAGGGCATTATGGTCATGCTTTTTACCCACCAAGTGAATTTGAAATTCAAGAATCTTATCAAGAAGTTTGGTATGATGATGGAAGAAACTTTGAGTACGATTATCATATGCAACAAGATTCTTCCCATTATCAAGAGTGGGAAAGCAATGAAGAAAATAACACAACCGATGAAACTCTTCAATTGATTTTAAAAAATATGGAGGAGTTTAACCGAAAAATCGAGGAGCGTAATCGAAAGTTGGAGGAGAGTAACCGAAGGTTGGAAGAGTCTAACAAGAGAATAGATGCTCAAATTGCAAGCCAATTCAAGCCGCTTGGGTTTCAATGTGATCAAATGGCAAATTCTTCGGAGCAAGCTATGGATCTTGAGAGTGAAGCTCAATATGAAGGTCTCTTTATGCCTACTCGAGAGGATGATAAAGAAGAAAGAGATGAAGTGATGAATGAAGAGGTGGAGAAGATAGAAGATGAGGAAGAGTTGGATTATGAATTGGATTGGAATTTACTTGAAGAGGAGGATGAAGACAAAGTTAGAGAGGATTATATTCGAATTATAAGAATCCTTCAAGGAAAGCATGAAGAAGAAGAAAAAGAAGTGAATGAAGAGGAGATAGAGGAAACTAAGGATGAAGAGGTGGAAAAGGAGGAGAGTGTCGAGAAGGAAGAAAAATGTGGAGAAGAAGAAGACCCAAGTGATGAGACAAGTGAAATCGACAATTCTATGGTCAAAGTAGATGAAGGAGAATGTCCCTTGGTGGACAAGAGCGACAATGAGCAAGATGAACAAGAAGCATTGAAGGACGAATTGAAGACCGAAATGAGCATTTCTAAACTCTCAAACTCTTCAATTTCTACTTTTAATGATATTGTTTCTATTGAATTCATCTTACCTTTTGATAATATTGACCATAGGAAGGAAGTGATAAGGAGCTTGGGCATCCTTGAACGAGGAAAGAAGTGGATATGGAGGACTGTGAGTGAGGAAAAGAAACGTCCATTCTTGAAAAGATGCAAGAGGAAGATGGATAATCGGTCCCTATTTCACAAGAGCCTACTTGAGTTAGAAGCCCAAAGATTAAAGTATAATGGCAAGGAGGACCGATATCCTTGGCCATTCCGATGAGGGGAAGTTTGAAGTTCATTAATAAGACCGGCAAAGGACATTAAACCTAGCGCTTAATGGGAGGTAACCCATTTTTACTTGCTTTTTTTTATTTATGTCTTGTTCTTTTAATTTTGTTTTGTGCTTTGTTTTATCTAGGTGTTGGGGTCGTGTGTTGAGGCTCGGTGAAGATTTCGAGCTTAATAGAGAGATACGTGCTTGAGGGAAACTCTAGGTACAAACACCTCTTCCTAAACTTAGACTTTGGTCTAAGTTTGGGGGGGTGTTCGTCTTTTTATGCATAATTTTTAATTTGCACCGATGCACCCCCGTTTGTGAGAGCTTATGGATTATCATTTTTGTTCGAGAATTTTGGGTTTATTTGCTAATACTTGTACATGAGGTTTTGAAGTTATAGAGGTGTTGCATATTTGAGGGTGATGTTTTCAAGAGACGTGTTTGATAGGAGAACGTGAGCATACTCAAGGAGCCTAATGTGAGGTGATCGTAACTTGAAGAAGAAGATTGTGCTTGGTGCAAATTGGAGGTAATATACCCCAAACTTAGAATTGCTTAGCAATGTCTAAGTTTGGGGGGGTTTATTTGTTCTTTATTTTCATAGTTTACATTGCACCGGCGCACTTGAGGCTTCACTTGTACATTGCACCGGCGCACGCCTCAATCTTGTAGAGTTTTGCTTAATTGAGTATTTGATATACGTGTGGAGATTTGAGGGTGAAGTCGAATTTTTGTGTGGTTTGCTTAATATGTTGAATTGCTTGGTGAGTAGTTGGTTGCAAATCTCATTGTGACACTATTTTTCCAAACTTTTAATTGCATAGCAATGAAAAAGTTTGGGAGGGTATGTTCGTTTTACAATTCCATTTGCACCAACTTACTTCGCTCAAATTTTGAAAATTTGTGCTTAATTGTGGACTTATTGAATATCTTTGAGTATATTTTTGGGAGTTAAGATTGTTTGGATTGGTGTTAGAGGCTCAATTGATGGTGATTGTTTAGTTTTTGAGATTTAGTTGAGCTTGATGGTATTGATTGAAACTTGCTTGTTTACTTGTTTATGTGAAGATTGTGCTTGATTTTGTGCTCGATCCATGATTAGACAAGCCCGTGAGCTTTAGAGCCTTTAGACTTGTATATATTTTGGTCTAATTTCTTTCTTGTGAGTATCGTTCATGCTTGTGTGCTCTAGAACTTGTCAATTGTCTTGTTTGAGGCTACATTAAGTGTGAAATCTTTGAAAGTGATATGAGGCCATCTTTGATTTGAAAAGTCACTTAGCCAAATTTTCCATACCAAATGAAAATTTTCCGTAGCTAGCCCTTTTGAGCCTATTGACCTATTTTCTTGGCAACCTACAAATTTAGCCTAATTATCCCTTTTTGTGAGCCTAATTTTTCCTATGAGCTAGTGGAGTTTGAACATGGATATTGAGGTTGAATTGAGCTTAAATGTGAATTTGGTGGATGAATTTGTGTGAAAGTGAAAAGTTTGAAAAAGAAAAAAAAAAGATGAGTTGAGAAATCGTACAAGAAAAGATTGAGTTGGGTTGTGAAAAGAAAAAGAAAAATTGAAAAGAAACTCTCTCTTGTATAACCATTTGGTAGAGTTTCAAGTTCGAAAGGTGTTTGATGGTTGATAGTGAAGAATGTGCTTAAAAATGAGACATAGTAGATTGTTGTAGTTTGAGTTTTTGAGTTGTGATCGGCCAATTGCAACTTTGTCTTGAGATTTTTGAGATGTGTCTATGCGTCTTTATGTCTCGCTCCACTAGTTTACTAGTCACTTTATCCAAAAGAATTCCCCACCTTGACCAAAGAGCCCAACATTACAACCAAATGCAAAGTCCTCATTGATTCTTGGATTGATCACTTAGCAAATGGTGGAGAACTTAGATGATTAACAAGCCTATGGTAGTGCACTTGTGTGAATTGATTATTGAGAGCAAACCTTCCTTGATACACTTTTGAGTGATGAGTGATACACTTACTTGAGAGGAAATTGTGGATTGAGCCTTGATCTTGCATTGATTTGAACATGACTTCTGAATTAGCTAGTTGATATTTGTACTTAAGAGCTTGATTAGATGGAAGGAATTTGACAATTGCTATTTATTCTTTTTGACACTCATTTCTCGCAATCCTCCCACTTGTTTATCTCTTTCGTTGCTCGGGGACGAGCAACACTTTAAGTTTGGGGGGGTTGATTAGTGTGATTTTTGCTAGAAATTCGTGTACTTTAATTGCTTGATTAGATAGGATTTCATGCATTTTTCATACTTAAATTGTCTCATTGTGCTTAATAGTCGAGAAAAGTGTGTTTTGTTATTTTTTTGCAGAAAATAGGAATTTTTAGAAGCAAGCACGTGTTAGTTGAGATCGTTCAAGAAATGAGTTGAAAAGAAATCGAGAAGGAAACGAATTGGGCTCTTCAATTTAATTCAAGAACTCTTGGCCCAAATTCAAGAAATTAAAGCCCATAAAAAAATGGCCCAAGTTTCAGCCCAAGATGGAGGAAAAGCCTATTTACTATTTTAATTGGAAATGGGAATTGCCTAACAACTCACGTGAATGAGAAACAAAGCAGCCAAGCAAGTGGGCCCCGCATCTATTTGTGGAAAGTCAAAGTTGGCCATTATCATCTTCAAGCTTGCAATACCCATTTCAGCTTGTTCGAAGAGAGAGAGAAAGAAAGCATCTCCTCCATTGCAATACGAAGAACAGAAAAGCAAATCTTCGCCGTTGCTGCAATCTTCGCCGGAGAAAGCTTACACCGGAATCCATGGAAGCCCTCCACCTACCAAGCCCACCACTCACGCTGGCCGGAAATGCAGCTGCTCACGCCGGAATCGCAACTCCACCATTGAGGCCATGACCGGAATCCGCGACGCCTGGAATTCAACACCGGGAAGTCATTCGCGCCGTCGCATCGCCGGAATTTTTGCAGAGAAGAGAAACTGGGGCCCACGAGAAAGAGTCGTGCAAAACTTTCAAAAACGCATTTCAGGCGCCTACTCGCTCGAGCCACCCGACTCGTGCGAGTCGAGGTCGGTTCTTACAGAACGTGGGATGCCATTTCGCCTAACTCGACCAAGAGGCCCGGTCGAGTTGGTCAACTCGCTCGAGTTGACCGAGTTGACCGGGTCAACTCAGTAGTTTTTGGTAAAAAAATCCGAATTTTCACCATTTTTCATGGATTTCTTTGCAAAATTCGTCTCAAGATTTCTTCCCCCACTATTTATACCCACGTTTTCAGATTTTTAGGGTATGCAACATTGAGATTACACACATTTCACACACCCCCTTGGGGGGCACACACCCCACACCCTATATTAGCTTAATTTCACTTTCAATTCCAGTTTTTATTGATTTATTAGAGTAATTGAGCATAGAATTGCAGATTTGAGTTCAATTTCAAGCTTGTAAACCCTAGAGGTGACTTCTTTCCATTTTAATGCAATTTCTTTTTCATTTAGCTATGTTTTTATTATTGTGTTCTTGTTTAGCTATGGTTTTTCATTTTGAAACCATGAGCTAATTGTTTTGATGCTTGGGATGTTTGATACCATGTGAAATCTTGAGTGGGGATTGCTCTTGTCTATTCTATGTTGATATTTGGATTTTGCTTTTATTGATGGATTTGTATTGGGGCTTTGATTGTTGATCTCTTGTAGCTTGTTTTTCGATGCATGTTTAGCGTAGACGAGAGTTACATGAGCATGTTTAGATGAATGAGTGTGAGATTGATGATTTAATGCGTTTCTTTTACGTTTGATTCGTCGAGAGAGAATTAATCGTAGAGAACCCCATCAATAGACACTAATTGCTTGAATAGTCGTTTAGGTAATTAGTGAGGTCCCCTAGTAAGTCCAAATTGACGCATAGAATTGACATGACAATCCTACTTAAGTTTCACTAGGTTGAAAATATCCTAAGCATCCCTCTCCCCTTTGCACTTCGTCGATTCGAAGTTAGTTAGATTTCTATTTCTTGCTCGTTTTTAAATTCCTTGTTTAGTAGCGTAATCAAACCCGACTTGTCTTTTATTTTCCTTACATGATAACTTGAATCGACTTAGCTAACCACTTGCTTCCCTAGGGTTCGATATTTTTATAACTTGGTCAATTGCCTAACTATAACAACGATCTCGTACACTTGCGAGTGAGTTCAATTTGTTCTTAAACGAAATTGGCAATCATTGCTATCATAAAATATTGGAATATCCTTAGCCCTAATCTGGTAGTCCCTAAGCTGCTGACTAATCCAGAGTAGTTGTGAACAACAGCTACCTGCAGCCATGTACTTTGCTTCTGTAGTTGATGTAGCAACTGAAGTCTGTTTCTTAGAAAACCAAGATACCAATTTATTCACTAAAAATTGGCACGTTCCACTTGTAGACTTCCTATCTATTCAGCACCCACCATAATCTGAATCCGAATAACCACTTAACTCTAAGTTGTCATTTGCAGGATACCATAACCCCAAATTCACTGTTCCCTTAAGATACTTCAATATCTTCCTAGCTGCTTCCAAATTCACACCAACAACAAAGGTAATATCTGGTCTGCTTGCAGTCAGGTACATAAGAGAACCAATAAGTGCCCTGTACTGAGTCTGGTCCACACTTTCTCCAGACTCATCTGGATCCATGTTGAAACTTTTCATCATAGGAATCTTGGCTACCTTGCTAGATTCTACTCCAAATTTCTCTAACATGTTTCTATTGTACTTTGCTTGATTGATGAAAATTCCCTTCCCTGTCTGTCTTACCTGCAAACCTAAGAAATAATTCATCTCACCCATTATGGACATTTCAAACTGACTCTGCTTGAGGTCACCAAACTTCTCACACAGCTTCTTGTTAGGAGATCCAAATATAATGTCATCTGGACCAGAAGAATATCCTTTCCTTCTTCTTTCCTAAACAAGGTCCTATCAATCTTACCTTTAGTAAAACCATTGTCCAGAAGAAACTGAGATAGAGTATCATACCATGCTCTGGGTGCCTGCTTAAGCCCATAAAGAGCCTTCTTAAGCTTATACACCTTGTCACCTTATTCAAAACCAGGAGGTTGTTCCACATACACTTCCTAAATGAGAATCCCATTAAGAAAGACAGATTTCACATCCATCTGGTATACTTTGAACTTCATGTGAGCAACATATGCTAGGAACAATCTGATGGCTTCTAGTCTGGCAACATGAGCAAATGTCTCATCATAATCTATTCCTTCAGACTGAGAATAGCCATGAGCCACTAGCCTTGCCTTGTTCCTAGTAATGACATCATTCTCATCTTTCTTATTCTTGAAAACCCACTTAGTGTCTATCACCTTTTGATGTCTTGGTCTGACTACTAGCTCCCAAACATCCTGTCTGGTGAATTGATTCAACTTCTCCTACATAGCAACAATCTAATTTTAATCCTTCAGTGCTTCCTTGATGTTCTTGGGCTCAATCAAGGATACATAGCAACTGAATAAGGCAGCAAAGTTAAGAGTTCTCCTAGTCTGGACACCCTTAGCTGGATCTCCTATAATTAACTCATTGGGGTGATCAACTAGGGTTTTCCTTCCCTTGGCCTTGCCTGATTGACTATTTACTGCAGTACCTTGGTGATTATCACCAACCGCAGGAGAGCTTCCCCCTACAGGAGTTCCAACCTCTTTTGGTTCCGCACCTTGTGAAGGCTTCTGCTCCAGAGAACCAGAAGATGGGCCATGTTGGTCCCACTAGATAGATTAATTGCGGAAGCTTTAAAGTTTATATCTTTTAACAAGATCCTTTATAAGAGCACAATAATTAAAACAAGACAGAATTGAAGAAAGCAGTAAATAGACCAGATTTATAGTGGTTCAGATTTTAATATCCTACATCCACTCTCTCTTTTATCAAAGAGGTCTCACTAACCAACCAACAACCAACTTGCTTACTGGAATTGTGAAGTACCAGGTCCTTCTTACAAACCCTTTAGATCTAACTTCGATCTAAAGTCTACAGCCTTCAACCTTTTCTTAGAGATGAACAGGTTGAGATCCAATTACTCCTTTAAGAGTATATATGAAATATGAACAATAAGAGTGCTAAGAGTGATAGAACAAGGCTTGGAATATAACTTCTTGCGCGTGAGAATCTAGAGCCTTTCTTTGAGTCTACACTCTTGTATTTATAGAGGTGATTAGGATTTAGCCGTTGAAGAGCTAATCTAATCAGATCTCTATTTAAGGAAGCTTCCAATCAATCAATTCCCTAATTGATTGATTGGGTTGGTGAGATCCTTTGATTGATTGACTTCAAAACTTTCTAATCCGATCTTGTTGACTTGATTTAAATCACCAACGGTCAAATGCTTCCAATGCCTAACTCTGATTCTCTCCAGAGAAGGCAGGACCAGACACCAGGCATCCTCAATGTCTTCTGTTACAGAGTTGGTTAAGAAACAGATTACTCAGGAGAATCCAGAGATAATTCTGAGCAAATTTTATTTCACCAGACTCGTCTGGTCTGAGGAAGGTTCTCTGCCTCTGGTCAGTCTCATCTGGTGAAGTCTTCTGGTGGAGTCCTCTGGTGAAGTCTCCTGGTGAACTCCTCTGGTGAAGTCCTCTGGAAGGTCTTCTGGTGACTCTTCTGGTGAAGTCTTCTGGTCTAGCAGTTCCCCTAGACTAAGTCCTAATCTAGTTCCTCATCTGGCTAACAGGTCCAGATTGTCCTATTACATCTTCTAGTTTGTTTTAACTCATCAAAACTAACAACTTTTATCCTAACAATTTCCCCCTTTTTGATGCAGTTAAAACACAACCAGAACTGATAAAAAACAAAATACATAAGCAAGAAAACAATAAAAGGATAAGACCTTAGAATAGATCTTATCAGGCAAACAAGAAGACAACAAGGAGTTGTCTTTTAGACAGGGAATATATGATGTTTCATTAATAATAAGGATAAAAAGGATTACAGATTACAATGCATATCTGGTCCTATTCTAAGCATAACTTCTATTTTCCTTAGGCACTAGGAACCAGTCGAAGAATCTGTCTTGAATGGCCTTCAACTCAGCAGAAGATGTTGGAGTGAAATTTGCCAACACCTTGGTCTTGTACAACTTCTTCAGCTCTGCCCAATCCACCTGGTCCCCTATCATGGGAGTGTTAAGATAATGGAATTCAGGGGAAGTGACTTCCAGGTTGAACTCTATGGTTGAATCCATCAGCTGCTTGTAGAGCCCTGCATCATATGCCTTCACCCAAGTGTGGAAAGTCCTGTTGATGAGCGCATCATCCTTTGGTAGAGGCCTTTGAATGTAATACTGGATAAACCATAAGGTTTTGGCTTCTCTCCATTTCTTTATCAGAGGGACAGGCACAGTAGAGTCAAAAGACCCTTCTGTCCTGAGAGGTAAAATCTCCATCACATCGGCAGGAACCTTCCTTCTCTGGCTGGATCCACTGGCACCAGGAGTGATGCCAGCTTCTCTGGTCTTCTTGTTCTACCTCCTAACATATCGGAGCCTCTGCTCTTCATCTATGTTCTTCCTTATCCTTGCTTGCCTCTCTTCAGGCGTCTCTTCCTTGAATCTCTTCTCTGCCTCTTCAACAACAGATTCAAGGGAGCTCTTCTTTACTTTCCTTATCTTCCTCTTAGTAGGTCCAGAAATTGAGATAGGATCCTGCTCTGCATCAGTGATCTCTTCTTCTGCCGCCAGCTGCTTAGCCATGGTAAGACATTTCAACTCTTCCTTTTTCTCTTCTGCAGCTCAGCCTGGGCCAAAGTGTTTTCCAGCAGGTCCAGACGAGCCCCATGGCTAAAGAGGGTCTCCAGGGTGGTGTTCGCCAGATCAGTTCTGGCTTGCTCTTCCCCCTTTTTAACTTCATCAAATAAGGGCTGCACAACCTGCTTTACGAGATCAGGCAAGGCAGTGGAGGAGGAAGAGTGAAGATCACGGAGTTGCCTGGCCTCCTCCAGGTAGGCTTTTGATTCAGCAACCAGCTACTCCTGCTTCTTGAGCATCTCCTGGAGGGAGTCCTTGAGCTTAGCAGTCTGCAGCATCTGAGTAGCCATCTCCATCTTAAGCACTGAAACAGGTCTCACCTAGTCCAGAACATACTGCTGAATCTGCCTCTGACTCTTATGTACATCCATCTTCAAATAGAGGCAGTCAGACTTGAAAGCAGTTTTGGCAGAGGCAAATACATCCTTAATCTGCTTCAAGAACTTTCTCCTCTCATCTTTGATCTGGTGCTCAACCAGAGCAGGCGCCAAGTGCTACATTGCCTTCGAGAATCTGCCAATCTGCTGGATTTGTTCATTGAAGAACAACTTCATCTTCTGGAGGATTGCAGGAGTAACATCAAAATCCTCTTCATCAGAGTAGAGCTCTGGAGGAAATGAGAAGTGAGGGCCAAATTTGTATGAGGGGCCTTCTGGGGAGATCATCACTCCCTGCTGGATCAACAAGGTGCGAATCACCACCTTGGCTGTCTCTGGAGTCTCAAGCTCCGCAGGATTCTGGAGATTTAGCTTCTTCTTGATGTCAATCTCCTAGGCAGTGAAAGTAGGATGACCCATTTCTTCAAGCAGCAGCATCAGGTCCTCCACATCCTCAAGTCTGGCCTTGCTCCAGACTTTGGTGTCAGTCAGGTCCGCCAAAAGGGGTAAGTGCTCTAGAAGGATAGAAAAACGCTCTCTTAGCCAGAGCTGAGCACTTACACTCATGCTCTGGGTTGAAGTTGCATTTGGGTGTCATTTCTGAGAGAGAGAGAGAGAGAGAGGGAGAACTTGCAGAGAGAGAGGTTAGGGTTTGAGAGTAAGAAAACGTGAAAGGACAGATTGAAAAAGATTTGATTTAAATAGGGCAAGACGCGTGGCTTGAACAATTAATGAAGTGTGAACGAGTGTAAATCCCAAATTTAAATTAGGGAACAAAATCAATTTTTGAATTGATTGACATGTTGCACTGTTGTTAAATCTGACGGCCACGATTAAAAGGCAAATTACAGATTTAATATAGTGCGTGGGCATGGTCATTGGGATTGGGATCGAGGGGGTTTTGTGGCAGTCAAGAGAAAAAGTGAAATGATTGCCTAGGCCCTCTACCCTAGTCTTAAATACAACCTGAAGATGAAACGTTTTGAGTGTATTTACTAATTTTGAAAGTGTATCCCAATGATTAGAGGCCAGAGAAGTAAATACATACCTGTCACCTGGTATTGTAACCAGATGATACCTTGGTTAGTCTGGTGTTACATCTCATATGATGGAACCTTTTCTGGTTCTAAGCAGAAAGAACTTTGGATTTCTCTTGAAACTTGTTCTGCACCTCATCTGGAATGTACCTCACCTGGTATAAATCTTATCTGGTATATCTAACCTGTAGGCATGTTAGTTTGAAGACAAAATAAAATATAATAAAATGAAACAAAGGATACTTCTCTGATGTTCAGCCAAACGCTTAGTCAGAATATCTGCTCTCTGCTTCTCTGTTGCAATCTTCTCCATCCTTATATCTCCCTTCTCAACATGATCTCTGATAAAATGATGCCTTATATCAACATGTTTGCATCTGGTATGAAGAATTGGATTCTGGGTGATTGCTATTGCACTATTACTATCACAAAAGATTGGAATATCTTTAGCTCTAATCTTGTAGTCCTTAAGCTGCTGACTAATCCAGAGTAGTTGTGAGCAACAGCTACCTGCGGCCATGTACTCTGCTTCTGTTGTTGATGTGGCAACTGAAGTCTGCTTCTTAGAAAACCAAGATACCAATTTATTCCCTAAAAATTGGCATGTTCCACTTCTAGACTTCCTATCTATTCTGCACCTACCATAATCTAAATCCGAATAACCACTTAACTCTATGTTGTCATCTGCAGGATACCATAACCCCAAATTCACTGTCCCTTTAAGATACTTCAATATCTTCCTAGCTGCTTCCAAATGACTTTTCTTAGGATTAGTGATTAAGCGTGATATTGTCATGATTCGTCACTCGAAATGCCCTAGTTTTGGTTGATTTTGTTAAGTATTTAGAGTCATTTGAGTATTATTTTCATTAACTAATGAATTTGTCTCTTTGATACTCATAGATGAATAGAGGGCGAAAAGAAGAGTTCGTAGGATTTTGAATCGACTCAAACGGATGCCCGAATGAGAAGATATCGAAGAAATACGAAAAGTGCTAGTTCGAGGGAGCAAAAGTATCATTGGAGCGCACAAGCTAGAAGAGCTCGAGCACAAGTGCTCGAGTTGGTCGTGCATAGCGCACGAGAGGACGCTAGTCGTGCACTAGTGCACGAGCACTCGTGCACTGCGCACGAGCAAGAGCCAGTCGTGCACTAGTGCACGAGCTCGTGTGGTCGTGCACTATTTTGGTTCTGGAAGATTGGAATGCTTGAGTGGGATGTGCTCGTGCACTAGTGCACGAGCAGTGCACGAGCGTGCGCGGAATTTTGGCCCATGAGATCCCGACTCGACCCGTTGCTTATATATACCCTCCCGAACACGTTTTGAAGGAATAATCACATACCTAATTACTTTTAGACTTAGTTTCTAGAGAGAGAAAGAGGAGAAGGAACGAGCAAGCTTTACTTTTACGTTTTAAGGTTTTTCTTTACGAATTCATAGTCCGATTTTATTTTTTAATTTCGTTTCTTAAGACCTTTGGTTGTTATTTCTTTTAGACTTCGTTTTATTAATCTAATTTCAGTTCTTAGAATTATTTTCTTTCAAAATCCTAGTTCATGCTTTTTAGTTTTTCATTTCAATTCATCATGTTTATGTCCGTTACTTCGTCAATTGCTTTTGTTATCGTTATAACCATGTCTAGCTAAAATCCTTGCATGCTTGGGGTAGGATGAACTCGTAGAAGTAGGTTGTGGGTACGTAATTAGGGTAACTCGTGACGTTAGGTTTTAATTCTCTTAATTAATGAATTCTTAAAATTAATCTTAACTTTACTTTTGAATTTTGTTCGAAAAGTGTTAGAGAGAGGACGACCGTATCACTCTTTAACAACAAGTAGTCTTAACGAAAAGGTTTAGAATGGGTTAATTAATCTACTGGTTTAGCGAGGGAGGACGACTGCATCACCTTAGTTAAATTAGGGTCTCATTAATTAAGCACAATCTATTAACTTGTTAGTGGATTAGTGAAGTCGAGTGTTAGGGTAAAGTATTAGGGTTTAGAATCTTGAGCTTTCATCTTCCATTCTTTTACTTAGGTTATTTCTTACGCGTCACGGTTATTTTGATTATGTACCTGCTCCGTTAGTATACGTAGGGATTCCTATCCTGAGCATCACCATCTCTTATTTGAAAACACAGCTTAAATTCTTAGTTTAATTTTCTGTTTGCATTCGTAGGATAGTTTAGTTTATTTTAATTAATTCTCTCAAAAATCCAAAAGCACTTCACTCATATTAACTACGACGCATAGATTTTCAGGGATCTATTCGCATACACACTTTCCCTTGGGTTCGATATACTTGGTCATTATACTTACTCATACTACAATGAACTCATACGCCTGTGAGGAATCTACTAGTAGAAAGTTAGTATTTTCGCTTCAAGTCAATGGCGTCGTTGCCGGGGATGGCATTGTATGTCTTTTGAATAGGACTTGTAGATAGCTTAGTAGTTAGTAGTGAGTGCTTTATTTTCTGTTTTTATTTTTATTTTTATTCATTCGGCAGTTGCGTTTGATCCTTCTGCTAGTGTGTCAGGTATATGAAAACACGCTCACAAGGCAATACGAGCGAAGAGAGAATACCGTTGGACCCTGAGACGATAGCTAGAAGGAACAAAGCTTTCTTGAGGAGAATGAACACTGCCGGAGGAGGGAAAGAACCAATGAACATTACTAATGAGTTGGATGACGTTGAGAATGAGTTTAATCAGACATTGAACCGGGTTGACGGCACTGATGGCAATACCAGTAAGAATCAAGATCCGTCAGGAGAAAGCCAGAGCCAAAACCCGGGTACTCAGAATCAAAATAGCCCAGCTCTTAACATTGTCCAAAATCCTCATAACAACCCTGCTTACCCATATCCTAACTTACCACAAAACAACTTACCTTATACACCTTACCCATACCCACCTTATCCGTATCCACCATACCCGTATCCTCCACCTCCAGTTTACAATCCACCACCTGTTTACCAACCACCACCCCAACAAGTACCCTTACCAGCTGCTAATCCTCAACACATTCCTCAGAACGCAGATCAGAATATGGCTATTCGAGGAAGGTTTGCGGCGCAGCCGTAAAGGTACTATGATGGAGTGGCATTGCCTCCTGTTGAGGCAAATAACTTCTCGATTTCCCCGGGAATTCTAAAGCTGCTTACAGAGAACCAGTTCAAGGGGGTGATCGGGAAGGAGAATCCTCATACTCATCTGAGGAGTTTTCTAATGATAGCCTCAACTTTCAATTACAATGGCATGTCTGAAGATGCCAAGAGGCTTAGGTTGTTCCCATTCTCATTGATGGGAATAGCTAAAGAGTGGTACGATAATACGCTTCCACGGGGAGGTATTACCACTTGGGCTGAGCTCGAACGTCTGTTCCTCGAGCGATTCTACCCTCCATCCAGAATGATCAAAGCAAGGATTGAGATCTCTTCCTTCCGCCAGAAGCAAGGAGAGGACCTACGTCAAGCGTGGGAGAGATCTCAAACATGTTGATAGAGTGCCCGCAGCACGGGTACAATGAGAGAGATGTCATGGCTTTTTTCTATAGTGGTGCTAACAAGGTTGGGCAAGACCATCTAGACGCCTGTTACCACACTGTCACGACCCAATTTTTTTGAAAGTATTTTGACATTTTACTTGAATAAAATCTACTCAAGATTTTTTTTTCAAGACTACAATTAAACCAAAGAAAAAAAAATTCTAATTATTACCGATAGCGGAAAAATGAACTCAAGTCGTGATATAAAATATTTAACTAATAAAGTTGCAGGACTTGTTTCAAAATAAATAAAGACCCAACATACTAAAATTGTAACCAAAACCAACACATAACATAGTCTCAAGTATCCTTCAATACAAATAAAATTTTAGAAGTCATACTACACAACAAAATGCTAAAATGATAGGAAATAAATGCAGACGAATCCACCATGCCTCCACTGCGCACTCCAACATATCCCTTAATCTGCAAAATGTTAAATTGATTGGGGTGAGCAAAACAACTAGCTCAGTGGGGTCCCATTTGTCACAATTAAATGTAAAATGCAAATTGAATCGTTAACTCACATACAAACTTACCCATAGCAATGTTGGCTTTGCCAATCATAATCATAATCAAGCGTTGTTGGTCCCGGTATAAGACTGAGGAATACGTGTATGGGGGGGAATACACGTATACCAATTTTTCAACCTTAAAACTGACTGAGTCCCCTTTACTCAGAGTGGTAAAGAACTAGGAGCTGATAACACGCCTACTGACTACACTTGGTGCGGGTCAGTTGGCTAACTATCAGTTCAAGTTCAGTGCGGAAATGTTTGGGCCCTGATAGTTTAAAGTCTTGTTTAGTTTGCTTTCTGAAAAACTTGTTTTACTCAATTCTGAATAGTGTTTAGTAGGGCAGTGCTCTTTTGAAGATCAGTCTGATTGATTCAGGCTTGATAAACTTAAATGCAATGAATGAACAAGTAATATGGCAAGTATGCACAATATCAAAGCAGTAAGAACACAAGAAGTTTAACGTGGTTCAGAGTCTCAAGCTCCTACGTCCACGGCCTGATTTAACAGGAAATCCAATCAAGGGATTCTTGTTTTTAACGTGCCAAGGTGCACCAAGACCAGCTAACCTCACTGATCTATACAACTCCACTTACTAACACACTAACTGACTTACTCCCAACAAGCCTAACTTAGGGTTTTGGTTTCAGTTGGGATTCCAACTAAGTTGAGATTATCCTTACAGGGCAAAGCTATGCTAAGGATTGGATAATCTCTCTAAGATTAAGATAATGCTATTTAGCTCTAGGAATACAAAATAACTCTCGATTGCTGAGAAACACTTGGGAAATTTAGATGTTTTCGAGTGTATCTATTAAAGGCTGAATGCTTTGAATGCTTGAGAGTTTGAGAAATTTCTGGCTTGGAAATTTCCCGTAACCTTGAATGGGTTCAAGGTCATCTGTATTTATAGGTGATTTGGAAAACTATCCGTTGGAGAGATAGCCTTCTAGTCATCTATGTAGAGTGGCTTCAAACAGACATATCTCCATGCAGCAGCCGTCCTTGCATGGATTTGGTATTTGCATTAAATGCACATTAAATGCTTGCCCGTTGAATGTGCAGTCTGAATTCAGCCTTCATGTCAGGTTCCGTACGTGCGTGTCCTTCTCGGATTGGCCTACGTCATCAGGTTGGTGAGAATGTCAGAACTTATTCCTGAGCTTCAGGCTTGTCTTATTAAGTTCATTTTGTCTTGAGCCCACCAGTCTTGTCCTGAAGCTGAAATTCCTTTTGCATTGCTTGGCTCTACTCCAAGTCTTCCCATAAACTCAGTGACATCCTGTTCCCTTCAGGATTGAGTTAGTAATGACCTCAGGGTCATACTCTTCATCACTGACACTTACTCAGCCAGCTTAGAGGACTGCCATAAGTTCAGGATGGTGCTCTTCGTCTTCAGGCTCTTAGTCTCGATTGACACCAGTGAGCTCTCCTCTCACTGAGTACCTGTGAAATGTAAAATGACTAAGTACTAATCCTAATCAAGACTAGCCTGACAAAGACAGATTAAGGCAAACATCTTTTCAGGGGCTTTGGGATCTTAATCAAAACTGACAATGTCCCAACAAGCGTTATACGGCCTTCACCCCGCCGAACATAACGAATAACATAGCATAATCATAGTGCGTTATACGGCCTTTACCCCGCCGAACATAACGAATAACATAGTGACATAGCAAGTAGTAGCAAATAACAATATCAATCACATAAGACATTTAAAAGTGACAAATAATCCAATCAAGTAATTAGAAACCCCACCTTTAGTCTTGATAAAACTTGCAGGCACGTGAATTGTCTAAATGTGTATTTTACTCGCCATCTAAAATTAGTAATAAAATAAGTCTTAGAATTCATTATATATTAATATGTGCTCTGTAAATATTACCTAGACTACAAGTGTTTAAGAGTTTTCAATAGCGAACAAGATAAGAAATATTATATTCAAAATTTAATAGATAATTATAATAAAAAGGAATTTTATGCATGCATGCAAAAAGGGGTTTTGTTGCAGTATATGTATGGCCATCAATTAACTAAGTGGTTTCTGCCATTTTTTTTTTATAAAAGTAGTAATAATAATAATAATGATAATAATATTAATAATATGAGAATCATGGGATTACGTTAATCTAGCAGGGTTTAAGGAAATAACATAGGTGAGTAATGACTATACTCTAACTAGTACCATTTACTGAAATAAAATAAAATTTGTTAATAGGGACTACGGAAGTAGTTAGAAAAATTTACGACTTGGCTTGTGAAAAAAAATATACAAAATGACATTGGCTTTATGTGAATCAATGCATGTATCTGCGATAAGAGAGTTTTTTTTTTTAAAGACATTAACATAATTCCTATTATGATAGTTGAGTAAATTAATTGGTTGAATGATTTTAATCAATAAAAATTGGTTTGACAAACGAACAGAGTTTTCTAACTAAGAGAGCTCACTTACAAAAATTTCCCTAGGTAGCTGCACATATTGACTCACGGTGCCTTGCTACTGGAAAAACCGATCAAGACTTACGGTCCGAGCTGAAAAATGGTGTAAAATAACTATGAAAGAGAGAGTATGATTTTATGGGATTAAAAGAAAATGGAATGGCCGTATATGAGATATGCTCAAGGGAAAGGATTGTTGTTGAGATAATGCAAAGTTTTTTTTTTCCTAACGTAACAAAAAAATTTAATATACGTAAATATAATTTATAACTTATTGATTCCTTCAGTTTTATAACAGATTAGAAAATTAATAGGGAATTTATTTAAATCCTTGAGAATGCAGCATGATCGTTTATTTTAAGAGGGTAACGGAAAGAAGAAAAAGAATATATATATGGAAAATGAATTAAGTAACTTAAACAATAAGGACTAAGTCCAATATTTGTTACCCTCCAGTATACGTACACATACAATTTTAATTCCTAAAACACTTTGTTAACAAAGTATTAATATTTTAAGCTTTTCTTTTCTTTTTTTTAAAGATTACAAACACGTATCCTTTATGTCCACCTATATAAATATATCTCTTCAACATTACTATTTATGTAAAAAAAAAAACAACAAACAAACTACTTAATAAAATTGTTATCTTATATTATTTATATAACTATAATTATAAAAAAAATTCTTGTGAAAATAATAATAATAATAATAATAATAATCTTAATAACTTAGACACATTTTATAACTTATGCACTTTAATAACTTATGGTGTTTGAATTTCTTGGGTGTTACAAAAGTAATTATAAATTTAATTAAAGTATAATTTTAAATACAGTGGTATATATTTTGATTAGTGTGGTATATAAATTATAATAGTAGTATACTTATGTGAGGAATAGTACATAAATTATTTTTGGTAGTATATAATTAATATATTAGTCCATAAAATTTCTATACTACTATTACAAGTTTATACCACAATCGCACCACTCTGTATACATTTAGGGAGGGAATTTATCAATTACCCACTTATAATTTTAAAATGACCAAATTCAAGTAAAATTAACAGTGGGCCCAGAATCAAATTGGTTCTCTATTTAGTAACTTTAAACTAAATAAACCAAAAATTAAATTGTGCCCTATCACAAAGCAACACATCCCCTCATTTTTTTTCCGTCCCAAATTTTTCCCTCTTATAATCGAAGAGACGCGACCATCTCATGAAATAGGGACCTAACTACAAAAAGCCAAGTAAGTACAACACAAATCATCAAAGTCTAGAAAATATTCAATCTTCCCCAAAATTTAGTTTTTTTATCTTGAATTACAACTATTCGCAAAGCATGGAACCTTCGCTAGAGTTAGGGGGAACGATTTTTCCGCCTGAAATTGTGGAAGAAATATTATCCAGGATACCCGCAAAGCCTCTCACTAGTTTCAAGATGGTTAACAAAACTTGGATGGTTTGATATCAAGTAGGAGGTTTGGGGTTTACAAATATTTTCCAATGATGAATAATCAAAATCGGATTGGATTTATACTTCAATCCCAGGTTTGGTTTCTGCCCTATTAGCTATGAACCTTCAATCCCACTGGAGGGTCCTTTGAACCAGTGTATAATCGTGAACCCTAATCCCAATGTTACTTTTCTTGCTTGTTGCAACAGATAGGTACTTCTTTGCAACACGAAGGACCAGATCTTTATCTGTAACCTAGTCAGTGGTGATGCATTTCATATCCCACAGTCGAAAATCCCATTTTCCGAAGACACAAACTCTGCATTAGTTATATATGGTTTGGGTTTTCTCCCTGAGTATAATGAGTATAAAGTTGTTAGGGTTACTCTGTGTTGGTCCCAGTACAAGACTGAGAAATACGTGTATGGGGGGGATACACGTATTACAATTTTTCTGACATTCAACCTTACTGAGTCCCCTTTACTAAGCGTGTTAAAGAACTTAGGGTTGATAACACACCTACTGAATGCACTGAATGCTGGTCAGTTGGCTAACTATCAACTTGAGTTCAGTGCGGAAATGCGTGAGCCCTGAAAGTTTATAGTCTTGTTTTATGTTTGCTTTCTGAAAACTTGTTTACTCAATTCTGAAATAGTGATTAGTAGGGCAGTGTGCAATTTAATGATCAAACTAATTGATTCAGGCCTGATAAAAATAAATGATATGAATGACTTAAGCAGATAAGCAAATAAGCACAATATCAAAGCAGTAAGAACACAGGGAGTTTAACGTGGTTCAGAGACTCAAGCTCCTACGTCCACGACCTGATTTAACAGGAAATCCACTACTTGGGCGGTTCTTGCTTTTTACGTGCCAAGGTGCACCAAGATCAGCTAACCTCACTGACCTATACAAACTCCTTACTAACTCACTAAACACAGTTTACTACCAACAAACCTGACTAAGGGTTTTGGTTTCAGTTTGGGATTCCAACTAGGATGTGATTATCCTTACAAGACTAAGCTATGCTAAGAATGGATAATCACTCTAAGCTTATGATAAGACTTTGTAGCTCAATGGAATACAGAATAACTCTCACTAGTCTAAGAAACACTTGAGAAATTTAACTGGTTTCGAGTGCTTCTTCTGTACGCTGAATGCTTTTGAAAGCTTGAGAGTTTGAGTAATTTCTGGCTTGGAAATTTCCTGTAACCTTGAATGGGTTCAAGGCCTTCTGTATTTATAGGTGATTTGAAAACTATCCGTTGGAAGAGATAGCCTCCTAGTCATCTATGTAGAGTGGTTCAAACGGACATATCTCCCATGCAGCAGCCGTCCTCGCATGAATTTGGTAATTGCATTTAATGCACCATTTAATGCTTGCCCATTGAAAGTGCAGTCTGAAGTCAGTCTTCATATCAGGGTCCGTACGTGCGTGTCCTCCCTGGATTGGTCCATGTCATCAGGTTGGTGAGAATGTCAGAACTTATTCCTAGGCTTCAGGCTTGTCTTATTAAGTTGTTTTTGTCTCGAGCACAACGGTCTTGTCCTGACGCTGACATTCCTTTTGCATTGTTTGGATCTACTCCAAGTCTTTTCCCATTACTCAATATCATACTGTTCCCTTCAGGACTGAGTTAGTAATGACCTCAGGGTCATACTCTTCACCACTGACACTTACTCAGCTAACTTAGAAAGACTGCCATAAGTTCAGGATGGTGCTCTCCGTTTTCAGGCTCTCAGTCTTGATTGTCATCAGTGAGTTCTCCTCTCACTGAGTTCCTGTGAAGTGTAAAATACCTAAGTACAAAACTAACCAAGACTAGTCTGACTACAAATGCATAACATCTTTTCAGGGGCTTTGGGATCTTAATCAAAACTGACAATGTCCCAACACTCTGTTTAACCCTGTTGGTTTTAAGTCTGTTGTACACTGCTTCTCTACCTATAATACAAAATGGAGGTACATATGTGAGTTTCCCAATGATCGCCCCGTAAATAACCCTGGTGTTTGGTGCGGTGGTTGCATTAACTGGAAGATAACAACCAATCTAGTGGTAGATTTTTTTGCTTCATTCAATTACAGGGATGAAACTTTTAGTACTATACCGATGCCTCCAGGGAGATTGAGTGTGCGTCACTATGGAGATTTTGGTGAAATTTTAGATGGCAAATGGTAGCTTTTTCTGGCATTGCCTTGTCATTTAAAGAATACGAGTTGTGGATTCTCGAGGACTACAACAATCATGAATCATGGACTCATTTCCTGTTTGATATGGAATATCCTGTGGATGAGGAACGTATTATTCTTGGGATACAATCTTTAAGGATGTTGAGGGCCGATGGAAGCTAGATATTATTTAGGCTTGAACCATTTGGTCAGTTTGTGGAGTATTGTAGCATAGAGAAATAATTTTATCATGTTATTGGCCCGGAGTGGGAGGAAGATTGCTGCTCTGTATTCCCTTTTGTTCAGAGCATAATTCATCCTTCAAAACTCTGATTTGAAATATTTAGTGGTAATGTAGTTGAAATATGGGGGCATGCTTTTGTTATTAATTTTTTGTGTAGTTGAAATGCCTTTTCCCCAAAGATAGGCCTTTTTGTGCAGTTGGAATGTCTTTTGCCTAGTTAGTTGGCCAGATTTTAGTTTTTTCGACATGTATTGATGTTTTTTAGGATACAATGGTGTAAAATATGCTTGTTCATGTAAATTCTGGTAATACATTTGTGTGTGTTCTACTTTCTGAGATTTTTATATAGCATATTAATATAGAAAATATAACTTACTTATAGTACATTGTCAGTAGGTGGAGGTGCCATATTTTTATGTACTACATAAGAAAATGAAAAGGGAAGACTTGCTTTTTCCCATGATTTTTCCCAAAAAAGATGAACAAAAACAACAACATTCCATAAAAAGGGAAGCCTTTAATATCATTTCAAATCATTTATATTCATAAAAAGGTATTCAATATGCAAAAATGGACACTACCATAAAAAGGGAACACATTATCCTTGTGAAAAACCCCAAAAACAACAAACATGTTTTGTTAATTATAATAAAACATAGATATCCCCAAATATTCCAACATTCACAATAAAAAAAAGTCATTGCAGGTTTACTGTTCTAAAAAAATATAATCTAAGGAGGCCTAGACCTTAGAAACATCAATATTATCTGGATCCATAAACCACTTGACCACCTGTTTCCTAAAATCTCCTGCTGCACTGTGAGTCAACTCTTTCTTGGTGCATATCTTCCCCAACATCTCATTCTCCATGATGTAACAATCCAACGAGTCAGGCTACTGCTGCATACAAGGCACTGCAAATGGAGACAACTCTGTGGTCTGAAGCAACAAGTGATTAACACCATTTTCCTTGTACATTGATTTGAAAAATCGATCAACATAGTCAACCTGCAAAACAAACAACACGATCTGTATAAGAAATAAAATCTAGGACTCTAAGTACTTCTGTTTAAGTATTTGGTATTTACACACTCACCACACACCCATATCTTTCCAGATGCTCATCCTTGACACCTTCCGTCCTCGGTGAGATTGAATTAAAAAAACTCCACTTTCAGGTTGAGAGATCCATCTTCAGTAAAGTCCAATGATCACACTATTCGTTAGAATTTAAATCCCGTGTTATCATTGGAAATAAAAGTATGTCTCTCTGACCAATCTTCTCCAAGCATTTGTCGATAATAGCTTTGAGCCCCCGACTTGGTTGACCCTTACACACTGATATCATATCCTAGGGGGGGGGGGGGGGTTAAAGAAAATGAATAATTAACATGCACATATATATAATACAATCACATCCATACTTTAATATGATGTTTAAAGTTGGGTATATACCCAGCTGAAGGATGAAAATATAACAACTCTGCTTGTGTCCACAACTTTTGAGTACTTGATATGCAACATCTTTCCCCAAGAGTCAATGACCTTAAAAATTAGGTAATTCAGATATATTATACACTTTTTTTCATAAACACACATATCCAACTAGAATATTGATTTAAATGAATGTAACAAACTGGAATAATGCAATTTAACAAATGTCATTTACCCCATATGAAATGCACTAATGCTGTAGAATCATAAAGATATCCTTCAACTTGACAACAACCGTTGAATCAGGTGATTCCCAAGCAGTAAATCTGCAAAAGCAAAATCAGTTTTTTTCCATAAAAATATGAATTTTTGAATCAGTCTTTATAAATGCATCAGTAACTAAAGGTAAATTCCTAATTTTAAGAAATTTTTTACAGGGTTATCTATCCCTACCCTCCTTCCAACAATCTTGTATAGTATTTTTCAACTCCTTGGAAGTCTTCCTAACAGCTATGCATTTATTATTCATCTTCAACGGGGGGTCATTGTGTCCAGCCTCATGTTTTGTAACAATCTTCTCTGCTTCAATTTGGGGTGATATATCGATTGGCTTCCTCTTCTCTCTCATTGTCCATGTCTTCACATCCCTCGTAATCGTGCAGGGTTGAAACGTGCGCTTGCTCCATTTCTTTTTTACAACTGAAGTCTTTTCAACAACATCCCCACCATATTCTCCATCTTCTCCCTCTTCATCTTTGTAATTTTCTACTGTTTCCAGGATTTCCACAGTCTTCACCAAGTTCGCATTCTCTATTTCTAGCTTTTCCTTCACCTTTGCCACACGCTCTCTGTTCTTCATTTCCATCATTAGCTGAGCATGCATGTCCATCACTTGAATCGTTTGAGAAACATACATCACCTGAGTGAATGATGGGTTACACATCGAATTAAAATTTGTTGTGGTATCCTCCAACTCTTTTTTTATCTGATCCATTTCCTCCTTATGATCTGCCACCATACCCAGGCAAAGTTTAGAAAACTCTTCGTTCATTCGGATCACCTCATTCTGAGTTTCTGATAACATCTTTTGGCAACCTAACAACTCAGTCATCAGTCTCAGATTAGCATCTTTCAAACTCTTCACTTGAGCTTCCAATATCCGTTCATTTGACCTATCAGCCTCCTTATCTTGAATTAGACCTAACAATCTTCATAACACTTTCAGTTGCATCCTTGTCCTTACAAAATTTGTTAGTTAATCCAATACTGAAAGAAGGAGGATCAGGTGTTGTGCCCATTGAATTAAGTTTCTTTGTCGTGCCTTCAACAGTCTTTGCACTCCCGAGACCTGCATCATTGATTGCTCCAATATTCTTAATAGGAGAGTCTAGCGAAGACTTATTATGGTTTTGTTCATCCATCCTAGATCCTTCGCATGTTGTTTCTTCCCTTTTCCACGCGTACCAATGGGGTAAAAGTCACTGACAATAAAATCTAAATCTAAATCAATACCCCTTTCTCCCCTTCCTTTACGACCCTTTACTTCTCCATCACTTGAATCACTATCAACTTGGTTTCTATTTTTTCTTTCCCCATCTTCTCTCATCCAGCTATCTTTAACACCGCGAAGAATATCCTTTTCGTGGCTAGTTACCTTCGATACATGCTTCCCAATCCGATAATCAAATAAATAATAAATCAATTTGTTGGTCTCGGACAAGTCTGAGTGATACGTGTATGGGGGGGAATACACGTATACCAATTTTTCTTTCTTTCAAACTGAGTCCCCTTAACTCAGAGTATAAGTTTTGGGCACTGAATAGATAATACACCTACTAACGGCTCTGAAGCAAGTCAATTGGCTAACTATCCATTTATGCCTGAGTGCGGAAATGTATGAGTCCTGAAAGATTTTAGACTTGTTTATGTTGCTTTCTGAAAACAGAGTTTTTCTTACTTAAGAAGGCATGATTAGAAGGGCAGTGCAATGAGTTCGAAGGTCAGGCTTATTGATTCAAAACCGATAAAGTATGTAATGAATGAATAATGATAAACAACAAGCACAATAATTAAATCAGTAAAGAACTCAGCTTAGGATTTTGGTTTCAGTTTGGATTCCAACTAGGTGTGATAATCCTTACAAGGCAAACCTATGCTAAGGATTATATTATCACTCTAAGCATAAGATATGAAAATTAAAGCTCAATGGAATATAAAATGACTCTAGACTAGTAGAAACACTTGGGAAATTTATGGGGTTTCATGTGCTTCTATGAATGCTTTGATTGCTTGAGAGTCTTAAGTAATTTCTTGGCTTCGAAATTTCCCATAACCTTTTTTGGGTCAAGGTCTTCTGTATTTATAGATGGATTAAAAAACTATGCATTGGAGAGATAGCCTTCAATTCACCTTTCTTGTAGGATACTTCAAACGGTCATAGTCTTCATGCAGCCGCCTAGCTGCATAGATTAGGTAAGTGCATTAAATGCATGCCCGTTGAAAACTCTAGGAATGGTCAGGCTTGATGTCAGGTCCGTACGTGTGTTGTCCTCTCCTAATTGGTCCACGTCATCAGGTGGGTGAGAATGTCAGAACTCATTCTTCAGTTCAGTCTTGTCTTTTCTGAGTTTATTTTATTATCATCTTTGTACACGGCCCATTGCTGACATTCTTTTTACTTGCTTGGATCCTACTCCAAGTCTTTCCCAAATACTCAGGCAGCCTGACTCCTTCAGGACTGTGAGGTAGCAATGATCTCAGGATCATGCTCTTCATCCTGACACTTATTCAGCCATCTTAGAAAGACTAATCACAAGTTCAGTGATGGTGCTCTTGCATTCTTCAAGCTTCAGTCTTGATTGTCATCAGTGAGTTGTCCTCTCACTGAGTACCTTTGAATATAAAATATTCTAACCTATACTAAACCTACCAAGACTAACTTAACTATTACACACTTAGGCAAATTCATCTTTTCAGGGTCTTTGTGATCAACTCAAAATTGACTTTGTTTCCCCCTTTTTGATGATTCCAAAACACTGAAAAGATCCACAAAACACTTTGTGGAAATAAACCTATTTATAAGATAAAAGATCAGTGTTAGAGCAGTTCTTGATAAAGTACGAAATTTAAATAGGCAGCCAAACAAGACAATGAGTTGTTGTCTGAGGGCAAAAGTAATAGATTTTATTGATGGATATGTCAAGGTTACAATGAGCCTATATGTTACAATTCATATCAGGGTACTATCAAATTCTTCACATCTCAGGCTTGATGTCGTAGCCAATGTACACTCTTTTCTTTAGATCTTCAACTGGTTATGATATCTCTTAGCCTTGGCTATCTTCAACACCTCCTTCATAATCGCCGAAAAATATATACATCAGGTGTGTTGTAGCAGAAAGGTCAAATTGGGGGAGATTGTTAATGTTGTTGGTAGTGAAGTATTCACTATTTACTTTGAAACAACATGAATTTGCTCTTTCTTCACATTAACTAACACTTTATGATCAAATGTTGCTTTAGATATTTTGACATGCAGGTTGAAGATCTAGAAGGATCTACAAGAATCTGCAATACTCAATGTTACAGTGAAGGTTGCAACATTGGTTGCAACATAGAGCGTTTACAAGTTCCAGAAGGTTATACAAAGACCTACAAGGACCTACATATTTCAGGCTATTCCAGATCGGTTTGGAAAGATCTAGATCAGGCGATTGCAGTCAAGACCATTAAAATAAAGATAAAAGATCATGAAGGAAGTTAGATTAGAAGTTATTTTAGGATGAAGATTTTCATCTATAAATAGCGGCCGAAATCTTCAATGCCAGAGTGTGGAATAATCGAGTACACCTACTCTAGTGTTAATCCTGAGTTCAAAGGTGCTAGGGCAATTATTTCAACTTTCATGTTATGCCTAGATGTTAAGTACATCTCACATAACTTGCGATCAATCATATATATTTAGATAGAGAGATCATTGATATAGTGAGAGATCAACTTTGACAGTGTATAGTTTATACACTTAGCCAATTTAGATTTGATAGGTGATATCAAGTCTTGTTTCCGTTGTAAACGATTTTACTCTTCACACAACTTTTGTATCACTACCTTTGTTATAGTGAACATTTCGCCGTAAGGCTATCACAAGCTATTTTATATAATTTGTGTTAAAAATTTATTCCATCTTGCAATCGTGTGTTTTAGACTTCCCCTGTTCTAATCTATACTCTATTTTTTCCAGATTGTTGTAGTCAGTGTTTTAACATTCATTACAATATCTACACTTAACGCACATGGCACACCTTCACTCCATGTTGCAAAGTAGTACCAATCCGTTGCAACAAGCAAGAAAATAAACATTGAGATTAGGGTTCACGATTATACGCTGGTTCAAGGGCCCTCCGGTGGTATTGCAGGTTCATAGCTGATAGGGCAGAAACCAAACTGGAATTGAAGTATAAATCTAATCTGATTTCGATTATTCATCGTTGGAAAATGTTTGTACACCACAAACCTCCTACTTGATATCAAACGATCCCAGGTTTTGTTAACCATCTTGAATCTAGTGAGAGGCTTTGGGGGTATCCTGGATAGTATTTCTTCCATACTTTCAGGCGGAAAAATCGTCCCCCTAACTCCAGTGAAGGTTCCATGCTTTGCGAATAGTTGTGATTCAAGATAAATAACTAAATTTTGGGAAAGATTGAATATTTTCTAGACATTGATGATGATTTATGTTGTAATTTTTGGCCTTTTGTAGTTAGGCCCCTATTTCATGAGATGGTCGCGTCTCTTCGATTACAAGAGGGAAAAATTTGGGAGGGAAAAAAGATGAGGGGACGTGTTGCTTTGTGATAGGGCAAAATTTAATTTTTGGTTTATTTGGTTTAAAGTTACTAAATAGAGAACCAATTTGATTTTGGGCCCACTGCTAATTATACTTGAATTGGGTCATTTTAAAAATGTAAGTGGGTAATTGATAAAATTCCCGCCCTAAATGCATATAAAGTTTTGCGATTGTGGTATAAACTTGTAATAGTAGTATAGAAATTTTATGGACTACAAATATTAATTATATACTACCAAAAATACTTTATGTACTATTCCTTGCATAAGTATACTACTATTATAATTTATATACCACACTAATCAAAATATATACCATTGTATTTAAAATTATACTCTAGTTAAATTTATAATTACTGTTAATGATCGTTGGACTTGTTTGTTACATTCATGTCACCGTTAGTCACAGCTGAAAAATAGCGGTTGGGTTGTAGGACATATCCCCTGCCTATAAATATCATGTACTAAATACACTACATTAGCTTTCTAACAAGAAATACAAAATTACAAAAGACATAAGTCTTCTAAAAAAAAACTTATACTGAAGAAAGCTACAACAAAAAATGTCAAGCAGCAGCCGCAAATCAATCACTGATTCATATCTAAAATATGTAAAGGAGCCATTTGTGAAATGTTGTCGTTGCACATGGATTCGTATTAGTGGGACGCCGAAAAATCGAGGAAGAATCAACTATCACTGTGATGTGCACGGGTTCTCCCATTGGTGTGTACCTGTCAATCTAGAAGCTTTTGAATTCGAGAAACACAGCTACAAGGCCAAATGGCCCAACTGTTGGGAAATTGTATAGACTTATGTTTTGATTAAAATGCCAAAAGGTTCTTCCTAAGTCAATTGTAAGTAAAGTATTTGGTAGAGTTAGAATAGAATTAGTCAGTTCAAATGTTAAGGAACAGAAGTGCATTTACTAATTCATATAGTGTATCTAAGAGTTAAAGAAGTTGTTGGGACATTGTCAGTTTTGATTAAGATCCCAAAGCCCCTGAAAAGATGATTGTCTTAATCTGTCTTTGTCAGACTAGTCTTGGTTAGGTTTAGTACTTAGTCATTTTACACTTCACATGTACTCAGTGAGAGGAGAACTCACTGGAGACAATCAAGACTCAGAGCCTGAAGACGAAGAGCACCATCCTGAACTTATGGCAGTCTTCTAAGCTGGCTGAGTAAGTGTCAGTGATGAAGAGTATGACCCTGAGGTCATTACTAACTCAGTCCTGAAGGGAACGGGATGTCACTGAGTTAATGGGAAGACTTGGAATAGAGCCAAGCAATGCAAAAGGAATTTCAGCGTCAGGACAAGACTGGTGGGCTCAAGACAAAATGAACTTAATAAGACAAGCCTGAAGCTCAGGAATAAGTTCTGACATTCTCACCAACCTGATGACGTGGACCAATCCGAGAAGGACACGCACGTACGGAACCTGACATGAAGACTGAATTCAGACTGCATATTCAACGGGCAAGCATTCAATACGCATTTAATGCAAATACCAAATCCATGCAAGGACGGCTGCTGCATGAAGATATGTCCGTTTGAAGCCACTCTACATAGTTGACAAGAAAGGCTATCTCTCCAACGGATAGTTTTTCAAATCACCTATAAGTACAGAAGACCTTGACCCCATTCAAGGTTACGGGAAATTTCCAAGCCAGAAATTACTCAAACTCTCAAGCATTCAAAGCATTCAACCCTTAAGAGAAGCACTCGAAAACTTCTAAATTTCCCAAGTATTTCTCAGCAGTTGAGAGTTATTCTGTATTCCAAGAGCTAATTAGAATTATCTTAAGCTTAGAGAGATTATCCAATCCTTAGCATAGCCTTGCCTTGTAAGGATAATCTCAACTTAGTTGGAATCCAAACTGAAACCAAAACCCTAAGTTAGGCTTGTTGGGAGTAAGTCAGTTAGAGTGTTAGTAAGTGGAGTTGTATAGATCAGTGAGGTTAGCTGGTCTTGGTGCACCTTGGCACGTTAAAAACAAGAATCCCTTGAGTGGATTTCCTGTTAAGTCAGGCCGTGGACGTAGGAGCTTGAGACTCTGAACCACGTTAAACTCCTTGTGTTCTTACTGCTTTGATATTATGCATACTTGCTATATTACTTGTTCATTCATTGCATTCAAGTTTATCAGGCCTGAATCAATCAGGCTGATCTTCAAAAGAGCACTGCCCTACTAAACACTTTTCAGGTTTGAGTAAAACAAGTTTTTCAGAAAGCAAACTAAACAAGACTTTAAACTTTCAGGGCTCAAACATTTCCGCATTGAACTTGAACTGATAGTTAGCCAACTGACCCGCACCAAGTGTAGTAAGTAGGTGTGTTATCAGCTCCTAGTTCTTTACCACTCTGAGTAAAGGGGACTCAGTCAGTTTTAAGGTTGAAAAATTGGTATACGTGTATTCCACCCCCCCATACACGTATTCCTCAGTCTTGTACCGGGACCAACAAGTGGTATCAGAGCAGTGGTTCGAAAGACCACTGACTTTGAATACTAATAGTTTCAGAGGAGAAACTGTTGGTGGTCACTGAACAGATCTAAGTTTGCTTTTCATAAAACTTGCATCATCATGACTTCGAGGAGACTTGAAGCTTCGTTACCTGAATTCTCTGTGTCTAACTTTGTCTATTGGAAGTTCAGATTAGAAGCACATCTAGATGCCATCCATGACCAGATGCCGCGTGTACTCAGGGAGGGACCGATCAAGATCACTATTCCTAACGTCAGAGGACTGGGATATGAGGATCTTGCGATTGGCGTGCAGGTTCCTAAAGAAAGGAAATACATGACCAACGATGAAATCAAGATGGTGGGACTTGACAATGTCGCCAGAAACATCATCTTGCACACGGTGCCCTTCGAGGAGTCAGCTAGGCTGATGAACTTAAAGACGGCAAAGGAGGTCTGGGATGAGCTGACAAGGATGTGTGAGGGATCTGAAAAGATCAAGGAGAACAAGAGAAACATTGCTATTCAGAAATTCGAGGCGTTCGAGATGCTGCCTGACGAGAACATAGATCAAATGGAGTCTAGATTCATCAAGTTGATGAATGAGTTGGTGATGCTGGACAAGGATGTCCTAAGGAGAGATGTTGCTTCAAAGATCCTGAATGCCTTTCCTGAGAGATGGGACAACAGTGTAATTATGCTTAAGAACACTCAGGATATGAGTAACATAACTTCTGCTTTACTTTTTTCAGAGCTCAAAGCGCTTGAATTCGATCTTAACAAAAGAAAGAAGAAAGTACAGTCAGAAGAAGAAGTGAAGGAGAAAACTCCTGAGAAAAGTGTGGCGTTCAAGGCCAGGTCTGAACCTGTTGAGCCCTCATCAAACTCTTCATCAAAGTCACTGATGGAGATGAGCAGGGAAGAACTCGCTGAGGAGTACAGCCTGATGGCCAGACGATTTGACAAGCTCAATTCCAGGTTCGGTCGTTATAAAAAGGTTTATCAGGACTCACGTGACAGGAAACCTGAAGGAACCCACCAAAGCTCAAGGAGATATGAGGAGCGAAGGAATACTGACCAGAGGAGAGAACGTGGTGATGAAAGGAGATATTCTGAACCAAAACCTGAAAGAAGAGACGAACAGAGACGTGCTCGCGATGATAGATATCCAACAAAGACTGAAAGCTCACCAAGAACCAGGGAACCTGACTCAAGGAGGAACCCTGAACCGAGAAAAGAAAGAGTGAGTGAGCAGGTAGCATGTTACAACTGTAACAAGATTGGTCACTATCAGTACGACTGCCCGGAGCTGAGTACGAGGGAGAGAGAGGAAAGGAGAGCCACTAGGGGATCTAAGATCTGCTGATCGGAGAGCGATGGTCGCTGAAGATGCAACAGATTCTGACGGTCCTGCTGAAAGGTCACCTGAACTCTTCTCAGATGACGAGTACGATGATGTCTGTCTGATGGCTAGGGATGAGCATGAGGTAACATCAAATTCTGTTTGTGCTTCTTACACTGGTCAAAATCCTGAGCTTAGCTCAGAGTCAGTTAGAGAAATGAACCTTCAAATCTGTCTTGATCAATTGATGGTTGATTTCTCCAGACTGCAGGAAACTAATGTCTTCTTGGTTGAGGAGAACAAGAAATTGAGTACTGAAGTTCAAAACCTGAATGAACAACTCACTCAGTCTGATCTTAAAGAATCAGCTCAAATTGTGAGACTAACTCAGGAGATTGATTTAATTAATGCTGAGCGTCTTCCAAGAGAGAAGATTCTGAAGGAACTGGCTGAGGAAGAGCTGGTCAGGAAGGAAGAACTGAAAGTACTTAAGAGTAAGTTTGATGACCTCTTTACCAGACATGAAATCCTAAAAAAGAGTGAGGACTCTCTCAAGAAAAAGGTTGCAGCAATGAATAAATCCTCAGTGGCTAGAGAGGAAATAAATAGCAACCAGATACTTGGGAAAAAGAAAAAGGGACTTGGATATGTTCCTGAGAAATCCTCACAAGGTCAGTCTCATGTTGCTTCAGGGAGCAACACTGAGAGGGTATTTGTTCAGACAGGCCAGAGTGCACCTAAGGTTGTGCTCCAGGCCCGTCAAACTGATAAGGGCAAGGAAACCGTTGACACAGTCAGGGTTGCTCCTAAGGTAGCTAAGCCAAAACCCAAGGGAAAGGCAAAGCAACCTACGGAAGCCCCTGAGAGCTCAGGCCAGGGAAAACCTCAGCGAAAGCAGAGGAAGACTCAGGCAAAGAGCCCTCAGACTGGTCAGCGAGGGTACCATCATGCTTGGCAATACCAACAGGGAAGGCCAAATATGATGACACCCCCGTGGTTTTGGCATCCTGAGGCCTTTAACTGCTTACCATTCCCTCACTTGCCTAGGGGGAATAGAAATCAGGGTCCTTATCAAGAACAAGGCCCAAGACCTGCTGCACCCAGACCTAGGAAGAACAGGAAGCCAGCCCAAAAGGCACCCACTCAGGCTCCTGTGAAGCCTAAGTCTAGCACCCATACACCATCTTCCTCTCAGGCAAAGAAGAAGAAAGTTGTGTATGTTGATATTTCAGGGAGACAGATTTACCACTCTGAGGCAATCAGGGTTGTGAAGCAAGTCTGGATCCCGAAGGGTACAGCTGACACGATAGGACCCAACACCCAATGGGTACCTAAAGCCTGATTTGCTTGCAGGCGGCTGTGGATCACAACAAGAGGAGAGGAGACTCAATCAAAGCTGTTTGGTACCTAGACAGTGGTTGCTCAAGGCACATGACTGGAATGAAGAGTCTTCTCCAAGAATATCAAGATAAAGATGGTCCACAGGTAACCTTTGGTGATAACTCAAAAGGTGTTACTAAAGGTTTTGGTGTTCTAATTATAGGTACAGTCAGAGTGGAAAATGTGTCCTTTGTGGAAGGACTGAAGCATAACCTGCTGTCAGTAAGTCAATTCTGTGACAAAGGGTTCAGTGTTGAGTTCTCATCGAATACATGTTCAGTCAAGGACAAATCAACACAGGTGCTTCTATCATGTATAAGGAAAGGTAATGTTTATCTCGCTGATTGGAGCAACACTATTCCTAATACTTGTCTTGTTGCTAAAAGCTCTCTAGAGCTCAGTTGGTTATGGCATAAAAGATTAAGCCACCTGAACTTCAAGATTCTTAACAAAATTTCTAGATAGTCACTTGTTGATGGTCTACCTAATGAAGTTTTTAGCAAAGATCACGTGTGCAAAGCTTGTCAGGAAGGGAAGCAGGTCAGAGCATCATTCAAAGAAAAAGCTTCTTATTCCACTGACAGGATACTTCAACTCTTGCACATGGATTTATTTGGTCCCGTAACACCTGTGAGTATGAATGGTAGAAAGTATACCCTTGTGGTTATTGATGATTATTCTAGATATACTTGGGTTATTTTCTTGTTAAATAAGAAGGAAACACAGGTGAAGCTTCCAGAGTTGCTCAGGAGACTCAGCAATGAGAAGAATCAGTCCATTACTAAGATCAGATCTGACAAGGGCACTGAATTTATAAATTCATATATTTCTGACTTCTGTAATGAACTTGGTATAGCTCATGAGACTTCTGCAGCTAGAACCCCACAACAAAATGGTGTCGCTGAAAGGAGGAACATGACACTGAAGGAGGCTGCAAGGACCATGCTGGCTGAGTCAGGATTGCCCAAGAAATTCTGGGCTGAGGCAATCAACACTGCATGCTACACTCAGAACAGATCCATGCTGAACAAGCAACATGCACAGACCCCATATGAGACATGGAACAAAAGGAAACCTCGTATTTCTTATTTTCATGTATTTGGTTGTAAGTGCTTCATCCTCACCAATGGGAAGACCCAGTTGAAAGCCTTTGATAGCAAATCTGATGAAGGAATATTCTTAGGATATTCTGAAGTTAGTAAAGCCTTCGGGGTTTACAATTGTAGGACCCTTGTCGTGGAAGAATCACCTCATATTGTCTTTGATGAATCTGCTAATGAGTCTAGGGCAAAGGTGTTGAATCTTGACACTGAGGAGGTCACAAGGAGTGTGACAAGGCTGAGCTTGAAGAATCAACCTGATCCCAAGATCAAGACTGTGCCAATTCCGAGATGGGATGATGATGACGATCAGGATGATGAATCAGGTGCCACTCCTAAGCCCAGCACATCAGGGATTGTTGAGCCTCAGACTGAGGAACAAGCTCAACCTGAGGTAAGCACCGTCTATGAAGATGCTGTTGCAGCTGAGACGGTTCCTGAGTCACCTCATCAAGGGGGAATCAATGTTCCGGACATTGAACTTATTAATCCCTTTGGCATAGACTCAGGATCATCCCCTTCTGTTCAATTTCCTGAATTTTATGAGCCTGTAGACACTAACATTGCAGGTACTTCAGGAACAACTCCTGGCAAGAGAACATGGCTAGAAGATCATCCCATTGATTAAATCATTGGTGATCCAACTGAGGGAGTCAGGACCAGACGGTTCCATGGTGAGAGTGCATTGTTCTGTTGCTTTCTCTCTGAGCAAGAGCCTCAGAACATTGAAGAAGCTCTCACTGACTCGAACTGGATCATAGCCATGCAAGAGGAGTTGAATCAGTTCACAAGGAATCAGGTTTGGGAACTGGTGGATAGACCTAGGCATCAAGGTGTGATTGGTACCAAGTGGGTCTTTAAGAACAAGAAGGATGAGAATGGTGTTGTGGTAAGGAACAAGGCTAGACTGGTTGCAAAAGGGTATTGTCAGTCTGAAGGAATAGACTATGATGAGACTTTTGCTCCAGTGGCTAGGTTGGAAGCTATCAGGTTGTTCCTTGCATATGCAACGTACAAGAAGTTCAAGGTGTATCAAATGGATGTCAAGAGTGCCTTCCTGAATGGTGTACTCAATGAAGAGGTATATGTTGAACAACCTTCTGGGTTTGAGGTTGGAGATAGAGTATACCATTTGAAGAAAGCACTCTATGGACTCAAGCAAGCACCAAGAGCTTGGTATGATACCCTCTCTCAATTCCTGACAGACCATGGGTTCAAGAAGGGAACGGTGGATAGGACATTGTTCAGGATCACTGAAGGTGATGACATTCTCTTGGTCCAGATTTATGTGGATGACATAATATTTGGATCACCAAATCATCAGCTTTGTGAGAAATTCTCTAAGCTGATGACTGGTAAATTTGAGATGTCCATGATGGGAGAGATGAACTTCTTCTTAGGATTGCAGGTCAAGCAGACTGATCAAGGTATATTCATTAATCAGGCCAAGTATACAAGAGACTTGATTCATAAGTTTGGTGTTCAGAACAGCAATCCAGCAAGGATCCCTATGAACACAAATTGGAAGATGGATCCTGACACTGAAGGGACTTCAGTAAATCAGACTGAGTATCGTGGGCTGATAGGTTCTTTTTTGTACCTGACTGCAAGTAGGCCTGACATTACGTTTGCAGTTGGTGTGTGTGCTAGGTATCAGTCTGATCCCAAGAGAAGTCATTTGGAGGTTGCTAAGAGGATACTTAAGTATTTGAAAAGGACAGTCAATATGGGACTATGGTATCCTTCAGATGACAACTTAGAACTGACAGGTTATTCAGATGCAGATTATGGAGGTTGTAGGATTGATAGGAAATCAACCTCAGGGACATGTCAGTTTTTGGGAAGTAAGTTGATCTCGTGGTTTAGTAAGAAGCAGAATTCAGTGGCTACATCCACGACTGAGGCTGAGTATATGGCTGCAGGTAGTTGAAGTGCTCAGATTTTATGGTTGAGGCAACAGTTGAGGGACTACCAAGTGTTTGCTAATCAGGTTCCAATCTATTGTGATAACAATAGTGCTATAGCAATTACTCAGAACCCAGTGCTTCACACAAGGTGCAAGCATGTGGATATTAGACACCACTTCATTCGAGATCATGTGGAGAAGAAAGATATTAGGATGGAGAAGATTCACACTGACAGGCAAAGAGCTGACATCTTGACTAAGCCTCTGGCTGAATCAAGGTTCATGGAACTGTCAGTGGAGTTAGGACTCTTAGATCCGGGAGAGCAGTCAGTGTAGGGTTCTAGGGGGAACTCAGGCCAGACTAGACTCAGCGAGGTATCAGGGTGCTACAATGTCTCCCTGACAGGTATGAGTTCTAACCTGACTCTTGTGAATTTCAAGCGTCTCCCTGAGTCCTTCGTCCTGAAAATCTTTATTAAATACATTCTGTTCTCATTAAAAGCGCGTCTTTTCATATTTAAACCCACGCGCACGGAGCATTTAATGCTACAGTTACTTTTTCATATACGTGTCTGTTTTATACGGAATATGACTGACATGGGGTTTAATTGAAGCTGAGATTAATCCTGGCCCCTCATTTCAAAACCTTTCGAATTCAGGGATCAATCTCAACCCCACGTTTGAGTAACTGACTTAGTCTTATCAATCAAGAGTGCCATTTGAGGTTTTTACGCAAACACAACGCACAATCTGCACACTGAGTTTTCTCTTGCTCAAACACAGATAATTCTTTCGAATAATCTCTTCTTTTCAAAACAATGGAATTTCTCGATTCCAACTGGACAACCGACAAGATCGTAGATGTTGTTGAAAAGAAACTGGTACACATGGAGCAAGTCATCTCCATGGAAGGTATCTGTCTTACGGTTGAGGAAATCAAACCCGTATTTAAATGGATTTCCGATGCCGGGTTGGAAACATACTTCACCACCCGCCCCATTTCCTTGCTCCCAAGAACAGTGGTGGAAGCCTATTTAAATATGTTCTTACGGAAAGGGGAAGTTTTCACAAAGGTAACTGCACTGAAGCCGACGGGAGAAAAGGACGGCGACGGCGAACCTCTTTACAACACAGAGGTGGTCACTATCAACTTCAGGCAGGCGGTGAGGGAAGTATTTAAGTTGCCTTTCACAGGCATTAACCCAAGAACCTACAAGGAGAACTCAGAGGGAGAGCTTCTTGCGAAATGGACCAAGTCTGGGTCATCGGAGTTCAAGGCTCGTCAGAACAAGAATACTCTGAAGCCTGAGTACAGAGCACTGGTGGACTTGGTGTCCAAGATAGTGATGGGAGCAATTGGCTCTCACGAGCAGTTGAGTCTGCCCAAGCTGAGGCTCATGGGGGCAATTGATGATGGAGTGGAAGCGAACTGGGAGTAGTTCTTCCTCGATCAACTCCATCAGGCTGGGTTGGACAAGCTTAAGCGAGATGAGGAGGAGAAGCACAGTTCCGTCAGTGCCATCTTGCCATTCGGCACGAGGATGTCCATCCTGATTGCTCATGCTTGCCATGGGTATACCTTCGACTTTGAGGACAGTCTCTCCTCAAAGAAGGTAATGTTTTCCTCACTGAGTGATACCTATTCAGTGTTAGGGCTGACTGATCCTAATGCGAAAGCAAAGGGTCAGGCCAAAAAGCCAGCTGGTAAGGCTAGGAGAGTGGCAACCAGTCTCATTGAACGGGTAGATGAGCTCCTTGAGAGGAGTAAGGAGGGTGAGGAGGTTGCAGCTGAGGAGGTGGAGCAGCCTGAGGTGGAAGCGGCTGAGAGGAGGAAGAGGGTGAAGATAGTGCTGTCAGGAAAGAGCACGAAATCTGGGACTGAGTCTGATCCCAAGAAGGCCGGGTCTGAGGCTGAGGGAACAGACGATGACGTCAGAAAGGAGGGTGCTCAGGGAGAGAGGCCCCTAAAAAGGCTTAGGAAGGGGACCAGAAAATCCCCTGCTAAGAAGCTACCTGAGGTGAGTGAGAGGGAGAAGTCAAGCTCTCCTGGAGCCTCTGACTTGGAGGAAGTGAGAAAGACTGTCGAGACGGCTGAGTCATTGCAGCCTGAGACAGCACCCACTCAAACACCCCCACACCCTGAAACCCAAACACCTTCCATCCCTGACCCCACACCTCAAACTCCCCAACCACCCCGAACCTCAGAGCCAAACCATCCTACTGAGTCAGCGCCTTCAACTTCACACATGATTGAGCCTGACCAGTCAGCCGAGCCAAACCTTCCAAACCCCTCAGATTTTCCCTCATACCCCAACCCCAAAGACTGTCCCAAATCCATTTCAGCTGAGGAGGACAAATTCCTCGAAGTGGAGGAGGAGGATTTAGATGAACACATGGCTGGAGGGATTCTGGAGAACACGCTCAGGGGGAACGCCACAGAATGGGCAGGAAAGTGCTGGCCTGGGCTATCCAAGTATACTGAGCTGCTGGGGTATGTGATAGAGCTCAAAGTTTGGTTGGACTTCAAACAATCAAACATGCAGGAGCAACAAATGCTGGTGGATGCACGTGGCTTGGAGCACTGGGAGGCGGAAGAGGCCAAGATTTGCTCATTCTTTGGACTTACTAGCTGGCTTCAACTCTTGAACTTTGACAACCTGAAGCAGCTAGTGGCTGAAATGATGTCCAAGAGCAAGGCTGACCTCCTATCTGATGACGAGAAGGATGATGATGAGGATGATGAAGGAGCTCAGGGTGGAGACCTGGAGAAGGCAGTGGAGGAAACTGCACAGGAAGTTGATGAGATGAACTCTGAGCCTCAGGCTCAGGGGGAAGGTGATAAGAACACTGGTGCCAAGGGTGGACCAGTGGCTGAGGATGTTGTGAACATCTCAGCTGCCAATGAGACATCTGTCGATGAAGGGATTCCCTGCCCTGAGACAAGAGAGGAAGATGTTGAGGCATTCAAGGAGACTCTCAGTTCCGAGGGACTTGCTCCTAAGGTTCAAGTTAGCTTAGCTGAGCCTAAGTAGGCGGCTATGACTACTTCACAACTGCCTTCAGTGCACCTTGAAGAAGGGACTGATGCTGCAGGGGCTGACAAGGAAAAGCAGCCAATCACTGATGCGACCGTTGATGATGAGGATGTGATCATAACCGGGGTCGGACGTGCTGAATTCACAAGCATAGTTGAGGTCAAGCAGGAGAAAACCTCAGAAAATCTAGCTGAACTTCAGGAGGAGGTAATGAGGCTACGAGCTGAGAAGGAAGAAGACTCCAAGGCCCTGGCGAAGCACATCAGGTGGACAAAGTCAGCTTACAACACCCTTGCTAGCAGGGAGCTGATTTTGTTAAAGAAAACGATGACTGACACGGCCAAGTCAGTAAGGAATGAGAGGAAGCGCACCAAGAAGATGCTTAGGAATACTCTCAAGAAGCTTGAAGAGAGGGATGCGATCAGGGATGAGAAGATGAATCAGGCAGTGGACAGGCTTGCAGTTCAGACTGGAGCTATTGTCACTCAGGCCTTGAAGGACTCAGCGTCCAAACTGGAGCTGGAGTCAGGGAGGATGGATCGCACCTCTCAGTCAGTGGCCGACACTTTGGCAAAGGCCACTGAGGAATCGGCAAAGATACTAACTGAGGCTAGCAGAGTCAGCGGTGAGTCCTTGAAGGTGGAGGAAAGGATCACCAAGGCTGAACAAAGACTCCAACTCTCCATGGAGGTCTTTGAGAAGAAAGTCAATGCTGCTATCAGTTCAGTTTCTTTTGCAGGCACTGGGATTGCCACGGGAGTTGAGATGCTGAAGGAGGGCGTTTTGGAAGTACAATCCTTAGCCTCGTTTGTTATCAACAGTGGAGCTGAGTCACTCCCATCCCAGGCCAATGATGATGCCAAAAAGGGGGAAAAGAAGAAGAAAAGATTCCGCCCTGAGGCATCGGAGGCAGTCAATCAAGGTGAAACCGTTCTAGCTGACCCTGAAGTCAATCCTGAAGGAAACATTTTAAGGGTGAGGAAGTCAGCTAGGTTAGCGGCGGTGGAAAAGGAAGGAGGGGAAATTGTTGCCAAGCTGAGAGAGGAGGCAACAAAGGCAAAGGCTAATGAACCTTCCAAGCAACAACCTGAGCCAGTTCAGAGGTCGTCTCCCATGAGCTCAAGGAAGAATCCCATCACTTACTCAGGTGAGTTGGTTGCGGAGTTATGTGCTGAAGCATGGGGAGATCAATCTGAAAAATCGGAGGCTATGCGCAGAGCCGAAATTGCTCAGAAGGAGAAGATGCGCATCTTGGAGAAGAAGGTTGAGAAGCTGACTGATATCACTGAACTTCAACAACGAGAACTGGATGATGCAGTGATCAGCTTGCTAAGGAGGAAGAAGGCGAAGCCTGAGCCCAGGAAGTACAGGAAGAAGCCAACAGTTAGGAAATCAACAATTCTTCAAGTCAGAAGGCTAGAATCAGGAGCAAGGGAGGCTTTTGTTGATGAGTTCGTCTTAGAGACATTGAAGGAGTTTTGGACTGATGCAAGGGATGAATTTGTTAGATTGTGGTTTGTTGTGAAGAAGTGGGGCGACACTGACGATATCAATGACCACTTCACTGACTACATGATGGACAATCATCCTGAGCTATTCCAGAAGATCTTGGAGGAGGCTGAGGCAGCTCAAGTTCAAGTGAAGGCTCCTGAGTTCACCATTCGAGCTCCTCCCTTGGTTCCTGGAACTCAAAAGCATGATACAAAGGCCATTATGATGGAAGTATTGAAGATAGCCAAAGCTGAAGGGTACGTGAATCAACCTGGAAGACTTGACGAGCTGAAGGCAAGAGTTTATGCAGGATATGGACTCAAGCCTGAAATGAGATTAGTCTAGGTGTTCACAGGATTCTTTGTAATATTTTAGATTCATTGTAATCATTTCCACATCAATCAATGAAATCTATTACTTTTGCCCACAGACAAAAACTCATTGTCTTTTTGGCTGTTGTTTAAAATTCTGTACTTTATCAAGAATTGCTCTAACACTGTCTTATCTTATAGATAGGTTTATCTTGTTTCCTCTAAGTGTTTTGAGGATCTTTTAAGTGTTTTGGCATCATCAAAAAGGGGGAAATTGTTGGGACATTGTCAGTTTTGATTAAGATCCCAAAGCCCCTGAAAAGATGATTGTCTTAATCTGTCAGGCTAGTCTTGGTTAGGTTTAGTACTTAGTCATTTTACACTTCACAGGTACTCAGTGAGAGGAGAACTCACTGGAGACAATCAAGACTCAGAGCCTGAAGACGAAGAGCACCATCCTGAACTTATGGCAGTCTTCTAAGCTGGCTGAGTAAGTGTCAGTGATGAAGAGTATGACCCTGAGGTCATTACTAACTCAGTCCTGAAGGGACCGAGATGTCACTGAGTTAATGGAAAGACTTGGAATAGAGCCAAGCAATGCAAAAGGAATTTCAGCGTCAGGACAAGACTGGTGGGCTCAAGACAAAATGAACTTAATAAGACAAGCCTGAAGCTCAAGAATAAGTTCTGACATTCTCACCAACCTGATGACGTGGACCAATCCGAGAAGGACACGCACGTACGGAACCTGACATGAAGACTGAATTCAGACTGCATATTCAACGGGCAAGCATTCAATACGCATTTAATGCAAATACCAAATCCATGCAAGGACGGCTGCTGTATGAAGATATGTCCGTTTGAAGCCACTCTACATAGTTGACAAGAAAGGCTATCTCTCCAACGGATAGTTTTTCAAATCACCTATAAGTACAGAAGACCTTGACCCCATTCAAGGTTACGGGAAATTTCCAAGCCAGAAATTACTCAAACTCTCAAGCATTCAAAGCATTCAACCCTTAAGAGAAGCACTCGAAACCTTCTAAATTTCCCAAGTGTTTCTCAGCAGTTGAGAGTTATTCTGTATTCCAAGAGCTAATTAGAATTATCTTAAGCTTAGAGAGATTATCCAATCCTTAGTATAGCCTTGCCTTGTAAGGATAATCTCAACTTAGTTGGAATCCAAACTGAAGCCAAAACCCTAAGTTAGGCTTGTTGGGAGTAAGTCAGTTAGAGTGTTAGTAAGTGGAGTTGTATAGATCAGTGAGGTTAGCTGGTCTTGGTGCACCTTGGCACGTTAAAAACAAGAATCCCTTGAGTGGATTTCCTGTTAAGTCAGGCCGTGGACGTAGGAGCTTGAGACTCTGAACCACGTTAAACTCCTTGTGTTCTTACTGCTTTGATATTGTGCATACTTGCTATATTACTTGTTCATTCATTGCATTCAAGTTTATTAGGCCTGAATCAATCAGGCTGATCTTCAAAAGAGCACTGCCCTACTAAACACTTTTCAGGTTTGAGTAAAACAAGTTTTTCAGAAAGCAAACTAAACAAGACTTTAAACTTTCAGGGCTCAAACATTTCCGCACTGAACTTGAACTGATAGTTAGCCAACTGACCCGCACCAAGTGTAGTCAGTAGGTGTGTTATCAGCTCCTAGTTCTTTACCACTCTGAGTAAAGGGGACTCAGTCAGTTTTAAGGTTGAAAAATTGGTATACGTGTATTCGCCCCCCCCCCCCATACACGTATTCCTCAGTCTTGTCCCGAGACCAAAAGAAGTCCACTGAAGAAGAAAGTCCACTGAAGAAGAAGTGAAGTGAAGAAGAAGTCAGCTGGAGAAGAAGTCTAAGTTATGAATGTTTTCTAAGTGAATTCTTACTAAGGCTATACCATCAGGAAATGGTAAAGATCAACTGATAAAGGATCTCACTGAATCTAAGATAAGGTTAACTGAAGAGAATTTAAAATTGGTAAGCCAAATAAAGGATTCTCTTCTGAAAATTGATGTCTTACAAAAATCTGAAGAAACTTTGTTAAAAAGGATTGATGCTCTTAACAAACCCTCTCTTGCCGTAGAGGAGATCCAAAGTTTTCAAATCAATCCTAATAACAACTGTGGACTAGGTTATATTCCAAAACCTTCAGAAGGTCCTCTGAGTGTTGCTTCTTCAAGTGGCACAACGAGAGTCTTTGTTAAATCTATGACTTTTCAACCACAAATTTTAGATAAATGAAAAAGACCAGCTGAAGTTCAACTAAAGAAAGGTCTAACTCAGCCGAAACCAATTGGAAAGGCTCAGTTGACTAATCAATCTAGAACTCGGTAGATATACTATCAGTTGAGGTCTTCTCAAATGAAGCAATCTCAACTGAAAGCACCCAGCATGAGCACTCCTCAAGGAATGACTCATATAGAAAACCTATTCCTTTTGTGCCTAAAGGAAAAGGTTCTCAATACCTTTATCAACAAAGACTGAGACCAGGTGTACCCAAGCCTAAGAAGAAGAATGTTAAGAAGGTTCATGTAACTTCAAAGGCTGACACCCATAGACAGTTTACTCCTAAGGCACCAAGGGAGGTAACTATCTATGTAGATGCTTATGGAAGACAAATTAGCCTCTCTAAAGTAATTAGAATTGTGAGGCAAATTTGGATTCCAAAAGGTACAGCTAACCTGGTAGGACCCAACACAAAATGGGTACCTAAAGCTTGATGTTGACTGCAGGGCTCAGTGGACCTCAACAAAGGAGAAGCTCTTAAATCTTCAGTCTGGTAGTTGGACAGTGGATGTTCCAGGCACATGACTGGCAAAAAAGGCCTCCTGAAAGAATTCATTGAGAAAGAGGGTCCACAAGTCACTTTTGGTGACAATTCACAAGGAGCCACCAAAGGTTATGGTACTTTAATTATTGGCTCAGTAAGAGTTAACAATGTAACCTATGTCAGTGAACTTAAGCACAACCTATTGTCCATAAGTCAGGTTTGTGATAAAGGATACACTGTTGAATTTTCATGTAACCTGTGTTTTGTCAAGAATATATCTTCACAACAGGTACTACTAATTGGGTCAAGAAAGGGAAATGTCTATCTCGCAGATTGGAAGTCTTGCACACCAAATGCATGCCTTATTGCAAAGAGCTCAACTGACACAAATTGGCTATGGCATACGAGACTAAGTCATCTGAACTTCAAGATGATGAACAAGATAGCAAGACATGCACTGGTAGAAGGAATTCCAAATGAAGTATACAGCAAAGGTCATATTTGCAAAGCCTACCAAGAGGGAAAGCAAGTGAAAGCATATTTCAAAAGCAAAGTGGCTACCTCTACTGACAAAGTACTTCAACTGTTGCATATGGATCTTTTCGGTCCAGTAACCCCTGTAAGTATCAATGGGAGAAAATATACACTTGTTGTTGTTGATGACTTCTCCAGGTACACATGGGTGGTATTTCTTGCAAGCAAGAAGGAAACTCAAGTCAAGCTACCAGAACTACTAAAGAAAGTTAGCAATGAAAATAGCCTGAACATTGTAAAAATAAGGTCAGATAAGGGTACTGAATTCATTAACTCTATAATATCTGAATTTTGCAAAGAATTGGGTATTGCCCATGAGACCTCAGCTGCAAGAACTCCTCAACAAAATGGAGTAGCTGAAAGGAGAAATAGGACTCTTAAGGAGGCAGCAAGGACAATGCTTGCAGAAGCTTAAGTTCCTAAAAAGTTTTGGGCTGAAGCTATTAATACTGCCTACCATACCCAGAACAGATCCATGGTAACCAAACATTAAGGAAAAACTCCATATGAGTTATGGAATGGAAGAAAGCCGCAGGTATCTTACTTTCACATCTTTGGTTGCAAGTGTTTTGTTGGTCCCACTAGATAGATTAACTGCGGAAGCTTTAAAGGTTATGTCTTTTAACAAGATCTTTTATAAGAGCACAATAATTAAAATAAGACAGAATTGAAGAAAGCAGTAAATGGACCAGATTTATAGTGGTTTGGATTTCAATATCCTATGTCCACTCTCCCTTTTATCAAAGGGGCCTCACTAACCAACCAACAACCAACTTGCGTACTGGAATTGTGAAGTACCAGTTCCTTCTTACAAACCCTTTAGATCTAACTTTGATCTAAAGTGTACAGCCTTCAACCTTTTCTTAGAGATGAACAGGTTGAGATCCAACTACTCCTTTTTTAGTAATATAAGAATATGAACAATAAGAGTTCTAAGAGTGATAAAGCAAAGGCTTGGAATATGACTTCTTGCGCGTGAGAATCTAGAGCCTTTCTTTGAGTCTGCACTCTTGTATTTATAGAGGTGATTAGGGTTTAGCCGTTGGAGAGCTAATCTAATCAGATATCTATTTAAGGAAGCTTCCAATCAATCGATTCCCTAATTGATTGATTGGGTTGGTGAGATCCTTGGATTGATTGACTTCAAGACTTTCCAATCTTGATCTTGTTGACTTGATTTAAATCACCAACGGTCAAATGCTTCCAATTCCTAACTCTGATTCTCTCCAGAGAAGGCAGGACCAGGTACCAGGTAACCTTGATGTCTTCTGGTCCAGAGTTGGTTAAGAAACAGATTACTCAGGAGAATCAGGACATGATTCTGAGCATTTTTTGTTTCACCAGACTCGTCTGGTCTGGGGAAGGTTCTCTGCCTCTGGTCAGTCTCATCTGGTAAACTCTTCTGGTGGACACCTCTGGTGAAGTCCTCTGGTGAAGTCCTCTGGAAGGTCTTCTGGTGACTCCTCTGATGAAGTCTTCTGGTCTGGCAGTTTTCCCTAGACTAAGTCCTAATCTAGTTCCTCATCTGGCTAACAGGTCCAGATGGTCCTATTACATCTTCTGGTTTGTTTTAACTCATCAAAACTAACAACATTTATCCTAACAATTTCCCCCTTTTTGATTGAGTTAAAACTCAACCAGAACTGGTCAAAAATAAAAACACTTAAGCAAGAAAACAATAAAAGGATAAGACCTTAGAATAGATCTTATCAGGCAAACAAGAAGACAACAAGGAGTTGTCTTAAAGACAGAGAAGATATGATATTTCATTAATAATAAGGACAAAAAGGATTACAAATTACAATGCAATTTTGGTCCTATTCTAAGCATATCTTCTATTCTCCTTAGGCACCAGGAACCAGTCGAAGAATCTGTCTTGAATGGCCTTGAGCTCTGCAAAAGATGTTGGAGTGAAGTTTGCCAACACCTTGGTCTTGTACAACTTCTTTAGCTCTGCCCAATCCACCTGGTCCCCTATCATGGGAGTGTTAAGATAATGGAATTCAGGAGCAGTGACTTCCAGGTTGAACTCTATGGTTGAATCCATCATCTGCTTGTAGAGCCCTGTATCATATGCCTTCATCCAAGTGTGGAAAGTCCTGTTGATGAGCGCATCATCCTCTGGTGGAGGCCTTTGAATGTAGTGCTGGATAAACCATAAGGTTTTGGCTTCTCTCCATTTCTATATCAGAGGGACAGGCACAGTAGAGTCAAAAGACCCTTCTGTCCTGAGAGGCAAAATCTCCATCACATCGACAAGAGCCTTCCTTCTCTGGCTGGATCCACTGGCACCAGGAGTGATGCCAGCTTCTCTGGTCTTCTTGTTCTGCCTCCTAACATATCGGAGCCTCTGCTCTTCATCTATGTTCTTCCTTACCCTTGCTTGCCTCTCTTCAGGCGTCTCTTCCTTGAATCTCTTCTCTGCCTCTTCAACAACAGATTCAAGGAAGCTCTTCTTTACTTTCCTTATCTTCCTCTTAGCAGGTCCAGAAACTGAGATAGGATCCTGCTCTGCATCAGTGATCTCCTTTTCTACCGCTAGCTGCTTAGCCATGGTAAGAGATTTCAACTCTTCCTTCTTCTTCTTCTGCAGCTCAGCCTGGGCCAAAGTGTTTTCCAGCAGGTCCAGACGAGCCCCATGGCTAAAGAGGGTCTCCAGAGTGGTCTTCGCCAGATCAGTTCTGGCCTGCTCTTCCCCCTTTTTAACTTCACCAAATAAGGGCTGCACTACCTGTCTTATGAGATCAGGCAAGGCAGTGGAGGAGGAAGAGTGAAGATCACGGAGTTGCCTGGCCTCTTCCAGGTAGGCTTTTGATTCAGCAACCAGCTTCTCCTGCTTCTCGAGCATCTCCTGGAGGGAGTCCTTGAGCTTAGCAGTCTGCAGCTTCTGAGAGGCCATCTCTACCTTAAGCACTGAAATAGGTCTCACCTGGTCCAGAACATACTGTTGGATCTTCCTCAGGCTTTCATGCACATCCATCTTCAAATATAGGCAGTCAGATTTGAAAGAAGCTTTGGCAGAGGCAAAGACATCTTTAATCTGCTTCAAGAACTTTCTTCTTTCATCTTTGATCTGGTGCTCAGCCTCTTCTACTTCTTCTGCCTCTTCTTCTGATGGCTCATCCACCAGAAGATTCTTCTTCACCCTCCTTGAAGTTCTGGGCTTCTTTGCAGAGGCTTTTCGTGCAGCATCTTTTGGCCTCTGCTTCCTCTTGGCTGCTCCTGCCTTCTTAGCAGCTTCTTCACCATCACCTTTCTTCTTCAAGACAGCTTGAAGGGGAATCTGGTCATCCTCTGATGAACCAGAGAATGCTACGGTTGAAAAACCAGTAGCCTCAGCCTTCTTCTTCTGGCTCTTCCTAGGCTTCTGCCCCTTAGCAGGCGACGACACTGCTTGGAGAGGAGGGGCAGGGATGGCTTGCACTCCATCAGAATCAGGGTGGCCATGGAGAGGCCCATCTTTGGAGAAGATGATCTTAGACTTGTGGAAGCCCTTGCACCAGGAGTCCTTCCACTTCTTCTCTGGAAAGATGGAGTCCAGGATCAGTGAGAGCTTTGTGCCTAATGACACGTTGGCATTAAAGAAGAATTGCTGCTCTCCTGGCAAGCTGGGACACTCCTCCTTCTGCACCTTCAACTTATTCTTCCTCAACACTCCCCAGAAGAATTTAGCCCAATTACATTTAACACCATCAAAAATAGCCCTCATAACACAGAGACGCCCAGTGAAGATGGCATCTGTGCTATGGCTTTCACACATCAGTACCTTCACAACTATATCAAAAAGTACCTTGTACTTTTGCCTGAGATTCTTATCCAAAAAGCCCTTCGTCAGATTCTGGTAAGAAGATCTGGCAAAGATCTTGAATGATTCAACAACTTCACCTTCCTTATACTTCAAGGGATCAACTCTTTCCGAAGAGATATTCCCGAACAGTCTGCAGAAATCGTGCTTTGAAAATACTACATCCTCCTTGTCGAGTTTGGACGAGATGAGGTCATCATGTATCTTCATCCTGACCAAAAACTGGGCAGCATACCCATCCAAGGTGCGCAGATCCTTGGGAGCTTTGGAGATCAACTCTTCAACTCCAGATTTTCTAAGCAATTCCAGTATTTCCAGTGCTGCCGGATTCTTGGTGGAATAGAAATCAACCACCATCTCTGATTTGAGTTTCTTGCACACGTGCTCAGGGTTAAAGTTATATTTGGGTATCATGTCTGAGAGAGAGAGAGAAAACTTGCAGAGAAAATTAGGGATTTGAGAGTAAGAAAACGTGAAAGGACAGATTGAAAAATTTTGGTTTAAATAGGGCAAGACGTGTAGCTTGAACAATTAATGAAGTGTGAACGCGTGTAAACCCCAAATTTAAATTAAGGAACAAAATCAATTTTTGAATTGATTGACATGTTGCACAATTATTAAATCTGACGGCCAAGATTAAAAGGCAAGTTACAGATTTAATATGGTGCGTGGGCATGGTCATTGGGACTGGGATCGAGGGGGTTTTGTGGCAGTTAAGAGAAAAAGTAAAATGATTGCCTAGGCCCTCTACCCAAGTCTTAAATACACCCTGAAGATGAAATGTTTTGAGTGTATTTACTAATTTGAAAAGTGTATCCCAATGATCAGAGGCCAAAGAAGTAAATACATACCTGTCACCTGGTATTGTAACCAGATGATACCACAGTTAGTCTGGTTTTACATCTCATCTGATGGAACCTTATCTGGTTCTGGTCAGAAAGGATTCTGGATTTCTCTTGAATCTTGTTCTGCACCTCATCTGGAATGTACCTCACCTGGTACAACTCTTATATGTTATATACCTCATCTGGAGATGTAACTTCCCTGATATATCTAACCTGTAGGCATGTTAGTTTGAAAAATAAATTATGTAATAAAATGAAAAAAAGGATACTACTCTGATGTTCCCCCTAAACCAAATCTGTCTCTGGATCCAAAAGTCCTAACTCAAAAGCTAACTCTCTGAATCTGGTTTCAGCTAAAGGTTTAGTTAGAATATCTGCTCTCTGCTTCTCTGTTGCAATCTTTTCCATCCTTATATCTCCCTTCTCAACATGGTCTCTGATAAAGTGATGCCTTATATCAACGTGTTTGCATCTGGTATGAAGATCTGGATTCTGGGTGATTGCTATTGCACTATTACTATCACAGAATATTGGAATATCCTTAGCTCTAATCTGGTAGTCCCTTAGCTGTTGACTAATCCAAAGTAGTTGTGAGCAACAGCTGCCTGCGGCCATATACTCTACTTCTGTCGTTGATGTAGCAACTGAAGTCTGCTTCTTAGAAAACCAAGATACCAATTTATTCCCTAAAAATTGGCATGTTCCACTTGTAGACTTCCTATCTATTATGCACCCACCATAATCTGAATACGAATAACCACTTAACTCTAAATTGTCATCTGCAGGATACCATAATCCCAAATTCACTGTTGTTGGTCCCACTAGATTGATAAATTGTGGAAGCTTTAGAGAGAAAGTCTTAGGCAAACTTCTTTTCACAAGAGCACAATAAAATAAACAAGAAAGTAAATGCAGAAAACAGTACATAAGACCGGATATATAGTGGTTCAGATCTGAATATCCTACGTCCACTCTCCCTTGATCAAAGGGGTCTCACTATCCAACCAACAACCAACTTACTCACTGGAATTGTGAAGTACCAGTTCCTTCTTACAAACTCTTTAGATCTAACTTCGATCTAAAGACCACAGCCTTCAACCTTATCTAGAAGATGAATAGGTTGAGGTCCAACTACTTCTTAAGAGTGAATATGTAAGTATGAACAAAATAAGAGTGCTATGAGTTTGATAAACAAGAGCTTGGAGTATGACTTTGTGCGCGTATGATTCTCTCTAGCCCTTTTTCTTGAGCTTGCACTCTGTATTTATAGAGGTGATTAGGGAGTAGCCGTTGGAGAGCTAATCCAATCAGATCCTCTATTTAGGGAAGCTTCAATCAATCAATTCCCTAATTGATTGATTGGGTTGGTGAGATCCTTGGATTGATTGACTTCAAGACTTTCCAATTCTGATCTTGTTGACTTGATTTGAATCACCAACAGTTAATAGCTTCCAATGCCAAACTCTGATTCTCTCCAGAGAAGGCAATACCAGACACCAGGCAACCTTGATGTCTTCTGGTCCTGATCTGGTTAAGAAACAGAATGCTCAACAGAATCAGGAGATGATTCTGAGCATCTTTTGTTTCACCAGACTCGTCTGGTCTGGGGAAAGTTCTCTGCCTCTGGTCAGTCTCAACTGGTGAAGTCATCTGGTGAGTCCTCTGGTTAGTCTTCTGGTGATTCTTCTGGTGAGGTCTTCTGGTCTGGCAATTCCCCCTAGACTAAGTCCTATTCTAGTTCATCATCTGGCTAACAGGTCCAGATGGTCCTATTACATATTCTGGTTTGTTTTTAACTCATCAAAACTATACAATATTTATCCTAACAATTTCCCCCTTTTGATGGAGTTAAAACATAAACCAGAACTGATCAAAATAAAACTTAAGCATAAAAACAGTAAGAGGATAAGACCTTAGAATAGATCTTATCAGGCAAACAATTAAGACAACAAGAGGTTGTCTTTTGAACAGAGAAGATATGATATTTCATTAATGATAAGGACAAAAGTGATTACAGATTACAAAGCAATTCTGGTCCTATTCTAAGCATATCTTCTGTTCTCTTTAGGCACCAGGAACCAGTTGAAGAATCTGTCTTGAATGGCCTTCAACTCTGCAGAAGATGTTAGAGTGAAATTTGCCAACACCTTGGTCTTGTACAATTTCTTAAGTTCAGCCCAATCAATCTGGTCCCCTACCATTGGAGTGTTGAGATAATGGAATTCAGAGGCAGTGACCTCCAGGTTGAACTCTATGGTGGAGTCCATCAGCTGCTTGTATAGACTTGCATCATATGCCTTCATCCAAGAATGGAATGTCCTGTTGATGAGAGCATCATCCTCTGGTGGAGGTCTCTGGATATAGTGTTGAATGAACCACAAAGTCTTGGCTTCTCTCCACTTCTCTATCAGAGGGACATGCACAGTAGAGTCAAAGGACCCTTCTGTCCTGAGTGGCAAAATCTCCATCACCTCAACATGACCTTTCTTCTTCTGGCTGGATCCACTAGCACCAGAAGAGATGCCAGCTTCTCTGCTCTTGTTATTCTGCCTCCTAACATATCGGAGCCTCTGCTCTTCATCTATGTTCTCCCTTATTCTGGCTGGCCTCTCTTCAGGCGTCTCTTCACGAAATCTCTTCTCTGCTTCCTCCACTACTTCTTCTAGGAAGCTTTTCTTCACCTTCCTGATCTTCTTCCTTACAGGTCCAGAGACATGGATGGGATCCTGCTCTGCTTCTGACTCCTCTTCTGCTGCAAGCTGCTTTGCCATGGAAAGAGATTTGAGCTCTTCCTTCTTCTTCTTCTGCAGCTCGGCCTGGGCGAGGGTGTTCTCCAGCAGGTCCAGACGAACACCATGGCTGAAGAGAGTCTCATTAGTGGTCTTCGATAGATCAGTTCTGGCCTTCTCTTCCCCCTTTTTAACTTCATCAATAAGGGGCTCCACTACCTGCTTAATGAGATCAGGCAAGGCAGTGTTGGAGGAAGAGTGAAGATCACGCAGTTGCTTTGCTTCCTCCAGGTAAGCTTTAGACTCAGCAACTAGCCTCTCCTGCCTCTCCAACATCTCCTGGAGGGAGTCCTTAAGCTTGGCAGTCTGAATCATCTGGGAAGCCATCTCAACTTTCAGCACAGAGACTGGCCTCAGCTGCTCTAGCACATGCTCCTGGAGCTGCTTCTGGTTGTGCATCACATCCAGCTTGACAAAGAGACCATTTGCTTTGAAAGAAGCCTTAGCAGAGTCAATCATTGACTTGATCTGCTTCAAGAAAATTCTCCTCTCCTGCCGGATCTGATGCTCAATCATAGCAGGGGCCAAATGTTGAATTGCCTTAGAGAAGCGCCCAATCTGCATGATCTACTCATTGAAGAATGTCTTCATCTTTTGCAGCACGGCAGGAGTGACATCAAAGTCTTCCTCATCTGAATAGAGCTCTGGAGGGAAGGTGAAGTGAGGGCCAAATTTGTAGGTGGGGCCCTCAGGAGTGATCATAACTCCTTTCTGAATTAGCAAGGTGCGTAGCAATACCTTGGCTGCCTCTGGAGTCTCAAGATCTGTAGGATTTTGGATGTTGAGCTTCTGCTTGAGATCAATCTCCAAGGCAGTGAAGTTGGAAGGACCCATTTCCTCAAGCAATAACATGAGGTCCTCCACATCTTCAAGTCTGGCCTTGCTCCAGACTTTGGCATCAGTCAGCTTTTCCAAAAGGGGTAAGTGCTCCAACAAAACAGGAAAATGCTCTCTTAGCCAGAGCTGAGCACTTACACTCATACTCTGCCTAATGGGACCCATTTCTACAGATGATAAAGTAAAAGGTCTGGGCCCAGAGGCAGAGGAGGATGGTGCTAAGACCTCCGACTCCAGTGAAGCATCCTCATCTTCACTATCATCGCTGGTCAAATAGGTGGGAGAATGGGGAGGGGCAAGAGGTCCCAGAGCCATGGAGAAAGATTGGCTCTGGTCTGAATGAGGTTAGGAAGGGGTAGGATTTTTTGAGGTATAAGTTTTGGGAAGGGGTTGTTCTGCACCATAGCATGATGGTATCTCTGGTACAGAGGCTGGGATGGCACCAGAAGTGGAAGGCACCTCTGGTACAGGGGGAGGGGGAGATGGATTAGTCGGAAGAGGTGTTTGGGAAGTTGGGGAGATGGTGTTTGGGTAGGTAAGGTGGAGGGAGTGTATATGGGGGTATCAGGGAGGGTCTGCTCTGGTGAAGCAATGGGGGCACCAGAAGCAGAGGATGGGTTGTGGGGAGGGTTTTCTGGGGGAGAGGTGGATGGGGAAATAAGGTTTATGGGGTTAGAGGTAGGGATAGAATTTACCTCATCAGAAGGGACTGGAGCAGTGGAGTCCTGCATGATCCTGGCAGCTTCATCAATTGCTTGCTCCAGTTCATCTCCAAGATCAGAGCCAGAGTCCGAATCTTGAAGAATGGCCCTCTTGGCCTTAGACTTCTTCTTTAGAAGAGGCTCAACCTCTTCTTCCTCCTCCTCTGATGGCTCATCCACTAGGAGTGTCCTTGGAACCCTTCTGCCGGTTCTGGGTTTCTTGGCAGACACCTTCTTAGCCTCCTCTGGCCTCTTCCTCTTGGAAGCTCCTGCCTTCTTGGCAGCTTCTGAACCTTCACCCTTCTTCTTCAAGATGTTAAGAAGGGGAATCTAGTCCTCCTCTGAGGAACCAGAGAAAGCAATGGTTAAGGAACCAGTTGCTTCAGCAGGTTTCTTCTGGCTCTTCTGCTGCTTCTGCCCCTTAGCAGGTGAGGGAATTGCTTGAAGAGGAGGGGCAGGGATGGCCTGCTCACCATCAGAATCAGGATGGCCATTGTTAGGATATAGATTAGATGTTTTGAAGATGTTAAAACAAGAACTTGTAATAGGACTAGCTGAACCTGTTAGTCAGCTACAGATTAGTATAGGTCTAGAATAGGTCTTTGGTTAAGGGGGAAGAAATCTGTGCAGACCAGAGAAGGTGACCAGAGAAGGTACCAAAGAAGGTCTACCAGATGAAGTGACCAGATGAGGTGACCAGATGAGGTGACCAGAGAAGGTGACCAGAGAAGGTACCAGAGAAGGTACCAGATGAGGTGACCAGATGAGGTGACCAGAGAAGGTACCAGATGAGGTCCAGAGGAGTCTGACCAGATGAGTCTGACCAGAGGAGCCTGACCAGGAGAGTCTGCCAGATGAGGTCTGCCAGAAGACCTCTTCCAGATGAGGACCAGAGCTGAAGTGTTACCTGACCAGATGAGACCAGACCAGACCAGATGAGGGAGATGGATTAGCTCACCCTTCCTGTAGCTTCATAGTAATCTGTAGACAAGAAGACTTTGGAGATCCTTGATGGAGAAGAAGGCAATCTGGAGAAGTCAACTGATGGAGGATCTGATTGATTGATTGCTTGATTGAAGTCAACTAATCAATCAATATAATCAATCTTTGATTGATTATATTCCTCCAATTATGGTTGTTCGAATTTCTAGCTTCCAACGGCTAGTTTATTCCACAACTATAAATAGGAGTGCTTGGATTAGTTCAAGATAGAAGTGTCGCGCGAGAGCACACTAAGAACACATGAACTCTTCCAATCACTCACCTTTGTTCCTTCTAGTTTATATACACTGTATTAGGAGTTTAGTTGGATTATTACTCAACCTGTTCATCTTGTTAGATAAGGTTGTTGTAAGCAGTTGTACGAAGGAGCTGGTACTTCCAAATTCCAGTGGTTCGTGAGTACGTTGGTTGGAGTGAGAGAAAGTCCCTTTTGGAGAAAGGGAGAGTGGACGTAGGACAAGTTGGTCCGAACCACTATAAATCCGGGTGTTCTTTATTTTCTGCATTTAGTTTTCTGTATTTCTTTTAGCACTATCTTTTAAGGGTTTTCTTAAAAATAAACTTAAAAATGCTTTCCGCTGGATAACCATTTTTGGGACCAACAAGTGGTATCAGAGCAGTGTGTCCTATAGACCACTGTTTTGAAATCATCTCGGTGGTCACCAGGGCAGATCCATTTTTTTGAAAACCCAAGTATTTGTTGTGCTAACAAATTTTGCATAAATGGACTCAAAGAGATGCAGTAGAAGAGACACCAGGAGATACTCCAAAAGAAGCCTAGCAGATGAGGAAGATGAGGTATCCACTTCTGGTTCATCATCCAATTTTGGACCAGACGAAGAGATATGTCTGGTAACAGACGAGGTATGTAATCGAACTCCCTCTTCTTCTTCTCATTCTTATTTTTCTGAACAATCAGAGGAGTCTGATATGCAGAAGATGCTATTAGATCTCCAAACTTCTATACAACTTTGTCAAAAATTGGAAAAAGAGAACACAAAGTTGAAAGCAGAAAATCAGAAGCTTTCACAATGTTTAGGCAACTCAGCTAATCTACCAGCTGAACAAAATCATACACTAGTTGAAGAGTCTTCTGACTTGACAACCAGGTGTAATGAACAAGTTAAGCTGATAGAAAGGTTGGTTGTTGAAAACATTGAGAAAGACAATGAATATAATCTGCTTAAAGCTAAGTTTGATGAACTCTTCCACCAAAACAAAATTGTAAAAGAAAGTGAGGACAAGCTCAAGATGAGACTGGAGCAGCTGACAACAGCAAACAATGCTGTGTCACACATAGCTGCCTCATCTCAAAGAGAACATGATAAAACAGGCCTTGGTTTTTCCAAACCTGAATCCTCACATGTTCAGAAAGAAGAACAGACTAGTAATTTTATTGATAAGGGTAAAAGGCCAGCTGACCAGGCAACTCAGCCTAATGGGCAGATGAGTCCTAAAACTCAAAAACCCAAAAGGCAGAGGAGGAATTTTAAGAAGGGCTATACCCAGAATAAAAGACCTCAGCCAGGCCAGCAGAGTAGAAGACATTCTGGATCTTCTCAAAAGAGGCAGAACCAGATGACTCCTACTCACCTGCAGAAAACTTTCAAGTCATCTGCCAGACCAGCTGGAACCTTTGATGGTTCTAGTAAAACTTATCCTTATCAAAAGAATTTCAAGTCTGTTGCTTTAAGACAAGTTACTTCTTCTACTGGACAAGCTCATAAGAGAAGAAGAGCCTCTAGAAGAAATAACCATGTCGAAGCTTCTTATGTTCAGTGTGTTTTTGTTGATATATATGGAAGAAAGATAAGATCACCTGATCCAAAAAGGGATGATCTATTCTTGTGGCTTCCTAAATATTGTGCTAACCCCCCTGGACTCAGAAGGGTACCAAAAAGTTGATTGCCTGCAGATACATAAGAAGACCAGCGGATGTTTTACCCCAATATCAGCTGAGCATACTTTGAGGGGGAAGATCAGTTGACCCAGCCTGCCAGAATCTCTACTTAGATATTTCAGATTTTTCATGTCTTGTTTTATTTAAAGTTCTTTCAGTTTTAACATCATCAAAAAGGGGGAAATTGTTAGGATATAGATTAGATGTTTTGAAGATGTTAAAACAAGAACTTGTAATAGGACTAGCTGAACCTGTTAGTCAGCTACAGATTAGTGTAGGTCTAGAATAGGTCTTTGGTTAAGGGGGAAGAAATCTGTGCAGACCAGAGAAGGTGACCAGAGAAGGTATACCAGATGAGGTGACCAGATGAGGTGACCAGAGAAGGTACCAGAGAAGGTCTACCAGATGAGGTGACCAGAGAAGGTACCAGATGAGGTCCAGAGGAGTCTGACCAGAGGAGCCTGACCAGGAGAGTCTGCCAGATGAGGTCTGCCAGAAGACCTCTTCCAGATGAGGACCAGAGCTGAAGTGTTACCTGACCAGATGAGACCAGACCAGACCAGATGAGGGAGATGGATTAGCTCACCCTTCCTGTAGCTTCGTAGTAATCTGTAGACAAGAAGACTTTGGAGATCCTTGATGGAGAAGAAGGCAATCTGGAGAAGTCAACTGATGGAGGATCTGATTGATTGATTGCTTGATTGAAGTCAACTAATCAATCAATATAATCAATCTTTGATTGATTATATTCCTCCAATTATGGTTGTTCGAATTTCTAGCTTCCAACGGCTAGTTTATTCCACAACTATAAATAGGAGTGCTTGGATTCGTTCAAGATAGAAGAGCCGCGCGAGAGCACACTAAGAACACACGAACTCTTCCAATCACTCACCTTTGTTCCTTCTAGTTTATATACACTCTATTAGGAGTTTAGTTGGATTATTACTCAACCTGTTCATCTTGTTAGATAAGGTTGTTGTAAGCAGTTGTACGAAGGAGCTGGTACTTCCAAATTCCAGTGGTTCGTGAGTACGTTGGTTGGAGTGAGAGAAAGACCCCTTTGGAGAAAGGGAGAGTGGACGTAGGACAAGTTGGTCCGAACCACTATAAATCCGGGTGTTCTTTATTTTCTGCATTTAGTTTTCTGTATTTCTTTTAGCACTATTTTTTAAGGGTTTTCTTAAAAATAAACTTAAAAACGCTTTCCGCTGGATAATCATTTTTGGGACCAACAGCCATGAAGAGGACCATCCTTAGAGACCATAATCTTGGACTTATGGAAGCCCTTACACCAGGAATCTCTCCACTTCTTCTCTGGAAAGATTGAGTCCAAGATCAATGTGAGCTTTGTGCCTAAGGACACATTTGCATTAAAGAAAAACTGTTGCTCCCCTGGCTTGCTGGGACATTCTTCCTTCTGCACTTTCAACTTGTTCTTCCTCAAAACTCCCCAGAAGAACTCTGCCCAATTGCATTGGGCACCATCCAAGATGGCCCTCATAACACAGAGCCTGCCAGTAAAAATAGCATCTGTGCTATGGCTCTCGCACATCAGTACCTTCACAACGATGTCAAACAACACTTTGTACTTCTGCCTCAGATGTTTGTCCAAATATCCTTTAGTCAAGTTCTGACATGAGGATCTGGCAAAAAGCTTGAAGGATTCCAACGATTCTCCTTCCTTGTACTTCAATGGGTCCACACCCTCCGCGGAAATGTTGCCAAACAAACTACAGAAATCAACCTTTGAGAAGACGACATCCTCCTTATCAATCTTGGAGGAAATATGATCATCATGAATCTTCATGCGGACTAGAAACTGGGCAGCATACCCATCCACAGTGCGCAAGTCCTTGGGAACTTTGGAAATTAACTCCTCCACTCCAGTTCACCTGAGTAATTCCAAAATCTCCAGTGCTGCTGGATTTTTGGTGGAATAGAAGTCCACCACCATCTTAGACTTCAACTAAGAGCAAACATATTCTGGATCGAAGTTGCATTTGGGTGCCATTGCTGTGAAAGAGGGAGATAGAGAGAGAGAGAAACTTGCAGAGAGAAAATTAGGGCTTTGAAAAATAAGGAAACGTGAAAGGACAGATTGAAAAGAAATTTGATTTAAATAGGGCAAGACGCGTGGTAAGATCAATAAATAAAGTGTGAACGCGTGTAATTACAAAATTTAATTTAGGGAACAAAATCAATTTTCGAATTGATTGACATATTGCACATTAATTAAATCTGATGGCCAAGATTAAAAGGCAAAATACAAATTTAATCTGGTGCGCAGGCGTGGTCATTGTGACTGGGCATAAAAGGGTTTTGTGGCAGTCAAGATAAAAAGCGAAATGATTGCCTAGGCCCTATACCCTAGTCTTAAATACACTCTGAAGATGAAACGTTTTGGGTGTATTAAGAAATGATGGCAGTCAAGATATTAATTTAGTTTTGGGTGTATTAAGTACACTCTTAAATACCTGTCACCTGATATTGTAACCAGATGATACCACAGCTAGTCTGGTGTTACATCTCATCTGATGAAACCCATCCAGTTCTGATCAGAGAAGACTCCGTACTTTTCTGGAATCTTATACAACACCTCATCTGGATGTACCTCATCTGGTACAAGCCTCATCTGGTGTGACTCACCTCTGGAGATGTAACTTCCCTGGTATATCTTGCCTGAAGGCATGTTAGTTTGAAAATAAAAATTTTAAGTAAAGAAATGAAACAAGGATACTTCTCTGATGTTCCCCCTAAAACAAATCTGTCTCTGGATCCAAAAGGCCTAACTCAAATGCCAACTCTCTGAATCTGGACTCAGCCAATGGCTTAGTCAGAATATCTGCTCTCTGCTTCTCTGTTGCAATCTTTTCCATCCTTATATCTCCCCTCTCAACATGATCTCTGATAAAGTGATGCCTTATATCAACATGTTTGCACCTGGTATGAAGAACTGGATTCTGGGTGATTGCAATTGCACTATTACTATCACAGAATATAGGAATATCCTTGGCTCTAATCTGGTAGTCCCTAAGCTGTTGACTAATCCAGAGTAGCTGTGAACAACAGCTCCCTGCAGCCATGTATTCTGCTTCTGTTATAGATGTAGCAACTGAAGTCTGCTTCTTAGAAAACCAAGATACCAATTTATTTCCTAAAAATTGGCATGTTCCACCAGTAGACTTCCTATCTATTCTGCATCCACCATAATCTGAATCCGAGTAACCACTTAACTCTAAGTTGTCATCTGGAGGATACCATAACCCCAAATTCACTGTACCTTTGAGATATTTCAATATCTTTCTAGCTGCTTCCAAGTGTCTTCTCTTAAGATTAGCTTGATGTTGGTCCCAAAAAGGTTATCCAGCGGAAACGTTTTATACTTAATTTTTAAGAAAAACCCATTTATAATAAATAGTGCTAGAATGAAATATGCAGAAATCTTAAAGTGCAGAAAATAAAGAACACAAGGATTTATAGTGGTTCGGACAACAGGTCCTACGTCCACTCTCCCTTTCTCCAAGGGGTCTTTCTCTCTCTCCAACCAACTTACTTACTACTGGAATTTCCGAAGTACTAGCTCCTTCTTACAACTTACACCAACCTTATCTAACAAGATGAACAGGTTAATTATAAGATCCAACTAAACTCCTAATAGAGTGTATATAAACTAGAAAGGACAAAGGTGAGTGATTGGAAGAGTTCGTGTGTTCTTAGTGTGCTCTCGCGCGACTCTTGTCTGTTGAACTAATCCAAGCACTCCTATTTATAGTTGTAGAATAAACTAGTCGTTGGAAACTAGTAATTCAAACAACCATAATTAGAGGGATATAATCAATCAAAGATTGATTATATGATTGATTAGTTGACTTCAATCAAGCAATCAATCAATCGGATCCTCCATCAGTTGACTTCTCCAGATTGCCTTCTTCTCCATCAAGGATCTCCAAAGTCTTCTTGTCTACAGATTACTACGAAGCTACAGGAAGGGTGAGCTAATCCATCTCCCTCATCTGGTCTGGTCTGGTCTCATCTGGTCAGGTAACACTTCAGCTCTGGACCTCATCTGGGAGAGGTCTTCTGGTCAGACTCCTCTGGTGACTTCTCTGGTCAGAGCTCATCTGGTCAGACTCCTCTGGACCTCATCTGGTACCTTCTCTGGTCACATCATTTGGTCACCTCATCTGGTCACCTTCTCTGGTAGACCTCATCTGGTAGACCTCATCTGGTAGATCTTCTCTGGCCTGCACAGATTTCTTCCCCCTTAACCAAAGACCTATTCTAGACCTATACTAATCTGTAGCTGATTAACAGGTTCAGCTAGTCCTATTACAAGTTCTTGTTTTAACATCTTCAAAACATCTAATCTATATCCTAACAATTTCCCCCTTTTTGATGATGTTAAAACTGGAAGAACTTTAAATAAAACAAGACAAGAAAACTTGAAATATATAAATAGAGATTCTAGCAGGCTGGGTCAACTGATCTTCCCCCTCAAAGTATGCTCAGCTGATATTGGGGTAAAACATCCGCTGGTCTTCTTATGTATCTGCAGGCAATCAACTTTTTGGTACCCTTCTGAGTCCAGGGGGGTTAGCACAATATTTAGGAAGCCACAAGAATAGATCATCCCTTTTTGGATCAGGTGATCTTATCTTTCTTCCATATATATCAACAAAAACACACTGAACATAAGAAGCTTCGACATGGTTATTTCTTCTAGAGGCTCTTCTTCTCTTATGAGCTTGTCCAGTAGAAGAAGTAACTTGTCTTAAAGCAACAGACTTGAAATTCTTTTGATAAGGATAAGTTTTACTAGAACCATCAAAGGTTCCAGCTGGTCTGGCAGATGACTTGAAAGTCCTCTGCAGGTGAGTAGGAGTCATCTGGTTCTGCTTCTTTTGAGAAGATCCAGACTGTCTTCTACTCTGCTGGCCTGGCTGAGGTATTTTATTCTGGGTATAACCTTTCTTAAAATTCCTCCTCTGCCTTTTGGGTTTTTGAGTTTCAGTACTCATCTGCCCATTAGGCTGAGTTGCCTGGTCAGCTGACCTCTTGCCTTTATCAATAGAATTACTAGTCTGTTCTTCTTTCTGAACATGTGAGGATTCAGGTTTGGAATAACCAAGGCCTGTCTTATCATGCTCTCTTTGAGATGAGGCAGCTATGTGTGACACAACATTGTTTGCTGTAGTCAGCTGCTCCAGTCTCAGCTTGAGCTTGTCCTCACTATCTTTTACAATTTTGTTTTGATGGAAGAGTTCATCGAACTTAGCTTTCAGCAGAGTATATTCATTGTCTTTCTCAATGTTTTCAACAAGCAACTTTTCTATCAGCTTAGTTTGTTCATCACATCTGGTTTTCAAGTCAGTGGACTCTTCTACCAGTGTTTGAACCTGTTCAGCTGGTAGATCAGTTGGGTTGCCAAAACAATGTGAAAGCTTCTGATTTTCTGCTTTCAACTTTGTGTTCTCTTCTTCCAATTTTTGACAAAGTTGTATAGAAGATTGGAGATCTAATAGCATCTTCTGCATATCAGACTCCTCTAATTGTCCAGAACAAGAAGAATGAGAAGAAGAAGAGGGAGTTCGATTACATACCTCGTCTGTTACCAGACATATCTCTTCGTCTGTCCTATAATTGGATGATGAACCAGAAGTGGATACCTCATCTTCCTCATCTGCTAGGCTTCTTTTGGAGTATCTCCTGGTGTCTCTTCTACTGCATCTCTTTGAGCCCATTTCTGCAAAATTTGTTAGCACAACAAATACTTGGGTTTTCAAAAAAAATGGATCTGCCCTGGTGACCACCGAGATGATTTCAAAACAGTGGTCTATAGGACACACTGCTCTGATACCACTTGTTGGTCCCAAAAAGGTTATCCAGCGGAAACATTTTATACTTAATTTTTAAGAAAAACCCGTTTATAATAAATAGTGCTAGAATGAAATATGCAGAAATCTTAAAGTGCAGAAAATAAAGAACACAAGGATTTATAGTGGTTCGGACAACATGTCCTACGTCCACTCTTCCTTTCTCCAAGGGGTTTTTCTCTCTCTCCAACCAACTTACTTACTACTGGAATTTCCGAAGTACCAGCTCCTTCTTACAACTTACACCAACCTTATCTAACAAGATGAACAGGTTAATTATAAGATCCAACTAAACTCCTAATAGAGTGTATATAAACTAGAAAGGACAAAGGTGAGTGATTGGAAGAGTTCGTGTGTTCTTAGTGTGCTCTCGCGCGACTCTTGTCTGTTGAACTAATCCAAGCACTCCTATTTATAGTTGTAGAATAAACTAGCCGTTGGAAACTAGTAATTCAAACAACCATAATTGGAGGGATATAATCAATCAAAGATTGATTATATGATTGATTAGTTGACTTCAATCAAGCAATCAATCAATCAGATCCTCCATCAGTTGACTTCTCCAGATTGCCTTCTTCTCCATCAAGGATCTCCAAAGTCTTCTTGTCTACAGATTACTACGAAGCTACAGGAAGGGTGAGCTAATCCATCTCCTTCATCTGGTCTGGTCTGGTCTCATCTGGTCAGGTAACACTTCAGCTCTGGACCTCATCTGGGAGAGGTCTTCTGGTCAGACTCCTCTTGTGACTCCTCTGGTCAGAGCTCATCTGGTCAGACTCCTCTGGACCTCATCTGGTACCTTCTCTGGTCACCTCATCTGGTCACCTCATCTGGTCACCTTCTCTGGTAGACCTCATCTGGTAGACCTTCTCTGGTTTGCACAGATTTCTTCCCCCTTAACCAAAGACCTATTCTAGACCTATACTAATCTGTAGCTGACTAACAGGTTCAGCTAGTCCTATTACAAGTTCTTGTTTTAACATCTTCAAAACATCTAATCTATATCCTAACACTTGAAATCTAGCACACACACCTACAGAAAAGGTTATATCTGGTCTGCTTGCAGTCAAATACAGAGGAGAACCAATGAGTGCTCTGTACTGAGTCTGTTCCACACTTTCACCAGACTCATCTGGATCCATGTTGAAATTTGTCATCATAGGAATCTTGACTATCTTGCTAGATCCTATTCCAGATTTCTCTAACATGTTTCTGATGTACTTTGCCTGATTAATAAAGATACCCTTCTCTATTTGCTTTACCTGCAGACCTAAGAAATAATTCATTTCCCTCATCATAGACATCTCAAACTGGCTCTGCATGAGTTCTCCAAACTTCTCACACAGCTTCTTGTTAGGGGATCCAAATATAATGTCATCAATATATATCTGGACCAGAAGGATGTCCTTTCATTCTTCTTTCCTAAACAAGGTCCTATCAATCTTACCCTTAGTAAAACCATTGACCAGAAGAAATTGAGATAGAGTATCATACCATGCTCTTGGTGCCTGCTTCAGCCCATAAAGAGCTTTCTTAAGCTTAAACACCTTGTCACCTTGTTCAAAACCAGGAGGTTGTTCCACATACACTTCCTCAATGAGAATCCCATTAAGAAATGCAGATTTCACATCCATCTGGTATACTTTGAACTTCATGTGAGCAACATATGCTAAGAACAATCTGCTGGCTTCTAGTCTGGCAACAGGAGCAAAAGTCTCATCATAGTCTATTCCTTCAGACTGAGAATAGCCCTGAGCCACTAGCCTTGCCTTGTTCCTAGTAATGACATCATTCTCATCTTTCTTATTCTTGAAAACCCACTTAGTGCCTATCACCTTTTGATGTCTTGGTCTGTCCACCAGCTCCCAAACATCCTGTCTGGTGAATTGATTCAACTCCTCTTGCATAGCAACAATCCAATTTGAATCTTTCAGTGCTTTCTTGATGTTCTTGGGCTCAATTAAGGACACATAGCAACTGAATAAGATAGCTAAGTTAAGAGTTCTCCTAGTCTGGACACCCTTAGTTGGATCTCCAATTATAAGATCATTGGGGTGATCAACCAGGGTCCTCCTTCCCGTGGTCTTACCTGATTGATCATCCTTTGCAGTACCTTGATGAATATCACCAACTGAAGAAGAGCTTCCCCCTACAGGAGTTCCAACCTCCTATGGTTCTGCACCTTGTGAAGACTTCTTCTTCAGAGAACTAGAAGATGGGTCAACATCTGAATCTGAATCTGAGTCTGAATCAAGAATAGATGGATTGACCTTGATTACTCTTGGAGTATTCTGATTCTGGGTCTCTCCAGAAGACTTTAATTCCACCTTGCACTCAACAACAGATTCATCAAAAAACAACATGTAGTGTTTCCTCCACACAAAGTGAATTCTTATTAAAAACTCTGAATGCTTTACTAGTGCTGGAATATCCTAAAAATATTCCATCTGCCACTTTAGCATCAAAAGTTTTTAATTTAGATTTCCCATTGTCATGGATGAAACACTTACATCCAAAAACATGAAAATATAAAACAGATGGGGTTTTACCTTTCCATACCTCATATGGAGTCTTGCTATGTCTCTGGGTAATTAGGCATCTGTTCTGTGTATAGCAAGCTGTATTGATGGCTTCTGCCCAAAACCTTTGTGGTGTGTTGTATTCTGCTAGAAGAGTCCTTGCAGCTTCCTTAAGGGTTCTATTCCTCCTTTCTGCTACTCCATTTTGTTGGGGTGTTTTGGCAGCAGATGTTTCATGAAAAATCCCATGTTCTTTGCAATACTCTGCAATGTGTGAATTCAAGAACTCTGTCCCCTTGTCACTTCTGACTCTGACTATGCTCTGGTTCTGCTCATTCTGAATATGCTTGAAGAATTCTGGCAGCTTAGTGATAGTTTAATTTTTCTTAAACAAGAACACTACCCAAGTGTATCTTGAAAAGTCATCTACTATCACCAAGGTGTACTTCCTTCCACTGAAACTAAGAGGAGAAACAGGTCCAAACAGGTCCATGTGAAGTAGTTGAAGTACTCTGGTTGTGGTTGTGCTCTGGACATCCTTAAAGGAGGTCTTGGGTTGTTTACCCTTTTGGCATGAACCACAAACCTGATCCTTCTTAAACACTTCATTAGGAAGACCTCGAATAAGACCTTTTCTGGCAATCTTATTCAGTGTTTTGAAGTTTAGGTGGCTCAATCTCTTGTGCCAAAACCAGCTATCTTTTGCAGATCCTTTAGCAACCAGGCAAGCATTTCTTGGGCAACTGCTAAAATCTGTAAGATAAATGTTACCCTTCCTCAAGCCTATAAGCAAAATATCATTATAATCAGAAGAAAAAACAGTGCATGAATCACTAGAGAACTTCACTGAGTATCCCCTGTCACAAAATTGGGATACTGAAAGCAGATTATGCTTGAGTCCTTCAACATAGTAGACTTCATCTACAGATAATCCATTAAAAATCAACTTTCCAACTCCTCTGGTGACTCCATAGTTGTTGTCACCAAACATCACTATTGGCCCATTCATTGGCTTGAAATCTTGGAGATAATCTTTCTGGAATGTCATATGCTTGGAACATCCACTATCAATGTACCACACATGTTTGCTTGAGAGTCCTTTCTCCAATGGGCTCTTATCATCCTGCAGAGAAATCAATTAGGTCCCCTACTAGAGCTGGGTCCTGATTTGTTAGTTGCAGGTTTTGTAGGAATCCAAAGATAAAGATCATCCCTTGCTGGATGAGGAGATCTTATCTTCCTTCCAAATCTATCTACCAGCACATGTCCTCTTACAATGACATATTGAGCTACTGGTCTAATCAGAACACCTTTCCTATAAACAGGTCTGGTGTATCTTTTCTCAAATCTGGCTCTTGGAATAGCCTGCCTTAAAGACATGGTCTTAAAGGTCTGGTTGTAAGGGTACATCCTAGAAGAACAATCTCTGGTGTCATAGCTACCCAGATCAGTTGGTTTTCTATAGATGGGTCTGGAAGACCTCCTCTAGTTTTGAAAATTGGATCTATTTTGATGATGAAATTCCTTTTGAGTGTTCCTGTTCTGAAATCTTCTTTGAGCATAACTCCTTTGAGATCCTTGAGTCTGATTGAGGTTCTCTGGTTCAGTATATCTCTTTTGATATCCCCTATTTTGATTAGGTTTCCTCTTAGAGTTTCCCTTCTGATGTCCCCTAATTTGCTTAGGTTCCACTCTGTTAGGTATTCTCTGAGGTCCCCTAATCTAGTTAGGCATCTGAACAGAACCATCAATCTTCATAGGTTCTCCTTTCTGGCGTTTGTGCTCTAAGATTTCCTCTTCCAGTTCAGTGAACTCATTTGGAACTACATCTACATGGTCAACAGAGTAATCATTAATCCAGTTAGGATTTTTAACTACTCTGTAAGCGTTAGGATCCTTTTCATCCCAGATTTCTACCAATTCACCAGCTCTTTGAGACAACTTGCCTTTATTGCTAAGAAATTTAGTGGATCTTGTTGTAATTCCAGAATATCCTAAACCACTCTTATCATTAATGCGTTGAGAAGTCTATGTTATAATAGATACAATAGATGGTATCTTAGGAGCTTCTCTGGGCATGGGTATCTCTTCTATGGTTTGCTCAACTTGTTTTCCCTTGATAAGAGTCTGGTATTTAGCTCTTAGTTCATTGAACTTATCTTCCTGAGATTCCCTTTCCTTCATGAGTTGATCTACCAGAGTATCTCTTTCTGTGATCTTTTCCTGAAGTTCAGAGACTTCTTTGGAATGACCTTTCATGAGTTCTCTGGTGGATTTTTGCTCATGAGATAAGGATTGAACTTCAGCTTTGAGCCTACCATTCTCTTTTTCAAGTTTTTGATATAATTGAACACAATTTTGGAGATTTGATAGCATTTGTTGCATATCAGACTCTCTGGAGTTACCAGATGAATGAGATGATTCAGTATATTTGGAATTAGATAAGCATAGGGTAGTTTCATTTACCTCAGTGATGTCTGCCATAAGATATACATCATCATCTGATCCTAAATCAGAAGAAGAAGAAGATCTGGAACTAGCATCTTCCTCCTCTGCTTCTGCCAGTAGAGCTCTTTTGTCTGCATATCTCTCATCTCTCTTAAGTCTTTTCTCTTCTATTTCTCTAGGAGTCAGTTGAGGACAATCATAGCTGTAGTGACCAGGCTTGTTGCAGGTGTAATATGTGTTATCTCCTCTGGGACTGGGGCTTGGATCTCACCTCTTCTGGTTGTATTCTGTTCTGGCTGGACTATTATCTCTTCTCTGGTAGTCTGATCTGCTAGAACTGACATCCTTCCTCTGGTAATCTGTTCTCCCAGAGCTGCTATCTCTTCTCCTCTCTGGAGTTCTGAATCTGGTCTCCCTTGAGTCTCCAGATTTCCTCTCTTTATCTGCAGCTTTGAAGGAACTCTTCATGTCTCAAGTAGATTCCTCCCAGTGCTTTTTGTACCTGCCATATTTTGAACTTATTTTATCAAGTTTACGGGTTAGGAGTGCTACCTGTTCCTTGAGACTCAAGTCATCTGCAGGAGACTCCTTTGGTTTGTCATCTGTCTTGATGGTAGAGGAAAAGACAACTCCTTTCTGACCAGAAGAGGAAACCTCTTCTGTTTGATCCCCCTCGTGTAGATATTATATTCATAGGCTTTAAGATCAGATAGCAGAAAATGATGATCCAGAGTGTTGAGATCCTTGCTATATTTAATCACAGTCACTTTGATTCTCCACCTGCTGGTTAGTGAGCACAATATTTTACTATTTATTTCCTTTTCAGAGTAGGTCTTACCTAAGGTACTAGCTTTGTTGAGGAGATTTGTGAGACGCATATCCAGCTGGTTTCATTTTGAAGGTGTCAAACGAGTGTTGAACAGCTTGAAGTTTGTTATCCTTGACCTTCTCTGTTCCTTCACAGAGCAAGACAAGTTTATCCCACATCTCTTTGGCAGTAGCACAGGTTCTGACCTTCTCTATCTCCTCCTTAGTGAGTGTGTTGATGATCTCAGTTCGTGCCACCTGGTCCAAATTATAAAGTTTTCTTTCATCATTGTCAAGCTCCTCTTTCTTCTTGAGGATTCTCTGTCTGGGAACTCTGTCCTCAGCAGCTTTCTGGGCAGTTTCACTTGTTTCTTCTCTGGACTCTGACCTGCCACTATCAATAAGAGTCCAGTAAAATTTGATTGGGCCACTCTCTACCACATCTAGCATACGGTGATGAATAGCTCCAAGATGATTGCTCATCATGAAGCTCCAGTGGCTGTAATCCTCAAAAGAGAATTCTGGTAACTTGTGGCTCTTGTAAGAAGATTTTGCAGACATTTTAAAAAAATTAAAACAATTTAACCAAAAACACAATAAGGGGCAATAGATCTGCCCGGTGACCACCAAAAAGCTTTACAAAGCAGTGGTCTTTGGACACACTGCTCTGATACCACTTGTTGGTCCCACTAGATTAATAAATTGCAGAAGCTTTAAAGAGAAAGTCTTAGTCAAACTTCTTTTCACAAGAGCACAATAAAATAAACAAGAAAGTAAATGCAGAAAACAGTAAATAAGACCGAATATATAGTGGTTCGGATCTGAATATCCTACGTCCACTCTCCCTTGATCAAAGGGGTCTCACTATCCAACCAACAACCAACTTACTCACTGGAATTGTGAAGTACCAGTTCCTTCTTACAAACTCTTTAGATCTAACTTCGATCTAAAGACTACAGCCTTCAACCTTATCTAGAAGATGAATAGGTTGAGGTCCAACTACTCCTTAAGAGTGAATATGTAAGTATGAACAAAATAAGAGTGCTATGAGTTTGATAAACAAGAGCTTGGAGTATGAATTCGTGCGCGTATGATTCTCTCTAGCCCTTTTTCTTGAGATTGCACTCTGTATTTATAGAGGTGATTAGGGAGTAGTCGTTGGAGTGCTAATCCAATCAGATCCTCTATTTAGGGAAGCTTCAATCAATCAATTACCTAATTGATTGATTGGGTTGGTGAGATCCTTGGATTTATTGACTTCAAGACTTTCCAATCCTGATCTTGTTGACTTGATTTGAATCACCAACGGTTAATAACTTCCAATGCCAAACTCTGATTCTCTCCAGAGAAGGCAATACCAGACACCAGGCAACCTTGATGTCTTCTGGTCCTGATCTGGTTAAGAAACAGAATGCTCAACAGAATCAGGAGATGATTCTGAGCATCTTTTGTTTCACCAGACTCGTCTGGCCTAGACTCGTCTGGTCTGGGGAAAGTTCTCTGCCTCTGGTCAGTCTCATCTGGTGAAGTCCTCTGGTGAGTCCTCTGGTTAGTCTTCTGGTGATTCTTCTGGTGAGGTCTTCTGGTCTGGCAATTCCCCCTAGACTAAGTCCTATTCTAGTTCATCATCTGGCTAACAGGTCCAGATGGTCTGCTTGCAGTAAAGTACAGAAGAGAACCAATAAGTGTTATGTACTGAGTCTGGTCCACACTCTCTCCAGACTCATCTGGATCCATGTTGAAATTTGTCATCATAGGGATCTTGGCTGCTTTGCTAGATTCTATTCCAAATTTCTCTAACATGTTTTTGATGTACTTCGCTTGATTGATGAAGATTCCCTTCTCTGATTGCCTAACCTGCAAACCTAAGAAATAATTCATCTCCCCTATCATAGACATTTCAAACTGACTCTGCATGAGTTCACCAATCTTCTCACACAGCTTCTTGTTAGGGGATCTAAATATAATGTCATCAACATATATTTGGACCAGAAGGATGTCCTTTCCTTCTTCTTTCCTAAACAAGGTCCTATCAATCTTACCCTTAGTAAAACCATGTCCAGTAGAAATTGAGAAAGAGTGTCATACCATGCTCTTTATGCCTGCTTCAGCCCATAAAGCTTAAGCTTAAACACCTTGTCACCTTGTTCAAAACCAGGAGGTTGTTCCACATATACTTCCTCAATGAGAATCCCATTAAGAAAGGGAGATTTCACATCCATCTGGTATACTTTGAACTTCATGTGAGCAGCATATGCTAAGAACAATCTAATGGCTTCTAGTCTGGCAACAGGAGCAAATGTCTCATCATAGTCTATTCCTTCAGATTGAGAATAGCACTGAGCCACTAGCCTTGCCTTGTTCCTAGTAATGACATCATTCTCATCTTTCTTATTCTTGAAAACCTACTTATTGCCTATCACCATTTGATGTTTTGGTCTGTCTACCAGCTCCCAAACATCCTGTCTGGTGAATTGATTCAACTCTTCTTGCATAGCAACAATTCAATTTGAATCTTTCAGTACCTCCTTGATGTTCTTGGGCTCAATCAAGGACACATAGCAATTGAATAAGGCAGCTAAGTTAAGAGTTCTCCTAGTCTGGACACCCTTAGTTGGATCTCCAATTATTAGGTCATTGGGGTGATCAACCAGGGTCCTCCTTCCCGTGGCCTTGCCTGGTTGACCATCTGCTGCAGTACCTTGGTGATTATCACCAACTGCAGGAGAGCTTCCCCCTACAGGAGTTCCAACCCTTCTGGTTCTGTTCCTTGTGAAGACTTCTTCTTCAGATAACCAGAAGATGGGCCAACATCTTAATCTGAATCTAAATCAAGAATAGGTGGAGTAACCTTAATTACTCTGGGAGGAGTCTGATTTTGTATCTCATCAGAAGACTTTAATTCCACCTTGCACTCAACAACAGATTCATAAAAAACAACATGAGGTGTTTCCTCCACACAAAGTGAATTCTTATTAAAAACTCTAAATGCTTTACTAGTGTTGGAATATCCTAAGAATATTCCATCTACAAGTTTAGAATCAAAAGTTTTTAATTTTGATTTCCCATTGTCATAGATGAAACACTGGCATCCAAAGATGTGGAAATATGAAATAGATGGGGTTTTACCTTTCCAAACCTCATATGGAGTCTTACTATGTCTCTGGGCAATTAGGCATCTGTTCTGAGTATAATAGGCTGTGTTGATAGCTTCTGCCCAAAACCTCTGAGGTGTGTTGTACTCTGCTAGAAGAGTCCTTGCAGCTTCCTTTAGGGTTCTATTCCTCCTTTCTGCTACTCCATTTTGTTGGGGTGTTCTGGCAGCAGATGTCTGGTGAAAAATTCCATGTTCCTTGCAATACTCTGCAATGTGTGAATTCAGAGACTCTGTCCCTTTGTAACTTCTGATCCTGACTATGCTCTGGTTCTGCTCATTCTGAATCTCCTTGAAGAATTCTGGCAGTGTAGTGATAGTTTCATTTTTTTTAAACAAGAACACTACCCAAGTGTATCTTGAAAAGTCATCTACTATCACCAAGGTGTACTTCCTTCCACTGAAACTAAGAGGAGAAACAGGTCCAAACAGGTCCATGTGAAGTAGTTGAAGTACTCTGGTTGTGGTTGTGCTCTGGACATCCTTAAAGGAGGTCTTGGGTTGTTTACCCTTCTGGCATGAACCACAAACCTGATCCTTCTTAAACACTTCATTAGGAAGACCTCGAATAAGACCTTTTCTGGCAATCTTATTAAGTGTTTTGAAGTTAAGGTGGCTCAATCTCTTGTGCCATAACCAGCTGTCTTCTGCAAATCCTTTAGCAACCAGGCAAGCATTTCTTGAGCAACTGCTAAAATATGCAAGATAAATGTTACCCTTCCTCAAGCCTATAAGCAAAATATCATTATAATCAGAAGAAAAGACAGTGCATGAATCACTAGAAAACTTCACTGAGTATCCCCTGTCACAAAATTAGGATACTGAAAGAAGATTATGCTTGAGGCCTTTAACATAGTAGACTTCCTCTACAGATACGCCATTAAAAGTCAACTTTCCAACACCTCTGGTGACTCCATACTTGTCACCAAACATCACTCTTGGCCCATTCAATGGCTTGAAATCCTGGAGATGATCTTTTTGGAATGTCATATGCTTGGAACATCCACTATCAATGTACCACACGTATTTGCTTGAAAGTCCTTTCTCCAATGGGCTCTTATCCTCCTGCAGAGAAAACAATTAGGTCCCCTACTAGAGCTGGGTCCTGATTGGTTAGTTGCAGGTTTTGTAGGAATCCAAAGATAAAGATCATCCCTTGCTGGATGAGGAGATCTTATCTTTCTTCCAAATCTATCTACCAGCACATGTCCTCTAACAATGACATATTGAGCTACTGGTCTGATAAGAACACCTTTCCTATAAACAGGTCTGGTATACCTTATCTCAAATCTGGCCTTTGGAATGGCCTGCCCTAAAGACATAATCTTAAAGGTCTGGTTGTAAGGGTACATTCTAGAAGAACCATCTCTGGTGTCATAACTACCCAGATCAGTTGGTTTTCTATAGATGGGTCTGGAAGACCTCCTCTGGTTCTGAAAATTGGATCTATACTGATGATGAAATTCCTTCTGAGTATTCCTGTTCTGGAATCTTCTTTGAGCATACCCCCTTTGAGATCCCTGAATCTGATTGAGGTTCTCTGGTTTAGTATATCTCCTTTGATATCTCATATTCTGATTAGGTTTCCTCTTAGAGTTTCCCTTTTTAGGTCCCCTAATTTGCTTAGGTTCCACTCTTTTAGGTTTCCTCTGAGGTCTCCTAATCTGGTTAGGCATCTGAACAGAACTATCAATCCTCATAGGTTCTCCTATCTCGCGTTTATGCTCTAAGATTTCCTCTTCCAGTTCAGTGAACTCATTGGGAACATCATCTATATGGTCTGCAGAGCAGCCTTTATTCCAATTAGGATTTTTAACTACTCTGTAACCTTTTCCATTAAGATCCTTTTCATCCCAGATTTCTACCACTTCACCAGATCTTTCAGACAACTTGCCTTTATTGCATAAAAATTTAGAATATCCTAAACCACTCTTATCATGTACTCTTTGTGAAGATCCTTGTATTATGGATACAACATTTGGAGCTTCTCTGATCTTAGGTACTTCCATGATAGGTTGTTCAACTTGCTTACCCTTGATTAGATATTGGTATTTGGACTTAAGCTCATTGAACTCTTCTGCCTGAGAGTTCTTCTCTTTCATGAGCTGGTGTACCAGAGTATCTCTTTCTATGACCTTTTCTTGAAGTTCAGAGACTTCTTTAGAATGGTCTTTCATGAGTTCTCTGGCAGATTTTTGCTCATTAGATAGAGACTGAACTTCAGCTCTTAGCCTACCATTTTCTTTCTCAAGCTTTTGGCAAAGGTGAACACAATTTTGGAGATCTAATAGCATTTGATGCATATCAGACTCTCTGGAAGCACCAGAAGAATGAGAGGAGACAGTATATTTGGAATTTGATAAGCATAAAGTAGGTTCATTTACCTCAGTGATGTCTGCCATAAGGCATACATCATCATCAGATCCGAAATCAGAAGAAGAAGAACTGGAACTAGTATCCTCCTCCTCTGCTTATGCCAGTAGTGCTCTCTTGTCTGCATATCTCCTATCTCTCTTGAGTCTCTTCTCTTCTCTTTCTCTAGGAGTCAATTGAGGACAATCATAGCTGTAGTGACCAGGCTTGTTGCAGGTATAACAGGTGTTATCTTCTCTGGGACTGGGACTTGGATCTCTCCTCCTCTAGTTGTACTCTGTTCTGGCTGGACTACTATCTCTCCTATGGTAGTCAGATCTGCTAGAACCGCCATCCCTCCTCTGGTAATCTGATCTCCCAGAGCTGCCATCTCTCCTCCTCTCTGGAGTTCTAAATCTGGTCTCCCTAGAGTCTCCATATGTTTTCTCTTTGTCTGCAGCTTTGAAGAAAGTCTTCCTATATCTAGTAGATTCCTTCCAATGCTTTTTGTACCTGCCATATTTAGAACTCATCTTATCAAGTTTACGGGTTAGAAGTGCTACCTCCTCCTTGAGACTCAAGTCATCTGCAGTAGACTCCTTTAGCTTATCATCAGTCTTGATAGTTGAGGAAAAGGCGACTCCTTTCTGGCCAGAAGAGAAAACCTCTTCTGTTTGATCCTCCTCTTGAAGATCATACTCGTAAGCTTTGAGATCAGACAACAGAAGATGATGATCCAGAGTGTTGAGATCCTTGTTTTCTTTAATCACAGTTACTTTGATTATCCACCTGCTGGTTAGAGAATGCAAAATTTTGCTATTTATTTCTTTCTCTGAATAGTTCTTACCTAAGGCACTAGCCTTGTTAAGGAGATTTGTGAGGTGCATATCCAGCTGGTCAATAGTCTCATCTGGTTTCATCTTAAAGGTGTCAAACGAGTGTTGAACAACTTGGAGTTTGTTATCCTTAATCTTCTCTGTTCCCTCACAGAGTAGTGCAAGTTTATCCCACATCTCCTTGGCATTGGCACATGTTCTGACCTTTTCAATCACCTCCTTTGTGAGTATGTTGATGATTTCAGTCCTTGCTACCTGGTCTAGGTTATACAACTTCTTTTTATCATTGTCAAGCTCTTTCTTCTTTAATATCTTCTGTCTAGCAACACGAGCACCAGTTCTCCCCTCTGCAGATTCACTTGTCTTTGCCCTGGACTCAGACCTGCCATCATCAATAGGAGTCCAATAAATTTGATGGAGCCACTCTCTACCACATCTAATATACGGTGATGGATAGCTCCAAGATGATTACTCATCATGAAGCTCCAGTGGCTGTAATCCTCAAAAGAGAATTCTGGTAACTTGTGGCTCTTATATGAAGATTTTGAAGACATTTTAAAAAAAATTTAACTAGAAAATTAACCAAACATAATAAAGAGCAATGGATCTGCCCGGTGACCACCAAAAAGCTGTACAAAGCAGTGGTCTTTGGACACACTGCTCTGATCCCACTTGTTGGTTCCACTAGATAGATTAAATGCGGAAGCTTTAAAGGTTATGTCTTTTAACAAGATCTTTTATAAGAGAAAAATAATTAAAACAAGGCAGAATTGAAGAAAGCAGTAAATGGACTAGATTTATAGTGGTTCGGATTTCAATATCCTACGTCCACTCTCCCTTTTATCAAAGGGGCATCACCAACCAACCAACAACCAACTTGCGTACTTGAATTTTGAAGTACCAGTTCCTTCTTACAAACCCTTTAGATCTAACTTTGATCTAAAATGTACAGCCTTCAACCTTTTCTTATAGATGAACAGGTTGAGATCCAACTACTTCTTTTTTTAGTAATATAAGAATATGAACAATAAGAGTTTTAAGAGTGATAAAACAAAGGCTTGGAATATGACTTCTTGCGCGTGAGAATCTAGAGCCTTTCTTTGAGTCTGCACTCTTGTATTTATAGAGGTGATTAGGGTTTAGCCGTTGGAGAGCTAATCTAATCAGATCTCTATTTAAGGAAGCTTCCCATCAATCAATTCCCTAATTGATTGATTGGGTTGGTGAGATCCTTAGATTGATTGACTTCAAAACTTTCCAATCTTGATCTTGTTGACTTGATTTAAATCACCAATGGTCAAATGCTTCCAATGCCTAACTCTGATTCTCTCTAGAGAAGGCAGGACCAGGTACCAGGTAACCTTGATGTCTTCTGGTCCAGAGTTAGTTAAGAAACAGATTACTCAGGAGAATCAGGACATGATTTTGAGCATCTTTTATTTCACCAGACTCGTCTGGTCCGGACTCGTCTGGTCTGGGGAAGGTTCTCTGCCTCTGGTCATCTCATCTGGTGAACTCTTCTGGTGGAGTCCTCTGGTGAAGTCCTCGGGTGAAGTCCTCTGGAAGGTCTTCTGGTGACTCTTCCGATGAAGTCTCCTGGTCTGGCAGTTCCCCCTAGACTAAGTCCTAATCTAGTTTCTCATCTGGCTAACAGGTCCAGATGGTCCTATTACATCTTCTGGTTTGTTTTAACTCATCAAAACTAACAACTTTTATCCTAACATGTTTCATTCACAACAATGGGAAAACTCAACTGAAGGATTTTGATAGCAAAGCTGATGAAGGAATCTTCTTATGATATTCCCAAATCAGTAGAGCTTTCAGAGTTTAAAATTGTAGAACTCTTGTTGTGGAAGAAACACCTCATGTGGTCTTTGATGAATCTACTTTTGAGTCAAGGAGAAAGGAAACTGAGGAAGTGATAAGCAAAAGACTAACCAGACTGAGTATCAAGTCAAAAGGCTATCCTGAGAATAGTGTTGATGCATATATCCCAACCTGGGATAACCTCAATGATCAACAATTCAATAAGGACACTCAGACTAAGATCACTTCCGACAACTCAACTGGGAGGTCTCCTGACCAGTCAACTGAACTGATGAACACCATCCCGGTTCAAGAGGTATGTGATGTTGATGAAGATGTGGTCACAACTGAGACATCTAATGAGCCCATTATTCATGGGGGAACCAATGACACTATCATTGAGAATGAAAATGCCTTGAATAATGACTTAGGACTTCAACCCTCTGTTTTATTTCCTGAATTTGAATTCATTCCTGTATCTAGTGACTCAACTTCAGAAGAGTTAATCTCTACTGAAGAGCATCAGTCTAGGAGAACATAACTCTCAGATCACCCTGTTGAGCAAATCCTAGGTGATCCTTCCTCGGGAGTCAAAACTAGAAGTTTTCATGGTGAAAGTGCTTTGTTTTGTTGTTTCTTATCTAACCATGAACTAAGTTCCATTGAAGAAGCACGTCAATATTCCAACTGGATCATTGCCATGCAAGAAGAGCTCAACCAATTCACAAGGAATCAAGTATGGGAGTTGGTGGACAGACCATATCATTGCAATGTGATTGGAACCAAACGGGTGTTCAAGAATAAGAAGGATGAAAATGATGTCATAGTCATAAACAAAGCAAGACTAGTAGCAAAGGGCTATTCTCAAGTTGAAGGTTTTGACTATGATGAAAAATTTGCCCCGGTGGCCAGATTGGAGGCTATAAGGTTATTCCTTGCATATGTTGCTCACAAAAAATTCAAGGTGTATCAAATGGATGTCAAAAGTGCTTTCTTGAATGGAGTACTCAATGAGGAAGTGTATGTGGAGCAGGCCCCAGGTTTTAAAGAAAATCACAAAGTATATAGACTGAGAAAAGCTCTATATGGACTGAAACAGGCTCCAAGAGCTTGGTATGATACTTTATCTCAGTTCTTACTGGATCATGGTTTTATCAAAGGAAGAGTAGATAGAACTCTCTTCAGGATCACAAAAGGAGAGGACACTCTATTGGTGCAAATCTATGTGGATGATATCATTTTTGGTTCTCCAAACCAAGTCCTCTGTGAAAAGTTCTCTCAACTGATGAAAGCAAAGTTTGAGATGTCAATGATGGGAGAAATGGATTTCTTCCTTGGACTTCAAGTCAAACAATACACTGAAGGAATCTCTATTAATCAAGCAAAATATACAAGAGAGCTGATCAACAAATTTGAATGTCAAAACAGTAAGGTTGCAAGAGTTCCACTCAACACAAACACAAAGATGGAACCTGATGAAGATAGTGAATCAGTAGACCAAACTCACTACAGAGCAATCATTGGGTCTCTACTGTATCTCACAGCAAGCAAGCCAAATATCACATTTGATGTTGGAATATATGCTAGATATCAAGCAAATCCGAAGAAGAGTCATCTGGAAGCTGCTAAAAGAATTCTCAAATATCTAAAGGGTACTGTGAATATGGGATTATGTTATCCCTCAGATGACAATCTGGAACTCACAGGATACTCAGATACAGACTATGGAGGCTGCAAAATTGACAGGAAATCAACCTCTGGCACTTGTCAATTCTTGGGAAGTAAGCTGATCTCTTGGTTTTCCAAGAAACAAAACTCAGTAGCCACAAGCACTACTGAAGTTGAATATATGGCAGCTGGAAGTTGTTGTGCTCAATCCTATGGCTAAGACAACAACTAAGAGATTACAACATCGTTGCTAATGAAGTCCCTATTTTCTGTGACAACAATAGTGCTATTGCTATTTCAGAAAATCCAGTTCTCCACATAAGATGCAAACATGTGGATATAAGGCATCATTTCATTAGAGATCATGTGGAGAAGAAGGATATCAAAATGCTCAAGATCCATACTGACAAACAAAAGGCAGACATATTTACTAAACCTTTGGCAGAAGCAAGGTTTCAAGAACTGTCAGTAGAGCTTCGACTTCTGGATCCAGGTGAGTAAGAAAGAAGTCTTATCAAAATCTCAGAAGAGATGATTTCAAATCAGTGGAGGAGTGACTTCAGAAGAGTCAAAGATCTCAGAAGAACTACAAATCTCAGAGGAAGTTCAACTTCAGTCGAGGTCGATCATATCCTAACTTATGTTGTTTCAAAACCGAATGCTTCTTAGTTTTAAAATATAAATTTATATTCCAAAAATATTAATGAGTACTTTCTGCGAAATTAAATCTTTTTACACTGTTTTGAAAAGATTTCGATAAATGGAGCATTTAATGCGCGCTGTATAAGTCAGTAAAACTTTTTCAGTTTCCTATCTCACGCACCTCAAAAGCCGGATGATGTGACCTTCCGGCTACCAACCCTTTTAATCCTCACCTACCATTTTAGGCGGTTCTTTTTCAACCGTCTAGATATCTCAAAAAGTCCCCACAACCTTTCCAACTAACCACGATCTCATCTGAACCAACCCTAGTCGTTGATTAATCTTTTGATCTCACTGTTCATTCCAGATATAAAAGGCCCCCATATCTATCTCTGAAACCTTTTCGAAATCTCTCAAGCCCAAAATTCACTATCTTTCTCTAAAAACCCTCTGTGAAATTCTTCAAAGTTCTTCAAGTTCAAACACCATAATGGCAAAAATCAATCCCAAACACCTTACCAACAAAGACAATTTTTGGTACGAACCTAATGTCTTATTCGATAACCCAGAGATCCAATCTAGGCCTGAGTTCAGGCACATCAAGGAGGCTTGGGAGATAGTCAAAGCCGCTGGTCTAGAGAAGTTTCTATCAGTTCATTCTAAAAACTGTTTTGATAGGCAAGTGTTGGAGTTCTTCTTTAGTGTCAACAACACCGACACTAAGAATAAGTCTTGCTTATTCCTGAAAAGAAAGAAGAAAGTTGATCGGGATGGAGAGGAGCTTCTGGAATTTCAGAAAGTGAGGAAAGAGATCGATCTAGAAGGAGAAGATCTGAAGGAGTTGTTTGATCTTCCATCGAAAGGCCCTAATCCGGATACGTGTATCGCGGATAAGGAAGAGGAATGGGTATACTCAATAATATAAAAGAAGGTAAAGTATCACCCAACAATGAATAGAAATGTGCTTCTCCCAGTATATAATGTACTGTGCGAGATTGTTGGGAAATGCATACTTTCCAATCAAGGGAGCTCAGAACAAGTCAACAAGCCGAAGCTGAGACTGATGAAGGCGATAGTGGAGAGCAAGGAAAAGGAGTACAACTGGCAACAGTTCTTCCTTCGTGCATTGAACAAGGAATGCGTGCAATTTCAACCAGAGAAGATACCACAACTGGCTAGCAAGCTTAACTATGCCACCAAAATCTCATACCTGATTGAAAATGTGAATGTTGGAGTTGACTGGAAAGAGGACAGAAAGTGGAGCAATTTAAAGTCACTCTTTAAATCTGGAAAGGCCTTGGAAGGAAGGAGACTAAGTGAGAGTGAGGAGAACCTAGAGGAGGAGGAAGATATGGAGGAGATGAACCCTTCTGAGAGGAAGAAAACTAAACTGAGAAGTCTTGTCAGAGTGAGTGACAAGATGGAAAAACACAAGGAGGAGGTCGCGGAAAAGGTCTAAAAAAGAAAGGAGAAGAGAGTTGCTGAGACAGAGAAGGAAGTAGCTAAACCCACCAAGAAAGCAAGAAAATCAACCTCTACTGATGACTCTTCATCAGGTAACCCTGAATCTTCTCCCAATGTTATCTCTACTGATACCAATTTTGATGCCCCTACCCCCATTAAAATCAAAATAAAAAACAAACTCCGTACTCCTCTCAAAACCAAGCGCATCTCCAAAATCCCTCAAATCCCCACTGAAGGCTCTCAATAGCCTGCAAGTGGATCCTCAAAAGACACCCCATCTGAAACCTCTACTGTAACATCCTCTAAACCCACTGAACCAACCCCCACTGAACAAACCCCCCCGAACCAAACCTTTCTGAACCTAACCCCACTGAACACCAAACTTCCATCCTCGAAACCATCCCAGAAGAACCCTCTGAACCCAGATCCCCCACCCCTTCTTTACCATCTGATGATGAAGAAGAGTACTCCTTCTTGGATACTCGTAATGATGAAGTGGCCTACTCCCTAGAGATGAAGTATCTAGAGCTGGATGAATATCCTGCCCTAAAAGCCATGTTCTTAATGCTCAGGCTACTTGTCCAACTCAAGGATAGGAGGCTGGCGGAGATTTTGATAGCCGTAGGAGGAGGGAAGGCTGAGGACTGGAAGAAGGAGGAGCAAGAGGTGCTAGAGTTTACTGGTCTCACCAAAACCAGGCTGCTATGTGATGAGAAGATCTTCCAAAGCCTAGTGATGGATAAAATTAATGAGGCTAAGTCTACATCAAACAAAGCGGTGGATGAAAGTTTGGAGGAGGCTGAGAAAAAAAGGGAGAAGGAGGAGATGTTAGTAATGGAGAAGGGTACTTCACCAGTGCAAGGTGGTGGTAAAGTAGCTAAGGATGTATCCGAGGCAAGGGATACTGAGGCTCAAATTTTACCAAAGAGTAGTTCAGTAGAGGTGTCTATTGAAACTACTCCACAACAGCCCTCAGTGGTGGCTTTAGAGTCAGCTGAGGTGACTGGAGTAGAAGAAGTTGAAAAAGAGAGTGCGAAAGAAAAAGAGTTTGAATTTACTGATGTTGTGAGTGGTTAATTAGAGCAATCGTCCCTGTAAAGGGCGAATTGGCTGAAAAGAATAAAGTTGAAAATGAGAAGGAGAGTGAGAGTGAGAAGATGGTGGATGAGGGAGTTCAAATGGAGATAGATGAGCAGGCTGGGTTAGGAGGTGAGTTTGAGGGGGAACATATTAACCCTTCGTCATGTGCAGGAAATCCAACCCTGGAGGTACCCAAGGCTACTCTTAGTCTAAGTCCTCTGAAGCATGCCATCAGCAAAGTTGAAGAAGTGAGACTTCCATCCATTGAAGCTCAACTGAGAGATCTGCAGGAGATTGTACAAGAAGGTGTAGATGAAACAGTCATTCTCTCAGACCACATTAATGAGCTTATGGAGTCAACTACCTCATCTCTCAAGAATCTAACTCTCAAAGTTGAAGACTCTATATAGATGGACATAGATGTGGTAGAAGGGCAAAGTGTTCTGGTAATTGAAGCCATCAAAGGGCTGGAAAAGAGAGAGGAAGAAGCAAGGGCCAAATTCCTGGCAGACTCAGTGGATAATGTGTCCACCAACCTAAAGTCCTCTGTAGAGGCTTTCTCAACTGATCTAATGGAGAAGGTTGAAGGGTTGTGGAACAAGAAGGTGACTGAGTTCGAGGCCAAGCATGAGGAAATGAAGGCCAGCTTGAATGAGGTTCTGAAGCAAGCGGCAGAAGACTTCCCCACCCAAGAGAAGACGAATATTATTATCAATGCAAAACTTGACCAATTTGTCAACTTTGGCTAAACTGCTGGAGCAACACTTGAAAGATTGGAAGAAGAGGTGGATCACTGGTCAACCCAAATGAGGGCAGTTGAACAGGATCAGATGAAGCTGAATATCACTATTGCCGAGTTCATGATTAATGCCGAAAAGGGGGAAGAGTTAGTGTCTGGGAGTAGATGAAGCTGGATCCGAAAAATCAAATGGAGCTAATTCTTGACACTGATGACTTTGCTATAAGTCAACAGATCAAGAATGTTATGAAGAAGGTGAACAAGGAGCCTCAACAATTGGCTAATGAGAGAAACCAAAGGGTGAAAGGAAAAGAAGTTCAGAAAGAGAGGGACTTGTCCAAATTCAAAGAGGCTGCTGAAAAAGACAAAAGAGAAAGAGCTGCTCTGAAGGGAGAGACAACCAAGATGAAGGCTGCTGATGCACTCTCAGCTGAGGTGGCAAAGAAGACAAGGTCTTATCAAAGGTTGGCTGCAAAGTCAACTGAAGATTCAGTTGAGATCATCCCAGTACTGAATCCAGAGCCTATCTCCTCTAAGGTTCCCAAGTCTGCTCCAACCAGAGTCACTGAGCTAACTGAGCTTATCAAAGAAGCAGGTGGGATGAACGAGAGAGCTCAGAAGCTAACAGTTCAACAGCAGGAAAGGATGGACAGAGCTGTTGGAAGGATCAAATCCATTGTCAAACTGGAAGAGAGGAAGAAGCAGGAAAGGCTAGCAACCTTTGACAAATCCACCTCTAAAAAGTTCAGAAATGGTTATCAGAAGTGGACAACCAAGATGAAGAAAGAGAAGATGGTGCCTTCAAAGGCTAAATTCCCTCATCATGATACTTGGGTTCCCAAAAAGCTCAATGATACTTGGGAGACGGCCAAGAGGGAATTTTTCTACTCCTATTATGTCAGTGGAGAACTTGGAAAAGAAAATGCTCAAGACTTGTTCAATGATTGGCTTGTCGAGTCTTATCCAAAGCTCTACCCTGATATCAATGAAGCCTGGAAGGACAAATTTCCAGATCATGCTCTGAAAGCCCCTGAACCCATCATCTAATGGCCCCCAACTGATGCAACTGGTAAAGTAGATAGAGAAAGAATCACTGAAGAATGGGTTTCTCTTTGAGAGTATTTGGGTCTCAAGGGACATTCAAAGGAAATCATGGAGAGGAAGAATGAGCTGAAGATTAGAGTATTCAAGCAATATGCTCTGGAGCCAATGTTTGAGTCCATCTAATCTGATTAAGTATTTCTGGGCATTTGTTTATAAGTCCCAGTTGTTCTTTTATTTTTGAATCATTTCAGTAGACTTCATTGTAATTGTACCTGCATTTGATCCAATATGAAATGAAAACTCTACTGATTTTACAACCCAAGATAATATCTCATTATCATTTAGGCTTTTGAACTTGAATTCATTTTTTTACAAAATTCTTTGAAAATTTATGCCAACTGAATGAGTTCAACTAAAAGAGAATATGTAATAAGATAGGTTTTGGCATAATAAAAAAAGGGGAAATTATTGGGAAATTGTAGACTTATGTTTTGATTAAAATGCCAAAAGGTTCCTCCTAAGTCAACTGTAAGTGAAGTATTCAGTGGAGTTAGAATAGAATTAGCCAGTTCAAATGTTAAGGAACTGAAGTGCATTTAGCAATTCATTTAGTGTATCTAAGAGTTAAAGAAGTCCACTGAAGAAGAAATGATTAATTTGATCAGTGCACCTTGGCACTATAACTCAAGGAATTCCAAAGTGGAAGGAATTCTCCTGTTTAATCAGGACAGTGGACGTAGGAGATTCATCTCCGAACCACTTTATATCTTGTGCACTTACATTCCATTATTTCTTTAGTGTGTGTTGTTCAAACAAGTTTTATCAAGCAAAATGAGTTTTTTCTTAAGGGCTCACTAATCCCCAGTTGAAAGCTATTTAGATAGCAACTCAACTGAAAGTCTTGAACTTTCAGTGGAGCTGATATCTCAGCAAGCTTTCACTAGTAAATCTCAGCTGACTTCCAAGTCCACTGAAGATCTACTGTCTTGAGTAATCTGATAAATTTTAAGAAAGAAAGTTTGAATTTGTAACATCAGGTGTATCCCCCCCCATACACCTGTATAACTCGCGGGACCAACACCAACTACATGGAAGATGTGAGGTATGAAATAAGATTGAAGACTTTGTTGAATGGGAATTTCATATCTGTTTGTGTAATTCTTTTTATCTTTTGGTCATTAAAGATCTATTTTTTTTAGTACTATGGTAGTGAATCTGATTAGCTTGTTTATGATTTCTAGTTGAGTTAAGACAATGTATACAACCTTCATCATTATGAGACTTTGTATACAATAACTTTCTGAGACAAGGAAAAAATAATTCTGAGACTTTGTATACAAAATAAAACAGATACCAGTTTCATTTTCCACATTCAATCAATTACTGCAGTAAAAAGCTAACACGAAAGAGTTACTTACTACATACCATCCCATGCAAACATACAAAGTAAAGCCCAAAAAGTGACATAACTGATGTCCTTCATAGTTCAAAGGAAAAAAGTACTACTAACTAACAAATCAACAAACCAAGCAAAAGAAAGCTAAATTAGTCCAAAAACAGTCAGATCTCACTCTGCCGGTTTTATCTTCTTCTACTTCTTTCCTTATTCCCCAAACGATGGGATGCGATTCTTCTTGGGATGTCCAGGCATATTCCTCAGTACTGGGGTGAGAATCTTGTTGGTTGTTTTACTTATGAATTCATATTTATCAGTTTTGGGGGTTGGGTGTATGACATACATATAGCACTTCTGGTAGGTCTTGACAAAAAGAAGCAATCATCAACAAGTTGACACAGGGGAAGATTATACTTGGATATTACAATGGTTGTGCTGGAGCAGAGGAACCTGGTAATCTGCCACTGATAACATGTGCATGACTTGTTTGTTATATCGACAACTACTGATGGTGATGTATTCACTTCAAACTTGTGGTTGCTTCTCTAAAAATCCTTCCATGATCGAGAGCAGTCTTACTCGTATTCCCATATCGAGTCCTTGATAGGGCAAAGTAGGGTGTTCCAATCATCGCTTGCAGATTTCCTCTCCGTGTGCCACCTGCTAACCTCTAGAAAATTAAACATTCACAAGTGTTTTAAAGACTGGACAACTTAGTCAGGGATATACATACAATACAAAAAATAAACAATTTGCAGAAATAAAATAGATTCCAAACCTGATCTAATGTGATCAATCATATGAGTGATGGTGTAACCTCGGGCTTCTTTCAACCAAGCGTTCAGCGGTTCGGCTGCATTGGACGTCATCTCAGCTTACCTTGTGATATGAGGTGAGTGTGCAACAACCACTTCTCTTTGGGCAGAATGGACAACCATTTTTCTGCGCTTTCTCCTCCAGCTTCCATGAATAGAGCGAGCTTTTGATCAAATATGTGTTCGTTGGGAGCGTATGCACAATCTTTAAAAAGATCAGCCAATCTGTGTCGCTTGGCCTTTCTAATTCCACCTGTTAGGATAATTGTTGTTTAGTTTGGATGAGTTAAAACAAACCAGGAGGTGTAATAGGACCATCTGGGCATGTTAGCCCGATGAGGAATTAGTTAGGACTTAGTCTAGGGGGAACTGCCAGACCAGAAGACTTTGCCAGAAGAGTCACCAGAAGACCTACCAGAGGACTTCACCAGAGGACTCCACCAGAAACTTCACCAGATGAGATCTGACTAAGGGTAGAAGACCTTCCCCAGACCAGACGAGTCCGAACCACACGAGTCTGGTGAAACAAAAGATGCTCAGAATCATCTCCTGATTCTGATGAGCATTCTGTTTCTTAACTGACTCTGGCCCAGAAGACATCAAGTTTACCTGGTGCCTGGTCCTGCCTTCTTTGGAAGAATCAGAGTTAGGCATTGGAAGCATTTGACCGTTGGTGATTCAAATCAAGTCAAATAAGATCGGATTGGAAAGTATTTGAAGTCAATCAATCCAAGGATCTCACCAACCCAATCAATCAATTTGGGGATTGATTGATTGAAAGCTTCCTTAATTAGAGATCTGATTGGATTAGCTCTCCAACGGCTAATTTCTAAGCATCTCTATAAATACAAGAGTGCATCTTTAAAGAAAGGCTCTAGAGAGATCCCACGCGCACACGAAGTTTATATCCAAGCCTCTTTGATAATCAAGCTTTAGCACTCTTACTTTGTTCACATTTATATCCACTCATTTAAGGAGTATTGAATCTCAACCTGTTCATCTATTAAGACAAGGTTGTAGATTGAAAGGCTTTAGATCAAAGTTAGATCTAAAGAGATTGTAAGAAGGAACTGGTACTTCACAGTTACAGTAGATCGTAAGTTGTTGGTTGGTTAGTGAGGCCCCTTTTAACAAGGGAGAGTGGACGTAAGAATTTCAGATCCAAACCACTATACATCCGGTCTTATTTATTGCTTTCCTTTCTTTATTGCTCTTACATTCCTTGCTCTTATAAAAAGATTTTGTAAAGACTTAACTTTAAAGCTTCCGCAATTAATCTATCTAGTGGGACCAACAAGTGGTATCAGAGCAGTGTGTCCAAAGACCACTGCTTTATAAAGCTTTTTGGTGGTCACAGGGCAGATCCATTGCTCTTTATTGTTTTGTTTAAATTCTTGTTAAAATCCTTAGAAAATGTCTTCAAAATCTTCTTACAAGAGCAGTAAGTTACCAGAATTCTCATTTGAGGATTATAGCCACTAGAGCTTCATGATGAGTAATCATCTTGGAGCTATTCATCACCTCATGTTAGATGTGGTAGAGAGTGGCCCAATCAAATTTTACTGGACTCCCATTGATGATAGCAGGTCAGAGTCCAGGGTGGAAACCAGCGTATCTGCAGAGGAGAGAACTGGTGAACGAGTTGCAAGACAGAAGATATTAAAGAAAAAAGATGAGCTTGAAAATGATGAGAGGAAATTATACAATCTTGACCAGGTGGCAAGGACAGAGATCATAAACACACTCACAAAGGAGGTGATTGAAAAGTTCAGAACATGTGCCACGGCCAAGGAGATGTGGGACAAGTTGGCATTGCTCTGTGAGGGAACAGAGAAGATCAAGGACAACAAGCTCCAGGCTGTTCAACACTAATTTGACACCTTCAAAATGAAACCAGATGAGGCAATTGACCAGCTGGATATACGTCTCACCAATCTCCTCAACAAGGCTAGTACCTTAGGTAAGACCTACTCTGAAAAGGAAATAAATAGTAAAATATTGTATTCACTAACCAGCAGGTGGAGAATCAAAGTCACCGTGATTAAAGACAACAAGGATCTCAACACTCTGGATCATCATCTTCTGTTGTCTGATCTCAAAGCCTACGAATATGATCTTCAAGAGAAGGATCAAGCAGAAGAGGTTTCCTCTTCTGGTCAGAAAGGAGTTGCTTTCTCCCAACTATCAAGTCAGATGACAAGGCCAAGGAGTCTACTGCAGATGACATGAGTCTCAAGGAGCAGGTAACACTTCTAACTCATAAACTTGATAAGATGAGTTCTAAGTATGGCAGGTACAAAAAGCACTGGAAGGAATCTACCAGAGACAGGAAGAGTTCTTTCAAGCCTGCAGAAAAGGAAAAAACATCTGGAGACTCAAGGGAGACCAGATTCAGAACTCCAGAGAGGAGGAGAGATGGCAGCTCTGACAGATCAGATTACCAGAGGAGAGATAGCAGTTCTGGAAGACCTGACTACCAGAGGAGAGAGAGTAGTCCAGCCAGAGTAGAGTACAACCAGAGGAGGAGAGATCCAAGTCTTAGTCCCAGAGGAGACAACACATGCTACAACTGTAACAAACCAGGCCACTACAGTTATGATTGTCCTTAGCTAACTCCTAGGGAAAGAAAAGAGAAAAGACTCAAAAGAGACAGGAGATATGCAGACAAGAGAGCTCTACTGGCAGAAGCAGAGGAGGAGGATACTAGTTCCAGTTCTTCTTCTTCTGATTTCGGATCTGATGATGATGTATGTCTTATGGCAGACATCATTGAGGTAAATGAAACTACTTTATGCTTATCTAATTCTAAATATACTGAATCCTCTCATTCATCTGGTGTTTCCAGAGAGTCTGATATGCAGCAAATGCTATCAGATCTCCAAAATTGTGTTCAACTTTGCCAAAAGCTTGAAAAAGAAAATGGTAGGCTTAGAGCTGAAGTTCAATCTTTATCAAATGAGCAAAAATCTGCCAGAGAACTCATAAAAGACCATTCCAAAGAAGTATCTGAACTTCAGGAAAAGGTCACACAAAGAGATACTCTGGTAGACAAGCTTATGAAAGAAAAGAACTCATAGGAAGAAGAGTTCAATGAACTCAAAGCCAAATACCAATATCTTATCAAGGGTAAGCAAGTTGAACAACCTATTAAGGAAGTACATAGGAACAGAGAAGCCCCAACTGTTGTATCCATTATACAAGGATCTTCTCAAAGGGTAAATGATAAGAGTGGTTTAGGATATTCTGGAATTACAACCAGATCTACTGAATTTTTATGCAATAAAGGCAAGCTGTCTGAAAGATCTGGTGAAGTGGTAGAAATCTGGGATGAAAAGGATCCTAATGGAAAAGGTTACAGTGTAGTTAAAAACCATAACTAGAACAAAGACTGCTCTGCTGACCATATAGATGATGTTTCTAATGAGTTCACTGAACTGGAAGAGGAGATCTTAGAGCATAAACGTCAGATAGTAGAACCTATGAAGATTGATGGTTCTGTTCAGATGCCTAACCAGATTAAGGGACCTCAGAGGAGACCTAAAGGAGTGGAACCTAACCAGATTAGGGGACCTCAGAAGGGAAACTCTAAGAGGAAACATAATCAGAATAGGAGATATCAGAGGAGATATACTGAACCAGAGAACCTCAATCAGAATCAAGGATCTCAAAGGAAGAATGCTCAAAGAGGATTCCAGAATAGGAATGCTCAGAAGGAATTTTATCATCAGAATAGATCCAATTTTCAGAACCAGAGGAGGTCTTCCAGACCCATCTATAGAAAACCAACTGATCTGGGTAGTTATGACACCAGAGATAGTTCTTCTAGGATGTACCCTTACAACCAGACCTTTAAGACTATGTCTTTAAGGCAGGCCATTCCAAAGACCAGATTTGAGAAAAGATACACCAGACCTGTTTATAGGAAAGGTGTTCTTATCAGACCAGTAGCTCAATATGTCATTGTCAGAGGACATGTGCTGGTAGATAGATTTGAAAGAAATATAAGATCTCCTCATCCAGCAAGGGATGATCTCTATCTTTGGATTCCTACAAAACCTGCAACTAACCAATCAGGACCCAGCTCTAGTAGGGGACCTAATTGATCTCTCGGTAGGAGGATAATAACCCATTGGAGAAAGGACTTTCAAGTAACCATGTCTGGTATATTGATAGTGGATGTTCCAAGCACATGACATTCCAGAAAGATCATCTCTAGGATTTCAAGCCATTGAATGGGCCAAGAGTGATGTTTGGTGGCCTGTTTCTCCTCCTAGTTTCAGTGGTAGGAAGGACACCATGGTGATAGTAGAAGACTTTTCAAGTTACACTTGGGTAGTGTTCTTGTTTAAGAAAAATGAAACTATCACTAAGCTGCCAGAATTCTTCAAGCATATTCAGAATGAGCATAACCAGAGCATTGTCAGGATCAGAACTGATAAAGGGACAGAGTTTTTGAATTCACATATTGCATAGTATTGCAAGGACCATGGGATTTTTCATGAGACATCTGCTGCCAGAACACCCCAACAGAATGGAGTAGTAGAAAGGAGGAACATAACCCTCAAGGAAGCTGCAATGACTCTTCTAACAGAATACAACACACCACAGAGATTTTTGGCAGAAGCTATCAACACAGTCTGTTATACTCAGACCAGTTGCCTAATTGCCCAGAGACATAATAAGACTCCATATGAGGTATGGAAAGGTAAAACCCCATCTGTTTCATATTTTCATGTTTTTGGATGCAAGTGTTTCATCCATGACAATGGGAAATCCAAATTAAAAACCTTTGATGCTAAAGTTGCAGATGGAATATTCTTAGTATATTCCAGCACTAGTAAAGCATTCAGAGTCTTTAATAGGAATTCACTTTGTGTGGAAGAAACACCTCATCTTGTTTTTGATGAATCTGCTTTTGAGTGCAAGGTAGAATTAAAGTCTTCTGATGAGACACAGAATCAGACTACTCCCAGAGTTATCAAGGTCAATCCACCTATTCTTGATTCAGATTCAGATGATGACCCATCTTCTGGTTCTCTGAAGCAGAAGCCTTCACAAAGAGCAGAAGCAGAAGAGGTTGGAACTCCTGTAGGGGGTAGCTCTCCTGCAGTTGGTGATAATCACCAAGGTACTGCAGCAGATGGTCAACCAGGCAACGCCACGGGAAGGAGGACCCTGGTTGATCACCCCAATGACCTGAAAATTGGAGATCCAACTAAGGATGTCCAGACTAGGAGAACTCTTAACTTAGCTGAATTATTCAGCTGCTATGTGTCCTTGATTGAGCCCAAGAACATCAAGGAAGCACTAAAAGATTCAAATTAGATTGTTGCCATGCAGGAGGAGTTGAATCAATTCACCAGACAGTATGTTTAGGAGCTGGTAGACAGACCAAGACATCAAAAGGTGATAGGCACTAAGTGGGTTTTCAAGAATAAGAAAGATGAGAATGATGTCATTACTAGGAACAAGGAAAGGCTAGTGGCTCAGGGCTATTCTCAGTCTGAAGGAATAGACTATGATGAGACATTTGCTCCTGTTGCCAGACTAGAAGCCATCAGATTGTTTCTAGCATATGCTGCTCACATGAAGTTCAAAGTATACCAGATGGATGTGAAATCTACCTTTCTTAATGGGATTCTCATTGAGGAAGTGTATGTGGAACAACCTCCTGGTTTTAAACAAGGTGATCAGGTGTTTAAGCTTAATAAAGCTCTTTATGGGCTGAAGCAGGCACCCAGAGCATGGTATGACACTCTATCTCAGTTTCTTCTGGACAATGGTTTTACTAAGGGTAAGATTGATAGGACCTTGTTTAGGAAAGAAGAAGGAAATGACATCCTTCTGGTCCAAATATATGTTGATGACATTATATTTGGATCCCCTAATAAGAAGTTGTGTGAGAAGTTTGGTGAACTCATGCAGAGTTAGTTTGAAATGTCTATGATGGGTGAGATGAATTATTTCTTAGGTTTGCAAGTAAAGCAATCAGAGAAGGGAATTTTCATCAATCAGGCAAAGTATATCAGAAACATGTTAGAGAAATTTGGAGTAGGATCTAGCAAAGCAGCCAAGATTCCTATGATGACAAATTTCAACATGGATCCAGATGAGTATGGAGAGAATGTGAACCAGACTCAGTACAGAGCACTTATTGGTTCTCTTCTGTACCTGACTGCAAGCAGACCAGATATAACCTTTGTTGTTGGTGTGTGTGCCAGATTTCAAGCTAATCCTAAGAAAAGTCATTTGGAAGCAGCTAGGAAGGTATTGAAATATCTTAAGGGAACCGTGAATTTAGGGTTGTGGTATCCGGCAGATGACAACTTAGAATTAAGTGGTTATTCAGATTCAGATTATGGTGGGTGCAGAATAGGTAGGAAATCTACAAGTGGAACATACCAATTTTTAGGGAATAAATTGGTATCCTGGTTTTCTAAGAAGCAGACTTCAGTTGCTACATCAACAACAAAAGCAGAATACATGGCCGCAGGTAGCTGTTGTTCACAACTACTCTGGATTAGTCAGTAGCTAAGGGACTACCAGATTAGAGCTAAGGATATTCCAATCCTTTGCGATAGCAATAGTACCATAGCAATCACCCAGAATCCAGTTCTTCACACCAGATGCAAACATGTTGATATAAGGTATCACTTCATAAGAGACCATGTTGAGAAAGGAGATATTAGGATGGAAAAGATTGCAACAGAGAAGCAGAGAGCAGATATTCTTACTAAGCCTTTGGCTGAGACCAGATTCAGAGAGTTAGCATTTGAGTTAGGTTTGTTGGATCCAGAGATAGAATTGGTTTAAGGGGAACATCAGAGAAGTATCCTTTATTTCAATTATATATACTTTATTATTTTCACACTAACATGCCTACATATTAGATATACCAGGGGAGTTACATCCCCAGATGAGGCATATACCAGATGAGGTATATTCCAGGAGAGTTATGTACCAGATGAGGTACATCGCAGATCAGGAACAGTGACAGATTCTAGAGAAATCTGGAGTCTATTCTGACCAGTACCAGATAGGTTTCCATCAGATGAGATGTAACACCAGGCTAACCAAGGTATCATCTGGTTACAATACCAGGTGACAGGTATGTATTTACTTCTCTGGCCTCTGATCATTGGGATACACTTTTCAAATTAGTAAATACACTCAAAACGTTTCATCTTCATGGTGTATTTAAGACTAGGGTAGAGGGCCTAGGCAATTATTTTTTCTTTTTCTCTTGACTGCCACAAAACCCCTCGAACCCAGTCCCAATGACCATTCCCACGCACCAAATTAAATCTGTATTTTGCCTTTCAATCCTGGCCGTCAGATTTAATTACCGTGCAATATGTCAATCACTTCACAAATTAATTTTGTCCCCTAAATTAAATTTTAAACTTACACGCGTTTACACTTCATTTAAATTTTCCATCCACACGTCTTTTCTTATTTAAACCAAAATTTTTTCACTCTGTCTTTTCTTATTACCACCAAGAATCCAGCGGCGCTATCAATTTTGGAATTGCTAAGGAAATTCTGGGGTTGAAGACTTGATATCCAAAGTTCCCAAGGATTTGCGCACTTTGGATGGGTATGCTGCCCAGTTTCTCGTCAGAATGAAGATTCACGATGATCACATATCGTCCAAGATCGACAAGGAGGATGTTGTCTTTTCGAAGCACGATTTCTGCAGACTGTTTGGCAACATCTCATTGGAAGGAGTTGATCCGTTGAAGTATAAATAGGGTGAGGTTGTAGAGTCGTTTAAGATCTTTGCCAGATCTTCATGCCAGAATCTGACCAGGGGATTTCTGGATAAGCATTTGAGGCAGAAGTACAAGGTTTTGTTTGATATTGTTGTGAAAATCTTGATGTGTGAGAGCCATAGCACAGATGCCATTTACACTGGCAGGCTCTGCGTTATGAGGGCATTGTATGATGGAGTACAATGTAATTGAGCAGACTTTTTATGGGGAGTTTTGAGGAAGAACAAGTTGAAGGTGCAGAAGGAAGAATGTCCCAGCAAGCCAGGGGAGTTGCAATTTGTCTTCAATGCAAATATTTCGTTGGGCACGAAGCTCACTTTGATTCTGGATTCCATCTTTCCAGAGAAGAAGTGGAAGGACTCCTGGTGCAAGGGCTTCCACAAATCAAAGTTTATTTTCTCCAAGGATGGTCCTCTCCATGGCCATCCTGACTCTGATGGAGAAGAAGCTATCACTGCCCCTCCTCTCCAAGCAGTGCCTTCGCCTGCTAAGGGGCAGAAGACCAAGAAGAGCCAGCAGAAGACGTCTGAAGCTACTGGTTCTTCAGCTATGGTATTTTCTGGCTCATCAGAGGATGACCAGATTCCCCTTCAAGCTGCCTTGAAGAAGAAGGGTGATGGTAGTGAGGCTGCTAAGAAGGCAGGAGCAGCCAAGAGAAAGCAGAGGCAAGAAGATGTTGCAAGAAAAGCTTCTGCTAAGAAGCCGAGAACTTCAAGAAGGGGGAAGAAGACTCTTCTGGTGGATGAGCCATCAAAGGAAGAGAAATCAGAGGAGGAGGTCCCTCTGGTTAAGAAGTCCAAGGCAAAGAGGGCCATTCTGTAGGACCCAGACTCGGGGTCAGACCTGGGAGATGCCTTGGAGCAGGCCATAGAGGAGGCTTCTCACCTGATGGAGAAAGCCACAACACCAGAACAGGTAATCCCACCTATCCCTTCCTCTAATCCCATTAACCTTATTACCCCCACTATATCTCCCCCAGATACACTTACCCAAAACCCCTCCCCTGCTCCTGGTGCCCCCATTCCTTCCCCAGAGCAGACCTTACCAGATACACCCATATACACTCCCTCCACCATCCCTACTCAAACTCCCTCTCCCCCTACTTCACATATCCCTCTTCCCACAAATCCCTCTCCCCCAGCCACTGTACCAGAGGTGCCTTCCACCTCCTCTGGTGCAGAACAACCTCTCTGCTGGGTTTTAAAGACACGAACACCATATTCGGCGCAGCGGAAGAACACGATTCACCAACAAAGAATCTGAAATATGGTTGTATAACATAAAACATAAAGGATAAATAACACGTATATAAATCTTTACAGTGATCTGTACGCGGAATCCTCAACTATGGTATCCACGTAATGACTTTCTACCAACCGCACCGATATGCCAGCGTTGAATCTCGAGACGAATTTGCTAGGAAAATTCAGAATGAGATTTTATGGAGAAATTATATTTTTTATGTTACTTTCTGAATTCCCATAAGACACATATTTATAGGGATTAACTTAGCTTAATTCCTAAGTATGTTATCGGGCCTAGCCCGTAATATAATCTCTACAGATTATATCTCCCTAGATATGTTCCTACGAATAATATATTTACCATGTCTATTATTCTTATATAATAATATTCCAAATATTATTATTGGGATTTCATATTTAATCAAATCTAATTTAATTAAATAATAATAATAATTAATTCCAAATATAATTATTATTATATTCTCCATAAATTAAATATTATATCCAATACAATATTTAATCAACCAACTATAATTAGTAAATTGCCATTACTTGTTGTGTGACCCATAGGCCCTCGTATATCGAGCGATTAGTCAAACTAACGGTCTTAATTGAACCCTAGACAATAAATCAGATATTCTCAATATACGAGGTACGTTGGGAGGAAATCTGCAAATACCTGTAATACTGTGGGCTATTGTGATATCTTCCTTTCATTCGTGAATACCCGATTAAGTATTGAACATGATGAAGTGTCTATTCAAATAACTTAATCATATTATCTCAAATCACTAATTGATCAAGTATATCACACTTAGCCACAAAGTCTAAGTTGATGCGCATCGGCCGACGACTTAGATCCAATTATGATGAGAAGACGAGTATTCTCTCTAAATCCAAATTGAGGAATGAATTCTATTCTTGGCTCAACTACCACGCACATGCATTTCGTGATGAACCCAATCCATGCTATATCTATCAGTGGAAGGGTGCAAGCGTCGGTCATGGTCAAAGTTCACCACTCCATACATGTCGTGCATTTTGACCTCAAGTCAGAGGAGTATCACATCGCTCCCACTAACCGAGACACCCGTAGACACATTATGTGGAATTACATCAACGGTTTCTCGGATGGGTATACCAATACTCTGTGCATCCATCATGAGATACCCGGTATCTCGTAGTAAGTGAGATCTTACTACACTCTCTAAGAGTATGATGCAGATCGCACACCAATCTCAATTGCATCATTAATATCCCATTCTTGATGATCCTTGATCGGGGCTATTTGGGAATCATACTTAAGTCATATGAGTTCTCACTCACTCAATGACATTAGTGATTCATGGGAACACAAATAAGAATATATGCAAACAATCAAACATCATATTCAGATAAGTGTAACGCTATACATTTAATATTAAACCAATAATAATATTAAACCAAATCTGAATATTATCTTAGTATTATGTCCTTTCGATGGATTGTCTCTAGGACACTAACACTAACAATCTCCCACTTGGACTAGAGCCAATCACCTACATGTCTAACCCCCAGACCATCAAATGTCTAGTGTGTACACGAACAGTGAAAAAAATGTGCAAGATAATCCTTTATGGGAAATTATTTTAATTCCATTTCTCATATCGATATGATCTCTCGGATCAAATCATAATGCCTCGATACATGCTTATTTCTGTTACCAGGTCTCGGTTCCCTTGCACATGCAATCGCACCAACGTTGTCACAATACAATATTATTTGACAACTGGCACTCGGAACTACCCCTAGTTCTATCAAGAACCTTAAAATCTAGAAAGCCTCAAAGGCTTCTGATACATCAATGTACTTAGCTTCGGTTGTTGAATCTACGGCAGATCTTGCTTGGAACTATTCCAACTTACCGCCTCATCATTGAAATTATAAATATAATTTGACTGTAATTTGTAATCTTCACAGTCGGATTGGAAACTCTCATTAGCATAGTCCGTAACGACTAGCTCTGACTGCCTACCGTAGACAAGAACATGTTCTTTAGTACGCCTGAGGTACTTCATAACATTCTTGACAGCAATCCGGTGAGACTCACCTGGATTCCACTGGTATGTACCAGTGATGTTGACAGTGTGGGCCATATCTGGTCTCGTGCAAGTCATGGCGTACATGATGGAACCCAATTACAGATGCATATGGAGTGTCCTTCATGTGCTCGATATCAGCTTCGCTAAAAGGACAATCCTTCTTCTACAGCTATATCCCATGATTTGCTGGGAGAGACCCTCTCTTAGAGTTCTCTATTACAAAATGCTTCAACACCTTATCTACGTAGGTGGATTGTGACAGCCCTACTATCTTCTTGGATCTATCCCTATGGATCTTGATCCCTAAGATGTAGCATGCTTCACCAAGATCCGTCATCATGAAGGTCTTTGATAACCAATCTTTCATGGACTGCATTAGCGAGATGTTATTTCCTATAATCAATATGTCATCGACATATAAGACTATAAAGATAATACTCTTCCCGCCGCATTTACAATAAACGCAAGGATCTTCCGAATTTCAAATGAAGTCAAAGGATTTGACAGCTTCATCAAATTGGATATTCCAACTCCTAGAAGCTTGCTTCAATCCATAGATGGATTGTTTAAGCTTGCACATAAGATTAGACTTTGGCTTAGATATAAAACCCTCTGGTTGAGTCACAAACAATTCCTTATCAATGTTACCATTGAGGAAAGTTGTTTTAACGTCCATCTACCAAAACTCATAATCATGGTGTGCTGCTATCGCAAGTAAAATTCGAATGGACTTGATCTTAGCAACTGGCGAGAAAGTCTCATCATAGTCAATACCTCGTGTCGACTATAACCTTTTGCCACCAACCTATCTTTATAGGTCTGTACTTTGTCATTTACATCGGTCTTACGCCTGAAGACTCACTTGCAACCTATGGGTCTAACCCCTTTCTGGCAACTCAATTAAGTCCTAGACTTAATTGGTGTACATCGAGTCCATCTTGAATTTCATGGCTTCATGCCACGTCTCTGAGTCAACATCTAATATTGCTTCAGTATAAGTTCTAGGTTCGTCTTTAGCTGGAATCTCCATGTCATCATGTTCCTCCACGAGGAACCATAATCCCTAGTGGAAGGATTACGAATTCTAGTCAACTTACGGAGTTGTGGTTGTGCAAGCTGTACATTCTGATCGTGAAAATTTTGTGGTGCAACGACTTCATCATTGACCGGAGAGTCCTCAAGAGAAACACTTTCAAATGCCTCTTGGGCGGGAGTTTGAACTATGTTATTCTCATTCAGCCCACTTGGAGGTTGTTGTGAAGGCAATTCATCTCCAATTACGCTCTCACTGGCTGAAAGAGGATCACCTAGTGATAAACTTCCACCATGAGAGTCGCTGAATGCTCCCACTGATTCTTTGTCATGTTGCTTTGACAAATCATCAGTCTCTATGTTAATTTGTGGTTCTTGAATCTCTTCAAGTTCTATCTTCTTACGGCTTTGTTCCTTAAAGACGTACCCGTCTTCTAGGAACTAAGCTTGCTTAAAAACAATCAATGTTTGTTTCTCCGGTAGATAGAAGTGATATCCTCTTGTCTCCTTAGGATATCCCACAAAATAACCATTTTCACCTTTAGATTCCAACTTATCAATTAGCATTTTCTTCACAACTGCGGGGCAACCTCACGTTCTAATGTGTAGAAAAGATAGTTTCTTGCCATGCCATAGCTCGTATGGAGTCTGCTTAACTGATTTACACGGAATCCTATTCAGAATGTAGATTGAGGTTTGTAATGCATATCCCCATAAGAATGTTGGAAGAGAGAAAAATCTCATCATGGATCTTACCATGTCTGACAAGGTTCGGTTTCTCCTTTCGGACACACCGTTCATATGAGGTGTTCCGGGAGGAGTCCAATGTGACTGGATCCCATGAAGCTTCAAGTAATCCATGAATTCATGGCTAAGGTACTCACCTCCTCGATCCAATCGAAGAGTCTTGATACTCTTACCAAGTTGTTTCTCTACTTTGTATATTAAGAACATCATGTCCATAAGTTTGAATTATTAGTGAACATGTTTATCTTAACAACTACCATACTTGTTCTAGCAGCTAAAACACCTTGTGTTTTTCTTCTCAGTTGCTAGAACCTTATAGTCCTTCTTCCAATACCCCTTTCAATTACAGTGGGGCACACATCCTTATCAACCCGCTCTTACTTTTGAACTCGATCTTTTGCTTTCAGGAAGATGGGCTTGGAGCCCTCTTAGCCTTACTCCTTCGCTTCTTCTTGCCTTTCGGGTCAGAAGAAGTAGAAGCACTCACCATGAGCACGGGTTTTTCCTTAGCATTGTAAGACTTGAAAGTCTTAAGCATGTTATGAGGCTCCGGCATCGTCGCTTCCGTCTTCTTCATATTAAATTTACTACGAAACTAGAATATGAATCAGGGAGCGACTTGAGGATAGCACATGAGGTGAAATCTTCTCTCCTTTCGCTAATCGACATCTGAATAGATCTCTCATCACTTCATAAATCTCAAACGAGATCTAGAATCAAAGAGATCCTTCAGACGCCTAAGCATCTCGAAGGTATCCATTTTCTCATGTTGCCTTGCAAATCGGTAGTCATGCCGAGCAATCATAACATAGAGCTGGGAAACATCATCATGATGCTTCTTCTGAGCTGTAACGTCAAACGATGCAGCCTCAATTGAACCAGCCTCATGGGTAAAGGGATTGTCGTGTCTAACACGTACTCAATCTCTTCTTACCTTAGCACCAAACACACGTTTCAGTGCTAGTCCAGAAAATTTGGCCCAGCCAATTTGTTTGTTTCCAAAAACATTTCTCAATGACAAGATATTCATTTCAACAATTTTAGAGAAATATATTAAAACGTGAATTAAACACATAATTCCTATGATCAATATTCAGCAATCAAAATAAATATGGCCTTTTAATTTATTTTGTCTCCATTATTTTCACATACTCAACGACCTCATCGTAAGAGTACGAATTTATATCTAATATAAATTGTAATGGACTAGGATCCACATTCCTACTATTACAATGACTACTAGGGCTGAACATTGCAACAGTATAACTGGTAGGTCTCTAAACCAATTGCCTCACGCAATTCCTAGTTGATTGAACCTAGTTCAATCGGATGTCATCTAATTCTCGTTTCTCTGCTATGGCTGGTGAAACAGAATTAAGTTGATTTACAACTATTAAGTGGCGACAAACGTGTCCCTATAAAAGTCCCGTTAGATGTAGATCCGAGCAAAAGACTAGGGCCTTAAATACCCATTGGAACGAAATCTCCGGTTTACTTTTAATTTTAATGGAAGACATCATTCAATCCAATGAAAAACCATATTTTAGTGAGAAAAATTTTAAAGGCGGGGTATTAATTGTTTAATCGAGATCCAACATGATAACTACGTCATATTTGAGCAATTATTGGGCACCGCCTACCCAAACATGACATGTGTAGACAAACATATATAGGGCGCCGTCTACCGAAATATTTAATACGGTCCGACAAATTTTGGGTGCCGCCTACCCAAATAATTTAATGCGGGCTATATAACTAACAATGCAAATATCGATTCACATAAGCAGTTATACAAGTGGGGAGCAACTAATCAAGTTCTCATGCTTTATTTCAAAAAATTAAATTTGCATAAATAAAGCATATATTAAATATTTAGCACATAAATCAAATAAACATGCAAAAATCTAATAACGCGTAAATTAAATAAACGAGCTTAACAATTAATTATTCGTAGGTAAAATATTGCTAAAATTATAAATACCAACAAGCTCCAAGCTCTCGGTCAATTTCTAAAGTCATTTTCAAAATTATTTTGCCCCAAAACTATAATTTTGTTCTAACCAAATATACCCTTAATTTTGATTTTCAGAATTTCTAAAATTCAATCAAACCATACAAGGTATTAATTATTTTAACAATTATCAAAATTTGGTCCAACCAAACAACCCTTTATTTTAATATTAGAATTTCAAAATTTATCAAACAAATAGAGTTTAATTTTAATTTTCAGAACATAAAAAATTCAACAAAATTCTTATTTAAATTTAAAATTTCTTAAATTCCCACGAGCCAAACAAGGCTTTAATATTCTTTTATATAATTTAAAACAATAGGGGTTTATTTGCAAATATCTTGTTATTTGCACAGAAGGGCCTGGGGAGAATCAAATTCTCAAACCCAGGCCCTATGCATTCACGCCACACAACAGCAGATTGGCTGCCATCAGCCGTCAACAAAACGAAAGCAACCGATCCCTCTTTTTTTTAATTCGCAGGGAATACGGCGGTTTCGGAAGAAGGTTACGGCTAAAAGAAATCTAATTCCCTTTTGTTAATAAAGCTTGACTGCGAAAGTTAATTTTCATAATTCTAAAAGTTTTAAAACAATTGCTTTCCCAGAGAGCAATTCTCGAATAATTTTTTTATTTTTTTTATTAAATCATGAAATTTGTTTTCCTAGTAAACCTCCACACCCGCGTGTATCTTAATAGCCTTCCAAAAGCATTAACCATATACATGGTTTTCAAAATTACGTATACAACCGAGCCTGGTGCTCTGATACCACTACTGGGTTTTAAAGGCACGAACATCATGTTCGGTGCAGCGGAAGAACACGATTCACCAACAATGAATCTGAAACATGGTTGTATAACACAAAACATAAAGGATAAATAACACGTATATAAATCCTTACAATAATTTGTACGCGGAATCCTCAACTATGGTATCCACGTAACGACTTTCTATCAACCCGCACCGATATGCCAGCGTTGAATCTCGAGACGAATTTGCTAGGAAAATTCAGACTGAGATTTTATGGAGAAAATATATTTTTTATGTTACTTTCTGAATTCCTATAAGACACATATTAATAGGGATTAACTTAGCTTAATTCCTAAGCAAGTTATCGGGCCTAGCCCGTAATATAATCTCTACAGATTATATCTCCCTAGATATGTTCCTACGAATAATATATTTACCATATCTATTATTCTTGTATAATAATATTCCAAATATTATTATTGGGATTTCATATTTAATCAAATCCGATTTAATTAAATAATAATAATAACTAATTCCAAATATAATTATTATTATATTCTCCATAAATTAAATATTATATCCAATATAATATTTAATCAACCAACTATAATTGGTAAATTGTCATTACTTGTTGTGTGACCCATAGACCATCGTATATCGAGCGATTAGTCAAACTAACGGTCTTAATTGAACCCTAGACAATAAATCAGACATTCTCAATATACGAGGTACGTTGCGAGGAAATCTGCAACTACCTGTAATACTGTGGGTTATTGTGATATCTTCCTTTCATTCATGAATACACGATTAAGTATTGAACATGATGAAGTGTCTATTCAAATAATTTAATCATATTATCTCAAATCACTAATTGATCAAGTATATCACACTTAGCCACAAAGTCTAAGTTGATGCGCGTCGGCCGACGACTTAGATCCAATTATGATGAGAAGACGAGTATTCTCTCTAAATTCACATTGAAGAATGAATCCTATTCTTGGCTCAACTACCACGCACATGCATTTTGTGATGAACCCAATCCATGCCATATCTACCCGTGGAAGGGTGCAAGCGTCGGTCATGGTCAAAGTTCACCACTCCATACATGTCGTGCATATTGACCTCAAGTCGGAGGAGTATCACATTGCTCCCACTAACCGAGACACCCGTAGACACATTATGTGGAATTACATCAAACGGTTTCTCGGATGGGTATACCAATACCCTCTAAGGTATCTGTGCATCCATCATGAGATACCCGGTATCTAGTAGTAAGTGAGATCTTACTACACTCTCTAAGAGTATGATGCAGATCGCACACCAATCTCAATTGCATCATCAATATCCCATTCTTGATGATCCTTGATCGGGGCTATTTGAGAATCATACTTAAGTCATCTGAGTTCTCACTCAATGACAGTGTGATTCATGGGAACACAAATAAGAATATATGCAAACAATCAAACATCATTTTCAGATAAGTGTAACGCCATACATTTAATATTAAACCAATAATAATATTAAACCAAATCTGAATATTATCTTAGTATTATGTCCTTTCGATTGATTGTCTCTAGGACACTAACACTAACACTCTCCCCTCCACCTCTACCTCAAAAATTCCTACCCCTCCCCAATCTCCTACAGAACAGAACCCCTCTATCCCTATAGCAGTCGGATTTCCTACCCCTCCCAATTCTCCCACTTGCCTGTCCAGCGATAATAGTGAAGATGAGGATGCTTCGCTGGAGCCGTAATGCTTAGCACCATCCTCCTCTCCCTCTAGGCCCGACTCCTTTACTTTCTCATCTGCAGAAATTGGTCCCATCAGGCAGAGCATGAGTGTAAGTGCTCAGCTCTGGCTAAGAGAGCATTTCCCAATCCTGTTGGAGCACTTACCACTGCTGGCGGATCTGACTGACGCCAAAGTCTGGAGCAAGGCCAGACTCGAGGATGTAGAGGATCTGATGTTGTTATTGGAGGAGATGACCACCTCCACATTCACTGCCTGGGAGATTGATCTCAAGAAGAAGCTAAACATTCAGAATCCTGCGGAGCTTGAGACCCCAGAAGCAGCGAAGGTGTTGATCCAGACCTTGCTGATCTAGAGGGGAGTGATGATCTCCCCTGAGGGCCCCTCATACACCTTTGGCCCTCACTTCACTTTTCCTCCAGAGCTATACTATGATAAAGAAGACTTTGATGTCACTCCTGCCATGCTGCAAAAGATGAAGACATTCTTTAATGAACAGATTATGCAGATTGGACGTTTCTCCAAGGCCATCCAGTATATGGTTTGTTGGTCCCGAAACGAGTAAACAGGTGTATGGGGGGGAATATACCTGTGATTACAAATTTAAACTTCTTGTAAAAACTTATCAGGTTACTTAAGACAGTAGCTCGTCAGTGGACTTGAGGTCTGCTGAGAGTTACTTTATGAAAGCTTACTGAGATAATGCCTCCACTGAACGCTCAAGACTTTCAGTTGAACTATGTTGGGATATGTGTTTTAGTTTTGATGATTTTCCAAAACAACATGTAATAGGTTTGAAAGCAGTCAGGATAAGTCATTTCTCAGTAAAATAAGACTGTTCAGTTGAGGGGGAACTCAGCGAGGGGGAACTCTGCAACACAGCCTGAGAATATCAAGAAAACACCAAGAAGAACTGACTGAAGCCATTCCAGAAACCTGAACCAGAAGAGAAGCCTGAAGGATGTCCCACTGAGTGTAAACCAGGCTGATATAAGCTAAGTCAGGTGGACCACTCAGTGAAGAGCATGATCAGGAGGATCAGTGCTGCACCAAGTAGGCCCTGAAGGTGTCAGGCTACTGTGGTCAGGGAAGTTTGTCATTCAGCCTTATGACAAACTTCTTGGAGTGATCTTCAAACAGTCACTGAAGGACAACTGCACTGAGGACGAGTCAGTCCACTGAAGATCAGAGTCAGTGAAGGAGGAAGCCACCTAAATTCAGTAGGTCTTAGTCAAACCCACTGAGTTAAAGATCCGTGAACTCAGTCCACGTGGACCAATCAAGTCAAGGCAGCAAATCTGACAAAAGCTGACAAAGGCCATACTTTACTGAAAAGGAGAATTTCACTCCAGAGATAGTCTGGATTTGAATGTTACTCTCTCCAACGGTAACATTCAAATCCACACTATAAATACAAACTCAAGCTTCATTTGTGAATAAGAAAAGAGCTGGTGGTGCGAGAGTGGTGCAAGTCAAGAGGAAGTTATAAGGGTGCACCATCTCCATCAAGAACACTGACACTGAGTTCTTCATAGTCATATTTGAGTGTTCCAGTTTGTATACTCGAGTTCATCATATACATCCTAAGCTTAGAGAGATTTTCCCAACCTTAGCTTAAAGGCTAAAACCATGTAAGGGAAAATCTCACCTAGTTGTAGAGAACCAAACCAAACTAAACCCTTTCCAGAATAGTGTTAGGTGTTGCAGTGAGGTGAGGAGAGGCAGTCCCTGAGTGAAGAGGGATGTGAGGCCAGTTCGAGAGGCAGCTCCGCGGAGGGGTGTGAGTCCAGTTGTGAGTGCACCTTGGCACGTTAAAAACAAGAATCCCGGGTAGTGGATTTCCTGTTAAATCAGGCAGTGGATGTAGGAGCTTGAGCCTCCGAACCACTTTACATTGTTGTGTTCTTTATTGCTTTACTGACTTGCATAACATCAGTGTTAAAACAAAAATTTCTCCTAATTTCCCATATTGTCTTTGTTTGTGAATGAAAAAACGGGACCAACAATTGGTATCAGAGCAGGTTGTTCACCTGACCACTGATCCAGTTTTGTTAAGAAAAATGGTCAACCGAACAGATCTTAAACGTGTTAAACTATGGGAATTCCTGCATATTTCAAACTATTACCTGTACTCTGACATTATTCTTGTAATAGAAAATCATTTGGTTAGAAGTTTTGGAATCATCAAAAAGGGGCTTTCAGATGCGGATTAATGAGCCCTTAGAAAACTCGTTTTACTTTGATAAACTTTGAGATTAACACACACTTAGGAAAGCAGATATTAAGAACACAAGGTATAAAGTGGTTCAGAGATGAATCTCCTACGTCCATTGTCCTGATCAAACAGGAGAATTCCTTTCACTTGGAATTCCTTGTGTTATAGTGCCAAGGTGCACTGATCAACTAATCCTCTCTTAGGATGATTGATCACTAGGAAATTCCAGGTCCTAGTTCCCAAAACAAACCAGCTTTCAGACTGATACAACAATCAGCTTACTAACACCACTTAACACTAGCTCTCAACCTAAACACTGAGTAGGGTTTTGAGTAGGGTTTTGGTTCCAACTATTTTGAGATAATCCTTACAAGTTTAGCTCAAGGCTTAGGATTGGATTATCTCTTTCTAAGATTTGGATATAACTTTTAAGCTTGGTTACAGAAGGTTTGTTAGGCTCTCTACAAATGTGAAACACTTGGGAAACAAAGGTAATTTCGAGTGCTTCTTAGTTGTTATGAATGTAGAGATAGCTTTGATCTTGTGAGTTTTCCGTGCTTGTAAATATGCACGTCCTTCTGTATTTATAGGCTTCCTTGAAAATCTTCCCGTTGGATTTGAATCTTCTCAAGTAAGTCTTCTTGTATCTGATTGGTTCAAACGGCTCTATTTGAAGCTTTAAGTCTTGTCAAGAAACAGCTGAAGACCATGCCTGTTCACCAACTTTCTGTAGATTGCTAGAGAAAGACTTTTGGTACTTGTCAGGCTGGGGCAGGTCGGCTGTCAGTAAAGTATACTGACGTGTCATCTTCTTATTGGACCTTTAGTCTGCATGCCCAGATTCTTGTCTTGCTTTAAGGTGGAACTCCTCTGAGAGAACCTTCTTATTCCTTCATTTATTGTAAGCTTCACTAGAATTCGATTTGCCTTGTTCCAACCAGATTAACTAACAGCTTTTAATATGTTTAACATTGAATGTGCATTGTTAGTTACCATCAGTGGACCTTCGTCCTCTCCTGATAGATTTAGTCTTAGTGAGAATGCACTTAGAAAACATTCAAGACTTAGACTACTTCCTCAGATCACTTAGTCTTCAGCGGACTTCACTTAAGTGGACTTGTCTTCAGCAGACTTCATACTAAAATACACTCTTATTTTTACTAACTACACTCCAGTTCTTAACACTTTGAACTGTTTAACTAAACATTAACTCTACTGAATAATTTACTTACAAAACAACTTAGGAGGAACATTTTGGCATCTAATCAAAACATAAGTCTTATACATTTTCCCAACAATTTCCCCCTTTTTTATTATGCCGGAACCTCTCTTATTACATATCTTCATTCAGATGAGGTTCTTCAGATGACATACAAAGTTCACAGATTTTGTAAGTAAAACATTCAAGTACATAAGCCTAAATGATAATGAGATATTATCTTGGGCAAAACATCAGTAGAGTTCATTTCATTGATAAAAAAAAGATGAAGTACATAATACATGAAGTCTACTTTCAAAAGTTTCAAACTTTTAAACACACCTAGGACTTATAAACAAATGCCCAGCAAAAACATTTATCACTTCAAATGGATTCAAACAGAGGTTCAAGTCCATACTGCTTGAATACTCTAATCTTCAGCTCATTCTTCCTCTCCATTATCTCCTTTGAGTGTCCTTTGAGTCCAAGATGCTCACACAAGGATGTCCACTCTTCAGTGATCCTTTCTCTGTCAACAGCTCCAGTTGCATCTTGAGGAGGCCAGTAGGTGATTTGCTCAGGGGCCTTCAGGGCTTGACCAGGGAAGGCATCATTCTAAGCATCACCGATCTCCGGATAGAGTTTAGGATAGGCTTCAAAAAACCATGAGTTAAAAACCTCTTGAGCATTGTCTCTTCCTAACTCTCCACTGACATAAAAGGAATAAACAAATTCCCTTTTTGCAGTCTCCCAAGCATCATTGAGCTTCTTAGGGACCCAGGCATCATGATGAGGAAATCTGTTCAGAGATGGTGTGATCTTGTCTTTCTTCAGCTTAGCAGCCCACTTTTTGATAACCATTCCTGAATTTTTTAGAAGTAGTTTTGTCAAAAGTGGCCAGCCTCTCTTTCCTTTTCCTTTCAGCTAGCTCTGCAATGGACTCCATCTTACCAACCACCTTATCTCTCCTTTCTTGTTGTTGAGCTGTTATCTTCCTTGCTCTTTCATTCATTCCTCCAGCCTCTTTAATTAGCTCAGCGAGCTCTGTGACTTTTGTGGGTGCAGACTTGGGAGGTTCAGAAGATAAGGGTTCAGGATTGAGAATAGGAAGTACCCGAAATTCATCAGTAGAGGTTGTGGACTTAGCTGCCAACCTTCCAGAGGTTCTTGTCTTTTTGGCAACCTCTGCTGAGAGGGCATCAGATGCCTTTCTCTTTGTGGTTTCCCCCTTCTTCGCAGCTCTCTCTTCCTTCTCCTTTAGGTGCTCCTCTTTGAACTTTGAAAGGTCAGCTGAGGAGGTCTCCTTACCTTTCTTGGATTCCGCTATCTTCTGGGCTTCAGCATCAACTTTCTTCAAGGTGCTCTTCACCTGTTGGCCTTTCTCGAAGTTAGGGGTTTCAAGGATAATGTTCATCTTATTCTTAGGATCAAGCTTTATGTCCTTAGCACTTATCCTCTTTTCCCCCTTTCCGGCATTAATCATGCATTCGGCTACAGTGATGTTGAGCTTCATTTGGTCATGGGCCAATGCCTTCAGCTCAGTTGAGCAGTGATCCACCTCATCTTCAAGCCTCTCCAAGGTAGCTCCAGCTGTCTGCCCAAATTGAACAAACTGTGCTAGCTTCTCATTGATCAGCACATCTGTCTTCTCTTGTGTTGGGAAGTCTTCACCTGCCTTCTTCAGTACCTCTCCCAGTTTGGCTCCTAGCTCAGCATGCTTGGCCTCGAATTCAGACATCTTAGAGTTCCATAATCCTTCAACCTTTCCAAGTAGGTCTTCTGAGAAGGCCTCTACTGACGACTTCAGGTTGATGGATACGTTCTCTACTGAGTCTTTGAGAAACTTGGTCCTGGCCTCTTCTTCAGACTTCTCCAGCTTCTTCAGGGCATCAATGACTAACACACTTTGTCCCTCAACTACATCAATCACCATCTGCTGAGAGTCTTCAACTTTAAGTGTGAGATTCTGAAGTGATGTAGTTGTGGACTCCATGAGTTCATCAATGTGGTCTGAGAGAATAACCATCTCATCTACATCCTCTTGTACAATCTCCTGGACCTCCCTCAGCTGAGATTGAAGAGATGGAAGGCTTTCTTCTTTGATTGAGTAAACAACATCACTCAGTGGAGTTAGGTTGACCACAGCTGGGGGAACTTCAATGGTTTGAGTACCTGCATTGCAAGAAGTGTTAGTTCTAACTCCCTCAACCTCACAACCTAGATCTCCTGATGCCTCTATCTCCATTGGGACTCCCTCCTCCTCACTCTTTTTCCTCATCTCTTCCTCACTTTCCTTTTCAACTGCTATTTTTTCAGCCAATTCACCCTTTACAGGGATGATTGCTCTTATCTCTCCACTCTTCACAGCAGTGATTTCCACCTATTTTTCTTTTTCACTCACTTTTTCAACTTCTCCAGTTCCAGACACCTCAGTTGACTCTAAAGCCACCACTGAGGGCTGTTGTGGGAGAGCTTCAGTAGACACCTCTACTGAGCCCTCCTGTGGCAAGTTTTGTGCCTCAGTATCCGTTGCCATGGATACATCCTTGGCTGCTTCACCACCACCTTGCTTAGGTGAAGCACCTCCTTCAAGTTCAGACTCAACTACCTTCTTATCTGCACTCTTCTCCTTTTCCACTTCCTTCTCAGCTATGGGTTCAGCTGGCTTTTCTCCATCAGTAGCCATTTCTACCTCTTTCTTTGCCTCTGCAATCTTCTCCAAGACCAAACTTTCAAAGATCTTCTCATCACAGAGAAGTTTGGTCTTGTGCATCCCAGCAAATTGCAGCACTTCAGCTTCCTCCTTCTTCCACTCCTCTGCATTGCTGCCTCTTACAGCTAGAAGGATTTCACCAAGTCTTCTATCCTTGAGCTGGACAATGAGTCTCAGTCTCAAGAACAAGGCTTTGAGTAAAGGGAATTGATCAAGTTCAGGGTATTTAGACTCTAAAGAGTAAGCTACCTCATCCTTGAGAGTATCTAGGAATGAGTACTCTTCTTCATCGTCTGAAGGAAGGGAAGGGGTAGGGGATCTGCTTTCGGTTGGCTCTTCTGGGATAGACTTCAGTTGAGTTGAGTGTGAATTAGGAATATTTGGTTCAGTGGGGGTTTGGTTTAGAGTATCAGTGGAGGTAGAGTCTTGATCAGTGGGGGTTGAAGTATGTTCAGAAGGGGTTGAGGGGATGGGTTCAGTAGGGTTTGATGGAGTGTTTTCAGCGGGGGTTGGGATAGGGTCAGTGGGGGTTGTTTGGGATCCACTTTTTGGCTGTTGAGAGCCATCAGTGGGGGTTTTGGGTAATGTGGAGATGCGTTTGGTTTTGGCAGGAGTGCGAGGTTTGGTGGTTTTAGATTTGATGGGGGTGGGTGCAGGAACATCTGAGTCAGACTCAGTTGAGATGATGTTAGGGGAAGAGTCTGGGTTACCTAATGAAGATTCATCAGTAGAGTTGGTGACTCTGACTTTCTTTGAGGCACTCTCCTTCTCTGCTTCAGAGTACCTCCTTCTCTCCTTTTTAGAAGCTCTCACTGCCTCAGCTTCTTTGTGCTGCGCCATCTTGTCACTCAGTTTAACCAGCCTCCTCTTTAGCTTGGTTTTCTTCCCTTCAGTAGGGTTGGCCTCCTCTTCCTCAACTGCCTCAGGGCTCTCCTCAGCATGCTTGAGCATTCTTGTTTCCAGAGTTTTTCCAGACTTGAATAGGGTCTTCAGGCTACTCCACTTCCTATCCTTTAACCAGTCTACTCCCACATCCACATTCTCAATTAAGTAAGAAATTTTAGTGGCAAAATTTAGCTTACTTGTCAACTGGGGAGTTTTGTCAGCCTGGAATTTTGAGTGTTCCTTGTTCAAAGCTCTAAAAAAGAACTGCTGCCAATTGTATGGCTTCTCCTTGCTCTCCAATATTACCTTCATCAACCTGAGCTTCGGCTTGCTCACTTGCTCAGTGCTTCCTTGGTTTCCCAAAATACATTTACCAAAAATCTCGCAAAGGACATTGTACACTGGTAATAGTAGGCTTCTATTCATCGTAGGACTGTATTTCACCCTTTTCTCCATGATGGTGTAGACCCATTCCTCCTCTTTATCCAAGATACAAGTATCTGGATTTGGGCCTTCAGATGGGAGTTCAAATAACTCCTTCAATTCATCTCCGCTTATCCAAATCTCCTTTCTAATTTTCTAGTGCTCAACAACCTCCATATCGTCTCTCATCACCTTCTTCTTTCTTTGTACAAATAGACACGGTCTAATTCTTGAGTCAGAGTTGGATATGTTGTAGAAAAATTCAAGAACCTGCCTATCATAACAGTACTCTGGATGTACTGATATAAATTTCTCTAAACCTGCGGCTTTGACCATTTCCAACGCCTCCTTAATGTGAGAGAACTCTGGTCTTGATTCAATCTCTGGGTTGTTGAAAAGAATTATAGGTTCATACCAGAAATTATCTTTATTGTTCAGAAACCCTAGGTTAAGTTTGGCCATGTTTGTAAGTAGGATTTGAAAATTTTGTGTTAGAAAAAGTTTGAAGAGATAGTAAGTGTTTGCTTGGAAGTGTATTCAAAAAGGTTTACAAGCGAACATTTGGGTTTTTTATATGAGTAATGAACGGTGAGATTAAATTCTGCAATCAACGTCTGAGATTATTTTGAGTGAAAGGTTGTGGACAGTTGCAAAGGTAGTGGGGAGGTTTTAAGAGATCTTGATGGTTAGAAAAGAACCGCCTAAAATGGATGGCATGGATTGGAAAAGTTGGTAGCCGGAAGGTCACATCATCCGGCTTTTAGGGCGTGTGAGATAGGTAATTGAAAAAGCATGTCTGACTTGTACCACGCGCATTAAATGCTTGCCATACCAAAATCTCTTCAGAACAGTGGAAAAAGATTTAATTTCCCAGAAAGCACTCATTAGTAAGTTTTGAAACCAAATAAATATATATAAAACTAGGAGGCTTTAGAATTGAAAATAACATAAGTATAAACTTTGACCTCCATTGAGGTTCGACCTCGTCTGATATTCAGACCTCTTCTGAGATGAGGAGCTTCTTCTGAGAAAGATCCTCTTCTGAATATGAACCTCCACTGAGTTGAAGGTAACTCTTCTGAGATTGAATCCTTTCTTTATTCTCCTGGATCTAGGAGTCCAGGCTCCACTGACAACTCTTGAAACCTTGCTTCAGCCAAGGGTTTTGTGAAGATATCTGCCTTCTGTTTGTCAGTGTGGAATTTGAGCATTTTGATGTCCTTCTTCTCCACATGATCTCTGATGAAATGATGCCTTATATCCACATGTTTACATCTTGTGTGGAGAACTGGATTTTCTGAAATAGCAATTGCACTATTGTTGTAACAGAAGATAGGGACTTCATTGGCAAAAATGTTGTAATCTCTCAATTGTTGTCTTAGCCAAAGAATTTGAGCACAAAAACTTCCAACTGCCATATACTCAGCTTCAGTAGTGCTTGTGGCTACTGAATTTTATTTCTTGGAGAACCAAGAAATCAGCTTACTTCCCAAGAATTGACAAGTGCCTGAGGTTGATTTCCTGTCAATTCTACATCCTCCATAATCAGCATCTGAGTATCCTGTGAGTTCCAGATTGTCATCTGAGGGATACCACAATCCCATATTCACAGTACCCTTAAGGTATTTGAGAATCCTCTTAGCAGCTTCCAGATGACTTTTCTTGGGGTTGGCTTGATATCTTGCACAAATCCCAACTGCAAATGTGATATCAGGCCTGCTTGCTGTGAGATACAGTAGAGATCCAATGATGGCTCTGTAATGAGTCTGGTCTACTGATTCCCCATCCTCATCTGGTTCCATTTTGATGTTGGTGTTGAGTGGAACTCTTGCTACTTTGCTGGTCTGACATCCAAATTTGTTGATCAGCTCCCTTGTATATTTGGCTTGATTGATGAAGATTCCTTCAGGGGACTGCTTAACTTGAAGTCCTAGGAAGAAATTCATTTCTCCCATCATAGACATCTCAAACTTTCCCTTCATCAGTTGAGAAAACTTTTCACAGAGGACTTGGTTGGGACAACAAAAAATGATATCATCCACATAGATTTATACAAGCAAAGTGTCCTCTCCTTTTGTGATTCTGAATAGGGTTCTATCAACTCTCCCTTTGATGAAACCATGATCCAAAAGGAATTGTGACAAAGTATCATACCAAGCTCTTGGAGCCTATTTCAGTCCATATAGAGCTTTCCTCAGTCTATATACTTTGTGACTTTCTTCCAAACATGGGGGTTGCTCCACATAGACTTCTTCATTGAGTACTCCATTCAAGAAGGCACTTTTAACATCCATCTGGTACACCTTAAATTTCTTGTGAGCAGCATATGCAAGAAATAACCTTATTTCCTCCAATCTGGCTACTGGGGCAAATGTTTCATCATAGTCAAATCCTTCAACTTGAGAGTAGCCCTTTGCAACTAGCCTGGCCTTGTTTCTGACTATGATATCATTCTCATCCTTCTTGTTTTTGAATACCCACTTGGTTCCTATCACATTGCAGTGATATGGTCTGTCCACCAACTCCCAAACTTGATTTCTTGTGAATTGGTTGAGCTCTTCTTGCATGGCAATGATCCAGTTGGAATCTTGAAGTGCTTCTGCTATGGAACTTGGTTTCTGGTTTGATAAGAAACAACAAAACAAAGCACTTTCTCCATGAAAACTTCTAGTTTTGACTCCTGAGGAAGGATCACCTAGGATTTGCTCAACAGGGTGATCTGAGAGCCAAGTTCTCCTAGGCTGATGCCCTTCAGTAGAGTTTAACTCATCTGAAGTTGAGTCACTAGATATAGGAATGAAATCGAATTCAGGAAATAAAACAGAGGGTTGAAGTCCTGAATCATTATTCAAGGTATTCTCATTCTCAATGGTAATTTCATTGGTTCCCCCTTGAATGATGGGTTCAGTGAATGTCTCAGCTGTGACCACATCTTCATTGACATTGCTTACCTCTTGAACTGGGATAGTGTTCATCAGTTCAGTTGCTTGCTCAGAAGAGCTCTCAGGTGAGCTTTGAGGGGTGGTTTGACTTTGGGTAACCTCCTTGAATTGTTGATCTTCTAAATTGTCCCATGTTGGGATGTATGTATCAACACAATTCTCAGGATAGCCTTTAGACTTGATACTCAGTCTAGTTAGTCTTTTGCTAATTACTTCCTCATTCTCCTTACTCCTGGACTCAAAAGTAGATTCATCAAAGACCACATGAGGTGTTTCTTCCACAACAAGATTTCTACAGTTGTAAACTCTGAAGGCTCTACTGATTTGGGAATATCCTAGGAAAATTCCTTCATCAGCTTTGCTATCAAAAGCTTTCAGTTGAGTTTTCCCATTGTTGTGAATGAAACACTTGCAACCAAAAATATGAAAATAAGATACCTGTGGCTTTCTGCCATTCCATAATTCATATGGAGTTTTTCCTTGATGTTTGGTTACCATGGATCTATTTTGAGTGTGGCAGGCAGTATTGATAGCTTCAGCCCAAAATCTTTTAGGAACTTGAGCTTCTGCAAGTATTGTTCTTGCTGCCTCCTTGAGAGTTCTATTTCTTCTTTCAGCTACTCCATTTTGTTGTAGAGTTCTTGCAGCTGATGTCTCATGTGAAATACCTAATTCTTTGCAGTAATCAGATATAATAGAATTAATTAATTCAGTGCCCTTATCTGATCTTATCTTTACAATGTTTAGGCTCTTCTCATTGCTAACTTTCTTCAGGAGCTCTGGCAGCCTCAGTTGAGTCTCCTTTTTGCTTGCAAGGAATATCACCCATGTGTACATGGAGAAATCATCAACAACAACAAGTGTATAATTTCTCCCATTGATACTTACAGGGGTTACTGGACCAAAAAGATCCATATGTAACAGTTGAAGTACTCTGTCAGTAGAGGTTGCTACTTTTCTCTTGAAAGATGCCTTTACTTGCTTTCCCTCCTGATAGATTTTACAGATATGTTCTTTGCTGTATACTTCATTTGGCATTCCTTCTACCAGTCCATGTCTTGCTATCCTGTTCATCATCTTGAAGTTCAGATGACTTAGCCTTTTATGCCATAACCAATTAGAGTCAGTTGAGCTCTTAGCAATAAGACATGCATTTGGTGTGCAAGACTTCCAATCTGCAAGATAGACATTACCCTTTCTTGACCCAATTAGTAGTATCTGTTGTGAGGATATATTCTTAACAAAACATAGGTTACATGAAAATTCAACACTGTATCCTTTATCACAGAATTGACTTATGGACAGAAGATTGTGCTTAAGTCCACTGACAAAGGATACATTGCTTACCCTTATTGAGCCAATGATTAAAGTACCATAACCTTTAGTGGCTCCTTGTGAGTTGTCACCAAAGGTGACTTGTGGACCTTCCTTCTCAACAAATTCTGTCAGGAGATCTTTGTTGCCAGTCATGTGCCTAGAACATCCACTGTCCAAGTACCAGACTGAAGATTTAAGAGCTTCTCCTTTGTTGAGGTCCACTGAGCCCTGCGAACACAGATCAAGCTTTAGGTACCCATTTGGTGTTGGGTCCTACCAGGTTAGCTGTACCTTTCGGAATCCAAATTTGCCTCACAGTTCTAATCACTTTAGATTGGCTAATTTTTCTTCCATAAACATCTACATAGATTGTTATCTCCCTAGGTGCCTTGGGAGTAAACTTTCTATGGGTGTCATGTTGGAGTTATACGTGAAAGTATGCTTTTACTTTGTATAACTCGTGTATCAAACACTCGTTTTATGAGAATAATTCTTTTATCGCATTTGCTTTAGTTATGATGAATGTTGAATTTCTATTGCAAACCGTTCAATATATAGTACGTGTTACATTGTACTTAATGTGGTGATACCCGATCACGGAAGACGACATTAACAGTTTACTTGTAACTAAACGTACATTTTCACGACCTAGGTGGAATTGAACAATCCGCCGTGAAAGGTCGATGTGTAAGGCTCAGATTGGTCTGTCTTGACCAAGAGATTGCACTAGCACATTTAGTATGTGTTGAAGAGGTCCTACAGCGAGGAGAAATTCTTCTGTTCTGAAAGGTGAAGAATTAGACCTCAGTGGTTGTTGATTTCTTAATCTCTGTCACTTAAATAGGACCGTGTGTGCTTAGTAGTTACTGCTTTGATTCATGTTGGGTGAGAATCATTGTGACTTCGAACTTTGTGTCTTGGGCAGTAATATTAATCATACGACGGTTGCTAAGATTTAATACGGAGAAACGCGTGCGAGTACGGCTCGTGTGATTAGTCCCCTTGGTGGGCTCAGAAGTTTTATTGTACTAAATCTTGCAAGTGAAGAATTAGTTTCTTCGGTACGAATAATAATGTTGAGCTGTCTTTACTCCAAGGTGAAAGACGTTAATTAATTTAGAGCTATTCAGAAGCTTAATTAATTAATGGACTTGATAATCTTAAATGCGGGAAATAATAACCGGGAGCCCATATTATCGTAATATGGATTAAGATGGATAGTGCAATATTAATTTATTAGTGGTAATAATTAATATTAATGGGCTGAATTATATTGGGGCTCAATATTGAAATTCAGAAGTCCATTAGGAGGTCCAATCTTAATTCTCCTTAAGGCCCCTCAAGTAGCCCAATTAAGTAGCCCAATAATGATAAGGTGATTAAAATAAAAAATATATCTATGCTGATTTTTTAACATTATTTTCGAAAATAAGGATTTAAAAAGAAATGAGATTTTGTTGATTTTCTTGGAAAGATATTATGGAATATATGTATTCTAGGAATACAAGAATATCTCATAAATTCAAGAAAATCCAAATCTTGGATTTCATCCTTGCAATTTTCGAAAATCACCCTATAACAAGGTGAGTGAGATTTTTGTGGAATATTTTATTTTGGAGAAAAGAATATATGGGATATATTCAAGATTTCTTAGAGTCTAAGAAAAGATTTTCTCCAAGCCCAATTATACTCTAATTTTCGGCCCCTACCCTCTATAAATAGGGGATGATTATTTCATCCCCAAGTACATAATTCTATGTGTTGGAAAAATCAAGAAGCATAGATATTTTTCTTTCCTTAGTTTATTAAATTGCTTGAAAGCGTCTCCCACCGGCGATCAAGTGAGGTGAAAAGGGAAATACTTGAGAAGGCTTTGGGTTGATAGTGCGAGATTACAAGTGTCCCGTATATCCAAAGGCCATTACTACGAGAGGTACGTTAATCGCATATTTACTTGTTTAATTCCGCCTAGTTAAATATGTGAAATTAATTTAACATGCATGATGATAATTAGTTGTTGGAATTATTATTTGAATTAATTAGGATTAATTCATGCAAGTAATAATTGTATTTAAATTTATATTTAAAATTCATCCCGAATAGATTCCGGGCACCCCTATTTTCCCAACAACTGGTATCAGAGCCACGGTTTCGGGCTCTGAATTTTAAATTGGAATTTAAATTGTTAGAACATTAAATTGAAATTGGATAGTAGAATTGTTAGATCTTTTTTGCAGGTATCCAATTGTCATGGTTTTTAATGTTGTTAATTTCATGCGTGTGAATTAATTTGGTTTTTAATTCGATTCGTTCGAATTCATTTTTCTCGTGAGAAAATCCACGAGTAGATTAGTTGTTTTTATTTTGATTCGATCATTGTAATAGACTAGTCTAGATCTAGTATTTATTTTTTTTGTAAAAATAAATTGTAACCGGATCGTGACGAAGAACGAAGAATTAAAAACGGCGTACCCGGACGACGCATACAAGCGTGGCGCGTGTATGGAGGTAAAATCATGTAAGGGGTGAAGAAAACGAGAATGAACGGCGAAAAAACGGCGCACGGGGGTGCACGGCGCACGCCGTGCACGGCGCACAGCGCCGCACGCACCGCGCGCGCGCGCCTCGGCAGGGATCTGCAGCGCCTCGGGCGGCGCCTCGGCGCGCTTCTGTGCTGCGCCTCGGGTGCACCTCGGGGCTGCGCTTCGGCGCGCCTCGGGCCGTTTTCCAGCGCTTCTCGGGCCGGGAAGCGCGCGGGCCCACTTCGTGGGCTGACACGCGCTGTATCTCAGGCCGTGGAATTTTTTCGGTTCGTGTTTTTTTTCCGTGTGATTTTAAACGTCGTCCCGAACCCCAAACGATGCTGTTTTTTTAAGAAGTGTTGCTGTTCGAGTGGGAGCACGTCGAGACAAACGTCGGAAAGCAACAAGGATGATTTTTCGCATCAAGACGTGAAGAAATTAAACTGTGACAATTGGATTCGAGTGCTCCAATGTGTTTAATTTTTGTTTTGATGGACGTTTTATTTCGTGCACTTATTATTATTTGTTAATATGTGTTTGCATGAATTTAATTGTCCAAGAAAAACCTTTCGAAAATTACTAAGTATGTTTTTATAATTGCAATTTTATTCCGGATATTAAAATTGGATTATTTTTTACCTCCATAATTTATTTATTTGTGAAGTTCTTTTGGAATACATTTCCCCCTCGGATCGGCCAAAAGAACGGATTTCACATGAATAAATTCCGAAAGGATGATTGTGGATTATTACTAGTGGCGGTATTGACCCTCACCACGAGTAGCTTGCTCAAAGCGAAATAATAATCCTGTATTTAATTATGGTTATTACTTAGGCATAGGGAATTGATATTAACTTACTCCCCTCGGAGTCCCTGTCAGTTTCTATGTGGTCAAAGTGGGAGCCAACTATTAATTTTGAATTAAGGATTTGTAACTTTTAAGTTTGTAATCCGCTTGAATGTGTTTAAATGTATAGACCACTCCTCGTGGCGCATTTAAATTGTTTCGAGATGTTGGCTGATGCGTGATTATATTGTTTTAAGGTTTCAATATAATTGATGTGATCGAAATATGTGATAATTTCGTATTTTTCTAGATATTGATATGAATGTATGTTTTATTCTCAGTTCATCATGTCGCAACCTTTTAATCCATTGTTTAGTATACCTAAAGATAACAAACTTGTTGGTGAGAACTATGTTGATTGGAAACGTAACCTCAATATTGTCCTAACCGCTCAACACCACAAGTGGGTACTTACTACTCCTAAGCCCCAAGAGCCTGCCGAAGATGCCACGAAAGCGGACAAGAAAGAGCATAAGAGTTGGTTTGACTCCGATGAGATGGCTAGGTGTACTATTCTGGCTTCAATGTCAGATGTGTTGCAACACCAACACCAACACATGGAGACCGCCTCTGAGATAATGCAAAATCTTGAAGCGATGTTTCAACATCAGAACCGTACGGCTAGGCAAATCACCATGCGAAAGATGCTTTCGTTGAAAATGGTAGAAGGTACGCCCGTAAAGGATCACGTAATCGAGATGATGGGTTATCTCAACAAGTTGGAAGTACTTGGTGCGGAATTTGACCTCCCTACTAAGGTCGATTTCGTTCTCCATTCTCTGCCAAAAAGCTTTGAGCAGTTTCAGTTGAACTATCAAATGAATGACCGGGCAAATAGTTTGCCCGAGCTCTTGCAAGCTTTGGTATCGGCGGAGACTCTAATGGACCACCAAACCGTTGCTATGGTGGCAAACGGTCCGTCTTCCTCTTCGGGTCCCAAGGGAGGGAAGAAGAGGAAGAGGACGAAGGGCCAGACCCAAGCAAATCCAACCGTTGCAAAACCCAAGGCAAAGGGAGAGGGAGGTGGAAAGAAAGCTGCTAAGGGTAAGTGCTTTAATTGTGGTGAGAAGGGACATTGGAGGGCGACCTGTTCTAAGCCTAAGAAGGGTGGTAAGAAAGGTAAGTCTCATGCTTTAGTCGTTGAAACATATGTTGCGGCGTATGCTGCCCACGTTTGGGTAGTGGATACCGGGGCAACTGATCATATTTGTTTCACTCTTCAGGGGTTCCAGCTAACCCGGCGACTTAGCAAGAATGAGATTACAATCACTTTGGGGGATGCTACGAGAGTGGCAGCCGAAGCAGTGGGAGTCGTGCACCTATCTTTTGAAGATAGAGTTTTAATTTTAAGAGATGTTTTATACGTTCCGAACTTTAGGAAGAATTTAATTTCGGTTTCTAAGTTGTTTTTTGATGGATATTCAATTACTTTTAATAAAGTTGTTACTGTTTCATTTAAGAATGATGTTATCTGTCATGGAACGTTGGTAAACAATCTCTATACGATTAAGTGTGCACACCACTCAAATAATGAATCTAATAACACATCGATCATTTCGAGCAATAAAAGAAAGCGTTCTTCGGAGATGAACGAAACACTTCTATGGCATCTAAGACTATGTCATATTAATCTAAAGCGGATAGAAAGATTGGTGAAAGACGGATCCTTGGAATCACTCCAAGTCGAACCGTTTCCAACTTGTGAATCCTGTTTAGAGGGTAAGATGACCAAGAGGGCATTTGGAGCCAAGGGGAATAGAGCCACGGAAATGTTAGAACTCGTTCATACCGATGTATGTGGTCTAATGACGATCAAAGCGAGAATGGGGTATGAGTATTTCGTTACCTTCATTGACGATTACTCAAGGTATGGGTACATTTACCTTATGCGGCATAAGTCTGAAACTTTTGAAAAGTTTAAAGAGTTTAAGGCCGAAGCCGAGAAACATAGGGAAAAGAGTATCAAGTTTCTACGATCAGATCGTAGAGGCGAATACCTCAGCGATGAATTCTTGAACTACCTATCGGACGAAGGGATTGTATCCCAGTTGACCGTACCGGGAACCCCTCAACAGAACGGTGTGGCAGAACAAAGGAACCGGACTCTTTTAGAGATGGTCAGATCAATGATGAGTTATTCGGATTTACCCAAGTCGTTTTGGGGTAATGCCTTGGAAATGGCGGCTTATATTCTAAACTTGGTGCCATCCAAATCGGTTCCTAAAACCCCAATGGAATTGTGGACCGGGCGCAAGCCCAGTCTGAGACATTTGCGGATTTGGGGTTGTCCGGCATACGTGCTAGACAAGAAAGCCGGTAAGTTGGATCCACGTTCGGAATTAAGGCTGTTTATAGGATACCCTGCGGGAACGAAAGGGTGTATGTTCTATAGTCCCAAGGATCAAAAGACCGTGATTAGTACACACTTTAAATTCTTGGAGGAAGACTATATGAACAATCGGAAACCTAAAAGTGAAATTACCTTAGAAGAATTGAGAGGTCAAACCTCGATACCAAGTATACAAGATGATGTACCACACGTCACATCTGCACAACCGGAACCTCGTCGTAGTGGGAGGGTTCCTAGGCAACCCGAGAGATTCATGGGAATAGGAGAATCTTCGGATTTGGTTCCCGGTGTTGAATCAGACCCATGGACGTACGACGAGGCAATCCAAGACAAAGACGCGGAGTCATGGCAAAGGGCAATGGAAGCCGAGATGGGTTCGATGGATCATAATCAAGTGTGGGAGTTGGCCGAACCACCCAGTGGGGTAGAACCCATTGGATGCAAGTGGGTGTACAAGAGGAAAAGAGGACCGGACGGAAGGGTTGAAACCTTCAAAGCAAGGCTTGTGGCCAAAGGGTATACTCAGAAAGAAGGGATCGATTATGAGGAAACCTTTTCGCATGTAGCTATGCTTAAGTCCATCCGTATTCTCCTGTCGATCGCTGCGCACCTAGATTACGAGATCTGGCAAATGGATGTCAAGACGGCTTTCCTTAACGGAAGTCTTAACGGCATAGATATCTATATGCAACAGCCCAAAGGTTTCATTGAAAAAGGCCAAGATAATCTCGTATGCAAGCTCAAGAGATCCATTTACGGACTTAAGCGAGCATCGCGTACTTGGAACCAGTGTTTTGATCAAGTGATTAAGTCTTATGGGTTTGATCAAAACGAGTTCGAAAGTTGTGTGTATAAGAAGCGTGACGGAACTGCGGTGGTATTCTTAGTATTATACGTAGACGATATTCTGCTCATTGGAAACAATGTAAAGGTATTGTCAGACGTAAAGGTATGACTGTCAAAACAATTTGATATGAAGGACTTAGGGGAAGCCAGTCACATCCTTGGGATCAAAATCACTCGCGATCGCAAGAAGAGGATGTTGGGCTTATCGCAAGCTTCATACATTGACACTGTTTTGAAACGTTTCAGCATGCAAGATTCCAAGAAAGGTTTTGTACCTTTTAGGCACGGAATCCATCTATCGAAAGAAATGAGCCCTAAGACGCAAGCGGAGATAGATGACATGAAAGGTGTTCCGTACGCTTCGGCCGTAGGAAGCCTTATGTATGCAATGCTATGTACGAGACCGGATATCTGCTTTGCCGTGGGCATGGTGGCAAGATATCAAAGTAATCCCGGGAAAGACCATTGGACTCCCAGTCTGAAAAGAACTCGGGAGCGGATGCTGATTTACCAGTCAGATAGTCTAGTTCCCGTAGGATACACGGACTCGGATTTCCAATCAGACATAGACTCAAGAAAGTCAACCTCGGTTAGTGTGTTTTGCATGAGAGGAGGAGCCATTTCATGGAGAAGCGTTAAGCAGAAATGCATCGCCGATTCGACCATGGAAGCCGAGTATGTAGCTGCTTGTGAAGCAGCGAAAGAGGCAGTTTGGCTCAAGAACTTCTTAGTGGACTTGGACGTTGTTCCGAATTTGCCCGACAAGATAACTGTCTTTTGTGACAATGCCGGAGCAGTTGTAAATTCAAAGGAACCGAGAGCCCACAAGGCCAGCAAACACATAGAAAGAAAATACCATCTGATACGAGAAATCGTTAAGAGGGGAGATATAGAGGTGGCAAAGATAGCGTCGGGTGACAACCTAGCGGATCCATTCACAAAGGGTCTGCCTCAGAGTACATTCGAGAGACATGTGGATGGAATGGGAGTCAAGACAATTGCCAATCTGCTTTAAGTATAAGTGGGAGGAATTATTAGGTTAGTGTAGGTTGACATAAGATGTCACGTAGAGCTACTACACTAAGACCTGCGTGATGTATACTAAAAGCAGACTTTAAGTATAAGTGGGAGATTGTTGGAGTTATACGTGAAAGTATGCTTTTACTTTGTATAACTCGTGTATCAAACACTCGTTTTATGAGAATAATTCTTTTATCGCATTTGCTTTAGTTATGATGAATGTTGAATTTCTATTGCAAACCGTTCAATATATAGTACGTGTTACATTGTAGTTAATGTGGTGATACCCGATCACGGAAGACGACATTAACAGTTTACTTGTAACTAAACGTACATTTTCACGACCTAGGTGGAATTGAACAATCCGCCGTGAAAGGTCGATGTGTAAGGCTCAGATTGGTCTGTCTTGACCAAGATATTGCACTAGCACATTTAGTATGTGTTGAAGAGGTCCTACAGCGAGGAGAAATTCTTCTGTTCTGAAAGGTGAAGAATTAGACCTCAGTGGTTGTTGATTTCTTAATCTCCGTCACTTAAATAGGACCGTGTGTGCTTAGTAGTTACTGCTTTGATTCATGTTGGGTGAGAATCATTGTGACTTCGAACTTTGTGTCTTGGGCAGTAATATTAATCATACGACGGTTGCTAAGATTTAATACGGAGAAACGCGTGCGAGTACGGCTCGTGTGATTAGTCCCCTTGGTAGGCTCAGAAGTTTTATTGTACCAAATCTTGCAAGTGAAGAATTAGTTTCTTCGGTACGAATAATAATGTTGAGCTGTCTTTACTCCAAGGTGAAAGACGTTAATTAATTTAGAGCTATTCAGAAGCTTAATTAATTAATGGACTTGATAATCTTAAACGCGGGAAATAATAACCGGGAGCCCATATTATCGTAATATGGATTAAGATGGATAGCGCAATATTAATTTATTAGTGGTAATAATTAATATTAATGGGCTGAATTATATTGGGGCTCAATATTGAAATTCAGAAGTCATTAGGAGGTCCAATCTTAATTCTCCTTAAGGCCCCTCAAGTAGCCCAATTAAGTAGCCCAATAATGATAAGGTGATTAAAATAAAGAATATATCTATGCTGATTTTTTAACATTATTTTCGAAAATAAGGATTTAAAAAGAAATGAGATTTTGTTGATTTTCTTGGAAAGATATTATGGAAGATATGTATTCTAGGAATACAAGAATATCTCATAAATTCAAGAAGATCCAAATCTTGGATTTCATCCTTGCAATTTTCGAAAATCACCCTATAACAAGGTGAGTGAGATTTTTGTGGAATATTTTATTTTGGAGAAAAGAATATATGGGATATATTCAAGATTTCTTAGAGTCTAAGAAAAGATTTTCTCCAAGCCCAATTATACTCTAATTTTCGGCCCCTACCCTCTATAAATAGGGGATGATTATTTCATCCCCAAGTACATAATTCCATGTGTTGGAAAAATCAAGAAGCATAGATATTTTTCTTTCCTTAGTTTATTAAATTGCTTGAAAGCGTCTCCCACCGGCGATCAAGTGAGGTGAAAAGGGAAATACTTGAGAAGGCTTTGGGTTGATAGTGCGAGATTACAAGTGTCCCGTATATCCAAAGGCCATTACTACGAGAGGTACGTTAATCGCATATTTACTTGTTTAATTCCGCCTAGTTAAATATGTGAAATTAATTTAACATGCATGATGATAATTAGTTGTTGGAATTATTATTTGAATTAATTAGGATTAATTCATGCTAGTAATAATTGTATTTAAATTTGTATTTAAAATTCATCCCGAATAGATTCCGGGCACCCCTATTTTCCCAACATGTCAGCCTTTGAAGGAACAGGAACCTTCTTCACATTCTTTCTATTTGGCTTGGGTGCACCTGGTCTTGGTTTTTGTTGATAAAGGTATGAAGGACCTTTTCCTTTAGGCACAAAAGGAATAGGTCTTCCATATGAGTCATTCCTTGAGGACTGCTCATGCCTGGGTGCTTTCAGCTGAGGTTGCTTCATTTGAGAAGACCTCGGCTGATAGTACCTCTGCTGAGATCTAGTCTGATAAGTCACCTGAGCCTTTCCATTTGGTTTTGGCTTAGATTGACTTTTCTTTTGAGTGATCTCAGCTGGTTTTTTTCCTTTATCCACAGTCTGTGGTTGAAATGTCACAGGCTTGACAAAAACTCTCTTTGTGCCACTTGAAGAAGCAACACTCAGAAGACCTTTTGAAGGTTTTGGAATAAAGCCTATCCCACACTTGTTATTTGGATTGATTTGAAAATTTTGAATCTCCTCTATGGCAAGAGAGGGTTTGTTTAGAGCATCAATCCTTTTTAGCAAGGTCTCTTCAGATTTTTGTAAGACATCAATTTTCAGGAGAGAATCCTTTATTTGGCTTACCAATTTTAAATTTTCTTCAGTTAACTTTGTCTTAGATTCATTGAGATCTTTTATCAGTTGATCTCTACCATTTCCTTGACTCCTGAGGGTTTCCACCTCTTTTGTCAGTTCAATGGTAGATTTGGCTGAGTTAAGATCTGCTTGATTCCCAGACTCAATTAACTTGGAGTTTTCACTCAAGAGTTGTTTGTTCTCATCTTGGAGACATAAACTTGCTTCTTGCAACCTTGAGAAATCAATCATCAACTGTTCCAAAGCGGACTGAAGATTGAGTTCCTTAGTTGACTCTGAGCTTAGCTCAGGTGTGTGTTATAGAGAAATGGATGGTTTAGATTGTACCTCAGGTTCTTCTCTTGCCATGAGGCACATGTCATCATCACTGCTGTCAGAGAACAGTCCATCAGATGACTCCAGATTTTCATCTACATCCTCAGCCACCATGGCTTTCCTTTCTCCATATCTTCTGTCTCTTTTGGCTTGCCTTTCCTTTCTTTCTTTTGTGCTCAGTTGAGGACAATCATATTGAAAGTGCCCAATCTTCTTGCACTGAAAACACCTGTTGGCATCATCATTCTTTTCCTCAGGGGACTCTCTGGTCTTTGATGATGATCCTTCAGCCTTGGTGTAATTCTTGTATTCCTTCTTCTTTTCCAGCTCAGATGAGTTTTTCTCTCCTTCTCTGGTGGTCTTTTGTGGATAACTTCTACCTTCCCTGTTATCCCTGTAAAATCTTTTATACTTGCCAAAGCGGTTGTTAAGTTGTTCAAACCTTCTAACCATCGGGCTGAGTTCTTCCTGCATCTCAGCCTTGCTTTGTGATTTGTTTGCCTTTGTACTCTTCTGAGGCTTTGGGGATTTTGGCTCAGACTCCTTGGCTTTGAAGGCTACTCCCTTCTCAGCTGAGGTCTCATCAGGAGCCTTTTTCCTGTTCAGATCAAACTCATAAGCCTTTAGTTCAGAGAATACCTGTTGCATAGACATGCTGAATAGATCCTTGGTATTCTGCATCATAACAGAGTACACATCCCATCTTGAGGTTAGACCTCTCAGGATCTTTAAGGCAACCTCCCTCTTGGTATAGACTTTTCCCAGAGAATTTATCTCATTCATGATGTCTGTGAACCTCCCATCAAGCTGGTCAATGGTCTCAGTGGGCTCCATGGTGAACTGCTCATACTTTTGAACAGCTACTGAAAGCTTGTTCTCCTTTATCTTGTTAGTTCCTTCACACATGAGAGCAAGAGTGTCCCATAGTTCATTTGCAGTTTTGCAGTGGATCACTCTTCCCATTACAGAATCTGGAATAGTGGTGTAGAGAATGTTCATGGCTATGAAGTTGAGGTTGTTTCTCCTCCTTTCATCTGCAGTGAAGTTATCTTCATCCCTGGGCCATTCTTCTCTAGGATCTGCAATAGTTTCAGCTGTAGTTCTAGGGTTAGGTGTCATAAAAACAAATGGACCTTTAGTAATAACCCTCAACATTTCATCATGCACACAAGCAAGATGAGCTCTCATTCTGATCTTCCAGAAGTCATAGTTTTCCACTGAGAATTGTGGAAGCTTGTGATGAGACATATGGTTCAAGGGATTAACTCCCATGTTGTTCTCTACTGGTGGTGCTACCCTAGCTGCATTGTCAGCCATAGTATATAAACAAGTTTATCAAAAGACCAATTCAGGTGACTTTGAAAAATACCTTTAAGCACAAGGTATACTTAGAACAATGGTCTTTTGAACCACTGCTCTGATACCAATTGTTGGTCCCGAAACGAGTAAACAAGTGTATGGGGGGAATACACCTGTGATTACAAAATTAAACTTCTTGTAAAAACTTATCAGGTTACTTAAGACAGTAGCTCGTCAGTGGACTTGAGGTCTGCTGAGAGTTACTTTGTGAAAACTTACTGAGACAATGCCTCCACTGAAAGCTCAAGACTTTCAGTTGAACTACTATCTAATTAGCTTTCAGATGCGGATTAGTGAGCCCTTAGAAAACTGGTTTTACTTTGATAAACTTTGAGATTAACACACACTTAGGAAAGCAGATAATAAGAACACAAGGTATAAAGTGGTTCAGAGATGAATCTCCTACGTCCACTGTCCTGATCAAACAGGAGAATTCCTTTCACTTGGAATTCCTTGTGTTATAGTGCCAAGGTGCACTGATCAACTAATCCTCTCTTAGGATGATTGATCATTAGGAAATTCTAGGTCCTAGTTCCCAAAACAAACTAGCTTTCAGACTGATACAACAATCAGCTTACTAACACCACTTAACACTAGCTCTCAACCTAAACACTGAGTAGGGTTTTGGTTCCACCTATTTTGAGATAATCCTTACAAGTTTAGCTCAAGGCTTAGGATTGGATTATCTCTTTCTAAGATTTGGATATAGCTTTTAAGCTTGGTTACAGAAGGTTTGTTAGGCTCTCTACAAATGTGAAACGCTTGGGAAACAAAGGTAATTTCGAGTGCTTCTTAGTTGTTATGAATGTAGAGATAGCTTTGATCTTGTGAGTTTCCCGTGCTTGTAAATATGCACGTCCTTCTGTATTTATAGGCTTCCTTGAAAATCTTCCCGTTGGATTTGAATCTTCTCAAGTAAGTCTTCTTGTATCTGATTGGTTCAAACGGCTCTATTTGAAGCTTTAAGTCTTGGCAAGAAACGGCTGAAAGACCATGCCTGTTCACCAACTTTCTGTAGATTGCTAGAGAAAGACTTTTGGTACTTGTCAGGCTGGGGCAGGTCGGCTGTCAGTAAAGTATACTGACGTGTCATCTTCTTATTGTACCTTTAGTCTGCATGCCCAGATTCTTGTCTTGCTTTAAGGTGGAACTCCTCTGAGAGAACCTTCTTATTACTTCATTTATTGTAAGCTTCACTAGAATTCGATTTTCCTTGTTCCAACCAGATTAACTAACAGCTTTTAATATGTTTAGTATTGAATGTGCATTGTTAGTTACCATCAGTGGACCTTCGTCCTCTCCTGATAGATTTAGTCTTAGTGAGAATGCACTTAGAAAACATTCAAGACTTAGACTACTTCCTCAGATCACTTAGTCTTCAGCGGACTTCACTTCAGTGGACTTGTCTTCAGCAAACTTCATACTAAAATACACTCTAGTTTTTACTAACTGCACTCCAGTTCTTAACACTTTGAACTGTTTAACTAAACATTAACTCTACTGAATAATTTAATTACAAAACAACTTAGGAGGAACATTTTGGCATCTAATCAAAACATAAGTCTTATACATTTTCCCAACATGGCTCCTGCTATGATTGAGAACCAGATTCGCCAGGAGAGGATGATATTTCTGAAGCAAATCAAGTCCACTTTTGCCTCTGCCAAGGCATCTTTTAAGGCAAATGGACTTTTTGTGAAGCTGGATGTGATGCACAGCCAGAGACAGCTCCAGGAGCATGTTTTGGACCAGCTGCGTCCAGTCTCTGTGCTAAAGGTTGAATTGGCTTCTCAGATGCTGGAGACTGCCAAACTCAAAGATTCCCTCCAGGAGATGTTGGAAAAACAGGAGAGGCTTGTGGCTGAGACTAAAGCTTACCTGTAGGAGGCCAAGCAGCTGTGTGATCTCCACTCTTCCTCCACCACTGCCTTGCCTGATCTCATTCGACAGGTGGTGCAGCCCCTTATTGATGAAGTTAAAAAGGGGGAAGAGAAGGCCAGAACTGATCTGGCGAAGACCACTAATGAGACCCTCTTCAGCCATGGCGCTCATCTGGACCAGCTGGAGAACACTTTGGCACAGGCTGAGCTGCAGAAGAAGAAGAAAGAAGAGTTAAAATATCTTACTATAGCAAAGCAGCTGGCAGCAGAAGAGGAGACTCTTGATGCAGAGCAGGATCCAGTTTCTATTCCTGGCCCTGCTAAGAGGAAGATAAGGAAGGTGAAGAAGAGCTTCCTCAAAGAAGTAGTTGAGGAAGCAGAGAAGAGATTCAAAGAGGAGACGCCAGAAGAGAGGCAAGCAAGGATAAGGAAGAACATAGATGAAGAGCAGAGGCTCATATATGTTCGAAGGCAGAACAAGAAAGCCAGAGAAACTGGTATCACTTCTGGTGCCAGTGGATCCAGCCAGAGAAGGAAGGCTCCTGTTGAGGTGATGGAGATTTGCCACTAAGGACAGAAGGGTCTTTTGACACTACTGTGCCTGTTCCTCTCATAGAGAAGTGGAGAGAAGCCAAGACTCTGTGGTTCATTCAACACTATATCCAGAGGCCCCCGCCAGAGGATGATGCGCTTATCAACAGAACCTTCCACTCCTGGATGAAGGTTTATGATGTAGAGCTGTACAAGCAGTTGATGGACTCCACAATTGAATTCAACCTGGAAGTCACAGCCCCTGAGTTTCATTACCTTAAAACTCCAATGATCGGGGACCAGGTTGATTGGGCAGAGCTGAAGAAACTTTACAAGACCAAGGTATTGGTGAATTTCACCCCAACATCTTCTGCTGAGCTCAAGGCCATCCAAGACAGATTCTTCGACTGGTTTCTTGTGCCAAAGGAGAATAGAAGATATGCCTAGTATAGGACCTGATTCTGAATTGTAATATGCAATCTCTCTTGTCCTTTATTTTTAATGGAAAAATCATATCTTCTCTGTCTTAAAGACAACCTCTTGTTGTCATATTGTTTGCCTGATAAGATCTATTCTAAGGTCTTATCCTTTTACTAGTTTTCTTGCTTAAGTGTTTTCTTTTGATCAGTTCTGGTTTTTGTTTTATCTCCATCAAAAAGGGGGAAATTGTTAGGATAATTGTTGTTTAATTTTGATGAGTTAAAACAAAATAGAAGGTGTAATAGGACCATCTGGGCCTGTTAGCCAGATGAGGAATTAGTTAGGACTTAGTCTAGGGGGAACTGCCAAACCAGAAGACATCGCCAGAAGAGTCACCAGAAGACCTACCAGAGGACTTCACAAGAGGACTCCACCAGAAGACTTCACCAGATGAGTTCTGACTAGAGGCAGAAGACCTTCCCCAGACCAGACGAGTCTGGTGAAACAAAAGATGCTCAGAATCATCTCCTGATTCTGATGAGCATTCTATTTCTTAACCGACTCTGGACTAGACGACATCAAGATTGCCTGGTGCCTGGTCCTGCCTTCTCTGGAAGAATCAGAGTTAGGCATTGGAAGCATTTGACCGTTGGTGATTCAAATCAAGTCAAATAAGATCAGATTGGAAAGTATTTGAAGTCAATCAATCCAAGGATCTCCCAACCCAATCAATCAATTAGGGAATTGATTGATTGAAAGCTTCCTTAATTAGAAATCTGATTGGATTAGCTCTCCAACGGCTAATTTCTAAGCATCTCTATAAATACAAGAGTACATCTTCAAAGAAAGGCTCTAGAGAGATCTCACGCGCACACGAAGTTTATATCCAAGCCTTTTTGATAATCAAGGTTTAGCACTCTTACTTTGTTCACATTTATATCCACTCATTTAAGGAGTATTGAATCTCAACCTGTTCATCTATTAAGACAAGGTTGTAGATTGAAAGGCTTTAGATCGAAGTTAGATCTAAAGAGATTGTAAGAAGGAACTGGTACTTCACAATTCCAGTAGATAATAAGTTATTGGTTGGTTAGTGAGGCCCCTTTGAACAAGGGAGAGTGGACGTAGGATTTTCAGATTCGAACCACTATACACCCGGTCTTATTTATTGCTTTCCTTTCTTTATTGCTCTTACATTCCTTGCTCTTATAAAAAGATTTTGTAAAGACTTAACTTTAAAGCTTCCACAATTAATCTATCTACTGGGACCAACACCACCACCAAATTTCCCTTTGAGGTTTGACAGTGGGTGGAAAAAGGCAGGAGAAGTGTACATGTTTGTCAAAAAATAAAGGGGAAGCAGACATAAGACCACAACTACGGTTTGAAATATAGAAGACCTCCTTATCAAGTTTGCAGCTATCGTGAAGATTTGTGAGGAACTATTTCCAGTTGGCTATGTTCTCCAAAGATACAATCCCAAATGCAATAGGGAACATACCTGCACCAAACATAGCTATCATGTGTACATATCTTCATTTGGCTAGTAAAAAATATGTGGATGTTAACAAATGCAGGGAACATACCATTGTTCCCATTTTTAGTTGTTGGTCCCACTAGCTAGATTAATTGCGGAAGCTTAACTTAAATTAAAGTCTTTTTCAAAGTCTTTTTACTAAGAGCACAAAATAAAGCAATATAAATGAAAGCGATAAAGAAGACAAGATATATAGTGGTTAGGATATAACGATCCTACATCCACTCTCCTTTTTTATCAAAGGGGCCTTACTAACCAACCAACCAACAACTATCTTTCTGGAATTGAGAAGTACCAGATCCTTCTTACAACTGCCTTTAGATCTAACTTCGATCTAAAGCAGATCTTACTACAACCTTATCTAACAAGATGAACAGGTTGAGTATTCCAACAACTCCTTAATGAGTAAATACGAATATGAACAAAGTAAGAGTGCTAAATCATGATAATCAAGAGGCTTGGATATGAACTTCGTGCACGTATATCTCTCTAGGGCCTTTCTTCGAGGATGCACTCTTGTATTTATTGAGATGATTAGGATTTAGCTGTTGGAGAGCTAATCTAATCAGATCTCTAATTAAGGAAGCTTCAATCAATCAATTCCCTAATTGATTGATTGGGTTGGTGAGATCCTTGGATTGATTGACTTCAAATACTTTCCAATCCGATCATGTTGACTTGATTTAAATCACAAACGGTCAAATGCTTCCATTGCACAACTCTGATTCTTCCAGAGTAGGCAGGACCAGACACTAGATACCCTCGATGTCCTCTGGTCCAGAGTCAGTTAAGAACCAGAATACTCATTAGAATCTAGAGATGATTCTGAGCATCTTTTGGTTCACCAGACTCGTCTGGTCTGGGGAAGGTCTTCTGCCTCTGGTGTGATCTCATCTGGTGAAGTCTTCTGGTGGAGTCCTCTGGTGATGTCCTTTGGTGGGGTCTTCTGGTGACTCTTCTGGTGAAGTCTTCTAGTGGAGTCCTCTGTGAAGTCCTCTGGTGGGGTCTTCTGGTGACTCTTCTGGTCTGGCAGTTCCCCCTAGACTAAGTCCTAATCTAGTACCTCATCTGGCTAATAGGTCCAGATGGTCCTATTACATCTTCTGGTTTATTTTTAACTCATCAAAACTAAACAACTTTTATCCTAACAATTTCCCCCTTTTTGATGGAGTTAAAAACACACACCAGAACTGATAAAAAAAAATAAGCAAGAAAACAAATAAAAGGATAAGACCTTAGAATAGATCTTATCAGGCAAACAAAGAGACAACAAGAAGTTGTCTTGAGACAGAAGAGATATGTTTTTTATTAATAATTCAGGACACAAAAAATTACAGATTACAATGCAAGTCCTACCTAGGCATATCTTCTGTTCTCCTTGGGCACCAGAAACCAATCAAGGAATCTGTCTTGAACTGCCTGGAGCTCTGCAGAGTTGGCTGGAGTGAAATTCAACAACACTTTGGTCTTGTACAATTTCTTCAACTCTGCCCAATCAACCTGGTCCCCAATCATAGGAGTATTGAGATAATGGAACTCCAGGGCAGTGACTTCCAGGTTGAACTGGATAGTAGAATCCATCAGCTGCTTGTACCAGTCTGCATCATATGACTTCATCCAAGAGTGGAAAGTCCAGTTGATAAGCGCATCGTCCTCTGGATGTGGCCTCTAAATGTAGTGTTGGATAAACCACAGTGTCTTGGCTTCCTTCCACCTTTCAATAAGGGGAACATGCACAGTAGATTCAAAGGACCCTTCTGTCCTGAGTGGCAGAATATCCATCACCTCAACAGGTGATTTCTTCCTTTGATTTGATCCACTGGCACCAGGAGTGATTCCAGCTTCACTGGCTTTCTTGTTTTGCCTCCTAACATATATGAGCCTCTGCTCTTCATCTATGTTCTTCCTTATTCTAGCTAGCCTTTCTTCTTCAGTCTCCTCCTTAAATCTCTTCTCTGCCTCTTCAACTACCTGCTCCAGAAAGCTTTTCTTGACCCTTCTGATTTTTCTTTTTGGCTGGGCCAGGAATGGAGACAGGATCTTGTTCAGAGTCTAGAGATTCCTCCTCTACTGCAAGTTGCTTGGCCATAGTTAGAGATTTTAGCTCTTCTTTCTTCTTCTTCTGCAGCTCAGCTTGAGCCAAGGTATTCTCTAACATGTCCAGGTGAGCTCCATGCTTGAACAACGTCTCATTTGTGCTCTTCGCCAGATCAGTTCTGGCCTTCTCTTCCCCCTTTTTAACTTCATTAATAAGGGGCTGAACCAGCTGCCTTACCAGATCGGCAACTCGGTGGAGGAGGAAGATTGAAGATCATGCAACTTCTTGTCTTCATCAAGGTAGGCTTTAGCCTCTGCAACTAAGTGCTCTTGCTTCGCCAACATCTCCTGGAGAGAGTCCTTTAACTTGGTTGTCTCAAGCATCTGGGAAGCCATTTCTACCTTGAGCACAGAGACAGGCTGCATTTGATCCAAGACATGCTCCTGCAGCTGTCTCTGGCTCTCCATCATATCCAGCTTTAGGAAGAGACCATTCGCCTTAAAAGATGCCTTAGCAGAGGCAAATACTGCCTTGATCTACTTTAGGAATTTCTTCCTCTCTTCCTTGATCTGGTGCTCAACCAGAGCAGGTGCCAGATGCTGCATGGCCTTAGAGAACCGGCCAATTTACTGGATCTGCTCGTTGAAGAAGAGCTTCATCTTCTGGAGCACAGCAGAGGAAACGTCGAAATCTTCCTCATCTGAATAGAGCTCTTGAGGAAAGGAGAAGTTAGGGCCAAAAGATTAAGATGGGCCCTCTGGAGAAAACATGACTCCTCTCTGGATCAACAAGGTCCTCATCACAACCTTGGCTGCCTCTGGAGATTCAAGCTCTGCAGGATGTTGAATATTGAGCTTCTTCTTTATGTCAATCTCCCAGGCAGTGAAGCCAACTGTGGTCATTTCTTCCAGCAACATGACCAAGTCTTCCACATCTTCAAGTCTGGCCTTGCTCCAGACTTTGGCATCAGTCAAATCTGACAACAGTAGTAAGTGCTCCAAGAGAATTGGAAAATGCTCTCTCAGCCACAGCTGAGCACTTACACTCATACTCTGCCTAATGGGACCCATATCATCATTATTGAATATGAAGGGTTTGGGCCCAGAGGCAGAGGAGGATGGTGCTAAGACCTCTGGCTCCAGTGAAGCATCCTCATCTTCACTATCATCGCTGATTGAAACTGCGGAGGAGGCGGGAGGACCAGGGAACCCCAAAGCCATAGAAGAAGAGGGGTTCTGGTCAGTTTGAGTGGGGGGAGGGATAGGTATTTGGCTTTGTGAAGTGGATAGGTATGTTTGAGAGGATGGTTCTGCACCAGAAGAGGTTGAGGGCACCTCTGGTACAGGGTTTGCTTGTGGGGGTGAAGGGTCTGTGGGTAGAGGTGTTTGAGATGGAGGGGGAGAAGGTGTTTGAGTGGGTAAGGTTGAGGGTGTGTAAAGGGGAGTGTTTGGGATAGTCTGCTCTGGTGAAGAGGCTTGCAAACTAGAAGCAGGGTGGAGAGGTTGTGTTTGGGTGTCTGGGGGAGAAGTGGAAGGGATAACAAGATTAACATGGGAAGGGAGAGCATTTACCTCAGCTGAGTCAACATTAGCTGGTACAGTAAGCTCTGGGGCTGTTGTCTCTCCCATTAGCTGGGAGGCCTCTTCTATTGCCTGCTCCAGGGTATCTCCCAGATCTGAATCAGAATTCGGGTCTTGCAAGATGACTCTCTTTGCCCTTGGCTTCTTCTTCAGAGGTTCAACCTCCTCTACTGCGTCTTCCTCCTCTGATGGCTCATCCACCAAAAGGGTCTTCTTTGAAGCCCTCTTAAAAGTCCTTGGCTTCTTGGTTGAGGCCTTGCTAGCACCTCCTTCCTCTTGCCTCGGCCTCTTCTTAGCTGCACCTGCCTTCTTGGCAGCTTCTTTACCATCACCCATCTGCTTCTTCAAAGCAGCAGTGAGGGGGATCTGGTCATCCTCTGATGATCCAGAGAACACCAAGGTGGAAGAAGCTTGAGCTGCTTCCTTCTTCTTCAAACTCCTCTTTTTCTGCCCTTTAGAAGGGGATGGCACTGCTTGGATAGGGGGCAGGAATGGCATCTTCTCCATCAGAATCAGGATGGCCATGAAGAGGACCATCCTTGGAGAAGATAATTTTGGACTTATGGAAACCTCTGCATCAGGAACCCTTCCACACCTTGTCTGGAAAGATGGAGTCCAGAATCAAGGTAAGCATCATACTCAATGAAACATTGGCATTGAAGTAAAACTGCAATTCCCCTGGCTTGCTGGGGCATTCCTCCTTTTGTACCTTGGCCTTGTTCTTCCTTAGCACATCCTAGAAGAACTCTGCCCAACTGCATTAGACACTATCGTATATAGCTCTCATTACACACATACGGCCATTGAAAATTGCATCTGTTCTGTGATACTCACACATAAGCACCTTCGCCACTATATCAAACAACACCTTGAATTTCTGCCTGAGATGCTTATCAAGAAATCCCTTCGACAGATTCTAGCAAGATGATTCGGCGAAGATCTTGAAAGACTCAACGATTTCGTCTTTCTTGTATCTCAACGGATCAACCCCTTCCGAAGAGATGTTTCCAAAAAGTTTGCAGAAGTCATGCTTGGAGAACACCACATCTTATTTATCAATCTTCGAAGAAATATTTGCATCGTGGATTTTCATCCTCACCAAAAACTGCACAGCGTACCCATCCAAAGTGCAAAAACCTTTGGGAAGAGAGGAAATCAAATCTTCAACTCCTGATTTCCTCAAAAGTTCCAGAATAGACAACGCCGAGGGGTTGTGAGTGGAATAGAAGTCAACCACCATCTCCGTCTTTAACTTCTTGCAGACATGATCTGGATCGAAGTTGCATTTGGAAGCCATAAATATGGGAGGATAGAGAAGAAAGAGAGAGAACTGTTCTTGCAGAGAGAGGTTAGGGTTTGAAAAGATTTGAACAGGTGAAGAGACAGAGAAAAAAAATTGAGTTTATAAAGGAAAAGAAGCGTGGGTTTGAAATTAAATGAAGTGTGAACGCGTGTAAAATCAAAATTAAATTTGGGAGAAAAATCAATTTGTCAATTGATTGACATATTGCACTTTAATTAAATCTGACGGCCAGGATTGAATTAGGCAAGTTACAGATTTAATTGTGTGCGTAGCATGGTCATTGGGACTGGGTTCGAGGGGGTTTTGTGGCAGTCAAGATAAAAAGCGAAATGATTGCCTAGGCCCTCTACCCTAGTCTTAAATACACTATGAATATGAAACGTTTTGGGTGTATTTAGTATTATGAAAACCTCTATTAGTCTGGTGTTACATCTCATCTGATGGAACTCATCTGGTTCTAGTCAGAGTTGACTCCAAATTTCTCTGGAATCTGACTTTGTACCTCATCTGGTACATACCTCATCTGGAGATGTAATTTCTCTGGTGTATCTATCCTGTAGGAATGTTAGTAAAACATATAAAAATAAGGTATAATTGAAATAAGGATACTTCTCTGATGTTCCCCCTAAACCAATTCTGTCTCTGGATCCAATAAACTTAACTCAAATGCTAACTCTCTGAATCTGGTCTCAGCCAAAGGCTTTGTGAGAATATCTGCTCTCTGCTTCTCTGTTGCAATCTTTTCCATTCTTATATCTCCCTTCTCAACATGGTCTCTGATAAAATGATGCCTTATATCAACATGTTTGCATTTGGTGTGAAGAACTGGATTCTGGGTGATTGCTATTGTACTGTTGCTATCATAAAATATTGGAATATCCTTAGCCCTAATCTGGTAGTCCCTAAGCTTCTGACTAATCCAGAGTAGTTCTGAACAACAGCTACCTGCAGCCATGTACTCTGTTTTTGTAGTTGATGTAGCAACTGAAGTCTGTTTCTTAGAAGACCAAGATATCAATTTGTTCCCTAAAAATTGGCATGTTCCACTTGTAGACTTTCTATCTATTCTACACCCACCATAATCTGAATCTGAATAACCACTTAACTCTAAATTGTCATCTGCAGGATACCATAACCCCAAATTCACTTTTCCCTTAAGATATTTCAATATCTTCCTAGCTGCTTCCAAGTGACTTTTCTTAGGATTAGCTTTAAATCTGGCACACACACCCACAGTAAAGGTAATATCGGGTCTGCTTGTAGTCAAGTACAGAAGAGAACCAATAAGTGCTCCGTACTGAGTCTGGTCCACATTCTCTCCAGGCTCATCTGGATCCATGTTGAAATTTGCCATCATAGGGATCTTGGCTGCATTGCTAGATCCTACTCCAAATTTCTCTAACATGTTTCTGATGTACTTTGCTTGATTGATGAAAATTCCCTTCTCTGATTGCTTAACCTGCAAACCTAAGAAATAATTCATCTCACCCATCATTGACATTTCAAACTGACTATATATGAGATCTCCAAACTTCTCACATAGCTTCTTGTTAGGGAATCCAAATATAATGTCATCAACATATATTTGAACCAGAAGGATGTCATTTCCTTCTTCTTTCCTAAACAAGGTCCTATCAATCATTCCCTTAGTAAAACCATTGTCCAGAAGAAACTGAGATATAGTGTCATACCATGCTCTGGGTGCCTGCTTAAGCACATAAAGAGCCTTCTTAAGCTTATACACCTTGTCACCTTGTTCAAAACCAGGAGGTTGTTCAACATACACTTCCTCAATGAGAATCCCATTAAGAAAGGCAGATTTCACATCCATCTGGTATACTTTGAACTTCATGTGAGCAGCATATGCTAGAAACAATCTGATGGCTTCTAGTCTGGCAACAGGAGAAAATGTCTCATCATAGTCTATTCCTTCAGACTGAGAGTAGCCCTGAGCCACTAGCCTTGCCTTGTTCCTAGTAATGACATCATTCTCATCTTTCTTATTCTTGAAAACCCACTTAGTGCCTATCCCCTTTTGATTTCTTGGTCTGTCTACCAGCTCCCAAACATCCTGTCTGGTAAATTGATTCAGCTCCTCCTGCATAGCCACAATCTAATTTGAATCCTTCAATGCCTCCTTGATGTTCTTGGGCTCAATCAAGGATACATAGCAACTGAATAAGGCAACTAAGTTAAGAGTTCTCCTAGTCTGGACACCCTTAGCTGGATCTCCTATAATTAACTTATTTGGGTTATCAACCAGGGTTTTCCTTCCCTTGGCATTGCCTGATTGACCATCTGTTGCAGTACCTTGGTGATTATCACCAACTGCAGGAGAGCTTCCCCCCTATAGGAGTGCCAACCTCTTTTGATTCTGCTCCTTGTGGAGGCTTCTTCTCCAGAGAACCAGAAGATGGGTCACCATCTGAATCTGAATCAAGAATAGGTGGATTAACTTTGATAACTCTTGGAGTAGTCTGATTCTGTGTCTCTTCTGGAGACTTTAAGTCCACCTTGCACTCAAAAGTAGCTTCATAAAAAACAACATGAGGTGTTTCCTCCACACAAAGTGAATTCCTATTAAAGACTCTGAACGCTTTACTGGTGCTGGAATATTCATCTGCAACTTTAGCATCAAAAGTTTTTAATTTGGATTTCCCATTGTCATGGATGAAACACTTACATCCAAAAACATGAAAGAATGAAACAGATGGGGTTTTACCTTTCCATACCTCATATGGAGTCTTACTATGTCTCTGGGCAATGAGGCATCTATTCAGGGTGTAACAGGCTGTGTTGATGGCTTCTGCCCAGAATCTCTGTGGTGTGTTGTATTCTGCTAACAGAGTCCTTGCAGCTTCCTTGAGGGTTCTGTTCCTCCTTTCAGCTACTCCATTCTGTTGGGGTGTTCTGGCAGCAAATATCTCATGAAAAATCCCATGGTCCTTGCAGTACTCTGCAATGTGTGAATTCAAAAACTATGTCCCTTTGTCACTTCTGATCCTCACTATGCTCTGGTTCTGCTCATTCTGAATCTGCTTGAAGAACTCTGGCAGCTTAGTGATAGTTCCATTTTTCTTAAACAAGAACACTACCCAAGTGTATCTTGAAAAGTCATCCACTATCACCAAGATGTACTTCCTTCCACTGAAACTAAGAGGAGAAACTGGTCCAAACAGGTCCATGTGAAGTAGTTGAAGTACTCTGGTTGTGGTTGTGCTCTGGACATCCTTGAAGGAAGTTTTGGGTTGTTTACCCTTCTGGCATGAACCACAAACCTGATCCTTCTTAAACACTTCATTAGGAAGACCTCGAACTAGACCTTTTCTGGCAATCTTGTTCAGTGCTTTGAAGTTCAGATGACTCAATCTCTTGTGCCAAAGCCAGCTATTCTCTACAGATCCCTTTGCAACCAGACAAGTGTTCCTTGGACGACTGTTAAAATATGCAAGATAAGTTTTACCTTTCCTCAAGCCAATAAGCAAGATATCATTATAATCAGAAGAAAAGACAGTGCATGAATCACTAGAAAACTTCACTAAGTATCCCTTGTCACAAAATTAGGATACAGAAAGCAGATTATGCTTGAGTCCTTCAACATAGTAGACTTCATCTACAGATACATCATTGATGAACAATTTTCCAACGCCTCTGGTGTCTCCATAATTGTTATCACCAAACATCACTCTTGGCCCATTTAGTGTCTTGAAATCCTAGAGATGATCTTTCTCAAATGTCATGTGCTTGGAACATCCACTATCAATGTACCAGACATGGTTGCTTGAAAGTCCTTTCTCCAATGAGCTCTTATCCTCCTGCAGAGAAATCAATTAGGTCCCCTACTAGTGCTGGGTCCTGATTGATTAGTTGCAGGTTTTGTAGGAATCTATAGATAAAGATCATCCCTTTCTGGATGAGGAGATCTTATCTTCCTTCCAAATCTATCTACTAGTACATGTCCCCTGACAATTACATATTGAGCTACTAGCCTGATAAGAACACCTTTCCTATACACAGGTCTGGTGTATCTCACCTCAAATCTGGCCCTTGGAATGGTCTGCTTCAAAGATATGGTCTTAAAGGTCTGGTTGTAAGGATACATCCTAGAAGAACCATCTCTGGTGTCATAACCACCCAGATTAGTTGGTTTTCTATAGATGGGTCTCTGGTTCTGATGAACACTAGACCTTCTCTGGTGATTATAGTTCCTCTGAGTGTATCTATTCTGGAATTGATTTCTCTGAGAAAACTGTCTCTGGTGTCCCTGGTTCTGATGATAGTTCTGTTGACCATTATTCCATCTCTAATAGTTCCTATTCTGATTGGAATTCCCCCTTCTTGAGTGTCTCCTCTGAGGTTCCCTAATCTGGTTAGGTTCCACTCTTTGAGGATTCCTCTGGGGTCCTCCATTCTGAGTAGGTCCTATTCTTTGAGGTTTAATGTTAACAAAGCCATCAGTTTTCATTGGTTCCCCATTTTAACTTTTAGTCTCAAGGATTTTCTCTTCCAGAACAGTCAACTCTTCTGGACTATATTCTATATTATTAGCAGAGTAGTTCCTTTTCCAACCAGAATTGTGAACTACTTTGTAACCATTACCAGTAGGGTCTTTTTCATCCCAGATTTCAACAAACTCACAAGATGTTACAGACTTGTTTTTGTTAAAGCGATATTTATGGGATCTTTTGACAATTCCAGAATATCCCGAACCACACTTATCATTTATGCGCTGAGAAGACTCTGATATAATAGATACAACAGTTGGTATCTTTGGAGCTTCCCTGGGCATAGGTATCTTCTCAATAGTTTGCTCAATCTGTTTTCCCTTGATAAGAGTCTGGTATTTGGCTCTAAGTTCATTGAACTCATCTTCCTGAGAGTTCTTTTCTTTCATGAGTTGATCTACCAGAGTGTCTCTTTCTATGATCTTATTCTGTAGTTTAGAGACTTCTTTGAATGATCTTTCATGAGTTCTCTGGTAGGATTTTTGCTCCTGAGATAAGGATTGAACTTCAACTCTGAGCCTACCATCATGAAGCTTCAGTTGCTATAATACTCAAAGGAGAATTCAGACAACTTACGGCTCCTGTAAGAAGATTTTGAAGATATTTTCAAAAAGTTTTAAAAAGAATTTAGCAAAAATAACAAAGAGCAATGGATCTGCCCGGTGACCACCAAAAGCTTTTCAAAGTAGTTGTCTTGGACACACCGCTCTGATACCACTTGTTGGTCCCACTAGATAGATTAATTGCGGAAGCTTAACTTAAATTAAAGTCTTTTTCAAAGTCTTTTTACTAAGAGCACAAGATAAATCAATATAAATGAAAGCGATAAAGAAGACAATATATATAGTGGTTCGGATATAACGATCTACGTCCACTCTCCCTTTTTACCAAAGGGGCCTTACTAACCAACCAACCAACAACTATCTTTTTGGAATTGAGAAGTACCAAATCCTTCTTACAACAGCCTTTAGATCTAACTTCGATCTAAAGCTGATCTTACTACAACCTTATCTTACAAGATGAACAGGTTGAGTATTCCAACAACTCCTTAATGAGTAAATAGGAATATGAACAAAGTAAGAGTATATCTCTCTAGGGCCTTTCTTCAAGGATGCACTCTTGTATTTATAGAGATGATTAGGGTTTAGCCGTTGGAGAGCTAATCTAATCAGATCTCTAATTAGGGAAGCTTCAATCAATCAATTCCATAATTGATTGATTGGGTTGGTGAGATCCTTGGATTGATTGACTTCAAATACTTTTCAATCCGATCATTTTGACTTGATTTGAATCACCAACGGTCAAATGCTTCCATTGCACAACTCTGATTCTTCCAGAGTAGGCAGGACCAGACACCAGATACCCTCGATGTCCTCTGGTTCAGAGTCGGTTAAGAACCAGAATACTCAGTAGAATCTAGAGATGATTCTGAGCATCTTTTGGTATACCAGACTCGTCTGGTCTGAGGAAGGTCTTTAGCCTCTTGTCTGATCTCATCTGGTGAAGTCTTCTGGTGAAGTCTTTTGGTGAAGTCCTCTGGTGGGGTCTTCTGGTGACTCTTCTGGTGAAGTCTTCTGGTGGAGTCCTCTGGTGGGGTCTTCTGGTAACTCTTCTGGTGAAGTCTTCTGGTCTGGCAGTCTTCCAGATGGTCCTATTACATCTTCTGGTTTGTTTTTAACTCATCAAAACTAAAAAAAACTTATCCTAAAAATTTCCCCCTTTTTGATGGAGTTAAAAACACACACCAGAACTGATAAAAAAAATAAGTAAGAAAACAAATAAAAGGATAAGACCTTAGAATAGATCTTATCAGGCAAACAAGGAGACAACAAGAAGTTATCTTGAGACAGGAGACTAAGTCCTAATCTAGTACCTCATCTGGCTAACAGGTCCAGATGGTCCTATTACATCTTCTGGTTTATTTTTAACTCATCATAACTAAACAACTTTTATCCTAACATTAGTGGCTGTGAGTAGGATCCCCTTAGCATGACCATGAAGAAATGTACCAACAAGAAACAACATAGGACGGCAACTCTAAAAGTCTTTTAAACATGCATCGAATGCCATAAAAACACGCTCAAAGAAGTTGTTACGGTTGTTGAGTTCAAGATCAAATATGTTGCCTATACATGAATTGATAGTAATAAGGAAAACACAAAAATTACCTTAATATCATAGTGTTGGTCCCAAAAAGGATTATCCAGTGGAAAGCATTTTAAAATATTTTTAATGAAAACCCTTTAAAGAAATGCTAAAAGAAAATGCAGAAAACTTAAGTGCAGAAAATAAAGAACACTAGAATTTATAGTGGTTCGGACCAACTTGTCCTACGTCCACTCTCCCTTTCTCAAAGGGGGACTCTCTCTCCAACCAACTTACTAACTACTGGAATTGGGAAGTACCAGCTCCTTCGTACACTTGCTTACACCAACCTTTCAAGGTGAACATGTTGATTATAAGATCCAACTAAAACTCCTAAAGAGTGTATATAATATTTGAATGAACAAGGTGAGTGAGTGAGTGGAGAGTTCGTGTGTCTTGTGTGCTCTTGCCCGACTCTTGTATAGAACTCATCACTATGCACTCCTATTTATAGTTGTGAGAATCAACTAGCCGTTGGAGTGCTAGCAATTCAAACAACCATAATTGGAGGAATATAATCAATCACAGATTGATTATATTGATTGATTGATCTCCTCCATTCATTGGATATTCCAAGATTGATACCAATCAATCAATCCTCCTATCAGTTGACTCTCCAGATTGCTTCTTCTCCATCATTGAAACTCCAAGATCTCCTTGTCTCCAGATTAGACGCAACCTCCATGTGGGTGAACTAATCTATCTCCCTCATCTGGTCAGCACTCGTCTAGTCTAGTCTGGTCTGGTCAGGTAACATTTCTGCTCTGAACCTCATCTGGGAGAGGTCCTCTGGTCAGACTCCTCTGGTAGACTCCTCTGGTCAGACTCCTCTGGTCAGACTCCTCTGGCAGACTCCTCTGGCCAGACTCCTCTGGTGACTCCTCTGGTCAGACTCCTCATCTGGTCTTCACAGATTTCTTCCCCCTTAACCAAAGACCTATTCTAGACCTAGGCTAATCTGTAGCTGACTAACAAGTTCAGCTAGTCCTATTATAAGTTATTGTTTTAACATCTTCAAAACACCTAATCTATATCCCAACAATTTCCCCCTTTTTGATGATGTTAAAACTGAAAGAACTTAAATAAAACAAGACAAGAAAATTTTAAAATAACAAGATAAAGAATCTAGCAGGCTGGGTCAACTGATCTTTCCCCTCAAAGTATGCTCAGCTGATATTGGGGCAAAACATATGCTGGTCTTCTTGTGTATCTGCAGGCAATCAAGTTTTTGGTACCCTTCTGGGTCCAGGGAGGTTAGCACAATTTTTAGGAAGCCACAAGAATAGATCATCCCTTTTAGAATCAGGTGATCTTATCTTTCTTCCATACATATCCACAAAAACACACTGAACATAAGAAGCTTTGACATGGTTATTTCTTCTAGAGGCTCTTCTTCTCTTATGAGCTTGTCCAGTAGAAGAAGTAACTTGTCTTAAAGCAACAGTCTTGAAATTCTTTTGATAAGGATAAGTCTTACTAGAACCATCAAAAGTTCCATCTGGTCTGGCAGATGACTTGAAAGTCTTCTTCAGCTGAGTAGGAGTCAGCTGGTTCTGCCTCTTTTGAGAAGATCCAGACTGTCTTCTACTCTGCTGGCCTGGCTGAGGTCTTTTAAAATTCCTCCTCTGCCTTTTGGGTTTTAGAGTTTTAGAACTCATCTGCCCATTAGGCTGAGTTGTCTGGTCAGCTGACCTCTTGCCTTTATCAATAAAATTTCTAGGCTGTTCTTATTTCTGAACATGTGAGGATTCAGGTTTGGAATAACCAAGACCTGTTTTATCATGCTCTCTTTGAGATGAGGCAGCTATGTGTGACACAACATTATTTGCTGTAGTCAGCTGCTCCAATCTCATCTTGAGCTTGTCCTCACTTTCTCTTACAATTTTTTTTTGGTGGAAGAGTTCATCAAACTTAGCTTTGAGCAGATTATATTCATTGTCTTTCTCAACATTTTCAACAACCAACATTTCTATCAGCTTAACTTGTTCAGTACACCTGGTTGTCAAGTCAGAAGACTCTTCGACCAGTGTATGATTTTGTTCAGCTGGTAGATCAGCTGAGTTGCCTAGATATTGTGAAAGCTTCTGATTTTCTGCTTTCAGCTTTGAGTTCTCATCTTCCAACTTTTGACAAAGTTGTATAGAAGTTTGGAGATCTAATAGCATCTTCTGCATATCAGACTCCTCTGATTGTCCAGAAAAAGAAGAAGATGAAAAGGAAGAGGAAGTTCGATTACATACCTCGTCTGTTACTAGACATATCTCTTCGCCTGGTCCAAAATTGGATTATGAACCAGAAGTGGATACCTCTTCTTCCTCATCTGCTAAGCTTCTTTTGGAGTAACTCCTAGTGTATCTTCTACTGCTTTTCTTTAAACCCATTTCTGCAAGAAAATGTTAGCACAACAAATATTTGGGTTTTCAAAAAAAAAAATGGATCTGTGCTGGTGACCACCTAGATAATTTCAAAACAGTGGTCTGTAGGACACACTGCTCTGATACCACTTGTTGGTCCCAAAAAGGATTATCCAGCGGAAAGCGTTTTAAAATATTTTTAATGAAAACCCTTTAAAGAAATGCTAAAAGAAAATGCAGAAAACTTAAGTGCAGAAAATAAAGAACACTAGAATTTATAGTGGTTTGGACCAACTTGTCCTACGTCCACCCTCCCTTTCTCAAAAGGGGACTCTCTCTCCAACCAACTTACTAACTACTGGAATTAGGAAGTACCAGCTCCTTCGTACACTTGCTTACACCAACCTTTCAAGGTGAACAGGTTGATTATAAGATCCAACTAAAACTCCTAAAGAGTGTATATAATATTTGAATGAACAAGGTGAGTGAGTGGAGAGTTCGTGTGTCTTGTGTGCTCTTTCCCGACTCTTGTATAGAACTCATCACTATGCACTCCTATTTATAGTTGTGAGAATCAACTAGCCGTTGGAGTGCTAGCAATTCAAACAACCATAATTGGGGAATATAATCAATCACAGATTGATTATATTGATTGATTGATCTCCTCCATTGATTGGATATTCCAAGATTGATACCAATCAATCAATCCTCCTATCAGTTGACTCTCCAGATTGCTTCTTCTCCATCATTGAAACTCCAAGATCTCATTGTCTCCAGATTACACGCAGCCTCCATGTGGGTGAACTAATCTATCTCCCTCATCTGGTCAGCACTCGTCTAGTCTAGTCTGGTCTGGTCAGGTAACATTTCTGCTCTGAACCTCATCTGGGAGAGGTCCTCTGGTCAGACTCCTCTGGTAGACTCCTCTGGTCAGACTCCTCTGGCAGACTCCTCTAGTGACTCCTCTGGTCAGACTCCTCATCTGGTCTGCACAGATTTCTTCCCCCTTAACCAAAGACCTATTCTAGACCTAGGCTAATCTGTAGCTGACTAATAGGTTCAGCTAGTCCTATTATAAGTTCTTATTTTAACATCTTCGAAACACCTAATCTATATCCCAACATATAGATTTTTCACCTATTAATTACTCATGAGGATTGGTCACCGAACATACATTAAATGCCACAAACAAATGATAAAAAAACAAATATCAAAATTGAGCAATGTGACAAGAATGAGAACCATAACTACTGTCATCATCCCTACAATATATTGCTCACATCAAAAGATTGCTCGAATACTAATTTCTTAACAACACTATCTCAGGCATGCTAAACAAATCATGGAATACCACAAACACACAATCAAAAAGCACTTAACAAAATTGACAAATGTACCAGAAATGAGATCACTAAAAACTGGTAATTTTTCTACAACAAATTGATCAGCCAAGAGGTACTAAAACAGAAAATCAAAACATATGAATCAAGGAATTTATAGCTTACCAGGGTTGGTACGCTTTACTGCACCACCATACCACCGAACATTGTCGTATAAAACTTGGAATGATCCAAAGAGCTTATCCCAGGCAGACTCTGATGTACGCCACGCATTGTGGTACAGTATTGTAACACTGTAATTGTTCCTTACCAAATCAACAACAATTTTTCCCCTTATATCCGGGTTGGACCTAACGTTGTGCTCAACAAGTTGACTTATGACCTTGGGTCTAAACCTAGTTCTACTGCTACATGCTACCCTTCCCAAGCATGAGTGTACAGAAGTGCCTTTGTAAATTTCAAAAGACATTGAACCTTTTTTACATCGAGCCTTAATGAACCAACTGTATTCTAGAGAAACTTTGGAACCACGCTCTACGTGAATGTAAATAAAATCATTCCTTACATAATTAAAGGTAAACCCAACTCTTGTAGTATGCCTGCAGAAACCAACAACACCATCAAGGAAAATAATACCAATACCTTATTCCATTATGTCTTGCCACTGATCGGATAGTAAGGTTTTCCTAATTATGACGGGATTGACATTGTATGATGGCAAGCTTGATACACCACAAACTCTTCTTGTGCACCAGAAACTCTCCTATATTTAGCATACCTAAAGGGTATCTTACTTTGCTTCATGACCTTAGTAGGACTTTGTAAACTATCACTATTGGAATCATCTAGTGCAACCCCAATCAAAGGAATAACCACTGTCCAAGGAGTATGCTCACCTGCAGTTTGGATAGGAGTAACAGGGAAGACACTAAGGGTGGAATCAACATGGGAGAGTGTCGAAACTTGGGAAACTAGAACATGCACTATATTCTCCGAAGTTAACTTGCAAATCAAAATCATATTTCTCAAATCGCTATCAGATTCTAGAACGCAATTACAAATAGGCCCAACTGAATAAAGAAATTTTGAAACATATTTTCTCAATTGAATAGTACAGGAACGATAACCTCCATTGCAAATAAACGAAACAATCTGTGTAGTGAAAATATGGATTTGATGGAATGGAAAATGAGAAAATGAGATGAAATTTTGATTTAAAAAGTGAGACCTAATTCTATATAGCAACCTGAAATTTGAAAAAAAAAACCTTTCGGCAATTATTTGACAGATGTGAGAGCTGAAGAGATGAACTGACTGGAGAAGCCATAGCAGCGGGGAGAGAGGGAAATGAGGTGAGGTTGCGTCTTTTTTATTAATAAAAGGTACAGGGTATTTTGGGCATTGACCGAATTATATGTATTGTAATAAAAGTGAAATGTATCCTAAATAAACTAAATTTATGAAGGTAAGTGGAAGGGAAAATAGATGAACTTGTGTACTAGAGAGCAATTTTTTCTAAATTATTTATAAGATGGTTGCGTGGACGAGTAAATTACATAATTATTAATTGCACATCTTGTAGTTCTTATGCTTCATCAAAAGTTTAATCCTAACACATTTGCGTACATAGGTTGCAAGTCAATGCATACAATCTAATCATCAAAAGTTTAATCCTAACAACATAGTCTTCGAGCATTGTAGTTACCGCATTAATGGAGTGACTTACAAAATGAGAGCTCGTGACAATACTAGCTACTCAAAATTTGGGAGTAAGCTTAGTTGTGAAGACCATGTAACTTTCTAGTGCAAAGGATAAAAATTATATCGTGCCTGACATGACATTCTATGGATTTATTGAAGAAATATGGGAATTGACATACCAGATTTTTTTAATTCCACTATTTAAGTGTATGTGGGCGGATAAATTGAAGTGCTATTAAAGTAGATGATCTCGAATTTACATTGGTAACTCCTAACAAAATTGGATTCAGAGATGATTCATTGAGAAGTTTTCTTGATATTAGGTTGTTCATCGAGGTCGAGTTTCTCGCCTCTTACTCGATGCAGTCCCTCACTAACGGGGAGCTTCTCCTGTGTTGGCTTTCTAGCATTGCTTGTCCAATTGGGTCCCAACTGGCTAAATTCTGATCTTCATACTCAATATGGACTGAGGGGCGAGCAGTTATGTATGCTCGCTCCTCGCCTGCTGGTGATGATTGTTCACTTCTTGTTAGTGTTAGTGTCCTATAGACAATCCTTAGTGAGGACACAATACTAAGATAATATTCAGTTTTGGTTTAATAATAAATGTATGGCGTTGCACTTATTAGAATATTATGTTTGATTTTTTGCATTTATTCTTATTTGTGTTCCCATGAATCACTACTGTCATTGAGTGAGTGATAACTCAGATGTCTTAAGTATGATGGTCAAATAAGCCCGATCAAGGATCATCAAGAATGGGATATTGATGATGCAATTGAGATTAGTGTGCAATCTGCATTATACTCTATTTGGAGAGTGTAGTAAGATCTCACTTACTACGAGGTACTAGGTATCTCATAATAGATGCACAAATACCTTAGAGGGTATTGGCATACCCATCCGAGAAACTATTTAATATAATTCCTACATAATATGTCTACGGGTGTCTCGGTTAGTAGGAGCGATGTGATACTCCTCTGACTTAAGGTCAATACGCACGACATGTGTGAAGTGATGAACTTTGACCATGACCGATGCTTGCACCCTCCAAGGGTAGATATGGCATGGATTGGGTTCATCACGAAATGCATATGCGTGGTAGTTGAGCCAAGAATAGGATTCATTCCTCAATGTGGATTAAGAGAGAATAGTCATGTTCTCATCATAATTGGATCTAAGTCATCGGCCGATGCGCATCAACTTTGACTTTGTGGCTAAGTGTGATATACTTGATTAATTAGTGATTTGAGATAATATGTATAGTTACTTGAATAGACACTTCATCATGTTCAAGACTTAATTGGGTATTCGTGAATGAAATGAAGATATCACAATAGCCTACAATATTATAGGTAGTTGCAGATTTCCTCGCAACGTACCTCGTATATATATTGGGAATGTCTGATTTATTGTCTAGGGTTCAATTAAGACCATTAGTTTGACTAATCGCTCGATATACGAGGGCCTATGGGTCACACAACAAGTAATGAAAATTTACCAATTATAGTTGATTGATTAAATATTGTATTGGATATAATATTTAATTTATGGAGAATATAATAATAATTATATTTAGAGCAATAAGAGCAAATATGTAACAACCCTAAAAATATCAAGTTTTATTATTTATTTTGAAAATATTTTGAAATTTTTATTTTTGAATAAAGAGAGTGTGTTCATGTGATATATATGCAGATGTTGTTATTATTATTATTATTATTATTATTATTATTATTATTGTTATTATTATTATTATTACTATTACTACTATTATTTTCAAAAGTAAAAGGTTTTAAATATATATATATATATATATATATATATGCATATGCATATCTATCCTTGCATATGTATATATAAATATATTAGTATATATTATTTTTAAGGTCACACATGTATTTATTATTTTGTTAATTAATATTAATTAGTAAATTAAAAGCTATCTTTTATTTAGCCTAATTTCTCTCAAAAACTAGTTAATATAATTTATGAATAACTATATTAATATGTTGTCAAAAATCTCTCTTAATTATTAGAAGAATTATCACAATTTCTTCATGGTTTTTTTTAATCATATTTCAACCTAGTGTCTTTAATACTGGCTCTAATTTTAATTCTCATTATTTTTATTAATTCTTATTTAATTATCATAATTATTATTAATATTCTTATAATTTTTATTATTGTTTTTTTTAATTCCCATAATTGCTATTAAAAATTTCATTGTATTTAAGGTCTTGAATGATTGAAAGAAATTCATTTTTCCATTACCACTCACGTTCATTTCTCTTCATTGAAACCCGCATACAACATAAATTTATTATACTTCACTCAAATTTGTGAAAAATATTATAATAAAGACCCGTTATATTTTCTCTTTTCGAAGAATGTCATATTCGAGATACTCCTCAATATTTCTTTTAAGCAAGCTTATACTATAAGGGCCATGATTTAAAGATTTCTCTTTTGTATCTGCATACACAATATTATTTTCAGGTGGGGATTTCTATCTTTCAAGTTTGTCATTATTAAATGTAATATGTAATTTTATTATTGTTCATGAGAAATATGTATGAGTATAGGTCTTTTGACCTTTATAAACGAGGTGATGATAGGTCTTATGACCTTTATAAACGAGGTGACGATAGGTCTTCTGACCTTTATAAACGAGGTGATGATAGGTCTTCTGACCTTTATAAACGAGGTGATGATAGGTCTTCTGACCTTTATAAACGAGGTGATGATAGGTCTTCTGACCTTTATAAACGAGGTGACGATAGGTCTTCTGACTTTTATAAATGAGGTGATGACATTGAAATGCATATTTACGTGATTGATTAATTTAAATTATTTATTATATTTAGTTTTGACAAGTTTGTCCCCACTGAGCTGTGGTTTCGCTCACCCTATTCATTTTAACATTTTTCAGATTGTGTAGCTGGTGGCGAGGAGAGGCGATGGATGACATTGAATTAAATTATTTCATGATAAAAATCTTGCAAGTTAGTTAATTTATTTATCAAGTTTTCTTTTTATGAGGTTCTACTAGGATAATTATTTTGTAACAATTTGTATTTTAAATTTTTTTTTTTTAAAGTTATTAAATCTTTAAGTCTTCCGTTGTTGTCAAAGTAATTTCTATGTTGAATTTTTAATCCACGCCTCTTATTGTAAATTAATCATGTGTTTTATATAAAAAATTAATATTATAAAAATTGGGGCGTGACAAAATAAGAACAAAATAAGAGCAAATAAGAGCAAAATAAGAGCAAATAACCCGGTGCCTTCTCTCGCTTAAGAACAGGAGCTTTCATTTTTTTCTTTTCATGATTGGAGCCATAATTGTTAGGATATTTTTGTCCTAAGAATCTCCTTGTTTGATTTTGATGATGTCAAGTATATATCTTGTGTATTTGGATACTAACATTGCAGGTACTAAAGGTTTGAAGAACTTAGAAAATTATTTTTCTAAGGTCTACAGCCGAAGAAGTTTTTCAACCTTGCAACTGAAGAGATCAAGGAAGTCTACAGCTGAAGAGTTCATAACTGCAGAATCAAGAATGTTCAGCTGAAGACCTGTGTTTAGTAGATCTAATTAAGTGTAGTACATCTTGTTTACTCACTCACATAGTTTGAAAGACATCAGGTGATTTTTAGTTAATTCCTAGCCAGTAGACACAGAGTGTTTAGTGATTAAGAGCTTGATCAAGCAGTCATCACTACAAGACAATCTGTACTACTCAAGGACAGAACTACATGACAAAAAGCTTTAATTAAGCTGAAGTCAAAGCTGGAGGTGAATTTCATTCAAATTCAAAATCCCTCCAACGGCTAGAGGCCCCTTCAAGATTCCTATAAATAGAAGAAGAGACCTCGGAGGACAATAACAATAACCTTGAGCAATCAAGCACTCTACACAACATATCTACAGCTACCAAAGTCTACAGCCTTCAAGTGTTTCGAAGTTTAGGACTTAGAAGCTAGGATATCCTGTTTAGTCTTACTAGTTGTTGCTCCCTCACTATATTATCTTATTTATTCTACTTTTAGTAGAAATTTTTTTAGTAAGTGTATTTCTGAGTGAATTTGTGAGTTTCTGAGTGAAAAACCCTGTATCCACCTATGTTTATAAGTGGTCTGAGTGAGAATTCTAGATCTTAAGGGGGACAACTTTAGGTCTTTGTGAACATCTTAGTGAATTTGGAACCTAAGGGGGTGACAGTGGATGTAGGTGGATTACAACACCTCTGGACCACTATAACTGTTGTGTTCACATAACTTCTGTCATTTCATTTCTGTTATTTATTTTCCAGTTGCTTATTCACTGCTTTTCATACTTATATTTGTTGCAATCTTCTTTACATTCATCATTTAAGTTTTCAGTGCATAGACATAAAAAGTTATACCTGTAGATTTCTATAATCAGTCAGCTAAAACTTTAGTCCTTGATTTTTCATATCACACACTTTGTTTTTCCGCTGCACAAAGGTGTCAAAAAAATACATTTAAAGTGTTAAGATATCTTCTCTGATAAGTGTTTTTAAGTTTTGGAAAGAAGATTTAAAACTCTTCAGACTTAACAGTTTTAAGTATGCAGCTGCAAACTTTGTTAAACTCCACAGCTGCAGAGTTGAGTCTTATTTTTTTTCTAGAAAAAAAATCAAGTTTAAAAACTCAAGGTATTTCCCCCCTCCCTCTAGACCTTGATAGACTTTTGGGACCAACAATAATCCTTGTTGGTCCCGAAACGAGTAAACAGGTGTATGGGGGGGGGGGGAATACACCTGTGATTACAAATTAAAACTTCTTCTAAACTTATCAGGTTACTTAAGACAATAGCTCGTCAGTGGACTTGAGGTCTGCTGAGAGTTATTCTGTGAAAGCTTACTGAGATAATACCTCCACTGACAGCACAAGACTTTCAGTTGAACTACTATCTAATTAGCTTTCAGATGCGGATTAGTGAGCCCTTTAGAAAACTCGTTTTACTTTGATAAACTTGAGATTAACACACACTTATGAAATAGCAGAATGTAAGTACACAAGATGTAAAGTGGTTCAGAGATAAATCTCCTACGTCCACTGGTCTGATCAAACAGGAGAATTCCTTTCACTTGGAATTCCTTGTGTTATAGTGCCAAGGTGCACTGATCAACTTCTCCTCTCTTAGGATGATTGATCACTAGGAAATTCCAGGTCCTAGTTCCCAAAACAAACCAGCTTTCAGACTGATACAACAATCAGCTTACTAACACCACTTAACACTAGCTCTTCAACCTAAACACTGAGTAGGGTTTTGAGTAGGGTTTTGGTTCCAACTATTTTGAGATAATCCTTACAAGTTTTAGCTCAATGCTTAGGATTGGATTATCTCTTTCTAAGATTTGGATATAGCTTTAAGCTTGGTTACAGAAGGTTTGTTAGGCTCTCTACAATTGTGAAACACTTGGGAAACAATGATAATTTCGAGTGCTTCTGGATGATTATGAATGTAGAGATAGCTTTGATCTTGTGAGTTTCCCGTCCTTGTAAATGTGCACGTCCTTCTATATTTATAGGCTTCCTTGAAAATCTTCCCGTTGGATTTGAATCTTCTCAAGTAAGTCTTCTTGTATCTGATTGGTTCAAACGGCTCTATTTGAAGCTTTAAGTCTTGTCAAGAAACGGCTGCAAAACCATGCTGTTCACCAACTTTCTGTAGATTGCTAGGTGAAAGACTTTTGGTACTTGTCAGGCTGGGGCAGGTCGGCTGTCAGTAAAGTACACTGACGTGTCATCTTTTCATTGGACCTTAAGTCTGTATGCCCAGATTCTTGTCTTGCTTTAAGGTGGAACTCCTCTGAGAGAACCTTCTTATTCCTTCATTTATTGTAAGCTTCATTGAAATTCATTTTGCCTTGTTCCAACCGGATTAACTAACAACTTTAAATATGTTTAGCATTCAAAGTACTTGTTAGTTCCCATCAGTGGACCTTCGTCCTCCACTGATAGATTTAGTCTTAGTGAGAATGTACTTAGAAAACATTCAAGACTTAGACTTCTTTCATAGATCACTTAGTCTTCAGCGGACTTCACTTCAGCGGACTTTATCTTCAGCAGACTTCATACTAAAATACACTCTAGTTATTACTAACTGTACTCCAGTTCTTAACACTTAGAACTGTTGAACTAAACATTAACTCTACTGAATAATTTACTTACAAAACACCTTAGGAGGGACATGTTGGCATCTAATCAAAACAAGTCTTATACATTTTCCCAACAATCCTAGATTATGTTGTTTGTTATAGTGTTGTGAAATGTTTGAGCCTTGTGTTGTCCTCTTTTCTCTTTGATTGTAAGTTTGACATTTGAGTACTTCTGGTACTCCTCTAATAATATTCTCTTTTTCCGACCAAAAAATAATAATAACTATATTTAAAATTAATTATTATTAATATTTAATAAAATTAGATTTAATTAGATATGAATTCCCAATGATAATATTTTGAATATTATATAGTCAAGATAATAATTAGTAGGAATATATCTATAAGGAAATAAAATTTGTAGAGATTATATTTGACGGGCTAGGCCTATTATCTTGCTTAGGAATTAAGCCAAGATTATCCTTATAAATATGAGTCCTATGGGAATTCCGAAATACATATAAGAAATATAATTTCTCTATAAAATCTCCAGTCACAATTTTCCTAGCAAATTCATCTCGAGATTCAACGCTGGCAAATCCGTGTGGGTCGGTACAAAGTTGTTACGTGGATACCATAGTGGAGGAATCCGTGTACGAATCACTTTAAGGATTTATATATATTGTTATTTACCCTTTATAATTATATATACAACCATGCATTTGATTCGTTGTTGGTGAATTGTTATCTTACGTTGCGTTGAACATGGTGTTTGTCCCAACAAAACCGAACACTTCATTCATTCACCTTGGGTCTTGTGCCCAATCTCTCTAATTCACTCGTCGGAGACGTGCTTTGACTTGCCTGCTCGACATGACTCGGTGTCGATTCTCCCCAGCTTCTCAACCTTTCACTAACATGAGCTTTGCCTTTGTTCTTGCACACTTGCAACTTGTCTACTTTGTCTGGTGGCTTATCTTCTCTTCTTTTTCTCCGTTGCTCGCCACCCTGAGTTTGAGCTTCTTTAGACTTAGATGGACCTGCTTGTTCTTGTTGTTTTTGTAGAGAACGAACCATAGCTATCATTTTTGTGATTTCTCGAAGCTTTGAGCAATTGCTTTTAACTCCAGAGGGAGGTTATTAGTGGTTACTTGGACATTTTTACGGGAAGTCACCCGTACCATTCTTGCGTACCTACTCGTAGATAAAACTCTTGTTGGGGGGTTACTATCGGGAGCATTTGATGATCGAGCATCTAGTGATCTTAACATCTTGAGCGTATGGATTTATTCTAAAACTCATGATGTTTTGTCTTAACACACCCTTTCTAGGAGCAACTATCCTTGCATGTACAAGTGTGGTGGTTTACAAACCCTAACTTATACATGCATGCATTCAATACTCCTGAAGAAGTGTTTACAACCAGAACTCCATATTTCCGACCATATTTTTCTAGATTTTTGCCATTTTTTTTCAGATTATGACCATAATAATCCAACTTTACCTTGGGTTTCTTCAGCACGCGAAGGTTCGAACCCTTCTTCTAGCATCAATTGTTGATGACCTTTTCTTAATCACAGGATTTAGTGATAGTTAATACTAAACAAGATCATCAAACAACTATGGAAAGATCAAAAGATATGTTTAAGATTGTTGTGGAGAGAATTTGGCATCATAAGTATGTAAAATTATAATAATGGACTTGTATTTTATTTTAAGAATTGGGGTATTTATACACATTAAGCAAGAATGAGGTGTCATCACCCTATTTTACATTATGACAAGTGTTAAGATACTTGTTTTAGTCGTAGGCTATTGTATATATACAAATGATAAGTGTTAAGACTCTTGTTTGCTCCAAATACAACGCATAATGATGAAGTTTTCTTGGGAGTTCTTCGTAGTGATAAGTTGCTCGCCTGTGAGGTTTCTTGTGGGGAGTTTGAATTCTCTCTTTCCCTATTTCTCGTTTGATGTATTTGACCCTTGCTCAATTGTTCGTCTGAATAAAGAATGTTTAATAGACTATCTTTGCCAGCTATCCGTTGACTACTCAATTGCTCGCCTCTTTATCTTTTTCATTGCCTTAATCAATTTTTCTTTTGTAAACCTTGCTCAATTGCTCGCCTATTAACACCAGGCAAGACAAAGGATGGAATATCGGTAGGATAAGATCTTGTAGTGATGTATGTGAGAACCACCAGAAGTGTGGGAAAAGGAACATATTTTTCATTAGGTCCTTATACACTAAGTAAAAAAGAGAAGAGAAAGATTTGTGAATCCTTATCGGGAATTAAGGTGCCTGTTGGTTACTCATCCAATGTGTGTAACTTGGTATCAATTAAGGATTTAAAACTTATCGAACTCAAATCACATGATTTTCACCCGTTAATGTAGAAGTTGCTCGCGGTAGCTATTTGTGTTTCTTCTTCAATGTTCTTTGCAGAAAAACCATTGATGTGTCAAAGTTAGATGATATGCAAACTGATATCACAAAAACTTTATGTTTACTCGAGAAATATCTTCCTCCTTTGTTCTTTAATATCATGGTTCATCTGACTATTCATCTTGTGCGGGAGGTAAAACTATGTGAACCAGGTTGGTATAGATGGATATATCCTTTTGAGAGATACATGAAAGTTTTGAAGGGTTACGTGCGAAATCACAATCGCCCTGAAGGGTGCATAGCTGAATGTTATATCGCAGAGAAAACTTTTGAATTTTGTTCAGACTACCAATCAAACATGAACATAATGGGGTCCCTCAAAGACATCAAAAAGAAGAGCTCACCAAGTCTTTATCAAATGCTACAATATTTACTGTCTGTAAGGAGGTTTTTTCTCAAGCACATCTTCATGTACTCACAAATGATGCAGAGATGGACCCTTATATATGGTAATTTAACTTATAATATCCACAATATAGAATGCTCAGTTTATAATTTATTTATTTAAATTTATTAATATTTTATTAGTGAGCATAAGGAGTATCTGAAAGCAACATGGCTGCAAGATCAACACAATAAATTATTTATAAATTGGATGTGTGGACGAGTAAGCTACATAATTATTTATTAAACACCTTGTAGTTCTTGTACTTCATCAAAATTTTAATCCTACCACATTTGCGTACATAGGTTGCAAGTCAATGCATAAAATCTAATCATCAAATATCATAAAAGATAAAGAGGTTTGCACAAGGACCTAACAACACAGTCTTCAAGTACTGTAGTTATTGCATTAATGGAGTGACTTACAAATCGAAAGCTCGTGATAATATTAGAGCCACTCAAAAAATTAGGGAGTAAGCTTATTTGCGAAGAACATGCAAACTTTCTAGTGCAAAGGATAAAAATCCTATCATGTCTGACATGATAATCTATGGATTTATTGAAGAAATATGGGAATTGGATTACCATGATTTTCGAATTCCACTGTTTAAGTGTATGTGGGCGGACAACTAAAGTGGTATTAAAGCAGATGATCTCGAATTTACGTTGGTAACTCTCAACAAAATTGGATTTAGCTAGGGATGATTCATTTATCTTAGCTAGTCTAGCAAAACTAATGTTCTAAAAATTTAGGACCCTATAGATAAAGCATGGTCTGTTGTGCTTGCAACTCCTTTTCGGGAATACTTTGAATACACAAGAAGTGTTAAGTTGGAAGATTCTGCTATCCACCATCAATGTTTTAGCAATTGACTCAATACAATAGATCCTAGTACAACTGATGAAAATGAACTGCCATGCGTACGTGCAGATTGTGGTGGAAATTTGGTTGATAATCCAACTGCTTTAATTGCCTGGTTCTTTTATGTTAGTAATTTTTGCATTCATTTGAATAATAATACTAATCGTACATATGTATTTTATGTAACCATGTTGAATTGTTTGTGTTCAATAGACTTGAGGTAGATAGTCTAATCGAGTAATTGTTCAGAGTGAGGAACTAAGACAAAATTGAAAGTACGACCCAATGAGAAGGGGGATAAAGAGAAACTAATTATAGATGAACAAGGTCCTACTCATATTGAGGTAGAAGATGATTTTGTTACATCGGAACACCTAATACCCAATCATCAAGAATACCGAGAGATTTTAATGATATGCATAAATTGGTAGCACTAAAAGAGAAGAACCAAAAGAAGGAAGTAGAGTTTAATTTGTTGGGGTAGCCTATAGGTAAGCATAGAATCGAGATGCAAATTCACATTGGCATCCTAGCAAGAGAAAGGGTTAAGATTACATACAGTGAGTAGAAGAACGTTCAAGAGAGAACCAAATATTCTATATGGGAAGCAGTGAATGTAAGATACAACTAAAACATTTCATATATTTGTAGCCTTTTTCACATTTCAGATTTTTATTTTTTAATGATAACTATTTTATAGGTGGTGTTTGTTGTTAATCAATTATGGAGGAAAGGGTATCTCATTTACGCTAATACCAAGTGGTGGTAGTATAATGAAATTTTGTTATGATATTTTTAATTCTGGTATTAATAAGCTATTTTTTTGCCATTTTGCATAAACTTAGAAAAAAAGCTAATCTAAAACTAATTTCTTAAATTCAGCAACATTGTGATCTGTTAACTTATGTTCAAGCAAAAGAATGTGTTATGTGATGATGAGAAGATAGATAGAGTTGTCCTCTAGATGGAAGCATGAAGGAACAAAAAAGGAGAACATGGCGAAGATGAACTACACGATAAAATTTCAAAGATTGTGAGTAATGTTCACATATCTTAAGTTTTTTATACCCGAGTATAAGTCGTATTTGCTTGGTTATTTTAATTGTGCTAGAAAACTGATTGCAGAAAAATTACGAAATCTATTAAGGAATATATCAACATAATATTGTTTAGATAATTGTAGAATAATCTAGTACATACTTTGTATCGTTGTAAATTTTTTAATTTGGTATTCCTTGTAAATTGTTATTGTTATTATATATAATTGAAAATTCCCATCACCAATTCAGCGGTCTCATGGTATCAATTTTAAGGAATAGATTAACTAAAAAAAATAGATAATATATTTAGAGTGAACGACAAAAATTGATCATTTCTTATATCATGATTTAGACACACAACCATTTAATAGATGATTTCATTGTAATTTATCTAAAATAGACACATTTTATTAATCGATGTAAATTTAAAAAACAAACTAAACAAATTATTTCGTAATAGAAAAGAAGAAGTTATAAACCGAACTAATACAAAAATAGAAGTTTTAGAAAAGTATGGAGTGAATTCAGAAGTAGGTTAAAATTAGAGAATATGAATATTTGAGATTATAAATTAAGATAAATATAATACCATATATAGCACAAATACATGAAATCAAAGTATTTCAAAGTAGAGTCTTTTAAGTGGTGGCAGTTGATTCACAAATAGATATATAGATATAACCTCATTACCATTATTATGATTCATATATTCTTTTTATGTATGAAATTAATTAATGTCCATTTAATTTTAAATAACTTTTCATGAGAATACAAAATTTGCAAAAGGAATACTATGGTGTAGTCACTTATGTTATAAATCCAGTAGATTTATTGTACCAAATATAGAAGATTTGATGTGGACATTACTAATGGACTTATAACCTAAACGGGCTTTAGGTTTAGACTAGGTTTTATCTATTATAAATAGATCCTTGTACTCAATATTGTACATACGCATACACACAAATATTAGTAAAACTCCTGGCTTGGAACGCCCCCAGATGTAGTCGTTATCGACGAACTGGGTGAACAAATTCACATCTCTATTTTACGCTATCGATTTACAACAACTTATACACCTGCTAAAAATTTGTCTTTATATTAGAATTAAGATTAAGGTAAGATTAAGAATAAGATACTCACTATTGAGATTATCGACAAATAGGATTCCTAAATTATAAAAAGATGTGAGAAAAATTGATGCAATTGCAAATAATGTCTAATATATTTTTATATGACAAAAGTAACTTTTAACAATAATATATAACCGATGTAGGATAAATAGTTAATTAATTTCGTATATTTAAATAATTTTTTTATGAGAATGTTTGGTCTTTAAACGAAAAAAATAGGTTCAATAAATTTTAATTATATTAATGGGGTAGGCTTGTCTTTAAAATTATCATAGTTGAGATTATCCCAAATTAGAATATCCTAAGTATATGATATTCTAAAATAAAAGGAGATGCGAGAAAAAAATTGATGTCGTTATAAATCAATGTCTAATATATTTTTATATGGTAACTGTAAAGTTTAACATGATATTTAACTGATGTGATAATTAATGAAATTATAAAATTAAGTAGGTTTTCATAGGGGTGAAAATGAGTCGAGTCGAGCCGAGTAGTGCTGAGCTCGAACTCGACTCGAATGCAATACTCGAAGCTCGAAACTCGACTCGAACTCGGTCGAGCACAATTTTTTTAGCTCGAGCTCGACTCGTCCAAAAACTCGATAAACTCGAGCTCGACCCGACTCGACTCGATAACTTTACTATTTTACAAAAATATTATGTAAAACGTATTTTAGTCCATTTTTTGTCTATATCTTGTATATCGACTACACTTGAAAATTTAAACTCAAAGTTCACAAATACAATAATATTCATTAAAATTAAAAAAATTGAAAAACATTGTCAAATGGACAAATATTCCCAAAAAAAATTAAAAAAAAATTATTTCGTGGGTCATGAGACGTGATTTTCATTCGAAGTTATAAGAACTTAAGCGTACCATTTGTATATATTTTATTTTATATTTAAAAATATTACTATATATAATATAATTAATAAATAAAATTAATGGCAAAATAGTAAATACTGTGCAAGCTTGATTAGGCTCGCGAGCCTCGCGAGCTGAGTATTTATAAGCTCGAACTCGAACTCGTGAGCTACTCGAGTAGCTCGAGCTCGAGCTCGACTCGATTAGGTTCGAGTCGATTTCGATCTTTTTACGAGTCGAGCACGAGTAGCTCGCGAGTCGGCTCAACTCACTTACACCCCTAGGTTTTCATGAGCACATACGAAATTTTAAACAAAATAATCTGCTTAAATAAAGATTCAATTAAATATTTGTGGTAGGCTTGGAAAGGTTTGTCTTTAAAATTTTCAATGTTGAGATTATCCACAAACTTGAATTCCTGAGTATAGAATTTCCTAAAATAAAAGGAGATGGGAGAAAAAAAATTATGCAATTATAGATCTATGTCTAGCTAATATATAAAAATATGATTAAAATAACTTCTAGCAATAAACCGATATGAAATAAATAGTTAATGAACTCATGTATTTAAGTAAATTTTCATTAGAATGATGAAATTTTAAATGAAATAATCTAATTATATAAATAAATTTTAAAATAGATTAATGTGGTATCATAGAAGTCTGATTATAATTTCATTGTAATTTATTACAATTCAAAAAAAATAATGCATTTAACATTCAATATCTAATACCTCTTATATATATGATAAAATTAACTTTTAATAATGGTATTGGAATGTACTTTTGAAATTATCTAACTGGTGTGGAATAAATAATTAATGAGATTATGTATTAAAACTTTAATTAGATTAATTTGGATGAGGTTGTCCTTAAAATTTTCATTGAATTTTTTAAATTAAATAAAAATTAAAAGTTTAATAATATTATTAATTTATTATTTAATAGAATAAAGTAATTTTGTTTATTATACTTAATTCTAATTGTTGAGATTATCCACAAATTAAAAATTTGAATTATAGGATTTTCTAAAGAATATAATGAGATGTGATAAAATGTGGATGCAATTACAAATGAATGTTTAAAACTGTTTTTTATGGTAAGTTGCATTCTTGGTCCCATTAGAATAGGTGGTCTACAAAATTGGTCCTTTTTTTTGACATTTTTGGTCTCGTAATTTTTTTCGATATTTATAATCCTAAAAGAATTGCAGTTTTGGTTCCAAGAGAACGCATAAATTGCAGTTTTTGTCCTAAAATATTGCACTTTGATCCCAAAAATTAACGAATGGGACAAAATTTGCAAAAAAAAAAAAAAAAAAAAAGAACAAAGAAAGAACGTGAGACCAAAATTGTTATTGGAAAATTTTCATGGGACCAAATTTGTAATTTTTTTGTATTTATAATAAAAGTAACTTTTAGCAATGATATGTAACCAATGCGAGGTAAAATTTATATAAATGAAGAATCTTAAAACAAAATAATCTAATAAATTGACGTGGTAGCCATAACAAGCTGTTTGTCTTTAAAATTTTCAATGTTGAGATTATCCACAAACTTGAATTTCTAAGTATAGGAATTCTTAAAATATAAGCAGATATACAAATACAAATCTATATCTAACAAATTTTTATATTTAAAAAAAAAATTAACATAGCAATGATGTATATCCGATGTGAGATAATTAGTTAATGAATTTCCAAAGAAATAATATGTTTAAATAAAGATTTAATTGAATTTATGTGGTGGGTTTGGTCATGTTTGTCTTTAAGATTTTTAATGTTGAAATTATCCACAAACATGTATTCATTTGAAATGAGTCAACTAATGTGGGATAAATAATTAATGGCTCATATATTAAAGCTTTAATTAATTAATTAATGGGGATAAGTTTGCCTTTAATAAATTTATTGTTTTTCTTTTTGAAATTCAATGAAAATTATAAAAAAAATTATCGATAAAGGTGTGACTCAAACCACGACCTCTTGGTCATAGGTTGTGGAGCACTAACCACTTTAGTTTTACCACTTCGCCAATGAAAATTATAATTTAATAAATATTATTAATTTATTTATTTATAGAATAAATTTAAAAATTTATTATACTTAATTCTAATTGTTGAGATTATCCAAAAATTGTACTTAATAAAAAGTAACTTTTATCAATAATATATATAATCGATATGGGATAAATAGTTAATGAACTCATGTATTTCAATAGTTTTTCGTGAGAATGTGGGGATGTTCAAATTAAATAATTTGGTTGCGTCATACAGACTTGTTTTTATATAATATAAAGATAAAGATGCCAGCATACCTGCAAATTACTTTTTAAAAAATTAAGCGGCCTTTACAACTGTACTGACGTGTTCTTAACTTATCTTGATTGAAAAAAAAAAATTCAAAATACTATTTAAATGGGGACATCTTGAACTAGTCGCAATCGAGTTGTAGCTTTCTATTTCGATGATGCACAAAACTTCAAAAAAAAATTCTTTTAAAAAATGGGGTAATTGAATTTTAACATTCTTTTTCCAATGACTCGACTTTGTAGACATTGATATCTTCACTAAACCAATATTTCATGATCCGGTCACCATCAGAAGGAAATCAAATTGGTGAAGGAAATAAATCAATCATAATAAGAAGCGTCGCATGCTTGCAGTCGAAATATTGTTGAATCGCTTGTGGCCATATTTTGGTGTACGGTAAACCAACAACTAGAATTGAAGATCAAACATGATAATAGAATAAAAAAAATCACAATATTCATGATCAAAACAAAATATCTTTTAACTAATTTTAATAATTTCAAAGCTTTTTATATTTTATTAATTGTTGATCTAATGCACATTTTTTCCGTATTTTTACCCTGCAGAATAGGTTTAATTAAGTTATGGAATGCTTTTGGTTGGAGATTCTTCAATGGACTGAGAATGAGAATGGGTATATGGTAATAATGGTGGTTGATGAGAACAAAAAAAAAGGTTAATAAAGCTAATTGCTCTCCTAAATAAGGTAATCACTATCTCGTCTTGATTAATTATTATTTTCTCCTCTAATTTTTCACAAATTCTAGCATATACTTGGATTTTAAGCTCAATTTTGACTTTAATTTTGATTTTTTTCAAAACAAACACCAACACACCGAATTGTGTATGTTTTTTGCAATTGGGGTATTACTGATTACTTCTTGAGGTATTACTGATTTCTATTTGGGGTATTTATTTTAAAATCCAAGTGCATACCATTCACTCAATTGGACATTAGAATTTCTCCTAATTCCCCCCCATCCCAAAAACAACTATTTTTTTGTTTTACAATTTATATATATATATATATATATATATATATGTGAAATTGTTTTGAAAATTTTAAAATATCAAATATTTGATTAAGTGGGTCAATAATCTCATTATAATCGAATCATAAATATATATATCTTTGTTCAAGAGTATTAGTAATATTTAATTTTTTTTACTATTTGAATTATTCATGTTTAGTACAAAAAATACATTCTTATAACATTTAAATTTAAAGTATCTATATTTGAGGTATAAGTTTAATCTCTTGTATCTTTTTAGGGAATTAAATAAATAAATTGATTCCATATCTCTCTAAAAGTTCGAACTTTTAGATGTGGTGGAATTCCTTCCCCAGATTTTCTTTTTCTTCTCTCTTTTTATCAACTTTTTCTCTACCTTTTCATTTATTCTCTATCCTCCTTGTGTGGTGGCTTAAGCCTCATTCCTAGCCTATATATATATATATATAAATTGTGTGTAGGTAATTACACACACCAATAGAGTTTAGGTATTACAAGTTGAATTAAATAACATTACAACGATGGCTGAAAGTAATCAAAGTGTGTATTTGGAAAATGAAGATGGATCTGATTACCAACCAACCATTCCGAGTAATCAACCATCTCGGTCTTCATCCCAAGGCTATCTTGATGAACATTATATACTCAACAATTTTAGTCTTTCTAAGCAGGTTTTTCTCTCTAAATGCATAGACAGTGAACTCTTCTTTAGCACTTTTTTTCAAATAAACTTTATTTCATCTCTATGTGCGTGCACTTAAATACAAGATAGAACATTATTTACGTCACATAATTACAAAAAAAATAAAAAATTCACCCTCCATATTATATTTGATTCTTTTAGGATATTTCACAAACTATTATGTGTGGGTAAATTGCACTTTGGTTCTATGAGAAAAAGTGGTCTACAAAAATTGTTCCTTTTTTTCAATATTTTTGGTCCTGTAATATTTTTTTCAACATTATTTGGTACCAAGAGAATTACAGTATTGATCCCAAAAGAATATATAAATTGTATTTTTGGTCGCAAAAAGTTACAACTTTGGTCCCAAAAATTAATGAAGGGACCAAATTTGAAAGAAAAAAAAAATTATAAAAGAATGTGAGATCAAAATTATTATTGGAAAATTCTCATGAGACAAAATTTGTAATTTTCACTATTATGAATGATTAATTAATAATATTACTTACTAAAATAATTAATCATTATTTAATTCAGAATTTGTAGGGACGAGATGTTGCTAGTGGCTCATCAAACTCACTTTTGCCTATTGGTTTGAGACTGGGACAAGAACATTCATTGCTAAAATTGGTGCAAACGAATGTGGCTAATGAAAAATCCAGAAACTCTGAAAGGGTTAAGGCTGGAAATTTCCCTGCAACTTCCATTAAGATTGGAAATTGGCAGGTATACTTAAACATACATACCTTTATTAAATCAATTAATTATATTTCTCATGACTTCTTTAAATATATACTTACACATGCATGCATATAAATGTATACAGAGGTGCAGTAGGCAAGAAGGCGACCTAACTGCAAGAATATACTACGCCAGACACAAATTTGCATGGGAAGTTCTGGAAGGAGCTGTGAAGTATAAGATTGAAATTCAATTGTCTAATATTTCGGCGATTAAGGCAACTATGCCTGAAAATCGGCCCGGAACTCTCGAAGTTGAGGTTAGACTTCGCGATATGCAGGCTAATAATTTTTCCCAAAATTTACATTTTTAATTTGCCTTGTATGTGACCTTAAAATTCAAGTGAATTTTTTAAAATTGTATCTTGTTTTCACTGAACAATTGCAATTATTTTAATTGAATTTTTTTTTTTTTTTTTGAAAACAACTTATATTATTTATAAATACACTTAAGTTATGTAGTGTACCAAATGCATAAGAATTTTACTATTTTAATTTAGCTTATATATATAATATGCTAATTTTTTGTGTAGTTAAATCAACCTCCTTTGTGCTTTCGAGAAGCCATTGATGTACCAAGAAAGCATACTCTTTGGGAACAGACATCTGATTTCACAGTGGGGCATGCCCATATTTGGAGGTGTTTTTATTTTTGAGTTAAATATATTTTTTGTACTACATATTTCGCGAAGGATCTTAAGATAATTTAAAAAATCATTTTAGTCCTATAATTTTATACATAATTCTATTTACGTCCAATTTTGCCAAATGTCAATGTTTTTTACACATGACTTGAGATGATTTATAAATAGATAAAAGTTAGGGGACAAAAAGTATGCCAAAAATGATGCATTTTGGAAAAAAAATTGATGTGAAATGAGCAATGCACAAAATTAGGAACTAAATTAATTTTTTTAATTATATTAAGACAATATTTTTATATAAAAAAGGTTAATATTACTAAACCATAAATGATTTTCTCTCTTAATTAACCTTGATTATTTTGTAATAATTATTTATTTTGTTTATGATACATTTGGAAGTTAAATATATCAATTGTAAGTTAAATAAGATATTTAATTATTATTAATTAATTAATTGTAAATTTGTGATTATTTTTTCCCCTACAGTATATGATGTATCTTTCTTTATCAGGAGACACATTGTGAGTTCCAAACCTGGAATATTAGATAAACATTACGAAAGGCTTTTGCAATGCAATCGACGACTCTTTGAAATGAGCATGAAACCATTCCCAAGCCATGAATGTTCTTATTTCGATACAGCTTTTGGAAATTCAAGCTTGTCTCTAAGAGAACCCCTTCTTTCACTCCCTCTAAATTCATCAATATCCGGTATGTTGAGAACCACGTAAAATTTATTGCATTTTGCCATTCAGATATTAATATAAACGAAAATATCTACTTATGTTGCTTTCACACACCAGCTAAGCTAGAAAGTCTTTATATAAAGTAACACATTTTTTGTTGGTGCATGAGGTTAATTTTTTTTAAAACTTATATTTATAATTTATTTTAATGTAATTGTTTTTTTTTTTCATGTTTCTACCTAATTTACCCGTATAAGACATTTAATTCCTAAAATTGTACTTATTAATTGGAAAATATATTTTACACACAAACACCCTCTTTCTCCATCATGATAAGGGTAAATTTGTTAATAATGTTCCTTAATTTTTTTTTTTATATAAAATTTCAAAAGCAACACTTATTAGAAATGAAGGTAGTACTATATAAAAGAAATGAAGTAATAGTATAAATAAAATGTGATCATATAATTCTTATATGTAATTTTAGACTAACACTAAAAATGGAATAGAGAGAATAGTTAGTACTAGAGTGTGACAAAGTGGAAAAAGAATTGCAAATAGTAGTGTAAGTGGGGCTTTTTCAGTAAAAAAAAAATGTAAGTGGGCTTAAACTTTTCAAATCTCTCACATGTTTTCCAAATGTTTAACTCCATGTAGCTATGAACACGGCCTACACAAATGATAGAGAAAACATGAATTTCAATAATTTTATGACTCATCAGCCACAGTCACAATCGATACTTTGGGATCAAGGGCCATCACACAATAACCAAGTCAATGACCAACAAACCCAATATCCTTACTACTATCAACCACCACATGTGGAAAGTCAGAATGATACTGGGGATCATTTTCTTGGGGACCAATCTAGTGCTCCTTCATCTCATCAACATCTGGGCATTGTTCCTCAGAATGTGGGGGCATTGAGCAAAGTAACAGACATGATAAAACCAAGTTATAATTATCCCGATTCTGCAAGCGCGAGCTATCAATACGAGTATGCTCCTGTTACATATGGATTCTCCTCTAACAATGCGCTAGCTCAGCAGTACTCTGATAATAATTTGGTTACGAATTATGATCCTGCTACGTATGGATTTTGCTCTGACAATGTCCAAGCTCCACAATACTCTATTAATAATGGGGTTACGAATTATTCTCATATTACAGATGTATTACACCCAGACAATGCGCAAGCACAACAACAATCTGCTAGTAATAGTGTTATAAATTATCAAGGAAGCACGTCTCTTGCTCCATACTATAATCCTCGTTGTAATCCATATTCGGGTGATTAAGTGTTAGGTTTTTTGTAAATTTATTAAAGCTCTAGTAGATTTAGCACCTTGGGTGTAACAGTGGATGTAAGATGATTACAACGCCTCTTAATTATTATATATCTTGTTTTGTTCATAATATTTTTTTATTAGTGCATGTTTAATTGTCTTTGTATTTACTTTAACTTCTAGTTGTCGACTCTTATATAAGTTGTATATCTCAAATACTTTATGGTTATTCCACAATACTAATACTCCTAAAATATTTTCATATATATGTAACAGTTACATGATGGAACCCACCGGTGAAGGCGGTCCGTCCCCAAGATCGTTGTTGGGATACCAAAACGTATAAGATTATATAAAAACCTAAACATGCATCTAAAGACGAATTTAGATTTGTTACCCTTGAAGACCGAGACGTTGATTCCACTAGAGATCTTCTAGTCTGTCTCCCAACCTCATTCGAACACCGAGTGGATGACAAGCTATCGAACGTGGAGCAAAAGCACCTCCTGATCGTCTACCCAAAACCCTAATCGTTGTTTTTGGCTGCTGCTCGTTTTTTTAGAGTGCTGGGGTTCCAAAGATGAAATTGAGGTTTATATAGACTCCTTAGGTTTCATGGGCCAGACTAGGGATCTGTTAGAAGGTATAGGATTTGGGCTCCTCACGGACCCAAATACTCTTATGTTCAGCCCATAACATTTATTTGGCCCGTGAACATTAATTCATTCCACTAGAGAATTAATGTTGCACTCCCATCCTATCCTGAACCGAATCAGGCTTTCTAATAGACTCTATAATTCCCCGTGCTAAAGATATCACACGTCCATTAATTATTAAAGCTTCTGATTGCTTTAATTAATTAATATCTATTATTCCTTGAGTAGTACCACTCAACCTTATTGTCGTACGAATATAATCCACCTACAGGGTTTAATACGACATGTCTTAACTGTGATCCATTCAATACGATATAGTGTACTAGTATAAACTAATGGCCAAGACAAGCCACCAACAAGTTCATACTACAACTTATACTAATAGTTATGTCCAGAACTATCTCAGTTGTGAATATTGTTTATATCTTATAAGGAACCGACAATGTGATCTTCTGTGTGACTACAAACCCACCACGTTATCTACAATATAAGATAAGAGACATACAAGCAATTAATAAGATTACAATAATGTAAAAAAACCATTTATTTCAGATAATAAGGAAATCAAATATACTTCCATGAAAGCCCAACAAAAATTTGCTTTATGGTATTCACCGACATTACAAACTCTGATATTCACTAGAAACCCCAAAGAAATCAAGTTTTCACTAATAAAGTCTTTTAGTGGTTGACTTTATTATCTACAGCTCGGACTTTTCTTTGGATTCATACCATATAGAGGAAATATTTCATTCATCTTGAGAATTTGTATAAAAAAAACACAAAAACCTATGTACATCATAATCTTCATCAACAAATAGAAAAAATTGTCATTTTGAGATGTCTCATTTTATAACACTACAAAAAACTCGTAAGTTTACAATGGATATTTGCGACGGATGACTTGAACGCAAAATACTAGCTATACTAGTAGTTACCCCACAAGAGTATGTGATCCCTGTAGTATGGTCAAGTATATGGACCAAGTAGTACCGAACCCAAGGGAATATGCAAATAGATCCCTGGAGATGTATGTCTCGTAGATAATATGAATGTCAGTTTTTGGTTTAAAGAATTATAATAAACTCTATATTCTACTTCTATGCTAATAATTAATTTAAACTTAATAACTTTGGGTTTTAATGCAAATAAGAGATGGTGATGCTCGGGATAGAAATTCCTACGTATACTAATGGAGTTGGTACAATAATTAAAATAATCGTGATGTGCAAGTAATAATCCTAAGTGTAATAAAACTAGGCAATCAACTTCCCTAATCTAGCACAAGATTGAAAGACTAAAAGATCAAGAATTAACCCTAATACTTCGTCCCATCAACCTACTTCACTAATCCACTAATCAAGTTATATGGATTATGCTTAATTAATGAGACCCTAATGTTGGTCCCGGTACAAGTCTGAGTGATACGTGTTTGAGGGGGGGGGGGAGGGAATACACGTATACAATTTTTTCTTAACTTAAACCTCACTGAGTCCCCTTACTCAGAGTGATAAAGAACACAGGGTAGATAACAGACCTACTAACTGCACTGAGGCGAGTCAGTTGGCAAACTATCTACTTATGTTTAGTGTGGAAGGTGTGAGCCCTAAAGTTTATAGACTTGTTTTATGTTTTCTTTTTGAAAACATATTTTTCGCTTAAGAAGCCGTGGCAGTGCACTAAGTTAATGAGTCAGGCTAATTAATTTAGCACTGACAAGATATGCAATGAATGACTTAGCAATATAACAATATAAAGTAATAATCAAAGCAGCAAAAACTCAGAGAGATAAAGTGGTTCAGAGACTCAAGATCCTACGTCCACGGTCCTGATTCAACGGGAGAATCCACTAATGAATTGGCTTATTTTTAACGTGCCAAGGTGCACCCAGATCAGACTCCTCACTGATCCTTCCTTCTAACTCACTCAACTAACCTCAACCAACAAACCTAACTAAGAGGGTTTTGGTTTCAGTTTGGATTCCAACTAGGTGTGATTATCCTTACAAGACAAGGCTATGCTAAGGATTGAATAATCACTCTAAGCTTAAGATATAACTTGCTCACTCAATGGAATACATAATAACTCTCTGACTCTAGAAACACTTGGGAAATTAAAGATGGTTCGAGTGCTTCTATGAATGCTTGATCGCTTTGAACGCTGAGAGTTTGAGTAATTTCAGGCTTCGAAATTTCCCCTAACCTTGCTTGGGTCCAAGGCCTTCTGTATTTATAGGCAACTTTGAAAAACTATTTGTTGGAAGAGATAACCTTCTAGGTTATCTTCCTTGTAGGATTCTTCAACGAACATAATCTCCATGCAGCAGCCGTCCTTGCATGTATTTGGTAAATGCATGCCCGTTGAATTGCGCAGGGATGTCAGGGTTAAGTCAGTGTCCGTACATAACTTAGTGCTCTCTGATTGGTCCACGTCAGTTGGTAGGTGAGAATGTCATAACTCATTCTCCAGTTCAGTCTTGTCTTTACTGAGTTCAGGTTTGTCCTCATCTACGTACGTTTTCCGGCGCTGACATTCCTTTTGCATTGCTTGAATCCTACGCCAAGTCTTTTCCCAAATACTCAGTGCCGTCCTGTTCCCTTCAGGCTGAGTTAGCAATGATCTCAGGATCATGCTCTTCATCCTGACACTTACTCAGCCAGCTTAGAAAGACTGCCATAAGCTCAGGATGGTGCTCTTGTGTTCTTCAGGCTCCAGTCTTGATTGTCATCAATGAGTACACCTCTCATTGAGTGCCTGTAAATTATAAAATACACTAACTTACAAACCTAAATAAGACTAGCCTGACAATTACAACACTTAGGCAAATCATCTTTTCAGGGTCTATGGGATCAACTCAAAACTGACATTGTCCCAATAATTTCCCCCTTTTTGATGATGCCAAAACACTGAAAAGATCCTCAAACAGTTAGAGGAAATAAAGTCATATTCTATACGACAAAGTCAGTGTTAGAGCAATTCTTGATAAAATACAGAATTTAAATAATAGCCAAAAAGACAATGAGTTTTTGTCTGTGGGCAAATGTAATAGATTTCATTGATAGATGTGAACATGAGTACAATGAATCCTATCTATTACAAAAATTCAGGGTACAACTAGACCTTTCTCATTTCAGGCTTAAGTCCATATCCGTTATAGACTTTATCCTTCAGCTCTTCAACACGCTCTAGTTGATTCAGGTACCCTTCAGCCTTGGCAATCTTGAAGACTTCAGTCATGATGGCCTTAGAGTCATAACCAACATTCCCAGGGAGAAGTGGTGGTGGACGAGCAAGGAACTCAGGGGCTTTGAATTGAACTTTGGCAATGTCAGCCTCCTCCAAGATCCTCTTGAGTAGCCCAGGATGGTTGTCTTCCATGAAGTCAGTGAAGTGGGCATCAATGTCATCAGTGTCGCCCCACTTCTTCACAATGTACCATAGCCTGATAAACTCATCTCACGCATCCAGCCAAAACTCCTTCAACTTCTCATAGATGAAATCACCAATGAGTATTGTCTTCTCAGTTGGCTCCTCAAGCACCTTCACTTGAAGTAGACTTGTCTTCCTTGCCGTTGGCTTCTTTCTGTACTTCCTTGGCTCTGGCTTCGCCTTCTTCCTTCTCAGCATGCTGACCAATGCATCATCTAACTCTCTTTGTTGCATCTCAGTCAGGTCAGTGAACTTCTCAACTTTCTTTTCCAGGATACGCTGCTTCTCCTGCCGTGCAATTTCAGCTCAGCGCTGAGCTTTAGTTTTCTCAGGGGCAGATCCCCATGCCTCTTCGCACAACTCAGCCCCTTTATCGGCATCGTAAGTGATTGGGTTCTTCCTTGTGCTTAGGGGCGAGCATTCTGAAGCCTCTGGAATAGATAGAAGTTGAGAAATAGGTTCATTAGCCCGAGTCACGGCTGCTAGTCTAGCTGACTTTCGGGGAGTGTGCACAATGAGTGCATTTTTCTCAGACTCCACTTCCAATGTCTCAGGGAGAGATCTTTTCTTCGTCTTCACCTTTTCCCCTTTTTTGGCGTCATCCTTGGTAGGAGGAGGTGGGAGAGCTTTGGTTGCTGCTTCCTTGAACACTTGTTCGCCATTATTGATCATAAAGGCAGTCAAGGACTGGACTTTCTTAACTCCTTCTTTCAGCATATCAACACCAGAAGCAATCCCAGTCCCCACATAAGAAACACTGGCAATTCTAGCCTTGAGCTTTTTCTAGAAGATCTCCATCGATGTATGTAGGCTCTACTCAGTGCGGGTCAGCCTCACCTCAACCTTCCCTGACTCTTCAATGAGTTGAGCAGACTTGGGTAAAATCTTCTCAAAATCTTGAGCAATCTTGGCTGACTCCAGTGTCATCTTGGCCATTGAGTCGTTAAGGGCCTGAGTGAACAGCTCTGCAGCCTGACTAGCCAAGTGCTCCACCGTCTTCTGCATTCTTTCATCGTGCTCAGTTCTCAGTTGAGTCCGAGAGTTGGCCATCAGCTTATTCATCGTTCTCCTTTCTGACTTGACAGACTGAACTGTTGTCACCATCATCCTCTTTAAGCTTTTGACTTCAGAGGTGGCAACAGTGTTGATGGCAGACTTTACCCTTCTTAGTTGCTCTGAACCTCCTTCTCCTTGCTCGCAGCCTCAGCCTTGAGTATAGCAATCTCTTGTTGGAGCTCAGCAAGATTCTCAGAAGTCTTCTCTTGCTTGACTTGAATAATGCTGGTGAAGGTGTTGTGCTGAGTCCCAATGATGACCACTTCATCATCCTCAGCTCTGTCGGTCAGTGGCTAATCTCTCTTGCCAGTCCCTGTGACTTGAAGCGAAAATACTAGCTTTAACTAGCAGTTATCCCGCAAGAGTACGGGATCACAGTAGTATGGGCAAGTATAGGGACCAAGTATTATCGAACCCAAGGGATGAAGTGTATGCAAATAGATCCCTGAAGATCTACGCGTCGTAGTTAATATGAGTGTATGTTTTTTGGATTTTTGAAAGAAATAATTATAACTAAAATAAACTAATTAAACTAAAGTACTGAAGAAGACGAATTAACTAAGGTTTGTATTCAAATGAGTGAAAGTAATGCTCAGGATAGGAATCCCTACGTATACTAACGGAGCAGGTACATAATCAAGATAATCGTGACGCGCAAGAAATAACCTAAGTTGAAGATTGTAAGACGAAAGCTCAAGATTCAAAACCCTAATACTTTATTCTAACAATCGACTTCACTAATCCACTAACGAGTTAATAGATTGTGCTTATTTAACGAGACCCTAATTTAAACTAAGGTGATGCGGTCGTCCTCCTTAGATAAACCGGTAGATTAACTAACCCTTTCTAAACCCTTTCATTAAGTCTACTCATTGTTAAAGAGTGATAAGATCGTCCTCTCTCTAACAGTTTTCGAACGAAATTCAAGAATAAAGTTAAGACTAATTTTAAGAATTCATTAATTAAGAGAATTAAAACCCTAACATCACGAATTACCCTAATTATGTACCCGCAAACCCACTTCTACGAGTTCATCCTACCCTAAGCATGCGAGAGTTTTAGCTAGACATGGTTTTGACAATAACGAAAGCAATAGAAAAAGTGACTAACATAAACATGATGATTATAACAAATAAAAGATCAAACATAAACTAGGGCTTAAAGAAATACTTTTAAAGAATTGAAATTTAATTAATGAAAACGAAATTTAAAGTGTTTAATGTAATCGAACTAATGAAAAGAATATGAAAAATGAAAATAAACTAAGAATTCGTGCTAAAACCTCGATTAAACGTAAAGTAAAACTTGCTCCTCTCCTTCCTCTCCAAAAACGAACTCTCAAAGTAATAATCTCTCAAGTGGTAAGTGGTAGGTCCCTAAAAACGTGTTTGGAAAGGGTATAAATAGGCAACGGGTCAAATTGGACTTGCATGGGCCAAAATTCCCATCAAGCTCGAGTAGAAAGTACTCGAGCAAGTTTTGCTCGAGTAGTCAAAACTTACAGAACCCAAAAAGTACTCGAGCTCCTTAGCTCGAGTAGTTTTACTCAACCGGCCTCAGCTCGATTGCTCTACTCGAGTGCTCGAGTAGTAGCTACTCAACCAGGCATAGCTCGAGTGCTCTACTCGAGTGCTTGAGTAGTCAGTACTCGAGCTCCTCCAGCTTGAGTACTCCAGTGACACTTTTGCTCGCTCGAACTAACACTTCTCGTATTTCTTCCATATCTTCTCATCCGGGCATCCGTTTGAGTCGATTCAAAGTCCTACGAACTCCTCTTTTCGCCCTCTATCCATCTATAAGCATCAAAGAAATAAATTTATTAGTTTATGAAAATGATACTCAAATGACTCTAAATACTTATATAAATCAATCAAAACAAGGGCATTTCGAGCGACGAATCATGACAATTTCACGCCTAATCACCCTGCAACATCAGTCCCCTCTTCAGGGTGCACTGAAGGCAGTTATTGAGTGGTCATAGCCCCCTGCTCAGGCTCGAACTTTGGGAACTTTCCCTCAGAACTAGAAGTCTCCTTGGATGCCTCTACATCATCCTTTTATGTCTCAGGGCAGGGAGTCCTATCATCGACTGATGTATCATTGGCAGTTGATCCAACCTTGTTGGACTCATCAACTGCTCCACCCTTGGACGCAGTCTACTTCTTACCTTCCCCCTGAGCACTTGGCTCAGAGTTCATCTCCTCTACCTCCTTGGCAGTTTCTTCAACAATCCTATCGCCAGCATGACCACCATCAGGGCCATCGTCTCCTTCATCATCATCGTCCTTGTTGTCCTTCTTAGGAGTGTCAAAGAACTTTGATTTCTCTGCGCGTATGACAATCATTTTGGCTACTAGCTCCCTGATTGCCTTCATCTCCAGTAACTCCAGGTAGCTAGATATGTTGAAGTAGTTGGCCATCCTTGCCTCCTCAGAGCACCATAAATCCCATCCTTTTAGCTCCACCAGCATCCTTTGCTCTACCATGTTGGCCTGCTTCCTGACCTTCATGTCCACCACGTGCTCCCTGAGCTCTGGGTAGTTGTTCAACGAAGAAATGCTTCGAACAACCCAGTTCTCCGCCCTTTCTTTAATAGAATCCAGGAAGAGAAGAGATATGAGGTCTTCAGTATTATCATCATCTCCTACCTCCTCTATGATTAGATCAAGGTCAGGGTCAGTGTCTTTGGGATTCTTGGAGTAGGTGGGGATATCTTCAGGTGTTGGGATATGATTTAGTTTTGATGATTTTCCAAAACAACATGTAATAGGTTTGAAAGCAGTCAGGATAGTATCTTTTGTTTCAGGTCAGGCTAGGTTAGCTATCAGTAGAATAGGTTGTTCAGTCGAGGGGGAACTCAGCAAGGGGGAACTCTGCAACACAGCCTGAGGATATCAAGATGACACCAAGAAGAACTAACTGAAGTCATGCTTGTGACCTGAACCAGAAGAGAAGCCTGAAGGATGTCCCACTGAGTGTAAACCGGGCTGATCTAAGCTAAGTCAGTTGGACCACTCAGTGAAGAGCATGATCAGGAGGATCAGTGCTGCACCAAGTAGGCCCTGAAGGTGTCAGGCTACTGTGGTCAGGGAAGTTTGTTATTCAGCCTTATGACAAACTTCTTGGAGTGATCTTCAAACAGTCTCTGAAGGACAACTACACTGAAGACGTTCAGTCCACTAAAGATCATCAGTCAGTGAAGAAGGAAGCTACCAAAAGTCAGTGGGTCTTGGTCAACCCACTGAGTCAAAGATCCGTGAATCCAGACCACGTGGACCAATCAGCACGAGGCAGCAACTCTAACACTGACAAAGGCCGCATTCCAAGAAAGTGGTTGAAACCATTAAATGTTGGATTCAAATGTATTTCCTCTCCAACGGATACATTTGAATCCTCATTATAAATACAAGCTCATAGCTGCGTTTTGAAGTGTGTGTGAAGTTAGAAAAATCAACACCTACGAGCTGTGAAGGTGTGAGTGTTTAGTGCATTATATTGGGAGTTATAAGGAGGCACGTTTCACACCTTGTACACTGAACTTTAGAGTTCATTGATATACACAAATGAGTGTTCAGCTTGTAACTCATAGCTTAGAAAGGTTTTCCTAATCTTAGCTGTAAGGCTAACACATTGTAAAGGAAAACCTCACCTAGTTGGAGAAAACCAAACCAAACTAAACCCTTTCAGATGAATGTTAGGTTTGTAGTGAGGTGAGGGGAGGCAGCCCAGGGAGTGGCGTGAGTCCAGTTGTAAGTGCACCTTGGCACGTTAAAAACAAGAATCCTAGTTAGTGGATTTCCTGTTAAATCAGGCCCGTGGATGTAAGAGCTTGAGTCTCTGAACCACGTTAAACTGAGCGTTGTTTATCGTTTAAGCACTTGCTAATTACTTATAGTGTATGCTCACTGAGTGTACTTGGAAAGGTTGAAAAGAAATTAGCTAAGTATTTTTGTCAGGGAGAACCAATCTCATTGACAGGCTTAGGCTAGCACTCGAGAGTTCAGTCTCTCGAGTCACTGCCTTGTTAAGAGCCTGAGCTCGCAAGTCAGCTGCACTGACTTGAGTGCTCTGACTCTTAGCAACGAAGTGACTTGAGTGTTTCCTCACTGAAATCTATCAGAGCGCAACGCATGGTTTAGAAAAAAAAATTTGCTCCTGAATTCCCATTTTGCCCTTCGAAAAATGGGACCATCATCAGGGTTGGGTAGGTTTTGCTCAGTGTCAGGCTCATGGGTTTGGGCAGTATTCGGCTCTGACTTGGGTTGGGGTTGGTTGGTCTTTGGCTTGGTGGGGTCAAAGGTAGTTGGGGGTTGCGGTTCAGTGGGGTTTGGAAGTTCAGGCTGGAGGAATTCAGCAGATTCGAGCGTCTCCCTCACCTGAACTAAGTCAGAGGCTTTAGGAGAGCCTGATTGTTCCCCTTCCGTGACTGGGCTTAACTCCCCCAGCGCCTTTGCGGGAGATCCCTTAGGCCTTTTCCTCAACCTCTTCAAAGGTCTTGCCTCCGTCCCCACCACAGCTTCTTCATTCCTGACGTCATCGTCAGCCTCCTCAACCTTAGGAAGGTCTTTCTTGGAGGCCTTCTCAGTCCCCTTCTTCAACCCCTTCGCGGTTGCCTTTTTCTTCAGCACAACCTTGAGCTTGGCTAACTTCTCCTCCTTAGCTTTCTCTTCTTCCTCCCGCTCAGCGGCCACCTCAGCCTCAACCTCCTTGCTCTTCTCCAAGAGCTCATCAACTCTTTCAAGAAGGTTAGTAACCACCTTCTTCCCCTTGGCTGCTTGCTTCTTCTTCTGACCCCTGGGAGGGGCATTGGGGCCAGAGAGCCCCAAGATGGAGTATGTATCACCCTCAGTGGTGAACATGATCTTCTTTGGAGACAGATCATCCTCCATATCAAACGTGCATCCAGGACAAGAATGGATGATCAGCATTGACAACCATGTCCCAAATGGCAAAATGGCGCCCACTGAGATATGCTTCTTCTCATCGTCCTTGTTAAGCTTATCCAGTGCAGCCTGAGATAGTTGATCCAAAAACAACTGCTCCCAGTTGGCTTCATACCATCAATCAGTGCGCCCATGATCCCCAGCTTGGGCAGACTTAATTGTTCATGAGAGCTAACTGTGCCCATAACCATTTTGCTTACAATATCAACGAGAGCTCGATATTCAGGCTTAAGGGTGTCCTTATGTTGCCTCGCACTAAATTCAGGTGATCCTGATTTCGTCCACTTCTTCAGGAACTCACCTTCATTGTTCTCCATGTAGAATTTGGGATTCACCCCAAAACAAGGTAGACCAAAAACCTACTTTACCGCCTTCCGGAGATCGATGTCTCGTGCCTTCTCATTGTACAACTCCTCGCCTTCCTCGCTCTTCTCACCCGTGAGTACCAACACCGTCACCCGTGTGAACAGTTCACCTTCCTTGTGAACATGTTAAAGTACACTTCCACTACCGCCTTCAGAAGCACTGCAAAAGGCCTCTTGGAGAAGTACTTGTCTAATTCGCCTTGGTGATCCACTCGAAGACCGGAAGAATCTCCTTCACCTTGAGGCAAGGTCCATCCATGGAAATTACATGTTCCATGTTAACAAGCTTGTTTTTTACGACTGTAGCAACGTCATCAGTGGTCCAAGCGTTGTCAAGAAAAACCATTGGAGAGTTTTGAAAGTTTTGAGAAATTCGCAGAAAATAGTTTGAACAGGAGAAAGTTCAGTGTGCAGTTAGTGTTGTGTTTGCGTAAATTTTTCAAATGGCTTTTTAGATTGATATGAATTGAACAGTTACTCTGGCGTATGGTTAAGATTAACCCTGAATTTGAAAAGTTTTGAAATGAAGGTCCAAGATTAATCTCACTTATCAATCATTTACCTTACGTCAGTCATATTCCGTATAAAACAGACACGTATATGAAAAAGTAACTGGGCGCATTAAATGCTCTGATGCGCATGGGTTTAAATCTCAAAAGGCGCACTTTAAATGAAAACAGAATGCATTTAATGAGGATTTTCAGGATGTAAGACTCAGTGAGACGATTCAAATTCACAAAAGTCAGGACTGAACTCATACCTATCAGGGAGACATTGTAGCACCCTGATACCTCACTGAGTCAAGTTTGGCCTGAGTTCCCCCTTCGACTCTGAACCTTAGTTCCCCCTAGATCCTATGCTGACTGCTCTCCCGGATCTAAGAGACCTAACTCCACTAACAGTTCCATAAACCTTGCTTCAGCCAAAGGCTTAGTCAAGATATCAGCTCTCTGCCTGTCAGTGTGAATCTTCTCCATCCTAATATCCTTCTTCTCCACATGATCTCTTATGAAGTGATGCTTAATATCCACATGCTTGCACCTTGTGTGAAGCACTGGGTTCTGAGTGATTGCTATGACACTATTGTTGTCACAATAAATTGGGACCTCATTTGCAAACACTTGGTAGTCTCTTAATTGTTGCCTCAACCATAAAATCTGAGCACTACAACTACCTGCAGCCATATACTCAGCCTCTGTTGTGGATGTCGCCACTGAATTATGTTTCTTACTAAACCAAGAGATCAACTTGTTCCCCAAAAACTGACATGTCCCTGAGGTTGATTTCCTATCAATCCTACAACCTCCATAATCTGCATCTGAATAAACAGTCAGTTCTAAGTTGTCATTTGAAGGATAACATAGTCCCATATTGACTGTCCTATTCAAATACTTAAGTATCTTCTTAGCAGCCTCCAAATGACTCCTCTTAGGGTTAGACTGATACCTAGCACACACACCAACTGCAAATGTAATGTCAGGCCTACTTGCAGTCAGGTACAACAAAGATCCAATCAGCCCTCTGTACTCAGTCTGGTTCACTGAAGCTCCTTCAGTGTCAGGATGCATCTTCCAATTTGTGTTCATTGGGATCCTAGCCGGATTGCAATTCTGAACTCCAAACTTCTGAATCAAGTCTCTTGTATACTTGGCCTAATTAATGAAAATCCCTTGATCAGTCTGCTTGACCTGCTATCCTAAAAAGAAGTTCATCTCTCCCATCATAAACATCTCAAATTTACCAGTCATCAACTTAGAGAATTTCTCACAGAGCTGGTGATTTAGTTATCCAAATATTATGTCATCCACATAAATCTGGACCAAGAGAATGTGATCACCTTCAGTGATCCTGAACAAAGTCCTATCCACAGTTCCCTTTCTGAACCCATGGTCAGTCAGAAATTGGGAGAGGGTTTCATACCAAGCTCTAGGAGCTTGCTTAAGTCCATAGAGTTCTTTCTTCAAAAGGTATACTCTATCTCTAACCTCAAACCCGGGAGGTTGTTCCACATATACCTCTTTATTGAGTACACCATTCAGGAAGACACTCTTGACGTCCATTTGATATACCTTTAACTTCTTGTATGTTGCATAAGCAAGGAACAGCCTGATAGCCTCTAGCCTAGCCACTGGAGCAAAGGTCTCATCATAGTTTATTCCTTCAGACTGATAATACCCCTTTGCAACCAGCCTTGTCTTGTTCCTCCCTACAACACCATTCTCGTCCTTTTTGTTTTTGAAGACCCATTTGGTACCAATCACTCCTTGATGCCTAGGTCTGTCTACCAGTTCCCAAACCTGATTCCTTGTGAAATGATTCAACTCTTCTTGCATGACTATAATCCAGTTTGAGTCGGTGAGAGCTTCTTCAATATTCTGAGGCTCTTGCTCAGAGAGAAAGCAACAGAACAGTGCGATCTCACCATTGAACCGCCCGGTCCTGACTCCCTCAGTTGGATCACCAATGACTTGGTCAATGGGATGATTCTCTAGCCATGTTCTCTTGCCTGGAGTTGTTCCTGAAGTACCTGCAATGTTAGTGTCTACAGGGTCTATGAATTCAGGAAATTGAACAGAAGGGGATGATCCTGAGTCTACACCAAAGGGATTCACAAGATCAATATCAGGGACATCGATTCTCCATCGATATGGTGACTCAGAAACCGTCTCAGCTGCGACCGCATCTTCATAGATGGTACTTACCTCAGGTTGAGCCTGTTCCTCAGTTTGAGGCTCAAATGTCCCTGATGCGCTGGGCTTAGGAGTGGCTTTTGCATCATCATCCTGATCTTCGTCATCATCCCATCTAGGAATTGGTACAGTTTTGAACTTAGGATCAGTTTAATTCTTCAAGCTCAGCCTTGTCACTCTCCTTGTGACCTCCTCAATGTCGGGATTCAACACTTTTATCCTAGACTCAGTGACAAATTCATCAAATACAACATGTGGTGATTCTTCCACAACAAGGTTCCTACAATTGTAAACCCTGAAAGCTTTACTGACTTCAGAATATCCCAAGAATATTCCTTCATCAGATTTGCTATCAAAGGCTTTCAATTGGGTCTTCTTGTAATACACCGTCCCATTTTATACCTTTTATTTTGCTAGAAACCTTATTTTATATTATTATCTGTTGGTCCCGAAACGAGTAAGCAGGTGTATGGGGGGGGGGAATACACCTGTGATTACAAATTAAAACTTCTTCAAAACTTATCAGGTTACTTAAGACAATAACTCGTCAGTGGACTTGAGGTCTGCTGAGAGTTATTCTGTGAAAGCTTACTGAGATAATACCTCCACTGAAGAACTACTATCTAATTAGCTTTCAGATGCGGATTAGTGAGCCCTTTAGAAAACTCGTTTTACTTTGATAAACTTGAGATTAACACACACTTATGAAATAGCAGAATGTAAGTACACAAGATGTAAAGTGGTTCAGAGATAAATCTCCTACGTCCACTGGCCTGATCAAACAGGAGAATTCCTTTCACTTGGAATTCCTTGTGTTATAGTGCCAAGGTGCACTGATCAACTTCTCCTCTCTTAGGATGATTGATCACTAGGAAATTCCAGGTCCTAGTTCCCAAAACAAACCAGCTTTCAGACTGATACAACAATCAGCTTACTAACACCACTTAACACTAGCTTTTAACCTAAACACTGAGTAGGGTTTTGAGTAGGGTTTTGGTTCCAACTATTTTGAGATAATCCTTACAAGTTTTAGCTCAATGCTTAGGATTGGATTATCTCTTTCTAAGATTTGGATATAGCTTTAAGCTTGGTTACAGAAGGTTTGTTAGGCTCTCTACAATTGTGAAACACTTGGGAAACAATGATAATTTCGAGTGCTTCTGGATGATTATGAATGTAGAGATAGCTTTGATCTTGTGAGTTTCCCGTGCTTGTAAATGTGCACGTCCTTCTGTATTTATAGGCTTCCTTGAAAATCTTCCCGTTGGATTTGAATCTTCTCAAGTAAGTCTTCTTGTATCTGATTGGTTCAAACGGCTCTATTTGAAGCTTTAAGTCTTGTCAAGAAACGGCTGCAAAACCATGTTGTTCACCAACTTTCTGTAGATTGCTAGGTGAAAGACATTTGGTACTTGTCAGGCTGGGGCAGGTCGGCTGTCAGTAAAGTACACTGACGTGTCATCTTCTCATTGGACCTTAAGTCTGCATGCCCAGATTCTTGTCTTGCTTTAATGTGGAACTCCTCTGAGAGAACCTTCTTATTCCTTCATTTATTGTAAGCTTCATTGAAATTCATTTTGCCTTGTTCCAACCGGATTAACTAACAGCTTTAAATATGTTTAGCATTCAATGTACTTGTTAGTTTCTTTATCAGTGGACCTTCGTCCTCTACTGATAGTTTTAGTCTTAGTGAGAATGTACTTAGAAAGCATTCAGGACTTAGACTTCTTTCTCAGATCACTTAGTCTTCAGTGGACTTCACTTCAGCGGACTTTATCTTCAGCAGACTTCATACTAAAATACACTCTAGTTATTACTAACTGTACTCCAGTTCTTAACACTTAGAACTGTTGAACTAAACATTAACTCTACTGAATAATTTACTTACAAAACACCTTAGGAGGGACATGTTGGCATCTAATCAAAACAAGTCTTATACATTTTCCCAACAATTTCCCCCTTTTTGATTATGCCGGAACCTATCTTATTACATATCTTCTTCCAGATGAGGTTCTTCAGATGACATTCAAAGTTCACAGTTTTTGTAAGTAAAAACATTCAAGTACATAAGCCTAAATGATAATGAGATATTATCTTGGGCAAACATCAGCAGAGTTCATTTTATTGAAAAAAAAGATGAAGTACAAATTACATGAAGTCAACTCTCAAAAAGTTTGAAACTAAACACACCTGGGACTTATAAACAAATGCCCAACAAAAGATACAACTTTCTCAGATGGACTCAAAAAAAGGTTCAAGTCCATATTGCTTAAAGACTCTGATCTTCAGCTCATTCTTCCTCTCCATCATCTCCTTGGAATGTCCACTGAGACCAAGATGCTCGCATAAGGATGTCCACTCTTCAGTGGTCCTTTCTCTATCAACAGCTCCTGTTGCGTCTTGAGGAGGCCAGTATGTGATTGGCTCAGGGGCCTTCAGAGCATGATCTGGGAAGGCATCATTCCAAGCATTACTGATCTCGGGATAGAGTTTGGGATAGGCATCAAACAACCATGAGTTGAAGACTTCTTGTGCATTGTCCCTTCCTAACTCTCCACTGACATAGAAGGAATATACAAAGTCCCTTTTTGCAGTCTCCCAAGCATCATTGAGCTTCTTAGGAACCCAGGCATCGTGGTGAGGGAATCTGTTCTGAGATGGTGTGATCTTGTCTTTCTTCAGTTTGGCAGCCCACTTAAGATAACCACTTCTGAACTTTTTAGAAGTAGTTTTGTCAAAAGTGGCTAACCTCTCCTGCTTCTTCCTCTCAGCCAGTTCTACAATGGTTTCCATCTTCCCAACCACCTTATCTCTCATCTCCTGCTGCTGGGCAGTTAGCTTCCTTGTTCTTTCGTTCATTCCCCCAGCCTCTTTGACTAGCTCAGTGAGCTCCGTAACTCGGGTGGGTGCAGACTTGGGAATTTCAGAGGATAAAGGATCAGGGTTAAGAATGGGAAGTACCTCAACTTCATCAGTAGAGGTTGTGGACTTAGCTGCCAACCTCCCTGAGGTTCTTGTCTTTTTAGCAACCTCTGCTGAGAGTACATCAGTTGCCTTTCTCTTGGCAGGTTCCCCCTTCTTTGCAGCTCTCTCTTCCTTCTCCTTCAGATGAGATTCCTTGAACTTTGAGAGATCCACTGATGCAGTCTCCTTGCCCTTCTTTTCCTCAGCCAGCTTCTGGGCTTCAGCATCAACTTTCTTGATGGTGCTTTTGATTTGTTGACCTTTCTCGAACTCCAGGGTCTCAAAGATGATTTGCATTTTGTTCCTTGGATCAGCCTTCAGTTCCTTAGAGGATATCAATCTTTCCCCCTTTCCGGCATTAATCATGCACTCAGCCACAGTGATGTTTAACTTCATCTGATTGTGAGCGATGGCCTTAAGTTCAGTCGAGCAGTGGTCAACTTCATCTTCCATTCTTTCCAGTGCAGCTCCAGCAGTTTGACCAAATTGCACAAATTGGGCCAGTTTCTCATTGATTAGCACATTGGTCTTCTCCTGAGTTGGGAAGTCCTCAGCAGCCTTCTTGAGAACTTCACCAAGCTTGGCTCCGAGTTCTTCGTGCTTTGCCTCGAACTCCTGCATCTTTTGGTTCCACAACCCTTCAACCTTTCCAACAAGGTCGGCTGAGAAAGCTTCAACAGAAGACTTTAGGTTGTTGGACACGTTTTCCACTGAGTCCTTCAGGAATTGAGTTCTGGCTTCCTCCTCCTTCTTCTCCAGATCTTTCAGAGCCTCAATGACTAGCACACTTTGTCCCTCAACTACATCAATTACCATCTGCTGTGAGTCTTCAACTTTCAGTGTGAGATTTTGAAGTGATGTAGTTGTGGACTCCATGAGTTCGTCAATGTGGTCTGAGAGTATGATCATTTCGTCTACCTCCTCTTGTACAATTTCTTGAACATCTCTCAGCTGAGTTTCAAGAGCAGGGAGCCTTTCTTCTTGAAGTTTGAGCACTTCATCCTTCAGGGGAGTTAGGTTGACCTGGACTGAGGGGATCTCATCAGTTTGAGTACCTGCATTTAAGACAGTGTTAGATCTTGCTCCCTCAATCTCACCACCTAAGTCACCTGTAACTTCTACCTCCATTGGAACTCCCTCCTCCTCACTCAGCTTACTTCTCTCATCACTCTCTTTTTCAACTATTTGTTTTTCAGCCAATTCACCCTTTACAGGGATGATTGCTTTTATTTGGCCACTCACAATTCCAGTGATTTCAACATCCTTTTCAGCACCCTCAACTTTTTCTTTCTCTTTTTCAACTCCTTCTATTCCAGTCACCTCAGTTGACTCTGAAGCCACCACTGAGGGCTGTTGTGGGAGAATCTCAGTAGACACCTCTACTGGACTCTCCTATGGAAAATTTTGAGCCTCAGTATCCCTTGCCTTGGATACATCCTTGGCTACCTCACCATCACCTCGCCTTGGTGAGGTCCCTCCTCCTTGTACATTTTCCACATTCTCCTCCTCTTTCTCCTTCACCTCCTCTCATTCAGCTACCAATTCAGCTGATTTCTCTTGCTCACCACCATCAACTTTCTCCACCTCAGTTGCCTTCTTAGCCTCAGCTATCTTCTCCATCACCAGACTCTCAAAAAATTTCTCATCACAGAGAAGTCTGGTTTTGGTCATTCCTGCAAACTGCAACACCTCCACCTCCTCCTTCTTCCAATCATCAGCATTGCTGCCTCTGAGTGCCAGTAGAATTTCTCCTAGCCTCCTATCTTTGAGCTGGACAAGGAGTCTCAGTCTCAAGAATAATGCTTTCAGGGTTGGGTACCCATCAAGCTCAGGGTACTTAGACTCCAAAGAGTAAGCAACCTCATCCTTAAGGGTGTCTAAGAATGAGTACTCTTCTTCATCGTCTGAAGGAAGGGAAGGGGTAGGGGATCTGATATCAGTTGGCTCTTCTGGGATAGACTCCAGTTGAGTTGGATGTATTTCAGAAGGGTTTGGTTCAGATGAGGTTTGAGCTTGGGTATTAGGTGAGGTTGGGTTTTGGTCAGTGGGGGTTGATGATGTGGGTTCAGATGGGGTTGTTTCAGTAGGGGTGGAGATGGGTTCAGTGGGGTTTGTTTGGGATCCACTTTTAGGCTGTTGAGAGCCTTCAATGGGGGTTTGAGGGTGAGTTATTTTGGAGATGCGTTTGGTTTTGGCGGCAGGGGTGCGAGGTTTAGTGGTTTTAGGTTTAATAGGGGTAGGAGCAGGAACATCTGAGTCAGACTCAGTTGAGATAGTGTTGGGAGAAGAGGTAGGGTTACCTGATGAAGACTCATCAGTAGAGTTAGTGATTCTGACTTTCTTCGAAGCAGCCTCTTTCTCTGCTTCAGAAGACCTCTTCTTCTCCTTCCTTGAGGCCTTCTCTGCCACAGCCTCCTTGTGTTGAGCCATTTTGTCACTCAACTTTACCAATCTCCTTTTCAGCTTTGTTTTCTTTCCCTCAGCAGGGGTATCTTCTTCCTCCTCAATTGCCTCTGGGCTTTCCACAGCAGGCTTAATCATCCTTGCCTCCAGAGTCTTTCCAGACTTGAATAAAATCTTTAGATTGCTCCATTTCCTATCAGGGATCCAATCCACTCCCAGATCTACATTTTCTATCAAGTAAGAGATTTTTGTTCCATAGTTTAGCTTACTTGATAGTTGAGGAGATTTGTCAGGTTGAAACTTTGAGTGCTCCTTATTCAAGGCCCTCAGAAAGAACTGCTGCCAATTGTATGGCTTTTCTTTGCTCTCAACTATCGCCTTCATCAGCCTGAGCTTTGGCTTGCTCACTTGCTCAGTACTCCCTTGGTTTCCCAAGATACATTTACTCACAACTTCACAGAGAACATTGTAAACTGGCAGGAGTTCACTTCTGTTCATTGTTGGAGTGTATGGTACCTTCCTTTGCATTATGGTTTTGACCCATTCTTCCTCTTTCTCCACAATGCACGTGTCTGGATTGGGACCTTCAGAAGGGAGATCAAAAAGTTCCTTCAGAACTTCTCCGCTCACACGAATCTCCTTCTTTATCTTTTGGTGCTCTGTGACCTCCATGTTATCTCTCATAACTTTCTTCTTCCTTTGTAAGATCAGATGAGACTTGATCCTTGTATCTGAGTTGGAGACATTGTTGTAGAATTCAAGAACCTGTCTATCAAAACAGTTCTCTGGATGAACGGATAGAAATTTCTCTAACCCAACACTTTTTATCATTTCAAGGGCTTCTTTGATGTGAGCATACTCGGGTCTGGACTCAATTTCTGGGTTATTAAAAACCACGATGGGTTCATACCAGAAGTTATCTTTATGGGTAAGGAAACTAAGATTTAACTTTGCCATTTGAATAAGAGGGTTTGAGAGAAACGATTTGCAGAGAGTTGGGAAAAGAAGTAAGTGTTTGCTTTGGAAGTGTATTCGAAAAGGTTTACAAATGATCGTTTGGAGTTTTTATATGAGTAATGAATGGTGAGATCGAACAAAGAGATCAACGCCTGAGATTGATCGTGTTTGAGATCGTGGATAGTTGCAAGGTTTAGTGGGGGGGGGGTTTTAAGAAATCTTGACGGTTAGAAAAGAACCGCCTAATATGAATGGTATGGATTTAAAAAGTTGGTAGCCGGAAGGTCACATCATCCGGCTTTTAGGGCGCGTGAGATAGGTAATTGAAAAAGCATGTCTGACTTATACCACGCGCATTAAATGCTTGCCATACCAAAATCTCTTCGGAACAGTGGAAAGAGATTTAATTTTTCAGAAAGCACTCATTAGTAAATATATTGAAACCAATTAAAAAAATATATAAAACTAAGAGGCTTTAGCTTTGAAAATAACATAAGTATAAACTTGACCTCCACTGAGGTTCGACCTCGTCTGATATTAAGGCCTCTTCTGAGTATGAATCTCCACTGAGTTGAAGGTAACTCTACTGAGATTCAATCCTTTCTTTACTCTCCTGGATCTAGGAGTCCAAGCTCCACTGACAACTCTTGAAACCTTGCTTCAGCCAAAGGTTTAGTGAAGATATCTGCCTTCTGCTTGTCAGTGTGGATTTTGAGCATTTTGATGTCCTTCTTCTCCACATGATCTCTGATGAAGTGATGCCTTATATCCACATGTTTGCATCTTGTGTGGAGAACTGGATTTTCTGAAATAGCAATTGCACTATTGTTGTCACAGAAAATAGGGACTTCATTGGCAAAAATGTTGTAATCTCTCAGTTGTTGTCTTAGCCAAAGAATTTGAGCACAACAACTTCCAGCTGCCATATACTCAGCTTCAGTAGTGCTTGTGGCTACTGAATTTTGTTTCTTGGAAAACCAAGAAATCAGTTTACTTCCCAAGAATTGATAAGTGCCTGAGGTTGATTTTCTATCAATTCTGCATCCACCATAGTCAGCATCTGAGTATCCTGTGAGTTCTAGATTGTCATCTGAGGGATACCACAATCCCATATTCACAGTACCCTTAAGATATTTGAGAATTCTCTTGGCAGCTTCCAGATGACTTTTCTTGGGGTTGGCTTGATATCTTGCACAAATCCCAACTGCAAAAGTGATATCAGGCCTGCTAGCTGTGAGATACAGTAGAGATCCAATAATGGCTCGGTAGGAAGTCTGGTCTACTGATTCTCCATCCTCATCTGGTTCCATTTTGGTGTTGGTGTTGAGTGGAACTCTTGCAACCTTGCTGGTCTGGCATCCAAACTTGTTGATCAGCTCCCTTGTGTATTTGGCTTGGTTGATGAAGATTCCTTCAGTGGACTGCTTGACTTGAAGTCCTAGGAAGAAATTCATTTCTCCCATCATAGACATCTCAAACTTTCCCTTCATCAGTTGAGAGAATTTCTCACAGAGGACTTGGTTAGGACATCCAAGAATGATATCATCCACATAAATTTGAACCAGCAATGTGTCCTCTCCTTTTGTGATTCTGAAAAGTGTTATATCAACTCTCCCTTTGATAAAACCATGATCCAAAAGGAATTGTGACAAAGTATCATACCAAGCTCTTGGAGCCTGTTTCAGTCCATATAGAGCTTTCCTCAGTCTATATACTTTGTGACTTTCTTCAAAACCTGGGGGTTGCTCCACATAGACCTCTTCATTGAGTACTCCATTCAAGAAGGCACTTTTAACATCCATCTGGTACACCTTGAATTTCTTGTGAGCAGCATATGCAAGAAATAACCTTATTGCCTCCAATCTGGCTACTGGAGCAAATGTTTCATCATAGTCAAATCCTTCAACTTGAGAGTAGCCCTTTGCAACTAGCCTGGCCTTGTTTCTGACTATGATATCATTCTCATCCTTCTTGTTCTTGAATACCCACTTGGTTCCTATCACATTGCAGTGATATGGTCTGTCCACCAACTCCCATACTTGATTCCTTGTGAACTGGTTGAGCTCTTCTTGCATGGCAATAATCCAGTTGGAATCTTGAAGTGCTTCTGCTATGGAACTTGGTTCCTGGTTTGATAAGAAACAACAAAACAAAGCACTTTCACCATGAAAACTTCTAGTTTTGACTCCTGAGGTAGGATCACCTAGGATTTGCTCAACAGGGTGATCTGAGAGCCAAGTTCTCCTAGGCTGATGCCCTTCAGTAGAGTTTAACTCTTCTGAAGTTGAGTCACTAGATATTGGAATGAAATCGAATTCAGGAAATAAGACAGAGGGTTGAAGTCCTGAGTCATCATTCAAGGTATTTTCATTCTCAATGGTAATTTCATTGGTTCCCCCTTGAATGATAGTTTCAGTGAATGTCTCAGCTGTGACCACATCTTCATTGACATTGGTTACCTCTTGAACTGGGATGGTGTTCATCAGTTCAGTTACATCTTCAGGAGGGCTCTCAGGTGAGCTTTGAGGAGTGGTCTTATTTTGAGTGTCCTCTTTGAATTGTTGATCATTGAGGTTGTCCCAAGTTGGGATGAATGTATCAACACAATTCTCAGGATATCCTTTTGATTTGATACTCAGTCTAGTTAGCCTTTTACTTATCACATCCTCATTCTCCTTACTTCTGGACTCAAAGGTAGACTCATCAAATACCACATGAGGTGTTTCTTCCACAACAAGAGTTCTACAGTTGTAAACTCTGAAAGCTCTACTGATTTGGGAATATCCTAAGAAAATTCCTTCATCAGCTTTGCTATCAAAAGCTTTCAGTTGAGTTTTCCCATTGTTGTGAATGAAACACTTGCAGCCAAAAATATGAAAGTAAGATACCTGTGGCTTTCTGCCATTCCATAACTCATATGGAGTTTTTCCTTGATGTTTGGTTACCATGGATCTGTTTTGAGTGTGGCAGGCAGTATTAATAGCTTCAGCCCAGAATCTTTTAGGAACCTGAGCTTCAGCTAACATTGTCCTTGCTGCCTCCTTGAGAGTCCTATTTCTTCTTTCAGCTACTCCATTTTGTTGTGGTGTTCTTGCAGCTGATGTCTCATGAAAAATACCTAATTCTTTACAATAATCAGATATAATAGAATTTATGAATTCAGTGCCCTTATCTGATCTTATCTTTACAATGTTCAGGCTCTTTTCATTGCTAACTTTCTTCAGGAGCTCTGGCAGTCTCAGTTGAGTCTCTTTTTTGCTTGCAAGGAATATCACCCATGTGTACCTGGAGAAGTCATCTACAACAACAAGTGTATATTTTCTCCCATTGATACTTACAGGGGTTACTGGACCAAAAAGATCCATATGTAATAGTTGAAGTACTCTGTCAGTAGAGGTTGCTACTTTGCTTTTGAAAGATGCCTTTACTTGCTTCCCCTCCTGACAGGCTTTGCAGATATGTTCTTTGTTGTAAACTTCATTGGGCATTCCTTCTACCAGTCCATGTCTTGCTATCCTGTTCATCATCTTGAAGTTCAGATGACTTAGGCTTTTATGCCATAACCAATTAGTGTCAGTTGAGCTCTTAGCTATAAGACATGCATTTGGTGTGCAAGACTTCCAATCTGCAAGATAGACATTTCCCTTTCTTGACCCAGTTAGTAATACCTGTTGTGAAGATACATTCTTAACAAAACACATGTTACATGAAAATTCAACACTGTATCCCTTATCACAGAATTGACTTATGGACAGTAGATTATGCTTAAGTCCACTGACAAAGGATACATTGCTTACTCTTACTGAGCCAATAATTAAAGTACTATAACCTCTAGTGGCTCCTTGAGAGTTGTCACCAAAAGTGACTTGTGGACCTTCCTTCTCAACAAATTATGTCAGGAGATCTTTGTTGCCAGTCATGTGCCTAGAACATCCACTGTCCAAGTACCAGACTGATGATATAAGAGCTTCTCCTTTGTTGAGGTCCACTGAGCCCTGTAATCACAGATCAAGCTTTAGGTACCCATTTGGTGTTGGGTCCTACAAGGTTAGTTGTACCTTTCGGAATCCAAATTTGCCTCACTGTTCTAATCACTTTAGATTGGCTAATTTGTCTTCCATAAACATCTACATAGATTGTTATCTCCCTAGGTGCCTTGGGAGTAAACTTTCTATGGGTGTCAGCCTTTGAAGGAACAGGAACCTTCTTCACATTCTTTCTCTTTGGCTTGGGTGCACCTGGTCTTGGTTTTTGTTTATAAAGGTATGAAGGACCTTTTCCTTTAGGCACAAAAGGACTAGGTCTTTCATATGAGTCATTCCTTGAGGACTGCTCATGCCTGGGTGTTCTCAGCTGAGGTTGCTTCATCTGTGAAGACCTCGGCTGATAGTACCTCTGCTGAGATCTAGTCTGATAAGTCACCTGAGCCTTTCCATTTGGTTTTGGCTTAGATTGACTTTTCTTTTGAGTGATCTCAGCTGGTCTTTTTCCTTTATCCACAGTCTGTGGTTGAAATGTCACAGACTTGACAAAAACTCTCTTTGTGCCACTTGAAGAAGCAACACTCAGAGGACCTTCTGAAGGTTTTGGAATAAAGCCTATCCCACACTTGTTATTTGGATTGGTTTGAAAATTTTGGATCTCCTCTATGGCAAGAGAGGGTTTGTTTAGAGCATCAATCCTTTTTAACAAAGTCTCTTCAGATTTTTGTAAGACATCAATTTTCAGGAGAGAATCCTTTATTTGGCTTACCAATTTTAAATTCTCTTCAGTTAACTTTGTCTTAGATTCATTGAGATCTTTTATCAGTTGATCTCTACCATTTCCTTGACTTCTGAGGATTTCCACCTCTTTTGTCAGTTCAATGGTAGATTTGGCTGGGTTCAGATCTGCTTGATTCCCAGACTTAATTAACTTGGAGTTTTCACTCAAGAGTTGTTTGTTCTCATCTTGAAGACAGAAACTTGCTTCTTGCAACCTTGAGAAATCAATCATTAATTGTTCCAAGGCGGACTGAAGATTGAGTTCCTCAGTTGACTCTGAGCTTAGCTCAGGTGTGCGTTCTAGAGAAATGGATGGTTTAGATTGTACCTCTGGTTCTTCTCTTGCCATGAGGCACATGTCATCTTCACTGCTGTCAGAGAACAGTTCATCAGGTGACTCCAGGTTTTCATCAACATCCCCAGCCATCATGGCTTTCCTTTCTCCATATCTTCTGTCTCTTTTGGCTTGCCTTTCTCTTCTTTCTTTTGTGCTCAGTTGAGGACAGTCATATTGAAAGTGCCCAATCTTTTTGTACTGAAAACACCTGTTGGCATCATCATTCTTTTCCTCAGTGGACTCTCTGGTCTTTGATGATGATCCTTCAGCCTTGGTGTAATTCTTGTTTTCCTTCTTCTTTTCTAGCTCAGATGAGCTTTTCTCTCCTTCTCTGGTAGTCTTTTGTGGATAACTTCTACCTTCCCTGTTATCCCTGTAAAATCTCTTATATTTGCCAAAACGGCTGTTAAGTTGTTCAAACCTTCTAGCCATGAGGCTGAGTTCCTCCTGCATCTCAGCCTTGCTTTGAGACTTGCTTGCCTTTGTACTCTTTTGAGGCTTTGGGGATTTTGGCTCAGACTCCTTAGCTTTGAAGGCAACTCCCTTCTCAGCTGAGGTCTCATCAGGAGCCCTTTTCCTGTTCAGATCAAACTCATAAGCCTTAAGTTCAGAGAATACCTGTTGCATAGACATGCTGGATAGATCCTTGGTATTCTGCATCATTACAGAGTACACATCCCATCTTGAGGTTAGACCTCTCAGGATCTTTAAGGCAACTTCTCTTTTGGTGTAGACCTTTCCCAGAGAATTTATCTCATTCATGATGTCAGTGAACCTCCCATCAAGCTGGTCTATGGTCTCAGTGGACTCCATGGTGAACTGCTCATATTTTTGAACAGCTACTGAAAGCTTGTTCTCTTTTATCTTGTCAGTTCCTTCACACATGAGAGCCAGAGTGTCCCATAGTTCCTTTGTTGTCTTGCAGTGGATCACTCTTCCCATTACAGAATCTGGAATAGTGGTGTAGAGAATGTTCATGGCAATGAAGTTGAGGTTGTTTCTCCTCCTCTCATCTGCAGTGAAATTATCTTCATCTTTGGGCCATTCTTCTCTAGGATCTGCAATAGTTTCAGCTGTAGTTCTAGGGTTAGGTGTCATAAACACAAATGGACCTTTAGTAATAACCCTTAACATTTCATCATGCACACAGGCAAGATGAGCTCTCATTCTGATCTTCCAGAAATCATAGTTTTCCACTGAGAATTGTGGAAGCTTGTGATGAGACATATGGTTCAAGGGATTAACTCCCATGTTGTTCTCTGCTGGTGGTGCAACCCTAGCTGTGTTGTCAGCCATATTATAAAAGCAAGTTTATCAAAAGATCAATTCAGGTGACCTTAATAAAAAACCTTTAAGCACAAGGTATACTTAGAACAATGGTCTTTTGAACCACTGCTCTGATACCAATTGTTGGTCCCGAAACGAGTAAGCAGGTGTATGGGGGGGGGAATACACCTGTGATTACAAATTAAAACTTCTTCAAAACTTATCAGGTTACTTAAGACAATAGCTCGTCAGTGGACTTGAGGTCTGCTGAGAGTTATTCTGTGAAAGCTTACTGAGATAATACCTCCACTGAAAGCACAAGACTTTCAGTTGAACTACTATCTAATTAGCTTTCAGATGCGGATTAGTGAGCCCTTTAGAAAACTCGTTTTACTTTGATAAACTTGAGATTAACACACACTTATGAAATAGCAGAATGTAAGTACACAAGATGTAAAGTGGTTCAGAGATAAATCTCCTACGTCCACTGGCCTGATCAAACAGGAGAATTTCTTTCACTTGGAATTCCTTGTGTTATAGTGCCAAGGTGCACTGATCAACTTCTCCTCTCTTAGGATGATTGATCACTAGGAAATTCCAGGTCCTAGTTCCCAAAACAAACCAGCTTTCAGACTGATACAACAATCAGCTTACTAACACCACTTAACACTAGCTCTTAACCTAAACACTGAGTAGGGTTTTGAGTAGGGTTTTGGTTCCAACTATTTTGAGATAATCCTTACAAGTTTTAGCTCAATGCTTAGGATTGGATTATCTCTTTCTAAGATTTGGATATAGCTTTAAGCTTGGTTACAGAAGGTTTGTTAGGCTCTCTACAATTGTGAAACACTTGGGAAACAATGATAATTTCGAGTGCTTTTGGATGATTATGAATGTAGAGATAGCTTTGATCTTGTGAGTTTCCCGTGCTTGTAAATGTGCACGTCCTTCTTTATTTATAGGCTTCCTTGAAAATCTTCCCGTTGGATTTGAATCTTCTCAAGTAAGTCTTCTTGTATCTGATTGGTTCAAACGGCTCTATTTGAAGCTTTAAGTCTTGTCAAGAAACGGCTGCAAAACCATGCTGTTCACCAACTTTCTGTAGATTGCTAGGTGAAAAACTTTTGGTACTTGTCAGGCTGGGGCAGGTCGGCTGTCAGTAAAGTACACTGACGTGTCATCTTCTCATTGGACCTTAAGTCTGCATGCCCAGATTCTTGTCTTGCTTTAAGGTGGAACTCCTCTGAGAGAACCTTCTTATTCCTTCATTTATTGTAAGCTTCATTGAAATTCATTTTGCCTTGTTCCAACCGGATTAACTAACAGCTTTAAATATGTTTAGCATTGAATGTACTTGTTAGTTTCTTTATCAGTGGACCTTCGTCCTCTACTGATAGTTTTAGTCTTAGTGAGAATGTACTTAGAAAGCATTCAGGACTTAGACTTCTTTCTCAGATCACTTAGTCTTCAGTGGACTTCACTTCAGCGGACTTTATCTTCAGCAGACTTCATACTAAAATACACTCTAGTTATTACTAACTGTACTCCAGTTCTTAACACTTAGAACTGTTGAACTAAACATTAACTCTACTGAATAATTTACTTACAAAACACCTTAGGAGGGACATGTTGGCATCTAATCAAAACAAGTCTTATACATTTTCCCAACATTATCTTTGTTTCTTTTCATTTTATTATTTTTGTGTGATACTGTGTAATTTAAAAATATACACTATTTCAAATTCCCAAATTCAAAGAAAGGAATCGAATCGTTCAAACAAATAAAGGACTACGAGAAATTAAATATTCAAGTTTAAGTAGGATTTCGATCCGTATAATTTATTGCGAATAATTCAAATGCAATAAAATATTAATTGAGTTTTAAAACTATATTAATTTTCAATTCAAAATTGAGCTCGTGAACCAAAGGATCCCTCTGTATCAAGTGGGATCGATAATATCAGGAATTAAATAAGATTAATCTCATCCACCTATTATTTTCCTCCCTTTTTAAAGTAATTCTTTAATTAGAATATTTTTTCTCTATAAAAAGCTTCCGTCTCTTTCCTTCAGCATAATCATTCATCCCCAAACTTTCTCTCTCTCTACTTAAACTAACTCCTCTCTCTCTACAAATCACCGCCAAACGCCACCCCTTTCCAGCCGGCGACCGCAGCCTCCTCCTCCCTCATCCTTTTCCCAACCAAACTCTGACGTACGTCGCTCCGCCATCCACAGTGCTGCAGCCAACCGCCTCTCTCCCGTCGCACTGCCTCTCCCCTCTTTCTGTTTCAGCCCGATCGACACTGTCCACCGCCTTCGATTTTTCGGCTGTCACCTCCTTCAATCGGATAGCCACCGCTTCGCGCCACCAGCCTGTCAGTACCACCGTTTCTTAATTTACAGTGAGTCTATTTCTTCTTCCAATTCATTCACTGATTTCGGTCTTTTCGATTTCAATTAATCTCCGTTTGTTTCTTCTCACCGAGATGCCATTGTAATATCTAAAGGACACCACTGCTGCTTGTTTTGTTTCGGAAAATCCAGAACGACACTGTTAGGCTGCCGAAATTATCCGACGAATTGTTAAATGAACATCGTTAGGCTGCCCAATTTTGGACTCGTAAGCTATCCCATTCTCCCTATTTCAAGCTATCCCCTTCTCCCTATTTCTTTTGTATCTTGGAGATACGAGTTTGTATTTTGTTCTTCCACTGAATATTTTGTAAAAAGAGAAAGAAAGATGAGAGTATTGTTTTTGTTGTTCGAAGTCCATCCTTGGACTGGGACTATTTATGGACTTATATTGTTAATTTTTCCTACTGGTCGTATTGACTTAGTTGAGTTGATGGAATTAATTTAATTGGTACGTTGCAGTTTCAAAACCTTTTGAAAATAGAAAATACTGTTGGTCTCAAAAGTATTATTTTATCGTATTAGTTGAAATTGGAAAAGACAACAAAAAGGGATATATGTTTATATCCAAAATTAGTAACAAATGAAAAAGAGTGGTATTGGGAAATAATATTATTCTTTTGTTTTGAAAGTGTCACTAATCAACTTTAGAATTATTACTATTAATAAGAAGAAAATTATACATAAACTATTAAACAAGTTTTCTCAAAAAAGATTAATAAAAGGGTTTTATTTATAAAATATAAATTATATTCAAAATTATTTTAAGGAAAGAAGTATTAATTTTAGAAAGAAAAATATTAAATTGAGATTTTTATTATATTTATATTATTTAAATTTCTTATTCTTTTAATTATTTTTTTAGAAAAATATTATATGGATATACTTTTAAGTTATAAAAGCTTTTCTTATAAAGGTCTAAGAATATCAAAAGATCGATTTTATAAAAGTTGAAATAGTATTACCACAAAGAATTTAGTAAGTACACCCCCAATACATTAACCTTTTGAAAGTAGTATATTTACCAAAATATGGTGTGACCTTTAAACAAGTATATTCAATGTGTTTATAAGACAACAACTTCCTCGTTTTCGTAGCACAAACTTCTAGGCCTTCAATAATCTAAGAGCCAATTATTAATCAAATAATTTCGTACTAGGATTCTATGCTAATCGGAATATGCACAAGGGATCCAACCTTCGGTTTGTATATCGCTCTCGGGACGTCTCTACAACGCAAGTTATCTTCCAAAAGAATTCAAAGACAGTTGTAACTTATCTATTAAGTTAAAGAGGTGGGTGATTGACATGCTCATAATACGTTGTGCTGGTATACTTCGAACTCGATCAAATAAACCTAATACATCTAATCCAACATAAATGTACACCTATTATATAAATATTTGAATTACGTGATATACTTATATATGATACAAATATGTCCATTGTTTTTATTCAAATTAATCACGACTGCATGATTAAGGGCATTATCTGATCATAAACCAGTTTAAGTGTGAATTATGTGAATTCTCCCCACAATTTGAAATGAGAGTTTTAATGAGAAAGAGAAAAGCGAATAATCATTGATCTAATGCGTAGTAGTTTTTTTTTGTGGATTGACATGTATGACCATGAGCGACAATAAGTCAGATTCATGGTCACTGATATTATTTTGTGGTGACCATGAGTGATAATAACTCAGATTCATGGTCACATAAATTATTTGTAGGAGATTTACAATGTGTGGAAAATAATTTTGGCAGATTGGGCCGACACGTGAAAATAGTTTGGGGTTTTTCCCCTTAATGTGAATCAACTTGTGATATATCAATTACATGATGTGAAACTTGTTATGCCCAACTGATTATTATTGTAAACATGTTAATTCTGTGATATATGATATTTGTATTTACTTGTCATTTGATTAACGAAATTGAAATATACTTCGCATTTACCAATCTCATGATGTTGCGAATCACCCATAAGTGAGAATTCAAATCTCACGCCCCGTTTTAACAACCCTTGCAAATTATTATTTCGTGGAGCAAGGACAGTAATAGGGACAACACGGAGTTCCTCACTTAAATAAAATTTTACTTTTAATACTAAGCTTTATATCCATATATATTTGTGTATGAGATACTTATTAAAATTATTCTACTCATTTCTTCCGCTGCATAAAACTCATCAGATATCTTTTATTATTCATTTTCATATGTCAAAATTTTATAGTTCGGATTTTAGTCACAAGTGACACCTCGAATTTGATATAATTGATATTTTTTGGATTTGGGGTATTACACCCATTGTTGAGGATGAAGCTCTTGCACCCAAATATATAGAAATATGAGATACAAGGTTTCCTCTTGTTCCATGTCTCATATGGGGTCTGAGCATGTTGTTTGTTCAGCATGGATCTATTCTGAGTGTAGCATGCAGTGTTGATTGCCCCAGCCCAGAATTTCTTGGGCAGTCCTAACTCAGCCAGCATGGTCCTGGCTGCTTCCTTCAGTGTCCTGTTCCTCCTCTCAGTGACACCATTTTGTTGTGGGGTTCTAGCTGCAGAAGTCTCTTGGGCTACACCAAGTTCATTACAAAAGTAAAAAATATATGAATTTATAAATCCAGTGCCCTTGTCAGATCTGATCTTAGTAATGGACTGATTCTTCTCATTGTTGAGTCTTCTGAGCAACTCTGGAAGCTTCACCTGTGTTTTCTTCTTATTCAACAAGAAAATAACCCAATGTTAGGAAATTGTATAGACTTATGTTTTGATTAAGATGCCAAAAGGTTCCTCCTAAGTCATTTGTAAGTAAAGTATTCAGTAGAGTTAGAATAGAGTTAACCAGTTCAAATGTTAAGGAACTGAAGTACATTTACTAATTCAAGGAGTGTATCTAATAGTTGAAGAAGTCCACTGATGAAGAAAATCCGCTGAAGATGAAGTGATCTGAAGAAGAAGTCTAAGTCATGAATGTTTTCTAAGTACATTCACACTGAGACCAAATACCATCAGATGAGGATCAAGGTCTACTGATGTGAACTAACAAAGCACATTCAATGCTAAACACATTAAAAACTATTAGTTAATCTGGTTAGAACAAGGCAAAATGAATTTCAGTAAAGCTTACAATAAATGAAGGAATAGGAAGGTTCTCTCGTAGGAGTTCCACCTTAAAGCAAGATAGGATTCTGAGCAAGTGAACTGAATGGACCAATGAGAAGATGACACGTAGGTGTACTCTGCTGACAGCCGACCTGTCACAGACTGACAAGTACCAAAAGTCTTTCTCTAGCTTTCTCCAAAAAGTTGATGAACAGGCAAGGTCTTTCAGCCATTTCTTGACAAGACTTAAAGCTTAAAATAGAGTCGTTTGAACCAATCAGATGCAAGAAGACTTAATTGAGAAGATTTAACTCCAACTAGAAGATTTTCAAGAAGGTCTATAAATACAGAAGGTCGTGCCCATTTCTATACACGAGAAACTTAACAAGAACAAGAATTATCTATACTCATAACATACTACGAAGCACTCGAAATCACCTTTGTAGAGAGCATTTCAAACCCTTTGTAACCGAGCTTATAGCTATATCCGAACCTTAGAAAGAGATAATCCATCCTTAAGCCCTTGAGCTAAACTTGTAAAGATTATCTCACAAACAGTTGGAACCAAACCCTGGCCAAAACCCTATCCCAGAGTTAGGTTGAGAGTTAGAGTTAAGAGGTGTTAGTAAGCTGATTGTTGTTATCAGTTTGAAAGCTGGTTTGTTTTGGGAACTAGGACCTGGTATTATCCTAGTGATCAAATATCCTTAATCAAGTGAAAGGAATTCTCCTGTTTAATCAGGAATTTCAAGTGAAAGGAATTCTCCTGTTTAAGGAATTTCAAGTGAAAGGAATTCTCCTGTTTAATCAGGACAGTGGACGTAGGAGATTCTTCTCTGAACCACTTTATATCTTGTGCACTTACATTCTACTATTTCCTTAAGTGTAAGTTGTTCGAACAAGCTTTTATCAAGTAAAACGAGTTTTTCTTAAGGGCTCACTAATCCGCAACTGAAAGCTAATTAGATAGTAGTTCAACTGAAAGTCTTGAGCTTTCAGTGGAGCTGATATCTCAGTAAGCTTTCATAAGTAAATCTCAGCAGACTTCAAAGTCCACTGACAATCTACTGCCTTGAGTAATCTGATAAGTTTTAAGAAGAAGTTTGAATTTGTAACTACAGGTGTATTCCCCCCCCCCCATACACCTGCTTTAACTCGTTTTGGGACCAACAAGTGGTATCAGAGCAGTGTTTCAAAAGACCATTGTTCTAAGTATACCTTGTGCTAAAAAGATATTTTATATTTGGTCAACTGAATTGATCTTTTGATAATCTTGTTTAGATAATATGGCTGACAATGCAGCTAGGGTAGCACCACCAGCAGAGAACAACATGGGAGTCAATCCCTTGAACCATATGTCCCATCACAAACTTCCACATTTCTCAGTGGAAAACTATGATTTCTGGAAGATCAGAATGAGGGCACATCTTGCATGTGTGCATGATGAAATTTTGAGAGTCATAACAAAAAGTTCATTTATCTTTATGACTCATAATCCTAGAACCACAGCTGACACTATTGCAGATCCTAGAGAAGAATGGCCCAAAGATGAAGATAACTTCAGTGCAGATGAAAGGAGGAGACACAACCTCAACTTCATAGCCATGAATATTCTCTACACTACCATTTCAGACTCGGTTATGGGAAGAGTGATCCATTGTCAGACTGCAAAGGAGCTCTGGGACACTCTTGCTCTCATGTGTGAAGGAACTGACAAAATCAAAGAGAACAAGCTTTTAGTAGTTATTCAAAAGTATGAACAGTTCACCATGGAGCCTACTGAGACCATTGATCACCTTGCTGGGAGGTTCACTGATATCATGAATGAGATAAACTCTCTGGGTAAAGTGTACACCAAGAGAGAGGTTGCTTTGAAGATCCTGAGAGGTTTAACCTCAAGATGGGACGTGTACTCAGTAATGATGCAGAATACCAAGGATTTATCCAGCATGTCTATGCAACAGGTATTCTCTGAACTAAAGGCTTATGAATTTGATCTTAACAGGAAAAGGGCTCCTGATGAGACCCCAACTGAGAAGGGAGTAGCCTTCAAAGCTAAGGAAACTGAGCCCAAGTCCCCAAAGCCACAAAAGAGTACAAAAGCAAGCAAATCTCAAAGCAGAGCTGAGATGCAAGAGGAACTCAGCCTAATGGCTAGAACGTTTGAAAAGATTAATAGTCGTTTTGGCAAATATAAAAGATTTTACAGGGATAACAGCGAAAGAAGAAGCTATCCACAAAAGAACACCAGAGAATGAGAGAAAAACTCCACTGAGATGGAGAAAAAGAAAGAATACAAGAACTATTCAAAAGCTGAAGGATCATCATCAAAGACTAGAGAGTCTACTGAGGAGAAGAATGATGATGCCAACAGATGCTATCAGTGCAAGAAGGTTGGGCACTTTCAGTACGATTGTCCTCAACTGAGCACAAAGGAAAGGAAAGAAAGGCAAGCCAAGAGAGACAGAAGATATGGAGAAAGAAAAGCCATGGTGGCTGAGGATGTTGATGAAGATCTAGAGTCATCTGATGGACTGTTCTCTGACAGCAGTGATGATGACATGTGCCTCATGGCAAGAGAAGAACTTGAGGTGCAATCTAAACCATCCATTTCTTTAGGACACTCACCTGAGCTCAGCTCAGAGTCAACAGAGGAACTCAATCTTCAGTCCGCTTTGGAACAATTGATGATTGATTTCTCAAGGTTGCAAGAAGCAAGTTTTTGTCTCCAAGATTGAAACAAAAATCTCTTGAGTGAAAACTCCAAGTTAATTGAATCTGGGAGTCAGGCAGATCTTAACTCAGCTAAAGGATCTCACTGATAAAGGATCTCACTGAATCTAAGACAAAGTTAACTGAAGATAATTTAAAATTGGTAAGCCAAATAAAGGATTCTCTCCTGAAAATTGATGTCTTACAAAAATCTGAAGAGACCTTGTTAAAAAAAGATTGATGCTCTTAACAAACCCTCTCTTGCCATGTTCCAAAATCTTCAGAAGGTCCTCTGAGTGTTGCTTCTTCAAGTGGTACAAAGAGAGTATTTGTTAAATCTGTAACTTTCCAACCACAAATTTTAGATAAAGGGAAAAGTGATTAGGCGTGAAATTGTTATGTTTTGGTGCCCGATTTGCCCATGTTTTGAGTGTTTTTTATGAGTGTTTGGAGTCATTTGAGTATCATTTTTATAAACTGATGAATTTATCTCTTTGATTTTCATAGTTGGATAGAGGGTGAAAAGAGGAGTTCGTAGGACTTTGAATCGGCCAAAACGGACTCCCGATTGAGGAGATATGAAGATTTTACGAACATGTGTACAACTGCCAAAAAGTGCTCGAGCTCGACCACTCGTGCACTGTGCACGAGTTGAATCAGGTCGTGCACTAGTGCACGAGCAGTGCACGAGCGTACGTGATTTTTGGCCCAAAAACGCCCAAATTCGATCCCAAGCCCATTTATACCTTTTTCCAAGCATATCAACAGATACCAACACATATTTTTACATATTTTGAGCGAGGAGAAAGCTTGGGAGAGAGATTGGAAGAGTTTTATACGTTGTAATCGAGGTTTTAATTTACGAATTCTTAGTTGGGATTTTCTTAGATCAGGCATCTTGTCGAGTTGCCTGATATCAGGTATGCTCTATAAACCATCAGATCTAAAATCTAATAAAATCTAATGGTTTATATTTGATGACTTGCTACCTGTTGAATTAATGATGTAATTTTCTATCGAGTTGCATCGAGTTTGTCGTCTTATTTAAATATTATATTAAATTTAATAATTTATAAATCTGATATTATTAATTTACAAATTTATCTTTATTTAATTTATAATAAAAATATTCTAATTAATTTATAATCATACCATTAATTTTGGGAAAATGGTCAATTTAGCCTCTGAACTTATTCATCGGATTAAATAGGCCCTTGAACTTCTTTTTTTTGGTACACCTAAACCCTTTAACTTTTTTAATTGAAACCAAATAGGCCCTTGTTTTTAAAATCATGAACATACGCACTCTTTCCATTAAATGAACAACTTAGACGCCATTAATGGTGAATTTTTTTTTTCTATTGTGCAACTTTAATAGTGAATTGAGAAGGCTAGGGTTTGAGATTTCAATTGGGTCTTTGCATTTTTAGTGATTTATTTTAAAGTGAAGTTTACTATTCACTCCCCAAATATGGATGGAAGATTGAAATCTTTGTTATCGGCAAAATCAACAAACAGTCGTTGGTAATGAGTTTCTTGTTTGCAGAATTTGAATTGACGGTTCAATTTCGGAGATTTAGTTCTGCTGTTTCAATCACTTTTCGATGGAATTAAATTTATTATTGTTGGCGTTATTCCATTCCAGTAGCGACTGCAGTTACATAGATGAAGACATTTTTGGTTACTTTTCTTCCCCACCAGAATCGGGGTTTTCTAAAAAACCTAGCATCAGGCTCTGGTTTTGTCGTGTTTAGGGGTGATCTTAATTTCCATATTTAGAGGCACTATCGGCCATTGGTTGGTTCTAATTCTTGTGGCTGTGGTGGGTTCTAATTCTTGGAAGCACCGATCGGCCATGAGAACATTATGGTTGAGGGATTAGAAAAAAAAAAGTTCACATTATACTTGGGGTTTTATTTGATGATGATTAAGCAAGAATTTGAAAAATTAATGAATGGATGAATGTCGGGTCCAACTTCATAATGTCAAGCTCAATTGACGGAGGATGGCTCGCACGTTTGATTTTACTAAAAACAAGTGTTTATTTGATCCCATTAAAAAAAATAAAGGGTTTAAATGTTTAAAATTAAAGTTTAAGGTCCAATTCGATCCTAGTGAAAAAATTTAGGGGCAAAAGTGACCCTTTCAACATTAATTTTTAATCATAAAATTAAAAGGGTGGAATTGTAAATAAGAAAATACAATTTAAAATATAATTTAAATATAATATTTTAACTCAACAGGTAGCAGGTCAGTGCGATACTGTGCGATGACACGTGGCACAATTATAGATTGTACCTGAGCATGAGCAGTGCACGAGCGTACGTGATTTTTGGCCCAAAAACGCCCAAATTCGATCCCAAGCCCATTTATACCTTTTTCCAAGCATATCAACAGATACCAACACATATTTTTACATATTTTGAGCGAGGAGAAAGCTTGGGAGAGAGATTGGAAGAGTTTTATACGTTGTAATTGAAGTTTTAATTTATGAATTCTTAGTTTTAGTATTTCTTTTGAACGTATTAGATTAATTCTTTCTTTCTTTACTCTTTGAGACGATTAAACCTAGTTTTTCAGATTTATATAGATTTCTTTGGAGACTTTAATTAGTTCTTTCGTTTATGTTCTTGATTTTATTCGTAAATTCAATTATGCATATATTTATTGTTCTTGTGATTGCTTTTATTATTCAAACCACCATGTTAGGCTAGAACCCTTGTATGCTTGGGGTAGGATGAACTCGTAGAAGTAGGACGTTGGTACATAATTAGGATAGCATGTGATATCTAGTTTTAATTCTCTTAATTAATGAATTCTTAAAATCAATCTTAACTTTACCTTTGAATTTCATTCGAAAAGTGTTCGAGAGAGGACGATCTTATCACTCTTTAACAATTAGTAGACTTAATGAGAGGGTTTAGAAAGGGTTAATTAATCTACCGGTTTATCTAGGGAGGACGACCACATCACCTTAGTTAAATTAGGGTCTCTTTAATTAAGCACAATATATTAACTTGTTTAGTGGATTAGTGAAGTCGATTGATAGGATAAAGTATTAGGATTAATTCTTGAGCTTTTCATCTTACAATATTATACTTAGATTATTTCTTGCACATCACGGTTATTTTGATTATCGTACCAACTCCATTAGTATACGTAGGAATTCCTATCCCGAGCATCACCATCTCATTCATTCGTTTCATTCATTCTTTAGTTTAATTAGTTTACTTTAGTTTAGAATTAATTATTTAAAAATCCAAAAACATGCACTCATATTAGCTACGACGCGTAGATCTTCAGGGATCTATTCGCATACACTTCATCCATTGGGTTTGATATACTTGGTCATTATACTTGCTTATACTACAGTGAACCCGTACACTTGTGGGGAATCGACTAGTAGAAAGCTGGTACATTCGCTTCAAGTCAAAAAGACCAGCCGAGGTTCAACAAAAGAAAGGTCTAACTCAGCCATAACCAATTGGAAAGACTCAGTTGACTAATAAATCTAGAACTCAATAGAGGTACTATCAGTCGAGGTCTTCTCAAATGAAGCAATCTCAACTGAAAGCACCCAGGCATGAGCAATCCTCAAGGAATGACTCATATAGAAAACCTATTCCTTTTGTGCCTAAAGGAAAAGGTTCTCAATACCTTTATCAACAAAGACTGAGACTAGGTGCACCCAAGCCTAAAAAAGCAAAATAATAAGAAGGTTCTTGTTCCTTCAAAGGCCGACACACGTAGAAAGTTTACTCCTAAGACACCTAGGGAGGTAACTATCTATGTAGATGTTTATGGAAGACAAATTAGTCATTCTAAAGTAATTAGAACAGTGAGGCAAATTTGGATTCCAAATGGTACAGCTAACCAGGTAGGAACCAACACAAAATGGGTACCTAAAGCTTGATCTTGACTACAGGGCTCAGTGGACATCAACAAAGGAGAAGCTCTTAAAACTTCAGTCTGGTACTTGGACAATGGATGTTCCAGGCATATGACTGGAAATAAAAGTCTCCTGAGAGAATTTATTGAGAAAGAAGGTCTACAGGTCACTTTTGGTGACAATTCACAAGGAGCCACCAAAGGTTATGGTACTCTAATTATTGGCTCAGTAAGAGTTAACAATGTATCCTATGTAAGTGGACTTAAGCATAACTTATTGTCCATAAGTCAAGTTTGTGATAAAGGATACAGTGTTGAATTCTCATGTAACCTGTGTTTTGTCAAGAATATATCTTCACAACAGGTACTACTAACTGGGTCAAGGAAGGGAAATGTTTATCTTGCAGATTGGAAGTCTTGCACACCGAATGCATGCCTTATTGCAAAGAGATCAACTGACACAACTTGGCTATGGCATAAGAGACTAAGTCATCTGAACTTCAAAATGATGAACAGGATAGCAAGACATGCACTGGTGGAAGGAATTCCTAATGAAGTATACAACAAAGATCATATTTGCAAAGCCTGTCAAGAAGGAAAGCAAGTGAAAGCATCCTTCAAAAGCAAAGTGGCTACCTCAACTGACAGAGTACTTCAGCTGTTGCATATGGATCTCTTTGGTATAGTAACCCCTGTAAGTATCAATGGGAGAAAATATACACTTGTTGTTGTTGATGACTTCTCCAGGTATACATGGGTGGTATTTCTTGCAAGCAAGAAGGAAACACAAGTCAGGCCACCAGAACTACTGAAGAAAGTTAGCAATGAAAAGAGCCTGAACATTGTAAAGATAAGGTCAGATAAGGGTACTGAATTCATTAACTCTATAATATCTAAATTTTGCAAAGACTTAGGTATTGCCCATGAGACCTCAGCTGCAAGAACTCCTCAACAAAATTGAGTAGCTGATAGAAGAAATAGGACTCTCAAGGAGGCAGCAAGGACAATGCTTGCAGAAGCTCAAGTTCCTAAAAGGTTTTGGGCTGAAGCTATTAATACTGCCTGCTACACTCAGAATAGATCCATGGTAACCAAACATCAAGGAAAAACTCCATATGAGTTATGGAATGACAGAAAGCCACATGTATCCTACTTTCATATCTTTGGTTGCAAATGTTTCATTCACAACAATGTGAAAACTCAACTGAAAGCTTTTGATAGAAAAGCTGATGAAGGAATCTTCTTAGGATATTCCCAAATCAGTAGAGCTTTCAGAGTTTACAATTGTAGAACTCTTGTTGTGGAAGAAACACCTCATGTGGTCTTTGATAAATCTACTTTTGAGTCCAGGAGTAAGGAGAATGAGGAAGTGATAAGCAAAAGACTAACTAGATTGAGTATCAAGTCAAAAGGCTATCCTGAGAATTGTGTTGATGCATACATCCGAACCTGGGATAATCTCAATGATCAACAATTCATAGAGGACACTCAGAACAAGAACACTTCTGACAACTCAACTGAGAACTCTCCTGAACAGTCAACTGAACTGATGAACACCATCCCAGTTCAAGAGGTAAGTATTGTCGATGAAGATGTGGTCACAACTGAGACATCTAATGAGGTCATCATTCAAGGGGGAACCAATGACACTATCATTGAGAATGAGAATACCTTGAATGATGACTCAGGACTACAACCCTCTGTCTTATTTCCTGAATTTGAATTCATTCCTGTATCTAGTAACTCAACTTCAGAAGAGTTAACCTCTACTGAAGGGCATCAGTCTAGAAGGACATGGCTCTCAGATCATCCTGTTGAGCAAATCCTAGGTGATCCTACCTCGGGAGTCAAAACTAGAAGTTTTCATGGAGAAAGTGCTTTGTTTTGTTGTTTCTTATCTAACCAGGAACCAGGGTCCATTGAAGAAGCACTTCAAGATTCAAACTGGATCATTTATATGCAAGAAGAGCTCAACCAATTCACAAGGAATTAAGTGTGGGAATTGGTGGACAGACCATATCATTGTAATGTGATTGGAACCAAATGGGTGTTCAAGAATAAGAAGGATGAAAATGATGTCATAGTCAGAAATAAAGCCAGGCTAGTGGCAAAGGGCTATTCTCAAGTTGAAGGTTTTGACTATGATGAAACATTTGCCCCAGTAGCCAGATTGGAGGCAATAAGGTTATTCCGTGCATATGCTGCTCACAAGAAATTCAAGGTGTATCAAATGGATGTCAAGAGTGCCTTCTTGAATGGAGTACTCAATGAAGAAGTGTATGTGGAGCAGCCCCCAGGTTTTCAAGAAAGCCACAAAGTATATAGACTGAGAAAGACTCTATATGGACTGAAACAAGCTCCAAGAGCTTGGTATGTGGTTTTATCAAAGGAAGAGTAGATAGAACTCTCTTCAGGATCACAAAAGGAGAGGACACTCTATTGGTGCAAATCTATGTGGATGATATCATTTTTGGCTCTCCAAACCAAGTCCTCTATGAAAAGTTCTCTCAATTGATGAAAATAAAGTTTGAGATGTCAATGATGGGAGAAATGAATTTCTTCCTTGGACTTCAAGTCAAACAGTCCACTAAAGGAATCTTCATCAATCAAGCCAAATATACAAGGGAGCTGATCAACAAATTTGGATGTCACAACAGTAAGGTTGCAAGAGTTCCACTAAACACCAACACAAAGATGGAACCTGATGAAGATGGTGAATCAGTAGTCCAAACTCACTACAGAGCTATCATTGGGTCTCTACTATATCTCACTGCAAGCAGACCTGATATCACATTTGCTGTTGGAATATGTGCAAAATATCAAGCAAATCCGAAGAAAAGTCATTTAGAAGCTGCTAAAAGAATTCTCAAATATCTTAAGGGTACTGTGAATATGGGATTATGGTATCCCTCAGATGATAATTTGAAACTCACAGGATACTCAGATGCGGACTATAGAGGCTGCAGAATTGACAGGAAATCAACCTCAGACACTTGTCAATTCTTGGGAAGTAAGTTGATCTCTTGGTTTTCCAAGAAACAAAACTCAGTAGCCACAAGTACTACTGAAGCTGAATATATGGCAGCTGGAAGTTGTTGTGCTCAAATCCTACAGCTAAGACAACAACTGAAAGATTACAACATCTTTGCTAATGAAGTTCCTATTTTCTGTGACAACAATAGTGTCATTGCTATTTCAGAAAATCCAGTACTCCACACAAGATGCAAACATGTGGATATAAGACATCACTTCATTAGAGATCATGTGGAGAAGAAGGATATCAAAATGCTCAAGATCCACACTGACAAACAAAAGGCAGATATTTTCACTAAACCTTTGGCAGAAGCAAGGTTTCAAGAACTGTCAGTAGAACTTGGACTTCTGGATCCAGGAGAGTAAGGAAGAAGTCCTATTAAAATCTCAGAAGAGATGTTTTCAAATCAGTGGAGGTGTGACTTCAGTAGAGTAAATAATCTCATAAGAGCCACTATTCTCAGAAGAGCTACGATTCTCATAGGAGGTTCAATCTCAGTGGAGGTCGATGTTTCTAACTTATGTTTTTTTCTTTGAAAACTGAATGCCTCTTAGTTTTTAAAGTATAAACCTATTTTAAAAAATTATTAATGAGTACCTTCTGGGAAATTAAATCTTTTTACACTGTTTTGAAAAGATTTTGATAAAAGGAGCATTTAATGCGCGTTGTACAACTCAGTTTTACCTTTTCCAGTTTCCTATCTCACGCACCTTAAAAGCCAGATGATGTGACCTTCCGGCTACCAACCCTTTTAATCCCCGCCTTCCATTTTAGGCTGTCCTTTTCTAACCGTCTAGATTTCTCAATAACTCCCCACAAACCTTTCAACTATCCACGATCTGATCTGATTCATCCCCAGTCGTTGATCAATCTTTTAATTTAACCGTTCATTCCACATATAAAAGACCCCCAAATCAGTCTCTGAAACCTTTTCAAACACTCTCAAGCCTAAAACTTTCTATCTCTCTCAAACACTCTCTATGAAATTCTCAAATCTTCAAAAATCTCAAATGACCAAAGTTAATCTCAAATTCCTTACCAACAAGGATAATTTCTGGTATGAACCCAATGTTATCTTTGATAACCCTGAAGTACAATCAAGACCGGAGTTCAGGCATATCAAGGAAGCCCTGGAGATGGTAAAGAATGCTGGGTTAGAAAAATTCCTATCTGTTCATCCAGAAAATTATTTCGATAGGCAAGTACTAGAATTATTTTTTAGTGTTGATAACACTGACTCCAAAATTAGATCTTGCTTATTCTTAAAGAGAAAGAAGAAGGTGGTTAAGAATGGAGAAGAATTTCTGGAACTCCAGAAAGTCAGGAAGGAGATAAATCTGGAAGGAGAATATCTAAAGGAGCTATTTGGTCTTTCTTCTAAAGGCCCTAATCCGGATACTTGTATCGCAGATAAAGAGAAAGAGTGGGTGTACACTATCATGGAGAAGAAGGTCAAGTATAGCCCAACGATGAACAGGAATGTGCTTCTCCCTGTTTACAACGTCTTATGTGAGATTGTTGGAAAGTGCATTCTTGCAAATCAAGGGAGCTCAGAGCAAGTGAGCAAGCCCAAGCTGAGGCTGATGAAGGCGATAGCAGAAAGCAAGGAAAAGGAATACAACTGGCAACAGTTCTTCCTACGAGCCTTGAATAGGAAACACTCAAAGTTCCAGCCAGAGAAGTCTCCTCAACTGGCAAGTAAGCTAAACTATGCCTCCAAGATATCATATCTTGTGGAGAATGTTGATGTTGGGGTTGACTGGAAGGAGGATAGAAAATGGAGCAACTTGAAGTCACTCTTCAAGTCTGGGAAAGCTCTTGAAGGAAGGAAGCTGAGTATAAGTGAGGAGAGTCCTGAAGAAGAAGAGGATATGGAGGAAGCAAACCCCACTGAAGGGAAGAAAATGAAGCTGAGGAGGAGGTTGGTGAAATTAAGTGACAAGATGGCTATGCACAAGGAAGATGTGACATAAAAAGCCTCAAGAAAGAAGGAGAAGAGGGTTGCTGAGACGAAGAAGGAAGCAGCCAAACCCAAGAAAGCAAGAGTTTTAAACCCCACTGATGATTCATCATCAGGTAACCCGAATTCTTCTTCAAACATTGTATCTACTGAATCCGATTAAGATGCCCCTGCCCCTACCCCCATCAAAATCAAAACCAAACCTTGCACCCCAGTAAAAACCAAACGCATATCCATCATTTCCAAAACCCCCACTGAAGGCTCTCAACAGCCTAAAAGTGGTTCCCCAAAAGATACCCCATCTGAGGCATCTGCTGAGGCAACCTCAAACCCACCTGAACCAACCCCCGCAACCCCTGCTAACCAAACCTCCGCTGACCAAACCCCCACTAAAACAAACCCTTCTAAACCCAACCCTCCTGAGCAACAAACCTCACACCTCGAAACCATCCCAGAGGAGCCCTCTGACCCCAGATCCCCCACCACTTTCCTTCCATCTGATGATGAAAAGGAGTATTCCTTCCTGGATACTCTTAGGAATGAAGTAGCCTACTCCCTTAAATCTAAATATCCAGAGCTGGATGGGTATCCTACCCTGAAGGCCATGTTCCTAAGGGTTAGGTTGCTTGCCCAACTCAAAGACAGGAGGCTGACAGAGATCCTCTTAGCTGTAGGAGGAGGGAAAGCTGAGGAGTGGAAGAAAGAGGAGCAAGAGGTGATGGACTTCATAGGCCTAACCAAAACCAGGCTTCTCTGTGATGAGAAGATCTTTCAAAGACTGGTAATGGACAAGATTATTGAGGCTTAGTCTACATCAAATAAGGAGGAGGATGAGAAGGTGGAGGAGGCAGAAAAAGAAAAAGAGAAAGAGGAGGATGCAGAGTTTGAAAAAGGTACTTCACCAATGCAAGGTGGTGGTGAAGTAGCCAAGGATGTATCCGAGGCAAGGGATACTGAGGCTCTGAATTTGCCAAAGAGTGGTTCAGTGGAGGAGTCCACTGAAATCACTCCACAACAGCCCTCAGTGGTGACTTTAGAGTCAGCTGAGGTGACTGGTACTGAAGGAGTCGAAAAAGAAAGAGAGGAAAAAGAAAAGGAGTTGAGATCACTGTTGTTGTTAGTGGAGAGATAAAAGCAATCGTCCCTGTAAAGGGCGAATTGGCTGGAAAAATTGAAGTTGAAGATGAAAGAGAAAGTGAGAGTGAGAAGAGAGAAGAGGGGGGAGCTCAAATGGAGGTAGATGTGCAAGCTGGGCTAGGTAGTGAGATTGAGGGGGAACGTGCTAATCTTTTTTCTTATGCAGGAAATCCTTCCTAGGAGGTACCCCAAATCAATCTCAATCTAAGTCCCCTGAAGCATGCCATCCACAATGTTGAAGAAATAAAACTTCCATCCCTTGAAGCTCAGCTGAGAGAAGTGCAAGAGATTGTTCAAGAAGAAGTTGACGAAATGGTCATTCTCTCAGACCACATCGATGAGCTTATGGAGTCAACCACCTCATCCCTCCAGAATCTAACTCTCAAGGTGGAAGACTCTCAACAAATGGTCATCGACGTAGTTGAAGGCCAAAGTGTCCTGGTAATTGAAGCTCTCAAGAAGATGGAGAAGAAAGAAGAGGAAGCTAGAGTCAAATTCTTAGAAGACTCAGTGAAGAATGTTTCCACAAACCTAAAGTCCTCAGTAGAGGCTTTCTCAACGGACCTGCTAGGGAAGGTTGAAGGGTTGTGGAACAAAAAGATATATAAGTTTGAAGCTACACATGAGGAGCTAGAGGCAAGCCTGAAGGACGTACTGAAGAAGGTCGCAGAAGACTTTCCAACCCAGGAGAAGAGAGATGTGCTCATCAATCCAAAGCTTGAACAATTTGTCAAGTTTGGTCAAACTGCTGGAGCAACTCTTGAGAGATTGGAAGATGAAGTGGACCACTGCTCAACCTAACTAAGGGCACTTGAACATGACCAGATGAGGCTAAACATCACTGTTGCAGAGTGTATGATTAATGCGAAAAGGGGAAGAGTTAGTGTCAGGGAAGCAGATGAAGCTGGACCCGAAAAATAAGATGGAGTTAATTCTTGAGACTGATGACTTTGCAAAGAGTCAGCAGATCAAGAATACCATGAAAAAGGTGAATAAGGTGGCTCAGAAGTTAGCTGATGAGAGGAGCAAAGGAGTGAAAGGCAAGGAAGTTCAAGAAGAAAGGGACTTGACAAAATTCAAAGAAGCTGCTGAGACAGAGAAGAGAGAAAGAGCTACCTTGAAGGGGGAATCAACCAAGAGGAAGGCTGTTGATGTACTCTCAACTGAAGTGGCAAAGAAGACAAGGTCTTCTCTAAGGTTGGTTGCAAAGTCAACTGAAGACTCAGTTGAGATTGTCCTAGTGCTGAACCCAGCGCCTATCTCCTCTGAGAACCCCAAGTCAGTGCCAATCAGGGTCACTGAGCTTACAGAACTCGTCAAAGAAGCTGGAGGCATGAATGAAAAAGCTCAGAGGCTTTGAGCTCAACAGCAGGAGAGAAGGGATAAGGCAGTTGGGAAGATAGAGTCCATAGCTGAACTGGCTGAAAGAAAGAAGAAGGAGAGGGTGACAACTTTTGACAAGACCACCTCGAAGAAGTTCAGAAACAGCTATCAGAAGTGGACTGCCAAGTTGCAGAAAGATAAAGTGGCACTTTCAAAGGCCCAGTTTCTTCACCATGATACTTGGGTTCCTAAGAAGCTCAATGATGCTTGGGAAACGGCCAAGAGGGAATTTGTCTACTCATATTACATCAGTGGAGAGCTTGGAAAAGAAAATGCACAAGACTTGTTCAATGACTGGCTCTTCGAGTCTTACCTAAAGCTCTACCCTGATATCAACGAGGCCTGGAATGATAAGTTTCCAGACCATGCCTTGAAAGCTCCTGAACCCATAATCTACTGGCCCCCAACTGATGCAACTGGCAAAGTTGATTGAGAACGAATTACTGATGAATGGGTGTCTCTATGTGAGTATTTGGGACTCATGGGACATACTAGGGAAGTAATGGAGAGAAAGAACGAGCTGGATCAGATTTTTTAAGCAGTATGGATTGGAGCCATTATTTGAGTCCATTTGATTTTGGTTAAGTGTTTTCTGGGCATTTGTTTATTAGTCCCAGTTGTTCTGTTGTTTTGAACTTATCTCAGTAGACTTCACTGAAATTGTACTTGTACTTGATCCATTGAAATGAAACTCTACTGATTTTTCAGCACAAGATAATATCTCATTATCATTTAGGCTTTTTGTACTTGAATGCTTTTACTTACAAAATTCCTTGAAATTATATCCCAACTGAATGAACTCATCTGAAAGAGAAGATGTAATAAGATAGGTTTCGGCATAATCAAAAAGGGGGAAATTGTTGGGAAATTGTATAGACTTATGTTTTGAATAAGATGGCAAAAGGTTCCTCCTAAGTCATTTGTAAGTAAAATAATCAGTAGAGTTAGAATAGAGTTAACTAGTTCAAATGTTAAGGAACTGAAGTACATTTACAAAATTAAAGGAGTGTATCTAATAGTTGAAGAAGTCCGCTGATGAAGAAAGTCCGCTGAAGATGAAGTGGTCTGAAGAAGAAGTCTAAGTCAGGAATATTTTCTAAGTACATTCACACTGAGACCAAATACCATCAGATGAGGATCAAGGTCCACTGATGTGAACTAACAAAGCACATTCAATGTTAAACACATTAAAAGTTATTAGTTAATCTAGTTGGAACAAGGCAAAACGAATTTCAGTAAAGCTTACAATAAATGAAGGAATAAGAAGATTATCTCAGAGGAGTTCCACCTTAAAGCAAGACAGGATTCTGAGCAAGTGAACTGAATGGACCAATGAGAAGATGACACGTAGGTGTACTCTACTAACAGTCGACCTGTCACAGACTGACAAGTACCAAAATTCTTTCTCTAGTTTTCTCCAGAAAGTTGGTGAACAGGCAAGGTCTTTCAGCCATTTCTTGACAATACTTAAAGCTTAAAATAGAGTCATTTGAACCAATCAGATGCAAGAAGACTTACTTGAAAAGATTCAACTCCAACGGGAAGATTTTCAAGAAGGTCTATAAATACAGAAGGTCGTGCCCATTTCTACACACAGGAACTTAACAAGAACAAGCATTCTCTGCACTCATAACATACTACGAAGCACTCGAAATCACCTTTGTTTCCCAAGTGTTTTATATTTATAGAGAGCATTTCAAACCCTCTATAACCGAGCTTATAGCTATATCCAAATCTTAGAAAGAGATAATCCATCCTAAAGCCTTGAGCTAAACTTGTAAGGATTATCTCACAAACAGTTGGAACCAAACCCTACTCAAAACCCTACCCCAAAGTTAGGTTGAGAGTTAGAGTTAAGAGGTGTTAGTAAGCTGATTGTTGTTATCAGTCTGAAAGCTGGTTTGTTTTGGGAACTAGGACCTGGAAATATCCTAGTGATCAAATATCCTTAGAGTGGATTAATTTGATCAGTGCACCTTGGCACTATAACACAAGGAATTCCAAGTGAAAGGAATTCTCCTGTTTAATCAGGACAGTGGACGTAGGAGATTCTTCTCTGAACCACTTTATATCTTGTGCACTTACATTCTGCTATTTCCTTAAGTGTGAGTTGTTCAAATAAGCTTTTATCAAGTAAAATGAGTTTTTCTTAAGGGCTCACTAATCCGCAACTGAAAGTCTTGAGCTTTCAGTGGAGCTGATATCTCAGTAAGCTTTCATAAGTAAATCTCAGCAGACTTCAAAGTCCACTGACGATCTACTGTCTTGAGTAATCTGATAAGTTTTAAGAAGAAGTTTGAATTTGTAACTACACGTGTATTCTCCCCCCCCCCCATACACCTGTTTTAACTCGTTTCGGGACCAACACCCAAGTATATCTAGAATAATCATCAATAACCACAAGGGTATATTTTCTATCATTCATACTCACAGGTGTTATAGGGCCAAACAAATCCATGTGCAAGAGCTGAAGAACCCTGTCAGTGGAGAAGGAAACTTTATCTTTGAATGACGCTCTGACCTGCTTCCCTTCCTGACAAGCCTTGCACACATGATCCTTGCTAAAAACTTCATTATGTAAACCTTCAACAAGTGAAAGTCTACAAATTTTGTCAAGAATCTTGAAGTTCAGGTGGTTTAATCTTTTATGGCATAACCAACTGAGCTCTGAAGAGCTTTTAGCAACAAAACAAGTATTAAGAACAATGTTGCTCCAATCAGCGAGATAAACGTTACCTTTTCTATTACCCGATAGAACCACTTGTGTTGATTTGTCCTTGATTGAATATATATTCGATGAGAACTCAACATTGAAACCTTTGTCGCAAAATTGGCTTACTGACAACAGGTTATGCTTCAGTCCTTCAACAAAGGACACATTCTCCACTCTGACTATACCTATTATCAAAACACTAAAACCTTTAGTAAAACCTTTTGAGTTATCACCAAAGGTTACCTGTGGACCATCCTTAGCTTGAAACTCTTGGAGAAGACTCTTCATTCTGGTCATGTGCCTTGAGAAACCACTGTCTAGGTACCAAATAGCTTTGATTGAGTCTCCTCTCCTCTTATTGTAATCCGCAGCTGCCTGCAAACAGACCGGGCTTTAGGTACCCATTGGGTGTTGGGTCCTATGGCGTCAGCTGTACCTTTCGGGATCCAGACTTGCTTCACAATCCTGATTGCCTCAGAGTGGTAAATCTGTCTCCCAGAAACATCCACATACACAACTTTCTTCTTCTTAGCCTGAGAAAAAGATGGTGTATGAGTGTCAGGCTTAGGAGTCACAGGGGCCTGAGTGGGTACCTTTTTGGCTGGCTTCCTGTTCTTCCTAGGCCTTGGTGCAGCTGGTCTTGGGGCTTGTTCTTGATAAGAGCCCTGTTTTCTGTTCTCCCTAGGCAAGTGAGGGAATGGAAAATAGTTAAAGGCTTCAGGATGCCAAAACCATGGGGAATTCATCATGCTTAGCCTTCCCTGTTGGTATTGCTATGCATGATGATACCCTCGTTGATCAGTCTGAGATCTCTTGGCCTGAGTCTTCCTCTGCTTGTGATGAGGTTTCTTCTGGCCTGAGCTCTCAGGGACCTCCTTTGGTTGCTTAGCCTTTCCCTTTGGTTTTGGCTTCACAACCTTGGGGACAACCCTGATTGTATCAACAGTTTTCTTGCCCTTATCAGTTTGATGGGCCTCGAATACAACCTTCTTTGTACCCTGGCATACCTGAACAAACACTCTCTCAGTGTTGCTCCCTGAAGAAACATGAGATTGAACCTGTGAGGATTTCTTAGGGACATATCCGATCCCTGTTTTCTCATTCCTAAGCATCTGGCTGCTATTTATTTCCTCTCTAACCACTGAGGATTTATTCACTGCTGCAACCTTCTGCTTAAGAGAGTCCTCACTCTTTTTCAGGATTTCATGTCTAGCAAAGAGGTCATCAAACTTACTCTTGAGTACCTTAAGCTCCTCCTTCCAGACCAGCTCTTCCTCAGCCAGTTCTTTCAGAATCTTTTCTCTTGGGAGGCGCTCATCATTGATCATGTCAATTTCCTGAGTTAGCCTCACAATTTGAGCTGACTCTTTCAGATCTGACTGAGTTAGTTGATCATTCAGGTTTTGAACCTCAGTACTCAATTTCTTGTTCTCCTCAGCTAGAAAGACATTAGTTTCCTACAGTCTAGAGAAATCAACCATCAATTGATCCAAGCAGATCTGAAGGTTCAGTTCTCTAACTCACTCTGAGCTTAGCTCAAGATTTGACCAATATGTGAACCACACACAGAGTTAGATTTTACCTCAGGCTCCTCCCTTGACATAAGGCACATGTAATCGTATTCATCGTCGGAAAAGAGTTCAGGCGACCTCTCCTCAGGACCATCCGAGTCAGTAGCATCCTCAGAGAGCATGGCTCTCCGGTCAGCATACCTCTGGTCTCTCTTGGCCCTCCTATCCTCTCTTTCCCATGCACTCAGCTCTGGGTAATCGTACTGATAGTTCCCACTCTTGTTACAGTTGTAACATGTTGCTTGCTCATCTCCTCGTTCCTTCCTTGGTTCAGGGTTCCTTCTTGAGTCAAGTTCCCTGGGTCTTTATGAGCTTTCATTCTTCCCTGAGTGCCTATCATCACGAGTATGTCTCTGGTCCACATCTCTTTAATCGGGTTTCGGGTCTGAATGTCTCCTTTCATCACCACGATCGTGTCTCTAGTCAGTGTTCCTTCGGTCTTCATACCTCCGGGAACTTTCGTAGCTTCCTTCAGGTTTCCTGTCACGAGTATCCTGATAATATTTTTTATATCGACCAAACCTGGAATTCGGCTTTTCAAAACATCTGGCCATCATGCTATATTCCTCAGCGAGCTCTTCTTTGCTCATCTCCATTAGTGACTTTGATGAAGACTCAACAAGTTCTGACTTGGCTTTGAACGCCACACTTTTCTCAGGAGCTTTCTCCTTCTCTTCTGGAATTACTTTCTTCTTTCTCTTGTTCAGATCATACTCCAACGCTTTGAGCTCTGAAAAAAGTAAAGCAGAAGTTATGTTACTCATATCCTGAGTGTTTTTCAACATAATGACACTATTATCCCATCTCTCAGGAAGGGCATTCAGGATCTTAGAAGCAACATCTCTCTTTGGAACATCCTTGTCCAACATCACTAGCTCATTCATCATCTTGATGAATCTTGACTCCAACTGATCAATAGTCTCGTCAGGTAGCATCTCGAATGCTTCAAACTTCTGAATGACAATGTTTCTTTTGTTCTCCTTTATCTTCTCTGAACCTTCGCACATCCTGGTCAGCTCATCCCAGACCTCCTTTGCCATCTTTAGGTGCATCAGCCTTGCTGACTCCTCGAAGGGCACCGTGTGTAGAATGATATTCCTGGCCACATTGTCCAGTCCCATCGTCTTGATCTCATCATTGGTCATGTCCTTCCTCTCCTTAGGAACCTGTACACCAATGTCGAGATGATCATATCCCAGTCCTCTGACATTTGATATAGTGATCATAATCGGTCCTTCCTTGATGACTCGCGGCATCTGGTCATGGATGGCATCTAGATGTGCCTCTTGTTGGGAAAATAGGGGTGCCCAGAATCTATTTCTGGATGAAATTTAAATACGAATTTAAATTCAATTATTACTAGCATGAATTAATCCTAATTAATTTAAATAATAATTCCAACAACAAATTTAACATCATGCATGTTGAATTAATTCACATAAAATCTAGGCGGAATAAACAAGAATTTATGTGACTTACGTACCTCTTGTAGAATTGGCCTTTGAATAAACGGGACAATCACGATCACGCTTTATCAACCCAAAAACCTTCTCAAGTATTTTCCTTTCGCCTTACTTGATCACCGGTGGGAGATTATTTCAAGTAATTAGAATAACAAAGAAGAAAGAAAAAATAGTGTTGGTGATTTTTTTTTAACGCTGTAAAAAGTAAACTGGAGATGAAATAATCATCCCCTATATATAGGAGAGGGGTGAACGAAATTTAGGTGTATTTTAGGGGAGAAAAAATCTTTTTCTTGGCCTCCAAGAAATCTTGAATATATCCCATATATTCTTTTCTCCATAAAAAAATATTCCACAAAAATCTCACCCTCCTAATATATGCAATTTTTGAAATTTATAGATTGAGAATGCAAGATTTGGATCTTCTTGAATTTATGAGATAATCTTGTATTCCAAGAATACTTATCTTCCATAATATATTTCCAAGAAAATCAACAAAATCTTTTCTCTCTCCATATCTCTTATTTTCGAAAATCTCAAGAAAAATCAGCAAATATATTTTCTTTTATTTTAATCACCTTATTATTATTGGGCTACTTGAGGGGCCTTTAGGAGAATTAAGATTGGACCTCCAATGGGCTTCTGAATTTCAATATTGAGCCCCAATATAATTCAGCCCATTAATATTAATTAGTACCACTAATAAATTAATATTGCACTATCCATCTTAATCCATATTACGATAATATGGGCTCCCGATTATTATTTCCCACGTTTAAGATTATCAAGTCCATTAATTAATTAAGCTTCTGAATAACTCTAAATTAATTAATATATTTCACATTGGAGTAAAGACAGCTCAACATTATTATCCATACCGAAGAAACCGATTCTTCACTTGTAAGATTTGGTACGATAAAACTTCTGAGCCCACCAAGGGGACTAATCACACGAGCCGTACTCGTATGCGTTTCTCCGTATTAAATCTTAGCAACCGTCGTATGATTAATATTACTGCCCAAAACACAAGGTTCGAAGTCACAATGATTCTCACCCAACATGAATCAAAGCAGTAACCATTAAGCACACACGGTCCTATTTAAGTGACGAAGATTAAGAAATAAACAACCACTGAGGTCTAATTCTTCACTTTTCCGAACATAAGAATTTATCCTCGCTGTAGGTCCTCTTCAACACATACTAAATGTGTTAGTGCAATCTCTTAGTCAAGACAGACCAATCTGAGACTCACACATCGACCTTTCACAGCGGATTGTTCAATTCCACCTAGGTCGTGAAAATGTACGTTTAGTTACAAGGAAACTGTTAATGTTATCTTCCATGATCGGGTATCACCACATTAACTACAATGTAACTAGTACTATTATGAACTGTTTGGAATAAATATTCAACATTCAATCATATCTAAAGCATATGTGATAAAAGAATTATTCTCATAAACAAGTGTTTGATACACGAGTTATACAAAGTAAAAGCATACTTTAACGTATAACTCCAACAATCTCCCATTTATACTTAAAGTCTGTTTTTTAGTATACATCATGCATGTCTTAGTGTAGTAGCTCTATGTGACATCTCATGTCAACCTACACTAACCTAATAATTCCTCCCACTGATACTTAAAGCAGATTGGCAATAGTATTGACTCTCATTCCATCCACATGTCTCTCGAATGTACTCTGAGGCAGACCCTTTGTGAATGGATCCGCTAGGTTGTCACCCGACGCTATCTTTATCACCTCTATATCTCCTCTCTTAACGATTTCTCGTATAAGATGGTATTTTCTTTCTATGTGTTTGCTGGCCTTGTGGGCTCTCGGTTCCCTTGAATTTGCAACTGCTCCGGCATTATGATTGTGATGGGAAAATTCGGAACAACGTCCAAGTCCACTAAGAAGTACTTGAGCCAAACCGCTTCTTTCGCTGCTTCATAAGCAGTTACTTATTCGGCTTCCATGGTCGAATCTGCGATGCAATTCTGCAAAACGCTTCTCCATGTCATGGCTCCTTCTCCCATGCAAAACACAATACCCGAGGTAGTTATTCTGGAGTCTATGTCTGATTGGAAATTTGAGTCCGTGTATCCCACGGGAAATTAGACCGTCTGACTGTTAAATCAGCATTCCATCCCAAGTTCTTTTCAGAAACTAAAGAACACATTTAATTGCAATCTAATGTGCTTTTCCCGGGTTACTTTGGTATCTTGCCATCATGCCCATAGCAAAGCAGATATCCAGTCTCGTACACAACATTGCATAAATAAGACTTCCTACGTCTGAGACGTATGAAACGTCTTTCATGTCATCTATCTCCACTTGCGTCTTAGGGCATATTTCTTTGGATAGATGGATCCCGTGTCTAAAAGGTACAAAACCTTTCTTGGAATCTTTCATGTTGTATCGCTTCAAAACAGTGTCTTTGTATGAAACTTGCGATAAGCCCAACATCCTCTTCTTGTGATCGCGAGTGATCTTGATCCCAAGGATGTGACCGGCTTCCCCTAAGTCCTTCATATCAAATTGTTTTGAAAGCCATACCCTTACGTCTGACAATACCTTTACATTGTTTCCAATGAGCAGAATATCGTCTACGTATAATACTAGAATACCACCGCAGTTCCATCACGCTTATATACACACAACTTTCGAACTCGTTTTGATCAAACCCATAAGACTTAATCACTTGATCAAAACACTGGTTCCAAGTACGCGATGCTTGCTTAAGTCCATAAATGGATCTCTTAAGCTTGCATACGAGGTGCTCTTGGCCTTTTTCAACGAAACCTTTGGGCTGTTGCATATGGATATCTAACCCGTCAAGACTTCCATTAAGGAAAGCTGTCTTGACATCCAATTGTCAGATCTCGTAATCTAGGTGCGCAGTGATCGACAAGAGAATACGGATGGACTTAAGCATAGCTACAGGCGAAAAAGGTCTCCTCATAATCGATCCCTTCTTTTTTAGTATACCCTTTGGCCACTAGCCTTGCTTTGAAGGTCTCAACCCTTCCGTCCGGTCCTCTTTTCCTCTTGTACACCCACTTGCATCCATTGGGTTCTACCCCATTGGGTGGTTCGACCAACTCCCACACTTGATTATGATCCATCGAACCCATCTCGGTTTCCATTGTCATTTCCCATGACTCCGCGTCTTTGTCTTGGATTGCCTCGTCGTATGTCCATGGGTCTGATTCATCGCTGGGAATTAAATCCGAAGATTCTCCTATCCCCATGAATCTCTCGGGTTGCCAAGCAATCCTCCCACTGCGACGGGGCTCCGGTTGTGAAGGTGTGACGTGTGGTACATCATCTTGTATACTTGGTATAGGAGTTTGCCATCTTAACTCGTCTAAGGTAATCTCACTTCTGGGCTTTCTTTTGTTCATATAGTATTCCTCCAAGAATTTAAAGTACGAACTAATCACGGTCTTTTGATCCTTAGGACTATAGAATATACACCCTTTCGTTCCCGTAGGGTATCCTATATACAGCCTTAATTCCGAATGTGGATCCAACTTACCGGCTTCCTTATCTAGCACGTATGCCGGACAACCCCAAATCCGCAAGTGTCTTAGACTGGGCTCGTGCCCGGTCCACAATTCCATTAGGGTTTTAGGAACCGATTTGGATGGCACCAAGTTTAGAATGTAAGCCGCCGTTTCCAAGGCGTTACCCAAAATGATTTGGGTAAATCCGAATAACTCATCATGGATCTGACTATTTCTAAAAGAGTCTGCTTCCTTCATTCTGCCATACTGTTCTATTGAGGGGTTCCCGGTGCGGTCAACAGGGATATAATCCCTTCGTCCAATATGTAGTTCAAGAATTCATTGCTAAGATATTCGCCTCCACGATCAAATCGTAGAAACTTGATAATTCTTTCCCTATGCATCATAAGGTAGATGTATCCATATCTCGAGTAATGACAAATTACTCATACCCCTTCTTGCTATGATCGTCATTGAACCACACATATCGGTATGAACGAGTTCTAACACTTTGGTGGCTCTATTCCCCTTAGCTCCAAATGCCCTCTAGGTCATTTTACCCTCTAAACAGGATTCACAAGTTGGAAATGACTCAACTTGAAGTGACTCCAAGGATTCATTTTTCACCAACCTTTGTATCCGCATTAGATTAATATGACCTAATCTAAGATGCCATAGAAGTGTTTCGTTCATGTCCGAAGAATGCTTTCTTTTGTTACTCGAAATAATCGATGAGTTATTAGATTTAATTTTTGTGAGTGGTGTGCCCAAATAATGGTATAAAGATCATCCATTGAAGTTCCGGAACAGATAAACTCATCGTTTCAAGAAATAATAACATCCTTATTAAAAGAAACTGAGTATATATTCAAAACAGTTTAGAAACTGAAGGTTGAGTTCTTTCTAAACTAGGAACATGAAGAACGTCTCTCAAGACCATAACTCTATCTTCAAAAGATAGGCGCACTTCTCCCACAGCTTCAGCTGCCACTCTCGTAGCATTGCCCGATGTGATGGGGATCTCACTTCCGTTAAGTCGTCGGGTTAGGTTGAACCCATGAAACAAATGTGATCAGTAGCTCTCGTATCCACTATCCACGAATAGAGAGCATATGCCACTTCACAATTTTCGAAGACTAGGGTGTGTGAATTACCTAACTTTCCTAGCCTCTTAGGCTTGGAACAGGCAGACCTCCATTGTCCTCTCTCACCGCACCTAAAACACTTCCCCTTCGATGCTAGCCTTTGCATTTGCCTTTCGCAACAATTGGATTTGCTTGGATCCGGCCTTTGGTTTTCTTCCTCTTTTTCCCTCCCTTGGGACAAAAAGAGGTAGACGGACCATTAGCCACCATAGCACTAGACTGGTGCTCCATTATCACCTCCACCGAAACTAAAGCTTGCAAGAGCTCGGGCAAACGACTTATCCGTTCATTCATCTGACAGTTCAGATGAAACTACTCAAAGCTTCTTGATAGAGAATAGTATATGAAATCAATCAAAATCCGCACCAAGTACTTCCAACTTGTTAAGGTATGCCATTATCTCGAGAACGTGCTCCCTCACGGGCGTTCCTTCCACCATTTCCAACTTGACCAAGTCATGTTTGGTGAACTGATTAGTCATGGGATTCTGATGTGAAAACATCTCTTCAAGGATATCCATGATTTCAACAGTGGATACAATGTCTACATGAACGCGCCTCAAATCCTCAGACAAAGATGTCAAGATGATGCACTTCATGTGTTCATTGTCACGCTGTCAACCATAAACTTTCTTTTCCCATTGCTTGACTTATCATTAGGCTTGCCGGGTTTATTAACGTGAATAACCCAATTGTATTTTCGTGCAGTAAGGACAAATTTAAAATTACATTTCCAATCGATATAATTCTCTCCAAAAAGTTTATTAACTTTAAGTATATTAAACAGTGGATTAAAAGGTTGCGACATGATGAAATGAGAATAAAACATACATTCATATCAATATCTAGAAAAATACGAAATTATCACATAATTCGATCACATCAATTATATTGAAACCTTAAAACAATATAATCATGCATCAGCCAACATCTCGAAACAATTTAAATGCACCACGAGGGGTGGTCTATACATTTAAACACATTCAAGCGGATCACAAACTTAAAAGTTACAAATCCTTAATTCAAAATTAATAGTTGGCTCCCACTTTGACCACATAAAAATTGACAGGGACTCTGAGGGGAGTAAGTTAATATCAATTTCTTATGCCTAAGTAATAACCATAATTAAATACAGGATTATTATTTCGCTTTGAGCAAGCCACTCGTGGTGAGGGTCAATACCGCCACTAGTAATAATCCATAATCACCATTTCGGAATTTATTCATGTGAAATTCGTCCTTTTGGCCGATCCGAGTGGGAAATGTATTCCGAAAGAACTTCACAAATAAATAAATTATGGAGGCCAAATTAATCCAATTTTAATATCCGGAATAAAATTGCGATTAAATAAACATACTTAGTAATTTTCGAAAGTAAGGTTTTTCTTGGACAATTAAAATCATGCAAACACATATTAACAAATAATAATAAGTGCACGAAATAAAAAATCCATCAAAACAAAATTAAACACATTGGAGCACTCAAATCCAATTGTCACAGTTTAATTTCTTCACGTCTTGATGCGAAAAATCGTCCTTGTTGCTTTCCATCGTTCGTCTCGATACGCTCCCACTCGAACAGCAACACTTCATCAAAAACAACATCATTTGGGGTTCGGGACGATGTTTAAAATCACACAAAAAATGCAGAACTGAAATTAATTTAAAAAAAATTCCATGGTCCGAGATACGACGCGCGTCGGCCCATGGAGTGGGCCCGCGCGCCACCCGGCACGGCACCGAGCAGCTGGCCGCCGGGCGCCGCCTACGTGCGCACACGCCCGCTCCATGCCGCGCCCCGTCGTGCGCCCGGGTCGTGCACCACGCGCACCCCGCGCACCGGGTTTCGCCGTTTATTCTCGTTTCTCACCCCATGCATGATTTTATGTCCATACAAGCACCGCGCATGCATGCGTCATCCGGGTACGCCGTTTTTTATTCTTCGTTCTTCGTCTCGATCCGGTTACAATTTATTTTACAAAAAAAAATACTAGATCTAGACTAGTCTATTACAATGATCAAATCAAAATAAAAATAACTAATCTACTCGTGGATTTTCTCACGAGAAAAACGAATTCGGACGAATCAAATTAAAAATAATTAATTCACACGCATGAAAAAATTAACAACATTAAAACCATGACAATTGGATACCTGCAAAAAAAGATCTAGCAATTCTACTATCCAATTTCAATTTAATGTTAAACAATTTAAATTCCAATTTAAAGATCAGAGCCCGAAACCGTGGCTCTGATACCAGTTGTTGGGAAAATAGGGTTGCCCGGAATCTATTCGGGAAGAAATTTAAATACGAATTTAAATTCAATTATTACTAGCATGAATTTATCCTAATTAATTCAAATAATAATTCCAACAACAAATTTAACATCATGCATGTTGAATTAATTCACATAAAATCTAGGCGGAATAAACAAGAATTTATGTGACTTACGTACCTCTTGTAGAATTGGCCTTTGAATAAACGGGACAAACACGATCACGCTTTATCAACCCAAAAACTTTCTCAAGTATTTCCCTTTCGCCTTACTTGATCACCGGTGGGAGATTATTTCAAGTAATTAGAATAACAAGGAAGAAAGAAAAAATAGTGTTGGTGATTTTTTTTAACGCTGTAAAAAGTAAACTGGAGATGAAATAATCATCCCCTATATATAGGAGAGGGGTGAACGAAATTTAGGTGTATTTTAGGGGAGAGAAAATCTTTTTCTTTGCCTCCAAGAAATCTTGAATATATCCCATATATTCTTTTCTCCATAAAAAAATATTCCACAAAAATCTCACCCTCCTAATATATGCAATTTTCGAAATTTATAGATTGAGAATGCAAGATTTGGATCTTCTTGAATTTATGAGATAATCTTGTATTCCAAGAATACTTATCTTCCATAATATCTTTCCAAGAAAATCAACAAAATCTTTTCTCTCTCCATATCTCTTATTTTCGAAAATCTCAAGAAAAATCAGCAAATATATTTTTTATTTTATTTTAATCACCTTATTATTATTGGGCTACTTGAGGGGCCTTTAGGAGAATTAAGATTGGACCTCCAATGGGCTTCTAAATTTCAATATTGAGCCCCAATATAATTCAGCCCATTAATATTAATTAGTACCACTAATAAATTAATATTGCACTATCCATCTTAATCCATATTACGATAATATGGGCTCCCGGTTATTATTTCCCGCATTTAAGATTATCAAGTCCATTAATTAATTAAGCTTCTGAATAACTCTAAATTAATTAATATAGTTCACCTTGGAGTAAAGACAACTCAACATTATTGTCCGTACCGAAGAAACTGATTCTTCACTTGCAAGATTTGGTACGATAAAACTTCTGAGCCCACCAAGGGGACTAATCACACGAGCCGTACTCGCACGCGTTTCTCCGTATTAAATCTTAGCAACCGTCGTATGATTAATATTACTGCCCAAAACACAAGGTTTGAAGTCACAATGATTCTCACCCAACATGAATCAAAGCAGTAACCATTAAGCACACACGGTCCTATTTAAGTGACGAAGATTAAGAAATAAACAACCACTGAGGTCTAATTCTTCACATTTCAGAAAAGAAGAATTTATCCTCGATGTAGGTCCTCTTCAACACATACTAATTGTGCTAGTGCAATCTCTTAGTCAAGACAGACCAATCTGAGACTTACACATCGACCTTTCACGGCGGATTGTTCAATTCCACCTAGGTCGTGAAAATGTACGTTTAGTTACAAGGAAACTGTTAATATTATCTTCCGTGATCGGGTATCACCACATTAACTACAATGTAACTAGTACTATTATGAACTGTTTGTAATAAATATTCAACATTCAATCATATCTAAAGCATATGCGATAAAAGAATTATTCTCATAAACAAGCGTTTGATACACGAGTTATACAGAGTAAAAGCATACTTTCACGTATAACTCCAACACCTCTAATCTGAACTTCCAATAGATAAAGTTAGACACAGTGAATTCAGGTAATGAAGCTTCAAGTCTCCTCGAAGTCATGATGCAAGTTTTCTTAAAAAGCAAACTCAGATCTGTTCTGTGACCACCAACAATTTCTTCTCTGAAATTATTAGTATTTAAAGTCAGTGGTCTTTTGAACCACTACTCTGATACCACTTATTGGTCCCGGTACAAGTCTGAGTGATACGTGTATGGGGGGGAATAAACGTATCCAAATTTTTCTTAACTTAAACCTCACTGAGTCCCCTTACTCAGAGTGATAAAGAACACATGGTAGATAACAAACCTACTAACTTCACTGAGGCGAGTTAGTTGGCAAACTATCTACTTATGTTCAGTACGGAAAGTGTGAGCCCTGAAGTTTATAGACTTGTTTTATGTTTGCTTCCTGAAAACTTGATTTCCTTTTTATGAAGTCGTGATTAGAAGGGTAGTGCATTGAGTTAACGAGTCAGGCTAATTGATTTAGCTCTGACAAGATATGCAATGAATGACTTAGCAATATAACAATATAAAGCAATAATCAAAGCATAAAAACTCAGAGAGATAACGTGGTTCAGAGACTCAAGCTCCTACGTCTACGGTCCTGATTCAACAGGAGAATCCATTAATGGATTGACTTGTTTTTAACGTGCCAAGGTGCACCCAGATCGGACTCCTCACTGATCCTTCCCTCTAACTCACTCAACAAACAAACCTAACTAAGAGGGTTTGGGTTTTAGTTTGGATTCCAACTAGGTATGGTTATCCTTACAAAACAAGGTTATGCTAAGGATTGGATAATCACTCTAAGCTTAAGATATAACTAGCTCACTCGATGGAATACAGAATAACTCTCTAACTCTAGAAATACTTGGGAAATTAAAGATGGTTCGAGTGCTTCTATGAATGCTTGATTTCTTTGAACGCTGAGAGTTTGATTGCTTTGAACGCTGAGAGGCTTCGAAATTTCCCGTAACCTTACTTGGGTCCAAGGCCTTCTGTATTTATAGGCAACTTGGAAAAACTATCCGTTGGAAGAGATAGCCTTCTAGGTTGTCTTCCTTGTAGGATTTTTCAATAGACATAATCTCCATGCAGCAGTCGTCCTTGTATGTATTTGGTAAATGCATTAAATGCATGCCCGTTGAATTCTGCAGGGATGTCAGGGTCAAGTCAGTGTCCGTACATGACTTGACGCTCTCTGATTGGTCCACGTTAGCTGGTAGGTGAGAATATCAGAACTCATTATTCAGTTCAGTCTTGTCTTTACTGAGTTCAGGTTTGTCCTCATCTATGTACGTTTTTTGGTGCTGACATTCATTTTGCATTGCTTGGATCCTACTCCAAGTATTTTCCCAAATACTCAGTGTCGTCTTGTTCCCTTCAAGCTGAGTTAGCAATGATCTCAGGATCATGCTCTTCATCCTGACACTTACTCAGCCAGCTTAAAAAGACTGTCATAAGCTCAGGATGGTGCTCTTGTATTCATCAGGCTTCAGTTTTAATTGTCATCAATGAGTGCTCCTCTCATTGAGTACCTGTAAATTGTAAAATAAACTAACTTACAAACATAACCAAGACTAGCCTGACTATTACAACACATATGCACATCATCTTTTCAGGGTCTTTGGGATCAACTCAAAACTGACGTTGTCCCAGCAATCAAGGTATCAAGTTGTATCTTCAAAATATGCTTTGAAGGGATATTTATAGGCTTGGGATCAATTTGGGCAGATTTGGGCCGAAAATTCCCGTAAACGCTTGAGCAGGGGTCTTGGTCAAGCGCCTAGCGCTCGACCACCTCTTGGTCGAGCTCCTCCTTCTTCCAGCATCCAAGTACCGCTCGAGCTCCTACCAGTCGAGCTCCTACCAGTCGAGCTCCTAGTGCTCGACCTTCACATGGTCGTGCGCTTCATATGTCCCGCAAGCATTCGGCGCTCAAGCCACACTGGTCGAGCGCCTAGCGCTCGACCTCTCCTTAGTCGTGTGCTCCATTTTTCCAAACTCTCCACAGCACTCGACCTCCTTTGCTTAATCTCCTAGGTGCTCGAACTAGGCTGCTCGAGCACTACTCCATTGAACCAACTAACACTTTTCTTTAGATGAACTAATACTATTTGTATTTCTTCAATATCTTCTCATCCTGGAGTCCGTTTGAGTCGATTCATGGTCCTACGAACTCCATTTTTCGCCCTCTTCCCACCTATGAGCATCAAAGAGGCAAATTCATTAGTTTATGAAAATAGTACTCAGTTGACTCTAAATACTCATCAAATTCACTCAAAATACGGGTAAGTCGGGCTACAAAATAAAACAATTTCACGCCTAATCAACGGATACTTCGTCCGTCGCAAATATGTGTATTTTATGATGGATTTACGATGAACATTAACCAGAACTCGTCAAGGGTTAAGATTTGCGATGGACGGGACAAATCCATCACAAATTATTAAAATTTATGATGGAAATGACCGTCGCAAAATTAAGAGGTTGTTGGCCTATGTCCACCCGCTAAAATTTACGATGGAAAAGCCGTCGTAAAATTTAAATTTATATTTTGTGATGGACATGGCCATCGCAAAGTTGAACTGTTTACTGGGACCTTACAGAAATGGTGCATATTTATTGTGGCCGACAACTTTGCGATGGGAATGTTCGTTGAAAATTTCAAATTTGTGTTTTGCGACGAACAAAGCCGTTGCAAAACCAAACCGTTTGATCGCGACCCTTCTAGAAGCGGTGCAAATTTATTACTGGCGACTGGTTTGCGACAGATTTGGCCATCAAAATTTTTTAATTTAATATTTGCAATGACCAGACCATCACAAAACACCCAAAATGGTGTCATTTTTGTGGTCTAAGGTTTTTTAGCCTATTAAGGCAGAAACTGTCGAGCTCGTTCACCATAAGAGAGAAGAGAGGAAGAAGAAAAGAATGAAGAAAAGAAAAAAGTCAGTGAGCACTCAAGAGCCAGTTAGTCCTAATCAAAGTTCTCGTTTCGTCGATCTCTACACAATAACCATAAGTTTTTTTATTTTTCACCGTTTAAATTTTATTTTAAAGCATGTTAATTAATCTTTTGATTTTTGTATAATTATGATTATTAATTTAGTATGTGATTTAGCATGTTGTTGTTATATTGCATGTTTTAGATTTTTAATATTTTAGGACAAATTGTTTAAATTTTTATATATGTTGATTGTTGTTATATTGAATGAGTATGTAGGAGAATTGTTATAATATTTAGGAGACTTTTATTGATATTATTTGAATTTTTTTTATAATTATTTAGTTTTTAAAGCATGTTAATTAATCATTGATAAAGTATATATGTTGATTGATATTTTTATATTGCATGTTTTAGATTTTTAATATTTTAGGATAATTGTTCAGATTATTATGTATGTTGATTGTTGTTATATTGAATGAGTATGTAGGAGAATTTTTATAATATTTAAGAGACTTGTTATGATTTTATGTGATTTTTTAATAATTATTTAGTTTTTACAGCTGTTAATCATTGATAAAGTATATATGTTGTTTGATTGTTGTAATATTACATTTTTAGATTTTTAATATTTTATTATAATTGTTTAGATTTTTATATATGTTGATTGTTGTTCATTGAATGAGTATGTAGGAGAATTGTGATAATATTTAGGAGACTTGTTATAATATTACACTATATATGATTAAGTAGTACTGCATTTTAATATCGATTTAGTATGATGATTATGATAAGAGAGTGCTATGATTAGGTTAGTTAAGTTTTAATATTTTAGTTTTATTGAATTTTTTTATAGATGAGTGGACAAGAGAGTGGTAGCGGCAGTGGGAGTCAATAGAGGGGTCGAGGAAGATGGAGGAGACAAATGGGATCACTAAGGCCCGTGGTTGATCCGATTGTCGTGCCTGAAGGATCCTCCTCCGCATCGTAGGCTGAGGGCTCATCTTCGTCCCGCCAGCATCTGGTTGTTCACAACTGAATTATTAGTAAGCCCGAGGGTTCAGCGTAAGTTAAAATATTTTATACTCAACTTTTTATTAAAACCTAATTATTTTACTAACTTTGAAGTTTAATGTTGCAGTTGGATTCCAGGACATGAGGCTACTGCTCAAGTGTCACAGTCCATCTGGGACGGTAAATTCGAGCCCACCGGTTTCAACTGAGGGTTGGTGTCTAAAGAGAGAAAATGGATGTACTTTCAGCAATTTAAGGTATAAATTATTTAATTTATTTATCATATATTAATATAAATTATATAAACTGATATTTACATTTTAATGTAATTGCAGTAACACTGCGTCTGGGCACCGGAGCACGAGGATCAAATGTGGAGGTACTATTGTCTTAGGGGCAGTGAGCGATACAGAGACATCATGTATCAAATTAGGGAAGCATGGTTTAAGAAGGGGGCCCCGACTGATATGGGGAAGGATAACAGGGGCCGAATCACTCAGCAACGAATTCAAGAACAAGTCGCAGAAGAACAAGGTGAATCACCGTACCCGCCCTGATGGAGAATGGATCACGAGACATTGGGTCGCTTCTCGGTCCATTTTGGAGCACGGGGTGCAATTTGTAAGTGACAACTTTAAATTTTTTTATTAATTTTTGGTAATATTAATTACTAAATATTAATGTGTAGGAGCGGGAGCATGGACACATGCCCCCTCATTTTGAGAGATTGCAGTTTGCCCATCTGTAGGAAGAGGATAATGGAAAGTTCACCTACGATGGTACCACCAAGATCCACATATGTAGTATTTCAAATTTTGATTAAAGTATTATTTTAAAAATTTTAAGTACATTTATTAATTAAAATATTTTTAATTTGCAGCGGAAAATGCTCGTTGACCTTGCCTCCCCGAATCAGCTTCGGGAAGCAGCGGATGGGTTGAGTTTTATGCCCCCCCATAGAGCTTTCTGTGAACATTCAAAATGAGATTTACTTTAATAACGCCAATGCCAAAAAGGAGCGGTTCACTGGATTGGGTGGTTTGGGGAAAAACTTGCTATGATCTCATGGATCGGGCTCACCCTCCTTATCAATCTTCCATCGACTCTCATCCCAACAAGATTGAGAGACAACTTTCGACTATCGTGAAGTAGATGAAGTTCCTCCAGCAGCAACAACAACATCAAGAGTACGAGAGGATGCGGTTGGCAGCAGAGCGGGAGGCGGAGTAGAAGAATAGGGAGGAAATGAACAAGTGGTTTCAATTGGTCTCCTCCGTATTAAGTAAAACATCTATACCACCACCACACCACCGGCCCCGGTTCATCCTGAGATCCTGTCGCCGCTTGAAAATCTGGATGAGAAGGAAGAGGGGAATGATGCCGGATTTCAATCTGGCGATTAGGAAAGTTTAGATTTCTTATTTTATGAAGTACAATATTTTTATTTGAATCGGCATTACTTTAATTTTAATTTTTAGGATATTTTATATTTTTTAATAGTATTTTATTAGATGAATAATTAACATATTTTATTTTACAAATGAATGAATTATAAATTTACATTGTTAAAATAAAAAAATTTACAAATAAAAAATATAATTGGTTACAACATTTACTTAAACATGTTAGAAATAAAAAGAAATTAATTTGATGAATTATAAAAAAAAGTGACTCAATTTGGATGCATATATAATTAATTTTGTACAAATGAACGAATTATAAAATTAGGCGTTCTAGAATTAAATATATTTACAAAATAAAAAAGATATAGTTGGTCACGATATTTATTTAAAGAAGATAGAAAAGAAAAGGAATTACTTTGATGATTATAAAAAAAAAGATCCAATTTGGATACATATAAAATTAATTGCGTACAAATGAAAGAATTATAAGTTTAAAAAATAAAGTTCGTCACAATTTGGATACAATTAATTGCGTACAATTTGGATACATATAAATAATTTTACTAAATAAAAAATAAAGTTGGTCACAACATTTATTTAAAGAAGTTAGAAAAGAAAATGAATTAATTTGATGAATTAATTTTTTTTCGTCCAGCCTCATGATTTGCGACGGACACGTGTCTGTCATAAATACATAATTTGTGACAGATAGGTGCCCTCGCAAAATTTTTGGTGATAATTAAAAACCCAAAATTTAGTTATTTTTTACGATGGGCAAAATTTGACAATCCGACCGGATCACGACTCAGTCGATCTTCGATGGAATAAGTCGTCGTAAATTTGTGACGGGTACCGAAATCCGTCACAAATTTTAGCTATGGTTATTTTATCTATGGACACATGCCGTCGAAAACAATATTTTGAGACAGATTTTATGTCGCTAAACAAAGTCTTTTTTATAGTGTAAACTTGTTTTGCATTTCAATGTGCATTGACTAACTTTTTTTTTCCTACAATGCCCCTTATTTATTTTTAAGAAGTGTATGTATTTAATTTCATAATTTTTTTGTGAACAAGAATAAAATAGAATATTTATCATGAATTAAATGAATTGATCGTGAATTTTATACATGTCTTAATAGGTGTAAACTGTAACTTGTCTATTATTGTTGGATGGAGTAAAGTATCTACATTGATCCAGAACCACTTTATGTCCTGAATTCATGCACGACCTCTACTTGCTTCAGACCTCACTCGGAATCTTGTATGTAGATGAAGCCAAGAAGAAATTAGAAGAAAAACTGTTTTTTAAAATAGATTTTGTGAAGGCTTTTGGCTTTGTGGATTGGGCTTTTTACCATATACCAAAATGCACGTTTAGAGAGTTAACCAAGATTCAACGTAATTTTCTTTGAAAGTGTTGGTGAGTGTGAAAAAAAATTTATGTGGGTTTCGTGGAATGATATTTTTATGTCAAAATACATTGTGAACTTAGTGTCAAGAATCCGGATTTGTTCAATAACTCTTGTTGAACCCAGCTCTCTTTGGGTAATGATACTCAACTCCAAATACGAGGGTAATTCTTTATGAAGGGGGGAAAATATGAATTTTATGTTGTGCTAATGGATGATGATTCATGATATGTTCTTGTATGATAATCAATTAGCTTGGTTTAGTTCTAATTTAATCAGGACAAAGTTGGGTACATTGTGGTATGTACAATAACTCTTGGCGGGAACTTGGGCTGGGAGATACAAAATTCATATATTTATATACTAAATTATTTTTAGTTTTGTATTAATAAAAAGGCCACTGTTGGTGATATGGGAGTTTGGGTAAAGTACAAGCTTTTAGATATTATAATATATACCGCGTTGAGATAAATTAAGTGAATTCATATATTTTTTAAGTAGTTTTTCATGTGAATACAAAATATTAGCTATACGCCTATTTTAGCAACGGATAATTTTCATCTGTAATCAACATTTTTTTTATAGTGATTGTGCTTTAATGTATTGTGCTATACAATACATTAAAACTCTATTTGGTACTACCCTGCAGGATAGCATGGAATAAATCCTAGCTTTCCAATACTTTGAACAAAGTATATTGTCATGGGAGTCGAATTAAAAATTCATCATCTTTTGGATAGGTATAATCACATCTCTAGTTGGAAACAAAACTGAAACCAAAACCCTCTAGTCATGTTTGTTGGTTAAGGTTGATAGTTAGTGGGAAGGACGAAGTAAGGGTCATTGTATATAGCTGATTCTGGTGCACCTTGGCACGTTAAAAACAAGTCAATCCTTAGTGGACTCTCCTGTTGAATCAGGACCGTGGACGTAGGAGCTTGAGTCTCTGAACCACGTTGCTTCCTTGTGTTCTTTATTGCTTTGATAATTGTTCTTAACTGTTCATTCATTAAGTCATTCATTGCAATGTTTATCAGGCTTGAATCAATCAGCCTGATCATTAAAACTGAGCACTGCCCTTCTAATCACCATTTTAGAAAAGAGTAATCAAGTTTTAAGAGAGCAAACTTTAACAAGACTATAAACTTTCAGGGCTAGCGCATTTCCCTACTTAACTCGAGTTGATAGTTTACCAATTGACCAGCACTCAGTGCAGTTAGTAGGTTCATTCTCAACCCTGAGTTCTACATCACTCTGAGTTAAGGGGACTCAGTCAGTTTAAAAGAAAGAAAATTTGCATACGTGTATTCCCCCCCCCCCCCCATTCACGTATCATTCAGTCTTGTACCGGGACCAACAAGTGATATATGAGCATGTTGGGACATTGTCAGTAATACCCTAGGTTTTCATGATCCTATCTGCTTTACTAAGTACTTCATAATTCTATATGCATCTATGTGACGCATTTACATTCAAATTTATGCAATTTATAATTTATTTAGAGCCTTAGAAGAGTTTTAATTTTATTTTATAAGATAGTATAAGTAATTTTATGAATAATGTACCTTAAATTCATTAAATAAATTAGAAAATCATAATTTCTTTTATTTTTATTTATCAAATCCAAAACCTACATGTGTCTTAATTACAAGACACAAAATTTCTCTTGAAACTTTATGAAAATTTCGAAAATTATAGAAGCATTAGGAAAAGTAATGAAACTTCAAGATTCAAAGTCAAAATTAGAAGAAATAAAGTCAAATTTAGCTACTACTTATAAATTGCCATGTGTTTATTTTTGTAACTTGCAAGAATACTCCATAATCTTCCTAAATCTTCTTCAAGGTCGGTTCTAAGGACTTGGAGTAGTCTCCAAGTATTTCTCCTCCTATAAATACAAGAACATGCATGCATAAATAGGTATAAGCTTAGAGAAAGAAAATTAAAACAAATACTACACTTATACTTAGATTTTGCAAAGGAAGGAGAAGAAATTTCTTGTAGAAACCTATCTCTAATTAAGCTTCTCTTCTTGTTTGAGTAATTATTTAAGTGGTAGTATGAAGTTTATGCATGATATGTGAATTAAATGATAGGAAAATGAGTTTTTGATGAGTAATTTACATGTTATCCATGTTTTACTTCATGTTTGAATGTTTAATTCAATTTCTTCATGAGTTATGAACAAAATAATGTTTATTATTTGATTATATATGCTTTAGAAGTAGAAATCATGAAATTATGTGGTTTAAAGTGAGTTTAAGATGTTATGTTCTTCATATATGCATGAAAACCGAAAATCTGGACAACTTGTGAAGGAATTTCGTTTTTGATCCAATTATTTGGTGGAAAATTCTGAAATTTTTATATGTGAAAATATACTTGTGAAGGAACTTAGGTTTCAAATTTCATAGCCTTTGGACTAGTATTCAATTCATGGTGATTTTTCAAAGTAGAGCTAGGGTTTTGGACGAATTTACAGAAACAGTAGAAGTTTGCTATGATCTGAGAATAATCGGTTAGGTTTTCATAGAAAACCAAAGTATGTTGATAAATTACATGAATTTGAAAGTTCATGGTTAAAATTTTATGAGTATTGGACATGTGGTTGAGTGACCAGAATCTGTTACTGTGTATTCATTACGAAATATTTGATGTTTGGTAAGGAGTTTGAGAAATCTGAAAATATGGTGATAAACTTTATTGAGTGGGTAATATACTGTTAAAATTTCGTAATTTTTGGACTTATGGATAATTTAATATGAATTTTCAAAGTTAGGCTTGTAATCTGCCAAAATCGTATTTTGTGTGAAAGGTTCGAAATGGTCCGGTTACATTTTTACAGTCGATATTTATTTATAACTTGCTATTTGATGTTTTTATACACTTAATTGATATATGTGTGTTAGTATACAATATTTGAATATGTATGGATGATGGTCCCGTTTTCGAAGGGCAAAATGGGAATTCAGGAGCAATTTTTTTTTTTTTTAAAACCTTCGCGTTGCACCCTGACTGAGTTCAGTGGCGGAATACTCAAGTCACTGCGTTGCTGAGAGTCAGAGCTATCAAGTCAGTGAGGAGACTTGAAAGCTCAGGCTCTCAACAAGGCAGTGACTCGAGAGACTGAACTCTCGAGTGCCTTGCATGTTCTGGTCAGTGAGAGAAATCTCCCTGACCTGATTGCTTAACTAAAGTTTTCTTAACAAAGCTCTCAGTGAGCTAATTTTCGCAATACTTTAGAAGAAAAGACATTCCAGATAATAACACTTGGTTTAACGTGGTTCAGAGACTCAAGCTCTTACGTCCACTGCCTGATTTAACAGGAAATCCACTCCTTTGGATTCTTGTTTTTAACGTGCCAAGGTGCACTTACAACTGTACTCATGCCACTCCCTGGGCTGCCCTCCTCACCTCACTACAAACCTAACAATCTTCTGAAAGGGTTTAGTTTGGTTAGGGTTTTCTCCAACTAGGTGAGGTTTTCCCTTTACAGTGTGTTAGCCAATAGCTAAGATAGGGAAAACCTCTCTAAGCCTAGAGTTACAAGCTGAACACTCATATGCGTATATTTGAAGACCCTAATGGTCAGTGTTTAAGATGTGAGTAAACCCTCCTTATAACTCCCATGCACGTATGCTACTACCCACACCTTCACAGCTCGTAGGTGTTTGTTTTCTTACAATTCTTACAACAACAAAACACAACACACTCTATCAACAAGCCATGAGCTTGTATTTATAATGGGGATTCAAATGTATCCGTTGGAGAGGAAATACATTTGAATCCAGCATTAAATGGTTTCAACCACTTTTCTTGGAATTCGGCCTTTGTCAGTGTCAGAGTTGCTGCCTCGTGCTGATTGGTCCACGTGGCCTGGATTCACGGATCTTTGACTCAGTGGGTTTGACTAAGACCCACTGACTTTAGGTAGTTTTCTCCTTCACTGACAAGATGATCTTCAGTTGGACTGACTCGTCCTCAGTGTAGTTGTCCTTCAAGGACTGTTTGAAGATCACTCCAAGAAGTTTGTCATAAGGCTGAATGACAAACTTCCCTGACCACAGTAGCCTGACTCCTTCAGGGCCTACTTGGTGCAGCACTGATCCACCTGATCAGGCTCTTCACTGAGTGGTCCACCAGACTTGGCTTAGATCAGCCTGACTTGCACTCAGTGGGACATCCTTCAGGCTTCTCTTCAGGTTCAGGTCTTCCTTCAATGGCTTCAGTCAGTTCTCTTGAGATGTCATCTTGACTTCCTCAGACTTTATCAATGAGTTCCCCCTCACTGAGTTCCCCTTCAGTTGAGTTCCCCCTCAACTGAGTGCTTCCTCAGCTAAGTTCTTCTCACATTACAACCTGTTTAACTGAATACACAAACTATCCTGACCTGAATCTAAAGATACTATCCTGACTGCTTTCAAACCTATTACATGTTGTTTTGGAAAATCATCAAAACTAAAACATATCCCAACAATGGAGATTTGAATTCAAGTCTTACAATTTACAAAAGTGAAGGGATAAGTAACAATGTTTCTATTTTAAAAATTCTACTTGTAGGTACAAACCTGCAAGTAGGGGTGTTCACGGTACGGACCAAAACGGATATTTAAAAATATCCGTGTCCATACCAAAGTTCGGTTATTTTAAAATTCTAGTATCCGTGTCCGTACCGAAATTTCGGTACGGTACGGTACGGATATTTTATTTTTCGGTACGGATCGGTGCGGATTTTCGGTTACAAATGGACCGGATCGGTACGGTACGGTACGGAGAGGAGAAACAGATTTTTTACCCTTTTTTATCATTCTCTCCTTTTTTTAATCATTAAAAAAATATTTCGATGCATGCACACTCACGAATACTACTCAACTTTAACTACAATCAAACATATATCATTACAAGCTTGAATATAACACATTATACTATAATTGATGGTTAAAATATGCTCGTAAATCACCACCAATAGAGTATTTAAAATACAGTATATAATATATATATATATATATATTTTTTTTTTTTGAAAAATTTTGTGAATGGAAAGTGCAATATTAAAATTATGTTGATCGTAATTCATGACATAAGGTACACCATATTCAAGTTTTTGTGAGAAATGAATATACATGAACAATGAAATTAAAAGAATAGGAAATTAAATTTAAATCATTTTGATATACACTTGAACATAAGTTAACGTTTTATGAAATTAATAAGACAAATAATATAGTGTTTGTATTCTGAAAAGGAGGAGAAATTATGAAATCGTTGAGTTGTACTTAAATTCAATAACATTATAATAATGTTTGATAAATAAAAAATAATTTAAATTTAATACATACTTTAATTCGGTTATTCGGTTCGGTACGGCCACATTCGGTTTTTCGGTACGGTTAATTTGGTAATATCCAGATCCGTACCAAAAAATATTCGGTTCGGTTTCGGTACGGTTAAACTAAAAAAGTTCATAATTTTTTCGGTACGGGTTCGGTAATCTCCGAACTCCGTGAAGAGCCCTACCTGCAAGGTGGGGAATCACTTCGCTCTTCACCGAGTGTTCTATTATTATTTTAATTGCACTTATTAAATGTTGAATGTTAAAATTTTTGAGTCTGGCCCGCTATCGACTGGCCCCTGAGATAGTCCAACACTATGTTGGCAAATGAGATAGTCTGGTCGTTCCGGCACCACGGGTTGGTCACGCCACCCAAGCATATACCCGGTGAAATTTCGGGGGCTCACATGTTATAAACAATTGATGTTTAGTTTGTGCAATTAACAAGAGATTTCCCACTAAGTGTTTTCAAGCACTTATCTCTTCCACTTTTAAATTTTTACAGATGCTGTGGATCCGGACGTGGTCGAATGAACTCGGCGGGCTGTGGAGTTTCCTTAAAGATTTTATATTTTCAAGAATAAAATTTTTAAAATTTTGGTTTGTATCTTAAGCTGCGATCATACTTATTTACTACTTCCGTTGTGTAAATGTGTGGTGTGTGTATATTTTAATACAAAGTACTATTTTAGTAACGTTCCTACTTGTGCCACATCATATTTTCCGTACTATTTTAAGTGGGGGCGTTACAGGTGGTATCAGAGCAGGTTCGCCTGCTAAAGAATTTTCAAAAAGAGTGTGTGTTTTAAAATTTAAAAGAAACAGCCGCACCGAGATCATTCTCCACGACGGGTTCAGGTAAATATTTTATATGTGCTTAAATTATGCTATTTATTTGAAAGTGTGATTGATTAATTGAAAGTTTGTATAGTTATTGCATTACATTGTTGTTTGAATAGAATTATGAATCGTAGAGGAAACCAAAACAACTCAGGTATGAGCGAGGATCTAACTTCCATCTTAAGGGGGTTAGCTCAGCAGCTAAATCACCAAAGCCAATCGTCCCAAACACCGGTATCCTCAACCCAAAACTATGACATTGTTAGCCAATTTAAGAAGTTTAGACCTTCAACACTTACCGGAAGGGAAAACCCTATGGAAGTAGAAAACTGGATTCGGAGCTTGGAGAAGATATTCGCTTACCTTAAGTGCACCGATGAGCAGAAAGTTTCTTGCGCTATATTTCAGCTGACTGGAGATGCAGATTATTGGTGGGAAGCTCACTATAGGACAATGACTGAAGAAGAACGAACTACAGTTACTTGGGAAAAATTCGTAGAAGCGGTGGTTAAAAATTATATACCACAGTCATTTTTAGATCAGAAGGAGACTGAATTCCTACAGTTGAAACAAGGGAGCCTGACTGTGCAAGAATATGAAAGGAAGTTTAATCAATTGGGAAGATATGCTTCTCATTTGATTAATACTGATGAAAGGAAAGCAAAAAGATTTATGCAGAATTTACGACCGGAAATCAGTACTATCTTAGCGGCACAAGATATTAAGTCTTATACCTCGGCATTCGAGAAAGCTCAGATGATAGCAGCATATATGAAATCAGAGGACGGAAGAACACCAGAATCACAACAAAACAAAAGGAAATGGATGGGTACAAACCAAGGAAGAAATTCTAAGCAAGTTAAAAGGACAGAAATAGTGCCACAACAGAGGCCACCTAAGTGCAGAAATTGTGGGAAGGAACACCTTGGACAATGCCTGAAAGGAACAAGGGTATGTTATAAGTACAAAGAACCTGGACATCTTATAACTAATTGTCCAAAGCTGAGGGGACAACAGAAGATGGCACCTGCTCGAGTGTTTGCCATAAGTCAGCAAGAGGCGACAGCAAATCCAGAAGTAATGGCAGGTATGTTCAAAATATTCCAAATACCTGTTTTCACATTATTCGATACTGGTGCTACGCATTCATTCATCTCTAGAAAGATGTTTGAACAAATTGAGACCACCCATATTATGGTAGAAGAAAATTTCCTAGAAGTAAACCTTCCCTCTGGAAGTACGACACAATCCTTAGGACTATGTAGGAATGTGAAGATTGATTTTGAGCATGCAATACTCCCGGCAAATCTACATATAATAGAAATGAAGGACTTTGATGTTATCTTGGGAATGGACTGGCTTATAGCAAATCATGCTCTCATCAAGTGTCAAGAAAAAGAAATATCAGTACGGAGAACAAAGGATGAGAACTTTACACTATATGGTGCTAGAATTGGAACTATACCTCGGGTAATTTCAGCAGTAAAGGCTCGAAAAATTTTAAGGAAAGGAGAATGTACAGCATTTCTAGTAAATGTTGTAGTAACAAAGTCTGATGATCCAACATTGGACGATATGCCGGTGGTATGTGAATACAAGGATGTATTCCCAGATGATTTGCCAGGACTACCCCTAGATCGTCAGTTAGAATTTACTATTGATTTAATTCCCGGAGCAGCGCCTGTTTCAAAAGCACCTTACAGAATGGCACCAAATGAATTGCAAGAATTGAAGGTACAACTGCAAGAATTGCTGGATAAGGGTTTTATTCGGCCAAGTGTGTCACCCTGGGGAGCACCAGTATTATTTGTGAAGAAGAAAGATGGGTCATTAAGAATGTGCATCGATTATCGGGAATTGAATAAACTTACTATCAAGAACAAATACCCTCTTCCCAGAATTGAAGATTTGTTCGATCAATTAAAAGGAGCTAGTGTATTTTCAAAGATTGATTTGAGATCGGGGTATCATCAGGTGAAAATAAAGGAAAGCGATATTCCGAAGACAGCTTTCAGGACTCGATATGGTCATTATGAGTTCATGGTGCTACCATTTGGACTCAATAATGCACCAGCTATTTTTATGGATTTAATGAATCGAGTATTTCATCAATATCTAGATCAATTTGTGATCGTTTTCATTGATGATATTCTGGTGTATTCGAGGAATCAAGAGCAGCATGCGGAACATCTTCGGATTACACTAGAAATCCTGAGAAAGGAAAAATTGTATTTTAAATTCAAGAAATGTGAATTTTGGCTGGATAAAGTGGTATTTCTTGGACATACGGTTTCAGCCCTGGGAATAGAAGTTGACCCAACAAAGGTAGAAGCTGTAAACCAATGGAAGACACCAACTAATGTAAACGAAGTCAGGAGTTTTCTTGGTTTAGCCGGGTATTATCGAAGATTCATTGAAGGGTTTGCTCGGATTGCAAAACCTTTGACTCAGTTGACTCGGAAAGAAACAAAGTTTGAATGGACAGAAGAATGTGAAAGGAATTTTCTAGAACTAAAGCAAAGATTAACAACGGCCCCAGTTCTTACAATTCCTGAAGGTACAGAAGGATTTATTGTGTACAGTGATGCTTCTAAACAAGGCTTGGGATGTGTACTTATGCAAAATAGGAAAGTAGTAGCGTACGCATCAAGACAATTAAAACCACATGAGCAAAACTATCCTACGCATGATTTAGAGTTAGCAGCAGTTGTGCATGCACTCAAGATTTGGAGACATTACTTGTATGGAAGTAAATGCCAGATCTACACAGATCATAAGAGTTTGAAGTATATCTTCGAACAAAAGGAATTGAACATGAGGCAAAGGAGATGGTTGGAGTTGGTGAAAGATTATGATTGTGAAATATTGTATCATCCGGGAAGGGCAAATGCAGTAGCAGATGCCTTAAGTCGCAAGGGAAAGATCAATGCTTTGGTTGTGAAACCAACATTGAAGGAAAGAATAGCAAAAGCTCAATATGAAGATGCATTCTTAGAGAAGATAAAGCAAAAGATCAAGGAAGGTAAAGCAAAGGAGTTTTCAGTATGTGAGGATGGTACATTGTTATGTCAAAGAAGAATATGTGTCCCAGACAAAGAAGAATTCAAGAAGAAAATATTGGAAGAAGCACATTCTACACCATATACAGTTCATCTCGGAGGAACGGAAATGTACCAAGAATTAAATAAGTTGTTCTGGTGGAAAAATATGAAGAGGGATATTCGAAATTTTGTACAGAAATGTTTGACATGTCAGCAGGTAAAAGCTGAATATCAAAGACCATCGGGATTGCTGAAGCCACTTGAGATTCCTGAATGGAAATGGGAACACATTACGATGGATTTTGTGGTAGGATTGCCCAAGTCAATACAAGGAAACAAAGCTATTTGGGTAATTGTTGACAGATTGACCAAGACGGCACATTTTCTACCAATAAAGATGACGTTCACATTGGATAAATTGGCTCAGATTTATATTAAGGAAATTGTCCGATTACATGGAGTTCCAATTTCTATTGTGTCAGATAGAGATCCGCGATTTACATCAAGATTTTGGTACAGTCTTCAAGAAGCTTTGGGTACTAAGTTGGAATTCAATACAGCTTTTCATCCTCAAACAGATGGTCAATTGGAAAGAACAATTCAGACTTTGGAAGATATGTTGAGAGCTTGTATCATCGATTTTGGAGGAAGTTGGGAAAGATACATACCTTTAGTGGAATTTGCCTACAACAATAGTTATCAAGCTACGATTGAAATGACACCGTACGAAGCATTGTACGGAAGGAAGTGCAGATCTCCACTATGCTGGGATGAAATTGTAGAAAAGAAATTGTTAGGACCGGAATTGGTGGAAGAAACTAACAAAGTAGTAAAGAAAATTAAAGAGAAGATGCAAGCGGCTCAAGATCGACAGAAAATGTATGCGGATAGGCAAAGGAAAGAATTAAGTTTTGAGATTGGAGACAAGGTATTCTTGAAGGTATCTCCAATAAAAGGAATTTTCCGCTTCGGAAAAAGAGGAAAGTTGAAGCCCAGATATATTGGACCTTATGAGATATTGGAAAGAGTTGGAGATTTGGCTTATAGGCTAGCGCTACCACCATCCTTGGCAGGAGTACACAATGTATTCCATATCTCGATGCTCCGAAAGTATGTACCCGACCCTACCCACATAGTAAACTTACCTGAATTAGAACTGGATACCGACTTAACATACGAGGAGATTCCCACAGCCATACTTGATAGAAAGCTTCATAGGTTAAGAAATAGAGATATTCCTATGGTTAAGGTTCAGTGGAATAGACATGGGGTAGAAGAAGCTACATGGGAGCGAGAGGATGAAATCTTAGCAAAGTACCCCTACCTCAATATCCACGGTAACACTTGAAATTTCGAGGATGAAATTTATTTAAGGGGGTTAGACTTTAATACCCTAGGTTTTCATGATCCTATCTGCTTTACTAAGTACTTCATAATTCTATATGCATCTATGTGACGCATTTACATTCAAATTTATGAAAAGGCATGTTTATGTGTTTTAATACATGCTTATTCTTGAGACTTTATAATTTTTATATGTTCTTTATTTTATGTCTTAAAGTATTTGATATAGAAATTAATATGGTCCTTAAGTCTAGTGATTAATTTTACACGTTATAAGGTTAAAAATGAACGTTTCTTCAAGAAACGAATTACGTATCGATTGCTCGATATATTTTTATGATTAGTATATAGACTTTATAATCTATTTAGAGCCTTAGAAGAGTTTTAATTTTATTTTATAAGATAGTATAACTAATTTTATGCATAATGTACCTTAAATTCATTAAATAAATTAGAAAATCATAATTTCTTTTATTTTTATTTATCAAATCCAAAACCTACATGTGTCTTAATTACAAGACACAAAATTTCTCTTGAAACTTCATGAAAATTTTGAAAATTATAGAAGCATTAGGAAAAGTAATGAAACTTCAAGATTCAAAGTCAAAATTAGAAGAAATAAAGTCAAATTTAGCTACTACTTATAAATTGTCATGTGTTTATTTTTGTAACTTGCAAGAAAACTCCATAATCTTCCTAAATCTTCTTCAAGGTCGGTTCTAAGGACTTGGAGTAGTCTCCAAGTATTTCTCCTCCTATAAATACAAGAACATGCATGCATAAATAGGTATAAGCTTAGAGAAAGAAAATTAAAACAAATACTACACTTATACTTAGATTTTGCAAAGGAAGGAGAAGAAATTTCTTGTAGCAACCTATCTCTAAGTAAACTTCTCTTCTTGTGTGAGTAATTATTTAAGTGGTAGTATGAAGTTTATGCATGATATGTGAATTAAATGATAGGAAAATGAGTTTTTGATGAGTAATTTGCATGTTATCCATGTTTTACTTCATGTTTGAATGTTTAATTCAATTTCTTCATGAGTTATGATCAAAATAATGTTTATTATTTGATTATATATACTTTAGAAGTAGAAATCATGAAATTATGTGGTTTAAAGTGAGTTTAAGATGTTATGTTCTTCATATATGCATGAAAACCGAAAATCTGGACAACTTGTGAAGGAATTTCGTTTTTGATCCAATTTTTCGGTGGAAAATTCTGAAATTTTTATATGTGAAAATAGACTTGTGAAGGAACTTAGGTTTCAAATTTCATAGCTTTTGGACTAGTATTCAATTCGTGGTGATTTTTTGAAGTAGAGCTAGGGTTTTGGACGAATTTCCAGGAACAGTAGAAGTTTGCTATGATCTGAGAATAATCGGTTAGGTTTTCATAGAAAAACAAAGTATGTTGATAAATTACATGAAGTTGGGAGTTCATGGTTAAAATTTCATGAGTATTGGAGATGTGGTTGATTTATGGTGAATTTTTAAAGTTAAGTGACCACGGGTTGGTCACGCCACCCAAGCATATACCCGGTGAAATTCCGGGGGCTCACATGTTGTAAACAATTGATGTTTAGTTTGTGCAATTAACAAGAGATTTCCCACTAAGTGTTTTCAAGCACTTATCCCTTCCACTTTTAAATTTTTACAGATGCTGTGGATCCGGACGTGGGCGAATGAACTCGGCGGGCTGTGGAGTTTCCTTAAAGATTTTATATTTTCAAGAATAAAATTTTTAAAATTTTGGTTTGTATCTTAAGCTGCGATCATACTTATTTACTACTTCCGTTGTGTAAATGTGTGGCGTGTGTATATTTTAATACAAAGTACTATTTTAGTACGTTCCTACTTGTGCCACATCATATTTTCCGTACTATTTTAAGTGGGGGCGTTACATTGTCAGTTTTGATTAAGATCCCAAAGCCCTTGAAAAGATGATTTCTTCTAGAATGTCTTAGTCAGGCTAGTCTTGTTTAGGTTTTTATACTTAGTCATTTTACACTTCACAGGTACTCAGTGAGAGGAGCACTCACTGATGTCAATCAAAACTAAGAGCCTGAAGACAAAGAGAATCATCCTGAAATTACAGCAATCTTTCTAAGCTGGCTGAGTAAGTGTCAGTGATGAATGAGGTCATTACTAACTCAGTCCTGAAGGGAACAAGATGATACTGAGTAATGGGAAAGACTTGGAGTAGGGACAAGCAATGCAAAAGGAATGTCAGCATCAGGACAAGACAGTTGTGCTCGAGACAAAATGAATTGAATAAGATAAGCCTGAAGCCCGGGAATGAGTTCTGACATTCTCACCAACCTGATAACGTGGACCAATCCGGGAAGGACACGTACGTACGGACCTGACATGAATACTGAGTTCAGACTGCACTTTTCAACGGGCAAGCATTAAATGGAGCATTTAATGCAATTACCTAATCCATGCAAGGATGGCTGCTGCATGGGAGATATCTCCATTGAACAACCCTACGAGGATGACTAGAAGGTTATCTCTTCCAACGGATTGTTTTCAAATCCATCTATAAATACAGAAGGCGTTGAACCCATCAAGATTATGGGAAATTTCCAATCCAGAAATTACTCAAGCTCTCAAGCATTTAGCATTCTAAAAGAAGCACTCGAAACCAGATAAATTTTCCAAGTGTTTCTTAGATTAGTGAGAGGTATTCTATATTCCACTGAGCTTTCAAGCCATGTCTTAAGCTTAGAATGATTATCCATCCTTAGCAGAGCTTAGCCTTGTAAGGATAATCACACCTTAGTTGGAATCCAAACTAAAACCAAAACCCCCTAATCAGGTTTGTTGGTTGAAGTTGTTTAGTGAAGTTAGGAAGGAGTTTGTATAGGTCAGTGAGGTTAGCTGATCTTGGTGCACCTTGGCACGTTAAAAATAAGTTAATCCCAAGTAGTGGATTATCTTGTTCAATCAGGATCGTGGTCGTAGGAACTTGAGTCTCTGAACCACGTTAAACTCCTTGTGTTCTTACTGCTTTGTTTTTGTTCTTAACTGCTTATTTGTTTAAGTCATTTCCGCACTGAACTCAAGTTGATAGTTTGCCAACTGACCAGCATTCAGTGCAGTCAGTAGGTGTGTTATCAACCCTGAGTTCTTTATCACTCTGAGCAAGGGGACTTAGTCAGTTCGAAACTGAGAAAAAATTGTATACGTGTATTCCTCCCCCAATACACGTATCCCTTAGTCTTGTATCGGGACCAACAGAGCAGTGGTTCAAAAGACCACTGACTTTGAATACTAATAGTTTCAGAGGAGAAACTGTTGGTGGTCGCTGAACAGATCTAAGTTTGCTTTTTATAAAACTTGCATCATCATGACTTCAAGGAGACTTGAAGCTTCATTGCCTGAATTTTCTATTGCTAACTTTGTCTATTGGAAGTTTAGACTTGAAGCACATCTAGATGTCATCCATTACCAAATGCCGTGAGTTATCAGGGACGGACCGATCAAGATCACTATCCTAAATGTCAGAGGACTGGGATATGATGATCTCGACATTGGCGTACAGGTTCCTAAGGAGAGGAAGGATATGACCAATGATGAGATCAAGATGTTGGGACTGGACAATGTGGCCAGGAACATTATTCTTCATACGGTTCCGTTCGAGGAGTCAGCAAGGCTGATGAACTTAAAGATGGCAAAGGAGGTTTGGGATGTGCTAAGCAGCATGTGCGAAGGCTCAGAAAAGATAAAGAAGAACAAGAGGAATATTGTCATTCAGAAATTTGAAGCATTCGAGATGCTGCCTGACGAATCTATTGATCAAATGGAGTCAAGATTCATCAAGATGATGAATGAGTTGGTGATGTTGAGAAAAAAGGTTCCCAAGAGAGAAGTTGCTTCTAAAATCCTAAATGCTCTTCCTGAGAGATGGGATAATAGTGTTATTATGTTGAAAAACACTTAGGATATGAGTAATATTACTTCGACTTTACTTTTTTCAGAGCTCAAAGCCTTGGAATATGACCTGAACAAGAGAAAACACCTGAAAAAAGTGTGGTGTTCAAAGCCAAGTCAGAACCTGCCAAATCTTCATCAAAGTCACTAATGGAGATGAGCAAAGAAGAGCTCACTGAGGAGTACAACCTTATGGCCAGACGTTTTGAAAAGCTCAATTCCAGGTTTGATCGTTATAAGAAATATTATCAGGATACTCGTGATAGGAAACCTGAAGGAAGCCATCAAAGTTCTCGGAGATATGAGGAAAGAAGAAATACTGAACCAAGACGTGATCATGGCAATGAAAGGAGACAATCAGATCCAAAGCCCGATCGTAGAGATGAACATAGATGTACTCATGATGACATGCACTTAGGAAAGGTTGAAAGCTCATCAAGACAAAGAGAACCTGACTCAAGGAGGAACCCTGAGCCAAGAAAGGAAAGAGGAGATGAGCAAGCTACATGTTACAACTGTAACAAAGGTGGACACTATCAGTACAACTGCCCAGAACTGAGTGCACAGGAAAGAGAAGATAGGAGGGCCAAGAGAGACCAGAGGTACTCTGACCGGAGAGCTATGCTCGCTGAGGAAGCTATAGACTCGGATGGTCCTGAGGAGAGGTCGTCTGAACTATTTTCTGACGATGAGCACGATGATCTTTGCGTTATGGCTAGGGATGAGCCTGAGGTAACATCTAATTCTATGTGTGGTTCACACAGTGGAAGAAATCTTGAGCCTAGCTCAGAGTCAGGAGGAACCATCAATTGATTTCTCCATGCTGCAGGTAACTAATGTCTTCCTGGTAGAGGAGAACCAGAAACTGAGTACTGAGCTTCAAAACCTGAATGATCAGCTCAATCAGTCAGATCTGAAAGAGTCAGCTTAGATTGTGAGACTAACTCAGGAAATTGACATGATCAATGCTGAGCGTCTTCCAAGAGAGAAGATTCTGAAAGAACTGGCTGATGAAGAGCTGGTCAGGAAGGAAGAACTGAAAGCACTCAAGAGTAAGTTTGATGACCACTTTGCCAGACATGAAATCCTGAAAAAGAGTGAGGACTCTCTTAAGCAGAAGGTTGCAGCAATGAATAAATCCTCAGTGGCTAGAGAGGAAATAAATACCAGCCAGATGCTTGGGAATGAGAAAAAGGGGCTTTGATATGTCCCTAAGAAATCCTCACAAGGTCAATCTCATGTTGCTTTAGGGAGCAACACTGAGAGAGTGTTTGTCCAAGCAGGCAAGGGTACAAAGAAAGTTGTATTAGAAGCACACAAATCTGATAAAGGTAAGGAAACTACTGAGACAGTCAGGGTTGCCCTAAAGGTTGCCAAGTCAAAACCCAAGGGAAAGGCAAAGCAACCAAAGGAGGCCCCTGAGACCTCAGGCCAGAAGAAACCTCAGCACAAGCAGAGGAAGACTCAGGCCAAGAGCACTCAGACTGCTCAACAGGGGTATTATCATGCATGGCAATACCCTCAGGGAAGGCTAGGCATGATAACACTTCCATGGTTTTGGCATCTTAAAGCCTACAACTGCTTTCAGTTCCCTCACTTGCCTAGGGGGAACCAAAAGTAAGGCCCTTATCAGGGACAGACCTCAAGACCAGCTACACCAAGGCCTATGAAGAACAGGAAGCCAGCCCAAAAGGCACCCACTCAGGCTCCTGTGAAGCCTAAGCATGACACTCATACACCATCTTCTTCTCAGGCTAAGAAGAAGAAAGTAGTGAATGTGGATGTTTCTGGGAAACATATCTACCACTCTGAGGCAATCAGGTTAGTAAAGCAGGTCTAGATCTCGAAAGGTACATCTGACACCATAGGACCCAACACCCAATGGGTACCTAAAGCCTGATTTATTTGCAGGCGGCTGTGGACAACAGGAGGAGAGAAGACTCAACCAAGGCTGTTTGGTACCTAGACAGTGGTTGCTCAAGGCATATGACTGGAATGAAGAGTCTTCTCCAAGAATTTCAAACTATAGATCATCCACAGGTAACCTTTGGTGATAACTCAAAAGGTTTTACTAAAGGTTTTGGTATTTTGAAAATAGGTACAATCAGAGTGGAGAATGTGTCCTTTGTGGAAGGATTGAAGCATAACCTATTGCCAGTAAGTCAGTTCTGTGACAAGGGTTTCAATGTTGAGTTCTCATCGAATATATGTTCAGTCAAGGACAAATCAACACAAGTGCTTCTATCAGGTATTAGGAAAGGTAATATTTATTTAGCTGATTGGAGCAACACTATTCCTAATACTTGCTTTGTTGCTAAAAGCACTTCAGAGCTCAGTTGGTTATGGCATAAACGATTAAACCACCTGAACTTCAAGATTCTTAACAAAATTTCTAGACTTTCTCTTGTAGAAGGTTTACCTAATGAAGTTTTTAGCAAAGATCATGTGTGCAAGGCTTGTCAGGAAGGGAAGCAGGTCAGAGCATCATTCAAAGAGAAGGCTTCTTTCTCCACTGACAGAGTTATTTAGCTCTTGCACATGGATTTGTTTGGCTCTGTAACACCTGTGAGTATGAATGGTAGGAAGTATACCCTTGTGGTTATTGATGACTATTCTAGATATACTTGGGTTATTTTATTGTTAAATAAAAAGGAAACACAGGTGAAGCTTCCAGAGTTGCTCAGAAGACTCTGTAATGAGAAGAATCAGTCTATTACTAAGATCAGATCTGACAAGGGCACTGAATTTATAAATTCATATATTTCTGATTTCTGTAATGAACTTGGTATTGCTCATGAGACTTCTGCAGCTAGAACCCCACAACAAAATGGTGTCGCTAAAAGGAGGAACAAAACACTGAAGGAAGCTGCCAGGACCATGCTAGCTGAGTCAGGATTACCCAAGAAGTTTTGGGTTGAGGTAATCAACACTGCATGCTACACTCAGAACAGATCCATGCTGAACAAACAACATGCACAGACCCCATATCTCTTATTTCCATATTTTTTGTTGCAAGTGCTTCATCCTCAACAATGGGAAGACCCAGTTGAAAGTTTTTTATAGCAAATCTGATGAAGGAATATTCTTAGGATATTCTGAAGTCAGTAAAGCCTTTAGGGTTTACAACAGTAGGACCCTTGTTGTTGAAGAATCACCAAATATTGTGTTAGATAAATCTGTCACTGAGTCTAGGATAAGAGTGTTGGATCCTGACACTAAGGAGGTCACAAGGAGAGTGACAAGGATGTGCTTAAAGAATCAACCTGGTCCAAAGGTCAAAATTGTGCCAATTCCAAGATGGGGTGGTGACGATGATCAGGAAAATAACTCAAGAGCCACTCCTAAGCCTAACGCACCAGGGATAGTTGAGTCTCAAACTGAGGAACAGGCTCAACCTAAGGTATGTACCATCTATGAAGATGCGGTCGCAGCTGAGACGGTTCCTGAGTTACCTCATCAAGGGGAAATTGATGTCCCTGATATTGAGTTGGTAAATCTCTTTGGTATAGACTCAGGATCATCCCTTTCTGTTCAATATCCTGAATTCTATGAACCTGTAGACACTAACATTGCATGTACTTAAGGAACAACTCCAGGCAAGAGAACATGATTAGAAAGTCATCTCATTGACCAGGTCCTTGGTGATCCAACTGAGGGAGTCAGGACCAGACAGTTCCATGGTGAAAGCACATTATTCTGTTGTTTTCTCTTCTGAGCAAGAGCCTCATAACATTGAAGAAGCTCTCACTTACTCGAACTGGATTATAGCCATGCAAGAGGAGTTGAATCAGTTCACAAGGAATCAGGTTTGGGAGCTGGTAGATAGACCTAGGCATCAAGGTGTTATTGGTACCAAGTGGGTCTTCAAGAACAAGAAGGATAAGAATGGTTTTGTAGTAAGGAACAAGGCAAGACTAGTTGCAAAGGGGTATTGTCAGTTTGAAGGGATAGACTTTGATGAGACATTTGCTCCAGTGGCTAGGTTGGAAGCTATCAGGTTGTTCCTTGCATATGCAACATACAAGAAGTTTAAGGTGTATCAAATAGACGTCAAGAGTGCCTTCCTGAATGGTGTACTCAATGAAGAGGTATATGTTGAACAACCTCCCGGGTTTGAGGTTGGAGATAGAGTATACCAATTGAAGAAAGCACTATATGGCCTTAAGCAAGCTCCTAGAGCTTGGTATGATACCCTCCCTCAATTCCTGACTGACCACGGGTTCAGGAAGGGAACCGTGGATAGGACTTTGTTCGGGATCACTAAAGGTGATGACATTCTCTTGGTCCAGATTTATGTGGATGACATAATATTTGGATCACCAAATCATCAGCTCTGTGAGAAATTCTCTAAGTTGATGACTGGTAAATTTGAGATGTCAATGATGGGAGAGATGAACTTCTTCTTAGGATTGCAGGTCAAGTAGACTGATCAAGGGATTTTCATTAATCAGGCCAAGTATACAAGCGACTTGATTCAGAAGTTTGGAGTTCAGAATTGCAATCCGGCTAGGATCCCAATGAACACCAATTGGAAGATGGATCCTAACACTAAAGGAGCTTCAGTGAATCAGACTGAGTACAGAGGGTTGATTGGATCACTGTTGTACCTGACTGCAAGTAGGTCTGACATTACTTTTGTAGTTGGTGTGTGTGCTAGGTATCAGTCTAACCCCAAGAGAAGTCACTTGGAAGTTTCCAAGAGGATACTTAAGTATTTGAAAAGGACAGTCAATATGGGACTATGGTACCCTTCAGATGACAACTTAGAACTGGCTGGTTATTCAGATGCAGATTATGGAGGTTGTAGGATTGATAGGAAATCCACCTCAGGGACATGTCAGTTTTTGGGTAGTAAGTTGATCTCGTTGTTTAGTTAGAAACAGAATTTAGTGGCGACATCCACAACTGAGGCTGAGTATATGGCTGCAGGTAGTTGTTGTGCTCAGATTTTATGGTTAAGGAACAATTGAGAGACTACCAAGTATTTGCTAATGAGGTTATAATCTATTGTGACAACAATAGTGCTATAGAAATCACCCAGAACCCAGTGCTTCACACAAGGTGCAAGCATGTGGATATTAGGCATCACTTCATTCGAGATCATGTAGAGAAGAAGGACATTGGGATGGAGAAAATCCACACTGACAGGAAGAGAGCTGACATCTTGACTAAGCCTTTGGTCGAAGCAAGGTTTATGGAAATGTCAGTGGAGTTAGGACTTCTAGATCCAGGAGAGCAGTCAGTATAGGGATCTAGGGGGAACTCAGGCCAGACTCGACTCAGCAAGTTATCAGGGTGCTACAATGTCTCCCTGACAGGTATGGGTTCGATCCCGACTCTTGTGAATTTGAAGCATCTCACTGAGTCCTTCATCCTGAAAATCTTCATTAAATGATGACCATTTTCATTAAAATGTGCCTTTTGATATTTAAAACCCTGCTTATCGGAGCATTTAATGCGAGCAGTTACTTTTTCATATACGTGCCCGTTTTATATGGAATATGACAGACTAGGGTAAATGATTGTACTTGAGATTTATCTTGGCCCTTCATTTCAAAATCCTTTCGAATTCAGGATTAATCTCAACCCCACGTCTGAGTAACTGTACATTTCATATCAATAAGAGAAGTCATTTGAGAAATTTATGCAAACACAAAATTCACAGTGCACACTGAACATTCTCCCATTCAAATCAATCTTTTGCAATTTTCTCAAAATCTCACTAAATGGCCTTTCTTGAAACCGCCTGGACTATTGATAACATCTCTGATGTTGTCAAGAACAAGCTGGTGAACATGGAGCACATCATCACCATGGAAGGAGCTTGTACCAATGTTAAGGAGATCCAACCTGTCTTCGACTGGATCTCCACGACTCGTGTGGAGAAGTACTTCACAAGGAGACCCACCTATGTGCTTCCCAAGGCAGTTGTGGAGACATATTTGAACTTCTTCACTAGCAAGGGTGAGTTGTTCAAGAAGGTGACTGTACTGGTGCCAACTGAAGAGAAAAACGAGGAGGGGAGAATCTGTACAATGAAGAATCTCATGACATCGACCTTCGGAAGGCGGCGAAGGGGATGTTTGGGCTGTCGTGCAAAGGGATCAATCCCAAAACCTATATGGAGAACAAGGAAGGGGAGCTGCTGAAGCAGTGGATGAAGTCAGGCTCCTCCGAGTTTAAGGCAAGGTAGCATAAGATTACTCTCAAGCCTGAGTTTCATGCCATGATTGATGTGGTCTCGAAAATGATCATGGGCATTGTTGGGTCCCACGAACAGCTGAGCCTGCCCAAACTCAGGATCATGGGAGCCTTGGTGGACGGCGTTGAGGTAAACTAAGAGCAATTTTTCCTTGACCAGATCACTCAGGCTGGCCTGGATAAATTGAAGAGAGATGAGGAGAAGAAGCACATCGCAGTAGGTGCCATTCTTCCTTTTGGGACCAGGTTGTCCCTACTGATTGCTGAAGCCTGTCAGGGTTGTACTTTTGATCTGGAGGATAACCTCTCTTCGAAGAAGATTATGTTCACCACTGAGGGTGATACATATGCAATTTTGGGACTGACTGCCCCTAACGCACCTCAAAGGGGTCAGAAGAAGAAGCCTGCGGGGAAAGGCAAGAAGGTGGTAACCAACCTGCTCGAAAAGGTGGATGAGCTGTTTGAAAAGAATAAGGAGTTGGAGGCTGAGATTGCCACAGAGAGGGAGAAGAAGAAAGCTGAGGCGGAGAAGGCTCAGGAGGAGAAGAGAGCCAGCCTCAAGGTGGTGCTAAAAGCTAAGGCCACGGCTAAGGGTGTGAAGAAGGGGGCTGAGAAAGTCTCCAAGAAGGTCATGAAGAGTCTGAAGGGGTCTCCCAAAAAGGTGTTGAAGGAGATTAGCCCTGTCAGGGAGAAGTCAAGCTCTCCACGAGCCTCTGACTTAAAACAAGTCAGGGAGACGATCAACACCACAGAGATGCTGCAACCTGAGACCAACCCCACTGAACCCCAACCTTCAACCTCACCCATCCCTGAGCCTACCCCATCCCACCCTGATCAAACCTCTCACCCAACTGATCCTACCCCACCCTTATCAAATCCTGACTCCACCCCAACCCAAAATGAGTCAGAGCCCATAAATTCACCCATCACTGAGCCTGGCCATAACCCAGAGCCAAACATTTCCACACCCAATCCTGAAGACTTCCCGTCTTACCCCAACCCCAAAGACTGCCCAAAAACCACTACCACAGGAGATTAAGCCGATGAGTTTCTTGACATGGCGGAGGTGGATGAGCTGGATGTAGGGTTAATGGGTGGTATGTACGAGAATACACTCAGGGGGAACGCCTGTGAGTGGGCATCAAAGTGTTGGCCCAGCCTATACAGATACAGGGAGCTATGCTCCAATGTCATTGAGCTCAAGGTCTGGCTCGACTTCAAGCAATCCAATATGCAGGAGCAGCATATGCTTGTTGATGCCAGAGGTTGGGAGCACTGGGAGAAGGAGGAAGCCTGATTGTGCTCTTACTTTAATCTGACCAGCTGGCTACAATTGTTATACTTTGAAAATTTAAAGCAGCTGGTGGATAAAATGAGGGCAGGGATGAAGGAGGACTTCGATGATGAGCCCAAGGATGATGAGGAGGATGATGATACTCAGGGCGGAGTAGATGAGAAGGAAGTAGAGGAAACTGCGAAGGAGATAGATGCAGTGATCTCTGAGCCTAGTGCTCAAGGGGAAGGTGATTCAGGGACTGCGTCCAAGGGTGGAGCAGTTGATGAGACCAACAAGGTTGGTTCATCTGCCAATGACACATCTGCCTATGAAGGGATTCCCTGCCCTGAGGCAAAGGAGGATGATGTGGAGGCACCAAAGGAGACTCCTAGTTTTGAGAGTATCTTACCCAAAGTTCGAGATGGCTCAGTTGTGCCTGAGCAGGTGGCTTTGACCACTCAACAACTGCATTCAGTGCACCCTGAAGAGGGGTCTGATGTTGCAGGGGCTAACAAGGGAAAGCAACCAATGACGGAGGAGGAAGAGGCTGATGATGAAGTGGTCATCACTGACATCCGGAGAGGCAACTTTACCAGCATCATTGAGGTAAAGTAAGAAAAGACAACGGAGAACTTGGCTGGGCTTAGAGCAGAGATCCAGAGGATCAGGGAAGAAAAAGAAGAAGCAGCCAAGGCTCTCCATAAGCATATCCGGTAGACCAAGTCAGCCTATAACATTCTCGCAAACAAGGAGCTTATAGCGCTGAAGAAGACTATGGTTGGTATTACTAAGTCAGTGAGGCAGGAGAGGAGGAAGATGAAGAAGCAGTTCAAGCAGACCCTGACCCTGCTCGAAGAGAAATATGAGCAAAGATTAACTAAGACAGTGGAGCATCTGGCGAGTCAGGCTGGAGAGCTCTTCACTCAGGCCCTAAATGACTCAGTGGCCAAGCTAGCACTGGAGTCAGGGAAGATTGCTCAAATCTCTGAGAGTGTCACTCAGGGATTGGCCAAAGCAGCTCAGGAGTCTGCTCGAATCGTTTCAGAAGCCAACCATATCAGCGAGGAGACTGGAAAGGTGGAGGCCAGGATCACTCGGGCTGAGGAGAAACTCTATGCCAATATGGAGATTTTCGAAAAGAAGGTGGAAGTCAGCATAGCCAGTGTTTCGTTCACAGGATCTGGAATTGCGAATGGGGTGGACATGTTGAAGGAAGGTGTGCTGGAGGTTCAGTCCTTAGCATCTTTCATCATCAACAACGGGCAGGAGGTCCTCGGGAAGGCTCTGCCTCAAGCCAGGGATGATGCCAAAAGGGGGAAGAAAAGAAGAAGAAAAGATCCCTCCCTGAGGCATCGGAGGCTCAGTCTACTCCAAGAAAGTCAGCGAGGTTGGATGCAGTGGCAAAGGCTAATGACCCCTCGGAAGAACAAGTTCAAGCTCAACTCCCATCCATCCCTGAAGAAAGCTCAGAGCGCTCACCTCTTTGCACAAGGAAGAATCCGATTTCCTTAGATACCAATGAAGTGGCATCCTTGTGCGAAGAAGCTTGGGTTTTACTCCATGAGAAGAGCGAGGCTCAGCGCAGGACAGAGATTGCTGAAAAAGAAAAGATGTGCATCCTTGAGAAGAAAGTTGAAAAGCTTTCAGAGCTGACTGAATTCAACAAAGGGAGCTGGATGATGGGATGTTGAGTATGCTGGGGAGGAAGAAGGCGAAACCTGAGCCGAGGAAGTACAGAAAGAGGCCAACAGCCAGGAAATCAATAATTCTTCAAGTCAGGAAGCCGGAGGTCAACACTAAGGGAAACTCTTGTCGATGAGTTCATCTCAGAGACTTTAAAAGAGTTTTGGGTTGATGCAAGGGATGAGTTCGTCAGACTCTGGTATGTAGTGAAGAAATGGGGTGACACTGAAGACATCAATGCCCACTTCACTGACTACATGATGGACAATCACCCGGAACTCATTCAGAAGATCTTGGAGAAAGCTGACGCAGCCAATGTCCAAGTGAAGGCTCCTGAGTTCATTGCTCGACCACCACCTCTAATCCATGGAACAAACAAGCATGATACGAAGGCGATTATGACTAAAGTGTTGAAGATTGCTAAAGCTGGAGGATTTGTGAACCAACCTAAGAGAGTTGATGAGCTGAAGGTCAGAGTCTATGCTGGTTATGGACTCGAGCCTGAAATGAGATTAGTTTAGGTGTTCACAATCTCTTGTAATAGATTAAGTCATTGTAATCAATTCTCATATGATAAATGACATCTATTACTTTGCCCACAGACAAAAACTCATTGTCTTTTTTGCTGTTATTTAAATTTTATACTTTATCAAGAATTGCTCTAACACTGACTTATCTTGTAGATAGGACTTTGATTTTCCTCTAAGTATTTTGAGGATCTTTTCAGTGTTTTGGCATCATAAAAATGGGGAAATTGTTGGGACAGTGTCAGTTTTGATTAGATCCCAAAGCCCCTGAAAAGATAACTTGCCTTAGTGGCCAGGCTAGTCTTGGTTAGATTAGTACTTAGATATTTTACACTTCACAGGAACTCAATGAGAGGAGTGCTCATTGATGACAATCAAGACTGAAGTCTGAAGATACAGAGCACATTCCTGAACTTAGGGCAGTCTTTCTAAGCTGGCTGAGTAAGTGTCAGTGATGAAGAGTATGACCCTGAGATCATTACTAACTCAGTCCTGAAGGGAACAAGATGACACTGAGTAATGGGAAAAGACATGGAGTAGGGCCAAGCAATGCAAAAGGAATGTCAGCGTCAGGACAAGACCGTTGTGCTTGAGACAAAAAGAACTTAATAAGACAAGCCAGAAGCATAGGAATGAGTTATGATATTCTCACCAACCTGATGACGTGGACCAATCCAGGAAGGACATGCACTTACGGACCTGACATGGAGACTGAGTTCGTACTGCACTTTTCAATGGGCAACTATTAAATGCATTACCAAATCCATGCAAGGACGGCTGCTGCATAGGATATGTATCCGTTGAACAACCCTACGTAGATGACTAGAAGGCTATCTCTTCCAACGGATAGTTTTCAAATTCATCTATAAATACAGAAGGCCTTGAAACCATTCAAGGGTACGGGAAATTTCCAAGCCAGAAATTACTCAAACTCTCAAGCATTCAAAGCACTTAGCGTTAGAAAGAAGCACTCGAAAAACCTCAAATTTCCCAAGTATTTCTTAGCAACGAGAGTTATTCTGTATTCCACTGAGCGTTCATTGTAATATCATAAGCTTAGAGTGATTATCCATCCCTAGCATAGCCTTGTCTTGTAAGGATAATCACAATCTTAGTTGGAAACAAAACTGAAACCAAAACCCTCTAGTTAGGTTTGTTGGTTGAAGTTAGTTAGTGAGTTAGGAAGGAGTTTGTAAGTGTCAGTAAATTAGCTGATCTGAGTGCACCTTGGCACGTTAAAAATAAGCTAATCCTTAGTGGATTATCCTGTTCAATCAGGACCGTGGACGTAGGAGCTTGAGTCTCTAAACCACATTAAACTCCTTGTGTTCTTTATTGCTTTAACATTGTTCTTATTGTTTATTTATTAAGTCATTCATTACATCAGTTTTATCAGGCTTGAATCAATCAGCCTGATCATTAACTTGAACACTGCCCTACTAATCACTACTGATAGTTTACCAACTGACCAACACTCAGTGCAGTTAGTAGGTGTGTTATCAACCCCGAATTCTTCTCTACTCTGAGTTAAGGGGACCCAGACAGTTTGAAAGTTAGAAAAATCTGTATACGTGTATTCCCCCCCCAAACACGTATCTCTCAGTCTTGTACCGGGACCAACAGAGTTTATGATGGAGCGCGAGCATGATACAAGCGTAAATCCATTGATTTTGAGAATATCCGAATAGACGTACGTGATTAAAAGTGTTAATCCATTGGTTCACACATGAATACTGAAATAACAATTTAAAATAAAAAGGGGAATTAAATCCAATATTTTAATTCATAATTTAACTGAATTATAACAAATTACATAGCTCTTATTTACAATACTAAACCGACTTAAAGGACGAGAAATATAATAACTAAATATAAATAAATCTAATCTAATTCAATTAAATAAAATAATAGAGAAAATATAATCTCCTTTACTCCAAATCTTCGTATAATTATCCCAAGTCGCTATCACAATCTCGTCTCCATTAGTTTAATTATCAAGAGTTGTCCCTTTTGTATGCTATTTTTTTATTGAAAAATATATGTTTTCAAGAATTCTTAATGAAGATGTCAAAATTCACTTTTAAAATATGAAAACTTGATACATTCAATTGTATATGTATAGTAATAACATGCAAAGACAATTGGGCTAACTATTGGTCCCACTAGTTAGATTAATTGCAGAAGCTTTAGTGTTAATGTCTTAACAAACTTCTTTTTACAAGAGCACAAAACTAATAAGAGAATAAGTAAATGAAAGCAATAAAGAACACCAGATATAGTGGTTCGGATTTGAATATCCTACGTCCACTCTCCCTTTTATCCAAGGGGTCTCACTATCAACCAACCAACTCACTTACTTACTCACTGGAATTGGGAAGTACCAGTTCCTTCTTACAATCTCTTTAGATTTAACTTCAATATAAAGATCAACAGCCTACAACCTTATCTTGTAGATGAACAGGTTGAGGTCCAACATCTCCTTAAGAGTAGATATAATATGAACAACAAGAGTGCTAAGAGTGATTATCAAAAGCTTGGATTGTGACTTATGCACGTAGGGTTTCTCTCTAGAGCTTTTTCTTGAACTGCACTCTTGTATTTATAGAGGGGATTAAGGAATAGCCGTTGGAGAGCTAATCCAATAAGATCCTCTATATAAGGAAGCTTCAATCAATCAATTCCCTAATTGATTGATTGGGTTGGTGGGATCCTTGGATTGATTATCTTCAAATACTTTCCAATCCTGATCTTGTTGACTTGATTTGAATCACCAACGGTCAAATGCTTCCTTTGCCAAACTCTGATTCTCTCCAGATAAGGCAAGACCAGACACCAGGCAACCTCGGTGTCTTCTGGTCCTGATCTGGTGAACAACCAGAATACTCAGTAGAAACAGGGAATCAAACTGAGCATCTTTTGTTCTACCAGACTCGTCTGGTCTGGGAAGGTCCTCTGCCTCTGGCCAGATCTGATCTGGTGAAGTCTTCTGGTCTGGCAGTTCCCCCTAGACTAAGTCCTAATCTAGATCATCATCTGGCTAACAGGTCCAGATGGTCCTATTACATCTTCTGGTTTGTTTTAACTCATCAAAACTATACAACTTTTATCCTAACAATTTCCCCCTTTTTGATGAAGTTAAAACACTACCAGGACTGATCAAAACATAAGACTTAAGCAAGAAAACAGTAAAGGATAAGACCTTAGAATAGATCTTATCAGGCAAACAAGTAAGACAACAAGAGGTTGTCTTTTAAACAAAGAAGATATGATATTTTCATTAATAATAAGGACAAGATGATTACAAGTTACATTGAAGTTCAGAGTCCTATTCTATGCATATCTCCTGTTTTCCTTGGGCACAAGAAACCAGTCAAGGAACCTATCCTGGACGGCCTTCAACTCTGCAGAAGATGTTGGAGTGAAGTTCACCAACACCTTGGTCTTGTACAATCTCTTCAGCTCAGCCCAGTCAACCTGGTCTCCTACCATGGGGGTGTTGAGATAAGTAAACTCAGGAGCAGTCACCTCCAGGTTGAACTCAATGGTAGAGTTCATCAATTACTTGTACAAGTCTGCATCATAAGCTTGCATCCATGAGTGAAAGGTTCTGTTGATCAGCTCATAATCCTCTGGTGCTGGCCTCTGGATATAATGTTGGATGAAGCAGAGAGTCTTTGCCTCCTTCCATTTCTTAATCAAGGGAACAGGCACAGTAGAGTCAAAAGACCATTCTGTCCTGAGAGGCAGAATGTTCATCACCTCAATAGGAGCTTTCCTCCTCTGACTGGAACCACCTGCACCAGAAGGAGCACCAACTTCTCTGCTATTCTTATTTTGCCTTCTAACATATCTGAGCCTCTGCTCTTCATCTATGTTCTTTCTGATCCTTGCCTGCTTCTCCTCTGGAGTTTCTTCCTTGTATCTCTTTTGAGATTCTTCAACAACAGTCTCAAGGAAGCTTTTCTTCACTCTTCTGATCTTCCTCTTAGCAGGTCCAGAGATAGAAATGGGATCCTGCTCTGCTTCTGACTCTTCTTCTGCAGCAAGCTGCTTAGCCATGGTAAGTGATTTGAATTCCTCTTTCTTCTTCTTCTGCAACTCTGCCTGGGCCAAGGTGTACTCTAGCAGGTCCAGACGAGCTCCATGGCTAAAAAGAGTTTTATTTATGGTCTTCGCCATATCAGTTTTGGCCTTCTCTTCCCCCTTTTTAACTTCATCAAGGAGGGGCTCCACTACCTGCCTTATGAGATCAGGCAAGGCAGTGTTGGAGGAAGAGTGAAGATCACGAAGCTGCTTTGCCTCCTCCAGGTAGGCTTTTGATTCAGCAACAAGCCTTTTCTGCTTCTCCAACATCTCCTGGAGGGAGTCCTTCATCTTCGCAGTCTGGATCATTTGGCTGGCCATCTCAACTTTCAGCACAGAGACTGGCCTCATCTGCTCCAGCACATGCTCCTGGAGCTGCTTCTGGCTGTGCATAACATCCAGTTTGACAAAGAGGCCATTAGCTTTGAATGAGGCCTTGACTTCAGCCAGAGTAGACTTGATTTGCTTAAGAAAGATCCTCCTCTCCTGCCGGATCTGGTGCTCTATCATAGCAGGGGCCATGTGTTGAATAGATTTAGAGAAGCACCCTATCTGCATGATCTGTTCATTAAAGAACATCTTTATCTTCTGGAGCACGGCAGGAGACATCTCAAAGTCTTCCTCGTCTGAATACAACTCTGGAGAGAAGACAAAGTGAGGCCCAAACTTGTAAGAAGAGCCCTCAGGATTGAGCATTACCCCTCTCCGGATGAGCAGGGTGCGAATCAAGATCTTGGCTGCACCAGGGGTCTCCAGCTCAGCTGGGTTCTGAATGTTCATCTTCTGCTTCAGCTCAATCTCCCAAGCAGTGAAGTTGGAGGGACCCATTTCCTCAAGCAACAGCATAAGGTCCTCCACATCTTCAAGTCTGGCCTTGCTCCAGACTTTGGCATCAGTCAACTCTGCCAGAAGTGGTAAGTGCTCCAGAAGAACATGGAAATGCTCTCTTAGCCAGAGCTGAGCACTTACACTCATACTCTGCCTAATGGGACCCATTTCTGCAGATGAGAAAGTGAAGGGTTTGGGCCCAGAGGCAGAGGAGGAAGGTGCTAAGTTAGCAGGCTCAAGTGAAGCTTCCTCATCTTCACTATCATCGCTTGTTAAACAGGTGGGAGAAGTGGGAGGGACAGGGAATCCCAGAGCCATAGAAATGGTTGGGTCCTGGCCTGTATGGGTTTGGGGAGGGGTAGGATTTTGAGAGGTAGAGGTGGAAGGAATGGGTTGCTCTGCACCAGAAGTAGACGGGATCTCTGGTACAGAGGGTGGGATTGGGATTTGTGAAGTGGAGGTGTTTGGAAGGGGAATATCTGCACCAGAAGAGGTTGATGGCACCTCTGGTACAGAAGCTGGGGGAGAGGGATTTGTAGAAAGGGGTGTTTGTGAATGAGGGGGAGAAGGTGTTTGAACATGTATGGTGGAGGGAGTATATATTGGTGTGTCTGGTAAGGTCTGCTCTGGTGAAGATATAGGGACACCAGGAGCAGAGGATATGGGGTGTATTTGGGTGTCTGGGGGTGAAGTAGTAGGGGTAATAAGGTTAACATGAGCTGGGGGGGGAATGGAGGATGGGTTGGAAGGGTTTACCTCTGCTGAGTCAACATCAGTAGGCATAACAGGCTCTGGAGCAGAAGCATCCTCCATCATCTGAGAGGCTTCATCAATTGCCTTCTCCAAGGCCTCTCCAAGATCAGAGCCAGAGTCTGACTCTTGAAGAATGGCTCTCTTGGCCTTGGATTTCTTCTTAAGAGGCTCAACCTCTTCTTCCTCTTCTTCCTCTGATGGCTCATCCACCAGAAGAGTTTTCTTGGCCTTCCTGCTAGTTCTGTGCTTCTTAGCAGAGCCTCTCTTGGCCTCTTCCTCTTGGCTGCTCCAGCCTTCTTAGCAGCCTCAGCTGCTTCACCCTTCTTCTTCAGGATATTGTGAAAGGGAATCTGGTCCTCCTCCGAGGAACCAGAGAAGACAACTGTTGAGGAACCAGTTGCTCCAACAGCTTGCTTTGAACTCTGCTGCTTCCTCTGCTGCTGCTTCTGCCCCTTAGCAGGTGAAGGAATGGCTTGAAGGGGAGGGGCAGGAATGACTTGCTCACCATCAGAATCAGGATGGCCATGAAGGGGACCATCCTTAGAGAACATAATCTTGGACTTATGAAAGCCCTTACACTAGGATTGTCTCCATTTCTTCTCTGAAAGGATTGAGTCCAGAATTAGGGTGAGTTTTGTGCCCAATGATACATTAGCATTGAACACAAACTGTTGCTCTCCTGGCAACTGGGGGCATTCCTCCTTCTGGACCTTCACCTTGTTCTTCCTTAGCACGCCCCAGAAAAACTCAGCCCAGTTACATTGGGCACCATCCAGAATGGCCCTCATAACACAGAGCCTACCAATGAAGATGGCATCTGTGCTATGGCTCTCGCACATGAGAATCTTCACCATAATGTAAAAAAGAACCTTATACTTCTGCCTAAGATGCTTGTCCAAAAAGCCCTTAGTAATATTCTGGCATGAACTTCTGGCAAACATCTTGAAGGAATCCAACGCCTCTCTTTCTTTGTATTTCAATAGATCAACACCTTCCGCAGAAAGGTTACCAAAAAGGCTACAGAAGTCTGCCTTCGAGAAAACGACATCCTCCGAATCAATCTTGGATGAGATATGGTCTTCATGGATCTTCATCCGGATAAGAAACTGAGCAGCATATCCATCCAAGGTGCGCAGATCCTTGGGAACCTTTGAAATCAACTCCTCCAGCCCAGAACGTCGGAGAAGCTCCAAAATCTCCAGTGCGGCTGGATTCTTGGTAGAATAGAAGTCCACTACCATTTCAGTCTTGAGCTTCTTGCAAACATGGTCTGGATCGAAATTGCACTTGGGTGCCATTGCTGTGAAAGAGAGAGAAAGAGATCGAAATACTTGCAGAGAGAAAGTTAGGGCTTGAAAAGATATGAAACGTGAAAGGACAGAATGAGAAGAATTTTGATTTAAATAGGGCAAGACGCGTGGCTTGATTAATAAATGAAGTATGAACGCGTGTAAAAGAAAATTTAATTTAGGGAACAAAATCAATTTTTGAATTGATTGATATATTGCACATCGATTAAATCTGATGGCCACGATGAAAGGCGAGATTCAGATTTAATCTGGTGCATAAGCGTGGTCATTGGGACTGGGCATAAAGGGGTTTTTGTGGCAGTCAAGAGAAAAAGCAAAATGATTTCCTAGGCCCTATACCCTAGTCTTAAATACACTCCGAAGTTGAAACGTTTTGAGTGTACTTACTAATTTGAAAAGTGTATCCCAATGATCAGAGGCCAGAGAAGTAAAAGCATACCTGTCACCTGATATTGTAACTAGATGATACCACAGCTAGTCTGGTGTTGCATCTCCTCTGATGGAACCCATCTGGTTCTGGTCAGAGAAGACTTTGGACTATTATGGAATCTGACTCAGCACCTCATCTGGGACAAGGGTCACCTGGTGCACACCTCATCTGGAGATGTAACTTCTCTGATTTTTCTAATCTGCAGGCATGTTAGTTTTAAATAACAAGGAATATGAAGTTAGGTATAAATAAAGGATACTTCTCTGATGTTCCCCCTAAAACAAATCTGTCTCTGGATCCAATAAACCCAACTCAAAAGCTAATTTTCTGAATCTGGTCTCAGCCAAAGGCTTAGTTAATATATCTGCTCTCTGCTTCTCTGTTGCAATCTTTTCCATCCTTATATCTCCCTTCTCAACATGATCTCTGATAAAATGATGCCTTATATCAACATGTTTACATCTGGTATGAAGAACTGGATTCTGGGTGATGGCAATTGCACTATTACTATCACAGAATATAGGAATATCCTTTGCTCTAATCTGGTAGTCCCTAAGCTGTTGACTAATCCAGAGTAGTTGAGAACAACAGCTCCCTGCAGCCATGTACTCTGCTTCTGTTGTCTGCTTCTTAGAAAACTAAGAAACCAATTTATTCCCTAAAAATCAGCATGTTCCACTTGTAGACTTTCTATCTATTCTGCATCCACCATAGTCTGAATCTGAATAACCACTCAATTCTAAGTTATCATCTGCAGGATACCATAATCCTAAGTTCACTGTTCCCTTAAGATATTTCAATATCTTCCTAGCTGCTTCCAAATGACTTTTCTTGGGATTAGCTTAAAATCTGGCACACACTCCTACAGCAAAAGTAATATCTGGTCTGCTTGCAGTCAGGTACAGAAGAGAACCAATAAGAGCTCTGTACTGAGTCTGGTCCACACTCTCTCCAGACTCATCTGGGTCCATGTTGAAATTTGTCATCATAGGGATCTTGGCTGCTTTGCTAGATCCTACTCCAAATTTCTCTAACACGTTTCTGATGTACTTTGCCTGATTTATGAAGATTCCCTTCTCTGTTTGTCTTACCTGCAGACCTAAAAAGTAATTCATCTCACCCATCATAGACATCTCAAACTAACCCTGCATGAGATCACCAAACTTCTCACACAGCTTCTTGTTAGGGGATCCAAATATAATGTCATCAACATATATTTGGACCAGAAGGATGTCCTTTCCTTCTTCTTTCCTAAACAAGGTCCTATCAATCTTACCTTTAGAAAAACCATTGTTCAGAAGAAATTGAGATAGAGTGTCATACCATGCTCTGGGTGCCTGCTTCAGCCTATAAAGAGCTTTCTTAAGCTTAAACACCTTGTCACTTTATTCAAAACCAAGAGGTTGTTCCACATACACTTCCTCAATGAGAATCCCATTAAGAAAGGAAGATTTCACATCCATCTGGTATACTTTGAACTTCATGTGAGCAGCATATGCTAAGAACAATCTGATGGCTTCTAGTCTGGCAACAGGAGCAAAAGTCTCATCATAGTCTATTCCTTCAGACTGAGAATAGCCCTGGGCCACTAGCCTTGCCTTGTTCCTAGTAATGACATCATTCTCATCTTTCTTATTCTTGAAAACCCACTTAGTGCTTATCACCTTTTGATGTCTTGGTCTGTCTACCAGCTCCCAAACATCCTGTCTGGTGAATTGATTCAACTCCTCCTGCATGGCAACAATCCAATTTGAATCTTTCAGTGCCTCCTTGATGTTCTTGGGCTCAATCAAGGACACATAGCAACTGAATAAGGCAGCTAAGTTAAGAGTTCTCCTAGTCTGGACACCCTTAGTTGGATCTCCAAGGATCAGGTCATTGGGGTGATCAACCAGGGTCCTCCTTCCCGTGGTCTTGCCTGGTTGATCATCTTCTGCAGTACCTTGGTGATTATCACCACCTGCAGAAGAGCTTCCCCCTACAGGAGTTCCAACCTCTTCTGGTTATGCTCCTTGTGAAGGTTTCTGCTTCAGAGAACCGGGAGATGGGTCATCATCTGAATCTGAATCTGAATCAAGAATAGGTGGATTGACCTTGATTACTCTGGGAGTAGTCTGATTATGTTTCTCATCAGAAGACTTTAAGTCCACCTTGCACTCAAAAGCAGATTCATCAAAAACAACATGAGGTGTTTCTTCCACACAAAGTGAATTCTTATTAAAAACTCTAAAAGCTTTACTGGTGCTGGAATATCCTAAGAATATTCCATCTGCCACTTTAGCATCAAAGGTTTTTAATTTAGATTTCCCATTGTCATGGATGAAACACTTACATCCAAATACATGAAAGTATGAAACAGATGGGATTTTACCTTTCCATACCTCATATGGAGTCTTATTATGTCTCAGGGCAATTAGGCATCTGTTCTGAGTGTAGCAAGCTGTATTAATGGCCTCTGCCCAAAACCTTTGTGGAGTGTTGTACTCTGCCAGAAGTGTTCTTGCAGCTTCTTTGAGGGTTATATTCCTCCTTTCTGCTACTCCATTTTGTTGGGGTGTTCTGGCAGCAGATGTCTCATGAAATATCCCATGGTCCTTGCAGTAATCTGCAATGTGTGAATTCAAAAACTCTGTCCCTTTATCACTTCTGATTCTGACTATGCTCTGGTTCTACTCATTCTGAATCTGCTTGAAGAATTCTGGCAGCTTAGTGATAGTTTCATTTTTATTAAACAAGAACACTACCCAAGTGTATCTTGAAAAGTCATCTACTATCACCAAGGTGTACTTCCTTCCACTGAAACTAAGAGGAGAAACAGGTCCAAACAGGTCCATGTGAAGTAGTTGAAGTACTCTGGTTGTGGTTGTGCTCTGGACATCCTTAAAGGAGGTCTTGGGTTGTTTACCCTTCTAGCAGGAACCACAAACCTGATCCTTCTTAAACACTTCATTAGGAAGACCTCGAATGAGACCTTTTCTGGCAATCTTATTCAGTGTTTTGAAGTTAAGATGACACAATATCTTGTGCCAAATCCAGTTGTTCTCTGCAGATCCCTTTGCAACCAGGCAAGCATTTCTTGGGCAACTGCTAAAATCTACAAGATAAATGTTACCCTTTCTCAAGCCTATTAGCAAGATATCATTATAATCAGAAGAAAAGACAGTGCATGAATCACTAGAGAACTTCACTGAGTATCCCCTGTCACAGAATTGGGATACTGAAAGCAGATTATGCTTGAGTCCTTCAACATAGTAGACTTCATCTATAGATACACCATTAAAGGTCAACTTTCCAACTCCTCTGGTGACTCCATAGTTGTTGTCACCAAACATCACTCTTGGCCCATTTAATGGCTTGAAATCTTGGAGATTATCCTTCTGGAAGGTCATGTGCTTGGAACATCCACTATCAGTGTACCAGACATGGTTTCTTGAAAGTCCTTTCTCCAATGGGCTCTTATCTACCTACAGAGAAATCAATTAGGTCCCCTACTAGAGCTGGGTCCTGATTGGTTAGTTGCAGGTTTTGTAGGAATCCATAGATAAAGATCATCCCTTGTTGGATGAGAAGATCTTGTCTTCCTTCCAAATCTATCTACCAGAACATGTCCTCTTACAATGACATAATGAGCTACTGGTCTGATAAGGACACCTTTCCTATAAACAGGCCTGGTGTACCTTTTCTCAAATCTGACCTTTGGAATGGCCTGCCTCAAAGACATGGTCTTAAAGGTCTGGTTGTAAGGATACATCCTAGAAGAACCATCTCTGGTGTCATAACTACCCAGATCAGTTGGTTTTCTATAGATGGGTCTCTGGTTCTGAAAGTTAGATCTCTTCTGATGATAGAATTCCTTCTGAGGTTTCCTGTTCTGGAATCTTCTTGGAGCATTCCACCTTTGAGATCCCTGATTCTGATTGAGGTTCTCTGGTTCAGTATACCTCCTCTGGTATCTCCTATTCTGATTAGATTTCCTCTTAGAGTCTTCTTTTTTAGGTCCCCTAACCTGCTTAGGTTCCACTCTTTTAGGATTCCTCTGAGGTTCTCTGATCAGATTAGGCATCTGAACAGAACCATCAATCTTCATAGGTTCTCTTTTCTGGCTTGTATGCTCTAGAATTTTTCCTTCCAGAACATTCACCTCTTCTGGATTATGTTTGGAATTATCAGTAGGGGGGTCCCATTTCCAACCAGGTTTGTGAACCACCATGCGATCAGAAGGATCCTCTTCATTCCGGAGTTCCACAAGTTCACCAGATCTTATAGACTTGTCTTTGGTAAGGCAATATTTATGAGATCTTTTAATAATTCCAGGATATCCTAAACCACTCTTATCATTTATGCGTTGAGAAGATCCTGAAATAATAGATAGGACATCTGGTTTCAAGGAATCTTCTCTGGGCACAGGTAACTCAATAGTTTGCTCAACTTGTTTTCCCTTGATAAGAGTCTGGTATTTGGCTCTAAGCTCATTGAGCTCATCCTCCTGAGAATTCTTTTCCTTTCTTTTCCTTCATGATTTGATCTACCAGAGTATCTATTTCTTTGATCTTATCCTGAAGTACAGAGACTTCTTTGGAATGATCTTTCATGAGTTCTCTGGTGGATTTTTGTTCATGAGATAAGGATTGAACTTCAGTTCTGAGCCTACCATTCTCTTTCTCAAGTTTTTGACATAATTGAACACAATTTTGGAGATCTGATAGCATTTGCTGCATATCAGACTCTCTGGAGTTACCAGATGAGTTAGAAGATTCAGTATATTTGGAATTTAATAAAACTAAGGTAGTTTCTTGTACCTCATTGATGTCTGCCATCAGACATACATCATCATCAGACCCGAAATCAGAAGAAGTGGTTCGGATTTGAATATCCTACGTCCACTCTCCCTTTTATCCAAGGGGTCTCACTATCAACCAACCAACTCACTTACTTACTCACTGAAATTGGGAAGTATCAGTTCCTTCTTACAAACTCTTTAGATTTAACTTCAATCTAAAGATCAACAGCCTACAACCTTATCTTGTAGACGAACAGGTTGAGGTCCAACAACTCCTTAAGAGTAGATATAATATGAACAACAAGAGTGCTAAGAGTGATTATCAAAAGCTTGGATTGTGACTTATGCGCGTAGGGTCTCTCTCTAGAGCTTTTTCTTGAACTGCACTCTTGTATTTATAGAGGGGATTAAGGAATAGCCGTTGGAGAGCTAATCCAATCAGATCCTCTATATAAGGAAGCTTCAATCAATCAATTCCCTAATAGATTGATTGGGTTGGTGGGATCCTTGGATTGACTATCTTCAAATACTTTCCAATCCTGATCTTGTTGACTTGATTTGAATCACCAACGGTCAAATGCTTCCTTTGCCAAACTCTGATTCTCTCCAGAGAAGACAAGACCAGACACCAGGCAACCTCGGTGTGTTCTGGTCCTGATCTGGTGAACAACCAGAATACTCAGTAGAAATAGTGAATCAAACTGAGCATCTTTTGTTCTACCAGACTCGTCTGGTCCAGACTCGTCTGGTCTGGGAAGGTCCTCTGCCTCTGGTCAGATCTGATCAGGTGAAGTCTTCTGGTCTGGCAGTTCCCCCTAGACTAAGTCCTAATCTAGATCATCATCTGGCTAACAGGTCCAGATGGTCCTATTACATCTTCTGGTTTGTTTTAACTCATCAAAACTATACAACTTTTATCCTAACACTAACTTAGAAATTGAAATTTGGGATACCCATAACGAATTAATTTGTTCCAAAGAATTAGACGTGGATGAACAAGAAGTGTTCGCTTGTTCCAAGGAAGAACAAGTGTTAGGTGATTTACAATAAATAAATACTATTGCTAATCTAGATAAGGAATGATTTTCTACCATTGATCAAACAAAATTCAGAAAGAAATAAGAAATTAGAGTTAATTAATTTTGTTACAAAATAATGGACTAAACACCAAGAACCCAAGAGTAAAGAGTCAAAATTCTAAATTGTATAAGAAAAAATTATCAATGACGAAATCCGGATGAAGGATTACAGAAATTACCTCAATTTCGTGTTGTATAAATTGACAACCCAAAGAATGCATTCGAAGGGAAGATTTGCTAGAATTTCAAAAAATGTGATGTTCTCCAACGATGCAATAACAAATTTAATAGAAAAAGAAATATTATTTTGCCTTTTATAAGACCAAGTACGATGGAGACAGTGACAGTAAATCACATACATCGGGTTTGGGAGATAAGCTAGCTTTGCCGGACGAGGGCTTTCGGGAGAGAGAGTGGATTTCAAATTTGTTTCCTCTTCTTTAAAAATTTGAAATGGAAACAAAGGATAAAATGTGGAACACTTGAATGGGACAATGACTTTGGAACTGAAGGGGTTTTTAGATATTTAAACACCAAAAGGACATGAAAGCACTTTAAAAAAAGGGCAAAATAGATTTCACATCAAATTTTGTATACTTTTAATAGTATTCTCTAAATTCATTAGTTATTGTACAAGAGATTTTAGTTATGAATATTGAAAGTATGTCGTGTGTGTTAAGTGTAGATGACTTAGATGTTGTACAAGATGTTGTGGTATACACTACAAGATTAGCATAGTGACTATGTCCAGTACATGCATCATATCTAACTGGTATTCTATATGCAGGATCATACCATGATTAATTATTACCTTTCGCAAACTGTCTAGGATGAATATGATATTTCCTTCTTTCTGAAGCTGGTAATGTTTAGTTAGTTTGAGTCCTTGGTTGGATATTTCCCCTTGACATCTTCATCGTTTTCTTCAAGTAGGAGTTGAACTTATTTTTTAAAAGGACACTGTGACCAAAATTGCCATAATATTGGTCCATGACATCCTCATCAGACTCAATTTTAGTCACAAATGGCTGATTTTCAGTATTTGAGAATGTTTAACCTTTGAAAACAACAACTTTTTTTTAATTGCATCATCAGTTTGAGTTGTGTTCATCTCCTAAGTTTTTAGAATGCTCACAAGCTCATTTAGACTTAATTGGTTTGTATATTTGGCTTCTAGTATAGCACAATTTTTTGCTTCAAACTATTTAGGCTATAGGTTGTCCAAGAGAGTGTAATTCATTGACAATCTGACTAAGTCTCTCATTGTAGGTTGTGATTGTCTCATCTTCTTTCATTCTGGAATTCTCAAATTTGGTCCCAAACATTTGAAGTTTGGTTCATCTAACACTTTCAATTCCCTCACAATGTTCTTGGAGCGTCTCCTATGCATCTTTAACCGCAGTACATGTTGATATGATCTTAAACATAGATACATCAACATAGGTAAAAATAGCATTGACTTGTGGCAATAATTACCCCTGGGTGTTAGAGCTCGCAACATAAGCGAGGTCCCCTTATAAATCATGTTAGAGTGAGCAACTTACCTAGTAGAGGAGATGAAGATGAGTATCAGGTTCTTCAAAAAAAGAATTACACGGTGAATGAGCAATTGCCCTTGAAGACAAGACAAAGGCAAACAACAACATCACCAAGAAAGAAATAGATCCTCATTGAGCGAGCAACCATCCTATGAAGACCGAACCTGCTCGACCTCGCCTGGTGAGATACTCGATCTCTCAAGATATGCGGACCTGACAAGATCAATCCTAGATAAAAAAATATACAAATGTAATAGTGGTAGTTAATTAGTATTCACCTTACCTAGTTAAGGTAGTGAATAAGGTAATATCAGAAATCTCCTGTCAACGGATGATTTAAAAAATGAAGTCCATTTTTTTTTCAAATCCCACTATAGTAATGCCAATAAAAAGAAAAAATGAGAGACCCAAAGTAATGAGACTTAGGGCTGGCCTAGTAGTTTATATTCTCTAGATGGAGTACTGATCGGGTCTATCTTATGTGCCAGGGGATATCTAAACTAAGCCGGCTTCTATTGTTGGCTCAGTCCATATTTTAAACGTTTTTGTGAGTATTTAGAGTTATATGAGTAACATTTTCATAAACTCATCAATTTGTCTCTTTGAAATTCATATTAGGAAAGAGGGCAAAAAATAGAGTTCGTAGGACTTTGAATCGACTCAAACGGACTCTCGGATGATAAAATATGAAAGAAATACGAAAAGTAGTGCAAAAGCAAGAAGCACTAGAGCACGGGATGGTGTTGGTCCCAAAGGTATATCAAGGTCTAGGGGGGGGGGGTGAATAGACCTTGAGTTTTTAAAACTTAAAACTTTTTAACCAAAAGTAATACAGACCAAACTCTGCAGCTGTAGAGTTTAAAACAAAGAAGTTTGCAGCTGCAGATTTTTAAAATGCAAAGTCTGTAGAGATTGATTCAACCACTTATCAAAGTTGATGTTGTAATACTTCAGAGTATTTTAACACCTTGTGCAGCAGAATAAACAAAGTGTGTGAGTGGAAAATCAAATGGGTAGAGCTCTAGCTAAGTGATTCAAAGAATTTATAGCTTTAGCTTTGTGAAAACAGATGCACACAGAATATATGTATGAAATGATGACACAAAATATGAAATAAAATAAGCAGCAAATATAAGCACAAAGATAATAAAAATGAACATATATAAAAAGAACAAGAGAGTTATTGTGGTTCAGAGGTGTTGTAATCCTCCTACATCCACTATTACACCACAAAGGTGTCAAATTCACTGAGATGTTTCACGTAGATACACAGTTGTTCCCCCTTAGATTTAGAATCTCACCCAAATTACTCTAATCTAGGCAGAAACACAAATTCAATCAGAAACTCTCAAATTCACTCAGAACTAAACACTCACTAAGAATGATATCTACATTAGGTAGAATAAAAAGGTTATAGTGAGGGAACAACAACAAATACAAGAATAATATCCTAGCCCTAAGTCCTAAACATCAAGATTTTGAAGGGCCGAAGACTTTAAAAGTTGTAGATATTGTGCAAGTTCGCTTGAAAGCTTGGGGTTGTTGTTGTTGATCCTCTGAGGTCTCCTCTCCTATTTATAGGAGTCTTGAGGGGTCCTCTAGCCGTTGGAGGGATTGAAATTTCAAATGAAACTCACCTCCAGCTTTGACTTCAGCTTAATTACAAGACTAATATCCTAGCCCTAAGTCCTAAGCTTCTAGTACATGTTGTCTTTTAGTGATGACTGCTCAAATGAGCTTTTAATCACTGAGCAACTTGTTTCCACTGGCTAGTAATTAACTCTGGTAAACACTGAAACTCTTCAAACTAAGTGAGTGAATGTACATGATGTACTACACTTAATTAGTCCTACTAATCTCAGGTTTATAGCTTGTAGTCTTTAACTCTGCAGATGTAGATTCTTCGGCTGTAGACTTGTCTTCCACTCTTCAGATGCAGACTTGTCTTGAACTAGCTGTAGAGTCTGAATCTATCTTTGCAGATGTAGACTTTATCTCTTTAAAAACTCTTCATTTATCTTTGTACCTGCAAAGTTAGTTTCCACCGAACAAAATAATATATGTTTTGAAATTATCAAAATCAAAGTGAGACAATCCTTAGGACAAAAATATCCTAACAATTTCCCCTTATTTTGATGATGGCAAAACCTATCAACCAAAATAATTAAATGACTAAAAATGCATATAAGAAATGAGTAAAATCTAGGAAATATAGAGAGAATTGTATTCATTTGTTAACTGATACATGTTCTTGATCTATTACAATTCTTTCTAAGTAAACTAGACTTCATCACTTACCTCTTCATCATCCAAATCTTTTCTTTCCGGGCTTTCTGGAATGATACCTTGAGCAATTAGTGCAGCATTCTTCAGTTCTTCTTCCTCATATGCCTTAAGCATTTCGAACTTGATTCTGGCACTTTCAGCTTCTTCTTCCTTCCGTGCTTTTGATCTCGGTGAAAGGGTCCTTGGCATCTTCTTCCTTCTAGCAGCAAATTTCTTCAGCTCTCCTCCACCTTGCAGTTTCCTTAGCAATTTGGCATTATCTCCATAGTATAGAGTACCTTGGTTTTTCAAGGTCTTGAATAGACTAAACTTGTCAGATAAACTTGCATGTTTTTTTAGCAAGGGGTGAAATGGACCAATTATCTTAAATTCTTCCAACAGCTTCTTGGTCACATTCACCCGGTTCTCTTCTTCTTCTTGAACAATATTTGTAGACTCTTCAACCATATCAGCTACAGGGTTTGCCTCAGCTATAGAAAACATATCTTCAGATATGATAGCAGTCTCATCTATAGGTTTTTCAACTATAGGATTTTCAAAGACTTTTTCTTGAGCATTCCCTAACAATTGTTGTGAAAACGATGGTACTTGACTTGGGATAGATCCAGCTTGAGCAACTGGCTGTAATATCTTTTCCTGAATTCTTGCTTCCTGAAATCTTGCTTCCCTTCTTTCAATAACCTTAGCTTCCCATTTTCCAACATATTTCTGATTCTTCTGGGGTAGCTTGACAATTCTACTTTTGTACGATTGACTTCGAGCTTGTGTCTTTTCCAAAGGCTTTACAAATAATGAAACACCACCTACTGGTCTGTCAAATGCACTTAGACCAGATTTGAATGCTTGATTCAGTTCATGCTCAAAACTTCCTTGCAAATTCTGAATGTTGGTCAAGGCTTTGTCAAGAGCCTCCTTCTCACCAGATTTCTCCACAACACCCATGGATACAGCTTCTTCCCCCTTTTTGCTGTCATCAAAATAGCTTAGGAGGGTATCTATCTTCAAAGATAAATTGGATTCCATCTGTCTTGAATTAGCAGTTAATGACACACATTATTGTTGATACTTTCAATAGATTCCTTAATGAGCCTATTATCAGTAAGAACATTCTCCAAAGAACTCTTAAGTTCATCAATTACAACATCCTTTTGTTGCACTTCGTTCTTCATTACAAGATGCATGCTTACCAAATTTTCAATAGATTCTTTAAACTTCTCTAGAATCTGTTGTTTCTCTTTCTTAGCTTTCTCAAAAAGCTTACTCAACATCTCCTGAATTCCTTCCTTGATCTTTTTGGATATAATATGATCTGGAATTCTCCTTAACTCTTCTTTGATGTTGATAGACATATTATCCACAGTAGTCTCCACTGAAGTGATCTTTTTTCAAGATCTCTTCATTGTAAACTATCTCATCATCCAGTATGTCCTCTTCAGCTGCTGATATTCTCAACACAATCTCAGATTCATTCTTTTCTTCAACTGATTTAAAAATCTTGGGTTCAGGGTGTGAAGAAGCATGTGTCTTCCTCTTCAAATTTAAAGGTGTAGGCACATCGGGGTAGCCAATTCCTCTAAGTAGTCATCGAATTCCTTCTCGTTCATTGTCTCCCTAGCTAAAGGAGTAGATGGATTAGCAGATTCCAACACAATAAAGGCGGATTGGGCTTTAAAAGCTTCTAAATCCTTACCTAAATTGCCAGTACTTAGCAGCTGCTGAGATCCATCTGTAGGCCTTTAAATCTCCTGATCTGTAAGGTTCGCTTCATTTGCATTTACTTCAGATGCAGTAGTTGCAACAATTTGTCCTCCCTGAGATGGCAAATTACCATCTCCAGACTCATCATCATCTTCATTACCTCTCTTCAGATCATCATTTTTGCAAGGTGACTTTCCTTCATCCTTCTTATCTTGAACATCCTTCTCTTTCTCAGAATTTTCTTCATCCACTAAATTTTCTTGATCAACTGTAGATTTACTAGCTTCAATTGAGAGTTTTACTCCTTCTACAAGAGTATTCAAGTTAGCAAGATCTACCATTGGAGGGCTAGGTGGCACCATTGTGCTTCCACCTTCTCCACTTACAAATTCTTTATTTTGGGGCATATCCTCTTTATCCGAACTCTCCTCATCACCAGTTGTAGATAATAATTCAGAGCATGGGATAATGGCTTGATCATCTGTCTCATTGGCAAGTACAACTCTTAGAGCATCAGCTGCAGACTTGCTCAGAGACTTTCCTTTATCACTTTCAGTGACAATCTCTTTTCCTTTTCCTTTCTTAGTTTTCAGTGCTTTCCTTTCTTCAATTTGCTTTTTCTTCATCCCAGCAATCTTCCCAAAGAAGAACTTGTTATCCAATAACACTTCAATATCTGAAATGTTACTCCATTCTAGTATCCATATAAATTCCTTTGCTTCTTTTTTCTTCAGAATTTCCAGTTTATTCCTTAGATCTCCCCACTCTTCATATCTTTGCAGTTCTTAAACATGCTCTGCAGAGAGCTGTTCTTCATCCAACTCTATATCACCTGATTCAGTTTCAACTAGATCTTTCACTTTTTCCTCAACATTCTTGCTTGGCATCTCCTTAGACATTTCTACAGGAGAAGAAGGCACAATGGCTTGTGTCTCCTTGATAGCAATCTCTTTATTCTCACTAGTCCTAGCTACAGTCTCTAAGTCTGTAGACTTAGTCATCTGAGCTGTAGACGCTATTGCCTCCTTGGAATGTTTCTTCTTTCTCCTCATTTCCTTAGAAGATTCCTTATTTTTTAGAATTACAGTGTTTTCTTCTTCATTCTCAATCAATTCCAACTTTCTCTTAGCTTTTGATTTTTTCTTGAGAACAACAGGGGGTTTTGAAATTGGGACATCCTTGGGTTTCTTCTGTTTCTTCTTTTTGAAAACCATTGGTGCATCAGCAGCACCTCTCTTGAACTTACCCAACCCAATGATTCTATGAACAAAGATAGGCACATGACCACAGGTCTTAAACAGGGGTACACCAAGATATTTTAAGATGTAATTCAGAAATAAACCAAAACCTTTTGTATTTCCTCCTTTGGTCACATTGTATGCAATCCTATTGAATATCAAAGAATTTACATCTACTTTGATGCCTTTATCGAAAGCAATCATTAAATTCCATGCAATTTCAGGACCATCATCATGACTTCCTATTCTACTAAGAAGAGATTTATCCATTACCTCATATAAGTAGACACACTCTTTTGATAATTTGTTCTTTTTGAAATGCTAGTCCAGCAGTGAACTTGTTGTAGTATACAATATCTTCATCTTTAAAGTTGAACTCTGTGAAATGAAGTCCTCCACTCGTTATCTTTTGGGCTTCACCTATAGCTTTGATGGTGATCTTGATATCCAAACCATTATTACGAGTATCAATATAGATCTTTCCCTTAGTATATGAAGCAGATTCATAAAATTTATGGGGCACAACGTCATCATATCCCTCTGGTTTCTTGGTTAGAATAAATTCTAAACCCTGGGACTTAATACGGTGAAAAATACGAGCCATAACTTCGGATTTATCAAGAGCATTAATTAGGGCATTGAAATCGAACAGTGATCCAAAGAGAATCTTCATGTTTAGGAATTTTGAAACGAAGAAAACTTTGGGTTCGAAGTTTGTAGATAGAATGCAAAGGGGGTTCAAATGAGTAAAAATGAACCAATTTTGTGCTAAGGGTTCCTATTTATACTTGCACAAAACTCAAGGAAAATGTTAACGTTGAGAAAACGGTTTTTCCTTTTATTTTGGAAATCAACCGTCGAAAATGTTTGGGTTATTTACTCACTCATAAGATCAACGACTTATAATGAAGTAAATAAAATCCAATTTTTGAAAGTCAATGTATAAATGTACACTGTTCAGTACGTTTTTATCAATTAAAAACCTGAAATAATAAATCCAAAAATTATGTGTTTGTACAAGTACAGGAATTTGGAATTTAGTAGTGTACACATTAATTGACCAGGGATGTACAAGTCAACTTGAAAATCTACAGTTTAGAAGTTTGCAGTTAGAAATCTTCAGTTTAAGGATAGTTTGCAGTTAGTCTAGTTTACATTTGTAGACTTAAGTTTGTATTTGCATTCTTTAAGTTTACATATGGATAGCTTTCTTAACTTTTAAGCTTTCCTACTAAGATCTTTTCAACTGTATACTTCATTTCTGAGTGATTTTCTCATAACTCTAACATTCCTAGTTCTCCTCTCATAGTAGAGAATCTTGATTCACATAGGGGCTTAGTAAAGATATCTGCAAGATTAAGATCTGTATGAATCTTTTCCATTTCGATATCTTTCTTTTCAATATGATCTCTAATAAAATGATGTCTCACATCAATATGCTTAGATCTTGAGTGTAGAACAGGATTCTATGTGATATCAATTGCACTTATATTATCACAGAATATAGTAGTGTTCTTTGACTCAATGTCATAATCTCTCAACTGATATTGCATCCAAAGAATTTGTGCACAACAGCTTCCTGCAGCAATGTATTATGCTTCAGTTGTAGGTAATGCAATAGAATTATGTTTCTAGTTGTGCCAAGAAACTAACCTTTGTCCAAGAAATTGACAAATCCGACTAGTACTCTTTCTGCCAACTTTACATCCAGCAAAGTCTGAATCTGTGTAACCTTTTAGTTCTATTCCACCCTCTTTTGAGTACCATAAACCAAGATTTTGGGTAGACTTAATGTACTTGATAATCTTTTTCACAACATTCAAGTGTGATTCCTTGGGGTTGACTTGGAATCTAGCACATACACCCACAACAAATATGATATATGGTCTGCTGGCTGTAAGGTAGAGCAATGATCCAATCAATCTTCTATATATTGTAACATCCACACTTTTTCAATTCTCATCTTTATCCAAAAAAGTTGACTTGACTGTGACATAGGGATAAATGTAGGCTTTGAAGAACTCATTCCAAACTTCTTGATTAGTTCTTGAGTGTGACATAGGCTTTGGCCAGATTTATAAAAATTCCTTTGTCCATTTGCTTAACTTGCAAAACTAGAAAGAAATTTGGATTTCCCATCATGCTCATCTCAAACTTTTCTTGTATGAGATGGGAAAATTTCCTACATAATTCTTCATTAGTTGATCCAAAGATAATGTCATCAACATAAATTTGAACTAGTAAGATGTCTTCACTATGTTTGAGCCTAAAAAGGGTCTTATCAACTATTCCTTTCTTAAAACTATTCTTGATTAAATAATCACAAAGAGTATCATACCATGCTCTGGGAGCTTGCTTTAATCTGTATAAAGTTTTTCTTAACCTGTAGACTTTGCCTCCATCTGTAGAGTCTTCAAAACTAGGAGGTTGCTCTACATAGACTTCTTCTGACAAAAGTCCATTTAAAAATGCATTCTTTACATCCATTTGGTATACAGTAAACTTCATATGAGCAGCATAAGCCAAAAATATCCTTATTGCCTCAAGTCTTGCAACTAGTGCAAAAGACTCATCAAAATCAATTCCTTCAGCTTGGCAATATCCTTGTGCTACAAATCTGGCTTTATTCCTTGTAACAACTCCTTCTTCATCAAGTTTGTTCTTAAATACCCACCTAGTTCCAATAACCTTTAGATGCATAGGCCTGGGAACTAACTCCCAAACTTGATTTCTCTCAAATCCGTTCAGCTCTTCTTGCATAGCAAGTATCCAATTAACATCCATAAGAGCTTCTTCTATGTTTGATGGTTCCATCTCAGATAAGAAACTTGCAAACATAGCTTCATGCTATTGTCTTCTGGTTCTTACTCTGTCAGTTACATCTCCAATAACTTGTTTAGGGGGATGGTTTCTAAGCCATTTCATGTTTAAAGGATCATGATGAATATTCTGTTCAGCTGTAGAGTTATCAACTGTAGACTCGTTGAGCCTTTCTGTTAACTCTTCTACTGATGGAATATTATCTTGATTATCTTGACATGCTTCTTTCAAATGATCTTCAGTCCTTTCTAACTCTTTAGTATATTCTCATTTGCCTTGTTCAGTCATTCCTACTGGAATTCAAGTATTACATACGGCTGTAGAGTTCTATTTATAGAGTTTTCCTCTTTTTGTAAATTATTAATGATCTTTTGACTTTCTCTATCTTCATTGTGTGGTTCATCAAACACAACATGTGTAGATTCCTCCACAAGCATTGTCCTCTTATTAAACACTTTAAATGCTTTGTTTACTACTAAATATCCAAGAAAGAATCCTCCATCTGCCTTAGAATCAAATGTCTTTAGATAGTCTTTCCCATTATTGAGAATGTAGCATTTGCATCCAAAGATGTGAAAATAAGATATATTAGGACTAAAACCCTTCCATAATTCATAAGGTGTCTTGGAATGTGCTTTGTTGATTAAACATCTGTTTTGTGTAACGAGAAGTATTAGCAGCCTCAGCCCAAAACCTTTTAGGTAAATGAGCTTCTACTAACATTGTTCTAACAGCTTCTTTCAGAGTTCTATTTTTCCTTTCAGCCACACCATTTGGTTGAGGTGCTCTAGCTGCTGAATATTTATGATGAATCCCATGAAGTAAACAAAACTCCTCAATAACTTGATTTGTAAATTCAGTTCCTCTATCAGATCTGATTTTTACAATCTTCAAACCTTTCTCTTTTTGAATTTTTCTCATAAGTTCAGGCAACCTTTGTAAAGTCTCACTCTTTTTTCTTAGGATCACAGTCCAGGTGAATCTTGAGTAATCATCTACAACCACAAGGGTATATTTTTTCCCACTAATGCTAACTGGTTCTATGGGTCCAAAAAGATCCATATGAAGCAGTTCCAAAACTTTGTTTGAGTCATCAAAGATTTTACTCTTAAAAGTCTTCTTTGTTTGCTTACCCTTTTGGCATGCATCACAAAGATGATCTTTCTTGAATTTTATCTCTAGTAGACCTCTTACAAGTTTGTTCTTTACAAGGTCATTCATGGTTTTAAAATTTATGTTATTTAGTCTTTTATGCCAAAGCCAACTTGTATTTATAGAGTTGTTTGCTATAAAACAAACATTCTCTTCAGCTGAGCTCCATTAGACTATATACACATTTCCTTTTCCAGTACCACAAAGTTTGACTTGCTTGGTTTCAGCATCCTTAATCATACATGAGTTAGGTGTAAAGTCTACAATGTAGCCTTTGTCACAAAATTGACTCACACTTAGCAGATTATGCTTCAGTCCATCCACAAGATATACATCATTGATTTGAACATTTCCTCTTCTTATTGAACCTGAACCTTTGGCAGTACCATTGGCATTATCACCAAAGACTAATCTAGGTCCATTAAGTTCTTTAAGGTTGGAAAGTGCTTCTATATTACCTGTCATATGCCTTGCACAACCACTATCAATATACCAGATTTTCTTTGGAGTGGTTGACAAATGTCCCTGCAATAAGTGAAGAGTTAGTGCTTAGGTATCCAAAGATTTGGATCTCCTCCAGTGACATTTTTAACCACCCAAGTTGGTTTTGCAATAGTTGGTCTTTTGCCTTTCTTGTTAGGAACTTCCTGATCAACTTTCTTGTCACCTGTAAACTTCTTTCCATTCCAAAATTTGTTAAAAAAATTCTTTTCTCTTAAAGTCTACAGTTGCTTACGGCTGCACAGTTGTTGTCTGTAGAGTTTGACTTGAAGTCTCTTCTTTACAGATTGATTTGATCTTGTCTGTGTACAGATTGATATTTTCTTCCAAATGTTTTTCATTTTCATTCTTTCCATAGATAATGTCAATGATCTTCTTTTGTTTCTCATCAGATAGCTTTTTTACTAATATTTGAACAGTTGGTTCCTCAAGTTCTTATAGTAGAATTCTTTCTCTCTCGAATTCTTGTTGTTGTTTCACAAATGTAGGCATAGATTTTTCAAGATAGTCTTGCCAATCACATGGATTATAGCCAATGCCAGTCATATTACCAGAAGGTTTCTGTTGCAAGAGCATTGCCTTCAACTTTCTAGAAGATTTACCATAACAATCCAATCTTTTTATGAAATAATCTCTCTCAGCTTCAACATTTGAGATGAGGTTATTTTTTCTTTCAACTTCATTCTTGAGTTCTATGCAGTCATCAATTCTGCAGGTAGCTTCTTCAAAAAGTTCTTCATGACTCATTTTTAGATAATCAAATTCTTCTTGCAAATCACTCATGAAGGATAGCTTGTTTTTGTTTTCATTGGTTTCAACAAGCAGTTTCTCAATTATTTGCTTGAGCTTTTGATTTTCTACTAAAAGTTCACCATAATCACTTCTTATATAAAGCAGTCCTTCAAAACCTTTTTGGAGCAAGTGAATCATATCACTGGAAGAATCTTTTTCAGTTAAAGAACTAGATGAGGATTGTACCTCTTCATCCTTTGTCATAAGACAAATCAGTGCTTCATTGTCCTCAGAATCTGTGGACTCACACTCTGCAGTTGGGTGAGAAGAAGAAGAGGGACTTTCTTCCTGAGTCTTTTCAAACTCGGATAGTAGTGCTCTTATTCTTTCTTTATCCAACTTTTTCTTCTTTTCCGTCTTTGCAGCTCTCTCCTCCTCAGTGTACTTCTTTGCTTCAGGATAGGGGTAGTCTTTAATAAAGTGTCTTGGTTTCCTGCAATTGTAACCAAGATAGGTGGAGTTAGTAGCTGATTTACTTGACTTACCTTCTTGCTTAGATGGATTCTTCTTCCAGTTGGCTCTCTTGGCAAATTTTCTAAATTGCTTGATCAACAGGGCCATCTCATCAATTTCTGAGTCTGATTCTGTGGTTGGGTTGGACTCTGCAGCCACAAGAGCTGTAACTTTTGAACTTGTTGATTCCTTGTCTTTTCTCCTGTGAATGTCAAACTCAAAGGCTTTGAGGTCAGAAAACAATTCAAATGTAGAAACTTTAGAAAGTGTTGGGATATATTAGTTTTGATGATTTTCCAAAACCACATGTAATAGGTTTGAAGCAGTCAGGATCGTATCTTTTAGTTTCAGGTTAGACTAGTTTATTTTTCAGTTGAACAGGGTATCAGTGGAGAAGAACTCTGCTGAGGGGGAACATAGTGAGGGGGAACTCACTGACACAGCCTGAGGAAGTCAAGATGACATCACATGAAAGACAGACTGAAGTCATGCCAAAAGACCTGATCCTGAAGAGAAGCCTGAAGGAAGTCCCACTGAGTATAAACCTGACTATTCTAAGCTAAGTCGGTGGACTACTCAGTGAAGAGCATGATCAGGAGGATTAGTGTTGTACCTAGTAGACCCTGAAGCAGTCAGGCTACTAAGGTCAGGGAAGATTATCATTCAGCCTTATGACAATCTTCTTGGAAAGATCTTCAAGTGTCTACTGAAGGACAACTACACTGAAGACATTCATGTCTACTGAAGATCATCAGAGTCAGTAGAGGATAAGCCATCTGAAGTCAGTGTGCCCTGATCAAGCCCACTGAACCAAAGAGTCATTGGACTCAGTCCAAGTGGACCAATCAAGTCAAGACAGCTCATCCGACACTGACAAGGCCGCATTCCAAGAAAAGTAGGTGTCCCTATTAATGGTCTGGATTCAAATGTGACTACCTCCAATGGTAATATTTTAATCCACAATATAAATACAAGCTCATAGCTACAGTTCAAGTGTGTGCAAGAGGAGAAAATTAAACACCTACGAGCTATGAGGGTGTGAGAGTTCTGTGTAGTCAAAGAGAGTTATAAGGGAGCACATCTCACATCCACGACACTGACCATTAGGGTCTTTACATTTATTCATTGAGTGTCAATCTTGTAACTTTTAGCTTAGAGAGGTTTTCCCAATCTTAGCTTGAGGCTAACACATTGTAAGGGAAAATCTCACCTAGTTGAAGAAAACCAAACCAAACTAAACCCTTCCAGAAGAATGTTAGGTTTGTAGTGAGGGGAGGAGAGGCAGACCAGAGAGTGGCGTGAGTCCAGTGTATCTGTGCACCTTGACACGTTAAAAATAAGTCAATCTCAAGTAGTGGATTCTCCTGTTAATCAGGGCAGTGGACGTAGGAGCTTGAGTCTCTAAACCACTTTAAACTGAGTGTGATTTATTGCTTAAGCACTTGCAAACTGGTTTGTATTGTGTGCTCACTGAGAGTATCATTCTTAAATAAGGTTTTAAGCTAAGTGTTTTGGTCAGGGAGAATCAATCTAACTGACAGGCTTATGCACGCACTCGAGAGTTCAGTCTCTCGACTCACTGCTTTGTTGAGAGCCTGAGCTCACAAGTCAATTGTCACTGACTTGAGAGCTCTGACTCTCAGCAATACAGTGACTTGAGTGTCTCGCACTGAACTCATTAAAAAAAATTCTCGGTGTTATCTCCTAAATTCCCATATTGTCCTTGTTTGTGAAAAAAATACGGGACCATCAGAAAGATCCTTGGACTCTCACATAGCAACCACTTTCATATCCCACTCAGATGGTAGGGCTCTTAGAACCTTCATGTTCTTTTCCCTTTGTGAGTACTCTTTTCCAAGCAGTTCAAGCTCATTAAGAATCTCAATGAATCTTGAATCAAACTTTTCAAGAGTTTCTCTAGATTTCATCTTGAAGTTCTCAAATTTTTTAACAACTATCATGAGCTTATTCTCCTTAATTTGATCAGTTCCTTCACAGATCATCTCAAGTTTCTCCCATATCTCTTTAGCAGTTTTGCAACTTTTTATCTTGCTAAACACAATTTTATCTAAGGAGTGATATGTTTCTAGCAACATTGTTGAGGTTTGCTCTCCTCTTGTCTTCATCAGTCCACTCCTTTCTGGGCATTGGAATGATTTGGGCTAATCCAGTATGTTCACCTGTAGTGTTAGCCTTTTCTATCACAATTGGATCATCTTCAATTATGGACCACATCTCATCATTCATAGCAGATAGGTGTGTTTGCATCCTTATTTTCCAGTCATCATATTCATCTGTAGAAAACATAGGCACTTTAGATTCCATCATTTTAGGAGCCATAATAGTATGCAGATATGATTTTTCAAAAACACTTTTGGATCTAGCTTGAAAACTTTTAAAACTTGGTCAAAGCAGTGGCAAGCCAACTTCTCTGATACCACTTGTTGGTCCCAAAGGTATATCAAGGTCTAGAGGGGGGGGTGAAAAGACCTTGAGTTTTAAAAACTTAAAACTTTTTAACCAAAAGTAATACAGACCAAACTCTGGAGCTGTAGAGTTTAAAACAAAGAAGTTTGCAGCTGCAGACTTTTAAAATGCAAAGTTTGTAAAGATTGATTCAAACACTTATCAAAGTTAATGTTGTAATACTTTAGGGTATTTTAACACCTTGTGCAGCGGAAATAAACAAAGTGTGTGAGTGAAAAATCAAATGGACAGAGCTCTAGCTAAGTGATTCAAAGAATCTATAGTTTTAGCTTTATGAAAACAGATGCACACAGAATATATGTATGAAATGATGACACAAGATATGAAATAAAATAAGCAGCAGATATAAGCACAAAGATATTAGAAATGAACAGATATAAAAAGAACAAGAGAGTTATAGTGGTTCAGAGGTGTTGTAATCCTCCTACATCTACTGTTACACCACAAAGGTGCCAAATTCACAAAGATATTTCATGTAGACACAGAGTTGTTCCCCCTTAGATTTAGAATTCTCACTCAGATTACTCTAATCAGAAAGTCTCAAATTCACTCAGAACTAAACACTCACTAAGAATGATATCTACACTAGGTAGAATAAAAAGGGTATAGTGAGGGAACAACAACAAAATAGAAGACTAATATCCTAGCTCTAAGTCATAAACTTCTAGATTTTGAAGGGTTGTAGACTTGAAAGTTGTAGATATTGTGCAGGTTCGCTTGAAAGCTTGGGGTTATTATTGTTGATACTCTGAGGTCTCCTCTCCTATTTATAGGAGTCTTGAGGGATCATCTAGCCGTTGGAGGGATTGAAATTTCAAATGAAATTCACCTCCAGCTTTGACTTCAGCTTAATTAATGCTTCTTGTCATATAGCATTGTCCTTGAGTAGTACATGTTGTCTTTTAGTGATGACTGCTCAAATGAGCTTTTAATCACTGAGCAACTTTTTTCTACTGGCTAGTAATTAGCTCTGGTAAACACTGAAACTCTTCAAACTAAGTGAGTGAATGTACAAGATGTACTACACTTAATTAGTCCTACTAATCTCAAGTTTACAGCTTGTAGTCTTTAACTCTACAGATGTAGATTCTTCGGTTGTAGACTTGTGTTCAACTCTTCAGATGCAGACTTGTCTTGAACTAGTTGTAGAGTCAGAATCTATCTTTGCAGATGTAGACTTTATCTCTTTAAAAACTCTTTATTTCTCTTTATACCTGTAAAGTTAGTTTCCACAGAACAAAACAATATATGTTTTGACATTATCAAAATCAAAGTGAGACAATCCTTAGGACAAAAATATCCTAATAGATGGGTTCGAGCCAAGCGCTCAAGCACAAGAGCTCGAGCAGCCCCCATGTTCTGTGACCCATAGGCGCCTGAGAGAGCTCGAGCGAGGGCCAGCTCGAGCGCCCTGGGTGATTTTCGACCCATATCGTATAAATACCCGTCTCAAGCCTATTTTTACATATCTACACTTGTTTTTCGAAGGGGAAAAGTCTTGGAACGTGATTTTGAGAGTTTGGTAAGGATTTCAAGTTTTTAATCGAGGTTTTTATCGTACGAATTCATTAGAGAAATTATTACTTTGCACGGATTGGATTTACCTTTTTGTTTCTTGAATTCTTTGATACATAGACCTAAAATTCCAGATTTTAAAAGATTTATTTTCAAATTTGATTCAATTGATTTCATAGATAGTTTATGTTCTTGAATTTCTTGATTCGTATAATTATGTGTATGATGATTGATCTAGTTATTGCGTTTATTCTCATAATCACCATGTTAAGCTAAAAACCTTGTATGCTTAGGATAGGATGAACTCGTAGAATTAGGATGTTGGTACGTAATTAGGATAATTCGTGATGTATAGTTTTAATTCTCTTAATTATTGAATAATTCTAATAAACCCTAGAATAATCATGGAATTAAGTACGAAAATTGTTAGAGAAAAACGACCGCATGACTCTTTAATAACAAATAGGCTTAAGGAGAGGGTTTTTGAAGGGGTTTATAATCAACCGGTTTATCTAGGGAGGACGGCCGAATCACCTTAGTTAAATTAGGGCCTCAATAATTAAGCACAATTCATATAATTTGATAAATGGGTTTGTGAAGTAAGTTGTTAGAACTAAGTATTGGGATTATTTCCAAGCTTTTATTCTTTCAATTCCTTGTGCTAGATTAGGGAAGTTGATTGCCTAGTTTATAGTAAACTTAGGATTTTAACTTGAACATCACAATTATTTTAGTTTCCGTACCAATTCTGTTAGTATATCCTATTCTGAGCATCACCATCATATTTGCACTTCAAATCGGAGTTAGAATAGTTTTTTTTTTTATAATTAGTAGAATATAGTTTAGTATTAGTTTAAAATAAAATCGCATTCATATTAGCTACGACACGTAGATTTTCAGGGATTTACACGCGTGCAAGCCTTATCACGGGTTTGATACTACTTGGTCCCTACACCTGTCAAGATTTCCATACTTTTGTGGGGTAACTACTAGTAAAGCTAGTATTTTACAGTCAAGTAGCGGACAATTGGCAAGATGTTAGTGGTCTGAATATGTCCAGCAAGGACAAATATAGTGTCATCTTCAGAAAGACAAAATTCACGCATTTAATGGAAGGATTGCCCAAAGATAATAGGGTAATACAAAGTTTTTTTTTTTTTTTTGCACTATAAATATAAGCTTTAAGGCACAATAAACCGATCACCAACCTTAAGACTAAGCCTAAAGAACTCAACAATTCTCCTTACATTTAATAGTTTTCTTGCATTCAAAATACTACATAAAGTCATTTTACATTTTTTTTCTATTGTTTTTAGATATATTATATAGGCGGTATTTTTTCTTTCGATAGGGTCCCATTTTTTCATGTTCGCGCTAGGCCAAAAGAATGACAGTGTCACTCTGATTTGTACTATATTCAGTTACAGCTATCTTGTTTCTGGTGTTAAGAGGGGTTCCAATTTAATCTTTTAAGTTAACAATTAATTAAGACTTTTATCAGTTTTTTTCAACAACAATACTTGTTACACACATATTTTAAATCAATTTTTTTTTACATTTCATAAAAAAAAATCATTATTTTGTAGTTGGGAACTTATTAAGACGTTCATCAACTCTTTTCCAACTTACCAAGACTTTTCACCAATAAATATATATAAACTTATATAAGTAACAGTATATCCCTGATAACCTCGAGACCAAGGCGACCTCCACTCCCGCCCCACCTGAGAGTTATCTTTGGTACATATGTTATAAACATGCAAAGGTTTTAAGTGTTAAAATGTGACCTATTATTACTTTAAAGCATCACTTGATTCCGGGCTTTGGAAGGCTTTCTGGAACATTGGTCATCCCTTGGGAGGATATGTATACTCAATATTTGGTATTTAGGTAATATGACTCAGACCTATTGATTTAGTAGTCGGATTTGCATGATATTGTCCATTTCTATCTATTCATGAGTCATGACATGATATAACTTTGTTGAAGTTGAGGCGTTAATTTATTTTGGAATGAACAAATACTTGCATTTGGTATAACATTATGTTCATATTTAAAAATAAAAAAAAAAGTCATTGAAGCACAAGTTGACAGGCCTATTATTGGAGCTATAACTTTTTACATATCTCTTCTGACTTTCACTCTCTGTGTGCATCCTGATAGACTAGATTATATGGATTAAGTGATGGTATGCTCTTCTTTGTGTTGGTGATGCATAAGTTGTCTCAATATGCTTGAAATTTGATGGTTCCATAATAATCTTAGTATTTCATAATTTTTTGTTCAGGCATAAATTATTTATTCTCACAAAAAAATATTGTCTATGAGGCCCCCACAAAAGTCATTCATCTCGTATATTATGGAGGTGCATCTGCAGATCGCAATGTGTTGGACTTTTCACCTCGATCTGTATGATGATGAGATTGGATAATGTTGACCCAAGGGCCACTGGCCGCTATCTGTTCTTGTATCCCGCAACTACTTATGCGAGCTCTACTATTTTATCAGTTACTGTGACTATTTCAAACTCTCGTTCTAATGGGGATCCTACATTGATCGAGCTTTCTTTGGTTGTGGCGGAGAACCACCTAGCCCTAACCTCAACTATATGATTGGGCATCCTTGCGGGGTAGGGACTAGTCTCTCCACGCCGGCTGCCGAGAATGCTCTGATATTTGAATGATGGCATAGGTTGCGCTACCCCAAGGCCGCATGTACATCTCATTTGTTTAGCCTTTCTCATCCATTAATGCTCTTGGTATGTACTTTCCCAAGTTCCTGAATTGGGCTATCATATTATTTGACGCCGCTCCTAAGACAAGACAAACGTTCCTTTTGTCTCTTTAGCCCCGTCAAGGAGAGTCTTCCGTGCAAATGGGAAGGAAAGTTATAGGGCCATGCTCGTTGATTAACGAATAATAAAGTGCTTGACCAGCCACCCTTGCAGGTAGTTGGGAGCAATAGGACTAGCTTTTTATATGAGGTAATTAATTGATGGGGACAAGACCAAATCGTCGCACTCCAGGGGCCGAGGGCGAGCTGGTATCGGGGATAAAAAAAATTAACTCACTGGAGCTCGCCAAGCTTGGTTGAATTTTACCCGCTTACCAATTTGTTTCCCTGAGAGGCCGACTTAAACTAACTCGGCTAAGTTGACCTCTACAAATAATACAGAATAATATATCCAAAATTTGTGATCATCTTTTTTTTGTTCTCAAATTTCAGAATATTTCTCTCTTGCTCTCTAAGTCACTTTTCTTATAAATAAGAGTCAAAATAAAATTTTCAGTAGTCCAAATAGCAAATAAATGATATAATAAATTGAAAAAGAAAAAGGATAGTGTCCCCACAACCCGGGGCAAAGGTCACCAAACAAGCTCCTCATTCTATACCTCGTCGTAGAACCCCAATGGGGAAACCGAACTAGGTGAGAAAAGGAACCTTAGAAGTCTCCCTTTTTTTTCTTACCACTTTTGGTGGTGTGAATTTCCCACTCTCTAACAGTGTCCAAACTTTCAACGAATGTACCTGTTTTCTTCTCCACCATGTCCTTCTGTAAATCGTTAATCATCGCATGATTGTCTTGAAAATCATCCCATTTCAGTAGTCCAAATAGAATAAGTCACAAACGACTCCATCAACTCCCTACTGCCGAATTGTAAGAAAAATCCAAAACAAGTTGCTAGGACCTTGGTATTACAAACCAACTTCATGTCTTCAGAGAGAAATCAAGAAATTAACGAAATTTCTAACCACAAGTACAAAATTTGGGTTTAGAAAGCTGTTATTATCTCCCTTAGACAGCTGTTATAAGGGATGTCCAAGTAGCAGCTATGTAAGGCTGTTTAAGCTTAGACAACGGTTAAAAAAAAGCTGTCACGCCCCAATTTTATAATAGTAAAATTTACGGATTTATCACAAGAATAATTTTTCGAATATAAAGGTGTGAACTAAAAATTTACTTAAAAATAAGATATGAGATTTTATTTCGAAAGAAAAATACTTAACAAACAAGAAACAGCGGAAGATTTTTAAAACTGTAAGAAAAATATAACTATTTCATGAGGGCTTAATTTGGAAATACTGGATTAATATATAAACTTAATTTTAATATAAAATGACTTGAAAGACTATCATCCATCGCCTCTCCACGCTTCCGCTGCGCACTCTGATAATGTTAAAATGAATGGGGTGACTATGCAAGCACAATCAGTGAAGTCAGGTTATTCAAAACTTAATGCTAAAAATAAATAGTCGAGTAAACATAGAATAACAATTAGTATTCACATTTATCACATATACTTTGCCAACTTTGCCACATAAACGTTGTCATAGATACTTTGCCACATATACTTTGCCACATAAACGTTGTCATAGATACTTTGCCACATATACTTTGCCACATATATACTTTTCCACCTATACTTTCCCACTAATTCACTTTGCAACATATACTTTCCCACTAATGCACTTTGCCACCTATACTTTCCCACTAATGCACATTGCCACATATACTTTGCCACTAATGCACTTTGTCACATATACTTTGCCGCCTATACTTTGCCACTAGTATAACATTGCCACATATAACATGGAAAATATTCACATAGCATGCAACTCAAATAATTATTTAAAACATTAAATAAAAAATAACACATGCAAATAAACTCTACTAACCACTGTAGAGTATAAGCAATTGAAACCTTATCTGAATTTAACGTCGTGGATGAATAGGTGCAAAGTCTTTATGCTCTACTCCTCGCAGTTACCATTATCTAACATAAATGTTAAATCTACTATGAATACTAATAAAAATAAATTCCTCAAATATAAATCATAAAATCTCTTTTGGTCTAGATCCTAAAAGCAAGGTTTGAGTGTTACTAATTATCTTAAAACTAAACTGACTTGTGAAAAATGGGATTCTAAATCCAAAGAATAATTATATTAATCTGAAATTTTGAAGTAATAGAATTCCTTTATCGTGTATTAGCTCCTTCCTAAAAAAATTCCTAAATTAAATAATTAAAATTCTTAATGCACACAAACTCACATACGTACCGATCGATTACAGTGAAATCAATTTCCCCTAAATTTGTTTACCGTGATCTACATAAATTTCTAACCCATCCACCATTATTAGATTGATTATTCAAATAACTATACCCACTTTATCTATATAAAAGTTGAAATACTTTATTCATGAAAATCAAAACCTAAAACAATGTATTAACCAAAACTGATAGCGACCGACACATACACATTAATTATGTACATGTATCTATGAGATAAGAGGGAACTATATAGATCAAAGTCTAAAATAATCAGAGAGAATGAAATAAATTAGAGAAGAAAGATACCTTGAGTTCGCTCGTGAATAAACATATAGGATTTGAGATCGTAGATTATTGAATATGAAAATATAGGGTTAGGTTTAGTATAAATAGATATATTAAGCATGGGCTTGTGCTTAAATTTGGACTGATATAAAAGAGATAAAGACTTGGATTTAAATTTCTTATTTCAAAAGGTCTAGGAATTTAAAAAAATACGAAAGTAGATATATTTTCAAATAAAATAATTAGGAGTTTGTATGTCTCTCGAAAACTTGAAGATTTGATTTTAAATTAAAATTCCTTTTGTAGATAAAGATGAAATTTGAAAGATATCTTTTTTAAATAATTATGAAATATGAATAGTCTATAATTTTAATAAAACTTGATATTTGAGAATAATGAGAATAAATAATAATTAACTAGAGAAATTTGGGTTGTTACATTCTCCACCACTAATAACAATTTTGTCCTCGAAATTTCAGTAATTTACCAACTCTTAAAGCTATCGGATATTTTACTTAATTCTTAAACAACTAGTATAACTCAATAAAACATCAAAGTCTCCAATGTCAATCATGTGCAATCGAAGTCCTCATTTCATCCAATGCAAATCCTCATAATTATTTCCATCAATATCTAAAACATCAATGTCTCCCATTTCATCAAATGTAAATCTTCAAAGGTATTCCCATAAATATCCAAAACAACAATCCTTTTCAACTTATCGACTATAATTTTTCTTATGGTATACTATCCTCAAGAACTTGGGGTGTACTACTTTCCTCATAAATCATGTACTATTCCTCAATATTTCATGCTCGAGTATAGCAACTAAAAATATCTATCTTTATCTTTCATATAACCTAGTGCGAGATTTCATAAAATGTAAAATGAATGTCATATATATGCTCAAGGAAAAATCATAATTCATATGGTAAATATATAAATGTTCAGTATGCACTTTGATCATGAAATATTTGAACATACATAGTAACATAGTCATAGCATAGTGTTGCCTTGTCTTGTATCATGAATTAAAACTCATAATGCGTGTACCTCGAAATGATTAACTAGAAAATTAGGGGTGTTACAACCGCTGTCTAAAGTAAACACTTAGACAGCGGTTAAAAACCGCTCTCTAAAGTTAACACTTAAACAGTGGTTATAAACCGCTGTAACCGCTGTCCAAAGTAAACACTTAGACAGCGGTTATTAATCGCTATCTATTATATATATTTTTTTTATTTACCCGAATTTTTTTAGATAATTTTTTTAATAATTTTTATATAGTTTTTTTTTTTTATATTTTAATAAACCTGTTTGTACAAAATTACCAAAATCTATATTAATATTTATAAGTCCAACATCAAATAAATAAACACATACATCAATTAAATACATCAAAAATATAAAATATATATCATCGCAAATTAATACTCCCTCCAATTTTTTTAATTGTCGTTTTACAATTAAACACACTTATTAAGAAAATACTTTTGTTCTAAACTTACCCTTAATTAATGCTGAAAAAGTAAACCACGAGCACATATTTTTAGGGAAAGAGGGATAGTGGCAACATTTCATTGGGGATAGAAAACAAAAATTTATGAATACCCTTAATTAATAGGGGGTAGAACATGGATGTTTGAGCAAAAATGCCTAGCACGACATCTATTTACGAAATAGAAAGAAATATTAAAACGACAATTAATAAAAAGTGAAGGGAGTATATAAGTTACATAGTACCAAAAGTTAATAATGCCATAGAATACAAAAATTGAGAAGTGAAGATATATTATATATTCAATGTACACTACAAGAAAAACTATTATTAGTGACGGGAATGGAAGATCTCCTCTATTATCAGGCCTTGGGGCTGTCCTCATTGTAAACACTTGAGATTTCGATTCCAAATCCGATCCCTATCAGAGTCGTGAGTGAGAAAAATAGCATCATCGTCATCGTTGTCAAGAGACTTGAATTTGGCCTGATAGTACAATTAAAACCACACTAAAAGTTAAAAATGCATTGAGAAGGCATTCTTTTTCATAATTGTACAGAGAATCACAATGACAAATCAAAACTCAAATAAATGACAGACAATAATGCCATGCTTATGTAAATATACCTATGAATCTTGTTCTTGATTGACCCTTGGGGCGCCTTCTCCAGATTACTCCAAGCTTTATTCATCTACAAATGATGAATGCTAGCAATTACATGAATATACACAAAAACTAGCAATCTATTAGTCAATAATATGATGTAAGAGCACAGGTCATCAGGTATTCATTCACAAGCTATAAACAGGAGAAAGTGTAGATTTTCAAGTAAAACATAAGCATAAATTGTTCATCCATTATTTACATCAACAGAGAATAGATCAAATTCGAGTTAGGCATTCAAAAGCTATATATACACGTATGACGTAACACACCTAATCTTTCTCAAATTACTCAACACTAACATGAAGGAACTGAATGTATTAAGACATATATTTGTATGGATTGACTCATATTAGCCATACAAACACCTGCCTTTCGCACATTTATTAACAAAGGGTATGGAATTTTCATGTACAAACTGGTCTCATAATTCCTTTTTTTTTTATCAATAAATACAAAACTTTATTAAAAGAAAGGTCTTTTGAGGCATGAGCATTGCCTCACAGCTGTAAGTTTACAACGTTTACAGAACAGAATAGGACAATCACCTAACACAACACTCCAAGTAACAGAAACACGAAGAACAACACAATACTGCTATAGCCAAAAACAACAGCTCCAAGTAACAGGTATAATAACCTACTAAACGCCAAGAACTAGCCTGGGATTTCGTACCCAAACTTCAAATACTCACTAACAAAAGAGAAACAAAATCCTTTCGAATATAATGAAGACAAATCCTTCACACACTACTCATCGGTAAGCAACAAAAACTGTGTTTTTACTTTTTAATCAAGAGCATAGCCAAAAACAAGAAATGTCCCTCAATAATTCGAAATGACGATGATCATTTATCGTTTCTCTTCACATATTTACTCATTACCAAACAAAAAACAAATGCTCATCATTTTGCATAACTCTAGCAGATTCTACCTGTAATAGCAAAATTTCAAGAAAGGGCTTACAAGATAAGAAGAAGGGCCAATCTGCATCCATCATCATTTCCAAGGAAACTGCACATCCAAATTCAGATTTCAGCAAACCCACAAATTTATTTCCAAGAATCTTGTACTGATATTCAGATGCAAAGTAGAATTTCCAATAAAAAATTTAACCAAATTATTAAACAAATGCAAAGACCCAAACTTTCTCTGTTCCATAATCTTAAAACTAACCTTGATAGCTTCTGCTTTCTGGGATGACGGTTTTAAGTTTGAACCAAAATAAAAGACAAAAAATAAAAAAGTGGGAAGAAAGAAAACGAATTAACGAACCATTGGGATTTTCTTGGATGAACTGCACAGTTTTCTACATTTCTTTGTTAAATTTTTACTATTTTTATACACATGAAGAATCAACTGAGACCAATTTCATAGAGGAAAATGTGGAAACATTAGAGTAGTATGGATTTTGTAGTGGAAGTAAGGGGCTGTTCCCATTCACCAAAAATGGTCTAATACGGGATAATTAAAAGCTTATGATACACTCCTATTATATTAAAATCTTTTCGTTGCCTTTAATTGACATTCATATTGCATATTAAAAACCCAACATTGCATTTTCTCTTTTTTATTTATCTCATTATCAATGAGCTCTTTTACAAAATGAGCTTCATACTTAAGAGAGCTAAATAAATAAGACCCATAAAACCAAGCCTAAAGGATCATATTTTCCAAATTCACAGAAAAGTTAAGGAACAAAAGCAACATCAGATGTCAACAAAGGCATATGATATTAGTGAAAATATTAGAGTCAATAGGCACTTGTGTCATTGTATCTGGACGAATTGATTGATGAAGGACAGCCAGAGCACCATTTCTTCCATGACCAGAACAGCATACCTAAATAAGATTCAAATGTAAAAATATAAGCCCTTTGATAACAGGCAAACAAGCTTCATTTTATCAATCAAGCCCATCAACAACAAAATATTAATGGAAAATCTTTTATAATTCTCCCTAAGCAACATTATCAGGTACAGCACTCATCTCTTTGCTCAACCACAATTGGCATCACTCACACTAAGCAATACATGACATAAATAGCCTTTTTTGCCTGCCGATTTTTTTTATAGGAAACAGAAATTTTATTAATATAGAAAACACAATTTACAATCAGTTATAAAGCAAAACTCTAATCTCATACTAAATCCGATACTTGAAGAGATCCATACCCCTCGGAATTTAATCCTACCTCATACTTCCTCTAAGGGCTCGAATTGAATTGTGAATTAAGTGGTTCAACACCTAATTATAAGATTAATGAAGGAATTAAATGGGTTAATTAATTCTTCATCCCACATTGGAAGCTTAAGAGACTAATATACATGATATTTAGTATGAGTACAACGAAGTAGAATAAAGTTTAATTGATTGCTTGACAATCAAAGTTACCAAATGCGTTCGCACCGAGCCTTGGCCTTGGCGATTGGACTTTGGGCCCAGCGGCTATCTAATATTTTGGAGCATCAAAATAAAAAATCATGGATATCCGGTCCACGGGTTGGTTCGAATTCATTAAGGGGATGCTTGGTTAACAACTCTTCAATGGTAATGGAAATGAGATTGAAAATTAGTGTAATTAGCATGGTTCATGAGAACAAAATCACTACCTCTCCTCCTAAATAAGGTAATCACTACTCTATTTTGATTACCACATTCACTTTCTACAATCATCCTCCTCAATCACTCCCCCATTACTCCACCAACAACCATTTGTTGTCAACTTCTATTCCAAAATTGGGATGACACTAGCAATGGTGTCACCATTGGAACACTTCTTCCCCTAACATATCATTTTTCTTATGAGGGAATAGATAAAAATAAATTTGCATTCTCATTACCATTGAAGACTGTTGGTCCCGTTACAAGACTGATGAATACATGTATGAGGGGAAATACACGTATACCAATTTTTTCAACTTAAACCTTACTGAGTCCCCGTTACTCAGAGTGATAGTGAACTAGGAGCTGATAATATACCCACTGACTACACTTAGTGCGGATTAGTTGGCTAACTATCAATTCAAGTTCAGTGCGGAAATGCGTGAGCCCTGATAGTTTAAAGTCTTGTTTAGTTTGCTTTCTGAAAAACTTGATTACTCAACTCTGAAATAGTGATCAGTAGAGCAGTGCTCTGTTTGATGATCAGATTGATTGATTCAGCCTGATAAAAGTCAAATGCTATGAATGAACAAAAAATATAACAGGTAAGTACAATATCAAAGCAGTAAGAGCACAGAGAGTTTAACGTGGTTCGGAGACTCAAGGTCCTACGTCCACGGCCTGATTTAACAGGAAATCCACTCAAGGGATTCTTGTTTTTAACGTGCCAAGGTGCACCAAGATCAGCTAACCTCACTGACATATACAACTCCTTACTAACTCACTAACTGAACTTACTACCAATAAACCTAACTTAGGGTTTTGGTTTCAGTTTGGATTCCAACTAGGTTGTGATTATCCTTACAAGACAAGGCTTTGCTAAGGATTGGATAATCACTCTAAGCTTAAGATAACGCTAGTACGCTCTTGGAATACAGAGTAACTCTCAGTAACTAAGAAACACTTGGAAAATTTAGTTGGTTTCGAGTGCTTCTTCTACAGGCTGAATGTTTTGTATGCTTGAGAGTTTGAGTAATTTCTGGCTTTGAAATTTCCCGTAACCTTGAATGTGTTCAAGGTCTTCTGTATTTATAGGTGATTTGAAAAACTATCCGTTGGAGGAGATAGCCTTCTAGTCATCTATGTAGAGTGCTTCAAACGGACATATTTCCCATGCAGCAACCATCCTTGCATAGATTTGGTATTTGCATTTAATGCGTCATTTAATGCTTGCCCGTTGAAAATGCAGTCTGAAGTTAGTCTTCATGTCAAGGTCCGTACGTACGTGTCCTCTCTAGATTGGTCCACGTCATCAGGTTGGTGAGAATGTCAGAACTTATTCCTAAACTTTAGACTTGTCTCATTAAGTTCTTTTTGTCTCGAGCACAACGGTCTTGTCCTGACGCTGAAATTCTTTTTGCATTGCTTGGCTCTACTTCAAGTCTTTCCCACAAAATCAGTGTCATCATGTTCCCTTCAGGACTGAGTTAGATTAGACCTCAGGGTCATACTCTTCATCACTGACACTTACTCAGCCAGCTTAGAAGACTGTCATAAGTTCAGGATGGTGCTCTTCGTCTTCAGGCTCTTAGTCTTGATTGTCATCAAAGAGTTCTCCTCTCACTGGGTACCTGTGAAGTGTAAAATAACCAATTACAAGAATCTAACCAAGACTAGCCTGACTAAGACAAACTAAGGCAAATCATCTTTTCAGGGGTTTTGGGATCTTAATCAAAACTGACAATGTCCCAACAATTTCCCCCTTTTTGATGATGCCAAAACACTGAAAAGATCCTCAAAACATTTAGAGAAAATATAAGATCTTATCTATAAGATAAGTCAGTGTTAGAGCAATTCTTGATAAAGTACAGAATTTAAATGACAGCCAAAAAGACAATGAGTTTCTGTCTGTGGGCAAAGTAATAGATTTCATTGAATGATATGGGAATGGTTACAATGATTCTAATCTATTACAAGAAAGGATGTGAATCACTAGACTAATCTCATTTCAGGTTCGAGTCCATAACCAGCATAAACTCTTGCCTTCAATTCATCAACTCTCTTAACCTGATTCACATAACCTTCAGCCTTAGCAATCTTCAAAACTTCAGTCATGATGACCTTAGTATCGTGCTTTCCAGTTCCAGGAACAAGAGGGGGTGGTCGAGCAACGAACTCAGGAGCTTTCACTTGGACTTGGGCTGCATCAGCTTCTTCCAAGATCTTCTGAATCAACTCAGGGTGGTTGTCCATCATATAGTCAGTGAAGTGGGCATTGATATCTTCAGAGTCACCCCACTTCTTCACTACGTACCATAACTTGACAAACTCATTTCTTGCATCAATCCAGAACTCCTTCAATGTTTCAGTGATGAACTCATCAACATAGGCTTCCCTCTGAACTGTTTCCGGCCTCCTGACTTGCAGTAATGTAGACTTCCTAGCTGTTGGCTTCTTCCTGTACTTCCGCGGCTCAGGCTTCGCCTTCCTCCTCCTCAGCAGACTGACCACAACATCATCCAATTCTCGCTGTTGCATATCAGTGAGATCAGTCAGCTTCTCCACCTTCTTCTCTAGTATGTGCATCTTCTCTTTCTGAGCTATGTCAGCCCTGCGCTCAGCCTCCGACTTCTCAGAAGGTGTTCCCCATGCCTCAGCGCAAAGTTTCGCCACTGTCTCCGCAGAGTATGTGATGGGATTTTTCCTTGTATTAACTGGGGGTGACTTCTGAATGGCCTCAACTGGTTTGGAAGGGATTTTCTTGGAAGGGTCATTAGCCTTCTTTGCTACAGCCTCTGCCTCTGCTGCTGCTTCAGCCAGTCTTGCTGACTTCCGCACAAAAAGGACATTCCCCTAAGGGTCTGCCATTTCAACCTCTCCTTGGTTGACTGCCTCAGATGCCTCAGGGCGGGATCTTTTCCTCTTCTTTTACCTCTTTTTGGCATCATCATTGGCCTGGGATGGGAACACACCAGCTCCACTGTTGATGACGAAGGCAACTAATGATTGAACTTCTTGCACGGCCTCCTTCAGCATATCAACTCCCGTGGCTATCTCAGTTCCTGCATATGATACTGAACTGATAGCAGCTTTCAACTTCTTTTCAAAGACCTCCATGTTGTGTTGGAGACTTTGATTAGCCTTGGTGATCCTTTCCTCCACCTTCAAGGATGCACCGCTGACCCTGCTCGCCTCAGCCAGTATCTTTGCTGACTCATCAGTGGCCTTAGCCAAAACACTCAGCAGCAGTTTGAGAAGTCTGAGCTAACTTCCCTGACACCAGCTCCAACTTGGACGCTGAGTCATTCAGAGCCTGAGTAAATAGCACCTCAGTCTGAGCTGCAAGCCTCTCTACAGCGAGATCCAGCATTTCATCCCTGAGCTCATCCCTCTTCTCAAGCTGCTTTAGAGTCTGCCTTAGCATCTTCTTCGTCCTTCTCCTCTCACTCCTCACAGACTTGGCCGTGTCCACCATTGTGCGCTTCAGCAGTATCAACTCCCTATTAGCTAGAGTGTTGTACGCTGACTTGGTCCATCTGATTTGCTTTGCCAGGGCCTTGGAGTCTTTTTTTTTCAGCCCTGAGCCTCATCACCTCCTCATGAAGCTCTGCTAAGTTCTCCGTGGTCTTCTCCTTCTTCACCTCCACGATACTGGTGAACTCAACTCTTCCAACCCCGATTATAATCACATCATCATCTCTTGTGGCTTCGTCAGTGAGTGGTTGTTTTCCCTTGTCAGCCCCTGCATCTCCAGTCCCCTCTTCAGGGTGCACTGAGGCAGTTGAGGAGTGGTCATAGCCGCCTGCTCAGGCTCAGCTAAGCCAGCTCGAACTTTGGGAACTTGTCCCACAGAACTAGGAGTCTCCTTAGATGCCTCAACATCATCCTCCTTTGTCTTAGGGCAGGGAATCCCGTCATTGACTGATGTGTCATCGGCAGCTGAGATGTTCTCAACATCCTCAGCCGTTGGTCCACCCTTGGCACCAACGTCTTTTACACCTTCCCCCTAAGTTTGAGACTCAGGGATCATCCTGTCAACTTCTTCCGCCGTTTTCTTCCACCATTTTCTCAACTGCTCCTCCTTGAGCATCATCATCATCTCCATCCTCCTTCTCTAACTCCGTGAGAAGGTCAGCCTTCAACCTTGCCATCATCTCAGTAATCAGCTGCTTCAAATTTTCAAAGTTTAAGAGTTGCAGCCAACTAGTGAGACCAAAATAAATACACAAAGCCTCGCTTCCTCCTGCTCCCAGCCCCTGGCATCAACGAGCATGTCTTGCTCCTGCATGTTTGACTGTTTGAAATCCAGCCAAACCTTGAGCTCCACGACATTGGCACACAGCTCTCTGTACTTACTCAGATTAGGCCAACACTTGGCTGCCCATTCTGTGGCGTTCCCCCTCAAGTCATTCTCCAGGATCCCTCCAACCATATTAGCATCCAGATTCTCCTCCTCCTGCATCTCTAAGAAATCATCATCCTGATCTCCGGTTTGAGAAGATTTGGGGCAGTCTTTGGGATTGGGATATGTGGGAAAACCTTCAGGGTTTGGAAGGTTGGGTTCAGAAGACTGGTCAGGCTCAGTCGCAGGAAGGTTGTGTTGGAGTTATACGTGAAAGTATGCTTTTACTTTGTATAACTCATGTAGTAAACACTTGTTTATGAGAATAATTCTTTTATCACACTTGCTTTAAATATTATTGAATGTTGAATATTTATTGCAAACCGTTCAATATATATAGTACATGTTACATTGTAGTTAATGTGGTGATACCCGATCACGGAAGATCACATTAACGGTTTCCTTGTAACTAAACGTACAAATTCACGACCTAGGTGGAATTGAACAATCCTCCGTGAAAGGTCAATGTGTAAGTCTCAGATTGGTCTGTCTTGACTAAGAGATTGCACTAGCACATTTAGTATGTGTTGAAGAGGACCTACAACGAGGATAAATTCTTCTGTTCTGAAATGTGAAGAATTAGACCTCAGTGGTTGTTGATTTCTTAATCTCCGTCACTTAAATAGGACCATGTGTGCTTAATGGTTACTGCTTTGATTCATGTTGGGTGAGAATCATTGTGACTTCGAACTTTGTGTCTTGGGCAATAATATTAATCATACGACGGTTGCTAAGATTTAATACGGAGAAACGCGTGCGAGTACGGCTCGTGTGATTAGTCCCTTTGGTGGGCTCAGAAGTTTTATCGTACCAAATCTTGCAAGTGAAGAATTAGTTTCTTCGGTACGGATAATAATGTTGAGTTGTCTTTACTCCAAGGCAAAATATATTAATTAATTTAGAGCTATTCAGAAGCTTAATTAATTAATGGACTTGATAATCTTAAACGCGGGAAATAATAATTGGGAGTCCATATTATTGTAATATGGATTAAGATGGATAGTGAAATATTAATTTATTAGTGATAATAATTAATATTAATGGATTGAATTATATTGGGGCTCAATATTGAAATTCAGAAGTCCATTAGGAGGTCCAATCTTAATTCTCCTTAAAGGCCCCTCAAGTAGCCCATTAAGTAGCTCAATAATGATAAGATGATTAAAATAAAAAGAAAATAATATGCTGATTTTTCCTCTTATTTTCGAAAATATGGTTTTTAGGAGAGAAAATATTTTGTTGATTTTCTTGGAAAGATATTATGGAAGATAAGTATTCCTGGAATACAAGATTATCTCATATATTCAAGAAGATCCAAATCTTGGATTCTTTTCTTGTTATTTTTTAAAATTGCAAGCCTATTTAGGAGAGTGAGATTTTTGTGGAATATTTTATTATGGAGAAAAGAATATATGAGATATATTCAAGATTTCTTAGAGACTAAGAAAAGATTTTCTCCAGGCCCATAAAATCTCTACAAATTTCGGTCACTTCTCTATAAATAGGGAATGATTATTTCATCCCCAAGTTACATAATTTCATCTGTTGGAAAAATCAAGAGCATATATATTTTTCTTTTTCCTTAGTTATTTAAATTACTTGAAAGCATCTCCCACCGGTGATCAAGTAAGGCGAAAGGGAAATACTTGAGAAGGTTTTTGGGTTGATAAAACGTGATCGTGATTGTCCCGTTTATTCAAAGGCCAATTCTACAAGAGGTACGTAAGTCACATAAATTCTTGTTTATTCCGCCTAGATTTTATGTGAATTAATTCAACATGCATGATGTTAAATTTGTTGTTGGAATTATTATTTGAATTAATTAGGATTAATTCATGCTAGTAATAACTGAATTTAAATTCGTATTTAAATTTCATCCCGAATAGATTCCGGGCACCCCTATTTTCCCAACAACTGGTATCAGAGCCACGGTTTCGGGCTCTGATCTTTAAATTGGAATTTAAATTATTTAACATTAAATTGAAATTAGATGGTAGAATTTCTAGATCTTTTTTACAGGTATCCAATTGTCATGGTTTTAATGTTTATTAAATTTTTCATGCGTGTGAATTAATTGTTTTTAATTCGATTCGTTCGAATTTGTTTTTCTCATAAGAAAATCCACGTGTAGATTAGTTGTTTTTATTTTGATTTGATCATTGTAATAGACTAGTCTAGATCTAGTATTTTTTTTTAAATAAATTGTAATCGGATCGAGATGAAGAATGAAGAATTAAAGACGGCGTACCCGGACGACGCATGCATGTGTGGCGCATGCATGGAACGAGAACGAACAGTGAAACCCGGTGCACGGGATGCGTGAGGAGCACGACGGGCACGGCAAGGTGCGAGCGCGCGCACACGTAGGCGGTGCTCGGTGGCCAGCTGCTCGGTGCCATGCCGAGAGATGTACGGGCCCACTCCGTGGGCCGACGCACGCCGTATCTCGGGCCGTGAAATTTTAAATTTCAGTTTTCATTTTTTTGTGTAATTTTAAATGTCGTCCCGAACCCCAAACGAAGTTATTTTTGATGAAGTGTTGTTGTTCGAGTGGGAGCGCGTCGAGACGAACGATGGAAAGCAACAAGGACAATTTTTGCATCAAGACGTGAAGTAATTAAACCGTGACAATTGGATTTATGAATGCATATTTTATTCTCAGTTCATCATGTCGCAACCTTTTAATCCACTGTTTAGTATACTTAAAGATAATAAACTTGTCAGTGAGAACTATGTTGATTGGAAATGTAATCTTGATATTGTCCTAACCGCTCAACACCACAAATGGGTACTTACTACTCCTAAGCCCCAAGAGCCTGCCGAAGATGCGAGCAAGGCGGTCAAGAAAGAGCATAAGAGTTGGTTTGACTCCGATGAGATGGCTAGGTGTACTATTCTGGCCTCAATGTCAGATGTGTTGCAACACCAACACCAACACATGGAGACCGCCTCTGAGATAATGCTCAATCTTGAAGCGATGTTTAAACATCAGAACCGTACAGCTAGGCAAATCACCATGCGAAAGATGCTTTCGTTGAAGGTGGTGGAAGGTACGCTCGTAAGGGATCACGTTATCGAGATGATGGGTTATCTCAACAAGTTGGAAGTACTTAGTGCGGAATTTGATTTCCCTACTAAGGTTAATTTCGTTCTCCATTCTCTGCCGAAGAGCTTTGACCAGTTTCAGTTGAACTATCAAATGAATGACCGGGCAAATAGTTTGCCCGAGCTCTTGCAAGCTTTGGTGTCGGCGGAGACTTTAATGGATCATCAAACTATTGCTATGGTGGCAAATGGTCCATCTGCCTCTTCGGGTCCCAAGGGAGGGAAGAAGAGAAAGAGGACGAAAGGCCAGACCCAAGCAAATCCAACCGTTGCGAAACCTAAGGCAAAGGGAGAAGGAGGTGGAAAGAAAGCTGCTAAGGGTAAGTTCTTCAACTGTGGTGAGAAGGGACATTGGAGGGCGACCTTTTCTAAGCCTAAGAAGGCGGTACAGAAAGGTAAGTCTCGTGCTTTAGTCGTTGAAACGTATGTTGCTGCGTATGCTGCCCATTTTTGGGTGGTGGATACCGAGGCAACTGATCATATTTGTTTCACTCTTCAGGGGTTCCAGCTAACCCAGAGACTTAGCAAGAATGAGATCCTCGTGCACCTATCTTTTGAAGATAGAGTTTTAATTTTAAGAGATGTTTTATACGTTCCGAACTTTAGGAAGAATTTAATTTCAGTTTCCAAGTTGTTTTTTGATGGATATTCAGTTACTTTTAATAAAGTTGTTACTGTTTCTTTTAAGAATGATATTATCTATCATGGAACGTTGGTAAACAATCTCTATAAGATTAAGTGTGCACACTACTCAAATAATGAATCTAATAACACATCGATCATTTCGAGTAATAAAAGAAAGCGTTCTTCGGAGATGAACGAAACACTTCTATGGCATCTTAGACTAGGTCATATTAATCTAAAGCGGATAGAGAGATTGGTGAAAGATGGATCCTTGGAATCATTTCAAGTCGAGTCGTTTCCAACTTGTGAATCCTGTTTAGAATGTAAAATGACCAAGAGGGCATTTGGAGCCAAGGGGAATAGAGCTATGGAAGTGTTGGAACTCGTTCATACCGATGTGTGTGGTCCAATGATGATCAAATCGAGAATGAGGTATGAGTATTTCATCACCATCATTGACGATTACTCGAGATATGGGTACATTTACCTTATGAGGCATAAGTCTGAAACTTTTGATAAGTTCAAGGAGTTTAAGGCCGAAGCCGAGAAACATGGGGAAAAAAGTATCAAGTTTCTACGATCAGATCGTGGGGGCGAATACCTCAGCGATGAATTCTTGAACTACTTATCGGACGAAGGGATCGTATCCCAGTTAACCGCACCGGGAACCCCTCAACAGAACGGTGTGGCGGAATGAAGAAATCAGACTCTTTTAGAGATGGTCAGATCCATGATGAGTTATTCGGATTTACCCAAGTCGTTTTGGGGTAATGCCATGGAAACGGCTGCTTACATTCTAAACTCGGTGCCATCCAAATCAGTTCCAAAAACCCCAATGGAATTGTGGACCGGGCGCAAGCCCAGTCTAAGATATTTGCGGATTTGGGGTTGTTCGGCATACGTGCTAGACAAGGAAGTCGGTAAGTTGGATCCACATTCGGAATTAAGGCTGTTTATAGGATACCCTGCGGGAACGAAAGGGAGCATGTTCTATAGTCCCAAGGATCAAAAGACCGTGATTAGTACACACTTTAAATTCTTGGAGGAAGACTATATGAACAATTAGAAGCCTAAAAGTGAAATTACCTTAGAAGAATTGAGAGGTCAAACCTCGATAACAAGTATACAAGATGATGTACCACATGTCACATCTTCACAACCAGAACCCCGTCGCATTGGGAGGATTGCTAGGCAACCCGAGAGATTTATGGGAATAGGAGAATCTTCGGATTTAATTCCCGGTGATGAATCAGACCCATGGACATACGACGAGGCAATCCAAGACAAAGACGCGGAATCGTGGTAAACTGCAATGGAAACTGAGATGAGTTCGATGGATCATAATCAAGTGTGGGAGTTGGTCGAACCACCTAATGGGGTAGAACCCATTGGATGCAAGTGGGTGTACAAGAGGAAAAGAGGACGGGACGGATGGGTTGAGACCTTCAAAGCAAGGCTACTGGCCAAAAGGTATACTCAGAAAGAAGGGATCGATTATGAGGAAACCTTTTCGCCTGTAGCTATGCTTAAGTCCATCCGTATTCTCTTGTCGATCGCTGCGCACCTAGATTACGAGATCTGGCAAATGGATGTCAAGACAGCTTTCCTTAACGGAAGTCTTGACGGGATAGATATCTATATGTAACAGCCCAAATGTTTTATTGAAAAAGGCCGAGAGCACCTCGTATGCAAGCTTAAGAGATCCATTATGGACTTAAGCAAGCATCGCGTACTTGGAACCAGTGTTTTGATCAAGTGATTAAGTCTTATGGGTTTGATCAAAACGAGTTCGAAAATTGTGTGTATAAGAAGCGTGACGGAACTGCAGTGGTATTCTTAGTATTGTACGTAAACGATATTCTGCTTATTGGAAATAATGTAAAGGTATTGTCAGACGTAAAGGTATGGCTGTCAAAACAATTTGATATGAAGGACTTAGGGGAAGCCGGTCACATCCTTGGGATTAAGATCACTCGCGATCGCAAGAAGAGGATGTTGGACTTATCGCAAGCTTCATACATTGGCACTGTTTTGAAGCGTTTCAGTATGCAAGATTCCAAGAAAGATTTTGTATCTTTTAGGCACGGAATCCATCTATTGAAAGAAATTAGCCCTAAGACGCAAGCGGAGATAGATGACATGAAAGGTGTTCTGTATGCTTCGGCCGTAGGAAGCCTTATGTATGCAATGCTGTGTACGAGACCGGATATCTACTTTGCCGTGGGCATGGGGGCAAGATATTAAAGTAATCCTGGGAAAGACCATTGGACTGCCGTAAAGTACATCTTGAGGTATCTGAAGAGAACTCGTGAGCAGATGCTGATTTACCAGTCAGATAGTCTTGTGCCCGTGGGATACACGGACTCGGATTTCCAATCAGATATAGACTCAAGAAAGTCAACCTCGGGTAGTGTGTTTTGCATGGGAGGAGGAGCCATTTCATGGAGAAGCGTTAAGCAGAAATGCATCGCTGATTCGACCATGGAAGCCGAGTATGTAGCTGCTTCTGAAGCAGCGAAAGAGGCAGTTTGGCTCAAGAACTTCTTAGTGGACTTGGACGTTGTTTCGAATTTATCCGACATGATAACTGTCTTTTGTGACAATGCCGGAGCAGTTGCAAATTCAAAGGAACCGAGAGCCCACAAGGCCAACAAACACATAGAAAGAAAATACCATCTTATACGAGAAATCATTAAGAGAGGAGATATAGAGGTGGCAAAGGTAGCGTCGGGAGACAACCTAGCTGATCCATTCACAAAGGGTCTGCCTCAGAGTACATTCGAGAGACATGTGGATGGAATGAGAGTCAAGACTATTGTCAATCTGCTTTAAGTATAAGTGGGAGGAATTATTAGGTTAGTGTAGGTTGACATGAGATGTCACGTAGAGCTACTACACTAAGACATGCATGATGTATACTAAAAAGCAGACTTTAAGTATAAGTGGGAGATTGTTGGAGTTATACGTGAAAGTATGCTTTTACTTTGTATAACTCATGTATTATACACTTGTTTATGAGAATAATTCTTTTATCACATTTGCTTTAAATGTGATTGAATGTTCAATATTTATTGCAAACCGTTCAATATATATAGTATATGTTACATTGTAGTTAATGTGGTGATACCCGATCACGGAAGATCACATTAACGGTTTCCTTGTAACTAAACGTACAAATTCACGACCTAGCTGGGATTGAACAATCCTCCGTGAAAGGTCGATGTGTAAGTCTCAGATTGGTCTGTCTTGACTAAGAGATTGCACTAGCACATTTAGTATGTGTTGAAGAGGACCTACAGCGAGGATAAATTCTTCTGTTCTAAAATGTGAAGAATTAGACCTCAGTGGTTGTTGATTTCTTAATCTCCGTCACTTAAATAGGACCGTGTGTGCTTAATGGTTACTGCTTTGATTCATGTTGGGTGAGAATCATTGTGACTTCGAACTTTGTGTCTTGGGCAGTAATATTAATCATACGACGGTTGCCAAAATTTAATATGGAGAAACTCATGCGAGTACGACTCGTGTGATTAGTCCCCTTGGTGGGCTCAGAAGTTTTATCATACCAAATCTTGCAAGTGAAAAATTAGTTTCTTCTGTACGGATAATAATGTTGAGCTGTCTTTACTCCAAGGCGAAATATATTAATTAATTTAGATCTATTCAGAAGCTTAATTAATTAATGGACTTGATAATCTTAAACGCGGGAAATAATAACTGGGAGCCCATATTATCGTAATATGAATTAAGATGGATAGTGCAATATTAATTTATTAGTGGTAATAATTAATATTAATGGATTGAATTATATTGGGGCTCAATATTGAAATTCAGAAGTCCATTAAGAGGTCAAATCTTAATTCTCCTTAAAGGCCCCTCAAGTAGCCCAATAATGATAAGGTGGTTAAAATAAAAAGAAAATAATATGCTAATTTTTCCTCTTATTTTCGAAAATATGGTTTTTAGGAGAGAAAAGATTTTGTTGATTTTCTTGAAAAAATATTATGGAAGATAAGTATTTTTGGAATACAAGATTATCTCATATTTTCAAGAATATCTAAATCTTGGATTCTTTTCTTGTTATTTTCAAAAATTGCAAGCCTATTTAGGAGAGTGAGATTTTTGTGGAATATTTTATTATGGAGAAAGGAATATATGAGATATATTCAAGATTTCTTAGAGACTAAGAAAAGATTTTCTCCAGGCCCATAAAATCCCTACAAATTTCGGCCACTTCTCTATAAATAGGGGGTGATTATTTCATCCCCAAGTTACATAATTCCATGTGTTGGAAAAATCAAGAGCATATATATTTTTCTTTTTCCTTAGTTATTTAAATTACTTGAAAGCATCTCCCACCGGTGATCAAGTAAGGCGAAAGGGAAATACTTGATAAGGTTTTTGGATTGATAAAGCGTGATCGTGATTATCCCGTTTATTCAAAGGCCAATTCTACAAGAGGTACGTAAGTCACATAAATTCTTGTTTATTCCGCCTAGATTTTATGTTAATTAATTCAATATGCATGATGTTAAATTTGTTGTTGGAATTATTATTTGAATTAATTAGGACTAATTCATGCTAGTAATAATTGAATTTAAATTCGTATTTAAATTTCATCCCGAATAGATTCTGGGCACCCCTATTTTTCCAACAGGTTGGTTGGCACTGACTCAGTTGGGGTGGGGTTGTTGTCAGGGATGGGTATATCTGGCTGTTGGGGTGTGGGGTCAGGGTTGGATGATGGAGTGGGTTCAGTGGGTTTTGGTGAAGGGGTTGGGTTGATCTCAGGTTGCAAAATCTCAGCCGTCTCGATCGTGGCTCTCACTACCTCCAAGTCAGAGGCTCGTGGTGAGCTTGACTTCTCCCTCTCACTCACTTCAGTCAGGCCCTTGGCTGGGGATTTCTTAGGTCCCTTCATCAGCCTCTTCAAGGGTCTTTTACCCTTCTCCTCCTCTCCCGATCTAACTTCATCATCAGTTCCCTCAGCCACGGACTCGGCCCTCTTAGGAGCTGATTCAATCCCAGACTTAGTGGCCTTTCCTGACAGCACCACTTTCAGCTTGGTCCTCTTCTCCTCCTGGACCTTCTCAGCAACCTCCTGCGCCTCAGCACGCTCTGTTGCTACCTCAGCTTCCACCTCCTTGCTTTTCTCAAAGAGCTCATCCACTCGCTCCATCAGGCTAGTGACCACCTTCTTAGCTTTGCCCGAAGGCTTCTTCCTCTGACCCTTGGCAGGAGCATTGGGGTCAGCAAGACCAACAACGGAATAGGTGTCACTCAGAGAGGTGAACATTATCTTCTTGGTGGAAAGATTGTCCTCCATGTCAAAAGTATACCCCTGGCATGCGTGGGCAATCAGGATGGACAACCTGGTTCCGAAAGGAAAGATGGCTCCCACTGAGATGTGCTTCTTCTCAGTGTCCTTCTTCACATTGTCAGTGGCAGCTTGGTTGATCTGGTCTAAGAAAAACTGCTCCCAGTTGGCCTCCACGCCATCAACTAGAGCTCCCATGATCCTGGGCTTGGGCAGGCTGAGTTGCTTGTGCGAGCCTGTTGATCCCATGATGATCTTGGATACCAAATCAATTAGCGCCCTGTACTGTGGCTTCAGGGTGTCTTTGTGTTGACGTGCCCTGAACTCCGATGAGCCAGCTTTGGTCCATTCCCCCAGAAGCTCTCCTTCTGCGTTTTCCTTATACGTCTTGGGGTTAATTCCAGTGCACGGCAAGGCATAGACCTCCTTGATGGTCTTCCTCAAGTCAACATCCTTCTCCTCCATGTTGTAGAAGGGCTCCCCGTCATCATCCTTCTCACCAGTTGGCTTCAGCACCGTAACCCTGGTGAATAATTCACCCTTGCGCAAGAAAAGGTTATAATATGCCTCCACAACCGTCTTTGAAGGCACAAAAGTGGAATGCAAGGTGAAGTATTTCTCCATCCTAGCGTTAGAGATCCAGTAGAAAACTGGGTGGATCTCCTCACACATACCTTCCATGGAGATTATGTGCTCCATGTGTACGAGTTTATTCTTGACAACATGCTCGAGCTTGTCAGTTGACCAGGCGGAGTCTAGGAATACCATTGATTTTGATTTGAGAGAAAGGATTTTGCAAGAGATTTGAGTTTGAGCAAGAGAATACTCAATGTGTAAAGTGAATTTGTGTTTGCGTAAAATCCTCAAATGGCAGACTAGATTGATATGAATTAGTCAGTTACTCAAACGTGAGGTTGGGATTAATCCTGAATTTGTAAAGTTTTTGAAATTAAGGGCCAGGATCAATCTCTTTATCAATCATATCCTCATGTCAGTCATATTCCGTATAAAACGGACACGTATATGAAAAAGTAACTGAAGCATTAAATGCTCCGATGCGCATGGTTTTAAATATGAAAAGGCGCGCTTTTAATGAAAACGGAATGCATTTAATAAGGATTTTCAGGACGAAGGACTCAAGGAGACACTTTAAATTCACAAGAGTCAGGATAGAACTCATACCTGTTAGGGAGACATTGTAGCACCCTGATACCTCACTGAGTCGAGTCTGTCTTGAGTTCCCCCTAAACCCTATACTGACTGCTCTCCCGGATCTAAGAGTCCTAATTCCACTGACAGTTCCATAAATCTTGCTTCAGCCAAAGGCTTAGTCAAGATGTCAGCTCTCTGCCTGTCAGTGTGAATTTTCTCCATCCTAATATCATTCTTCTCCACATGATCTCGAATGAAGTGATGCCTAATATCCACATGCTTGCACCTTGTGTGAAGCACTGGGTTCTGAGTAATTTCTATAGCACTATTGTTGTCACAATAGATTGGAACCTCATTAGCAAAGACTTGGTAGTCTCTTAATTGTTGCCTCAACCACAAAATTTGAGCACAACAACTACCGGCAGCCATATACTCAGCCTCAGTTTTGGATGTTGCCACTGAATTCTGCTTCTTACTAAACCACGAGATCAACTTACTTCCCAAAAACTGACATGTCCTTGAGGTTGATTTCCTATCAATCCTACAACCTCCATAATCCGCATCTGAATAACCTGTCAGTTCTAAGTTGTCATCTGAAGGATACCATAGTCCCATATTGACTGCCCTTTTCAAATACATAAGTATCCTCTTAGCAGCCTCCAGATGACTCCTCTTGGGATCAGACTGATACCGAGTACACACACCAACTACAAACGTAATGTCAGGCCTACTTGCAGTCAGGTACAACAAAGATCCAATCAACCCTCGATACCCAGTCTGATTCACTGAAGTCCCTTCAGTGTCAGGATCCATCTTCCAATTTGTGTTTATTGGGATCCTAGCCGGATTTTTATTCTGAACATCAAACTTATGAATCAAGTCTCTTGTATATTTGGCCTGATTAATGAATATACCTTGATCAGTCTGCTTAACCTGCAATCCTAGAAAGAAGTTCATCTCTCCCATCATTGACATCTCAAATTTACCAGTCATCAGCTTAGAGAATTTCTCACAGAGCTGATGATTTGGTGATCCAAATATTATGTCATCCACATAAATTTGGACCAAGGTAATGTCATCGCCTTCAGTGATCCTGAACAATGTCCTATCCACGGTTCCCTTCTTGAACCCATGGTCAGTCAGGAATTGAGAGTGTGTATCATACTAAGCTCTTGGTGCTTGCTTAAGTCCATAGAGTGCTTTCTTCAAATGGTATACTCTATCTCCAACCTCATACTCGGGAGGCTGTTCAACATATACCTCTTCATTGAGTACACTATCAGGAAGACACTCTTGACGTCCATTTGATACACCTTGAACTTTTTATATGTTGCATATGCAAGGAACAATCTGATAGCTTCCAACCTAGCCACTAGAGCAAAAGTCTCATCATAGTCTATTCCTTCAGACGGACAATACCCCTTTGCAACCAGTCTTGCCTTGTTCCTTACTACAACACCATTTTCATCCTTCCTGTGTTGGAGTTATACGTGAAAGTATGCTTTTACTTTGTATAACTCGTGTATCAAACACTTATTTATGAGAATAATTTTTTTATCGCATATGCTTTAGATATGATTGAATGTTGAATATTTATTGCAAACAGTTCATAATAGTACTAGTTACATTGTACTTAATGTGGTGATACCCGATCACGGAAGACAACATTAACAGTTTCCTTGTAACTAAACGTACATTTTCACGACCTAGGTGGAATTGAACAATCCGCCGTGAAAGGTCAATGTGTAAGTCTCAGATTGGTCTGTCTTGACTTAGAGAATGCACTAGCACATTTAGTACATGTTGAAGAGGACCTACAGCGAGGATAAATTCTTATGTTCTGAAATGTGAAGAATTAGACCTCAGTGGTTGTTTATTTCTTAATCTTCGTCACTTAAATAGGACCGTGTGTGCTTAATGGTTACTGCTTTGATTCATGTTGGGTGAGAATCATTGTGACTTCGAACTTTGTGTCTTGGGCAGTAATATTAATCATACGACGGTTGCTAAGGTTTAATACGGAGAAACGCGTGCGAGTACGGCTCGTGTGATTAGTCACCTTGGTGGGCTCAGAAGTTTTATCATACCAAATCTTGCAAGTGAAGAATCAGTTTCTTCGGTACGGATAATAATGCTGAGCTGTCTTTACTCCAAGGTGAAATATATTAATTAATTTAGAGCTATTCAGAAGCTTAATTAATTAATGGACTTGATAATCTTAAACGCGGGAAATAATAACCGGGAGCCCATATTATCGTAATATGAATTAAGATAGATAATGCAATATTAATTTATTAGTGGTAATAATTAATATTAATGGATTGAATTATATTGGGGCTCAATATTGAAATTCAGAACTCCATTAGGAGGTCCAATCTTAATTCTCCTTAAAGGCCCCTCAAGTAGCCCATTAAGTAGCCCAATAATGATAAGGTGATTAAAATAAAAAGAAAATAATTATGCTGATTTTTTCTTAATTTTTTTTCGAAAATATTAATATTAGGGAAGAAAAGATTTTGTTGATTTTCTTGGAAAGATATTATGGAAGATAAGTATTCTTGGAATACAAGATTATCTCATATATTCAAGAAGATCCAAATCTTGGATTCTTTGCCTATAATTTTTTAAATTTGCAAGTTATAAGGTAAGTGAGATTTTTGTGGAATATTTTATTGTGGGGAAAAGAATATATGAGATATATTCAAAATTTCTTAGAGTCTAAGAAAATATTTTCTCCAAGGCCCAATATTCCTCAAATTTTTGGCCACTATGCTTATAAATAGTGGTGATTATTTCATCCCCAAGTAAAAAATTCCATGTGTTGGAAAAATCAAGAGCATAGATATTTTTCTTTTTCCTTAGTTATTTAAATTACTTGAAAGCAACTTCCACCGGTGATCAAGTAAGGCGAAAGGGAAATACTTGAGAAGGCTTTTGGGTTGATAAAGAGAGATCGTGATTGTCCGGTTTATTCTAAGGCCAAGTCTACAAGAGGTACGTAAGTCACATAAATTCTTGTTTATTCCGCCTTGATTTTATGTGAATTAATTCAATATGCATGATGATAAATTAGTTGTTGGAATTATTATTTGAATTAATTAGGATTAATTCATGCTAGTAATAATTGAATTTAAATTCGTATTTAAATTTCATCCTGAATAGTTCCCGGGCACCCCTATTTTCCCAACAACTGGTATCAGAGCCACGGTTTCGTGCTCTGATCTTTAAATTGGAATTTAAATTGTTTAACATTAAATTGAAATTGGATAGTAGAATTGCTAGATCTTTTATGCAGGTATCCAATTGTCATGGTTTTAATGTTGTTAATTTTTCATGCGTGTGAATTAATTGTTCTTAATTCGATTCGTTCGAATTCGTTTTTCTCGTGAGAAAATCCACGAGTAGATTAGTTGTTTTTATTTTGATTTGATCATTGTAATATACTAGTCTAGATCTTGTTTTTTTTTTTTTGTAAAATAAATTGTAACCGGATCAAGACGAAGAATGAAGAATTGAAGACGACGTACCCGGACAACGCATGCATGCGCGGCGCATGCATGGACGTAAAATAATGCATGGGGTGGAAAACGAGCACGAACGGCGAAACCCGGTGCATGGGGTGTGCAAGGCGCACGACCCACGCACGACGGGTGGCATTCACGCACGCACGGGGTTGCTGTCCGGCGCTCGGCCGCCGTGGGCCGACGCGCACCGTATCTCAGGTCGTGGATTTTTTTTTAAAATTAATTTCAGTTCTGTGTTTTTTATGTGATTTTAAACATCATCCCGAACCCCAAATGATGTTGTTTTTGATGAAGTGTTGCTGTTCGAGTGGAAGCGTGTCGAGACGAACGACGGAAAGAAACAAGGATGATATTTCGTATCAAGACGTGAAGAAATTAAACCGTGACAATTGGATTTGAGTGCTCCAATATGTTTAATTTTGTTTTGATGGATGTTTTATTTCGTGCACTTATTATTATTTGTTAATATGTGTTTGCATTAATTTTATTGTCCAAGAAAAACCTTACTTTCGAAAATTACTAAGTATGTTTCTTTAATCGCAATTTTATTCCGGATATTAAAATTGGATTAATTTGGCCTCCATAATTTATTTATTTGTGAAGTTCTTTTGGAATACATTTCCCCCTCGGATCGGCCAAAAGACGGATTTCACATGAATAAATTTCGAAACGATGATTGTGGATTATTACTAGTGGCGGTATTGACCCTCACCACGAGTGGCTTGCTCAAAGCGAAATAATAATCCTGTATTTAATTATGGTTATTACTTAGGCATAAGAAATTGATATTAACTTACTCCCCTCGGAGTCCCTGTCAATTTTTATGTGGTCAAAGTGGGAGCCAACTATTAATTTTGAATTAAGGATTTGTACCTTTTAAATTTGTGATCCGCTTGAATGTGTTTAAATGTATACACCACCCCTCGTGGCGCATTTAAATTATTTCGAGATGTTGGCTGTTTCATGACTATATTGTTTTAAGGTTTCAATATAATTGATGTGATCGAATTATGTGATAATTTCGTATTTTTCTAGATATTGATATGAATGTATGTTTTATTCTCAGTTCATCATGTCGCAACCTTTTAATCCACTGTTTAGTATACTTAAAGATAACAAACTTGTCGGTGAGAACTATGTTGATTGGAAACGTAATCTTGATATTGTCCTAACCGCTCAACACCACAAATGGGTACTTACTACGCCTAAGCCCCAAGAGCCTGCCAAAGATGCGAGCAAGACGGTCAAGAAAGAGCATAAGAGTTGGTTTGACTCCGATGAGATGACTAGGTGTACTATTCTGGCTTCAATGTCAGATGTGTTGCAACACCAACACATGGAGACCGCCTCTGAGATAATGCTCAATCTTGAAGCGATGTTTAAACATCAGAATCGTATAGCTAGGCAAATCACCATGCGAAAGATGCTTTCGTTGAAGATGGTGGAAGGTACGCCCGTAAAGGGTCACGTTATCGAGATAATGGGTTATCTCAATAAGTTGGAAATACTTGGTGCGGAATTTGATCTCCCTACTAAGGTCGATTTCGTCCTCCATTCTCTGTCGAAGAGCTTTGAGCAGTTTCAGTTGAACTATCAAATGAATGATCGGGCAAATAGTTTGCCCGAGCTCTTGCAAGCTTTGGTGTCGGCGGAGACTTTAATGGATCATCAAATTGTTGCTATGAAGGCAAACGGTCCGTCTGTCTCTTCGGGTCCCAAGGGAGGGAAGAAGAGGACGAAAGGCCAGACCCAAGCAAATCCAACCGTTGTGAAACGTAAGGCGAAGGGCGAAGGAGGTGGAAAGAAAGCTGTTAAGGGTAAGTGCTTCAATTGTGGTGAGAAGGGACATTGGAGGGCGACCTGTTCTAAGCCTAAGAAGGCGGTAAAGAAAGGTAAGTCTCATGCTTTAGTCGTTGAAACATATGTTGCGGCGTATGCTGCCCACGTTTGGGTAGTGGATACCGAGGTAACTGATCGTATTTGTTTCACTCTTCAGGGGATCCAGCTAACCCGGCGACTTAGCAAGAATGAGATCACCATCACTTTGGGAGATGCTACGAGAGTGGCAGCCGAAGCAGTGGGAGTCGTGCACCTATCTTTTGAAGATAGAGTTTTAATTTTAAGAGATGTTTTATACGTTCCGAACTTTAGGAAGAATTTAATTTCAGTTTCTAAGTTGTTTTTTGATGGATATTCAGTTACTTTTAATAAAGTTGTTACTGTTTCTTTTAAGAATGATACTATCTGTCAAGGAAAATTGGTAAACAATCTCTATACGATTAAGTGTGCACACCACTCAAATAATGAATCTAATAACACGTCGATCATTTCGAGTAATAAAAAAAAGCGTTCTTCGGAGATGAACGAAACACTTCTATGGCATCTTAGACTAGGTCATATTAATCTAAAGCGGATAGAGAGATTGGTGAAAGACGGATCCTAGGAATCATTCCAAGTCGAACCGTTTCCAACTTGTGAATCTTGTTTAGAGGGTAAGATGACCAAGACGGCATCTGGAGCCAAGGGGAATAGAGCCACGGAAGTGTTAGAACTCGTTCATACCAATGTGTGTGGTCCAATGACGATCAAAGCGAGAATGGGGTATGAGTATTTCGTCACCATCATTGACGATTACTCGAGATATGGGTACATTTACCTTATGAGGCATAAGTCTGAAACTTTTGATAAGTTCAAAGAGTTTAAGGCCGAAGCCGAGAAACATAGGGAAAAGAGTATCAAGTTTCTACGATCAGATCGTGGAGGCGAATACCTCAGCGATGAATTCGTGAACTACTTATCGGACGAAGGGATCGTATCCCAATTACCGCACCGGGAACCCCTCAACAGAACGATGTGGCGGAACAAAGAAACCGGACTCTTTTAGAGATGGTCAGATCCATGATGAGTTATTTAGATTTACCCAAGTCGTTTTGGGGTAATGCCTTGGAAACAGCGGCTTACATTCTAAACTTGGTGCCATCCAAATCGGTTCCTAAAACCCCAATGGAATTGTGGACCGGGCGCAAGCCCAGTCTAAGACATTTGCGGATTTGGGGTTGTCCGGCATACGTGCTAGACAAGGAAGCCGGTAAGTTGGATCCACATTCGGAATTAAGGCTGTTTATAGGATACCCTGCGGGAACGAAAGGGTGTATGTTCTATAGTCCCAAGGATCAAAAGACCGTGATTAGTACACACTTTAAATTCTTGGAGGAAAATTATATGAACAATCGGAAGCCTAAAAGTGAAATTACCTTAGAAGAATTGAGAGGTCAAACCTCGATACCAAGTATACAAGATGATGTACCACACGTCACATCTTCACAACCAGAACCCCGTCGCAGTGGGAGGATTGCTAGGCAACCTGGGAGATTCATGGGGATAGGAGAATCTTTGGATTTGGTTCCCGGCGATGAATCAGACCCATGGACATACGACGAGGCAATCCAAGACAAAGACGCGGAGTCGTGGCAAACAGCAATAGAAACCGAGATGGGTTCGATGGATCATAATCAAGTGTGGGAGTTGGTCGAACCACCCAATGGGGTAGAATCCATTGGATGTAAGTTGGTGTACAACAGGAAAAGAGGACCGGACGGAAGGGTTGAGACCTTCAAAGCGAGGCTTGAGGCCAACGGGTATACTCAGAAAGAAGTGATCGATTATGAGAAAACCTTTTCACCTGTAGCTATGCTTAAGTCCATCCGTATTCTCTTGTCGATCGCTGCGCACCTAGATTACGAGATCTGGCAAATGAATGTCAAGACAACTTTCCTTAACGGAAGTCTTGATGGGATAGATATCTATATGCAACAGCCCAAACGTTTTATTGAAAAAGGCCAAGAGCATCTCGTATGCAAGCATAAGAGATCCATTTATGGACTTAAGCAAGCATCGCGTACTTGGAACCAGTGTTTTGATCAAGTGATTAAGTCTTATGGGTTTGATCAAAGCGAGTTCGAAAGTTGTGTGTATAAGAAGCGTGACGGAACTGCGGTGGTATTCTTAGTATTATACGTAGACAATATTCTGCTCATTGGAAACAATGTAAAGGTATTGTCAGACGTAAAGGTATGACTGTCAAAATAATTTGATATGAAGGACTAAGGGGAAGCCGGTCACATCCTTGGGATCAAGATCACTAGCGATCGCAAGAAGAGGATATTGGGCTTATCGCAAGCTTCATACATTGACACTGTTTTGAAGCGTTTCAGCATGCAAGATTCCAAGAAAGGTTTTGTACCTTTTAGGCACGGAATCCATCTATCGAAAGAAATGAGCCCTAAGTCGCAAGAGGAGATAGATGACATGAAAGGTGTTCCGTACGCTTCGGCCGTAGGAAGCCTTATGTATGCAATGCTGTGTACGACACGGGATATCTGCTTTGTCGTGGGCATGGCAAGATATCAAAGTAATCCCGGGAAAAACCATTGGACTGCCATAAAGTGCATCTTGAGGTATTTGAAAAGAACTCGTGAGCGGATGCTGATTTACCAGTCAGATAGTCTTGTTCCCGTGGGATACACGGACTCGGATTTCCAATCAGACATAGACTAAAGAAAGTCAACCTCGGGTAATGTGTTTTGCGTGAGAGGAGGAGCCATTTCATGGAGAAGCGTTAAACAGAAATACATCGCCGATTCAACCATGGAAGCCGAGTATGTAGCTGCTTGTGAAGCAGCGAAATAGGTAGTTTGGCTCAAGAACTTCTTAGTGGACTTGGACGTTGTTTCGAATTTGCCCGACAAGATAACTATCTTTTGTGACAATACTGGAGCAGTTGCAAATTCAAAGGAACCGAGAGCCCACAAGGCCAGCAAACACATAGAAAGAAAATACCATCTTATATGAGAAATTGTTAAGAGATGAGATATAGAGGTGGCAAAGATAGCATCGGATGACAACCTAGCGGATCCATTCACAAAGGGTCTGCCTCAGAGTACATTCGAAAGAAATGTGGATGGAATGGGAGTAAAGTCTATTGTCAATCTGCTTTAAGTATAAGTGGGAGGGATTATGAGATGTCACGTAGAGCTACTACACTAAGACATGCATGATGAATACTAAAAAGCAGACTTTAAGTATAAGTGGGAGATTGTTGGAGTTATACGTGAAAGTATGCTTTTACTTTGTATAACTCGTGTATCAAACACTTGTTTATGAGAATAATTCTTTTATCGCATATGCTTTAGATATGATTGAATGTTGAATATTTATTGCAAACAGTTCATAATAGTACTAGTTACATTGTAGTTAATGTGGTGATACCCGATCACGGAAGACAACATTAACAGTTTCCTTGTAACTAAACGTGCATTTTCACGACCTAGGTGGAATTGAACAATCCTCCGTGAAAGGTCAATGTGTAAGTCTCAGATTGGTCTGTCTTGACTTAGAGATTGCACTAGCACATTTAGTACGTGTTAAAGAGGACCTACTGCGATGATAAATTCTTCTGTTCTGAAATGTGAAAAATTAGACCTCAATGGTTGTTTATTTCTTAATCTCCATCACTTAAATAGGACCGTGTGTGCTTAATGGTTACTGCTTTGATTCATGTTGGGTGAGAATCATTGTGACTTCGAACTTTGTGTCTTGTGCAGTAATATTAATCATACGACGGTTGCTAAGGTTTAATACGGAGAAATGCGTGCGAGTACGGCTCGTGTGATTAGTCCCCTTGGTGGGCTCAGAAGTTTTATCGTACCAAATCTTGCAAGTGAAGAATCAGTTTCTTCGGTACGGATAATAATGTTGAGCTGTCTTTACTCCAAGGTGAAATATATTAATTAATTTAGAGCTATTCAGAAGCTTAATTAATTAATGGACTTGATAATCTTAAACGCGGGAAATAATAACCGGGAGCCCATATTATCGTAATATGGATTAAGATGGATAGTGCAATATTAATTCATTAGTGGTAATAATTAATATTAATGGATTGAATTATATTGGGGCTCAATATTGAAATTCAGAAGTCCATTAGGAGGTCCAATCTTAATTCTCCTTAAAGGCCCCTCAAGTAGCCCATTAAGTAGCCCAATAATGATAAGGTGATTAAAATAAAAAGAAAATAATTATGCTGATTTTTTCTTAATTTTTTTTTCGAAAATATTAATATTAGGGAAGAAAATATTTTGTTGATTTTCTTGGAAAGATATTATGGAAGATAAGTATTCTTGGAATACAAGATTATCTCATATATTCAAGAAGATCCAAATCTTGGATTCTTTGCCTATAATTTTTGAAATTTGCAAGTTATAAGGTAAGTGAGATTTTTGTGGAATATTTTATTGTGGGGAAAAGAATATATGAGATATATTCAAGATTTCTTAGAGTATAAGAAAATATTTTCTCCAAGGCCCAATATTCCTCAAATTTTTGGCCACTATGCTTATAAATAGGGGTGATTATTTCATCCCCAAGTAAAAAATTCCATGTGTTGGAAAAATCAAGAGCATATATATTTTTCTTTTTCCTTAGTTATTTAAATTACTTGAAAGCATCTCCCACCGGTGATCAAGTAAGGCGAAAGGGAAATACTTGAGAAGGATTTTGGGTTGATAAAGCGAGATCGTGATTGTCCCGTTTATTCAAAGGCCAAGTCTACAAGAGGTATGTAAGTCACATAAATTCTTGTTTATTCCGCCTAGATTTTATGTGAATTAATTCAACATGCATGATGATAAATTAGTTGTTGGAATTATTATTTGAATTAATTAGGATTAATTCATGCTAGTAATAATTGAATTTAAATTCGTATTTAAATTTCATCCCGAATAGTTTCCGGGCACCCATATTTTCCCAACATCTTGTTCTTGAAGACCCACTTGGTACCAATCACACCTTGATGCCTAGGTCTATCTAACAGTTCCCTAACCTGATTTCTTGTGAACTGTTTCAACTCCTCTTGCATGGCTATGATCCAATTCGAGTCAGTGAGAGCTTCTTCAATGTTCTGAGGCTCTTGCTCAGAGAGAAAGCAACAGAACAGTGCACTCTCACCATGAAACTGTCTGGTCCTGACTCCCTCAGTTGGATCACCAATGACTTGGTCAATGGGATGACTTTCTAGTCATGTTCTCTTACCTGGAGTTGTTCCTGACGTACCTGCAATGTTGGTATCCACAGGCTCATAAAATTCAGGATATTGAACAGAAGGGGATGAACCTGAGTCTATACCAAAGGGATTTACAAGCTCAATGTCAGGGACATTGATTCTCCCTTGATGAGTTGACTCAGGAACCGTCTCAACTGCGACTGCATCTTCATAGACGGTACTTACCTTAGGTTGAGCCTGTTCCTCAGTCTGAGGCTCAACAATCCCTGATGTGCTGGGCTTAGGAGTGGCTCTTGAGTCATCTTCCTGATCATCGTCATCATCCCATCTTGGAATAGGCACGGTTTTGACCTTTGGATCAGGTTGATTCTTTAAGCTCAGTCTTGTTACTCTCCTTGTGACCTCCTCAGTGTCAGGATTCAACACTTTTATCCTAAACTCATTAGCAGATTCATCAAACACAACATGTGGTGATTCTTCCACAACAATGGTCCAACAATTGTAAGAATATCCTAAGAATATTCCTTCATCAGATTTGCTATCAAAGGCTTTCAATTGGGTCTTCCCATTGTTGAGGATGAAGCACTTACAACCAAATACATGAAAGTAAGAGATACGAGACTTCCTCTTATTCCATGTCTCATATGGGATCTGTGCATGCTGTTTGTTCAGCATGGATCTGTTCTGAGTGTAGCATGCAGTATTGATTGCCTCAGCCCAGAATTTCTTAGGCAATCCTGACTCAGCCAACATGGTCCTGGCAGCTTCCTTCAGTGTCTTGTTCCTCCTTTCAGCAACATCGTTCTGTTGTGGGGTTCTAGCTGCAGAAGTCTCATGAGCTATACTAAGTTCATTACAAAAGTCAGAAATATATGAATTTATAAATTCAGTGCCCTTGTCAGATCTGATCTTAGTAATGGACTGATTCTTCTCATTGCTGAGCCTTCTGAGCAACTCAGGAAGCTTCACCTGCGTTTCCTTCTTATTCAACAAGAAAATAACCCAAGTATATCTAGAATAATCATCAATAACCACAAGGGTATATTTCCTACCATTCATTCTCACAAGTGTTATGGGACCAAATAAATTCATGTGCAAAAGTTGAAGAATCCTGTCAGTGGAGAAGGTAGCTTTCTCCTTGAATGACGCTTTAACCTGCTTCCCCTCCTGACAAGCTTTGCACACATGAAACTTCATTAGGTAGACCTTCAACAAGTGATTGTCTAGAAATTTTGTTAAGAATCTTGAAGTTCAAGTGGCTTAAACGTTTATGCCATAACCAACTGAGCTCTAAAGAGCTTTTAGCAACAAAATAAGTATTAGGAATAGTATTGCTCCAATCAGCGAGATAAACGTTACCTTTCCTGATACCTGATAGAAGCACTTGTGTTGATTTGTCCTTAACTGAGCATATATTCGATGAGAACTCAACACTGAAACCTTTGTCACGGAACTGACTTACTGATAACAGGTTGTGCTTTAGTCCTTCCATAAAGGACACATTTTCCACTCTGATTGTACCTATTATCAAGACACCAAAACCTTTAGTAACACCTTTTGAGTTATCACCAAAGGTTACCTGTGGACCATCTTTAGCTTGAAACTCTTGGAGAAGACTCTTCATTCCAGTCATATGTCTTGAGCATCCACTGTCTAGGTACCAAACAGCTTTGTTTGAGTCTCCTCTCCTCTGGTTATGATCCACAGCCGCCTGCAAGCAATTTAGGCTTTAGGTACCCATTGGGTGTTGGGTCCTATAGTGTCAGTTGTACCCTTCGGGATCCAGACTTGCTTAACAACCCTGATTGTCTCAGAGTGGTAAATCTGTCACCCAGAAACATCATTATACACAAATTTCTTCTTCTTTACCTGAGAGAAAGATGGTGTATGAGTGCTAGATATAGGTCTGGATGCAGCAGGTCTTGTGCCTTGTTCTTGATAAGGACCCTGTGTTCTATTCCCCCTAGGCAAGTGAGGGAACGGAAAACAGTTAAAGGCCTCAGGATGCCAAAACCATGGGGGTGTCATCATGTTTGGCCTTCCCTGTTGGTATTGCCAAGCATGATGGTACCCTCGCTGACCAGTCTGAGGGCTCTTGGCCTGAGTTTTCCTCTACTTTTGCTGAGGCTTTCCCTGGCCTAAGCTCTCAGGGACCTCCTTTGGTTGCTTGGCCTTTCCTTTGAGTTTTGGCTTAGCAACCTTGGGGGCAACCCTGACTGAGTCAACAGTTTCTTTGCCCTTATCGGTTTGGCGGGCCTGAAGTACAACCTTAGGTGCACTTTGGCCTGCCTGAACAAATACCCTCTCAGTGTTGCTACCTGAAGCAACATGAGACTGACCTTGTGAGGATTTCTTAGGAACATATCCAAGTCCATTTTTCTCGTTCCCAAGCAGCTGGCTGCTATTTATTTCCTCTCTAGCTACTGAGGATTTATTCATTGCTGCAACCTTTTGCTTGAGTGAGTCCTCACTCTTTTTCAGGATTTCATGTCTGGCAAAGAGGTCATCAAACTTACTTTTGAGTACTTACAGCTCCTCCTTCCTGGCCAGCTCTTCCTCAGCCAGATCCTTCAGAATCTTTTCTCTTGGGGGACGCTCAGCATTGATCATATCAATTTCCTGAGTTAGTCTCACAATTTGAGCTGACTCCTTCAGATCAGATTGAGTGAGTTGATCATTCAGGCTTTGAACCTATGTACTCAATTTCTTGTTCTCCTCTACCAAGAAGACATTAATTTCCTGCAACCTGGAGAAATCAACCATCAATTGATCCAGGCAGATCTGAAGGTTCATTTCTCTAGCTGACTCTGAGCTAAGCTCAGGATTTTGACCAGTGTAGGAACCACACACAGAGTTAGATGTTACCTCAGGTTTCTCTCTTGCCATAAGGCAAACATCATCGTACTCATCATCGGAAAAGAGTTCAGGTGATCTCTCCTCAGGACCATCCGAGTCAGTTGCATTCTCAGCGAGCATGGCTCTCCGGTCAGCAAATCTCTGGTCTCTCTTGATCCTCCTTTTCTCTCTTTCCCTTGCACTCAGCTCCAGACAGTCATACTGATAGTGTCCGCTCTTGCTACAGTTGTAACATGTTGCTTGCTCATCTCCTCTTTCTTTCCTAGGTTCAGGGTTCCTCCTTGAGTCAGGTTCCATCTGTCTTGATGAGCTTTCAGTCTTCCCTGAGTGTCTGTCATCATGAGCTTTGGGTCTGAATATCTTCTTTTATCGCCACGATTTCTCCTCTGGTCAGTGTTTCTCCTTTCCTCATACCTCCTCGAGCTTTGGTGGGTTCCTTCAGGTTTCCTGTCACTTGAATCCTGATAAAATTTCTTATAACGACCAAACCTGGAATTAAGCTTCTCAAAGCGTCTGGCCATCAGGCTGTACTCCTCAACAAGCTCTCCCTTGCTCATCTCCATCAGTGATTTTGATGAAGACTCAACATGTTCAGATCTAGCCTTGAACGCCATACTTTTCTCAGGAGTTTTCTCCTTCTCTTCCTCTTCCTGCTGTACTTTCTTCTTTAAGTTCATCAGCCTCGCTGACTCCTCGAAAGGCACCGTATGTAAGATGATATTTCTGACCACATTGTCCAGTCCCACCATCTTGATCTCGTCAGTGGTCATATCCTTCCTTTCCTTAGGAATAGGTACACCAATGTCAAGATCGTCATATCCCCTTCCTCTGATGTTAGGAATAGTAATCTTGATAGGTCCTTCCTTGATGGCATGCGGCATCTAGTCATAGATGGCATCAAGATATGCCTCTAATCTGAACTTCCAATAGACAAAGTTAGATACAGAGAACTCAGGTAACAAAGCTTCAAGTCTCCTCGAAGTCATGATGATGCAAGTTTTATGAAAAACAAACTCAGATCTATTCAGTGACCACCAACAGTTTCTCCTCTGAAACTATTAGTATTCAAAGTCAGTGGTCACTTGAACCACTGCTCTGATACCACTTGTTGGTCTCGTTACAAGACTGATGAATACGTGTATGGGGGGAATACATGTATACCAATTTTTTCAACTTAAACCTTACTGAGTCTCCATTACTCAGAGTGATAGTGAACTAGGAGCTGATAATATACCCACTGACTACACTTAGTGCGGATCAGTTGGCTAACTAACAATTCAAGTTCAGTGCGGAAATGCGTGAGCCCTGCTAGTTTAAAGTCTTGTTTAGTTTGCTTTCTGAAAAAATTGATTACTCAACTCTGAAATAGTGATCAGTGGGGCAGTGCTCTGTTTGATGATCAGACTGGTTGATTCAGTCTGATAAAAGTCAAATGCTATGAATGAACAAATAATATAACAGGTAAGTACAATATCAAAGCAGTAAGAGCACATGATGTTTAATGTGGTTCGGAGACTCAAGCTCCTACGTCCACGGCTTGATTTAACAGAAAATCCACTCAAGGGATTCTTGTTTTTAACGTGCCAAGGTGCACCAAGATCAGCTAACCTCACTGACCTATACAACTCCTTACTAACTCACTAACTGAACTTACTACCAACAATCCTAACTTAGGGTTTTGGTTTCAATTGGAATTCCAACTAGGTTGTGATTATCCTTACAAGACAAGGTTTTGCTAAGGATTGGATAATCACTCTAAGCTTAAGATAACGCTAGTACGCTCTTGGAATACAGAGTAACACTCAGTAACTAAGAAACACTTGGGAAATTTAGTTGGTTTCGAGTGCTTCTTCTACAGGCTGAATGCTTTGTATGCTTGAGAGTTTGAGTAATTTTTTGCTTGGAAATTTTCCGTAACCTTGAATAGATTCAAGGTCTTCTGTATTTATAGGTGATTTGAAAAACTATCCGTTGGAGGAGCTAGCCTTCTAGTCATCTATGTAGAGTGCTTCAAACGGACATATTTTCCATGCAGCAGTCGTCCTTGCATGGATTTGGTTTATGCATTTAATGCGTCATTTAATGCTTGTCCGTTGAAAATGCAGTCTGAAGTCAGTCTTCATGTCAGGGTCCGTACGTGTGTGTCCTCCCTGGATTGGTCCACGTCATCAGGTTGGTGAGAATGTCAGAACCTATTCCTAAGTTTCAGGCTTGTCTCATTAAGTTCTTTTTGTCTCGAGCACAACGGTCTTGTCCTGACGCTGGCATTCCTTTTACATTGCTTGGCTCTACTCCAAGTCTTTCCCATAAACTCAGTGTCATCCTGTTCCCTTCAGGACTGAGTTAGTAATGACCTCAGGGTCATACTCTTCATCACTGACACTTACTCAACCAGTTTAGAAAACTGCCATAAGTTCAGGATGGTGCTTTTCGTCTTCAGGCTCTTAGTCTTGATTGTCATTAGTGAGTTCTCCTCTCACTGAGTACCTGTGAAGTGTAAAATAACCAATTACAAGAATCTAACCAAGACTAGCCTGACTAAGACAAACTAAGGCAAATCATCTTTTCAGGGGTTTTGGGATCTTAATCAAAACTGACAATGTTCCAACAAAGACTTCATTGGCTTGAGTCAGCAATGGTTACGGATGCTGACCACGTGATGCAAAATTCAAGTGACAGTTACCAGCATTCAGTAGAAACGCGTCTGGTCAACTGCAAGTTTCAAGGTATCGTTACCAGCATGTGCGATTGCATTAAATATGCACGCGTTTTTTTTCTTTTGCATGGAGTAGAGGTTCATCCATAAATAGGTGTCCTCATGCATTGGTTTGGCCACACCGAAAATAATTCTCCCCTCTCTTAGTATTTTTAGAGTCCTAAGTTGAGCAGTCTAGTTCGTGCACTCTTCAGTTCGTCAGAGCTTCAAGTCCTGCGGTGTTGCACACTTGAAGACTAGTGTCGTTTTACCTTTGAGAACGTAATTCCAGGACCAACCACTACGATAAAAATAAATTTATCTTGCAGGGAAAACGTTTGCTTGACTAGATACGGTTCATTTTGTAATTCGTAAATTCAATTGTAAATTTCTTCTTATTTTCTATAAAGAAATGTTATCTACTTACACCCGTAAAAGCCTACATGGCAGTTTCTTTAATGTGATTTATCTGCAATAATATATATATATATATATATATATATATATATATATATATATATAAAGTGCGCGTGTTGTGTGTGTATTGGCGTGTGCGCTGTGGGTGTGTGCAAGTGCAGGAGTTAATTAAGTGTGTGTATTACATGTGGTGTCTTTGGCGTGAGTGGTGTTCACTTATTTGTATACTATACTAAGACTAATTATGATTATATATATATATATATATATATATATATATATAGAGTATATTTTCTATAAAAATGTTTATACCATGAAATTGATATCACTACATGTATTTATTAATACCATATCATTTTACACTATGCTGTCAGTAAATATATATAATGATATCGATTGTTACATGTACATATAATGTTATAAATTTTATACTATGAAAATGGCTTGCACTAGATTTTGCAATATATATACTAGGGTGCAACCCCGCGAATTTCGCGGTCTGAAACTTTTTATTGTGAAAAAAAACTTGCTTGCATTAATATAATATTTAAAATAATTAATATTTCATATTATGCGTAAATATTTTATTTCCATTAGTAAATCAAAACTTTTTTTTGCCATCACTATAATTACTAATCCATTAAAAAATTATTGCACATATTTTAAGAAAAAACATATACATTAATTATATAAAATTTAACAATCTTTTACTTATTTATGAATTACAATACTCTTTTAATATTTGTATGTTAAAAAATATTTTTAAAAAAATCAAAATCCTAGTCTATAAAAGAATATCTATATTTTGCAATTTAATAATCTATTTTGGCCGTATAATTTTATCCAAAAATAAAATTTTCTATTACAATCTATTATTGAAGAAAATATATTTTATTTGGTTGCAAGATCTTTTTAGTATCATACGCTATTTCGGTGAAAATATTTTTTTCAAAATATTTCGAATTCTCTCCTACCAATTTCACATATATGAATATGTTGCAAAAAATAAATCCTAAAAACAAAACATCCAACAATGAAAAAAGAATTGCTTGCATTATTTTATTGTTTAAAAGAATATTTCATATTATACATTAATATTTTGTTTACATTGATTGAATTTTATTCGGATTTATAGTATACTATAAAGAATAACAACTCTAAATTTTACAAATAATTAATTCCTAACAAAAACTAAAAAAAAATCTTCATCCGTCGATTTCCAAATTATCCCGATAAACTCGGGCCGTGAGGCCGTTTTGGTTACAGTGATGCTCCGGGTTCGGATCGTCATACCAAGTATTTATTCATATTTATGCAAGAAAAAAAATGACGGTTCAATTAGATTAAAATAAAATTGATCTCTTACCCGATGTGATGGTTTGCGGTATTCCGATGCGGTTCAAGGTCGCGGTGGTCCGAGGGAAAAAAATTCATGAGGAGGCAGCGGTTCGTGAATAACCTGAAAAAAAAAGACATCAACGTGAGAGAAGAAGAGAAGAGAAAAAAATATTATACCTATAAAGAAAAATCAAACCATGAATGAGAAAATAAAGAGAAGTGAAGATGATTAGAGTTGTAAATTAGAATGAAGACTAAAGTTAGATTTGACATTTATAGAAAATGCAAAATAAAATATACGGTTGAGATTAAAAGTATAAAATATATGGTGTAGATTAAGTCTTAATATGATTTAAAATATACCTAAAATAACTTTTAAGGAGAATGCAGGATTTTGAAATAAAATGATTTGAGAGGTGCCACATCATTTTAAGAGAAATGTGGTGCTGACACATCATCTTGGAGAAGTTTGGAAATATAGTATAATAAGATATATATATATATATATATATATATATATATATATATATATATATATATTAAGATGATTGTAGATTAGACTAAGCTATATACAATTGGGTTAAAATTTAATTTGAAGTGTTATGCCTTAAGGAGGTCAGAGTACGTGGGTTTAGTAAATCAGGAAATTTCTTTATTTAATTTACTACTTATTAAATTAATTCTATGAGGGTTTTTACATTTAATTATGTTATATAATCTATTTTGATTTCAAGTATATATATATGACACGTAATTTTATTTTCTAAATAGATGTTAAACTATTATAGATGTTTGGTAATTAAAGGTGGAGTTAGAGTAAAATTAATTTATATATGAATCATTGAAGGGTATTAGTTGTTCTCACTAAAGAGTATTAGTTGTACTCGCTGAAGGGTATTAGTTGTTTTCACCGAAGGGTATTAGCTGTTTTCACTTAAGAGTCTTAGAGGGGTGTATTGGTTATAGAGTCTGTAGGATTTTTTTAGACTTTTAAAGTTTGTGGGTATTCAATCTAGATTTTTAAAAGTCTTTAAAAATCCCGAGGTATTCAATACGGATTTTAAAAAGTCTTAAAAAATCTTTAGGTATTCAACATTCTATGGATTTTAATACTCTACGAATTTTCTTAGATTTTCCTTCCAAAATATGAATAGATTCCACTCTTCAAAATCTCTTCTAATAACCAGAGATTTCTACGGATTTTAAAAACTCTTATAAAATCTTTAGGTATCCAACAGTCTATGGACTTTCTTTGATTCTCTTCCATTGGGATGTCAACGGGGTGGGGTGGGGACGGGGGGTCATTCCCCATCTCCGTCCCTGCAAAATAAATGGAGAAATTTTTCCCCCATCCCCGTCTCGCAGGGATTCCCCGTTCCCCGCCTAATTATTTTTTTATCTCATTTTTAAAATATAAAAAAATATTTAAATTAAAAAATTTAATCATACACAACAATTACTTTAAGTTGGTGCTAAAAAAAACGAATTTAAACAATTTGAAGAACCTTTAATTCTAATATTTTTAATTAACATATATACTAAAGTGAAAATAATATAATTTGGAACTAATAATATAATATTAAATAAAAATAATAATTTTTAATAATTAGTTAATTGAGTAGGAAACTATGAAATATTTATTTGTAATTTACTTTAACATTAAAATTATATATAAATATATTAATTATATAAAAAAATAATGCGGCTCCCCGCGGGGAACGAGACGGGGATCCCCTAGGTTGAGAATACTATCCCGGTCTTCGCCTATGGAGCAAAAAAAATTTCCGTCCCTGTTTGCTTTGAGGATTACCCGTCCCGTTGTCAAGTCTACTCTTCAAAAAATATAAATAAATTTTACTCTCCAAAATCTCTTCTAACAACATGAGACTTCTAATGAGGGCGAGGTATAACGGTGATGGAGATGAAATAATAATGTATTTTTTTAACTAATGCATTTTTTTTAAAAATAATTTGGATAATATTTTTTTATATACAAATGTGTCCCATATATATTTGCATCAATGGTTCCAGCGCCGGAGTATGGAAATTCATGTAAATCAATAAAAAAAATGTATTCCACAATCCTATAAAGTCTATGAAAATCCAAGTAAATCAATAAAAAAAGTCAGTCAAACTCTGCATGGAGTCTATAGATTTTCTAAATTCACAGACTTTTTAAAGTCCAAAAAAATCCAATAGAATCCCAATTGAATACACCCCTCTTAGTTTATTTTTACTGAACAACTAAGACTCTTCAATGTAGATAAATAATATTTTTCAGTGAAAACAATCAATACTCTTCAATGAAAATAACTAATACCCTCAATAATTCATTTATAAATCAATTTTACTTTATACCTTGTCTTAAGAGTGAGCGTGGAGCGTAGCTACATGCATTCATTTGCAGGTACAACATTTGTTTGAGGTGTATGATTTTTCTTTCTAATATCTTTTGATTAAATATTTATTAGTAGAATTAAATTGTTCATTTTTACATGATATTTTAATTATATTTGCTATGTGTTATGTTTCATGAAGTAGGTTTTATATGAAAATGGTTCGTAATAAATTTATCATGAAACTATTATAAAGTACTTAATATTTGATTAAGAGTACCAAAAAGTTCATCAGGAGCATCATTAATTTTGGGTTCAAATTTTTCGGCAATAATTAGAATTTAATTTCACTGAGCCAAATTAATGATACTTCTGATAAGATTATTGATATTTTCTTGTAGGGCCCTGGGGCGAGGGTTTCGCATTTTGGTACAAGATTATGTATTTGAGACTTGTAAGACATATGAGACAAAAGTTCAAGTATGAAATATATTCATGTTTATATTAATGTTATTGAATATTTTGCAACTCTTAATAACTAGATCCCATTAGGTTTAATATTCATTCATCATTTAAAAATTTACAGGTTGGGAGGCGGAGGAGCTATGGATGTCGGTTTATTATGTTATTTATTATTAAGTACAGTTAGGGCAAAGATTATTTGTATTATTCAAGTTATTTGATTGTGAACCTTTTCGTGATACACTTTTGTTTAGTATGGTTGATTGTTAATTTTAGACTGTGAACCTTTGGTGATACACTTTTGCTTGGTGTGATGGTTGTTAAATGTTATTTTTAATTGAGACGCTAATTTGCTGTGTGTCGAGTAGGTTTTGTTGTAAATCTGGAAGATTTGATATTCCAAATCTAGGAGATTTGGTGTGGATATTACTTGAGGACCAAGAATCATATTGGGTTTTACCCATTAGACTAGGATTTTTACTATTATATATATCTCATTGTATTCATGAATTATGTACTTACATACACAACAATATTAGTGGAACTCCTGGCTTGGATCGCCCCCAGACGTAGTCGTTCCCGACGAACTGGGTCAACAAATCGTGTCTTTTTATTTACGCACTTATTTACAACACGTTATCAGCACGAGTCTCTGCCCGAGATAAAACGGTACGCCTCAGAATTATTCCCCTTCAAATCACATGAATTATTTCACGTACTTGAATTTTTCAATCTATGTTTTGCATGATTTATATGCACGAATATAATTATCCTGTTTGATTCCGATATTTGTTCTTGTTTGAATTATATGCGTTATTGTATTAAATTCTTTAATATTATTTTATGGATCGAGATCGAAAAACGAACGCCGGTTGATGCCGTGAGAGGCACGATGTTGCGCTGCCCGAAACGGCCCCAAAGCGCCGCCCGTAACATCGCCACGCCGCCGCCGCATGAAGAGGCCGTGCCTCCGCCCACCATCACCACCGCGAGGTCCGCATGCCGCCGCTGCTCCTGGCGCAGCCCTGCCCGTCGTCGCGTTGCCGCGCGCCGCCGCTGCTAGGCCAGCGCGGCCTCCCGCCGCCACCTCCTCGCCCGCACGAAGCTTTGCCGATGTCGCCGCCGTCGTGGCTGGAAGCCACCGCGCGCGACGCGGCCTTGCGCCGCCGCGATGCAGGCAGCCTCTCCCGACGGGACGGCCATCGCCGTGCACCTCCCCGCCGCCTCCGCGGGCCCCCAGGCGCCGCGTTGAGGCGGCGCTCCTTCTCCCACGGCTAAAATCGCGCCGGGGAAGGGGGCCTGGAAATCGGCCTCGATCGCGCCTGGCAGACGCGATCGGAGGCTGGGTGTCGCGCCTATGGAACGCGATCACCCTAGCCAGTCGCGTCCCCCAGGCGCGACTGGCCCCGATTTTTATTTTTTTATTTATTTTCGTTTTCTTTGTTTTTCGATTCTCTCCTCTCGCCATGTGCCCCCTGCATGCCCTACGTGCACTTTTAATCACATGTTGCGATCACCCCTTGTGAATTTTGTGATAACCCCGATTTTATTTCAGTTGTCGTATCACAAAATTTATATTATATAATCCTGAAAATGTTTCGTTAAATTGCGTTGATATACACGAAATAATTATTCTAATAATTATTTCCTCTGTCTATTAAACCGTATATTTTCTGCAAATTATTTTCATGCGATTATCGGTATTTATTGTTATTGCATGCTTAAGTGATTTTATTATCCTACGTGCATTAACACTGTGCACATAGTTTATAGTCCGCTCTTTATGCCCGGGTAGGCGGCGCCCGGTATTTGTCGGACCGTGAATTTATGCCTTGGGTAGACGGCGCCCAGTACGTGCATCTATGTGCCTTAGAATAATCAAATAAATCCTTATTCCTCCGTTGTTAATTAATTTGGTCACAACTCTTACCATGTCACTTTAAAAATTATAGTCCAATATTACCATGATAGAATTTGATGAGCTTGCTCTCGATGGTAATAACTACCTGAAATGGGCGCTAGATGTTGAGATCCATCTAGCCTTAAATGAGTTGAGCGAAACAATTCTCGAAGGTTCGAAATCCACTAACGTCCTGAAGTTGAAGGCGTTGATTTTTCTCATGAACCACCTGAGTGAGGAATTCATTATTCATATCCTCACTCAGGGACCCCGGAATATTATGGAGCTCCTTGTAGGACCATATAATCCTCCCTCCGGTACAACACGTCCGTGTTGTACCGTATTGTAACCCAGTTGATGAAGAACAATCTGCCAACATTCCACGCTAGCAACCTTATACTCCAGCGGCAGTATAGGGACAATTATATTATTGGTTGTAAACGTGGAAGGGGGAGAGAGAGTAAGATGATCTGGGTTAAAGGCTGAGGTCGTTGTACATCCGGTGGTCACTGAACCTCGAATTTCGCTCTTCAAAATCTGGCAAGGTTAAAGCAGTCCTGCTACAGATGCGGATGCAGAGGCCATTGGTCTCGCAGGTGCGCACTCCCAAACACTTGGTCGAGGCTTATCAAAAGCAGCAGAAGGACGACAAGGGGAAGACCCTTAGAGTCGAAACTCACCATGCCAGACTGCTTGAAGCAGACTTTAACCAAGACAACGTCGATCCTCTGGGTATCAAGCTCAAGGACCTTGGAGATGATGAGTGATTTGTGTATTTGATTGTTTTAGTACTTTATTTTTTGGATCCTTTCTTTCGGATATTTTATTTATGGATGAATTTATTAGCTTTGATGTGTTTACCTTAAATAGTTGTCCATGTGTTTATTCAGATATTGTTGTTTTTATTTATGGCTAGTAAACATATCAGCTATTAGGTTTGGGTTAATTTCCTCTGGCATGATAGGATTGAGGTAGTGATTTATGATTGGTAGATAGCGCCACCACTCATACAATCTTATAGAAGAACTTTCTTCCTTCTCCCCCGGATTGTACTATTTCTACATCCGGCCGTCAAAACTCCATCTAGCCATGAGTATAAAATTTCATGACCCGAACTTCTTTAAATTAGGCATCCGCGGTTAAGTCATCCAGGACAATATATGATACGTAAGACTCTACCCAATTTGAATAGTAGAATCCTTCATGTTGATGAATTTATTTGTGATGCATGTTCTAAGGGTAAGTTAATAGTGCGCCAGTCGCGCACTAAAGTTGTACTAGTGTCTCCGGTTTTCCTTGAAGTGAATTCAAGGGGACATTTGCGGACTGATTCACCTAGCATCAGGACCATTTTGTTATTTCATGGTCCTTATTGATGCCTCCACTAGGTGGACATTTGCATGTTTGCTGTCCACCCGCAATCAAGCTTTTGCGAAGCTCATTGTGAAGACTATCGAGCTTGGAGCTCAATTCCAGGATTATCCAATTAAATCGATTCGCATGGATAATGCAGCCGAGTTTAGCTCGAAGGCCATTACAGACTACTGTATGGCCCTGGGAATTTAAGTGGAGCATTCGGTCCCCTACGTCCATACCCAAAATGGTCTTGTTGAGGTGCTAATAAAACGTATCAAATTTATCGCGAGACCATTGCTTATAAACTCTAAACTACCCACCTCATGATGGGGGCATGCAGTCCTTCATGCATCACACTTAATCCAAATTCATCCAACTGCATATAATGATCATTCCCACCTACAGTTAGTGCGTGGGAAAGAACCTAGCATTTCCCATCTGCGTATTTTCGGATGTGCGGTATACGTACCAATTACGATACCCAAGCGAACCTCATTGGGCCCACAAAGCAAACTCGGTATTTATGTCAGATACGACTCTCCATCCATCGTGAAATACCTCGAGCCTTTGTCCGGGGATCAATTAACGGCCCGGTTTGCTTATTGCACGTTCGATGAAGATTACTTCCCGACATTAGGGGGAGATCCGAATTCAAAATTGAATGAATGTTGGGGACTTACGTGGAACGTAAGTAATCTTCAGTATCTAGATCCGCGTACTAATCAATGTGAACTAGAAGTTCAGAAGATCATTAACCTGCAGAACTTATCAAATAACCTGCCAGACGCGTTCACTGACCATAGAGGTGTGACTAGATCGTATATACTTGCAGTAAATGCTCCCCAAAGGGTTGAGGTCCCAAGTAAAATGAGTACTTATGCCCCCACACGCCAAAAGCGTAAGGGACCCTCAAGAGATAGTAACACACCTAAACGAAAGGCTAGCAAATCTGGTCAGTCGAACGGAAAATCTCTAGAAGAGATCCGTCTAGATAATCTCAAGTCTCTAGGAGACGAGAGTCCTAGTGATGAAGCACGTGCACAAAATATTCCATGCACTAGGACCGTGGAACGACCAGACCCAGATACAATGGGAAATAAGGAAGGTCTGGTTGACGTAAACGTCAAAGTCTCTGTGAATCTCACAGATATGGGAGAAACATGTAATATAAATATTACTGTCGTCGACGACACATTTGCAGCGACATTTGCTCTTTCCATTAACGACCCGGATCCAGAACCCAAAACTATCGTAGTGTGCCGGAAGTGCTCCGATTGGGTAAAATGGAAAGCGGCAATTGAAGCAGAGCTCTCATCGCTTAACACAAGACAAGTATTTGACTCTTTTGTTCGTACACCCGCGCGCGCTATCCCTGTAGGATATAAATGGGTTTTTGTATAAAACGAAATGAGAACAATACTGTGAAGAGGTATAAAGCGAGGTTGGTAGCACAAGGGTTTTCGCAGAGACCCGGGATTGATTTCAATCAAACCTATTCTCCCGTCATGAACTCAACGTCATGGACTCAATAACGGTCCGCTACTTGATATCTTTGGCAGTTAAGTTGAATCTCCAAATGAGATTAATGGACGTTGTAACCGCGTACTTACATGGATCACTAGATGCCGACATATATATGAAAATCCCAAATGGATTTGACATTCCTCAGTTAAGGGATGGTGAAAATCGCAGTATGTATAGCATACAACTGCGTAAGTCGTTGTATGGCCTGAAGCAATCGGGCCTTACATGGTACAGCCGACTTAGTGAATTCCTTCAGAAGAAGGGATACACGTTCGATAAAGCTTCCCCATGCGTATTGATTAGGCGTGAAATTGTTATGTTTTGATGCCCGATTTACTCATGTTTTGAGTGTTTTCGATGAATATTTAGAGTCAAATGAGCATTATTTCTATACATTGATAAATTTGTCTCTTTGATGTTCATAGGTGAATAGAGGGCGAAAAGAGGAGTTCGTAGGACTTTGAATCGACTCAAACGGATGCCCGGATGAGAAGATATTGAAGAAATACGATCGGTATTAGTGCGGACGAGGAAAAGTATCATTTGGAAGGGTTAGAGATCACTCGAGCGCATCACTCGAGCGCAACCGCTCGAGCGAATCACTCGAGCGCGCAAACATACAGAACCATTCTTGCGCTCGAGCAGCTCGAGCGCCACCGCTCGAGCGAATCGCTCGAGCGCCCAAAAGTAACAGTGAAGATTCAGCGCTCGAGCAGCTCGAGCGCGACCGCTCGAGCGAATGCACCGCTCGAGCTACACTGCTCGAGCGGGACCGCTCGAGCGTTTTGCTCGAGCGCCCCTATACTTTTGCCTCTGGATTCGTATTTTCGGCCCGTTAACTCCCGTTTCGACCCGGTGCCTATATATACCTCTTCCAAACACGAAACAAGAAGATTCCCACCTTTAGAAATAATTTTAGACTTAGTTTTGGAGAGGAACGAGACGAGCAAGCTTTACTTTTACGTTGTTAAGGTTTTTCATACGAATTTTAGTTCTTTTCAATTCTTAATTTCTTTTCATTAGTTCGTTACTTTGAACACGTTTAAATTTCGTTTGTATCAATTCAATTTCCGTTCTTCGTATTTATTTTCTTTCAAACCCTAGTTTATGTTTATTATTTTCTTTATTCAATTAATTATGTTTATGTTCGTCGTTTCTTTTATTGCTTTTATTTTTGTTAAAACCATGTCCGGCTAAAACCCTTGTATGCTTGGGGTAGGATGAACTCGTAGAAGTAGGATGTGGGTACGTAATTAAGGTAATTTGTGACGTTAGTTTTAATTCTCTTAATTAATGAATTCATATAATTAATCTGAACTTTACCTTTGAATTTAGTACGAAAGTGTTAGAGAGAGGACGACCGTATCACTCAATAACAATTAGTAGTCTTAACGAGAGGGTTTAGGAAAGGTTAATTCATCTACCGGTTTAGCGAAGGAGGACGACCGCATCACCTTAGTTAAATTAGGGTCTCATTAATTGAGCACAATCCATTAACTTGTTAGTGGATTAGTGAAGTCGATTGCTAGGATAAAGTATTAGGGTGAGAAATCTTGAGCTTTCATTCTACGATCTTTTACTTAGGTTAATTCTTGGTTGTCACAATTACTTTGATTATGTACCTGCTCCGTTAGTATACGTAGGGATTCCTATCCTGAGCATCACCATCTCTCATTAGAAAACAACCCGTAGTTAATTCGTTCTTTTTCATTCTTTAGTTTACTTAGTTTAATTCAGTCTTTTATCTTAATTTCTAAAAAACCCAAAAACATTACACTCATATTAACTACGACGCGTAGATCTTCAGGGATCTATTCGCATACATACCATCCCTTGGGTTCGATAATACTTGGTCCCTATACTTGCCCATGCTACAGTGAACCCGTTCTCTTGCGGGGTAGCTACTAGTAGAAGCTAGTGTAGTATAATCGCTTCAAAGTCAATGGCGCCGTTGCCGGGGATGGCGTTGTATGTTTGAATAGGACTTGTCGATAGCTTAGTAGTTAGTAGTGAGTGCTTTCTTTTCTGTTTTATTTTTATTTTTTATTTTAGTCGGCAGTTGCGTTTTGATCCTTCTGCTAGTGTTTCAGGTTTATGAAAACACGCTCACAAGGCAATACGAGCGAAGAGAGATTACCTGCAGATCCTGAGACAATAGCCAGAAGGAACCGAGCCTTCTTGAGAAGAATGGCTACTGCCGCGGGAAACAAAGACAAAATTTCTGATGAACTTGGGGAGTTAGACAAGATAGCTGCAGAGTATACTGCTCTTGTGGAACGGGCAGAGGGTGCCAATGGAAATAGCAGTAATCAGCAGATACCCATAGGGGGAACTGAGAGCCCACACCCGAACCCACAAGACACAATCAACTCTGCACGAACACAACCCCAAAACCAGAACCAAAACCCTGCTTACCCACAAAACCCAAATAACCCTTTTAACAACCCAGCATACCAACATTACCCATATCCACCTTATCCTTACCCACCATACCCATACCATCCACCACCAGTCTACAACCAACCACCTATTTACCAACCACCACCCCAACAAGTACCCGTACCAGCTGCTAATCCTCAATACGTTCCTCAGAACGTAGATCATAATATGGCGATTAGAGGGAGGTTTGCAGCGCAGCCACAGCGGTACTATGATGGAGTGGCTTTACCTCCAGTTGAGGCAAACAACTTCTCGATATCACCGGGGATTTTAAAGCTGCTGACCGAGAATCAGTTCAAATGGGTGATCGGGAAGGAGAATCCTCACACACATCTGAGGAGCTTTCTCATGATAGCCTCCACATTTAATTATAATGGCATGTCTGAAGATGCCAAGAGGCTTAGGCTGTTCCCATTCTCACTGACGGGAATAGCTAAGGAGTGGTACGATAATACGCTCCCGCGGGGAGGTATTACCACTTGGGCAGAGCTCGAGCGTCTGTTCCTCGAGCGATTCTACCCTCCATCTAGGACGATCAAGGCTAGAATTGAGATCTCGTCCTTTCGCCAGAAATCTGGAGAGGATTTACGCCAGGCGTGAGAGAGATACTCGAATATGTTGATCGAGTGCCCGCAGCACGGGTACAACGAGGGAGATATAATGGCGTTCTTCTATAGTGGTGCCAGCAAGGATGGTCAAGCCCATTTAGACGCCTGTGCGGGTGGAGCATTCCTCAACCAAGGCATAGAGAGGTGTAGGGAGATCGTTGACAACATTGTCACGAATGCCGGTGCTTGGGGTGTGGACGCAGATTTGCAAAGAGTGCATCAGGTTGAGGAGGGAGAAGGAACGAGAAGGCTGCTGATGGCCATGATGGAAAAGATCAACAACCTCGAGTTGGGGAAGAATTTGGGTGGAGAGCATGCAGTGGAGAATGAGAGAGTAGATCAACCCAGTGGACAGCAAGAGGTAGCCAATTACATGGGAGGTCCATATTACAATCAGAATGGCTACCAAGGTGGAAATCAGTATGGAAGGCCTTCTTATGGCCAACCATTTGTGCCTCCAGGCCCTCAGCCACTTCAAAATCAATGGAGGAACACACAAGGAGTTCAAGGAAGCCAGCAGCCTCCTCAAAACACATGGAGGAGGAATGATAATTTTTCTTATGCTAACCCAAAAGCTGGTGTTACTGTTCCTGCAGGTGTTGATCCGGGGTCTAAACCTCCTGGTGGAGAAGGCGGTGCATCAACCGAGGAGATGTTGAGAGCTATTCTTCAGAAGGTGGAGGAAGGGAGCAAGCGGTTGTCATCCTTGGAGCACGATGTGAAGGAGTTGCATAAGAAGGGTGATCATCGAGATCAAGAGCTCCAGAAGATGAATGTTGAGTGGACTAGAACTCAACAAGAGAACAATCGAAGGTTCACTTCTTTAGAGCTCCAGATGAGCCAGATTGCAAAATCAGTGAATAGAATGCAGGAAGGGAATTCGAAAGAGCAGTGCAAGGCGATCCAGCTTAGAAGTGGAACCAATTATGAAGGTCCTCAGATGCCTGCTGATTCTGAGACGCCCCAAGGGGAAGTTGAGACTGAGGAGAAGAAAGTTGAGAAAGGGATTGAAAGTAAAGGGATTGAGAAGCATGAAGATAAGGATGAGTCCCAGAAGGGCAAAGGCATTGAGGAGGTTGAGAGAGTTCCTAAGTGGAAAAAGGCAAAGGAAGCAAGGGAGAAAGTGAAAGAAACAGAAAGAGATGAGTGGGGGGTACCCAAATCGGTGATACCTGTCCCATATCCACAGCGCTTCATGAAAAAGAAGCTCGATGAGAAATTCGCTAAGTTCCTTGACGTTTTTAAACAACTTCACATTAACATTCCTTTTTATGATGCTTTGGAACAGATGCCGCATTATGCGAAGTTTCTGAAGGACTTGATCGCAAAAAGACGGCGAGTGGATGAGCCGAAGTTGGTGCAGCTGAACCACGAGGTGAGTGCACTAGTGCACAAGGCGCTTCCACCAAAGCTGAAGGATCCCGGGAGCTTCACGATCCTATGTGATATTGGGAACGGGATCAAGAAGGGAGCGTTGTGCGACCTTGGGGCGAGCATCAATCTCATGCCCTTGTCGCTTTTCAAGAAGTTGGAAGGTGATGAACTTCAACCCACAATGATGACGCTTCAACTTGCCGATCGGTCCATTACTCGACCTCAAGGTGTGGTTGAAGACGTTCTAGTGAGAGTTGGAGATCACATCTTTCCAGCCGACTTTGTAGTGCTAGAGATGGAGGAAGATGAGCACGTGCCCCTAATCTTGGGAAGACCGTTCTTAGCTACGGCGGGGATGGTGCTAGACGTGGCGAATGGGAAGATCACGTTGAAGGTTGATGATCAAGAAGTGAAGATCTCCCTATATGAAGCCATGAAACACCCGAGGGAGGATGAGAGCTTGTATTGCATGGATGCAATTGATCCTCGTGTTGAAGACACACATTCTCTCCCTAATCGATCTCATATTCATGATTTTGCTAGTCCTTCAATTGATAATTTAACCCATGAACATTATGTTCTTGATTATTTTGATAGGGATGAAGTGAAGAAGTTGAAGGATGAAGAGGTGAAGAAAGTGGACGTGGTCCAGTTAGAAGGGAAAGGAGGAGATAAGAAGAAAAAGTCCAAATTCAAGAAATTGTTTAGTAAGACTCCTCCAGATAGAGGGAAGAAGGAGTTGAGACCCATAACACTTGGGAATGAGAAAAGAGCAAAAGGACTCATGATGGAAGGGCATCAAGGAAAGGAGTTCAAACACCACTCTTATGAGAGTAAGGGAGGTAAATTTGAGTATGATGTCCCATAAGCTCCTTTGAGCTTGGTCCGGCATGAGGACCTTAAAAATAGCGCTGAATGGGAGGCAACCCATTTGTATTTGCTTTCATTTATTTTTAGTGTCTTTTTATATTATTAGGGTGTTTAGAATCGTATGTTTAACCTCGTACTTGAGAGCTTTATTTTGTAGGCTTGTCTCTAAAGGAGTAAAGGTATCATGGAGTTATTTAGATTGAAGGAACCAACTTGAGACAAGGGAGTGTGCAAAGCTATTGAGAGAAACTGAATTGTTCGGTTGAGGTAACCCACAACCCCAAACTTAGACCTCTAGCAAGGTCGAAGTTTGGGGGGGTGGAGTTTTATATGTTTTCTTGTTACATTGCACCGAAGCACCCCTTATCTTTGAGTTGAGTTAGTTATTTGGTGCCTTGAGATGCTCCTTGGGCTTTTATTAATTTGTTTTGTTACTCAATATTTTATGCCTATCAATCACCTTATGCTTGTTGATTGCTATCTTTGAGTATGATTTGATGAGTAGGGTGAATTGTGAGGCTGAGTTAGGAGTTTTCTTGTGTGAGTGTTTGAATTTGAGCTGAGTTGAGAAAGAACTTGTATGCTTGTGAATTTTTCTTTTGAGTACTTGAGTGATGATTGTGAGAATTCACTAGGACTAGCATGGATGTGAAAGCCGTGAGATTTGAGCCTTACGAGATTTAAATGCATGATTTAATCTCTTCGTTTGTGAGTGAATCGTCACCTTAGAGGATGCTAGAACTTGCATGTGCTCTTGCTTCTTGATTGTGTCTAGTTTGATATGCCGAATGTGATCTTAGGCCATCTTTGATTTAATTGAGTCACTTAGCCAGAATTTTCCTTACCAATGACATTGATCCCTTGTTAGCCCCTTTGAGCCTAAAGCCTATTTTATTTGCTAACACATATGAACACTAGTCCAATTCTTAAGCCTTTTGTCCAAATTTGAGTGGAGAATAGGAAAGTGTGAATGTGAAGGGAGTGAATTGAGTTGAAAAAGGAAAAGATTGTTTGTTGAGTGAATATGAGAAGAAGGAGTGATGAGATTTGAGTTGTGGGAAAGAACAAAAAATTGAGAATGAGCAAAAGAAAAAAATGAGCTCATGTGTTTGTGCGAAAAAAGAAAAAGAAAAAGTGATTGAAAAAAAAAAGTGAAAGAGTGAGAAAGAAAAAAAATTGAAGTGTTGAGAGTAGTGGAATTAAAGTGTATTGATTGCAAATGTTGAAGTGATTCTGTTCCTAATCTCAAAGTGCCAAAGTTGATTTTTCCATTCTCCATTCACTTGAGTCACTTACCCCATATTGTTATCCCACCCGTCCAAAGAGCCTACATTACAACCTTGAGAAAAGTCCTTTTTGATTCGGCATTGATTTCTAGAGCATGGTCGGAGTTGAGAGTGCTTACAAGCCTATGGCTGCCAATATGTGTGATTGATTGATTGAGTGAGTCCCTTAAACACTGTTATACACTTGTAAGGGAGTGAAACACATCGTTGAGTGCACATCCATGTTTGATCTTGATGTTTCTTGTTGTTGTTGCATGAGTATGATGAAGGAAGGTGAGTTAGTATACGTGTGATTGATCTTTGAAGCTCGAGTTCAATTACTTGCATGATTTGATTCTTGACTCATTCCTAACAATTTCACTTGACTTATTATTTCGTTGCTTGAGGACAAGCAACATGGTAAGTTTGGGGGGGTTGATTAGGCGTGAAATTGTTATGTTTTGATGCCCGATTTACTCATGTTTTGAGTGTTTTCGATGAATATTTAGAGTCAAATGAGCATTATTTCTATACATTGATAAATTTGTCTCTTTGATGTTCATAGGTGAATAGAGGGCGAAAAGAGGAGTTCGTAGGACTTTGAATCGACTCAAACGGATGCCCGGATGAGAAGATATTGAAGAAATACGATCGGTATTAGTGCGGACGAGGAAAAGTATCATTTGGAAGGGTTAGAGATCACTCGAGCGCATCACTCGAGCGCAACCGCTCGAGCGAATCACTCGAGCGCGCAAACATACAGAACCATTCTTGCGCTCGAGCAGCTCGAGCGCCACCGCTCGAGCGAATCGCTCGAGCGCCCAAAAGTAACAGTGAAGATTCAGCGCTCGAGCAGCTCGAGCGCGACCGCTCGAGCGAATGCACCGCTCGAGCTACACTGCTCGAGCGGGACCGCTCGAGCGTTTTGCTCGAGCGCCCCTATACTTTTGCCTCTGGATTCGTATTTTCGGCCCGTTAACTCCCGTTTCGACCCGGTGCCTATATATACCTCTTCCAAACACGAAACAAGAAGATTCCCACCTTTAGAAATAATTTTAGACTTAGTTTTGGAGAGGAACGAGACGAGCAAGCTTTACTTTTACGTTGTTAAGGTTTTTCATACGAATTTTAGTTCTTTTCAATTCTTAATTTCTTTTCATTAGTTCGTTACTTTGAACACGTTTAAATTTCGTTTGTATCAATTCAATTTCCGTTCTTCGTATTTATTTTCTTTCAAACCCTAGTTTATGTTTATTATTTTCTTTATTCAATTAATTATGTTTATGTTCGTCGTTTCTTTTATTGCTTTTATTTTTGTTAAAACCATGTCCGGCTAAAACCCTTGTATGCTTGGGGTAGGATGAACTCGTAGAAGTAGGATGTGGGTACGTAATTAAGGTAATTTGTGACGTTAGTTTTAATTCTCTTAATTAATGAATTCATATAATTAATCTGAACTTTACCTTTGAATTTAGTACGAAAGTGTTAGAGAGAGGACGACCGTATCACTCAATAACAATTAGTAGTCTTAACGAGAGGGTTTAGGAAAGGTTAATTCATCTACCGGTTTAGCGAAGGAGGACGACCGCATCACCTTAGTTAAATTAGGGTCTCATTAATTGAGCACAATCCATTAACTTGTTAGTGGATTAGTGGAGTCGATTGCTAGGATAAAGTATTAGGGTGAGAAATCTTGAGCTTTCATTCTACGATCTTTTACTTAGGTTAATTCTTGGTTGTCACAATTACTTTGATTATGTACCTGCTCCGTTAGTATACGTAGGGATTCCTATCCTGAGCATCACCATCTCTCATTAGAAAACAACCCGTAGTTAATTCGTTCTTTTTCATTCTTTAGTTTACTTAGTTTAATTCAGTCTTTTATCTTAATTTCTAAAAAACCCAAAAACATTACACTCATATTAACTACGACGCGTAGATCTTCAGGGATCTATTCGCATACATACCATCCCTTGGGTTCGATAATACTTGGTCCCTATACTTGCCCATGCTACAGTGAACCCGTTCTCTTGCGGGGTAGCTACTAGTAGAAGCTAGTGTAGTATAATCGCTTCAAAGTCACGTATTCACAAAGAAATCGCAAGACGGTTTTTGCATCATATCCGTATATGTTGATGACCTGAACATAATCGGAACATGCAAAGAGATTGAAGAAGCCAGTTCAATTTTGAGAGCTGAATTCGAAATGAAGTCCTTGGGTAAAACCGAGTACTGCCTCGGCTTGCAGATCGAGCACCTCCCAGAAGGAGTCCTTGTTTATCAGTCGACCTACGTGAAGAAGGTATTGGAGAGATTTCACATGGATAAATCTCATCCACTTAGCACCCCGATGGTTGTCCGATCCCTCGAAGTGGATAAGGACCCATTTAGGCAAAGAGAAGTTTCAGAAGAAATTTTGGGACCAGAAGTTCCTTATCTTAGCGCTGTTGGAGCTTTGCTCTATCTTGCAAATTGCACCCGGCCGGACATTGCATTTGTTGTTAACTTTCTTGCGAGATATAGCGCTTCTCCTACGAGGAGACATTGGAATGGTGTTAAGCACGTTCTACGGTACCTCCAAGGATCTCAAGATCTTGGACTGTTTTATCGTAAGAACCAAGACAAAACCATGGTAGGTTACGCGGATGCTGGCTATTTGTCTGATCCCCACAACGCAGTATCCCAGACTGGTTATGTTTTTCTCTGTGGTGGAACCGCAATCTCATGGAGATCGATTAAACAATCCATGTTTACCACGTCTTCAAAACCACTCAGAGATCATAGCTTTATTTGAAGCCGCACGAGAATGTGTTTGGTTAAGGTCCTTAGTAAAGCACACTGGTGACTCGTGTGGTATCGCCAAGGGCGATACACCTCCCACCGTTATATTTGAAGATAACGCTGCTTGCATTGCACAAATGAGTAATGGGTACGTCAAGGGAAACCTGACAAAACATATTTCACCTAAGTTTTTCTACCCATACGAATTCCAGAAGAGTAGCGTGATTATCATTCAAAAGGTGCAATCTAGTAACAATCTTGCAGATCTGTTTACTAAGTCCTTACCTACGTCTACTTTTGAAAAGTATGTTTGTGGTATTGAGATGCAAAGACTTAAAGTGTTGTTGTCTTCAGGGGGAGCGGTAACCTCGAAATAAATCTGGAAGATTTAGATCTAGAAGATCGATGACATTTCTCCCACTCATTATTATGGCCGACCCTTAGCACGTGGAGTTTTTATGACAAAGACATTTATGTCGTAATGTCCAAGGGGGAGTGTTGTAAATCTGGAAGATTTGATATTCCAAATCTAGGAGATTTGATGTGGACATTACTTGAGGACCAAGAATCATATTGGGTTTTACCCATTAGATTAGGGTTTTTACTATTATATATATCCCATTGTATTCATGAATTATGTACTTACATACACAACAATATTAGTGGAACTCCTGGCTTGGATCGCCCCCAGACGTAGTCGTTCCCGACGAACTGGGTCAACAAATCGTGTCATTTTATTTACGCACTTATTTACAACAGGTTTATAAAGAAAAAATTCGAAAGTCTTACGTCGATTTTAATTCTCTCATTTTTTGTTAATTATTCAAGTGTATTTTACCCAAAAATCTTCTATTGCAAAATTTGGAGCGAACTCAAAATACATTATATAGAATAGTATTGTATAATATTTTCTTTTTTTAAACAAAACTATCTCTAATGAAACTTATTAACCATTGAACTAATTCAATAATATTATAATATATTACTATTATACTTATAAATTAATATCATATTATCTTTGTTCAAAGAACTTGAACATTTTAAAATTCACTATTTAAAAAAAAAAGATTTCTTGATTTTATTGACCAACTTATAAATGATAATTTAAGGTTGTGGAAGAATTGTGATGGTGTTGTAATTAAATATTATTTTTATTTTAAGGGTTTAAATCTTTTAACGAAACAGATGAAAAATAAGTGTACGAGTTTCTTTAGTATGGAGGGAATAACATCTATCCACACAGTTTAACGCACTTCTTGTACCGTAAATTATTGTAATGCTAGTCTATAAAAATATTAGTATTACTAGTGTATATCAATTAATAAATAAATACAATTTTACAGTGTGAACAAACTTCACAATATAATTTGCCATTTAATTGTCTATATTATTGACTTCGGGGGTGGGGAGGGATTTTTTTTTATATATAAAAATGGTTCATAATAAATTTATCATAAAAATGTTTTAAAATATCAAATATTTAATTAGGAATATCATTAATCTGAATTCAAGAAAACAACATAATACCACATTTCTTGATTCATGGTTCAATTATTCATACTACTTAATAACAGTTTTATGATAAATATTTTTATATAATACTTGGTTAAAAAAAGAAAAATGAAGAAAAGAAATAGTGACACAAGACTCCATTAATCTTTGACACGACAGTGTTCATATTATCCTGTCGAAGCTATTTATTTTACTAAATAAAAGAAAATATGAAATTTGTACCCATTAAAATATCTTGAGACAAAGTCCAAAGTCCGTAACTACTACTCTTCTTCTTCGTGTCCTGTGTAACTCTAAAATGCAAGGCCCTGCAACACCTCTACTCAACAATCCATGTTCCTCAATCATCCCTTTGACCTGCAATCCCAGAATAAACATCACTTACAATAAGCAGAGATTGGGGATGGGGGCATCATTATGCATGGGCAGAGGTGTGTCTCCCATCACGGATTTCAATCTGTACGAACTTATGGGCATCGACGCCTCATCGGATACGTCTCAGATAAAGGACGCTTACAGGGCGCTGCAGAAGCGCTGCCATCCTGATATAGCGGGCCCCCCCGGCCATGACATGGCCATCCTTCTCAACGACGCCTACGCTCTTCTCACCGACCCCGTCTCCCGTATGGCTTATGATAAGGTATCACCTTAATTCATATTCCCCACTTTTTTCTCTCACCAAAGTTGATTATGTACAGAGTGAAATTGATTCGAATGTATCCATTGTTTTTATTAAAGAGTATTAGCTGTTTTCAATGAAAAAAGAGTCTTGGTTTGTTTTCGATAGATAAATTTATACTCCTTAGTTAAAATAATTATTATTTTTTAAACAATTAATACTCTTCAAAGTTTCTTCAGTGATTCATGTATAAACTATTTTCACTCTATATTTTGTTGGCAAGGTTACTCTAAAATTTATTTGCAATATTTTTTATCTAATTTTTGTTAATATTAATTTTTCCATTTACTACAATATTAGAAGCAAAAGATTTTAAATAAAAAAAAATTGAGGTATGTATGGTAGACTATGATGCATAAAGTAATAGATTCGCACCCGACTCCTAAAAGGGATGTGTCTTAAATCTACGCATCTGATTTTTCACGTGGCAAATTCGCTGTCACTTGGCGAATTGAACTTTTGGATTCTCAGATCCGCCTCACTAATTCTACTTGTTAAACATTAAGGCATATTATTATATGAAAATTAATAATACTGTTGATAAAATTAATAGTACTTTAAAATTATTTCAGAATAAATTTATGACAATCATTTTCATATAAAACCTACTCATAGTACAATGTTTCAGGAGCTGGCAAAAGTTGCAGATTTACAAGGGTACACAGGGAGGCCGATATATTCAGTGTGGGTAGGATCAGAAAGCGAGGAAAGGGCTGTTTTTGTGGACGAAGTGAAGTGCATAGGTTGCTTAAAATGTGCGCTATTCGCAGACAAGACATTTGCGGTAGAAACAGTTTATGGAAGAGCCAGAGTTGTGGCTCAATGGGCTGACTCTGAATCCAATATTCAACAGGCTATTGCCGCCTGCCCTGTCGATTGCATCTCGTAACACTACCTTTTCTTCTTTATAACTACATTAATTAATTAATATCCACCATTTATGTTGAAATTGGATCAGGATTGTGGAGAGGTCGGAGTTGGCTGCTCTTGAGTTCATAATGTCGAAGCAGCCACGTGGAAGAGTAAGAATCGGTGCAGGCAATACAGCGGGTGTACGGACGGTAGATGTATTCGATGAGGTGGAGAAATTCAAGGCTAGATATGCTAATCATAACGCTAATTCTAAAAATTACTCCAAGGTTATTTTTCTCTGCTTTCAATTTACAAGCTTTTCAGATAATTCAAAACATATTGTAGAATTATCATTATAATGGGTAAAAAATATACATGTTTGATGATAAATTGCATAAAAATCTCTATGTTTGATAAAGATATGTACGAGAATCCTCATTAATCACATTCGTTCAAACAATACTAACAATATAACATTGAAGCGTGAATTTATATAATTACCTTAGTTTCATCATGTGCATGTATATTACTCTCCGTTCAGATTAATTTGCAAACTTTTTTTATTTGGACGTCTCACACCAATTTACACATTACCTAAAAATGAAATATTGGTTTGTGTGCTCACTCACATATTTATTCATATGCTCATTTTTCTTAATCCACATCTTAACGGTGCAAATTCACCCGGGACGGAGGGAGTATTTTTTTAAGTGTATTGCTAGCTTCTTTTTTGAAAAAAAAGAAAAGGTATATATAATTCCTTATGCTCGGTCGATCATGGAAAATAACAATTTTACTCATATCATTTAAACCAGCCACCAGACATGCCGCATTGTTCACATTAAAATCAAAAATTGAATTATATGCTGCAGGAAAGAGAGGCGGCTCATAGAGGTATTCGTGCCATCCAAAAGCTATCAAATTGGTTTTACTGGGAATCTCCAAGCACCAGAGATGCGGCGCCGGCGCCACTAGCAACCCAGATGTGGAAATCAGGCGGAGATGAGAGAAGAAGCTACGATGCAGCAAGCGTCGAGAAGCTAAAAGCTGCAGCAGCTGCTCGCAAAAGACCAAGTAATGCCGCTGCGACCAACTCCTGCACCGAGTACTGGGAGCCCTTACCCGCCATTGCATTACCAAATACTACTACTCTGCCCACTACTCCCGCTTCCAAACCTAAAGCCAAACCTACTAAGCAGATGCTTCGGCCAAATACAAATGAACCCATAATCAGCAGCCCTGTGCGTTGGATTGTACCAACGGGAGCAGCCATTGTAGCCGCAACACTTGTTCGGGTACAGATCGGAGATCAGGTGGGTGGGGCCCTCGAAGACCACGTTGGTGGGTCCATGGCGCTAGCCATTGTCAATAGTTCATGGATGCCTCCTCTATTAGTAGGTCTCATGTGGTACCTCATTGTTATGTACCTTGTCCAATTAGTGGAAGCAGCTCGTAGGACCAAATTATAAGGCCCGATCTTTGTATATTGTTACATGCACGTTGATGGTAGTTAGGTAATTGGAATATAAAAAAAATTATATGTAAATTCTTGTTTCTAAACTTTTTCATTATATCAATACTCATTATCATACTTTATACTATCAAATCTCCTTTTGTAAATGATGTTTCCAAATAGGCTCAACATATACAATATTTAGGAAAACTTAACTTAAGGGGCTAGCAAAATGAGAACCATAACTTTTTAGGCTGACAAAATGAGGACAAAAACGTTAAAGCGTGGCAATTTGAGGACAACCCAGCTTGAATCAATGCAAATCGGGCTAATTGGCCCGATTTTGGCTAGAGTCCAAGTCCAAATTGGCCCAATTTGACTTTAGTTCGGGTCTAACTTGACCTTTATTTGCAAAATTTTAATAGTTACGGTCCTTAAATTGTTAATTTAAAAAATTATGGTCCTTATTTTGCCAACCTGAAAAGTTACGGTTTTTATTTAGTCAATCCTAAAAGTTACAGCCCTTATTTTACTACCTCTTTAAGTTACGGTCCTGAAAAAAGTTATATACGTTGTCTAAATAAATTTGAAATATTAAATGTGACGAAGGTAGAGCTCCACTATTTAGGTGGTAAGGTCATTGATACAAGTCACCATTTGTGATAAAAAAAAAAATTTGAAATATTAAATTTTAAGTCTAATTGAATCCCATAAGCAAACATACTACAACAACATACTAGTATTTTATTCTACTCAAATCCAATGATATCTCGTTTCCTAGCTATTCACCTACTTGCATAACATGGATACGTTACAATACGAGTACGGAGAGATACCCATTTTCAATAAAAAAAATGGAAAAGATATGAAGCGATACAGACTAATTTTTCATATATTTTTATATTATCTCTCAGTGAATTAATTAGGATGCTTAATTAAGCACTTTAGGGTATGAGGAATGATTATGGAATTAAATTAATGTGTTAGTATGAAACCCCACTTTTGGAAATCAATCATTCCTCTCCTATATGAGGTGTATGGGTTTGATTCCCCACTTCTTCGAACCAATACATTTTGGGAAAATAGAGTTTTTTGTCCTCTAAGTTTGGTCAACTTTGTTTTTCGTCCTCTAACTTTTGACTTTATTTTTTAGTCCGATAACTTTCAAAAAATTAATGTTTTCGTCCTAAAACATAAGTTATCGGACTAAAATGTTAATTTTAGGACTAAAAAATTATCGGTTTTAGGACGAAAATGTTAATTTTTTAAAAGTTATCGGACTAAAAAATAAAGTCAAAAGTTAGAGGACGAAAAACAAAATTGACCAAACTTAAAGGACAAAAAACAAATTTTCCCATACATTTTTCACGTCCAATCCATTCCAGTAAATAATACTACCTCCGTCCCGGAGGAACTTGCACACCTCCGGGGACACACTTTTTAAGAAAAAAGACACTTTTTGAATAAAGTAGTAGTATATGGTTAAAATGTATATATTTTTGTGAGTGTGCACGCAAATCAAAGTTTCCTTTTAAAGGGTGTGCAAGTTCCTTTGGGACGGACTAAAAAGGAAAGTGGGCAAGTTCCTCCGGGACGGAGGGAGTATCAAATATCTATTATTTAACACCAATAGAATATAAAGTCAAAGCAAAAAGAATCAATGTTCAATGAACGACGAATCTTTGACAGTGGTGAAGTGAGTGATGACCGATAAATATGAAGAGGACGAATACAACGATGTTGTTCTTGAAAAAGAGATGATAAACAGACAATATTTATTAAATATATTTGGGTCGGGGTTAATTCAATATAAGACAAGTTCATTTTAAAGTTAAAAAGTTATTAATTTTGTAAAATTTGACCCCAAACACTTATTATTATTTTTAAATTTGAAAACAACCCCCCTCCCCCCTATCCATGTCTAACAAGCCAATCAGTCGTGTCTGACATGGAACCCAATAATATTATTTTATTTGTTAATTAGAAACAAGCCACGAGACGTATCAAATGTGTATTTCATCCGTATCCCAGCACCCAAGTATCCGCGGAGTATCCGACATTACATTATTTGATTTTTTGGAGTATCCGTGCATTCTAACTATTCACCCTATTCGACGCTGCCCAACACAAGTGAAATAATGTAAAATTAATTGAGTAATTCTCTAATGCACTAAGTACATCGTGCAATTCAAAAATATTTTTTAAAAAACTACCCTTATTCTCACCGACCCTATTTGTACTAAAAAGTCAATAGGTGCATACAAAATTAAACAAAAGTAATTATATTATGCAGCAAAATGGTAAGCCTAATATGATTATTTTGCAAATCGTTAACCCGATTGGATGATTTTGCATACGCAAAGGGACATAGTATTGTGTGCACTTTGTGCACCGTACACCACTAACAATATTATTTGTAAAAAAAAAAATTAATATTCCCTTTTTCCCTCTATTTGTTTTTCATTTCATTTGGCACAAGCAGGGCGGAGCCACCTTAAGGCAAGGTGGGCAAATTGTCCTACCTGGATTTTATGATCTAATATACTCCCTCCGACCCATACTTATTTGCTACGTTATTATTTGCACAGGTTTTAAGAAAAAAAAATTTGTTTATTAATATTGTGATAAAGTATATTTTTTTGGTTAAGAGTGTATGGAAAATCTTATATTATAATAGTAGACACTCCTTACTCCATATGATGCCAAGTGTAGCCTTCAGTATTACGCCACGTATACTTAATTAAAAAAATAAAAACTCCTAATCCCCAATCCCTAAGAAGCCTTGGCTCTCATAGTTCCTCTTAATTGATTAATTAACTAGTGACATCGCGAATTTTGCGGATTGAAAATAAAATTGTTATTATTAATTCAAATTATAATAATTAATATTTTTTTTTAATATTTAATAATTTTAGCGTCACGATTACTAAATATGAATTGGTAAACAGATTTAGAAAGTATTAAAAAATTCAAACAATCAATCTCAAAATATTATAAGACAATATCATTTCAAATTGCAAATTTCTGAAAATTTATCAGTAGTAATATTTGTTGTATACTTACAATGAAATTAAGGTTAATAATTTTATTTTGCTTTCAACTCTCGGGGCTACACCATGCGTAAAAATAGGCTTGGGAAGATACACTCCCACGGTCGACAATGATTGACCTTGACTTTTATTTATAGTATTGCGAAACACAAACAACCGAAAATAATCTCCTTTAAATCCTAAACGACAAAGTATCCGCCGAATTAGTCAGGATCATTCTGGGGGTGCATATACCTTACTTCCAATATTTGATCAGCTTTTAGAATATAATTTTCAAGTTTTGTAACTACCAATCTGGTTCCATTACACAATCCTGATTTTTGGTCAATTAATATTTCTAAGAAGCATTATACACACACCAACATTTTGAGCCGCCAAAGTTAATTGGACCCGTTGGGCTGACCCGCACCTTATACATATATTGAGAGTTGGTGAAACATTTTTTTAGACTGTTTGAAGGTGGACCTTAATGGGCTGGCATGTTCGGGGTGCGAGCTTTGGTAGGTTAAGAGTGGGCTTTATCGGGCCAACCCACCTCAAATTTTATTTTCCATTGTTTTGTACATTCTTAACCATTATAATATCATTTTTAGGACTATTTTGTAAAATTTATTTTTATAAATGATGACTTTAAATTGTAGAAGATTATTTTTATGAATTATTATGGTTAATATATTATGAACTTCAATTTGTAGTAACTTATTTTTTTATTAATAAATTATGAACTTTATATGTAACATATTATTTTAATATTGTTAAAATGATAATTATGAAGATAAATTGTTTGATTACATTTGATTCTAATAAATTTTATGCATTAGAACTTTTAAATTATATTTTTTTAATTTAAAATTTTAAAATATATTAAAAAATAAAAATTGGGCGACTCGCCTAAATCCACACCAAACAATAAGTGGGTTGGGTTAGGGGTTTTGCAGCCCGCCAAATTTTCGGTCCGCGTCACACCGATGGCCCATTGAAATATGAAAATTATGTAGAAAAAATATTAAAACGACATTTAATCAATACTAGGTTGCACCACGTGCGTTGCACGTCGGATTAAAATTGGATCTCTTAGTTGATGTATTTAACCATTAAACAAGAAACTTGAATTATTGTCGGGTGAGCCCTCTCTTAGTTGATGTATCTAACCATCAAACAAGAAACTTGAATCGTTGTCGGGTGAGCGCTATTTAAAAATTTAGATGATGTGTCTAACAAATAACAATAAAGAAAATTAAAGTTATTGTCGAGTGAACGCGAGGTCCAGAGGAGGTTTTCTGGATGGAGTGTTTGTTTTTTGTATTTTTCAAAAATTTTGGTATGGTTTTTGTATTGGCGGGCTATCAAGTAAACATGAAATTTTATGACATAATGAGCTGAAAATATAGCATATATCCATTTAAATGGATAAAAGGCAGTAACATGGTGTACCTTGATATAATTGTTGAGAAAACTGAAAAGGAAGAGCTTGGCTTAATGATAAAATCAGACACACTGCAAAAATTGCTTGCAATCTACATATATCAAAAGATTGGAGAATTATATACATATATATATATATATATATATATATATATATATATATATATATATATATATACAGTCATAAGAATATAAGAGAATGACAGAGCACCTATACCAGTATTCAAGTTGCTCAATATTCTCTCCCAAATAAAAGAAGTTCAAACGCCTTTCTATTAACTTGCTGAACTAAAAGCTTCATTAATCATAATATATAGAAATAAAAAATTCTTCAGAATCATATATTCAAGACACCATCTTAGAAACCTCCAAAATTAAATTAATCCTCAATTCTAATAAACGGAAATAATACCCAAAATTTGTTGCAGTAGAGTTACTATCAGAGCAAATCCTGTTAATTCCCCAGAATAGAGAAAGCCCAATAATATGCTGGAATTGAACTTAAGACTTACAAGAACTGAAACTTCATCCTTCAGAGTACTCAACTCTGAGATTGACGAGTGCAACTCATCGGATAATGCCTCCCGATCAGAAGCCAAACTCTCAGCTCTACAAGTGGCTAAGTCCTTTCCCTCGTTTGCAAATGCAAGTTGATCCTCTAAAGATGCAATTGATGTCTCCATTTCAAAAGCAAGAACTTCCAGCTTCTTGTAATCCTGCATAAAAGGGCAGATATAATGCATTAAAAACATTCTGCATCTAAAATTATCTGTCAGAGAAGGAAAAAAGCATTTTCTTTTTAATAAAACAAAAAACTGGAAGGTAAAGTTGTGTATCTTCAACATGATATATATCATTCTAATTATGTTGTCCAAAGAAAACTTAGAAAAAAAGTTTAATTATGATCAGACAAATCACAAATATAACTCCATGATTTACAAGTTCCATAATTATTGATAACCACCTCTAGTTCAGGCATAGGAGTTGAACCCTTGGCTCATTTCCCAATAATAGATTCACGTTTGCTCATATCGCGTTCAAGCATTGCCTTTTGACCTTGAAGCCTTTTAAGTTCTCTCTCTGCAGATGACTTCTCACCCTGGAATATCCAGAGAAAAGCATACTACAATTGTGACTTATTTGTCTAGATGAAAGATCATACCAAAAATTAAAAAGTAAGAAGAATGGTACAAAACCTCAAGCTTTGTTTTCTCCTGCACAACAATTTTGAGCTTGAATTCCATATCTTTTTAACTTATTTTTCGTTTTCTCCAACTCTTTTCTAATACTTTCCTTTTCCTTTGCCAAAGAACAAGATGATAAGGGTGAAATCTCCCTTTCGAGCATTTGAAGATGGCATACAAATTCAGATTTTTCAGCTTCATGTTCTTCATTAAGTTCCTAAAGCGGAAAACTGATTGGGTCAAATTGCGAAGTAAGCTTAAAAATATTAGGAACGAAGAGAAAGTGAAGAAATTTACCACTATTGTATTTGCAGAAATTGGAACTTCGGTAGTTAACTCTTCTATCCTACTGCGATGATCTGAAGCTTGATTGTTAAGAGCAAGCTAGATTTCAACAAGTGAGAAGAACATTAATACTTGTATTTGGTTAATTTGCCAAGTATTCACATGCAAAATATACCTTCTCATCCTCGAACACACGAACTTTGTTCCTCAAAGAAGACTCAACCTTCTGATGGCTCCTAATAATTGATTCCATCTGAACAAAACTTTGGGAGGCCGAAGATCTAAGATCCTGAAGAGATAATAGTAAATTAACTGTCTTGATAAAATTCATTTTTATGGTGCATTAGCTCATGATAGGTATTACCATTTGTACACTTCCAAATATTCTTCCATAATTATTTTTATTCCGTTATATAGGAAATAGGTTGGAAACTGAAATGGTACAGATCTCTGCTCACCAGAATCTGGTTGGGCATCAAAGATGAGAACTGGAGTAGTTCATCTGCAATAGATGAAAGAGACCCTACAAGACATCTTGAGTTTTCAAATTCCAGCTTTATTTCCTGGGCATCTGTTGTTAGGCTGGGCAGCCAAGCAAATTCTTCCTGGAAGAAGTTACGAAAATAATATTTAGCTGCTCTACAACAAACTTTAATAGAAACCTTCCAAATAACAAAAAAGACCTAAAACTCTAGTCAGTTACCATGCTGCATTGTGCTGAAGCAAGTTTATCCTGAGCCAGAGTTGTTTCTTCTCGTGCAAGTATAAGTTCATTATAGAGCAGTATTAAACAAACTCGAAGAAATATTTCTATAATCAACAAGTTTTAAATAAACATGCAAGCAAACAATCAAACATCATGACGGATCTCCTAAGTTCTCAAGATGTATTCATCTCCCAGATATCCGGTTTTTGTGGTGCCTTCAAGATGCATAATATATTCACTTTTCTTGTTCTCTTTATCTGTTAGATGTTCTCTTGGGATTTGGATGGAATAATAAGTATTACGGAATTTAATTGTCATCATCAATTTATAAGAAAATGTGAACACTTTAAGAGCACCACAAAAAACTGGGAAGAGGCTAATCTAAAAATGAAACATCACATCAGCAACAGATGCTAGTTATCAATAACGAAGAGAAATAAATAACTTATGTAACTTATGTAAATAATTATGTAATTAACAAGGTCAATTAGAAGAAACAGAACTTATTAATATCAAGCCACGACATGACAAATGTGTATAGCCAGTTTGACATGCTACAAGAACTAAATGTTCAAATATTTACTCAGTAAAGCATGCATTATCCAAGTCTAAACATGACCAAAAACTGTAGCAGTCTCCTGCATTGAGAATTTGTAATGAGACATTTTACCATGACCTGGACCTTATAATCCTAGTCGACCATACCATTTCAATAAAATAGAAAGGTGGATTACCAAGTCATGGCAACAGATTTCAGGTTATAAAATAACTATCAGAGAATTTCAAGACATTGTGACTGAAAAGGTACTGGCTACACAAATTATCTTCACGAGTCAGAGGATGAACCTTTTCATATTTCACCTGTGCATATATAGTCTGCTAAGTTGCCAATCCAAATACACAATCCAAATTTTGCTGGCTTGAGGGCTTCTCCATCTTTAAGATTGTGATCTGCATATCATTTTTAGGAGAATTTACAAGTGAAATACACAAAACACGTCTTTCAAGGGCATTTAAAACAACAATATCATGCACAAATAAGCATAAATAGGTATGGGATAATCATATAGCACAAACTCTGAAAAGCCCAGGCAACATCCTGCAATGATACTGACATTTTCTTCAAGTTGCAACTATAAAATCTTAATTTACAAGCCTGAGACCAATCCTTCCCATCCAAAAAAAAGGAGACAATTCTAAATTCAACTTATTCACAGCATTCTGTTGAGCTGAATTGAAATGACAAATGTAGGGGGCAGAGTAAAAAAAATATGGTAAATTTAGAGTATAAGCTTTTTTTTATCACATTAATAGCATCCGAACTGTGAGCAGCACACTCTTGGCATTTCTGAGTACAATCCATCTCAGCAAGCTTCCTCGCTAAGCAATCAATTTGGATATCACTCGTTATCCTCTGCAAAGAGGAAAAGTGAGTGATAAGAAAGGCGTAAAACGCCAATACAACCATTGTATTATAATTAAGAAAAACTAACACGAGTCTCAAATTCTAAGAGTAATTTTTCATATTCCGTTTGCATCTCTGCCATGTCATTGCTCTCCTGCGCCAGAAATAATCAATGCCTGAAAAACATTAAAAAGGGTCCTACGAAAATCATATAACACATACGATATTATAGGGGAACTCAGGGCAAGACAAATAGACAAACAAACCTGCGAGACTGAGATACCACGAGCTCCAGAGAAACCAGTCGAATGGGAAAATCCAACGACATCGTCTGCAAAACATTGTTAAAGTGCCGATCAGGGGGTCTACGAAACCAGATTAGGGATGATTTATGGAAAAGAGCAAATTGAGGTGATAAGGGAAATGAAAGGGCTCAAAACGGTGAATTCGATCTCACCAACTAAATTTACAGCCCTAGCCGGAGAAATGACGTTGTTCTGCCGCCGATGAGGACCAATTCAACCAGATTCGAGTGAGATTTAGAAATTGAATATATGTCCGGAGAAGCGGCGCAATCGAAAAATGGGGGAAGTGGAGAAAAAAGGAATGATTGGGATGGGAAGAAAATGAATGAAGAGAAAAGAAAAAAAAGAAAAGAGAAGAGGAGAGGAACGATGCTGAGCCACAACGGCAACAACCGATTCGGCCAATTTCCAGAGAGACTTGAAGATTGATTATGAATCCGGAGAAGCAACGACGAAATGGGAAAATGGAGAAAGAGGAGAAAAAAGTGATAATTTGGATGGGGAAGAAAATGAATAAAAAGAAAAGTGAAGAGGAGTGGAGAAATGTAACAAAAAAATAAGGCAGGGGCAAAAGTGTCCAGAAATGATTCATCATTGCTAGACACTTTTAAAGGTATTATAGATGTATTAATACATAGATATAAGAATTCTAGGAATAAAAGCATGGATTTTCGTACCCTGAATAAAAATATTAATTATATAGAATTCATAAAAATGTAACATTTAAAAAACATTATCACTATGTTGGGTAGAGAGCTAGAACAGCTGTGGCGGCGACCTTCCGGAGGGCAGCGGGAAGACCCCTGGTGGGATCGGCTAAGGCCCATCGGCCAGCGGGTAGGTTTCTTGCCATCCCATTGGATCTTCTGTCCACTTCCCGCAGACATTCGCCCGTGGATCCCGTTGGAAGATCACTACCCGCCTACTCGTTTACCCGGATTCCCGCCCGCAGGCGTCACCAGCTACTTGGCCCGTCCAGTCATATCGGACGTGCGAATGTGATAGGGTCAGAGTAGGGCCAGCAGGAGGGGTCTCAACAATAGAGGTCAACAGGATCACGTGGCACGCCCCCATTAGTCCATAGAGGGGGTTGTTGCCCATCATGACTGAACAACTAAGATTAAGTGGAGCTCGCTAGCAGATCTGATCAAGTGGGTGAACCCACCTTGTATACTATAAATAGGGCCTTAAACGCCCATTTATAGGACACAACTCATTTATTATCAAGAATCTACTTGAGAGTTTATTTACTTTTACACTTATTGCTCTCAGTTATTATAGTTCATAATTCCTACCCGCTAGGAACCCGAAGGCGAGTTCCTCACGAAATTGATGTCAACAATTTGGCGCTAGAAGAAGGGTAGCTAATAGCGAAGTACTCTCGGTTTCGTTCATCTAGCTATCCGAACTAAACCCTTCCTTTACTCACTAAATATCCCTAGAAAACCCATACTGGAATGACCACCTCCAAAGCTACTCGAACCCAGCAACAAGTTGAAGACATCGTCGAGGCCGTGACTCCAGCTCCGGCCACGGTGGCGACACCCCAGGGACCGTTCGAGTTCATCTCTGCTATGCAGACACCGGAGGACTTACAGGCGGTGAAAGCGCTGATCGAGCGCCGTCAGGCATAAATTGATGTGGCTCCTATCCGCACCCATCGGGCAGGAAAGGAGCCGGCCCTAAGCCAGGAGGGCGGCAACCTATCCGCACCCAAACTAGGGCCACCAGCAACTCGCGACCAGAGCGGAAATCAGCCAGGAGGGCGGCAACCTAAGCCACAAGACCGCAAAACTTGAAAAGACGCCTCGACGAAGAGTCCGACTCTCACCACGCATCCCGTCGACCGGTGGGCTCAGTCTTCTCCAGGCTGGGGTCATAGGCTCGGGGTGCTGCCCGACCATGTGAATTGAACGCCAGCTCTAGGCCAAGGGAGCGGGGCGAGGAGCGATCTGCCAGACATCGCAACGATGCAGCCCCGAGATCGTCGGTCCGCAACCCTTTGGGAGACAACCCTCGTTCCCGATCTCCACCTGCTGCCAACAACGCCATGGCCGAAATCTTGAAAAAGGTGATGGCCTTGGAGGCGAAGCTCGAGAAACAGGACGGGCAACATCACTTTGCCCACATGCCCAACTCCCCTCTTGCGGATATTCTGGTGCGAGCTCCCGCCCAGCCAAAAATCATGTAGCCGCTATGGGGCAGTACGATGGGGAGACGGACCCCGTCACCCACCTGAGCAAGTACACGATGTACATGATATCGATGAGGGCCACAGACGCTGACTTGAACCAAACATTACTAGCTTTTACTAGAGGTTACTCCGCAAGCGTACGGGTTCACTGTAGTATCAGCAAGTATAGAGACCAAGTATATCGTACCTCGGGATGGGTTGTATGCGAATAGATCCCTGAAGATCTACGCGTGGTAGTTAATATGAGTGGATGTTTTTGGCTTTTTAAGAATTATTAAATCTAAACTATTCTACTCTACTAATGCAAAAGAAAGAAATGAATCCCTACGTATACTAACGGAGCCGGTACATAATCAAAATACCCGTGATGTGCAAGAAATAACCTAAGTATAAGAATGAAAGATGAAAAGCTCAATAATTAAACCCTAATACTTTATCCTATCAATCGACTTTACTAATCCACTAAACAAGTTAATAGATTGTGCTTAATTAAATAGACCCTAATTTAATTAAGGTGATGTGGTCGTCCTCCCTAGATAAACCGGTAGATGAATTAACCCCTTCTAAACCCTCTCGTTAAGCCTACTAGTTGTTAAAGAGTGATAAAGTCGTCCTCTCTATAACAATTTTCGTACGAAATTCAAAGGTAAATCCGGAATTTATTTTAAGTGTTCATTAATTAAGAGAAAACTAAACATCACATGTTACCCTAATTATGTACCAACGTCCTACTTCTACGAGTTCATCCTACCCCAAGAACACAAGGGTTTTAGCCTAGCATGGTTTTAACGATAACGAAAGTAAATAAGCAAGCAATGAACGGAAATATAATTAATCTAATTGAATAACTCAAGAACATAAACAAGGGTTTAAGAAATAATTGAAGTCTATTAAAAGGAAAATAATAAGTCTCAAGTATCAAGTTTCAAAGAACGAAAGATCAAAATAATCAAATCCAGAACTAAACTACGAATTCCTAATGTAAAAACCTCGATCAAAAGTAAACTATGCTTGCTCGAACTCTTGGTGCTCTTTTCTCTCTAAAATCTAACTCTATGTGTGAAGTGGTCCCCAAAAACGTATTCGGAAGGGGTATAAATAGGCAACGGGTCGAATCGGGAATTAATGGGCCCAAAATCACGTAAGCTCGAATAGAGCTCGAGCACTATGTGCACGAGCAAGTGCAACTCGAGCTCTCCAAACTTCCAGAATTTAAAAAGTGCACGACCATAGAAGCTCAAGCACCTAGTGCACGACTTGACACAGCTCGAGCAGAGTGCACGAGCACTCGTGCACTGAGTGCACGACCCAGCTTCGCTCGAGCATAGTACTCGAGCACTCGAGCAATGAGTGCTCGAGTTCTTCTTGCTTGAGCACTCCAGTAATACTTTTGCTCTCTCGAACTAATACTTTTCGTATTTCTTCCATATCTTCTCATCCGGGCATTCGTTTGAGTCGATTCAAAGTCCTACGAATTTTATTTTTCACCCTCTATCCATCTATGAGCATCAAAGAGGCAAATTCATTAGTTCATGAAAATAGTACTCAATTGACTCTAAATACTCAACTAAATCAATCAAAACATGGGCATTTCGGGCTACAAAACATAACAATTTCACGCCTTATCAACCCCCCCAAACTTACCATATTGCTTGTCCTCAAGCAACGAAATAATAAGTCAAGTGAAATTGTTAGGAATGAATCAAGAACTAAATCATGCAAGTAATCGAGCTCAAGCTTCAAAGATCGTTCACACGTATACAAACTCACCCCTCTTCATCGTATTTATGCAATAATAGCAGGAACCACCAAAATCAAGCATGGATGTGCACTCAACAATGTGTTTCACTCCCTCTCAAGTGTATAAAAATATTTAGGGACACTCTCAATCAATCAATCAATCAATCACACATATCAGCAGTAATAGGCTTGTAAGCACTCTCAACTTCGACCATACTCTAGAAATCAATTGCCGAATCAAAAAGGACTTTCTCAAGGTTGTAATGTAAGACTCTTTGGACAAGTGGGGTAACTATATAGGATAAACTGACTCAAGTGAATGGAGAATAGAAAATCAAACTTTGGTATTTCGAGACAAGGAACAGAATACTTCAATATCTTCATGCAATGCACTTTCAATTCCAACTACTCTCAACACTTCAAATTTTTTTCTAACTCGTTTCACTTTTTTCAATCACTTCACCCTTTTTTTTTTCTTTTCACACATACATATGAGTTCATTTTTTCTTGTGCTCATTCTCAAATTTTTGGTCTTTTCCACAACTCAAAACTTCATCAAACCCTTCTTTTATCACAACTCAACCATCATAATTCCCTTTCTCAACTCAATCCCTCCCCATTCACACTTTTCCTATTCTCCACTCAAATTGGGACAAAAAGAATTTAGGAATTTGGATAAGTGTTAAAATGTGCTAGCAAATAAATAGGCCAAGACTCAAACGGGCTAACAAGGGATAAATATCATTGGTAGGGAAAATTTAGGCTAAGTGACTCAACAAATCAAAGATGGCCTAAAATCACTTTCAGCATATCAAACTAGACACAATCAAGAAGCGAGAGCACACACAATTTCTAGCATCCACTAAGGTGACGATTCACTCACAAACGAAGAGAACAATTTAATGAATTGTAATCTCTAGAAAGCTCAAATCTCACGACTTTCACATCCATGCTAGTCCTAGTGAAATCTCACTCTCATCACACAAGTACTCAAAAAGACAATTCGTAAGCATACGTGTTTTCTCTCAAATCAACTCTAACTCCTATACTCACACAATAGACTCCCTAACTCAACTTCACAACTCACCAACTCATACTCACACTCAAAGATAGCAATCAGCAAGCATAAGAGAATTGATAGGCATGAAATATGTAGTAGCACATCAAATCAATATTAGCTCAAGGAGCATCTCAAGGCACAATATATAACCAACTCAACTCAAAGAGAGGGTGTGCGCCTGTGCAATGTAACCATAAAACATATAAAAATTCCACCCCCTCCCCAAACTTCGACCTTGTGAAGGGGTCTAAGTTTGGGGTGGTAGTTACCTAATCCAAATAATTCAGTTTCTCTCAATAACTTGGCACACTCCCTTGTCTCGAGTTGGTCCCTTCAATCTGAATAACTCCATGATACCTTTACTCTCTCGAGACAATCCTACAAGAAACTCACTCAAATACGAGGTTAAAACATACGACTCAAAACAACACCCTAATAACATAAAATACTCAAAAGTAAATAAAAAATGGGTTGCCTCCCACTCAGCGCTATTTTTAAGGTCCTCATGCCGGACCAAGTTCAAAGGAGCTCATGGGACATGATACACAAATTTACCTCCCTTATTCTCATAAGAGAAGATGTCTAAGTTTTTTGCTCGATTCCCATCCCCCTTCTTCACCGCGGGCGGTGGTTTCACTTTCTTCTTTCTCGCTCTCCACGGATGTACCCACTTCTTGGATTTTTTCTTCTTAACCTCAACTCCTCCTTTCCTCTCCAACTAGGTCACGTCCACACTTTTCAGCTGTCCATCCCTCAACTTCTATTTTCCTTTATCCCTATCAAAACAATCAAGATCAATGGTTAGAGATAGGAGCTGTCTCTTCAACACAAGTATCAATGGTATCAATGGAATGACATCTCTCATCCTCCTTCGGGTGTTCCATGGCCTCATATAGGGAAATCTTCACCTCTTGATCATCAACTTTCAACGTGATCTTCCCATTCGCCACATCTAACACCATCCCGGTCATAGATAAGAAAGGTCTTCCTAAAATCAGAGGTACATGCTCATCTTCCTCCATGTCTAGCACCACAAAATCGGCTGGGAAAATATGATCTCCAACTTTAACAAGGACGTCTTCAACCACACCTTGAGGTCGAGTAATAGAACGGTCGGCTAGTTAAAGCATCATCATTATCGGCTGAAGTTCTCCACCTTCCAACTTCTTGAATAACGACAAGGGCATAAGATTGATGCTCGCTCTAAGGTCGCACAATGCTCCCTTCTTGACTCCATTTCCAATATCACATAAGATTGTGAAACTCCCGGGATTTTTCAACTTCGGGAGAAGCGCCTTGTGCACTAATGCGCTCACCTCATGGTTCAGCTGCACCAACTTGGGCTCATCTACTCGCAGTCTCTTAGGTATCAAGTCCCTCAGGAACTTGGCATAATTAGATATCTGTTCCAAAGCATCATAAAAAGGAATGTTAATATGTAACTTTTTAAACACATCAAGGAATTTAACAAATTTCTCATCTAGCGCTGCAAATATGGGACGGGTAACACCAATTTGGGTACCCCCCATTCATCTCTCTCAGTCTCTTTCACATTCTTCTTTGCTTTCTTTGCCTTCTTCCACTTTGGAACTCTCTCAATCTCCTCAATGCCTTCCTCTTCAGGCTCTTTCCTCTTTTGAGTGCCTTCATCCTCAACCCTTTTCTCAACTCCTATCTCCTCAATCTCATCTCTAACTTCCTCAGGCTCTTTTCCTTCTATCTCAACCTCTCCTTGGGGCGTCTTTAAGTCAGCAGGCATCTGAGGACAATCATATTTGGTCCCACTTCTCAACTCAATAGCTTTGCATTGCTCCTTTGGGTTTGCCTCGGGCATTGAGGGATACTTGCCCGGCTCTCTCGTCTAAGACTTTGCAATTTGACTAATTTGGTATTCGATAGAAGTGAACCTACGATTGTTCTCTTGTTGAGCTCTATTTAGATCAATGTCCCTTCTTTGGAGTTCTTGATCACGCTGATCACCTTTCTTATGCAATTCTTTCACATCATACTCCAATGAGGACAATCTCTTGCTTCCTTCCTCCACCTTTTGAAGTATAACTCTCAACATCTCCCGAGTCGAGGAACCACCTTCACCACCTGGGGGTTTTGAACCTGGATCAACACCTGGAGGAACTGTGATTTCGGCCTTTGGATTGACATATAAAAAATTCTCGTTCTTCCTCCATTGGTTCTGACTTGATGGTTGACCCCCTTGATTCCTTGGTTATTCCTCCATTGATTCTGAGGAGGTTGTGGACAAGGTGGTACAAATGGTTGGTCATAGGAAGGTCTTCTAAATTGATTGTCACCTTGTGGATACCCGCCTTGGTTATAATTAGGCCTTCCCATGTAGTTTGCCTCCTCTTGCTGACCTGTGTGTTGGTGATCAAATTTAATCATGAGGATTAGTGGTTGTTTTAGTTCGTTTTACGATCACCAAATAAGAATGTATGATTGATTATCACCGTAAATGATAAATCGAAGGTTCAGGTCGAGAAATTGTAGATTCGTATGTTGGATTCGTATTTATTTCATGTGTGTGCATGTTTAGGTGTGTTTGTGTGTGTTTTAGGAGTATTTGTGAATCTGAACCCCTATTTCTTAGCTGGGGAACAACTATTTATAGAGACTAACAAGTAGGAGGTGTCGAAGACTCTTGGACTTCCTAGCTTGCATGCTTGACAAGTGTCCTTTGACCTTGTTTGACCTTATTTAAGCTGAACCTTAGTTACAAAGTCTTCTTTGGCCTTATCTCGGACTCATTATTGTTCACCTTGGTTGGCTTGATTGGTTTAAATTTTTCTTTCATTCAAAGTTGTTCGCCTATCGAGGTGTAGGTTCGGAAGCTACTCGCCTTCGAATTCCAGATGGATAGGCTTCGAGATCTAGGTCCTTTGTTCGTCAACATACACCTCTCAGGTTGGTAGATGCACCACCTTTTGGTAGTGTTGCTCGTCATTAATAACATGATGTAATGTCCGTATCTGGCCTCAGGTCTCTAGACCTGTTCGCCAGTATATTGGTCGTCGTAGGAGTTGTTCGTCATAATTCACCTTTTGGATTGATTTGTGCACTCCCCGCTAAAATTTATCAATCTTGTTTGATTTGGGGTTGATCTTTCGTAATCTTGGTTAGGGCCTTAATCCTTGTCCGTCCATCATTGATAGTTGTTCGCCTATCAACAATTGCCCCCTATCCTGACTAGATATTGCTTTTGATGAACAACTTTGTGGTGAGCAATTGTAGTTAGGATATCATCTTGGTAGAGATTTGGAGAACAGCCTTGTATGGGCTAGCACCTTCGGGGCCACCGTTACGTCTTCCCACGTTCTGGGGGTATCCGAGGGTGACGTGGGCGGTATGATTATGCGTCGCCCACGCGCGAGCAATCCCTAGGCCACGCGCCCCCCTATTTACACACTGCCCTCCGATTTTATTTTTGCTCGAAAATGACCCCGTTTTCTTATCATTCTGTCTAAATCTTAAAGGAAATTACAACTTTTACCCCGTTTTATTGGCCTCAGTATAAAATCAAGCAGGAATTGAATTATTTCCCACTTCTTTCTCTCTTTGAACTTCCGGCGAAAACTCCATCCTTTCCGGTGATCTCTGAGCTTCTCCGGTGATATTTATTGTATTTCCAAGGTATTTAGTTTCGATTCCTTCATAATCCTATTTCTTTTCTATCTTCTTTTCACTTCCTTTGTTTTTAAACACTGTAATCGTACTCCACTTGGGAGAATTTGCTATTGGCCTTCTCGAAAACTCGCTGAAAAATAACCCACACCTTCTCCTCCGTTCAAAATTCAATGTCCTCTCACTCCAGTAGTAAAACCCCCTCCAAGGTCCTTGAAGCCGATCCCCTAAGAGTAGTTCCATACGGCGACCAACCCCCTTTCGAGGTGTCATCGGAAATCCAGCAAGAGATTAGCATGCAAGGGTTCGTTGTTAACTCTAGGAATCAAACAGGCGAGGAGATAGCGGATAGTCCTTCCCGCGAGGCGAGAGAATCTGAAGGAGAATGAGGATCCGGAATTTGACGAGCTCACAAGGGAATTTCTGGAGGGGATCGAGTTTCCAAACCCCAGATATATGGAAAACGAGATCCCCATAGGAGTTGCTCGCCCATTCAAGTGGCGAACATACGTTGATCGATACGCGATCAGCTTCTCGACCCCTCGAAGGCGTAAATTCAAATCTCCTAGGACTAGATTCCAAGCATCTAGGATTAAGATCTTTGTTCTTCCAGAAGATCTTGTGAGCATACAGGAGACGTATCAGATCCCCTTAGACATTTTTATGTGGGTTCCCCAGAGGTAAGGCTTCCACTCCCTTCCATTGTTGGTCGCTTCTTGGAGACGACCAACTTAGCAATTACCCAAATCACCCCCATTGGTTGGATGAACCTCCTAGGCGTGATGAGTCTGTTCGCCCTTGAGGGGTACATTGACAGAATTACTCCGGACGAGGTGAATTATATGATGACAATATCCAAATGCACAGCCGGCGAGGAAGGTTATTACTATTTGAAAGCTCGCCCTAGATTGAAAGTTGTCGAAGGGGTGCCGAACAAGATTCGGGATTGGAAACACCAATTCTTCTTCATTGGGGGCGATTGGCGAGCAGCCGCGAACGAGCATAGGAACAATATCCGGATTCAAACTCCAGACTCTTACGGAGTGCTTCATCATGAGCCCCAAATGTATTTTTAAATTAATACAAGTGGGACTAATTTTAACTTATTTCCCCTTTTATGCAGGTCCTCGGCTTTTGAAGTGGGCGAGTCAAGAAGAGGAGATCAACTCTGAGTTCCTTTTTACCTCCTGCCTTGTTTCTCTTCGCAATATCTCAGAGAGGACGGTGGAGTATCTGAATCAGGATAAGTGTAAAAAAGCTGCTCGTCTTTACACTTATCCTCATCACTTGGAAGCCCATGCCGAATTACCTCCTAGTAAGGCCTTAGATCCTGCCCCCATTCTTGTTCGCCTCTATAAACCTTTGCTCGCCTAACTGTGTTATTCTTTCTCATCATTTTTTTAGCCGAGCAGGTTACTGTTGTCGTACCCCCAAGTTTTGCCCTTTTAGAACAAAGGGTATTCGAGATGGCACCGACGAAGGGACGAAGGGTGAAAGGGGACCCTCCCTCCAATGTGTTGGCGATGACCAACAAGACTCCTGCTGTCGAGCGATTCACCAGACAGCTCTTCCGCCGAGCTCGTCACCAACACCTGTCCCCACTTTCTCTCAGCATGGCTCAAAAAGGCTGAGGAAAGGGGACGGCTCGTACATAACCCAACCACCCCCCACAGCTGAAAAAGGGAAGTCAGGTCGCCCGACCTCCGAGGAAGTTGCTCGCCATGCCCCTACTGAGAAGGAGAGAGGAGGCAAGACGAGCAAGGACAGGCACACTCCTCCATACAGACCCAAGGTATCACTTACCTCGGATGGGATGGAGCTAAATTTGCCGAGTAAGTAACTTCTCCCTAACTCTCCCTAAGGGACTGAAAAACTTTAAGAATTATCTAAGTCCCACAAACTTTTTTGCTCACAGGTACCAGCCCAATGATCACCCGGGACGAGCAGATGTGATTCACCAATACGCATGCTCGAAGACCCTGGTGAATATCTGCGACATTCCCGGTGAATATGTTCGACGGGCCACTGAACTAGTTGCTCGCGCTTGGTCAAGACCTCTGGACAAAATTGTCCTCGCCCAAGGGGCTATTAACAACTTCTATTTGTCAATGGTGCAAGTCGCCAACTCCCTCGTGTCCGCTCAACGAGGGATGGCCCAGGTGGCGGAGCTGGAAGAAGCTGCTCGCCATCATGCTGCATTTGTTCGCCAAGTTGCCGAGGAGAAAGAGAAAATGGCAAACGGCTTCAATGGCAAGATTGCTTGGCTCAAGGATCAGCTGAAGTTGGCTGACGAAGAGGACTATCAGCTAGTGTCCTGCGAGCTAAAAGAGAAGAAGGCCCGAGCTACACTCTTCCCAGGTTGAGTTGGAGGAGGAGAAGAGAAAAAGAGAAGAGGCTGAAGCTGAACTTGCTCGCCTAAGGGAGCAGATGGCAGGGATGGCCACTAGGGAACAGATCGAGCAGGAGTTCCAACTCCGAAGTGGCCCTATCACCAACCAACTTGGGCTATATCTGCGCGTATGCTGACTGCATTCGCATGGCCAACTCGTTCGAAGCCTCGAAGATGGTCACGAGTTGGGAAAAGACCTTGCCGAGTTTGTCGAGCACTATCCCACTCCCAACGGCATCGAGCTTCAATTGGGGGACATGGTGGACTATGGGATCAAACTTGATAAAATTGACTCAAGTATCATCATTACTCGTCCCCCCACTCCTGTTGATGACGTCGGGTAGGTTGTCGAGGATCCCCAAGCCATTGCGGATGAAGAGCAAAGGGTTGCTGAAGACTTGGCAAGAAACATGATCGTTGATCCCTCAGCCGAGCAGACCCAAACTCTAGAGAATCCCCTAGGCGAGCAGCAATAGAACTAGGACTTCTCTTGTAATAGTTGTTCGTCTTTTTGTAGTACTCTTCTTCCAGAATCCTTGTACTATTTTTTAGGCTTAAAGCCTTTTATTAATGAATGTCTTTTTGTTTGCTCATTTTCTTTTTATATGTTAATTGCTTTTACATTTTTTTTAATGCTTTTGCAATTATAACATATAATATTGGGCTTTGTTCGATTTGAACTTTGCCTTTTAATAGAATATGTGCTCAGTCTTAGGTTCTGCTCATCTTAAAAAACGAGCAACCTTTAAGTGGCCTTGGTCCTTAAAAATGGACTTATACTTTGAGCTTTGGACTTTTCTTTCAATGAACAACTATATTTACATTGAAGATTACAAGTGTTGTAAGACTGTTCATCATTAACATATACAATCTGACGAACAACTTTGAACACTATCCAAACCATGCTCGCTTATAATATTTTTACCGAGCAACCTTATCTAAAATTAAAAAAGATGAACCAGCACCAGACTATACAATGTGCCGAACAACCTTCCATTCTATACTTAGTAAAATCTTTAAAAAATTAGGCAAGTTTTTGGTTTGCCTTACTTGGTTCACTTGCCCCCCAAGACATTCGTTCACCTAACAATTGAACTTGTTCGACTTATTGATAGTACTTCTTTAGATGTACAGCATTCCAGGAGTATTGGGCAGGCTTGCCTTCCATATCTTCTATATCGTATACGCCATTAAGGAACTTGCCCGTTATACAATACGGGCCCTCCCAAGTTGGTCCCAATACACCTGGAGGTTGGGCGAGCAACTTTCTTAGAACCAAATCTCCAACTCTGGATTCCCTGATTTTAACATGGGAATTATAATAGTGTTTTGCTCGCTACTTATAGGTAGCATTTTTTAGCTCGGCACTTAATCTTTTTTCTTCGAGCAAATCCATTTCAGTAACTAGAGCAGAGTTGTTCGCCTGTTCATCAAAGTTGGTCATCCTGATTGTGTTGGTCTTTAATTCAATTAGTATCACAGCTTCTGTTCTGAAAGTCATTGCAAAAGGTGTTTCTCCGGTGCTTGACCTGGGAGACACTCTATTGATGACAAGTTTTTGCTTTCTTGATTGCGTCCTGACGTAAAGTCGGCCAATAATAGCCTTGTCTGATAGTCTTGTACGCCAAGGCTTGCCCCCCAGTGTGATTTCCACACACTCCAGCATGTATTTCTTCGAGTATTGTTCGTCCTTGCCCCCTAGGCAAACATTTGAGAAGTGGGATCGATATTCCCCTTTTGTACAGCTGCTCGCCTACCAGAGTATATATGGCGGCTTACTTTTTTAGCTTGGCAGCTTCAAAAGAGTTGTTTGGTTTTTCTCCATTTTTCAAATATTTGACTATGTTTGTTCTCCAATCTTCTTCTTCACTTGCTTGTTCGTCTAGTTGGTTGACATTATAACTTATTGTTGACGGGTCGTTCATCTTTGTGATTACAATGTCTGCCAACTCTACAGGCCCTTCGCTTGTTGCTAGTTGGGCCAATGCATCTGCCTGAGTGTTTCTTTTCCTTGGAATTTGTTCAATGAAGACTTGATCCAATAAGGACATTAAGTGAGCAACAATCCGTTGATATTCGATCATGTGATCGTCTTTTGCTTCATATTTACCTCGGACCTGGTTGACAATCAGTTGTGAGTTGCCAAATATTTGCAAACGTCTGACACCTACTGCAAGGGATAAGTGAAGACTAGCAATAAGAGCTTCATATTCGGTTTCGTTGTTGGTAGCCATGAAACCAAATCTAATCGCCGTGGTGAGTACTTGTCTGTCAGGGCTTATCAGGACTACTCCTGCCCCCGAGACTACATTAGTTGAAGATCCGTCGACATAAAGATGCCAGGGGTGATCAAGTCCTCTCGTCGGATTCGGTGGGAAAGTTAGTTCGACTATAAAGTCGGCTAATGCTTGCCCTTTGATCGCTGTTCGAGGAGCATAGGTCACCCCGAATTGGCTAATCTCTAGTGACCATTTTAATAGACGACCAGCTCTGTCTGGGCGGTGGAGAATTTGTCTGAGTGGGAAAGTTGTTAACACTTCAACTTGATGGTCAAAGAAATATGGTCGTAACTTTCTCACACTCATAACGAGTGCGTACACCAGTTTTTCGGTTGGAGAATATTTGATCTCCGCTTCGTGTAAAGCCTGACTGACGTAGTAGATTAGTTGGTGAAATTTGCCATCCTCTCATACCAGAACGGAGCTAATTGCCACGTTTGACACTGCAAAGTACAAGTAGAGCTTTTCTCCTGGGACTGGTTTTGATAAAATCTTAACATCTCCCAGGTAGTCTTTAAGTTGGTCAAACGTCTTTTGGCAGTTGTTAGTCCATGTAAATTTTCCTTTGTTGATGGTGTTGGTCCCAAAAAGGTTATCCAGCGGAAAGCGTTTTTAAGTTTATTTTAATGAAAACCCGTTTACAAAATAAAGTGCTAGAATTGAAATGCAGAAATTTAAAGTGCAGAAAAGTAGAGAACACCGGATTTATAGTGGTTCGGATATAACGATCCTACGTCCACTCTCCCTTTCTTCAAAGGGGTCTTTCTCACTCTCCAACTTACGTACTCACTTACTTACTGGAATTTCCGAAGTACCAGCTCCTTCGTACAACTTACAACAACCTTATCTAACAAGATGAACAGGTTGAGTAATAATCCAACTAAACTTCTAATAGAGTGTATATAAACTAGAAAGGACAAAGGCGAGTGATTGGAAGAGCTCGTGTGTTCTTGGTGTGCTCTCGCGCGACTCTTGTTACTTGAACTAATCCAAGCACTCCTATTTATAGTTGTGGAATAAACTAGCCGTTGGAAGCTAGAAATTCGAACAACCATAATTGGAGGAATATAATCAATCAAAGATTGATTATATTGATTGATTAGTTGACTTCAATCAAGCAATCAAATCCTCCATCAGTTGACTTCCAGATTGCCTTCTTCTCTATCTTTGAACTCCAAGATCTCCTTGTCTCCAGATTACTATGAAGCTTCTGGTAGGTGAACTAATCCGTCTCTCATCTGGTCTGGTCTGGGGTCTTCTGGTCTGGTCTCATCTGGTCAGGTAACACTTCAGCTCTGGTCCTCATCTGGAAGAGGTCTTCTGGCAGACCTCATCTGGCAGACTCCTCTAGCAGACTCCTCTGGTCCAAGCTCATTTGGTCAAACTCCTATGGTCAGACTCCTCTAGTCCAAGCTCATCTGGTCAGACTCCTCTGGTCAGACTCCTCTGGTCCAAGCTCATCTGGTCAGACTCCTCTGGTCAGACTCCTCTGGTAGACCTTCTCTGGTACCTTCTCTGGTACCTTCTCTGGTCTGCACAGATTTCTTCCCCCTTAACCAAAGACCTATTCTAGACCTAGACTAATCTGTAGCTGACTAACAGGTTCAGCTAGTCCTATTACAAGTCTTGTTTTAACATCTTCAAAACATCTAATCTATATCCTAACAATTTCCCCCTTTTTGATGATGTTAAAACTGGAAGAACTTTAAAAACAAGACAAGAAAATATTGAAACATCTAAATAGAGATTCTAGCAGGCTGGGTCAACTGATCTTCCCCCTCAAAGTATGCTCAGCTGATATTGGGGCAAAACATCAGCTGGTCTTCTTGTGTATCTGCAGGCAATCAACTTTTTGGTACCCTACTGGGTCCAGGGGGGTTAGCACAATATTTAGGAAACCACAAGAATAGATCATCCCTTTTTGAATCAGGTGATCTTATCTTTCTTCCATACATATCAACAAAAACACACTGAACATAAGAAGCTTCGACATGGTTATTTCTTCTAGAGGTTCTTCTTCTCTTATGATCTTGTCCAGTAGAAGGAATAACTTGTCTTAAGGCAACAGACTTGAAATTCTTTTGATAAGGATAAGTTTTACTAGAACCATCAAAGGTTCCAGCGGGTCTGGCAGATGATTTGAAAGTCTTCTGCAGGTGAGTAGGAGTCATCTGGTTCTGCCTCTTTTGAGAAGATCCAGATTGTCTTCTACTCTGCTGGCCTGGCTGAGGTCTTTTATTCTGGGTATAGCCCTTCTTAAAATTCCTCCTCTGCCTTTTGGGTTTTTGAGTTTTAGGACTCATCTGCCCATTAGGCTGAGTTGCCTGGTCAGCTGGCCTTTTACCCTTATCAATAAAATTACTAGTCTGTTCTTCTTTCTGAACAGGTGAGGATTCAGGTTTGGTATAACCAAGGCCTGTTTTATCATGCTCTCTTTGAGATGAGGCAGCTATATGTAACACAGCATTGTTTGCTATAGTCAGCTGCTCCAGTCTCAGCTTGAGCTTGTCCTCACTATCTTTTACAATTTTGTTTTGATGGAAGAGTTCATCGAACTTAGCTTTCAGCAGAGTATGTTCATTATCTTTCTCAATGTTTTCAGCAAGCAACTTTTCTATTAGCTTAGTTTGTTCATCACATCTGGTTTTTAAGTCAGTGGACTCTTCTACCAGAGTTTGAACTTGTTCAGCTGGTAGATCAGTTGGGTTGCTAAAACATTGTGAAAGCTTCTGATTTTCTGCTTTCAACTTTGTGTTCTCTTCTTCCAACTTTTGACAAAGTTGTATAGAAGTTTGGAGATCTAATAGCATCTTCTGCATATCAGACTCCTCTGATTGTTCAGAAAAAGAAGAATAAGAAGAAGAAGAGGGAGTTCGATTGCATACCTCGTCTGTCATAAGACAAACCTCTTCGTCTGGTCCAAAATTAGATGATGAACCAGAAGTGGATACCTCATCTTCCTCCTCTGCTAAGCTTCTTTTGGAGTACCTCCTGGTGTCTCTTCTACTGCATCTCTTTGAGCCCATTTCTGCAAAATTTGTTAGCACAACAAATATTTGGGTTTTTTTAAAAAAATGGATCTGCCCTGGTGACCACCGAGATAATTTCAAAACAGTGGTCTGTAGGACACACTGCTCTGATACCACTTGTTGGTCCCAAAAAGGTTATCCAGCGGAAAGCGTTTTTAAGTTTATTTCAATGAAAACCCGTTTTCAAAATAAAGTGCTAGAATTGAAATGCAGAAATTTAAAGTGCAGAAAAGTAGAGAACACCGGATTTATAGTGGTTCGGATATAACGATCCTACGTCCACTCTCCCTTTCTTCAAAGGGGTCTTTCTCACTCTCCAACTTACGTACTCACTTACTTACTGGAATTTCCGAAGTACCAGCTCCTTCGTACAACTTACAACAACCTTATCTAACAAGATGAACAGGTTGAGTAATAATCCAACTAAACTCCTAATAGAGTGTATATAAACTAGAAAGGACAAAGGTGAGTGATTGGAAGAGCTCGTGTGTTCTTGGTGTGCTCTCGCGCGACTCTTGTTACTTGAACTAATCCAAGCACTCCTATTTATAGTTGTGGAATAAACTAGCCGTTGGAAGCTAGAAATTCGAACAACCATAATTGGAGGAATATAATCAATCAAAGATTGATTATATTGATTGATTAGTTGACTTCAATCAAGCAATCAAATCCTCCATCAGTTGACTTCCAGATTGCCTTCTTCTCTATCTTTGAACTCCAAGATCTCCTTGTCTCCAGATTACTATGAAGCTTCTGGTAGGTGAACTAATCCGTCTCTCATCTGGTCTGGTCTGGGGTCTTCTGGTCTGGTCTCATCTGGTCAGGTAACACTTCAGCTCTGGTCCTCATCTGGAAGAGGTCTTCTGGCATACCTCATCTGGCAGACTCCTCTGGTCCAAGCTCATCTAGTCAGACTCCTCTGGTCAGACTCCTCTGGTCCAAGCTCATCTGGTCAGACTCCTCTGGTCCAAGCTCATCTGGTCAGACTCCTCTGGTAGACCTTCTCTGGTACCTTCTCTGGTCTGCACAGATTTCTTCCCCCTTAACCAAAGACCTATTCTAGACCTAGACTAATCTGTAGCTGACTAACAGGTTCAGCTAGTCCTATTACAAGTTCTTGTTTTAACATCTTCAAAACATCTAATCTATATCCTAACAGATGGCCTCAAAGAATGGACGGCACTTGTCTCCTGATCGGGGTATGAACCGGTTCAATGCTGCTAGGCATCCTATGAGCCTTTGCACTTCTTTTACCGAACATGGTGGTTGCATATCCACGATAGCTTTGACCTTTGTTGGATTGGCCTCAATCCCTCGTTGGCTAACAAGATGGCCCAGGAACTTCCCCAAATGAACTCCAAAGCTGCTCTTCTTTGGATTTAATTTCATGTTGTAATGCTGAAGGATTTCAAACACTTGAGTTAAATGCTGGAGATGATCTTCTTTTCGGGGGCTCTTGACCACGATATCGTCTACGTAGACTTCTACAGTATCTCCAATTTGTTCGTCGAACATCTTGTTCACCAACCTCTGATATGTTGCCCCGGCATTGATGAGGCCGAATGGCATTCTTTTCCAACACAATAAGTTTTTATTCGTATAAAATACTGTATTTTCTTGATCGTCTGGATGCATTGGGATTTGATTGTGCCCGGCAAAGGCATCCATGAATGTTAACATTTCATGACCCGCAGTGCTGTCCACCAATTGATCAATATGGGGGAGAGAAAAGTTGTCCTTCGGGCATGCTGCATTCAGATCTGTAAAATCTATGCATAGCCTCCAGGTCCCATTTGGTTTCCGCACAAGGACTGGGTTTGCTACCCACTGTTGTAAGAGTGCTTGTCGGATTAGATCATTGTCTAACAACTTCTTCACCTCTTCATTTAAAGCTTGGTATTTGTCTGGGCTGTATTTTCTTCATTTTTGATGGACTGACCTTTTTTATTGATTGATATTAAGCTTGTGGCAAGCATGCTTTGGATCTATTCCCACCATGTCTGCATGAGACTAAGCAAAAACATCTAAATTCTTGCTGAGGAACTCCTTCATTCGGGATCTGTAAGGCTCAGGGAGCTCAGATCCTATTTATAATTCAAGATCTTTGTTTCCAGGATTAACTTTGAACGCCTCCAGTTCTTCGACTGGAGTTGCTCGTCGTTTTTGTCCTTTCCAATGAGGATCAAGTATTGGTCCCTCAGGGTTGAAATCATTTTCAATGTTCATGGGCTCTGCTCCCAGTCGGGGTTCGAGATCATCTGTTGGCCTTGACCCCTTGTTGTTAGTCAACATCTGGCCCTCCAAGCCACTTGTTGTATGTTGCTCGTCACCATCCCCATGTTGTTCGTCAAGCTGGAGTTTCCCATGGGTGGTGACGAGTTGTTCGTCCAACACTTGCTCGTCAGGAGGCTGCTCGTCAGTATCCATATGGTCCTCCACCATATCCATCACATCCTCCAACACTGATGGTTCATCGAATGGGTAGCTGGTGGTGGCTTCCATCATGGATACTTGTTCCTGTTTTGCTTGCAGTTGTAGGAGACATTCACGTGCTTTTCTTTGGTCTCCCTTTATTGAGCCTGCTCCACTTGCTGTTGGGAACTTTATGCAATAGTGGTAAGTTAAACATATAGCTTTAAATTCATTTATAAAAGGTCGACCAAGAAACCCGTTATAGGTTGAATCCTGATCTACGACCAAGAAATCTACATTCTTGTTATATTTTTCTCGGGTTCCTCGACCGTTACAAGCTGGATGGACAACCTAATCTCCCCTAACGGGACTGTTACAACATTTACGAAGCCTAAGATTCTATGATTTGAATCTCGTATGTAGCCCGAATAATCTCCAAGTTGATCTAGCATCTTTTTGAAAAGGATGTTGGTATAGGCTCCGGTGTCCACCAACAATCTATGTACTCTGGTCCCCATTATCTTTGCACAAATTACGAGCGAATCATTGTGTGGAGTCAAAATCCCGTCCAAATCCTTCTCTGTGAAGACTAGTTCAGATGGTTGTAGGACGGATGAATTGATCCCCATTTCTTGTACTTGGTCGATTACTCGTAATTCAGCTTTTCTTTTCCGATTGGAAATTGGTGGTCGTCCATCAGAACATCCTCCCGCAGGTCCTGAGGGTTCCATCATATATAAATCCTCTAATGGACGAGTACCAACGACGGGAACTGGTCGCCCGGGCTTATTATTCCTTTGAGGTTGACCATCCTCCTCATCCTCTGAGTTGTTCTCCCGGGCTCTCTTTCCAGGTTGCCTTTTGACGAAGTCGGAGAGCTTTCCCTCCTCATAGAATCGCCACAGTTGCTTGAGCAAATCTCTACACTCGCTAGTAAAGTGTCCCACGCTTTGATGGTAGGCACAATACTTATTAGGGTTGAGTTTGCCAGTCTCTTGGCGAATCCTTCGGTGAGGGGAAAGCAACTCTTTCTCCTTTACATTTTCGTATATAGTATCGATTGATACTGTTAGCACCTGGTTCAGCTTTTCCTTCAGCTTCGTCCCTTCAGTAAATGCTTTCATGTTCTTCAGGACCCTATAGCCTGTCCCACCGGGTTTCTTGTTGTTCTCCTTGGGATCAGCTTTGTTATCTCCCAAGTTTGCTTGCAAGGCCTCATGCATGGAAACGAATATGCCGGCTTGGTTTTTGAATTCGGCATAGCTTTTTGGGCACTTCAGACGTACCTTCTTCCATAACTTCGATCCTTTCTTTAACCCGGCCATGACAGCTACGATTTTTGTATCTTCGCTAACTGGCTCCCCTTCTAACAGCACTTTGTCGAACCTCTCCATAAACGCCCGGTCTAACTCATCGTCATTTTGCTTTAAGTCCGACAACAGGAGTTTTTGGGATAGATATGATCCAGTTGTTGAGAAGTGGGAGAGGAACTCTCGACTTAGTTGAGCAAACGAGTGGATTGATGCTGGTGGTATTGCAGAAAACCACTTATGTACTCTGTCTCCCAAAGTCAAAGGGAAATTTCGGCACTGGGTGGCATCACAGGCTCCCACTGAAATCATGTAGTCCGAATACTTCGTTAAATGGACTCGGGGATCAGTAATGCCTTCATATTGTATGCTTTCCGGAAACTGAATCTTTTTTTTGATCGGGGCCTTCAATATGATAGATGACAAGGGAGAGGATGGCATGCTGGTCATCCCCACCCCTCTTTGTTGGTCAAGCTGCCCCTGCATGCTCTCCACGGCCTTTCTTAGGCTTGACAACTCATCCAGAGATGCCCCCTGGCATGGAGGCTGTTCGGCGAGCAAAGACACAGGCCTTTCTGCTCGTCGTAGTCCCTCACTCGGAGCGAGCATTTTCTGAGGTTGTTTCCTAGGGTTGCTCGCTGCATTCGGCCATAGGCACCTAAAGGTAGACTGTGATAGTCTTTCGTGCACCGATGGATGAGGTTGCTCGAAAGTTGCTCGCCCATCCCCTGCTCCTTGGCGAACAGCTTCTTTCTAGAGTTGGGGTTGGCCAAATATGTCTTGTGCACTGGAACGAGTTGTTCCATGGCTGGATATTGTTGTTCGCCCGTGTGCAGACTCAGCCTGACCCTCTGTTTGGTCGGCTACCTTAACTTTGCCCTTATCCCGCTTGACTTGGGCACTGTTCACCTCATATTGTTCGCCCCTAGTCGACCTGGCCCTAACAACTTCCATTGGTCTGGTCCTAGACTTTGCTTGTGAAGGTCTGTTTCGTTCTTGCTGCCTTTGGATGGTTTGGAGAGCAGCAATGGTTTTAGCCAGTTCATTAGGGTTGCTTGCTAGAGCTTCCAATTCTGGTGGAATATTATGGTCTATGGCCGTAAGTTTTGATCTGTTCGCATGTCTAGGCTCATGATCTTGGTGGCCAACTGATGAAACTCGAGTAGGAGAACTCTCCTCAATTGACGTGAAACTTGTGTTTCTTTAGATGGAGGCATCCTGATTTGAATTATCTTCTCAATCTTTGAGTCTTCAAATTTAATATTGAAGAACACCAAGAACACTTTTGTTTGAATCTTCAAGAATTTTTTGAGGATTTCTTCAAATCTTCAAGTTTTTAAACTTGAAGGTCTTATTAATCACTCTTAACCGGAGGTTTGAACCCTTCTTCTAACGCCAATTTGTTGGTGATCAAATTTAATCGTGAGGATTAGGGTTATTTTAGTTCGTTTTACGATCACCAAACAAGAACGTGTGATTGATTATCACCGTAAATGATAAATCGAAGGTTCGAGTCGAGAAATCGTAGATGCGTATGTTGGATTCATATTTATTTCGTGTGTGTGCACATTTAGGTGTGTTTGTGTGTGTTTTAGGAGTATTTGTGAATTTGAACCCCTATTTCGTAGATGGAGAACAACTATTTATAGAGACTAACAAGTAGGAGGTGTCCAAGACTCTTGGACTTCCTAGCTTGCATGCCTGACAAGTGTCTTTTGACCTTGTTTGACCTTATTTAAGCTGAACCTTAGTTACAAAGTCTTCTTTGGCCTTATCTCGGACTCATTGTTGTTCGCCTTGGTCGGCTTGATTGGTTTAAATTATTCTTTCATTCAAAGTTGTTCACCTATCGAGGTGTAGGTTCGGAAGCTGCTCGCCTTCGAATTCCAGATGGATAGGCTTCGGGATCTAGGTCTTTTGTTCGTCAACATACATCTCTCAGGTTGGTAGATGCACCACCTTTTGGTAGTGTTGCTCGTCATAAATAACCTGCTGTAATATCCGTATCTAGCCTCGGGTCTCTAGACCTGTTCGCCAGTATGTTGGTCGTCGTAGGAGTTGTTCGTCATTTAACTCACCTCTTAGATTGATTTATGCACTCCCCGCTGAAATTTGTTAATCTTCTTTGATTTGGGGTTGATCTTTCGTAATCTTGGTTAGGGCCTTAATCCTTGTTCATCCATCATTGATAGTTGTTCGCCTATCAACACTATGGGTTGATCCACTTTCTCACTCACTACCGTATTCCCTCCAACCAGATTTTGCCCAATCTCGAGGTTGCTTATCTTTTCCATCATCGCCATCAACAGCTTTCTCGTTCCCTCATTCTCCTCCAACTGATATGTTCTCTAAAATTATGGGTCCTCATTCCATTGCCCGATATTCTTGACAATGTTATCAATAATCTCTCTACACCTAGTTGTACCATAATTCAAGAATGCTCCACTAGCACATGCGTCAAGGTGGGCTTGACCTGCCTTGCTGGCTCCACAGTAGAAGAAAGTCATGATGTCCCCCTCATTGTGCCCGTGCTGCGGGCACTCAATGAGCATGTTAGAGTATCTCTCCCAAGCCTGACGTAAGTCCTCTCCTGGCTTTTGTTGGAAAGACGAGATCTCAATCCTTACTCTGATCGTTCTAGACGGAGGGTAGAACCGCTCGAGGAACAGATGCTCGAGCTCGGCCCATGTGGTTACACCTCCCCTTGGGAGCGTGTTATCATACCACTCCTTTTTTATTCCAGTTAAAGAAAACGGGAACAACCTGAGCCTCTTGGCATCTTCAGACATGCCGTTATAATTGAAAGTTGAGGCAATCATCAGAAAACTTCTCAAATGAGTATGAGGATTCTCCTTCCCGACCTCCCCCTTGAATTGATTCTCAGTAAGTAACTTTAGGATTCCTGGGGAGATAGAGAAGTTGTTTGCCTCTACCGGAGGCAATGCCACTCCATCATAATACCGTTGCGGTTGTGCCGCAAACCTTCCTCGAATTGCTACATCGTGGTCAGCGTTCTGAGGAACGTGTAGAGAATAGACAGGTGGTAGAGGTACTTGTGGAACTGGAGGTTGGTTATAAGCAGGAGGTGGAGGATAAGGGTATGGTGGATAGGGATATGGTGGGTAGAGGTAAGGATAAGGTGGGTTGTTGAACGGGATGTTTTGAGGATGTTGAACTAGATTTTGAGCTGGATTGTTTTGACTTTATGGAGCCAGGTTTTGGCTCTGGCTTTCCCCTGACAGGACTTGATTCTGACTTTTATTCCCTCCAGTGCCCTCAAATAATTCCACTTCCTGATTATACTTAGCCACAACATCATCCAACTTATTACTGATGTTCATGTTGTCGTTGTCTCCACCAGCAGTATTCATCCTTCTTAAAAAGGCTCGGTTTCTTCTTGCTATTGTCTCAGGATCAAGCTGTATTCTCTTCTCGCTCGTATCTCCTTGCGAGCGTGTTTTCATAAACCTGAAACACTAACAAAAGAATCAAAACGCAACTATCGAACAAGTAAGAATTAAACAGAAAAAATAAAGCACTCACTACTAACTACTAAGCTATCTCCAAGTCATACTCAATGGACATACTTTGCCATCCCCGGCAACGGCGCCATTGACTTGAACCAAACTTTACTAGCTTTTACTAGAAGTTACTCCGCAAGCATACGGGTTCACTGTAGTATCAGCAAGTATAGAGACCAAGTATATCGTACCTCGGGATGGGTTATATGCGAATAGATCCCTGAAGATCTACGCGTAATAGTTAATATGAGTGTATATTTTTTACTTTTTAAGAATTATTTAATCAAAATTATTCTACTCTACTAATGCAAAAGAAAGAAATGAGTTAATTATCTAAGGGTTTTGTCTCAAATAAAAAAGGGTGATGCTCAGGATAGGAATCCCTACGTATACTAACGGTGCCGGTACATAATCAAAATAACCGTGATGTACAAGAAATAACCTAAGTTTAAGATTGAAAGATGAAAAGCTCAAGAATTAAACCCTAATACTTTATCCTATCAATCGACTTCACTAATCCACTAAACAAATTAATAGATTATGCTTAATTAAAGAGACCCTAATTTAACTAAGGTGATGCGGTCGTCCTCCCTAGATAAACCGGTAGATGAATTAACCCCTTCTAAACCCTCTCGTTAAGCCTACTAGTTATTAAAGAGTGATAAACTCATCCTCTCTCTAACAATTTTCGTACGAAATTCAAAGGTAAATCCGGAATTTATTTTAAGTGTTCATTAATTAAGAGAATTAAAACTAAACGTCATATGTTACCCATTTTATGTACCAACGTCCTACTTCTACGAGTTCATCCTACCCCAAGCACACAAGGGTTTTAACCTAACATAGTTTTAACGATAATGAAAGTAAATAAGCAAGCAACGAACGAAAACATAATTGATCTAATTGAATAACTCAAGAACATAAACAAGGGTTTAAGAAATAATTGAAGTCTAAGAATAAAATCAGATTAAAAGGAAAATAATAAGTCTCAAGTATCAAGTTTCAAAGAACGAAAGATCAAAATAATCAGATCCAGAACTAAACTACGAATTCGTAACGTAAAAACCTCGATCAAAAGTAAAATATGCTTGCTCGAACTCTTGGTGCTCTTTTCTCTCTAAAATCTAACTCTATGTGTGAAGCGGTCCCCAAAAACGTGTTCGGAAGGGGTATAAATAGGCAACGGGTCGAATCGGAAATTAATGGGTCCAAAATTACGTAAGCTCGAGTAGAGCTCGAGCACTAAGTGCACGAGCAAGTGCAACTCGAGCGTTCCAAACCTCCAGAACTAAAAAAGTGCATGACCATAGGAGCTCGAGCACCTAGTGCACAACTTGACACAGCTTGAGCAGAGTGCACGAGCACTCGTGCACTGAGTGCATGACCCAGCTTCACTCGAGCATAGTACTCGAGCACTCGAGCAATGAGTGCTCGAGTTCTTCTTGCTTGAGCACTCCAGTAATACTTTTGCTCTCTCAATACTTTTCGTATTTCTTCCATATCTTCTCATTCGGGCATCCGTTTGAGTCGATTCAAAGTCCTACGAATTCCATTTTTCGCCCTCTATCCATCTATATGAGCATCAAAGAGGCAAATTCATTCATTCATGAAAATAGTACTCAATTGACTCTAAATACTCAATAAAATCAATAAAACGCGGGCATTTCGAGCTACAAAAAATAACAATTTCACGCCTAATCAGACGCCACCCAGTGTCGGATGTTTCCATTGAACCTCGGTGATAGAGCTCTCATTCTACCAACTAGGGGAGTTGTTCCTTGAATACTTCTCCTCCATGGCGCCACGTTTGGTCGGCGCCAACCGAATGGCCAACTTGGCTTAGGGGAAGGATGAGTCGAATCGGGCCTACATTGACCGGGTCGACCGCATAATCATGAAAGGTGAACCCGTCAGAGACGAGGTCAAAATCGTCGCGATCATAGGCGGTCTTCGCCTAAAAACAAAGCTGTGGAAGTCTATGAACAAGGACTATCCCAAGTCGTACGCAGAATTCCGGCAGCGAGCCGGGAAAATCATTTACAACACCAACATTTTGACCCAGCGACTGGGGGAAAGCTCCCAGGCTCAGAAGGAGAAGCTCCGCGCGCAGACGGGCAGTGCGCCAAGCCGAAGTAACTTTTCCTATCGAGCACCCCAACCCTTCAAACCCTTCGACTCAGTCGAGATGAAGCTGGCCGAGAAACTCTCCGCCACCCCAGAGTATGTGTATGTCCAGATCCGGGACAAGAACATGGTGCCCAAGTGTTGGTCCCGAAACGAGTTAAACAGGTGTATAGGGGGGGAATACACCTGAGGTTATAAATTCAAGCTTTCTTTTAAAACTTATCAGGTTACTTAAGACAGTAGATCATCAGTAGACTTTGAAGTCTGCTGATGTTGGTCCCAAAAAGGTTATCCAGCGGAAAGCATTTTTAAGTTTATTTTTAAGAAAACCCTTTTAAATTAAGTGCTAAAAGAAAAGTGCAGAAAACTTAAAAGCATAAAGTAGAGAACACCAGAATTTATAGTGGTTCGGACCAACTTGTCCTATGTCCACTCTCCCTTTCTCCAAAGGGGACTTTCTCTCCAACCAACGTACTCACGAACCACTGGAATTGTGAAGTACCAGCTCCTTCGTACACTTGCTTACAACAACCTTTCAAGGTGAATAGGTTGATTATAAGATCCAACTAAAAACTCCTAATGAGTATATAAACTTGAATGAACAAGGTGAGTAAGTGGAAGAGTTCGTGTGTTCTTGGAGTGCTCTCGCGCGACTCTTGTATAATGAACTCATCCAAGCACTCCTATTTATAGTTGTAGGAATTATCTAGCCGTTGGAAAGCTAGCAATTCAAACAACCATAATTGGAGGGATATAATCAATCAAAGATTGATTATATTGATTGATTAGTTGACTTTCAATCAAGCAATCAATCAAATTCTCCATCAGTTGACTCTCTAGATTGCCTTCATCTCCATTAATGATCTCCAAAATCTACTTGTCTCCAGATTACATGCAGCCTCCATGTGGGTGAACTAATCCGTCACACTCATCTGATCAGGAATCGTCTGGTCTGGGGTCTTCTGGTCTGGTCTCATCTGGCAGGTAACACTTCTGCTCTGGTCCTCATCTGGGAGAGGTCTTCTGGTCAGACTCCTCTGGTCAGGCTCCTCTGGTCAGGCTCCTCTGGCAGACTCCTCTGGTCAGGCTCCTCTGGTCAGGCTCCTCTGATCAGGCTCCTCTGGTCAGGCTCCTCTGGTCAGGCTCCTCTGGTCAGGCTCCTCTGGTTAGACTCCTCTGGTCAGGCCTGGACACCTCATCTGGTCACCTCATCTGGTCTGCACAGATTTCTTCCCCCTTAACCAAAGACCTATTCTAGACCTAGACTAATCTGTAGCTGACTAACAGGTTCAGCTAGTCCTATTACAAGTTCTTATTTTAACATCTTCAAAACATCTAATCTATATCCTAACAATTTACCCCTTTTTGATGATGTTAAAACTGAAAGAACTGAAATAAAACAAGACAAGAAAACTTGAAATAACAAGATAAAGAATCTAGCAGGCTGGGTCAACTGATCTTCCCCCTCAAAGTATGCTCAGCTGATATTGGGGCAAAACATCAGCTGGTCTTCTTGTGTATCTGCAGGCAATCAACTTTTTGGTACCCTTCTGGGTCCAGGGGGTTAGCAAAATATTTAGGAAGCCACAAGAATAGATCATCCCTTTTTGGATCAGGTGATCTTATCTTTCTTCCATACATATCCACAAAAACACATTGAACATAAGAAGCTTTGACATAGTTATTTCTTTTAGAGGCTTTTCTTCTCTTATGAGCTTGTTCAGTAGAAGAAGTAACTTATCTTAAAGCAACAGACTTGAAATTCTTTTGATAAGGATAAGTCTTACTAGAACCATCAAAGGTTCCAGCTGGTCTGGCAGATGACTTGAAAGTCTTCTGCAGGTGAGTAGGAGTCATCTGGTTCTGCCTCTTTTGAGAAGATCCAGACTGTCTTCTACTCTGCTGGCCTAGCTGAGGTATTTTATTCTGGGTATAGTTGTAGGAATTAACTAGCCGTTGGAAAGCTAGCAATTCAAACAACCATAATTGGAGGGAATAATCAATCAAAGATTGATTAGTTGACTTTCAATCAAGCAATCAATCAAATCCTCCATCAGTTGACTCTCTAGATTGCCTTCATCTCCATCAATGATCTCCAAAATCTACTTGTCTCCAGATTACATGCAGCCTCCATGTGGGTGAACTAATCCGTCACACTCATCTGATCAGGACTCGTTTGGTCTGGGGTCTTCTGGTCTGGTCTCATCTGGCAGGTAACACTTCTGCTCTGGTCCTCATCTGGGAGAGGTCTTCTGGTCAGACTCCTCTGGTCGGACTCCTCTGGTCAGGCTCCTCTGGTCAGGCTCCTCTGGCAGACTCCTCTGGTTAGGCTCCTCTGGTCAGACTCCTCTGGTCAGGCTCCTCTGGTCAGGCTCCTCTAGTCAGACTCCTCTGGTCAGGCTCCTCTGGTCAGGCTCCTCTGGTCAGACTCCTCTGGTCAGGCTCCTCTGGTCAGGCTCCTCTGGTCAGACTCCTCTGGTGACTCTTCTGGTGACTCTTCTGGTCAGGCCTGGACACCTCATCTGGTCACCTCTCATCTGGTCTGCACATATTTCTTCCCCCTTAACCAAATACCTATTATAGACCTAGACTAATCTGTAGCTGACTAACAGGTTCAGCTAGTCCTATTACAAGTTCTTATTTTAACATCTTCAAAACATCTAATCTATATCCTAACAGCTGAGATTTACTTATGAAAGCTTACTGAGATATCAGTTCGACTGAAAGCTCAAGACTTTCAGTTGAACTACTATCTAATTAGCTTTCAGATGCGGATTAGTGAGCCCTTATGAAAACCTCGTTTTGCTTTGATAAAACTTGATTGAACAACTCACACTTATGGAAACAGCAGAATGTAAGTACACAAGATATAAAGTGGTTCAGAGAATAATCTCCTACGTCCACTGTCCTGATTAAACAGGAGAATTCCTTTCACTTGGAATTTCTTGTGTTATAGTGCCAAGGTGCACTGATCAAATTAATCCTCTCTAAGGATATTTGATCACTAGAAAATTCCAGGTCCTAGTTCCCAAAACAAACCAGCTTTCAGACTGATATAAACAATCAGCTTACTAACACCACTTATCACTAACTCTCAACCTAACACTAGGGTAGGGTTTTGAGTAGGGTTTGGTTCCAACTGTTGTGAGATAATCCTTCCAGTTTAGTACAAGGCTTAAGGATAGATTATCTCTTTCTAAAGTTTTGGATATAACTTTAAGCTCGGTTACAGAAGGCTTAGTATTCTCTCTACAAATGTGAAACACTTGGGATACAAAGGTAATTTTGAGTGCTTCTTAGTAAGATATGTATGTAGAGATTGCTTTGATCTTGTTAAGTTTCCCGTGCGCAGTAATGGGCACGTCTTTCTGTATTTATAGACCTTCTTGAAAAACTTCCCGTTGGAGTTGAATCTTCTCAAGTAAGTCTTCTTGTATCTAATTGGTTCAAACGGCTCTATTTGAAGCTTTAAGTCTTGTCAAGAAACGGCTGAAAGATTTAGCCTATACCAACTTTCTGGAGAAGGATAAGGAAAGACTTTTGGTACTTGTCAGTCTGTGACAGGTCGGCTGTCAGTAGAGTACACCTACGTGTCATCTTCTCATTGGGCCGCTCAGTCTACTTGCTCATAATCCTGTCTTGCTTTAAGGTGGAACTCCTCTGAGAGAACCTTCTTATTCCTTCATTAATTGTAAGCTTCACTGTAATTCAGTTTGCCTTGTTCCAACCAGATTAACTAACAGATTTTAATGTGTTTAGCATTGAATGTGCTTTGTTAGTTCACATCAGTGGACCTTGGTCCTCTCCTGATGGTTTTAGTCTTAGTGTGAATGCACTTAGAAAACATTCAAGACTTAGACTTCTTCTTCAGATCACTTCATCTTCAGCGGACTTCTTTATTTCTTAGATAAACTCTAGGAATTAATAAATGTACTTCAGTTCCTTAACATTTGAACTGACTAACTATCTTCTAACTCTACTAAATACTTTACTTACAAATGACTTAGGAGGAACCTTTTGGCATCTTAATCAAAATATAAGTCTATATAATTTTCCAACACCAAGGCTCGTCCATGGGTCCTCAAGCCCAGGGTGCAGCTCAACCCCGACAAAAACTGCCACTACCACCAAACCGTCGGGCACAACACCAGCGAGTGTTGCGATTTGTTGAAGTAGCTGTGGCGGCTGTTCGAGGAGGGAAAGCTAGAGGAGTTCGTAAAGAGACCGGCGGCCAGGCCTAAAGTGCAGCCCGCAGCCCACCCTATCGAGTGGAACCAGGAGACGGCCCTCATCTGCCCGCCAATGCCAGAGAACCCTGCTCACCGCGGCGTCAACACACTCTCCCCGGTGGGAGGATTCGCCCCATCCACGACACTTTCCAACCGCCGGTAGAAGAGCAAGCTGCAGGCTATGGATAATGTCCACCAGATAACCATGCCGGGCAATATGACGGCCAAAGAAACAGACCTTCTCGCCTTCAAAGAGGAAGACCACACAGGGGTCGTCTACCCCAATCACGATGCCCTGGTTGTATCGATCAACATCATGGGCATCACTGTCCACTGCATGCTCATCGACAATGGAGCATACTGCAATATCATTTTCAAAGCCGCCTTCAACCAGCTGGACAGCTCCTTCGAGAAATACGTGGAACCGTGTGACCAGATCATCAAAGGCTTCGGGGACGCCACCGTGAAGCCTTATGGAATAGTTAGACTAGTTGTAGAGTTAGTTTCTAGCATAGATGTTGAGGTTAAGGCTTCGAAACAACTCGACTTTATAATAATAGACCAGCCGTCAACCTATGGTTTTCTCGGCATGCCATTCGAGCACGAGCTCCAAGTCGCCGCCTCAATATATTACTATTGTATCAATTTCCCAACCCCCTATGGGAAGGTGGGAACTCTTAATGGTAATCAAAAAATAGCACGCGGATGTTTGACGTATATCGATCTTACTTTAAATTTTGCAAAAATATATTATATTTGTACAGTTGGGGAGAAGGTATGGAAATAGACAAAGAAAACTCACCCGATGCCCGCCCTATGGAAGAAGACACTCCAACTTTCGAAGACACTCAAGCCGAGTTGGAACCAAGAATCGATTTCGAACCAATGGAGATCGACAACAGTCTGACAGGAGAGATCGACGACCCTCACTTCAGGGAGCAGGGTGCCAGCCCAATAGAAAAGCTAATATCCGTGACAATGAAGAATCGACCAGATGTATGTGTCCATCTCGGCTCCAAGATATCCGACAAAATGCGAGCTGCATTGACAACATTCCTAGAGGAGAATTTAGACGTGTTCGCTTAGTCGAACGAAGATATGGTCGGGATCGATCTAGCAATATGTTTCCACCAATTACACATCGACCCTGCCCGCAAGCCGGTATTATAGAAGAGAAGGAAATTTGGGCCAGACAAATATGCGGTCATATCCACCGAGGTCAAGAAGCTACTCGACAACAAACTGATCAGGATGGTCAACCCCGACGACAAACCCCTGTGGGTATCCAACGCAGTCCTCGTTAAGAAAAATAACAATACATGGCGGCTATGCATCGACTTCACGGACCTAAACAAAGCATGCCCCAAAGACCACTTCCCGATGCCACACATCGACCATCTGTGGACAGCACTGCCGGGCATGAGATGCTCACGTTCATGGACGCTTTTTCCAGCTACCATGAGATCCCGATGGCCATCGACGACCAGAAGCACACCACTTTCCTCACAGAGAAGAACATGTACTTCTGGAAGCGGATGTCATTCGGGTTGATGAACGCGGGGGCAACTTATCAAAGATTGGTCAACCATATATTTCACGACCAGATCGGGGCGACAATGGAGGTTTACATAGACGATATTATCATTAAAAGCGAGAAAAAAAGGACCACCTCACCCACCTAGCCGAGGCATTTGAGATCCTAAGGAAGTACCGGATGAGGCTCAACCCAAAAAATGCAGTTTCGGTGTCGAATTGGGCAAATTCTTGGGCCACATGGTCAGCCAGCGAGGCATCGAGGAAAATCCAACCAAAGTTCAAGCAATCCTGGACATGAGCGCTCCCCGCACGGTGAAAGAAGTGCAGCGAGTTACGGGTAGCCTGGCCGCACTCAGTCGTTTTATCTCCTGCATGGGGGACCGGTGCAAACCTTTGTTCGATAGCATGCGGAAGGGAAAACTAAATTAGACGCTACAGAGCCAACTCGCATTTGACAACCTAAAGGCGTACCTCTCAAATGCCCAGATACTAGCCAAGCCTGTCCCTGGTGAAAAGCTTTACCTATACTTGGCGGCCTCAGAATCAGCTCTCAGCGCCGTGCTTGTGCAGGCTGAGGGGCAGACACATTTGCCAATCTACTACATCAGTCAGACACTCCATGTCGTCGAGCTACAATACCCACCATTGGAAAAGCTGGCCTATGTATTATTGATGAGCGTGTGAAAGTTACGTTCATACTTCTTCGACCACCAAGTCGAGGTGTTGACAACCATGCCCCTATGATAAGTCTTGCATCGGGCAGACACGGTGGACAGATGCCTCAAATGGGTGGTAGAAATCGGGTAGTTTGGAGTCACATATGCTCCCCGAACAGCCATCAAGGGCTAAGTAATGGCTGACTTTATAGTCGGGCTTACCTACCCGGAGGCAATGTCCAAGATCGAGCAGCCACCGTGGAAGATGTACGTCGACGGATCCTCCACGACCACGCGGGTAGGGGCAGGAATTTTTCTACTCAGCCCATCAGGCCAATCATTCACAATGGCCATCAGATTTGGGTTCCATGCGATGAACAACGAGGTCGAGTACGAAGCCTTGATCAACGGTCTAGAGATGGCTATGGCCATGGGGGTGAAGCGGCTACAGGTCTACAGAGACTAGCGGCTACAGGTCTACAGTGACTCACAGCTGGTGACATGCCAGATTTCGGGGGGAATACGAGGCGCGCAGCGATAGGATGATGGCCTACTAAGGACTGGCCAAGAATCTACTCGAAAAATTCGACCAGGTGCACATAGAAGTAGTATCCTGACTCAACAACACTCAGGTGGACACATTTTCCTGCCTCGCAACGTCCGAGGGGGCAGCCGACATTTCGCAGATCGCGGTCACATACATGCCCGCCTCATCAAGCTCAAACCAGCGGGTTGCCAGCCTCGAGCAAGAAGGAGACAATTGGATGACCGTCAATCTTAATTACCTTCACCACGGGTAGCTTCCGGACGATTGGGTAGTAGCAAGGCAGTTACATCTTCGGGCAGCCAGATATACAATGGTGAGAGGTCACTTGTAAAAGCGGGGTTTTGCTCTACCTCTCTTAAGATGCATAACCCCAGACCAAGGAAGGAAGATCGTGAAGGAGACCACGAGGGGCTCTGCGGGAACCACGCTGGGGGCCAGGTGCTCGCCCAGAAAATTATCCGCCAAGGCTATTTCTGGCTCACCTTGAAGAAGGACGCAATCAGTTACACAAGGGCATGCTACAAATGCCAAGAATACTCGCTAGCAATCCACCAGGCACCGACCGAGCTCACTTCTATTTTCAGCACGTGGTCGTTTGCAAAGTGGGGGATCGATCTTATTGGTCCTTTGCCCACAGCCCCGGGCAGTGTCAGGTACGCAATCGTAGCCGTCGATTACTTCACCAAATGGGCGGAAGCGGAATCGTTGAAGACAATCGACCAGGAGCATGTCATCAAGTTCATATAGCGTAACATAATTTGTCGTTTCGGTCTTCCTCAAATCATCATTTCGGACAATGGGAAGCAATTCAACGGATTGGAGATGGAGAAGTTCTGCCAGAAGCACAAGATCAAGAGGTTGTTCTCGACTCCCTACCACCCCCAATCAAACGGGCAGATCGAGGCAGTCAACAAAATAATCAAGCACACCCTGAAGGCAAAGTTGGAGGAGAATAAAGAAACCTGGGCGAGCAAGCTGACCGAAGTATTATGGTTGTACCGTACCACTAGCCGCACGGCCACCGGGGAGACCCCTTTCACTCTGGCCTTCGGAACGGAAGCGGTCATCCCGGTCGAGGTTGCCATCCCGAGCCACCGCACCTCGCAGCTCATGGGGGCCGACAACGAAGGAGCCATGTTGCACGAGCTGGAGTTCCTGGAAGAAAGAAGATTGTCTGCAAAACAGAAAAACAGTCTACAAGCAGCGGGCAGAGAAGTATTTCAACTCGAAGATCAGAATTCAAGAATTCAAGGCTAGGGACCTCGTCCTACGATGGACGGTCGGGCAGCCCAAGGGTGTATTTGGCCCGAATTGGAAGGGGCCCTTAAGAGTCTCCAAGCACTTGGCTAACGTGGCCTACGAGCTCAAGAGCCTCGAGGGCAATCCGGCCCAGTACCCTTGGAACGCCTCCCTTCTCAAGAAGTACTACCAATGACAACGTACCCGATAATTAAGCAAATCGTCAAACTGTAACGGGTATAACCCGCACCACATTTTGCCCGCCTGGGGCCACACTGTAATTGTGTCTTGATCACATTGTACAATTAATAAAATCAATTGTTAATTCAATCTTATGTTCGTGAAGTCGCTGCCTATTAATTGGCTAAAGCACTTCACTCATTTAATCATGTGATTATGCTTTTAATCGATTGTTAATTCAATCTTGCATTCGTGAAGTCGTTGCCCGTTAATCGGCTAAAGCACTTCACTCATTTAATCATGTGATTATCCTTTTAATCGATTGTTAATTCAATCTTGTGTTCGTGAAGTCGCTGCCCGTTAATCGGCTAAAGCACTTCACTCATTTAATCATGTGATTATCCTTTTAATTGATTGTTAATTCAATCTTGTGTTCATGAAGTCGCTGCCCGTTAATCATGGGATTATTATTTTAAACGATTGTTAATTCAATCTTGTGTTCGTGAAATCGTTACCCGACAATCAGCTAGAGCACTTCACTCATTAGTCATCTGATTACTCGTTAAAACAGTTGTGGAATTAACATCATATTGAACGAGCAAAATGGAAGCGGACACAACACTTGGAAAATAAAAAAAAGGTTTCATTGATAATAATAATTCAGGTACAGAAAGCCCGAATGCCAAAGAAAGAAAGAGTAACACAATAAAAATCTAAACAGGGGAAAGCCCAGTGCCCCCATCATTTACCACGTCCGCCCCGTCAGCCGCCATGGCTCCCTCCTCAGTGGCCACATCCTCGACTGGAGGATGGATGAAGGCCCTCACATCGAGAAAGAAGGACAGGTCCACGCCGCGGTCGGTCAGGTCCTTCAGTGTCAGCTCGTACTTGCCCGAAGGCGGATTGACCGTCATATAATTCTTCAAGTCCTCGAGAGGACCAGAGAGATCAGCCTCGGCATTCTTTCTAAAAGGGAACAGATGGAGTCGGCATACGCATTGATGTAGATTATATTCCCGACCGCCTCATGATCGAAGCCAGACCCACTCGGCAGTTATACGCTGCTTGACTTCTAAAGCGAAGGCTAGTCGAGCCCTCTCTCTGCCTCATCCATTGAGGCAGCGACCTTGGCCTCAGCCTCAGCCCGAGCCTTCTTTTCGGCCTCCAGCAGGCCATCTGTCTCGGAGCAGCGGAGGCGAAGGGTAGCAAGCTCATCATCCATCTTCTTCATCGTCTCACCCAAGCGGGCTGCTTCATCCCGCTTGGCCTGGTAGGTGGCCTTGTAGGCGGCAAAGGTCTTCGCTTCATGCTCATAGTCGAGGAGCATGCTCTCCATCGAGATGGCATCTCTGGCTGACCGGATGACGGTCGACCTCATCTTGTCGGTAAGGGTGACGTTCTCCAGGGTCTTTTGGCAATTGAGAGTTCAGGATTAGGGCAGGTTCACAGCCGCCCGACGGATATTTTCAGGCCACGCCTCGGGGATGGCCTCCGCGTAGGGTGGATCCCACGACCGGAGAAACTGGAGCACTTCGGTCGGGGGTAAAAGGTCGGGCCTGCGAGTAGAGGAGATGATGAGAAAATGTACAGGGCTAACAAATGCATACAACGAAAAATAGAGGAATGGATACTTATGTGAGATGATTCCCCCAGCCCAAGAACAAGAAGTCATTCTTGTCGCGGGAAGAAGAGCTCGAGCTCCAAGCCGCGGGCTCGAAGGGAAGGCCCACCAGGCCCCTGGTGGACGGTCTTATGGAGACAGCAACCATAGCCGGCTCAATAGGCGTGGGCTCCCCGACGTGAGGTTTCTTCGCCAGGGGTTGGTCGCCGGCCACTGTCGGTTTGGCGGTGGGGGCTGGTGTTGAGGGGTTGGCGCGGGTAGCAAGGCCACTCGACCCCTTGATAGAGTCTCTCTTCGTTAGGTTGGCGACCACAGCCTTTTTGGGGGCCATTTCGATAGTTTCCTCGGAAGAGTCACAAGGGACCACTGGGATCTGGCCGACGTCGGGTGGAGGCTAGTCATTGGCAACGGGAATACTGTGAGCAGGCAAGTTGGAGAGAGTGAGGTCGTTGTCTATTGGGAAGTATTGTTCTGAAATTAACCAAAAAAAAAAAGAAAAAATACAAGTAAGGTGACGGGTAAAAGCAAATCAAGGAGAAAATTTGGGTAGCGCCGGACAGAAGAAACCTTACCACTAATGTTGAGATGGCGAGGAAATATTTGGAGGCTTGAGAGGCGCATTTGCTCACTATCGTTCAGCAGATCAACGGAGCGAACAACGTCAAGCTCTGACTTCACGCGGGCAAAGGCGTAGGCAAAATCGTCGGTAAGATCACTGGGATTGGGTGCCGAGTTACTTGCACGATAGAAGAGAAATTAGATTAGTACATGAGAAAATGAAGGAAGATGGAGTTATACCTCTCCAATTGCGGCGGCGATAATCTTGAGGAACCTCGATGATCGCCCCGCTGCCGGGTTCCACGCTCTGCCAGGCGCCGCCGACCCACCACCATTTTTTATTCCAGTCAATCACCTTTGACGAGATGCTGAAGATGATGGTGTCCCCACCCCGAAGATTTACGGAGTAATAATCTGCGTTCATTACGCTAGTAGAGGCCACCGTGTAGTATAAGTGGTTTATCTCATCGGGGATCAGCATCCGATGGAGTCCCCATCGCCCGAGCGCAACCATGGCACCCAGCAAATAGCTCCAACCATTGGGTGTGATCTGGGTGATTGACAGGTTCCAGGTGGTGAGGAGCCTTGAAATCACCAGGTGGAGCGGGAAGCGAAGGTCCGCGTGCAGAGTGTCGGTGTTGATGACGATTAGCCTCTCGGGTGGCTGATCGGTGCATTTGTTGGCCGTCGGGGCATAGAAATGAACATCAGCGGGGACCTCGAAATCCCAGTACAAGCTCGAGAGGTCCGCGTTCGCGGGCAGACAACTGGGACGGTGAAAGGCGCCGAATTTGCTCTCGACAGCTTCCCGATAGGAGTGAGCAGGATGCTCGCATCTTTGCCCATGAATATACTTGGCGTAATCGAGCTGCATCAATCGACTATCCGAATAATTGACGGGCTCAGGGTCCTCGTTCTGGTCATAGCTGGCGCCTGGCGCGGCCGCCGGCGGATAGGCAACAACAAGTGTCGCGCTAAGAACAGAGGCATCCCAGATGGGACTCATATGATCTAGGGCGTCGGTGAAGACGTCAACGTCTGTTGAGGTACCTTCGCCTTCCCGGGTGGCGTCGGCCCTGGAGGTTCCTTCCCTGGCGTGGTGGAGTGGCCTCTCGACGGCGACGGCAAGGCGGCAGAACTGGTAGACATTGGCAGTATCCACACTCTCCACGGAGTCACTCATGTTTGAAGGAAAGAGAAAAAGAGGAAAATCGATGACGGAGTTTTACCTTAAGAGATGGAGCGGTCGCCGGAATCTGGAAGCAAGGCAGAGGAACAGTCGTCAGAAAATTTGAATTTTGCTAAGAGGTGCAGAAGTGGAGAGAGTGAAAAGTGAAAATATGGGTTGAGATCCCCTATTTATAGAAAAATAGGGGAGGGACTAAAGTGCAAGAAAATGGGGTCAAAAGGAATTAACCCAAAGTATGGGGGCACGCGCCTGTCAATTGGGCGACAAGATCGGCAGACGTGACGCATGAGATCCTGCGTATCAAGCACGCCAGCCGATGACGTCAATAGGAACGGAATACGAGGCGACGCCTCGGGAGATGAAACGACGTTATGATTACAAAGTCACGAGAATAACCAGCCCGCCACCAGACAGCATCACCTCCCCGATAACGGGCTAGTGCGGCAATTGTTACACCCGATAATACTACCCGACCAACGAGGCAAGAGAAGAGAGACGTCGGCGAGATCAGCCGAACCGTCAGGTAGAGAGCTGGAACAGCTGCGGCGGTGATCTCCCGGAGGGCAGCGGGAAGACCCCTGGCGGGATCGGCGAAGGCCCATCGGCCAGCGGGTAGGTTTCTTGTCATTCCGTTGGATCTTCTGCCCGCTACCCACAGACATTCGCCCGTAGATACCCGCTTGAAGATCACTACCCGCCTACCCGTCTACCCGGATTCCCGCCCGCAGGCGTCGCCAGCTACTTGGTCCGTCCAGTCCCATCGGACGTGCGGATGTGACAGGGTCAGAGTAGGGCCAGTAGGAGGGGTCTCATCAATAGAGGTCAACAGGGCCACATGGCACGCCCCCATTGGTCCATAGAGGGGGCTGTAGCCCATCAATGACTGAACAACTAGGATTTAGTGGGGCCTGCGGGTAGATCTGATCAAGTGGGTGAACCCACCTTGTACACTATAAATAGGGCCTTAAATGCCCATTTGTAGGACACAACTCATTTATTATCAAGACTCCACTTGAGAGCTCATTTACTTCTACATTTATTGCTCTCAGTTATTATAGTTCATAATTCTTACCCGCTAGGAACCCGACGGTGAGTTCCTCACGAAATCGTTGCTAACAATGATCATGTCCAACTTCATCTAACGAACAACTTTAATTTTAAAGATAGGATCACACATTTTAGACTTAATAGTAATATTTGACCAAAGTGATGTCATTGTTAAAATGCAATATTATGCGGAAATTTGTGTAGAAACAACTAATCAATGTGTTGATATTTATAATACAAAAAAAACAAAAAATCAAATGATAAGGAATACGTTCTAAGCGAAATTTAAAAAAAAAAACTCGATTTCACCATGCAAAGTTGACATCTTAAATTCTCCCCCTACAAAATTTGAATTCATACATACAAAAATCGAATTCTCCCTCTAATTTTTTTCCTATATTATCTAAGAAAAAATCTTTTAAAACTATGAAAATTTATATCTATATTTTACAATTTAATATTCTATTTTGATAATAAAAAAATTTCCCTAAAATATTGGGTGAAAATTATTGATTTTAATAGCAAGATACAAAATTTGATGGTAAAATTTTTAGGAATCAAACAATATTTTGGCGACAATATTATTTCCAAAATGATCATAAAAAAATATTAGAAAATAAAACTAAATCTTCTGCCAAACATGTTAGATTTTATTTATGTTTAGAAATCTTCTTTCTAATCTTTTTATTTTAAAATATGAATAATTATTTTGAAAAACTTATGATATTTTTAGAGAATAACTAACATTTTTTTTGAAAAAAAATGAAGGGACATTTTTATTTTTATTTTTTAGAAAAAATTAAATTTTGATCCTACAAATTTCACATCTATCATTATTTTTCAAAAATAAAAATCATAAATCATCTAATAAAAAATCATACTACAAATTTAAATCTAAATATTACAATTTAATAGTCTATTTCGATAATAGAATTTTCTCTCAAATAGCTTTAGTTAATCCTATCCTTAATGACCCCGTCAAAAAAAAATCTTAATGGATAAATATTACATCTGGTGGAAAGGTTTTTATGAATCATACACTATTTCGATCACAATATTATTTCCAAAAATAATCATAAAAAAGAATATTAGAAAATCAAACTAAATCATAGAAAAATTCTTGCTCATATTTTTATTTTAAGATATGAATAATTAGTTTAAAATTTTAATTTTTTCAGAGAATAAATAATAATTTTTTAAAAAAATGAATCAGTAATTTATTTTTTTCTTTAAAGAAAATTTCGAGATTGATCTAACAAATTTCACATCTACCATTATGTAGAAGAAAAAACAATTACTAATCATCTAATAAAAAATCGGTACAAAATAATATAAATTTATATCTAAATTTAATAATTTAATAATCTATTTTGGTAGTAGAATTTTCCCTCAAATAACTTTGGTAAATCTATTGTTAATGACAATATATTACACAAGTGTGTATCCCTGCGAATTTCGCGGATTGGAAAAAAAAAACTATTATTATTATTTCAAATTATAGACATTAACTTTTTTTTAAATATCTTGTAATTTTGATATAATATTAAAATTGTACATTCAAACTCACATTAAATATTACTTAAAATTACAGTTGTTGTATACTTACATACCCAGTTTTTCCCCATGGTATGAAGATACAATAACAATCGAACACAAAAGTTTAAATCTGCAGATAGAATCACACATTTCAAATCTAAAGGTAACATTTGACAAAAATGATGTCATAGTTAAATTAAATATTGTGTAGATGTTTTTGTGGGAACAATTGATTAATGTGTTGGTATTTATAACACTATTCAACAATAAAAATGGCGTTTAGGTATTAATCTTAGTCTTTTTTTAATTCAATTTGCATATAGATATTTTGAAAGTAAAAAAAGTTAAAAAAAAATCAATTGTTAAAAAAAATCGAAATCCTACTCTACAAAATAATATCTATATTTTACCGTTTCAAATTCTATTTTGCAGGTAGAATTTTATCCAAAATAAAAAATTGTGTTACAATCTATTATTGAAGGTAGGTTATTCATTTGGTGGCAATATTATTTGAGAATTATATGCTATCTCGGTGACAATATTTTTTCTGAAAAATTTCAATTCCTTTCTGCAACTTTTACATCTATCTATATTTTGCAAAAATAAATTCTAAAAATATCTAAGAAAAAAAAATTGTTCGAAAAAAGTATTTTAATATTTGTATGTTAAAACAATATAAAAGAAAAATTGAAATCCTAGACTATAAAAGAGTATAAATTTCACATCTATCAATATTTTGTAAAAATAACTTCCAAAAATATTTTAGAAGAGAAATCAACCGTGAAAAAAATCAACTTGCACTAATATAATATTTAAAATAATATTCCATATTTTAGGTAAATGTTATGTTTTCATTGATTAAAATATACTCAGATTTATTTTATTTTAGAGTAAGATACTTTAAAAGTTATAGTACTGAAATTGTTAGTAAATAAATTTAATGTCCTTTTTTTCCCAACACTATAATTTTCAATCCATAAAAAATTTATTCCACATATTTTAAGAAAAAATATATAAATTAATTATATAAGAAATAACAGTTTTTTACTTATTTATAAATTACAATTTTTTTTTAATATTTTTATGTTAAAAAATATTAAAGAAAAATCGATATCCTAGTATAGAAAAAATATCTATATCTTTCAGTTTAATAGTCTATTTTGGCCACATAATTTTATCCAAAAATAAACTTTTTTATTACAATCTATTATTGAAGGCAATATATTATATTTGATGGCAGAATATTTTTGGTATTATACATTATTTTGGTAACAATATCTTTTCTAAAATATTTTATTTTTCTCCTACAAAAATTTCACATCTATCAATATTTTACAAAAATAACTTCCAAAAATATCTAAGAAGAGATATCGTTCGACCATGAAAAAATGTCTCTACATCACTTTTAGGTTACCTGCAATACAAAACGAAAAAATATAAAACAATGCACACCTTATTCGGGAAAGAATAATAGTTGGATCAAAATCGTAGATGTGTGATGAGAGAATTTTCTTATTGAAAGAGAAAAAATTATTGATGGTGGATTCTAAAAAAACACAAATGTAAAGATATGAATATAAATATACTTTAGAAACTTACAAATAATTTCTGAATACGTTCGAATTATCTTCAAGATGCACATATAATTTTCTTATAATGTGTGTCTAATCATCTCCATGTGCATAATAAATTTGTTTACCTGCAAAAAAAGAGGGATGGTGATCTACACAAAAAATTACAGAAATAATCCAAACAAACGAACAAAAAATAAAATCATATTTCTTCACATAGTACACAACAAATGAGAAAATGAATAGAAGAGATGAGAATTAGGGTTGTGATTTAGAATGAAACTAAAGAGAGATTTGACATTTATAGAAAATATAAAATGAAATGTATGGTTGAGATTAAAAGTGTAAAATATATGGTGTAGATTAAGTCTTAGTAAAAATTAAACCATGCCTAAAATAACTTTTAATGAGAATTATGTGTTTTGAAATAGAGAGATTTTGGACATGCCACATCACCCTAAAAATAAGGTGGTGTTGACACATCATTTTGGAGAGGTTTGGAAATATAGTATAATAAGATTTGGTCGAAAGAATTTTAGGAATCATACACCATTTTAGTCACAATATTATTTCCAAAATATAAAAACACAATTCTACAAAATCAAACTAAATGTTAGACATTACTTGTTTTTTGAAATATTCTTGTCAATAATTTTTATATTGAGAAATTAATAATTATTTTTGGAAATATATAATTTTAAGAGAATGTCTATAATTTTTTTTTAAATGAAGCGGGATTTTTTTTTTTTTGAAAAATTTTGAGTCTTAGTTTTACAAATTTCACATCTACTATTATTTTGTAAAAAAAAAAAACAAATAATCTAATAAAAAATGGTAAAACATAGAAATTTATATCTAAATTTTACAATTTAATAATCTATTTCGATATCAGAATTTTCTCCCTAATAACTTTGGTGAATCTATTCTTAATGGAAAGATATTACATTTAACGTAAAAAAATTTAGGAATCATACAATATTTTGGTAACAATATTATTTCCAAAATAATAATAAAAAAATATTACAAAATCACACTAAATGTTCGGCAATGCATACTTTACTTTGCAAACGATTTCGATATCTTCAATTTGCAGAACTCTTCGATATCCTCAATCGATCTAAAAAGGAAAAATATCATACTTAGGAAAAAAATCAAATAAGAGATATTAGGAAAAAACAGCAACAAACAAATATATGAACTAAACAATTTAGATCTGAACAAATAATAACCTTCAATAACAGCGGAGATGACGTCTATGTGCAATACTTGTGGAGATGACGACCGTGTGTAGTAGATGCGGTGAGGCGGTATTCAAGGTGAAAGAAAAGAGAAAATAAAAAAGTATTATATTTAAGAAAACAAATCAGATCAACGATACTAAAAAAACGACGAATGTATAGACGATTATAAAATTTAGATTTGAACAATTATGAACCTACTATAACGACAAAGACGATAGCCGCGTATAATAACAGCGCGGGCAGCGGACGATGGATGTATGAAGTATATGTGGCGGAGCGCGGGCCATGTGAAGTAGATGTGGTGGAGACATGGCCGTGTGAAATAGATATGGTGGAAGCGCGACGTTTGAAATAGATGTGGCGGAGGAACGTTCGTGTGAAGTAGATGGGGCAGAGACGACATTCAAGATGAAAAAATGAGAATGAAACTTTGAGGTTAAGAATTAAATATATAGGGTTTTGTTATAAAATTACTAAATTAATTTTAATTGTGTAAGATCAAGGGTCAAGATCAAAAGTTTAATCAGCTTTTAATGAGAGCGCAGTATTTCAAAATGGAGAGATTTTAGACATGTCACATCGGTCTAAGAATAAGGTGGTGTTGACATATTATATTAGTGAGGTTTGAAAATATAGTATAATAAGATGGTAATAAAATGGAAGGTTAGTAACTGAAGAAATATTTATCAATTATTTGTCTATATTAATGATAATATATTCATGATTAATATTCCAAGGGAGAGTTTGAAAGAATTCCACCCTCAAAACACCGAGGCTTTTTTCATTTGCTTTCCTTAAGTGTATTAATTGGATAAGGTAATTGAAGAAATATTTTCATTTGCTTTCCTTAATTGTATTATTTGTATAAGGTAATTGAAGAAACGGCTACGACAAGTGTTTGTTAACATTAATGAAAATATATTTTACTATAATTATTCAAAGGGAGAATTTGAAAGGGCTCCACCCTCAAAACACTGGACGACCATACTCTGCAACTGCTTCCAATGCTATATGAGTTACTTGGTGAGGTTAAATTCATCGCTGAACCGTGATTATAGCCACGTTTAAAGAGAATCTATTGAAGAAGATTAAGAAAAATCTCATCTCCTTATCTTATGGTTATCTGGCGAGGCAATTCTATGCATATAAGGTAACGGCAAATGTAGTTCATTTATAGAGAGAGGGGAGCAAAGGAGGGAGTTGTTAATGGCATTGCTGGTTTGTAGTTTAAATTTGATTCTGATTCTGATTCTGATTCACTAGTACAAAAAAGGACTTAGATAGCGGTTACTTTTTAGCTTAGAAAGCGGTTCTAACCGCTTTCTAAGAATCAGCTATCTAAGCTAAGAAAGCGGTTCGGAAACCGCTGTGCAAAATAACCTCTTAGATAGCGGTTATAAACCGCTGTGTTCTAGGAAAGCGGTTTTGAACCGCTATCCAAGATCCTTACTTAGAAAGCGGTTTTGAACCGCTATCCAAGTGCCTAACTTAGAAAGCGGTTTTGAACCGCTATCCAAGTGCCTAACTTAGAAAGCGGTTCTTAACCGCTATCTAAGTGACAAAACGTTTTTTTTTTTTTTTAATTTAATTCACTAGGAAAGCGGTTCTTAACCGCTTTCTTCGATTTATATTTTTTTTTTATATTTTCTATTTTATTTTAATAAACCTGTTTATATACAAATAAATATATTTATCCATACCATTAAATATTAATCCATAACATCAAATAAATATAATTAATTATACCAAAAAATTCATAATAATATCATATCATCACAAATTAATATATAAGTTACATGCCATAAGTTATATAGTAATAATGTCTTGTAAAAAGAAAATTACATTAAGAACCTATTGTATAAATACCCCATCCAATCCATTTTCCATTTGTCAATTCTAGCTTTGTTGTAAAAAGGGATCCGAGGATTATGCACAAACTGCAAATTAGATTTAAAATTTAATTAATTAATACGAATATGTTATAACAATCAATAATAATTTAAATAAATCGATAAATCAACTTACTTCATCAGGTATATTCGTTTGAGAAGTCAAGATTATATCTTCAATGTAGCAACACACAAAATATCCACAATGATCACCATCTTGCTGCCTCGGAACCTATATATTGATTAGCAATTATAATCACGTACTATATATATACCTATGATTATTTTTAATTGAATTGAAAAATTTATAAAGTAAGTTTACCGAAATATTTTTCCACAACACTTTACTAATGGTTTTTGAGCTTTGACCCGGAAGACTACTCCGAAACATTCTCATTACACTATAAAAAATATTTAGAAAATAAAGCTCAGATTAGATCATATGCATACTTTTTAAAAGTAAAATAAATAATAATATGAGAATATTAAAAACTAACTTACCCGTCCATAAATGTAATGAGATTAGGACGATTTGTATACACTCCACCTTGAGCTGGATCCATAAAATACACATTAAGTTGATTCATGTCTATGGCCACCAGCACCCAATGTTTACTACAATATTATATTAAGAATATTAAAAGATAATCATTTGTTTATATATAAAAAAAATATTTTATGAAATATTAATTGTACTCACCCCACATTTGTCGGCCAGAAAATGAGATGATTTTTCCCAGTATATTTCAACATATGGTTAACAATATCCCTCATTAATGGTGTCCTCTTACCAAACATGCAACACACTTGTGGAGAGACGAATGAATACTTTGCACTTGCCCCGATATCTAGGGTGAAATATACATCATGATGCCAAGTCAAATTTCTGGCATCCACATCGCTACTATACATTCTTCTGAATCTTGGTATTATCGGGAAGTACCACATCACCTTCGCTGGAGATTTATTTTTCAGATATCTCTTCTTTCCACACTTGGGACATTCATCGAGGTCTTCATACTCCTTCCGAAACAAGATACAATCACCCGGGCAAGCATGGATTTTCTGATGTGTTAACCCAATGGACCTAAGCATTTGCTTAGCCTCATATGCTTTCGTAGGCAGTACATTTCCATCGGGCAATAGACCACTAACTGCTTCCAGCATGCTTGAGAAGCACGCATCGGTCAACTGGTGTGCTGCTTTTAGGTTGAACAATATCAACACAGCTGACACTTTTGTTGCCTTCTTACACCCGGGCCAAAGGGGTAATCCAGCGTCATCCCTTAATTTCCCTGACATATAAGGGTGATCTCGCAGATTTGTGTCATCCCCACTTGATGTATCAATATTCGGTACATCTCCAATACTATCCTCAACCACTGTATCTTCAAACCTAAAGTCAGTTCTTATGTTGCTTGAGCTACATTCATCTCTTCTCTCACCATGAAATGTCCAAATGGTATATGTTTTATCAATACCATGACACATCAAGTGGTCTAACAAACTTTCTCGACCACTAACAGTTTTTCCATTCATACATTTCCAACACGGACATAATATGTATCGATGGTCGGTGCAATGTCTAATTGCATGATTACAAAACTCTTCCGCCCCATTCCTATACTCCTCTGATAATCTATCTGCTCGAACCCACTTCCGATCCATATAAAACTAGAGATGCCTATATACATTAATCGAAAAGCACACGAGTTGAGTCTATATATAATTAGCAATCCAACTCTATTTACAACTACTACTATTTTGTAAAATTTTATAACCTCTAGCTAGGCATGCTATAGATCAAAGCCTAACTAAGTCCCAAGACATTCTAAAATTCTAACATGCATTCTAACAATTTCATCTAAAATTAGTCATAAATCCTTCAATTAAGAATTATAACCCTAACAAGGACATGATAACAATCTTATTATTAGTTGAATGCTAATAATAAGTTAGCTTTAATGTAATTATCACAAGACAATTTAAATCAACTTGTGGTTATATAGTATCTCTTTTCTACCGTTTAGTCATGCATAACTAGAATGAATCAAATTACGCAATCACACAATTTCAATAAATTTGGGGCCAAAAACCATTTCCATTAATTTCACCACCTCAATTAATGGAAGGCGAATTATATCACTAATAATTATTATTCATTTCCATTATCATCCTCATTCACAATCATACAACATGAGATGCATATATAAATAAATTACCGAAATCACGACTTAGAATCAATCGAACAATTTCTATATATACCTAATTATATTATATATTCATCAAATAAATTAGTATTTAAATAAACAAACACTAATTAACTAATTAACTAGTATATAAATAAATTAGTATATAAATAAATTAACTAGTATATATTCATCAAATAAATTAGTATATAAATTAACAATTTCTATATATACCTAATTATATTATATATTCATCAAATAAATTAGTATTTAAATAAACAAACACTAATTAACTAATTAACTAATATATAAATAAATTAGTATATAAATAAATTAACTAGTATATATTCATCAAATAAATTAGTATATAAATTAACAATTTCTATATATACCTAATTATATTATATATTCATCAAATAAATTAGTTTTTAAATAAACAAACACTAATTAACTAATTAACTAGTATATAAATAAATTAGTATATAAATAAATTAACTAGTATATATTCATCAAATTAATTAGTATATAAATTAACAATTTCTATATATACCTAATTATATTATATATTCATCAAATAAATTTCACAATTTAAATAAACAAACATTAATTAACTAATTAACTAGTATATAAATAAATTAGTATATACCTCAAATTAACTAGTATATATTCATCAAATTAATTAGTATATAAATTAACAATTTCTATATATACCTAATTATATATATTCATCAAATAAATTAGTATATAAATACACAAACACTAATTAGTATATATTCATGAAATTAATAGTACTACTAATTAACTAGTATATATATAAATTAAAAAATTAGGCATATAATTAACACTAATTACCTGTCGACGGCGGAGAGGCGGAGGGATACGGCGGCGGCGGCGGCGGAGAGGCGGCAGCTGGTGCGCGGGGACTGAGGCCTCGTCGGGAGAGGCGCGCCTGGGACGGCGTCGCGAGCGCGGCGGGCAGGGTGCGCCGCAGGGGAGGGTGGCGCCGCGGGCTACGAGGGCGGCGCAAGGGGGCTGGAGGGAGCGGTGGCGCGCGGCGTGTGGGCGGAGATATCGGAGGAGGGTCGAATTAATTTGGAGATGATATACGCGGGTACTGGAATTAGGGATTTGGAAAGGATTTAAATTGGGTCAAACACTTGCATAGCGGTTTTGAACCGCTGTGCAAGTCTGCAACTTAGAGAGCGGTTCTTAACCGCTATCCTAGTTTCACTTGGATAGCGGTTTTGAACCGCTATAAAAGACGAACTTGGATAGCGGTTTGGAACCGCTATCTTGCAATTGATTTCTTACATAGCGGTTTTCAACCGTTTTCTAAGGTTTTACCTAAGAAAGCGGTTTTAAACCGCTGTCTTACAAATTTTTTATTTTTTTTTATAAATTACTTTACAAAACCGCTCTCCAAGTGGGTTCTTGGAGAGCGGTTTTTATAATAGCTATCTAAGATTAGCTATCTAAGTTCGAATTTGTAGTAGTGATTACATATAGCAAACCACTATGTTATGCATTTTTTAAGCTTGTGAATGTTCACAAAGATGAAATTACAAGATCCATTTGCTATCTTTAAATTCTAGTTAGTTCATTAATAAAATATATGATCAGTAGTGACTCTACAATGTTATACATTCATTGCCTCAGTGATTATAAAATGATTTCTTAATATATTTTTTAGCACCACTATTTATGCTAAGATATCATGAGCTTATCATTTAACCTTTAAAAGTGAGAGATTTGATTTAGCAAGAAATTAAATTAATTCAAGTTCCTATGATTGTTAAATGGAGGCTACCTTGGTAAAATATCCAACACAGATGGAAGCGTTAAGGGCTCTTTTAATGAGATGAAAATAGGAGTCATGTTCAAAAACTCAAGAAATTTTCCTTGAACCTTAGATGATCAATGTTGCCTTCAAACTTGCTGCGACAAATTTGAACCATAGCGGCATAAGGCAAATGGCAAAGCGAACTTTGACCTCAAGTGGTAACTCTTAACTGGGAAGATAATAAATGTTGCAGTGCAATACCAACTTATGAAGGGAATAAAAAAATATTTTATTCAATTGGGGTATATGATTCTGTCATGGATTCACCGCAAGTTGCCAAAAAAATTACTTTTAATTCAATTCGTCGTCTTATTTTTCTAGCTTTTCCTCTTTTCTTTATACATTTAGCGCTAGAAAGCCTTTACTAGGATAGTTTTGTATTAATTTATTAATTTTTTAATAATTTCGTTTTATGTCGCCAACCTTCATCAATCAATCTCCTTTGCCCCTATATTTTATGCTAAAGACATAGAATTATAACTTAAAAAAACAATTGAATCGAACCATGATGTACATGTAGAAATTTAAAATTAAAAACAATATTTATAACTAAGGATAATTAAACCAAAAAAATGTTTCGAGTTCTTAAACTAATATTAATAATAAAAAAATTTAGCAATTCCATGTAGTATGTACGAATACGCATTCTTTTAGAAAACGTAGCGACTATATTAACATCAATTTAGATAAACACAACATATTAACAATAATATTTTTACGATAAAGATATAAATTGAATACGACAAATCAATTGTTGTTAGGTCAACGTTATACAATTTATAGGAATGATAGTAACGACAAAGATAGTTTTTATATCCAAAAAGATAAAACAATTCAATGACATAATCATTTTAACAAAATGGATATAAATGGAATACAAATAATAATTACTAAACCAATGCTACAAAATTGTGCGGATGACTATAAGGATATAGATAGAATATTTTATACTCCCTCCGTCCACCAAATTTTTACCCGCTTTCCTTTTTGGTCCGTTCACCAAATTTTTACTTATTCCTCTTTTGGAAATAAACTACACTCACAAACAAAAAATGGGTCCCACAATACCCACCACAATACTCTTACTTTATCTACTTTATTCACTTTTTCAATAAAATACCAATTTTCATTAAAAATTGTGCCCTACAGTAACTGGGTAAAATTTTCGTGGGCGGAGGGAGTACTAAATAAGATAGGAGTAGGTTTTATATGAAAATATTTCATGATTAGCTTATCATAAACTGTTTTAAAGTATTCAATATTTGATCAGGAGTATCATTAATCTCATCAGAAATATCATTAATCTGAGATCAAGAAAATTTACAACAATTGTAATATAATACCACTGAACTAGATTAATGATACTCCTGATGAGATTAATAATACTTTAAAATTGTTTCATGATAAACTTATTATGGACTATTTTTATATAATACTTTGTCATAAGGTAAATCAACACAATAATACTATTATTTTAACAAAACAAATATAACTCGAATATGAAAAATATCTCTTTAAATCGACGTTATAAAATTGTACCTGTGATCATGATGATAAAGACAGTGTTTATGTCAAGATTAGGAAAATAATGAAAATTTTAATTAAAGAACCAACATATTTTGTGAAAAAGGACAAATTATATTATTTGTGGAGATTTAATGAATTATTCATAATCTAATTTTATCCTCCAGAACCACAACTCACACACCACTAAAAATACTAAAAAGATTATATAAGAAATTGCTCAAAAGAATGAAATACTTGTGTTTTGCCAAGATAAGATAATACCATGATATGCACTCAAACTTATGTTACACTACATAGATGAATGGCATGTATGTATGCAATGCAATTAATCATATATATCATGTCACAATTTTTCTTTAATTACATTGTTTATGCGTCATTTATCTACATACTGTAACAAAAGAAGTTTTATCATTGAGTTACTTGAAATCCATCTGGCTTTAATAGAAATATATTAAGTATTGAACATAACTTTTTATAGGTGAATTTTTATTATTTAAATAAAAAAATTCAAAATATGAAGACACTGACACCCAAATTGTAGATTATATAATGAATAGGGTCCCATTCCAACTCATGACAAACATGTCTTACGTTATATTTGGCAAAGTATTTGGTCAGTGTAGGACCTGGTTCATGGCATAAAGACAAAATTTCTTACAGGTCCACTCCATGCCAGAAAATGCCCATACCCTTCAGGTCTTTTTCCCTTTACACATTTCTCTATACACAGGTGGCATAGATACTAGCTGGATCAGACCTTATTTTTCTTCTATAAAATAAAGTAATTCCCTGGCTCTCCTTTACATTCTAGCTCTAAAACACTCCTACAACATTCATTATTTTTTTCTTCATTAAAATACTTCTAAAAATATTTTCATCCAACATAGTTTTCCCTGCCATTATATCTGATCCCATTATTACCTCATCTTTCGCCATACCTCATCCCGTTGCCACCATCGACAATTCTCATCCACCTCAACTATCTCGTTTCTCTATTAGAGACCGACATACTAAGGTCAATGGCCACTTGTGCCTGTAATGGTGTATTTAGCACCCATGTTGGAGGAAGAGTTGTATAGTAACCATGGATTGTAGGAAATTGATTATGTGTTTAATTTTATGTTCTCTTATCTTTTTTTAAGAAAAGGTAATAGATTCCATTTAGGCCGTGTTTGGTAGCCGAGATAGGAAAATAGATCCTGATGGGCTTACTGTAATGGTTTCATGTTGCGGCCCCGAAAAAACAATTTATTATGTTTGGTAGATAAGATGGCAAATGTATAATGGTATTTGGTAGACCCAGAAACTCAACATGAAAAAAAGAATCAATATGTGATAGCCACAATTGTAACTATAATCAAACACAGAAAGATAATTTTAACCTGGAGATTTCATTATCACTAAAGAGTATTGGTTGTTCTTAATGAAGGGTATTAGTTGTTTTCACTGAAAAGTATTAGTTGTTCACTGAAAACAAACTAAGACTCTTCAGTAAGAACAACTAATACCCTTCAGTAAAAACAACTAATACTCTTTAATAACAACATCAAATACCCTTTAATGATTCATGTATTGATGTGATGATGAACGATTACGTTTTTTCATAATAAACAACTGAACTGAAAAAAAGAAATTAAGACGAGAGAAGGTAAAAAAAAACAAAAAATGAAGGGTTGTGATCTCCATCAGTTAGAGCCTCATTGATTTTACCAAATTAACCCCAATCATTCATTCATGGCTACCTTTTACACTGGAAACTACTCTTTTCTTTCTTTAACGAAGTGTGGAAGAACCACATCATCAAATTAATTCAAAAGAAATAATGAACAATAATTAATTAAAAAGAAAAACAAGATGAACTTATAAGAACTTGATCTCTTGGTACATATATGGAGACTGAATATCACGATGAAAAAATCACGAGAATTTATTAAAAAACTAGCAAATAATTGTAGGTAGGCATACATTTAAGTTAAAGAGGTGATAAATTAACAACATGAGCAATGATGATGACAACAAACTTTGAATCTTCTGACGGGCAATCCTAAATGCACCCGTGCAAAAGAAAATACAGTTCCAGACCATCAATTTGTACAAAGGAAATTCGGATCCCAAGGTTCATCTGACAAAGTACTTCGATTTCATGATATCAATAGGGGCATCAGATGACATACAGTATCGTAACTTCCCACTAACGCTTGGTGATGGCCCCCATCGTTGGTTTTCCGCACTTACCCAGGCTCTATAAACTCGTTCATACAGCTCAGCAAGGAGTTCTTATCATATTTTTCAACGGTTGGATCTTATCTCACACAAAGACACCGACTAGCAGATTTGAAACAAGGAGATGAGGAGTCTGATAGAGCATTTCTTGAAAGGTTCGATAAAGTTCTATTGGAAGGTAAGATGGTGAGTGAAGACACCAAGATCGTGGCAGTGATGGCAAGACTCAAAAAAGGAACGAACCTGTGGAAGGAAATGCACCTGGCTTTCCCCAAAACTTATTCAGAATTCAGACATAAAACTGGAGTATACATTTCGATGCAAGAGACCCTGCAGAAAGAATTAGGAGACAAAGCTGGTTTCAAGAAGCCGGGAAAGAAGTCAGGAGGGGAATACAAAACCCCTAAAAATATAAAGGCTCTCAGCGAAGGTGCGGAGTTGAAAGAAAAACTAAACCATGTTCTATCTACAACCATAGAAGTTGTGTATAACAATGTGAAAGATAGAGACATGTTGTTAGAACCTCAGAAAATACGACAAGAGCGAGGAAAGTTAAATCCTAACAAATATTGTGCATATCACCAGAATATAGGTAATTTCACAAGTGAGTGTTGTGACCTCCTGAAACAACTATGGAGGTTCTATGAAGAAGGGAAGTTGTCAGAATTCGTTAAAAGGCAGCCAGGCAAAAGGCCCAGAATGGCAGTTCCATCTAGCTCGGAAGATGATGAAGAAGACGAGCAGCCGAGCAGGATGGACAAAAAAGGAAAGAAAATATTTACAGCCCCAACAGAACTCGTTCGAGAAATCTTAATGCTCGAACCAGCTGGACCCGTAGGGGGTTGTTCAGACGGAAGACCTCCAGTGTGCAAAAGGAAAAGAAAGACAGATTTAAGGGTTGTAGCTCAAGTCAGAGAAGTATGAGTAAACCAAGCTACCAAGAAGACAGGGGACTTGGTGTTTTCCAAAAGGGACTTAGATGGAATACTCACCCCGCACAACGACTCGTTGATTATATGTGCTAATATCATGGGAACCCGTGTCCATCGCTTGCTTGTGGACACCGACTCTTACATAAACATTGTATTCAAAAGTACCTTAGATCAGTTAGGAGATTGTGAAGAATATGTAAAAGAATGCAATCATAAGATAGTAGGGTTCGGAGATGCTGTAACCATTCCCTTAGGCTTAGTCACGTTACCGGTCGAACTTGTATCGACCGAGAATCCCGAAAGGAGACTGATTAGAATGGTAGAATTTTTAGTTGTAGATCAACAGTCTACCTACAACGAATTTCTCGGTCGACCTTTTATGAATGAATTCAAAGCGGCCGTTTCGAAGTACTACTACTGTCTTAAGTTTCCAACTCCAAAAGGTTCAGGTACAGTTAAAGGCGATCAAAAAAAAGCTCGGGAATGCATCCTGCAACTTCAATCTAAAGACAACAAAGTGTCTGTCACGGACGAACAGCCGAGCAGCAGGGCTGAAGATGAACCCTCCGTCTTAGATGAAATCATGGAATCTATTGACACCGAGATGATGGAGGTAGACAACAAGCAGGAGGGGAGCGAGCAGGAGAACTGCGGCGAACAACAAGGAGAGGAGGCCGTACCTAGACCGATTAAGGTCGAAGACATGAGCCAAGACTGGAGGCAGAGCCGATGATTGAGGATGAACTTAACCTAGAAGGGCCCATCATTGATCCTCGTTGGAAATGCCAGAAAAGAAGAGCAACCCCGGTTGAGGAGTTGGAGGCAATAAAAGTCAACCTGAATCGAAAAGACTTGGAACTATTCATTGGGCCTGAGCTCCCTTAGCCATACAAATCCAGAATGAAAGAATTCCTCAAGTCTAATCTCGACATATTCGCATGGTCGCATGCTGATATAGTAGGCATTAGCCCTGAGCACGCTTGTCATAAGCTAAATATTGATCCAACTAAAAAACCGGTGAAACAAAAAAGAAGAAAATTCGGGCCTGACAAGTACGAGGCACTGGACGTGGAATTAAAGAAGCTACTCGATAATGACCTTATCAAAGAAGCTATATGCCCCATATGGGTAGCAAATCCGGTGTTAGTACGAAAACCAAACGACACATAGAGGTTGTGCATCGACTTCACCGATCTAAATGTTGCTTGCCCTAAAGACAACTTCCCGCTGCCGCACATTGACCAATTGTTGGACAACACAGCAGGACACGAACTCCTCACCTTCATGGACACATTCGCAGGCTACCACCAAATCCCGATGCACCCGGACGATCAGGAGAACACAGCATTCTACACCAACAAGAATTTATTGTGTTGGAAGAGGATGTCGTTTGGGCTAATCAACGCAGGGGCCACGTACCAAAGACTTGTCAACAAAATGTTCGATGAACATATCGGCAAAACAATGGAAGTATACGTGGATGACATAGTCGTAAAAAACCCGAAAAAGGAGGACCATTTGGAACACGTAACACAAGCATTTGAGATACTCCGAGCATATAACATGAAGCTAAATTCAAAAAAGAGTAGCTTCGGATTTCACTCGGGAAAGTTCCTTGGGCACCTGGTCAGTCAGTGAGGCATTGAGGCGAATCCATCAAAGGTAAAAGCGATCATGGACATGCAACCACCAAGGTCGGTTAAGGAGGTCCAACGACTAACCGGATGCTTAGCAGCCTTGAATAGGTTCATCTCAAGATCTGGTGATAAATGCCGGCCTTTCTTCGACGCTATCAAGAAAGGACGGTTCCAATGGACAAGTAGTTGTCAACAGGCATTTGAGCAACTAAAGGAGTATCTTAGCGACACTAAGATTTTTTAAAAGCTTGTCTCAGGAGAAAAGCTTTACCTATATCTAGCTGCATCAGAGGTGGCAATCAGCTCGGTCCTGGTCCGAGCAGAAGGAAAGTTCCACTTACCCATCTACTACGTAAGTCAGGCCTTACATGAAGCAGAAATCAAATACTCGCCCATGGAAAAGTTGGCATACGCACTGGTGATGAGTGTAAGAAAGCTAAGGCCTTACATCTTTGATCATCAAGTGGAGGTGCTAACAACATTCCCATTAAGATAAATTATGCAAAGGCCTGACACTGCTGGCCGTCTCCTTAAATGGTCACTAGAAATAATCCAGTTCGGAATATCTTATGCACCTCGAACAGCGATCAAAGGACAAGCGTTAGCCGACTTCATAGTCAAGCTAACCTTTCCTCAAGATCCGACGAGAGGTCATAATCATCCATGGCACATGTACATAGACGGATCGTCAAATAGTACAGCGGCAGGAGCCGGGATAGTACTGATCAGTCCAGACAGGCAAGTGTTTACTTCAGCCGTCAGATTCGAGTTCATGGCAACAAACAACGAGGATGAGTATGAAGCACTGATCACCGGACTTCGTCTAGCATTAGCCGTGGGTGTAAGGAAAGTCCAAATTTATGGAGATTCCCAGCTAATAGTCAACCAAGTCCGTGGAGAGTATGAGGCAAAAGACGAAAACATGGCCTTGTATCAAAAGATTGTTGCTCATTTAGCATCATTATTCGAACAAATTTATATTGAGCAAGTATCGAGGGATAACAATGCACAAGAAGATGCACTTGCTCGCCTGGCTACTAGCACGGGACCAGCAGAACTCTCAGAAGTCACAATAACAAGAATTCCTCATCCATCCACCAACGACTACAAAATCAATCAGATTGAAGAAGAATTAATAGAAGAGGATTGGAGGACACCGATATACAGATATCTCAAAGATGGAAAAGTGCCCGAAGACCCGCAAGAAGCAGTCAAGATAGCCAAGCGAGCAGCAAGATTCACCATCATGAACAACCAACTCTACAAAAGAGGATTATCACTTCCCTTGCTAAAATGTCTAGCAAAGGGGCAAGGCCAAGAAGTTTTGAAAGAAATACACGAAGGCGTATGTGGAAATCATGCAGGGGGCGAGCATTGGCGTACAAGACAGTAAGACAAGGATACTACTGGCCAACTCTACTGCAAGATGCAATCAAAGTTGCAAAGACATGCCACAGGTGTCAGATGTTCGCTCCCAACATTCATAAGCCACCAACGGAACTGATTTCGGTGAATAGTCCATGGTCATTTGCAAAGTGGGGGATAGACATCATAGGATCTTTTCCAACTGGAAAGGGGAATGTAAGATTTGCAATAGTGGTCGTGGACTATTACACAAAGTGGGCCAAAGCTGAAGCACTAGTAACAATAACACGAGAAAAAATGATCAACTTTATCTGAAAAAGTATCGTATGCCGGTTCGAAGTTCCACAGGTGATACTAACGGATAACGAGACAATTTGAAGGAAAGAAAATAAGGGACTTCTGCAAAAAATGGGGTATCAAGAAACATTTTTCAACACCCTATCATCCTCAATCCAACGGCCAGGTCGAGGCAGTTAACTAGATAATCAAACATATCTTAAAAATTCGCCTGGTAGATAAGAAAGGTAAATGGTCAGAAGAACTGCCAGAGGTACTTTGGGCATATAGAGTGTCGTATAGAACGAGCACCGGGAAAACACCATTTACTATGGCATTTGGTACTGAGGCGGTCATACCTATAGAGCTCAAAGTACCAACTTGAAGAGTAGCTGGGTTCGACGAGCAGTTAAGAAATGAGGTTCTGGCTGCAGAAATGGATCTGATTGACGAAAAAAAATCTCAGCAGAAATGAAGAATAAAATATACAAAAGAAGAATCGCAAGGTATTACAATTCACAAGTGAAAATCAGAGAATTTGAAGTCAGAGATCTGGTGCTCCGAAAAGTTCTAGCACCATCGCCAGGAGTATTTGGACTGACTTGGGAGGGCCCATTCAGGGTAACTCATAAATGATACAACGGTACATACGATCTTGAAGACATGGAAGGCAACTCGGCTCAATACTCCTGGAATGCGGCTTTATTGAAAAAATACTATCAGTAGTCAGGAAATCAGTGTAAAGTTCTTTTATGTTGATTGTATTAAAATGATATAAGTTATTTGTATTATGAAGTTTGGTGAAATTTTCAAAAGATTTTGGGAAAATATGTAAATAGGAGAATGAGAGTAGTCGTCCGTTGTAGTACATGATCAAATAAGCTAGAAGGCATCAAGGCCCAATTGCTTGCCCAAATGAAAAGTTGTTCGCCGGAAACAGAAAGGTGTCACAACACAAGTCCAAAAGGGGGCGAACAGCAGAGTTCAAGAGTCACAAAAAACCCAACTAATCGCCCCAGAAACACAAGTTGCTCGCCCAAAGCTAGATGCATAAAAGCACAAATATAGCATGCGGCGAGCAACAAGACATAAGGATAAATATAATAAAGGTCAAGTTCTTAAGGAACCAAAAAGACCTATACATGATTAACATACATGAGTTTGCAAAAGATAAGTATTTTACTTTCAAACAAATAGAAACAAATACTTAAGCAAAAGACAAATAAAGGGCGAACAAACAAGGCAAATGCAAAATGTAAAGAAACAGGGATAAACGTAAGTATGATTTTCATTAAGCAAATTCCTAAGGAGTACATGGGAGAAAGAGGGAGTACATCACTCCTAAATACACAAACTAAAAAAGCAAAATAAACAAAAGGATCTTCAAGCTTGAGGAGCTGGAGGAGCTGGTGGAGCCGAATAAGTTTCAGTATGAGAAGGAGCATCTGGGTTGGTCGCCGCAAGGACTTGCTGCTCGCCTACCACAACAGAGGTGCCCGCTTCATCTAAAGGATTTGCAAAGAGAGGACTTAGGGCATCAAAGACTTGTGGCATCCCTATTCACCTCATCAGTCCTCTCCTTGGGGGCGACCACTCGGACATCATCTTTGAAGATATCCAAGTTTACACCCATCTCCCCTAGATCAGCAACGGGGATGTCAAAACCGGCGGCCGGGGGGGTTCTCGATGACATAGTCCGCGAAGTCTTTAATGGTACAGGTCATAACATCGAGACCGTTATCCAAAGCATACTTCACGGACCTCACACAATCCGCATATGCACAGATGTAACCAAAGTTTGTGTTATCAGTTACATCTTGTACATACGTGGTGTATGGAATGGCGCACTTCTTCTCTTTCTCCAACCGGTCGATATGAACCTTCAAAGATTCGACCCGTTCCACCAAACCCACCCTCTCAGTCTCCAGGACTTGCAACCGATCAGTGGCCACCCCCAAATCCAACTTCAGTTTCTCAGAAGTGTTGGAAGCCACCTTCTCCCGATCCTCCGCAGCCTTTAGGTTCTTTTCCCATGAGAGTTTGGCCTTTTCAAATTCGGCCTTCAATTTAGCCAGCTCATCCTCCTTTCTCTTGAGCTGGGTATCTCTATCTGTCTCAAGCTGCTCAATCCTCCGGCCCAAGCCCCGGTTTATCCGCTCTAACTCAATGGCTTGATCAAGGACCCGCTGGACAGATATGGCTTGGTGACTGGCGTTGTAACTCAGAACACGAGCATTGTCACTCAAGCTCTGGCTTTGGAGGATTTCCTCGCCTAATTTCGTCCAAGAGCGAGGAACGAGCTCCGTTGCTTGCCGTACATGGGAGTCTTTTATCTCTTGATAGGCAGGAGCAGACTTGACGCAGCTGAGTTGATGGAGTACTTTAGCTTGCCCAGGATATTCTTCCTTCCTATACCTACACAAGAATGACATAAAGTTAGATACGAAGGATAAGGGGCGAACAGCCGGACAACAGGGAAGATACTTACTCCCTCAGTTTGACTGGGTCATAACCCAGGTAAGAGCTGTCCGGCGAGGAGCTCCTTCCCCTGGCACTAACCATAGCACCCACCACCTACTGCTCGCTCACCTCTTCCACGGAGGAAGAGCGAGCAACAGTCTTGCTCGCCTGGCCCTGGCCCCTTGCTCGCTTGGAGCGATCATCTTCCTTCCTAGGGGCGGTCTCCTTGATAAGCCTCTTTTTCCCCGGGTGTCTTTCGGAGGTGAGGAACGAGGAGGGAGGCGAGGAGTAGGGGTAGGAGCAGGGGGAGCTTTTTCTTCTTCATATTCCTCCGCCCTCAACTTGATGAGAGAGGTGCAGGGGTCAAGCTTCTTCTTCTTCGATGGTTGATTAGCTGTCATTTGTTTTACCCGGTGAGCAAGCAAGTGATAGCACTCAAGAATCTCAGCGATGGCTACAGTTACCCTTTGAGCTGAAAATAAAGAATGTAAAGTTAAGCAACTAGGCGACCAATAGGTCGAAGGCGACCAAGTGACCAGCAATGATGAAAAAATAAATAAAAAGTTAAGTTACCCTCAGGAATATTGGCTTGAGCCTCCAAATGGTGAGCACTGGTGGTCACAAGGGCAAGCTTCCGGCAATGTGGCTTGGAAAGATGTCCGATGCTGCGATCCTTCACATCCCGAAGCAAGATCAAAGCAAGGACGTATAAGAACTACTCACTTAAATCAGGGTGTACCCACTTCAAAATGCGCGGACCTGCAAAACAGAAGGAAAAGATTAAAATTAGTTTACCCTGGACATGATAAGCCAAAAGGTGAAACCTACGCCGAATTTCTCCAAAACGTGTAGGAGAGTTAATACGCCCAGGTCCACCCGAAAAATCAGAGGATGCTCGCCAGTCGCCACCGATAAAGAAAAATTGCTTGTGCCAGCTCTTCACTTTGTTTGGCATCGCTTCGATCAGTTTCACACCGCTACGAGCCTTGATATAATACCATCCTAGCCCCTCCTCATTGACAGCCGAAGAAATAGTCATTGAGTAATGAATTTCAACGGTGCTTATTTTATTCTTGTAACCCTCTAGTCCGAAGAGGGTTATGAAAGCCAACAGGTTACTCCACCCGTTCGGGGTAATCTGAGTTATAGTCAGGTTAGTATCCTCGAGAAACCGGCCAATTATGGGATGAAGAGGCAATGGGAACCCCGTATTAAGGACGTCCAAGTTAATAGCAGTGCAACCAGGGGGCGGGTTATCAGCTGTCTCCCCTTTCTGCGGAGCATATAAGTGAATATCGTACGGGATACGGAAGGAGGAACGAATCCGGGCCATATCATCTTTTGTGATTACGCTCGCCACCTTGCTCGCTATATACGGGGACTCCTGGGCTTCCATGATAGTCCTTGGTGGAGTAGGAAAAGAATTGTGATATTGATTGGCGTAATCGATCCACTCTTGCCTTCGAACGACGGCCTCAGGAATTTGAGAATCAGGGGTAGGCTTCGATATAGGGAAGTTAATCTCCCAAAGGAACTCCCAGGTCAACTTGTTAGGGGGATGGCCCTGTTGGTCGCCTCCTCGCCTGCCCACTTGCTCACTGCTCGCTCCAGTATCAGGAGCACTCATTTCATCAATTTCAGCAGCAACTTCAGCGGACTCCTCACCCAAGTCAGAGGAAGTACTTTCCCTCGGCGAGGAGCGAGCAACATGTTGGGCGACATCCTGCTCGTCGAGCTATCTACGGCGTAAAAATCATCCACGGAGCGAACAACAGAGCTCGCTTCCGAGCCTGTGTCCTCGTCAACAAGCAAGGTCCGCGGATTTTGAGCAATCCCTTGGCGAAGCGAGCGGCGAGGAGCAGAGGGCAATGGTTCATCTTCCACGGGCCGTTTCTCAGGATTTCGGCCAAGGGTTTCAATGGAAATGGTATTTCTTGAAGAGGGAGACGCCATTGTGGAAATCTAAGCATTTTTGGAGAAGAAGATGGTTACACGGCGGCGCTGATAGCGTCGAGATGGTAGAAAGGCAGTGGCAACGGCAGCGATACGGCAGTGATGTATGAAAATTATGGTAATTTCGAGAAAAGGGAAAATTGAAAAACAAAATGCAAGAAATTGAGGATTACAAACAAAAAAAAATGATAGATTCACCTTCGATCTGAGCGAAATCAACTGAAATCTGAGAAGATTTGGAAAGGAAAAAGCTTCAAAATGTTCGTCTATGGAGGATTTCGTTCACGATCGCGGAAAAATGATATAAAGAAATGAAATTGGGTATTTATAGGGGAAAAATCGCGGTCAAATTGTAAATTTTTGAAAAGTTAAGGCCCCTACTAATGAAGTAGGTGTATACGCGTGGACGGCGGTGACATCACCAGCCGCCCACGTCGCCTCGTATCCCGCGCATCGGGAAGCGAAACGTCGCCAGACCAAAAGTCGCTCCCTGCTGCTCGCCTAAAATGTTCCTGCCCAAAGATTTTGAAACCCTGTTGCTCGCCTCCTACCCTAAAGCCATGACCTAACACTTATAGTTTGACATAAAAGGATAAAGTCTATCCTAATAAGTCAAACTAGAGGGCATTGTTGATAGGCGAGCAACCGAGCAACAGGATTAAGATAAATAAATATTAAAATAATAAATTAAGAAGTCATTAAGAACAAAAATCAAAGAAGGACGAGCAGCAGGGAAAAGGTCCGAGGTGGCGAGCAGCTGGTGATGGTCCAAGTCAATGTGGATGAACAGCAGGTCGAGCGAGCAACTGGTCATCAATATACAAAAAGAGAGGCGAGCAACATGTCCAAGAAGAGTAAAAAAGGAACCCAAAGAGGCGAGCAGGCGAGCAGGCGAGCAGAAGGGCATCTCGAAAGATCATCAGAAATCCCACTAATTAGGCATTACATTAGGAGCAAACAAGTGTTTTAACACTTGTCATTGTAAAAGATGTAATAGCTTAAGTATATAACAAGTGTCTTAACACTTGTCAAGTTGTCAATGAAGGTGATTAAGAAAGTGACATCTCATGCTTGTTTGTACTCTATATATACCCCTTCATGGGATAATAAAAATAGGTTCATTAATTCAAAAACAAGACCAAACTATTGCCAAATTTCTTCTCAATTTCTCCTTACAAAAATCTAGCTTTAATCTTTGATTTACCTTTTGTTTGATGATCTTCAAAGCCTAAAACAACCACTAATCACCTAAATCGAATCAAGATCATCAACACTGGGCACACGTATTAAGATAAGTATTACAATATAGATATAATACAAGTGACGTGATGAAGAGAAACGAGAATATATGATATTATATAGACAAAATATTATTATGTGTAAGTAGGATGAAAGTGTGAGAATATAATATTATATTTTATTTTCAAGGAAGTAAATGAGAAATTAAAAAAAAAACAAAAGAAAATGACAAAATAATAATAAGAAATAAAAGGACAAATGGGGTATTATTGTTTGTAAAAACTAATAATATTGGCTAGTGTTGTTGCACAATACACAAAATGTGCATAATACCGTCTCCCAAAAAAAAGAGTAAATCATATTATTAGCATTAAGTTTTATATAAAGTAATTTTAGGTTCTCAACTATTACTTTATTATAATAAAAAAAATGCTTTTAAAATAAAATAAATAATACTTATAAAAAAATCAAACTAATTGCACCATAAAACTAATTTAGGTGATAAATTTTAATTGTTAAATGGAAACATATTATATCATTTCTCAAACCTTCAACAATAACCCACTCCAAACAAGAAATCATGCATTCCAACATGGCGAAAGTGACTAATTTAGCTCTTTCTAATAAAAAAAGTCGATGACATTAATAAAATCCATCAAACCTTCTTATAATAAAAATCCATCAAACCATTAATCGAATCATACGATAGTTGAAAACTAGGGGTTACGGGTCAAGATAAACGATTTCAGCAAACATAGATGCTCTTCGAAAGCGGAGTAATTCCTTCACTAAGTCCCATCCGCTATCCATTGAGGCGGGCTTCACAGTCATCCTTTCAAGAACAGATGCATTTGCTAGCAAAAAGCTGATAAAATTCAGTTCTTGTTTTATGCCCGAGACTCCAACAATTTTGATAAGCCGAAGTTGATTAAAAGGAAAGCTTGGAAAATTTTCCACAATTTTGGCAGATGTTCTGGCAATAGTAGCCTGTTCCTCTGGGCGAGCCTGCAGTACAGATATGAGAAATTCAAAGGCTGTGTTTGGTCCTCAAATATTAGCAAAGGAATCAACTTTATTCACTTTAAGGAAGAAATTGATTATGGCTTTCCTTTTCTTTTTCCAACATCCAAACAATGACTGAAAGGAAAACCATGATATAAAGGGTATAATACAGTCTTGTGCCAAAAGAAGCTCACCAATATCTCAAGTTCTTGAAGGTTGGGAGAACTTCTTAGAAGGCAAATTGCAGCCAGATTCTCTTCCATGTCATTGAAATTAATGCGAATTGAAAGGAAACTAAGATCAACACACGGCGTAGGCAGCTTTCCTGGAATAGTTCCAGCAGCCAAATACTGGGAGCAAAAATTAAGGAGAGTGATATAGTCATAAACTGAAATGATAATTGCAATGCATGTATACGCAACCCACAGTGATAATTCAAGTTTCGTATAGAAACTTTGGGGATTAAATATAACCATATTATATATTAAGGTATTTAATGCTTTTCAACCCAGATAAATAACTATTGCTACCAAAACCAATTGCCGTGTTTGAAATCCTGTACACTATAGTAATGATGGAAAAAAAAACATACCTTTAAGAAAAAGCTTTGAACCTCTAGCCTCTGAATATGAGGTAGACAAGCAAAAAATCTGATCAAATTGCCAGTGCTGCCAAAAGCTAGACTCCGTTCAGTTCCACTGTTCACATACAGACCGATGGAGACAACTGCAAGATTGAATGTATCCTGGAAACTGACATCTTCAAAAACACCTCCAACATCGAAGAAAAGGAGATTCGGAGCATGAATGTTAAGAAGGGTAAAACCATCAAAGTTCATCAATGTCAACCGCTCGAGTAAAGGGCAACTGGATATCATATGCTCGAAGGCTAACTGGTCCATGGTAATGTGCTGAAGATCGAGGCTCTTCAAGCTTTTAAAGCCATTGAAGTTAGATGGAGGTTTCAAAAGACAGTTAAAAAGTTCCAAATGGATCAGCTTTTGGCACGAATATATAGAAGAAGGAAGCTTGTAGCGATGACCTTTCCAGATTTCAAGTATGAATTCCTTTACAAAACCTCTTGATAGAAATAGAATCCATCTATCAATATCGCTAACACCTTGAAGATCTCGGTGGGAAAGCTTAAATTTATGTATAGGACCAGTGTGAAGTAATAGGACATGGTCAACAATACTCACTAGTTTGGTTTTTACAAGGCTTTGATCTTGAGTAGAGACTAAAACAGATTGATTATCAAATACCAGATACGGGAGTGTAACCCATTTGTATCTCCACTTGCTCGACAAAACACTTGTTCGAACAGCATCCCTCAGACATAAATGTGACAAAATTTTGTCTATAACATGCCCTGGTAAGTTGGTGATTCTATCCACCTCCATTTTCAAATTGCGAGGCAACTCCAGGGGCTCTCTTTGCTTCTGTAATCAAGATGAAACAAACTCAATACTAGTGTCATACAAGAAAAACCAACATAGACAAGCATAGAACACAATGAATTATAAATGAAGTTATAAACAGATCATAGATGCCTTAGGCGTCACAAAAAAGAATGTTCACAATTAAGCAAATTAAGAAAAATGATTGCTTAAAATCAAGTGTCAGGGAATTAGTACAAAGACCATAGTTATCAGAGGCGCAAAGAGGTTGTGGCGCACAAGGCACGATACGTGCGTCTCTTGAAAATTGGGTGCAAATTTCTTTATTTTTAAAGTACATATATGCTAAACAATTGGATTAATCCACATATTTTAAAGTTTTGAATACAAGCGTAAACACAAAGAAAGTGACAAAGTTGAAACTCCATAAACAGAAGAAAAATAAGAATAGGGGGAAAGTAACCTGTAACATAGCTGCACAACTGCGCAAACAACATCACAGGTCGTGCTCAATGGTGAAGAACCACAGGAGATTACTGAAGTTTTTTTTCCAGATAGATTATTTTTGTTTTCAATTGAATGGAACCCTCAATGGCTAATCCACAACTCGGACATTCATTTTAGGGTTCTTTGTCATATTGTGCAACAACTCTCAGAAACGGGTTTTTGGAGGTGCGGAAAAGAAAAGAACAGCTTGTACCTAAGGTGCGCCTTGGCAGTGAAAAAGGGGCACTGAGGCACACCAAGGGTTATACCTCCAATACATTGCAGAAGCATTATCCTCTATTCCCCTTGGGCCTCAGGCAAGCCTTTAATAACTATGACAGCCATATCTCTCGTCAATCAAAAGCACAATTCATTTGGTTTTGGCAAAATGGGAAATAAAGGTAAGAATAGGCTGGAACTACATCAACCTATGGGCTTTACAAATGGTCATCATGACAAAATTCAATTTCCTTCAGATATTTTGTTATTCAATAGTATGTCCTAATAACTTTCCAGTAGTACAAGACATCTCATCACTTAGTCATTTCCCAAAAATGTCTAGAACCACAATGAAAATCAAGCAGACCAATATTGTGCATCAGTTCTCTGTATAGATCTAAAATGTAGAAAATATACAACACTGGGAATCATTGAAGGTTCAAACTTACCATATTTCTGAATAAGAGGAATAAAATTGTTCAGCAAACCGAACTTCGGTGAAACCTGATAAAACTCCACTCAGAATCTTTCTTAGATGATTATTTTTGTCATGTCTACCTGTTTAAAACTTCCACGAAAAATATCAGATTGCGTGGAAAAAGAATCATGTTAAATTTCCATTTTTAGTTAAGATCTCTACATGAATATCAGATGCACACAAATATATTTCTTCCTCAGCAATGCCTTTGCATAACAAACCGACAAATTCATCTTGAAGATCCAAGTAAAACACTTTTCCTAGTTTGAAACGGTAACAGAGAACTGCTGAAACAGTAAAGCATGTGAAATATCAAACAGACCAATTCCTAACAACATCAATCTACTTCAGATAATAACCTCCAATCACGAACACTAGAAATTTGAATTGAATGCTCTTTTAGAGAGAGATATCACAATAAAGTAGGTGCTGACGCAAATTATTGAACCAGTTTTGAGAGATATATCAAAACAGAAAGCTAATAAACATCAAACGAATCTCGAAAATTGCAGAAATGTCAAAACCCACCGAAACAAATGAAATAACTTGTAAAGGCGTCATTCGCATCAATTAGAGACTTCATTTACTATATAAAATCGAAGATTAGCTCTAACTGAAACGAAGAACGAACACAGTAAATATGAGTACCTTAATTTTGCATTCAAACCGGAAAATTTTGGGGAAGAACAGAGAATCTGTGGCTCTACCCTATCAAATGAGAGGGTTATCACTCCAATTTGGTAAAGCGACCAAGAGCTGGCTTAATATTCATCTACCCGCACGAGTAGAAGCTTCTCTTCGTTTTGATTCGGTCCTGCTCTCCCCAATCGGAACTGGAGTAGCCACTGTGAGTGAATAGTTACAGTCCCTCTAATTAATAATTACAGAAATGATCCTTAAATCTTATTTTGGAGGAAGATAGACCGACCGCGTTCCATAAATTTTACCCACCATACCCGATTTTTTCGCAAAACACACATTTTAACTTTTAAGAAAAATATACTCTTTAGGACTTTTCTACACGTGAGGAAGGGTTCGCCCTTTTTTACATCAGTAAACCAATAAATATATGACACATCATATAATTTCGCCTAAAGCAATTAGGGGTGTGCAAAATACGGTCTAAACCGAATAAATCGACCAAACCAAATTGAAATATAAATTTAGGTTCGATTTATGGTTCGATTTACGGTTTTGAAATTTTGATTTTTTTTATTTCGGTTCGGTTTACGGTTTTTACGATTTAAAAACCATATAAACCAACCGAACCGAAATATTATTAATAATAATAATAATATATTATTATACGTATATTAATATTCACTAAATAAATATTTAATAGCTTATATTCTAATATAATATAATAATATTAATATTAGATAATTTAAATTCACGCATAAGAGACTTACGTTAATTTGTGTTTTGCATAAAATATTTGAGGATGGTGTTTTGTGTTGATTATACTTTTCAAATTGTTGCTTAGCTTTTGAAAACTATTATGTTGATGTTTTTATTGGATTAAGCAGTAGGGTTATTGATTAATCTTTACTTAAATTAATATTTAAATGTTGACATGTTGTAAATAATTGAATGAAACATGTGTGTTGATTGTTGATAGGCGAACATCATCCAGCATGGAGCGAACAAGAGTTAAGGGCTTGAGCAATGAAAATCAGGATTGGGGTGCATCTACCAATCCGGGAAATGTTTAAAATGACGAACAACTCCGTCGACGAACAACTAATAGGCGAACAGGTATTAAGAACCAAGAATGAGCCGACTGCGAAGTCATCAATGACGAACAACTTGGTCAATCTATGATACAACATAGTCAAGGTGTACCAGTGAACAAAGGACTAAAATCTCAAAGTCAAGCTAAATAAAGCCAAAAGGCGAACAACTTTCAAATTCCAATTTCCAGAGGCGAACAACTTTCAGTTGGAGAATCATTAAGATCCGTCAAGCCGACCTAAGCGAACAATAATGAGTCCGAGATAAGACCAAAGAAGACTTTGTAACTAAGATTCAGCTTAGATAAGGTCAAAGAGACACATGTCAAGCATGCAGGCTAGGGAGACCAAGAGTCAGGAACACCTCATGCTTGCTAGTCTCTATAAATAGTTGCTCTCCAGCTTAAGAAATACAAGTTCAAATTCATAAACACTCCCAAAACACACACTATCACACCTAAACGTACACACATACGAAATTATTTTGATTCCGACTTTCGTATATTCGATTTCATAACCCGAACTTCGATTTACCATTTACGGTGGTAACCAATCACACGTAATTGATTGATGATCTTTAAACCGAACTTAAACAGTCACTAATCCACTCGATAAAAATTGATCACCAACAATTTTGGCGCTAGAAGGAGGGTTCGAACCTTCAGTTAGTGTGATTACTCAAGAACTTCAAGCTGAAAACTTGAAGATTCAAAGGAAACCTCAAGAAATATTTGAAGATACAAGCAAGATTGTTCTAGGTGTTCTTGGTGTTCTTGGTGTTCTTGGTGTTCTTCAATATTAAAGTTAAAGAAACAAGTTTTATTGAATTGCCTCAATCCAAGGAAACACAAGGATCTCGTTTGTCAAGGAGAGCCTCTCCAACACGAGCCTCGTCGGCCGACCACCGGGACCGTAATCCCAGACATGCGAACAGATCGCAGCATACAGCTATTACCCATAATCTTCCCCCTGAAATGGAGGCCCTGGCGAACAACCCTAACGAATTGTCTAAAACCATTGCTGCTCTCCAAGCTCTTCAGAGACAGCAAGAACAAAATAAGCCTTCACAAGCAAGGCCTAGGGATAGACCCTTGGAGGGTGTTAGGGCCAGGTCAACAAGGGGCGAACAACGTGAGGTGAGCAGCGCACAGGTCAGGCGGGACAAGGGCAAGGCTAAGATGGTCGAGCCAAGGGAGGGCCAAGCAGAGTCTGTCCGCAGACGAACAACAGTGTCAAGCCATGGAACAACCCGCTCTAGTGCACAGGACAGACTTGGCCAACCCCAGCAGCAGGAGAAAGTTGCTCGCCAGGAAGCTGAGCATGGGCGAACAACATTTGAGCAACCACGCCCATCAATTCATGAGAGACTTTCTCAATCTGCCTTTAGGCGTTTGGGACCTAATGCGGCGAGCAACCCTAAAAAGCAGCTCCAGGATTTGCCTTCTCCAAGCGAGGGACTGCGACGAGCAGAAAGGTTTATACCTTTGCTCGCTGAACAGCCTCCAAGTCAGGGGCATCTCTGGATGAGCTATCAAGCTTGAGAAGGGCAATAGAAAGTATGCAGGGACAATTGGACCAGCAGAGAGGGGTAGGGACGACCAGCTTGCCATCCTCACCATTATCAACTCACATTCTGAAAGCCCCAATTCAGAAGAAAGTCCAGTTCCCAGCAAGCATACAGTATGACGGCCTTGCTGATCCCAGAGTTCATCTTACAAAGTACTCGGACTATATGGTCTCGGTGGGAGCCAGCGATGCCACTCAATGCCGGAACTTCCCGTTGACTTTGGGGGACCGGGTGCACAAATGGTTTTCAGCACTGCCATCAGCATCCATCCATTCGTTCACTCAGTTGAGTCGGGAGTTCCTATCTCATTTTTCAACGGCAGGATCGTACTTGTCCCAGAAACACCGGTTGTCAGACCTAAAACAAAACGACGACGAGTCAGATCTAGCATTCATGGAAAGGTTTGACAAGGTGCTATTGGAGGGTGAGCCCGTTAGCGAGGACACAAAAATTGTTGCTGTTATGGCGGGACTGAGAAAAGGGTCAAAGCTGTGGAAAGAAGTACGTCTGAAGTGCCCGAGGAGCTACGCTGAGTTTAGAAATCAGGCTGGCATATTCGTTTCTATGCATGAAGCCCTACAGTCAAACTTGGGGGAGAACAACGCCGACCCCAAGGAGAACAGCAAAAAACCTGGTGCAACAAGCTATCGAGTCCCTAAAAACATGAAGGCATTCACTGAAGGGACAGAACTCAAAGAAAAGTTGAATCAAGTGCTAACAGTGTCAGTCGATGCTGTTTACGAGAATGTGAAGGATAAGGAGTTGCTTTCCCCTCCCCGAAAAATTCGTCAGGATACTGGCAAACTCAACCCGAACAAGTACTGTGCCTGCCATCAAAGCGTGGGGCACTTTACAAGTGAATGTAGAGATTTGCTCAAACAACTATGGCGTTTCTACGAAGATGGAAAGCTCTCCGATTTTGTCAAAAGGCAACCCGGAAAGAGAGTCCGGGAGAACAACTCTGAGGACGAAGATGATCAACCTCAGAAGAACAATAAACCGGTCCGACCAGTTCCTACCATCCCTACTCGTCCATTGGAAGATTTATATATGATGGAACCTGCAGGTCCAGCAGGAGGATGTTCTGATGGACGGCCGCCAATCTCCAACCGGAAAAGAAAAGCTTAATTACGAGCGATCGATCAAGTTCAAGAAATGGGGGTCAAACCATCTATCATGCAGATAGCAGAACTAACCTTCACCGAAAAGGACTTGGAAGGAATTTTGACCCCACATAACGATTCGCTCGTAATCTGCGTAAAGATCATGGGGACTCGAGTCCATAGATTGTTGGTAGATACTGGAGCCTATACCAACATCTTGTTCAAAAGCACACTTGATAAACTTGGGGACTTTTCAGCCCATATCCGGGACTCAAACCATAGAATCCTAGGCTTCGGAAAGGCAGTAACAGTCCCGTTGGGAGAAATTTATTTGCTTGTACAACTTGTAACGATCGAGGAACCCGAAAAAAATATTACAAAAATGGTGGATTTCTTGGTTGTAGACCAGGAATCAACCTATAACGGGTTCCTTGGTCGACCTTTTTTGAATGTGTTGTGACCATATTTATCACGAGAATAAATACGGCCCACTATTTTTGTATGGCCATCATGCTCTTCATACACCCACCATAATGAAAAATACACTAAAAAATTGGATGATCAGAGAATCCAGAGTGAGAACCCATCCACGGAGGTCGGTCATTTCGGGTTGATCATCCACACCTTCCATACACTCAAATAGCTAGTAAATACACCCATTTTCGTAGGACCTGCAGAAATATGGATGAGCTGGCAATAAAGGAACAAGACATCCCAACGGATAAGAATAAAATCGTCCAGATGTCATGGGCCAAAGGGATAACCGCACTCCAATATCAATCAAGCTGCCGATTCCTCATTGGTTCGTACTCTATACCCGCAGGACAGCACAATACGGAGGACAGAGCACCTTGCTGCAGGCCTTAAATTCCCTTTTGTACCCCCCATGTATACTATATATAGAGAGCTATTAAGAGCTCCGAGGAACAAGTGAATATACACAGAAAAATCATTAAGTCCAGGGCCCAACAAACCCTGGCAATCGCTCTCGCATTTTATCGATTTCTTACTTTCTGCAATCATTATCAGCTAATCATTAGAATATGAGATCATTCATGGCTTTTTGCGATCTCATAGCTTTTATTTGATGTTTTTGCCTATTTTAGCCACATAAAATCCACATTTACTCCCACTTATATTTAGGCAAATAACAGAATGAGCACTCCCTCCGCCTCGAGGATGAGGTATGGAACAAGGTCCGCCCGGGGAAAGGCGAAAGTCTTTGAACAACAGGGGGAGAGTCATCCTCACTCCGCCTCCTCTGGGTCTTACAGGAGTCGGTACTCTGAACAAAGCCACTCCCGCACTGTTTTTAGTCGTTTGGGGTCAGACTCATCATGGCATCCCAGTGGCCAGTCTGGCCACCCCGACACGGAGACCATGTCCTGCACTAGGAGCTCCGCCTACCAAACTCCCAAAAGACTAGCCAAGTTTAGCTTGGCTCCTGCCAACTCGGCAAGAAGGAAGATAAGCTTCTCCCAAAGTGGTCTCCTCGCCCACGACGGTCCGCGCGGAGCCGTGCTTGACCACCACGATGGACCACGCGGAGCTGTGCATGACCGCCTCGGGCCGGTCATTCCCAGAAATCAGCCGGAAGGACAAAACCACGCCATGGCGGAAATGCAGAGGCAACTTGATGAAATGCGTACCCTTTTGGAGGCCCAGAACCGTCCAAAGGGGGTGACAGTAGCAAATGAACCACTAGCTGTGGACATTGAGCTTGCCCCTGTACAGCTGAAGATCGCACCTCCCCCGGCTCCTCTCTATGAGGGAAAGACCGACCCTGAAACTCACCTAAGCAAGTACCGGATCTACATGACCGGTCGTGGTGCCACTGATGCCACAAAGTGTCGTCTCTTCCCTCTCACTCTCGGAGATCTGGCGCACAAATGGTACGTTTCCCTCCCCTCGAGGTCGATCAACTCTTTTGCTATGTTGAGCAGCCAATTCTCAGCCTACTTCGCTGCTAAGATAGCGCGCCCTGAGAATTGGCATAGGCTCATGCGCATCAGGCAAGAAAAGGGGGAGACGGACCAGGAGTACATAGATCGGGTGGATGAGGTCATTCTCACTGGCGAACCCGTAGGCGACCAACTTGCTCTCCATTCCGCTTTGGGGGGTTTTCACGGAAAGTCTCCCATGTTCAAACATCTGACCAAGGACATCCCGAAAACTTACGCAGAGTTCCGGTCAAGAGCTGCAGATTTCCTTTCCCATAAGAAGTTACTCGCCCTCAGGCTTGGTGAAATGGAGACAACAGACAAAGAGGCGGAGGCTTCACAGTCTACTTCGAAGGGTGTCCCAAAGGCAAAGAGGGTGGCCAAACCACCCGGAAATTTCAAGTCTTTTGAGAATGTGGAGGTGCACCTCACACAAAAGTTGAAGCGATCACCTGCCAACGTGTTCAGTGCCATCCAGCACAAAGATATCCTCCCCAGGCCCAAGCCCTACACTGGGGACCGGTCTAAGCTAGACCCTAAGAGGTTCTGCGCCTATCACGACAGTATAGGCCATAATACGAGCCAATGCCGTGAACTCCTCAAGCAGCTATGGAGGTTGTTTGAGGAAGGGCGTCTGAACGACCTAGTCCAGAGACCGGCCCCACGGAACGACCAGAGGCCCCCCCATCGGGAAGAGGATGGCCGACCCCGACGTCCTGTTGCCGCAGTTGATGAAGATGAGGATGACGAGGATGACCCACTTCCCCCAATGAATGCTGGAGGAAGAGTGAGCATGATCCAAGCTAGCGGAGGAACACTGGGAGGCCTAGCCCCAGTGTCTACCCTGTCCAACAGGAAGCGAAAAGCAGAGCTCCGAGCCTTTGCCAATGTGAACATCGTCAAACCTCCAGAGCCGACCATCCACAAAAATTTGGAAATCACCTTCACCAACAAAGATCGAGAAGGAATACTATACCCCAAGGGGGACGCCTTGGTAGTCACTACCAAAATCTTGGGAAAAGAAGTTCACCGGATTCTAGTTGATAACGGTTGTTTCTGCAATATCATTTTTAAGTCCGCACTGGATCAGTTGGGTGACTTGGCTAGTTTCATCAAGCCTTTTGATACACAACTGAGAGGATTTGGGGATGCGACCATAGCTGCTTACGGAAGTATTAAGCTGTCTGTCGAGCTCATCTGTAGCTCAGACCCTAGTGTTAGAATCACTAGGCCCCTAGAGTTTGTAATTGTTGACCTGCCGAGTATCTATAACGGCTTCCTAGGTCGTCCATTTCTAGAAACCTTTGAGGCTGTAGCCTCCTCTTATTTTTACTGTGTCAAATTCCCAACACCCGAGGGGGTGGTTGGTACTGTAAAAGGTGATCAGGCAATGGCAAAGAAATGTTTGAACTATATTTGTCCAATTTCAATTTCCGCAAATGTTTTAATTTCTATGAACATAGCAAACCTCGAGCCCCCCGACGTCCCAGCAGAGGCCGACCAAGACATGATGGATCTAGATAGGCCTCTGGCCGACCATGCTGATACCCCAATGGTTGACCACACCCCTGCCGGAGCGGCAATCCAGAATCCCCCTCAAGGAGATGACCTTGAGCCACGGATCGGTTTTGAGCCCACGGAGCTCGACTTGGACCCCAGGTTCGACACACAAGATCGACGAAGTCATGAACAGGCAACTGCTATAGAAGATCTTGAACACATTCCAGTCGACCCCGCAAGACCAGAGCTAGAAGTGTTAATTGGCTCGCGGATCCCAACTGAAATGCGGGGGGCAGTGATAGAGTTTCTCAAGGAAAACATAGGCGTATTTGCTTGGTCTCACCAAGACATGGTTGGTATTGATCCAAAACATGCATGCCACCGTCTGAAAATTGATCCAAAGAAGAGTCCAGTCTACCAAAAAATGAGAAAGTTCGGTCCAGACAAGTATGCAGCTCTAGCCGAGGAGGTCAAGAAACTGCTCGACAACAAATTAATTGAGCAAGCCGAGGATGAGCCACAGTGGGTGGCCAACGCAGTCTTGGTTAAAAAGGCAAATAACTCCTGGAGGCTATGCATCGATTTTACCGACCTTAATGCTGCTTGTCCAAAGGACCATTTTCCAATGCCGCATATAGACCACTTGGTGGACAGCACAGCTGGCCACGAAATAATGTCATTCATGGATGCCTTTGTAGGATACCATCAGATCCCTATGGCGGTAGAGGATGTAAAACACACATCTTTCCATACTGAGAAAAATATGTTTTCCTGGTTGAGGATGCCTTTCGGTCTGATCAACGCCGGGGCAACCTACCAGCGATTGGTGAACAAGATGTTCGCTGATCAAATTGGGAAGACCATGGAAGTTTACATCGATGACATCGTCGTGAAAAGCTTGAAAAAGGAGGACCACTTGAGAGACCTCGCTGAGACATTCAACATCCTTAAAGCTTACAACATGAAGTTAAACCCCAAGAAATGTAGTTTTGGGGTCGAGTCAGGAAAGTTTCTTGGACACATTGTCAGCCAGAGAGGAATCGAAGCTAACCCTTCGAAGATCAAAGCAGTCCTCGACATGCAGGAGCCGTGGAGCATCAAACAGGTACAACGTTTGACCGGGTGCCTAGCGTCTCTAAACAGATTCATATCCAGGCTCGGTGATAAGAGTAAACCTTTCTTCACCACCATCAGAAACGGAAAATTCTCATGGAATAGGGAGAGCCAGATTGCTTTCGCCAAATTAAAGGAGTATCTTTCTAACCCTCAAATCCTTGTCAATCCAGTGCCAGGAGAAAAACTTTTCCTCTACTTGGCCGCTTCTGAGGTCACTCTCAGTATCGTGCTCGTGAGGGCGGAGGGTCAAGATCACCTCCCCATCTATTTTGTCAGTCAGGCTCTCCATGATGCCGAGCTCAGGTACACCCCACTTGAAAAACTTGCATATGCCTTGGTGATGAGTGTCCGAAAGCTAAGACCTTACTTCTTTGACCACCAAGTGGAAGTGCTAACCACCCTCCCACTAAGGCAAATCTTACACAGACCAGACACTAGTGGAAGACTTTTAAAATGGTCCCTTGAGATAGCCCAATATGGAGTCACATATGCCCCACGAACGGCCATCAAAGGACAGGCCCTCGCTGATTTTGTGGTGGAATTAACTTTTCCCCCAAAAATTTCAAGGGTGGATCACCCCCCTTGGAAGCTTCATGTAGATGGCTCCTCAACAAGCATGTGTGCGGGCGCGGGGATAATTCTAACCGGACCAGATGGTCAATGCTTCACCTATGCGGTTCGTTTCAACTTTGCCGCGACTAATAACGTGGCAGAGTACGAGGCCTTGATCGGCGGGTTGGAGCTCGCCATCGCCATTGGAGTCTGTCGCCTACACATCTTCATGGACTCCCTATTGGTGGTCAACCAGGTCAAAGGTGAATACGAGGCCCGAGGTGGGCAAATGGCCAAGTACCAAGAGCTTGTCACTACTCTATGTGAAAATTTCCACCAAGTCTTCATCGAGCAAATCCCGCGTGAACAAAACTCACAAGCCGATGCCCTCTCCAAGCTCGCAACTGCGGAGGGAGCAGCAGATTTCTCAAATATCCAGCTCACCACACTCAAGGCGCCGACCATCGATAAGGCAGCTCTAGCACTTGTCCTCAATATTGAAGAGAACTGGATGACCCCGATCATCAAATACCTAAAGACTGGAGAGCAACCAGAGGACAAGGTACGAGCTAGACAACTACAGTTACGATCGGCCAGGTACACTCTCATTGATGATCAACTTTACAAGCAAAGTTTTTGTTTACCATTACTTAAATGCATCACACCCGAAGAGGGCCAAAGAGTGTTATCTGAGATCCATGATGGGGTGTGCGGGAACCATGCCGGAGGGCAAGCGCTCGTCCATAAGACCATCAAGCAAGGTTACTTTTGGCCTACCCTCCGTAGGGACGCAGTTGCCTATGCCCGGGCATGCCACAAATGCCAAATTTTGGGGCCGAACATCAAGCTATCACCAGAGCAGTTGACCTCGATGTATAGTCCTTGGCCTTTTGCGCAGTGGGGCATTGACTTAATTGGTCCAATGCCCACTGCGCCGGGTGGCCGCAAATTTGCAGTGGTAGCAGTAGATTATTTCACGAAATGGGCTGAAGCGGAACCCCTCAACAAGATTGACCAATCACATATCATCAAATTCATTTGGAAAAATATAATCTGTCGTTTCGGGCTTCCTCAAGTGATCATATCTGACAATGGAAAACAATTTGAGGGCCTCGAGTTGATTCAATTTTGTGAAAAGTGGAAGATCAAGAAACTCTTCTCCACCCCGTACCACCCACAAACGAATGGTCAAGTTGAGGCAGTTAACAAAATCCTGAAGCATACCATCAAAGCTAAGCTTGATGAGAAGAAAGGAAAGTGGGCCGCCGAGCTCCCAGATGTGCTATGGGCATACCGAACGACAACCAGAAATTCCACGGGCGAGACCCCTTTCGCTTTGGCGTTCGGCACAGAAGCAGTCATACCGTCTGAAGTCGCCGTCCCAAGTCACAGAACTACCCAAACAATTAATGAAGATAATGACGTGGCTCTGAGGGTGGACCTTGACATGCTAGAAGAAAGAAGACTTGCGTCCGAACACAAAAATGCCGCCTACAAGCAAAAATCTGAGAAAATTTTCAACTCTAAGGTCAAGGCAAGACAGTTTAAGGTCGGGGATCTAGTACTAAAGAAGATTCAAGGTCCTAAAGGAGTATTTGGCCCGAACTGGGAGGGTCCATTTAGGGTGTCAAAGTGGCTCACCAAAGGAGCATATGAGCTCGAACACCCGGACGGCACTCCGGACCAATACCCCTGGAATGCGATACACTTGAAGAAATACTATCAGTAGTTTATTATATTAGGAAAATCACGTGATTGAATGAAGGGCTGTCGAGTCTAAGTTTTTATTTTCCCTAAAAGTTTCTCATTTAGTAGTCGTCCGAATTTTTCTCAAGTATGGGTTGCCTAAATGGCCGACCCAAACGCTTAGTATAGGGTAAGCAGACTTTGCGGTCGGCTTACCACCAAAATCTAAGTTCAATGCGTAGGCTGATTACAAATGATCAGCCCACCACACTTAGTACAAGATAGACAGACCTTACATGGTCGGCCTATCCCAAAATCTAAGTTCAAAGTGTGGGCTCACTCAAGGAATTGACCCACCACACTTAGTGCAGGATGGACAGATTTCAAATAATCAGTCTATCACCTAAATCTAAGCTCAAAACAAACAAATAAAAATGCAATCCATAAACACTAAAGGAGTACAACGGATTACATCAATGAAAAGGGCCGGAGCCAACTACATCAGGTTCAACAATAAAATGGTGGCCAAGGCCAATCACACCATGTCCTGCCTATCTCCCACCTCCACATCCACGCTGGGCTGACCATCCACGAGCAGGGAGGACACCTCGTCATCATCAGGGATGTCTTGGTCAGGCAGAAGCAGCTTTGACCGATCAGGATACCAAGAAAGGCTAACTCTGTGCACAGTCTCCAAATCCAGAATATGAAGATAAAAACTCTCATGAAGGGGATGCTTCCCAGCATAGTCTTTGAGAGAAGCCTCAAAGCAAGTAGAGTCAAGATGAGCTTTCTTCGCATCCTGGATAGCATTAGCATATGCCATGTAGTAGCAAAAATCCGCAAAAAACTCGGGTTTCTTCGCGGGGTCATCGGTGTCTACCTCCTCCAATTTTTCTTTAGCCTCAGACAGCTCCTTCTGGACAGCCTCAAGATCATGGTTGAGTTTTTTGACTATAGCCTCTAACGACACCACTCGAGATACTGCATCATCTTTCTCTTTGGCGACCTCCTCGACCCGAGCGGCCATCGCCTCATTTTCTCTCACAGTTGTCTCAACCCGGGCAACAAGCTCATCTTTCTCCTTCGTGACCCTCTCGACCTGCAGGGCCAACTCTTTTTTCTCCTTCAAGAAGGAAGCAACCTCGCCCTCCAATGCGGCCGATCTATCCTCTAGCACCTTCTTCTTTTCTCTCTTCTTCACAAGCTGTGATTCCAACTCCCGGAGTTGAGAAAGCTTAAAATAATGCAGACTCCCAGCCCGATGGAACATAGATAGAGTCTGACTAGCGAGAGCACTGGCTGCTGAAAAGGCATCGTCCGGCCGACGATCGGCAATATCCTCCAGTTCCGTAGTCCAAGCTATTGGAATAGAGTTCAATGACCTATTAAGGTGGTCGGGCATCTCCGCAAAAGAATCAGGAGTGCGAGAGGACATGTAGTCCAAGACCAGTGGCGGACGGCCGGGGTCTTCTCTGACCAGCCTGCAGAATGGAAAAGTATATATTTAGACAAAGTATCTAAGCAGCGAGGGAATATTCGTACATCCGTGTAACAATAGAAGACAATATATATTTGAGAATCTTACTTTTGAAATTTAGCCATGTCGCGTCCAAAGAATGTGCGATCAAAAGCGTCCCTAGTAGGATCGGCTCGGGGGGCAAGTTGTGGTCGATCATGCTCAGGGGTTGGAAGATCAGTCAGATCGACGAGCGACCAGCTCAAAGCCTCCCCCTGGCGCCCGGCCTCCCCGGTATCCTCTCGAACTCTCTTCCTCCCCAAAATTGGGGATGATGTGCCAATCCCAGGCGATCCCCCATGGTCCGGTCCTACCGTATGCAGATCAGAGCCATCCCCGCCGGCCTCTTTCTCAGCTGAAGTGTCCTGCACGACGATCGGCCTGGACTCGGGGGCCGGCTTCTCACGAGAAGCTCCTTTCTTCTTCTTCTTTGTCGCACCTCCAAGCATGGACAACATTTTAGGAATTTTGATCTGGAGAGCAGGAGGACAATCTTGATAAGTCGGGAATTCTGAGCCTGAAAGGCCAAACTCCACAAGATGTCTCGGAAATCTGAAGAGACGTGCGTTCAATCGAGACTCAGGGGTATTCAATACGGACTGATCTCGTTCACTGAGCGGCAACTGCAAAATCTTCCCACGGACTACCAAGAAATCAAAGTTGTGATCATCTCCTGAGGGAAAATCATAACCTGCAAAAATAATAAAGGAAATTAGATCAGTACGTATTTCCATTACAAATTGAAAAATCTTACTTGGTTGTTTCACACGCGGCTCAGTGGGAATATCCACTTCAACCCCACCGGATGTGGTCTTCCAAGCCCCACTCACAAAGAACCATCTATCCCAATATAGACGAGATTTGGTTGGCAAGCCGCCAATAAGCTTAGCTCCTTTGGACTGAAGATACACGTTACCAAACCGATTTTTCTCACCAATAATCTTCAACATGCTAGTCATCTCACCCGGGTTTGGCAAGCGATAAAGGCGGTGGAGGCCAAACAGGGTCATCACACTTAATATCTGCAACCATCCATTCGGATGGATCTGGAGCGGTGATAAACCCCAAAAATTGAGGAGACGGGAGATCGCCGGATGTAGGGGGAAACGAAGGCCGGTCTGCATTATGGAGAAACTAATAGCAACCATCCCCCTAGGAGGCTGGTTCGCCCGCTCTCCCGGTTCCGGTACAAAAAGGTCAACATCTTGTGGAACATCCCACTTAAGTCTCCATGTAGCCAGTTTACGAGCAGTAACCACACTTTTACACCCTGACATCCACCAATCATTCTCGGTAGGGGTAGCACATCGAATTGTTTCAGGATCCCGAGGGGGCAGCATGTACGGGTGTGACTCAAGATAATCAGCAAAATCAAAGGTTAAAGGTACCCCTACTAACCCATCCACATACTCCTTCCATATTCTGTATGCTATCTCAAATTTCTGTTTAGAAGTGGATTTTCTTTTTGACCCCTCCTCAAGACTACCTTTTTCAAGCTCCCCCACACTCTCAATTTCCTCACATTCAACAGAAAGATCACCCTCTCCATCTTCTTCCATAATATCATCTAAAGGCTCCCCAATATCACTACTTTGACAATCATCAACCAAACGTCGGGGGGCAGCGGGAAAACATGTTCCTAAACCATCATCATCAATAGGGCAATATTTCCCAAAAATCATCCTAGGCCCAAAAATACTACCGGAATTACTCTCACCAAAAGATAAACGGCGACTAACACCACCGTGCTCAAGCGCACAACCCCCACGCACTGCACCAGGCATCAAGCCCCGACGCACAGCGCCCCAACCCGCCACAGTCGCACCCCCAAACCCCCCCCCCTCGCGGCTGTGCATCCCCGCGCCGGGTCCCCTACCATGGGTGCTCCGCCCACCAACCTCTACCCCTCCTCCGGTCAAACTAGGACCGGCTGGAGCACCACCGCCTCCAACCCCCCTCCGTAAATTACCCCCACCCCTACACCGTGCCATTTAAAGAAAATATTGAAGAAAGAAAAAGGAAATTTTGTTCTCACCTTTGAAGCCGCCGATTACTGCGTTTTTGGAGGAAGAAGAAAAAAGAAACAATGAGTCCAATGGAAGGATACATTTTTCCCCTCTTTTCTGAAAATAATTGAAGGATAAATGAGGAGAAATTTTTGCTTACCGTTTAGAAGCTGCTGCCATTGCCAATGGTGTGGAGGAGATGAAGAAAGAAAACATGAAATGGTTCTCACCCCCAAAGCTATTGATGGTCTCTTTGAAGAAGAAGAGGAGAGGATTTTGAGTTTTCAAGGTGGAATAAGATTTTCCCCCATTTTTTGAAGAAATCTGAATTTATGATTTCAAAATTGAAAGCCTCCAAGTCAAAATAGCGTCTTTAAAGAAAAAGAAGGGGGTAGGGGATGGACTCCCAAGTCGGTCCTTTTGTTTTCGGCTGCTGTAACTTTTGTGGGTTTTGTTCTGCCCAGATCAGCCTTTTTTTTCAATTTAAAAAAAAAAGGGCGGGGGGGGGGGGGGGGAGGGGGTTCTGGCCAGATCGGCCCCTTTTCATACTTCCAAGGTCTGCTCATTTTGCAGGTCGGCCAAGTTTCTAGGTCGAAAAAAAAAAAAAAACAAACAAACAGAAATTGCCTCTTTGTCGGCCAAAATGGTCAAGCTGCTGTTTTGCTAATTCCCCAGGCCAAATCAACCTTTATTTGGCTGCTCCCTTTATAATGGCCATGCTTTTTCCTTTTGTCAGGCCCAAGTCGGCCATTTTAATTGTAGGCCCAAGTCGGCCAAGTAAAAAAAAAAAAAAAAAAAGTTTGCCTCCTGGTCGGCCAAAATGGCCAGTTTGCTGTTTTTGCTAACTCCCCAGGCCTAAGTCGGCCATTTTGTAAAAAAAAAACAAAAAAAAAAAACAAAAAAAAAAGGATGAAGTTATTTTTAATACTTTTATTATCACTATCAAGTGCAATGCTCCCGGAGATTCAAGTTTATCGAGCAGGAATTCCAGTCTCTCTCCTACTACTCATAAGAGACAGACTCGGGGGCAAGTGTTGTGACCATATTTATAACGAGAATAAATACGGCCCACTATTTTTGTATGGCCATCATGCTCTTCATACACCCACCATAATGAAAAATACACTAAAAAATTGGATGATCAGAGAATCCAGAGTGAGAACCCATCCACGGAGGTCGGTCATTTCGGGTTGATCATCCACACCTTCCATACACTCAAATAGCTAGTAAATACACCCATTTTCGTAGGACCTGCAGAAATATGGATGAGCTGGCAATAAAGGCACAAGACATCCCAACGGATAAGAATAAAATCGTCCAGGTGTCATGGGCCAAAGGGATAACCGCACTCCAATATCAATCAAGCTGCCGATTCCTCATTGGTTCGTACTCTATACCCACAGGACAGCACAATACGGAGGACAGAGCACCTTGCTGCAGGCCTTAAATTCCCTTTTGTACCCCCCATGTATACTATATATAGAGAGCTATTAAGAGCTCCGAGGAACAAGTGAATATACACAGAAAAATCATTAAGTCCAGGGCCCAACAAACCCTGGCAATCGCTCTCGCATTTTATCGATTTCTTACTTTCTGCAATCATTATCAGCTAATCATTAGAATATGAGATCATTCATGGCTTTTTGCGATCTCATAGCTTTTATTTGATGTTTTTGCCTATTTTAGCCACATAAAATCCACATTTACTCCCACTTATATTTAGGCAAATAACAGAATGAATTTAAAGCTGCCTGTTCAACTTACCATTATTGCTTGAAGTTTCCAACAGCAAGTGGAGCAGGCACAGTTAAAGGAGATCAAAGAAAGGCTCGGGAATGCCTCTTACAACTGCAAGCAAAACATGCACAAGTATCCATGATTGAAGCCACCACCAGCCATCCAATTGATGAACCATCAATATTGAAGAACATGATGGACATAGAAGATGACCACATGGATACGGACGAGCAACATCCAGACGAGCAAGTGCTGGACGAACAACTCATCACCACCCAGAGAGGGCTCCCACCTGGCGAACAACACATGGGTGGTGACGAGCAACATCCAATAAGTGACTTGGAGGGCCAGGTTTTGGCTAACAACAATGGGTCGAAACCAACAAACGATCTAGAACCCCGCCTGGGAGCAGAGCCCATGAACATCGAAAATGATTTCAATCCAGAGGGACCAGTACTTGACCCTCGTTAGAAAGGACAAAAACGACGAGCAACTCCAGTTGAAGAACTGGAAATGTTCAAAGTTAATCCTGAAAACGAGGATCTTGAATTGTACATAGGATCTGAGCTCCCCGAGCCTTACTGATCCCGAATAAAAGAATTCCTCTGTAAAAATCTAGATGTCTTCGCTTGGTCTCATGCAGACATGGTGGGAATAGATCCGAAACATGCTTGCCACAATCTAAACATCAACCATGCAAAGAGGCCCGTCCATCAAAAACGATGGAAATATGGCCCGGACAAGTATCAGGCCTTAAATGAAGAAGTAAAGAAGTTGTTAGACAATGACCTAATCCGACAAGCTCTCTGTCCACAATGGGTAGCAAACCCAGTCCTTGTAAGGAAGCCAAACGGGTCCTGGAGGCTATGCATAGATTTTACGGATCTGAATGCAGCATGCCCGAAGGACAACTTTCCTCTTCCTCACATTGACCAATTGGTGGACAACACTGCAGGTCATGAAATGCTAACATTCATGGATGCTTTTGCCGGGTACCATCAAATTTCAATGCATCCAGATGATCAAGAGAACACAGCATTCTATACAAACAAAAACTTGCTATGTTGGAAAAGAATGCCCTTTGGCCTCATCAACGCCGGAGCAACTTATCAAAGACTGGTGAACAAAATGTTCGACCAGCAAATTGGAGATACAGTGGAAGTCTACGTCGATGACATCGTAGTCAAAAGTCCCCATAAAGAAGACCATCTCCAACACTTGACCCAAGTGTTCGAAATTCTTCGACATTACAACATGAAGCTGAATCCAAAGAAGAGCAGCTTTGGAGTTCATTCAGGCAAATTCTTGGGTCATCTTGTTAGTCAACGGGGAATTGAGGCTAACCCAACAAAAGTTAAAGCCATTATGGATATGCAACCGCCACGTTCAATAAAAGAGGTTCAAAGACTCACGGGATGTCTAGCAGCATTGAATCGGTTCATATCCAGATCGGGGGACAAATGCCGTCCATTCTTTGAAGCCATCAAGAAAGGACAGTTCACATGGACTAACAACTGTCAGAAGACGTTCGACCAACTCAAAGAGTATCTGGGGGATGTAAAAATCCTATCAAAACCCGTCTCAGGAGAAAAGCTATATTTATACTTGGCAGCGTCAGAAGTGGTTATCAGCTCCGTTCTGGTACGGGAAAACGGCAAATTCCACCAACCTATCTACTACGTCAGCCAAGTTTTGCATGAGGCGGAGATCAAATACTCCCCAACCGAGAAGTTGGCATACGCACTTGTCATGAGTGTAAGGAAGTTACGGCCATACTTTTTTTTATCATCAAGTTGAAGTGCTAACAACTTTCCCTCTCAGACAAATTCTCCATCGCCCCGACACAGCTGGTCGTCTATTAAAATGGTCACTGGAGATTAGCCAATTCGGGGTAACCTATGCTCCTCGAACAGCGATCAAAGGGCAAGCGTTAGCCGACTTTATAGTCGAACTAACCTTCCCACCAGATCCAACGAGAGGACTTGATCACCCCTGGCATCTTTATGTTGACGGATCTTCGACTAACATAGCTTCGGGGGCGGGAGTGGTTCTAATTAGTCCAGGCAGATAAGTATTCACTTCGGCAATCAGATTTGGCTTTATGGCAACCAACAACGAAGCCGAATATGAAGCTCTCATTGCTGGTCTCCATCTATCCCTTGCAGTAGGTGTCAGCCGATTGCAAATATTCGGCGACTCACAATTAATTGTGAACCAAGTCCGAGGTGAATACGAGGCGAAGGACGGCCATATGATCGAATATCAACAGATTGTTGCTCACCTGATGTCCTTGTTAGATCAAGTATTCATTGAACAAATTCCGAGGACGAGCAACACTCAAGCAGATGCATTGGCCCGACTAGCAACAAGTGAAGGACCTGCAGAGTTGGGACATTATAATTACGAAGATGAATGACCCATCAACAACAAATTACAATGTCAACCAACTAGATGATCAAGCCAGTGGAGAAGAAGACTGGAGAACAAGTATAGTCAAATACTTGAAAAGTGGAGAAAAACCAAACAACTCTTTTGAAGCTGCCAAACTAATTAAGCAAGCCGCCAGATATACTCTGGTAGGCGAGCAACTTTACAAAAGAGGAATATCACTCCCACTTCTCAAATGTTTGCCTAGGGGGCAAGGAAGAGCAATACTCGAAGAAATACATGCCGGAGTATGTGGAAATCACACTGGGGGGCAAGCCTTGGCGTACAAAACTATCAGACAAGGCTATTACTGGCCGACTTTACGCCAGGATGCAATCAAGAAAGCAAAAACTTGCCATCAATGCCAAAGTTTTGCACCTCAACAGCTCGTATCGGTTTATAGCCCATGGCCTTTTGCTAGATGGGGAATGGACATTATTGGTCCCTTCCCAGCAGGAGTTGGAGGAGTTCGATTTGCCGTTGTGGCAGTCGACTATTACACAAAATGGGCAGAAGCAGAGGCCATGTTGAAAATCACGCAACATAAAATGATCAACTTCATTTGGAAGAACATTGTCTGTCGTTTCGGAATTCTGCAAACCATCGTGACAGACAATGGTCCGCAGTTTGATGGAAAAGAGTTGAGAGATTTCTGTACAAAATGGGGGATCAAGAAACATTACTCTACACCTTATCATCCCCAGTCAAATGGACAAGTCGAAGCCGTAAACAAAATCATCAAGCATACGTTAAAAGTACGGCTAGCGGAAAGCAAGAGCAGTTGGTCAACAGAGCTTCCGGAAGTCTTATGGGCATACAGAGTTTCTCCCAGGTCAAGCACCGGAGAAACACCCTTTGCAATGGCTTTCGGAACAGAAGCTGTGATACCAATTGAATTAAAGACCAACACAATCAGGACGACCAACTTTGATGAGCAGGCGAACAACTATGCTCTGGCTGCTGAAATAGATTTGCTCGAGGAAAAAAGACTGAGTGCCGAGTTAAAAAATGCTACCTATAAGCAGCGAGCAGAACACTACTATAATTCCCATGTTAAACTTAGGGAATTCAGAGTTGGAGATTTGGTTCTAAGAAAGTTGCTCGCCCAACCTCCAGGTGTATTGGGACCAACTTGGGAGAGCCCGTATCGTATAACGGAAAAATTCGTTAATGGCGTATACGATATCGAAGATATGGAAGGCAAGCCGACCCAATACTCCTGGAACACCGTACATCTAAAGAAGTACTATCAATAAGATGAACAAGTTCTTGATTGGGCGAACAAATGTCTTGGGGGGCCAGTGAATCAAGTAAGGCAAACTAAAAACTTGCCTACTTTTTTGAAAATTTTGCTAAGTATAGAGTATAAAGTTGTTCGGCGCATTGTATAGTCTGGTGCTGTTTCATCTTTTGTTTTTTAGATAAAGTTGCTTGGCAAAAATATTATAAGCGAGCATGTTTTGATTAGTGTTTAAAGTTGTTCGTCGATTTATATGTGTTAGTGACGAGCAATCTTACAACACTTGTAATTTTTTATGAATGTAAATATAATAGTTGTTCATTTAAGAGGAAAAGTCCAAAGCTCGAGGTACAAGTCCACCTAAAGGTTGTTCGTTTTCTACAATGAATAGAACCTAAGGACCAAAGCCACCTAAAGGTTGTTCGTTTTTTAAAATGAACAGAACCTAAGGCTGAACGCTGATTCCACTAAAGGCAAAGTTCAATTCGAACAAAAGCCCAATACTATATGTTATAATTGCAAAGGCATTGATAAAAATGTAAAGGCAATTAATATATAAAGAAAATGAGCGAATATGAGAAAGACATTCCATTAATCAAAAGGCATTGAGCCTAAAAAATAGTACAATGATTCAAGAAATCAAGTACTACAAAAGAAACGAACAACCATTACAGAGAAGAAGGTGAAGAAAAAAAAAGCTAAGTCCTAAGAACTATTGTTGCTCGGCGGGGAGAGGATCTTGAGCCTGCTCGGCGGGAGGTCCAACGATCATGTCTCGGGCCAAATCTTCAGCAGCCTTATCCTCAGCCTCTTTCGCATTCTGCTCGTCAACCACGGCCACCCCTTCCTCTTGTTCGCCTTCATCAGTTGGGGGCGGAGGGTGAGTGATGGAAATACTAGGGTCGAGTTTGTCAAGTTTGACCCCTAGTACTGCCAGATCCGCCAGCTGAATTTCGATATTATTCGGCAGAGGATAGTGCTCTAGGAATTCATTCAGATCCTTGACCATTTCTTCCATTAAATCCTTGAAGTCATAAGCATCGGTCGTGCGGATGCTATCTGCATAGGCGCAAATGTAGCCCAAATTTGAGATAGGCCCACTCCGAGCTCGAAATTCTTGTTCGACTTCTTCCTTAGAGAGCATCTCAGACATTTTCTCCTTCAGGCGAGCAAGTTCTTCTTCGGCTTTTTCCCTTTTCTTCCTCTCTTCGTCCAGCGCAGCTTTAGAGGAAAGTAGCTCGGCCTTTGTATCCCTAAGCTCACCAGAGACAAGCTGATAGTCCTCGATGCGCTTCTTCTCTAGGTCGTCAGCCAGCTTTAATTGATCCTTTAAGCGAGCAATTTGGCCATTGAAATTGTTCGCCAATTTCTCCTTCTCCTCAGTAAGCTGGCGAATGGAGGCGGCATGGTGACGAGCAGTCTCCTCTAGCTCGGCAACTTGAGCCATTCCCCTTTGAGCGGAAATAATGGAGTTGGCGGCTTAGACCATTGATAGGTGGAAATTATCAATGGGGCCCTGGGCGAGGACAGCCTTGTTCAGCGGCCGCGACCAGGCGCGGGCAATAACTTCAGTTGCTCGGCGAACATGTTCATCCGGAATGTCACGGATGCTCGTCGGGGTCCTAGAGCAGGCAAACTGGTGAACTAGGTCTGCTCGCCCTGGGTAATCGCTGGACCGGTATCTGCGAACAAAAAAGGAGATCAACACTTGGGAAATTTGGCCAAGGAGAAGCTTGTTCGGCAAGAAAGTAAGAACTTACTCAGAGAATTTTCGTTCATCTCGGCCTAAGTATGTAATGTCCTCTGGACCTCGGGGGGAGTCTGTGTCCTTGCTCGCTTTGCCAGATCTCTCCGTGGGCTCTACGGATGAACGGCGTACAACATCCCTTTCAGGGCGAGCATGGCTCGAGCCCACCTTCTCCTTCCCCTTGTCAGGGACATCATGGGACAATGGAGTCCCGTCTGTTTTCTTTAAATGTTTCCCCCCGCGAGGGGGGGAAATGGGAGGAGAATAGATTTGAATAGGAGGGCAGCCTGTCTTGGAACTTTAGCCCCCTCGGGCTTGTTCGTCATGGCGAGCACTTTTTGAGGAGGGTCACCTCTCCTTTTCTTCCCTTTTGGCGGCGCCATTTTGAGAACCCTTTGCTCAAGGAGGGCGTAAGAGGGAGGAACGGCAACTGTCACTTGCTCGGCTAAAAAAAAAAGTTAGACGAGCAAGTTAGGAAACTCAATGACGAACAAGGCTTGAACCCAAAGTTTAAAAATTCATACCTGGGGGCACCTCGACCTGGGCCTCCAAGTGGTGTGGGTATTTCAAAAGGCGAGCAGCCCTTTGACACCTTGTTCGGCAAAGATAGTCAATAGTCCTATCTGCCCTATTGCGGAGGCCAACCAAGCATGAAGTAAATAGAAACTCGGAGCTCAACTCCTCCTCTTCTGAATCCCACTTGGGTAGACGAGGGCCTGCGAACAAACAAGAAAAGTTAAATTAGAACAACTTAGCCCAAAGGCGAGCAAGAAAAGAACTTACGTTTCAGTTTTCCATAAACTGCTGGAGAATTTATTCGTCCAGGGCCGCCGTGTGGACCAGAAGATGCTCGCCAATCACCCCCAATGAAGAAGAAGTGTTGCTTCCAGTTGTAAACCTTGTTCGGCACGTCTTCCACCATTTTTAACCCGGTTCTGGCCTTGAGATAGTGGTAACCTTCTTCTCCTAGGGGGCATTTTGTAATTGTCATCAGGTAGTTGATCTCTTCCGCAGTAAGCTGATCAACATACCCCTCCAAGGCGAACAAGCACATGGATCCTAGGAGATTCATCCACCCAATTGGAGTAATTTGGGTGATGGCCAAGTTGGTCGCCTCCAGGAATCGACCAACAATGGGTGGAAGAGACAGCTTTAATCCGGCGATCAAGGTATGAATGTTGATCGCCGTGCATCCTGGGGGTGGGCGATCAGCTCTTTCCTTTCTTCGAGGGGCCCACATATGAATATCAAATGGGATTTTGTATTCCCTACGGATAGAGTCCCGATCATCTTCGCGAACAACACTTTTGATCTTGCTCGCCTGGTACCCAGTTTTCACCTTGTCCATAATTTGCCTCTGTGGGCGAGGAAAGTTGTTCGCATACTCCTCAGCGTATGCTTGCCATTCGAATGGCCGAGCAACTCCTGTTGGAATCTCATTTTCCAACATCCTTGGGGATGGGAAGTTAATACCCTCCAAGAACTCGCGGGTGAGTTCGTCAAGATCTGGATCTTCAGATTCAGCGGAAGACGAAGAGTCGTCGTTCAAATTGTTTTTGGCCGCAACTGTCAGTTCTCTCCCAGATGGGCCCACACCAGTGTTTTCCACAGAGCGAACAACTGAATCCACGTGAGCGTTCGACGCTGAAGAAACTTCAACTGGTTGTGGATCGTGAGCAACAGTGGGGAAAAGGGGATCTAAGGTCTCCTCGGTTTTATTGCTCGAATGCGAAGATATAGGAGGGAGAGAAAAATCCAAGCGGCGGCGGAAAGTGTTGCAGACGGCGGCGCTTTCCCGGAGAGGACGGTGGCGCTCGGATCCACACGGCGGCAGAAGAATTTTCGAGAGAAAAAGATAGAGAGAAAAAAGAGTAACTACCTGGGAATTGAAATTTGAAGCCAAATGCTGGAGGGCGGACGTCGGAAAACTTGGAATCGCCGGAGGGAGGAGGAAATCGCCGGAGCACTGTAGTTAGAGAAGGAAAAGTGGGAAAAATTTCAGTTTTCCCACTATTTATACCCCAAGTAAAAACGGGGTCCAAGGCCTAATTTCCTAAAAATTCAGGGACTGAATTATGAGAAAAAGGGGTCAATTCCGAGTCAAACTAAAAGTCGAAGGACCTATGGACAATTATAGGGGCGCGTGGCCTCGGGACTGCTCGCGCGTGAACGGCGCGCAATCATTGTGCTGACGTCATCTTCATAATCTCCCCAAATCATGGGAAGACGAAACGGACGCCACGATGTTGCTCGTCACAAAGATGCTGTTCGTCCAAGTCTTGACCAGAACAATATCCTAACTACAGTTGCTCGCCACAAAGTTGCTCGTCTGAAGCAACATATAGTCAGGATAGGGGGCAATTGTTGATAGGCGAACATCATCCAGCATGGAGCGAACAAGAGTTAAGGGCTTGAGCAATGAAAATCAGGATTGGGGTGCATCTACCAATTCGGGAAATGTTTAAAATGACGAACAACTCCGTCGACGAACAACTAATAGGCGAACAGGTATTAAGAACCAAGAATGAGCCGACTGCGAAGTCATCAATGACGAACAACTTGGTCAATCTATGATACAACATAGTCAAGGTGTACCAGTGAACAAAGGACTAAAATCCCAAAGCCAAGCTAAATAAAGCCAAAAGGCGAACAACTTTCAAAGTCCAATTTCCAGAGGCGAACAACTTTCAGTTGGAGAATCATTAAGATCCGTCAAGCCGACCTAAGCGAACAATAATGAGTCCGAGATAAGACCAAAGAAGACTTTGTAACTTAGATTCAGCTTAGATAAGGTCAAAGAGACACATGTCAAGCATGCAGGCTAGGGAGACCAAGAGTCAGGAACACCTCATGCTTGCTAGTCTCTATAAATAGTTGCTCTCCAGCTTAAGAAATACAAGTTCAAATTCATAAACACTCCCAAAACACACACTATCACACCTAAACGTACACACATACGAAATTATTTTGATTCCGACTTTCGTATATTCGATTCCATAACCCGAACCTCGATTTACCATTTACGGTGGTAACCAATCACACGTAATTGATTGATGATCTTTAAACCGAACTTAAACAGTCACTAATCCACTCGATAAAAATTGATCACCAACATTGATGCTAAAAAAAATTAAATTGATTAAAAAAAAGTGTAAAAGATTTTGGTTTGTACGGTTTGGGACCGAACCGAACCGAAATATTTCGGTTTGGGACCGAACGGTTTTTTAAATATGGTTCAGTTTTTGGTTTATAAAAAAAATTCAGTTTGGTGTTCGGTTTGACTAATATGGTTCGGTTCGGTGACCGAACCGAACCGTTGCACACCCCTAAAAGCAATACACTTTCGCCATAAATATATATATTAATTTTTTTTAAAGCATAGAAAATTACAAAATTACCCTTACAATAATTATTTTTTAATAGATTAAATGAATTAATAAAGTTGACTGCGAGAATCGTGATTATATATAAGGATTTCAGTTTGTATTTCCATTTTATAATAATACTAGCGTGTATCTCCGCGAATTTCGCGGACTGAAAAAAAAAGTGTTATTTTTATTTTCAAATAATAAATATAAATATTTTTTATTTTAAATATCTTGTAATTTCGATATAATATTAAACGTCAATTCAAATTATTTAAAAAATTCATTTCCCTCCTAAATATTTCATGTATACATGTATTTTGAATTTTTTTTTTTAAATTGAAAATTTAAAAAAAAATTGCTAATTTTCAGTATCATAGTATTATATATGGTAAGATATTGTATATCATGGCAAGCTTTTTTGAAAATAATGTGTTATTTCAGTGACAATATCTTTTGGGTAGTAAAATTTTGTACAAAAAAAAATTAATGTTATAATCTATTATCCATGATAAGATGTGGTATTGGATGACAAGATTATTTGGGAATCTTGCCATCTTTTACGTGATAATATCTTTTGCAAAATATTTCTATACCCTCTTAGAAAATTAGCATATATAAATATTTTTCAAAAATATTTATTCCTAAAATATCTATTATTGTATTATACATGGTAAGATATTTCATTTCATGACAAGATTTTTTGGGAATAATATGCTATTTCAGTGACAATATATTTTGGATAGTAAAATTTTATAAAAAAAAAATAATGTTACAATCTATTATCCATGGTGAGATATGGTATTTGATGGCAAGATTCTTTGAAAATCTTGTCATCTTTTACGTGACAATATTTTTTGCAAAATATTTAAATATCCTCTTACAAAAATTAGCATATATAAATATTTTGCAAAAATAAATTCCAAAAATATATAAGTAAGAAAATGGTTGAACTGGAAAAAAAGATATGTTTTACATCTTAGAGGACATGGCGGTTGCGCTGAGGCGGCGGCGGTTTGTAAACAATCTGACAGGAAAAGAATGATGGAGTGAGAAAAGAATAGAGGAGAAGCGGTGGTAGTTCGGAATCTACATACCTTGGATTTATCCCTATTTTGCATATCAGTTTTCGACGCGCTCGCCGAAGTCCACGATAGATGCCGCCACCTGAATCACTGGCTAAGCGGAGATGTCGCCTAAGATGGATTCGGAATAGATATAATGATCGATCAAGTCAGAGCAACGACGGTGCGTAAGCAATATTGGTGACGACGATGCCGGCCGTGATAGTGGAGACGGCGCTGATGAAAGCTGCAATGGGAGAGAGAAATAGGAGGCGTAATTGAGAGAAAATGGACGATTTGTGCGATATTTTTAATAAGTGATTAATAAAACCTAAATATAAAATGGATGGTTTAGATTTAATTTTGTTAGATAAATGGTCGAGATCAAAACTTAAACCAACTTTTAATGAGAGCGCAACATTTCGAAATGAAGAGATTTGAGACATGCCACATCAGCCTAAGAATAAGGTGGTGTTGACACATCATCTTGAACAGGTTTGAAAATATATTATAATAAGATATTCTCAAACCTCTCCAAGATGATGTGTCAACACCACCTTATTCTTAGACTGATGTGGCATGTCTCAAATCTCTCCATTTTGAAATATTGTGCTCTCATTAAAAGTTGGTTAAACTTTTAATCTCGACCCTTCGTTCTATATCATTAAATCTAAACCACTAATTTATATCTGCATAATTAATGCAAATAGATATTTTTTCCATTTTCTTATTTAGTTAATTTTAGAATTTATTATAAATCATATTTTTTCCAAACCTTAATGTAATTAAATATGATCTACTTATTGAATGAATCTAAATTTATCATTTCTAAGTTTGAGTTAGTATATATAGTATAATATAATGTTCGATTATTTTTTCCTGAAATAAAAGGTATATAGTTATATATTCCAAAGAATATTCTTATGTGATACATTCTTATTATGGACAAGATATAATATTGCATGCATTTTTTTTATATATAAATAAGAGAATATTGTATTTCATTTTTTCACATCAAAGTTTCATTTGTTCCACTCTTTTGCTGAGATTTCTCCCATCAATTGTTGGTTAGTTATATACCTATTGTTATTAGTATATTTATTTTATAATTAAATTCATCATTTTAAGTGCTCACAATTTGATTAAATTTAAATATCAATATCAATATGAATGTAATAATGATTGTTGATTTATGCTCTACATTGTTCAGTTTAAATATTCTTCATGTGCACAAATAATAAATTTAACTATACCATGTATTTTTATCTGAATAATTATGATGGTTTAATTGTTGTAATTTAAATCTCATTTTAGATTTCAAGAGTATGACACCTCAATTTTCTCTGATTTCTAATATCAAGAGTGAGAGCCAAAAATTGACCGTTAAAGTTAGGATTGAAAAAATTGAACAATATTTTTTAATGATTTTAATATAGACAAGTTATACTTGGAACTCATTTTGATCGATGAACGGGTATTTGTAACTTTAAAGTTTATTTCAAATTTTGTATTGTTTTTTATATAAATTAATTTCTTACCGTATACTCCCGATAACTAATAATGTTGATTAATTTATAAATTATTCAATATTGAAATGAAAATTGATTATTATTAAATTATTAGTCTAAGTAATGTTATTCCATAATTGTTATTAATTTATGTGAATTTTGATATTTTTTTTAATTATTTAGTTTGTAGGATATACCTATAGAGTTTAGTGAAGGGCACGAGCCACAGCTAAACAAACCCCGTAATTTATTGTATATACCTCGAAATTTTTTAAATAAAAATATTTTTATATTAAATGTCTACAGAAAATAAATATAATAATTTTTCAGTACGCGAAATTCGTTATAATTAATAAAGAAAAATTCAAGTAAAATTATAGAGAAACTTTCGAATCAAAATTAAAGAAAAACTCAAGTGATCATTTTTAGGGTTCATCATCTCTGTTCATCCTCCGATTTAAAATTTTAATTGCAGGGTTTCTTAATTTTATTCAAGAATGGGGTCGAGGGAGTGAATGAGAGAATTTCGCATCATCACTGAGTGCCTCAAATCTGCAACAATCGTGGACTTCTCCGAACAAATCCTTCATTTTTTTCTTCATTCAAGAATCCGACGATATATACATACTTTGCCGCCATCACCTACAATCTGGAAAGCTAGTCGTGATCCTGATGGCGCCGTCAATTTCTCCGCCTTTTTACGCTTCCTCCCTGACGGAAACCTCCACCCCATCACTGGGGTTCAAACTTGTCGAACAACAATGTTGCCTATGTACAATACGCTGTTCTTGACATTCTCTCCTCAAATTATCTTGGATATATTGCATGCATGCATGTAATACATGAACAATGCATGCGCATACTTGCTCCAAGACCTTCATCCGTGATCTTCATACATCCACCTCCTCATGCACACGACGGTTAGGAAGTTATTCGGTTAGGTAGTTATAACGGCATGCACGTGTGCATTGCTTGCTGTTTGTTACTTAACTGAGTACAGCTGTATAACCGAATATGGTTACTCTTAGTTGTTAGTAGACGGTTCTAGAACCACTCCAACTAGTATAAATACAACGCACATTGTACAGCAGAGTTTATAATATGAAATATGCTTTACACAATAAAAATAATGCCTCTTCTTTCGATGATTCCCTCTGCTATCTTCTCTAAATTCTACAAATTAATTCCGATTTTTTACAGCAAATATAGTAGCTTGTAGACTCAACTGCCTGACTGATTCTTCATGTGTAGCTTCGACTTCTTTAGCTGATGGAACGGGCTTTGATACTTGAAAAGATTGGATTTTATAAGTGATTATCACTCTCCTAGTCTTACTAGTAAATCCCAGTCTGTGTGCTTGCTATGCCTAATAATCCGAAAAGAATATGTAGGTTTGAAGAATGGAGCAGTTTGTTTGTGTTTTTATTGGTGGTGCAGTGTGGTTATACGATCAGTCTAAGCCAAGGTACAACAATTAATTGTTGTCTCAGTACTAGTTTTCAAACTGCACGTCTGGCGTTCCCATCCTATTAATTTTCAGCTCGTTCAAGGAAAAAGCACAAAAAGGGTGGGTTTATGTGTTTATATAAGGGTGTAATTATGACGAATAAAATGGTGTCTGTTAAGCAACTTGAGGGTTTAAGCAGGAGGTGTAGTGTTGTACTTGTAGGCACCAATCATTTGTAGTATAAATAATCTATAATTAAATTCTGAAAAATATTGTTCTAGTATTAACTTTCAATTCAAGTTTGCCTCATTTTGTATCCACTTGTTTAGTGCTTTTATTGAGTAAAAATATATAAAGACATATACACTTTATGTTTTGGCTTAGATCGTTGCATAAATTGTGGACAGACAGACTGTTATGTAATGTTTGCTTTTATGAAAACTTAATCTTGTTCTCCGTAATCTCTGGATATAATTTCACCTAATTAACCATTACTTTATTTTTAATCATCAGGCCATCTTCATATCAATAGCTGAATTTTTATATTATGTTGGTTAGTTAGCCACATGGATAAATTCTTTATGTATTCCTATAAAATAATGATATAGCATCAATAAAAAAATGATCTCTACTTCTCTCCATAGAGATAAACGTGATTAATATACTCTCTCCATCCCACTAACTTAGGTTTACAAATAATTTCACACAGATTAAAAAAGAAGGTTATTATAGTTAGAACATAAATTTTTTGCTTTGTTTTACTATTTTGTCCCTCTAACTATTCATATCTCAAGACAGTTATTAGTAACAAAATATATTAAATAGGGGTAAAAATAAAAATGTATATTTAATGATATCTTAAATACAGTAAATGGGTTAATTTCGTGAGACGGGGGGAGTAATTAAAATGATGTACCGTTCAATTTATTATTCCTTTATCTTGTTTTCTGCATATAATTATTTCATATTTATTTTTACTTTTAGTCATTCAACTTAGTCACAAATTTATTTCCCCATCTTGGAAACAATCATTATATTGAACCACATGATCATCCTGTAACAGAAAATCAATCAGCAAATTCCACATTAAAAAAAGGTTGGTTAATTGGTGTTGTGAACAAACTTAATATGTCATGACCTACATTAGTCATAGTTTTCCTCAACATTCCAATATCTTTGTGTTGGTGCATGGATACTGATGTATGGCCATCCTAAGAGCATTATCAATTTGCATCTTGTAAATTTCTCTAATTATGAAATATAATTACCATTTTATCATCTGGAAGAACTCTCCTTTATCACCCACTTATCCATGGATTACATGATGGCATATAGGTCGCGTCCTGAGAGAGGAGAATTTTCCCCTGAAGAAGTTTATGCCAATATTTATACAATGGTGGATGTCCTATTGCATCACTTTTAACATATAATTGCAGCATGGACAATCTTTGCAAGTACTTTTCTCTCCTTCTCCTAGTTTATTCCCAACTTGCAAATTATCGTGCAAGTTTTGGGTTGGTTGTTTGGCAATTCTTGAAGGCAACTGGACTTTTGGTGTGTGTTTGGAACGGGTTTAAATGAGAATGAAATTCGGATTCCTAAATTCTTGAAGTGTACAAGTGACTTTTTATAAAAGCTTTAATAGCTCATAAACAACTTGGTTTTGCACAAAATTTGATTCGTTTAGTTTCGAATTATTTCTGTAACATATAGCAAGATTCATATATGATTTTCAAGTTACCAAGATTTCGAATGATCAACTATCTCTTATACGATCAAATATTTCATCATCTGATATAATTTAGAATTGAGTAAATAAATATCAATGTGAGGTTATGAGAAACATCCTATAAGATGAGCTGAGAGAAATATAATGAGTATAAAAATGTTACAAGTGAAGCTGCTAATTACTGTACTATTATCAATTCATAAACTAGATAAATGAAGGAAAATCATAATTTATTCCAAATATAGTAATATGCTCGATCTCTTTCAGCAACCATCAAACGGTTTCTTCCCCGACTTCCCCTGAGATAAAATACTGGAGAAAGCGTTAAAAAAATCCACATAATTTTTGTTCAACTTAACACATACACAACGTAATAGTGAACAAATAAAAATTACCTCCATTTTCAATCATGGTTTAAATTCACGGAAATTGTGTGATCAAAGATGGATCACAACCAGTTCTTGTCAGACATACAAACTATTACACTAGAGTCAACACTTCGAATAATGACATATTTGATGTCCATAATGATAACATGACAGTATTTACAAACAATACTAATATGTTCATCAAGAACTGAAAGATGTTCCTCTCGACGACAACGAGCTGCTGGAGTTTCGTCCATCTCCGTGGACCTGAGCTCATCATTTTCCTTCTAAAGATTTACAAAGAAAATAAACAGCTTTAAAAAAACGATGGTCATTAAATATTAGAAATTGATGCATGTAGGAGTGGAATGAATTAGCTAGATCAACATAAAGCAGAAACTACACATAATTTGAACATTTCCGGGTATGTTTAAGCACTTTTGGTACATTTTCATTTAGCAGATTAGATTGCAACAAGAAAAATATTAATGGTGTCATTTCTCATTCATCAAATTCAAATAACAGTAGTAGCTCTCAAGCAAAATCTGATCAAGTGAAATTCTTAATATAATCAATTTTATATTAAAATCAAACAATTTGAGGAATATATATTTATAAACAATAATGCTTTAAATAAAGAGCGATACAAGTATTGTCAATCATATGCTCGATTTAGTGATATTAACTTATTACATAACATACTGCATCAGATCTTCTATTTCAAATTATGTTTTATGCTCATTACATGCTAACCATACTAGAAACACAACAATTTGGAAAAAAAAGATTATGAATCACAAGTCCACAACATATCAAAATTATTGCATCACACATATTTAAAGAACAAAAAACAAAAGCAAATATATTATCTAATGCTAAATTTAGTTTAATACCAAACTTTTATAGAAATAACTTTTCTTATGGAGAAGAATAACATATTGAACAGCTTTGCATTTATGTTTAATTTCAAGTGGTTCTCAAGATTCTATTCCAACATATAGGCAAAAGCCAAAAATGATTGAGAATTACTTCTTTGGGGCATTTACTACGTGCTGGACATCCGACACACTCACTGATCTAAAGATACTATATTTTGCCTTTAGATTTTCTTGATAATCAAAGCATGCATTAAGGTTAAAGTGTTAATTAGTGTTGAAATCCTAATTTATACTCAAAGTAAATCTCATTTCTTAATCCCAATTCACTTATCTTCTCTTTATTTAAAGGGAGAAAAATCAAGAATCCAGTTCAGATTTAATACATACTATCCAATTCTTTATGCGACAAATTATGCAATGGTTACCTTGTGGATGCCTCGTTTCTGTGTGTGGAAGCTAGAGATACATATTACGCCACAAGTGAGTCCAAATTTGCTACCTTGTATGCTCTTTGATAAGAGAGAAGTAAAAGTGTCATCATCTAGGGATCTAAAGTTGCCACTATCCAAGATCTTGCTCTTAATAGCTTGGATATACTCCTATTGTTTACCCATTTCACTTTTTACCCCTTTCATACACTTCTAAAATACACCTCATTCCACTAATAATTACGTAGAAAACCATCTCCATTTTGTCTAATGCACTTATATTGAATAATATGCAATCATAAAAAAACCATTTTATCCATTTAAATACTACATATTAAGTCTTACATTAAAGTCAACAAGAATCAAATGGATAAACAAAATTGAGACGGAGACAGTATTAATTAGTGTTGCTACATTTGGTTTTTCTTTTTCTTTTTTTAGGATTCATATTCATTCTATTTTGTCATTTGGTATTAGACAATTTGTGAGGATAGAAGGCTATTGGCATAATACAAATTCATAGCATTATTATATATGCCTTCACTTGTATAGTTATCTAATTAGTGTACAACGACTAGTACACTGCTAGAAAGGGGGTGAGAATCTTCATCAACTCACCTCATATTCCTATGTGGGTTGAAGACATGAAAATGGATAAATTTATGTATGTATCTCTTCTTGTGTGAACTTGCCCTATTCCATGCGGTTAAGCTTAGACAGCAATGCTACTTAGGAATATCATGTGACTCTATGTAAGACACCCATATAGTGTGATAGGATTATGTTTTGTGCCACTAAATTATGATAATTAGATAGAATAAGATTGTCCTCTACCATCACTGACTTTCTTCCAATAAGTGTTAGGTTCAAATGAGTCAACAATAACAAGACAAATAGTTTGCTAGGATTTGCAGCAATCACTCACACGGTCACACCGCAACACTCAAAATTCTAAATTCCTAAAAATACCACAGACTTACACAATGTTTCATCTTACTTGAGGGTATGCTGACCTGGAAAACTAAACGACGTTTGAATTTTACAGAATTATCATGTATGGAAAAGAATTTCTTCAAACTGCCCAAATGGCAATTCTGTAAGCAAACATAGAGAACAGCTACAATGGAATGTGGAACACAGTATAAAGAACAAAATTTAAAAATAAAATAACGAAAAAGCAATTCAGCTGCAGACAATTCACATAACCATGATTTATCATAATTTTGGATAATAGTGAACCCAACAAGCATGTTGAAGAAGAAATTGGTAAACATCAATAAATATGCAAATTACAGAGCATTTTCTTATTATATTCCAAAAGAAGTGGCTTTGCAGAGCATTTTCTTACCAAATTTAGGGCGAAAATTGAGGAGAGTAGCTCACTGCAACCGACTTCTTGCAGCCAAAAAAACTCATCCATGGTGGTTCTCAACAAATTTTCCCACGATTTATTTCCTCAGCCAAGTATACGTATTCTCATCTTTATCTTCCCAACAAAAATCATCTACGGTGCACGATGGAAATTTGATTGGAGGAGCTAGAGTACATCCGCCTGCACAGAATTGTTTCGCCGATGGAGACCTCCGTTGTGGCGAGTGTGGTGCTAGGCGGTAGAGAAGATTTGGGAAGCAACGAAAGTTCCGCCGCTGGCGAACTCATCTTTGCTTCCGTCACAGGGGAGCAACGCAAGGGTTTCTTTCTAATTGAAGAACACCACTACAAAGGGTTTCTGATTGGTACCACTACAAATGTTACTTAAATAATTTTCTAATAAAAAGGATATTTTTGTAATTTTCTATTTATTAATTTAATTTATTATTATGGCGATACAGTGCGATTGCAATATGCATAGTGCAGACGCTCTAATGCGAAATGTAATTGTTTAAAAAAAATTGTATGTTAGATCTTCGATCCAATGGTACTTAAAGGGTTTACTGACGTCAGAAAGGGCAAAACCTTTACTGGCCGTAGAAAAACCCTACTCTCTTTATTGTTGCAAAATAAATGTTCTTTTAAAAGTTAGAATTCGAATTTTAGATATAAGAATTTTTTTAGAAATTACAATATAATTAGGAATTATCCAAATATAATAAATTTTAGAGATTTATGTGGAGTATATATGTCAAAATTTTATAGTTTTTTAATTTGCTATGAAACAAAGGGTTTTTTTTTTCTTTTAGTAAAAGTGGTGTCATTAATAAATATATGTATATTTTTTAAAATGCTATTGACTTTTTTACTTTAACGGTATCGAAATCGAACCAAATTTTTTTTATACGGATATGGATATTACCAAATTAATCATACCGAAAAATCAAATGTGACAGTATCGAACCGTACCTAATCGAACCTAATAGCTTAATTAAATATTTATTGAAATTTAATTATTACTTAGTTTTTTATTCATCAAATATAATTATGATGTTATTGGATTCAAGTACAACTATACTGATAACATATTTTTTCTTTTTTTCAAAATATAAAAACTATATTATTTATTTTATTAAGTTTTTAAAACATTAACTCATGATTATTGTATATCAAAATGATTTAAATTTAATTTTTTATTCATTTAATTTCATGTACATGTTAATTCATTTCTTACCAAAAACTTGGATATGATGTACCCCGTGTCAGGAATTACACTTTGCACTTCTATTCATAAGATATTTCAAAAGAATTATTTAAACATATATTTTATATACCCTATTTTAAATACTCTATTGGTGGTGATTTGTGTTAATTTTTTAACCATCCATTATTATATAATGTGTTATATTCGAGCTTGAAATGATATATGTATGATTGTGGTTGAAGTTGTGTAGTATTTGTGTGAATGTGTATGCATCTATATTAAAAAAAATGATCAATGAAAAGGAGAGAATGACAAAAAAATGAGTAAAAAAACCAGTTTCTCCGCTCTGTACCGCTCCGATCCGTTTCTAACTAAGAATATGTTCCAATCTGTACCAAACAATAAAATATTTGTACCGTATTGGACTGAAATTTTGATACGGGAACTTCGGTACTGACATAATTATTTTAAAATATTTATTTTAGTTCGTACCGTGAACAAGCTCTTACGTTTCATAGAGGATGTTCGGTTTTGGTTTTTAAAATCAAATTCTAAATGTAATTCTATTTTAAAATTTAATATTGGGGTTTCACATTCTCTCATATAAATACTTATAAACACTTTATTATTATACAATTATTCAATCATCATATTTACTCTCCCACAATAATATAAAAATATAATACCAATCAATGTTACACATAAAATTAACGTATACTCCACTTAAATTTTAAAATAAACACATACCAAATTTTAAAATTCGAATTTCATAATACTCTAAATCTCAAATAAAATGTACCATGCGCATCTCGTTTTGTTAGATTTAGCTCCATTCAACTAACACCTAACCCAATTAATGGAGAAAATCTCGCTTGTTAGAATGAACATGTTTTGAATGAAAATATTTTGTATAAAATGTTCTAACACATACAAATACTAGAGTATGTATAGAGTGAAATTGGTTTATATATGAATTATTGAAGGGTATTAGTTGTTTTCATTGAAAAGTATTAGTTGTTTTTACTGAAGAGTATTACTGGTTTACGCTGAGGAGTCTTAGTTCATTTTCACCAAACAACTAAGACTCTTTAGTGTAAATCAGTAATACTCTTCAGTAAAAACAACTAATACTCTTCAGTGAAAACAACTAATACCCTTCACGGATTCATGTATAAACTAGTTTCACTCTATACTTTGTCCAAATACTATCATGCACCCAATGAAATGACATGAGCTTAAGTTCTAAGCTCAATTTTGACTTCAATTTTGATGTTTTTAAGCACACACTAACATATAAAACTATGTATTATTTTTTTACATTTTTTTTTTTTTTGTAATTGGGATATTATTAATTATTTTTTGGGTTATTACTGCTTATTTTTTAGAGCATTACTGATTTCTGCTTAGAACATTTTTTTTTCAACATTTAAATGTATATCATGCACTCAAGTGAATTTTTACAAATTAAGTATCACAACATAGAACGGCACGGTATTAACCATTACAATGTTTTCTCAAAAGAAAATAAAAAACCTTTGATCTTAACTTTTAGAAAAAATAGAATTTTTTGTCCTTTAAATTTCGTTGAATTTGATTTTCGTCCTTTTAAGTTTTGAATTTTAATATTAGCACGTGGAGTTTTTATGACAAGACATTTATGTTATGTCGTAATGTCCAAGGGGGAGTGTTGTAAATCTAGAAGATTTATTATTCCAAATCTAGAAGATTTGATGTGGACATTACTAATGGACCAATAACCCAATGGGCTTCATATCTTAGACTAGGGTTTTACTCTTATAAATATACCATTGTACTCACAATTGTATACACTCATACACAAGAACATTAGTGAAACTCCTGGCTTGGCTCGCCCCCAGAATTAGTCGTTCTCGACGAATTGGGTGAACAAATCTCGCCTTTTATTTTACGCACTAAATTACAACACGTTATCAGCACGAGACTCTGCCCGAGACTAACCGGTACGCCCTAAAATTAATTTTCTACAAAATATGTGAATTAATTGTCGTATCGAATTCTTTGATCCATGCGTTATATGTTTTATATGCACTAGAATTATTGCTTCAATTTTATTTTTGTATTTGCGATAATTGGATCAATTTGTTTCTTGAATTAAATTAAAGAAGAAAAAAAGGGTTTGAGCGAACGGCTGCTACCCGTCGTGCGTCAGCAACCGCCAATCACGGGCGAGCGCCACCCCTCGCCGCCGCGCCGCTGTGCAAGCTCCGGCTCAAAGCCGTTGAGCGCGCAGCAGCGCGTGACCCCAGGCTACCGCCGCTCTGCAATAGGCCGTTGTCGCAAGCCGCGAAGGACGGCGCCGCCACTGCGCGCGATGCCGAGGCGGAGCGCCGCCTTCGCGCGACCTGTAATGCGCCCGCGGCAATTACCAGAAAAATCGACCCCAATTGCGCCTGCAGGACACGATAGGGGGTGGGAGTCGCGTCCAAGGAGCGCAATCACCCACGGCTGTTGCGCCTGCACGACGCGACTGACTGTGATTTTTCTCCTTCTCGCCCTATGGCTCCCACCGTCTCCCATGTGCACCACGCACGCCTTCAGTGCGTTCGTCGTCGCACGCGGCGATGTGCCCCTGGAATTTTGTGAAACCCTAGCCCACTATTGGGCTCGTTTTCGGACATCACAAAATACTAATTATTTTTAATCTAAAATCCTGAAAATATTTCGTTAATACACATGAAATATTTAGAAAGTTAAATTTGCATATTTATTAAGTCTGAAATTTTCTTTGAAATTATTTTCATGGATTAGTTCTCAAGGAATTATATATGAATATTTGTTACATATGCATGTCTTTATGATTTAATTATCCTGCATGCATTATTACTCCCGCACATAGTTTATTATTTATAGTCCGCATATCATGTCTGGGTAGGCGGTGCCCGGTACTTGTCGGACCGTAATTTATATTTTGGGTAGACGATGCCCAATTCTTGCCTCTATATGCTCTAGAATAATCAAATAAATCCCTGTATCTCCGTTGTCAATAAACTTGGTCACGCCTCTTACCATGTCACTTTAATAATTGTAGTGAATTATGTCTGATATTACCAAAAGAGAATTCGCTGAGCTTGCTCTTGATGGTAGTAACTACCTGACATGGGCGCTAGATGTTGAGATACATCTAGCCTCAACCAACCTAAGCGGTGCTATTGTCGATGATTCAAAATCAACTGACACACAGAAGGCGAAAGCTTTGATTTTTCTCAGACATCATCTTAATCAGGACCTGAAAAATGAATATCTCACCGAGAGAGACCCCGGAACGTTGTGGAAGTCCCTGAAGGACCGTTTCCAACAACAAAATGACATACTCCTCCCTCAGGCTCAATACGATTGGTTGAACCTCCATTTTCAAGATTGTAAGTCTGTAACGGAGTACAACTCAGCCCTACATCGTATTGTATCCCAGTTAAAATTATGCAAGCAAACTGTAACTGAGGATGATTTAATCCAGAAGACTTTGTCGACTTTCCACGCCAGCAACCTTGTACTCCAGCAGCAGTACGGGGCTAAGAACTACACTATACACTCTGAGCTAATTTCTGCACTCCTGGTGGCAGAAAAGCACAACCAACTCCTTATGCAAAATCATAACTCGAGACCGGTGGGCTCAAAAGCTGTGCCCGAAGCACATGCTATAGCTCAAGGTAGCACAAGTGGTCGCAGGCGTGGAAGGGGGAGAGGAAGTAAACAAACTCGTAGCAAAGGCAGAGGTCGTAGTAAATCCGCTGGTCCAGGTACCTTGAATGACAATCAAGCTCAGGCTCGTGGAAAGACTGCACCTAACACGAATCCCGCTACTTAAAAATCTGGCAATCAAGATAAAGTTGAGCAGTCCTGCCACAGATGCGAATGCAAAGGCCATTGGTCTCGCACGTGTCGCACTCCCAAACACTTAGTTGAGGCTTATCAAAAGCAGCAGAAGGACGATAAGAGGAAGGCTACTAGAATTGAATCTCACCATACCAGCCTGCCTGAAGCAGGCCTTGACCAAGATAACATCGATCCTATGGGCATTGAGCTCAAGGACTTTGGAGATGATGAGTGATTTACGTATTTGATTATTTTAGTATTTTAGTATTTTAGTACCTTGTTTTGGATAAAAACAATTTATGTCTTTTTGGATCCTTTCTTTCGGATATTTTATTTTATGGATGATACTATTATTTAGCTTTGATATGTTTACCTTAAATCGTTGTCCATTACATTTATTTGGATATTGTTGTTCTCATTCATGGCTTATAAATATATCAACTATTAGGTTTGGACTATTTCCTCTGGCATGATGGATGCAAATAGTGATTTATGTTTGGTAGATAGCGTCACCACACATACAATCTTAAAAGATAGGAACTATTTTCATAACTTGATAGAACGTAAGGGGAGTATAACTACAATAGCCAATGATAGTACGTTGATAGTGGGCTCCGGAAGAGCTTCCATTGTGCTCCTTATGGGTACCAAACTCATAATCGATAATGCTTTATTGTTTCCACAATCTAAGCGTACCCCCCTCAGTTTTAGAGACATTAGGATAAACGGATATCACATTGAAACTGAAACTGAGAACAATAACAAATACCTTTTGATGACTATTACTCGAGGTAACCATAAACAAGTTATAGAAAAACTTCCTTCATTCTCCTCTGGATTGTACTATTCCTACATCCGGCCGTCTAATCCCCATCTAGCTATGAGTATGAAATTTCATGACCCAAACTCTTTTAAATTATGGCATCAGCGGTTAGGTCATCCAGGACAAACTATGATACGTAGGATTCTATCTAAGTCAATTGGTCATAATATTATGAACAATAGAATCCCTCCTGTTGATGAATTTATCTATGATGCATGTTCTAAGGGTAAGCTAATAGTGCGCCGTCGCGCACTAAGGTTGGACTAGAGTCTCTGGTTTTCCTTGATCGAATTCAAGGAGACACTTGCGGACCGATTCACCCAGCATCAGGACCATTTCTTTATTTCATGGTCCTTATTGATGCCTCCACTAGGTGGACATATGCTTGTTTGCTGTCCACCCGCAATCAAGCTTTTGTGAAGCTCATTGCGAAAACTATCGAGCTTAAAGCTCAATTCCTGGATTATCCAATTAAGTCGATTCACATGGATAATGCTGCTGAGTTCAACTCAAAGGCCTTTACAGATTACTGTATGGCCCTGGGAATTAAAGTGGAGCATTCGGTCCCCTACGTCCATACCCAAAATGGTCTTGCTGAGGCGCTAATAAAACATATCAAACTTATCGCGAGACCATTGCTTATGAACTCCAAAATACCCACTTCATGCTGGGGGCATGCAATCCTACATGCATCGCACTTAATACAAATCCGTCTAACTGCATATAATGATCATTCTCCTCTACATTTAGTGTGTGGGAAAGAACCTAGCATTTCCCATCTGTGAATTTTCGGATGTGCGGTATATGTCCCGATAACATTACCAAAGCGGACCTCTATGGGCCCACAAAGGAAACTCGGTATTTACGTCGGATTTGATTCTCCATCCATCGTGAAATACCTCGAGCCTTTGTCCGGGGATCAATTAACGGCCCGGTTCACTGATTGCACGTTCGATGAAGATTACTTCCCGGCATTAGGAGGATATCCGAATTCAAAATTGAATGAATGTCGGGAGCTTACGTGGAACGTAAGTAATCTTCAGTATCTAGATCCACACACTAGTCAATCTGAACTAGAAGTTTAGAAGATCATTACTTGCAAAATTTAGCAAACAATCTGCCAGACGCGTTCACTGACCATAGAGGTGTAACTAAATCTCATATACCTGCAGTAAATGCTCCCCAAAGGGTTGAGGTCCGAAGAAAAACAAGTACTCATGCCCCCACACGCCAGAAGCGTAAAGGACCCTCAAGAGACACTAGTACACCTAAACAAAAAACTAGCAAAACTGGTCAGCCGAATGTAAAATTTCTAGAAGAGATTCATCTAGATAACTCAAAGTCTCTAGGAGATGAGCATCCTAGTGATGAAGCACGTGCACAAAATATTCAATGCACTAGGACCGCGGAATAATCAGACCCAGATACACTGGGAAATAAGGAAGGTCTGGTTGACGTAAACGTCGAAATCTCTATGAATTTCATAGATACGGGAGAAACATATAATAGAAATATTACTGTCATTGACGACACATTTGCAGCGACAATTTCTCTTTCCATTATAAACAATGATCTAGATTCAAAATCCAAAACCATTGCTAAGTGCCGGAAGCACTCCGATTGGGTTAAATGGAAAGAAACAATTGAAGCAGAGTTCCCATCGCTTAACAAAAGACAAGTATTTGGCTCTATCATTCGTACACCCGCGCGCGCTATCCCTGTAGGATATAAATGGGTATTTGTACGAAAATGAAATGAGAACAATACTGTGGAGAGATATAAAGTGAGGCTTGTAGCTCAAGGGTTTTCGCAGAGACCCGGAATTGATTTCGATCAAATCTATTCTCCCTTCATAGACTCAATAATGTTCCGCTACTTGATATCTTTGGCAGTTAAAATGAATCTCCAAATGAGATTAATGGACGTAGTAATCACATACTTATACGGATCGCTAGATGCCGGCATTTATATGAAAATTCCCAATGGATTTGACATTCCTCAGATGAGGGATGGTGAAAATCGCAGTATGTATAGCATAAAACTGCAGAAGTTGTTGTATGGCCTAAAGCAATCGTGCCTCATGTGGTACAACTGACTTAGTGAATTTCTTCAGAAGAAGGAATACACATTCGATAAAGCTTTCCCATGCGTATTCACGAAGAAATCGCAAAATGGTTTTTGCATCATATCCGTCTATATTGATGAGTTGAACATAATCGGAACATGTAAAGAGATTGAAGAAGCCAGTTCAATCTTGAAAGCCGAATTCGAAATGAAAGCCTTGGGTAAAACCAAGTACTGCCTCGGCCTGCAGATCAAGCATCTCCCAGAAGGAATTCTTATACATCAGTCGATCTACGTGAAGAAGGTATTGGAGAGATTTCACAAGGATAAATCTCATCCACTTAGCACCCCTATGGTTGTCCGATCACTCGAAGTGGATAAGGACCCATTTAGGCCAAGAGAAGATTCAGAAGAAATTCTGGGGCCAGAAGTTCCTTATCTTAGTGCTGTCGGAGCATTGCTCTATCTCACAAATTGCACTCGGCCGGACATTGCATTTGCTGTCAATTTGCTTGCGAGACATAGTGCTTCTCCTACAAGGAGACATTGGAATGGTGTTAAGCATGTTCTACGGTACCTCCAAGGGTCTCAAGATCTTGGACTGTTTTACCGTAAGAGCCAAGATAAAACCTTAGTAGGTTATGCGGATGCTGGCTATTTGTCTAATCCCCACAGCGCCATATCCCAAACTGGTTACATTTTTCTTTGTGGTGGTATCGCGATCTCATGGAGATCGGTTAAACAAACTATAGTTACCACGTCTTCAAACCACTCAGAGATAATAACTTTATTTGAAGTCGTACGAGAATGTGTTTGGTTAAGGTCCTTGGTAAAACACATTGGTGACTCGTGTGGTATCGCTAAAGGCGATACACCTCACACCGTTATATTTGAAGATAATGCAGCTTGCATCGCACAAATGAGTAATGGGTACGTCAAGGGAAACCTGACGAAACATATTTCACCTAAGTTTTTCTACCCATACGAACTCCAGAAGAGTAACGTGATTACCATTCAAAAGGTGCAATCTAGTGACAATCTAACAGATCTGTTCACTAAGTCTGTTCACTAAGTCCTTACCTACGTCTACTTTTGAAAAGTACGTTCGTGGTATTGGGATGCAAAGGCTCAAAGTGTTGTTGTCTTCAGGGGGAGCGGTAACCCCGAAATAAATATAGAAGATTTGATCTAGAAGATCGAATACATTCCTTCCTAACTTATTATTTGGCCGATACCTAGCACGTGGAGTATTTATGACAAGACATTTATGTTATGTCGTAATGTCCAAGGGGGAGTGTTGTAAATCTAGATGATTTATTATTCCAAATCTAGAAGATTTGATGTGGGCATTACTAATGGAACAATAACCCAATGGGCTTCATATCTTAGACTAGGGTTTTACTCTTATAAATATACCATTGTACTCAGAATTGTATACACTCATACACAAGAACATTAGTGAAACTCCTGGCTTGGCTCGCCCCCAGACGTAGTCGTTCTCGATGAACTGGGTGAACAAATCTCGTTTTTTTATTTTACGCACTCAATTACAACAATATCAAATCATTTGAGTCTAATTTTTAAATCATGATTTATCCTCATCCTAGATCACATCCCCAACCCCAAATGCACCGGCGAAAAAACCAGAACATCGAGGAAAAATGACGACCCAATTTGAAAATAGTGAAACCATTCAAAAATTCTAAATCCAAGAACACCCATCCAAACAGGTTAAACGCAAAACAAAAAAAAAAATCCCAGAAGTTGTGAATAACCAAAATCTTCATCTCAACCATTAAGAACAAGTAAATTGCAATATTCCCTTCGTGAAAAATATGAAATATTTCTTCAACAATACTTCAGTTTTACAATTAGGCATGCACGAAAGAATAATCAAAATCTAGATAACCAAATGCAGCCCATAAACCCAAGAGAGATGGATACCAAGATCGGAAAATTAAATGTAGCAAACGAAATTCTCTCAGGAAAAAGGCTCTTCCAGAAATATGCAATTCTCATTGCTTAAGAAATTAACACAATTTAAAGACCTAGCACCGCCGGTTCTATAATCGGCTGTGGAAAGTATACTCTGATCTTCACTTTCCTCACCCCACCACCGCCGGTTCTATAATCGACTTCGATCGATAATCTCGAAAGCTTCATCAGAATTTGCACCGTAAAATTATTTACAAGAAGAAGCCATGCAAAATAGAGAAATTTCAGAGATAATTGAATCTAAACCCCCCAATTTCTGAGTGTGCAATAATTGAGGCCAATTGAATTAGAAATCCCCCATTTACGAGTATGCAAAATTGGGGGAAGTTGAATCACAAATCCCCAGCGGTAGAGTGAAGCTCTGGTTCGTCAGCTGGGGCTTTTCTTACTCTGTTTCTAAAGATTTTGGAGTCTCCTTCAATTGTTCCCCTTCAAATCTGGATTTTTTTTTGTGAAGTTGGGGACTTTTCCTAACAAACCCCATTTTTTTACTGGTTCACTCTAAAGTAGTCCACATCAGTATTTAAAAATTTAAAAAATTAAAATCCTTAGTATTTAAAAATTAAAAATCCTTGCCACATCACATTTACCAGATAGATTACCTGCAGTAGCAGTTCGAGGGACGAAAATCACAAAAAATTGCATCTTATAGAACAAATTTCAAAATTCAAAACTTAAGAGGACGAAAATCAAAGTCAATAAAATTTAAAGTACAAAAAAATCTATTTCCCTAACTTTTATCAAATTTGCTCCAAGTAAAGGCGCATCTCCGCTCATTGGACCTTCCATAATAGATATGTTGTCATTAGACAGATTATGAACGTGTTGTATGTTTTCATGCAAAGCAAGTGGATAAAGATTGTATTTAATTATTTATTATCATTATTTCTATTTTATATTTTTAGGGCTTTATTTCATTAAGTATTAATGGGTTGGACTTTTAGGGCTTATACGCCTAAAACCTTATAGTTATCTATTATAAATATGAGTTTTTTAATCATTGTTATTCAGTTTTTAATGAATTAAAATATACTGGATTTTATCCTTTTCTGCGTGTTTTTATAGTTTGTTAGGATATATTTTAGTTTTGATGATTTTCCAAAACAACATGTAATAGGTTTGAAAGCAGTCAGGATAGTATCTTTTATTTCAGGTCAGGCTAGGTTAGCTCTCGTAAGAATAGGCTGTCAGTTGAGGGAACACTCAGTTGAGTGGGAACTCAGCGAGGAGGAACTCAACAACACAGCCTGAGGATATCAAGATGACATCAAGAAGAACTGACTGAAGTCATGCCAGAGACCTGAATCAGAAGAGAAGCCTGAAGGATGTCCCACTGAGTGTAAAACAGGCTGATCTAAGCTAAGTCAGGTGGACCACTCAGTGAAGAGTATGATCAGGAGGATCAGTGTTGTACCAAGTAGGCCCTGAAGGAGTCAGGCTACTGTGGTCAGAGAACTTTGTCATTCAGCCTTATGACAAAGTTCTTGGAATGATCTTCAAAAAGTATCTGAAGGACAACTACACTAAAGGCGTTCAGTCCACTGAAGATCATCAGTCAGTGAAGGAGGAAGCTACCTAAAGTCAGTGGGTCTTGGTCAACCCACTGAGTCAAAGATCCGTGAATCCAGGCCACGTGGACCAATCAGCACGAGGCAACAACTCTGACACTGATAAAGGCCGCATTCCAAGAAAAGTGGTTGAAACCATTAAATGTTGGATTCAAATGTATTTCCTCTCCAACGGATACATTTGAATCCTCATTATGAATACAAGCTCATAGCTTCATTGTAAGTGTGTATGAAGAAAGAAAAATCGACACCTACAAGCTATAAGAGTGTGTGAGTTGTTAGAGAGTCATAAGGAAGTGTTGCTCACACCCACGACACTGACCTTTAGGTTATCACTTATATTCATTGAGTGTCAAGCTTGTAACTCTTAGCTTAGAGAGGCTTTCCTAATCTTAGCTTTAAGGCTAACACATTGTAAAGGAAAACCTCACCTAGTTGGAGAAAACCAAACCAAACTAAACCCTTTCAGAAGAATGTTAGGCTTGTAGTGAGGTGAGGAGAGGCAGCCCAGGGAGTTGCGTGAGTCCAGTTGTAAGTGCACCTTGGCACGTTAAAAACAAGAATCCTAGTTAGTGGATTTCCTGTTAAATCAGGCCCGTGGATGTAAGAGCTTGAGTCTCTGAACCATGTTAAACTGAGCGTTGTTTTGTGTTTAAGCACTTGCTAATTATTTGTAGCGTATGCTCACTGAGTGTACTTGGAAAGGCTGAAAAGGAAATTAGCTAAGTATCTTAGTCAGGGAGAATCAATCTCACTGACGGGCTTAAGCAAGCACTCGAGAGTTCAGTCTCTCGAGTCACTGCCTTGTTAAGAGCCTGAGCTCACAAGTCAATTGCACTGACTTGAGTGCTCTGACTCTTAGCAACGCAGTGACTTGAATATCTTTCACTGAACTCATTCAGGGTGCAATGCAAAAGTTTTTTTTAAAAAAATTCTCTTTCCTGAATTCCCATATCTTCGGTTTTTTTCTGAAAGAATTCTGGGACCATCATAGTTGTTCTTCCAGTATTCATAGCCACAAGAAGCAATGGATTAACATTTTAATCATGTTGTGTTTATTCTGGTATTATTAGAATTAATGGATTTATGTAAGTATCGTGCTCCCGATGCGTCAGTTGGTATTAAAGACATACAATTCTGTTGAATTTATCAATTATGTCATGAGTTTACGATACATAGGAGGAATTTGATTTTCTCTGGTCTCAAGGGGCAGCCGTCATTAATGGAATCTTCGACGGCTACTGCGAACGAGACAATTCCGCACCACCGGTGACCATTCGGCCACAATCTCTAATTTTGGCAGCCTTGGTTGCTTTAGTCACGACGCAGATCTGAACCACCAATGCCACACGAATCACCCCTGCACCACTGCAACACCAACACCTTCAACGCGACCGCACAGTTAACAGACCGATAAACCCACCACTTTGCCCGCTTGCCGTCACACATTGCTTCTTCTGTGCTACCTCTCTCCATCGACCCACGTCGTTTCCCACCGCGAGGACACTAGGTGCACCATTTTCCTTTAGACGTCACCTGCAGCTTAGCCCATATACAAGCAATTGTACCCCGACCATTCCTGGTTGCTTTTCAGGCATCGAACGCCAGCTCTAATTGGCGGAGTGCATGGCTGCACAAGTAGAGTCTTTTATGAGGAAGAATACGATGGTAATCTTGGAATTATTGCCCTAGGTGATGAAATTGGGAATTTCAACATAAGGGAATTACTTAGGTCATTTGATTGTATAGGCCGAGCTGAAGTTAGTAAAAAAATGAGTCAATTTCTTTTCATGGACTGCAATTTGATGATGGGCCAATTCTTTTAAAGGCTATTAATTTGGAAAATGGGCTATATTATATTGATGATGGTTTTGGGCTAGTGAAGTAAAATAATAATCATTTCAAAGGGCTCAGAAATGATGCCTCATAGCAGCCACCGAGTTCCCATAAAATTTCGTGAATCGCCGATATAATGCTTGGTAACTTACTGTACGGTTGATGTGGCCAGGGGAATAAAGATCAAATGGTCACATTCACTTTATGTTTCCAAAACAGGATTAATCTTTCACTACCTTCTATAGAGTCTACACCAAATATTCTGTCAAACCTGTGAAGAGAGACCTATTTTGCGCACCACTATTGGGGTACTTTCGAATCACTTATGAAAATAATATTAGGATTCCTCTCATAATAGAGCCGCCTAAGGTTTTATAATGCACGGTAATTACCGAGCCCCTGTGCATTCCATATGATACAATTCATAGCAAGCAATGACTGAGATAAAAACACCCAATATATTTAAAGACAATTCTGCACACACCCACAAAATAGATTTTTCGCACAATTAAAGCACGTATTCAACAATAGTATGTCGTAATTAATATATCAAGGTCATCTCCAGTCGTAGAAAAATCTAATTATATAACCCTACCAAACCATATTTAGATTTTGTAATTCAGGGTTTAGTTGTAGGCCGAACAAGGCAAATAATCGCATTAAACGAGAAATTACTATAAGAAATCTTACCGGCAATGGTCGTATGAAGCGAACATTGGAGACACACAAAAGGCTGTGGTGTGGAACCCTCTGGAGAAAAAAATTGTAACACTCCTAAAATTTAGAATAAATTATTTTATTAGATAAAATAAGATCAATTAGTGAGACTAAATCCACATAATACATACCATTTTTTTTAGCATCGTACAACCTCAGTCAAATATTCCTTTTGTCATAAAGTCAATGCAAGCCTTGTTGTTTGAATTAATATTGACATTGGAGGAAACCATCACAACCTTGATATCAAAAACCTTTATTGATACATCAATTTAATTATAGGGGAGCTACTGATTAGTACATTTTATAGAGCCTTTAGACAAAATAATACTCCTACTATTTTTGGTTTAAATTCACTACAAAATAGGTTTTTGTATTTAGGCTAGTTTTCATAGGTCTTGAACAGTAATTAAATAGAAAAATAGTCAATTCAAATCTACAATTTCTCAGCGAAGACATTTCATTTTAAAATATTTAGACTCTTTTTTCTCTCTCTAACTCTCTCTCTCTCTCTCTCTCTCTCTCTCTCTCTCTCTCTCTCTCATCCACGCTCTATCTCCCCCAAAATCTCTCCCGAAAGAAGGTAAAGCCTCGGACAGACGTCGGTCGGCCGCTTCTGTTCAGATCATTGGTTGACCGCCTCTGTTTAGATTGATGTCAATTGCTTCAACACTGCTACTGTTCCGCTATTTAAAGATCAACGCCATTCTTGTTCAGATCGACGTTATACTTTTAGGCAGTTTTCATTATATTTTAAGCATTTTATCATACTTCGTGTTATTTCCTTATATTTAAGTCCATTTCTATGTACTTTAGAAAATCTCATTTTTTTTATCAGTAAATGTTAGTTGCTAGTAGTTAGAAGTTAGTTCACCAAGCCCCAAGTACTTCAAGAATTCTTCAAGCCACCTTATAACTCTCTTGATTCGTTCCTAAAGGGAATCGAACCTGGGTCACTCACTAAAGTAAATCTCATTGTACTTTCTTAGTAAATCTCTTTATACTTTAGTATCTGTCATTGTACTTTATGCCACCGCCGTGTAGAAAGCTGTTGGATTTAAAATAAAACTGTCGTCTTCGTCCGATTAGAAAACACCAATCTAAGGTAAACTACGGCTTCTTACCTAATAGATGCAGCAAGAGATACCCAGAGATGGACGTCGATCGGAGGTGGAGAGAGAGAGGCGGAGAGGTGGGGGATATGGATAGATACCTAGAGACAGAAGTCGATTGTATGCAGATGGCGTTAATTTAGGAGTCTTTATCACTTGAATTGCACAACCACAAACCGACGGTGTAAGAAGGCACACCAAGCACATGTTAGGGGATGGATTTGGAAGAGTGGCGCTCCGGTTGCATTGACGCGAGGGTTGTAGATGGATTTTGAAGGATTGATAAGGAAATGATATAAAATAAGATGAATTTGAATTTTGAAACTCACAAGTCATTAATTTTTAGGACTGAAAAATGAAGTGACAGCTTCACTGAAGCAGAGAAAAGGAAAAAATGGATAAATTACGTCAAACTCCCTTGTGGTTTGAAATATCGGCATGAAACCCCCTGTGCTTTAAAAATTGCGTCAAACACCCTAATGGTTTTATAAATATAGCATGAAACCCCCTTGTGGTTTATAAATATGTGGTTTATAAATATAGCATTAAGCCCCTAACTCTGTTAAGATTAGCTGTTGTGTGCAATTCACACTCACTTCATGCAAATTTTAGTGGTTTTTTTTAATATGTTGATACAATTATCCCTCCATCAACTAAATTAAATGCTCCTTCTATTATGGATTTTTGTAAGTTTTTTTTTTATAATCTTATACTTTTATATAGTTGATTTATTTAATAATTATTGTCTATAAAATATTATAAAAAGACGAGAAGTGAAAATACTTTTAAAAAGTCCTCTTTAAATCTAATTATATATTAATATAGCATATAGTAAATTAACTTGTAGTTAGAAATATTAAGAAAAATAAAAATAAAAAAATTGGAACCTACCCTGGACACTTCTCGTTCTAAAGAAAATCAGCAACAACAAATTTCTTCTTGGTCAAGTCTTTGTATGTTCACAATAAGCAAGTTTTATTTGAGAAATTCACATTTTTTTTAAAAAAAAATTGTATAAATTTTGAAATTTTACTAGGAGATAAACCCTAGTTTGCGTTTAGGTGTTTTATGAAAGAACGTCAACATGTCAAAAGTATATAATATGTCATACGGGTTAAAAATTAACGCTATATATTTTTTAAGAAAAAAAAGGATCTTGTGCTACATTTATAAAACTATAAGGGGGTTTGGCGCAATTTTTAAAGCACATAGGGGTTTCATGCCTATTTTAAACTACAAGGGTGTTTGGCGCAATTTACCCGGAAAAAAATGAGTAAAGTTAGTAGGGGTAGTTTGGTTCATTCATGATATATTATGTATTTGGTTCTTGGTTGCACATTAAAATTACTTTGTTGAAAATAACTTTTAAAAAGTTAGTGTTAGGCATGAAGGCCCAAAATAGTGTACTTATTGGTGTTCTTCCCTTTAATTTTTTTTTGCAAGAAAGGTCAGTCTCCTTCTTAATTCTTAAAATTCTTTACATGGCTAAGCTTCTATTTAAATATGATAAGTCAAATGAAACCTTTCATATACTAATAAATTTTGTTTTTGTACCATACTTCTCCCAAAACCAATTTCATCAATTTTGAAGCCAACCACATGATCTCGCAACAAGGTGTCAAATCAATTTATTTTACTACGGTTCCAATCAATGTTTAAGGTGTGGTTTACTTGTCTTTATTAAATATTTTGTATGAGTAAATTGTTTAACTACATGCATGCTACATGAGTTTGTTATTATTTATGCATGTGTTGTTTAATTGTCCTTATTAAATATTTTATATAAGTAAATTATTTTCCTACGTGGATACTACATTAGTTTATTTTATATATGCATGTATGTTGTAATTGTCTTTATTAAATATTTCGTATGACTAAATTGTTTATCTGCATCATATGATATGAAAATGAATGATATTTATGATAAGAAAATTCAAGAAACATACAAAGACTGCAAATAAGTCCGCATCGGTGAAGGCGGTCCGTCCCCAAGATCGTTGTTGGGATACCAAGATGTATACAGTTATATATAAGACCTAAAGATGCATCTAAAGATAAGTTTAGATTCATTACCCTTGAAGACCGAGGCGTTGATTCCACTAGAGATCTCTAGTTTGTCTCTCAACCTCGTTCGAACACCGGGTGGACGGGGAACTAGCGAACGTGGAGAAAAGTGCCTCCCAATTTCATCTCCTAAAAAACCTACTCACGAATTTCGGCTGTTGCTCGTTTTTTTCTTAGAGTGCTAGGGTTTCAAAGACAAAATTGAAGCCTTTATATAGACTCCTTAGGTTTCATGGGCCAGACTAGGAATCTGTTAGAAGGTATAGGGTTTGGGCTCCTCACGGACCCAAATACTCTTATGTTCAGCCCAGAACATTTATTTGGCCCGTAAACATTAATTCATTCCACTAGAGAATTAATGTTGCACTCCCGTCCTATCCCAAACCGAATCAGGGCTTCTATTAGACTCTATAATTCCCCGTGTTAAAGATATCGCACGTCCATTAATTATTAAAGCTTCTGACTGTTTTAATTAATTAACATCTGTTATTCCTTGAGTAGTACCATTCAACCTTGTTGTCGTACGAATATAATCCACCTGCAGGGTTTAATACGATAATCCTTTATGAGTTTCCTCAAGGGGACGTCATCAACCTGGATCACCAGGACACGGTGCCCTAATGCCAATAAATAGACATCGTGCGAACGATGCCACTACCCAAAATACATAGTGTGTTGAATCAAACAAGACTCTCACCCATGGTAAATCAAAGTAGTGAGCAAGCGCTCAACACATCTAGATATCACACTTAGGGTTAAGAATTACAAGAGTCACCAAGACCTTAGTTCTTCATGATAGTCAGAATAGAAGAACATGTCTTAACTGTGATCCATTCAATACGACATAGTGTACTAGTATAAACAAATGGCCAAGACAAGCAACCAACAAGTTCATACTACAACTTATACCAATAGTTATGTCCAGAACTATCTCAGTTGTGAATACTGTTTATATCTTATAAGGAACCGACAATGTGATCTTTTGTGTGACTATAAACCCACCACATTATCTACAATATAAGATAAGCAGACATATAAGCAATTCATAAGAATGCAATAATGTGAAAAACCATTTATTTCAGATGATAAGGAAATCGAATATATCCATAAAAGCCCAACAAAAGTTTGTTTTACAGTATACACCAACAATCTCCCACTTATACTAAAGCTAAACTTTTTGTATACACATAAAGATATATCAATTCTCCCACTTATACTTAAAGTCTAGCTGGAATACATCGTAAACCAAGACCATCCACATGTTGCTAAAAAACTTTCATCCCCAGAGTCTTTGTGAAAGGATCAACCAGGTTGTTCAACGATGCAATCTTAGCTATAGCCACGTCTCCTCGATTTACAATGTCTCGTATAATGTAGTACTTTCGCTTTATGTGTTTACTCGCTTTATGGGCTCTAGGTTCTTTTGAGTTTGCCACTGCACCCACATTATCACAATAAACAGTGATACACCTTGGCATACTCTGAGACATCTCCAAGTCCAGTAGGAAATTACGTAGCCAAACAGCCTCTTTGGCAGCCTCTGAGGCAGCTACGTACTCGACCTCCATAGTGGAGTCCGCGATGCATTTCTACTTCACACTTCTCCAAGATATGGCTCCGCCTCCCAACACAAACACATAACCCGAGGTAGACTTCCGTTCATCTAGATCATCTTGGAAATCTGAATCAGTATAATCCAAAGGAACAATATTATCTGACTGGTATACCAGCATATAATCTCGAGTCCTTTTCAAGTACTTGAGAATATGCTTGACAGTAGTCCAATGTCCTTGACCAGGGTTAGACTGATATCTTGCTACCATGCCTACTACATAGCAAATATTTGGTTCTCGTACATAACATCGCATACATAAAGCTTCCTACTGCTGAAGCATAAGGAACCTTAGTCATCTCCTCTATCTCCTTCTGTGTCTTAGGACACATATCCTTAGATAAGGGAACTCTATGTCTGAAAGGTAGTAAACCTTTCTTTGAGTTTTGCATGCTAAAACGAGCAATCACAGTAGCAATGTAAGATGCTTGGGATAAACACAACATTCTCTTTTTTTGATCACGAACGACCTTAATACCAAGAATGTACGATGCTTCTCCCAAATCTTTCATTTGAAACTACTCTGAAAGCCACACGTTTACGTCTGATAATACTTTCACATTGTTGCCAATGAGAAGAATATCATCTACGTACAGTACTAAGAATACCACGATGTCTCTATTACTCTTCTTATACACACAACTTTCATTTTGACACTGTTCAAATCCAAAGGATTTGATCACCTCATCAAAACGAATGTTCCAAGACTTGGAAGCTTGCTTTAGCCCATTCAGCTTCCAGACTATATGCTCTTGGCCTTTCTTCACATAACTCTCAGGTTGCCGTATATAGATGTCCTTATTCAGATTTCCATTAACGAAAGTTATCTTGACATTCATTTGCCAAACCTCATAGTTCATGTGATTAGCTATGGGTAAGAGAATCCAGATCGATTTTAGCATGACTACTGGTGAGAAGGTCTCGTCAAAGTTGATTCCTTCTTTCTGGGTAAAACCCTTTACCACCAACCTTGCTTTAAAGGAAATAACCTTCCCATCAGATCCTCTCTTATGTCTGTAGACCCACTTACACCCAATGACTTCCTTGCCATGGGGAAGTTCGTTTAGGTCGTACACTTCCATAGCATCCATAGATTCAATTTCTGAATCCATAGACTTGTGCCAAGACTCTACATCTTTGTCTTGAATTACCTCTTTGTAAGTCCAGGGATCGTTATCATCATGTTCATTGCTTGGAATCAATTCCACAGACTCTCCCACAAACATGAAGTGATCAGGTTGACGTACAAACCTCCCACTACGACGAGGCAATGCATGCAAAGGTTCATCAGAGTAATCACGTTGTGCAGTCTCTTGTGGTATTTCCTCTTGCACACTCGGTTTGCCATTGTCTCCCCTTAACTTATTGAGAATGATCTCACTATTGGACTTATGCTCATTCATATAGTCTTCCTCTAAAAATCGGGCATTGGTACTCATCATCACCCTCTGATCATTAGGACTATAAAAATAACCATCTTTTGTTCCCTTAGGATATCCTACAAACAACCGTACTTCAGTTCTAGGTGCCAACTTATTAGCTTCCTTATCTAACACATGTACCGGACAACCCCAAATCCGAATGTGGTTGAGACTAGGCTTTCGCCCAGACCACAGTTCAATCGGAGCTTTTGGAACCACTTTAGAAGGCACGTAATTTAGAATGTACGTCGCTGTTTCCATGGCATATCCCCAAAATGAGGTAGGTAAAGAAGCATAACTCATCATTGATCTCACCATTTCCAATAGAGTCATATTCCTTCTCTCAGCCACGCCATTCTGTTGGGGAGTACCAGGCGCAATGAGCTGGGATGTAATCCCATTCTCTAATAAGTATTGTCTAAATTCATTACTAAAGTATTCACCACCACGATCAGATTGTAGTGACTTGATACTCTTACCATGTCAGTTCTCCATTTCTACCTTAAATTCTTTGAACTTGCCAAAGCATTCAGACTTGTGGCGAATCAGATAGATGTACCCATATCTTGAGTAATCATCAATGAAAGTGACGAAATACTTAAAACCACCTCTAGCTTGAACAGACATAGGCCCACACAAATTAGAGTGAATCAATTCCAACACATCATTGGCCCTATTCCCCTTGGCCTTAAAAGGCCTTGAAATCATCTTTCCTTCCAAACAGGATTCACATACTGAGAACGGTTCCACTTGGAGAGACTCCAAAGAACCACTACTTAGCAGTCTTTGAATTCTTCTTAGATTGACATGACCCAATCTTAGGTGCCAAAGATATGTTTGATTCATCTTCGAAGGTTCTTTTCTCTTATTTGATGATGATGAATGAGTTTCAGTCACAGTACGATATGCACAAGTAATAGTGTAAAGATTATTTTCTAACGTGCCAGAACAAATTAAAAAGTTATTTCTCATAATAACAACTTTGTCATTAAAAACAACTGAGCATCCATCCAAAAACAACTTCGAAACATAAATTAAATTCTTCCAAAAACTCAGCACGTACAAAACATTCTTTAATACTAAAACTGAATTAGAAAAACATAAGTGCACATCTCCCACTGCGACCACTACTACTGTCGTAGCGTTGCCCAAACCGATAGTAATCTCGCCCCCACTCAGTTACCTTGTTTGTAGATACCCCTGCAAGGTATAATAAACATGATCAGTGGCTCTTGTATCTACTACCTAAGAAAGGGCAGAACAAGCCGCAAAGCATGTTTCAACAACTAGAGCAAGAGACGCACCAGAGTTATCCTTTTTCAGGAGAGGACAATCAGGCTTCCAATGTCCTGTCTTGTTGCACTTGAAGCATTTGCCTTTCGGCTTTTTCACGCCACCAGAAGGCGCCAAAACCTTGCTCCCACTGCTTCCACCACTACTTCCACCAGCCTTTTTCTAAGAAAGCTTTTTCTTCTTCCCGCCCTTAGACAAAGAAGATCCAGCCTGAACATAAACATGAACTTGTGGTCCCTTACCCATGAGACCTTCCGCCGCAACCAATTCCGCAAGAAGCTCGGCCACAGTATAGCCCTTCTTACTCATGATTACGTTCAAACGGAAGTTTTCAAAGGATTTTGGGAGCGAGTTGAAGATCATATCGACCTTGGCAACACCATCGATTTCTCCCCCGAGTACCTCTATCTCATTCAGATATTCCATCATCTTGAGACAGTGGTCCCTCACCGACGCTCTCTCTGGCATAGAGGTAGTCATAATTTTTCTTATAGCCTCAAAACGGGCAGCCTTATCTTTCTCACCAAAAAGCTCTTTTAGGCTCAACATCATATGTGCGGCAGTAGGAGTGTTTTGATGCTATTGTTGTAAAACATTTGACATAGAGGCCAAAATGTAACAACGAGCCATCTCAGCATCTTGTGCCACTTCTTATGAGCCTCCTTTTGCTCTTCAGTGGAATCGCATGCCAGATCGGCAGGAGCAGGAGTATTGAGCACAAACTTGTACTCATCTACAACTAGGACAATGTCCAGATTTCTCTTCCAAACCAAATAATTCAGACCAGTAAGCTTATTTTCTTTTAAAATAACCATAAACGGGTTGAACGTCATCTTATTAAATCTGAAATAAAATAAATGCAAGCAAGCATTAAAATCACAACAAATGCACACGCAAGCCAGGTTAGGATGGTCGTTTACGCATGTGTTCATCAACCAGACACCCAGTCTTTAATTTCAATATCACGTCAACTTATCCTTATGACGAATGAAATTAATAGTCGAACGTTAACTGGCAATGTGAATTAGAATAAGGACCCCGTTGGGGGTTATATTAAAATTCACATCTAAGTGATGACCACAATTTAACTATAGGAACTATTATTCACAATTGACGAGCTCATACAAAGAACACGTTGCAAGTAAATAATTCACTACAGTTATCTTGAAATAATCTTAACTGATGAGCTCATGAATGAACATCCATTGTGGATGATCACATACTTAATCTAAAGATTAAAATATTTTGATTAGAAGTCTTAACTAGTAAGCTTGTGAATGTTGCATCCGTTAGGGTGGGACTCCCAAGGTCCCACGAGCAACAATCACCTTACTTAAAGACCAATTGTGGAGGCCAATGAATTAATTAAATTTAACTCACTTAGTCATTTAAATATGAAGATTATTCGCAGGCATAGCAGATTATAATAAAAATAAATTATAAAATACAAACATGCCACAAAACGAATAATAAAAGCATAAATAAATGCATATCTATCGCAACACCTTGTAAAACTATCAAAACCAGCCCATCAAAGCTATTACAATGATAAAACAAGGGCGTGGACGGATGTCTCGCATTGGCCTCTCACGCAAAGCAAGAAATGGTCTCGAACAGCTCGAATTCTCGTCACCCGAACTAAACTGGCAGAAAACTTTATCAAGACAATTGAATTAGCTCTCGCCACATGGGTCCTAGCAAAGCTCTAATAAATGTAGATAACATCGTGAGGTTTCTAAAATGGGCTTACTTGCAGAAAACAGATTCCCGAGTCAAAAGTTATGGCCAAAACAGTGAACGTCGCCGTCTAGGGCCAAAAACTTCTAACAAGAAAAACCTGAAATCCGTTTCCACATCCTCCATCCGACATCGCCCGCTCTTGTGATCAGAAAACACAACAAATAAAATTGAACGAAGCCCTAATACAGTGATCTATGAATAATCCTATACTACCCACACTTATTATCTGGTGGGAAAAACAATTATAAGATCACATAAGGGTTGTGATAGAGAAACGATCTAAAGCCAAAAAAACATAAAAGACATACATATCTATACATTTCAGGCAGAGCCAACAATCTACAAATCCTTGGCTCTGATACCATTTGATGGAACGTGCCGGTGAAGGCGGTCCGACCCCAAGATCGTTGTTGGGATACCAAAACGTATATGGTTATATATAAGACCTAAACATGTATCTAAAGATAAGTTTAGATTTGTTACCCTTGAAGACCGAGACGTTGATTCCACTAGAGATCTTCTAGTCTGTCTCCCAACCTCGTTCGAACACCGGGTGGACAGTGAACTAGCGAACGCGGAGAAAAGTGCCTCTCAATTTCATCTTCTAAAAAACCTACTCACGAATTTCTGCTGCTGCTCATTTTTTTCTTAGAGTGCTAGAGTTTCAAAGACGAAATTGAAGTCTTTATATAGACTCCTTAGGTTTCATGGGCCAGACTAGGGATCTGTTAGAAGGTATAGGGTTTGGGCTCCTCACGGACCCAAATACTCTTATGTTCAGCCCAGAACATTTATTTGGCCCGTGAACATTAATTCATTGCACTAGAGATTAATGTTGCACTCCCATCCTATCCCGAACCGAATCAGGGCTTCTATTAGACTCTATAATTCCCCGTGTTAAAGATATCGCACGTCCATTAATTATTAAAGCTTCTGACCGCTTTAATTAATTAACATCTATTATTCCTTGAGTAGTACCACTCAACCTTGTTGTCGTACGGATATAATCCACTTGGAGGATTTAATACGACAATCCTTTATGAGTTTCCTCAAGGGGACGTCATCAACCTGGATCACGAGGACACGGTGCCTTAATACCAATAAATAGACATCGTGCGAACGATGACACTACCCAAAATACATAGTGTGTTGAATCAAACAAGACTCTCACCCATGGTAAATCAAAGTAGCGAGCAAGCGCTCCACACATCTAGATATCACAATTAGGGTTAATAATTGTAAGAGTCACCAAGACCTTTAGTTCTTCATGACAGTCAGAATAGAAGAACATGTCTTAACTGTGATCCATTCAATACGACATAGCGTACTAGTATAAACTAATGGCCAAGACAAGCAACCAACAAGTTCATACTACAACTTATACCAACAGTTATGTCCAGAACTATCTCAGTTGTGAATACTGTTTATATCTTATAAGGAACCGATAATGTGATCTTCTGTGTGACTACAAACCCACCACATTATCTACAATATAAGATAAGCAGACATATAAGCAATTCATAAGAATGCAATAATGTGAAAAACTATTTATTTCAGATGATACGGAAATCGAATATATCCATAAAATCCCAACAAAAGTTTACTTTACAGTATACACCAACAGTGGGGGACCTAGTGGGAATGTATCCTTGGGATAACGACGACAAGAAAGAACTCAGGATTGAAAATATGTCTTTGAGGGGGATTGAAAAGAGATCCTTGGGAAAACCGTGAAACACTAATTATTAATTATAAGTTAATATGAATAAAAGTTTATATGAGTCAATATGTGTGAATTGCATGGTTAGTTGTGGTTATGCATTTTATTTGTATGTTATATTTAATCTTGACAAAGAGACCTCACTGATCTAGTGGTTTTTCTCATACCATACAATTTAACATTTTTTAGATTGAAGGAGTGCGGTGGAGGGACGGTGGATGCAGATACATGTTATTTGAGGAATTTTATTTAGTTATTTAATTATTATTTTATTTAGACTTTGAGTCACGCTCCTTTAAATAAATATTTAGTCTTCATTGTTGGGAGTTTAAATGTTCATTATGGATATACTTATAGGAGTTTTGATTACATGATTATTTATTTATTTCCGTCTTTCAAAAAATAAATTTATTTCTACTGCTAAATTTTATAAAATAAAATAAATTGTCGAATTAAAATAGTTTTTAAAAGCATTACAGAAATTGGAATACCGTAATTACTGTATCATGATCGTCTCCAACCGTAGAAAAATCTAATTATATAACCCTACCAAGCCATATTTTGATTTTGTAATTGGGGGTTTAGTTGTAGGCCAACAAAGCAAATAATTGAATTAAGTGAAAAATTATTGTAAGAAATCTTACCGTTGATGATCCTATGAAGCAACACAGGAGATTCACAACGGGGGGTAGCGTGGAACCCTCTGGAGAAGAAAACCCTGGGTCAAGAAGCTTTTTCTACCCCTCTCAATAAAAAAAAAGCTATCTAAACATGATGATAAATATTGAATTACAAATTCAATAAAATAAAAAATAAATTTAAACAAAATAGATAAAATAAAATACATGAAATTGACATGATGTATTTGAATTTAACCAAGAATAATCATATGTATACAATATTCAAACTCAACAATATAAAAAATAAATTTGAGAAGTAAAATTAAAAATTTCTCATGAAAAAAAAAGAACAATGTTTAATTATTTTATTTACAATATAATTAACAATATTATAATTAGAATAATTAATGCATATTTATAGAAAATTCTTTGAAATTATAATTCACATGAACCATTGAATTGCATGTTACCATTACATGCATTAAATCAAATATGAAATATCTTACCCTGGATCGAACTTGCAGATCAAATAACATATGCTTTAGACGATGACCCATAATTCATAGACTTAATACTCTAAATATTATCAATATTAGGAAAAAAATATATTATATAAAAATGACACTGAATGACAAATAACATAAATGTATTATAAAATGATAACTACATCTTGATTGAAAATCTTGTAACAATATATTTGAACTCCACATTGATATGAAGAAATAAAGCAAGACGAAGACGCCAATCTAAATGGTTTTATGTGTCTCTGTTTTTTTTTTAAATACTGTAAAATATGAAATAAATTTACATATCAAATTATATTCAGAAGTAATATACATAATTATGTACCTTAATTCCAATCAAATTTTGGTATTAGAAGAGCTCTACCATTTTGCTCAACTCTGACTAAAGGTCATCTTTGTTTTATGATCCCATTAAGATCTTTTATAAATTTTAAAAAGTGCACCATTCAGCTTCTTTTAAAGATACGATTGTACTTATAACTTCTTTAAAGAATAAAGACAAATCTAATACTCAAAGAAACTTATCAAAATTTAATCAAATATTTTCAATCTTATTCAAAGGTTTTGAAATACATTTAGTGGTAATTCGAAGAGAATAATTTATTTCAACAAAATTTCATGGGAACTTATGAAAAACCATGTAGGGTTCCTTAAATTGATTTATCTAACATTGATGTAGTAAAATCATTTAAGGATTTTATTCAAAGATAAAATAAAATAAATTAATACACTGTTAAAGAATAATATTAGAACATCGAAATTCTTCCAAAATAAAATTAGAAATTGGTTAAGACACAATAAAAATTGTGTGTAAGAACCAAATCTAAAAAATAAATCTTGTGGTAAAGAAGAAGAACAATTAATTTGTGATGCCAAAACATACTTTGATTGCACATACAAAAATATAAATTACTATACAACTTTATTCTCAAACTTAAGATTTAATTATACAGTCCACCATATCCTAAGTGGTTTAGCTGCTCTTTACACTGACCTTAATTTTATACAATATATATTGAAACCAAATCTATAACATCGCTTGTCATTGAATTTCGGGTGTAGGAGAGTACCAACCGGAGGTTTGATTCTCTACCTCCAAGAAATCTTGTGAAGTTTAAATTTGAAATTCTAACCTTCTATTTCTACTCATATTAACTATGTAATTATATGTCAAACTAAAATATGTCAGGTGGTGAGCACCGTAGATGATTGCAAATAATAAAATGAAAAATCAAGATTCGTGTTGAACATGATTTCTTTAAAATAAATTATGTCCTTCACTCTTAGTACTAGTGAATCGTAGGACACTTGTTTCCCAGGATACAACGGTTAAAAACAACATAGCATAATTTCTTGCTCAAAGCAAACTGAGAAGTTGCCCGACAAATCGCCGAAATATAGAACAAAAAACAAAACAAAATGAAGCTTGAAGAAGGTAGCAATTGTTGGAATGTATCTTTATTTCTTTCTCATTTCAGCATGGCTTCCATCATCTAATGAGGTGCTACTTATAGCCCTAAAAAATCGATCATTGGAGCGTGTCAATAATTGCCATAAAACCATAACTGAAACCTGATTATTGTAGGGTTTGAATATCAAGATGTGTGAATTGACACGACCACACTCACACCAACAAGCATAATACTAATTTAAATAAAATACAACTGTGTAAACCTGCTACAATTTTTTTCTTCCAACTGCAAAAGCATAATACTATCACAAACCCGACAACCAGTTCATGTTTACAAAAGTGGTTTCAAGTCCAACCAGCAAGCAAGTACACACTAGTTTAGAACACAATATAGTACATGTCCAAATCAATACATAATGTACAACAACGGAAGCAAAATAAGCAACGGTCCTGCCAGCAGGTCGTCATCTATGTACACCGCAACCCAAAAGTCTGCAAGAGCGTCACAGCTAGCCCAGTATGAACAGGTCGTCACACGTCACCAGAATTACCTACAATGCACAAACTACGTCAGATATATAAATCTCAATAAGTAGAAATTATGCATGATATGTTGTGATTCTTTTGAAAACCTCCCCATGTACTCTCTCTTTAAAATCACCAATTTATTTATGAAACACTCGCAAGGGTCCATCGACTCACTGTCATACACCGGCAATAAACAAATAATAACATGCATAATAAATATGATCCTGGCGTGAGGCCCATCCTCTTGTGGCCCATCAAGGGTTCATCTCGCACGTACGCCCCTCATGTCTACGAAGAAGTAATCCCTCCACGCCGACCCATGTCAGTGAATCAAGGGATCTACCCTGCCGCAACAGCGAGGTCCATCACCAAACATGACCCCTTGTCCGCACAAGAAGTCCCCCCATAGAAACACTCAAAATATAATCAATAAGACAGTGGCCCACCCTAGGTAGCATACGCTAGGCCTCCCCCTAGTCGCCCCTTCCGCCCTCGGTGTATAACCAGTGGCCAAAACACATCATTTAACAAAAAGATATTTTCATGTTAATGCATGATATGCTTGATGCAATGCACAAATAATATTTCGCTATATTCATATATCAACAAACTCGCAGGTTCAATTCACAACAAATATTGAGCTCACAGACTCACTCCACATCAAATAGCTCACAGGCTAATTCCACATCAAATAACAAATGAACGATATATAAAAAGAAAAAGATAGGGGGCCCCACAACCCAGGACCAAGGTAGGTAAGAAGTACTCATTAGAAATCTCAGCTTAAACCCCCTTGGGTAAAATTAAAGAAGATCTTAATGAGTCCTAAAAAGCTACCCTTTAAGGCAGTTTATAAGTACGCCTTAGGTTATAGTGACTGACCACTTAATTGGTCATTTAAGGATCTTTTCTTTGTTTATTCTTCTTCCTTCACTGTGTTTCCTAAATTTCAATATATTTTCCGGTTCTCTCCAAATTCCACATCAAATAGCTCATAGGCTAATTCCACATCAAATATAGAGCTCACATGCTCATTCCACATCAAATATTGAGGTCACAACCTCATTCCACATCAAATATTGAGCTAACAGACTTATTCCACAATATTGTTGAATACCAATTCACATATCACCACTTAAACAAAATAATTCACAAAATAATATGTTTATGCATTGTAGTTGCAAATGAATTTTTCTTAACTCGAATCTGCAAAAGCGTTAATAATTCAACCCTTAAATCACATTATCGGCCTCCAATATTAAATCTAATAAAATAAATTGTAAATATCATTCCAAATTATTATTTAGTTAAATAGACAATAAAATCATACCGAGTTTACTAATTAATTTGCAAGCTAGGCTACTATATACAATAATTAAAAACCTTAAAATAAAAACACCACTGAAACCTATTAACAAACCACAATTAATCAAATAAATCACACTCAAATAATATATACCTGGCTCCACTCTATATATTCACAACTTCTTCCTATCTTTCCCTTTTTCTTTCTTTCTGGAAGTAAGTATATACATGCCAACTTGTTGGGAACTAAAGTATATCTATTACACTGCCTCAGTAAAGCTTCTCCAGGAAGCTTTTTCTTTTTTAATTTTACTAGATACTAATTCCTAGGTATACACGCATGTAGTATTGTAATAGTAGATCGTTAGTATAAATAATTATTAACTAGTAATTCCTCAAGTGGGTGAATAAATAAAATATTGTAAATACATGAATTATTTTATTATTATTATTTCTAGTTAATGAGCAATAAGCACAAGTCCTCAAATTATTCACATTTGATTTATACCACTAACATTCTCATAAGTTGCAATGTATACTCGAACATCGCTAGCTAATCTCAAATAAATTGCAATAGGATTTCCTCACCACTAAACATATAATAGCTTATATATAATTTAATATTTCAAAAGTACAATAAAATAATGCAAATTCACAAGTAGCACATAAATAATAGAAAATTCAGGCAAATTATAAATAGCACTCAAATAATTAAATGCACGCAATGCATGATATATATTGGCCAATGAGTAGTAAGAAGCTCGGGTATTACACCAATCAATTCAGGTTTTAAAACCGTGTTGTAACCTCCTGAGATTGAACTCAGGTTTTCAAATTCACAACTGATGGATCAATATTCAAAATAAAGTTTAAAAGATCATTATTTCAGTAGCCATCACAGAAGAAAAATGAAGCAAAAGTAAGTTTGTCCATCCGCCACCAAATCGGTGCGACTTTTGCATACGCAGGTCGCGCTCGCACACAAGTTCGTATTTCGTAGATCAAATTTAGCCAAGATTTGCACCCCTCTGCGCGTGCATGTAGAGAGTAGAGCATAACCTATAACACATCTTACAAGTGTTAAGTCGGTTCACCTTTATATGTCCACTCACTTTTTACTCTTTTCCAATGTGGGACAAAAAAAACCTTTGCTTTTCCCTTCTCTTTGGTTACAATAAAATTTGAGACTTAATTTTTCATTCACACCACCACAATTTTCCAACAATCCTCCACATTAATAGAAATTGATAAAGATAGAAAAAAATTGGTGATTCAACTCAACTTTAAACTTGAGAGTACACTTACTTTACTAGTCAAGTAGTAGACATGATGTTTTTGAACTATCAATTGTTTGTGTAAACGATGGTGCACTTCACTCAAGTTCTTCCTAACAATTCTCAGTTCTCATGATTATGTTCATTTTGGCCATGAACATCTGCCTGGTTCTGCGATAGTTTTTAGGAATACACCTTACAATATTCCATTCGAAGCGGCCCCACTTCTTTTTTATATAGGTGATTTTTTTAAGAGTATCTCACAAACTCTTATCAAATTATTAATAGTTATATGCTAACCATCACAACACATAACTGGAAATGAGTTTCTAGGGATTAAATAAATAATTTATCCCCCACAAAACAATGATTTAGAGTTAGACATTTATGTTGTCCTTTTGAACCTAGTTCTTGGGATCTCTAGTCATTTAGGTAAGATTTTCCTTCGTTTCAACTCTTATTCTCTAAGGGTTTTAGACTCATTCCTTATGATGTCTACTAAACTAACTCCTGATTTAACCCTTTGATTAACAGACCTGTTATGTTATCTTTAGGTGCGATGTGGTTTATTGTGATAAACCCAATTGAGAGTAGTTATTTAATGGTATTATGTCTACAACGAATATGTCTAGACTTACCATTGTACAAATTACCTTGTGATTTTCCAATTGCGGCTTGACTATCACAATGTATGCAAATTGGTGGCACATGTTACGTCCATTTTGGAACATATTCTAAATATTATTTAAGCCACTTAGCTTCTTCACCACATTAGTCTAGAGCAATGAACTCAGATTCCATGGTGGATCTCGCAATCATCATTTGTTTAGAAGATCTCCAAGATATGGCTGCTCCACTTAGAATGAAGGTTTATCTACTTGTTGACTTAGAGTCCTTTAGATCAGATATCTAATTAGCATCACTATAACCTTCAGTTACTGAAGGATATCTCATATAATGCAGCACATATTCTCGAGTATATCTCAAGTATCTTTGTACTCTTACAATAGCTTTCCAGTGACTATCACCTGGATTACTAGTGTATCTACTTAGCTTATTCACAACATAGGCCAAGTCTGCTCTTGTACAACGCGTTAGGTACATCAGACTGCCTATTACTCTTGCATACTCCACTTGACTCACACCTTCACCTCTATTTTTGGCAAGATGTTGACTATGATACATCGGAGTTCTAGCAAAACCCGAATCGTTCTTGCTAAACTTTTCTAGAATCTTGTCCACATAGTCAATTTGATTCAAGACAATTCCATCTGATATTTTATTGATTTTAATTCCAAGTATAACATCAACAAGTCTTAAATCCTTCATATCGAATCTTGAATTAGACATGTGTTTAGTATACTTCACCATTTTATCATTCCTCCCAATGATAAGTATGTCATCTACATAAACACACATGATTACGTAATCATCTTCCGTATCTTTTATGTAGACACATTTGGTGCATTCATTTATGTGGAACCCATGTTCCATCATAACATAATCAAAATTTTCATGTCATTGCTTTGGTGCTTGTTTCAAGCCATACAATGACTTCACCAATTTACACACTTTGTACTCTTGCCCGGGAGCAGAAAATCCTTCAGGATGTTCCTTGTAAATCTCCTCAATTAAATCACCATTTAAAAATGTTATTTTTACATCCATTTGATGTATATCAAGATTTCCCGAAGAAGCGATAACCATGATTAATCCTATCGACAACATTCTCGCCACCGGAGAATACGTATCAAAAGGTCAAGACCTTCTTTTTGTTTATAACCTTTGATTACAAGTATTGGCTTGTACTTATCAATGGTCCCATTAGCTTTCATTTTCCTTTTGAAAATCCACTTATAACCTACTAGCTTACTTCCCAGAGGAAGATCTATTAATTCTCAAGTGTGATTTTACAAAATGGAATCAACCTCACTTTGAATTGCCTCTTTCCATATAGGACCTTCAAAAGAGTTTATAGCTTCATTGTAGCTTTGAGGTTCACTTTCGAGCATATAAGTTAGAGAAATTCGGACCAAAAGATTTTTCAACTCGTGCTCTTTTACTTCGTCTTGGTTCAACATAATCAACATCATCTTCTACAGTTTCATCTACTGTAGAGTTTTCATATCTTTTTGAAGTACTAGCCTCATTGCTAATTTCAGTGCATGTCTTGCATGGAAATACATGTTTAATAGAATGATGCATTTCTCGATTCCATAATTGTGTTCTTATGTATGTCTTCAATTTGAGACTCATGAATAATAAACTTATAAACACTACTTTTTTATGCATATCCAATGAATACACAATCAATGGTTTTAGGGCCTATTTTTACTTTCTTAGGTGGTGGAACCGCCAACTTTGCAAGACACCCCCACACTTTTAAATATTTGTAAGAAGGTGCTCGACCATGCAATAATTCAAATGAACTTTTATCAACCTTCTTTTGGAGTATCTTATTTAAAAGATAATTTGCATTCAACACCGCTTCTCACCATATATTCTGTGGTAATCCAGAATCAAGCAACTTTGTATTCATCATTTCTTTCAATGTTTGATTTTTTAGTTCTGCAACACCATTTTGTTGGGGTGAATAAGGTGCAGTAGTTTCATGCTTAATTTCGTGTTATGCACAAAATTCAACAAATGGAAATTCGTACCCACCGCCTCTATCACTCCTCAACACTTTAATCTTTCAATTAAGTTGGTTTTCAACTTCATTTTTGTAAAACACAAATTGATCAAAAGCTTCATCTTTACTTTTGAGAAGATACAAAAAATAATATTTTGTGTTATCATCTACAAACGTGATAAAATATTTATTTCCACGACGTGTTGTACAATTTCTAAATCACACACATCCGTGTGAATTAAATCAAGGGGTCACTATTTCTTTCAGTAGTTTGAAAAAATGACCGAGTTATTATCCCTTCCATACAAATCTCACATTCGTCATTTATATCAATATGGAGTGTAGGTATGATATTCTTATTCATTAATTTACGTAATGAATTAAAGTTGACATGACTCAAGCAATCATGCCATGTAACCGAAGACCTAATAAGTAAACAGAAGTAGAAGCAATCTTATTCACGTTTTTCTTAATAGTCATTACATTGGGCTTAAAAAGCCCATCAAACTCATAACCCTTACTAATAAACAATCCATTTTTTTATTAAATAACTTTATCCGCCTTTATTACAATTTTAAACCCATGCTTGTTCAAGAAAGAACCGGACACTAAATTCTTTCTAATTTCTAGTACATACAACACAACATTAAGTGTCAACTCCTTTTCAGATGTAAATTCAGCACCACGGTTCTTTTGCCCTTGACATCAGAAGTAGTTGAATTTTCCATGAAGAGTTTCTCTTCATTCATTTTTTCTTCAAGGACGGTAAACAACTCCTTGGAAGAACAAATATGACAGGTAGCACCCGTCTCAAGCCACCACTCAGGTGGGTTTGAACCCACCATGTTCACTTCGAACACAACAACCGCAAAGTGCATGTCATCTTGATTCATCATATTGGCTTGATTCCACTTCGGCTTTCTACAATTTGCCGCTTTGTAGCTTGGTATGTCACAATAGTAACATTTGCCCAAAAACTTTCTTCTGAATTATTCCTTCTTCGATTCCAAGTTGTTATTCTTGGATGGAGCATCATCCACTTCATTCTTGCCTTTATTTTTATTGTAGGTCCTCGAGCTTTGACCTTGTTCAACAATGTTGGCATTACGCTCGGAGTGACCGTACTTCTTCTCATAATTTTTATTGTCCTCTTCAATATGAAGACGAATAATAAGCTCCCTCACGTTCATCTCTTTTTGCTTGTACTTCAAATAATCCTTGAAGTCATTCCAATCGGATGACAACTTTTCAAGCATAACATCCACTTGAAAAGTTACACTTATCACCATCCCCTCCGTGTGAATGTCATGGATGATAACCTGTAACTCCTGCACTTAACTAACAACAGGTTTAATATCAACCATTTTATAGTCAAGGAACTTACCTACGATGAACTTCTTGCCACTGACATCCTCCGTCTTGTATTTCTTGTCAAGAACCTCCCACAACTCTTTAATCGATGTCACTTAAATATAAACATTGTAAAGGGGCAACAAGGCTATTCAACACATAATTTTTGCATAGGAAATCAAAATGTTTCCATGCATCGAGAGCATTGACAACTTGCATGTCGGGATTCTTCGAAAGCACGGGAGGATCTTCTTTTAAGAACTTTGCCAATTTCAATGTTGTTAAATAAAAAAACCATTTCTATTGACATCTTTAGAAATCCAGCAGCATGTTTGAACACAATTAACCTTTACTCTCGGTGCTAGTGAATCGTAGGACATTTGTTTCCCAAGATACAAAGGTTAAGAGCAACAATATAGCCTAATATCTTGCTCGAGGTAAATTAAGAAGTTGTCCGACAAATCACAAAATATAGAATGAAAAAGGAAATAAAATGAAGCTCAAAGAAGGTAGCAATTGTAAGAATGTGTATTTCTTTCTCATTTTAGTGTATTTTCCATAATTGAATGAGGTACTATTTACAGCCCTTGAAAACCGACCATTGAAGCGTGGAAATAATGGCCATAAAACCATAATCTAAACCTAATTATTGCAGGGTTTGAATCATCAAGACGTGCTAATCAATTCAGGTTTTAACTCAGGTTTTAAAATTTAAAAACTAAAAAACTAATGGACCAATATTTAAAATAAAATTAAAGGACAATTATTTCAGTAGCCGTTACAAAAGGAAAATGAAGCAAAAGTCATCTTCTCCGTCCGCCACCAAATCAGTGTGATATTTGTGTGTGCAAGTCGCGCTCGCACACAAGTTCGTATTTCGTAGACCAAATTCGGTCAAGATTTGCACCTCTCCTCCCTGCGCGTGCACGTAGGGAGTGGTGCATAACCTTTAACACATCTTACAAGCATTAAGTGGATTCACCATTATATGCCCACTCACATTTTACTCTTTTTCCAATGTGGGACAAAATGCATTTGTTTTCCCTTTCTCTTTGGTTGCAATGAAATTTGAGACTTAATTTCTCATTCACACCACCACAATTTTCCAACAAAATCGCCAGAACTACATTTTCAAATGTTGTTGGAAAACTTACTACCAATGAAATCATATTAAAGAAAATTTCAAAATTAAATAAATGCTTGTGAATATCAAATCAATACATTTTTATCTAATACAATACATTTTCTATTATAAATCAAATTCACTACCTTTCTTGTTCGTTCATTTTTATATTGTTCCGAATAGTGGGGCCCATAGATTTCCCAATCGCATCCACCAACAATGATTGCACTGTTCGCATTAGAGCATCGAGGCCTGCAGATTCCCCAGTCGCGTCCACCAGTAATGATTGCATTATTCACGTCAGAATAGTGGGACCCACAGATTACCCAATCATGTACACCAACAACAATTGCACAGTTTGTGTCAGAGTTGGTCGATCCCTTTCCGATCGCAGCTTCCACAGGCATCTACTCCCCAATCATGATTTTCGGATGCATTTGTGATAGGGTTAAGGTGAATTACGGATGATCAAATAACAAAACTTACCGATAAAATCCTCAAAGATGAGGCTACGGTATTTACCGCCACAACGCAAAGTTGCAAATCCATAATGATAAAAAAAAAGATCCCTGCTAGGTTTAATGATATAATATAAATATTACTACTAATAAGGCCTATGAACAAAGCCCGTTAGTAATTAATTCATAATTAAGAAATAATACTAATTAATTAACTCCATTAGCCAAGCCCGCTATCTTCTTCCTTCTCCCATACATAAATCGTGTATCTCTATCAATTACTTTCCCCGCCGGAACAGCCTTGTCCTCAAGGCAGAAATGTGGAAACTGTCCTCGCATATCAGCTACGTCCATCCATGTATTATCTTCATCACTTAGCCCCTCCTATTTAACCGATACTTGTTTAACGGAGCTGCCATCTTTTTCAATCACACGGCGGCCAACTATCTTTTTTGGTAGAAACGGCGGATCGGCGGAAAGGAGATCCACAGGTAGGGTCGCAGGTGTCACAGGAGATCCAATGGTTGGTTTCAACAGTGAAACATAAAATACCAGGTGTATCTTTGACCCGGCTGGCAGCTTGAGGTGATATGCCACTTTCCCAATGCGGGATTGCACTTCAAACGGCCCAAAGAAATGTGGGGCAAGCTTAATGTTCACCCCTAAAAAGATGTTGTGTTGTCGGTATGGTCTGAACTTAAGGTATACCATATCCCCTGCTTCGAAAACAAGAGAGCGATGGTGTTTGTTTGCCTCTCGAATCATCCTTTGCTGAGCTCGTTCCAAATGCACCCTGAGGTCTTTGAGGATTTTATCCCGTTCCGATAGGGATTTTGCTAGAGCTTGCAAACGAACCTCCCATGGGAGAAAAGGGACGAGCAGTGGGGGCGGATTTCCATAAACCACCTCGTAGGGCGTTGTACCTACACTGGACTGAAATAAAGAGTTATAGCAGAAATCAGCCCATGGAAGCCAATTACCCCAGCCCTTTGGACGCTCTAATGCGAAGCAGCGAAGATAAATCTCTAAACACCTATTTAGTACTTCAGTTTGCCCATCGGTTTCCGGGTGATAAGCGAAGCTCATCTTCATTGTAGTACCAGCTTGTTTGAACAACTCTTTCCAAAAGGAACTTAGAAATATAGAATCCCGATCAGATACTATAGAAGTCGAAATGTCATGGAGACAGACGATTTTCTAAAATGATCCACCACAACGAAGATACAATCGACTCCTCTTGAACGGGGCAGGCCTGTGATGAAATCTAAGATGGCATCTTCCCATAATCGACTCGGAATGAGTAACAGACTCAACAACCCAACTGGAGATTTGGTTTCATATTTATTCTATTGACACACCGAGGAAGCTGTTACGAACTCTGTTACTGAACGTGTCATACCTGGCCAATATATTTTGATGACAAGCGCCGATATGTACGGAAAGCACTAAAGTGCCCCCCCCCCCCCCCCCCCCTTGGTGATGCATGAAATTCCTAAAGAAGGTGCTGAGTCCAAGAACTATTCGGTGGTATCACCAATCGACCCTTGTAGTAAAGTATTCCGTGAGAACATAATATTTTAGGCCTGACAGACCTTGAGATAGGCTCGAAATAATTTTCTGCAGCCCGAGGTCAGCCTGTACGTTCGTCTTTAACCTCCCCTAGTCGACCCAATGAGGAATTGAAACTGCAGCTAATTCTACTTCCTCGTCCCACCTTGAAAGAACATCAGTTGCTCGATTTTGTGGTCCCTCCTTATACACTATTTCAAAATCATAGCCAAGTAATTTTGCAGCTCAATTTTGTTAAGCAGGTATTGTTAAAGGTTGAGTCAACAATTGCTTCAAACTCCGCTGATCAGTGCGGACCTCGAATCGACGACCTAATAAATAAGGTCGCCTGTGTTGGACCGCGAGTACAAGGGCTATTAATTCATCCTCGTAAGCTGACTTGGAGATAAGCCTACCGGCCAAATTCTCGCTAAAGTAAGCAACAAGTTGCTTGTTCTTCATCAATACAACCCTCAACCCTCGACCAGATGCATCACATTCAACCACGAAAGACTTCGAAAAATCAAGCATATGGAGCACATGAGCTGATGTTAGTGTTGTCTTTAATACTTGGAAATCAGATTCTGCCTCGGTGGCCAATGACACTATTACACCCCATCTTTCTTCAATAACACGATAGCCCCGCAATCGTCCCATATTGGCATATGAACCAGCGATAATAGCCCATCAAGCCTAAAAATCCACGCAAGGTGCATGGTGAGGATGGATGGGCCATTTCAGAACTGCCCCAATTTTTCCTGGACCCATCTCTACACATTTTGCAAATACCATATGGCCCAAGTATTCAACTTGAGTGTCTCCAAAGACACATTTCTTTGGATTAATAAATAGTGAATGAGTATGAAATATCTGGAATACTTGCGATAGGTGGTGTAAATGAGCCTGCCACGATTTGCTATAAGTTAGTATGTCGTCGAAGAATATCAAAACAAACTGGTGTAGAAATGGACAAAAATATATAAGGCTCTGAAAAGTAGTTGGGGCATTCATCAACCCAAATGGCATAACCAGAAATTCGTAGTGTCCTGAGTGAGTCCAAAAGGCTATTTTGGGCACATCCTCTGGTACTACACGAATCTGGTGATAGCCGGAACGCAAATAAATCTTACTGAACCATCTCGCGCCATAAAGCTTATCCAGCAGCTCTTGAATCACTGGTATAGGGTATTTATTGGGCACCGTCACCTTATTGAGTGCCCTATAATCCATCATAAATCTCCATGATCCATCTTTCTTCCGCACCAATATGACTGGGTTACGGACTGTTGTTGGGTTGTATAATTCCAGTAGCTAGCATTTCAGATACTAATTTTTCCATTTCATCCTTCTGTGTATGATTATACCCGTAGGGCCTAACCGACACCTGTAGTGCCCCGGGTTGTAGCGTAATGCGATGGTCGTTGTCACGGCTGGGAGCCAGATCAGTGGGGGGGACTGTAAGCGCTAGGAATGCTGTAATTATGGCTTTGAGATCTCATCGTTGTCTATCTGATAGGGATGAACCCTGGATGGTGGGGATCAGATTGGATGAGCCGTCAATAGTCCATAACAACCACATTTGAGTCTGTTCCTCCATACATTTCAGCTCTTCCGCCTTACATATTCTACATATGAGAGAGGGGTCCCCACGTAGAAAGATGCACTTTCCCTCCACCTGAAATACCATCGTCAACTTGGCCTAGTTGGCTGTTACATCCCCTAACTTTGCAAGCCAAGAAACACCGAGAATAATATCAACTATGCTTAATGAAAACACATAACAATCAATAGAGAAAGTATGGCTATCAAGTATAAGTGGGACTGACTTACAAACTCCATTTGTGTTGAGGTGTGTACCATTACCCAATATCACCACCAGATCGTATGTCGGAGTCATCGGTTAACCCAAAGACTGAGCCACTTCTGCAGCAATAAAGCAGTGACTTGCGCCACTATATATTATAGTTAAAAGATGTTTGTCACCCACTCTACTAAACAACTTCAAGGCCTGGGATCCATTAAAGCCATTAGAAGAGAGCTTTGAAAGTTGTAGCTGGTGCAACTCCGGAAATATCTTTGTGCACCCATCCTTGGCTTCTGCAATCGGCCCCTGGATTTCATTCCCTAGATCCTCCCCCGGTTCCTCGCTGTTGGGACCAATATAGGTACCAAAAAACTTGGCAGCACACTTGTGTAACGGGGTGTAAGGTTGGCTACAACGAAAACATTTCCCCTTAGCACGAAATTCATGGGTCACTTCTGTTGTGAGGTGTCTAGTGTTTCTGTTGGGCCGGTATCCAAACAACCCCGTGCTTGATGATTGAGACGGAGGAGGTTTTCCCGATAAGCCACCAGGCGATGGATGTTGGGATGGTGAACTTCCTGAGTTGGGTTCGGTGCAGAATGTTGAGGCTAGTCTATACGACCCACCTTGATTATTCAAAGATCGCCCCGAAGATGGAAATGGGCGGGGGATACGGGCAATACGACAGATGGTTTTAATGGCTTCAAAGATGTCCGCCATCTCCGAGTCCGGAATACGATCACGAATCGAGGTGTGCAACCCCACAAGAAACATGTCAAGGTACTGTTCCGGTGGCAGAGAGGGCAATTGGGCAACCCTCTCCTCGAACAAGGTTACATGATCCTCCAAAGTACATGCTTGTAAGGTGATATGCATCGCCTCATAGGCATTAATAGCCAAGCTATCGCCGAAGCGCTCAATCAATTCCCTAGAGAATTGATCCCATGAAATTGTGGTTGGCCGTCGTAATACCCACTGAGCCTAAAACATCGACCGTCCTGACATGGCTATCATGGCTAGTTTAACCCCGTCCTCCTTTGGCGTCTGATAAAAGAAAAAACATTGCTCAACTTGTGCGAGCCAGGCAATGGGGTCGTTGCCATCGAAAGTCGGGAGATCCAGTTTAGGGTTGTGTACAGTACACGTGAGGTTTGTGACAATTGGATGAGAATTCCCTACTGAACCAAGACCACACATAGGAGTGATCCCATGTGAAGAACTGGCAGCAAAGGTTGGCCCCAATAGTGTGGACACAAACGGGGAAGATTGTTGCATAGTTGCAGTGTCGGCAGGTAGAGTCGGTGACCCTTGTTTATCCATTGGTTTCAAGGGTTTCTAGTTTATTCATGATAGTCGAGAACATGACATCATGGCATTCTAGGGCTTTACGGACACCAGTTAATTCGTGGAAAAGGTTTCCTCCACGATGGAAATCTTGGAACCAAAGCTCAGCTCCATATCTTCGATCACCTTCTCCATCTGATCACATCTTTTCTTAGGCAGTCATGGTGAAGATCCGACAGGTCGGACCAAATTGATAGAGTTAAGACACAATAAAATTACCGCCACAACGCAAAGTTGCAAATCCATAATGAAAAAAAAAAAAAAAAATCCCTACTAGGTTTGACAATAGAATATAAATACTACTACTAATAAGGCCCATGAACAAAGCCCGTCCGTAATTAATTCATAATTAAGAAATAATAGCATAATAGCACTAATTAATCAACTCCAGTAGGCACAAGCCCGCTGCGTTACACAAAATCGCGTATCTCTATAAAATTGCACTTATTTTCATAAATATTTTAAAAACCAATACAATTTCATAACAAAAAGGCAATATTTAAAAAAATTAACTAAGGAAACAAGAACGGGAAAAATGAATTTGATCTTTATTGTTTTTGTTTTTGTTTTTCTTTCTTCCTTTCTTACATTTTTTCCCCTTGGCATACATGTACGGACTTCAGATGTACAATGTTTAAAAATGACTCCCCAAAACCTACCCTGGAAACTTTTGTAACACCCACCTTGTATGGAAATGGCACCTATATGCTGATACATGGGCAAGTTATAATTTGACAAGTTAATTAAAAACAAAAAAATATGAGAGGAATAAGTTTCTCCTGAGTCTCAGTAAGGAAAGTTGCCCGTCTCCCGCATGTGATCGAGTGTCCTCTGTAAGCCGAATTTGAGGACTGCCTGATTCCCAGCTCTAAAACCGTTCCCATACACAAGAGATGTATCAGTTGCGATTTGGTGCTTAAAGAACACGCTGAGTTTCGTCTCGAATGGAGATCTTGATGAAGACGAAGATGATGATGCATTAGCATTAGCATTAGCATTAGCATTAGCATTAGCATTAGTACTATCAGACATGCATAGAATCTGGGATTCCAACCACATACTAGCCAGCACCTGACAGATACCTTCTTCTACATCTTGTCTCAGCGTTCGATAGCCTTTCACAAAATGAGCACATTATCAAGAAAAAGAAAAATGAAAACCACAAACACAAACTCTTATTCATCTCTGTTACAATTTCCCCCTTCATTTATTCATCTCTGAGCACATACATATAATACTTTTTAGCTACTTGTACAATCAAACACAGCAGTAAAGTGAGTGTTAATCGTCGGGCCCTTATTAATATTACAAAATCCATATTTCTTCCACCTTCAAGTGCAAAAACAGAAGAAAAGATTATCATGAACTCAAGTTTTCCACTTTTTCCTGGTGAATTTTCTTTGTACAGATAGGTCATAACTCATAATGCATTTAATTCTAATTGGAAAAGGAAAATGAACTTAATGCATCCAGATTGCTCTGGTTAAGTTTTCAATGGTCCAAATTATCGGGAAACCTACATGGAGTCTTGGAACAATTAATTATAAGCAGTAAACTAAAATAGACACACACACACACACAAAAAAAAAAAAAAACTAAGTAGCTTGACCTATTCTTCTTCAAATAGACTTCAAGATCTCTTTAATATTACCAAGTAAACACTTTCTTGCATTATGCATTATGCTAATTAACTGTATGAGAAATCAACTGTGAATTGGGACTAGGAGTGAGAAAGCACCGTTAAGTCGCAGCCAAGCATGCATCATCTCATGAGCCAATATTGATCCAGTCAGTAACCTGAATGCATATCATATCATGCGCCAATATTGGTCAGCAATTAAAATTTGAATTTGCAATGAACTCAATGAGAAATATATATCACCTTGGAAGACCATATAGAATGAGGATTGCTGTAACTTCACAATGGCGCGTTAGTTTATAAGGCTCAGTTCTTGTGCCCGTTACTCGATTTCCTCCTGTCCTTGGACGTCTCAATACCTGGTGATATCGAAGATAAGTGTTGGTAATTAATTTGAAGCAAATGAGTTCAAATTTAAAACTTTCATCAACAAAAATCTTAGCCCTTATTCCACTATGTATGGCGGGCTATATGGATCATACCATTCATTAAGTTTTAGTGTTAGACACATGTTCTTAAATACATCAAAATATAAAATGTTTTTATAAAGATTCTTTCTACGACTTTCTCTCCCGCGTATAATTAGTTAAAAATAATCTACTTTTTATATATGTCATTGATAGTTAAATCCGGTAAGATGGATTAATGCACCCAAACATATGAAGTTTAAACGTAAGTTGACGTCTAGTCATGGAAATAGTTGAATATAGATCAAATATGGAATAGTTTCAGTATTTATTGTTCTTTTTGGGACTCAAATAAAAGGGTGAAACACTTACAGTGCTGACTGTTTGTTCCTCAGAGAGACAGAGGCCTCGGGTTTCAGGCATGTGATGATGTCCCTGGCAAAGAAAAACACATCAAGGTAATCAAGTCTGAAAACGAAGTTATGCTGGATTGAACTAAGAATATTTCTTACATGTCTCTCTCCATCCATAGCTTCATTCAGTGCCTGCCTTTCAACCAAAAGCAGTGGAACCTGTTGTGTCACTTTCATATTTAATCCTTCATAAAACTCCAGGATATCAATTAGAAGGGGCTGGCACTCATCCGTATCCATAATTGCTGAGTCGAGGCATTCCAAGCAAAGTTTTCGACCATCATTTAGGGCGGCAAATCTAGCATCCCACGACTGTTTCAAATAAATTACTTCTGGTGAATAAACTGGAACAAAATATGCTCCTACTCTCTACAATACTACATCAGCCGTATAATTTGTATGCTACAAGCCTAGAACAGAGTAGCAACTAAATGGTCACTCCACCATTCTCCCACATATGAATGGAGTAATTTAGAATTAGAAAAATTCCCATAAACATGGGATTAATCAATCCTCGCTCCACCTCCATGGTATTATTTGTTACAATTTCCTTGGGAATGAACATATTAATAAATAATGTATAATAATATACAAATAATATGATATAAATAATTTTGACTTATTTATAAATAACAAGCTACTAATTAATTATTTGTTTCCTTATTTACAAAATATATATAAAATATCAATTTAGAAATATTTTTTACTCCAACAGACTATATATTTACATGGAAATAATATCAAAGCAAGTATTTTTATTTATTTGCAATATAAATTTTGTTTATTTATTAACAATATATAAATTATTAAAGAATAATATAGTAAGAGTATTAAAAATTAATAATGTAACATAAGTTCTCTAAATAATCTAAAAATAACATTTCTTTTTCTTTGTAAAGAATAAAAGATAAATAGATTTATTATAGATTTAACAACATAAAAATCAACCAATGATTATTCCATTTATTTGTGATTCCTTTGGGATACCAAGCATGCACATTATTATGCATGTAACAAAATTTTATAAAGTAGATGCGGCTCCAACTTACTTCCATTCGCTCACAACTACAACATCGAGGAGTTGCGTCATGCTCGTGACTTGGGCAATACTTCTGGGACCAAAAAGGATGTGCCCTATATTCAATAAGACCAGCTGCATTTGTAGGTATCTGTTAAAAACAAATACTAAGCCTTCTCAAACAAACAATATAAGGAACATATATTCCAATCACAAAGAAAACATACATATTGGTACAAATAAATCATTCAAATCCCAATTTCTTTTATCAATTTCTGCTCGTTCCTTCGTCTCAGCATTTTAGAGTAACCAGCAGCTGCCACCCCCAACCCCAAATTCCACTCCTCAATAAGAATCCTAACCCGATTATCATAATCAATGCTTCTCTTATACTAAACAGATAATCACTACTAAAACCATAAAGAATTTTAATATGATACGCAGTAAACTTAACCTTCAAACAAAAGGCTTTCTCATTTACTTCCAACTTGCCTATTGGCTACAAGTTAAATGATAAAGATGAACAGCATCTCTGTACCTTAATTTATCTTCCTATCCGGAATGATGTTTTATCCTCTCCATTATATTTAGTCATTTGGATTTCAGTTTTAATAATAGCACGTGCATATTATAAATTATTAGGATTGGGAAATCTAGCCTTATAACCATACACAGACAACATGATGCTTTGTAAGAAAAATATTAGAGACAATGAATTCATGAACTATCTTGAAGAAACTAAATTTAATGTTAAATTGATAGCAATGCCGGAATAAATGGATGATGGACTTGTGTTTGAATCTTACTGCCACCAATTAAATTAAAATAAAAAATCAAATGCAAGGCTTTAACACAGGTAACCAGCATATTGGTTGTGGCCAGAAAAGACTAAATTATTATTTTATTTTTTTGGAAGAAGAAAATACTAAATTATATGCAAGTATAAGATGGTCATTTATATATTATAAGATACTCACAAAATTATAGCAGATATCACATTTTGGATGATAAGACTCCTTATAGCAAGCTTTGTGATACGGAAAGCTTCCAGACATGGAAAACTGCACCATTAAGACAGAAGCACAATTATTTTATATAAAATGAAAGGTAACATAACTGCTTTAATGCTGACCACACTTCCAACAATATAGTAATCAAAATTATTAATGAACTGTTAAACATGGGGAAAGACAGGCTATCAGAATCACAACCCATCTTTACTTTCCCTAAAAATGCATAAATTTAGAATTCTAAAAGATTAATGATGTTTTGAATATTTTCTGCTTGTTATCCGTACAAAGGGATTTCTCATCCCTTGTGCTTTCTCTACCTTAATAGAATAGTTTGTTTCCCATCAAAGTAAAAATGATGTTTAGGAAGCTGCCCACACACTAAACAAACATTTTATTACTCAGCCTTGTTTGTTGTTCTTTAATTCAATTATCAGGCGGTCACATATACAGAACTGGTGTTTTCATCTAAAAGAATAAAAGTTTATTGAATACTCCCTCCAATTCAAAATGAGTGATGTTATAGAGTTTGTTGGTGAATTTAAGAATGAGTGCTTAATTACAAATATATCCTCATTCGAAAATGGAAGTTGGTTTACCATATAGAAAAAGAGAAGAACGAGAATTAATTAATAAAGGTAAACTCAAAATTTTGAGAAATTTTAGGCATTATGATAGGGGTAAAAGAGGAAAAATTTGTAAAATTTTTCTAAAACATCAAATAATTTGAAACAAAAACATCACTCTAAAACATCACTTATTTTGAATCGGAGGGAGTATATGACTTTGTTTTCTTACTTATAATGCTGAATCCTGTTAAAAGTTCCTTCATGATTGACCATTTCTATTAAACAAGCACTCTATGCATTTTGTACACAAGAGTGCTAATGTTTAGTCAATAAAGATATTGGATTTGACTTTTTACATATTTTTAAGATAGATATATAGTATGCACTAGCATTACCAATTTTCTCAGACATTTGTTGTTACTGTGGACTTCAGTTCTTCCGTATTATATGACAAATCTATACAAAATGGAAAGAGTAAAGTAAAAAATATTGGCAAAAACTTGTATGAGACGGTCTCATGACATAACTTGGGCATTGACGCATTAAAACTTTGGTAGGGATGGTCTTAGGCTCACACAAGACCTACTAAAAAATATTTAAAATATCAGGAGTTTTGTCAGTTTAGGTCCTAAAAAATAGGTCAACTAATCAATTTTGGATCTTGAAGAAATTATCAATTCGAGATCTGTATAATTTGAAACTATCAATTAGAGTCCAATTATTTTAACAACATTAAATAGCCATAAACGGAAATCTGGTTCCAGGACGAGGGCATCACGTTTCAATGTCTTCTTCTTTGAGAATACAAACTCTGGTTCTTTTTCTCCTCCTCCTTCTCCTAACTAAACTAATTTCATATGATTACAACAAAACTAGTTTGAATCTGTTGGCATTGAGTACAACTGTTAGTAGAAATGTCTACGTAAGGTGGTGTTTCTAGAACACCAAGTGTTTGTCGAAATTCTTATTTGATCTACATGAATGGTTTTGTGTATATGAATGGTGTTCTATTCATTGTTACTACCATTCTTAATGACTATAGAAAACCAATAAACTACTTGGATGCATTTCGCGATTCAAATAATATATCTAGGCATAATGTTTAGAAAAATCCTTAAACTATGTACCTTTATTTCAAAAGGTACTTAAACTACATGACCAATCAAAGCAGTACGTGTGTGAGTTGCACTCATTGACGGATTGTCAAATAGGGATATTGGGAAACAACAAATATACTTCAAGGCCTCTTTCAAATAAAAAATAGTTTAAGGAACATTTGGGATAAAAAGAGATAGTTTAAAGGCCTTTAGATGCATTATGTCAAAAGTATATTTATTACTCTATAGCTTCATTTTGACACTAAGCCACAAGTGTAAACCAATCTGTTGCCAAAAAGATGCTAGCACAAGCATTGAACACTGAAACAGTACAAATACGTGATTCAGACTTGCATATAATTAAGGATGTGTAATATGACAAATATAGCCATATGAATCTTTGTACAAAATAGTATTGCATAAGTGAATTAGCATTTCATGAAGGACAAATGAAATTTGGTACCTCATAATCACATATTGGTTGCCTGCATCCGTTGCATCTAAAACATTCTGGATGCCAAACAGCACTCATGCAACTCAAAAATCTCCCATGACCAATCTCTGTATTACAACCAGCACAAATCCTAATACAGCCAATGCAATTAAGGTTAAAGTACAATTTTATCAACTCTATTAGAAATTGTCATCTGCAATTCTGCATCCACGGGTCCAAGGCAACACAGTAATGTGTCTTAAAATTCTATCATACACACATATATAGAAGTTTCTGGTCTGAATGAAAACAACCAAAAGTTTTCAAGACAATATCTAGCTACTTTTTGTCAGTTATAATACAGAGAAGAAGTGATTTCAACAAGACCAAAGGTATGAGAATTTAGTCACTTGACATCCTACATAAATATTTTAGATCCAGATGTCGTTTGCAAACAATGTTGCAACTCCACAATCACTTTTTTTTTTTTTTTCCAAAAGAGCATGATTTACCAGCTTTTTATAAAAAAAGAAGGCAAGTTTGTAGTATTCAATTGGTTTTGAAACACCCTGGGGTAATAAATAGTACCACAAATAAGGATCAAATTGTGTGCTCATCACCAGATTAGCCCTTTTCCATAAAATATGGTAAAACGTACATAATTATAAAACCCAGGATAAATGAATAAATAGATGATAAGACTACATATAAAAAATGACTGGTTCTGAGAAATAGTAGGGTGAACTATTGTTCTTTATAAAATGAAAACAAAAAAATTGAATGTACTTGCATTGCCCAAAAATGTAAAACACGATTAGCAACAGCGAATGACCAATAGCAGAAAAATAAAACACAATTTTAACAATTAAACAGATAAAATTCTGCAAATGTTGAAGATGATATGCCTAAGACTCTAAACATAAAATTGAAGGTAATGTTGAATATCAGAACCCATGATCATAAATATAACATAAATGAAATAGGATCTCGACAAGAAATCCAGTATTATGTAAACTGTAGAATAGAAGAACTTTTTACCTTACACTTGCAGAGTAAGGGGAAGGAGAAGGTATGGGCTGGTAATAGCTATCATGCCCATGCCCATACCCATGCCCATGCCCATGTCCATGTCCATACCCATTGCCATGTTCAAACCCATTTCCATGTACAAATCCATTTCCAAAACCATTGTTATTTGGAGTCTCTGGCTCTTCTAGAGACTCAACATTCAAGCTCTCCTGAAGAGCCCTGGCAAGTTGTTCGTCTTCTTCCAATTGCGGTTCTCTATCTATCCATACATAAAATTACTTTGCTAAACTGGTATGGATGATATTATATAAGGACGAAATACATTTACAGAAAAGAATTCAAGATAATGCTACAATCTTCCATAACACCAAGATGCAAATAGATTTATACTGATCAAACACATCAGAGAAGACAGCTATAAGTAATTGGAGATACGAAGCACCAACACAATGAACTAATGCTCAGCCAAGAACACAAAGTTCATTTAAAACAGCCAATTACACACAAGAAAAAATTTGCACGGGAAAACAAATTAAAGTAAACGAGTGTATTTTACATGGAGGAAATTCAAGCTTCCAAGTTTATTTATTACCTTGGTCCAACATAAAGTAGAGTTCCAAATAGAATAAATGATGCAAGCATATTGCTAGAGCACTCACCAATGACAATGTTTCCTCTCTGTTCTTCTTCCAATAGAGATAATGCAATAGCACGGTCTATGTCTTCAATCTCCGACAACGAATCCTACACCATTTTTCTTCAATCAACAAGCTATTTGTCTAAAACAATTAATCAGTAAAAGAGTGATTTTATTCATGTTTGTAAGTATAATTCATGCCACTAACAAAGATGAAAGACCAAATAGTAATATAGAAGAATGTCAATGGAATGTGAAAGAAAATAATTTTAACCTCCCAGCCCATTCAATTAAAATGAGAATAAAAGACACCTTTTCACAATAACAAATTCAAATTACCTTGTTCATATCATTAATTGGTTCATATACTTAAAAGTGGGTAACATTAGGATTAGAGACTTTCCAAATATATCCCTTTACGCCATAAAGCAGTTGGTTTCGAGGCTTCGAGCAACCTAGCTTTTACCAGTGCATCATTGATAGTTTATGCAGATATAGGGCATTTACAATCAGTATTAATACCCAACAATATGCAGACATTAATATGTTTATATAAAATTTGAAATGGATATAGTAAGTGTATTTGAGGTAAGTGAAAAGATCTGATAAAGTTATCAACATGAATCATGAAATCTAACGAAAACAGGTAGCCAATAACTTCACATTGGTAGCAATACCATAACGACAAAGAGACAGAAAATGAAATCAATGTGTACTTACATATGAAGTAGATGGATGATTTTCCACTGGATCAGTTCCAAATCTCCGATCATACAGCCCCTCCGAGACTTCGTGATCTGAACCCTTGAAAATTTTGCTAAACCAGCCCATTAGGAGAAATGTAGCCACAACATAGTCAACAAAGCCTTGACCTGTTATCAAAATATTCAATAGATATCCAGAAGAAAATTATAAGGCCTTGAAAGATGTCAAGATGAGTGCAGAGAAGGAAATAAGTCACACAACCAGAGAATACAACAGCTTTTATCGTCAATTCTGTCTATCACAATACAGACCTCAAGGTGATGTTCTTCTAGGGTTTTAAAAATTCGGATTTGGATTTTAGAATTCATAACATGTTTTAGTTTGGTTTTAAAATCTAGTTTTTAAAAGCCTAATACTACATCCCTATAAATAATCTATAAAACCTATCAATTACTTTTACTCCATCTATCACCAATTTACACACACACACACTCTCTCTCTCATAATTTAAAATAATAACAGTCATCTAATCATTACAATCACACTCAATAGATAATATAATAATACAACTCTTACATCATAAAGTTAAATTCGGGTCTACTCAAAATCCAAAACAAACACAGATTTTAAAATCCTCTAGATTTAAAGATTTCAAAAACCAGTGCCAACCTCTTATGATGGATGATAAAGAGGATTTAAACTGTAGCTATGGTTTGCAGATATGTATAAATACTCGGGGATGTGTAAGTTAATAGCATCACAATTTGAATTTATTTTTTGGCAAGTGATGTACCTGCATACTATTCTCCAGAAAAAAACCATTAGAAATTTATTATATATATTCATGTTATATTGACAAGAATGGGGATTTCGAGTCCCCATTCCTCTAGACAGTATGATATTTTCACTTGTAAGATATATAAAAGGTTGAGGAGGGGGGGTTCCGACTACAAAACCAATATGTTCCAGAAGTATCTCCAGGAGTATAGAATTAGTTGCATCACTAATAAGTATAAATTAAAATTTCCAGTCCTGCAATTTTCATCATATAACTAATAACTCCCTACAATTCAGAACCAAATATAAATCAATCATCGACAGAATCGAAACTTGAAAAATGGGTCAAGCAACATTAGTTTCTCAGCAATCATTAATCCAAAACTAAAGATAAAACAATATCATAAGCGGGTTGGCTTACCTCAAAATACACCCCAGAATCTGCAAAATTGGTCGAGGCAAAAGGCGCTCAGATCAAAATAGAACAATGGGTTATCAGAAAAGCAACATCATGAGGAACATTTACATTGGAGCAAAATCAAGAAATTCCAGTTCAATTCAAATGAAGTATCTTTCCCTCCTTAGAATACTCCCAGAAAATGAATTAATTTCAAAACAAAACAAGCTGATGAAGTCCCAGAAATCTCTTATCATGCAAATAGCACGCCAAAAAGAATCAAAAATAAAATCCGGTGGAAAAACTGTAATATAGTAATCAAATGAATTGTTAATGATAATACGCGGTGATTTTCGAAGTCAAAGAGAGACAATATTTTGCGCCTAATTGACGCTAGATTGAATACCCAAAAAACGTTTGACAGAGAAAAATCAAACGCTGTTGGGTATTTTCTTGAGTGGTTGAATTGGAATGCTTAGAGCGAGGAACAACCAAAAGGACAAAACCAAAAGCATTCGTCAAAGAAAAGGCCAAGGTATTAATAAATAAATAAATAAATAAATAAATAATTAAAAAAAAAAAGTTGTAAAGAAAAATTGAGGATTTTATACAAAGGAAGAAATTAATAAGAGAGCTACTATTGAGAAATTTATATTAGCCATGGAGAAAAAGTAAAATTGCCCTTAAATTTATAGGGTAATTGTGTTTTGTTTGTATTTTAAAAGAAATATTTTTTTTTCCAAACAAGATCGACAAAACTTTTGGCAAGCAGTTGGCATTAAA